>CM076916.1:13176758-15975064 GCA_039566165.1 Maruca vitrata | reverse complement strand
TATTAAGGTACAGATTTTGCTGGTTACGTAAGATTTCAGACTTTTGCGTTCCATTTCATTCAATGTTACCGGGTTACACAAATCATGGACCATGATTGGTCTTGATTTGATGACGATGGCTTAAAATGGATCGACGTGAACCAACTACAATTAAATGTCAGACAACATCGAATACATTATATTTAGATATATCTGGCATATCATATACATACATACATCATCAGCCCATATACGTCCCCACTGCTGGAGCACGGGCCTACCCTAAACTAGGGCGATAAGGCCTTAGTCGACCACGCTGGCCAAGTGCGGGTTGGTCGACTACGCAACCTTAGAATTTCTTCTTAGGTGTGCAGGTTTCCTCACGATGTTTTTCTTTTACCGTTAAAGCGTTGAATGATGGTACATATGAATTTCAAATTTGAAAAACAAAAAAAAAATGTAAATAACATAACCAGACACGGAATCTATGTCTATCATATAAATATTATCACATTATTATATTTAAAAGATATAACATTAAAAGAAGCGGAGACTATTCCAGTAAGAACTATTTACAGAGTAATCCCTGACGAAAACAGAAGCTTATATCTCAGAGTTTATGATGTTTTTCCTTGATGTTTATATTTCCTTCTCTTTTATTTGTAATAAATGTTAGGCTAGTAATGCAAAGAGATCTTCTGTGAAGTCTAGCTTTTGTTATTGGATCCGTTTAACTCTAGGGCTAAAGGTATTAACGGGTAGAATTCAGGACTTATATAATACCTTTCAATTGTAGTCATAGCTTTTTTATGGTGTGAGCCATCCGCTCCCCCGCAAGTCCGGCGATGATGACGAGGCTACTCCAAGCTACATTATCGCTACATCATCGTCTGTCAACTTGAAAAAAAAAGATTTTATTCAATTATAAAATGTTACATATAATATGACGAAGGCAGGTTAAACTACCTTCATTGCGGAATCCCGTCTATTTACTTTAATTAATATACGTGTTCAGGGTAGCGATGCCTGATCGTGCTATGTTATTTTATCGATCACATAAGGACGTGATTGATAAGATTCACATTCATTACATAATATATATGCATTATAAGCTTGCTATCTGCTCGTGACTCTATTTGCATGACCTTATAACCTTAGACCTCAGTCGTTTAAAAAGTAGCCTAAAGCATAGCCTTTCTGACTAACTGGCTGCCAAATGTAAAGGATTATGTATGTGTTTTTTAAATAAATAAATAAATATCATTTAAATTGGTTCAGTTGTTTTGAGCTTAAAAGCTCCACAGTCAAACAGAAAGAGTTATTTCGCATTAGTAGTCTTAGTAAAGATTGAAGATAATTTAAATTTATGTGGACTTTAACAAAAATATCACTTAATAATCCGTAGGTATCCATACATTTTTTTTAATAAATCGTTCTTAACCAATCCGGATATACCCAATCCTTTGTTTATTGTTCCGCTTTATGAATTTTAGAATGCTGTATGAATGTGTAACTAATATATTGACTTTTATCAAAATTTTTGGTGGTACTCTTTTGGACAATGCCAGAATAAATTCCACCCCGTTTCGGACGATTGTCAAAAAATGATGCGTTCAAAAAGTTCCAATATCCATAGAACGGTAAAACAAATCTTGTGTAGCCAGTAAAAAAAAATAACTGCACATATTTTTACGGCTTGACTCGTAAGGTTCAACTAACGTCTAATTGGTGACTGATGAATAAAAAATATAATAAAGCGGCACAACAATTAATTTGTTATCACATTATAGACTTGTTACGCAATTATGTGTATGTATATTAATGTGAGTTTCAGAACATTTTTGTAAGAAGCATTCGCAAAAATAAAAGACAATATTATGTATGGGTAGATTAAGTTTGGTAAGCAATTACCTAAAGCTTACTAAAGCTCTAATTATCCTTACTAATATAGAAAACGCGAAAGTAACTCTCTGTCTGTCACGCTTCTATGACAAAACTATTTAACTGAATCCAATGAAGTTTGCTCGGGGACTGTCGCCGCGGTATAGCTATTGCATAGCATCGTCCGATTTCGGAGCAGCTCGTCTCGATTCGTGCGAGTTTCGTAGAGTCGTACAATACGTCTAACCGCACGCACACAAACACCGTGCCGAAGTCTACTGAACTAAAAGACGTTAAACGATTGTGAGGTTTTTTTCGTTACGGAATTTCTTGGTTCGATCGCCGCGCTCAAAGCCCGCGATAAAAGCTATGCAATAGCTTAAAACATTTGTTGTCATTTTTAAACCGATTTTTCTATAACGTAATCATATCTTGCGATAAATTACTTCAACCCTGCAGTCGCGGGTGAAAAGCTACGGGTAAATAAAGTTACTTTATTAACCACCTGAATGTTAACTACACAAAGTATTCATAAAGTGTTCCTGTAAAACAGTGCATAAGCCTCGTTATTAGAGAAATCTCGAACATCGACCGCGTTTCTGCAATTGCCAACTTTTAATTACATCGCGGCAAGTTCGTTTGTGACATTTCGAATATCGCGTAATTAAATTTTAGTGGAATCGGATTGCTAATTATGGCTTATTTGAAGCTTTGGTGATGGTAGGAAACTGTAATTAGATTTTAAATAAAACTATTTTACGGATTAAACTCGCGTGTATTGTTATTCTAAACATATTATTTAGATACCCGACGTTTCGAGCTCTACAGCGCTCGTGGTCACGGGCTAGTTTTATTTCAAATGTGTAATGTTCGCGCGAATAATAGATTTTTTTTGAATAATTAGATATTATGTAGCGCGCACATAGGGTCAATTGTAACTGTAGTCCATATATGGATCTCACGACCGCTTACCATCAGGTGGAGTGAGGTCATACTGAGTTTTTTTTTTCCCAACTGACTAACGATGGTGGCTTGGAGTCCTTGTCATCATCACTGGACTTGCGGCGGAGTGGATGGCTCTCACCCCTAAGTCAAACTGAGAGTATTTTGGCAAAAAAATAATAATAACGTGCATTTGAAAAACGCTTCTCTAATACCTGGGATCATTATTCAAGAGTCAAAGAAGAGTGTTTTTTACAATTCACAATCCAAAATTATTTCATTATTTTTTTCTAACCTTTTTGATTCGTATTGATAAGTCATGCGAGTGGGTTTGTTGAAAATCGAATCATTTTAGTCTATGACTAAAAACTTAAACTTAAAAAGAAGGGGAATGATACAAGGCACAATAATTCGAGACACCGTTAATGAGTTATAAAGTAGGAAACCGAAGCTCCTTGAACGAATTTAAATTGCAAGGGGATTGTACAATATTACCTACCAGTAACAATTTAATCCAAACATGTCAATGATTCCGAATCCTTTTAATTCGGAGCTCATAACGTCCTTGGTTTCGTTCGTTTGATTTATCGTCGACTTATTCAAAATGGCGTTTTAAAGCTGGACCCAAATTGCAATTCTTGGGACGACCAATTATTATGCACCCTCCAATACGGCGTTTCACAAGCGGAACCGTAAAACGTGTTGCTGATACATATATAGTATTAAAGTATTTTTGTAGTCAGGAGTAGAATTTATTTAAAGAATTAAAAATAACGTTAATATAATTACAAATCAATTAAAAAAAAACAGGTACAAAGTACTCGCTTCTAATGCGACTTAACATAAGTTAACACAATCCAACACTATAAGAAAATATGAATCATAGGTTCAGCCTAGATCTAGACTTAAGCCTAGACGAATAGCGATAGATCCTAACTCTTCGAGCGATCGACACGAAAAGATAGAGATTTTTTTAGATTAAGGCTTTGTATATAATTAGCTAGCTGTATCATGTAACTCATTACTGTCTTTAAGGGAATAGGTTAAAAAGTATGTGTATTAAATTTTATATCTTGGCGTGTAAGCTCGAAAGACAGAGTAAGTACCTAATGAAAATTAAAACCTATATAATACTTATCTGTGGTAACACTTCGCTCATATTACTGTTATTAACGTTATTGCGAGTCGTGTATATTGTGCTTCATATGTGATTTTACAAACAGTCTAAAGGAAATAAAGCTCTCAAACTAGATATTTCGATTCAAAGTCTCATAATCGAGGGTTTGATGTATGCACCCTCGCACTTCGGTTTATCAGATATGAAGCACACTCCGTCAGAGTGTTTGTTCAGGGATATCGGTGTAAACTTACATTAATATAGGAAATATGCATAATGATTTATGGGTGGGTGGGGATTCCCCCAGTAGCAATACTATAGCAACACTACATGCGGAAAATGTTTTAAGCAACTTGGGTAGGGATTTGGCTAAGGTGGTCAAAATCTAGAACACTTTAGATATAGGCATTTAATTGGACGTACCTACAAATTGTCAATACGGTCATAGTGTGATCTAACTCCGATATTCGAAATGCCAATTCGAACGAGGAAAGGTCAATAAAAAAATCTCGATACTTACTTACCTTTTTAAACCATATAGATAGATGTATGTGACTTCCGGTCACCGACGCTAAGATAGAAGATGACATGCTTCTGGATATGGGCATCCTTAAATAGCGTAGTGTAGTAGTTGTTGTAGTGCTTACTAGACCTTCCTACATTTACAAAACTATCTCATCATCATCCTCATCAACCTATATAATGGCAATATTTTACTGAAAAGTTAAAATAATTTACATAAATATAATATACAATAAAATGACATTTTTATCCTCCTCCAACTAGTAGGCTGACAATGCAAAATGCTACTAATGCTAGTCTCCCATTCAAATTTCTATACAACACTTGATTTATTACCAGAATTATCATTCCGATCATTTTTCTACCAACCCCCATCTTGTCGGTGTGACGATTGAATTTTATTAACATTAATAATTGTGAGGAGATCACTTGAAGTAGAAATTACGAAGATTAATAGTTTAGTGGGTGATATAATATTCTCTGTTATGAACGACGTCGGAAGTTTGGTAAACATTAAAGCGCTTGAAATATAGAGGACTATTGGCTTAATCTGTTTTGACTAAATTATCTTCAAATGTAAAATAGGAGACAAGTTATTAATTGGCTTGAAAGTAAATAAAGTAGCTACTTAGCATGAAAGTAATATTCAAGAATTAATAAATGTGTTTTTTTTTCATATATGGCTGTAAAAAGACGCAGACGAAACGCAGGGTATTCTGTATACTTTATTGTGCTAAACACCTTATTTTAATAAAGCAATTATATATGTTATGCCAAAATAATTTTATTTCATTAGCTAATCCAAATACTTTAATTAATTGAAAAATCTAATCATTTCGAAATTCTATTTTATTAGCCATTGCTTTACTCAACCATATAAGTATAAGATATAAGTGACATATTTAATGTCAATGAGGGTTGATGCGTATGAGAAATTCAATAAGTGACAATACGTAGGCGTGAGGTCCAACTGCAACATGATTGGTTATTTTTGACGAGACATTGACAGACATGTCAATATTTACCAATCACGCTGCAGTTGGACCTCACGCCTACGTATTGGCATCTAGTGAATTTCTCTCACGCGATAGCCATTGACAAACACGTATACACAACAGTAAAGTACCAAAACCATCAACTTACCATATCAATCGGCCACGGCAGTTAACTACTTACCCAGCCTTCGTTGAAAAAACGAACGAGGAAGGAATTGAAAGAATTCGGCTACTCACGCGCTCAATTATAGGGCAGGGGCAGATATGGTTATCTGAGATGTATTGGTGCGATAGGCACAGGGAGCTATGTGGAGACCCTACTAGAAAGGGCAAGGATGTGAAGGACACTTGTTACTAATAAGCACGGTGCAGGATCGCTGCCTTTGTCTCTTAAAGCTTCACAAGCCATGTACGTTTAATAACTAGACTATTATGTGTATAAGTGCAAGCATAATGTTGTTTCATTAAAAAGCCACCGACAAGATAGCTCTTGTAGTGAGCAATTTCTATCTTCTCCTTGTCTCTGGTCTCTGCGCACTCTAAAGCAAATGAAAAAGAAAATTTAAAAAAAAATAGAAAACACAAGCGTGGGTATGTAGATAAAAAAAAATATTCCGCTTCTGCCGCAATCAGCTACTAAAAAAATAAATCGCTTCGATCTATTCATAATACTCATATGTCTTTGATGTAATTTCTGCTAAAATAATTAAAGTACCAACAAATGTTTTAACGATACATCTTCTTTTCCTTTATTAATTTAACAACTACGTTAATATGTAAAGTGACAAAAATATTCATTATGTAAGTATCTAAATTATTTTCTGTCGTCTATGCCGCCCGCCATTTTTTTATTTGCCGCTATTTTAATACTAGAGGACGCCCGGGACTTCGCCTGCGTAAAATCTGATGTCAGATGTATTTTGATTGTAGAACCTGACCGTGTATTCCCGCTGTCCCCGCAAGCCTTATCCCCTCTCCATACCAAGTTTTATAAAAATCGACAATCACGTGAAAATTCTCCCATACTAATTTTAACTTCCCCAATAACTAGCCTATATTATGTTATTCCAGAGTGCCAGCTACCATCATACCAAATTTCATGAAAATCGGTTCAGACGTTTGAGCGTGAAAGAGTAAGAAACATCCATCCATCCATTCTCACAAACTTTCACGTTTATAATATTAGTAAGGGTGAGGGAATCGTTTCCAGCTAACTTTAGCTATGTTACATGGGGTCGCGACCACCGATTCAAATGAAAACGTAATGATGAAGCAAAAATATTTAATCAGTACCCCTGTTTCCTGACAACCCTAGTTTTTTAACATAAACGGAGGCCCTCTTTTTTATTTTTATAGATAAAGTTGATTAATTAACATGTTGCTTTATGTTTGGCTGGCTCGGTAGAACAGTGGTTAGCGCGATGGTGTTTCTAAGAGTCGTGGGTTCGATTTCCAATCGTTACAAATATTTGTGTGATGAGCATCGATGTTTGTTCACATTTAAGAATGTATTTATAAATATAGTCTTTGACGCCATAATACAAGATCTGCTTATGGTCCAAGATCCCAGAGCTGCCAGACATCACTTATTTTCTAATGGAAAAAATATATACGATTGAGTAGTGTTAGGGTGTACTATCATCATATGACTAGTTGCTACCTTGACCAGACGGCCATTTTTCAGATAGCAACCAATCAAGGTACATAGAAACACTGCTCACCTCACTTAAATTCTGATGTCTGATTTAAACATATATTTCACACAATATCATTAAAAATCAGGATTCATTACTCCCAGACACATGCGGTCGGCGGTTTTACCTTACAGACGCTTTAAAGCTATGAAAATAATTTTACTTTTACTTATTTTCTGATGCTTGATTTTTATATATGTTATTCAAACAACTAAAAAGTGCTCATCTGACCGCAATAATTATAGAATTGTACCATACAAACTGTTTTATTAGAAAAACTTAACTAAATTCAATTTAAAAAAAAAATCTAAAACAGTTGGGTCTGGTGAATGTTTGGCCCCTTGGATCGGTCTGTCCGTTTGCAAAACGTTTTAAAATAGTTGTTTGAATAACATATATAAAAATCAAGCATCACAAAATAAGTAAAATTAAGTAAAAGTAAAATTTTTTTCATAGCTTTAAAGCGTCTGTAAGGTAAAACCGCCGACCGCATGTGTCTGGGAGTAATAAAACCTGATTTTTAATGATATTGTGTGAAATATATGTTAAAATCAGCCATCAGAATTTAAGTGAGGTGAGCAGTGTTTCTATGTACTTGATTGGTTGATATCTGAAAAATGGCCGTCTGGTCAATGTAGCAACTAGTCATATGATGATAGTACACCCCACCACTACTCAATCGTATATATTTTGTCCATTAGAAAATAAGTGATGTCTGGCGGCTCTGGGATCTTCCTCTATTAGTTTGGGGTCAGATTACCGTGCGTGGAAATGTCCCAAATTATTTTATTGACCATTTATTATTTATTCATACATGCAGGTTTTTTGTTACCACTTAATAAAGGATATGTAATCTATTGGACTTTCGTTTCTCTTAATTTAATTATTCGCTTACGTACCTTTAGTTCACATCACATTCTCGTAACAAACAATTATTAAGCAAGCAAACAGTATTAGAACCAATCCAGGCACCAACTATGTTACAGCGCAAGTTTTAATACACAAAATAATTATCCAACTAACTATTTACCATCTCGCTAATGGCTCCACTCTAAAAGTTCCCACTAAACAGATTTCAAAGTTAATTCCCATCTAAATGACTTCGCGTCTACTTCTTGTTCGTTTGTTTGTCTGTCTGCGCAGAGGAAAACAGATTAAAATGGCCCCGGGCTGAAAGCAGGGGAGTTGTGAAGGCTCACAGATTAAAAACAGTGAAAAAACTCGCCTTTTTCCATAACAAAAGTTTACATTCTCTGTGCGTTCTCGAATACGTCACTACCGCCCGCGTTTCATACGGAATATGCTTTTACGCCGTTTTGTGATGGAGAATTATCCTTTTTAACATTTGAAATATAATAACCGTAATGGAGTACGCAAAAACTACTCTAACAAACTAAAAGGACAATAAAAAATTCGTTTCAGACTTTCATTATAATATTTGTTGTAATGTTAAACTTAAAGTTGACTGGCTCGGTGGAGCAGTGGTTAGTGATCCAGCCTCACTACCTACGGTTCCAAGAGACGTGGGTTCGATTCCAACCCGGGACAAATATTTGTGTGACTGGGTGTGTTATTAAATATAGATATTAAAGTATATTTGTATATCCACTGTTAAATATGATATCTGTAACACTATTGTTCAAGTTTAAGCTACTTACCATGGGATCAAATCAATATGTGATGTTGTGTTGTGAAAGTTGTAAATTAAAATGTTGTAGTTCTGGAAATTAAACAGATTAGATGCAGTGTCCTCTATCAGGTATCACAGTTTACTTCCTAGTGCTAGTTGGATAGTTAAACTTTATAAAGACACACAACTAAGTAAATGAAATGCGTCGATATGTCAACCAAAATTATAACCCTACCATGTTGAAATAAATATTTTTATATTTCAGCAAATATATTAACCCTTAACAACCCACAAGTGTCTCGCGGACACATTTTTGCGTTTAAGTTTTGATAAAAACTAAAGTATTTATTTTTATGAATCGGCCTTTTACCTATTTGATCTCCAATGTTTTAAGATTAAAAAAGTGCTTTTAGAATATTTATAACATGTAAGATTAATTAGATATTTTAAATATACAAAAATAGTACTTCATCAACCCACAAGTGTCCAATAGACACAATAACATTTTGTTTGAGAATGTAAACAAAGATTGTTTTTTATTTATATTAACGTATAATCTTATGATGTTGGGTGGGTTATAACGATTAATATTTTATAGCCATAATAATTATAATATAATAACGACAATTATTGTCGTCTTTGTTTTCGTCTCGCATATCAGTGATTAGACACACAAGACACCACATAATAGTCCTCTTATTCAGTATTATTCAGATAAATAGATAAAGGGCAACCAATAAGACGTAAACTTCAACTTGAACATGTTTACAGTAACGATGAAAATACTTTTGTGCATACTGATTCGAGATTGAAAAAAATGTGACAGAACCAGAAACTGTTATTTATTATGAAGAATTATAGTTATAATTCTTGGAGTGGCGGTGATGATTATGATTCATGAGTGTAGGTAGTAGAGTTCAGTATAAAACGTATAGGTACCTAGCAAATTCAAAATATATTTATATATGATGTTATTATGTAACGTAGTGTAGTTATTATGTAGTGTAGTGTATGCCAGGTGGTGTGACGATCTGCGCAGGACGGCTGGTAGGAGCTGGATGCGAGTGGCCGAGGAGATAAAGAAGTGCATTTGGGGAGGAAATTATATCCGGCAGTGGACAGAAATGGGGTGATGATGATGAGATGTTATTGTATTGAAACACACGCAAAATAAAAAACACAAAACAACTATTTATGCGTGAAATTGCAACAGTATTGGTAACATCTGATACACGGAGAAAAAGGAAGGAAAGTCCATCAAGTAAGCACTTAGCAGCCATGAACTATGCAGAAGCTGACCATACTATTGACCAATTATCTGAATCTAAACAAATAAATAAATAAATCTGCTGTGAAAAGGATAAAGCGTTGTTAGTTTACTCTTCGATATTAACAGCGTCTCTATCAAGTGCTGTGATAGTGCAAACATATTATGACTGCTACAAATTTTGAAAAAATATACATTTGTAACTCCACAAGTGCAAAAATACATTACGGAAGTTCATTCTAATATCTGTTTAATTTAAATAACTTGTTTTTCACTCATCACACCTTATATTTATCAAATGTGTCTGTTGGACACTACTGGTCAGTTACGTTACAAAAGCTTACTGGGTAGTTAAGGGTTAACAACATTACTAATGTCGCTAGCTACAGCCCAACGTTAGGGCTGTAGCTAAGTACTACTTGGGTGTCACTAATAGCGGTCACAACCGGACTGGTATCGCCCTTCTTCATTCAACAGTCTCTTAAAGCCGCTTCCAGCCGCGACCTTCGATTCGTAGGCTCCACTCGATTATTTATCTTAATCGGTCATCCGCTACCTAATTGTCTCGGGTCTAAAGGTCCACCGTATCCTCGCCATTTCAGGGTTAACTCAGGGTTAACCGGAACGCGACGTGGGAACTAAAGGCTCCGTTTCATTCTCACGCCGAGTTTTCATTTGCATTTGACCGTAGACAATAATATCGGCCGATCGCGGCGAACGTGGCATTGTGAGGGTTAACTCATATCTAGAATGCTGCAGTGTTAAGGAGCGAATCGCATAGAATAATATTGAATAAAGCTGGAGATCGAATCAAGACACAATTGGAAATTTATTCTGGTAAAGATGGTTATGACTGAATAGATAAATACGATAGACGGTTAAGACGCTTCTATAAACTATGTTATAATATAAGTAATACTTTCTTAAGTATTACTATTTTACTAGAAATATTTTTGTGTTAGCTTCTTAACCATTTTTACTAAGTATAATATACTTATTAATACTTAATTAATATTTCTTGTTATTATTGTGTATTAAGAGGCAGTTGGAGGTATAATGTTTTTACGAGTACAAGTTTGCTAGCTAGCATTCAAGCTATAAATTAATTAATGGTTAGTATAAATGAGTAACACAAATAGTATGGAAGCGAAAGCTTAGAAATACCATAATATTTTTTTTATTCAAATTTTACCTTCGCGACAATTCAACAAAATGGCAAAAGCAAAGCGCATACACGGATCACAATAATTTACGTACAAAATACGAATTGTCAATATGGCGGGTAACGCGCGTATGCGGAAATAAGCTTTGAATCAAATGGTTTTGGAACGAATTTCAGCTAACGCGGAGTTGGCATTCCGTATTCAATTCGCGAAAACGGCTCGTTTTTTTTTTCATATCATCATTTAGTCATGCAACTGCATAAACTGTCAGATATTTCAATATGTACAGTACAGAAACATTTTTCAAACATGTCCTGGAATTAACTAACGAGCTTTTAACACGTCTCATTTGTCATAGTTTTGTGTATTCAAAGATAAATTTTTGTATGATTGTGATATTGATATTGTGTAGGTACTTTTAGCCTGTTCTTACTTCATCACTTAAGTTTGATTTCCTTCGTTAGATTATAATTATATCTTGTCATTGAAGCTCTCACGATTTGAAGAAATAGAGTGAAAGAAAAAGCACAGGAGGAGGAACTCTCCCAGCTAAAATACGAAGTACACTTGATCGGTTCCGTATTTCGAAGTTTGTAGTACGCGGCTTCATATTCCGTATTTGTCTCACACATCTCTCGGCAGTCACTGTGTAAGTACTGGCAATTTAACCTAGTATTTTATTTCCATTCTTTCCTTATCCACGTGCACTCAATTTTGAGCTTTATCGACGCCAACCGTGTCGGTTTACCGTCTTGACCTTGGGTGTTGTCGAGAAATGTCGTTTTTACGTGCACACTACGGTCGCTTTAGCCGTTCGTACGGAAGCTCGTTCAAATAATTTCGTGAGAAGTTTGAAGAAGGGCTTTTCTGGCCCTGGGGGTGGAAACTTATCGAGTGTCGAAACTAGAGTTGGGGGAAAGATATGCCGGTTTCTGTATAGCGGGGACATTGTTACAAAAGAGACCGAGACTGTTGTTGCGTGAAAAACTGTAGCTGTAGCTATAATTGTATAACTTCCCTTAATGGTACTTCTACGGACTTCACATAAAGTGTTCACTTTACTTTTACCATGTTCAAGTTGGTCGTTTATGATTTCTTTACTATTTTCCATCACTTTGTAAGTGATGTGTATTTTTTATTAGGTCTACAACATACATCATACATACATAAATATCACAGCCCATTTGCAATGAGGACAAAATAATGCTAAATTTTAAAGTTTTATTTATTTTTCATAATTTCTTGAGAAGCGAATGAAGCAAGTGAAAACTATTTTCGGCATTTCTTTTGTAAGAATTTCATTAGCTTTTTACTACCTACTCACTCGTATAATGTCATTGTAACAAGATGAAACAAAAGTACCGCCAAAACGCTCCCTTCTAAGATATCCCAGTCACATGTCCCGTGGCAATCTGTCCAAAAATCATAGTCGGCACCCAAAAGTGGTCACGTATGATGAGGCCATAACTTAAAACGACACGTCCAAACTCAGTAAAACTACACCCTGATGTTGTCTTGCTTTATCTCCAGTTTGATCCGGATTGAACTGGATTTTGTCACCGGAGAGCCAAAACGTGGGACGGGGTAAGATTAACGCGATGCGTTACAAATAGTTAAGGATTCTAGTGACCATGAACGTTGTTGAAGGTTATTTTGAAGAAATTATGTGAGGGAATTTTATGTCCCGACTAAATAGTCCCGAATATTTTTACTTACCGAAATCGGTAAAAAACTTGTTATTGCATAACATAGAAATTTTTTTTAAATATATTTATTTGGCGCATGAAGAAATAAAAAACAAAACTACTGCAAACAAAACAGTAATGACATGAGTTCCCTTCAAAATAATAATAACTATAATGAATCAGAATATTTCATGGAACATAAACCAAAATAATTAACAAAGTTAAATACACGATAACAATACCTGAATAAAAGATTAGTTATTTTTAAGTAAATGACAACATTTTCGTTCACACAGCCCTATTACATTTTGTGATCGTTATAGTTCCATTACATTCGTTAACATAATCATCATGAATTATTACCACTGTATTAATGAGAAAGGTTTCAATTACCACCAAAATAAAATGAAGCATTTCATGTTAAATGGTCATAAATATTCAAATACCTCTATCAAAATATTTAATTAAATTTGAATAGAGCTAAGCTTTTGACACGGTCAAATGAAAACAAAACGAACACAAAAACAGTAATGCTCCAACAAATTCATTACTTTCTCAACATGAAACCAATTCCATTCACAGCTGGTTCATAACAAGGCCATTTAGGGACAAGTGTATGTAAAAAATCACACCGTCCACTCGGCATCCCGCAGGGTACGGTCCGGGGTCCCCTGTTTTTTAAAGGTAAAAATATGGACTAATGACACTTAATAAAATTCCTTTTAGTCCGGACATGGGCTGCATGAGTTCATAAATTGGCCTGAAATTTTTAACGTGCGGCGTCATTACGTTTTATTTGAAATAATTTGTCCTTTTGTATTTCCACTGGATCCTGTTTCGGGTTAAGCTGCTTTCGCGCGAAAAAATGCGGAAGGTTATTTAGGAAATTTATAGTAACAATTTTTGTTTTTATTCTCCGTTGCACAATAAGTACTTACTTAACTTCTACTTGTTTAAATTTCGTACAAAATAACAACGAAAAGTTACTTTACATTTTTATATTCATCGTCAAATTTTACGTATTCTTCAAATTTACTACCTATAACATTGTGTTTCATAAAGTAACGTATTATAATAAAATTATACGTTCGATGTCATTACTCATTTGTTTTAAGAACCAGGTGTATGTAGGTGTTTCGTGTTTTATGTGTTTTTAAGCACTAACTAAAACTTTATTAGTCTCTTTATTTTTATTTTGTAAATTTATGTGTAGTGTTTATATTATCTTTACTAAATTCACTAATAAAATAGATCGGTGTCTTTTAATTTGACTTTCAAATGATGAAGTTATTTAAATTTGTAGCAATAAAAAACTACTATTCTCATGGCTTGTAACTATTCGTTATATTGACGAAATGTGTGAATACTTGTAATATCAATGATACGCTATATTTAAATTAAACCAAATAATGAAAAATTGTAAACAAAAAAAAAACCGCCTTCAAAAACCCGACTCACTAAAAATTACAAAATAATATAATACGAACATTAATCTGGGTATGAATTTGATATGTTGTTGAAGGCGGTGCCAATTAAATTTTTGAGGAAAACTGCATGAAATATAAACGGCACCGCCTTCAACAACATATCAAATTCATACCCAGATTAATGTTCGTATTATATTATTTTGTAATTTTTAGTGAGTCGGGTTTTTGAAGGCGGTTTTTGTTTACAATTTTTTCATCCTTTTTAGTGTTACATTTTTTTACACCCTATTAGTTCAGCTCACCTATAATTCTGCTGATATTATAACTAGTAGTATCAATATGTACACAGATTTGAAAGAATTATCCCTTTACTCCCAACTATTAAGGAGTTGACCTTCCATCATCAGCTCAGCATCATAACATTATGATTGCCAGAAGCAAATGCCAATATGACTTCAGAAAATATGTAAAACGCGGTACATGTGCCTATAAAATTTGAGGGTTGCCCTCGATTCCTGGATCCCATCATCAGATCCTAGACTGGTCAACCTAATAGTTTAGCTCACCTGTAATGCTACTGATATTACAACTAGTTAGTCTCAATATGTATACAGTATTGAAATAATTATTCTTTTACTCATAACATAACTACTAAGGAGTTGACCTTCCATCATCAGCTCAGCATCATAAGATTATGATTGCCAGAAGCAAATGCCAATATGACTTTAGATAATATGCAAAACGCGGTACATGTCCCTATAAAATTTGAAGGTTGCCCTCGATTTCTCCAGGATTCCATCACCAGATCCGAGACTGGTGAAAATGGGACCACCTCGGAAGTAAACTCTATCCAACCAAAAAAAAATTTTTGAAATCCGTCTATAATTGACGGAAATATCGGTGAACATACATTAAAAAAAAAAAAAAAAAAAAAAAAAAAATATTATACATACAGACGAATTGAGAACCTCCTCCTTTTTTTGAAGTCGGTTAAAAACGAAAACAAAAGCAATTCATTATACCAAACACACCTATGATTGAACAAGTATTTCTAACATCAAGTAGAAAATAAATAATGACTATAGTTATGAATTATCCCCACATTGACATGTGTCTGTCTGTCCGCACATGGTGTTAATTAGGCAAATAATAAAAACGGAAGCGGTTAAACTACGATAACTATGAACCTCGCAATCGTGCTCAATAGATATATTTTTAACCGACTTCAAAAAAAGGAGGAGGTTCTCAATTCGTCTGTATGTATAATATTTTTTTTTTTTTTATGTATGTTCACCGATAATTTCGTCAATTATAGACGGATTTCAAATTTTTTTTTTTGGTTGGATACAGTTTACTTCCGAGGTGGTCCCATTTTCACCAGTCCCGGATCTGATGATGGGATCCAGGAGACATCGAGGGCAACCTTCAAATTTTATAGGGACATGTACCGCGTTTTGCATATTATCTGAATTCATATTGGCATTTGCTTCTGGCTATCATAATCTTATGATGCTGAGCTGATGATGGAAGGTCAACTCCTTAATAGTTATGAGTAAAAGAATAATTATTTCAATACTGTATACATATTAAGACTACTAGTTATAATATCAGTAGCATTACAGGAGAGCCAAACTGTTAGGTTGACCAGTCTAGGATCTGATGATGGGATCCAGGAGAAATCGAGGGCAACCCTCAAATTTTATAGGCACATGTACCGCGTTTTACTTATTTTCTGAAGTTATATTGGCATTTGCTTCTGGCAATCATAATTTTATGATGCTGAGCTGATGATGGAAGGTCAACTCCTTAATAGTTGGGAGTAAAGGGATAATTCTTTCAAATCTGTGTACATATTAAGACTACTAGTTATAATATCAGTAGCATTACAGGAGAGCTAAACTGTTAGGTTGACCAGTCTAGGATCTGATGATGGGATCCAGGAGAAATCGAGGGCAACCCTCAAATTTTATAGGCACATGTACCGCGTTTTACATATTTTCTGAAGTTATATTGGCATTTGCTTCTGGCAATCATAATGTTATGATGCTGAGCTGATGATGGAAGGTCAACTCCTTAATAGTTGGGAGTAAAGGGATAATTCTTTCAAATCTGTGTACATATTGATACTACTAGTTATAATATCAGTAGAATTATAGGTGAGCTAAACTAATAGGGTGTAAAAAAATGTAACACTAATAATAAAAAGGATGAAAAAAAATTGTAAACAAAAAAAAACCGCCTTCAAAAACTCGACTCACTAAAAATTACAAAATAATATAATACGAACATTAATCTGGGTATGAATTTGATATGTTGTTGAAGGCGGTGCCAATTAAATTTTTGAGGAAAACTACATGAAATATAAACGGCACCGCCTTCAACAACATATCAAATTCATACCCAGATTAATGTTCGTATTATATTATTTTGTAATTTTTAGTGAGTCGGGTTTTTGAAGGCGGTTTTTTTTTTGTTTACAATTTTTAGTCTTTGAATAGTTTACATCCTTCGAAGACTTTTTCTAGCATTCAAATAATTATTATAGGAAGATAGAGTCATTATTCCTAATGAAAACATTAATTGGCAATTAATTTAAAATAATTATGAAATTATTGAATAATATTTTAAACTTCAAAAATTGTTTTATGAGTGTTTTCCAATAAGCACCGTCTTCAATACCTTAGCCTAGCTCTAATTACCCAAAAATTTTAAAACTACCATGTGCCTGTTACCCTCATTAGAAGACTGAAAGGGTTTGGGATATTTACCATGTTTCCTTATTTATGACTTCCCGATATTTAGGCATTGTTGCAAGCGTTATGACTACGGGGTGATCTCGATAGAATAAGAAAACTTTAGTAATAAATAAACTTAAGTAAATACCCCGAACACTTTCAGGTTTCTAAACCAAAGAGAATTCTTTTATGGTCCTAAGTCCCTGGTTTTCCCAGCACCCCTACCGGGTCCTGGGAGCCGTCAGCAGTTCAAATTAGATGCCGACAAACAACCGAGCTATCCTTTTTAGTTAATTAAAGAACCGTACACACTGGTGAGTTCACGGTCCCATGAGTTAAGAATTAATTTCATAAGTTTGTTAGTTCGCCCCGCGACGTTGTGTCAAGTCTTTTATGGAACATATCTTTTAACCTACCTAGATGGATACCTTGGTTAGATGGAGAACTAAAACATCTAAGTCATTTAGTACCCAAAACAAACAATTTTCATGATTTTCTTTTTGTTTGTCTATTAGATTGTTTGTGCGTTTTGTGCATGATAATTTCAGAAACAGCTTATCCGATCTAGATGAAGTATTTCAATAGTATATTGTGATAAACCCCATTTAAAATGTATTTTTTGGTTTAACGTGTTCAAAAATAAAAAAAGTAATTCTAATTTAAAGAATCATGTTTGGACTGGGTTGGCACGAGTATATTATTATTATTAATCACTACATTGTAAAAACCAAATTGCTTACTCTTTCCTTATATCCCTACTAATATTATAAATGAGAAAGAAACTCTGTCTGTCTGTCTGTTACGCTTTCACACATAGAGTACTGAACCTTAATTTTAGAAATTAAATTTGGTACAGATATAGTCCAGGGTCTGAGAAAGAACATAGGCTACTTTTTTAACCGACTGCGCTAAAAAGAAGTAATGCTTTACCCGCTAATCCTCTACGCGGATGAAGTCGCGGGCGGAAAGCTAGTCTTTATACACCGTGAAATTTTAGTGGTTGTTTACGTGGCAACGGATATCGATTTGCCTTTAGTAATACAATCGAATCATGTAAATTATTCCTCGTAATAATAAAATAAAATAAATAAAAGCATTTATTCTCAGACCATAGTAAGTCCATAGATAGTTAGTAAGTTATAGTTAGTAACTAAAATAATAATAAATGTAAATTCAAAGGAAAAAGTCTTCAAGCATTTACTTAATCATAGCAAAGATACGATTCATAAAACTGTAAGTTCAACTACCTTGTTAAGTTGGATGCTGATTGTCACATAAAGTTAAGTTTTTTACCAAGTCCGAGCAAAAGCAATTCGCCTCAAAAGCACAAGAAACATCTAAATTTCTTGATTTGAAATAAGCTTTTAATGGAGTGGGAAACTTTGTTGTATGAAACATTAATGTAGTTAAAGTTTTTAAGTGCTTTCTTGAAGCCTATGTGAATGGAGATATTTGAATTTCAGTTTGGAGACACTTTGTTTAGCGTCGTATTTACATTTTCATTATGTTAACCTCTTAGCAAAAAGGTATTTGGTATTTTGGAGGTATAGTTCATACTTCTAATATTGCAAATATATTTTAATAATACAAACATTTATTTTATTGAGTATTATTATGTCAAATTAAATTATTATAGTTGGTATATTTCTGACAAGATTACATCGAAAAATAAAATTCACAGTATCAAAACATTATTATATTAGTGAGCTAAATAACATACAACATATTGTAAAACATAAAGTCTCATACCATACATACATACTGTACATTGTACACTCCACTTTACCATCTGTCAAATATATCATAAATGTCAAAGGCCGGAATAGGCGTGACTGTCACCAGATAGTCCTGCCAAGATTAAGCATAGTGCCTTCTGCCTTAATTAATCTTTAACCCGGCTATTATTGGTCTTATAATTGATTAGGTGTTAATGCATTGGGTGGACTGTAATCTGACTTTTTCAATTATTTTTAATTAGGGTAAGTCGGTCGGTCGGTTAGAGAGTGAGATAAATTTTATTATTTACTATATTTTTAGTGCCCCTAATCCCTCATTTAATTACGTACCTCATTTATTATTATTATTACGACATGGTATAAAACAAAGTCGCTTTCCATGTCCCGCTATTTATGCAGAGTTTTTAGCTGGAGGTTGAGCTTTAAAACTCTGCATAAATAGAGGGATTCAAAAGGAAGGTATTTATGTAAAATTCAATATAGGAATTGTATATCTAGTAAATCTCGCAAACGTAGGCAAACCTAGTGTAGGACGCCCGCAGGCCAGGTGGTGTGACGATCTGCGCAAGACGGCTGGTAGGAGCTGGATGCGAGTGGCCGAGGATAGAGAGAAGTGGCGTGCATTTGGAGAGCAGTGGACAGAAATGGGCTGATGATGATGATGATGATGATGATGATGATATAATCTAAATTACATGATTAGACTGGTGAACCTTAGTTCATCTGCATTAGATACATTGCTCTTATGTAGAAGTTATCAACCATGTATGCCGTATTCATTTTCATTTAATTATAGTTGCAAATCATTTAACTACCAATCCAATATTTTTTTTATGTTTCTAAAATTATATTTAGTTTATAATTCAGACACACGTACGTACACATGCTTTTACATAGTTATGTTACCTTATTTTTGATACTTATAATTCTTCTATTATCTACCACTAGTTTTCCGCCCGCGACTTCGTCCGCGTATAGACGTTGAACGGGTAAACATGACTTCCTTATAGCGCAGTCGGTTAAAAAGTAGCCTATAACCTTTCCTAGGCTCTGGACTATATATGTACCAAATTTCATTTAAATCGGTCCAGTACTTTATGCGTGAACAGACAGACAGACAGAGTTACTTTCGGATTTATAATATTAGTAAGGATTACCACAGACAGACTGATTTAAAATGTAAATCAGAATCCCTAACGCGACGTTAATAAGTCTTTAAAATGTGTATCTTCGCGTCTGAAATAGTTTATTATGTGTAATATTTCATCTATAATAATCAAAGTAGTAAATGTAATCCGCTGTTAAACTTATTTGTAACGAAACTCTATTGGTGTCGGAGTTTGTAGTTAATCCACGCAATAAATAAATCATAAACAGAGGCCGTGTTAAATTGGTCTAAACATGTGTACGAAACAGGCACAAATAATAATATAGACGTAAAATATTCTTAGAAGGGACTCTCAGAATAACCACTGGATATTTGGTGAAAAAGACGTGTGGCTCTCGGGGACTGCCGCGGTATAGCTATTGCATAGCATTGTCCGATTTCGGAGCAGCTCGTCTCGATTCGTGCGAGTTTCGTAGAGTCGTACAATACGTCTAACCGACGTTAGACGATTGTGAGGTTTTTTTCGTTACGGAATTTCTTGTTTCGGTGGCCGCGCTCAAAGCCCGCGATAAAAGCTATGCAAAAAAAATAATAATAATAATGGCAAACATGTATCTGGGCGAGTTTATTGTTGCAATAATTATTACGTATTTAATTTTATTTAGATCACTTGATATTTAATAATATAATGTTGTAATCACAGACAAGTTTACAATAAAAAAATATGACATACATACAGGTAAATATAACATAAATATTTCCTACAAATACATAGATTCGAGTTAACGGCAGTTATTTTGTTTTGTATGAATATAATTTAGTTCAGTTATTTTGTATGATTCTAGATACTATAATCAAAACGTAAATAAATCTTTTAATTTAATTTATCAGATATACACACTTGTGTAATATTATTAATTAACCTTTTCCATATCTACAAAACTCTCAGCTCTATCTTCTCCGGGACTCGTGCCTTCGGAATCCCGGATAAAAATCGAAAGTATCCCGTTGTCTATCCCGGCTTATTTACGGCTCAGCCACTCTCAGATGCATATCTGTGGATAAATTAGGGAGCGATACGGGACGCAGGGACAGGATGACTTTTTAATGCGTGACCGACGAGGGATTTATACAGAGTTGATAACTCGAAACTGTTACGTACAAAGGACACTTTTGTTACTAACTGTATTGAGAATTGTGATACTTTAAAAAATAGAACCACATGGAGCTTATTTCTAATGATGTAGTAGGCGAAGATTTACGTCTAGTGATCCCAAAACGGGAATATACGGTGGAAACTAACTAATTCCAAGTGAACAACGTCCAAGTAACAACGTCGGTAACAGATAATAAACAGCTCTATATATATCCATAGTCTTATTTTAGGAGTATAATTAATGATATATTGACAATCAATATAATTTGTTCCCAGCGTTCAATTAACTAAAAATAAACGAGTGCAGTCGCGTTATCAATTTAGTCAGGAATCACATGTCGGATTATTAATAATTGCTCCATGTTTTTTAAATGAGAGTCTTATTTCTACCATTAATGCTTTTACATTTAGGTTCAAAACTCGTTTATACGGAGTTTGCAGTCCTGTTGTACACTTTATAGAGTTCCGTGTCTAAAGGGTAAAAACGGGATCCTATTATTGAAGCCAATCGTCCGTTTGCCACCAGTAGCGGTACCCATGAGTTGGCTATCGATGTAACTTACGTAAGTTAGAAACCTATAGAGTTGTTTTTTTCATACGACCGATTTTAGTTCTTAGCGTTACCACCATACCACCGTAAACTCCACGTAGGCGATATCGAGTCCGTAACTTTTAAACCCATGGTAGCGCTACCTGGCTGTATCTCAAAAACGGTGGTAACTAGATAGTCGAAACTTCCACAGATGATGGAATATATCTATTGCCGATATACCAAAAAATATAATCAATATTTAGGGGGGGTTCCCTACAACATACTTGACTAGCTCGGTGAAATAGGTGTTAATGACCCCATTACCTTCGGGTCTAAGAGTCGTGGGTGGGATTCCCACCCGGGACAAATATTTGTGTGACAAACATCGGTGATTTTTCCGTGTCTGGGTGTGTTAATAAATATATTTAAGTATATTTGTGTATCTGTTACGGTAAAAGTGGATAGAGTGGTTGTTATGTATAATTACCGGTAACTATGCATAATTACTAGTGTTCGTGGTAAAGGTGGTGAAAACTATCGAATTAATCACATTTACCGGGAATTATATAAAATTACCACACCCTTTATGTAAATGTGGCAAATAATAAAATAAAACTGACTTGACTGGCTCGTTGAAACAATGGTTTTGTTAGTGACCCAGGCTGGTGATTCCAAGAGTCGTAGGTTCGATTCCCACTCGGGACAAATATGTGTGTGGTGAATATCGGTGTTTGTTCCGTGTCTAGGTGTGATTATGTAGTTAAGTATGTATTTATAAATAACTTTTCTGAAAACATTTAAACCACGTAAGATAGATGATTGATATTTGGCATGCAGGTACCCTAATAGAAATACCTAAAGCTTACTTGCGACGCGATATTGTAAAATTCGTAAGGGATCGGGAGTTACTGGGAAAAAACTTGTGTATGTAAAATCCTGTAGTCCACGCGAACGAAGTTCCGGGCACAGCTAGTTATAAAATAAACCAGTCAAGTATCTAGAAACCAAACTTCACGTTTGGTTTTAAAAACAATTATCTTATAAAAATAAAGTCAAATAAAATTAGCAAATGGGCAAGCAATTTTCAGTGGAACTCTTAAAATTCTTTCTCGTCAATATATTTTTGAGATTTGAGATTTGTGACATTTGGAATTGCAGAGTACTTGTGATATTTGTCAGCAATGTCAACATTAACCACTGTCGAGCGGGAGTTTTATATAATTACCGGTAAATTTGAATAATTCACTACATTTACCATGTGCGTCGGGGATTATCTATATTTACCGGTGATTATAGATAATTACCGATTGCTCACATTGACCGTAACATATCCACCGTTTTCTGATACCTGTACCACAAGTGCTTAAGCTACCGCGGAATCAGATCAATGAATGTGATGTTGTGTATTATAAAAAAAAACTAGATTTTTATACAATATTTGTACGGAGCCCATCGTACCCGAATCCGACTCGCACTTGGCAGGTTTTTTAAGTCACGTCAAAAATGCATTAAGAGTTTGATTACGGTTGGTGTTAAAACTGTAGTTAATTTTTAATCCTCAAGTTATTTCCGTCCGGAAAACTGAGTAAATAAAGTTACTAAAAGTGTTTGATTAATCTTGCTTCATAGTCATTAAAGCTAGGTTTCATTCTATATTTTAGCTTCAAACTTTAAACACAGATTTTGACTGACAAGGGTTTTATTTACGAATGTCATACAAGAATTTGGATGTACATACATACATAGAATCACGCCTTCTTTCCAGAAGGGTAGGCAGAGATCTGTTTTTGCCATGTGCTACGGACCCAGTACACCACTTTCGCTTTTTCCACTTCTATCAATTTGGATATAACCTATTGTAATTGCGTAAATTTAATTTAACTTATTAGCATTAACATCAAGTCACACAGGACTGGTAATAATGCAAAACTATTTTACTTATTCCAAGTGCTGACTCAATTTTAAGGTTGCCTCTGTAAAATCAATAACATCAAAAAGTCAAAATCATTTCCACGACACAGTATAAAACTAAATCACTTTCCCTGTTCCTATATGATTTCGATGTGTTTTTTTTTTAGATGTCAAGTGGAAGATTTTTATGTAAAATGTACCCGAAGCGAATCAGGGCGGATTTCTCTATCTTCAGTCGATCCCTCATGTCTTAGTATCGTGGTCAGCACCAGTAACATCCGGAGCGGATGATGTGTCTCCACCGGTTTCTATCCAGCGCGTCTCTCACGACCGCGTAGAACTTGGAGGACGATGAGTCTTTCACTTGATTGGTCCACATGGTTGGTGAACGACGACACGATCCTTTGCCTTCAGTGTTCCCAACGACAATTATTTTTTCTAGACTCTCATCAACTCTGCGTCATTAGTCCAATATAAATCTATACTAATATTATAAAGCTAAAGAGTTTGTTGGTTTGAACGCGCTAATCTCAGGAACTACTGATTCGATTTGAAAAAATCTTTTGTATAGACCATTTATCGAGGAAGGCTTTAGGCTATATGACATCACGCTGCGACCAATAGGAGCAAAGATACAATGGAAAATGTGTAAAAAACGGGGGAAACGCGAACGAAGTCGCTGGCACAGCTAGTTGTCAATAAGTATACAGTGTGCTTCCGTCATAACGTTCAATGACCAACAAAATGACATCGCGCATCCTACAAAATGAATCTGAACTACAAACAAAGACATAATAATCTAAAATAACCTTCCGTGCAGCGGCGAACGCCAAAAATATTCAACTCTTAGGTATCCCATTACTATTTTATCGCTTCCAAAAGCCGTTATTCTCGCCCAGAGTGTCCAAGAATGAGTTTCCAACATTGTAACCAGTCATAACTCGGACCTGTTAACGTTACAACTTGGCATTAAAATAAAAGTTAACTTGTAAGTTATTGGTACCGTCAACATGCACTTTGGTTTACTTATTTAGTTACTGTAAGTTAATAAACCTAGGTCTAGGAAATGGATTTTAGTAATGACCTAATATGATTCGCACTTGGTGTAGGTATCCTGGTTTTAATACGATTTATTACATTCTGAGCAGATTGATTGTTAGATTAATTATCTATACTAATATTATAAAGCTGAAGAGTTTGTTTGTTTGTTTGTTTGTTTGAACGCGCTAATCTCAGGAACTACTGGTTCGATTAAAAAAAAATCTTTTTGCGTTGAATAGACCATTTATCGAGGAAGGCTTTAGGCTATATAACATCACGCTGCGACCAATAGGAGCAAAGATACAGTGGAAAATGTGTAAAAAACGGGGGAAACGCGAACGAAGTCGCTGGCACAGCTAGTATTTATTTATTTATTTATTTATTTATTTAAAAGAAACACCAACAGTGTACATACTAAAACTTAATCTAAAATTAAATATAGAGCGACAAGAAAAAATTCCGGTACGGACACCAATTATAGGTGTTTACAGCACTTACACAATATTTAAAACTTACAAATAGAATTCTTATAAAGTAATATAATTAAAAGTTAACAATAAATAAAACCGTTTTAAAACAGCCAAATTTCAGAAAATTAACAAAATATTTCTAATAAATTCTCTGTACTTGTTATTAAAAATATCCAGATTGTCCGACTTAGCACACAGTCTATTGTAAGTACGGCATATTCTTAATAGAGGTTAGTGGTTAGTATTGTATAACTTATGCTGTTTTTATCCCTGTTGTTGTTGTAAATATGTGTCACAGGTGCTCTAGCACTTAATCGAAGAGATCAACCCTAGACTATATTGTAATGATGGGCATTACAATATAGTCTTGGGTTGACTATATTGTAATGTTGGTAACAATAAACAAAATTTGATTTTGATTTTTGATTATTTTTTAAAATAGATAATAAAATTGCAAGTTTTCTAAGCCTCTTTTAACACGGTGAGTTTTGTAATTTTTTTGTGATCGTTTCGTTCAATTGTGTTAGTAGCCTTCATTTCCATCAGTCATACCTACTAACTTTGTTGACATTGAAGTGCCTGAAAATCGGCACTGGCCATACACATATCTTTATACTTTGGTAGATCATAACTCGGGGTTCGCTGGGCCCCACGTTTTTATTTTAGTCGTACCTACCACTACCATCAGAAATAATAATAGGCTTGTTTCCACTAAGAATGAATCGGATGGCTTAGAGTTTCTAATGATTAATCATGATATGTAGTAAACAAAAAACAACTTTTTATTAAAATAATATAAGATTACTAATATTTTTGGAAAATAAAATCGGCAAAATTACTTATTTAATCACGTGACATTAAACACCAATCAGAGAAGCGTGACGTCACGCCTCGCAAAACACCGGTTGTAGCTGTACTGTACATCATCTGTCTAACTAATCTGTGCTGTCAGTGAACAGGTTATTTTGATACACTTCGTTTTCAGAGACTATTGTTAAAATACAGTTTAAGTTTAATCTTAAAAGAAACGGACATTTGCCATGGAATCAGGATTCACTAAAGCAAACAGCAGTAATTTGCCCAAAATTGACGCCGTTATGCTTGGGAAATTTTTCGCAACAAACACAGATTTTTGCTCATCGGAATTCCGCAATGTTAAAACTTCTATGTAAGTATAATGTGAAAAACAAACATAATGTCTTATTTAGTTAGCAGCTATCAGTCAGAGAGTCGCATTTACCTACTCTGTAATGTAAATAACTGTTTTTGAGGTTAGCGTATACAAAGTTTTAAATACCTAATTGATAAATTTTTAATTTCAGGTCATCACGAGCTTCATACGGAGATGATGCTGTAAGCTATGTGCAGCTTAAGCGTGACGGCAAATTATGTATTTTAAAGTGCAAAATCTGTCCCGAGCACAAAGTTCATGCAAAGCTCTATAGATGCACACTAGTCGTCGATGAAGAAGATGATATAGTTATTTCTGTGCAATGTGAAGACTGCGTAGCTTCCCAGGGTGGTTGCAAGCACGCAATAGCTTTTTGATGTGGGTTCATCGCCGAAGTGAAGAACCCTCATGCACTTCAGTCGAGTGCTACTGGAAAAAAGTCGAAATTATCGAGAGTTGGTAGTACACTTAAATATATGACGGCAAAAGATTTAGCCAAGGGCAGCCCTCTTTTACGACCAAATTCTTCTGTTTTGCTGAAGTTTTTAGAAGAAGGAAAGAAGAGGAAAATTCAGGATTGTGAATTATTTAAGTATCAACGCATGTATAGGTGAAAGTGCAACACAGGCTGTCTCAATGCATAACCTTGTATGGAAGTTCAAAGAGAAATGTGTTGATGAATTCTTAAAAAAGTTCAGATATCTGCATCTTTAATAACAAAAGTTGAAGAGGAAACGAGGGAGCAATCCAATAGCTGTCTTTGGTATGAGCTGCGGTATGGACGAATAACCGCATCTAGAGCATTTGAGGTTAGCCGTTGTAAAAAGAATGATGGCATACTTGTATCTCTCATTTTAGGTGCAAAAAATACCAGACACTCCTTCTATGAAACGTGGTCGTATACTGGAAGATGAAGTAAGAAAATCTGTGGAGGAAAAACTAAATAAAAAAATAAATAAGTGCGGACTAGTATTAAATTCGATTTATCCTATGATTGCTGGTTCGCCAGATGGCATATGTTGAAGATGGCATAATAGAAATTAAATGTCCCAATAGTGTGAAAACATATAAAACTTACATTAAAAATGGTGAATGCACAGAAAAGTATAATACTCAAATGCAACTTCAAATGTATCTAACAGGAAAGAAAAACTGTTTCTTTTGTGTAGCTGATCCAGATTATTGCCAAAATAAAAAAGTTGAGATATTAAGAGTGCAATATGATCCTAAACATATTGAAAATATAATCAAAGTTAAGTTATTAGAGTTTTGGAAAATTAATATTTATCCACTATTATATAAGAGTGTAGAACTATAATATAGGTATTTATAAATAAAAAATCGTCTTAATTTCAATTTGTTTTATTTTATTAAAGAATCTTGTAAATTAATTAAGGCACAAGCTATGATTATTATTTCATCAAGTATTTTTACATATTTAAAATTAATACAGGCATGTGGTTTAAGCATACGAAATTCACGTAAACGCCGAATAACTCGCTCTATATGTATCCTTAAACTAGCTATTTGTTTAGTTAGTTTTGCTTCAGTTTTACTCATCTTTACACCTGTTTCGACACTAGGAGGTCTTACTAGTGAAATACCAGCTCGTTTTAGATATTGTTCTACATGTTTGAAACCCCTGTCTGCCATAACGAACATACCACTTTTTAATGTTTGAACAAAGTCACAGGATTCAACTAAACAAGTGTCAGTTGTTCTGCCCCCAAATCCTGGAGAAATATAGTTCACTAATCCATTTGGAGTACAGGATATTAAATATTTTATTGTGTTGGCTTTTTTATAATCCGACCAGGTTAATGCTTGGTTTATTGCTTTAGATGGCTTTTCTATTTCAATTTCAAGGCAGTCTATGATACAACTAACATTATTATATTTGTGCCTGAATGCCATGGGTAAAGTCTTTTAATCATTTCACTATCTAGCGACACAATAAAAGGCCTCATAACACTGGCTATTAATGGTATATTTTTTGAAAAATATCTTGCTTAAATATGATGGAGTCATTGCATAATCATCCGACAGTTGGTTAAATGTACTATCCAATTTTATTTTATTTAAACAAAATAATAAATGATGTTTGGGAATATTTAATTCCTCTATTATTATATCAATCAAATAGTAACACTTGATTGGAACACCGATGTACAATCGAGGCTTTTTCTCAATTTTTTTTAATCATATTCAATATGGTTTCTTTTGCTTCTAGCCTCTTGTCCTCTTCAATAAATTCACTGCAGTCAGAGGAAGATTTAACTTGCAAAGAATGCACAGGCGAGCAACTGGTGGTAGATGCAGATGGTTCATATAAAGAAATATCACTATCAGAGTGCTCTGATTCTTTAAATATACTTTTTGTAATTTTGCTGAGCCCGGACACAGAAGGTCTTGAATTTATAATGGTCTGCGATTTGAACGGGGATGTAGAGCTAGATATTTGTGATGGTTTTAAAGGTGATAATGCCTTTTCTGTTGATTTTATTTTTGTCTGGACAGCTTTACTTCTGAATCTGTGTGTTATTAATGCTTGAACAGATTTATCCGCTGTCAATTCACATAAAGTTTCAGGTACATTTTCTCCAACAATTTGAAAATCTGAAAAGTAAACACAATATGTTGTTTATGTAATAATGCTAGCCATTATTATATTTGTTTCAAACTGCAAACTATTTGTTTTGTTTGTTACATACCTGAACTTGTATTAGAAGTATCCTTGACAGACGAACTTGGTGTACTACTTTGTTCTGGTTCATTCAAACAGTCTGCGATTATTGACAACCTTTGTTTTTTCAAGATATATGGTCGTTCCTTATCACTGCATGTCCGTTTCCTTCTATCTTCTTGGCATTCGAACTTCTTTGGTATACAATCTGGTTTCATGCGCACTTGTGATACCTTTCCCATAATATGATACTCAGTATAATTAATCATATCGTTCGGCAACTAAAAATATTTAAAAAAAAGTATGAATTATTACATTTTATAGGCATAAAATAAAAATAATATTTTAACTCCTAAAATAAAACACATAAACCTATTCATACCATAACATTTTTACAGGTTATGTTTACCTATATATGGTAGGTTTTGCAAAATTCATAACTTTTACTTTATATTTACAAATAGACACATTAAGTTGTGTTTCATACTTACATCAAAATGATCTTCACAAAAATAAATTGTCGATTTAGTTGATAAACTATGAGCATCTTGCCTCCTTGCAATTTCTAACCACTTTCTTCGTATTTGTTTATTGTTTGGAACGTATATAAATAATTTGTTTGGCGTTTTTATCGTTGTACTTTTACATTGGGGCACTATACAGTATTTATAATAAGAGGGATTCATTATTTATTAAAATGATCTCGTCGACTGACATAAACAAACTCGATTGTTTCGCGAAAAGTGACGTCATTCAAGACGCCATGACAGTCTTGGCCTTTTTCGAAGTCAATTTTATGTTCAATTCTAAAAAAGCAAAAATATTTATGAAAAAGGCCTATTTTTCTAAAAATAATATATATTTGGGGTAAAATAGATGCTAAGCTATAGTTTTAAACGAATTTCCAAATTTTGTCAACTAGCCTATTCACTGGGACCACCTTCGTAGGCTGATTGGTAAGTTGTAACTATTTATTTATTTTCTAGTTTTCAGTGCAAATAAAATAAAACCGTTTAACTTAAAAAAATTTTTTACTGATTTTTTTACTTTGTATTTGTGCCATATTATGTAAAATGTTCAAGTGATCAATAAACAGATTCTTATTCTTATTTTAACATACCGCCTGAAAAACTCATTATCATTGAGATTACAACCATCACTATTATATAGAAGCATAAATATTATCATAACCGGGTGACGTACAAACTACTGTGTTTGGCTTACGTCAGTTGCAGACAAAGTTTGCGGAGGTGGCCCTCAACACACAGTCCTTAGGGAGTCGTGGAGTCTGTTATGATAAAATGGCCGCCGCTACACCGACTGTCGAGTTTTAATTGAGACTGGTGCATTATGAATTCAATAGTACAATAATAAAACGTATAGTATAAAATTTTATCGTTTGTGGATCTCACTACCACTTATCATCAGGTAGAGTGAGGTTATCTTGATAGCCTATTTTAAAAAATTTACGGTGAAGAAAAACATCATGAGGAAACCTGCACACCTACGAATAAATTCTAAGGATGTGTGACTACACATCCTTAGAATGGGACCATGCTGGGGCACGGGTCTAAACTAAGGCTTGATCGCCCTAGTTTAGTCCCGTGCCCCAGCAGTGGGGACGTATGTGGGCTGATGATAATGATGATGACAATATTAATACAGATAATGGAATGCAAGAGTTGTTGCGGCCTTATTTTCAGGATGTCGGAATGATGAGAGATGATGAGAAATAAAATAAATATGTATACTTTATTTCTGTAAATAACTTCCAATAAACTGCCGCGGATTATTCCCGAAAAACAATCAGATTATATTTGTAAGTGGAAAAGCTTCTTACTTACTTAATTCTTCCAACTTCATTACCTATTGTATTGGATTAACAAGTTGAAGCGTTAAGCTCACAATAGTGCCACAGTACCCGATCGGCCGAATAAATCGAATTCAAAAGCAACTTTTAAATCGATTCGTGGCAATTTATTTTTCTTCCCACGGAACGGAAACGTTTTTGCACGCTTTAAATTTTAATCTGCGCCGAATTTGCCCGCCAGTGTATCGGAATAGCCCAATACGAGCGTTTATGTCTGTCCACGCATATGGAACAAATGAAATAAAATTGGTACGGCGCGAATTATTTTGTCGGACCCGGTTCCGTATCTATTTAATCAATATCACAAAACATCATACTGTTAGAAGTTACGTATCATTCAAATCCTTTCAGTGATTTTGGCGTGATAGCGCGACAGACGTTCACAGTCACACACTTGCGCATTTATCTATAATATTATGGAAGTAAGGATCCAAAAGCGTCGACGGCCAAGTTGCTCGTTGGTCGTTGCTTGCCATGCAAGAGGTCGCTAGTTCAAACTCCGCCTCGTACCAACGTGTTTTTCAAATTTGCAATTCATAACGTACGATTATTTAACGCTTTAACGGTGGTGAAGGAAAACACCGTGAAGAAATCTGCACACCTACCAAGAAATTCTAACGTTGTGTAGTCGACCAACCAGCACTTATCTCTGCGTCGAAAAGCATCTCGACAGTGACTATTAACAATGTCGGATCTGCAAAATCTCACTTTTTCGTTTATTTCAGAAAACATGCCCTAATAACTAGATCTACCATCGGGTGAAATAAAAAAAATGTTTCCATGCATAGTTTTTGAAATAATCACATTAAGAAAGTCGGATCTTACCGAGAGAGGCCGTTAAAAACGTCGGAAAATAACTTCCGACGTTGTTAGCGGGACGCGGGGCCGCGAGATCGCGCACGCACGTGCGCGATCTCCCAGATCCGTCATTGTTAGCGGGATGAGTGGACGTCGCGTGGCAACTTTGTTTTTAAGAGAGTTTATTTCTTATCCCTAATTTATAACACTATTCACGATGACACCTACAAGATCAGCACATTTAATCAGTCTAGCCACGAGAAAAGATGATGAGAACCTATCTACCTCGAGTATACCTGCCAATAATAACTCTCAAACCAAAGCAAAACCTACAGTAGAAACAGCTATATGTTATTATTTATTACTTTTATCATAATATTACTCTTAAAATTTTGACAATTTGTTTATTATTTAACTTTGAGGCAAATTTATTTATGAATTATGAGTATTTCCTAGTACGGCATTGAACAATGTCAGTTGTGCCACATCGGACGTTGTTAATTGGTTTTTCAAATGGCTTAAATGTCGGTAGTACCACATCCGACATTGTTAATTTACTTTTGAAAAAAGTGAAATGTCGGTAGTACCACATCTGACTTTATTAATTGCTTTCTAAAAGGGTCTTATGTCGGTAGTACCACATCCGTCATTGTTATTTTTTTTTATTTAGAAATCAAATGACGGTAGTGCCACATCCCATTTTATTTAACGCGTTTGAGATTTATAAATAAGTCGGTAGTACCATGACAGCAGAGAAGGGGCTCTCCAGGTGGTGTGTCGGACTCCCCGACGGCTGGCGAGAAGGCGGTAAATGCCAGCCGCGGCTCCTGGGCGGAGTGTAATGCCCAGGGGGTTTATCGACTAAAACACCGGGGTGTACCTCATCGCCTATTGGCAGTGTCATGGTACCTGGCAGAGCTTTCACTCACAACACCGCCGGCGGACAAGCCTCCATGTCTCCCTCAAGCGTCCTCAGAGGGGGGCAACGGGGCGACCCCGTGCACAGGGTCGCTCCCGTCCCTCAACGATGGCCGTTGGTGTAATGCCGAAGGGGGTGTCCCCACACCCTCCGCCGGCCGGCCGTCGTAGGACTACGGCATGTGACGCGCATAATCACGCCTTCTGCGCCCCAGTCGCCTTCTTCGCAGTGGTGTCGCGAAGGGGTCGTCTTCACGCTCCCTCTCTACCACCTCCTTTTGAGTCATCACTGACTCGGAGAAGGAGGCAGTCGCCGCCCACACATCTACGTCCTCTACCATTCCTCGCAGAAATTGGGCGAGAGGTCAGCGGGCCGGCCACAGATATTAGGGCCGACCTCTCTGGAAGAGAGTTTGGTCCGCCGTGTCCTCCTGTGCGCCGCACTCGTGACAAATGGGCGCGTCCTCCCGCTGAATGCGGTGCAGATAGTGGCCGAAGCAACCATGCCCGGTCAGCACCTGCACCAGACGGAACGACTAGAAACCGTCCGTCCGTTCCAGCCAGCTGTTGAGCACTGGCCCGAGCGCATCTAGTAGATGACGCCCTGCCACCTACTTGGCTAAGCTATTTGCCCACTGAGATCCGTTCGCAAACTCCTCGCGCTCTCTCCTCACTGGACGAAGACCCAGATCTCGTTGCTACTTAAGACACTCATACTTCGCGGCCAGCATCTATGCCTCCAGCTTCCAAGGTAGGCTTTTCGGCGGCCTGCCAAGGTACAGGCCGCTGAAAAGCCCACAGTGCGGTAGGCACGCGTCACGCGACACGCTATCGCCCGCTGAGGTCTACGGAGTAGGACGGAGTTCTCCCTGACATGGAGGGAATACGCACAGATGGGAGCTCCGTAAAGGGCCATGCTTCTAAGTATGCCGGCGTAGAGTTGCCGATATCTGGCCCTAGGCCCGCTTTATTCGGAAGGAATCACCCCAACGAGTCCGCTGCCTTGAGGAGGCGCGACGACAGCCCTCGGAAGTGTGGGACAAACTGCCTCCGCGCATCCAAGACTAGCCCTTCTTACTTACTAACTACTACAGTACTTCATTTGGCACTGGATTGCCACCCGAACTCCCACAACCAAGATGTCCGAGTTGGGAAGAGGTCCTTTCCGAGGCCTATGGAAATAGACGGCCTCGGTCTTCTCCAGCGCCAAACGCAGGACCAAACACTGATACGCTGCGCCAACAGCGCGCTCGCCTCCGTCGCTCTTCGCGCTGCCTCCTCAAAACCTTCTCAAGGTTCTTCAATCCGGACAGGGCGTCTATGGTAGATCGCCCTGTCCTGAATCCGAACTGGTTCTCTGAGCGGTCCGGCCCCGGCGGAGCGTCGCCGATGGTCGTTTAATCACGCTCCGCAATCGACTAATACGCGGAAGGTGACTCTGAGGGGCGGCCCTCTTTCCTTAGGAGGCACAGAAGCCCCTGCTTCCATATTTCCGGGAACCTTCCGACCGAGAGACACCGGTCGAAGAGACCCCGGAAAGACTGCTCCAGTTCTGAGTAGGCCAGAGCGATGACTCGGGCCAGGACACCACCCGTCTTCTTCGCCCGGAGAGGGAGGACAGCCGATTTGAACTCCTCTGGAGTAAGCGGCGTTATGGTCTCCAATTCTAAGATAGGTCTCAGACGTGAGGGTATCCGTGGCGGCACATAGTTTGGGTCTATAGGTAGAAAGAGACCCCGAACTGATTTTGGTTAGTTTAATGTGATTTTAATTAATATTTCGTCCATTACGTGTCACATACGACCTAATATTTTTTTATATAATCACTTAACAATGTCGTAAGTACCAGTTCCGGCAAACGATGATTAATTTTATACAAGCAAAAATGTCGGTTCTGGTACTTCTGACAATTCAACATTAGTTTAGAGCCGTTAAAAAAGTCGCAACTGACTTTTCTCATGTTTACACATTTAATAACGGCGTCTTTTAATATTGGTCTGAACAAACATTATTTGTATAGCATAACCCTAAAATTTTTGTAATCCTGCCTCAAATAAGTAAAAAGATACATGCAAATTCAGTTCAAATTAAACTTTGATTAGGTCTCCTGTAAAGTTGCTGTTTTGCACATCCGACATTGTTAATAGTCACTGTCGATCTGTTTCATGCCTGATCTTTTACCGGTAACCTGGCAACCATGTATTTACTATACACACAACAATGAAAGTGGGCTTTCGGGAGTCAACTCCGAAGTAAATTATGCCAGTAATTCATACTAATACCGTCCAGCATTTCGTCCACGGTACCCTGCACCAACTGAAACATTAATGGTGCCTGAGTGGTTTTCAGCCGCCATTGCTTATGGAAGATCAGCTGTGATCCGACACTAGCCGACCAACTATAATATAAAGTGTTGGACCGATTTCAACCATGGTTGCCAATCTTACTGCGAAGGAAATCTTATAGTTTACAAGTTTGCGCGCGAACAGAAGTGTGTGTGTGAGCACTCTAATTTTTGGGTGAGGCGACAAATCCGATATGACCTATGAGCTATGAGCTTTTTAACGTACTTTCCGAGTCACGAGTCTACTTCTGCCAACTATCTGACTCTAGATAAAGTAATTTCACTTGACAGACGGATAATGAAGTAATCACATAATGGTTAAGCTCGTTTTTACTTAAAGGTTTGGAAGCCTCCGGAACCATACCAAAATATACATAAATCTTAATATTTAAATAGTCCCAGCCTTAGATATAGACTGGATTGGATGAGATATTTACCCAGCAGTGGATTGATAAATAAATAAATAATAATTCACAACATCACGCACATTGAGCTAATCCCGTGGTAAGCTTAAGTACTTGTGTTACAGATATCAGAATCGACAGTGGATATTGACATTACACAAATATATTTAAAAACACACCCAGACTCGGTGGAAATCGAACCTACGACTTTTGGAACCGTAGGTAGTGATTCTGAGTCACTAACCACTATTTCACCGAGCCAGTCATAAAGATTGCTTAATGCCGTCTCAAAAAGCCTTCAGAGACAAAGTCTTGTAACTCAAAGTAAACTTGTCTATGTAAATATTATGACGGTAGGATTCCTGCTTAATTTAAGCTTAAAGTTTTTAATTACGTAGTACGCAAATAGAGCGGGTCTTCGGGGACCCATCAATTAGAACGAATATGGGCCAAAAGCCCACAACAGCGTGCAGACGAGTCCCATATCATTAACTTGCGAAGTTATTCGATTTTGTACCTTATTACTTTGGACTTGGAAACTATGTTGTCAAATAATCGGGAGTAGTTGAGCTGGAAACATTAGATTTCAGACCTAATTGCAAATGGGATAGGTTTAACCTTCCTAATCACTTTAGGCATATAGAAAACTTCACACCGATGAAGAATTTCTAAGGTTGTGTAGTCGACTGCACAACTTTAGAATTCGGTCGACTAACCGATACCTGGCCAGTATGGTTGACTAAGGCCTTATCACCCTAGTTTAGAGTAGGCCAGCGCCCCAGCAGTGATAATGATGATGATGAGAAAGAATACATTAGTCATTAATTTGGTCTTAATTGCTAATCTAAATAATCCCGGTTCATCAAGACAAACCCTCAAAACTCATTCGGCTCGAATATTCGATAAAAAATCGATACAGCAATTACACGATCAGTAATCGGTCAGGGTATTAATTTGACAAATCCTCTCGCGACCAAATTGGCGATCGCACCGGCCCTTCTCATTTCGGTAATGCCCCTCACATTTAATTTGTTAATTTTAAATTAATACCGGCCAAAATATAATACTTCCGCTCGGCTGCGGAGCAATTTTGTTTGCGATTGGTTTTTGTTGATGCGTTGACGGTCGTTAGGTGTATGTATAGCTATGAATTTATTTTGTAGGCTTTCTAACTAAGCCATATTTTATCGTAGTAGGTAGATAGGCAGGGTAGGCCTATGCGTAACCCTATGGTTACCTTTCATCCTGAATCATCATTCTCCTGCTCTTGTTCCACGCTAAGTTGGGTCAGCGCAACATGTATAAGTATTTCTTCCACTTGGGCCTGTCATTCGTCAGCTCTGTGTCTATTCCTTTCACTCCCATATAATTTCTCACGCAATCAGACCCTGTCTTCTTTGGCCTTCCTCTACTATTACGTCCATTGACATCCCTCTTCTAGTCACTTGGCTTTCTTCCCAACTCATAACATGCCCGTATCAAGCTAACCTTGCACTTCTTACCTATTCCAAAATTTCATCATGATTGAATTACGGTATTTTCAAGACACTAGTCAGCGCTTAGAGTAATTCGCCACCCCCTCTCGGAGTACGCCCCAACTTATTTATAGATTCCAGTACCACTAAACAGATCAAATATAACTTCCGCTGACCAAAGCTTTTCGTAAGCTGCGGGACCGTGGCACGGGCTCCCTTCACTTCGATTTGAATTTCAAATTATGTATAATACCCATTATTAGGCATTTTCCGATGCGTCGACGTTATAATTTCTACGTTTCCGGGATTATCGAAACAACCTTTCTGTTTTCGTAAAGCTTTGTCGATTGCCGAATGGTGGACCGCTTTTTGAATAAAATCATATTTAATGTTGCTATGGGAAATTATTATTGTATTGTAATGGAAAATTATACCTAGAAACGTTGTTATTAAGCGATAAAAGCCGATGGATTTTTTTCATTTAATGGTAACGAGTAACGAACTCCAAATAAGGTAATACCAATGAGCGTTGAATATAAAAATATGGTTAAAGACCATATTTTATTCACTATAAGTTAAAATGTTGAATATTTCCCCTTTTGTGTATGTATGCTTCGTTTAAATGAAAAATGCAGGGTTTTCATTAAAATATCCACCACACTATGGAATTAGGAATTCGCGATGAGCATCGCTTGCGGTGGAACAATTTCCACTCTTCTCTAGACTCCGCACCTTAAAATAATGATAATTAATAAAAATATTAAATCAGCAACATACATGTTTTATCTGCCCGTAGGGCGGCATACCGTACCTGATTCTAATAGAAACAGCTCCCAAATAACAACAAAGGAAATTAATATTTAAATGAATATGATTAAACAGATTCACATTTACTGTAGGCTGTTCGCCTAGACAGATGAAAAAAATACTACTACATTTTTGATATTTGACATTCTGAGGTTAAATCGAAGTTATTTATTTTTCTGTTCGCAGTACATCTATTCCAAACCAATGTTAAACTTCACTGTTATTCGTATTAGAGAAACAAACAAAAATTACTTTTTCGTAGTCCGACCAAATATAAATTAATCCACGGCATTGTAATGGCACGTTTGTAAAGAGTATTTCATTTAAACATTCTTTACAGCCCCCAAGACCCCGATACAATAATTACAAAAGAGAGCAAACGTAATTTTCAAAGGACAATTTCTTTGAAACTTTTTGCGTTGACAAGACGCGGGCTAAGTAAAAACTGTAATTGCTTGTCCGTAAGGGGACACAATTAAATTTGTTCTTCTGTCTGTCCACATCTGAAGCTCTGGGTGCGGATTTAATATGTGGCCGTCTTAATGCATGGGCGTTTTTAATTAAATGGATATGAGAATTTTAAATTGCACGTCTCACAAAAGAATGTTGCTCGCTACTCGCTAAATGGGACATAAATGCAAAGCTGTACTGCAGTCCTCTAAAGCGACAGCGGCTGTTTTCAATAAATTAGTAGACAGGTAAGTTTTTCGTTCTAGATAGTATTTTTAGTCCCAGGTCTGTGTAAGCGTTTAGATGATTAATATAACTAAATCGAGTCTGCTACGAACCTGATGGTTGAAAGAAATCTCGGTGTTCTGAGTGAAATATTAAAATTGCTACTGTATAATTGCATTGTTTTTTAATTTATTACAGGAGTAAGAGAGCAAGGTGGTCTTTTTAAGCACAATTTATAATTTGAGATAGTTGATACTGAAGAACTAGATTAAAACAGATCAATGTACTTGAAGTGTGTACCTCGGCATTACAATAAGACAAAAAACGTATTACAATCCTTGGTGATGGATATTAATACGTATTTTGTCTCCATCCATGTAAGGTAATAAAAAATCATCATCATCATCATCAGCCCATATACGTCCCCACCGCTGGGGCACGGGCCTACCCTAAACTAGGGCGATAGGGCCTTTGTCGACCACGCTGGCCAAGCTCGGGTTGGTCGACTACACAACCTTAGAATTTCTTCTTAGGTGTGCAGGTTTCCTCATGATGTTTTCCTTCACCGTTAAAACGTCGAAAATATGAATTTCAAATTTGAAAAACACATTGGTACCTGGCGGGGTTTGAACTGGCGACCTCTCGCATGGCAAGCAACGACCTTAACCACTCGGCCATCGGCGCTTTATAAAAAAATTTCGCAGATAAAATGTAGGTATAAGATTTAGTATATTATCTTGACACATATAGAAAACACGTTACACGTCCGTTCAATTATGAGTGAAAAAAGTTAGGATACGTCACGTATTGTAAGGTGAATCAATATCTCAACCTAATTTAAAATGCTGCTAAAAGACTAGCGCTGAATCGAAAGCTGACCGTTTTATTGTCTCGTCAGCAAAACAATGCAGGTGGACGTCGGATTTTAAGTTTGCCACGTTAAATATTTTTTGGTTTCTAGTCGTATTTCGTTTCGCGTTACATTTATGCTGACAATATTGGATATTGCGCTTGTACTGTGTAAGCAAATGTCGAGGATACGTTTCGTTTTTGTTATTAGTTCTCGTTTTCCTTACGTATTTTATCCGTATTTTATAGGGAATATTGTTGGGAACGTTCTAGGTTTACCTTCGTTTTGAGCTTTCATTTTTCAACTTGTTAGAACTACTAATAGTACTAAAGTGAAGATAAAGAAACTTAGTTGTAATCATGGTGTAAATATCTCCTTGATGTAGTGGTATCACTGCAGTGGGAGAAGACTGAAAAAAAGCGACAGGATCCGATGTAACAATACTGAAATTACGGACCTGTTTTACGAATCCGAAAAATCAAAATCAAAATGTCTTTATTCATATAGGCAATTTGCATGCACTTATAAATCGTCACATTAGTAATAATAAGATTCTACCACCGGTTCGGAAAGCCGTATCTATCGAGAAGACTCCGGCAAGAAACTCGATAGTCGCTCGATAGTCGCCGAGATGACTCGAATGGGATCCTGGAAACCAGGCCAGAAAATTACAAAATGACTTTAATAGTGACGTCAGCAGTCACGTCTGCCATACACTTTCCATAGAATGAGTATGTTTTTCGTGAGAGGGATGTCTATTGTCTATCGCTATTGATATAACCATTACAAGAATATTAATACCTTTAAACGGTAATACTTACCAATCTGTGATCCGGTTTAACTAATCGGAACCATTGTTTATAGTCTGTACGATAAATAATCATCAAAATTTTTGTTTCTTACGTATTGTAGTCCCTACTGTAGTCGGTGCATAACAGGAAGTAAGCCAAAAAAAAAATTTTTACCTATATTATCTACGACATATATAAGAGCAGCAAAACATATTATAGTCACGTCACAGGTGCAAAGTTGGAAGAGAAGTTTTTTTTTCTATTTTTACTGCTCTGCTGTCTCTACTAGAACGACACAGCGTAATTCAATTTTATCATAGTGATATTAAACGGGCGACACCTTCAGACTCTCTGTATTCCTCACACGTTTTAACTATATTTAAGTTTTTTACTTAGTCTAAGTGCACAGTCGAGGACTCGCCGATAAAGTAGCTAAGTAAAGAGCTTCGCTTAGTAAGTAATGGTTGCGAAATGAATTGCTGTTTTTGATTAACTGTGCGGCATGTCTTAGAATAACCAAGAGTAAGCTGTAGCTCAAAAGGTAAGTAAATAAACGTCTGCTTAAAATAAAAAAAAAATATTAACTGTAAGGCGTCTGACTGATTTCAGCCGTGGCGGCCGATCTCAATTGAGATCAGCCAAGTGCGCAGGACATATACAGCACAAGGATGCGCGCTAACACAAGTGCACTCTCTATTCCCTTACCCTCATAATTCGACTAGACAACAATCCGACATGGCCGATAAGAGATCGGGCGCGGACCACCGGCTTAACGTGCTTTCTCAGGCACGGGCGTGCTACCGCCAACTTCCTGACTACGGGCTGAGTAATTTCTATACAGAAAAACTCACACAAATTTTGCCCGACCCCGGACTCGAGGACCTCTCGGTTCTTATGCAGCGCTTGCTACCAATAGACCAAACGAGGCAGTTAAACCAATAGATATAGTCAGATGCTGACTAGCGTCATTAGTGACCTTAGTTCCTAAATATCCTTAAATGATAAAAATGTCAGCACTCGCTTGAATACAATATAAGGAACTACATTATCCAGGGGGCTTATAAATTCAATGAAAAGTAAACATACAGCCAAAACAAATGAACATTTACAATAATCAGGACGAGAAATATAATAATAACATTCAAAAGCTCCAAATGATTTACGTCAATCCGAATCCGAACAACAATCGAATCCGAACAACAATCGAATCCAAAGCAGGTGCGTAAACGCAGTCGACCAATACGATTCGAAACCACAAAATTTGTTCCATTTATTTCCGCTCACGGCATTACCGTGAAATATCACAAAAAGCGGCTGAAAGGCAGGATTATTATCAAACAATTTGCTTCGCCATTTCACTTAACCCATATTATCCCAGCGCCCCATTTAAGGTGCACTAACATTTTTAATGTCATACATCTAATATTTGAACATGTATAAGTAAATTTTAAAAAAATCGTTATCTTCATGGATTTGTCTATCAGATCATATTTTTTTATATTACAAATGCGCGTAAGTTTTTTTTTGAATAATTAGTGGAAGTAAGTGAATTTCGCTCAACGGGACCTTTAAAAGAAGGTAAGTTATTTTATAAATGTATGTAATTTTACAATTATATGAATACTATTATTTTTATTGATGTGCTTCTATCTTTCATTGAGTAAAGTGAAAAAAACGATATTTTAATTTTTTGATATATTTTTTGCAAGTTTTACATGATGCCCCATTTGAGGTGCACTGGGAACAACAGGCACCGTGGAAATTTTCTTTGAAGAAATAGTTGACACATACTATTTTCTGTTTTAATCGCTTTTTTTTCTTTTCACGTTGAATGTTAACAAGATTTTATTAGTCTTAGAGGAAGATAGCCCTATCATATTAGAGAATATATTTATGATTCCACCTAAAAACAGGTAATTGAGTGATGAAGATAGTGGAGATGAAAATTCAGGAGATATCGGCAGTATTACTAATCGAAAGTCAAGGTGTGGTGTCAGATTCATCAGTACAGAGGTCACTTGAAACCATCGAAAGAATAACATTCATAAGCCAGAATGATAAAACCAACCATGGACTTCTTCTCAGGAACCACCTGCTAACAAAGCTAAAATGGTTGTGAATAGGATATTGGAATGATAATAATATAGTGAATATAGCCTCAACGGAAAATGACGTCAGCCAATCAGCAAGGTGAAACGTTGGTGCAAGAATAGAAGAGTAGACTTTAATCCAACCCAATTGCTATCAACTATATAAAAAGTTTAGTGATGACGTCGACCGCCTAGTATAGGATTGGGATAATGTTGAAGAGGTGGTACTTGCAAATGATAATGTTTCTTATAAATGCATGTTGAAATTCGTCAACAACACATTTCAACTGAATCAACTTTCACCAGCTGCAGGAGAAACTAAAGATGCTCATGACGATCAGACGCATCTTATTCTTGGTGAAACATCATCTTCTCTTCCAAAACGAATCAAGTTCAAATTACCAATGACCCTCAACTACCGGATTCTATCAGATTGGACAAAGAACATCATATGTATCGTCAAAAAGAAACTCAAATCGATGTCAGCATCACAATATAACTTAGTATTACTTAGTTTAGATGCTGACTGCATAATATGCATATTATGGAGTTGGTTTACATCAACATTGTTCCTAAACTATTCATACCACTAGAATATTAATTTTTCGATATACATATATATGTATATTTACAGCTACATTTAAGCATATTTTATAACTGTAGTCCACTTCATTAATTTTCAAAGTTAATTTACTAATAAAACAGTTTAAAACTTAAAACTCGTTTCTTATTTCTCCATACAAATCCCGTTGGCATATTATCCCAACGCCCCATTTAAGGTGCGGTCCTGAAATACATTATGTATAGTACATAAAAAAATAAAAAAAAATTTTTGTCGGTTTTTGAACAATCTTAATTTAAATTTGGGAATTATTTTTGAAATTTTGTGTTTTTAACATCTTGGGATAATATGGGTTAACTACTTGATTGTAGGCCGTTTGATTGGCGAGTTTTAAAATGAGCTTCAACCGCAGTATTGGGGCCGTCAAATGGCCTGACGATAACAGAAGTTTTTGAGTTTTCAACTTTTGTAGTAATGTAGCCAATGCTATCATTTAAAATTTTATAAATACTACTATTGTGACAGGGGACGAATTCATTTCAGCTTAGAATGTGAATTTGCCTTTCCCTGATGGGATAAATAAATTGGACAGATGTAATCCTTACTAGTCCTTACTAATATTATTAATCCGAAAGTAACTCTGTCTGTCTGTTACGCTTTTGCGCATAGAGTACTGGACCGATTTAAATGAAATTTAGAACAGATATAGTTCAGAGCCTGCGCTATAAGGAAGTAATGTTTTACCCGTTAAACGTCTCTACGCGGACGAAGTCGCGGGCGGAAAGCTAGTGTTAATATAAATAAATGTCATCATCATCATCAGCCCATTCCTGTCCATTGCTGGACATAGGCCTCTCCAAATGCACGCCACTTCTTTCTATCCTCGGCCACTCGCATCAGGCTCCTACCAGCCGTCTTGCGCAGATCGTCACACCACCTGGCCTGCGGGCGTCCTACACTACGTTTGCCGAGACGCGGTATCCACTCCAGAACTCGTCTACCCCAGCGGTTGTCGGTTCTACGGCTGATGTGGCCAGCCCAATGCCACTTCAATTTGCTAATGCAATGAGCTATGTCAATGACTTTGGTTTTCTGATGGATCGCCTCATATTTGATTCGATCCCACAGAGAAACACTGAGCATAGCTCTTTCAATAGCCCACTGAGCGACTTTGAACTTTTGACTTTTTTCAGAGAGGGACTTATTGACCAGAAAACCGACGCCACCTTGAGAATGTTTGTCTCCCTCGCGGAAGTACAGCAGGTGGCCTGATTCTAGGGTTATGGTGTCCTCCCCGCTCTTCGGACTTCGCACAGAACGTGCCACCTAATCTTCTTAAGTTCTACCTCAAGTTGCGCCAGATGCGAGTCGAGCCGTAGCGTGCGTCCGTTATATGTCGCCAGAGTCAATGTGTGTTGGTGGCCTCTCGTAGCCCGGGGATTCTTAGCACCCCCCGCTCCGCCGTTACCATGGTCGCCACCGTGACCAGGAATAGCGGGGCTGCCGGGAAATGGGGGCCGTGGCTTTTGGTACACCATTAGGAGGGTTTGCCCATAATCTTTAATATCCATAAAAAAAATGTACTACTTTATATTTGCCAGCGTAGGTAGTTTAGGGTAGGCCCGTGCCCCATCAATGCGGACTTATGTATATGGGCTGATGACTTTATGTGTGTATCAAAGAAATGAAAACAAAAGAACCTACACACTTCTGAAGCCCCAAAAGTGGATACCGTCTCGGATTTGTTAATACCTTCCCCATGTATGATATGGGTGTAAATCTAGCAGCTCTTATGTTCGAGCCCTGAGTTCCCGAGGGAGCGATATCAGCTACGCTTGGCGTAGGGCCCGCGGCGGGATCGTAACTTAACAAGTAGGTATGTTTATCTGTACAGAGGAATAATTATTTCGGTACCAATCTTGGCTTGATATAGGATTTAAGCAAAGTGACTCTTGCTTTAACGGTGAAGGAAAACATCGTGAGGAAACCTGCACACATAAGAAGAAATTCTGAGGATGTGTAGTCAACCAACCCGCACTTGACCAGCGTGGTCGACTAAGGACTTATCGCCCTAATTTAGGGTAGGCCCGTGCCCCAGCAGTGGGGACGTATCTGGTCTGATGATGATGATGACTCTTGTCGATTGGCGACAAAGGTTGAATGTGAATTATGAATATCATGGCTTCAGCACTAACAACTACAGGTCGACTTTTACTTAGTCTTTATTCTTTTGTCGGATAATCTGCGTCTCTAGACAATCTGCGTACGAAATTTGCGTTAAATCGGTACAGTAATGACATAAACTGCCAAAGTTGTTTTTGAATTTTTTTTTTTTTTATATATAGAGGCTAACAAGATGACCTCACTCCACCTGATGGTAAGCGGTAGTGAGATCCAAATATGAGGTCGACAGGCACAATAGACCATATTGAGCCTGTCGCACTCACCCTGAAAGCCGTGAAAAAGGAGACCACTGCTGCGGCAACAACGAGACAAGGCGTGGAGTCTCGCATTGGTATTGAGCTGTGTGGGTCGGAGTTGGCCAGTCCGCCGGACGGAAGGGCCCCCGTTTCTACGGGTCTCCCAGGCCGGCGGGCTGATCCGCTCCGCCCGCACAATACCGCCGCTAAGACTCCACTGGTCCGGCGCTTGCCGCAACAATGGTCCCCCTGGCTCCGGTTCGTACAGTGCTGATCCTGGAACGCGACCTGACCAAGAGAGGTCAGAGTCACTTGGCGGGTTTTACACAACTGTATGGTGGTAACAGCAACCGGTCGACAAAATGTCTCCCACCTGAATGTAAAATATTAGTGAGGATTTTATGTTTTCGTAAGTACGCGTCGATGGCCGAGTGGTTAAGGTCGTTGCTTGCCATGCGAGAGGTCGCCAGTTCAAACCCCGCCAGGTACCAATGTGTTTTTCAAATTTGAAATTTTATGTACCATCATTCGACGCTTTACCGGTGAAGGAATACATCGTGAATAAACCTGCACACCTAAGAAGAAATTCTTAGGTTGTGTAGTCGACCAACTCGCACTTGGCCAGCGTGGTCGACTAAGGCCTTATCGCCCTAGTTTAGGGTAGGCCCGTGCCCCAGCAGTGGGGACGTATATGGGCTGATGATGCTGATTTCATGAAATGTAGTTAATTACAATGTTTTAACGAATGGTCAACGAGCTAATTGTTTACATACAACGAGCAAATTCAAATAAATAAATAAATATCTGGGACATTTCCACACACGGTCATCTGACCCCAAACTAAGCAGAGCTTGTACTATGGGCGTCAGAGACTGATATACATACATATATATTTATAAATACATACTTAAATACATAATCACACCCAGACACGGAACAGACACCGATGTTCATCACACAAATATTTGTCCCGAGTGGGAATCGAACCCACGACTCTTGGAACCGCCAGCCAGGGTCACTAACCACTGTTCCACCGAGCCAGTCAAAATAACACAAATATATATATATATATCTGGGACATTTCCACACACGATCACCTGACTAAGCAGAGCTTGTACTATGGGCGTCAGAGACTGATATATACATACGAAACTAAGAATAACTATCGAAATTAATTCTAATCTCACCTACTAACACACTCTGCGTCATTCACATCAACCCGTGTGGTTTATTAGTTTACAACTAGTTTAATGGTCGATCAGTTTCGTTTATTGCTTAATGATAGTCTCCATAGTCGTGTAACAATATGGGCATGATTGCCACTATTACAATTTACTGCTGGCTGTGGCATTTTTATGCCACGTAACACTTTGTCCTGTGGCTGTATTAAGCGATTTACAACACTTTTACTGGCACTGGGATTATTATTTGTTAATTTAAGTTGGGTAAAGGAATTTTACTGCTTAGTTCTTCTTTTTTCTCTAGTCGTTGTTTTGTTTTCTCAGTGTTTACAACTTGGGGTGTTATATAAAGTTTGATCGCTATGTGTGTCTGTCTGTGGCACCTTAGCTCTTGACTTATTTCTATTACGTTTTGTAACCAAGTCATTGACAGTGGAATGACTGCTTATATTAGTCATAATATGACTTGTTGATAGCATCATCAACCCGGCTAAATGGTAAAGCTTGCACTGGCTGTTTTATTATTGCCTGTGGCTAACAGGTATGCGGAACAAAATTCGACGGGTTCAAAAAGCTGTTGGTTGGTGTCATGGTTTTGCATGTCTGGGCGCGATTCCTGGAAGGACGGGTATTCAAATCCCCGGTCAACAGTGTGGCAATTGATTTATACCGTTTTTAAAAAATATTAAAACAGCTAGTGCAAGCTTTAGCACTGAAACTACTGAAAGTATTAAATTTACTTTAAAACTGAATGTAACTCACATTAGCGCCAACAATTAGAATTATCTACGTCCTTATTTTCTATTCTTAGAAACACCTTTTGCTTCTTGGCACACACCCTGAGGGTTATACCAAAAGTTAAGGAGCAGAATTTGACAGAGTTCCAAATAACCGTAAGTACTTTTGCTTGATGTAATTATTTCCTGAGAAAAAATGAAAATATGATCCGTGTTTAGCTAAATTAGGATTTCTTGTTAACCGTTCCCCAGCGACTTCGCCGTTTGGGCATTATTTTTTATTCCTTAACCGAATTCCTCCGAAATTCCTTCATTCACATTTTTTTCACTCACCATTATTGTAGAGAAAATTATGACAAAAAAATATTAAAGTTATTAAAAAAATATATATTACATAAAGTATATGACAAAAAAATTTTGAAATTTTTCAGTTGCATGATAAATTAATGAATGTTATTCAATAATCTTTAACATTTTGACTATTTTTAAGTTCTTGACATGTAATAATAATACTTTGACATTGCATAATTTATGTTTTTAAAATGTATAATGTTTAAACACATTAGCGTTTTGGGCAACTGTAAGCCAGTGTGGGAAAATAAATAAATAAATAAAGTATACATAGGCAAGAATAGTGTCACAATGCTGAATTAGTTGTATCGGGGATATACAGCACGTTTTTAAAAAATAATCTAGCAATAGAACTATATCATATTTTAATTGTTAATTTATAAATGAGGAACAAAACTCCCATCACTTCCATTTTCTGAGACACCTAATTTTTGGATTGTGACACTTGTGAAAAAATTGAGACTGTCAGTTTAATTTTTTATACGAGCACATACGTTATGAATAATGTTATTTCGATATTGTTACGAACAATCAACTTAAAAGTAATTGGTCACATTGGTTTCTTTGTAATATACACCGTGAATTTGAGTGGTTGTTTTCCCGTGGCAGAACGATTTGCCTTTAGCAATACTATAGAATTATGCAAATTATTCCTTGGAAAAAAAAATTTTTTTCTTCAAAATTTCAAAATAATAATTTTCCAACTCGAAAACGAAAGAAGCTATCGTTGTTTTTTATGATGTGACGTGATTAGGTACTGTTTGCCGCATGAAATTGATGCTTAAAGCTAAAGAAGCTCTACGGCCTAAGTAATAAAGTGGTTCGAAAGTACTTTCGAGTTTCGGTTATACCATTCGTAAAACCAGAATTTATTGATTTTGATGAAAAAGAACTGCACAAATCTATTGTGGTACTAAGGTTGAATCATTTTGCTGCGGGAAAACAACCACTAAAATTTCACGGTGTATGTATCATAAGTGTCGTTAATTCATTATATTAAATAAAGAAAACCGCTGTATTGGCCCTTAGGCGCAAATAATCTGCGTGCAGTTCATAAACATACCCCATTTTGGTCACCCTATTTAGGTCAATTAAGCCAATATTATCCCTTCATTGGGGATTCGTGACACATAATTACCACGGCGTATTATTTTTTGCTCACAGTAGGGATAATTTGAAATAGTTAAGGAGCTAAGGATAATTATAGTCGGATGAAAGATATTTGAAAAGGGCGCACGGATATATGATTATAAAGTTGCGGTATCGACTATTATTTTGCGGTGTTTTGCATGATTTTTTTTAAATAATTATCACTTTACATAAATGTTCCTAAATAAGCTCATTTTGTTGAATTAGATAATGATTTAACTCACTACCCAGTTTCGTTTTAATTTCTTGACCGAATCCAAAAATGTGTGAGGAAAGGACGACTAGGATTCTCAATTCGGCTGTATTTTCATCTCTCCGTCTTAGGCAATATAACAATCGAACATGATCTTACGTTTTCTTCTTGATATTTCATTTTACAACTTTTAATTGTCAGCTATTCAATTTAGAAAACTTTTTAAATGAAAAGATCTTAATTTTTAAACGCCCCACATATACAGCGGCAAATAAATAGCATTTGGTGTCGCGACAGCCCGCATCCGGCTGGCAAATTGCAACGATAATTTAGTTTGCCCTATCGCATTTTTGTGCCAAATTGGACTTTCTTTAGGTAGGAATTTAAAAACATTTGATAAATACTTATATGGAATTAGGCAAACTCATTTAAATAGAACGGCGTAAAGAATTACGAAACTTAATTAACCATAGGCAAAATAATCTTTTCGTTGTATTTATTTCAAGACTAATTTTTCATAACACACAACATAGAAATTAAGTTTTAAATGTTTACATTAAATCATGAAATAAATAAATATTACACGACATCACATACATTGATCTGATCCCGCGGTAAGATGCTTAAGCACTTGTGTTACAGATATCAGAAACAAAAGTGGATACACGAATATACTTAAACATATTTAAAAACATACCCAGACAAGGAACAAACACCGATGTTCGTCACAGAAATATTTGTCCCGGGTGGGAATCGAACCCACGACGACTCTTTTTAACCGTAGTTTGGTGAACCTGAGTCACTAACCACTCTTCCAACGAGCCAGTCTAGAACAATAAGAAACAAAATATTTTGATTTGTTATCTCTTAAACGTTCGATTAATGATTCATCGCTGTATAATTTTGATTGGTACTGCAATGACAAGCAAATCCAAAAGATGACGTCACAACGACCACACAAGACATAAACCAGAACACTGGCCGAAATATCTAGTGGACCAGAAAAAAAACCAACAGAAGACGAATTGCCGTTCATAATTCGAATTTCAAACGATAAAAAACAAAATGGCCGTGCGCCCGGCATTTATTAACCCTTCCGTAATCCGGGGTCCGGCTTGATAAATACGGGGTGCCCCCTTAACTTTTACTCGTGAGTCATTATGGCGTTTAAATAATTCGTGGAGTGAGTTATGATTTATGATACGGTCCGTGACACGGGTGTAATCTGTGCGTTCAAGTTTTATGACAGTTGCGCGGGTGTGAGCCGTGTAAGACTTATCTTGATGGCATGTAAAGGGTTGGATTTCTGTCTGAGTTGAGAGAGGTCGTTGTATGCCAAAAGAAATTGGGTCTGTTATTTGTGGTGGAGTTTCGTACTATTGGGACGGTTTTGGCGAAATCCCTTCTGCGGAGTGTTTTGTAAGTGAGTTGGTGGACTCTGTGTGGACAGAGGTGGACTCGTCAAGTTGCTTTGCTTTTTTTTATTTAGATACAAATACCTTCATTTAATAATGCATAGTATTATTAATAAATATTAATAAGAAAAAAAAGAGCTTATGTTTAGTCAAAATAAAAGATTATGTTTCTTTTTGGAATAGTTTGGCAATATTAAACAGACTTTTACAAGATATAAATAAAGACGTAACTTACAACTGCTGATTATATTACTTTGAAAAACCTTGATTGATTAATCTGATTATGAAATTAATTTTACTGTTTGAGTTTCAAAAAGCTTGTCGTACTAAACAAAAGGGGAACTTCGAAAAAAATAATCAATTATTTGAATGTAACCGATAAATAACTAATGCAAATTAGGGTTGCTATTACAATGACGGGATAATTTGAAGCCCCTATATTTTGTACCTTTATTTGCATTCAAACACCATTTATACTTGACCGTTTACTCGTGCTACATAATTACTGGTATTATTTTAAGCTTATTTATGCAAATTTGGACATGCAACTTTATTATTCATTATCATAAATGTATGGCTGCAACCCCATTTATGCTGTTCAAGAGAAGTAGACAGTGAAATTTATAGTACATTTTTGTTACATAATTATGACAAAGCCATTTCTAACTCTCCAAGCTAGTAAAATGACTGCTGTGATGTCTGATACCTTTGGGTCGCTTGATATCTTTATTTGTAAATTGCTACAAGTGCTCAATCTTTATTTGATGTTCATATTTAACTCAAAAAAATATCCTTTACAATTTTTTTAATCGTACCTTTACAGAACAAATAAACTGGCAATTGACTGAGTTATTATTAAGTTTTGAATAATGAAAATCCGTACCAGCCGCCAACGTTATTTCCTTTGTAATTTTAAAACACTCTTTGACAGCGTTCAATCAAACGGATTCGACCGCTCTTTATTCCATTTAATCCTTTTGCTGCGGTTTCCAATTGTAACAATCACTTTTTTTTATCATATCTCGTACCGTTTCACGATTTTGGAACTTAACACTCGGTTCGAGAACTCAATTTTGTTCAAAAAGTGAGGCGGCAAAAACAAAGGATTTTTCCGCGCAATGAAATGACGCGAGGTGTTAATAAACGAACGCAAACCAATCGGCGTAACAATGTTTTATGCATTCTCTATATTACTATTGCTTTTGTGAATATTAATGTTATTGAAAAAACATGTGTCGATATATCGGAATGTAAATATTATTTGTATTAGGTACTTTGTTTTAACTAGAAAATAAATTTGAAAAATTATTTTTCTCTGTTAGGTGTACAAAATTGTACCCTGGCACCTGAATGACGTGTTCCGTAAATGGACTAAATAAAATCTGTTTATTAATTACCCCTAATCACGTCTACCTAAATGAAACTACACCTACCAAAACCAATGCTATGCAATTCAGTACTTTAATACTCACCAAAAAAAGTTTATACTTATTTATTATAAATATATAACGCAACCTAGCTCACCTTTATACATGGATACAATACGTAAGTCAGTATCAAATCCACCCTGCAGCAAAGTCTGCCGTGAATCGTTGTAAACGATTCGCTGCAATCAACCGTTGCGGCTGTAATCCAATGTGCTCGCCCACCGAAACACATAAGCATACTCCCAATCAAACCTCACCGTCGAATCGAGATATACATTCTCGATTCTTAATAAAATGGTCGGTAAAAATTTTTCACATCCCTAACTCGTACATCTTCCACATCCGCCACATTTCAAATTAAGCTCTAACTGTCTTCACTTAGGGTTGAATTTACCTTGAAACGGTGTGTTGTTAACACTTTATAGGGTGCGTGAAAAAATATTGGATCGCGGCGTCTAGTACGGAACAGTAAAGTATAAATAACGTTGCACAATATACTTGAGCTAAATCAAGGAGCATTGTTGAGGGGCCTTGTTAGGCGGCCTCGTGCGTCTGATTTTTTATTTGATATCTCAATAAACCCTCGCGTTTGAGGGTTTGAAACCGGTTCGAACCGGCTTTCAAATATTTTTTAGCGGTGGAATTTCTTTTTTAGGACTGTTTGATTTATAAATTTATTCCGTTTTGTTTGGATGAGCAATAAACTTCATTGGGGGTTTGAAGGAGTCCTTTAAATTCTTTAAGGTGTTTCTTTGACGGTCATTGTAAGTTTTTATTTAGAATGATGGATATTTTAATAGGATTACGCAGAGAATTTTGAGAATAAAAACATGTATATTTAACAAAACAAAAATTACATGCGTGAAGCCCTTACGAATAAAACCACATTGTAGTTGTACAAAAGCGGAATAAGAAGTGTTCCCAAAACAGTATTATCTTTATATAATATAATTCTGCTGTATGTGTGTATGTCATTGAACTCCTCCTAAACGGCTTTTCCGTCATTTTCCGGCATTTTTTCTGTATGCGTATGAGTGGCGCCCTGGATGGTTTAGATTCAGAAATCAGCCTGGCCCATGGCACTTATTGCTTGAAAAAGCATGTGATCTCGAACACGGATTTCGCTGAAATTTTATATGTGGACGAGAAATCGATCTAGCTAAGTCTTATGCCTGGGTGTCCGCTAGTATAGTATAAAAGTGGTTTAACGCGATACAGATACACTATAAAGGAGAGAAAGAAGATTCCTAGTGACAATCTAGGATATCTGACTAACATATAAATATAAGTCCCTTAATAGTATTGCACCACAATTATTATATAAGTACTAGAGGGAAACCAGCGACTTCGTCCGCGTGGGAACCCTGTGATCAATATTAGGAATAATTTCCGCGGGAGTTCCGGGATAAAAAACAGCCTATATGTTATCCTGGGCCCCTAACTACCAAACTTCAATCGGATCAGTATTTGCGTGAAAGAGTAACAAACATCCAAACATACTCACACACTTTCGCACATACAATATTAGTAGGATTCATACTAAAGTAAAAAAAACCGTGTTCAAGTATGTAACAACTTGATGTCACGGTATGATTGTCTTATTGTCTCCTTGTGTCCACCCCCCGTCCACCCCCCAATGGTCCACCGTAACATGAAATTATTAAAGCACCCGCGCCCTCACGACCATCGCTTCACACTTTGTTTGCCAAACGCTCGAATGCCGTGAATATTTTATACAGCCCGGATTGCTTACGCTCAAACTTTGATAGTTGCTTTGTATTTATGAGAGATTATTAGCCTTGAAATATTGATGGTGGGATCACCGTCCATTTAAGTTTAAATTGCTCAAACACTCTGGTGAGAGGCGGAAGTGTTGCAGCCAAGTGTTGATGCTAAGGGAGAAGATGAAAGATCTAGCCATGTATCAATCGTACGTCGTTTGTCCGATAGGTGTAAAACTTCTTATCAGCGGTTTTTATAACACCTGAAAATATGCCTCAGCATCAATCATCTGTCTGTTAGGTGAGATTTTGTGTTTAATTAATTTATTTATTTGGTAAAAGGTACACCAATAATATATATACACGGGTTTAATTCGGTGCCGGTGACCAATAATGAGAAAGCAGATGCTTGTTGTAATGTTGTCTAATATTGTAGGACACTTATGCTCAAGCGATGTCGTAAATTACTTGGCAACCCGTCTTTTAACAAATAATAAAAATATTATTATTAACTTTCGTGTAGAGATAAATAAACGTAAGAATTTTTTTAAGTGACTACTAAAATCAAATTATTATAGCAACTCAACTCTTCATTTATCCAAAAGGAAAAGTTATTGAAAAATCATAGACAACAATAAAACTTTCATACTAAATTATTAATACCTAACAGATACCTTTCACAAAATGCAACGGAATCGCAATAACGATCGGAGCGACGCACCCGTATTTTCCGCTAACTCTATTTCGGCCAATTCGCCCTTCCACCTCAATTTAAAACCGGTACGTTTTCGGTTTTTTAATTAATAATAGACTCGCGCTTGCCAACGACAGTGCGGCGGCCGCAAAAACTCGGCTTTTAAATGTTATGAGTAATTCAATTTGTTACCGCACTGTGTTTGATGCACCCAATCGAGTTATTGGTGGCTGCCGAGGGTGGAGTGCAGTTGAGGATTGAATTAAGGACAAACGGTGGCCGCGATCGGTTTAACGTTGTTTTTGAAGGGTTAAATTTGTTTGTCGTTTGCGCCGCTGACGAAATAATTTTTTTGATAGTTTCATAACACTTTTGGGCACTTTGTGGTTTGAGTGGTTTATTTTACCTTTTTTTTCAGAGGAAGGGTTAACAATAGATTTACTTATTACATAATAGTACCTACATAAACATAAAGTTATTTAGTATTACTCAATATTTTATTTTATATTAAAAACGGGTTCAATACATTAATTTCATTGAAATTATATTATGTCGTAGCTCAGAACAAATAGGTCAATAAGGCTAAACGCGCCCTGTCATTTTCCAAACTATTGTTACAAATTTTATCTAATCCTATGCCAATCTAGGTAAATTTTGCAGTCTTGATTCCATAGGTATATTACGTATTGTATGATGCATTAGAGATCTATAATAGGTCTACAAAGAGAATAGGATATCGATAATTGCTTGATTGTAACTGAATAAAAATACTAAATACAAAACTATTTATTATCTATGAGTTGACCGTGATCATAGCGCTTGCAACATTGCCGAAACATCGGGAGCTCATTACAACAAAACAACATGGTGAATCCCGGACATACACAGTTATCTCATGCGATATCTACCCAAACTATACGCATAATGACAAAAAACAACACAAAATCATACACAAACAGTACCGAGGAGCCTATCAAGTTCTCGTTCATGTAAAAGTATCCATTCCATCCATTTGGCACTGCTTAACATTTGAAGCGACGTCGTGGCCTCTACGATTTGTATTCATGGCTTGCAAACCTGCGAATATACGCTTTGTATCCTTCTACGAATGTAGGTACCAGTGGATAGGTGATAGTGTATCTGGGTAGTGTTTTGAGCAGCGAATCCGTTTTGGTTATCTCCATGTAGATAGATCGATTTGCCGGTCTGTGTGAGAGTGGTTGATTTTATCGCAATTCGTAGTGGTTCAAGAAATGCGTTTAGTTTGGTTTAGAAGTGTTGTTTTGTTCTAATACTGCCCAGGTAACCTAGCGGAATGTGGCAAGTACACTTTTATTCACCAAAAATATAGTCTTGGGATTATGGGTGTCATATTTGTCATCCGATACCAGAGATAGGTAAGTGTATTTTCAAGCTTGTTGATAGAATAACTAGCGCTATGAGAGTTAACAAGTATGAGAAATTCACTAGAAGGCAATCTGAATTTACTAGAGGTCCAACTGCAGCGTTATTGATTAATTATTTTTGACGGGACATTGACAGACATATCAATATTCACCAATCAAGTAACAGTTGGACCGCACGCCTACCTATTGCCATCTAGTAAATATCTCATTCACGTTAACCCTCCTTTCTATTTCCGGCTCACAGTTTGAGAAATACGTAAATAGTATGCAAAAATACTTAAATTATAACTTTTTATAGAAAAATACTTTTTGAAGAGTTCATTGTTCATGTTTTAAAATATTTGTACAGAATTAACGTAATAAAAGTAAATAAACTTTTACGTAGATCTACGTAAAAAAATAGAGTTGGCAACTGAACACTGAGTGCAATGAAATTATCCTATATCTTGTGATGTTAATTTCAACATCATATTATTTTAACCTCATTTTAATAAAAAAAAATGGTATCCCTATTTTTTACAATCTTTTTCGAAAATTATATTACGTTTTTATTTGCAGATTTGTCTAAGATTCAAGCGTGAGAGTATTAGCGTGGTGCTGAGTTAACCTTTTTATTAAATAAAAGCCACTTAAGGCAATTGTTCCGGGTGTTATTGCCCAAAACAGGATTAGGATGTCACTGAGGTTTGGGCTAAGACGGCCACGTTGGGTGTTCTGCTAACGTTTCGAATGCGATATACGCAAAATATCTTTTTGTAAAGTCCTTTGATTATTACGTCGTGCTAAAATTGATTGACATGCTCGGTGGAAAAGTGGTGAGTTACTCAGGTTCAGTACCTACGGTTTCAAGAGTCGTGGATACGATTCCCACCCGGGACAAATATTTGTGTGACGAACATCGGTGTTTGTTCAGTGCCTGGGTGTGTTGTTAAATATATTTATGTATATTTGTGTATCCATTGTTAATTCTGATATCACACACATTCATGTGAAAATTGCCATATTTATTGAAAGTGGAAATATAAATGTTGGGAGGTACTTAACGCATAATTGTGACACTAATAGGATCCTGCTACTTACTGTTCAACATCAGCTCGCAATATTTCAATTTAATTTCATTTTAAAAAAATACAGAAAACATGTCATCTGTCATCTTTCAGCATTTGTTTCCGTTATGTTAGAACACTTTTTCGTGATTTATAAAGAAAATATTAAATTATTAAATCCGCATCCAATTCACCCAAAGTGTTTATCTTAGGCTCTTCTATAAATGTGTGCACTCGACGCAATGTTAAGTAACTTGAAAAGTGTTTAAACGGATCTAAGTTCGTATGGAGCACGGACGTGCGAAGATTTCTATGTGGCATTCCAAAGACGCGCAAGTTTTATGTGAAGGTGGTATATTTTAGGAAACTGAAGTTACAATAATATCTGTTGTGGCACTTGTCAAATTTTAACCTATTCAGCAATGTCTAGAAGATCAATAAATTTAAAGTATTCGGTGTATTTGTTTGGTATCAGAATCAGAACATCCACTACAAAAAAGTAATATTAATTGTTATTTATTTTAGGAATTGTGACCTACAAGGATTTTTATGTTTAACATATTATAGCAACATTAATAAATATTCTATACTTCAATAATATTGCCTATTTTTCTATGTATTTACTACAAACTACGCTTATGTCTCACTTTTTTGGAATATAAACACAGCTCATGTAAGAATTACTATTAGTTTTACTAACGTTCAATTAAATTCACAAACTTCCCAGTTTTGTGTATTCTTCCAGACTACATAACTACTTGAATAAAAACGATTTGTTAATCACAAAACTCACTTAATAAATACGTCAAAGCGGTCACAATATTGTTATCTCTAAATAACTGCATATTTATCTCAAAATAGATTGCCGCATCGTATTCTTGGAACGTTACGGGTTATAACTCTAAACCCTAATACTTCTCGTGATTAATCGTTCGCCATACGGCGGGGGTAGAACCGACCGGTCGACAGTTATATTGTGAACTCTTTTGTTTGCTTCCTTTAACCGGCAAACGCTATGTGGGTCGTTCGTACCAAGATTTTGTTATAGGAAAAACTTAGTGAAGTTTATTGACGATTTAATTTGTAAAGCGTATGTGTAATTTCTACTCATTGAAATATACTTATGTAGGCATAATTTCTCCTTCTATTATAATTTGCCTATGTAACTATAACAAATAAACACAATGTTTGCGTATCATAATGTATTATCATTAAAAGTCACGTATATATTAACAACATTTATTAAACCCTTCACAAATTAGGTCGTTCAAAAGTAAACTTATTCTATTATTCAGTTTTGTCAAATGACCAAAATATAAATAATCTTTGCATTATTAAAATATGCCTTTATGATTTCTCATGGAAACGATGGTTTTTCAACTAACATTTCAGAAAACAACGTAAAAATAACTAAATCCACTTAAATAGTACGACAAAGATAGTTACTATCCCGATGCAATTAACGCTAAAACTACACGTTCCTACCAGTCATTTAAGGGTTAAACGAATGAGTGCGGCTCATAGAGCGTTAAAATTATGTCTGCTCAAGTAAATTGATTACCGTTGCGTAAAAGCGACGCGCGCGCAGCGATGGATTCATTAACTCGTTGACACAAGTATAGGTCGTTTGTATGTTGCTAGCTAGTTACGGGTATTCCTATCTTGTAAGAAAATGTTTAACGGCCTCATTTGTCTACTTCCCCTTCCGATATCGGGAGTATGCTTTCCAAATATGTGCCCAGTGGGAATTCTACTGTGACGCCCTAAGTCAAGGATCGAGTCTTGTTAGGGTGCCCTTAGGCAAAGCTTAATGTTCAGGGGTGACTTCCCTCGCTTAGTGTTGATGAGTTGATAGAAGTGAGTTAGAATTGTCTTGAAAAAATGTCCATGAAGGCGTCCAAAATGTACCAATATTGTAAAACAACACGTTTTCTGCATGGCAGCTTCAAAATTTTCTTTTATTTTTTGCATTAGTGGTAATATAAATACATTATTTTGTGTCCACCTATAGTGGTTTTGAAAGACAGCATGGTTACAGACGGATAGACGGAGAGCAAAGTTTTAGTAACAGGGTCCCGTTTTTACCTTGTGCATGGAAATGATTCTAAAAATGATTGCTTTATCCACCAGGTTCATTAAATTGCATTGTCAACTTAATTTTTTTTTCTATGCAATATAACGTAATATATACTATTTTTAACAGGTTTTTACATAATTTAATTAATGATTTAAGTAATTTAAGCGAATCTGAGTTCTCTCAGCTATACCTAGGAACGTAATCCTTATCGTATATGTTTCGGTCTTAGGCCTCCCCAAATGAACGCCACTCCCGCCTATCCTCGGCTACTTGCATCCAGTTACCATCAACCCTGCGCAGATCGTCACTCCACCTGGCCTGAAGGCGGCAAACTAGGTTTGAGAAAAACTTTCAGGGGTTCAGCTCTTCATTTCTGCCCCGTGCCATTAAGGCATGGAATGCCCTTCCAGCTCATGTTTTCCCTCCCTCCTATGATCCCGGGCTCTTCAGGCCGGGCGTGAAACGACATTTAAGCAGGCCTTCAGGGTGAGTGCGACAGGCTCAATATGATGTATTGTGCCTGTCGACCTCACATTTGGATCTCACTACCGCTTACCATCAGGTGGAGTGAGGTCATCTTGTTTGCCTATTATAAAAAAAAACTCAGGATTCCGCATTGTTACAGTTTTTTATTAGATTAGACATAATAAATCACAATTTATACTCAAATAAATCGACTACTAATGCCATATTCCTATTACGACTACCGGGTACACTCACTTAATTTCACAGTGTCCAATCCGGAACGAAACGTGTACCAAGAATATTGAACAGAGGGAGAAAAAAATTTAATGCCTTGTTGCAAACTGAAGACGCAATTTTTATTAAAGCAAAAAATTCCGAAAAGCGCTAAGAAAGCTGCGGCCCTGCGGGAGGCTTTTATAAAGAGGACGATAAATCAAGGGCGGGAAAATATTTAAAAGCTCGCCGCAGATTCGTTGGTGCTATCAGCTTGCGGCTCATTCAAGGGGCTGCTTAGAGTTTGGTTTTTTTTTCAAAAGGTATGCTTAGATGGTATCCTATTGTACTCGTGAAGAAAATGGTTTTGGTGTTACAGAGTACATGGTAAGATGGAAAATTAAATAGTTTTGCTGCTGATACCGATGGCAGAGTTTTGCAAGTTGATTTTTAAAATATACAAAAAGTGAGTTTAAGAATACTAGCGCTGCAGCTGATGTAGCACAAGCTGAGCCCTGTACCTGTCGTTGACCACATTTAGTCCTATCTGTTTGTGTTAATTCTTTGTTCTGCTTTTGTCTGTCATATGTGTGTGTTTTTGCTTGAGTTTTGGTTATGTGGTCAATATATCATTTATATTCTATTCTTATGCAAACATCGAGATTAATAAAAATGTACAGTGATCAGCAATTTCACAAAGATCTGTCTGGCATATTTTAGATTGAAAATATTTGAGCTGGTTACCGCATTTACTGAAAATATAGCTCTAAAACAATGCCTAGAATTCCTTTGCCGATCACACAATAGTTTAGTGGAGTAGCATTATACTGGTTTTTTACCTAAATGGGTGTTTAATCTATACGTTTAATTTCAGCATCATGGAACGTCTGAAGTCTGAAAAGATTTCACATATAACATATCTCACAATAAATTGAGGGGCTTAAGCCCAGACTAAACTCTTCAAGCATTCATGTGATGAATATATCTAAGTGTTCCGTGAATTTAACAATATCTATATATGTAAATCTGTCTCTGACACTCAAGCAGCCCTGCTTAGTTGAGGTCGGATAGCCGTGTTTTTTTTTTTACAGTTATCACTTAAAAATATTGGTGCTAATCAGTGGGTCACAGAAGGAACGCGCCCAATCTAGTGGGTGGCCACAGTACTGAACATGGTTCCGTACCCGTTCGTGAAATACATCCCCGGGCTATTTTATATTGTATCAACTGCGAGAAATATATGGGAATCTTGGTATTTCGCACGTTTTCCTTGTACACACGTTTTTGCGCCGTATCTGGTCTTGGTAGATTCGGAGTTAATAATAAACTAGGTACAGGATTCTGTGATGTGCGTAATTCATGTGCCGTTTTTTTTCTGAACCTTGATCTCAATTATCATGAATATTATCAGAACCAAAGAAAACGCCAGGTTAAGTTGCGATCTGCGCAGGAAGGCTGGTTGAAGCTGAATGCGAGTAGCCGAAGATAGACGGGGTTGGCGAGCATTTGTGGAGGCCTATGTCCAGAAGTGGATTGAAATGGGCTGATGATGATGATAATCGGAGAACGTGTCAATCTACAGTTCCTTCATCTTAACAGTTCAATAGGTAAGAGTAGGTAATCTTTACTCTTTAAATTAATTTCTTGACTCCTGGACTGGAATACTATGTTATGCAATTTGAATGTGCTTACACTTTCCATGTTACCTGTATCCAAAAATCATTAACTATGATATACTACACCCTGAAAGAAAAAAAATCTGAAAAATGAACAAAAAGTATGAGAGACCAACATGAAAATTCTCTCAAACAGCAACCACGAAAGCTGTGAAACATTTAATAAATAATTCAATACGAAAATCCGACAAGTTTCGTTAATTTGAAATTCTTGAAAACCCAAGTTTTGGAAAGTGGCGTAATTACCAGGTTTAGTTGGTAGCGTTTTGTGGAGTTCGGTTCAGAGTTGCGAACGCAGTGCACTATTCAATTAGTGTAAATTACTTAGTTGTTAATAAGAAGTCGCCTCGTGCCCGCTAAGGCACGTAGTGCAGGTTTGTATTGCTGTAAACAGATGTGGTGTTTGAATATGGGTTTACAAATGCTTAAAATAATTATTCTAAAGTATTTTACGTAATATATCCGTTGTCTGTGTTTAATTTAGATATTAAAAATAGATATTGAATAAAAATTTCACAACCTCACCTCAATCATCGATCTGATCATTTGGTAAGTGGCTTATAAATAACATACCTAGGCACTGAACAAACAGCGAAGTTCGTTACACAAATATTTGTCTCGAGTGAGAATCGAACCCACGACTCTTGGAACCGCCAACCATGGTCACTAACTATGTATTTGAAAAGAAATGTAAACAATCTAGACAAGCGGTAGCGTGTCAAGCCAAGTTCATCTATTTTATCTTAAAATTGTACTTTTGATGAGTAGTTGCACTGAAAGCCACTACAAATCTTCGAATTGTAAAATTAAATAAGCACTGCTGTCGCTTTAGAGAATAATAATTTTATAAAAATACCATCTTCGAATTTGGTCTTCTTTGGTTTAAATTTTTAATAGTTTTTCAAAAGAAATTTATAATATGTATGTATTTTTTTTATATATCTTATTTTTTTACTTTTTATTATTGAATTGAATTATTGTATTTAGTAAGTAATGACGTAAATTTTTGAATTGTTTAATTTTCGTATTAGTTCATTTAAATTGTATTTTTTTTACCAACACCTGTAATTAATATTTATTATTTTTATATTGACATTAATTTTGATTTATTTAATTTTGTGGCCAAATATTAGATGTTTAGATCGATTGTGCCAAACATGCTGTTCACACTTAAAAGTGGAGTTACAGCCTAAACATAGTATATAAGCATGTCGTTTCATAATGTACCTACTGTAACTTTGTTAGTGTGTGTAATAAATAAATAAATAAATAACTTGGCAATCCAGCAAAAGTGGTGGCTACCAATTTGACTGTATGGCCGTAAATTATTCTTTTGAAGTCACGATTCAACATCGAAGCGAACACTCATATATTCCTTCCATCGAAAACCTATCCACAACAAAATTACCCTCCCCGATAATATTATTTTTAAATTCTTTGAAGTCGTATCCAAACAAATCGAATGACTAATTAAGGGGAAGCACATAATTTAGCACGAGAATGCTTCGGGCGACGTGTAGGTCTCGCGAGATGACAGAGTGACAGGGACGGATGGACGTATCTGAAGGGGTGGGAGGGAGACAGGTGTCGGGTTTGCTGTGTGACAGGACAGAGATTGCGCGCGAAGGGCCACGCTATATTAAGAGTGCATTGGTTGTATTCGTTTTAATGAATACGGTAAGTAGTCGGTCGGTAAAAAGCGTCAATGGCCGAGCGGTTAAGGCTTGCCAAGCAAGAGGTCGCCAGTTCAAACCCCGCCACGTACCACAGTGTGTCATATGTACGATTATTCGACGCTTTAACGGTGAAGAAAAACGTTGTGAGGAAAACCTACAAAGAAATTATTAGGTTGTGCAGTTAATCAACCCGCACTTGGCCAGCGTGGTTGAAGGCCTTATCGCCCTAGTTTAGGGTAGGCCTGTGTCCCAGCAGCGGGGATGTGTCTCGGTTGATGATAATTGAAATCGGGCTGTCAGCTTATCTGTGAAGGTGAAGTGTATCATTTGTTGAGCAAATATACAATATACGCTGCTATACCATTCAATGATAAAATAAACTCACAAACACACGCTTAGGAATCGCTCTCGCTGATTCAACTAAATTATTGATGATTAAACGAACTTACCAAGTGAAGTTCTATCCCAATTACACGAAGGCTTTGTCCGAAGAAATTAAGATAACAAATGTAGTAAAGCGATTATGCTGCCATCATTCCACTAAGTTGAAAACCACAGACCAAAAGAAAAAGTCCATGGTCTCGCGCGCCCTTTCTCCTGTCAGAACTGTCAAATGTCATTTAGTTGAAAGCTATCTGGAACATAATGAACCAATAATCTTCAAGCGTATATCAATATACAACATACAAAAGGGACTACCAGGGTGGGGGTCTTAATTTCTTCGGACAAAGCCTTCGTGTAATTGGGATAGAACTTCACTTGGTAAGTTCGTTTAATCATCAATTACACTTCGCCTTTGTCCTCGAAATTAAGATAACAAATGTAGACTTTGAAAGCTCATCAGTATGCTGTGTATTGATATAAGTATAATTAAGAAAATTGTAATTAATACACCAAATTATTAAAGTAAACATTATATTAACTTGTAATCAGGTATAATCATTAACATAAAAGAGTCCAAGACTCTTACTAAATTATTTTCATTTACAAAACACAAAAATAATATTCATTCTACATTCATAATAGTGTTAATTTAAATTTAGGAACAATTTAACACGGAATGTGCAAAGCTATTATTATCTACAGATGTCAACACCTGTCTTTGGTAGAACCTAGCAAAAACTGATGAAGAGTCACTCCAACCCGCCGTATTTCTTATTGTTTCAATATTAACTCCCAGTCTATGTGCTGCTGAGGTACTTGCATGTCTAGTAGAATGTGCAGTAAAAATAGATGTGTCAATGCCACTATCTGCAAGTGTCCCCTTAATCCAACGACTGATCGTTTGAGAACCCACTGGCTTAAAAGGCTTCTTAAAACTAATAAAGACATGTTTTTGGTTATTTCGAATCATCTGTGTTTTATTTAAATAGGATTTGAACGCCTCTGCAGGACATATCTGGGGACGATTCTTATAAAAAGGTAAGTGAAGGCATGGTTGGAGTGAACCTAATCGTGATGTCTTTACAATATCTGGTATTTTTATAGATATATGATTTGAGTTAATTGATACATTCTCAATCTTCATTTTTGAAATTGTTTGCACCCTATGTGCTGTAACTAGTGCTAGTAATGTAACAACTTTTTTGGATAATTTTTCTAATTCTAAATCATCATTAGGATAAAATGAAGATAAATAATTCAAAACAATAACTGGATCCCATGTCTGGTTATATTTTGGCATGGGAGGGCGAGATTTATAAAATCCTTTAAATAATCTTAATACTCTATCATCCGAGCCTATTTTTGAACCAATCAATAATGAAAGTGCCGAGCGATGACTATTTAAAGTGCCATACTGAGCCCCATTATTATATAGTTGAGTTAGATAAAACATGACATTAGGAACAGAGGCTTCAAAGAAATTAATTTGTTGTGATTTACAAAATATAAACCATCTTCTTAATGCAGTGTCATATTGTTTAATCGTGTTTTTAGATAAGGAAGCTAACATTATATTTAATGACGAAGGTGGCGTACCTCTTCTTAAAAATGCCGTGCTGAGAGCTTCCCTGCAGCCAGGGTAATCCGGGGTGGTGGCCGGAGATGACTGTGAGATAAGGTTAACAATGCATTAAGGTTTGGATCAAACAGTAAAATTTCTGAGACTAAAAGGCTTTCAAATATAGGAAACCAAGGTTGAGTTGGCCAATATGGAACAATTACAATGCCTTCGGCATCGTCAGAAATTATTTTCTTAAGGGTCTTTAATATCATGGCAAATGGTGGGAATGCATAAAAATAAAAATGTTTCCAATCTATGGTAAATGCATTTACTCCATAGGCATCAGGGTCTCTTTGCCATGATACATATTTTTGACATTTCTTGTTAATTTTTGAGGCAAAAAGATCAATTTCAGGCATACCAAACACACTAACAAGTTTCTTAAAAGCCTCTTTACTTAACTCCCACTCTATATCGGGGTGAACCCGTCGTGACTCAGCATCTGCAATTTCATTGTCTTTGGAACTAATGTATGACGCAAAAACATGTATATGTCTTTGCTCACACCATTGCCACAATTCCCTTGTTACCATATTTAGATGGGGAAACCTAACACCACCCATTCTATTAATATATGCAATAGCTGTTGTATTATCTATTCTTAAAACAATTTGACAATTACGCAGGTCTTTGGCAAATATTTTCAACCCAAAAAACGCTGCCAGTATTTCTAACTGATTAATGTGAAAATCTTTCTCTATTTGACTCCACTGACCATTGGCAGTCTTTTTTCCCCATGCTGCCCCCCAACCAGTTTTACTCGCATCTGAAAATATTTCCATACAATATTTTTCATCTCTGATGGGACATACAGAGTGTTTGACTGAATTCAACCACCATGACAAATCTTTTTGAATGTAAGTTGGTAAAGTCATGTACTCATCATAATCATCTGTATTTAGTAATGCAAGATACTTGCACCTCTCAAAAACCTTTGTATATAACCAGCCATACTCAATGCCAGGGCATGCAGAAGTTAAAAGACCTACAAATTGAGCAAAATGTCTTATTTTACATCTATCAAGGAGTGAGATTCTATTAATTTCATCCTGTATCTTTGTTCTTTTCTCCTTTGTTAGTTCAATGTGATACTTTTCAGTATTAATAATGAAGCCTAGGTATTTACATGTAGTGGAAGGGGTTAACTGACTTTTATTTTCATTTATTACAAATCCTAACGATTCTAACACCTGCCTAGTTTTATTAATATTATCCAAACAGTGGTTATAGGTATAACCAATACAACAAATGTCATCAAGGTAAATTGTAGAAATAAATCCTAAAGATCTTAATAGTGCCATTACTGGTTTCATTAATTTTGTAAACAAATATGGACCTGTGTTTAAACCAAAGGGAAGACATCTAAATTCGAAAAAACTTGACTTATATTTTGAGTTTTCAGGTACTTTAAAACGCAAATATTTTCTGTAATGTTTATCTATGTTAATTAAAAAATAAGCATCTTTCAGGTCTATAGTTGCTACATAACAATTCTTGGAAACTAATTTTAAAGTTGTTCTCAAATCTTCTATTTTAAAGTGACTAGTTTTTATAAATTTGTTTAAATTTTTTAGATTTAATATGAACCTACTAGTCCCATCTGGTTTTGGTATAAGAAATGTGCTAGATGTGAACTGATCAGATCTATATTGACAAGGTGCAATAGCCCCAACAGCAAGAAGTCCATCAACAGCTGCCTCATATTTAGACATTTCTAATGAATTAAATTTTTGTAAAGTTGGCAAGTTTGATTGGCACACAGGTTCAAAAAATGGTAATTTGTAGCCTTCCAGCCAAGATAAAATATTAGGGTCTTGTGTAATAAGTCGCCACTTCTTAATGTAAAGCGCAAGTTTGCCAGCATGACTCACCGGGGTTACTTCCGGGTCCGGGGTTGTGCCTGGGGCCGTGAGCGCTGCGTATACGCGCGCTGCGGCAGGTGCGCTGGCGGCAGGTATGCAGACGGCAGGTATGCCGGCGGTTGGTGTGCTGGCGGTGGAAGCCGGCGCAGCGGCTGACGTGCCGGGTAAGGGGCTGACGCAGTCGTCGCCGTCGCGGCAGGTTGGCGCCTCGTAGTCACTCCCCCCTGCCTGCTGGATGATGGAAGTGGAGGCTTCCAGTTTAAATTTCTCCGTATATTTTGCGCTTGATTCTTTAATTCTGCTCCAGATTTATTTATAGCCTTAGCCGCTTTCAAGGTTTCAGCTAACTTGTCTCCAAACAGGTATTCATTTATCTTGGTGTCATATAATTGTTCCTTCATATCCTTTTTTATATATGAACAAATATATCCTCGTCTCAATATAGACTCTGTATGCTGTAAGTCGCACAGTAGTTTGCCGGCATCCATAAGCGATTTAATTAGAATTAAATCTTTACTTTTTAATGCACAAGATAAGGCTTCACTTATACATGCTATGCTTGATGCTATTTGCCTTTGTTTCTGTTCGATAGCTTTATCTTTTTATTTAGTATCTCTGATAGAGCCGCTCTTACCTCGGCATTCAAAATTGGAGCCTCTATTGTCTTTGCATTTTCTGGAACTAAGTGTAACTGAATTAACTCTTTTCTCTGTTCTTTTTTAAGTCCTTGTGTTGCAGTATGTACCCAATGTACTGCTATTTCCTCCTTCACCTTCATGCCATATTTTTTCTCTTCTGAGGGTGTCTCTCCGAGTATCTCCAATATTTCAGGGGGGAGAGCCTCCTCTTCAGGATCCAAGTCCCCCATCAATACAGGTAAGTTACTGCTGGTATCTTCAGCTGCCGTACATGTGTCCTTGGCCACACAGATGCCAGTGTCCGTAGGCATGTTTATGCTGGTGTCCTCGGCCTCAGGTATGTTCTCCAAATTATACACCTGGTTTACATTTATTTGTGGCTGTATTTCCTCAGTATCTTCAATTTCTGTAATTGTATAGAATAATATATTATACAAACGTATGTAAGGCCGTAGAACACGCCTTTTTCAACCTACTGCTTTTGGTAGGTAACAATCACTAAGGATTGAACACAAGCTTTATCTTTAGTAGTATTAGAAAGGTCATAGCCACACAGAGCTATACACATTCTATTATATGTCATCGGAAACACCCAATTAAGGTGAACACCAGACTGGTAAGCTTGTAAATGTTATCGGAAACACAATGCAGGTAGTCGGTAAGCAACTTTGAGGTAAGTGCTTAATGTTGTTTTTAGCAGTATTAGAAAGGTCATAGCCACATAGAACTATACACATTCTATTATTCGTCTTCGGAAACACCCAATTAAGGTGAACACCAGACTGTAAAACTTGTAGAACACCGTTTTTAATGCACCAATACTGTAAGTACTTACGTGTGCAACTGGATCGATTTTTAAGCTTTTTCTTGAATTTTTCTTCCATCTTTCGTATCTTACGAGCCATATATCTCTCCAAATCCTCATCGTCGTTGCGTTTTCGAGACATTCTCCACTCTTTTTTTAAATTTTTCAATTTGTTGAGAAAAAACATGAATAATGGCGCGAGCACTAAAACGCTAATGACATTTGACAGTTCTGACAGGAGAAAGGGCGCGCGAGACCATGGACTTTTTTCTTTTGGTCTGTGGTTTTCAACTTAGTGGAATGATGGCAGCATAATCGCTTTACTACATTTGTTATCTTAATTTCGAGGACAAAGGCGAAGTGTAACTTAGCGCCATATCGATAGAAACTTTGAATTCCGACATAAAAAATCGTTGAGATAAAATAAATACACCCAAATAACCTTTTTGTTTTGTATTATCATTCTATCGGTCATGAAATTTCATCGGGCGATTATTTTTTATCTTACGTTTATGACGGTAAAAAATGATCCTACGAAATTCAGACGAATAATATCTGTTTGGGATTACCAGTTAGAAGGATTGACTGTGATGTTACATTGATATTGGAAATAAAACTGATCAAGTGCAAGTCGGACTCGCACGAAGGGTTCCGTACCAGTTATATAAATAACCTAACCTAACCTTACTTTATATTTATTTGACCCGCCCTCGCTTTGCTTCGGGTAAATTTTACATAAAAACCTTCCTCTTGAATCACTCTATCTAATCTATTGGAAAAAACCGCATCAAAATCCGTTGCGTAGTTTTAAAGATTTAAGCGCACATAGGGATATAGGGGCAGAAAAGGCGACTTTGTTTATAATATGTAGTGATTTTTAGTATTTGTTGTTATAGCAGCAACGGAAATACATCATTTGTGACAATTTCAGCTTTCTAGCTATCACGGTTTATGAGATACAGCTTGGAGACAGACAGACGGACAGACGGCGCCGCGGCGCATCGGAGGCTTAGTATTAGGGTCCCGTTTTTACCTCTTAGGTATGGAACCCTAAAAAATCCAACGTTTGGAATTGTGGCTGTAGCATTAAACTTTTGTAAAAAAATCAAAACAAAATTGGTAAAAAAACTTTTAAGTGAAGTAAACTTAAGTAAATTTGAGGGTTAATGTTTAAATGATTCGTGGGTTATTAAGGTAAAGTATAAGCTGTATAAAGCAGGATGGACAGAAATGTAAAAAACAACCAACGTTTATCACGGGGGCATACCATATTTTTAATTTTTAATTTTTTTTTTTTAAGATTTTCTGAAACCATGCCTACTGAATATTGTAATGCTGAAAGCATATTATATTGATAGGATTTTTTTTTTCATACATAGATTTACATTTTAACTTTTTTCCCACCACGAATTGAGACTAGCCTAGATAAAGACATCATATATTTTATTTTTCATGCAGCATCCATGTTGTACAGGTAGCGATCCGTTGCAAATTCATTATAATTATGTATAGATGTACAAAATCCACTATGCCTCCACTTTCAAAATGACTTTAACCCGCCAACCGGAAATATATAACATTAAATCCCGACAATTTCACAAAAATCGATTCGTTCTTCGCAAACCTTTGATATTAAATTCCTGGTTGACATTGCCTCATACCTAGCTCATATAGGATCCGCTGCGACGGGGATTCCTCCGCGTCCATACACAACCGGGATCTCTAAAGAGGTGCTTTTTCGTCTGATTCTGAGGCAAAATAAATAAGAAAATCTTGGGAAAAACAAATTGCAGAGTAAGTACATGATCTGTTCTTTTTATTAGTAGGTAACTGAAATAATGTATCGATAGGAAAATTTCAGAAAAATACGGGTTTCTTTGTTCATATTATGTAACAAATATGATTTTATACATTTAAAAGTTTTATAATAAGATAATCTGACTTTGATCGGCTCACTGGCAGTAGTCAGTCACCCAGGTTCGCTACCTACCATTCCAAGAGTCGTGGGTTCGATTTCCACCAGGGACAAATATTTGTGTGACGAATATCGGTATTGGATCCATGTCTGGGTTTGTTTGTTTGTTATTAAATATGTTTAAATATTTTTGTGATCCACTGTTGACTCTGTTATCTGTATCACAAGTGTTTAAGCTATATACCACGAGATTAGATTAATGCATGTGATATTGTATGATATTTATTTAAAATAATCAAACTAACAACTAAAGCACTAACTTAAAATGGTATTCCTCATTCATGACACCTGTCAAGCTACTCAAACGGTTCTAATGTTGTATGCTATTAATTTACTCAGTACAACACTACCAACATTTAGGCGAAGGAATTCCTATTCAGCCTTGAAACAGCTGCTCATGTTCCAATCGGGTAGGCAATGCCCTAAAAGCCCCACAAATTGGTTGTGCCCAGCGTTCATTGTCACGGCCGCTACAAAAGAGCAACAAAGACGCATTGAACACCACTCCGTGTTAGCACAGTGCAGGGAATGCAGTGATGCTAAAAAAACCCCACTCTACCAGAAGGACGCGTGAGAACCCGGGATTGTAGGAGGGAAGAAACACATGAACTGGAAGGGCATTCCATGACGTAATAGCACGGAGTATAAAATGAAGAACTAAACTTCTTAATCCAGGCCTCCAGTGTCTGCATAGTATGCGGATGTCAAGCGCCAAATCATCATTATGCACATTAATGAGAAAGACAAAAGACGAACGTGGAACACGGTAAAACCAAATGACGAAAAAAATTTATTTGCAACAATAAGACACAGTTGTCTGAAGCGCCAAAAGTTGTGGGTTCTATTGCCACTCAGAAATACTTATGTGATGGACATCGGTCTTTCACGTGAACAACATGTTGGTCTTATTATTTATCTATTTAAGTATATGCTTGTGTATACTTATGTCGATTTTAATAACATACCACTAGTGACTCGCCCTCGCTTCGCTTTGGGCTTATACTTTTTGCTTATACCCAAAAACCTTCCTGTTAAATCCCTCAACCTGTTAAAAAAAACTGCATCAAAATCTGTTGTGTAGTTTTAAAGATTTAAGCATACATATGGTCAGACAGAAGCGGGAAGCGACTTTGCTTTATACTATGCAATGGTAAGTGCCTCATTGTTTCTACGCTTCCTGTACTACCATAGCTATAAATCTTACCTATATATCATTTGGTAGGCGTTACTTCACTGCCGTTTTTTCAACTTGTGTAGGTGGCAGCACTGGTTCCATTAGTGGCCTGTCACCGTGAAGAGGGAAGGAAGAAATAAAGAAACGCCCGAACAATACCGATATGTATCGCGGTTTCGCGCGATTCTGCTTGTAACCTACTTCTGTGATTTAAGTAATCTGTGAAGTTTGGAATGGGTCGATGGTGTGTTACTGATGTGAGGGAATATAACTTTTGTCTGCCAAAAGGTTGCCGACCGCTGGTGTAACGTTAAGTGTTGGACTTTCTGGCTGGTAGTACGTAGATATTTCTTTTGTAAATTCCCCTTGATTAAAGAGGAAACTAGAGACTACTTCAATATACATAGTAAGATATACTCGGATGTATATGTAGAACTATTTTCTCCTCACCTTCATTACCACTTTATTGTTTTCAGGATTTGCGACAAAGTGCTAGATAGTACATATAAAATCGATAGCCGGTGACAAATTCTATACTTATAATAGGAGATAAATTAAACGTACCTACGTTAAGTTTTACCTATATCGAAACGCCAGTATCTTACAATTTAGTATAATTTATAACGACAAACTGACACGCGAAGCAAATTACAACTTTGCTTTTTCGTTGCGTGTGTGGAAACTAAAAGTTAACACACATAAAAAGTTTCAATCACCAATCTTAACACGTAGAAAGTAACCAGCCACCTTGCATCAGATTCAAACGTTTCCCGCCCGCCCAAACGGTTTCCGCGCGCCCATTTCTTAATTCAAACCACTGTCGAGACAGCACAAAGAGGTTGGATCGACAGCCGTTTAAAAGTAAAACAGCATCCGTCGCTAAGTTTCGTTGCATTCTGCAGTTTGTATGCTAGTCGACCGCTGACCGCCCGGCAGAGCGCACGTTGGGCGGACGACGGTTCCCGAACGAGTGACATTACGTCGACACAGTGGTACTCTTGTACTGTGAACTTGAATGTGAGGTTTGTGACGAGCTTACGGACTTTGGACGTTTCAAAGTACGTATTCTGCTTTCAGCGTGTAGACTGTAGATAGTTTGGGAGACACACAAACTTTTACTTTTTGTGTTTATGCAAACAATGTTTATGCATCGAAAATTAAACGGTCTCGCGAAAAGCTTCCTGAAATTCCTATGTATCGCTTTAAAGTCTGAAAAATTTTAACTACCAAAAATAAGTTTAGCTTTTCCCATTTCTTTTACATAATAAAAACTTGTGCAAACCTTAGGAACTGTATGAAAAATACATTAAAAATCATGAAGCAATGTTAGAAAAAAGTAACAAGTAATTATTATCGATATGCGGAAGTCAATAAACTTTATGCTTCGTTTATATGTTCAAATTAATAGCAATATACCTATTAGTTATTTGAACCATACATGTTCACTTCTAAAAGCGCCACACATATTGCAAATATTTGGTAATTTATTGCGGCCAATAACAATAATGTTGTTGTGTTAATGACTCCTTAACTAAAGTTGAAATACATCACAAAATAATTATTAAAAGAGTACTCACAATTTTAATTGTATAAATTGACCTAAATGAAATGGAATTGCAAATAGCGCTAATTAATTGTGTAAACAATAATTTTAAAACAATTTGTGAAATAAAATTGAACTTACTCTTTATTGAAATGCGTCGAAAATACATAGAGCGCGGCTCTAATAAAGTGAAATTGGGTAAGGGTGAGGAGTAGTTTATAGATGACTAAAATATAAATGTACTTAAACATAATGGATTAGAATTACTTTGTAACAATTCAATATATCTTGCAAACAATACATAACCCCCTTTTATCAGATAGTTCGAACGAGGAGATACCGGAAAGAAGTCGATTGAACCATTAATATTTTAATTCCAACTCCAACTTCCAACTGCCACGTTGGTCTATTGGTAGCAAGTGCTGCGTTAAGACCGAGTGATCTTCAGTTATTGTCCGGGGTCGGGCAAAATTTATATGAGTTTTTCTGTTAAGAAATTACTCAGGCTGGAGTCAGGAAGTTGGCGTGCCTCTGAAAGCACGTCAAGCCGGTGGCCCTACGCCTGATTTCTCATCGGTCATATCGGATTGCCATCTCAGCGAATTATGAGAGTAAGGGAGAGTGCACTTGTGTTTGCGCGTACACTTGTGCACTATAATATGTCCTGCGCACTTGGCTGATCTCAATTGAGATCGGCCGCCATGGCTGAAATCGGTCGGACGCCTTTTTAATATTTTAATTCCAAATGTCTAAATCTTAAGTAAGCTAGATAGTTTAAAATTGCCTATTTATTAGAAAACTGAAAATGTTCGGGGCTCCTTATTTTATTGAGATATAACGGCACTGTAGCAAGCGTCATTATCATTAGCAACTGTGAAACCAAGAAAGATTAAAGTTAAGTACTTTTATTTATTAAATATTAGTAAATATCAAAGACATAAAGACTAATATTAATCAAATACATAGCTACTTACTGCGGGACGTTTCGGATGGGTTACACCAATAATAGTCGCTCGCAAAAATGTAATAGAACGCGAAAATTTAAAAATTTCGAAACGACATGAAGTAAAAAAAAACCGGCCAAGTGCGAGTCGGGCTCGCGCACAAAGGGTTCCGTAGCAGCAAATATAATAAAAATCAACCTATCTCAAAAACTATAAGAGATACTTTGATCAAACCAAAAATCGTTGAAAGAGTTAATTAGCATGCATCACCTATGTCTTTTTTAGAATTTTATACAGAGTAGTTGTAAAAATTGAGAGGGGGGGACATACTTATTTCGACTTAGAGAGCTGATGTCTCAAAAACCGTTCACTTTAAGAAAAATGTTTTTAGAAAACTTTATATCATTTTAAAAGACCTTTCCATTGATACCCCACACGGGTATGTACATCGAAAAAAAATTTCATCCCTCAGTTACATGTATGGGGGGCCCCACCCCCAATTCTTTTTTTACTATTTAGTGTCATATTTTGTAGCGGTTCATACAACACATATTCCCATCAAATTTCATCACTGTAGTACTTATAGTTTCCGAGTAAATCGGCTGTGACAGACGGACAGACGGACAGACGGACAGACGGACATGACGAAACTATAAGGGTTCCGTTTTTGCCATTTTGGCTACGGAACCCTAAAAAACTAACAAGAGAATCATCTAAATATTTATAGGTAACTCAAAGGTGACTGACTGACCGACACAGTGACATATCAACGCACATCCCAAACCACTGGATGGATCAAGATGGGCATGCAGGTAGATATTATGACGTAGGCATCCGTTAAGAATGGATTTCCCGAAATTCCCACGGGTACGGATTTTAACCGGAAAATCCTTTTGTATGAAAAATCTAAACTACATAAGTAAGACGCTTGAAATTTGGCAGTAGGTACCCTAATGATCGTAAAGCTTACTTGCAACGCGATATTACAAAATTCCCAGGGGAACGGGAGTTATTGGGAAAAAACTTCTGTATGTAAAATCCTGTAGTCCACGCCAACGAAGTCGCGGGCACAGCTAGTGTTTAATAAATGTATTTTTCTTACTTTTGCTAAGAGGAAGTAACGTGAGCTATTTAATTAAAACGTGATTAATATTCGGAGGAGACTCGTGTATCCCTGAGATATTAAAATGCGGGTCTTCAGGAAGCTTGGGAAATTACTCGTAATTTTCACTATTACCTATATTTTTGACTTAGCTTCTTTTTTGTCTTCATTAAATATTTAAGGGATACTTATGATAAATTTACGAAGACAAAGTAGTAGTAGCAATTTATTTATATGGGTAAGAAAACAGTAATATGCCTATAAGCTTGAAAAACGAAATAATAAATAAAAAAAATCTGAATTAAAAATATTTTTGACTTGATACTAGACGAAAATTTAACATTCATAAAATAAAAAAGGTAAAATTTTCAGTAAAACTTCTGGACCAAGTTTCCCCACACCTGTCGATTATCTGGGAGAGATATCTATAAGTGATAAGATCCTCTAAATGTTACAACGCCAATGTTGTATATTGGTTTATTTCTGTAATGTAAATATAAACATTTTTTTAAAAAGTTTATTAATTTGCATAATATAGTAATGTTCACTATAACAATAAAAACATTTCAAGCTCAGTATTAACAATGCGGAGTATCCACCAACCCAATCCGCACTCGGTCACGTGTCGAAAAGGCACCAACTTGAAACCAATAAACCCCCTTCAATCCGGTCCGTGCTGTCCATAACTCGGTAACCCAATTACGGGACCAATGGCTTGGTGATTGGACCTCGGGGAGCAGTTCGCTCTCAATGCGGCCACAATTCGGTTCCCGGGTCGGGCACGTTCCTTTTCAAAATATAAATCGTGTAAGGCGCTTTTACACCGGATATGTTACGGTGCTACGGTTAACAAACCTTAGTGGATTTCGTCAAACTAAACACGTCACATTCACTAGTTCGTATTGGGAATCACTGATGAAACATGGTTTCACAAGATTTTTTTTAAAGAATTCTAATGAAGATAACCTGACTTTAGGATGAATTATAGTGCACAAAGTGCACAAACACAGGTGCACTTCTCTTTTTTTTCACTCACCTAAATCATTGACACGTCAATGGCCAATGTCACTTTGAAGGCAACTGGTATCACCACCAACTTCTTGACTCTGGTCTGAGTATTCTTAACAGAAAAAGCTCCTTAACATAGCTTAATTCTAAGTGGAGTCATTCAGACTGGCTCGGTGGAACAGTGGTTAGTGACCTTGGCTGGCGGTTCCGAGAGTCGTGGGTTCGATTTCCACTCGGGACAAATATTTGTGTTATGAACATCAGTGTTTGTTCCGTGTCTGGGTGTGATTATGTATTTAAGTATGTATTTATAAATATATATGTATGTATATCAGTCCTTGACGCCCATAGTACAAGCTCTGCTTAGTTTGGTGTCAGATGACCGTGTGTGGAAATGTCCCAGATATTTAATTAATCAAGTAAACATTTTCGTAGCCTTGCTTTCACATCCTTGCCTCATGTACCTACTGCATAGTCCATTCCTAGTAAAAAACCCTTAAGGCCGAGTGATTCGGTATTTATCATGCGTCTCTTGGGCGACGGTAGTTTGGTTCGCAACGTGGTTGTATCAATAATCTGGTTCAGTAGGTCAGTGTGGCTGCTTGGTATTCCTGAGAAGCGTCTGGGGAGACGCAGACGTCATTTACAAGTGATTCTAATAAGAAGCTTCTGAAAGCATTGTCTTCATTGACTTGGTTCTTACAAGGGTTCAAGGCTTCAAGATATCTTTACAGTTCGAACTCACGGCGTTTGTAAAATCTTAGCTAGACTGGTTTTGTTAATTAGTTACCTAATGTATAAGATTTTACACTTTCGCGTTCCATTGCACTAAATATTAGTCTTTATGGGTCTACACGCGTTATTAGGAGTAGCAAATTACATAGCTACTTACTGGTCGCGAGCGACCACGATTGGTCTAACCCAGTCGAAACGTCGGGCAGTAAGTAGCTGTGTAATTTGCTACTCCTAATAACGCGTGTAGACACATAAAGACTAAAATTTAGTTACCTAATGTAGCCCTTGGTCTATTGTGGCTGTCGACCTCATTTGTGGATCTCACTACCGATTACCATCACGTGGATTGAGGTCATCTTGTTAGCCAATTACAAAATAAATACCTGTGGTATGTAAGTATGGTGTATGAACTTATCCGCCATATTTAGAACTGCGGGCTGAGTAATTTCTTAGCAAATCAACTTGCACAAATTTGACCAAACCCCGGATTCGAACCGACGATCTCTCGGTCGTTACAAAGCACTTGCAACCAAAAGACATTAGCATCGAGCTCAAAAAGCTTCATAATCCCTTCTTCAGTAGCCGTCTAGAAAAAACCGGAAAAGTGCAATTCGGACTCGCGCACGCAGGGTTCCGTACCAATTTTGTAAAAGAAAATACACGTTTATTGTATTGTGATACAATAAACGTGGGACCTTAATATTATATCTTTTTCAATTTTTACTTAATATTTTATCTTTTACAGTTTGTTGCTATAGCGGCAACGGAAATACATCATTTGTGAAAATTTCAGCTTTCTAACTGTCACGGTATATGTGATACAGATTGGAGACAGACAGACGGACGGCGGAAGCTTAGTAATAGGGTCTAGTTTTAACCTTTTAGGTGCGTAACTCTAAAAACCACTCGATCATCTTCTCACCGCGCAAAACAAAAGAGCATCCGAACTCGAAACAATTTTTAAAATGGAAAGAGTCGACCGCCTCAAAAAGCGACGTCACTGACGGATGACGTCACAGGGTCCCCGGGCATAAAGCGGCCATATTTTATTCGAGCCGTACATCAACTTCGACGTATGACAACCGCCGACCGACAAAAAGTGACACGTGTACTATGTAACCAAATAACTACCTATTGTCGGAGGTGAAAGATTTATGGGCGCTGTGAAGGGCGGGAGTTTCTTTGAATGTTTTGCAAAAGTTGTCCTGAGGGCCTACCATGAGTTGGCTATCGTAAACTTACGTACGTTAAAAACCTATCGAGTGGTTTTTTTCATATGGCCGATTGTAGTTCTTCGCGTAACCACCAGCCGGCGCTGTACATGTTTTTCATAGACATATTTACGTAGTCGATATCGAGCGCGTAAGTTTTAAACTCATGGTAGCCCCACAGTTTTCTCGTTTTATTTCAAATGACTTATGTAGTGGAGTAAATTAAGCATAACTAAACGTTCAAAATTATTTTCGTATACGGGCTAATGATGATGATAAACGTTAATAATTAAGATCCTATCCTCAGTTCAACTTAATTTTGGATTGAAACTAATTTTAATTATTTCACAAAATTATAAAAACCAGACGTTTGGAGCTCTTTAAAGGGCTCGAGTTCTGCCCTGAAATCGAATCGAAATAAAATATAGGCATGGCGGTATCGTCCTAGTTTAGGGTAGGTCCGTACCCCAGCAGTGGGCACGTATATGGGCTGATGATTGCAGAGAACTTTGATTCTTCACTTTTATAGAACTAACAAAAATGTGCCTACTATACGACGGAAATTTCCTTTTTTTTTTTTTTTTTTTTTTATAAAAAGGCTAACAAGATGACCTCACTCCACCTGATGGTAAGCGGTAGTGAGATCCAAATATGAGGTCGACAGGCACAATAGATCGTATTGAGCCTGTCGCACTCACCCTGAAGGCCTGCTTAAATGCCGTTTCACGCCCCGCCTGAAGAGCCCGGGATCATAGGAGGGAGGGAAAACATGAGCTGGAAGGGCATTCCATGCCTTAATGGCACGGGGCAGAAATGAGGAGCTAAACCTCTTTGTCCGAGCCACCAGCGCCTGCATTGTATGTGGATGGCAGCGCTGTCCAGCACGTGTCGTTCTTAATGTAGACATTTTGATATTTGTAGAGAGATGGGTGCATCGCTTCGTGTCTTATTTAAGTTACAGATGAGATAGCACTTTATAACTGTTACCATGCTGAGTAGTTTCAGTCAGTAAAGCCTCCCCGTTCAGTTTAAAATTAGAATTCACTTATAATTCCGTGAACCCATTATCTGCACGAGTAATTGGTAAACTTACCTCAGAATAATGAGAGGTATTACCGTTAATTTAAGCCAATACGAAGCAATGTTTGCCTCCGTAATAATGACGAAGAAACGCGATATTTTGCCCAAGATACCGTTCCCACTAATAATGTTTACTAGAGGCGTCGCTCCAAATACGAATGAAATGGTTGTTTAGTAAATAGTTGTTTGAGAGCTTTGATTGGATCGTTAATGGAAATTAAATAAATTGAGACAACGTAATATTTGATCAACATTCCGGTGGTTGGTAACAGAAGGTTTTCCTATTTAATGACGACACAATATCATTCTATACCTGTGTTAAGCGTTACAATGATTTTCTTAGTAAAGAGATAGTTATAATTATAATAACGAATAATCGGCCATGGAATTGTTATGAAATGAACACATGGAATATTTATTGACTGGCTCGGTGGCACAGTAGTTAGTGACCCTGACTGGCGGTTCTGAGAGTCGTGGGTTCGATTCCCACTCTGGACAAATATTTGTGATGAACATCGGTGTTTGTTCCGAGTCTGGGTGTCAATAGTACAATAGTACAAGCTTTGCTTAGTTTGGGGTCAGATGACCGTGTGTAGCAATGTCCCAGATATTTATTTATTTAAACTTTGTATGTGTTGCACTCAAAATTCTTGACCAGTCAAAAGTAACTAAGCTTTTGAATAGAAAATTCAGTTAAAATTAGGTTTGACTGAGCAGGTTGGTCAAAGTGGTTTTGACTGGGCAGGTTGTTTTGAAGTGGTTTTGACTGATATAACAGTTAAAAGTACAAGTGTAGTTGAGTGGTTGTGCAGCTCAGTTTTCGAACAAAAAGACAAATGAGTGTGTCGTACCAAAGAAATGATGAATTAAATATCTCCCCCACGTATTGACGACGCCGTCGAACACCCCTATCACTTACAAAAACAAACTTTACAAACTTTTATCGGTGTACTGTAACAAAATAAAACTTGTATTTGATCGGCTGATCAAACAGAAAGTAATGGGTTTTCAACTTTGCTGCCAAATACTGGACTCGTTGAATAAACAATAAACAATCGATACAACAACAAAAGTAAACATTTCAAACAATAACATCGATGGATCGCTTTATTGTTTTTATTTTTAAACGCGAAAAATATGGCTGCTCGAAAAGGTTATCGTTTTCCAAAATATTTTCATAGATGGAGTTATTTTTAGCAAAAAGATTTTTATTGGAAGCTTAAGTTTGGTGCAAAGAGTAAAGTGTTGATTCCTGTAGGATTTAAAATTAATTAAATATACGCCATTTTTTGGCTAGCTAGGAGTATTGCTCTCATCAATATGTTGTGTTGTGCCTGTCGACCTCATATTTGGATCTCACTGCCGCTTACCATCAGGTGGAGTGAGGTCATCTTGTTTACCTATTATAAAAAAAAACAATCTCTGGGACGGATGCACCAAGTACTTACTTTATGCTATTGACAAGTCTAGGGGTGAGAGCCATCCGCACCCCCGCCAGTCCAGTGATGATGACGAGGCTACTCAGGCTCAAAAGAGTCTATTGTGCCTGTTGACCTCATACGTAGACCTCACTACCGCTTACCCCCGGGTAGATTACGGTTATTCTGAGAGTATTTAAAAAAAAGTTTATAGTTTCAGGAATGACAAAATTATGACAATAGCCCATAATGGGTATCGTAAAATGAAAAACCATTACAAATCAAAACAATCGTTATTTTTAAACAAAATAACAATGTTGAAAATATTTTTTTTTATATAAAAGGCAAATACATAGAATAAACTAAAGAATAATTAATTAATCACGTCGGTCAAAAGTTAAAAAAATCCATAACTATAATTCGCCCAATCAGCTTATTCGTACGAGCCATCACCATTTCCATACAATAAGTACACACATAATACGATTGTACTAAAATTTTACGCTTCCACCACGAATGAAATTTCCACGTACATTTTCCATTAACCCGTCTCATGCGACCGGCGCATAAATAACCCAGCATAATAAAATGCTAAGCTTGCTCTTTTAATCACGGTGATAAAAAATTTACCAGTATATTTATGACAGCGAGCATACTACACATAATTATATTGTCATGCTAACCGAATTTTTCCGTCACAGCTTGTATCACGGAAGGAAGCTAAGTGCGAAGGAAACTAGGGGTGAGAGCCATCCGGCCCTTTGTAAGTCCGGTGATGATGACGAAGGTAATTTAAGCCATCATTGTATGCAATTTAGGAATAAAAAAGACGTGTGGCACTCGGGGACTGCCGCGGTATAGCTATTGCATCGTCCGATTTCGGAGCAGCTCGTCCAGACGAGCTGCTATATATAGGCTAGGCTGCTATTGTACGACTCTACGAAACTCGCACGAATCGAGATTCGTGCGAGTTTCGTAGAGTCGTACAATACGTCTAACCGCACGCACACAGACACCGTGCCGAAGTCTACCGAACTGAAACGACGTTAGACGATTGTGAGGTTTTTTTCGTTACGGAATTTCTTGGTACGGTCGCCGCGCTCAAAGTCTGCGATAAAAGCTATGCAATAGCTTAAAAGGCAAGGAAATCTTTATCCTTGACAGTTGGCTAAACTCTTGTCCTGATCTTTTAGGTAGAGCAGAAAAAGCTTCTTAGGTACTTTTCTATGCCATGTTTATACGTAGAGAGTAGCGGTAGCAGAACCGTTGGTAGAATCGTACTATTCTACCAACGGTTTGAAATGCCGATACTACTGAAAATACCACGACAAAAAGTCGAATGTTACACTTTTTCATCGTATATCATGTAACAAATTGTTTTAAACTAGTTCGTACAGTTTGGGTTCGTCAGTAAAAAACTGAAATTTATTTGAAACTAGCGTCCGCCCGCGACTTTGTCCGCGTATTAATGGGTTTTAGTAGCAATGATGTATTAAAATAGCCTAAATGCCTTGTAAAATTTGTTATTTATTAGTGAAAGTTCCGTCAACGTTCTCCCATAGTACGCCCCCCTCCCCCCCCAATAACTTCCGTGGGGGTCGAATTTTGAAAAAAAAGTAGCGCTGGTGTCTTTCCAATGTGCCAGCTACCTCCATACCACGTTTTATAAAAATCTATAAACACGTAAAAGTTCTCCCATACTAATTTTCACTCCTCCATTGACCGCCATTGAGGCTGATTTAAAAAAAATCGCTGGTGTCTCTCCGGAGTGCCAGCTACCTCCATACCAAGTTTTATAAAAATCGACAAAGACGTAAAAAATCTCCCATACTAATTTTAACCCCCATATTTACTACCCGCTAAAAGCCTTCTTAGCAGGTGTGAAACGTTTATCAAACCGGGTTTAATAATCACAAAAATGCGTTTGCAGGTTAAATTAAACTCATTATTGTCTATAGCGACCGTCTTAAAACACGTAATAGCCTTTTGCCGCCCAATCTCCTCTTCCGACGTAATCCTTAGGGTTAACGACTTTTTAGCCAGATTCCCTGAAAAGGAGGTTCTATTTGGGGTTCATATTCCTTGAAATCGTTAACTCAATTATTATTCGATCCGGTTTTCATTATTAAAATAGAAAATATATCTTGTCAGATTGATATTTTTTTAATTCCATTTGTTTTGATCATATGTTCAACTTAACCTATGTGTTTGTTGAGGTGATCGTTTGGAAGTACTATTATGTCTAACTAATGTCGATGAAACTAAAGAATTAATTAAATATTTTAGGAAGAAATGTCACATTATCGAGTTATGTATTAGGTCCAGTTATCGATACTATTCCTTTTAGAAATCTCATCCAGATAAACTTGCTATGGAAAAATATATTTAATAACAACAATTTATAGTAATCAAAAACAATGGTGAGACGGAAAAGAAAACGAGTCAGATATAAAATATATTGTACATAAAATCACCTTACATTATAAATGAAAGACTTGTAACACCATTCTTTGCTATTTAACCTGTGAATTCAGCTCCAATAACCCCGTTCAAATTAAGCTATTCCTACATCTCAATGGTGGCCACTTTAAAATCTAAAAACGCAATTATAACGCTGTAAAAACACGGCTCCTACCAAGAGGTGCAATTCCGAACGTTTTCAACGAACCTATAGAAAGTGACCTTTAACCTTTCAACAATTAAGCTCAATTTCGAAAGGCACTTTTTCTATCGAGGGTTTAAATAATGCGTCACTTTAGTTTCAAATTGAACGCTAACCAGAGTGGACCTGTTTCCCTCCCCTTTGTTAAAATAAAAAATGGATGAAAATTTTGATTGGGTTTTATTAATTAATTGAGTAATTGGGTCTAACTACACCCGCAGGTAATCGGGGGTTGTGTGGACGGGCTTGGGTAGTCAAATATGAAAATACACTTTTTATTAACGATTTAAGTGGGAATTTCTATTAAATAGCGGGGCGCGATGTTATTAGTGCTAATTGGATTTTACAACTTTTATGACACATTGTTGTGTTTTAATTAAGAACTATTTGAAGGCTTTATTTTAGTTTGGAGCTACTAAAATCCAAATGTTGTTTCTATATTTTAGTAAAGCTATTGAAAATATAAAGCTTTAGTTCATTATGGCCTTTCTATGAATGGTTTGTCATTTAAAGTTAAGAGAAAATGCTCTGCATAGTTTGTATCTCGGCCCAAATTTTAAACCTAATCATGATTTAAATAAGTAGTTGTAAAAAACTGTAGCAGACAGAGTTTCTTTTGCATATTTTTTAAACGTGGGATAAATCAAAGTTTAATAGTAAATAAAACCAAATATAATGAAAGATATTATAGTATTATCTATTTGTTCTATGTGAGTGAATCGAAACGCACAAATTATCTCACCAAATGATTAACTTTCTTATAAAGACAATTGTCATATTTAGTCTTGCCCGTGACCACGAGCGCTGTAAAGAGCTCGAAACGTCGGGTCTCTATAATAACATCTTTAGAATAACAATACACGCAAGTTTAAACCGTAAAATTAGTTTTATTTCAAATGATAGAGATTGTTTATAACACGTTTAATAAAACAATTAACAGAGTAAAAACTACAATAACAAAGATAATCATGTGTATCCTCCCTTCTATAATGACGGGGGTTTCAGGCATTGCATGAAAGGGCTTCTAAGCAGGCCTTCAGGATAGGGCGATAGGCTTTAAAGGTATTTTTTGCTGTGCGGCCATTTACCATCAGGTCTATCAGATGACCGCACTCTTCTGCGGTCATCTTAACGCCGGATATATTTTAAAAAAAAGATAATCAAATTGGACAATCTTACTCAACAGCGATCTCTTCGAGTTTACCCATTTGACTGAATTTTAAATTAAAACCCCTAAATCCGATCAGAAAACACTAGATTTTGTCCACAACCTTACACCATGGGTTAGTAAAGCCGGATCCACACGATACTTTGTGGCGCGAGGCACTCAACAATCAGCATACATTGATGCACTATGGCTCCAAAGTACTTTAGCAGGAAAGCCACTGGCGTTGAAAGGGTTAAGAGTATAAAGCTGGGTCATAGTGGGGAATAGAACGATGTTTGTAAGGCTTCGACCTAGCATGATGAATTAGGCATGTATATTGTATACCCACCGTTATTTTTGATAAAAAGGTTTTGCAACGTCTTAGATCGTAAAAAATAATTATTATTCTGTGTTTCATGTTCAGCGTAAGTAATTATATTCAGGCTTCTTCAGGCACTTCATTATTTTCACAAAACCTAAGCGAACTATTTTTACCACTGGGCCATTTATTCTTACTCTCCCGTGTATGCTATGTAAGTGCTCTTTTCTAAAAGTAACTGCTTATTAAGATATTTCCGGTGCGTTTCATATATGCATTTACTTTTCGGTTTTCGTCTTTTTCTTTTTTTTGTTTAAGTCATAGTTACATCACAAAGCAAAAGAGTCATTACTCATTATTAATAATGCACATAAGATTGGCATAATCCTACGCATACGATTGGCGTAGCAGTAATTCTTAGTCACTTTAACCTGTCTTGGCTCAGTCATATAAAAACAAAACATTAATCAGATACAAATATTTAAAGCTGAAGAGTTTGTTTACTTGAACGCGCTAATCTCAGGAACTACGGGTTCGAATTGAAAAAATATTTTTGTGTTGGATAGACCATTTATCGAGGAAGGCTTTAAGCTTTATAACATCATATATCGACCAATAGGAGCAAAGAAACAGTAGGAAATGTGTAAAAAACGGAGGGAAAAGACGGGGCGCGCTGGCTGAACACTCGCTGGCCGTTTTGAAGGCGTGGGTATATTAAAAAGACGTGTGGCACTCGGGGACTGCCGCGGTATAGCTATTGCATAGCATCGTCCGATTTCGGAGCAGCTCGTCTCGATTCGTGCGAGTTTCGTAGAGTCGTACAATACGTCTAACCGCACGCACACAAACACCCTGCCGAAGTCTACCGAACTGAAACGACGTTAGACGATTGTGAGGTTTTTTCGTTACGGAATTTCTTGGTTCGGTCGCCGCGCTCAAAGCCCACGATAAAAGCTATGCGATAGCTTAAAAATATTGGCTAAAGTCCCTTTTTCACGCGGGCGAAGACGCTGGCACTGCTAGTCTATATCTATACTAATATTATAAAGAGGAAAGATTTGTATTTTTGTATTTTTGTATTTTTGTATTTTTGTATGTTTGAACGCTGAAGTTAGATGCTGTAAATTTGACATGCAGGTGCCATAATAAACTTAAAGCTTAGGTGAAACAGGATATTGAAAAATTCTTACGGGAACGAGAGTTAGCAGGATAAACTTTTATATGTTAAATCCTGTAGTCCACGCGAACGAAGTCGCGGGCACAGCTATATATTATATAGAGATAGAGGTATACCCGAAGCGAAGCGAGGGCGGGTCGCTAGTGTACAATATATCTGCACCCAGCTTTAGTCTAAGCGGTCGTACCGTATCTATGTTCGTGTTCCACGTTCGTGTGAACGGGCCCTTAGCGGCATATTTACAATGCGCCTCGGACACTCGGAGTTTCCGAATAATTCGCAAATCCGAAGACAAAACAAAGGCCTCGTTGAGAGGGTTGACGGGGATCTGGCAAAACAATTTCGTGTTACGATAAAGGAATGTTCCCGTTTATTTTGCAAATGTGGAAATAATTATATAAAATTCTAAAAAAGACCATTAAATTTTATATAAAAACAGGTCACAGTGAGTGATAGCTTTCAGTGCCCAATTTTGTATGGAAACTAATCTAAGTTTTCTTTTACTAATAACTGCGGGATTTATCCTTTATAGGTAATTGTTATTAGGAAAATCAAGTATTTGTCAGCAAACCTGTAATAACCTGTAGAAACCTGTAGAAAATCTTGTTACGTTCTACAAAACGTTACAAGTAATTACTTAGTAGCTTTTTACTATGGTCAATCTGTAGCTACCCAAGAACGCAAATACTACTAGTAAGTTGAATTAAACCGAATCACGTGCCATTTTAGCTAAATCGTGGTCAACCCGAACGGAAAAAGCTCATTTCCTATTAGCGAAGGGGACAGGGTTCACAAAATTTTCGGATGGACCAATTTGCATGTTAACACAGCGGCCGACAATGCGATAATTGAATACTCGGATTTTCGCTGTAATCTATTCCGCTTGGGGCAGACCTTCGGGCGTCAATTTTTAATTTGGAAAGGTAAATTTTGCGATTAGTTTCGGTTTTGCGGTCCGCAGTCGCGTTTTAGGAACGGTCATCGGTGTTGATATCAATTGGCTATTTATTATTTTTGTATTAAAATTTAATATGGGTGTTCACTGTTCACATTATAAAAACAGTAGCAAAAACATAGCTACTTTTGCCCGTACAGTCGGAATGTCATCCAAGGCAGTAAATAACATAAGCTTTGGAATTTATGGTTTAAAATTTAATTTGACAATGTCTCACGCTCACAACACTTCATGGTACTTACTATGGTTGTTTATCTTATATCACAATACTTTGTTTTGTAGACATATTCTGCCACATTACTCCAGGAGTATAACACAATTCACTCACCTGCTACGAATGTCAGCAGTGCTACAAGAATTCCACAGTGCTACGAGACTTTCACAGTGCTACGAACTACAATGCGCGTAGCAATATTTAGGAAAGCGTGTAAATAGTTCCAAGTTGTTGTTTTACACTTTTTATTCTTTACCATTAACAAGAAAATCGGTTCTAATAAGCACCACAACAATTCGTAGAGCGCTTTCTTACAATAACTATTGTCTGGTACCCGTCTACATTAGACGAATAATAAATTACACCGGCTCCAATATTGATTCGCCACACACGGCAAGAGAATCTCAATGGTTTGTCTGGGGAGTAGCTAATCAAGTTACAATCAAGTAACGCTTTGTTATAGTTCTAGCCGACTCGCCAATTTGTACGAGAAACGTACGCATTAGTTTAAAATGAATCTTGTCCCTTTGTCGGTCCGTGTGAGTTGTTATTGGGTTTCTACTTGTTAACTCGCGGTTGAGACAGATAATTTTAATCCATACTTAATTTAATATTATATTGCAGAAATAACTCCGTCCGTCGGTCGGGCTTGGAAGATGAAACTTTAAAAAAGTTAAATGATAGTTTAGTACACAGATAGTATAGAAACAGAGATAGGTAATATTTTGTTTTACTTATTGATGAAAATTATGTAGACAGATTAAACAGATGTTATGTATTATCTCTTAAAAAAAGGATTGTTAATCTCACTGCATACCTCAGCGTCTCCTGTATAATAAACGTAAGAGACGGACTCGCTTCGTATTCCTCACAAGAATTTATAATGACCACTCTAAAACTAACGTGCGACATCACAAAGCAACACTAATGACGTCACAGCATAACAGAAACCGTGACATTACGTCATAAGTTGGCGAGATATGGGCCCCATAAGTGCACGTTGTTTTGAATTTTCCCCAAACTTTCCGCTAAGTAGGTCACTTCGACACGTACGGTTGGGAAAAAACATTACCCCTTCCAATGATTACGCCGTTAGCCCGCGAAGCTGTCCCTTAAGTGACGTCACTGGATGAAAAATCGACGGGCTTTTGCTATCAGTCTATTTCTTTAACAGCCGACGTGTCGAAATCGTTTTACTGCTGAATTTTTATCTCATGTGTATAAGTAAAAAGAGTGGCGGTCGTATTTGCTACTACAGTTAATATGACTACATAGCTATTTGATAAAGCGATAATATTTAATCGACCTTCTATTCAGAAGTAATAATCTAATAAACCCGCAATAGTATCTCACTATTACACTATTGTGTTAATATTTGTTCTCTGCTTTTTAAAACACACTCTTTTTACTAGATTGATCCGTAATTTGTATGTGTTAAACGTCATAATGCAACGTAAATAGTATTCCTAAACATATTCTATTAAAAATACTAAGTAACAATTAAAATTAAAAAGTTAAGGTAGTTGGCATTGACCGGCCCTCAGCTTGTCTAATACCGGTCGAAAGTATGAGAAAACAAAAAAACCCTTAGATAATCATAAGACATAAATATTCATCATCATCATCAGCCCATATACGTCCCCACTGCTGGGGCACGGGCCTACCCGAAACTAGTGCGATCCTTAGAATTTTTTCATAGGCGTGCAAGTTTCCTCACGATGTTTTCCTTCACCATTAATGCGTCGAATGATGGTACATATGAATTTCAAATTTGAAAAACACATTGGTACCTGGCGGGGTTTGAACTGGCGACCTCTCGCATGGCAAGCAACGACCTTAACCACTCGGCCATGGACGGACTGAAAATATCCGGGATATTTACCATGCTGTTTTGTTTTAACGAGCTCCCGATATATCATTTTCAATTTTCTAATGTGTGTAACCTTTAGACAGTTTAAAATTTTATACTGAAGTGCCTCTGTTCTTCCAGTTTCGGATTACCAACTACATATACACTAAGACACTGTGTACCTACCATATCTGTTTGTATCGTCAGAGTAGCGAAAACAATGGCCGTTATGAAAAATGAATTTGTCTGTGGACCGTACGGAGTGCGACAATAAATCAAGCACCGTCTGCCAACGTTCCTTACACAAGAACTTCTAAACTTGTTTTACTGTTTATTTTCAAGCGTATTCAGTTTTTTTTGTCGGTGATTTAATATGACGCAAAGCCTCTTTATACATACTACCTCTATATAAGTTTTAAAGAGGTCGCCAGTTCAAACCCCACCAAGAACCACTGTGTTTATCTGTTGTTTCAAATTAGGAATTCATATTTGCGATTATTTGACGCTTTGACTTTGGTGATGGGAAACATCGTGAGGAAACCTACACCTACGAAGAAATTCTTAGGTTTTGTAGTCAACCAACCCGCACTTGGCCAGCGTGGTTGACTAAGGCCCGTGCCCCAGCAGTGGGGACGTATATGGGCTGATTATGATGACGATGATAAGTTTTCTATTGGAAAGAGGTTTAGGTGACAGCGGAATTCAAAATGTATCGAATGTAATAATTTTGTGGGTCCTGACTTATTCTACCTCTGTTCTCATTGCCACCGAAATCGAAATCGTTACAATTTATTTTGAATTACCGCTTCATCGTGATTTCTTTTTAAATGTCTTTCGTATCCTTTAGATCAATACTGTCACATTACAAAATGTGACGTTCATCGTATCCTTGAACTGAATTTGGACAGTATAATGCGATATAGCTAACTCTAATTGGACTTTACATCATAACCTAGACACGTAACATCGAATTGGGCCTATTTAGTTACCAAACTACCCTCACGACAGTAATTAGCTGGTTCAGAATAGGTGCCTAGTGCTGCGATAGTTATACCACCTAGGTATAAACGAATCTGAAATCTGAATATCCCGGTAGAATCTATTGTCTTTTAAGCTCGTGTACGCCTGCATTTTGTATTTGTTTTGTGACGTTATTTTACTAACTTTCACAAGGTAAATTAATTAGTCATTTTGACCCTGGGTGAGTGCGACATGCTCAATATTATATACACCGTGAAATTTTAGTGGTTGTTTTCCCGCAGTAAAATGATTCTATATCAGTAGCACATTAGATTTGTGCAGTTATTTTTTAATAAAATCAATAAATGCCGGTCTTACGAAAGGTTTAATCGAAACTCGAAAGCACTATCGAACCTTTTTAATTACTTAGGGCGTAGAGCTTTTTTAGCTTTAAGCATCGATTTCATGCGGCAAGCAGTACCTGATTACGTCACATCTTATAAATCATCTCTCGTTTTCGAGTTGGAAAATTAATATTTAAAAAATTTGAATGTATAATTTTTTTTTTAAATGTATAATTTGCATGTTTCTATGGTACTACTAAAGGCAAATCGTTCTGCCACGGGAAAACAACCACTCAAATTTCACGGTATATAGTGCCTGTTAACCTCATAAGTGGATCTCACTTCCGCTTACCATCTGGAGGAGTAAGGTGAGATTGTTAGTCTTTTATAAAAAAAAACCCTATTTTTTCATAAAAGGCTTTTATAACCAAGAGAACACAAAATTATATAGTTAAAAAATTTAGGGTGCATTTTTTTCATTAAAGTCTATGTCTATTCCTTAGAGTGAAATGCTCAAAAATTCTGTATAGTCATAGTAATGTTTTATCTCAAAAACTGAGACATTTCAAGTTAATTCTCAGCACTAGCAATAGTCTGAATACACTCTAGAGACGTCCCTGGCCAACTTGGATTCCGTACATTAATGTATGAAAGTTCTTAATGCCCCCACACACGAGGTAATCTATTTAATTTGACCTCGTTTTGGACATCCAAATCTACTTTAACTTAATGCTAAGCGAATTTCATTTGGTGTTTCTTTATTTTGCTTCGTTGGTTTGGCCTAGTTTAAGAGTTTGCAACTTAAAATAAATATCTTACATGTCAGACTGGTAATTATGAACTCTCGAATTATATATTATGAATTTGATTATAGACTTGCATCTACTGAGGTTCCATTATATGTTAATCATTAGGCAGATACTGATATAGATACTTTTTACTAAAGTTGGGTTATAATCCGCGTATCATCATCATCATCTCTGCGTTTTCCCGGTTGCATCCTTGCGGAGCCCGGGGTCCGCTTTCCTACTTCTATCTCTCCACTCCGCGCGGTCTTCGGCATCCTTCACGGAGAGTTTGTTAGCATGTCATCCACTACGACGTCAAGCCAGGCCTTCTTGGGCCTTCCCCTTCTGCCGGGACCCGGCGGTAGCGTCATAGCTAGACACTTGTTCCCTACGTAGTTTGCCGGTTATAATCCGCGTATGTACTTAAGATATATGACAGGGGAAGGAAAAGGGGAGGAAGGATACTGTCGCCTCGGATGATTTGGACTGAGTCGATAGTAACTCGAGGAGCCGGGGTCGCTTACCCGTATACCGTTCACCAACCACCGGACAGATAGTTGTGACTGGTATCCTTGCTACTCGTGGGAACGCAATGACCTTGTTAAAACAATGCACAAGGCAGAAAGGCGGCGACGTGGTCCACAACCCGTCACTTCACGTTTCCCACAGAGGTGAAAAGTGGATCGAAGGAAGTGATCTCTGCCTACCCCTCTGGGAAAAAGGCGTGATTTTATGTATGTATGTATGTACTTAAGAATATGTCTCATCTTCATTCTTATTTGTAAATATAAATTATCATCAGTTTTATGAACTCATCCGTTAAGTATTAATGTAAATTCGATACGTACGTCTTACGTTTCAAATCTTATTTGAAATAAAATCTCAGAACCATAAATCAGTTTGGCGAAGCACACAACTTCGTACCAGTATATCCGACGTCGATTGTCCGCTATACAGTAGTAGTACAGTCAGTCTAAGAACTTACTTAACATTACAGTAAAAAGGTTTTAATATCGAAAGTCATAAGTGTAACATTCTCTCGAACGACACGTGCCAGTGTTGCCGTCGAAAAACCATGCAGGCACTGATGACCCGGACCTAGAAGTTTAGTTCCTCATTTCAGTTTCGTGCAATTAAATTGTGGAATTCACTTCCAGCTCTTGTGATGCCTCCCTCCCATAAATCCTTTTAAAATCATCGATGGCCGAGTGTTTTAGGTCGTTGCTTGCCATACGAGGTCGCCAGTTCAAACCCCGCCACGTACCATTGTGTTTGCTTGAAATTCATATGTACTGGATTTTTCAATACTTTAACGGCGAAGGAAAAACGACGTGAGGGAACCTGCACGCACTCCTATGAAGAAATTCTAAGGTTGTGTAGTCGACCAACCGGCACCTGGCCAGCGTGGTTGACTATAGCCCTAGATTAGAGTAGTCCCATGCCACAGCAGTAGTTAAGTAGACGGGATTATGATTATGATCAACGTTGGTAATAAAAAGTACTTATAATAAAAACGGATGAATTTTCGGAACGTATAAAATGCAACGAAAAGCGATGCAATTTTCGTTCCTGACCGTACATTCGCGATGCGTTTCGAATGGCGACTCTTGCCCCATCTGGATCTATGTTTGGCAACGGTTCAAGGCGTCAATTTGCCGAACCAGCTACGCTCCAGCCAATAATGGTAAAATAAACGCATTTAAAATCCACTAGCTTTCGTTTAAGACCGAGTGCAGGTGACTAAGTGATTTAAGGTGGAACTTCCTTCGGTATACGTTGATAGGTTCACTTCTTGGGGTACTAAACCTGGGTGGCTGTTTCTGCCTCGGTTGGTAGGTGTAGGTTATGAAACTACGGTATGTATCGTGTAGTCAGCTATTATTATGACATTGATCTACCAGATATATAGATGTGGATATCATAATCAGCCCATATCAACTAGGGCGATCAGGCGTTAACCACGCTGGCCAAGTGCGGGTTGCTCGTCTGCACAAACTTAGAATTTCTTCTTATGTGTGAATATTTCATATACCTCTATATTTATCAATTTCATACACCTATATATAAATATATACATATTTTTCCTTGACTTTGTTAAAGCTTCAAATAAACTTCATATTTGAAATCACTAATGTAAATATAAGGTATAAAAATTGGTTGCCCTGCTATTAAGATAGTACAAAAGTGTAGAACCGATAAATAGTAATAATGAATTTTTCGAGGTTTTAGTATTTCTTTGCTCATTCCATTTTAGCCGGGGCCCCGGGAATCGTACTCAAGTACTCTTGGTCTTACGCGTCGCTTGCTACCAATAGACCAACGAGCTTGTATATACATAGATACATAGATCATTTCGTACAGTACACTTACTACACAATTTCATCTCTAACTACATACATCAGTATAACAAATGCCACTACAGCCCCACTATAGTTTCACATACAATAAATCAGTTTGTCGGGAACGCAACCCCATAACTCTATGTCTGGCACCGATGGTCTATCGACCGCGATGCGTCCTAAATCGAGGCACTCCTTCCATCTGGACCTTTGCCTGGCAACCATTCAAAGTGTCGATTTGTCGAAACAATTGAGATCGGGCTTAAAAGATCTAAATTCTTGTTATAAAACTGGACCCCTCGGCAAGTCGCTAGAGTTCGTCTTTTATGAATACAAACTTTATATGGCTAAAACAGATTGATGATAAATGTGTGCTCAAATAGACAGACAGACAGCTTGAACTAGCCGTTTTAATATTTAAAAAAAAATGGAATAATTTCAATTGCTCTATTGTTGTCCGGGGTTTGACCACCCGTCTTTCCAGGAATGGCGCCCGGACGTGCGAAACCAAAACACCAACCAACAGCTTATTGAAGCCCTCGATTTTTTCCTGATAATAAAAAAAACGATATGGGTATCATTTTTCCTTTTGAAGTGTAGAAACCTTACAATATGCAAATATTTTAATTTGTAAATTGATATAGATCCTAGTCATTCAACAAATTAATATTTCTTATATGCGATATGATAAATCAATTTAAAGCAGTTTTAAGGGAAACATTAGTAGGCTTTCCTAAATACCATCGTTTGTCGGTAACCCCCGGTAATTCAACTTGCGACCTCCAACCCTTTATTTAACATTAACAGAGCCACTTGAGTACATTAAAGTGTTTCCCGCAAACGATTGTTTGCCAATACTCAGACATAATAAATATGTCGGCAGGAGTCATCGCTCGCCTTCATTATAGAATGAGTAACAAGCTGCACGTGCACGGGTCACGTCACCGACCAGCTGCGTCGTTAGTCACTCCCCTCGCCGCTCGACTCGACTATAAAAGGCCCTCACTTTGAACAGTGCAGGCAGTCTTGGCTCTGGCGTGGCACGGAACACTCGTTGTACCGTTGTAATAGCTTATCCTAGACATTTTGGATAATTAATTCGATTGTCGAATTAATTATTATCGTTAATGATAAAACTGCCGCTGTGCAATTTGTAATTATTTTAATAAATCAAATTCTAAATTGTAGTTTATGTCTTAGGCATTTGCTACAATTGCTTAGATTGTTATTTGATAAAAGTGATAAGTATGATTCTCATTATGAAAATTAATAAATTATCAGCTCGGTTTTTATATACCAGACGCCTTATTCATTATTCATTATGTATGTAGTTACTTATCCCCGCTTCCTACATCAGAAGTGGGATGAGATCCACACCCACTACTTGATCATTAAAAAATATATGTCACAGAAAATGTCTTTTAAGGGTTTATATGGTCAAAGGTATAAAAAAAGAGAATGAAAAAAAAAAAGAGAGCAGAGTTTTGAAGGGCTGTTTGCCGGACCAAAACTGTTATAAAAAAAAGTAAAGTAAAAAAAGAGTAAAGTAAAAAAAAAAAGCACAGTTTTGAAGGGCACGTGGCCGGACCAAAACTGGCTAGTGTTGAAGGGTTCTTTAAAAAAAAAGGGAGAGGGAACCGGACCAATACTAGTGCCTGAAGGGTCTAATTAGAGACCGGACCAGAGCAAAGTGTGAGATATACGAAGGGTCGATGTGGACCAGACCAGAACTATTGTAATATATCTGAAGGGTTATTGTAATATATCTGAAGGGTTAATTGTAATATATCTGAAGGGTTAATTGTAATATATCTGAAGGGTTAATTGTAATATATCTGAAAGGTTAATTGTAATAATATTTCTGATGGGTTAATTGTAATACATCTGAAGGGTTAATGTAGACCAGACCAGAACTAATTGATTTGCAGGGTCATTATAGACCGGACTAATTAATTTTGTCAGGATGATCGAACGATGCTTTTGTTACAGAAATCTAGACATGCTTTAGTTGAAGCGTTCGAGGACGACCGCTAGTCAGGTTGGCCGTGTCGGCAGGAGTCATCGCTCGCCTTCATTATAGAATGAGTAACAAGCTGCACGTGCACGGGTCACGTCACCGACCAGCTGCGTCGTTAGTCACTCCCCTCGCCGCTCGACTCGACTATAAAAGGCCCTCACTTTGAACAGTGCAGGCAGTCTTGGCTCTGGCGTGGCACGGTATACTAGTTGTACCGTTGCAATAGCTTATCCTAGACACCTTTGGATAATTAATTCGATTGTCGAATTAATTATTATCGTTAATGATAAAACTGCCGCTGTGCAATTTGTAATTATTTTAATAAATCAAATTCTAAATTGTAGTTTATGTCTTAGGCATTTGCTACAATTGCTTAGATTGTTATTTGATAAAAGTGATAAGTATGATTCTCATTATGAAAATTAATAAATTATCAGCTCGGTTTTTATATACCTGACGTCTTATTCATTGTTAATTATGTAGTTACATATCCCCGCTTCCTACAAATACTACTTAGGAAAATTGTTTACTCCTAGTGTTATGAATAACTAGGACGCAAATAGAGGGAGTTGGCATGTGTTGTTTACATTGCGATTAGTGTTTCTAGTAGGTAGTTAAATAGATAAACATTGGATTCTTATTAAGCTGTAATATAATAATCTAAATTTCACAATATACAATTTGGAAGACGTAGGGACATTGGCGGTCTAAGTGGTATATATCGTCGCTGTAATGGGGTATGGTCTGAAGAGCTATTTCAACTAGTCTCTCCCTCCCCTTTCTAGTCCCAAACAACACGTGCTGGACAGCGCTGCCATCCACATAAAATGCAGGCGCTGGTAGCTCAAACCAAAAGGTTCAGTTCATCTTTTCTGCCCCGTGCCATTAAGACATGGAATGCCCTTGCAGCTTAGCCTGTTTTCCCTCCCTCCTATGATACCGGGCTCTTCAGGCGGGGCGAGAAACGGCATTTAAGCAGGCCTCGAGTGAGTGCGACAGGCTCAATATGGTCTATTGTGCCTGTCGACCTCTGTTGTGCATCTCACTACCGCTTACCATCAGGTGGATTGTAAAAATTATGTTACGCATTGTTTCATTCTACAGAAATACGACTTCGCCGAAAATAAATTATCAATTTGGAGCTGAATTACATTCAATTGTGCAGAAAAATTGCGGTGGATATGCTAGTTTTGCTTATTTGCAAGCAGACGAAAAAATTAAAAAACAACATTTACGTATGCTGTATACGCGCTGCTATTTTTTAATCATTTTAAAATGGCAGCGCGTATACAGCATACGTAAAAGCCAAAATTGCGAATATTCGTAATGTATCGTTCTTCTTTACTTATCCATTTAATTGCATGTCAGTAAAAATATTTTTTCTACTAAAAGGCACTTCAATTTATTTTTATAAATACACAGAATTTATTATTCTGAGTTCTAATAATAAATAATACTGAGTTAGAATAGTTAATAGTAAGTAGAATAGAGTTCAGTCAGGGGATACCAGTCACAACTATCTGTCCGGTGGTTGGTGAACGGTATACGGGTAAGCGACCCCGGCTCCTCGAGCTACTATTGACTGAGTCCAAATAATCCGAGGCGATAGTATCCTTCCTCCCCTTCTCCTAACCCCGTCATATATCCTTTCTACTCGTGGGAACGCAGTGACCTTGTTAAAATAATGCACAAGGCAGAATGGCGGCGACGTGGTCCACAACCCGTCACGTCACGTTTCCCACAGAGGTGAAAAGTGGATCGCTGGAAGTGATCTCTGCCTACCCCTCTGGGAAAAAGGCGTGATTGTATGTATGTATGTAATATAGGTAAATAAAATTAACAACATGTAGTCTATTGTCATAAGTCAGTCACAATAAAAAAAATATCTTTAAAATTATACAGAGAAATTGGAATAGATTTCAGTACCAGTTTCAAGTAATTATCCTCAATACTCCTTACTTACGAGGTAGGTTAGAAATAGGTCCATAAAGACTAATTTTAGTGTAATGGAACGCGAAAATCAAAAATCTTACATTTTGTAGATTCTTGAAAATTCCTATTTTAAATTGACAAAGGAAAAACCTAAGGTTCTTTACATTACATCATCATACAAACGACGCTCTTTAATTAAAAAGATAAAATGAAATTATCCATTGAATCGCTATTAGTAATGACATGTAAGTATCGTCAGTCCGATATTTTTCAAACAGAATTTATAAACGTATAGCATGGAATGACACTTTGTATCCGGCAAAAGGTTTGATGTACTACATTTCCCTACTTTAATGGGTACGACGTAATATTGACGAGGGCTTGATCGATCCGTTATCAATTCAAACCGTTTTATAAGTTACATTATTGACTAGTTATTATTTTTTATGACTGTCTCCTTGGTCTATTGGTGGCAGGTGCTGCGTTAGGACCGAGAGGTCCCCGGTTTGAGTCCGGAGTGTGTCAGTTTTTCTGTAAAGAATTTACTTATCCCGGACTCAGGAAGATGGCGGATGCACGCCCGTGCCTAGGAAAGTATGTTAAGCCGGTGGTCCTGTGCCTGATCTCTTGTCGGATTGCCGTTTCACCAAACTTGAGAACAGGAAGTGCACTTGTTTTTGCGCGTGTATTTGTGCACTATAATATATCCGGCGCAGTTGGCTGATCTCCATTGAGATCGCCGGCATGGCTGAAATCGGTCGGACGCCTTCTTATTTTTTTTTATATGTAAGCGGTACTGAGATCTACAATCACGTATGAGGTCGACATGCACAATATAGACCTAATTGAGTCTGTCGCACTCATCCTAAAGGCCGGCTTAAATGCCTTAGATTTCGTTAGCTTAGTGACGTAGTTATTTTCTTTCTTGATAACAATGCAAAAAATATTAATACCCATATAAAATTTACTTGGTAACTTATTTCTTAACCCTGACTCCAAATCCAATATGACTAAAATAAGTGATAATATTTCGTTTGCCAACAAATCAAGAGAAAAGATAAACCTCAATTTGAGAATCGAATGAAAATTGTGCTAAATTTCATTGGCTAAAAAAATCACTCCCTTCATAAAAAACTGAGATGGATTTAGTTATTTGGACAACCCTAGTGTAACTATTCTATTTTGCCCAAAATCACGTTCCTAGCTCATCTATATGAGTAAATCCAATTTGGACCCAGACACACGAAAGCATGTTATTGACTTAATCAGACTTTGGTGAGTGTCCTGAGTACCTAAGTACCAAATTCTAGGTTTTAATCCTATTTTGATTACACGATCTCTTCAGAATGCGGTAATTTTAGTTTTGTATAGTTATAGGTTAGGTGAATAGCGGCCGAGTGGTTAAGGTCGTTGCTTGCCATGCGAGTGGTCGCCAGATCAAACCCAACCATGTACATACCACTGTGTTACCTTACCTTACCGCTATGTGTTAAAAAAAAATTTAAGTTCAAATATACGATTATTCGTCTTTAGCGGTGAATTAAAAAATCATGAGAAAATTTTGACAACTAAGAAGATTACCTTAGAATTCTAAGGTTGAGTAATATTTTTAAACTGTCATGGAAACTCACATTAGAAAACTAAAAGTGACCGGGATATTTTTAATTTCATATACATTTTCCTGTGTTCACCCGTGATCATGGCGCTTGCAACAGTGCCGAAATATCGGGAGCTCATTAAAACAAAACAACCTGTTAAATATCCTGGACAGTTTCAGTTTTCTTAGGTTGCGTAGTCAACCAAATTTGTTTTTTTAATTAATTGTTATCATGTGGCCAAATAACAGGCGCACTATCTATCTATTCACTATTCGTTTTAAGACCATGCGCGGTTAAAGAGATCTCACAATAAACGTTTATTTCAAACTTCTTTTTTACTTAAGGCGATAAAATTTCATAGTCACCAAGAGCGAAGATTTCTACAGCGTCAGGGCTTATCTGATGGTGCCGTGTGAAGACACACAATTAATGCCAGGATTAGTTTTTATAGTGCTTTGTTGGTTCCCAAAGGGGTTTTTGCGAACAAAGCCTCTATCACGATGCACCGTATAAGGGAAGGTAATGTTTGCGTTGCAGGAAAGGGGGGAAAATTGCCATGTTGCAATGTTTCCGGTGAAAGGAAATTTTATACCACTGAGTCAAAAAGATGTTTGCGTATACTGTTACTCCGTGATTACTAATTTTATTTATTTGTTGCTTACGCCACTTAGGATTTTTTTGGATTCTATTATCAGTAGTACCATTAATTATTTAAAGAAATCCCTACCATAAATATTAAAAATTTCAAATTTGGATAAAAACACTTATATTGTTGCACTATTAAAAATATTTAAAAAAAATAACAATTTACTTTAGGTAATTTCAATTATCAACTAACTAATGTTCTTGTTCGTGATGTAACTAAAAGTCCATAAGTACAGTAAAATTCCTAAGCCTTTTTCAATACCCAGACATAATCGCAAAGTCCCAGGTTCGACGTATCAACAGCAGCATGTGCAAGGCGTTAAAGAGAGCTGGTTTAAATCTCACGTCGTGATCGGACTGCGCCGTATTTGCATCCATTTTTGCTGTTTCAAAATTGCACTTTGTCACGGTATGACGATGACTTTGTATTTATGGGCCTGTATCATAGAGTGTGGTAGAGTCACACTCTACAATAAATCAATATCTAATAGTTATATCTGAGAGTAGTGGCAAGGTATCCCTTATTATTGTTTATCTACTACTCTATCAGATCAGAAATCAGCGCAGGAGATATTTTAGTGCACATCTGTGCGCGCAACACAAGTGCACACTTTTCACTCACTTCAATAGTTCGGTGTGGCTGCTATCGGACATAATATAACCGATGAGAGATCATGCGCAGTACTGAGGAAGTTCTTGTCAGCTTTTTCATACAGGGAAAGTTATTTCTTAGCAAAAAAACTCACACTATGTATGTCTCGACTAGGGACTCGATCCCGGGACTTCTCGATTTTTACGCCGCATTTCAACAGTATTCCAACGACACACTTGAATTTAATAAATATACTTAATGTTACGGCCCAAAAATACGACATCTTTAAGTAACTTTTGTTATCTTTACAAATATTCAACTTAATCACGATTACATAAATATTTATATCAGTCAGTTAAGGCAGAATGGCGGCGACGTAGTTCACAACCCGTCACGTCACGTTTCCCACAGAGGTGAAAAGTGGATCGCTGGAAGTGATCTCTGCCTACCCTCTGGGAAAAAGGCGTGATTTTATGTATGTTTATATCAGTCCAATAATTTTATTAAAATCAGAGTACATAAAAATAACACTAAAATCTTGTTAACAAAGTATTAGTTCATTGTAACATTTCTTTTAACAGTCTAACCACGAAACGTATCTCCCAATGGTAAAGCTCAGAAAGGCAATATTAAAATGAAATAAAATTAATTTAAATGCTAATGAGTGCGAAGCGGACTCCTAGTGATATAGTGCGGAGCCTGAGGGAAGAAACGGGACGAAATAATTCTGGACTCCCAATTTGCAAGGTCTCTGGATTTCGCTGTAACGTCTATTTTACGTTATATATTTTTTTTTATTGGGAGCGTGCACGACGGTGCTGTCCTCATTTTGTGGGCGTTTCTTTCGTTAAATCTTATGGAGAGAAATTAGTACCAACGGCCGCCGCTAGCAATAACAACGGACATCTCATAAGATTACATGCGTTTTTGACAATCAGCGCCATTTCTCCCTCCACCCACTTCGCACGGTCCCAATAAGTATTTTTTCATTCAAACTATTTTACAAGAACTGTATACAGAATTTTAAGCTGTCATAAAGCAAGGTTTATGGTTACACAGACACATTAGAAAACAAACCTGTGTTCACCCGTGTTTATGGCGCTTGCAACAGTGCCGAAAATAATATCCCGGACATTATCTGTTTTCTAACTAAATATTCTTTATTCTTCTGTTTTCTAATTGAATATTCTTTAGAGATAGAGCTTGGTGATAGACGGACGGACGGACAACGATGTTTTAGTTATAAAGTCGCGTTTTTACTCCATGGGTACAGAACCCTCAAACGATTATCTCTGAACGAACTAATTTCACCAGAACGAATCCCGAACTTTCGGAATAAAATAACCCAAACATAATCTGAGCTTTGTTTCGTAATAAAGCTCTGACGGTAGCTGGGGCTTTTATTGTTAATTTTTAATGGAAATAATGCCATTGCCATCCCGGGAACATTTGAAGACGTTGCATTATTTTAATCTTTTAAAACGTAAAATTAAGTGCTTTGCGGGCACCGAGATAATCTTCTTTGGGTGGGATAAAAAGATAGTGGTCCTCTGGATATTAAACCTAATAACAGGGAATGAAACAAATTCGCTGTGCGGGGCGAAACGAAAATGCTTTGTTGAGCATTCTGCGGGAGAGCGCGCAAAAACCTAAGTTGGTAAATTGACTTATTTTCTTTCTTCTTCTTATCGTATGGTTGATGAACAACCTGGTGTCAGAGTTTTTAAACCGCCCGTAGGCCTCTGACAGGGCTTCACACACCGTTGAAAAATTTCTCAGGTGTGCTGGTTTCCTCACGATGTTTTCCTTCACCGTTAAAGCGTCGAATGATGGTACATATGAATTTCAAATTTGAAAAACACATTGGTGCCTGGCGGGGTTTGAACTGGCGACCTCTCGCATGGCAAGCAACGACCTTAACCACTCGGCCATCGACGCTTTTTGTTTTCTTTAATACATTAAGATGGATGTATTCGTACGGGAACTATTTTGTTTCCATACCTTCACATATGTTTTCATATACGAAATGCCTACCAAAGAGTAAGCAAACTTTGACTGGTAATAATTAGAAATAGGCAGTTAACTAACACACAGTACGCCTACACACTGAGGGAAAATCGCAGGCGGACATTAAAATGTTCCTAAGAGTTCCCCTTTTGAGACCCCAAAAATCAATATATTGTTGATTATTTTAGTATAATACATATATCATTCACATTTTCTTAAACATAAAGATTGGTATTAAGTCCCATTCATTACAGCGTTTATCCCAGTTTAAGCCCAAGAAATAAAATACAGTAACAAAATTAAGAAAGGCTTTCCGTTAAGCGCGATTTATCGCCACAGTCTAACATTACATTTATGTTAATTTCACATTCAACTTAAACAATGAAACAAAAGTAACACTCTGGTTTTGATACGATCTTAAAACCAGGCAGTTTGAACTTTGAAGACGAACGCGGTAGTAGTAAAACAAGTTCAATTTAAACTGGCTTTGTAAAGTAGCGAACTTATATAGATATGACCATTTAGAATATGCATACAATGCAACGGTTTGCAAATGGTTAGTAAGGGAATCGTTCAAACGTTTCGTTGTCTGGTCAGGTGTATAGTATGCTAAATAAAATGTTTTTCTCACAACAACATTTGTGTAAGAAAAGCTCTTTAGTCGATCTAATAAATAACACGACAAAATACTAAACTATTAAACACGATCTTTTTAAAATTATATTTTGTCGAATACAGATCGTTAAAATATAATGTGCCGTATAAGTGATTTATGTAAAAAGTAGGGTCTTATTTTGACCAAACATTATATTATAATTACTTATAAGTTTTATTACACAATATACAACTCTTCAAAATGCAATCCGGGCTGTAACGATAACTCAAATAAATTCCCAAAGTTCAAAATGTATTTCCGCCCACCGAAAAAGTTCACGAAAATATTAATTGCAATTGTGAAATTAAATTGCCAATATTTCACTGTCCAAGGACAATCGGTAATTAGCTCACATCGTAATTACAATTTTGAAACTCAATTTTACCAGCAATAAAACATTTTCCCAGGGCAAAGTTGAGCTGACTTAATCCATCGATTATTTGATAGCAATCTTTCGACCTTTTTAAAGGTGTGCGTTATAAAGCAATGTCCAATATAATTTGTTGGTCACAGTAAAGGTGAGATAAACGGCTCCTCGGATTAATAATGGTATTATTTCGGAACAAATGGATACGGTATCGTTATTTCAGTTTTACATTGTGTACAGTACACATTATATTACAGTGTCAATGTGTTATACATGTAATTAAAGTATCCTACCGTTCACGATGTATTCCTTGACATTCGTGTTTAAGCTACCACGGTCAATGTACTTGTGTTTGTGTTCATGTCTGATATAAACAGAACTATACACCGTGAAATTTGAGTGGTTGCTTTCCCGTGGCAGAACGATTTGCCTTTAGTAATACTATCGAATTATGCAAATTATTCCGCGAAAAAAAAATTTTTATTCAAATTTTCAAATTTAATAATTTTCCAACTCGAAAACGAGAGAAGCTATCGTTCTTTTATAAGATGTGACGTAATCAGGTACTGCCAGCCGCATGAAATCGATGCTTAAAATAAAAGAAGCTCCACGCCCCAAGTAATAAAGCGGTTCGAAAGTGCTTTCGAGTTTCGGTTGTACATTTCGTAAAACCGGCATTTATTGATTTTAATAAAATTGAACTGCACAAATCTATTGTGCTACTAAGATAGAATCATTTTACTGCGGGAAAACAACCACTAAAATTTCACCTAAACAGTATTATACAATACTGTTTAACATACAAATACAAATTTAAGGTTCTAAAAAACTTAACTCTACAACACCTTGGCTATGACTAAGGCGGCTATGACATTGGGGATGAAAATATGTATTTTATTTAATCCAATGTATTCAACCGATATTTAAAATTTATTTAGAGTCAAAGTTCCAAAAGTCGTAATACGATTGTAAAAGCGCCGATGGCCGAGTGGTTAAGGTCGTTGCTTGCCATGCGAAAGGTCGCCAGTTCAAACCCTGCCAGGTAACAATGTGTTTTTCAAATTTGAAATTCATATATACCATCATTTGACGCTTTAACGGTGAAGGAAATCATCGTGAGGAAACCAGCACACCTAAAAAATTTCACAACGGTGTGTGAAGCCATGTCAGAGGCCTACGGGCGGTTTAAAAACTCTGACACCAGGTTGTTCATCGACCATACGATAAAAAGAAGAAGAAGATTGTAAAATTGAAAAAAGTTGTAGTTGATTTGTTGTTAGATTAAGATATTCATTTATTTATATGAGTCGTTTATGTGTAAGCTACTACAGTCACTCGGGGTACGGCCAGAATACCAGCGCTGCAGCGGCTCTCGGGCTGATGCGGCATATGCTGAGGCCTGTACCCCGTTGACCACTCATAAAGTCCTTACATATGTGTTCTATTTCTTTGTGTGCGTTTTGTGTCTTGTGTATGTATCTATGTGTCATTGTTACCTCAAGTCGTGGTCAATAAAAGTTTTTTCTTTCTTTCTTTCTTTCTAAAATAACCTTTCAAAAACACTTCACGTGCACTGAAGAGTCCCGTTCCCCATGCATTTTCTCGTCCCCCCACTTCGCCAAGCGGTGGATTCAATCGACCTACTTACCCCATTACGCCTTACACCAAGGCTATATTTCACGTTTTTACATACGAAACGTACGTGACTTGCGCGTTCAAACGACGCACATTATACGCTGTAAATTTTGCACCAAACTGCCGTCGAGATCATGATAGTATTTGTCATTTTTGCCACGGTTTTTGATGGTGCACAGTTAGATGGAGGACAGTGAAGCGAATACAAATACTGAGATTTTAAACATTCGCGTTCCATTACACTAAATATTGGACTTAACGGGTCTACACGCGATATTAGGAGAAGCAAATACAGCTACTTACTGCCCGACGCTAAATTTTAAAAAGGTGGCAATAACAGCTCTTTATCATATACCTACTGATGGCCCCCCAGATATATAAATGGAATAGTTTTTTCGGTATCAACTTCTTCCGTGTAGAGAGTATTAGCGTGAAGACGCGACAGACGGACGGACTTAGTTTTGTTTGTACTATACCGGTGATAAAAAGGATGTCAATATCATATTATGGTGACTGGCTCGGTGGAACAGTGGTTAGTGATCCTGGCTACGGTTCCAACAGTGGTGGGTTCGGTTCCCAGTCGGAACAAATATTTGTGTACATTTTTTCCGAATCATGGTGTGATGTACTATGCTAGCAGAAGCTCTGCTCAGTCTGGGGTCAGGTCGTGTGTCTGTCTGTAAAAGAAATTCACTACACCGTTTTGTTTTCTATATTGTGATAAAAGATAACAATGAATATACATCGTTTGTCTAGTCAGCAGTTCTCGATTTATTAAGTGTTTTAAAAATATAAAGCAAAACCCCTGATTTCCTTGCTTACTAAATCAACATTAAGATAAATTATAAGTATCCTTTCCATCTTTAATCTATGCAGACGTAACAGAATTCGAGTGGCAAAATAATACTGTAGTAGACCCTTACAAGTATAATATAAAAATTCCGAACTCCCCTCATTATGATAAGCTGAATAATAGAATTACTGGAATCCACCTTGTTATGGCGAAATGCAACTTATTTCACGTCACTAATATTCAGCAAACACCGTTACGGTTTGTTAACTTCATCCGAATATCTTGTTACAACACTATTTGTTCCCATTCGCACATACCAAGAATCTGTGTCATTCTAATTTGAACTTTCTCTTTTTCACCTTAGAGTTGTAAAGATCGTGTAAAAATGAATATGGCTCGTAACCAATACCGATATTTTGGCAATTGAATGTAAACTTTACGGTGTGGTGATAAGGTATAAAAAGGGTATTTTAAATCTGTTGTATTTTGAGGAGGATTCGCGGTCGAAATTAGGTTTGGTTTAAGAGTCGCTCGTGTGAGCGGTGCTCGCTAGTTTTGTTTGACAGTTCGGAAATAAGCTGGCAACGTGTTTATCGTTTGAAAAGAATACGGATCTTGAGGGTTGCATTTCAGGGACAAAGGAGACGTTTCCCAGATTTCTCTGCGTTGTTCTTTGTGCTATTGGAGAATGCTGCAAACAATAACTCTAGACGATCTTTCTTGGTGTAATTTTCTATTACACGGTACGGTAAGTCCTGTGTTATTGAAGATAGTTTGATCTGTATTCAATCTATTAAGACTGGCTTGACATTTAAGATAATTGCGTATTTTATCATAGATTAATTTCAACTGATCCGTCATTTTATTGTAATTTTGTTCAGAACTGTACATTCGGTGGACTAGCGAGAAATTTAGACTGCTCTTTCAGTTGATTGCAGTTATTTAACCTTTGCACTGCCAACATCTATAGAAACAAAATTGAATGAAACATATATTATATTTATTTTGTTTCCAATGTACCTTATAGGTACAGATTCTACCTTTGATGCTCTGAATAAATTTATTTTCTTTCTCTCTTTCTTTCTTTCAAAAGATTACATATTCTCAACAGTGTCTGGGCAGTAGAACGGTCCTATGGCAATGCATTCTAAACGTCAATTTGTCTATAATTTCAAAACAAAGGACGGAACACTATCTCCGTTCGAAAATCCCCAGCTCACAAGCCCCAGACTTCTGGAGCACCGCAAAGCCCCAACATCGTCATACTCAAACAGAGGAGTTACCTTAATTTGCCCTCCGACCGCCCACAGTCCTGTGTGACTGGGGTCAACAGACCCCACCGCATATTGAACCTGCCCAATGAAATCTTGTATGGCTTAGGTATAAACAAGATTGTAATTTTGACAAAGGACTGTATTGGGCTTTGGGTAGTTTTCGCTTTAATGTGGTCTGTAGCTCTGTGAAATGTTTCTGCTAAATCGATGTAAAAACTTTACAGTTAGATATAGGAATTTGGTATGTAAGAACTTAAAGGCTTTATTGAGGAATAGCCTAAACCAGGGTGTAATAGTTTAATGAGGTTCGAATGCTGTAAGAAAATTTGAACGAGATCCGCTGCACTAGCTTAAAATGGTTAGATTTTGACAGTATTCTTCCTCAATGACCGACGTTTTGACGACTGCCTTAAGATTATCGTAAGTAAAACATTAGATTTTTTTTTGTGATTAACTGTCAGTGATTTTTTCACCTATTCACCTTTTCTTGCGGTCACATGATCAATTGCTTTCTTTCTTTCACAACGTTCCTCGTATTTTTTTTTATTCTTGTGCGTTTGTCCCTTCCGTAACGTTACAAAAGAGGTAGAGTAGCAATACTCCATCTCTACCAAAACTATCGCTCCTCAGCCCGCGGCGACAAGTCACCCCTGTTCAAACAACGTGTAATCACCGACCACGGAAGTGGAGGTGGCCGGCGGTTTATTGTATATAATCTGTTGTGCTTTAACGTCGGGGCTCGCGCTGTGCAAACACGACGCGCCCGCCGGCGCTCGGCGCGATGACACGACTCGTTGCCACGAGATGGTGAACTTTGAACGGCGGTTCCCAAAGTTTGCCTGATATTGACTGGCTCGGTGGAACAGTGGTTAGTGACCCAGGTTTACTACCTACGGTTCCAAGAGTCGTGGGTTCGATTCCCCCTCGGGACAAATATTTGTGTGACGAACATCGGTGTTTGTTCCGTGTCTGGGTGTATTATTAAGTATATTTGTGTATCCACTGTTGATTCTGATACCTGTAACACAAGTGCTTAAGCTACTTACCACGGGATCAGATCAATGTATGTGATGTTGTGAAATATTTATTTATTTATTTATATTTATGTCTATAAAAAAAATAAAGCGTCCGAGCGATTTCAGCCATGGCAGCCGATCTCAATTGAGATCAGTCAAGTGCGCAGGATATATTATAGTGACAACACAAGTGCACTCTCACAATTCGGTGAGACGGCAATCCGACATGACCCATGTCACACACACGGATCGGGCACACACACGACACAGATTGGGCGCAGGACCATCGGTTTCACGTGCTTTCCGAGACACGTGCATTTAACCGCCAACTTCCAAATTCCAAGCTGAGAAATTTCAATACAGAAAAACTCACACAAATTTTGCCCGAGCCGGGGTCCTCTCAGTCCTTACGCAGCGCTTGCTACCATAGACCAACGAGGCAGAGGTTTTTATATAAGCTACTATAGAAAAATTGCTTGCGTGGATACAGCTAATTTGCTTTCTCTGATTTAGATTAATAAAAGGAAAAAGTCATTGTTAATTCCACCATAAAATATGTTAGCCTCAAGTTCTTAAATTATAAGTATTAAATGTCTGTTCTGCGACTTAAACCATGACCATTGACCATAACTAGGCCATTATTGAACTGGACTACCCCTCGCATAGACAGCAACGGCCTTAACCACTCGACCATCGATGCTCTTATTATAATACTAGCTGTGCAAGTGATTTCCCAAGTTTTCTACACATTTTCCATTGATTCTTCAGTCCAACGCAACGTGATGTCAATTCAAACCTTTAGTTCCTGAGAATAGCGCGTTCAATAAACCAAACAGAAACTCTTCAGCTTTATAAAATGAGTATAGATTTATTTATTGAGTATAAAACACTCTCCCAGCCATTAATACCATGTAGACCAGTAAGTATAAATGTCTCCGAGCTTTCTCTACTTCTCCCCGGATTGTGCAAGCATCTCATCGCGCGGATAACACGCCTATATCATGCATACGTATGCACCAGTGGTGCAGCGATGCAGCGGGTGCGCCTGACCTGCCCCACAATGGGAGCGGAAAGTAGCCGAGACGGCGGTGCGCAACAATTGATGGGGTCAAGCTATGAGCTGATAGAGGATCCATCAAATATCAATTTAAAGTACTAAAGTTTGCACTAGCTGTTCTAATATTTAGAAAAACGAAAAAAAAAACAACTGCCTCACCGCGGCTTCCATCAAATATCTCTATTAGTTTGGAATAATTAATTTCTGTGAAAGCTTTAGGGGTGAGAGCCATCCGCTCCCCCGCAAGTCCGAGATGACGAGGCAACTCCAAGCCATCATCGTATCGAAGTTAGAAAAAAAAGCTGTTAAACTCAAAAACGGCTGGTCCAGTTTGTTCTGGACCTGGACAAAAGTCTTGAAATTGACCTTATTTTTCTGATGTTTGCAAATCTGCTCTCTTACTGTCAAGCGCTCAGGTTAAAAAAGTACGTACCACTGTGTATATGAACGATTATTCAACGCTTTAACGGTGAACATCGTGAGGAAACCTGTACCTGCGAATAAATACTTAGGTTGTGTAGTCAACCAACCCGCACTTGGCCAGGTTGGTTGAGTAAGGCCTTATCGCCCTAGTTTAGGGAAGACCCGTGCCCCGTGGTGACGTATATAGGCTTTTTTTATAATAAGCTAACAAGATGTCCTCACTCCACCTGATGGTAAGCGGTAGTGAGATCCAAATATGAGGTCGACAGGCACAATATACCATATTGAGCCTGTCGCAATCACCCTGAAAGCCCGCTTAAATGCCGTGTCACCCCTCCCCCCCGGATCATCGATGATGATTTCAAGTGTAACAATGGGCATCATAGACAATCATCGAAGCTTTATAAATAACTCCCCATTTTTACCCTTCATCTACATTCCTAAAACAAAAAAACAAAAACTAAACTCCTCTAACTTGGACCACACCCCAGTGGCCCCAGAGCCCAAGATAACCATTTAGCAGTTGCAACAAACCTGCCTATTACCTGTGCGGATCTGCCATTGTTCCGCTAAAATAATAACCCGGCAAAAATTACCAGCATTCGCCCGGGGCGGCACGGCGGGGTGGCGGGGCGGCGGGGCGGAAATGTGCAACGCGAATAAAGGCTTAAGTCCAGAACTCACTTATAATTATTATAACTGTAATTAGTAGGGAAAATCATTTGATTTTATGTTTTTTTTTTATTTAAATGCCAAAGAAAGAGACGAGAGATTTTAAATATTTAGGAAATCAATCAACAATTTTTTTATTTGTTGTTTAAGTGTTATTTATAGCACTTATGTAAATTTAAAATTTTAAGAAAATATTCGGAAAAATTCTCTTTCGTGACCCCGCCTGAACAGGGACCTACTAACCTCTTTTAAATAAACTCAATACTAAGATATTATATTATTTTTATCTGAGACTGAAGGCTGTATTTAAAACCCCGAAGGTTCCTAACAAACTTATTTGTTTTGAAGCTATGACTGGCTCGGTGGAACAATAGTAAGTGGTCCCGGCTCTACCTACGGTTTCTAAAAGTCGTGGGTTCGATTCCCACTTGGGACAAATATTTGTGTGATGAACATCAGTGTTTGTTCCGTGTCTTTAGTTATATCCCCTGTTGATTCTGATATCCGTAACACAAGTGCTCAAGCTACTTACCACGGGATCAGATCAATGTATGTGATGTTGTGTAATATTTATGTATAATTTTTTGTAGGTATAGAACAACATTATATTTTCATTTAATGATGCTCGCTTTAGGTGCTCCATGTGAATTCTCTGAGTTTATTCTGAAAACCTTTACTTTTACAAATTACAGGTTAAATAATCATTTCAGCCATTCCATATTATTATTTATTTTTGACTGTATAATAATAGGTATACGAGTATCTACGACGACACGGAAATGCACCCGAATAAAGAATTGTTTTTGGAGTAATTTTAAAATAACAAGCCTCATTTTAATTAAAAACACACATACAATTACTCCGGTACAATGAGCGAGAGGAGTGAAATGTTCCGTGCGGAGCTTTTCAGTACAACTTGCATCTAAAAGCTTAGCGTTTCGCCAGCAATCTTTGCCAATTGCTAGGAACTCGCGAGAACTATCAGGACACAGTTGCTTTCGAGTTGTGGACGCGATAGTACATAAGTGCATCAATTAAATAATAGCTGGGTGGAATTTGTAAATCTACATTATTCACAACTTATTTATTTTTATTCAGTAACATCTTTGTGGTAGTAGTGACCAAACGATTTCGGTTGCTGTCAATCTCTAGATAGAGATCAGCATGAGATTATTATAGAGGAAGATCCCAGAGCCGCCAGACATCACTTATTTTCTAATGGACAAAATATATACGATTGAGTAGTGGTGGGGTGTACTATCATCATATGACTAGTTGCTACCTTGACCAGACGGCCATTTTTCAGATATCAACCAATCAAGGTACATAGAAACACTGCTCACCTCACTTAAATTCTGATGGCTGATTTTAACATATATTTCACACAATATCATTAAAAATCAGGATTCATTACTCCCAGACACATGCGGTCGGCGGTTTTACCTTACAGACGCTTTAAAGCTATGAAAAATTTTTTACTTTTACTTAATTTTACTTATTTTGTGATGCTTGATTTTTATATATGTTATTCAAACAACTATTTTAAAACGTTTTGCAAACGGACAGACCGATCCAAGGGGCCAAACATTCACCAGACCCAAGTGTTTTAGATTTTTTTTTAAATTGAATTTAGTTAAGTTTTTCTAATAAAATAGTTTGTAAGGTACAATTCTATAATTATTGCGGTCAGATGAGCACTTTTTAGTTGTTTGAATAATATATATAAAAATCAAGCATCAGAAAATAAGTAAAAGTAAAATTTTTTTCATAGCTTTAAAGCGTCTGTAAGGTAAAACCGCCGACCGCATGTGTCTGGGAGTAATGGATCCTGATTTTTAATGATATTGTGTGAAATATATGTTAAAATCAGCCATCAGAATTTAAGTGAGGTGAGCAGTGTTTCTATGTACCTTGATTGGTTGATATCTGAAAAATGGCCGTCTGGTCAAGGTAGCAACTAGTCATATGATGATAGTACACCCCACCACTACTCAATCGTATATATTTTGTCCATTAGAAAATAAGTGATGTCTGGCAGCTCTGGGATCTTGGACCATTAGTGCTCTCTGTCACTTCGCTTTTATAGTTAGGAGTGAGAGACATTTACTCCTCCACAGTCTGGTGATGATGACGACGCTATCCAAGCCATCAATGTAGTCAGTCAGCAAAAAAATACCCTCATAGTTCAGCAAGTTATGATCATTTGAGAGGCGCAATTTATAACTACGAATACGTATACTGATTACATAATCATAAATTGGATCAATCATCAAAAGAGTTAAAAAAGCGACGATGGCCGAGTGGTTAAGGTCGGTGCTTGCCATGCGAGAGGTCGCCAGTTCAAACCCCGCCAGGTACCAATGTGTTTTTCATTCATAAATTCATATGTACCATCATTCGACGCTTTAACGGTGAAGAAAAAAAAATTGAGGAAACCAGTACACCTTAGAGATTTTTTAACGGTGTGTGAAGCCATGTCAGAGGCCTACGGGCGGCTTAAAAACTCTGACACCAGGTTGTTCATCAACCATACGATAAGAAGAATAAGATCAAAAGAGTTGATGAAAATTATAATACTTTTAGCAAGAGCATGTTCCTGTGACATTGTGTGATATTTTACTAGTGATCCAAAAAGAGATGACCGAATTGGTTCAGCAAATAATTCACCAACCAAAACACCCCGTTCAAACAGTCTAGTTTCAGTACGATCTAACAGTAGTTTAAACAACTAAATATATGAGCGCACCAACTCTCTGCGCTCTCAAAGGCCGATCTAGATCTGAATCCAGATTCTAGACCGTTAAAGCGCTATGACTTAAACTTAGCCTAGAGTCGGGAGCTGTCGTTATTCGTAGTGATTAGGTATTAAACGCTTTGATAGTTTGCTAATTTCTATTGGCGCGAGTCATAGTGGAATTGAGCTGGAGTTTCAAATTCATTTAAAGTTTCAAAGAGATATGAAGGTATTAAGATTTGTGAATGGTAGGATTTGTTTTTTTCACATGTGTAAGCACTCTTATCTAAAGAAATAAATAATAATATAAAATATTACACATCATTACATACATTGATCTGATCCCGTGGTAAGCTTAAGGTAGCTTTTCACTTGTGTTACGAATATCAGAACCATATACACAGAACAGTGGATACACAAATATACTTCAATATATTTAGTAACACACCCACACACGGAACAAATACTGATGTTCGTCACACAAATATTTGACCCGAGTGGGAATAGAACCCACGAAATTCCACTCTTGGAAATGTAGGTAGTGAGCTTGGGTCACTAAGCACTGTTTCACCGAGGCAGACAAATTTAGTCAAATATATTGAAGTTATGAACGGTTAATTGAATAACTTTAGTCTACAATAATTATTATCTGACCAAATACAAAACCAGATTTATTGTGTCACTAGCGACCCGCCCTCACTTCGGGTATACCTATTATACTACAAACCTTCCTCTCGAATCACTCTACCTTTGAAAAAGCAACATTTAGACGAATTGAGAACCACCTCCTTTTTGAAGTAGGTTAACAAACCGCATCAAACTCCATTTAAGTTGATTGTTTGAATTGTTTGTAGTTTTAAGAGAGTAGAAAGAAGTGACAAACATTAGAGACAACTTTGTTTTAAACTATGCTCAGTGAATTAATTACGTTTACTGCAATCGGAGGATCGAAAAAAAAACAATTTAATTATAACTATTTATTAAAATTACAAATTACAATTAAAGGTGGGAAGATACCTAATCGAAGTATGATTAAAGACTAACAAATATGATCAACTAATTAATTAAGAAAATAACAATTTGTGTTACTGCACCAAAATGCACCGTCGACATATAGCTATTTATTTCCATACGCGAAGTAGGGCAGCAACCTCAGCAATCTCCTATTAGTGCGGCTACGTAATTAGTGTCTTTAACTGTTTGTATTTTATCTAATATCGCTGGTAAACACACCTTCTCAAAAATGATTAACACGTACTTACACTTTAAGAGCCATGCCACACTAGCGGATTGCAAGCGTTTTCAAAGCGGAGCGGTCACGCAGCGAACACGCGGCGGGTGCGCGGCGATAACGTTGCGGCTGCGCAGCGAACACGTTGCGGACGCGTCGCGGATTCGCAATGTTTCCGCCTTGAGTGAGTGGCGAACGATACACTCAGTAACAGAATGGACTCCGACGAGGAAATATTGCTGTTAGCGGGGATTTCGGTATGGGAGTGTACAAAATGGCGGCCACATTTTTTTCCGCGGCGAAGACGTTGCGCGCCCGCAACGTTTTCGCCGCGCACCCGCGGCGTGTTCGCTGCGTGGCCGCTCCGCTTTAAAAACGCTTGTAATCCGCCAGTGTGGCATGGCTCTAAAACATCCCAACACTTCTCTAACATACATCATCGGGCACATATCGGCTGTCGCAACATCCGTTCTCGTGACAAACGATTTGTTTATAATTTCCAGTTTTACGGTCGGGCTGTGTGCATTTGCATCTGTCGCTGTGAAAAATCGTTCCGCGATATCGCGGACGTAAACAAAGTCAGGTGTCACCGCGGTGTTGTTGATGCGGCCCTGTGACGTAGACATGCTGTGATTTTCTTTTGTTTATTCGATGTGGCATGAGTAGCCTGAACAGACGTTCCGATTTCAAAGGGACTGTCCCGTTTTGAAGTAATGAAGTAATGTGTCCCGGTGTCGACCAAACGTTTTCGGTCACAGAGGCTATTATCGGGGAAATATAAGCATCTGTATTTTATGAAAACTGTTCTAAAACAACATGACCACCACAAATCGAATAGCCAAATTTTCGGACAAAAAATGGTCAGATTAAGCATGACCTATTTGTTCCTATCGACTTCGGGTTCGTAAATGAGCTAAATTGAAACAGTTGAATGTCGAACAAGTGGATATTTTTACGGTTGCTTTGCCAGATAAGTTAATAAGTTTCATATTGCATTTGTAATTATAGGTTTCCCCTTTTTCACTTATTTCTGCACAACAATACCTTTTGCTTTTTCTTTTTGTATATCCTGATTTGAGTGCTGTAGGAATACACACATAGGAACTACATTACATAGGTAACTAAGTGTTACTACAAAAGAAGAAAGCGGGAAGTATAATTTTGCTTAGAAAATGAACAGGAAGATTTTTTTAATGCACAATGGAATAATTAATTGACTAACTAACTAAGAACATCTATTCTCATATTGGCAATATATTATGATTATAATTGATCGAACTTGTAAGAGTTCTAACATGCGAACTTAACAATAGATTAAATCATATACTAAACAATGCTTAAACATTGAATGCAATCCAATTCCTTCAGTTTCAAAACAAAAGGCCTTCCAGATTGGAACAATAAATTACTAAGCAAATTAATTCATCCCGAGATATCTATCGGACGATTTACATTAGAACGCGCCATTTGTTAGATTTTAATTAAGTTGTTATAAAGAATATAATTAATTACGAACTGAAGGATGCGGGTGAATGTTAAATTTTATTAACAATCAAGAGTTGGATGGAATTCTTAACACGTACGACGGCTGTTGTTTTTTTTTAACCTCACAGAGCGTGGGGTGGGTAAGATAGTATCGGTATTTTTAGTCATCTTTTTGTGAATAATTGTGTCGTCAAATTTAATTTTTCAAGGCAATTAAGATGATATCCTGGTGTGTAATTTATACATGAGGAAGATTATATTTATTATTTTATGGCGTAAGGACGCGTTTGCCTGTTTTAAGACGTTTACAACGGTGGTAACGACGCTTTATTTTTTAGTATTTTATTATCATAGCGGGGTATAAATATTAATTACACAAAATTAAAGCTTTAGTAATATTTAAAATGATATTATTATTATTATTTACATGAAACAGGTAGTTACGGATCATTACTACATAGTATAAAACAAAGCAACTTTATCTGTCCCTATATCCCTATGTATACTTTAACCTTAAAATTACGCAACGAATTTTGATGCGGTTTTGTTAAAGTAAGACGGATTTAAGGGGATTGTTTTTATATAAAACTAGCTGTGCCCGCGACTTCGTCCGCGTGGACAATCCTTATCACTCAGGGGTATGAAAAATAGATGTTGGCCGATTCTCAGACCTACACAATATGCTCACAAAATTTCATGAGAATCTGTCAAGCCTTTTGGGAGGAGTACGGGAACGAAAACTGTGACACCAGAATTTTATATATAAGATTAACCCGAAGCTAAGCGAGGACGGGTCACGAGTACTCTATAAATTATATTTAAATTCAAGATTAACTCAAAACAGCGACTCTAACAGAGAACAAAAAAAGCGTAAATATTAATAAACAACAGGTATTTCATACAATAAACTACAAAAACCACGTCCAAGCAAAGGCTTTATCGCAAACGCAATCTTTGATCGAATCTCGTGTAAAATCACTTTCAACAACATGTAATTTAGATTACAACGCTCCGCTCGTTTCCACATGACCAATCAGAATGAATTAAATACGAATCCTATTTCTAAGGGCAAGCGAAAACTTTGCTCGGGACTGTGTACTTAATTTTCGATCTTAGCACGTTGGTATTTGGGTCGTTTCTTGTTTGTAGTTTTGAAAGCTCCCCTTGTGGGTATATTTGAGCGCGTGCGCAAGCGACTAACCGTGAAGCCGGTCAGATGGTTGATAACGAGGTGTGTGACCTGTTCGGTACTAAAGGCAATGGATATTTAAAAAAATATTTTAAAAGTAATTGAAAACTTACTTAACAGTTATTCGAAAACTGAAAAAGTCCGGGATATTTACCATGTTGTTGTGTTTTAATAAGCTCCGGATATTTCGGTACTGTTGCAAGCGCCGTGATCACGGGTCATTTTAATTAACCTTCTTAATTCTTGTATGTTCATTTTGTGACTTTCTTTCCAATACTATGCAATTTTTTTACTAAATTGGTCTAAAAAAATCTAATTAGGTTGGCGCAGCGACCCAAAATGATCTCGTCCTTCGATAATAAGGTCCTCCACCTAGGCCGGTCCTGCGCCACTTCCCGCCAGTCGACCACATGGAGTTCGCGGAGATCCTTCACAACCTCACAAAGTTGGTTTAGAGAGTGAAAAAGGACTAGAATACCGAAAAAATAAATTATAAAGTAGTAGTAGCTGTAGTAGTATGTACTCGTACATACATACATACATACATACAATCACGCCTTTTTCCCAGAGGGGTAGGCAGAGATCACTTCCAGCGATCCACTTTTCACCTCTGTGGGAAACGTGACGTGACGGGTTGTGGACCACGTCGCCGCCATTCTGCCTTGTGCATTGTTTTAACAAGGTCATTGCGTTCCCACGAGTAGCAAGGATATATGACGGGGGAAGGAAAAGGGGAGGAAGGATACTATTGCCTCGGATAATTTGGACTGAGTTGATAGTAGCTCGAGGAGCCGGGGTCGCTTACCCGTATACCGTTCACCAACCACCGGACAGATAGTTGTGACTGGTATCCCCTGACTCTGATCTATGTACTCGTACTAAATTTATATAAGACTATAGACTGAACATTGTTATCTTTGCTCTGTTTCTTTTTATTTTAATTATCGTTATTTTTAAAAGTAGTAATACTGGTACTTTTAGCTATGGCACACCCAGACTGTATGATTTGGCTCATTTACAATTTGTTACATGATTGTCGTCAAAAAGAGCAACTATCGAGTCTCTTGCCGGAGTCTTCTCGATAGAATCGGCGTTCCGAACCGGTGGTAGAATCTTATTATTAGTAATGTGACGATTTATAAGTGCATGTAAATTGCCTATATAAATAAAGACATTTTGATTTTGTTTTTTTTTTTATTTATTTCACCGACAGTGAAAGTATAACAGAGTAATATTTGTTCATGACGAACGATTCCTCGCCTGATTATCAGGCGGAAGCCAGAACCCAACTAGTATCCTATAATCCAACAATTAAACTACCACAGGCACAATCACGGCTGGAAGTCGTTTCATACACCAAACGATACTCAATCTGATACCAAGCTCAGCGTACTAAGCCAATTTCCCTTTCCGTCGTTGATTTATAGTTCTCACAAAATGCCCTCCGGGCGCACGGGATCGAACCGAGGACCCCGATAAGCCGCACGCATGACCGGCCACTACGCTATGTTAATACCGCGTATCTGCTCGCATCTACCCCGCTAATAAAACGTTAAATGTTGTGCGGTATGATTCATTGGCGTTCGGGAAGTACATTTGTTTAACTAACAAGGGGATGTTTGTAAGGTGATATTTAGTTAATATTATGCGTGTAAGTATGTGTTGGATGCAAGCCGAGTATAGACTTGAGTGGCGTGCATTTAGGGAGGCCTACGTCCAATAATGGACGAAGTTAGGCTGATGATGATGATGATGATGATTAAATCTATTGTACGGGCAAGCCGCACATTAGTTCCTGTACTTCCGCTTTACTATATTATATTTAGCTCTTATGCAATATACTAACTTACTTAAGCAAGATGCGAGTAGCCGAAGAAAGACGAAAGTGGCGTGCATTGGTTATGTCCAACAGTGGACAGGCATGTTCTGATGATGATGATGATGATGATGTCCAGTTTTTGACTATGAGTTCACAAATTACAGCTTATGTAACTCAGATGTTTTTTTTTATGGAACAATCAAGATTAACAGATTTTTTGTGTATATTTAATCAGCCAAAAGCGTAGTCTTTACTGAGACAATATAATTAAGTATAAATCATTAGAATAGCGTCCAAAAAGGTAAAGTAAATCAGCAAATCAAATTTGCTGGAGAGCTTCTTTATTAAGGATTAATCCGACTGATATAAAATTGTGCTAGATGTGACAAAAAAATAAAATACTTGAAAAAAAGGTTGATTATTAAACCTTTTTTAGTTCATTCGTCCTATTTTTATAATCAGATCACATTTAACATGAATAATATCGGGTAATCGCCAGATTCAAATTAATGTAATTTTCATAATCTGTTTGTAAAAAGCTTGGTATATACATACAAACAGGCTATAATTCAGTAAAAATAACTATATCTTTTTAAAGGCATATTTACCTTTACTGATTAATAAAATCTCACAGGATCGCCGTTTTATTATTTTGTTTAATTGAACGAAAAGTCATCTTCTACTGCCCTTCTCCCACGCTAAGTGGGGTCGGCGCAACTTGTATAGGTACTTCTTCTTCTTAACTGCCTCGTTGGTCTATTGGTAGCAAGTGCTGCGTTAAGACCGAGAGGTCCCCGGTTCGGGTCCGGGGTCGGGCAAAATTTGTGTGAGTTTTTCCATAATGAAATTACTCAGCCTGGAGTTAGGAAGTTGGCGGTTGAACGCCCGTGACTCGGAATGCACGTTAAGCCGGTGGTTCTGCGCCCGATCTCTCATCGGTCATGTCGGATTGCCGTCTCACCGAACTATGAGGGAATGGAAGGGAATAGAGACTGCACTTGTGTTTGCGCGCCCACTTGTAAACTATAATATGTCCTGCGCATTTGGTTGATCTCAATTGAGATCGGCCGCGATGGCTGAAATCGGTCGGACGCCTTATAGGTACTTCTTTTACTAGGGCCTGTCATTCGTCCGCTCTGTGTCTACTCCTTAAGGAACGAAAGGTATAAGAGAGCGAAAAATATAAAGTCAACTAATAAAATTGTGAATTCTTTAGAACGATCTAACTCCGTGTTAAGGTACTCTGCATTCACCAGACAAAGTGTACAAAATTAAAACGGCATCAAAGTCAATAGAGCTGAGTCGCTCTTAATTTCGGTTTGCATTCTTAATAGTCGATTCGGACTAAAGTTCGATTCGATGTTCCGTGACTGGGTATTGGGCTTGCAAAAGGAAAAGATTTCTTATATAATTGGCTCGGTGGAACAGTGATTAGTGACCCAGATTCTTATCTACGGTTCCAAGAGTCGTGGGCTCGATTCCCACTCGGGACAAATATTTGTGTGACGAAAGGTGTTTGTTCTGTGTCTGGGCGTGTTATTAAATGTTGTGATATTTAAGTATATTTATGTATCCACTGTTGATTCTTATATCCGTAACACAAGTGCATAAGTTACTAGCTACGGGATTATCAGTATTACGCTTCATAAATAAATTGACGAGTCATTTACATAGTTCAATAGTTCAACTGCCTTTCAACTATTTTTTCGAGAGTTATAATATAAAAGTAACATGTAAAATCTATCTCGTACAACATAACACACTTATGGCGCTGTCGATTTAAAAATTTACATTTCTTAAGCTCAAGACTAACTGTGTACCAATTTCATTTAAATGGAACCGATTGAATCAAATCGATCAAACTGAACCAGTAGTCTTGGCGTCAATGTGCGCCAGACAAACCGAGTTACTTTTGCATTTATAATACTTGTAAAGACGGAAGTTAAGACTTGCATTATAGAATGGCCTCACATTGACAACACAGAATGCTATGTCACAAATCTCCGGCTAACAGGGACGACAAAGCCAGTCATCACAAAGGGGTGACTGCAAATAGTTGGGATGCCGGGACACGTCGGGACACTTCGCGAGTCCTCGCCAAACATACAACTATGTCCCTGTGTTTATACGGAGTCTCGTCACCATTTTGGAGATTGGAAATGTTTGAATGAAATGGTTGCACAATTGGGTTGGAATGGGTAAACAAAAGAATATGTCAGTTTGTGTATTTATTGCATGTGGATGAAGCGAAAGGGGTGTGCCAGGGCCGTAGTACATGGCAAGAAGTGATCTCTGCCTACCCCCCTGGGAAAAAGGCGTGACTTTATGTATGAATGGATGTATTTATTCTCGCGTTAGCTTCTATCCGCGATTACATCCGAGTGAATTCTTTATCGTTATATACACTACCCTCTTAACAGTGCAATCGGTTAAAAAGTAGCCTTGGTTATGTTCAACAATATTTTTAAAAACTGTAAGACACAGATAGACCAAGTTTCTCAGAATTCATGATAGCGATTTTGAATAAAACTATTTTAAAGTAACTCCAGCAGTAAAAAAAAACTATTTTACTAACCACCTTTGGTGAAGAGTGACTGAACTATAGTATGGAATGTTTAATCTACTCGTATATAAAGGAAACATATGTTTACTGAAAGCAAAAGCAACCACAATAAATTCAAGTATTGCACAAAACTTACCATATCGCTTACACGAACCTCAGTGTGTAGTAAAAACGTGTCAACCGCATGCTCTTGTATAGTAAAATTTATTTCAGTGAGGGAAGTCAAAAGACCTAAAAAAAAGACGTGTGGCACTCGGGGACTGCCGCGGTATAGCTATTGCATAGCATCGTCCGATTTCGGAGCAGCTCGTCTCGATTCGTGCGAGTTTCGTAGAGTCGTACAATACGTCTAACCGCATGCACACAAACACCGTGCCGAAGTCTACCGAACTGAAACGACGTTAGACGATTGTGAGGTTTTTTTCGTTACGGAATTTCTTGGTTCGGTCGCCGCGCTCAAAGCCCGCGATAAAAGCTATGCAATAGCTTAAAACTTAATTGACGGATAAATCTCGCATGTATGTTTACACTAAACATATTATTTAGAGACCCGACGTTTCGAGCTCTTACAGCGCTCGTGGTCACGGGCAAGACTAAAGATATAAGAAAATTTATCCACTACTGCCAAGCGTTCCGGTACACACCAACAGAACTCACAATATCCTTAGGTCTTGAAATATGTTGTTGTTTTTGACGAGCCTGGGATATTATACTATAATATATTACTAGCGGCCGCCCGCGACTTTGTCCGCGTATTAATGGGTTTTAGTAGCAATGATGTATTAAAATAGCCTACATGCCTTGTAAAATTTGTTATTTATTAGTGAAAGTTCCGTCAACGTTCTCCCATAGTACGTCCCACCACCCCGGTCGAATTTTGAAAAAAAAAGTAGCGCTGGTGTCTTTCCAGTGTCCCAGCTACCTCCATACCAAGTTTTAACAACTGACCAACAACAACGGTAAATCCCATGGGGGTTGAATAAAAAAATAGCCTATATGTTATTCCAGAGTGCCAGCTACCTTCATACCTATAAAATCCATAAACACTTATAAGCGCGCCGCGCTGCTGCAGGCGCTGCTGCGGGCGCTTCGACTGCTCAATGCCATGGCGGAGGAATTAGACCTGGTTTGGGTGTGGCCAAGTGAGGTCGAAAGATTGGCAATTGATGTAGCATCAAAAACTACATAGTTGGATTAGGTTGGCCTGTATGGATTAGGTATGTATGCTTTTAAAGAAATAAATAAATAAAATAAAAAGTTAATATACCCATGCCATAATACGTTTCACGTTTTTCTATCTAGACACGCGGTAGCGTGTCAAGCCAAGTTCAAGAAACAGAACTGGCGAGCCGCACCGTGTGTAATATTACACGAACCATTTGGAACCACTTTTGAACCCCTCATAAATCAAAAACTATTTCACATAAACGTATCAAATTTGGCTCATATATTGTGACTTGTGAGATAAATATGTGTTCTAAATTTCATAAGCTTATCTCAAACAGTTATTTAGATATTAATGTCCAAAAATCCTCATTTTTATCATTGACTGACTGACAGATCAAAATTCTAACCCAGTTCCAAATGACCTAGAGAGTTGAAATTTGGTATGCAGATAGGTAATTACATGAATACAAAGGAATAAATAAGAAAACTGGCAATTTTTTTTTTATAATGAGCTAACAAGATGACCTCACTCCACCTGATGGTAAGCGGTAGTGAGATCCAAATATGAGGTCGACAGGCACAATATACCATATTGAGCCTGTCGCACTCACCCTGAAAGCCGTTTCACCCCTCCCTCCCGGAACATCGATATGAGAGGGAAATGGGGACGTGAAAGAGGAGACCACTGCTGCGGCAACAACGAGACAAGGCGTGGAGTCTCGCATTGGTATTGAGCTGTGCGGGTCGGAGTTGGCCAATCCGCCGAACGGAAGGCACTACCGTTTCTACGGCTCTCCCTGGCGGGCGGGCTGACCCGCTCCGCCCGCACAATACCGCCGCTAAGACTCCACTGGTCCGGCGCTTGCCGCAGCAATGGTCCCCCCTGGCTCCGGTTCGTACAGTGCTGATCCCGGAACGCGACCTGACCGAGATAGGTCAGAGTCACTTGGCGGGTTTTACGCAACTGTATGGTGGTAACAGCAACCGGTCGACCCCGAACCGGATTTTATTTCATTTCATTTCATTTCATTCACCTATATATCGGGGAAGGCAGAGCACTAAGTATATATTTAGGTATACTTACTTATTTACAATTAAGAGTAGGTACTTATAGTCGGTTTTCATATTTATTACTTTGGGTTATACCCCGTAAACGTAGGAAAATACAGTAACAGATTCAATTGTTTTATATTTATAAAGTCTAGTTTTAGTTTTGAATTTGTCCTTTTCAAAGGACCCACGGCGTTACGATGATATTATACTTTTCTACAAAATGTAATGATATCAAATGAAAAACATAAATGTGAAATGAGAGCCAAGTTCAATATTATGATAATTGCCTTGGTTGTTGAATTCAACGACAAAGAAGTGAGATCTAAATGGGTGCCAAGTTTAATGGCCAACCCTAAAATTTATTTATAAGTAACACTATAACATACCTATCATATCTTCTTATAACATAAGATAATGTATGGTCGTAGCCTATGGAGGTCTGTGTTGGCTCGTTTTCATTTTATAATTACGAAAATTTGGATTGTTGGTAGAAACTGGCGAGCGAACATAATAATACGTTGGTAGGTTTATAGAAACTAGCCAAGACAGACCTTCATAGGCTACCACCATACATTATCTTATGTTATAAGAAGATATGATAGGTATGTTATAGTGTTACTTATAAATAAATTTTAGGGTTGACCATTGAACTTGGCACCCATTTAGATCTCACTTCTTTTGTCGTTGAATTCAACAACCAAGGCAATTATCATAATATTGAACTTGGCTCTCATTTCACATTTATGTTTTTGATTGGATTTCATATTCAAAATTCATGATATTTTCTATTTCATATAGAGCTAACATTTTGATTATACAAAATAAATCCCCATTGACTTTTGCACCCAAAAATTATTGTATTTTTATAATTTTGTTACAAACTACCTCACTGTCATTGACCACACTGTGCCCACGTGCTCCCGCTGCCTGTCACCAACAGATAGTTACTGGACCTGAACAAAAACTCTCGGAGCATGAACCGAGACGAGGGTACGAGCTATCAGCGCGCAATAACACAGCGGCGAGGGTTACACCTATCGATTACAAGAGGATTCTGTGGCATATTCAAAAGGTTTGCCTTTGAAATAGAGGTACTATCCTAGTCTGTGCCAATTTGGTTTGTACCAACTTTGTCTGTACCAATTTGGTCTGTGCTAACTTGGTCTGTGCCAATTTGGTCTGCACCAACTTGGTCTGTGCCAATTCCGACTGCGCAATTTGGTATGCCTGTGACTTTAAGTCAAACCTTTGGTTAGCTTAGATACTTCTTTGCTGTATTTTACTACCGCCTTCTTCTTCTTATCGAGTCGATGGCAAAATCAAACTACTGCCTTTATGTTATGCTACTGGGCCTGAACAAAAACTCTCTGAGCATGAACGAGACGAGGGAACGAGCTATCAGCGCGCAAAAACACAGCGGCGAGGGTTACACCTATCGAATACATGAGAATTCTGTGGCATATTCAAAAGGTTTGCCTTTGAAATAGAGGTACTATCCTAGTCTGTGCCAATTTGGTTTGTACCAACTTTGTCTGTACCAATTTGGTCCGTGCTAACTTGGTCTGTGCCAATTTGGTCTGCACCAACTTGGTCTGTGCCAATTCCGACTGCGCAATTTCGTATGCCTGTGACTTTAAGTCAAACCTTTGGTTAGCTTAGATACTTCTTTGCCGTATTTTACTACCGCCTTCTTCTTCTTATCGAGTCGATGGCAAAATCAAACTACTGCCTTTATGTTATGCTACTGGGCCTGAACAAAAACTCTCTGAGCATGAACGAGACGAGGGAACGAGCTATCAGCGCGCAAAAACACAGCGGCGAGGGTTACACCTATCGAATACATGAGAATTCTGTGGCATATTCAAAAGGTTTGCCTTTGAGAGACTAGGACAATAATAGTTGTACTTGGTCTGGTCTGTGTCAATTTGGTTTGTACCGACTTGATCTGTATCAATTTGGTCGGTGCCAACTTGGTTTGTATTAACTTGGTCTATGCCAATTTGGTCTATACCAACTTGGTCTGTGCCAATTCAGACTGTGCAATTTTGTATGCCTATTACACGAGGATTCTGTGGCATATTCAAAAGGTTTGTTTTTGAGAGCGACCATGTCAATGAAAATGGTACTTGGTTTGTGCGTACTTAGTCTGTACCAACTTGGTCTGTAGCAACTTAGTCTGTGCCAATATGGTCTATGCCAATTTAGTTTGTGCAGTTTGCTCTGCGCTTATTTGGTCTGTCTGTGACTTTAAGCCTAACCTTTTGTTGGCTTAAAGATCTTTTGGCTTCTTCGATGTTTTAATACCAGTTCAACGCCGTAAGCATGCGTCTGTTTATTTTAAGTTGTCATTTTTCTATCTGTAAAATCTTCTAAGCAGTTATTTAATATATAATATTTCCTGAATAATATCGTTTCGAAACTAACAGCTCAAATAGGAGCTCGTTAACGCCCAAACGCTAATGTTTAAACTAAAGTCGGTCCGAAGTTAGTGAATCCAGGGAATCTTGCTCGATCGAGACTACCAACAGCAGCGCAGGAAGAGCTCCCAACTTGTACGAGTTGTGTTAATTCCACAAACTAGACTTCTTTGCGCGACTGTACGGATGCACGCGAGCTGTGTTTGTTTGACGAATGTTGATGTTGGTATCATTCGTGTTTCAACATCAGAAGTGTCTCCGAAATCTTACTTATGAGCAAATAAGAAGTAATTTTAAACTGTCATGGGTACACACATTAGAAGTACAAAAATGAATATGCCCGGGTTATTTACCATGTTTTCTTATTTGCTGAGCTTCCGATATTTCGGCACTATTGCAAGTGCCATCAGTCATCAGGGTCAGTTGACCCGTGGTAATGGCTCTAAAAAGAGGTATTTTAATGGCGCCCTGGTTTTTTACCAGCCTGTAGAGATTAATTTAAAAGCACGCTAAAAATGGATGAATATAGTACTGCGATCTTTATTCATATAAAAACGGATCCTACTTCCTTTATTCTTTTAAAAATAATTTCATACCAATCTAGGACTCCATCAAAGAACCTAACCTTACATAAGATACTAATACTATTCTAAAATGCCGAGTTAACACAGTTCTCAAGTAGATTTAAGTAAAATCAGCTCTAAAATATGAAGTCGTAAAGTTCAATCTTGCAGTTTTTCCGCGCCGGGTGCATTTTTCCAATCCATTTAAATAAAAATTCCCATCTCACTAGGCTTATCGGTGCAAGATTTCCCGAACCACAGGAAAAGTTTATTCCTATTCACACAATTTATCAAGAGAACCACCTGCAACTAATTTAGGACGCCGTCTGACTAGGGTTCAATAGGAGAAGTGAAAACAGAACTTGCAAAGTCGTGCATTTTTTCTTTCCGAATATCGACTTTGCCACCTCGAATCTTTGCCGCTCGCGCCGCCATATTGGAAAAATGGCGTCTATAAGTAGTTTTTTGATACGCAATAACTCCTTTGTTAAGCATTTTATAGGAAAAAATAAAAATTCCTAGATTTTTCTTTTCTCATTAGTTTTGGCGTATAAACGCCGTAAACCACTAGGTATACATCCATCGCGCTGTTTGCGTACTGACCACCTGCACTGACAGATTAATGTGTTAAATCTATCTAGATGATATAAATTTGTCCGTGTGAATAGTAAGCTAGTGGACAATGCATCTCTAAAACCAACCACTTTAATTAAAATAGAAAATACGAAAACAGTCACCATTATTAACAATCACTTTAAATGATCAGCGGATGACTTGACGTGCAATTAAAAATAAAAATCACAATAACACGTACACTTGAGAATAATTTCCTTAACATTTTCTTTAAAAAATAATAAACTTGTACATACAGATAGCTCCCTAGTCAGTCATAGTCCTAAAGTCTGTCCGAGAAACTTAGCAGGAGTTTATAAAAATCGGTCAAGTATAAGTCGAACTAGAACACAAAGAACTCCATACAATCACGTTCTAATTTAATTTTTTTTTTTCAAATATTCTGTGTATTTTATCCGTCTTCTTCTCACCGTTATAAGTATGAAGAAAAACGCAATGATTCAAAAATACCTACCAATACTGTATCAAATGTCATACAAATAACACGTAAAAGCGATCGTGAAAGCAAAACAACGTCCGATGTAACGTTCCAAAAAGAAAAATGGTGGATTTCTTATTAGCAACACAACAAAAGACTCGGGAGCACACTGCACCGACGGTCGACATTTATCAAACCGCGAAGACGTATCGTTGTTTGCCCGTCAATAAATCATAGCTTGTGGAAGCACAATCAAAAAGTTCTGACCGGGGACTGCGATTTCTTGCAACATTGGTGGGATGTGGTCAGCACAGGTTTTTCGCTGACCACTTCCATGCAACGCGGGATTTTACGATAACTGATTTAAGCTTAAATTAGGTAAGAATCTCGGAATTCGAAATACCCAGCTGTAAGTCTGTAAATACTTGTATATTGACACCCTAAAAGTTGTTTCAAAACCTATATATGGTAGGGTGTACGCAACTATTAAATTTCAAGGTCAAATGTCACAAATATCAGTTTTATGCACTTTTGAGCTAAACCGGAAGATTTATCATTAAAGTTTGTTGGAGAAAATGACTTATCATCTAATTATTTATAAAAATCGTCTATACGCTTTATTCCTTAAAACTTTAATTATTTAATAGAGAAGCATACAAACAGACTTGCCTGTTTGTTATTGAATTATTAGGAATTAATAAATGTTAATGCATCAAATTTTTACGCTAAAACAAGTCTCCTTCTTATCGTGTGGTTGATGAACAACCTGGTGTCAGAGTATTTAAACCGCCTATAGGCCTCTGGCTCTATGGCTTCACACACCGTTGAAAAATCTCTCAGGTGTGCTGGTTTCCTCACAATGTTTTCCTTCACCGTTAAAGCGTCGAATGATGGTACATATGAGTATCAAATTTGAAAAACACATTGGTACCTGGCGGGGTTTGAACTGGCGACCTCTCGCATGGCAAGCAACGACCTTAACCACTCGGCCATCGACGCTTAAAACAAGTTATTTAATTAGTTTCATCTTTTTTTTTGTAATGTGAATGCATTTTATGCTTTACGATGAATACGTTGTATTCCTTTGCAGGTGAATAGACAGGCTAGCCGTTCGTGACATAATAGACTATCCGCCAGGCCCAACTTTTTCCGGTTATTTTATAGAGCTTCCTGTTTTGTGGTCTCAGCCTACATTTTGTTAACTTAAAGCCCATAATCTTTCTTTGAAATGTTGCAAGATATATATTTTTAACTTCAACTAATTTACTTATAAAACTAAGAAGTTAGCATCCTAGAAGAAATAATACGAACATGAAAATTTGTCTTTTGTGGAAATGTGTCGAACTTGAAGACTCACAATAGCTCATATCTGTACAGTCACCCAAAAATGTGGTCAACCACCCTACGGTTGAGATTCGTTTGAACGTCATGAAATGACAAGGTCTATTTTCCCTGGCAATAAGATTGTGTCAGTGACTTTTGTCAACCTTAGCGATCGCTACATCTCGCAGAAACTTCTGTCAAAAGTGGTAGACCACTTTCTTGGCTGACTGTACCCAAATCAATGAAATAACTTGCAATTGTGTTTTTTGTGTTATTTTATTGAAACGTATGTACTTTAACGTTGTTACTTTGTCTACGGCACCAGTTAATTGAACGCTGCGATAACGCGGCGCAGGCGTCAGTAACGCAAAAATTAACCTCCGAAATGACGAAATGCGCGTAACATCCGACCTGTGGTACTAAATTGTATGATTATATTTTGTTTTTGTTATATTTAGGAAAAGGTTTGTATATCATTATGAATTATTTCTAACGGGAACAAAAAAATTCAGAATGCTCTACCTTTTTCTTTTGCACTCTTATTATGTGTAGTTTACCTACGTTATAAGGTGCCAGCCACACTGAGTATTATATCGCACGCGCCGCGAGTTCACGCGGTCGAGAAGAGATACGTTCATCAAACGCCTAAGCTGGGCTAACGCTAGTGTGACGACACACTCATAGTATAGTTTGCGTTAGATTTGACTGGCTCGGTGGAACTAACCGCTGTTCCACCTGACCCAGGTTTACTACCTACGGTTCCAAGTGTCGTGGGTTCGATTCCCACTCGGGACAAAATTAAATATTTGTGTGACGAACATCGGTGTTTGTTGCGTGTCTGGGTGTATTATTAAAATATATATTTAATTATATTCGTGTATTCACTGTTGATTCCGTTACGCGTAACACAAGTGTTTAAGCCACATACCACGGGATCAGATCAATGTATGTGATGTTGTGAAAATATTTATTTTTTTATTTATTTATTAGATGTTTATCGACGCGCAACCGTAGTGGCTTCACCGGCCGGTGCGCCATCAGCGGCTGCTGTTGTTTCGCCGTCGGCCGGCGCAGGGTTGTCATCTGAACCTGCAGCTGTCGTCTCGCCTCCTTCAGCTGGAGCGCCCGGTTCTCCTATTTTGGATAAAATCTTATCAATACTTTTAGTTTTATAAAAGACTCAGGATGAGCGTTCATCTGAGGATTTAAGTTGTCTTGAGGTTCATATATAAGAGTCCATATGGAGCTTGCCGCGCTCTCCCTAAAGACCTGCTTCGATGCCGAAGAGCCCGGGATTATAGGAGGAACGGAAAACATGAGCTGGAAATGTGGGAACCCTATCCAGCACGATTTGTTCAGCAAGTACACAACATAACATCGCATACTCGTACATTGATCTGATCCCGCGGTAAGCAGCATAAGCTTTGCTGTCCTGTGCTAGTCTCATCCAAAAATATCCCGGCTTTCTTTGACTATAAAAAAATTGTAAACAAAAAAACCGCCTTCAAAACCCGACTCACTAAAAATTACAAAATAATATAATACGAACATTTATAATCATTTGGGTATGAATTTTATATGTTGTTGAAGGCGGTGCCGTTTATATTTCCAACAGACAAGCACAGAGTGCTTCTTTTTCCTCAAAATTTTGATTGGCACCGCCTTCAAAAACATATAAAAATCATACCCAGATGATTATAAATGTTCGTATTATATTATTTTGTAATTTTTAGTGAGTCGGGTTTTTGAAGGCGGTTTTTTTTTTGTTTACAATTTTTTTTCATACTTTTTAGTGTTAAATTTTTTGTTACCCTATTAGTTCAGCTCACCTGTAATACTACTGATATTATTACTAGTAGTCTTAATATATATACAGTATTGAAAGAATTATCCTTTTACTCCAAACAATTAAGGAGTTGACCTTCCATCATCAGCTCAGCATCATAACATTATGATTGCAAGAAGCAATGCCAATATCACTTCAGAAAATATATAAAACGCGGTACATGTGCCTATAAAATTTGAGGGTTGCCCTCGATTTCTCCTGGATCCCATCATCAGATCCTAGACTGGTCACCCTATTAGTTCAGCTCACCTATAATGCTACTGATATTATAACTAGTAGTCTTAATATGTATACAGTATTGAAAGAATTATCCTTTTACTCCTAAGTATTAAGAGGTTGACCTTCCATCATCAGCTCAGCATCATAAGATTATGATTTCCAGAAGCAAATGCCAATATAACTTCAGATAATATGCAAAACGCGGTACATGTCCCTATAAAATTTGAGGGTTGCCCTCGATTTCTCCTGGATCCCATCATCAGATCCTAGACTGGTCACCCTATTAGTTCAGCTCACCTATAATGCTACTGATATTATAACTAGTAGTCTTAATATGTATACAGTATTGAAAGAATTATCCTTTTACTCCTAAGTATTAAGGAGTTGACCTTCCATCATCAGCTCAGCATCATAAGATTATGATAGCCAGAAGCAAATGCCAATATGACTTCAGATAATATGCAAAACGCGGTACATGTCCCTATAAAATTTGAGGGTTGCCCTCGATTTCTCCTGGATCCCATCATCAGATCCGGGACTGGTGAAAATGGGACCACCTCGGAAGTGAACTGTATCCAACCAAAAAAAAATTTTTGAAATCCGTCTATAATTGACGAAAATATCGGTGAACATACATAAAAAAAAAAAAAAAAAAAAAATATTATACATACAGACGAATTGAGAACCTCCTCCTTTTTTTGAAGTCGGTTAAAAAAAACTTAGAATTTTAAGATAAACTATGTCAATATACAAGAACTCACCCGCAACCGTAGTAGCATTCCCATCTTCAATCGCAGTAGAATTACTATCAACGGTAGTTTCGTTGAAGGATTCTGCAGGAGGGGTCATGTCATCGAATACGTCGTCCTCAAATTTGAGCATGTTCATAGCGTCGTTGACTGATCCACGTGTTGCGAAGATACAGGTGCTGACGCATTCGAACTCGTCAGCAAACATGTTGGGGTTGGGTAGGCAGCCTCTCCACAGGCCTACTTCACACCTCGAGCCAGATTTGTAGTAGTACATGACTGGCTTAGGAGGTTTCCCGCAGTCATCCCACCGGAAACGAGCTAAACATACTTCCGGTGGAACTGGGAACAAGAACAGAGTCGAAATTAATTAGCAATCAGGCGTTTTTTCTTGTATCTATGGTATACCATATTATCCAGGGTGGAGTGGCACCTTATACCGTAGGTTCACTGCACATAATGAGAATGAAAAAGAAAAAGCTAGAGCATAACGTATTTTTTTATGTTCAACCCGCTAGAAATAATTCATATGGGTTACAAACCTTTTCCTAAAAATAACAAATACAAAATATTATTAGTGCATTAGTTCGGATGTTATGCGCATTTCGTCATTTTGGAGGTTCATTTTTGTATACGTAAGACATTATAATAGAAATAAAGAGGTAGTGTTGATAGAAGTGTTGAACTAACAACTGTACAAATTCTTAAATTTATACTATAAAATGTACTCACTTGCATGCACAAATACCGCTAAGTATACAAAAAAGCCTAAAATGCAGAAAAAAGTGTCCATTTCGAAATTTCGCACTATAAAATGAGAAGGAAACAACGAAAAAGGCCATTAATAACACCTAACTCGTTTAATCATATAATTAGATTTCATTACGCATGAGCAACAAACACTATAATTAAAATGTACATTTCGTGAAACTAATTTTAGCGAAGTGTAATCATTTTGATTACTTTCATAATTAAAGGTTCTATACAATTGTGATGCAGAAATCCAGTTGATGAAAACATCCTATTTTAGTTTACATTACTATTAATAAATATTTCTCTACGCACAATTTGGTTTATTTTCAATTTCAAAACATGTTAAGGATTATGATAAGGTCACCCCAAACCACTGCTACTTTGTCTTAAAAATTATGAAACGTTAAACTCATGTAAGTTTTAGAAAAATCATCAATAAGAATAAGAATAGTTTATTGCTCACGTCATGAAAATTGTACATAAAATGGCACAAATACAAATAGGAAAAAATACAAGTAATGAGCAAATGGAAGTGGCTCAGCTTGTGCTGAAATGGGACCGAGATCCTTGCCAGCGCTGATTTTCAGCCACCTAAACATTCATTAATTCCAGCAATCTAAACCTTATAAAGTTGCGGTAGTCATAGCAGTTCATATATAGACCTCAAAATAACTTACATAAAACAATTTCATTATTTTTTTTTCTTAACTGTCATACGAAGATGACTTAGAGTTGCCTCGTCATCTTCACCGGACTTTTACTAGTCGATTTCATAAGATAATGGCATTGCAGTAGCTAATAAATATGGTCCTTAATCAAAAATTGATCTCTATTGCTTCCAAAATCACACAAGTTCATTATTAACTTAGCATAGAACTGCATAAATAGTAACAAACAAACAAACTTTAGCATAATTTATATTATGAGTAGGGATTCAGCAGCTTGACTTACCCATTCCAAGCTTCTTGAAACAAAGGCAACCGCTACCGAAGCTTCGACCTTCATCAGTAAGTACCAGCGGGGAATAGAATCAGTAGCCACTGTGATTGGTTCATTCCAGCCACCGCGTCTGACATCACTTCTCAGCGGGACTCTTCTTCCGCCTTGCTTGACGGCCATAATTGATTTTTAATCTCATTCGGATTCCATTCGATTCTGTAAGGGGCGATGCGAGATGAAACATGGCATATTTTTAGAGAGTTTAATTAAATGAAAACGTAGGTAGGAGTAGTACCTTTTGTACCTATGAAAGACAATAATAAGAAGATAAAAAGATAAATAGTGAAGTCCTAGGACTACACTATTATACTACACAATGTCGGTAGATTTAGAATAGATTCGGGTAGGAATAAAAAATATTTTAAAATTGCTTGAAATTTATAGGTATTTTATAATATTACTGTAAGTTAACATTTTGCTAAAATTCACAAAACGACATGAATATTTTAAATTACAAACATACCAATATGCCATAGTTGAAAAAAAAATAGAAAATGTTGTAGATTTTCTGCTCTACATAGCTTATTGTGAATAAATTTGGCCACATCATAATATCTACGTACACCTCCATTTTGCTGAAGTGCAGGTTTGCAGCTAGAAAACTTTATAGCGTCCCCAAACACTTTTATTGCGGGCTCCGTACAAAATTTTATAACACCCAATGTCCCGACGCATATGTGAAGAGTCTGCATACCGCGAAACGTGAATTTACACGTTTGCTAGTATAATTGTCAGCGCGTAACCTAGGTTTCGGCGGGACCGACAGTTAGCGACTTCGGAGATTACCGCAAAGGAAACGCGAGTTTTCACGTAACGTACTGTTATTTTCAACGCGTAACCCCCGGTTCTGAACTATTCATGGTTAGTGACTAGCCATGGCAGTGCTCTGCAACGCCCCTCTTATGCAGGCATTAAAATTTTAGCGTTGCGATGTGATAATTTCATTTTATGTAGTATGATAATAACGATTTATGGTTTTGATATTTGCTCTCTTTTCTATGTATCTAATTATAAAATACTCTGATGGTATAACGTGGTGTGCAAACATCTGGTGAGATAGGATGTACAATCCAGCATATTAAAAGTAACTCTAGAATTAAAATGGTTTATAGAATTTCCGGTTAAAGTAACTGTTGATACAAAAATTGCCTTCAAAGATGCCTTTAAAGCCATGATATTATTATGATAGGTGCTGCTTCTTTTTATCCTATGGTTGATGAACAACCTGGTGTCAGAGTTTAAACCGTCCGTAGGCCTCTGACATGGCTTCACACACCGTTGAAAAATCTCTCAGGTGTGCTGTGTGCAACATGTTTTCCTTCACCGTTAAAGCGTCGAATGATGGTACATATGAATTTTAACAAATTTGTAAAACACATTGGTACCTGGCGGGGTTTGAACTGGCGTCCTCTCGCTTGGCAAGCAACGACCTTAACCGCTACGCCATCGCACTTTTTATAGGTGCTTATGTTATGTTTATGATAGGTATGCCTATCATACGTGTTGAATCTAGGGGTTAGGCTAGGCCTTCCGCTCCCCCGCCAGTCCGGTGAAGTTGTAGAAGCCGCCTGAGGCTAACAGCTAAGTCCTCCCGAAAAAAAACCAAAAAAATACGTGTTGAATGGGTGTTGTCACTTTTATTAGAAAACTGAAAGTGTCCGGGATATTTACCATGTTGTTTTGTTTTAATGAGCTCCCGATATTTTGGCACTGTTGCAAGCGCCATGATCACGGGTGAACACAGTTCACCCGTGGTAAATATCCCGGACACTTTCAGTTTTCTAATGTATGCAACCATGACAGTTTAAAATTATATATCGTCACTTTTAGTCCACGTAACAAGCAATTATACACCATTCGTACATACATATTATGCCATACATATATTAAAGTTTAAAAACATGAATTCCGAATGTTGGACCAGTTTTCCTGTCAGTTTCTTTCACATGCGAACCCTAATTAGCCGCTAGGCTCACTCATTTATAGTTTATATTCAGAAAAATATGAGAATCGTGAAAATTCTGTTGAATGCCGAAAACTTTTTTCATGAGCTTGTTTCTGGGTTAAGTTAGATTTTTTTCAGCGTTACGCAGAAATTTTATGAATTGCCTTTGAATTTTGATGATGTTTAACCTAGTTTAAGCTCTTGTTCGAGTTGTCTATTCAATTGCATATCTTTGTGTAGGTTTTATGCTAATAACTTCTTGTTGCACTAGATAAATCTAGAATAATGCAAATCAAAATTACAACTGATATTATGTCACTAAATGGGACATAGAGACAAAGATCATTTCTGTATACTCTCGACTCTACTTTAAATTTGAAGTAATTAGATTTTCTAACTGACATAATACGATGATGGCTTGCAGTAGCCAGTCATAGTCATCGGACTTGCGGGGGAGCGGATGGCTCTCACCCCTAAATAGAATTATTTCGCTTTCAGCAACTCTATAGCTGATGCAAAACATTTGGTAAACCAATCGCGGTACCATTTCCGTCTATTCCAATTTAACTATGAAGATTTAGTTAGCAGACGGGGAGTGAAACTCTGTTAGCAAACAATCAGGAATGTGAACGGCGATGGTTCCTAATTAAGGATATGAATTCATTGCATTGATAAACAGAATTCAAAAATGTATAAAGAAACTCGTATAAAGCACATTCTACGTGATATCTAGAAATCTTGGGGGATATAATAGGCGATATGACTACAAAAATATAATTAGTCCGTTATTTAGATTATTTAAAAATATTATACTCGTATTTTTATGTTTTTACAAACAAGAAATTATGAAGATATAGTGCTTAGAAGTTTCGTATGACGTCACATTATGGTACAATTTTTACCTAGCCGTTACGTCACAAGCCCCCACTGCAGAAGTTTGATAAGCTATAATTTTGTCATTTTTCAATCAATTGAAAAACAAAAAAATTTGTGTTCCACATTTTTGTATAAACTAACTTACGGACTAAATAGAATAATAAGATTTTGACCCAGTCATCACGCCTATTCCAGTGAGTTTTAATTCTTAATTGCGCGCTATGGGTGTGATATCTTTTCATATGTATTTTTTGTTGCCTTTTTCTGTTTTTAATATTAGTTTCTGTCACTTGTGTAGACTTTCGCGTTCCATTACACTAAATATTAGTCTTTATGGTTCTACACGCGTTATTAGGAGTAGCAAATTACATAGCTGCTTACTGCCCGACGTTTCGACTGGGTTACACCAATCATGGTCGCGAGGGCGGGCAGTAAGTAGCTATGTAATTTGCTACTCCTAATAACGCGTGTAGACCCATAAAGACTAATATTTAATTGTGTTTGTATCTAAGGTCTCTGTGTCAAAAAAACTTCTTATTCTTATGAAATTGCCGAAATCAGTGACACATACCTTTCATTATTATTTAATTAAGGATAAACACTCCTACTAAAGGTAAATCACTATGACTCAAAGGTTTAAATACCTGAACCCATGTCAATACGCCGACAGCAAATGTCAGGCATGTGTTCACGGCTTTAAATAAAGCCTATAGTTAAGCACTTTGAACGCTATTATGTTTGTACTTTAGTTCAAAATCGAATGAGGTTTTTCCTTTGATAAACATTATACAAACTTTTAAGCCGACTGTAGCTTTGAGTTCAATAATCGATTTCGCACTTGGCCACTGTGGTTGATTAAGGCCTAGCCTTATCGCCCAGGCTTAGGGTAGGCCCGTGCCCCAGCAGTGCGAACCTATATGGGCTGATGATGAATACAATCACGTTGAGTCAAAGTCTCCGTCTAATTGACAACCCCCTTTTTGGATGTCGGTTAAGTATAAACTGCGTCCTTCGAAAGTCAGATTTATGCGATCTTGGGTAACATCAAACAGGTGTGCAATTCTGGGCCGTTGACCTTTCCGAACCTTTCCGAACCTGTCCGAATCAGGCCAACAATTTCACTTGACATTTGCATTGAGACATTTTTCTGACTCTTTTTAGATCGGCGTTTTGCTTTTTACTGGTCAAAGGCCAACTTTCACGGTTGGGTAAGCCGGCAATTTGTTGCAGGTAATAAACACAATATGATAATATTTTAAATTGTGTCATAATAAACGAAGATAATAAGTAATAATTGACGTAATATCAATATATGATCGTAGAGACCAACATAAATTATACTTACGTGAAATCAGAAAATGATCAATACTAAAGGATTATAGCTTATTACCACAAACCATAAACACGTACGTATATGCGTCGTTATACATAATATAATGTGCATAGAATGAAGGCGTATGACGAAGAATTAAATATAAATAAATAAATAAAAATCCCGTAGTAAGTAGCTTAAGCACTTGTGTTACAGATATCAGAATCAACAGTGGATATGTTACGGTAAAAGTGGATAGAGCGGTTATTATGTATAATTACCGGTAACTATGCATAATTACTAGTGTTCGTGGTAAAGGTGGTGAAAACTATCGAATTAATCACATTTACCGGTAATTATATAAAATTACCATACCCTTTGTGTAAATGTGGCAAATAATAAAATAAAACTGACTTGACTGGCTCGGTGAAACAATAGTTTTGTTAGTGACCCAAGCTGGAGATTCCAAGAGTCGTGGGTTCGATTCCCACTCGGGACAAATATTTGTGTGGTGAATATCTGTGTTTGTTTCGTGTCTAGGTGTGATTATATAGTTAAATATGTATTTATAAATAACTTTTCTGAAAACATTTAAACCGCATAAGATAGATGATTGAAATTTAGCATGCTGGTACCCTAATAGACTTAAAGCTTACTTGCGACGCGATATTGCAAAATTCGTAAGGGATCGGGAGTTACTGAGAAAAAACTTTTGTATGTAAAATCCTGTAGTCCACGCGAACGAAGTCACGGGCACAGCTATGTAGTTATAAAATAAACCAGTCAAGTATCTAGAAACCAAACTACATGTTTGGTTTTTAAAAAAATATTATCTTATAAAAATAAGTTTAATAAAATTAGCAAATTGGCAGGTAATTTTCAGTGGAACTCTTAAAATTATTTCTCGTCAATATATTTATGAGACTTGAGATTTGTTATATTTGGAATTGCAGAGAACTTGTGATATTTGTCAGCAATGTCAACATTTAATGTATGCATAATTACCGGTAAATTTGAATAATTTACCATGTGCGTCGGGAATTATCTATATTCACCGGTGATTATAGATAATTACCGATTGCTCACATTGACCGTAACAGATACACAAATATACTTAAATATACTTAATACACACCCAGACACGGAATAAACACCGATTTTCGTCACACAAATATTGGTCCCGAGTGGGAATCGAACCCACGACTCTTAGAACCGTAGGTATTGAACCTGGGGCACTAACCACTGTGCCACCGAGCCAGTCCAATTAAAAGAAAGAAGAATTTAAAAAACATTCAGTGCAGTTGTGCGTTTGGTCCACAAGTTTAAAGTCACTCAGCGGGCTATGGAAAGAGATAGCTCGGTGCTTCTCTGCGGGATCAAATCAGAAATGAGGTGATCCGGCAGAGAACCAAAATCTTCATATAGTTCATCGCATCAGCAAGCTGATGTGACAGTGGGCTGAAGAACTCGTCAACCACTCGAGTGACGACGTCAAGACGAGTTCTAGAGTGGAAACCGCGTCTCGGCAAACGTAGTGTAGGACTCCTTCAGGCTAGGTGGAGTAACGATAACGGCTGGTAGCAGCTGGATGGGAGTAGCTGAAGATAGTCTGAAGGAACTAGCATTTAGGCTACCATGTCCACTCATATAGGCATATATATGACCATGAGTGGACATGAATGGGCAATGACTGATGCATTTGGCCTTTGTGACACTGCAGAGAACTAGAACTCGTTGTTTTCTTTCTGGATACAACTTTTAATCACTGTACTTTCGATAACCCCAAATTCTTGAGTTTTTTTCATCATATCGTGATTAAATTGGATGACTCATAAATGCCTCATTTAAATATTCGATCTTACGGAGGTGGGTAGAAACTTGAGTATCGAAGAAACCCGTAACGATATTTACTTATTCGAAGTCATAAACATGTAAGTTCTTATTATAACAGCCTATCAATGTTAATTGATGTTGATTACCGGTAATGCAATGACTACCCTTTTCAACGTTGGGCAAGATACGTTTGTGAATGACATTCAATTAAAGTTTAAATATTGCGTCACAGAGGCATTACACGAAGGTGTGTAAATAATTTAATGGCGTTTATTGTGCAAGTTTTAAGTGCATTTAATTTTAAGGGCTTGATTTTCTTAATTTATTTAATTATCACGTTAATCATAAAAGATTCTGTGGAAGTCAAACATTTAAACTTCTGGTTCTCTAGCGCTCTCGGATCTAAACGAATTGTTAACATGCGTAATGCTAGTCTTCTTCTTCTTATCGTATGGTTGATGAACAACTTGGTGTCAGAGTTTTTAAACCGCCCGTAGGCCTCTGAAATGGCTTCGAACACCGTTAAAAAATCACTCAGGTGTGCTGATTTCCTCACGATGTTTTCCTTCACCGTTAAAGCGTCAAATGATAGTACCTATAAAATTTGAAAAACACATTGGTACCTGGCGGGGTTCGAACTGACGACCTCTCGCATGGCAAGCAACGACCTTAACCACTCGGCCATCGACGCTTTTAAGTCTTAATTATTCTTTTTTATTTGTTTTTTGTTCAACATTTATTTAAAAAGTTTCAGGAATTCAAGGATAGCCAGTGTCAAAAAAATTTAAATTTAAAATTTTATAAACGTAGGTTATAAATAGGAGTATACACAAAACGTATTCAAGTTATCACAAAAACTTACGGTTTCGTAGAAACATTACTTTTCTATCCTACCTTTATTTTGATAAATGAAATTGCACGGTCAGCTAACTTCATAAAGCTTACTGAACCTGATACATAACGTTCCTACTAAAGGTCGAACGAAATGATTAATGGTGTCTGGTTTTTACTAGCTTTTTTTTACTTAGCACATTTTTTAAGTTCGAAAAAGATACGAGCATAGTCTTATAGCAAGCAAATAAATGGATGAAAAGACCATTACCTAAGACAAAAAATATTTTAATTTATGTAACACGGATTGTATTACATAAATTAAAAATTATTTCAATGTATTGTATATTGAGCTAAGTAATTGTGTACCTGATATCAAAACTAAAACATAATATTAATAGACAATAGACAATGTTATGCACTATTGTGGAGATGTAAAAGCAGAAAAGCAGACCCCGGGCTCCGGAAGGATGGAACCAGGAAAGAGCTAAGATGATGACGATGATGCACTATTCATAATAGCCAGTATGGTTGACTAAGGCCTTATCGCCCTAATTAAGCATAGGATTGTGCAGTATCATTGGGGACGTATATAGGCTGATGACAATGATGATTCATATTAGAATAATGCAATTGTTGTTTTGACGATTTATAAATGGACGTTTGTCGTTTTAGCCGATACCATGACTTTTTTCATTTTGGTAGACATAAGACAAACAGTAAAATATCATCAAGATAAACTATTTCTAAAACTGTAAGCAAGATTTTGACAACCATATCGCAAGTAGATTAAACTCTTACTGGATATAGGTCAAACTTTAACGTAAGGTTTAAAATAGTTTAAAATCTCCAAGAGATATTAAAAGACGTACTCCGTCATATCACATTGCCGGGGCGTGCAGAATACAGATGTTACGACCAAGGGAAGGGGATACCATTCGTCTGAACTAAGCATTTATAATATTCTGCTGGAAAGGTCTCGCGGGCATTCTGAAATACACGGAGATTTATTAAAAAACTGGCACTCTCTTGAGATTTTCTTGGCTAGAACTGCTCAAAATTGCAAGAGAACTCTTCATCTTTGTACGATCTATTTATTCTGTGGTAGAAAAATATCTGACACATATTTTTCTACCACAGAATAAATGGAAATAATTAATATTAAAATGGTTGAATCTTAAGATTATGTTGAGTTAAAATCACGTTCAGCAACAGGAGATTGCATTTATGATATTATTAGTATTCCACATTTGCGATGCTTCTACGCGATACCGACAAAAAGGCCTTAACAGACCGTCAGACGACAAAGTAATCCTCCACAGATTCCATTTTTCCATTTGAGGTCCGAAACCCTAAAAAATACCATCACTCAAAATCCGAAGGCATTACTGTTTGCAAAACATCATTCGCCATTCAATTACACCCGAAAATCCTATATAACATCAAAACATCCGTTCGCGCAGCTCCTAAATTCGTATTATCTTTTCCTCAATAAACCCCGTCGTATATCCTTATAACACGCGTCGTCTATATCCATTTCTCAAGTATCCTGAAGGAGTTTCCAGGAATTTCAGCGCTCCCGGAATGAGCTAGGAACGGTTAGGTAGCGGTTAGGAAGCTGTGGGCACCGGGCGTGTATCGTCGCAATTCATTGATGGTAGCCGATGAGTAATTCCAGACTGGTATGTGGAGTCGTTGGGAATTCAGAGGATGTAAAATTCTGGAGTTTAATGGTTACTCGTTTGTAAATCATGCATATTTAATAATTTCCAGAAAACTGAAAGTGTGATTAAAGTTCGGAATCTTCAAAAATTTACTATATAGAAAACATACTTTATTAAAAGCTTTCTTACCTTTTTAAGGTAAAACCTAACACTCAAAACATTTTGACTAAAAGCGTCACTGCATAACCAGTAACAAAAGTACTCTTATTTACTGGACAGAAGATATTTTTGCTGAGCATCGATTTAGAAGGGTTTAAATTTTCAATTTATAGTCACCCAAAAAAGTGTAATATAAAGAATCTTCTAAATATATATAACTCAAAGGTGACTGACTGACTGACATAGTGGACGGATCGGGCTGAAATTTGGCATGCAGGTAGATGTTATGATGAAGGCATCCGCTAAGAAAGGATTACCCGAAGCGAAGCGCGGGCGGGCCACTAGTTCTGCATATATAATTCCTTTATCTTACCATTAAGACTAGTAATTACCATTATGGCATAACAAATGATTATAGTACTTACTGTGATACTATGCCATATTACCACAACAGTCAGTCTAGCGCCTTCTTCCGCTAAGCCTCACTACTAAGTCCCACCCTCGTGTACGGTTCCAAAGATGAACAAACTATTCGGAGTGTAGTATAATTTGCTTGTTACACTTCAGAGATTGGTTTGCAGCTGCAATCTGAGCACTGAATTAATACAATTAACTGTTTCCCCCGGCTGATGAATTATGGGTTCTACTGAGATTAATGGTGGAACCTTATCGAACGTTCTCGATGGGAAATTGGAACATCTTTTCAATTATAGAACTTCTTCATAGTAGATTTTGAGTAGGTAGTGGGTTCGTTGTATTTGAAAATTTCTTTTTTGTTTCAGGTAAAAGAATAACAGTGTAAAATATCAAGCCAGTGCGTGAAAAACTCAAAACTAACCGCTGTTACTGCTCCGCGTACTGGACAAAGGTAATTATAACATTTACCATACCTAGTTTGTAACCATTTGCAATAGATATCGTTTAAACATTTATGGTTTTTAAATGCAATATTGTTTTTATCAGTGGTAAGTATATGGATAAAGAAGTAGAATAAAATATCAAAGAGAAGGCGAAATATCAAAGGGATTCCGATTTTATAAAGTATAAAATCGGAAGAACCCACCTTTCTCGCTCGAAAATTTTCATACGCGTTAACTTGTATTTATTCTTCGTCATATGTAACCCTCTCACGCTCAAGATCTAATCTTCAAACAACACACAAAGATCCCTAACCAAACTCTTAACCATCCGCCATTTTGACCTCGAACCGTTCAGAAACCAGTATCGCCATTAATCATTGATAAATAGAGCGCAGATTATTCATGGCGTAGCGTTTTACAGTTTCAGCGACGAATTGAAATTGGTTCGGGAGATTGCATTTTGGGCCGGTTTTTAGGGGCCCCCGGGCGATTTGAATTTTCTCTCAAAGAGTCTCGATGATGACCTTTTGCTGCCTTTTTATATTTACACAGCATATTGTACGGCCTGGCCGATAAGAATTGTATCACGATTTTTTCTGTGTAGTTACTTACTGAGTTTTTTTATGAAGTTTATCATGATCATCATTATCATCAGCTCATATACGTCCCCACTGCTGGGGCATGGGTCTACCCTCACCTTGAGCGATAAGGCCTTACTCAGCCATGCTGGCCAAGTGCGGGTTGTTCGACTACACAACCTTAGAATTTCGTCGTAGGTGTGCAGGTTTGATCACGATGTTTTTCCTTCACCGTTAAACAGTCGAATCGTACATATGAATTTCAAATTTGAAAACACAGTGGTGCGTGGAGGGGTTTGAAAAAAGCGTAGGTGGCCGAGTGGTTAAGGTGGCTGAGGCCGAGGTCGCCAGTTCAAAATTAAATGAAGTTAATACTTCGTAATTTTAATAATGACAGGGAATCATACACATTAACATACAACTAAAACCACCTTCCTACAATCAACATACAGTTTTTACAACATTGTTTGTTCTAGACGGGCCCACGCCAAACCACTAACACGCGCTTGCCAGGAGCTTTTACAATGCTCACAATATCTCGGGAAAAATTAAGCGTGAAATAATGCTGTAAAAATGCGTTCTCTATGTAAATGGCGGCGTAACCAGCCGAATACGCAATGAAGAGATACGCCGCGAGTTGTTCGCGTGTGTAACCGAGGTAGGTGTTCGATTTTATACTCCATTGCCTCATAGAGCTTACGGTTGTTGTGTGAAGCTGGATGCTTCCAGCTACTTTCTTCGGTCTTGTATTTACAAGAGAGATCATTTTGTTGTCGTAAGGTGAGGTTAAGTATAACCGTATGATATGATGTTCGGGCGCTCACAGTTTGGGTTATTTTGGTATAGCTTTTCATAGAAAGCAATTGAGTATACAGCAAAATGCATTATGGTCAATCACACAATGAAATAATCGAATATACACACACATAATTTCATCAAAGTCGAAGGATGATAAAAATAGCTATTATTCATAATAAACTCATAAATAGTAACAAACCTACATCTTATTTTTTTCCTAACTGTCTAAAGATGATGGCTTGGAGTAGCCTTAAAACATCCATTCTACATCACTTATGTCTATGCTAGGCTAATAAAACACTGAGACGATAGACATTTAAGCGCTGATTTACGTATTAAATAAATTTAAAATTAAAAACTCGGACGCAAATAACACTACAAATGCATTTAGAACCTTTTCAAACCCGTGTAAACATGCTATGGCGACTCATACCCATAGCCAACATAATACCGGGCAAGGTACCCAATCCGTCAGCACTGCCCTGCAGACCCTCGTCAAAGCGCAGATGTTACTGAGTCCGCTTTATGAAACAATGTACATAGAAATTTTAATCTTCCTGCCTTCTAGGCGTTGGTTCCTAAGGGACTGGGGAGGGCGATTTGTTGATGCTTTACGGGAATTTTGGGGGTACATGTGTACTTTTTTCCTTCTTCTCCATGTCGTTGAGGCATATGCTGAGGATGGGACCTAATGATCACAAATTAACGAGCCATGTTGTGTTTTATGTTTTTTTTTTTCATTTCTGTACGTTTGTGGTAATTTCACTTTTTTTATTCTTATTCTTTTTTTATGAAAGGCGTTCAAGGTAACCTTAATCCTCTTGTTAGTAAGTAGTGATCCACATATGAGGTCGACAGACACATTATTGAGCCTGTCCATCCTAAAGGCCTGCTTAGACGCCGTTTCACGCCCAGCCTGAAGAGCCCGAGATTATCTCACAATTGTGCTACTGAACTACTATAACCGGAAATAGCACGTAGGTACTTGTAGATTAGGTTCAAATACTGGCACGCGAGATAACCGCGGACAAACGAACTACTTTTTTGATAGCTTAAAATCAGCTGCATCTCTTTGACCACTGCCTACTCGTCTATGACACAGGCCGCAAATCTTAAAGACGTGTAAGCCACGCCCAAATTAATGTTCCTCGAAACTGATACAGTTGGCAAACTATGCCGATTCTAATGTGCCTTACCCCCCCCCCCTCTTTAAACCCCCCCTGGTCCTTCGGGCCGTCACTATAATTTACGAGCCTCTTGGGATTGCGTGTTGATAATTAAATTTATAGGATGCTTAGAACATCCCTCAGCCTTAATCTGACAAGCGGCAAGGAAAAACGAATTTAATATTGTCGTTCAAGGTATTTCCAAAAATGTTTATTGAAATCACCACAAAGTAACCAAGTGGTTTCGAAGATTTGGAACTTAAGTCTATAATGATCTCTAAATATAATAATAATCATCATCATCATCATCATCAGCCCATTCCTGTCCACTGCTGGACATAGGCCTCCCCAAATGTACGCCCCTTAATGTTATATAAGGCGTCCGACCGATTTCGGCCATGGCGGCCGATATCAATTGAGATCAGCCACGTGCGCAGGACATAATAATATTATAGTGTACAAGTGCGCACAAACACAAGTGCACACTCTCTATTCCCTTACTCTCGGTAATAAAACTCGTAAATAATTCGGTGAGACGGCAATCCGACATGACCGATGAGAGATCGGGCGCGGGACCACCGGCTTAACGTGCTTTCCGTCCGAGCAACGGGCGTTCAACCGCCAGCTTCCTAACTTCGGGCTGAGTAATTTCATCACAGAAAAACTCACACAAATTTTGTAATAGGTATAATAATGCAGTGAAAAAAATATTTTACAAAAGATCTATACCTACATATATGGCAACCGGAGGATCGCCGAAGTAAATTGCATAATGTTACTGATAATATAACGTGTTACTAATCAAATTGAGCTGAAAAATATTTTTTTAAGTTTAGTTTCCGAATAAGGCTACGTTTGCGAAAGTTGTGTATTTTAGGGAAGAATCTTTTACATGCCAGCATGTCAAGATAACATAAAAGATATATTAATACAATTAAATATTACAACAAGGGACGAGATATTAAAGAACCGATCATATACTATAACTACATGTAACTGTATATTAGCAATACAATACAGGCTTAGAAACGAACTTCCCACTACTGAAACTTTGATTATCACGAGAATAGACCAACTACAAATACAAAATATACGAATGAAATACCGGCTCTTTTGTCGCCCGAATGAAAATGTTCTTTGTTAGAAGCAGCTGATACTGAAACCTATACAAATTTTGCGCACATTCATGGCGCTTAGATTTGCGCACATAATCCAGACTCCAGGTAAAATATTATTTTAGAAACGTGAATACAAATGCGCAACAAGGTTTTACTGTTAATGCCTGATAGAGTAATAAGAGTTCGTGAGCATATTTCACATGAATCCAATTCCATAGTTGCAGTCATCCCTTCTTTTTAATTCTTACATATACATACGTATTGTATATTTTCGCGACTGTTCGCGAAAGGTCTGGTGTAAAATTAGTTATGCGTATTTCAAAAGTGGGATTACACATTTGAAAAAAATTATAATTTCACGGATGAAACTCCTGAACGGCACTTTTGTTTTTCAGTGACCACATTGCGTTGTGAGCTTTTTTTTTCGCTCAATAAGCGAATTTGGCCATTGATCTCGACAAACTATTAAGAGTTGTACGAAAATAGACCTTGTGACGATCGGAGATCTCCGATAGAGTCTCTGCTGAATGTGCCAGTTAAACTAGTTACAGAAACAAGCCAACTTGCACCAGTAAGTATTGAATCTCACCTTACACTTTGAACACGGTTAAACTTTTAAAAGCCCTTGGTGGCTATCCGTTTGCAGGACATCTAAAGAGCCCTTGTTTTCTAGAGTCAGTAATATTATTTATTGGTAAACTTGGCCCGGAGTTTGCCTTTATCGGGGATATAAGTTAGTTTCTTGTTGGGATTGGTGACGCATTTTTCAAGTGCAGTTTGATGCTGTGGTTAAAAATTAAGTTTCCTTCATGTATTGCAAAAAGCGAATTTTGAGATCTGCTGAGCTTATATTGGTGTATTTGTTGTTTTTTGTCAGGAGATGGTTCTTATAAAAGAAAATCGCGCGGTAAATTATGAACTGGCGGTATGAACTTCGCCGAATATGAAGTAATGAATCGATGTGGCTGAACCATCTACGCACGATTAACATTTATGACTTGCAAACAAACCCTTTACCTTTGCTATACCAAACTTCCAACTGAACTATGCAAACCCAAACGTCCAATCAGACCGATACCGATGCATCGCAAAAGGTCTCACAAAAACCATTCCTAGAGCGGCAAACGGTTGACTTCTCTTCGTTCCATCCATGCGTTCATATACGTCCCATCTATGTTCCGTGAGTGGTGTTCCGTGTAAACAGTGGCCTTGCCCTGCGGCGGCCCTGGATTAACAGAATGACCGCTTTTTCTCGTGTCCGAGTACGTGGAAATCGACTTTTTGCATGCAATCGATAGTGCCCTCGGGCCGGCTCTGTGATAAAGGTTTCTTTGCAAGTACTGTAACGCTTTAATGGTTTCTGTATGAGCTAGTGTGAAGTGAATATCAATTTGCATTGTAATTTACGAACTTTTGTTTCGTTTTATTTTAACTTAATTAATTAATTAATATCATAGGTAATTCAAATTCGATTCTGGAGTTTAGCCATTAAAATTGGTAGTAATCAAACTTTTTACAGAAATAGATTAGGCAGCTGCATTTTGATTTTTATTTAAATAAAATATTCCTATGTGATGTCATAATTGGAAGTCTCCCTTGGGGACAAACCCATTGTCATGACTTTATGACAATATCGCTAGTGGCAGCAAACGCTTAAAAACCATAATGTACGTAATGTTATGGTACTATTTATGTTAATTGGGGTAACATTCCTTTCTTCTCGACAGATTTATACGACGTAATATTATAATAAATTTCGTGTGTGTTCTACACGCTATTGTCTATTGGCCTACTTTTAACAACGCCCCTACGTAAACCCCTTACAGTATTCAATGAAGCAACAAGTATTATTAATTTGGTACCACATCACTTCTCATTCATAGTCATTTGGCTAAAAAGTTAGTTGGAAATGTTCAAACAAAATTGACACCGCCCGCTGCGACTTTGTGCGAAATTTGAATACTTTTGCTCGTACAAAAGTCAACCATAATGACATCGAGATAATAAGACAACCCGGGTGGGTAAGTTGTTTAATTTTAAGGGGCACTTTGAAGGGCCATGAATAATGCGGTACAGTGAAGTCAATTACCAAATTCTATAACATCAGGACTCTCGGTTGCCAATTTTGATATTGCTGCGGGCTCTTGTATGAGATTGGGGGGGGGGGATTTAATGATTTTATTGCTTAAGAAGTTGGGGTGTACTGTACTTGTTAGTTACATAATAGAGGGTTCGCTTTTTTAAGCACACGTATGCGCGTTGTAAAAATAAATTAACTATACTGCGACGGTCCTTATTATAATAACCAATAATTGTGAGAGACAAATAAACATTTTTATTGTTATAATGGAATTATAAATATTTGTGTGCACTTTTTTAACTCTATCTATGTCATAATTGTGGTATTTATTTCATAATATTACTTGTAACTCAAACATGGTTATTCTATATAACCTCTTACTTTACATGAATTACAACACAATCCGAGATTAAACCGATGAGCCACAAACTCTTTAAGCTAATTTTAAACTGTCATGGTTACACACATTGTAAAACTGAAACTGTCCCGGAGTTTCAGTTTTCTCTTTTTAAGCTATTTACAAAAAATGACAATGAACCGAAACCCCTTCCTCAATCGATCCAAGTCGAGCTTTGAGAAGGCGGCCATGTTTAAGCTCTCTCGGCCCATAAACCGTTTATGCTAATTCGGTGTTTTATGTATAACGCATATAAAATTTATTGGTCGCTGAAAAACTTGGCTATTAATACCGTTCAGACCGCATCCGATTAGGTGATGGTGCAATTCGCACGGTAATTAATTTGCGGTATATCGTTTAAACCCTTTTCTACTGTACTAATTCTTATTTTAAATACTTTTTGAAGTTTGACGTAAGAAAATGTGGCTTTAATTTTGGTGGCAACATTTTGGCCATTAGCACTTACAGGGTTAACGCCACATTAGATCAAACGAGATTTTGTGAAGAAACGGGTAATGAAACGGCAATTAACCAGTAACTTGGTTTAGTTAATCCAATCCTGGATAGTCGTGTTGCTTTTGAAGTACAAATAGCTCAGTCTATGCATTTCCACCCTCCTTGGTCACGCAAGCGAAAAACAATTTAATTTGTGCCTACGTGGAATGACAGGTTGAGTGCCGACGACGTCAGACTGTGATGTTGTTATTTTGTCAGTACATAGATATATACATAGCAATCTTCTATAAGAAATATATATAAAAAAATATTACATGACATCACATAAATTAACCCGATTTTGAAGTAAATTGTCTAAGTTGTGTTACGGATATCAGAAATATCAGTGGTATACACAAATGACACACAGACTCGGAACAAAAACGCCGATTTTATCATACAAATATTTGACCAGAGAGGGAATTGAACCTACGACTGTTGGCGCAAGAGACATCCAATGCGCCATCGACCCAGTCAAAATCATTCGATGCTCGACGATAGGTTACTTTTACGTCATGAGCATCTTTTTCTTGGAAAATTCATCAGACTCCATTTTATTTTCGTCGAAAAAACTTTTTTACTCTACCTACTAATGAACCTATACAAACTACTTTGTTCAACAGCCTCACTACACAGCGTTAACCCACAACTATTCATTACTTCCCTTCGACATTTCTTCGTCAGCCTTCAGGTCAGGAACGTTGAGTGATGACGGCGGCCGGGTTTCGTCCCTAGAACAACTGGATTGACGATTTCATTGTCCATGATCAATGGTGTAAGTACAGTCCTGGCTTTGAAGGCGAATAATGGTTTTCTACTGATGAAAATAAATCTTGTCCACCATATTGTGGCGGACTGGAAATACAGATGTCGCTAGTCTAAACGTTTATGTGTATGTTATATCTGGGACTGGGACATTTCCACACTCAGTCATATAACCCCAAACTAAGCAGGTACTATGGGCATCAGAGACTACTGATTTACATACAAAGATATTTATAAATACATACTTACATACATAATTACACCCAGACACGGAACAAACACCAATGTGTCCGTTATTAATGTTAGTTATTTATTATTGTAAGAGCAGTGGATAAGTTTGCAGACCTTTGCCCAGCAGTGAAATGATATTATTGAAAAAACTGTATTATTGTTATTGTTATAATATAGTAAACAAGTGATTCGGTACCGATACACGATTCCTAAGCGAACAAACATTCGTCCCAGATTACTCCATCTCGCATTGTCTCAGCGCAGTCATCTGTAGCGGTACCATGAGTTGGCTATCGAAAACTTACGTACGTTAAAAACCTATCGAGTTGTTTTTTTCATACGACCGATTTTAGTTCTTTCTAGCACAAGTTTTTCATAGACATTTACGTAGGCGATATCGAGTCCGTAATTTTTAAACTCATGGAAGCGCTACTGGTTAGTTTGCGAATATTAGCTGGTTCGGCTTTAATGGCGGAATGGCGGATGAGACGATGATTCTTCTCATTTGAAGTGAAAGCACTTTTTATGTAGTGTAGGCGTCATAATAAAGGATAGATACAACTAATTAGGTAAGTATCCATAAATATGTCACGTAGATGTAACAAATGAGTATAGAAAATAATTTGTTTGATAGGCACTTATTCAGAACACGACATTTATCACAACTTTACTGCTACTACCTTATTGCGGGAAGTACGTAGTTCAAAGAATTTTTGGAGAACTTGAATGATCAGTATTGATTAATATGTCAGATTGTTGTCATACTTAATCGTATACACTTGTGCAATACAGTACCCCAATCGCATCGACACACGATTCCCAGGCGAACAAACATTCGTCCCAGATTACTCCATCTCACATTGTCTCAGTGCAGTCATCTGGTTAGTTTGCGGATCTTAGGCGGTTCGGCTTTAATGGCGGAATGGCGGATGACTGAAGCGTCCATTGTCGGTCACAATACACATTCAACGGAGCGCGTGGAGTAACTAAGAGATGGTGGTGTAAGTCACGAGTGAGTCTGTGCTTTGTCTGAACATTAATCGTTTGAAGTAATACTAGTTCTTTTAAACTAATTAATTAGGTTGGCGCAGCGACCCAAAATGAGTCTTGGCCTCCTATAATAAGCTCCTCCAGCTAGGCCGGTCCTGCGCCACTTCCCGCCAGTCGACCAATTACGACACTTTTTTTAACCGACTTAAAAAAAGGAGGAGGTTCTCAAAGGATAGTGCTCCTTTTAAAGTTGTCACATAAGTTTCCAGATTTTAAACGAGGCACCTTCTTCTAATTAGTTAGTCGTAGGTATAGATACCACGATATATTCGTTTTAAGTATAGGTGTGACTCTTGTAGTGGTTCATCTAAGTAGGTTTATATCCGTAAATTTGTCGCAAAGATACAATAGATTAGGATATAAAATCATTTATTTACTCAAGTACTACTTACAAATTTTAGTAAGATGTTATGTATACTTATTTAGAACACGTTTTAATGCAATGGTCGCATTATGGAAAAATAAAGTCAAGATCATCATCAACATCATCAGCCCATTTACGTCCCCACTGCTGGGGCACGGGCCTACCCTAAGCTAGGGCGATAAGACCTTAGTCAACCACACTGGCCAAGTGCGGGTTACACAACCTTGAAACCCTTTCGCATGTGTGCAGGTTTCCTCAAGATGTTTTCCTTGACCGTTAAAGCATCAAATTCGTACACATGAATTTCAGATTTGAAAACACATGGCGGGCTTGAACTGGCGAACTTGTTTAATCACGCCATCGACGCTTTTTTTGAGTCAAGATAACTTCAACCATTATCTAAGTACTACGTCATACGCTTGTCCTATGCCTTAGACCAAACCCGGGCTAATGTTCTTATGACCGCACTTACCGCAACCCTTGTATACGCTAAACTAAATATGATCGCACCTAAAATAGCAGACTACTCGGAGCTACAATATCCACACTAAGAACTCCCACAGAATAGAGAATTTGACTAGGATTTTATTTTGCTTGGCTGGAAAGTCCTCATAAAAACTGCTGAAAGAATTACTTTGGTGTCTCCAAAACTCGTCGAGATTTTAAATTTTGTATTAACATATTTTCGTAATATTATGAGCCATCCCGTGACCACGTAACAATAAAAATGTTAAGTGTATGGTTAAGGTTTAAAATAATTAACCATTACTTTGATGCAAAACATTTTGATACTAGTATAATCATCAGGAGTGGAAACGACTTAAAAAAAAACAATTTAATAAGAAACGAACGTTATTTTAATCTTTAAATGATTTCAACAAAAATTAACATAAATGGAGGTAAAACGAAATAACAAAATCTAGGCAACTCTAAATGCACTAAAATACTGATTGCTATCTTATAAACACAATAAGAGATCACAAAAATAAATGGCTCGCATGACCGGCCGTAACGATTCCGACAACTTGACGCTTCGAGTGCAGGGCAGCAAAAAGGGGCTGTGCAGCGCGCCGCTCGCTATTTATAGAACCGGTCGGCGAGCAGGGTGGCTCGACGGGGGAAGCGCTTACACGGCCTCTCCTGACCGTGTGTCGTCCTCGACACTGTCCGCCTGTGCGGCACCACTGGGACCAGCGATGCCTGGCACAGAACCATCATCTTCTTCTGGATCCAGTGACGGCATAGACAACCCAGCCGAGTTTGATGGCGTCGCTTCAGGTTCCTCAATTTCAGTATCTGTAAAAGGCACAGACTTTAAAGTAATGGAAAGCAGTCGTACACACAACATACTCATACGTTCACACCCTTCCTTGATATCATCTGTCATTTAATTCATACATCAATCTTAACACGAGGAACTTTCATTCGTCGTCATGGTACATGCGCACATACATTAATAATAATAATCGAGACGTCTCTTAAAAAAACAAACCAATACCGAGCTCAGGCCTTCCTTTCCGTTATTCAGGTCTCATGATTTATCTTGAAACCTAACCCGACTAACGGGTTGATAGCGGCTTGACTCATTGTCAACGCTAAGGGTGGAAGACAAACTTAACAACACCCAGATTTTAGCACTATGGGCGGAAGACTAACTTAACAACACCCAGATTTTAGCACTATGGGCGGAAGACTAACTTAACAACGCCCTGATCACGTCGTCCCCCTGGGCGGAAGACTAACTTGACAACGCCCAAGGTTAGACGCAGTTGCCACAGGTGGAAGACAAACTTAACAACACCCGGCTTCCTGCAGCCACACTTACTCTCGAAGAATGCTGCACAAGTCTCGGGGCACCACTCGCCTCGCCACGGCACCATGTGTTGCGCTGCTGCTTGGGTGGTTTTGCCGTAGGCCCCGCTCAGCAAGCACAGCTCGTAGCGTCCGCTCGGCAGTACTTTGATCACCTTATAGGGACCACGCATGCCAGGATCGAGCTTTCCTGTACTCTGCGAAAATTTAATAACAAACACACGATCGTTAAGATTAAATGTACGTGGAACATGTCTTTGTCGGTTGACACGCTCATCCTGCTTAGCTTGATTCTCCTTCAATAGCTGGCGAGATCAGCTACGAGTGACTTCGCGAAGTGTCTCTCTATCTGGAGCGGCTCCCTCGATGGCCACGTCTCGTACCAGCGCACGGATGACAGGGGTTGTCGCCTCCGTTCCGATGAGCAGGTTCATTGGGGAAGCCTGTGTGGTCTTCTGCTTCGTGATGTTCAGTACTAACTGAAGTTTCCACAGGGTGTCGGGCCACGAAGCATTCTTCTGATTAACTTCTATGCGAAGCATGTTAAGGACCGTCCTTACGTACCTTTCCACTTGACCATTCGCGTGGTGCATCTCCGGTGTAATGTAATGAAGATCACAGCCCAACTCGCTGATCCAGCTAACAAACTCGTGTGACTCAAACATCCGTCCTTTATCGGCTATTATTAATTTGGGTGCACCGAAAAGCGATACGGCCTGAGAAACTATGCGTTTCAGTTCGGATGTATCTTGCCGATACATAGGGTATAACAAGGAAAATTTAGTGAACGCGTCAACCATGACGAGAACAAACTTATAGCCATTGCAGCCAGGCAGAGGACCAAGAGCGTCCATGTGCAGGGTATGAAAGGGCACGTCTGGTTTTTCCCATGACGTGATATTTTGTAGCGGAGCCCGGGGGACACGCTTTTTAGATATGCATATAAGACAATGCCCGATATATTTAGAGACAAACTGTCTTAATCCGGGGAACCAAAAATGGCGTAAAATTAGATCTAAGGTTTTGTCAACTCCTATGTGTTCATGTTCATCATGAAATACTCGGAGAAGGCTAAGTCGGTGTCCTTTGGGTATATAACACAGCAGCCGTGGCTCCTGTCCTACAGGTATATACTTGTAGTACAAGAGATCACCGCGTACCACATACCGGCTGGGATCGAGATCGCCCTCTCGGAGTTTCTGTATCAGGTCTTGAGTCTCATTGTCAGCTAACTGAGCCACGTGTGCCCAATTGCGAGGTCTAGACAGTTGGTTCACGGAAAATACTGGATTTCGACTCAAATAATCCGCATGGGGCATCATCACACCCTTGCGATACTCAATCGTGAACTCGAAATCCTGAAGGTAAATCCACCAGCGAGCCACCCTAGGCAGTAGATCCTTTTTGCGCTCAGTTGACTTTAAGGCATTACAGTCTGTAACTACCTTAAAGTTCAAGCCTACCAAATAATGGCGAAAATGTTGGAGCGCCTTGACCACCGCCAGAGTTTCGAGCTCATAAGAGTGATAGTTACGCTCAGCGCCTTGTGTTACTTTACTAAAGTAAGCTACTACCCGTTTGCGACCATCAGGATGTTGTTGGAGTAGAACTGCCCCGTAGCCCGCGCAACTTGCGTCCGTGTGGACTTCGGTGGGGAGATTTGGATCAAAAATGGCGAGTACCGGTTCGCTAGTCAGCTTTTTAATTAAGTCCTTGCGGATAGACTCGTGTTCTGGGGTCCACTTAAAATCGACGGCCTTTTTGGTTAAGTGTGCAATTGGAGCCGTAACAGTGGCATAATCCCTAATATACCGACGGAAGTATCCAGCCAGACCAAGCAGCTGACGGACTTGTTTAACACTCTCCGGCGGGGCTGTGTTAACCAGCGCCTCAACCTTTCTTGGGCTCGGGCTACCCTGACCCTCACTCACTACCCTACCTAAGTATTCTACCTCAGACACCAAGAAAGAGCATTTCTTTACATTTATAGAAAATCCGGCTTTAGTGAGGGTGTTAAGCACCTTGCGTAGGAGCTTTACTCCCTCAGCAATACTGTGACTTAGTAAGAGCACATCATCGACGTAAACTAAAACGTTTCCCTCATTAATTAGCTCGCGCAGAGTGTCGTTTATGATGCGTTGGTAAACTATGGGTGAGTTGGCCAGACCATACGGCATTTTTATGTACTCAAAATGATCTTCGGGGGTCACAAAGCCTGTCAAATGAACGCATTCTTCCTTAAGGGGAATTTGGTGGAACCCTGTTGCCATGTCAAGGCTAGTGAAGTACCTATAGCTCCCTAATCGGTCAATGTGGTCGTCTATCAGGGGAAGGGGGTAACGGTCTTTGACCGTGATCCGATTGAGGGCCCTAAAGTCGACGCAGAGGCGGTCGGAGCCATCGCGCTTCTTCACGAGTATAATTGGACTAGCATACTCTGATTTTGATCGCCTAATAACGCCCTTTTCTAAGAGATCACTAGTTATTTCCCTAACCTTAAGCTTTTCTGGGTAAGAAAGCTTGTAAGGCCTATATACTACTGGCGTAGGGCTCGTAAGTTTTATGTCCATCTCACCGGTCTTAACAGTAGTCGCGGCGGTGCCCGTTATAAGAAAGTCAGAAAACTCCCCTATAACAGACATAAGGCTCTGTAATTCTTCGCCTTTAAGAGGGGTGTTAACTTCAGGCTTGTTAGCATTGACAGCGTTGACATGGACACAACCCTCATCGGAACGCGTAAGGTATTGCCTATTTTTAGTTCGCACGTAAGTAATCCCATCCCTATTCAAAACATCCGTGCCGATTATTATAGGCGCGTTCATAAACGAAGACGGAACCACTACCAAGTCAACTTCGATGGATATATCACTAAACTCAATTGTTACGGTGACGTACGAAGTAGCGACTATTTCGTTTTCGCTTATGCCTTTCAATACGCAACGTTTAGGCTTAGGCTGGCACGACAAGTATTTAATAACATCCGAGGATATCAGGGACACATCGAGGGCACCGCTATCGATAAGGACATCAACTGGTATGCCATCTACTACAGCTGCCGTGACGTCATTATTTCGCGAGGAATCAGCCCTATAAGAGCAAAAGTTGACACTACGCTGATTTCGAGACTCTGACCGTGCCTTCGCAAAACACACATCTTCTGTGTGTCCCTGCTTCCTACAAAACGTACACGCCTTATTACTGCTAGTACTTGGCTGGGTATTGGTAGGCACAACCGTCTTAGACTGCCTACATTCACGTCCTAAGTGACCACGTTGGCCACACTTAAAACATTTTAAATCCCCCCTCAAGTGCGGAGGTTTCACAAAGGCACGCTTCTTGCTATTGACGGTAGAATTGTTAAATTTGTCCCTGTTTGGCTTTGTGTAAATTGACAGGAATGAAACCAAATTGTCCGGAGTTAATTCTGCGTTTGCGGCAGCTGCGCGAATCTGAGGACTATCTATCCCGCGAATAACAATAAGCGTTCTAAGTTCATCACTAAGACCTTCGACTACTCTTAGACGTAATAAGGTGCGGCGCGCATATTCTGCGTACGTGCTATATTTATCCGACGTAGTATTCATCGCGTCAAATAAGATATTTGCAAAGTCTAGCTTCGCAGGACAAAGCGCCCTAAAATCACGTTTAAAGTTGCTCCACGTCCGTTCACTAGTCACCCATTCGCCTAACCACACCTTGGCATCCCCCTTAAGACCAGAGGCCACGCGTGACAAACATTCATGGTCGTTCCAATTATTAGCGTCCCTAGCGCGGTCTACCTCCTCACACCACGTATCGAAATTATTAATTGCGGGATCGAAAGATGAAATAAAATAGTGTTGGGAATTTACTTTCGTAGGGTTAATTGTTTTGATAGCTTCTATTAAAGCATGAGCAAGGGTGGATGTCTCAGAGCGCGAGGCTGATAATTCCTTGGTACGGTCTGGTAATATTGAAGTCGACGAATAAACAGGACTTTGCAACCTTGGTGTATTTGAGCGAGGCGCCTCCCTACGGCGACGGTTATCCGACAATCGAGAGCGCGATCTACGGGGGGTACGAGTAACGCGGCGACCCCGAGACCGACTATCGCGAGAGCTTTGCGAAGAATGCCTGTCTATCCCACGCGAGCGACGCGAGGCCCTCACACTCGAACTACGTCTATCTCGGACACGCGAGCCATTCCTTTCGTGTCGTTGCCGGCCACTCGAGTTACGTCGCGCACGGCTAGTTTCGTTCGACCTACGCTGGGAATCGCGCCTGTCCCTAGACCTGCGACGGTTACGTTCACGTGACCCACCTCGAGCGACGTGCCGATCGCGGCTACGTGACCTTGAACGCACCATGTTCGAAAGCCAAGCGAATAAATAATTCACCTACCTTATACAATAAGAAAGCAATCACTTCACTACACAAATTAGGCAAAGCACAAAACAACACTTTTTATACTAAACAGGTTAGTTATCTCGTTTTCCTCCTTGCGTGGGCAAAAAGTCCTTTATCCCACTTCTGATATAATCATCAGGAGTGGAAACGACTTAAAAAAAACAATTTAATAAGAAACGAACGTTATTTTAATCTTTAAATGATTTTCAACTAAAATTTAACAAAAATGGAGGTAAAACGAAATAACAAAATCTAGGCAACTCTAAATGCACTAAAATACTGATTGCTAACTTATAAACACAATTAGAGATCACAAAAATAAATGGCTCGCATGACCGGCCGTAACGATTCCGACAACTTGACGCTTCGAGTGCGGGGCAGCAAAAAGGGGCTGTGCAGCGCGCCGCTCGCTATTTATAGAACCGGTCGGCGAGCAGGGTGGCTCGACGGGGAAACGCTTACACTAGTATTACTGCAAACGATGGCCCTTATTCAAAATGATCGCTAAGCCATGTTTTTTTTTTATAAAGTTCTCGTTCTAATTTTGACGTACATTTATGAACCTTACCCACCATATTAGACCTTTACCAACAGCAATCAATCAACCAAAGGGCAAGACAACAGTTCCTCACACAACTCCGTCTCTACCACGAATGATTAGTTGCAGCTTAATTACCTCTTATCGGAAGCGGGCAACGCCTGGAAGCAGACTATTGCGAGCTGGTGCTGTTTCAACAGCGATAAGCTTTGAAGCTTATCAAAACATACCAGCTGCTCAGTCGATGCATTTCGCATTTGGAAGCACAAGGATGTAAAGCTAATCTGAATAGACTAAAACCTACGGTTCCAAGAGTCGTGGGTTCGATTCCCACTCGGGACAAATATTTGTGTGACGAACATCGGTGTTTGTTCCGTGTCTGGGTGTATTATTAAATATATTTAAGTTTATTTGTGTATCCACTGTTGATTCTGATACCCGTAACACAAGTGCTTAAGCTACTTACCATGGGATCAGATCAATGTATGTGATGTTGTGTAATATTTATTTATTATTATTATTATTTATTTAAACTACTGTGGTAGTGAATTTGGTATTTTAAGGGATTTCACTACTTCCATAAGTACAGTCAGCCAAAAATGTGGTCGACCACCCCACGATTGAGATTCGTTTGTACGTCATGAAACAACAAGGTAAATTTTCTCCGGCAATAAGATTGTGTCAGTGAAAAGTCAACCTTAGCGATCGTTACATCTTGCAGAAACTTTTGTCAAAAGTGGTAGACCACTTTCTTGACTGACTGTACTTAGGGATCCAGAAGACAGGTTCAAACCAAAAGCGTGTTTAATAATTTTCTAACTGGCAATATCAGGGAAAAATTCGAAGGCTTCAATAAGCTGTTGGTTGGTGTTATGGTTTCGCACGTCTGGGTGCGATTCCTGGAAGGACGGGTGTTCAAATCCCCGGTCAATAGAGGAGCAATTGAATATTTTCCGTTTTTTTTAAATATTAGAAACAGCCAGTGCAAGCTTTAGCACAATTTTTTACAGCGAATTTAATTGTTTGTTTTAAAAATATGGGCTCTAAAGAAATAACCGTCTCAAGTTATCAGACAACACATCACATACATTGGAATGGTACATGACACATATTTGTGTACTGATAGAAGAAAGTGAAATGAGCATCCATTTTGTTTTAAACCTGTGTCAGTCAGCCCAAGATTTTGTGAGCGCTCCAATAAAAAATAAATTAATGGTGGGTGCGTAAGAAAATAAAAAAAATATGTATACAAAAACTTTCTAAAAAGGAAAATGTAAAACTGTGATTCATCCCTAAACTAAGGATAAGTAAGTTCAAGATAAGGCTATTTAAATGTATTTTATAGCTCCAAATAAAACACGCCACTAACCCAGTATTATTTTAATGGACATTCATTAATATTTTAGTTGGAATCGCAATAAACGGTCCACTTTAAGAACGAGGATACATAAAACAAATGAATCAGCAGATTCAACATTTGTGATTAATGGACTGGCTCGGTGGAACAGTGGTTAGTGACCATGGCTGGCGGTTCCAAGAGTCGTGGGTTCGATTCATACTCAGACATCGGTGTTTGTTCCGTGTCTGGGTGTGATTATGTATTCAATTATGTATTTAAAAATATATATGTTTGTATATTGTCTCTGATGCCCATAGTACAAGATCTGCTTAGTTTGGGGTCAGATGACCGAGTGTGGAAATGTTACAGATATTTTTTTTTAAAGTCTCAACTCCTGATTTAGCAGTAACTATTTTATCTTATCTATTTTATTTTATCTGCTTCGTTGTTCTATTGGCAGCAAGCGCTGCATAAGAACAGAGAGGTCCCCTGTTCGAGTCCGGGATCGGGCAAAATTTGTGTGAGTTTTCAACCGACTTCAAAAAGGGAGGAGGTTCTCAATTCATCTGTACGTATAATATTTATTTCTGTAATGAAATTACTCATCCCGGAGTTAGGAAGTTGGTGGTTGAACGCCAGTGCCTCGGAAAGCACGTTAAGCCGGTGGTCCTGCGCCCGATCTCTCATCGGTCATGTCGGAATGCCGTCTCACCGAACTATAAGGGGAAGGGAACAGAGAGTGCACTTGTGTTTGCGCGTACACGTGCACTATAACACGTCCTGAGTAGTTTGCTAATCTCCATAGAGATCAGCCGCCATGGCCGAAATCGGTCGGACGCCTTATTTTTCTTATTATTAGTTTAATGGACAGTCATTAATATTTTAGTTGGAAACGCAATAAATGGTCCATGCTTAAACTAGGATGAATCAGCAAGTTCAACCTTTGTGATTTATTGAAGCCACAACTCCTGATTAAAATTAGCAGCTATATTTTATACGGACAAGATTTATTCACGTTAACCCGTAGATAATCGACATAGTGATCGTATGAGTAGTATGGATCGTTAAAAGGCAGTTTGTGGGTATTTTGCGATGCCGTTGATATATAAGGGTTCAGGAAATAAAAACAAATCGCCATCGCTGTTTTATGAGAGAGGGATTTGAGATTTTTTAGTGTCGTTAGATGACGCCATGATTCCGCGTACCATTTTACTGTTTGGTTTAAGTGAGTGGTGATTCATAAATTGTAGAGTCGTTTGCGATTGATATACATTTACATACTCGTATACTCGTATACCAAACCGATGAAAAAAAAGACGTGTGGCACTCGGTGACTGCCGCGCTATAGCTATTGCATAGCATCGTCCGATTTCGGAGCTGCTCGTCTCGATTCATGCGAGTTTCGTAGAGTCGTACAATACGTCTAACCGCACGCACACAAACACCGTGCCGAAGTCTAAAGAACTGAAACGACGTTAGACGATTGTGAGGTTTTTTTCGTTACGGAATTTCTTGGTACGGTCGCCGCGCTCAAAGCCCGCGATAAAAGCTATGCAATAGCTTAAAAAAGAGTTAATTTAAGACAGTTCGTTGCTTCGGATGAATATTATCTGCGCCAAGAATCCTTGCTAATATTATAAATGTAAAAGTAACTCCGTCTGTGTGTTACACAATCACGCCTCCACACACTAATACTGAAACCGATTTGAATGTAATTCGGTACAAATATATATGATGACGATGATAGTCTAGAGCTTGAGAAGGGACATATGACACGTTTTAACCAACACCGCTATAAAGGAGTAATGTTTTGCGCTCGTACTGTGTTTTTGTGTGATAGCTATACATTAGTGATTGTTCTGTGCTTGGGTATATTACTTATATATGCCGCTTTTGATTCTGATTTCCGTAACACAAGTGCAAGCTACTTAGCACAGGACCAGATCAATATTAGTATGCATTTCCCTTATTTTTAGAAAACATCTGTCTCGCGTGTTGAATAGGTAATAATTATATTTAAAAAAACTAGTAATTATGCCAGTCGAAACGTCGAGGAGTAAGTAGCTATGTATTTGCTAGTCCTCATATCGCATTTGGACTAATAAACAGTTTAATTGTAATGGAACCAATGAAACGAAAAAGTCTTAAATTTTAAATATTAATGATAAGTTCGTTTTCTTTGAAATTAGTCCAGTAGAAAACATATCCGTAGTAGGAACTTCTTGTTAAGCAATAGTATTATTGTTTTATTCGTTTTCTTCAACAGTACAAAGTGACAGCGCTAGAATTAAAAGTCTGTTCTTTAAAAAACTCAAACGGACGCTTGATGGGAAAATTAGAAAATTATAGCTTACCTTCCTCGAACTAGACTATTAATAAATAATAAGTAAGACGGAGTCCATTATTAGCCTGCGATAGAATATAACCGTCAAATGATAGAGGTTTATTTAAAGCGCGTGAGGAAATTGTGGTGTCTAGCTTGTTTTATGCTAGCTTGTTAAGTTTTTTAATTCACGTAATTTTACTAAAGAAAAAACAAACATTTTTGTAATTTCATATTAGTGTGTAATTTTAAAATCGCGCAATATAATTTTTAATTGTCATGGTTACACACATTTTCAGTTTTCAAAATTTCAAATGTTACGTATTAAAAACCTCGTTTTGTTCCGCTTTAATGATCGTAGCTTGATATATAAATTGAAGAAAAGTCTTGCTTAATACTGAACTAATTCGTAAAAGACAATTTATACTTCCTGAATTCTAATCAATCGTTTCTGACCATACCAAACCAAAAGACCCTCTTTTAATACCTACATACGAGTATTACCACACAATAGATAGCCAAAAAAATCAACCAACGTACGAATCCATAGGTTATAAAACCTATCTATTTGCTTTACACCCGATTACTAGACATTGTACCTACATCGAGTCTCCGTCTACCACAGAGTATTAATTTCACCGTACTCTGAATAAATAAATAAATTAATAATAAATACTACACAACATCACATACATTGATCTGATCCCGTGGTAAGTAGCTCAAGCACTTGTGTTACGGAAAATCAGGATCAACAGTGGATACACAAATAAACTTAAATATATTTAATAATACACCCAGACACGGAACAAACACCGATGTTCGTCACACAAGGATTTGTCCCGAGGGGGAATCGAACACACGACTCTTGGAACCGTAGGTTTTGAACCTTAGTCACTAACCACTGTTCCACCGAGCTAGTCAAGTAAACAATGGCACGCACGTAACTCTCGCAAAATGTACTTAAAAAGCCGTGTTAGCTTAGAACATTAGCTCGGTAATTTGTTACCACGTCTCCCGGCGACTCTGCTTGTTCCTTGTTCCCTGTTCCCGGGCCAAATTAAATTAGCATACATGTCCGTAATTTACGCGCGTCTTAAACTTTAGGTTTTCATTACGTAGGCACCTACAATATGCTTGGGAGGTGAATGCATTAATGACAATGGGGAGAACAATTGTGTTCGTTAAGGTATAGTAATTTAAACAATCATTAGGTTTTTAGATTTAAGAGCGATTTCTGGATTTGAATTTAAACTAATTTAACGCATTGAACTCGCGTTTGAGAATTAGTCATTAGGAGATCTGACGTTTTGAGCTATTTACATCGTTGTAAATCTCGAAACGGGTCTCTGACGAGAACTTGAAGTTCTGTTATGTTTCGTAAAAATCGATTATCAACAATTTTAGTCTGCGAGACTATGTCTATTTAAGTAAGATTTTAGACTTTCGCGTTCCATTACACTAAATATTAGACTTTATGGGTCTACACGCGTTATTAGGAGTAGCAAATTACATAGCTACTTACTGCCCGACGTTTCGACTGGGTTACACCAATCGTGGTCGCGAGCGAACGTCGGGCAGTAAGTAGCTATGTAATTTGCTACTCCTAGTTACGCGTGTAGACCCATAAAGTCTAATATTTTATGTCTATTTAAGTCAAATTGATCAAAGGTTTTACATACTCAAAATGTATAGGCTCTTATCACATGAATCCTATATAACATTATACAAATACCTTGGCCTTCAAGCATATAGCTTCATATGATCCGCTTAGAGGCATTTTTATTTTCCACTTTGAATGTTTAGCTGGTAAAACAATGTTTCAGACTAAACGGTTTTGGGAGCACACAGCGGAAAATTGGTCGCCATTAAGAGGTTTAAGCTTTATTTTTTCTGTCTCCCCAACTGTTGGTAATTAAACGACAATTACCGAAATCTCGAAAGAGGGAAAGTTAGGTCGGTTCCTCTTTTTTCATTACGCCCCGTTTTAATACGACGATTTGTTGCGTATAAATAAATAAATATTTACACAACATCACATACATTGATCTGATCCCGTGGTAAGTAGCTTAAGCACTTGTGTTACGAAAATCAGGATCAACAGTGAATACAAATAAACTTAAATATATTTAATAATACACCCAGACACGGAACAAACACCAGTGTTCGTCACACACATATTTGTCCCGAGTGGGAATCGAACCCACGACTCTTGTAACCGTAGGTTATGAACCTGAGTCACTAACCACTGTTCCACCGAGCCAGTCAAAAATGTTTCCTTCGTGTGACGAGTTGCAATTTATAGTTTTGGAGCGTAGTCCTTTGTTATGATGTGTTTGTAAGTTTTGAAACCTTTTAAGCTATTGCATAGCTTTTATCGCGGGCTTTGAGCGCGGCGACCGAACCAAGAAATTCCGTAACGAAAAAATCCTCACAATCGTCTAACGTCGTTTCAGTTCGGTAGACTTCGGCACGGTGTTTGTGTGCGTGTGGTTAGACGTATTGTACGACTCTACGAAACTCACACGAATCAAGACGAGCTGCTCTGAAATCGGACGATGCAATGCAATAGCTTTACCGCGGCAGTCCCCGAGTGCCACACGTCTTTTTATTATTATACACCGTGAAATTTTAGTGGTTGTTTTCCCGCAGTAAATTGATTCTATCTTAGTAGAACAAAAGATGTGTGCAGTTCTTTTTTGGTAAAATCAAAAAATGCCGGTTTTACGAAAGGTTTAACCGTAACTCGAAAACACGTTCGAACCGCTTTATGACTTAGGGTGAAGAGCTTCTTTTGCTTTAAGCATCGATTTCATGCAGCAAGCAGTACCTGAATACGTCACATCTTCAAATAGCTTCTCTCGTTTTCGAGTTGGAAAATTATTATTCTGAAAAATCGAAAAAAGAAATGTTTTTTTTGAGGAACAATTGGCATGATTCGATAATATTACTAAAGGCAAGTCGTTCTGCCACGGGAAAACAACCACTAAAATTTCACGGTGTATAATTTTAAACTGTCATGGCTACAGAAAACTGTAACTGTCCGAGATATTTACCAAGAAACAAAACAACATGGAAAATATCCCGGACAGTTACAGTTTTTTCTCACCGTTCTTTTATATTGAAATGCTATCTCAATCGTGAAATAATATGAGTTTTTTGCGCAGTCTAATTGAATCAGAACTATTACTTATCACACTTTTTCTACATTGAATAGGTTCTTTAGTAATTAAGTCAGTTTAAACCTAAATATTTTACGTTGGGAAATACGAAATGATCCGGTTCCTATAATTTATAAATAAGATTTCATGCGCCACTATTATTACCATTCACTTCTAATTATTTACACAACGGCTTTCAGGGTGAGTGCGACAGGCTCAATATGGTATATTGTGCCTGTCGACCTCATATTTGGATCTCACTATCGCTTACCATCAGGTGGAGTGAGGTGAGGTGTTAGCTCATTATAAAAAAAAACAGCTTCGAAGAAACGGCAAAAACTGTCCCACTCCACTTACATTATCTGGAACAGTTGAAAAGACAACATCAAAATTATACAATAAACAAGTGCCAACCTGCATTCCTGGGTAGTCCATCGTCTCCGTCCTGTCTCTATTGTCCCTTCAAACTTCTGTGAGCTTCTGCAAGCTTCGGCGAAGAACTTATTTACAATACAGTTTCACAACAGCTCCTCAGCGGCTAGTTTTGTTTACATTCTTTTGACGGGTCCGTTGTTTCAAAAGATCTCTATTTACTTAACCCTCTTTGTAACGCTGAAAAAATATTGGAGCGGAAGCGGTAATCGCTTCCGCTTTTGATTTTGTTATTAGATGCTCGATTTGAAAGTAAAGAAAATTAAAAGTTTGGATTAAGCTATTCTTCTTCTTATTGTATGGTTGATGAACAATGTGGTCCTGAAAACCTGGTGTCAGAGTTTTTAAACCGCCCGTAGGCCTCTGACATGGCTGCTCACGCCGTTGAAAAATCTCTCAGATGTGCTGGGGTTTGAACTGGCGACCTCTCGCATGGCAAGCAACGACCTTAACCACTCAGCCATCGATTATTTACTTGCCTTTTGTTAGGTAAACTACTGTCTTAATTTTCGCGCATTGCACTCTATTCCTGATTACGATGATGGCTTGGAGTAGCCTTGGCATCATCACAGAGCTCGCGGGGGAGCGACTCTCACCCCTTTGCAAATCATCATCATCATCATCTTCATCATCAGCCCATTTCTGTCCACTTCTGGACATAGTTAAATGGAATTATGTGTGATTAATGGCAATCATCATCATCATCATCATCAGCCCATACTTGTCCACTGCTGGACATAGGCCTCTCCAAATGCACGCCACTTCTCTCTCTCCTCGGCCAGTCGCATCCAGCTCCTACCAGCCGTCCTGCGCAGATCGTCACACCACCTGGCCTGCGGGCGTCCTACACTACGTTTGCCGAGACGCGGTATCCACTCCAGAACTCGTCTACCCCAGCGGTTGTCGGTTCTACGGCTGATGTGGCCAGCCCACTGCCACTTCAACTTGCTAATGCGATGAGCTATGTCGATGACTTTGGTTCTCTGACGGATCGCCTCATTTCTGATTCGATCCCGCAGAGAAACACCGAGCATAGCTCTTTCCATAGCCCGCTGAGCGACTTTTGATTAATGGCAAGTAAATCACAAATAAAAACGCTGCTACATAAACTGTTTTATTACTACTAAAAAAATACTAATTCAATTACCAATCATCATCATCAGCCTATATACGTCCCCACTGATGGGGCACGGGCCTACGCTAAACTAGGGCGATTAAGCCTTGGTGAAGACAAGTACCAATACAGCTTGATAAATCTGGAAGACGTTTTACCAATCAATTTTCACATTAAGTACTCCGTTCCCTAATTACAAGGCGAACAACAGAACAAAAACGTTAAATAAGTTGCAGAAAACTGTAACGAAATGAAAATACCGCCTCGCAAACCGTAATATTAGCAGATGAGAGAGAAAAAAATCTCACAAGTAATCCGTGCTAACGATACATTGGTGGGAATAAAAAAAAAAAACAAAAACCCACAAATGAAAACTGGGAAATAATACGCGGCAGATGCGGACGGCAGCTGCGGTTTTTTGTTGGCGGTTAATTTTTGCTTTCAATTCTTCGTTAGCTCGTTACCGTGTAATATCTGCGGTGTTCCGTTGGCCTTTGGTGGAAATCGTGGAGAATGAGTGGTCCCGGGTTCGCAAAATAGCGAGCTCCTGTTGATTTACGTATGACGTATTAAAAAATATTACGATCTCACTGTTCGGAAAAATTTAGGTGTTTGTTAATAACTATAAAATATTCACACATATTGCAAATCACTGAATCTAAACAAGATAGATTTTTTTCTTCAATCGAATTGATCAATTCTTCAATCTGGATTTTGATTTTGACTTTATAACTCCTCTGTGTATTTAGTAACTAAAAGTATCAAATTTAAAACATTATATACGATGGATTTAGTGAACATCAACATACACGATTGCATCTAACATTCACTGATATCGGACATTTCCAGTAACATATACATACGTATAACATACATCTACAATTCTACATGTAAAAGGCATCCGACCGATTTCAGCCATGGCGGCCGATCTCAATTGAGATCAGCCAAGTGCGCACTACATATCATAGTGCACAAGTGTGCGCGCAAACACAAGTGCACTCTCTATTCCCTTACTCTCATAATTCGGTGAGACGGCAATCCGACATGACCGATCAGAGATCGGGCGCAGGACCACCGGCTTAACGTGCTTTCCGAGGCACGGGCGTTCAAACCGCCAACTTCCTAACTCCGGGCTGAGTAATTTCATTACAGAAAAACTCACACAAATTTTGACCGACCCCGGATTCGAACCGGGGACCTCTCGGTCCTAACGCAGCACTTGCTACCAATAGACCAACGAGGCAGTTATTCTACATGTATAAAGAGGGCGACTGTATCGTGCGGCGCTGTAAGCGACTTAAAGCAGACGCAGCAGTGCAGGTGCAGCTCCGAACACTTGCTTTAAATGAAAATCATGATATTTCCCACGTTCCCACTGTGGTGCCCTTACCATTTGCACTGAGGGAAATGACGTTAATACATTTTTTATAGGTAAAATGGGGTTAGCTTCGGGTCATTGGATGTTTATTTTAAAGAAATAATGCTTTGAAAGGCGTTTTATTTACACAAGGTGTTTCGTTGACGAGCTTAAAACAAATCCATCAACAAGATGTTTAAGATCATTTTGCTATCTTCTGGCGCTAACAATGCAACTTAGCATTTAATTTATTTAATTTCGGCACTCAAACAGATTATGATCGTGACAATTTTTCAATTGAACTTTGAGCATAAGAGTTTTTTATTTTTTGTTTGCACGCACACTTGTGCACTAAAATATGTCCTGCGCACTTGGCTGACCTCAATTGAGATCGTGACGACGATCGACAAGACGTTTCCTCTCGGAAAACTAAAATGGCGATCCACCAACGAATCTTAGAACCATAGCCAGGACAACTAACCAATGCCCCATCGAGCTATTTAGAAGTCGCAATTTTACCATAAGCATCATAAGGAAGCAAGTAGTACGTCTTGTCTTCACATGTGACATAGCTTAATACTCCAGCGGCCTGTCGTGTTCTCAGCACATTTTATACTTCAAATAAGACGGGTACAATGTTATTCTTGTGTACCCCTTTGGACAATGAACTAGACCGGTTCTGGGAAAATATATTTTCATATTCTGAATTTTATTCGAGCACTAAGTAACCTTTAAGAGCGAAAGAGGAGTTTTCAATTTCGTTTGTATTAAACGTGTTTCTAGTTTCTTAGAAACGGAAAGGAACGATGGATTTGTTTGGCCACCGTGAATGGTACTGGTTTTAAGTGTTTTATGTTAATTTTTCTGGAGATTAAAATAAAGAATTTAATTACGAATTAATTATGTTTTGACCAACAAACACCAAGACTCTTTTAATGGGTAAGAACGTTTAAATTATTTTTGGTTGTTGTTAATGCTATAAAATTGTTGTTTTTAAATTTACGTTTAAAATTACCAAAAACTCTATAAGTTAGATAAACGATAGAAGATAGTCTAGTGACCAGCCCTCACTTCGAAAACATTATACTTACACAAAAACTTTCTCTTGAATCTCTTTATCTATAAAAAAAAACCCATCAAAATCCGTTACGTAGTTTTAAAGATTCAAGCATACATACATACAGACAGAAAAAATGCTTAGTAAGGGAAGCGACTTTGCTTTGTACTATGTAATTGACAGACTTTAATAATGAGGAACATGTAATGTTTGATGTGGAAAAACGAAGGATTAAATATTAGTCTTTATGAGTCTACACGCGATATTAGGAGTAGCAATTACATAGCTACTTACTGCCCGACGTTTCGACCAATCATCCAAGTGTTCGCTCGCGACCATGATTGGTGTAACCCAGTCGAAACGTTAAACGCATTAAGTAGCTATGTAATTGCTACTCCTAATATCGCATGTAGACCCATAAAGTCTAATATTTAGTGTAATGGGACGCGAAAGTCTAAAAACGTAGGATTGTTATATTAATACGTTTTTATAATAAGATTGTTAGCCAATGTAACAACACTAACACTGTTATAAAACCAGATTTGTCTCCAACTAAACGACCTACTTCCCTCGCTATATTCGGTACAACAATCAGATAAATTAAGCATATCAATCTGATAGCTAAAATCTAATTAAAGTATAATGGACAATTCTGTTTGTACGTTACGAAGTTTAAACTTTATACGTATTTCAGTTTACCCGGCGTCAACGTTCCACAATGGAATGGTGCCAAAACGTCGTGACAATTGTGCTTGTGATTTTTCACGCCAGAACTCGGTTTTTCATTAATTTAAACGCCCCTTTTTCCATTTAATCGTCTTGAAAATTGCCAAGGTTTCTATCAAGGGGATACGTATTGCCCCCCGAGCGTTGGCAGGCAACGATGTGTGCCCGTTAATGCTGACCACTTATTTTTTTCAATCTTACTCTGTTGAAGTATAGTATTTTATACTCGACTTGACTCGCTCGGTTTATTCAGAGACCCGACGTTTCGTTGAAACGTCGGTTCGTTCGACGTCGTTCGTCTTGCCCGTGACCATGAGCGCTGTAAAGAGCTCGAAACTCAGTAAAATTAGTTTTATTTCAAATGCGTAGTGTTAGCGCAAATCATAGATAATACTACAAAAATGGTGTATTCGATTTGCACTTGTTAATTCTATTGGCACATGTGTATCTGTAACCGAACTGTACTTTTTAGTTTAAGCAGACTCTTGCTGTAAACGTGATACTTGGCAAAGTTGCTGTTTATTTTCTAACTAAATATAAAGCATACTAAACTACACTATAGCTAGAAAATGTATATATACCTTCTACGGAAAGATCTTTACGTCTACAACAAAACACGAACTGTTGCGATCCGATGCAGTAACTTATGAACAAACTGACAACTAAGTATTATGAAAATTAATGCTACTTGCCCTCATATCTCATAATCTCAAACATTGAATATTACGCGCCTAACATCCAACGGGATTTTCTTAAGGTGGGTATGGACTAGAGTATAGACTTTTTCCACACTTATACGTGTTTATGTGATCAATTTACATTTCTTTTTAGGGTTTCCTCAGTGTGCGGCCAGGTCCTGAAATATGCCTAGGTTGTTCAACCGCAATAGGGAAACTTATGGCATATTTTTCACAAATGATCTATTTGAGGATAAAAAAACAGCCAAGCACAAGTCGGTCTCCCGCACTACCCTTAGTGCGGGAGACCAACTTGCACTTGGTACGGAACCCTTTCCGTACCATACATTTTTCTTCATTGTTTGTTGTTAAAGTGGCAATAGAAATACATAATCTTTGCAAAATATCATATATCTAGTTATCACCATAATTGCGATTTGCGGTACAGACTGGTAACATACGGACGGACAACGAAGTCTCAGTAATAGAGTCCCGTTTTTACCTTTTTGGTGCGGAATCCTAAAAATTAAGTAACTATTGGAGACCGCGTCTCGGCAAACGTAGTGTAGGACGCCCTCAGGCCAGGTGGAGTGACAATCTTCGCAGGACGGCGGTAGGAGCTGGATGCAAGTAGCCGAAGAAAGAGAGAAGTGGAGTGCATTTGGGGAGGCATATGTCCAGCAGTGGACAGGGATGGGCTAATGATCATGATTATGATGATGGATATCATATATCGATCCCTCAACGTAACGGGATGGAATGGATGAAATGGTTCTTCGAACCGGAATAGAACGAGACCGTTCATATTTGAGTCCGACTCACACTTAGCCTGTTTTTCATTAGTAAAATAGTTATCTGTGCATATTTCATACAAACGCTCAAGTCTATACTTACCCTATACAAAGTCGATTGTTTATTAGCTCCGTGCTTCTTGATATTCTCTGAGTTATGAATACAGCTCCTTGATCTGATAGTGTATTGAATACGCTTTCAAATTTGTTCCGCGCGCGATATCTGATACAATGAGCTATTGAAAAATGTATAGTAAAGAGGAATCTTAATGTGATGTGATGGTGTAATTTATTATGATAGGTTTTATATAGATGATGTCCGATACTACGTAGATCCGCTTTATGTTATAATTGCGGAAATAATTATTATCTTTCTTCACAGACGGGTCTGGAATAGCCTTTGTATGCTATGAGCATAGTTTCAAATCATCAGCCCATCTACGCTCCCACTGTTAGGGCACGGGCCTAAACTAGGGCGATCAAGCTGGCCAAATGTGGGTTAGTCGACTTCGCAAATATACTATTTCTTCGTTTGTGCGCAGGTTTCCTCACGATGTTTTACTTCATGGTGTCCAAAGTGTTGAATAATAGTAAATAACAAATTCAAGTTTGAAAAACTCAGTGGTACGTGGCAGGGTTTGAACTAGCGACCTCTTGCATGGCAAGCAACTACCTTAACCACTCGGCCATCGACGCTACCTACACATTCGTACGCATTCGTGGATAAATTGCCATAGCCTGCTCTTATTTAATGAAATAACCTCGGAGAGTGGGAGGGCAGTGCCGTAACTAGGGCGGTGCCAGCGGTGCCCAGGCACAGGGCGCAGACCCTGGAGGGGCGCAGAAATGACCAGACCAGTATCTAGTTTTGTTTCATGCATGGTAGTTAGTAGGTACGTTTTGTTTTCTGGCGAATATGGTGTAGACGCGCCCTCTGTACTATCTATATCTATATGGCATTTTTCAAGCGATCTTGAAACAACAACACTTGTAAAGGTGGTTAAAAAGGTAATTTACGCCTTATATTCAAAATGAGCTTGTAGATATTCTTGCCTCTGAGGTCAAAAAACAAATTTTAGACGACTGGACCAAGATCCCAGGGCCGCCAGACCTACGTCATTTTAGCAAAGCTAGAATTTCCATGACTTATAGTCTAGTATGTACTTAGGAGAGTACGCGTACTCACTTGCTCGAAAGCGGGGCCGTTTCACAGGTAGCGCGAACTAAAGGTGTCCCAAAACAGAGGCAAACTACGTCATTTTTTCCAGACTAATTGTAAGCTGCCAGACAAATCCAATGGGCCAATTATTCTGCCAGACACCTCAAAGGTTCCCTGTGAGTGCAAGCTTGAGGGCGTATCGACGCACAGCCTAAACGGCTAAAGTTAGGCACTTGAAATTTGGAAGAGGCGTAGCTTAGATACCGTAGAGGTGCACTAAGAAAGGAATTCCCGAAATTCTCACGGGAACGGGAATAATCGGGAAAATCCTTTTGTATGAAAAATTCAAACTCCTTAAGTAAGACGCTTGAAATTTGGCATGCAGGTACCTTGGTAAACTTAAAGCTTAGTTGCAACAGGATATTGCAATTTTTTTACTGGGAAGGGAATTAGCGGGAAAAAACTTTTGTATGAGAAAATCGAAACTGAACCTAATGAACGTAAAGCTTACTTGCAACGCGATATTGCAAAATTCTTACGAGTACTTTGTGTCATTTCTGTATTTGAGCAAATATTTTTCAATAAACAATTTTTATCAAAGAAATCTACTAATATACACCGTGAAATTTTAGTGGTTGTTTTCCCGAAGCAGAACGATTTGCCATTAGTAATACTATCGAATCACGCAAATTATTCCTCGAAAAAAAACTTCTTTTTTTTCGATTTTTCAGAATAATAATTTTCCAACTCGAAAACGAGAGAAGCTATCGTTGTTTTTGAAGATGTGTGTTGTAGTAAATTAAAAATATAAATGTCACCTTCACTTGTCAAATTGTTAATGCAACTGAGCTGTCAAACGTTCGCGCCCTTCTTCTCACTTTTACCCCGTTCGCGCCGTTTTAGCTCTGTTAAGTTTTTGTTTATTAAAGCCCTATTTTACAAAGTAATTCCGTTTTAATTACAACAGGTTATGGGCCCAGATATAATCTGTCGCGTAAATATTCAGTCAATCGTAAAAAGCATCAAAAATAGTCAGTAACAAGACCGCGGGCATAACCCGGCATTTTGCAAGTTACCGGTTCGCGAGTTCTTCCGTATTTTCAGCTTACTATCAATATAAATATGAACAGCAACTCATTTATGTCGATACCCAAGCTCACGGGTCGAGACAATTGGTCAAACTGGAGTTTTGCCGTCAAAGCATACCTGCAGCACGAAGACTTAGATGAATGCTTGGAAAACGAACCAGACGCCACCGATCCTAAATCAGTGAAGCAAGATGTCAAGGCGAAGTCGAAGCTCATCTTATTAATCGATCCAATTCTGTACGTACATATACAAGATGCGATTAATGCAAAACAAGTCTGGCAAAATCTCACCAAGGCATTTGAAGATAGTGGATTGACTAGAAAGGTAGGACTCTTAAAGGACCTAATAAACACTACTTTAGAGAACAGCGATAGTGTAGAAGCGTATGTCAACAAAATAATGACATCTGCCCATAAGCTTAGAAATATTCACTTCAAAGTGGATGATGAATGGCTCGGCACACTGATGCTGGCTGGCTTGCCTGATACCTATAAGCCAATGATTATGGGTATAGAGAGCTCCGGTGTTAAAATAAGTGCAGACTTAATAAAGACAAAGCTACTTCAAGAAATAACATCACCTAGTTTTGATAATGCACTTTACACAAAGCAAAGTAAGCCTAAGCACAATCAGCAAAGTCATAAGAAGCGCGCGACATGTTTCAACTGCAACCGCTTTGGTCATGTGAGTAGAGATTGCAGGTTGAAGAAGAGAAATGAGAAGGAAAAAAACAAGGATTCTGGTTATGTAGCTGTGTTCTCCGCAACAACAAAGAATGATGAAGGTTGGTACATAGATTCAGGAGCATCTATGCACATGTCAATGAGGCAAGACTGGCTGTATGATATTGTACCTCCTCCGATCACAAATATAAAGATAGCTAATAACAAAATGCTTCAGGTTAAGGGTTGTGGCAAGTGTGACCTAAACATAATAGGTAAAGATGGTGCAAGGCATACTATTCAAGTTAAAAATGTCCTGTATGTACCAGAATTGGCAACCAACCTTCTCTCGGTTAGTCAAGTGATAAAGAATGGATGTTCTGTTCAGTTCACCGACCATTGCTGTAAAATATTCAATAAAATGAAGAGTGAAGTAGCAACCGCAAATCTCATCAATAATATGTACCGGCTGAATACCGACACTATATCAGCATACAACTGTAAAGCAAATGAGACTGATTTGTTACTGTGGCATCAAAGGATGGCTCACTTGAATTTCACAGATTTGAATAAGTTGACTGAAAGTACTGATGGAGTGAAGCTAACTAAAAATGAAACCAAGATGATCTGTGAACCCTGTCAAAAAGGAAAACAGTCCAGGCTGCCGTTTCCAGCTCAAGGTTCCCGAGCCAAGCAACCTCTGGAGCTGGTGCATTCAGACGTCTGTGGACCACTAGAGGTTAAATCACTTGGAGGAGCGAGGTACTTCGTCACATTCACCGATGATTATACAAGGAAAGTATATGTTTATTTTTTAAATAATAAATCAGAAGTTTTCTCAAAGTTTAAAGAATATAAAGCCTTAGTAGAGAACCAATGTAACTGCAGTATAAAATGTCTGCGTTCTGATAATGGAAGAGAATACTTAAGTAATGAATTTTCAGATTTTTTAAAGAAAGCAGGAATAATACATCAAACTTCTAATACATATACTCCTCAGCAGAATGGACTGGCTGAACGCATGAATCGCACACTGATGGAGAGAGCACGTTGTATGCTAATTAATTCTAATTTACAGAAACAGTACTGGGCAGAAGCCGTGGCTACAGCAGCTTACATCACTAACCGCTGCCCAACCCGTGCACTCTCTTATGCCACACCTGAGGAGATATGGTCTGGGAAGAAGCCAGATGTGAGTCACTTAAAAGTTTTTGGATGTGATGCCATGGTTAAGACACCACAAGCAAAACTACAGAAACTAGATCAAAAGGCAAGTAAAATGACTTTCATTGGTTATTGTGAAACTACTAAAGGCTATAAGTTGATAAATCCAAAAACAAATAAAGTAATAATAAGCAGAGATGTAGTATTTATGGAAAATTCTTTGCATGATAATAATGTTTTGATTCCTATGAGTACAGTTGAGAATATTAATACAAATTGTCAGACTCAACCGATTGAACTCCGTTCTGAAATAAAAGAAAGTTCACTGGACAACGACTGACAGACTACTGATATGTCAGTAACCACAGATGGTAATGAGTCTTCTCAGTCTGATGATTATGATGACGCGCTTTATGTACCTGAAAGAAAAATTGAATTAGTACAGCGTAGTAATATTACAACTAGATCTAAGAAAAGGCAGGAATCTAATACTTACCTTTGTAAAGGTGCAGTTCCGGAACAACATGATGTGCCGCAGACATATCATGAAGCTGTATCATCAAAGGATGGAGACAAATGGAAACAATCAATAATGGAAGAATTGAACGCACACGAGCTGAATGAGACATGGATGTTGGTGGAGAAACCGCCAGGAGTGAAGATAATTGGCTGTAAGTGGGTCTTCCGTTTAAAAGACGAGCCATCTGGTCTGATCTATAAGTCTAGACTCTGTGCCAAAGGATGTTCACAAAGTTATCCAATTGATTACACAGAAACATTTTCTCCAACAGTAAGATATGATTCGGTTCGAATCATACTTTCAGAAGTATGTCAAAATGATTTACAGATGGTACAGTTTGATGTCAAAACGGCTTTCCTCTATGGAGACATTACTGAAGACATATACATGAAACTACCTGATGGTGTAGAAGCTCCACCAGGATATGTCTGTAAATTGAGAAGGTCTTTATATGGGTTAAAACAAGCTCCACGCTGTTGGAATAATAAATTCAAAACTGTATTGAATAGTTTTGGTTTTGTGAATAGCCACTCTGATCAATGTGTTTACACAGCTCTTATAGATGGGGCCAAAGTATATTTGTTATTGTATGTTGATGATGGATTAGTAATAACAAAAGATATGGCTATTATAAATAAGGTAATAAATAAATTAAAAGAAAATTTTGAAATAAAGACCATGGAGCCAAAGAATTTTGTGGGATTACAAATAGAAAGGTCTGAAGGACACATATTCATTCATCAGAAGAATTATATTGAGAAGCTACTTATAAAATTCAACATGAATGACGCTAATGGTTGTAGTATTCCCATAGATCCTCATAGTAGCTTGGAAAAGAAAAATGTAGTACCTGAACAGAAGATTCCATATAGAGAAGCAGTTGGGTCACTTATGCACCTGGCTATTGTAAGTCGACCAGATATTATGTATGGAGTTAGCTTAGTGAGTCGCTATCTTGACTGTTATGATAATACTCACTGGACAGTTGTGAAAAAGATACTGAAGTACTTAAAGGAAACTAAAGATTATGGACTATATTACTCAAAATTGAAGAACAATATAGTACATGCCTACAGCGACTCTGACTATGCGGCTGATCAAGATTCAAGAAAATCAACTACTGGGTATGTTTTCATCAAAAATGGTGCCGCTATCACCTGGGCTACCCAACGCCAGCAAAGCATTGCTCTTTCTACAACTGAGGCAGAATTTATGGCGGCGTGTTCTGCAACCAAAGAAGCTATGTGGATTAAGAGATTGTTACTTGATATTGATGCTTTTAATCAGGACTCAATTTGTTTATGTGTAGATAACCAAAGTGCTATATCTGTAATTAAAAATGTAGACTTTCACAAAAGATGTAAGCACATAGATGTAAAGCTTAAATTTATTAAAGAAAAATATCAGGATAAGGAAATAGATGTAAAGTACTTATGTACAACTGAGCAGTGTGCTGATATATTTACAAAAGCTCTTCCTCGAATTAGATTTCAGTATCTTAGAGACAAGCTGGGTCTAATGTTAATTTGTAATTGATTATTGTATTAGCATACTTACTATTGTAATATTTTAGTTGTTTTGTATGTATAAGTTTAAAGCTGTGTTAAATTGTATCTTATTCTATGTGTTTGGATTATATAGCAAATGTTTAAAGTTAGACAAGGAAGGTTTTAATTTGGAGGGCATGTTGTAGTAAATTAAAAATATAAATGTCACCTTCACTTGTCAAATTGTTAATGCAACTGAGCTGTCAAACGTTCGCGCCTTACTTCTCACTTTTACCCCGTTCGCGCCGTTTTAGCTCTGTTAAGTTTTTGTTTATTAAAGCCCTATTTTACAAAGTAATTCCGTTTTAATTACAACAATGTGACGTATTCAGGTACTGCTTGCCGCATGAAAACGATGCTTAAAGCTAAAGAAGCTCTACACCCTAAGTCATAAAGCGGTTCGAACGTGCTTTCGAGTTACGGTTAAACCTTTCGTAAAACCGGCATTTATTGATTTTACCAAAAAGGAACTGCACACATCTTTTGTACTACTAAGATAGAATCATTTTACTGCGGGAAAACAACCACTAAAATTTCACTGTGTATACAGGGTGTCCCAAAAAGTAGTGTCAAGCGGAAGTCCTGAGATAGAACACCCCGTGGAGCATCCGAAACACCCCCATGTATGTTCCGCGATTTTTTATAGTTTTCGAGTTATAATTATTTTTATAAAATTTTGAAAACAACTGACCTAACTGACTAAAAATATTGTAGAGAAAAAAGTATTTCACTTTTTTGAGTAATTCTTTTTGCAAATCAATTTCCATGAATTTTTCTTTAATGCCTAAAATATTTGTCTCCATAACTTATATGAAAAATATCAATATTATGGTACAAACTGAAAAGTTACGTTCCGTAAATAATGTCTTACAATTTCAACGTTAAATTTAAAATATTAGGAGGTAGCTGCATGGCTCCTAAGTAAATGATTATGAAAGCTGAGAGTCTACCGCAGTTTTTAAAGTTATTTAGGAGCCATGCATCTACCTCCTTACATTTTAAATTTAACTTTGAAATTGTAAGACATTATTTACAGAATGTAACTTTTCAGTTTATACCATAATTTTGATATTTTCCATATAAGTTATGTAGACAAATATTTTAGGTATAAAGAAAAACTCATGAAAATTGATTTGCAAAAAGAATTACTCAAAAAAGTCAAATACTTTTTTCTCTACAATATTTTTAGTCGGTTAGGTCAGTTGTTCTCAAAATTTTAGAAAAATAATCATAACTCGAAGACTATAAAAAATCGCGGAACATACATGGGGGTGTTTCGGATGCCCCACGGGGTGTTCTATCTCAGGACTTTCGCTTGACACTACTTTTGGGACACCCTGTATAAGTACTTTCGTAAACAAAAATAGATAGATTTATTTTTATGCACATTTGTCCACTTTATTGTCAGAGCATGATTAGAGCATTTTTTGAAAGCTCGCACCGGGCGTATAAAGGCTAGTTACGGCACTGGTGGGGGAAAGGATAACTAACATTGAAAGGGCCAAAAAGGCTTTTCAAAAGTTTTTCACATTACTTACCAATAAAATACATTAACATGAGTACATAAATTATTATTTTGCGATAAAAATTTTCTCATTAAAAAAATCATAAAATGTTGCCATTGCTAAAAACAGTTATCCATACAGTAGCTTCAGTAACAAAAAAACATACAGATTGTATGATGTTCATACATATTGCAACTAAAGGACGCTCATTAGCTCAAGTGCGGCATTCACGACGCAGACGCATTGTCCCGGGTTCACACTCGCGGAGGTACACAAGTACCTTCCGTCATTGCGCAGTCATTGCGTCATTGTCATTGCGTCACAAGTCAAATTTATTATTCTGATTTTGTAGAGTTGCCAGCATATAAATTCGCAGTTTGTAGGTACAACTTAAAAATTTGTAAATTGTATAGGAGTTTAGGTTGAAATAGTAGAATTGATTATGGATGGTGATATTGTCTATGAATATGGAGCTAAATGTAGATTTGAATATGGATAGAAATTATTATAACGACGAGTTACAGATTTTTTTTTGTGATAAAATTGTACAAGGCAATTTATGGTTGAATTTATCAATCATTATGATCAGGCATTTATCCTCTAGTCAAACTGGTCAATCCGTCATATGACCGATGTGAGATCGCGATACCGACTTAACGTGCTTTCCGAGGCATGGGCGTGCAACCGCCAACATCCAAACTCCGGGCTGAGTAATTTCTTTACAGAAAACCTCACACAAATCTTGCCTAGACCCGAACTAGAACCGGAGACCTCTCGTTACTCAGCGCTTGCTACCAATAGACCAACGAGGCAGTTTATTTTTATAATGAGCTCAAGGCAGCGGGTCCGTATGTATCGTATTCGCGAGTTTCATCTGTTAATGAGTTTTAATTCAATGAAATAGTTCAACTTACCTCTACCCAAGGAAACCCGTACAGGAAGGTAGCAATCCCGTAGCGCTTAACGTTAAACACGACAATTCCGAATATCCCCACTTTAACTTTATTACTTAAGTCTTCGGAATGGAAGCGTTTTAAGGAGTGCAGGTAAGTATGCGGTGCAACGGCGGCCAACTCAAAGGGACCGTGGGGGGATAGGGGCGACTGTCCTACGGCGAGTTGGGAGACTGTAAATATATTTTTTTATTATCATATATTTCCGACCGATTTGAACCATGGCGGCCGATCTCAATGGAGATCAGCCAGTGCAGGACATATTATAGTGCACAAGTGTACGCGCAAACGAAGGTGCAATCTCCATTCCCTTACCCTCACAGTTCGGTGAGACGGCAATCCAACATGACCGATGAGAGATCGGGCGCAGGACCACCGGCTTAACGGGCATTCCGAGGCACGGGCATGCAACCGCCAACTTCCTGACTCCAGGCTGAGTAATTTCTTTACAGAAAATTCACATAAATTCTGCCCGACCCCGGATTCGAACTGGGGACCTCTCGGTCCTAATGCAGCACTTGCTACCAATAGACCAATGAGGCAAACGTTATAAGTAGCAAATGGCGACTAAGCTATGATTAGAGCTATTGTATAATATGTACTATGATTTTTTGCCCGGGACACTGTACGCGTGAAGAAGTTTATCGCGTGTATTAGTACAAAACATTGACTTGGCAATCGCACTGAAAAATTTAATAAGAATGTATGTATTACTTGTGAAATATATAATGCTGGGCTTTCATGCCATGGCGAGTCAATATATTTATTTTAAACGTTGAATATTTTTAAACGGACTGAATAAATAATAACCGAATTGGTATTACATGGATCTCATAACTTTTTACGGTAGAACAACAACTTGCGAGACTTGGTTTTTTTGACATACATACATACATACATAAAATCACGCCTTTTTCCCAGAGGGGTGGGCAGAGATCACTACCAGCAATCCACTTTTCACCTCTGTGGGAAACGTGACGTGACGGGTTGTGGACCACGTCGCCGCATTTCTGCCTTGTGCATTGTTTTAACAAGGTCATTGCGTTCCCACGAGTAGCAAGGATATATGACGGGGGAAGGAAAAGGGGAGGAAGGATACTATCGCCTTGGATGATTTGGACTGAGTCGATAGTAGCTCGAGGAGCTGAGGTCGCTTATCCGTATACCGTTCACCAACCACCGGACAGATAGTTGTGACTGGTATCCCCTGACTACACTTTTTTCTACACTTTTTTTGACAAGTATTGTTTTCTATGGGATTCCATTTTCTTATCATGTCTCAAGCTTGTATCTGTCTAAATAATCTGCATCTGCATTTAGCTGTACCAATTTACTAAACTGAAGAATCTGGACGCATTGACTTATTTATACCGCATAGGACCCTGATTCTTCCCTCTTCTTTATGCCCCAAAAATCGTGAACTAAGACAGGTATAAGGTTAGGCGCAACAACCATTCATTAAAGACTATAAATCAACTACTTTAGTAGTAATCATCAACTTCATCAGCCCATATACGTCCCCACTGCTGGGGCACGGGCCTACCCTAAACTATAAGGCCTTAGTCAACTACGCTGATCCAGCTCGGGTTGGTTGACTACACAACCTAAGAATTTTTTCGAATGTGTGCAGGTTTCCTCACGATGTTTTCCTTCACCGTTATAGCGTCGAATAATCGTACATATGAATTTCAAATATAACTATAGCAGTACCATACAATAATAGTAGAGGTAACCCTTATGATGCGAAGCGTGGTCACCACTTTGCAGGAATTGTGTTTAATGAGTAGGAATTCCGGTGTGGATGGGATGCCTGCCGGCATGGACCGCAAGTTTAATGCTGCTCATTTAACTCTCCTTTTTTTAATTGACTTAAATCCAAAACTTCGGTAGACTTTTGATGAATTTGACGTGAATTTCTGTGTCGCCGGAATAGATAGCTTGGCTCAATAATAATTCGACTGGCTCGTTGGAACAGTGGTTAGTGACCCAGGTTCATTACCCACGGTTCCAAGAGTCGAACCCGGGACGAATATTTGTGTGTCAAACATCGTTGTCTTGGCTATTCCGTGTCTGGGTGTGTTATTAAATATATTTAAGTATATTTGTGTATCCACTGTTGATTCTGATTTCTTAAGCTACTTACGAGTACCACAGGATCAGAGCAATGTATGTGTTGTAGGTTATATTTAAAAAAATCAATTAAAGCGGTAGTAGCGTCTATCCCTATTGTTTTTTTTACAAATTGATTGTTTTACAGCTACAAGTGACCATCATAAGAAGTATTAGAAACTAGACTGGATCAACGGGGCATTGGATAATACCCCGTCTCCTACACCAGGAGTCATGGGTACGATTCCCGTTTAGGGACAAATATTTGTTTGTGTTCATTCCATGTCTGGGTGTGTTTATATATTTAAGTATATTTTTGTACAGTTTTTGTATCTGATATCCGTAACATAAGTGTTTAAACTAATCTGAATAATGGATATTAAATTATGTGATATAGGAACTAATTTCAATTTGACGAGTGAAGGTCACCTATTTATTCCCTTAAAAAAGCTCCTAATCTAGATCGGTAGATAAACAGACAGACTAACAACAAAGTAGTTGTATAAGGATTCTGTTTTTCTGTTACCGAGAAAAGCCCTTAAAAGTAAGGTAAAATAATTGTCCTAAGGTAAAGTAATTTTAAGCCCCAGGAAGGCTTGCTTCTCATAACTGATGAGGAAATTCATCGTGGAACATGATACCAATCTGGATACTAAGTAATTCTGTCGGCTTTCGCTGTAATGTTAATGTGATCATTCTCACCATTACAACAGCCAAACGCATTCCTTGCATCAACCATGCAGTGTTGCAACCTTATTTTAAGGGTAATAGAGGTTATAATTGAAAAACCTGAATATCCTTGATCGTGAAATCCATGATTCTTCGTAACGTTCAAGCAATTTTTTGTTCCGCATTCTAAACACTAGACAAAAGACTTTAAGCTTTTGCACCTAAGGGTTGTTTTCCCTTGCGAGTAGTTTTATGAATTGTTAGGGTATGTTGGCGTGTGTTTATGTCCTAGGGCGTATTAGTAGTCAAGTGCATGCAAGCCAAGCTTAAATAAGACTATCTAGATGTTTATGCAAATCAGCAGCTCTAGCGGAGAGCCAGGGGCGATTTTACCGACGTATGTTGGTACTTGTAAATGTAGATATTAAGATAAATTACCACGGGTTTTGTAACTGGTCTGGCGTTGTAAAATATTGGAGCAAGTATTTTATTTTAATGTAAATTTAAAAATTTTAAGTGCTAAAGCTTGCACTAGCTGAACTAATATTTAGAAAAACGGAAAAAAACGCGGTGAGGCAGTTGAATTTTTTCCGTTTTTCTAAATATTTTATTTTAAATTCATCCTTATCCATTTTAGGGGTGGGAGCCATCCATGCTCCACGCCAGTCTGGTGATGATGACGAGGCTACTCCAAGCGATCATTGTATGTCAGTCAGGAAAAAAAAATGTTTGTGCATATAATTGGTTCAAAAAATTCTGTTGGATGACGAATTTCCGTTCTGACCTCTGACCTCAAAATGGAAAGCGAAACAGAACGCTAATCAAATATCTGCAATTAAAGCTTGAAAATAATTATTTTACAATTAGTTCTTACTTACATATCCCAAAAAGAAAATTCAAATTTACCGGTATCAAAAGTCACTTTTTCTTCAACATTTAATCGTAGGTTAGTAAGTTTACATTTATCTCTGAATGTATACATTTTATCTGAAATCAATTATCTTTATACCATTCAAAAGCCAGCAATATAGCATTTCTGTTAAACCGAATATAAATATTTTATGGCCCGTCCCATTCAATTTCTATTGGTTCTTATCATTTATCTCAGCGTTGCATTCAATCTTATCTAACCAATAAATTAAGTAAAAGACATCAAAAGAAAGTGTCGAAATCGAAACTACTGCTTTCGAAAATTATCGTGTGACTTTTATAACCGTTCGATCATAAAGTACAAACTATGACTCAGTAGGTTACGTATACAAGTAGTATATCATTATATTAACAAAGCTACCTACTACTCAAATAAATTGCAGTATTTTCTGCATCTTCTCTATCTTCCTCTAAAATGCGTCGATGGCCGAGTGGTTAAAATCGATGCTTGCCATGCGATAGGTCGCCAGTTCAAACCCCGCCAGGTACCAACGTGTTTTTCAAATTTGAAATTGATATGTACCATCATTCGACGCTTTAACGGTAAAGGAAAACATCGTGAGGAAACCTGCACCATACGTAAGAAGAACCCAACTTCGCTATAATATAACGGTTTAGGGCTTAAAGCTGGTAAGAAATTAAGATAAATACTAAAAATTACAAAATAACATAATGAAATTTCATCTTCGTAACACAACTACACATAAAGACAAAACAAAAAAGTAAAATAAAATACATAACAGACGAGGACGCTACCAATTATGCAAGAATTAAATATTTGACTTTTAATTAAAAATGCGTGGCAACATTCGAATTAATTCTGAAAGTATTAAGTTGTATTTAAAGCCTCGTAAAACCTTCTTTTGTCTTGTAATAAATTAAAAGTCACTTGCAGTTATCGCATTGGAATTACCTTCATTGCCCAAACTTTAATTGTATTGTTCAATTAACTAAATATTTAGTAATGCTGATATTTATTTAAACATCAAAATAAGGCCTATAAGAAACAAATATTTAGAAATAAAATTGTCTATGTGATTTGAAATATGAGCCACCTACCTGTATTTCTAAAATTAGAATTGAATATTATTTTACTAATGTTTTATTATGCAAAAGAATAAATCGTATATGTGTATGTCTATTATGATAATTCTTCTTTAATTGTTTATTTAAGTAAAGTAATAATGATTTATTTATTTCAACTTGTTAAACAGTAGTAGGTATTTATAAAGCATGTCACACATAATAAAATAATAACTAAGATATTATACTAACACATCAAAAAAAAAAATCTTAAAAATATAAACTTAGTCAAAATTTATAACTAAGAAACATTTCTAGAAGAGATAAAAAAATGTCAAATTTACACAAAGAAAGAAGAAAGAAAGAAAAAATGAATAATCTCACCCGCTCCCGCTCATCCCCGGCCCAAAGGTGCCCATCACACTCGCAGCATTTCCGCGCTGGATTGCTATGGACAGTCTCTGCACCAAGAAAGAACCGGAGCGAGAGTCGCCCGTTACAACATTAAGTCTACGTCCAATCTCGCCCACAAAGTCCCTAGCCTCTCTACTCCAGCAACCCATTGTTTCCACCGCTACCGGAACAAACTGATAAAGCGGCTCCAAGGCGGCATACTTGAGCCTCTTTAAGCCACAGGCATCTTCTGCCGCCGCAGACGGAGAGTGGACGGTGCGGCCCAGGTGACTGGCGGCCACAGTGCAGACGCACGTGACGTCCCAAATCAGGCACTTGCCATTCCTCCAGGGTACCAAAGTCAACCCGTCCGGTCTCTTACCATCAGCTCTGCTCAGGCCAGGAGGCTCGACAATGCACGGAATCTTTGCCGAGATAAGGGCCCTCCGGATAATGTCGTTCAGAGCATGGTGACGCGGGAACCTCCCCGTGCAGCGGCGACAACTCAATGCGTGATGGCCATTAGCCCCCACCATCGAACCGCAGGTGCATTTATGTGGTTCACACACCTTGCAGCCCAAACGCAGGGCCACCGCCACCCGCAGAGAGTCGTCATCAAGCAAGGTACCCAGGTGGGGTGAAGGTAGCGCACGCAACCATGCCCCAGACTCACTCTGCGACACCGCCAGCATTCTAGCCCTATCAGCACCTATTGCACACTGCACCAAACTTTCCTGTATTCCCTTCGCGTTCAGATCATCCCAGGCCCGCTGGACACATGCCGCCTCCGGGACAGCAACCCCTGGACAGAGGGTCGACCAAGACGATAAGGCACCGGACACAAACGGTATACTTACCTCGCCACCACTGGAACCGAGTATAACAGTGACGAGGTTCGCAACCCCATGCGCCGACGCCAAAAAGCTGGCAAGCCCAAATCCCGAGCGCACCGTACTCCTATTCCCCCATACCTGATAGGAAGAGCCGCCTGATGCCATTGAGATTCTAACAAGGATACATTGAGGATCGACTCTACCACCCCCTTTAAGGCACCGTCGAACGTAGAGACTTCCTCTGGACAAAGCCAGGTTGGGGCGGTCCGCAACAGATACGTTATCGACGGGAGGGCAAAGCATCCCCTCAATAAGACAAGGGCAACATGAGCGGAGAGGCTTTCCAGGCGCTCCCGAGCTTTAAGGAGCAATTCCACTCTAGCAGCAATTGCTTCTGGTACTGCTTCCGGAAAAATTGGCGAACCTAAGAGACAAAGGTCCGTAGACGAAAGCTCCTTTAAGCCGGGCAAAAGAGCACTGAAGTCAGTGAAATGCTTACGAACACCACCACTGCAGGGAAAAATTCCCACTTCGAGGCATTAATTTCCAGGCCCAGATCACTGAGACGAGGGATCAGATACTCCAAGTCACTCAAAACTACCTCTGGTCTACCCCCAAGAGTGCCATCATCAAGGTACCACACGTTCAACGTAGATTTGAGCTCGAGAATGGTTTTGTGAATGGCCAAACTAAAAACTAGTGGCCCGAGCGGATCCCCTTGCTGACTAATTAAATAAGTTTACTATTATAGCTTTATATATTATAGTTTTATTATAGTTTTATAGCTTGCTTTACTAATTAAATAAGTTAATCTGCTTAAAAATGTATTATGGTTACAGTCATCGAAGAACGCGGTATTCCTCAAACAATATATCAAAATCTGAAGGCAAGAATTAAAAGACCAAAAGTAGAAGTAAGACCTTTAAAATCTTAATCACCACCTCACTAAAGACTTAAGAGCGTAAATGACCTTTGACCTTAGTGCTAAAGTTGTAACACAAAGACCAACTACTCAAAAGGTTCTGAGATATTTTAAGAGATAGCAACGATTCCGTCGCAGACATTGAAAATAAAAAAGAAACTAATCAATTCCGAGTGAATACTAAAATGGCGGGCGGTCTGAGAGACATTTCCGTCATTGAAACAAAGTCTAGACGGGAATAAAACGACTCAGATTCGCCATAAATGGATTAGCTGTAAAATGAATTGCAGATTTAAATGCGTTCGCAAGTTTAACTTAGATATTCATTTTTGAGTTGGTATTCTGCATTGCTTTATAATTTTTATGGTAGTGTCTTTTACATGGGATTCTTTTTTTTACTGCCTCGTTGGAGTTTTGGAGGCAAGCGCCATGTAGGAGCAGAGATCCCGGATTTGAGGCCTGGGTTTGGTCAAATCGGTGCGAGTATTTCAGTTAAGAAATTACACAGCCCAGACTTAGGAAGTATTTGGATACACGTTCGTTCCTAAGTAAGCACGTTATCTGATACCGTTTAAGCTGGATGTCACACTGAACTATGAGAGTGATGGAACTCAGTGTGCACTTTTGTTTGTGCACAAACTTGTGCACTAAGATATTTCCTGCGCCGACTGATCTCCATCGAGATCAGTCGTTGCAGCCAAAATTGTCGAACATCTTACTAAGTATATTCGAACGTTACGTTTCCAGGCTACATCTATAATAGCGAAGTTGGGTACTCTTGCTTTGCTTTCTATCATATCCAAAAGAGTTGTCTTCCTTAACCCTATAAAACTTCTGCCTGTTCAACATTTTTCTTTAAACTCACCTTAATTCTCCCGATGTACGTCACAGCAGGCCATAGATATAATCTTCAGCAGCCCCAGAACTGCGTCGCAATATGGCTGAAAGTAATCTTGCAGAAAGGAACCGGGCCGCCTGTGACACACATTTACTGTAGGCCTGTAAATTAGCGGTTACTAGAGTTTGGTAAGCGTTTGTTAACTAAAATACTAAAGAAACTATACAAAGAAATAACTATACAGCTACAAGAATTTTAAATTTCAAATACTATGTTAGTAGGGGTATTTGAACTATGTAGCAACCTCTCTTGTCCTCTCATGGATAGAATGCCTCAACCCCAAGCCTTCATCTACTACGAGGCTACTGCATCATATTATTATTAATATTTTTTTTAGTACGAAATGAGACTATTGGCGTAAAGCTTGTTTTACTACAGATTTACCACCCTGACTGTGCCGCGACATTAAGGAAACATATAAAAAGCAATTCAGTCAAGCCAGTATAAAATCAGAAACATTTCCTAACCCTCATCTATAATAAACAAAAGTAAACCAATCCGCTGATCTCGTGGCCCGACATCCAGGTGTTCTTATAAAGGCGCCGCCATTCCACACGCTTTTCGCTAATTTGAGGGCGCATTCTTATTATATGTGAGAATTTGTATGCGTCGGCGTCTGCCAGCCCAGCTCCTCTACCAATGATTGATCGTTCAAGATCTTTCGGAGTGATGTACTGTTTGCCTTGTGGTAGCCTTATAATAATATAATGTGACTTGGCACTTGTTTTTCTACGTAAGTATGCTCGTACATGTATTTCATTTTCCCTTATTTATGAAAGGATTATTAACAGCAAGGACCAATCTACACAACAACCTTTACGTGAGATGCTCATGTCCAGTTAGACAGTTTCGGATTCCACATCTACAAAAATAAGTAATACGCATGAAATCGTTTGTAATTGGAATTTTGGGGTATAACCCTTTTTTTTTTACCAGTTCATCCCATTGCTGTGGAAACTTCTCCTCCAAACCTTCGCAAAGAAATTTATAATCTTTACTAATATTCATAACAGTGAACTGCCTGCTACTGACGAAAATACTGATGATTCAAATAAATTTGATGCATTTTGGTATCAGTTTAACCGATTGTGCAAAAAGAGAAAAAGGGATCATCTAATAACGTAAACATAACGTTAGCAACGTTATTACAGATACAAGAACACATACGATACCTTTGTATGCCTGCCTTACAGAACAGAAAGTTTTTACACAGTCGTGTCTTCAATGCGTAATGAAGAACTCTTCATCATTTGAATCATTAATCGTTATTCCATTTCGGTGTAAGAAGTACTTGTTTATTCTGCTGGAATAACGAGAAAGTGTATTTATGTTCAGAATCTCAATGTAATTAGGCTTTTCTATAAATATCCTACGCAATTTGCGTATTTATAACTTAACTAACCAATTAAAAGATATAATACTAATGAGTATGAATAAATTGTATTTCGATTGATAATGTTATACTTTTGGAATCAAAAACCAAAAGTACCTAGAAAAAGTTCTCAACAGAGAGACAGACGACCAACAAAACATCCATTTTTACTATTTTCTTCCTTCTAGTATTATCAACGAACGAACATGCGATGGAGCGCGTGGTTTTCTCACTGCAAATTCAAAAAAAATCATTCCACTTCAAAAATAAATAAATAAAATATCAACACAACCTCCCTTACATAACATCACATACATCATAAAACTTAATAACTATGCTATACCACACTAATGATTACAACACATGACGTATACGCAACACTTATCCCCAATTAATAATGTAGCCAATCCGGTAGCAGTATTCTGTAAATGTGACCTTTACGTTAACGTAGCATCAGGTGCGTGAGCCTACCCAAACATCGCCCGATCCTAAGCGGCTGTTAGCAGTAACAATATACTAACACCTTTTTAGAGATCCTCTAACTCAACCTAACCCTATTGGGTCAGAGATTATCATGTGCACGTTTCTTGCTTATTAGCTTGACGTTATTTGGTGTTATATGACGACGATTTTAGTTTGCCTACCATGCCACCATTAAGACTGGACTGATGCATAATGGTCATGTGAAAATTTAGATTTCAATAATATAAGAAAAACATGAAAATAAAATTTTTATTTAATTAAGAATATAAAATAAATAAAATAGCCGTCATGTTAATTTTATTTATTATATTTTTTATTTATTGATGTTCAAAATCATTCATCATACATTTTAATGACTTCGGTGCGTTATCAAATATCCTTACTCTTTTAATATATCGCGGCCACGATACCATGAAAAATCTTATAATGTTCACAAATCGTCAATAATAACAATAACTGAAAATAATTATTATCTCAACTTAAAAATAAAAGGTCGGCACTTTCACATAATTTTATTCTGCCCTTTCATTTCCGAGCCTAAAAATATAAGTAAACTCGTGAATACCAATTTTAATTATGAAATATAATAGGTAACCTAAAATTAAGTATCTGGTTTGAGCCTAAATCACGATTTCCGTCTACCCCAGGAACTCAATAACGAGAACCCTTAATTTACTTTACAGACTTTTCTTTTAGAGATGGGTAACGTAGTTATATTTCGTTAGTTAACTCAATTTCTCAAGCGTAGTTGGCTCAATAAGTTAAATGAGTCAGTTTTCAAATCTTAGTCACAGCAACCACAAATTTCACGAGTCTAACAGCTGGCTATAGTCACTCAATTTTATATGATCTACCTATACTAATTTAAAAAGAGAGTAAAAATATTTGATTGATTTTTGCATGCACATTTTGTGCCAAAATTGTAAACAAAAAAAACCGCCTTCAAAAACACGACTCACTAAAAATTACAAAATAATATAATACGAACATTAATCTGGGTATGAATTTGATATGTTGTTGAAGGCGGTGCCAATTAAATTTTTGAGGAAAACTGCGTGAAATATAAACGGCACCGCCTTCAACAACATATCAAATTCATACCCAGATTAATGTTCGTATTATATTATTTTGTAATTTTTAGTGAGTCGTGTTTTTGAAGGGGGTTTTTTTTTTTGTTTACAATTTTTTTTCATTCTTTTTATTGTTATTTTTTTTTACATCCTATTAGTTCAGCTCACTTATAACTCTACTGATATTATAACTAGTAGTATCAATATGTACACAGATTTCAAAGAATACTCCCTTTACTCCCAACTATTAAGGAGTTGACCTTCCATCATCAGCTCAGCATCATAACATTATGATTGTCAGAAGCAAACGCCAATATAACTTCAGAAAATATGAAAAACGCCGTACATGTGCCTATAAAATTTTGAGGGTTGCCCTCGATTTCTCCTGGATCCCATCATCAGATCCTAGACTGGTCAACCTAATAGATTAGCTCACCTGTAATGCTACTGATATTATAACTAGTAGTCTTAATATGTACACAGTATTGAAAGAATTATCCTTTTACTCCTAAGTATTAAGGAGTTGACCTTCCATCATCAGCTCAGCATCATAAAATTATGATAGCCAGAAGCAAATGCCAATATGACTTCAGATAATATGCAAAACGCGGTACATGTCCCTATAAAATTTGAAGGTTGCCCTCGATTTCTCCAGGATCCCATCATCAGATCCAAGACTGGTGAAAATGGGACCACCTCGGAAGTGAACTCTATCCAACCAAAAAAAATTTTTGAAATCCGTCTATAATTGACGAAAATATCGGTGAACATATAAAAAAAAAAAAAAAAAATATTATACATACAGACGAATTGAGAACCTCCTCCTTTTTTTGAAGTCGGTTAAAAACTGAATCCGTGTTCAAAAAAGTATAGTCACATATTTTTGCAAAATAAATATCCAGTCCAAGCTAAATACGCCAATCTCATGAGTCAACTCAATGCGATACGATACAACGCACTTCACCCTGTAGCAATATCATTATGTCGGTCCAACTCGACTCAGATTGAAAAGTTCGTTGAAGTAACACAACGCAGTAACTATCGGTGTGAGCCTGCCGCTTCCCCGCCAGTCCGGTGAAGCTGTAAAAGCCGTCTGAGGCTAACAGCTAAGTCCTCCCGGAAAAAAAAACAACGCAGTAATTTGAGTTAGTAACACGATGAGTCTCGCAGTGCGTTGTGACCCGTCCCTATTTTCTTTACTTTTGCCCTTTTCATTTTTCTCGACGTTACGAACTTAAATCGTTACAGATTTTGGCAAATCCCTTCAGATTTAGTTGCTTAGTAGTTGTTCAAAATTATATTACGCGTCTGGAAGTAGATAGGTACAAGTAGATAATATTATTTTTGGCAGTTTAAGTAAAGTAAAGTTAAGTAAAGTTAAAGTACTTATTTAATTAAAGGTAATTTGGGGTAAAGTAGTAACTTTAAAGGATATGTAATTAGTAACCAGAGGGATAGTGTAGACTATCCCACTGATTATAATTATTGTCCCCATTATTGACCCCAATTCACTCTAAAGCTGTCAATCTAAATACAATAAAAGATTGAATTCATTTCATTTTATGAAATTGAAATGAAATGCTTCTCGTCTATAAGATAAATAAAATTACGTCGTTATTGGTACTACATCTCAAAATAAGCTTACGAATACATATGAACCACATAAGAACGGAAAATGCAAACGGTGCGGTTTTTCGCGATCTTTATTTTATAGTTATCTGTAGTAAAATGAGGAAAGTAGAACCGTTATTTATAACTGGGGATGTACTCCATCTACCCTAGCCCTAGAAGCGACTGAACAACACAGCCAATTAGACCTGTATTTGCATATCACTTATCATCATCATCAGCCCATATAACGATATTATCCTCGCTGTTGAGGTGTTGAATAAAAGTAAATAGTAAAGATCTTTTCATCAGTAATTCCTGAGATTAGCGCGTTCAAACAAACAACAACAACTATTTAGCTTTATAATATTAGTATAGACTTATATTATGTGGTGAGGTTTGAACTGGCTTCCTCTTACATGAAAACCTACGACCTTAACCACTAGGTTATCGACGGTCTATCTTCTCTTGAGCTCAATAAAATCGTATTCGTAACTAAAATCTATGTGTTCATATGTATGAAAATCTCTGTGTTCATACATATGTATGTATGAACACATAGATTAAACTACGAATACATATTACACCGACAAAATACAATTTAAATATAAAAATCTTCTATAACCCAATAAGCAAGCTTTTTAAATACTTGTCTAGCTCGGTGGAACAGGTTCACTATCTGCGGTTCTAATCCAAGAGTCGTATATTCGATTCCCACTCGGGACAAATAGTTGTATGACAAAAAAAGAGTGTTCATAAATATTTATGTATCGAGTGTTGATTTCTGAAATCCGTAACACAAGTGCTTAAGTTACTTACCACTGGATCAGATCAATGTAATGTTATATTCAGTAATATTTATTTATCATACATATTTAACACCAATTCAACTCAAATATAAAAAATACGTGTGGCACTCGGGGACTGCCGCGGTATAGCTATTGCATAGCATCGTCCGATTTTGGAGCAGCTCGTCTCGATTCGTGCGAGTTTCGTAGAGTCGTACAATCTAGACACGCGGTAGCGTGTCAAGCCAAGGTTCAAGAAACAGAACTGGCGAGCCGCACCGTGTGTAATATTACACGAACCATTTGGAACCACTTTTGAACCCCTAATAAATCAAAAACTATTTCACATAAACGTATCAAATTTGGCTCATATATTGTGACTTGCGAGATAAATATGTGTTCTAAATTTCATAAGCTTATCTCAAACAGTTATTTAGATATTAATGTCCAAAAATCCTCATTTTTATCATTGACTGACTGACAGATCAAAATTCTAACCCAGTTCCAAATGACCTAGAGAGTTAAAATTTGGTATGCAGATAGGTAATTATATGAATACAAAGGAAAAAATAAAAAAATGGAAATTTTTTAATAATTAGGTTAGGTTCTATTATGAACGCTTAACATAAATACCTAATTAGTGCCTAATAACGCCTATATACCGGGGAAGGCAGAGCACTAAGTATATATTTAGGTATACTTACTTATTTACAATTAAGAGTAGGTACTTATAGTCGGTTTTCATATTTATTACTTAGGGTAGGTACTACCGGCAACGCTGGCGGTAGTACACTTTTCAAATAGATTTCTTTAAACGCCAATAGCCCCGCCCACTGGCCAATAGAAGAGCACTTAAAGAAAATCTGTCAAAATCCAAGCAAAAACGTTCCAATAGTAGGAGAGCTAGCAAGAATTTTTTGGTAGGTATTTGAGGCAAGCTGAAAACTTATCCTGAACCTCTCCTATTATATCCCAGCACGACACTGCAGACCTGGCTGGTGAGTAGCGGGGCTAAAGCAAACCCCCAAAAATATTTTTCATCTTTTTATTTATAACTAAAAAATAAGACTCACGTTGTAAGACAAATTATTTCTGAACTGACAAAGTATATTTTTTGGATTATAAAATATATTTCAAAATAAGAAAAATTGGGGGTTTGGTTTAGCCCCGGTACTCAGCCAGGTCTGCGGTTTTGTGTTGAGTTATAATATTAAAGGTATAGGACAAGTTTTCAGCTTGCCTCATATACCTACCGAAAAATTCTTGCAGGCTCTCGGACCACAATTTGGGCGGGGCTTGCTTTGACAGACGTATAAGCGCCAAGCTATTTTCACCTTATAGGTGGTCGACCGCCAAATACTCCGATAGTACCTACATAAAGTCTAGTTTTAGTTTTGAATTTGTCCTTTTCAAAGGACCCACGGCGTTACGATGATATATAATTTTCTACAAAAAGTAATGATATCCAATCAAAAACATAAATGTGAAATGAGAGCCAAGTTCAATATTGCCTTGGTTGTTGACTTCAGCGACAAAAGAAGTGAGATCTAAATGGGTGCCAAGTTCAATGGTCAACCCAGAAATTTATTTATAAGTAACACTATAACATACCTATCATATCTTCTTATAACATACGATAATGTATGGTGGTAGCCTATGAAGGTCTGTCTTGGCTAGTTTTCATATATGAATTATAGCCGTCGCAAGTTCTAAGCCTACAAGTATTTTTCGGTTTTTATTTTATAATTCCGAAAATTTGGATTGTTGGTAGAAACTAGCAAGCGAACATAATAATACGTTGGTAGGTTTATAAAAACTAGCCAAGACAGACCTTCATAGGCTACCACCATACATTATCTTATGTTATAAGAAGATATGATAGGTATGTTATAGTGTTACTTATAAATAAATTTCTGGGTTGACCATTGAACTTGGCACCCATTTAGATCTCACTTCTTTTGTCGCTGAAGTCAACAACCAAGGCAATATTGAACTTGGCTCTCATTTCACATTTATGTTTTGATTGGATACGTCTAACCGCACGCACACAAACACCGTGCCGAATTCTACTGAACTGAAATGACGTTAAATGATTGTGAGGTTTTTTTCGCTCAAAGCCCGCGATAAAAGCTATGCAATAGCTTAAAAGCTTCCCAATAAGCAAGCTTTTGAATACTTAGGTATTATCAACATGCAGACGTCCTACTTCTCGCATTGACTACGGTCGCTCGCTCGGCGCGCAGCTCCGAAGATGGGACGATATTTATTTAACGACGCGCTTAGTTTTAATAAGGCGATAAACCAGCTCTGGGTGACGAAAAATGACGTCATTAAACGTCTAAATTCAGGCTGTTAGGGTGATCTCCACGGTGTGGCGCGATTCAAATGACGGATCTTGATTGGAAAGGATCTGTTGTTGGTTTAGGAAGGGCATGACGGCCTGGGAACTGAGATGTTCTTTTGTCTTTTGCTCTAGAAGTTGAGTTGAAGAATGTATTCTAATTAGGGTAGTTTTGAGAACTACTTTTTATTTTTTTTTATTGTTAGAGTAGTTGAGAAATTGCTTTCTCATTTTAATATTTAACAGTACATTCAATTTTTTTTTATTAATCTGTATCATCCCCTTGCTTGCAAAGGTCTCCACCAAACCTGTCCACCGCTCTCTATCTCTCTATCTAAGCACTTGCCAGCTCCTTGATAGCTGGACCAAATCGTCACACCATCTTTTCTTGGTCCTTCCACTTTGAAATAATTACATGTTAAAAATGAAAATTTTAATGATAATAAATCAAATCATTTTTGGAAGTTGCTTTGAACTAAATGTTCACATTCTATACTACACTATATCGAAGTGGTTAAAATGCTCTCAATAGGTATATTAGTAACGCCGAGAAGATTTGGTATGTGTTCCTCTTACGTCACTCCTATCACATTCCGCTCCCTACGCCGAGTGACGTAGGCAAGGTCGCGGAAGTGACATCATTACGTCACGCGTGACTCTACACCTCATTTCCGGTTAATAAGTTTTGACAGCCGCTCGCGACCTTGAGCTAACAACGTGGGTAGTTCCCTGATAAGGGTGAGTGAGAAGGATGTTTATAAGTACAGTTTTTTTTCTTTTTGGACGAACACGGATATTAGAAGCATCGTTTACTTTGATATTTTATTAGATGTAAACGATGCAGTGTTCGTAATACTGTTTCACTTGGTTTTAATTCGAATAAAATATCAGTTTATTAACTTTAGGTTTTTTTTATATAATAGGCTAACAAGATGACCTCACTCCATCGCAGTAGTGAGATCCACATATGAGGTCGATAGGCACAATTTTATTTGAATAAATAAATATCTGAGACATTTCCACGCACGGACATCTGACCCCAAAACTAAGCAGTGCTTGAACTATGGGCGTCGAGACTGATTGATATACATAAATATTTATAAATACATACTTAAATACATAATCACACCCAGACATGGAACAAACACCGATGTTCATCACACAAATATTTGTCCCGAGTGGGAATCGAATCCACGACTCTCGGAACCGCCAGCCAGGGTCACTAACCACTGTTCCACCGAGTCAGTCAGCTCGAACATTTAGTTCTCTTAGTGTTTTTTTTGTTAAATTAGAAGCCACACTCTTGGAACCGTAGGCAGTACCCTAGTAACCTGGGTCACTAACCACTGTTCCACCGAGCCAAACAAAATACTCACACATTTCGTTTGCAAAAAAGAAATCCTGATATTTTCCATTGACGAAACTAGTCTTACTCGACCAAAACCATAAAATAGCTAAAACATCACCTATATTTCGGTGCAAAGTAATAATATAAAACAACATAGTTGGGTCAAAGCATGAACTTACATATACTTTAGTAGCTAACCCGCCGTAGGGCCGATTCGACCCCGACATAACCGTTACAAGCTTAATGACGGGTATAAAATGTCCAGCGACGTATAAAACATTTAACTAATCTAAGGTCGGCCATATTGTCTTTCGTCAGGCAAAAATAAGGGAAGAGATGACGGGACGGCACGTTTTATTGCGAATCTTAAGTGCGTTTGTCCCAAAAACAAGCGAAAAATGGGGTCACTACTTCCCATGTTGTAAATTGTGATAATATAGTACGCGAAATGGAACAATGGTAATATTTATTATTGTGGAAAGAATTGAGCTTTCTGAAGCAAAAAGGGTTTATTGTAACCGTTTACCATTTGGGTCAATCTTGAAAGACAAAAAAAACACTGTCTGAGGGCAAAAACTACCCATAAAGTTTAAGTTTGAATGTAAGATTTTTTTTGCTGTTTCTTTAATGTGTAAATTAAATGGGGCACAACGAAAAAGGTGTTTATTTCAGCTGAAACCACCTGAAAAAAAATTTCGAAGCCTTAATATTTGATTCCCTTGGGCTGTCCCTTTGTCATTTTTTTAACAAACCGTTAACAATTTACCTATTTATAGTCATAATTTTAAGATTTTTTGTGATTTAATAGTTAAAGGGTGAGTTATTTAATGATTTAATAAATAAACCAAGTCTGTGCCAATCACTGTTTTGTGATTACAAATTGGTTTGTGTTTGTCCGAGTGCAACGATTGATTCCCTTGGCACGTCACTAAATGCCACCTGTCTTGCTTTTATAAAAGTCTACGGCGAAGGCGTGCACATCAGCAAGTAGCTCTAGTCGCGCTCTTTACATCATGAGGAGAGGTTTCCTGCTCGACCGTTCCAAGCCGGATTTATGAAGGTTTGAATTTGATTCCCCTGGTTTTGTTTCACTAGGTCATTGATTACCCTGACCACTTTTAAAAATATTTTTTGATGATTAGGAATTTCTTAACTAGGATTAATAGTAGGGTATATAGGACTATCAATTGTTTTTATAATAATCATTGGCAAAAATCAATCCATTGAAACAAAATCGAAAGAAGATTAACTTTTCTTGACTCCCCTGGCATTGATTCCCCTGGCAAAATGCCAGGGAAATCAAACTTCCTTACATTATCATACTCTCATGTTATGATTATATAGGTTACGAACCCCAGAAGAGTCAGCCAGGTCATTCAACATCCGTTGTAGGTCCTGCAGCGTCTCTACTGACGATGTTGGTGCCTCGCCCTTTCCAGTACAGTGCCTTGAACAAATCCTCCATTGCATTTGTGAACAACTTCGGAGAGATGACGTCCCCTTGTCTTACTCCTCGCTGCAATGGTATGGGTTTATTTGCTGATTCAATACTTGGACGGATATGGTCGCGGCTTGGTAGAGACATTTCATCACCAGGTTGTATTGCTAATCAACTTGGCATTGCTGCAGGGACTCAAGAACTGACCAGATTTCAACCGAGTCAAAGGCTTTCTCATAGTCCACAAATGCTAAACATAGGGGCTGATTACACTCTTCGGTCTTCTGTTTATATGTCGCACTGTGTGGATGTGGTCTATGGTGGTGTATCCGCTCCGAAATCCAGACTGTTCCGATGGTTGGAATTCGCCCAGTGTTTGCGCAAGATGGTGCGTGATTACTCTCCGAGACTGCCGACTTTGAAGCAGCAATGTCCCCATTCGCTGTAGTCAGCTTCGCCAGTTGGCTTCCTTCGAGAGATTTTAAGAACACCTTTGAACCCCGATTCTGTTCAATAGCTTTCTCGATTGAGAGAGTATTGTAGCACCGGCGGTCGCGTGGCATAAGTTTATTGATCTCTCAGTTGAGTGCTCGAGCTTGCAATGTAGTAGCGGGTGGGTCTTTACGTCGCTGCCTCACTAGCCTCAAAGACTTCCTGCCCCGGCCCCTCATGCCGCAAATCTCGATCTTTCCTCCCTGAGGACATGCATCATATTTTTCAAGATTCTGGTTAATGTCAGTTGAGGTTTCCACTACAGCAATTCGGTTCGCCAGGTTTGACAAGAACGTTTCAGATCCTTTAATTTTCTGGAGCGGTGTAGGTCGAAGCTTAGACCTCATCAAGCGAACACGTTTGGCTTTGAAGTCGATATTCAGAGTGCCTCGAACAAGTTGGTGATCACTGTTGACCTCGGAGACATCTCTGAATATGTGCCGCCTAACCGCCCTAATGAAGTCGATCTCGTTCTTAGTTAAAGTGTCGGGACTTTGCCACGTCCACTTCCTTTGAGGCTGCTTCTTAAAGAAAGAGTTCATCAAGAAGAGCCCCTCACGTTAGAGGAAATTGACAAGTATTGTAGGGGGTCTTGGTGGTAGAGTAGAGGGCTTTGGATATGTCATCGAACATTTTCTCCACTTCATCGTCAGAGGTCAGTGCGTTCACTTGCACCACTTTGAGGCTAAGACTCTTGGTGAGCTTAATCATGCTACCCTCGAAACACTAGACATTTCCACTAAGTGGTCAAAGAGGGACTTATTGACGAGAAAACCGACGCCACCTTGAGAATGTTAGTCTCGCTCGTGGAAGTACAGTAGGTGTCCTGATTCTAGGGTTATGGTGTCCTCTCTCACTTTTCGGACAACTACAGAAAGTGCCACCTAATCTTCTTAAGCTCTACCTCAAGTTGCGCCAGATGCGAGTCGAGCCGTAGCGTGCGTCCGTTACACGTCGCCAGGGTCAGTGTGTGTTGGTAGCCTCTCGTAGCCCGGGGATTCTTAGCTCCGGCCGTCCAGCCGTAACCATGGTCGCCACCATGACCAGGAATAGCGGCGCTGCCGGGAACTAGGGACTGTGGCCTTTTTAAGTATAATTTGATAGATTTTAGATAATTATGTTGATCCTAAAAGATAGATATTATTGTTTTGTTTTTTATAATACTTCTTTTAAAATCAATAATGACTCTAAAGAACCAAAATAAAACCAAAATACTGGTAATTTGTAATAAAATAAACGATTATTCTAAACAAAATGTTTTTATTTTGATTCCCCTGGCATCTTGTATTGATTCCCCTGGCACCAAAATTTTAAAGTCATATATCTTTTTATCTAAACATGTGACAGTGATGCCTATTAGAGAAATATGTTCACAATGAGGTGTTATTTAGCCTTATGATAGAAAAAGTTTAAACTCTTATGTTTTAAAAAGTGCCAGGGGAATCAACCAAATACGTCCAATTTCAAGATTGACCCATTTATATAATCGACCGAATTAAATTGTCAACGAACGTAACTTAAATTGAAGAATTTTCACAATACGGACTACACATTGGGATAAAATAGTTTACGAAATGGATCAATGATTATTTTCATTATTGTGAAAAGATTTGACCTGGCTTAATAAAATACTATCGAAACACAGTCTAATTATATAATAAACGTTGTATCGAATCGGTATTATACAGGGTGCAACAGGGGGTGGATCATCGTAAGTCAATCGATGGGGGACCTCAATACCTATCGATATAACCCCCATGTATGTTCAGCGATTTTCAATAGTTCCAAAGTTATTGAGCTTTTTGTGAAATTTTTGTAAGAAGCCGGATTTCAGTATAAAAGTCTTCACTGTAGCTTAACTACTGGACCTGCTTGCATGATTTTTTTCTAGAAGGAGTTCAACAGTGGGTCTTTATAATTACGATACCGATTTGAGACATAACCCTGTCATATTGAAGTAAAAAAATAATTCTTCACAAAAGTTTTACGAATCGAATTGTGTCTACCAACTTTCAAAGCCTCCAGTGAAAAAAAAGTAATTGGGGTTATATCGATAGGTATTGAAGTCCCCAATCGATTGACTTACGATGATCCACCCCTCCTGTTACACCCTGTATATAATGTACGTCAACAGTCAACAATACATCTCATGTCCCCCATAATTTCACTTTGAACATCGCTCAACAAAAACTCAATCACCAACAAAAACGCGCGCATGTATACTGTACACAACGTTTCCAAAATGGCATTAATATTCCACCCAGTGTACACAAACCGTGTTCTCATTAATTTGAGCTCAAATAATATGCCGATGGCTTAATTACCGCAATTACCTCTTTTTATTACACCCACTAAATGATCCACGCGAGTTGTAGTCCAATAGTTGGACTAATGAAAGGATAATAAACGGGTTTATGGTGAAATTAGCACGGTTGGGTAAATTACGTAGTGTGAAGCTAGCTAATTATTGAAAGAATTCATAAATTAGTGTAAGATTAAAGAAAGAAAGAAAACATTTATTGATAATTACGAGAATTTATAAACAAAAATATATAAACATGCACATATGTGTAATGATCAAAAGGTTCTGCCTCATAAATACAATGTAAACTAATACACAACATAAATACACCTATATTAGTTTTAGTACCATGTAGAATGTACACCCAAGATACTACTACGCCCGTTATGTAGCACTATGTTTTTCAAATTTGATGTTCATATGTACAATTATTCGACGCTTTAACGGTGAAGGAAAACATCGAGAGGAAACTTGCACACCTATTAGAGGAAGATCCCAGAGCTGCCAGACATCACTTATTTTCTAATGGACAAAATATATTCCAGTGAGTAGTGGTGGGGTGTACTATGATCATATGACTAGTTGCTACCTTGACCAGACGGCCATTTTTCAGGTATCAACTAATAAAGGTACATAGAAACACTGCTCACCTCACTTAAATTCTGATGGCTGATTTTGACATTCACCAGACCCAACTGTTTTAGAATTTTTTTTTAATTGAATTTAGTTAAGTATTTTTAATGAAACAGTTTGTAAGGTACTATCGGCAACGCTGGCGGTCGACCACCTATAAGGTGAAAATCACTTGGCAATTTCGCGTCTGTCAGAGCAAGCCCCGCCCTCCTTGTGGTCAAGGAGCTGGCAATAATTTTTTGGTAGATATTTGAGGCATGCTGAAAACTTGTCCTGTACCTCTTCTATTATATCCCAACACAAACCCAAGACCTGGCTGAGTACCGGGGCTACCAAACCCCCAATTTTTTTATTTAAAAACATATTTTATAATCCAAAAAAATATAATTTGTCAGTTCACCTGACAGGCAGAAGTTCCATCGAAATAATTTGTCTTAGTGAGTCTTATTTTTTAATTATAAATAAAAAGATGAAAAATATTTTTGGGGGTTTGCTTTAGCCCCGCTACTCACCAGCCAGGTCTGCAGTTTCGTGCTGGGATATAATAGTAGAGGTACAGGATAAGTTTTCGGCTTGCCTCAAATACCTACCAAAAATTCTTGCTAGCTCTCCTACTATTGGAACGATTTTGCTTGGATTATGACAGATTTTCTTTAAGTGCTCTTCTATTGGCCAGTGGGCGGGGCTAATGGCGTTTAAAGAAATCTGTTTGAAAAGTGTACTACCGCCAAAATTTCTGGTTGTACAATTCTATAATTATTGCGGTCAGATGAGCACTTTTCAGTTGTTTGAATAACATATATAAATATCAAACTGCCGCGTTGGTCTAATTGGTAGCAAGCGCTGCGTAAGGGCCGAGACGTCCCCGGTTCGAGTCCAGGGTCGGGCAAAATTCGTGTGAAATTTTCTGTAATGAAATCACTCAGCCCGGAGTTAGGAAGTTGGCGGTTGAACGCCCGTGCCTCAGAAAGCACGTTACGCCGGTGGTCCTGCGCCCGATCTCTCATCGGTTATGTCGGATTGCCGTCACACCGAATTGAGAGTAAGGGAATATAGAGAGTGCACTCGTGTTTGCGCGTACAATTGTGCACTATAATATGTCCTGCGCACTTGGCTGATCTCAATTGAGATCGGCCGCCATGGCTGAAATCGGTCGGACGCCTTATTTCATAAAAATCAAGCATCAGAAAATAAGTGATCTTAATTAATTTTTTTCATAGCTTTAAAGCGTCTGTTAGGTAAAACCGCCGACCGCATGTGTCTGGGAGTAATGAAACCTGATTTTTAATGATAGTGTGTGAAATATATGTTAAAATCAGCCATTAGAATTTAAGTGAGGTGAGCAGGGTTTCTATGTACCTTGATTAGTTGATATCTGAAAAATGGCCGTCTGGTCAAGGTAGCAACTAGTCATATGATGATAGTACACCCCACCACTACTCAATCGTATAATATTTTGTCCATTAGAAAATAAGTGACGTCTGGCAGCTCTGGGATCTTGGACCATATGAAGTACTTCTTAGGTTGTGTAGTCAACCAACCCGCACTTGGCCAGCGTGGTTGACTAAGGCTATATCACCCTGGTTTAGAGTAGGCCCGTGTCCCAGTGTGGATACTATTTTACTGTTAATAGAAAAACAAATGGCATCGTTTCAGATTGGTTTGATTCAATGGAAATATTTTGTAATGTTTAATATCATCTTAGGCATTAAGCTTACAAGAAATTCAAATGCAATCAATTAGGTAAATAGAGTATCTCAAAGATTTATTTTTCAGAGCAGTTTTTCTTCTTTTCTCCGTTTGAATCGACCCAATTTGAAATTCATTACTCAAACTAATATAATATAAATGCATTATTCTGTCTGTAATAATTTGGGTACTGTTTGTGTGGAAAATAGGTACTTTACCTTAAAAAAGAGATGTAATAAGACCTTATTTCATTATTATTCCCTTAGGATCTATAAATTCTTAAGGAGTGGCAAATAAAGGGCAAGGTTGGAATTTGTACGATTTGAGTTGTATTTTATACGAAAAGTATTTTCGTATTCTCATTTAAATAATATGTAGATTTCTCGAGTAAAGTAATCAATTTACTTACGAATTAGTTTTTTATAAGATTATCTCAACTTTCTAGAATAGTTTCAAGAATAGTTTGACTGGCTTCATGGAACAGGGGTTAGTACCCAGGCTTACTACCTACGGTTCCAAGAGTCGTGGGTCCGATTCCCACTCGGGACACATATTTGGGTGACAACATCAGTGTTTGTTTCGTGTCTGGGTGTGTTATTAAATATATTTTAGTATATTTGTGCATCCACTATAGATTCTAACATATAACAAAAGTGCTTAAGCTACTTATCACAGGCTAATATATAAAATTATGTTGCCTAAAAAAAAGAATAAAGGGAAAATCAAAAAGTTATAATTATTTGATCGAGAAGTATCTATTTTCGTCTTTCTAGGGTCCGTATCCCAAACTGATTCCATGTTCACTCTGTTGTCTGTCTGTCTGCAATCACCTTTTTCCATTCTTCTGAAAGCTTATTATTATTCTCTCATGAAAAATGACGAATCATTAGAAGTGATCGACCAAAAACTGTTCGTTACCACTTTTAGGTGCGTAACCCAGAAAACAAGTTGAAAGGATTACCACAGCGCCATCTGGCGTTTAAAACCTATTAAACCCTCACAACCATTTCCGAGCATTAATATATTACCCGTAAATAACGCCCAGTTCTAAGTCTAGAATACCTAACTGCAAGTTCTAGGGTCACATCCAGGCAGTCTGTCACGGAGCTGAGGCACTGCGGGGCACGTACCGTTTTGATAGTGTTCTACTCCCGACGGGACGGTGGAACGCGAGCTACACCAGTTTACTGGTTTGTTCCAATTATGAGCTTAGTTAATTTTTTAGCTAGGAATAGTTTGTGTCTTATTTGTTTATTAAAGAATAGTACACAGCACAATACAATCATGATTGAAATAGGAAGATCCAATTTCGTAGGCCAATTACGACTATTCAACAGATTACATTCTGTTATGCATTCGATCACAATTTTTTTTTTATATGTGTTTGGTGGTTTGTGATCACCACATCAGTGAAAGTTTTGTTCCTAATCAGTTGCTTAAGCACTTGTGTTATCGACATCATAAATAACATACCTAGAAGAACCGGATAAAATAAATAATAATGTTCAGCATACAAAAATTATGCTTATTGTTTGTCAGATTTCGCACAAGTGCTGAAGCTACTTACCACGGAATCATTTCAGTGTGATATTTAGTAGGTTCTATTAGGTTGTCTATGAAATTTGGGAAAAAAAACAATAAATTTATCGACGTTTGGTCTTACTTTAAATATGTGGACACTTGTTTTGTGCATTTCTATAGCATTTCGTCCAAAATTAACTTTTAGCAAAGGTTCTCTAGTTAATAATATGTATGGTCTTATAATATGTATCCAAAAATAATCTTTGAATATAATTTACTTACCTCTCTATGAATACACCAAGGGCTGTAAACAAATTAAGTTTGTAACACGTAGACACCCTTCCAATACGATGAGTAACTCGGCATATTGTTTGTAATCAAATGCTGAAAGCTGCGAACCCATAGGATACAATTAAAGCCCGTCCATACGCTCATCATGTGTCCGAAACAATAGAGGAATTAGCGAAAACCACTACGTGATCCGACCTCCATCCAGATAACCCGGATTTTGGATCCGGGAATAAACGGGAATAATTCGTTTATCCCGGACAAAATTACCTATTGGCCCGGCAAATTAGCTCCCCATACAGGGCCGTGCGTTCGGTAACTCCACAAATTAGTTTTTACGAAACAACGTGGAGACGTGACCAATGCGAGACAGGCCGATGTTATTGATGGCAACCCTTTGAAGAGGCACGCTGTTGGTAACTACGTATGTGGGGCCAATCAGGCCATTCTAAAGTTATGCGCATCCTTCCTTGAGGAGATATACTTAGATGTATTTTTACTCGTTGCTAATTGATTTCATAGGAAACTACTTAGCGAATTGACAAAATAGATTTTATATAACTTCAAAGAACTTATAAATAATAAAAACAAAACAAATTAACATTACTTTTCATTTCAAAATGACTTTACTTTATAATATTCAGCCATCAACTGTATCCGTTTTTCTGGAGCGAAATGTTTTAATTTGACTGTGAATAAACATCTTTTATATCAAGCTGTAAATCCATTTAGACCCAGACTATGCCCCAGCTAGGGTATAGAGTTCAGAAATAGATCGGATATAGATAGATAGTTTAGAATTACCGTCGAATATAGTCAAATATCGAGCCGGCCGACACACACAGTAACATACTGAATCATTTCCTAGATAAACTGTTTACTCGACCCTCCCTAAATTACTGAGAATGGAGAAATTGAAACCGAACATCTGAAACTGCCCATATCTAGACCATCAAAGCAAACAGCACTAAAAACCGGTACGCCGGCACACCCATAATATGGGGCGGCGGGTTTAATTCATCGGTTATTGGTCGTATTTTCCGATATTATTCCCGAATATTTTTCGGGTTTTTTCGTTCTATATCCCACTTCGGACGCTCGTAAAAACGGGGATGATCCTGCCCCGTCGATGCTTCACGCCGATATGAGAGATTTTTTTTTATATAAGAGGCTAACAAGATGACCTCACTCCACCTGATGGTAAGCGGTAGTGAGATCCAAATATGAGGTCGACAGGCACAATAGACCATATTGAGCCTGTCGCACTCACCCTGAAAGCCGTGAAAAAGGAGACCACTGCTGCGGCAACAACGAGACAAGGCGTGGAGTCTCGCATTGGTATTGAGCTGTGCGGGTCGGAGTTGGCCAGTCCGCCGGACGGAAGGGCCCCCGTTTCTACGGGTCTCCTGGCCGGCGGGCTGACCCGCTCCGCCCGCACAATACCGCCGCTAAGACTCCACTGGTCCGGCGTTTGCCGCAACAATGGTCCCCCTGGCTCCGGTTCGTACAGTGCTGATCCCGGAACGCGACCTGACCAAGAGAGGTCAGAGTCACTTGGCGGGTTTTACACAACTGTATGGTGGTAACAGCAACCGGTCGACAAAATGTCTCCCACCTTTAAAGATTCCGGCTTCGTGGAGGGTTAAGCGATGATCTTTGAGCGGGGGATTTAAGAGGTTCTGAAGAATTAATCGCTTGAAGATACTCTTTATACTTTTTTAAATTGTACTTAGGTTTATGATTTTAGACTTTCGCGTTCCATTACACTAAAATATGTCTTTATGGGTCTTCACGCGATATTAGGAGTAAAAACAAGGTAGGGCGCAAGGGACCTTGTACTGTGAAACTGTGGAAGAGGTACGTTGATGATGTATTTTGCATCATCAGCGGTAGTCAACTAGAGGTCGAACAATATTTGACACATTTGAACTCGCTACACTCGAAAATAAGGTTTACATATATGAACTGGAGAAAGATAGATCCTTGGCCTTCTTGGATATGAAAATTTGTGCGAAACAGGATGGGACCCTGGCTCACTCTGTATACAGAAAACCTACACACACGGACAGGTATTTACATGCCTCTTCACACCACCACCCCAGACACCTTCAATCTGTTGTGTCTTCGTTGATAAATAGGGCGTATGATCTATGTGACCCTGAGCATATACAGGCAGAGCTCGTGCATGTTCAGGAGGTACTGAAACGCAACGGATATAGGACGCCGGGGCGGACTAGAAGGCGAAATACAAGGGAAGGGAACCCAGAGGTTAATCGGCAATCAGCATTTTTACCTTATATTAGAGGTATAACGGATAAGATTGGAACAGTTCTAAAACAGTACTCCATTAAGACTGTATATACTCCGTTAAATAAAATCACAAAAATGTTGCGTACACCGAAAGACGTTATTCCCTTCCAAACTCCGGGTGTATATAAAATCGATTGCAGTTGTGGTAGTTCTTATATTGGACAAACCAAACGGGCTATAGCCGCGAGGGTGAAAGAACATATTGCAGCTGTTAAAAATCGACAAACGAACAAGTCCGCGGTCGCTGAGCACCTATTGGAAATGGGTAGTAATCATTGGATGGAGCTACATGACCCGAAGGTCCTCTCAACAGATCGTCACTATCACACAAGAATAGTGCGAGAAGCTATTGAAATTAAGAAGCACAGAAATTTCAATAGGGAAGATGGATTCAAGTTATCATCGGCATGGAACCCAGTGATTAGTAAGTGCATACCGCGGAAAGTTACGTCTAATATGAACCCGGATACAGTGAGTGTAGTGTGTCAGACAAATGTGGGTAGCTGTACAAATGACATTAGTGCTGGTTCGGGGGTGGATCAAGAAATTCACAACCGCTGTGGCAGACGAAGACGGGCTGCGCCAGTTCGCTCGCGACCACGATTGGTGTAACCCAGTCGAAACGTCGGGCAGTAAGTAGCTATGTAATTTGCTACTCCTAATATCGCGTGAAGACCCATAAAGACATATTTTAGTGTACTTAGGTTCTTTAAGGGGCTTATATAATTTACTTATGTTTAAAAGTTAATACATACATGAGGTTGGTTCGACGTCTCAAATGAGAGAAACTGACTGACTGACTGATATCAATGCACAGCCTAAACGGCTAAACGTAGGCACTTGAAATTTGGAAGGGACGTAGCTTAAGTACCATAGAGGTGCACTAAAAAGGAATCCCCGAAATTTCGACGGGAACGTGAATTAGCAGGAATATACTTTTGTATGAAAAATCTAAACCGTTTTAGGAAGACGCTTGAAATATGGCATGCAGGTAGTAAACTTAATAAACTTAAAGCTTAGTTGCAACAGGATATTGCAAAATTCTTACGGGAACGGGAGTTAGCAGCAAAAAACTTTTGTATGAATAAATCTAAACCCCGTAAATAACTACTCTTCGCGGACGAAGCCACGGGCACAGTTAGTACTATTTAGTATTTCTTGCACACAGTCCATGTGCCATCTAATGTCAAGTCCCGCTTGTCCGGAAACCTGCTCGCTAAGCGACTTGATGGGTGCCTCAGACAACGCGATTCGTGTGGCCGAATACTGGGCCGATCACGTTTGATTTTGCCATCGACTCGATAAGAAGAAGAAGTATTTACCTATCTGTATTATTTTTGATTATTACCTACTAGAATAATAAAATCGGGATCTCTAAATATAGGATTGCAAAGTACCGTCAGAAAATAAAAAATGTACAAAAGTCTTTCTGCATAGTCTCATCCTTTGGGCCACAACGGCCGTCCCGAGCGCTGCGATATTTCAAATTTTAAAAGTTGAACTTTCATGTTTCCGTGTATATGAGACGGTGATTGAAAACCGTAATATATTATTCGATGCAATAGCCGTTTGGGATACGGCATTTGTGGAAGTATGGGGCCAAATCGACCCTTCCAATTGGAAGTAACATATCATGTAATTTTCACTTCTGAGAATGGCAATATTTTTAACACCCGACGCAAAAAGTCGGGGGTTATTTTAGACATTTGTGAGTTTAATATTTTGAAAAGCGGAAAAAATCAATTGCTCTGCTGTTGGACGGGGATTTGAACACCCGTCCTTCCAGAAATCGCGCCCAGACGTGCGAACCATTACACCAACCAACGGCTTACTGAAGCCGTCGAATTTTTCCCGCATATTCCCTGTTAGCCACAGGTGGTGCCATCATCCACTGTCAACAGTGGAGCAATTGATTTTTTTCCATTTTTCAAAATTAATATTTTAATCAGCTTGTGCAAGCAATTTGTGACTTTAGGGGTGAGAGCCATCCGGTCCCCCGCAAGTTCGGTGATGATGACGAGGCTACTCCAAGCCATCGTCGCATGTCAGTCAGGGAAAAAAAAACATTTGTGACTTTGGCTTTTATTTTGTTGCGCAAAAACTTAGTTTTAGTCGACATGCATGATTTTAGGGTTGGGCAAATTTATTTTTTATTTCGGATTTCACAAGATGTATGATTGTATTCTGTCGCCACTTCTGATTACCATATTTTATTGTTTCAGGTAATTCCAGCTTACTAAAACATTTTTTTTTAATTGGTAAGTTTTACGTTAAAACAGTTTCTTTTTTCTGGCCAAATTTGGTCAGGTAGTGAAGTCATCACCATGAGAAAATAAATGCTTCCCTCTAAAACAACACTCCACTACTAAGTTACAGGTCACTGTTTGTCAACTTGACCGAGCGACTCTTGAGACGCACTGTCGATGCCTGTCCCTTATTCCCTAAGGCACTGGGTTCAAATTAGAACGGCATGTGATTAAGTGAGACTTGCGGATAGGCATCTGTGTCAACCAATTGACACCTCGGAGCCCGTGAGATTTGTCTGAAGACTCGAGCTTTGCCACCGTACCTACCTAATATAGCCTTATTGCGACGGAGTAAGGGTCAAAATTAATGAAAAAAACCGTTTTACTTATTGCTTTGTTGGATTTCGTCTTGGACAATTCGAGATTTTCTTGTCACGTTATTTGTGTTTGTCAACTTAGCGTCAATAAATGCAATTAATGGCATCTTTGGTGATGTATTATAAGCGCGGTTGCGTTGTATGGAATATTTGGTTAGGCCATTTAGTGATGAAATTATACACCGTGAAATTTTAGTGGTTATTTTCCCGTGGCAGAACGATTTGCCTTTAGTAATACTGTCGAATGACGCAAATTATTTCTTGAAAAAAAAATTTTTTTAAGTTTTCAAAATATAAATTTTCCAACTCGAAAACGAGAGAAGCTATCGTTCATTTATAAGATGTGACGTAATCAGGTACTGCTTACCGCATGAAATCGATGCTTAGAGCTAAAGAAACTCTACGCCCTAAGTAATAAAGCGATTCGAACGTGCTTTCGAGTCTCGGTTAAACCTTTCGTAAAACCGGCATTTTTTGATTTTAAGAAAAAATAACTGCACAAATCTAAATTGTGCTATTAAGATATAATCACTTTACTGCGGGAAAACAACCACTACAATTTCACGGTGTAGATTAAAAAAAATATTTTGTAATACATACAGAGTTATCTCCGAATATTGAAAAGCGACTCTTGAATTTAAAATTTGTTTGAGAGGACTATGATTTGGATTTTATTTAATCAGAAAATCCAGCACCTGCAATCAACGGGTTCGATCAAGGGCAAGTTATCATGTGAATATCGTTTATTTTGTAGTAGCTGTGCCAACGACTTCGTCCGCCTTTTTGCCCCGTTTTTTTACACATTTTCCCTTGTTGCTCCTATTGGTCGCAGCGTGATGCTATATGTATAGCCTAAAGCCATTCTCGATAAATGGTGTATCTAACACCTTGTGTTATTTTTCAATTCAAACCAGTAGTTCGTGAGTTTAGCGCGTTCAAACAAACAAACTCTTCACCTTTATAAATTTTAGTATAGATTTGATTCATGTCGGGTGTTTATTTATATTATTCATATCCCCCCCTTATTCTGTTTCTGATATCAATAATACAAATGCGTCGCCAATTCACCTCACAGTGCAAGTGACATTATTTTATTTATTTTCTATAAATTCTACAATATTTATTCCTTCATAAACAACACATTCATTACCCTTACCCGTAACGTTCGGACGTTCCATATAAATAACACCAGACGAGACAGCGATCCGTTGAAAATAGTCCTGCCATCGCAATTTATATGTCTGGACCAACCGGCATAAAGCTCACTTATACCTGAAAAATATTTCATTTAAATAATTCGATATGAAAACGACTGTGGTCGGCATAATATTTTAACCGATTCGCTGACCAGAGATGAGTTTGTCGGGTGGACGTCGCGTTTGGTAAACATTAGATTAAGTGGTTTGTTTTATATTTCATCATCAGCACATATATTCGTCCCCACGGCAGTAAGGCCTTAGTCAACCACCCTGGCCAAGTGCGGGTTGGTCGACTACACAATCTCAAAATTTGTTCGTGGGTGTGCGTTCAAGTTTCCTCACAATGGTTTCCTTTACCGTTAAAGCGTCGAATAATCGTTTATATGAATTTCAAACTTGAAAAACACAGTGGTCCGGGGCGGGGTGTGAACTGGCGACCTCTCGCATGGCAAGCAACGCCCTTAACCACTCGGTTAGTTTAGAGTATGCCCGTGCCCCAACAGTGGGGACGTTTATGGGCTGGTGATGATGGTATTAATGCGCCATGAAGAAAATGTTTTCTTGGTTATGATGATTTATTAAAATATGTTTAACGGCTTCCATGTACCCAATAGTCCCTGATAATAAGCGGCAGTACATGTTTTGCGAAAAACCACAACACTGTTTGAGAGGCGCGTTTCAATTAATTTTATTTAGCGCGGTTTAGTTCTGTTTATGGTTGCCAGAAATAACTCACAATACATAGACCGAAAACAAATTACTTAACAATGCAATTTTTTTTCTATTAAAATTTAGCCTTTTAAATATTAAAGTATGTGTTTTCTATGTCAAAAAATAATTTATTGAAATTGCTTTCATCACTTAGAAAAAGTGACACCGTCTTACCGTCTGCCTACAAAGCACCTTCGAATTCATGCGGCAAGCAGTACCTCATTACATCACATCTTATAAAAGAACGATACCTTATCTCTCGTTTTCGAGTTGGAAAAATATTATTTTGAAAATTTGAAAAATTAAATTTTCTTTTTCGAGGAATTATTTGCATGCTTCGATAGTATTACTAAAGGCAAATCAATCTGCCACGGGAAAACAATAGACCGAGCCTATTCTATAGAATTAAGTTCCGGTATATGATTTTACATAATAATATGGTCTATCAAAAAAATTTACCTAAATGCCCGTTATTTAAATATTACCAAAAAATGTGAACAAAAATAATTTTATTATGCAATGCTAATTTTACTCAACAAAAGTTGGCAACCCTAGTTATGTTGCATTTAGTATTCTCTTTATTGGGAATCGGAAGTGGATTGAACAAAATAATGGAGTGGTTTTGATACGCAACATGTGTGTTTAAGACTGACTGCGAAACGGAATAGCCATGAATAGCTGATATAAACAAATGTTATGGGAAATTGTAGCTAAAGTGACGGATTGGCTGGCTCGGTGGAACAGTGACTGCGGTTCCAAGAGAGGGTTCTATTCCCACCCGGGACTATTCGTGTGTCATGTGAACACTAAAAATTTTTTCGTGTTTGGTTGTGAATATATTTTTAATACCTATTTTTATTGTATTTAAGTATTTTATAAGTCTCTGTTACCCATAGTACAAACTCTACTTAACTTACTTAACTTTGGGTCTGGTGGCAGTTTGTGGATATGTCCTGAATACCTACATATTTATATTTCCACGAATGCTGAAACCTCTGTATAACTTTTGAAGGACAGGACATTAGTAGGCGTCAAGGCAATAGGGAGCAAGCATCAATATAAAGTCTGGATAAATTACAAAAAAAAATGTACCTGAAAGAACTTACAAGGTACTTGATATGCAAAATGTAACAGATGTTCGGTGAAAAAATAAGCAAATAACATAAAAAGATACGCATAATAATTATGTTTCATTTTATGCTCTATATTTGTTTATTAAGAAACCCCTCTATACTCATTAATAATTCTTCTACCATTCTTAATAATACACAATAACACATTTAAAGAGCCATATATTACGAAAGAATCGCATTTCTTTTGATGTGAAACTCATCTTTAAATCAAAAGTCAAACTTAAGCTCAGTACCAAATTGTAAAATCGGACAAGTTGCTTTGAAGTCAAAAAAATGCATTTTTTTTCTTTAATCTTTCATTCTCTTTCACTAAGATGATTTCGTACGCTTATTATTTTAGAAGGTAGTAGAGTAAGGGTGGTTTGTGAGGGGTAATATTTTTTGTTCCTTCCCATGCCGGTGTAATCAACACAGCAAATTGGATTAAAATGTAATAAAAGGCAAATTAGAATTTACTATTAAATATAAACGTTAATTTTTAATCCAACATGGGTTAGTTAATATTGTAAATCCTGTTAAAAATCATTTGTACACTTAGGGAGAAATGTTTGTACAACTACTTAGTTTTTATATTTGGAAGATATCGTAATTAGTGGAGCGCCTTAAGGTTTATACCTCGGAATCCAGGGCCAGTCGATGAATCTTTATATCAAGTTTTGAAATGTGTTTAGAATAGTATATAAAAAATGTTAAAAGAAATATTTTGTGCGATCTCAACTTTTTAATTATTATTTTCTATACATAGTATAAAATGAAGTTGCGAAGGGCGCCCAAAATGTGTTTGTTACCTAGGATCTCAAAAAGTACTATATCAATAACTATGCGGTTTTCAATAATGGAAAGAAGACATTCCAGGAATTCTATAGGTGTATAATTTAGGTGTACCTACTTAAGAAATTATTAGAGTAATCGTAACAGTTGTCAGACGGACGGAAGAAAAACGACTTCTTGACACGATCACGCTAGATTTCCGCAGAAATGAGGAATTTTCCCGCCGTAAAAAGTAGCCTGTGTCCGTGTCTAGAATCCTATTTTTAAATTAACCAAGTCTTATAAAAATCCGTTCAGACGTTAAGGCGTGAATGAGCTAAACTTTTAAAACGAATGATTAAAAATCACTAACTTTATTAGTTTTCTGCCTACTGCCTTAAGTACGATAGCATTAATATTAATAGCCTATATCCTTTTCTAGGTTACTATCTATCTCCTAACTAAATTTCCTAATCAAAATCCGTTCAGCCGTTTAAGCATGATAGAGCAAAACTCCCAGCAAAAAACAATAAAAAATCACAAATTCAATTCAGTTTTCTGCCTACTTCCTACCCCCTAAGTACGATGACGTGATTATTTATAGCCTATAACCATTTCCAGGTTATCATCTATCATCATACCAAATTTCATCAAAATCCGTTCATCGGTTTAGACGTCAAAGAGCAAAAGTTCTAACAAAAACGGCTAAAAATCACTAACTCAATTTAGTTATCTGCCTACTGCCTACCCCCTAAGAACGATGGCGTGATTATTTATAACCTATAACCATTTCCAGGTTATCATCTATCATCATACCAAATTTCATCAAAATCCGTTCAGCCGTTTAGACGTCAAAGAGCAAAAGTCCTAGCAAAATCGACTAAAAATCACTAACTCAATTTAGTTATCTGCCTACCCCCTAGGAACGATGGCGTGATTATTTATAGCCTATAACCATTTCTAGGTTATCATCTATCACCATACCAAATTTCATCAAAATCCGTTCATCCGTTTAGACGTCAAAGAGCAAAAGTCCTAACAAAAACGGCTAAAAATCACTAACTCAATTTAGTTATCTGCCTACTGCCTACCCCCTAAGAACGATGGCGTGATTATTTATAGCCTATAACCATTTCTAGGTAACCATCTATCACCATACCAAATTTCATCAAAATCCGTTCAGCCGTTTAGGCGTGAAAGAGTAACAGACAGACAGACAGACAGAGTTACTTTCGCATTTATAATATTAGTTAGGATAGTAAGGATTAATACACAAGATGCATTTACAATGCCGAGGGCAGAGATGGCGGCGGCGGGGGCTGCGTTCCGTCGTTGTGTCATATAGTTAATGGTAAAATTATTTTTGTAAAACATTATTTTTTGTAAAAATTTAATAAATTAACATTGAAATTACTCAGCAAACATAATTTATCACATAAACAATTGAAATTTCAAATATAAAATTTTTTTGTAAAAAAAAATTGTTGTAAACGAGATCGGCCATTTTTTATTTTTTTAACTTTTTTCTTTCAGGTTTTAATAATGCAATCAAGCACTTTCTATACACATTCATTGACTGGCCCTGGATTCCGAGCTTTTACCATTTTCATGTTTTACGGAACTCCACTAAATGTTTTGTGATAGTATCACGACCTCCCTGAAGTCTAAGTACTTAATATTGTCTATTATTTGCGCAAACACTACACATTTGAAATAAAACTAATTTTAAGCAATTCAAAGTCACGGGCAAGTCTTGCCATATTATAGAGCTCGAAACGTCGGGTCTCTAAATAATATGTTTAGAATAACAATAATTTAATAGTTTAATCCGAGTAAAAAATAAGTATTTAGACATTTAAAATTAAATGAGTTCAATTTTAAATGTCTAAATACTTTTTTTTTTAAATAAGCTTAGAATGGACTAACGTATAGAGATCCCTTTAAGGTTAAAGGTATGAATATTATAAATATAAATATTTATGGTTTGTATGCGCATCGATATCGAAATACTACTTTTTTGGTAAAATACATAAAATGGACTTTAATTTGTGTGAGTATTTCATCTGCAAACAACTATTTAGGAAAACATATCTAACAATTTTACTAGTTCCTGCACATTTAAAATAAAACAAATTGTCTTTCCTGTGACCACAAGTGATCACAAACATCGGGTCTCTAAATAATATGTTGAGATGAGAGATATAATGCACGCGAATAAAATAAATTAAAACCGTAAACCTAACTATAATCGAAGTAGTATCTCTTATAAAGTCTGTGCTATTAATCCACAAACTGCAAACCGAATAAAGCACTTCAATGTGTACTAATTTGTTTGACTCGTCCGTCAACTAGATGGTGCTGTGTCCCCAGTTACATCGCGGTATAATTTTGTTTTCCCAAACACGTATAAGGGCACCCTCTTACCCTTATTAAGTGTATGTACTGTTTATACAAATATGTACTTATATTATCACTATTTATTTTTGGAGGATTGAAACCGTTCAGTGTTTTCAATCTAAATTTGAATTGATGTTAAAGTTAGGTTGATAATAATTTGGTACCGCAAGGATTTCCTTTCCAATATATTGGAGCATATACATGGCGACTATAAATATACTGTTTTATCATGCTTGTAGGAATTTCCTAAATGGATATTTTTGTTAGATAGCAAAATTCGAATTCCTTTTGGTTACTAATTACGTGATCACGATCACTATTAGAGAAAGATTACGAAAGATTTTTTAAACTATTTATTCAGTTTTATAATACTTCATCAGCTTATTGCAGTTCACTGCTGACCATAACTGTCCATCTGTCACCAGGCTGTATTTGAAATGATGCCAGACGATTAAAATGATGTATTAATGTTGCCGCTAAAACAACAATTACTAAAAACAAATAAAACGAACACTTAAGCTTCCCGGGACGTGTTTTTTTTTAACCAAAATTGGTACACCCCTGCGAGTTCAACTAACACAAGCCAGTTTTTTGACTATCAACAAAAAGTTTGCCGCTCCATTTGCTATTCAAGTGCCCGATTACAGTTTTACAACCGCGAAACATTGTTCTAACACACATTTTTGCCGTTTGCCGCCACAAGTCGCCAACAAGATAACGTAATAAAAAGCTCTCGTCCGTCAGAGCTTCCGAAGCTTCCGAAGCTCCCGAAAGCTGCAGGACGCAGTTTCAACTTCGCAAAGATAAAAGCAACTAACAGGCAATTTAAGTTTTTCCCCGGAGAGTTTTCTGGCACGGACCCGGGTGTATGGTTAAATACGGAATTCGGTTCGGGATATTCCCGCGAATATAACGGTAATGTGTTTGACAGTTTAGTACACTGGATACCTGCTTAGGTGATTGTATTAATTTCTTTATTTTTAACGTCATTATGTAGGTTAGCCTATGTATATACGTATATAAATGCGTTTTAGCAAACTATGGCTATTTCTGGTAAAGGTATTAAAACGATATTATATGCTTCGAGTAGCCTCGTCATCATCAACGGACTTGCGGGGGAGCGGATGGCTCTCACCCCTAAATTAGCAAACAGTGTTTGTTTTAACTTTCGTTAAACGTTCGATGATGTAGTAATAAGTAAATACATGTATACAGGTATACATGGATGAACGGACCCTTTGTTTTTAATTCTCTCCATCACGATACGTCCAGAAAGCTGTCCATATAATAAATAAAATATGTTGTTATATTTTACTAGATGATTTTGCCGTAATTTAGGGTAAGCTCGTCAATATACAAGACTAATATTAGAAAAAAATTGAAAATCAGTGTCCGCATTTTTCGACCATAAGTATATAAGATGTTAATGAAAGATAGATGACAAAGATGTCACAAAATATCTTTGGTCATAGATTTTAACCCTCCAACTCAAACCGCGCCAAAAGGCAACATTCTCAGAGCGGCCATTTTGAATATCAAATAAATAACAGTTACGATACACCAGTATCGGGCTGTGATGTCGTGATGCAGAATGCGACGTCGCCGAGGCGTTATTGGCTCGCCACGAGCGCCGCGGGCGGGAGCAGGTACGGTAACTGTGACCACTGTCACACGATATTTTGGAGCAGGTATCGTCTTGGCTTAAATATTCCCAAATACTTGCTAGTGAAAAGGTTAGCAATAGGCTTCTAGGGTGAGGGCTACTGGCTCAATAGGTTCTATTGTACATGTCAATGTGTGGAGCTCACGACAGCTTCCTATCAGATGGATTGAGGTCATCCTGAACCATGAATTGTAAATGTCGCAGCGCGGTCTTTTATTACAGCTGGAACTTAAAGCTAAGTTAGAAAAAAATCGATAAGTGGTGAATTAGTGCTTTGACAACTAAACATTAAGGTAATTATAATCGACAAGAATTTGTTAATGCAAATTTATATAGAACTCTTGGTTTGCAAGTCCGACTCGCGCTTGACCGGGGATTTTCTTAGTATATAAGTCTCGTCACGGTAATGATAGCATTACCATTAGGGGTGAGAGCCATCCGCTCCCCCGCAAGCCCGGTGATGATGACAAGGCTCCACCAAGCCATCATCGTAAGTCAGTTAGGAAAAAAAATAAATAAAATGATAGCATTACCACGGTCTCGACTTCCGGTGTCTTGGGCCCTTACTCATCGAGAGAGCGCGCCCTTTACACTTAAGATAGGATTGTGGGTTAGAACAGACCTTTCGACGTGTGACCTGAATGAATTTCAACTTCCTGAAGTATACTGCTATTTGCACTTATTTACAGCTACATAACTTTATACATACAGGCTTTTGAGTGGTAATGATGACATAGTATTTAATCTAGGCTATTGAGACTCGGTTATTTATTTAAACACTTACTGTTAAGAAAAGGACTTATACTGCAGGAATTATTTTTCTTATTGTAGATTTCCCATATAAAGTTCTCATCAGTGATCTGTCCGTGTGTCATTAGGGGTGAGAGCCATCCGCTCCCCCGCAAGCATGCTGATGATGGCAAGGCTCCTCCAAGCCATCAACGTTAGTCAGTTAGGAAAAAAAATGTCAGTGTGTCCGTCTGTTATTTATTTAAACGTACTATACACATACATAAATTTATTGCGTTGCTGGGAAAATAATATTCGTAAGCACGTGTAAGATAAAAACAAATATTAAGACTAAACCTTTTCGCTTCTTCATTTCATCACCATCATCATTCTCCTGCGATTGTCCCACTCTAAGTGGGGTCGGCGCTACAAGTATACTTCTTCATTTCTTCTCATCATAACCCATCATAACCTTACGACTATAACACAGCGATCGACGCCACCTGAGTTACTTAAAGCTAACTTACAAAGTGAATACGAAAATCCTGCACCTCTTATTTTACTTGAAAACCTTCCCCGATCCTGGAACTCGGGAACTTGAGTGCTTACCTACTGTATTCTACTAAATAGGTGCCGGGAAGTATTCTAGCCACGTGCGTGCACTATCTCTCTCGGTATGCACACGCGAAATGAAAAGCAAACTGCACCAGACTCCTCATTATCACCCCCTAATCCCGAAGACGGAGGGGGGTTAAATATTCATTTATACCCCGGATTCGCTCAAAGATCAGCGGATATAGACGCGCCGCGCTGAAGCGACTTTAATTTGGATTAACGAATCGGTTTCTAATTTTGGACGGCGGTAGACCTATTTCGGGTTTTACGTGGAAATTACAGTGAAGTAGGGAGTACTTAGAAATGAACGTATTTTTACGGATCAACATGGCTCCACTTTTTAGCTCGAATTTAAAAGAAATGTAGAGGCGTGACATCTACAGTATGTGTTTATGTAAATTGATTGGTACCTTGACCTTGATGTGTCTTGTTGACAGTACAATTTATTTACTTGATATAGATATGAAACAAATTCTATTACTAGATCGATTGATGGTGGTGTCTACCTCTTTCTATCGCTTTATTAATTTATAGGGAAAAACATAGTATTCCACTAATAAGTTAGCCGTTCAACCGACAACCGCTGGGTTAAACGAGTTCTAGAGTGGATACCGCGTCTCGGTAAGCGTAGTGTAGGACGCCCTCAGGCTAGGTGGAGTGACGATCTGCGCAGGACGGCTGGTAGGAGCTGGATGCGAGTAGCCGAAGATAGACGGGAGTGGCGAGCATTTCGGGATGCCTATGTCCAACAGTGGACTGCGATAAGCTCATAATGATGTATGATACGATTAACTTAGTTTAAAGAATACTACAATGGATAAGAATCAATTTCCCAAAAAATTGTTTCTTAAACGTCTTATAACATGCGGTCTGACTTTTATTTTAACAAAATGATTCATAACCACAATGATTTTGATTCGAAGCTCTCGTGAAATGCTGATCAGCAATCACCGTTTATTATTATTACTGCGCCTTGATTATGTTTGTCATAGTTAACAATACATACTTGATTACATCATGCTCAGTGATTGTGCATAATAATTTAAGCATGAATCATGAGATGGGCTGGATAAACATGAATATAGAATGCTAGGCATAGTCTTGGGTGAATAAAGAAATGATCAATTTAAGCCAATTATACCACAATAATAGGCGAGACGACTAAAAAAATATAATTAGTCCGTTATTTAGATTATTAAAAAATATTGTACTCGTATTTTTTATTTTGTTTCACAAACAAGAAATTATGAAGATATACTGCTTAGAAGTTTCGTATGACGTCACGATTAGGTACAATTTTTGCGTAACTGTGACGTCACAAGCCCCCACTCCAGAAGTTTGATAAGCTATAATTTTGTCATTTTTCAATCAATTGAAGAACAAAAAAATACGTGTCCCATATTTTTGTATAAACTAACTTACAGACTAAATAGAATCATAAGATTTTGACCCAGTCGTCACGCCTATTACGGTAAATAGAGAATAAGAAAACCGGCAAAATGAGTGAGATTCTCACACGAGGGGTCCTGTATCACTATATTTTTTAAGAATGTTTGTCATATATGAGACTAACTTTAAGAAATCTACTTAAATGTTATAATATAGCGGTAACAGAAAATCGTCTATGTAAACAGACGAACAGCCATTTTTTTTTTTAGTTTGTCGCGACCACGATTGGTGTAACCCAGTCGAAACGTCGGGCAGTAAGTAGCTATGTCATTTGCTAATCCTATATCGCGTGTAGACCCATAAAGACTAATTTTAGACGAACAGGCAGACAACTATTGTAGGAAACCGGCGGCATCCTTTTGGAACGGAAGTCAAATTAAGTCCCTATTTTTATTATCATCATCATCAGCCCATAGGTCCCCAACTCCCCACCTAGGGGCACGAGTCTACCCTAAACTAGGGCGATCAGGCCTTAGTCAACCACGCTGGCTAAGTGCGGGTTGGTCGACACTAAACAACCTTTGGATTTCATCGCAGCTGTGCTGTTTCCTCACATTAATTTTCAGGGTTCCGTACCTAAAAGGTACAAACCGGGACCCTATTACTAAGCCTCCGCCGACCGTCTGTCCGTCTGTCTGCAAGCTGTAAATCATAAACCGTGATGCTGATATTTTCATAAAATATGTATATGTATTCCCGTTGCAGCTGTAACCACAAATTGTTTTAGTCGTTGGTGTACCAAATAAATAAATAAATAAATACTAAAAACTTTGGGGTTTCCCATACAATAAACGTGTTTTTACATAATTGCTACGGACCCTTCGAGCGCAAGTCCGACTTGCACTTAACCTTTTTTTTCATTCATGCGATATTTAAAACCTACTTTAAAAGTAACGAATACACGCTTCACAGTTTCTCAGAGTCAATCGGACGGCACCAGAAATCCTGAACACTCTGTTCCTACCATCGTCTCGGGACTAAATTGGAATTTTCACTCGCCCTCCCGATTCCTAGTAATGAGAGTGTGGCTCTCGGCATGCACAAGTTGAAACGAGTTCAAACAGCTGCAAAGAAATCAATCTTCTGTTAATTGATTGTTGGATTATTTGATTTTTGCTAAAGAACCCTCGTCGATTGATTCGAACTCCGATTGAACCCCGAAATCCAATTTGAATATTTTAATGGAACGTAATAGAATGTTACTTGACGTCGTGTGCGCTAATTTGTTCTAAGTACTGTAGGTACAATCGTACCAAAGGAATTTCGATCCAATATAACATTATTTTTTCTAAAATTTAGTTTACTACAGACTGGATATAGGCCTCACCACTCCCCCCTATTCGGCAATTTTTTTCCTAATCCATCATATGTTGGAATTAGCTTGATGACAAATTTCCTTGGCACAAATTGTGATCTTTATTTTAATTAATCAAACACTTGCAATACTTGTTTGTCGTTTTGGTACAATATCGTTAGCTTTAAAAACGCCTAGAGTGCACATAAAGAAGTTGTAAACGAATTATAGTGTCAGAATTCAGTTAATTCGATTGAACAACATACGGGGATAGAACTCGAATAAATAGGAGCTGAAATACGAGAAGCCAGTCTAGTGTTCGTAAACGCACTTAAATACTTAAATCCAGTCTAGAGTTTGTATACCTATACTATATATTACACCAAGTCTCCTACCCTCCATCTTCCAACATCCCTGGTCATTCACACCGCCGACAACCTAATGAGTAAAGTCGATCATGTTTTGTTTAAAGGCACGCCTACACTCCCGGAACAATGGCTCCACCCTGACGCCAGACGTAAGTCACCAGTGTCCTCTTATATCCAGTTCCGCAACTGTCTCAACAACGGCTCTTTTCGCGACCTCTCAGCCTCATAATAGTTTACATTAAGGCGCCCCACTCGCCCCGGATCTATTGTTCTGAATCAATTTCGCCCCGGGTGTTTCTTTTGTGCCAACAAAGACCCTCTTTGCCGATAAGGGTGCAAATTATTTGCAGCGATAATGGAACCGTTAGTGCAACTTGCAGTTTTTGAAATGAGAATTTGAAAGGCGACCGTTTTTTGTTTTGCGTTTTTGCGTTTGTCAATCTCTTTCGGAGGCGATTAAAGAAAGGACCTCGGTCCCTTTAGGCGGTAAAAGAGCAAATCGCAAGGAGCGAAAGTTTAGACGAAAGTAGAGACGAAGTTTCGTCGTCTTCTAAAGTCAACGTAAATAAGTGCCTTGGTTTGCTAAATGTGTAATTCTTATCACATCTAATTAATTATGTATTCCAATAAATTTTTATATAGTTTAATTATCGAAGTCATCATTAATTTCAATAATAATTTTACAATATCAAATGTGATGAACGCTACTTAAAATGTTAATTGATATTTTATTTAAATACAATATTTTATGATTTTATGTAAATCTTTCTACCCCATCATCAAATAATGTAATCATAAGCTTTTCTAAACAGTATTCAACGTATTTCTTAGTTCGCTAATCTTCATTGAAATTGGCCGCCGACCAAAAACCCACCCGGTAAGGACAAAACTATTAATTAGATACTAATCAGTACCGCCTACTGCACTCCCGTATTTTTTATCATTGGTTTTTTTGTTGTCCTTTTTTAACCCCGACGCAAAAAGTGGGCAGTTATTTGTCTATCGTTCTCTCTTGTTAAGTGGTCAATACAATGTTTCTTTTTTTTAAATGAACAATGGCTCACAGATCAAAGTGAAACACCGACCATAAACATCACTAGAACAAGAATCCAAGCGCCTCCGATCAATTTAAACTTTTATTATTTCCTCCGAACTATGAACTGACTATCTCATCCATTTTAAAGGCTAAAAATCATTCCAAATCCGTGGAACCGTCTATTTCTTACTAGATCTCCGACCTACTAACTTCGAGGAATATAAATTCGGCTGTCATATCCCGGAACGAGAAGTTTTCCATCGAATATATGGGAGGGTGCGGGGAGCTAGTTATCAGAACTATAAACGCTTTGGTTCGTAATTTTTTTTTATGATTGATTTAGATGGTGATTTAAATCTTAATCCTCAGTAATGTCTCTTGTGGTTGTTATGGTATAAGATACGCATTTATTAATTGATGTTCATCACACAGATAGTTGTCACGGGTGGACTGGACATTTGTGTCAGTATCGAACCTACTGCTAAGGCCCGGGCCTATCCTAAACTAAGGCGATAAGGCCTTAGTCAACCAATCTAGTCAAGTGTGAGTTGGTTGACTACACAACCTTAGAATTTCTTCTTACGTTTCCTCACGATGTTTTTCTTTACCGTTAAAGAGTCATATAATCGTATATAAAAATTTCAAATTAGAAAAACACATTAGTACGTGGAGAGGTTTGAACAGGCGTACTCTCGCATGGCAAGCAGCGACCTTAACCACTCGGCCATCGACGGTTTACCTTAACCACACAATGTGTAACTGTTTGTGCAACATTTTTTTTTCAATTATTCTTTTCTTACATACCGGAAGAAGCTTAAAATTTTGACATGTGCACCTTACATGTCAAAATGTTAAGCTTCTTCCGGTGGTAACAAACCAAAGGCAGGCTTTCGCCAGTCGGCGCGTTTCTGCTAATGAGTGACGCGTTCTCGTTAGCGCTTTGAGCAATCTGTCCGCGGTCCGTCTGTCGCGTTCTGCGGTACAGACGAGCCACTTAACACTGAAATGGTCAAAAAAACTGGTCAAGTGCGAGTCGGAATCGCGCACGAAGAGTTTCGTGTCAGCTATAATAGAAAGTCACGTTTGTTGTATGGGGACTCCCCTAATATTTTATCTTTTTTAGTTTTTGTGGTTATAGCTGCAACGGAAATGTATCATTTCTTGCTATCACGGTTTATGAGATACAGCTTGGTAACAGAAAGACGGACAGGCAGACGGACAGGCAGACGGATTGAGGACACTTAGTAAAAGGGTCCCGTTTTAACTTTTAGACACGAAACCCTAAAAAGAAGCGACTTTAATAGCAAATTTGATAGTGCCCCTGTAGGTCTAAGAGTCGTGGAGTTCGATCCCAACTTGGGACACCAATTTTATCAATGTGATGAAATTCGGTGAGTGACCCATATTTAGGTTTATTTATATATGTATTTAGAAACCTTAAATTTAATTTTATTTCCTTAATGCAACTGCTTAAGCGACTTGCCACATGATCAAATCAATGTATATGGTTTTGTCTGACATTTTTATAAAAAACAAAAATATGTCACCACATAATATGGATAATCAACAACAATATAAAAGTATGAAAGTGGCTTTATTTATTTCCCTTTTAGATAACAACTGTCAAACACCTGCCAAGCTCTCGAAAATGAATAAAACTACGCAAGTCTAACCAAACGCATTCCATTACGGAGGGTTGAAACTCTACGTTCGGACACAACACAGCACTTAACCGTATAAACAAAAAGGAATACCAATCAAACATCGATCCAGTCCACAAAACATCACTAAACCTAATAAAACATCAACAAAAGGACTTAAGAACCTTTGAAGGGACGTGGGTACCTGCCCGGGAGTCGAACAAAGATACCTTTCTTTTGTATCCTCGTATCTCATCCCGTTAACACTAAACACAATGCCGCAGTGAGATTATCAGGAAGTGGCCTTCTAAACCATTGCACAATATTGATGGATAGATAGTTCGAACTATTAATAAAATGTTCTATTATTATGCTTTTTTCGATTTGAGTCGAGGTTTATAACGATCGCCAGTGTAAGATACTAATGGGATCATCAATAGTAAAAACAGGATTGAAGTTGCACCTTAACAACCATTAAAGGAACTAATCTCTTTATGACACGAACAAATGTTTTAAAAGATATATACTATATTTCTAATAATGTATGATGTTTATGATAATGTATCGTTTAGAAACAAATAAAACTTTGAAACAACTGAAATACATAAGGTGGTCACTCCACCTGGCCTGAGGGCATCCAACACTACGTTTGCCGAGACGCGGCAAATATAGTGTTTCGCATAATATGATAATAATAAGGCGTCCGACCGATTTCGGCCATGGCGGCCGATCTAAATTGAGATCAGCCAAGTGCGCAGGACATATTATAGTGCACAAGTATGCGCGCAAACACAAGTGCACTCTCTGTTCCCTTACTCTTATAGTTCGGTGAGACGGCAATCCGACTTGACCGATTTGAGAACGGGCGCAGGACCACCGGCTTAACGTGCTTTCCGTGGCACGGGCATGCAACCGCCAACTTCCTAACTCCAGGCTAAGCTTTATCTTTACAGAAAAAGTTACACAAATTTTGCCCGACCCCGGACTCGAAGTGAGGACCTCTAGATCCTTACGCAGCGCTTGCTTCCAATAGACCAACGAGGTTTCGCATAATTTTTAGTACCTTAATATTATATTTAATCACGTGTCTTTATTCAAAGTTAGGCAGCCAGTTGACAGAGTGCCTCAGTTGTAATGGTGTATCTCAAACTTAGTGTTGATTAACAAGTTACAACTAAGTTAGTTATTTATAAGACTGCCTTCAAGTTCGAATGGAGGTTGATTGTCGTAACCGCAATAAATTTATGAGTGAGCTTGAAGTTAATAGTTATTGTAACTGCTCAATTTATGTACAATTAGAGTGAGATAACCTATACTATTTTCTTTGTCGTGTAATAAATAAAATTTCATAATCTAACCAACTTTATCTTTACCCACTTCCCATATATTTCGTCTTTTGATGCACTTAAGACGATTTAATATAAAAATTCATAATAATGTATAGTGTATACCCAAAAAAAGTTACAAAGGCATATTAAATTACATTATCAGGCCCCCACAGCAGGCTAGGCCTGTCCTATAGGGGTTTATACTCTCAAATACATAGAATACTCCTTTAATACTAACTGTCAATGTAACTATAATACGAGTTTAACTCAAAGCTGACTGGCTGACATAGTGATCGATCAACGCACAGCCCAAACCACTGGACTGATCTGGCTGAAATTTGGCAAGCAGGTAGATGTTATGACGTAGGCATCCTTTTATTTAATAAATATCAAGAAAATCTCGACCGATATCGAGTTTGAAGTTCATATGTACGATTATTCGATGATTCGATATAAGGGAACCTGCACAAGTGCACCCCTACGAAGAAATTCGAAGGAGTGTAGTCGACCAACCTGCACTTGATCAGCGTTGTTGACCAAGGCCTTATCGCCCTAGTTTAAGGTAGACCCGTGCCCCAGCGGTGGGGACATGGGCTGATGATGACGATGATGAAATCTCGACCTAGTTGTTTCAGATAATTTACAAAAACAAGCTTGTTGTACGGTTAGTACGATTTTATGTAATAAGTTATTACTAATAACGTATCAACTGACTTAATATCAAATACGCCATCGATAGATGACGCAAAAGTATTTCTCTCGTAAACAAGCATAACCTCGCATTTTCACATCAAGGACAAAACAAACTAGAATCACTCCCTCGGACACGGAACATTCAATCATTCGTATATTGTGAGGATATCATAGTACGGCACCCATCTAATCTCCGGGATCAAGAATCATTTATCATTTGCTGAAACCTATTTGGTAATAAACAGAGATTCATCGCAAAGTCGGGGATTAGTCTTGAGTGACGTAAAGGAGGTGAAGTCAGATGATTTACATTGCTTTTTACTTGTCCATTAAAGAAGGAAAGAATAATTGAAAGTAACATTTTCTGACGCCCTCAATGGCTGACTGAGTAACACCCTTGCTTGGTGTAGTGAATTTTATAAATAAATATCTGGGATATTTCCATACATCGGTCATCTGACACCAAACTAAGCCGAGCTTGTATTATGGGCGTCAGAGACTGATATACATTCCTATATATTTATAAATACATAATCACACCCAGACACGGAACAAATACCGATTTTCATCAGACAAATATTTGTCCCGAGTGGGATTTGAACACACAACTCTTGGAAACGCCAACCAGGATCACTAACCATTATTCCACCGAGGCAGTCAAAATGTATGTATTTGGTTAACAAAACAGTTCAGTATCAGTTGATTAAATTATTGCAGCGATGTAAAAGGGAATTCGTTTCTATTAAATGTAGTAATTAGATCATACCTAATAATAATATTGATTTTACCACATTATTATAAGTTAAGGTTGACAATGGTAATAAAAATTATACATTATCAGTTATACTTTTTCGAATATATAACAACAAGAATGCAATGAAACATTTGAAAGCAAATCAAGAAATTTCCACAATATCGTCTTTCCAAATTTCCCATTTAGTATGAATTTTACATATTTTTTGTCAGAATCTGTGCAATATTTGCAATATACTATGCAGATATAAGGCTAAAGCCAGTCCGTTGAGTGCACTTAATTTCATTAAAGCCTTCCGAGCCGGGGCCTCCGCTTTATTAAATGATCACTTCCAAGTCAAATAGAGCTTTAAGATGTAATAAAGTTAATAAAATATCTTTATTTAAATATAATACCAACATCTTTATATTGTTCAGGACATAGGATATAGGGGAGGACGTGAAGAAATGTTAAGATCTTCTTCTTATCGTATGGTTGATGAACAACCTGGTGTCAGAGTTTTTAAACCGCCCGTAGGCCTCTGACTGACATAGCTTCACACACCGTTGAAATTTCTCAGGTGTGCTGGTTTCCTCACGATGTTTTCCTTCACCTTTAAAGCGTCGAATGATGGTACATATGTATTTCAAATTTGAAAAACACATTGGTACCTAGCGGGGTTTGAACTGGCGACCTCTCGCATGGCAAGCAACGGCCTTAACCACTCGGCCATCGACGCTATGTACGCACGTATAATGTTTTTAGTTAGGGAGTTATATTCATTTATTTTCATAATGTTCAACGTGGTATATTTTATTGTCAAGGCAATGGTAGGTCCATTGACCCTATTAAAAATACTCAATTACACACTTTGATTTTATTTTCATAATTTTGACAAGTTCGGTGGATCAGTGGCTAGTGAGTCAGGTTCACTACCTACGGTTACAACTTTACAAGTGTCGTGGGTTCGATTCTTACCCGGGACAAATATTTGTATGACTACCATCGGTGTTTGTTCCGTATCTGGGTGTATTATTATATATATTTGTGTATCCACTGTTGATTCTGATATCCGTAAAACAAGTGCTTACTGCTTAGGCTACTTACCACGGAATCAGATCAATGTATAATATATGTGATGTTGTGTTATATTTATTTTTTTAAATGTCGTTTCATAAGTCACTTAGCTCTAATTACACTTCTACTCCGCATAATTTAAATCTCCATCCTTTTAAATAACGCGATTTTCTAGCGTCTAGCGCGAATAAAATCACAAAGCCATGATATTTAACATCTTTAAACTGCTAAAAAGAATCCAGTGGCTTTTAGATATTTAAACATACCTAATGTTGGCTGACATAAAGTTTGAGTTTACATTAACGACAATGTTCCTTTTAATTCCATTAGCATAGAGATAATAATACCGTTTTTCGGAAATATAAACATTACCTTACCTAATCCATATTTGTGTTCATAATGTCAAATTCTAACTAACATACTAATTACAACTATAATATTTTATTTCATATTCAGTCAGGGGATACCAGTCACAACTATCTGTCCGGTGGTTGGTGAACGGTATACGGGTAAGCGACCCCGGCTCCTCGAGCTACTATCAACTCAGTCCAAATTATCCGAGGCAATAGTATCCTTCCTCCCCTTTTCCTTCCCCCGTCATATATCCTTGCTACTCGTGGGAACGCAATGACCTTGTTAAAACAATGCACAAGGCAGAATGGCGGCGACGTGGTCCACAACCCGTCACGTCACGTTTCCCACAGAGGTGAAAAGTGGATCGCTGGAAGTGATCTCTGCCTACCCCTCTGGGAAAAAGCCGTGATTGTATGTATGTGTATAATATTTCATAACCATAACATGTTTTATTGTCTGTTATTTGCACGAAAACTACACATTTGAAATTATAAAACTAATTTTCCGCATTGAACTCGTGTGAATTATTATTATTCCAAACATGTTAATTAGATACCCGACGTTGCGAGCTTTTTACAGCACCCGTGGTCACGAGCAAGACTAAAGATGTAGTCTTTATAAAAAAGTTTTGTCACTACCACCACTTAGTGAGATATTTTGTGCGTTCCGGTTGACTCACAATATCCTTTGGTCTTGCAATAACCTACATGTGCATAGTATCCATGAAAGTTATTCAAATTCTATCTTTATTACGTCGAGCATTTCGATGTTCAATTCTTCGATATCATAATTAATGGATTGTTCTCTTCTGTTCTACACATATTTACCAGGTAACGCCGGACCTACAGAAACGACCCAAGGGGGTTAAATCTGAGACCCTATTGAATTCGCGTGCAAAGGAACGACAGAAAAAAACACCATGCAGTTTTTGTGCGAATAAAATTTTACCGTTTCAATGCTCTTTTAAAGTTGTGACACACAGTCGATAAAACCTGCAAGTATAAAGTTGGGTTTAACATTAGATTAAATAATTAAAGAAGTGAGCTAAGGTGTGAAACGGCATCTATGCAGTACTTCAGGGTGAGGGCGACAGGCTCAATAAGATCTATTTTGTATGTAGTCCTTAAATGATGACATCACGGTCGCTTAGCTTTAGATGGAGTAAGGTCATACTGATTGTTGTTTTTTAACCCGTATCTTCCCCGTACCTAAACTGGCCATCTTTTTTTTTATAATCTCTCAACCATTAGTTGGAGTGAGGTTATCTTGCTACCGCTTTCCATCAGAAAAGAGGTATTGAGATCCACATATGAGGCTCAACAGACCATATTGAGCCTATAAAGGTCTAAAACTACGTTTATAAAAAAAAGAACCCAAAGATATACCTACCCCTTTTGTGTTCCATTAACTTATTTTATTATGCTCCTCTTAATTAAATTTGTGAGTGTCCCTCTGCATAACATGAAAACTTATAGTAACTACTCGTAACTTAGTTTGTTACTTTTTGTTCTGCTTAAGTTTTGGACAGCTTTTGTGTTTCAGATGTCTATGGGCGAAACTTTGAATTTATAGACACCGGAATACACTGTAAGTTGTTATGTTTTTGCTAGGTATCCGAATTCATAAAACTAATTAGCTTTGTTTAATCCAGTAAATGTATGTAATGTGTTTCAAGTGTTTTTATATTCTTCAACTATTTAATTTTTTTCCATTTGTTTTTCTCTGAAAACCGTAAAGCGAAGCAATACAAGATTCCTTCACACCAAAACTAATTTAAGTACAAAAGTCTCGACTTCACTAACTTAACTAACTTACCTAGTTTACGACAACCTAAGCTGACAATATGTAAATTTTCAGTTCCCATCCTATCTTTCGCTTGATGAACGCCACTGCCGTACAGTTCAGGCATAATGGAGGTTTTCCCATCTCAGTATTCATCCGCCACTCCTTTATATAGGCGTTCTGTTTCGATTTTACGAGTTTCGTCCGAGACTAGAGCCGTCAATGAGGTTTGTATAAACCCGGATTCAATCAACGCTTTCAAACACGCCATTTTAAGCTTTATCGCCCAAAAGATAAAGCTCATAGACGCTTTTAAGTGTTCCTACAATGCCCTTGTTTTGGCATTTAACCGCGATCGGGATTCAAAGGCGGTGAATGGTTTTTGTCCCTTTAATAATAATATGGCATCCGGCACACGTGGACTATTTTGACTGGCTATTGTTCGAGGTGAAATACGAAATTCGATTAAATAAACCAAGATAGATTGCCGCTTAGACTGCTGTTTCTTTCGGGTCTTTGTGAAGACATTTCAATTCCAGTAATGGCCAGTTGAGTTACTTCGACCCTTTTTTCTCGCTAAGTTCAAAGCTTAGACCAGGTTTCGTTTGCGATTCCCACTTAGGTTATATGATTTTGGACTTTCACGTTCCTTTACATTAAAAACACTTACAAATAGGTTCGTTTCTCACTCGGGACAAATATTTGTATGATGAACATTAGTGTTTGTTCAGTGTTTGGGTGTGATTAGGTATTTGAGTGTGTATTTATAAATTGAAATAGGTAAGTCTTTATGGGTCTTCACGCGATATTAGGAGTAGCAAAATTACATAGCTACTTACTGCCCGACGTTTCGACTGGGTTACACCATTCGTGGTCGCGAGCGAACTGGCGCCGCCCGTCTTCGTCTGCCATAGCGGTTGTGAATTTCTTGATCCACCCCCGAACCAGCACTAATGTCATTTGTACAGCTACCCACATCTGTCCGACACACATTTCAACAGTGAGTGTTGTCACTGAATCCGGGTTTATATTAGACGTAACTTTCCGCGGTATGCACTTACTAATCACTGGGTTCCATGCCGATGATAACTTGAATCCATCTTCCCTATTGAAATTTCTGTGTTTCTTAATTTCAATAGCTTCTCGCACTATTCTTGTGTGATAGTGACGATCTGTTGAGAGGACCTTTGGGTCATGTAGCTCCATCCAATGATTAGTACCCATTTCTAATAGGTGCTCAGCCACCGCGGACTTGTTCGTTTGTCGATTTTTAACAGCTGCAATATGTTCTTTCACCCTCACGGCTATAGCCCGTTTGGTTTGTCCAATGTAAGAACTACCACAACTGCAATCGATTTTATATACACCCGGAGTTTGGAAGGGAATAACGTCTTTCGGTGTACGCAACATTTTTGACATTTTATATAACGGAGTATATACAGTCTTAATGGAGTACTGTTTTAGAACTGTTCCAATCTTATCCGTTATACCTCTTATATAAGGTAAAAATGCTGATTGCCGATTAACCTCTGGGTTCCCTTCCCTTGTATTTCGCCTTCTAGTCCGCCCCGGCGTCCCATATCCGTTGCGTTTCAGTACCTCCTGAACATGCACGAGCTCTGCCTGTATATGCTCAGGGTCACATAGTTCATAAGCCCTTTTTATCAACGAAGACACAACAGATTGAAGGTGTCTGGGGTGGTGGTGTGAAGAGGCATGTAAATACCTGTCCGTGTGTGTGGGTTTTCTGTATACAGAGTGAGCTAGGGTCCCATCCTGTTTCGCACAAATTTTCATATCTAAGAAGGCCAAGGATCTATCTTTCTCCAGTTCATATGTAAACCTTATTTTCGAGTGTAACGAGTTCAAATGTGTCAAATATTGTTCGACCTCTAGTTGACTACCACTGATGATGCAAAATACATCATCAACGTACCTCTTCCACTGTTTCACTTATAAATATCCATGTATGACTATCAGTCTCTGCCGCCTATAGTACAAGCTCTGCTTATTTTGGGGTCAGATGACCATGAGTAAAAATGTCCCAGGTACCTACTTATTATTTTTTTTATTCTAAAATATAAATATTTCAACTGATTTAGCGACGCATATCCTCTTATTTCGATGTTATGATATTAACTGATGCCGTTTTAAATCAATCCACAGCGAACTAACAGAATGAACCAATAGAATAATTACATCAACAAAATAGATAAAACGCGGCTTGAAAACTCTTTATTCAGTTGTAAATAATTTGCGGTTTAGTGGAAAACAAAATTTGTCCAAAAAGCACCAATACCAATATAACATTAACGAGATTATTACTGTATTGCGGCGATTCCGGGCGAATTATTTGGCCCTGGTAATGGAAAAAGTGGAAACAATAAAAACTTTTTCAGACCGAATGCCAGAAATTGAAGTGGACGGGAAAGTATTAAGTCTCATTTATGACCCATGATGGGTTTGGTTGTAATTGCCATTTCGTATCTATGAAGATTTTATATGTTTGTTACATCAAAAGTACGCAGCACATGGCAGGATGTGTTATCTGCCTACCCTCTGGGAAAAAGGCGTGATTTTATGTATGTATGTATGTATGTATCAAAAGTACCCGTAATCGACGAGCATGCATGAAGAGATTGATTGATGTGAAAGAAGCGAAAGTGGTGTACCAGGATCGTAGCACATGGCAGGAAGTGATCTCTGCCTACTTCTATGGGAAAAAGGCGATAATAGTCATAATCATCAACCACCACCACTTGACAAATTATACGTATACATCTATGTATACATAATTTGTTAAGCGTATCTATCTATTGTATGTATCTATGTACGATTTTAGACTTTCGCGTTCCATTACACTAAATATTTGTCTTTATGGGTCTACATTTGAACTGGAGAAGGATAGATCCTTGGCCTTCTTAGATATTAAAATTTGTGCGAAACAGGATGGGACCCTGGCTCACTCTGTATACAGGAAACCCACACACACTGACAGGTATTTGCATGCCTCTTCACACCACCACCCCAGACATCTTCAATCTGTTGTGTCGTCGTTAATGAATAGAGCGTATGAACTGTGTGACCCTGAGCATATACAGGCAGAGCTCGTGCATGTTCAGGAGGTACTGAAACGCAACGGATATGGGACGCCGGGGTGGACTAGAAGGCAAAATACAAAGGAGGGGAACCCGGGGGTTAATCGGCAATCAGCATTTTTGCCTTACATAAGAGGTATAACGGATAAGATTGGAACAGTTCTGAAACAATACTCCATTAAGACTGTATATACTCCGTTATATAAAATGTCTAAAATGTTGCGGACACCGAAAGACGTAATTCCCTTCCAATCTCCGGGTGTATATAAAATCGATTGCAGTTGTGGTAGTTCTTATATTGGACAAACCAAACGGGCTATAGCCGTGAGGGTGAAAGAACATATTGCAGCTGTTAAAAATCGACAAACGAACAAGTCCGCGGTGGCTGAGCACCTATTAGACATGGGTACTAATCACTGGATGGAGCTACATGACCCGAAGGTCCTCTCCACAGATCGTCACTATCATGCAAGAATGGTGCGAGAAGCTATTGAAATAAAGAAGCACAAGAATTTCAATAGGGAAGATGGATTTAAATTATCGTCGGCATGGAATCCAGTGATTAATAAGTGCATACCGCGGAATGTTACGTCTAAAATCAACCCGGATGCAGTGAGTGTTGTGTGTCGGACTAATGTGGGTAGCTGTACTAATGACATTAGTGCTGGTTCGGGGGTGGATCAAGATATTCACAACCGCAATGGCAGACGAAGACGGGCAGCGCCAGTTCGCTCGCGACCACGATTGGTGTAACCCAGTCGAAACGTCGGGCAGTAAGTAGCTATGTAATTTGCTACTCCTATTAACGCGTGTAGACCCATAAAGACAAATATTTAGCGTATCTATGTATACCACTATGTATACATCTATGTATAGGTACATAATTTGTTAAGTGGAACAGCTTGGCGGCACATTGCATAGTGCCCCTCTTGCACTCTTGCGCCAAGAGTCATGGGTTCGACTCCCAATCGGGACAAATATTTATGTGATACTGATAAACCTTGGTGGCCATTCTGTGTAATAAAGTTGTTCCTGCTATTCATCACACAAGTAGGTGCATAAGCAACTAACTTTATGCATCGGCTCAATGTATGCGGTGTGTGATATTTATTTATTTTATACTAGCTGTGCCCGCGTTGGAGCTAGAATTTAAATAGCCTATCCTGTGTCCCAGATGTCTATGTGTTTTTATACCACATTTCATCAAATTCGGATAATTGGTTTAAGAGTTATGGAGGAACATACATACATACACACATACAGAAAAAAAATCTAAAAATCGTGAAATTAGTATCAGTATCATATATTGAGCCTATAAACACAATATCTCTGAAAACAAACTAACTTACTCCATGACCGACCCTTACAGATTTATTATTAGTAGTAAGATAATAAGTATAAGTAGAAATGTCTGAAAAATTTGTTGTGTCTGTGAGCACCTATAATAAGCTGTGTTACTTTTTTAAGTAAAATATATACTATGCCTAGGCAACATCTTAGCACAATACCAACAATACTATTAGAAGACATAAATAATTTTTTATACATAAAAGCTAACAGGACGACCTCACGACCTCAGGTCGGCAGGCATAATAGACCTTATCGAGCCTGTCGCACTCACCCTGAAGGCCTGCTTAAATGCCGTTTCGCGCTCCACTAGAAGAGCCCGGGATCAAAGGAGGGAGAAATATTTTGGTTACTCAGATCAGTAAAGTAATCTCTATATTGACAAAAAATGTGTAGGACAATAAAATAAAAATGACTTCATAATAAAATTAAAAACATAAATTGGATCCCAAAATTGATGTTCACATAGTCCAATAAACAAAATGTGCTGCAATAATATGTATTAATAATGATAATTATCAATTCTGATTTATTCACCTTTGAAATAATTTGCGGTGCAACTGTAAACAGAATTTATTATTGAGTAATAATAAATTAAAAACTCGTGAAGTTAACAATATGTAGGTAAACACGAAAATGTGGGTACAAACTCTGTTATAGCATTTTGTCTTTTAATGTAACCGCAGAAGTAAGATAATTGTTTGCAACACAACGTCACCTGAAAATTACGAAAGAGGAAATATTGCGATGTGTCTAGTTAATTAACAAAAAAAATTTGGATGGAGCTATCGGTTCTATTTTGTAGGAACAATATATAATCGTAATATGAGAAAATTGAAACACACTTTATTTTTTATTTGTAGTTAAGGAACGCTGCCCGTGACAGAGTAAACGGAGTTTGTTTCTTTTCGTCTCCATTGCGCTATTATGTTATTTATGTTTGAACTTTTGTTGTCATTAAAAAAAATATAACCTAAAAGAGAAAAGCAGTTATTTGCCAGACAGTTTACGGTTCGGCTTCGTCTTAAAGTCAACTGCGACACACAAACTCCCGTTCCACCGGAGGATTTTACCATTATTATCGATCTTTATCTCTCCATACGTAGCCTCCTGGTTCCGTACGAAATTCGACATGCATTATTTATGGCGGGGGGAGTATATTGAAACCGTTTGAAACAAATATAGGCTTGGCGCCTCGGCTTCCCTTTGTATTGTGATCAAGATAATTCCAAACTGGTGTAATGTCCCCAGTGATCGTTTCTCGACAAGCTATACGGGTCAATTTGAAACTTGTTAAATTTTTATTGGGTGAATTGTTGTTGACTACTCGTGTTTTGTGGCCAGAATTGTTTGTAGACTATATTGGTTTGTTTAGCAGTGTTTATTGTTTTATAGATTTTTTTCCCTAACTGACATACGCGTGCGATAATGGCTTGGAGTAGCCTCGTCATTATCACCGGATTTGCGGGGGAGCGGATGGCTCTCACCCCCTATGTATCCATAGAACGATTTCACTCCAAGGAGCTCACATAAAAAATATCTCATCCTGAATTGGTAATCCTTGCGTTCTGAAATATGTAATTTTCAAACACGCATTAAAAATATTTTAATATTAGTCTACATACGATAAATACAGTAAAGACAAATACATAGCTACTTACTGCCGGATGTTTCGACTGGGTCACCAATCGCGCTCGCGAGATTAAATCTAATGGACTTAAATCATAAACAACAAACTCATTATTCCCACACCTCCAAAAGAAATAAGTAAAACGTTTTCTAAAACGAATAAAGCCGACAATAGCATGGTGCAATGAATCTCAAAATAATTAGATAATCGAAACCTTTCAACCGGTGAGTATTCGGGAACCGGACAGCTGAAAATATCTCGATTAAAAAACCTAATCGAATGGAATCGGCGCCGCCGGTGGCGAGAACTCGATACACGAAATAGCTTTGAAATCGACTGGGTAGTGAAGGAACAAATCGTCCTGGTTGTGTGTTTGGCATAATAATTCTACTGGACGGCGGCACAGAGTGATTATATCAGTAAAACTTGAGGGTATATTGGTAATAAATTCAAGTTTAGAACATACTTCATCAAAGTATACTATACATTTAAGAAAAGCAATAAAAAATTAGATTTTTTTTCCTAACTTGCATAATGATGATGGCTTGGGGTAGCCTCGTCATCATCACCGGACTTACGGGGGAGCGGGTGGCTCTTACCCCTAAAAAAATAATCGACGTTTGCCTGAGGGTGCCCCCTAACGGGGCTCGACCTCGGCTCAGGGCGTCTTTGGGCGGTCTCTAATACGGACGTAAATTTGAAGAGAGAAACGATCAGCCACGTGCCGGTATCGAGTAGTAAGAAGAGATAAGTTTTCAACTATTTCTGTTTCAATAACTAAATAAAGATACCAACCAAAACTGTTAAAAGTAAGTCTATAACGTTATTGTAAACAGAAGTAGGTCAGGGTGGCTAAATAATCACGCAGCACTACACTTATTTGATCTCTATTTATTTGGGCAGAATCACCCCGTAACAAATTGAACAGAAAAATGTGTCACAAATCACCGTTACACTCCATTTTATACAGACGAAAAAAAATACCCCCGCTACAACTTACCTATCACATTGAATCTTTACAACAACTATTATTTTTAATTAATCTAATTTTAATATATTGCAACAATCTAAATTAATGTAAATTATATTTAAATATTTTAATAAGGATTTATCAAGTTCAATTTAGTTTTAGACCCTAACTTAATTATTTATAATTATTAGCAGAACTTCCGTAGGCGGGACGTGTTGGTATTAGTGGTCCCCCGGATGTAGTCGGTAACATTATATTGACAATTGTTGCATTCGAAGGTTTATTTTACAGACACATAATTGAAGTTATAAATGGTATTTGTAACTTAATTTTTTTAACAAATGACGAAGATGCTTCACCACTATCCTTCGAACTGTACCAATGGGATGCAAGAAGAACTTTTACGATTCGAGGAATTAACTTGTTTAAATGTTGGATGGTTGTGAGGAGATTAAAGTCATTGTAAACGCGACTGATGTAGTGTTCGCAGTTACGAGTATAAACACGAGCTAAACCGTGGTGAGATTCGTTCGTGTGGAATAACTTAGTTCGATTCTATAGAGCCCTGATTAAATACATAGTCATTGTACATACTACCTGCTATGTATCATACGGTTTTTTTTCGCTGCCTTTATTTTCAGTGTCATTTAGGTAAAGAGAAAATGGTTGGAAAATTTTTAATCAGAACAATAGTTGTGTTATCATAACAACAACATACAAAAGTACAGTCAGTATGAAATAAAAAAAATATCTTTCGATATTTAGTCTTTATTCCCTTTATTATGCCCTCTCATGCTTTGTTTCGGGTGATTTTTACATAAAAGCCTTCTATTAAAAAAACACTTCAAAATCCCTTGCGTAGTTTTCAAGATATACGAATAACGAATACATAGGGATATAATAAGGACAGAGAAAGCGACTTTGTTTTATATTATGTAGCGATAAGCCGTTATGAACGAGTTCAGCCACACGCAATAATAACTCCTGCCGACAGTACCAGGAGAAAATAAATCGACAAAAGGCCCAGCGGCCGCGACAATGAACATGTGAGGTCGATCAGTTTTATTATTCACACGCGAATAAAGCATATAGTGGCAATACGTCATCGAGCGTGAAATAGCTCACAGATTCATTGGCACCGGGTCACAATGCGATTCTCAATAATGGGCACGACACACTGCATAGTTGTGCGGCGAGCGTTTGATGCGGCTGTCCAATTGTAAGATGTTCAAATAGTTGGATTTAATGAAACATGTAGGATCAGACTAGAGAAGAATGCTTACTTCTTTACTAATATTTGGAATCGTAAATCTGTCTGTGCATACATGAACTATTGAACTGATTTCCTTGTTAACAAATTTGGTACACATTATATAGTATTGTAAGAAAGGACGTAAGCTACAATGAAATAAGTGGCGAGCATTCGGGGAGGCCTTTTTCCAGTAGTAGACGAAAGTGAACTGAAGATGATGATGATGATGATGAAGCTATAATTTGACTGAGGGTGCTTTAAGAGAGTAACGTTTAGCGCGGATCCTTCACGGAGACAGAGTCGTTGGCTTAGTCCTACTAAAACCACCTTGATGTAAGAAATCGTTTGACATAACGATGAAGCTCTTGGCCAATCAAAAGATAGATTTCTAACTTACACGTTTTAAAACGTAAACACAGTGTTGTTAGAGACGGGTCTCTAACGTATCCGAAACATCGGTTAATATTTCAAATGTGTAGTGTTCGCGCAAAAAATAAAAAAAACTGCTTTGCGTTGCGGCTCAGCTAATATCTTCATACGCCTGCTGCTTAATTATACCAAACCATCATTCTTCACCATACAACAGTTAAGAAAGTAATAGTTAATTTTTAAGTGTACCAAATAAACTCGCCAACCCGCCCGCCCGTGTGTGCAATTGTAAAATTTACAATTTCACATCTGATTCGGGCACAATGGAGTTAGTTCGGTTCGGCATCCGTTGGGAGCTTCCGCGTCTTCCGATGGCTATCATTGTGCCCAGTACACCGAGAGTGATTTATTGGCTGTGTTTTACCGTGCATTATTCATATGTGGCGCGAGCTATTTGTTTCCGTTGAGATTTTGGCCGCCCTAATCGACAGATAGTGTAATGGAGTGGGTTTTCAACGGCGATCGTGATTTGTTTCAGAGGAATGTAAATAAATAAATATTTCACAACATCACATACATCGTTCTGATCGTGTGGTAAGTAAATTTAAAATTTGAAAAATTCGCATTCATGACCCCGCCTGAACGGGGACTTGAACCACCGGACCTCCCGATAAGTGGTAAGTAGCTTAAGCACTTGTGTTTCACATTTTCAATATAACGCCGTAATTAACGTATATACAAAGATTCAGCTCACTAGGAAATTTTCCGCAGAAAAAATCTTAAATAAATGACTGGACTATTAAAAGAAATGAATTCGCCCTTATTTCCCTCTACAGTGTAAACTTCTTCTTATCGTGTGGTTGATGAACAACCTGGTGTCAGAGTTTAAGCCGCCCGTAGGCCTCTGGCATGGCTTCACACACCGTTGAAAAATCTCTCAGGTGTGCTGGTTTCCTCACGATGTTTTCCTTCACCGTTATAGCGTCGAATGATGGTACATATGAATTTCAAATTTGAAAAACACATTGGTACCTGGCGGGGTTTGAACTGGCGACCTCTCGCATGGCAAGCAACGACCTTAACCACTCGGCCATCGACGCTATATACAGTGTAAAAGGTCTTATAAGTATTTTATTAATATTTCAAAATTCTAAAATATTATTTATAGCATGTAGTCATTATATTTGATCCTCGGTCCCCCTTGTAACGGACCATGGCGTTTGACATTTCTAATCAAAACAAAACAGGAGTGAAAATATTATCGTACTTAATAAATCTAGTTGGATTACTTTGACGTTAATTCGGAAATAAACGCCGTGATCAAAAGGTTTTATGCTAATAAATTCGGGAACAGGAAATGCCGTGTCATTACCTCGTAGGATGTCCTACTAACCGAATTTTCAGACACCTTGGCTAATCTCTAAGAAGATAAGCCATACAAAGGAGACATTGAACCTACTGTGCTAATTTTGTAATATGTAAACAAATAGTGTCTCGTTTTAAACATGTAACGACATATTGAAACAAAATTAAAAGCAGGAATTCAACGTAAAAAATCTGGTCAACGTGGGTCGGTATGTCGCCTTACGGTTCTCTAAGATCACTACATACTATATAATAATCGAATGGAACCGTTTGTGTAGTATGTAGTACATAGAATAAAGCATAGTCGTTTACCACGTCTGTCTGCTCCTACGATGCTTAAATCTTTAAATCTACGTAACGGATTTTGATGCGGTGTTTTTCTTAAGAAGAAGGTTTTTATGCAAAATTCACCCGAAGTGAGGGTGGGTCACTAGTTTTATATAAAAGAAAAAAAAGGTTCGGCTTAAGCTTCGAAACCCTTAAAAAAACATTTAGTCTTCTCACTTTCTTGCATCCTAATCCAAAAGAGATAACCCGCAATACCAAGATCTTAATGTGCTTCCGAAAGCACTAGCTGCAATACTATACCCCATTCTATGCATGAGAATTGAATTCTCGATTACCACATCACTAGAAGTTAAATCTGCTTCGGTTACCAAAATAACGCGAGAAAAAGAATGGGTTCAAAGGATATTTCCCATCGCCCGCAGAGGCGTATGTTTGCATCTGAATACTACGATCTTATCCCCATTGTGATTCACACAATAGTTACCGCGCCCGACATCCACGATGCGCCAAACTACTATTCCACAGGTAAAGGAATATTTATAAAATGTGAGGCTTTGGCAACGCGGCTTAGATACCGTTTATAGAAAGATGGTACATCGTCGCAGATATAATCGTTTAGGGGTGAGAGCCATCCGCTCCGCCGCAGGTCCGGTGATGATGACGCGGCTACTCCAAGCCATCATCGTTTATCAGTAAGGAGAAAAAAAAGTAGTAGAACATCGACATAATCTATGAACTAAGTACTTTAGTAGGTATACTAAGGACTTTTTGTAAGAAGTCTGCGTTGCTCCATTGATATGAGTATTTTACTTCGACAAAAAATCGGTCACCGATTTTTATCATTTAGCTTGAAAACAGGTCAATGTGATGTGTGTAATATTGTTCCTTATAATTAAAATAGTACCGATTTTTGTTCTTTAGCCATCCGCTCCCCCGCAAGTCCGGTGATGATGACGAGGCTACTCCAGTTACAAAAAATAAACTTTTTTTGTCGCCCGCCAGTCTGAGTAAAACCGTGTTAACATGCACTGTAAACATTACCTACCATTCATTCCGTGCTTATACTGAAACACACTCATGGTGATAACTCTTATCAAACAAGGTCAGTCCAACACAGCTAAACAGGAATTTCCTTATTTGTTGTTAGTTTTTGGTAGAAAGTTCCATTTGCATAATACCTCATTTAAATTCAGTCTTCAAATGGTAGGTTTTTATAAATCTACTTTGTTGTACTTACTGTATAAAAATATAAAAATCTATTCTCGTAGTCGCAAAATAGGCGAAATACTGTAAAATCAGTTAAAAAGTAAATTTTGCTTAACTGCTGACTCTGCAAGGTTATCGATTGGCACGATATACCATTTCGTTCAGTGTCCCGCCTCTTGCGCTAGGGACTCATGGGTTCGATTCTCGCCTTGATTAAATATTTCAAGGAGAGATGGGGTGTGTTATTTATCTATTTAAAAATATAATTGTATTCCACATTTGTTTTTGATATTCCTAACACAAGTACTTCACCTTCTTATCTCGGAATTAGTATATTACGCAGTGTCGATGTGATATCCTACTTTCAAAAGTGTTTAAATAATGTACTCTACAAACGAGAGCGGAACCTTATTGGATGTATACCAACCTCTACTCCAGTCGATCTGGTTCAACAATCTTAAAGACATAAATTCGCCTAGTTAGCGATAAAGTAAAAGTTCGTGAGGAAAACTGCACATTTCAAGTTATCTAAATGTGTTACCGTGATCCAAAATCGGTGTGGATGCCCTAAGCGGTTGCGAGGTCGGCATTGGAGCCAGTATTATTACCAGACTTTCTAAGTCGTGGTAAGTAAGGTAAGCTTACCACATGATACGGGAAAAGCGGGTATTAATATCATAATAAATCATATTGATGATGGATGGGTGTCATCATGTGCTGGTACCTAGTTATTATTAACATACCAAAGGCCTATATGTGTGCCGGTATACAATGTGTGAACACACATTTGTATACCGGCACATATGTAGCATTTTGACGTGCAATTATTAAACTTTTCCCATTTTCAGCATAAATTTATCATGAAAATTTGAAATTGAAAAACTATGTCTAGACCAAGCGGTATTTGCTCTTAGCAAAAGGTTTGTAAAATAGGTAGACCTAATTTCCGTTATATTGGTACTAACTAATGTAGGTACTCGTATTACTATTCTATACCTAACACAATAAACATACCAAATTGCATTTGGCAACTGTTTGTAATGTAGTTCGAAATTAGCAGAGTTTGAAATTACGGACATAAAATGGAATTCAAAATGTTTCACGCAAAAGAACCTTCCATCTTCACAATTAGCACGTTCAAACAATACTTCGTTCGTTCAAAAATACTCGAACCGTCATCTAAATTAATAATCCCGAATTTTTAATAAGGTATTTACCTATTTGTGTTTATTTCATAATATTTGTTTAGGCGCACGCACGCGGTCCGATGCGCCGTGCTCCCCGCTAGAGCTCAGTCGCCCCACCATCTTCAGTCGTTCGGCCGCCGGCGTCGCGCGCGGTAGTGTCACCGCTCTCGCTTCCCCGCGCACGTAACATCGACGTGTAAAAGAATAACTGACTTATTCCTCACCCTGTGACCCTTCCGAACTCCAGTGCCTCAACTGGATCCGCTCTGTTATACCCCGGCTCCATTGTTTATTGTTGGCCAGTGCAAAATGTGATGTTATGTGTGTTCAACGAGCGTGCTGTCCTGTGTAACGTTGGTCTCTAAAGTGAACTCGATGGATATAATGTGCTTTTGAATTGGAAGAAATAATAACACTGATCCTGTACATCCGCATTCCAATTTGCTAAGGTACGTGAAGTTTTTTAATACGGTCAATCTAGTTCTGATAACGATTAAAGAAGCGCGTTGTTTGACGCCGATGTGACTAATCATTTCAAGGTAATACTTGATATTGCTTCAGTGATTGCTCGGTGTAACGTATCATAAATAAACAAGTCGAAGCCATATTTAGCTCAGTTCGCATTTGAACAGGAAATTTGAAATGCTTCCGAGAATCTTTGCTTTTAGTTTTGGTCTCAAGTGCAAACATACCACGGCGAATTAATATGAATCAGCCAAGAACGTGCCGTGTTGAGTTATCGTAAAATATTCAAAACATCTCAGTGTAGGTAGTGCTAAGTTTGCTATTACGTTCGTACGTACCAACCTACTTTAGTGGTTCATATTGCATGGCATAATTTCTTGCTTATCAAGAAATACCTACAACGCTTTGACCGGAAAATTGGTTTAGGTAGATAGAAGTAGGCAATAAAAATGATTTCGAGACCATTTGACATCGACGTCCTCAAAATTGACAAAATGTCTTTAGATGATCTAAAACATAACAAAAAAATCTTATACCTACCAAGGCATCGACATTTATCCCCTAAATATCCACGTTAGAAAGTCATAAACTTTCACTATCTTAATCGCGCCGAATCGAAGTGTTGAAAACAACGCCAAAACAAAAGAACATCTCGTGTCTAATTGATACCACGGTCCACTTGTGCATTGAAGGTCGATTCCATCGCGAATTACTCATCTGAATGGTCAATAAAAGGCGAAATATAAATAAATAACGATATACCATTCGCTCTTTCCGTTACTTGATTATTTTGGCATTCGGCCAAACATTTGTGGGCTACCACAGCATCCTTCCAGGATACTTGACGATGCTATGAGCAATATTCGCTTGTATTTATTACGTCTAAGGAATATGAAAATGATGTTGTCGCATTAGCAGAGGAATAATGTGCTGAATAAATTCGAGTAAACAGACAGTGAGCATGATAAAAATCTACTAAGATCAAAGTGGTCGTAAAAAATGTCATAACAATATTATCTGATGTTTTATTGGCAAGTGCTACTCTCATATCAAAATTATCTAGGTCGGTACTTTACTCAATTGATATCATGTTCACCTTATATAAGACTTAAACTTAATAAATAAAAATACACTGTCGCACAAACATTTAATAATATTACCCAAAATAGGTAAGTACGTAGCTTAAATTATTTCGTTACTTAGCGTGAAAGCCTTATTTTTGGAATGTTTATTAAAGGGGAATAGTTAAGCAACACTCATAGGTAAAACGAAACATTTACGGAACACAATGAACGATTGAAAAATTTACATCCAAAACAAACCCGTTAACGCCTTGCGAATCGGGAGTAAAAAGCTAAGGGAAACGAAACCATTCCCAGAACGCTCTCAACACACAACTCAATCTGTAAAGTAAACATCAGTCAATACAAAAATAAAACAATTACTTTCATTCCTTTCTCGCCCTCCTAAGAAGTCCATTGAGCCTTTGAGAAATGTTTGTAAACATCGAAATGTATACGCACACCGCTAGCGCGATTATTCGACGCTTTAACGGTGAAGGAAAACATTGTGAGGAAACCTGCACACCTATGAAGAAATTCTGAGGTTGTGTAGACGACCCACCTGCACTTGGCCAGCGTGGTTGACTAAGGCCTTATCGCCTTACTTTAGGGTAGGACCGTGCCCCAGCAGTGGGGATATGGGCTGATGATGAAGATACTGCTAGCGAGACTAGGGGTTTGAGCTATCCACTCCCCCCGTCCGGTGAAGCTTCAAAAGCCGTCTGCTAACAGCTTAGTCATCCCGGAAAAAAGACTGCTGGCGAGACAGCACGTTTATCAAATAATACTCTTAGAAAGATGTGTACTGTGATCTGTGTGACCTATTTTGTTCGAATTGCTCAACAATCATCACACACTTGATAGAAAACAGATGTTTCTTGTGACTGATCTAATGACTGGGCTGTTTTAAACAGTGCATCCATGAAAATATTGAGCGTGTTATTTAATTTGATCCAAAAAATAATAAAATGTAAGGTTTTATCCATGTAGCTTCGAATTTGAATTCTTATTTGGCATCCTGCCATATAATTTGACAAGTTTATCGAGGATATCTTGTTTTTTAAAGGTCTAGAACGATACGCAGCCTAAGCAGCATATTATTATCTTTATAAAAAATGAAATAGATTGAATTGACATTTAAACAGCGAACTCTAAATCCTCTATCGTATAAATAAGCCAACTCTGTACCAGTTTAATCCAGATGCATTAGTCCAAATTAAACGACAGTGTAAAATAAATAGAACACTGGCCAACAATATTTCACGGGATGTCATACGAAATATTGACTATAGTAGAGATTAACAAGGTAAGAGTATTTTTAAACTTAAAAAAAAACACCTTTTACATTTTAAGTAGCAGATAAAACGACTCATATTTTCGAATAATTAACGCCTCCTTTTAAACATTTTAATGTTCACAATGGATAATTAAATAAATCGCTGCTACTACATCTTAATATTAAATTTTGCTTTCTTAGAATCTTTCCGCAGGTTGAGTAAAATGGAGGCATTGCTCAAATTTAAGGGCAAAATTGTTGCAGCGTTTTAATTCGTAAGACGTGAAGCAAATTGATGTTTTCGGGGAATTCCCTTTTCTAGGGTAACAAAATTTTGTTTATGGCTAAGCCTTTTCACGATGTTCGGGAGTAGAATGCAATCTCGCGAGATTGGGGCTCAGACGAGATCTCGCGAGTTTATGGATAACAATACCGCGAGATCTCGCCAATTTCGAGATCTCGCGAGATTTTTGCAAATATTTACGATATTTGGATGAATTAGGAAAAAATGAAGAAGAATTAGAGGTATCATGAAATAAACATTTATTTAGAAGCATTTTTAATATAAACTTAGGTCATATTTAAAATTTTTAGACATATCTATCATTTTTCGTAATAAACTTTTAAGTAGTTAACTTTGACGTACGTACTACGTACGTATCTAATCAAATAAAAAACGAAATAAAAAAGAATCTTCTCTTCTTACATGAAACAAAAGTATTTTAATAATTAAACAATACTTTTATAACAAATAATGACAAATAACAAATAATGAGTTGAATATTAAACTAAGTTTCTAAGATATCAAATAAAGAAAACTATGCCTACTCTACTCAGTCAGACAGAGATCAATTGTAAATTAGAGATCAATTAAAAATATATACCAATCAAATGAAAGGCTCAGACAATCAGTTGATCAGTTCACATCACATTATATCGAATGATTTTGGAAGTAGCTCCTTAAGAAGCATAAAATGTCCAGAGAATCGTCTGCTAGACGGCTTCTTATTTTGCTGGCCAGATAACCAGCCGCAGAAAAAGCCCTTTCGGATTCTACGCTCGTGGGAACAACAGATCTCAGGCAGTTATCCGCGAACTGTAAAAGTTCGCCTTTTGACCCCCCGGATTCGTATAAATTCATCTCCTTTTTATTAATGATTCCAGTGAGTTTGTAGTAAGCTTTCTGTCCCTATCTCTTGGTTCTTTGAACGCAGTCAATGTTTCTTGTAGTTCTTCTTCCAAGGAAATATTTTTACGAGCCTCAGAAAGAGATGAAAGCGGTTCATTATCGTTATAGTCATCATCAAATTCAATAACATCACTAGCGGCGGCAGCTGATGTTGATGCGATCGACCATGATGGATCTGAATTTATCTGTGTCTGTGAATTAGTAACACAGTGTTGCGAATGCAAGCGCTCTATAAGTGATTTAATTTCAGTTCGAATCACGTTTTTCGCAGGTAATTTAAAGGTTCCGTCTTTCGCAAACTCTTCTTTATCTGCTTGGTATTTAGCCGGATCTCTGATATATAACAAGCATGCTGTCAAATTCGTTCGTCGCTCAATAATGCGCTTTCTCAAGGAGCCAGCGAGTTTTTCTGCCAATGGAGTTTTTAGCTCTTCCAGTTTACGAATCATAAACCTAAGTGTTGTTTCTGCGATAGCCAAGTCAGTATCTCGACGACACAATACCTCCACAGCCAGTTTTACAGGTTGAAATGCCTTATCTAAGTTCACTAAAACCGTATGTTCTTCCGCACTCAAGGAGTAGTTCGGATCAGCTTCCAGGCCCAGGTCGATCAAGGCTTTGCTGACACACAGCTTGATTCTATTAAATGTAGAAATCATGTCTGCTAGGCTTGACCATCGAGTTTTACAATCCTGTTGCAACTTTATATCTTTTCCAAATTCTTGCTTTACATATATTTGCAATGTATCAGTTTTAGTAGGTGATCTTTTAAACAGTTTAACCAGTTTCCTAACTTTCTCAATAATACCCGCATATTCAGCAACTAGGTCTACTTCCATTCTGGGTATAGAACAATGAAAAACGTCATCGTCTGAGTCTGTGCTAGATACTTCATCCATTTCAAAAGAAACCTCATTGTCGTTTTCAGATTCTGTCACAGTCACAGGTTCCTCTTCCTCAACATCAGTTTGTTTTTTATAAATTGTATCTATTATGCCAAGTTGAACTCCATGAGCATAGCAGAGCTGATGTGAAGGTGATATTAATCGACCCAACTTTTTCATCACACTTGCCCCATCTGTAGTAATATTGATGATATCTTTCTCCAGAATAAGGCCAAATTCGGTTAATTTTGTTTTCAAAATACTGACACCATTTTCAGCCGGCATACTTCCAAAGACGCGAATCAGCCCCAAGTTCCAAAAGACAGCTTTGCCTTTCAAATATGTGTGTACATTTACATTCATGTATCGCTTGTTCATAGAAGAAGTCCACTCATCAAATGTAAGCGTAAATTTGTGATCATCCTCCTTCAGCTGAGCCAGTTCACGCTTTATTTTCATTTTTAATGTCATGCCATAATCCATAACTATAAGTTTAATTGTGTTTGGGGACTTAGGCAGTTTGTGTCCCGAAGAATTGAAGAGATCTCTCATATCTTTGGAGGTACAGAAAACACGGAAAGGTAGTCCATCTTTAGCTACCATTCTTGATACTTTTTCTCCATAGAAGTATCTTCAACCGGGAGAAAGTGATCAGTAATTTTTTGCCTCTTCTTTCTTGCTGGTAGCTCTAGTGCAGACGATTCTAGACTAACATTCGACCCAGTATTTGATGATGGTGGCGGCAACGGCGGTGGTGATATAATTTGCACCTCGCTCTCTTCTACGGTAGAAGCAGAGGACGAAGAATGCACATTCTTCGTGTCAATTTTGTGAGTCGATTTTAAATGCACATGTAAGCCACGCGGAGATCGATCTTTGGTTTTAAGAATCTTTTTACAAAGTTTGCACTTAGCACTCAACCCATTTTCCGCTCTTAAAAAGTGTTTCCATACTTCCGACACACTCACATAGTCTTTATAAACTATATCCGCTGACATCGTTCGTTATTCTACTCACAAATCACATAAAAAACTTTTGTTTACATAAATAACCACAAAAATACTCGGACGCAATCAGTAAACAAATGCACGCCACACGCCGCCGGCTCAACTGTCATTTCAACCAATCGCAGCGCAGCACGTAACGTAACAAAATCTGAGCGAGACCTCGTCCCGCGACCGCTACCTCAGGCCGCCATCACCCGCGCCGCCGAAACAGATCGCAGCTTCGTGTCAATTCGTGACATTTCGCGCGCTGTCGCGCTTCGAATTTATGTTCAAGTGCAATCTCGTTAAGCTCGCGAGATCTCGCTCATTTTTCGGCCGAGATTAATCTCGCTAAAATAAGCCGAGATCTCGCGAGAACGAGATCTCGCGAGAACGAGATTGCATTCCCTATTCGGGAGGCGTGAATCATGACCTACTGTCAGGGATTTACCGGGAGGAACAATACATTTTGTTTCGTTTGCCCCCTTAGTATTTTATTGTTTGATTGTTTTGTTTGACTGTTCTGTGAGTCGTGTTAGATTTGTTTGATGTTTAAGACGATCGATTTTATTGTAAGATATTAAAGTTTTATTCCCGAAAAATAAACAGCAAAGAACCTGTTTTATTTAGGTTTTAGAAGGCTATGTAGACGAAAATCTGTAGCGTATACCGCAAACTTGTAAACTTGTTTTAATTTATTTTTCTTTTTAAAGACACAACATTGTTCGTATGCTTAAATTACTCAAATTATTCATTACTTACTTACTTAAATTTAAAAATAAAAAACTTTATAGGTTCTACAAGGTTATCAAGCATCTAGATTAAATATGCATGCCAAGCCCAACTTAGTTTTGTAATATGTATGAGATTATTTTCGCTGCCATAAAATCTTATTATGTTCTTACTTGTGCTCAATTTGAGTTTACTTTAGTTTATAGAGCGATGTTATCTTGCATTGCGCTATATCAAAATCATTTCGATGTTTTATACGCCTTTCAATTGAATAAACCTTTCATAAAGTTTCTGTAAAATAACTGTTTTAATTTTAATAAATTGGGTGATGGGCCTTTAAATTAAATTAAATATTAAACCATACTTCTGACTGTTTCAACTTTACTGAGGTAATTAAATTGTGCAAGTAATTCTTCTGTTTAGCGCTAATTACTTTCCTCCTATACGTTATGAGCTTTGATTATATAGGTAATTTTATTTTAAGTAAGTAAGTAGGTATTTTGCGTGTTGCTGAAGATGTTAAAGTATACTCGTATGTGGATGTATTAATTTAATTTATTGATGTAATATGAAATGTATGAAGGGTATTAACTGTCAAAATTAAATTAAAACATCCAAATAGCTATTTTACTACTCGTCTTCTCAATTGAAAAGATGTATTTTGCATGTATTGTGGTCACATGACTGCTGAGTGCTGTTATTTTAAAGGCAGGCAAAGAATTCTATTATTAATTTACCTATTTAGAACTTTTTTCGTTCGTGAAACTCGTAATCTTGATATCACATAATATTGCTTTTCTAATACAGTGGTTCTATTCTTGACACAGTATTAAAATTAGTTGGTAAACACCGTTGCCTTTGAACGTTTGCTTAAAGGTCGAACAATATTGCATATTATGCTAATGTATTGAGTAGTCTTTGATGGTATTAATACATGTTGCCTCATTGGATTTGCTTTTGTACCTGCTTGTGGAGAGTGGAATTCAGAATGACGATTATACTAGTTACTAGGTAGTTTCTTACTTTTTGAATGGCTCAGTGGAACAGTGGTTACCCTGTCTGGCGGTTCCGACAGTCGTGGGTTCGATTCCCACTCGGGACAAATATTTTGTTTGATGAGCATCGCTGTACCGTGTCTGGCTGTGATCGTCATAGATGTGCCTCGTTATCATCACCCGACTTGCGGGGGAGCGGATGGCTCTCACACCTGAAGGAGATGTCCCAAATGTAATAAAAAAATAGGATATATTTTTAGATATAAGAATACTATGCATAAGGCGCACCGTCGTTCTGTCGTGCGGTTCCCGGTATTGTTACCACTCATGGTAGGTATGATTTAATAATATCTATGATGCACCCTTTGTGGCTAGAATTAATTTTCAAACTAGTCAATATAGCCGATATTGGCATAACTATTAACCTATTAAACAAATGTCTTAATGTGGTATACACACATAAATGATCAATTCAGTTTCATAGATCGTTTGAATTCTATTCACTTTGCTGATACACAGTTAGTTAAAGTTGGCCTTATTAAGTTGCCACTTTAGTAAAACAAGTACATAAAACTAAAAAGCGGACCATAATGTGTAACCGGTTACACATTAAAACCTTAATAGTCGGAAAATTAAACATTTTCACATGTCGCCGATTTAACTGCATCAAATTCTTGATTCACTTAATTTATAGCTCAATAAAAGCTGTAAAAAATTAGGCAACTCACCAACGTTTGTTAATAAAGAGATGCATTTAAAACAGGAGATGATGGGGGCTTGTAAAAAACAACTAATAAAACACGACGATTCCCGTTTACTTACGCGGTAATGTTATTTTAATGCTGCTGTTAATGGGTTTTTGCTTAAACAGAACATTTTGAGCGGCGGTTTTTTATTGATTTCGGGAAAGCGCTGGCAGGTGAACGCTGTTTGTGGCTCCGTAAAAAAACTTTTGAAAAGGCACTCCCTTAAAACCAGAAGTGTTTTGCGTTTAACTTCGCATTGTTATGATGATGGATACTATAGGTTCGCTTTTTATGGTGGACGGTTATGTAACTTTATGTAATCGTTACAAGTATCGATTTGTCTATCCACATGTTTCGTAAGATAAACAAAACAATTTGACTTCTTTGTGTACGGTCTGCGTCAATGGGCTGACTTTAATCTTTGCAATCAATGCAATCACAATCTAAATTCAACTTTTTTGTACCTTCGCATTTCATCGAATTCCTGAATAAAGATTGTACTAATCCGTTTCAGATAACTTTACTTTTATTTAAGTTAACTTTATGTTTTTAAACTAACCATAAATTACTTAATGTCAAAATGGACTTTGATTCGTAATCTTGCCAATGTTACTTTGTCTGTTCAATACTTAAGCTCACGAGCATGTTAGTCATTCTTAAACTTTTTGGTAATGTTATCCATATATTTAGCCAAAAAAAAGGTATGATGCATTCGAAAAAAAGAAACTTTTAGATATCAATTACTTGTTAACTTGTTTCTTTTTAATTTACATCAAAGCAAGCATGTGCAGCGTTACGAGCCCACATGGTCTAAATGTTTATTTCCGAACGTGGTGCGATGCCGTCACCCAACCTTCGGTTTTCGTTACACGGCGCCTTAACACGTGCTACCACAAGCCAAACATGATGCTGGCAGCCGAGAAACTACACGCAACTCGGGATTTGATAGTTTTTTTTACATGTTCGAACAACTTTTTTGAATTACGCGCCTTAATTAATAAAACATTTGAACTTTTTTGTTGGCAGTTGTTTTTTTTTAGTTTATGGCAATAGATCTTTAAAGCCAGGTTCATTGAAGCGAACGTCAATGGATTATCTCTTTGTAAAGATATTTAAAAGCACAGGGTTCTTATTTGGTCTCTGTAGATTTAAGTAGTCCTTATGTAAAAATAGGCATTTTGCTCCTTGATATTAAAGCCTTTTTAAAGCCGTCACAGTATTCTTATTGAAAATATAGATCATCTCATTGTGTCTGAGCCTAGATCACTCTGAGGACTGTACTTAATTCCATTGCGTTTAAACCTTTTTAATAAAAAGAAAAAAATAAACTTTTTACACTATAACTTTACTGTCAACTTATAACATTTCAAATTCAACATATTTGACACAATTTATATGTTTTAAAAGCTTGTCGCGAGATTTAAGTACTCGTATTTACTTTCTTAGTTTAAAATTTTTAATAGGCAGGTATTTTAAAACTTGCTTTTAAAATTACGAGTAGGTACTTAAATCTCGCGACAAGCTTTTAAAACATATAAATTGTGTCAAATATGTTGAATTTGAAATGTTATAAGTTGACAGTAAAGTTATAGTGTAAAAGTTTATTTTTTTCTTTTTAGCGCATTTAAATAAAAGCTTGTTTTTAAAGATTTTTTACCTTAATTTATTTTATACTTTTTTCATCTAAGTACTCATCTAGGCGAATCAAACGAGCCCAAACTCGATTTGGTTGTGTCGTTTAAGTACTGAGTTCCTTTGGCTGTCTTCCGGCTCCATCATCAGACCTTGGTTACTATCTAGCACCAAAGTACTCATCTAGTCGAATGAAATGAGCCCAAACTCGATGTGGTTATGTTATTTAATTACTGAGTTGCTATGGCTATCTTCCGACTTCATCATCAGATCAGCTCCATGTCATAATAATATTGCATTGTCATCGGATATACACGTGCATGCAAAATTTCAGCTCAATCGGTTGAGGGCAAGTGCCTTAAAATTGAGTTATAAAATTCCACCCGAACACACAAACATACATACATACATACATACATTGCAAGTTAAATAAAAGCTTGTAAAAAGCGTAAATTGTGAGTTGTACGTGTTCTCGCAACTCAACGAGATAGATAACCCTAACAAACGTGCTCAAGATCTGTACATACAAAGGTAATGCAAGATCCCCCCGTATCAGTCATTTAAGTAGTTCCGTGCCTGCCTTCCGTAGTTTATTCTGTATAGCGTCGAGAATTTTGAGACGCTCAATAGGTATTTTCGGGAAAACAAAGTTGCCAATACTTAAGTTTTATTTTAAACTTTAAAACCCTTACAATACGGCGCTGTATCCTTATATATATTTTTTTTTACTTTTCAGAGCGATATGCCATCTGTTTTTAATCTGATTAGCGCTAAAATTTCAAAGCAATTTATGGATAACTATTGGGTATTTGAAAACCATTTCCGTTCCGATGCACGCGTAAAATTATTGTTACAACTTTGTTCGTGTGCCTAACTCATAGTAACTACACAGTTCGATGATTTACTAATCAATTAGGGAACCCCAAAACGTGCATCCGAACGATTAATCGACCGAAACTAAACGGGACGAAAAATTATAACAAAGCAAACACGAGTGTAAAACACGGGGTAAATTGTTATTTTTAACGGTTCATTTGCTCTTCCGCGCCTTTGAGGAGCATAATGGCCGCCTGACAGCTGTCATGGCGTTCTGTCTGGTTCTAAATTTAAAACAAACATTTTCATTTTTATTGAGTTTATGAACTGGTCGGTTGGTGTAGGTCTGAGTTATGTTTCATGTGAATGTAATGTTATGGTTAAAATTGAATTTGTGATGCGAAGGGTCGAAAATTCAAGTATTAATTTTAAAAAATATTAGATTTAATTTTTTTTTCATAGGTTAACAAGATGACCTTACCCCCTTACACTCCATCTGATGGTAAGCAGTAGTGAGATGCACTTATGAGGTCGACAGGCACAATAGACCATATTGAGCCTGTCGCACACCTGAAGACCTGCTTTATTGTCAATGCATAATTTAGATTATTATCAATGAATTAAATGTTTATATAAGTAAGTATTTCGGTCTTAGATTTTTGTATGCATTTGAAAAGAGTACAATTGATTATTGCATTAGATTTTATACAAAATAACTCCTTTTTAACTGCTTCCGCAACACCTCCTTCCACGATACAACAACACAGTTGAATTATCTCCTTAAAGACATGCGCGTGAGTTGTCAAAAGTCGCACCCAATAATCGCTTGCAAGCACACCTGCGTTGCCCCGTCTCTTTCCATCGTTGGCAGTTGATAAGAGACGGTAACAGACGGACATTTCAAAGGTGCTAATTCACAGAAGTGTATGGTGACTGCCAATGTGTGTACTTCGTAATGTTGGAGTGAATGTATGTAGACCAGTCAGTTTGTTAACTCTTCCGCTAGTTACAATACAAGTCATGGCCAGAGTTAAACTCAAGATACTTAATACAATATTTGCTTTGCTTAGAAAAGTATTCTCTAAAACTAGTTATGACAAACATAGAGTTTCGTTGGGAAATTGTTTGGTTCGATTCTCATAAAGAAGAAACTTTAATTTGATATTATTTTGTTTCTGTTTGGTTAAGTGGTTCTTTACTTCATCTATTACTACTTTTGAGTTCAATACTCAGTACAAAAAACGAACATGCTTTAATATTAATTATATTTTCAAATGCATAGTAAGCTTTTATATTATAAACAGCGCATCTCAAGCAACCTGGCCCGCTGATTGGTTTATTTTTTCACTTGACCGACGGCGCAATCTCATCCTATCACTGACCTGGCGTTTTCAAAAGCCTTTCCAACATTTGTGTTTTAATTATCGCCGGCTCGTCCGCTTTGAAAATAAATTGTGAATCAAACAATTCCGTTTTATCTGATCCGCGGTTTGGCCACTTGCTTTGTTCGGGGAATGATAACGAGTCAATATGACGGCTAGGTTTTGGTTTGACCCACTTTTAAATTTGAGACAGGTTATCAGGCATCTGTGAAATTGGTACGCCTAGGAGAATTTGTTATTAGATCGGTGAGTTTTGTACTGCATAAACTTTTAAGGCAGTTTAAATGCAAACGTTATTATGTCTTAATGTGCCACTTTAATTTCAAATACACTGAACTCGATTTAAATAAAATTTGATACACAGGTTGTCTAGAGATTGAAAAAGAACATAGGCATATTTTAACCAACGTAACAGTAAGAGAGTAACACTCAACTCGATAACGCGCGGACGGTGTCGCGGGCGAAAAACCAGTTCAAAAATAGTACAATCACAGTCCAGAGATGTTACTCCTTACCATCTATCGAATTCGAAAACGCTATACTTGTAACGGTAACAAAGATTATTGCGTCATTTTATTACCAACTAGTAAAGTCCACGATATGCAGCTCTATGTATTGAGGCTAGGCTATACGGGAACGCATAAAATGTGCATTCCTCGTGCCGTTATTAAGGCTACCGATAAAGATGGATGTCGTAAACGCTATATTGCTAACTGCAATGTTCATTTTTATTTCATTGCATTATAAATAAGCTGGATCGATAGTTTCGTTTAGCTGGTCTATGCGTTGCTGATACACTTCTTTATAGTTTTACTAGCGTCGATTGTTGCTCTTAATAGATCTAGATATCTGAATTATGGTTTGTACGTGCCTATCGTTTATAACAGATTTTAGAACGTGCTTATACTTCTTATCTACCCAGTCTACTTTAAAAAGATCATTCAGCATCAGTAGGTTCCTAAATGTTAAGAGTCTAAAAACTCAAATGATAATCTCAAAAAATCAAACTATGATATGATTTATCGTATGTTAAGAATACGGAATTATGCATTACAAACGTTAGAAAAGTTAGTTTGCTTGACTACTTTTACTTAAATTTAAGGATTTGAAGGCAGCATGTCTGTTAAATCAATCAAAAATACATATACATGTTATATGTTGTATACGACACGATATAATACTTACACGTACACAGTGGTACGTGGCTGGGTTTGAACTGGCGACTTCTCGCATGGCAAGCAACGACATAACCAATTAACCACTCGACCATTGACGCTTTTTAATTATCCAAAATTTCTAACTAAATACATAATTAAGTTTCCTTAGCTAATTAGGATGAACAAAGGTGCCGCCCAAAGCCGTACATTTTGAAAGGGATCTCGCCATAAGATTGATCCTAAAATATTAGACGAGATCTCGCAAGATCGGAGTTGCATTTCCTAGTTAAACCCATCATGGTCTTTAAAGATGGTCTACAAAAAGCTTTTGATCCATCTTTGCACCTTTATTACCTAAGTTCCTTCATTATTTCGTGTTGACATCATAAATTTCATACTCACTCCCATTTTCAGAGACAACATTTAATTAAAATGTACTTGCTTTTTCATATCTTGTTCTTGAATTTAATTAATGAGTTCGCCCTGTAGTGAACGTTTTACGAAACTTATGTAATGAATATTTAAATTCGCACTGTTTTAATTTAGTTTCGGCTCGGCTCGGCACTTTAATAAAATATTTATTTAGAACAACGCAACATGATGCTTGATTAAATAGGCTAATAGGCTATTAGTTTGAATTAATAGCCAATTTTGAAATAATTCGGATTTTTTTTTTAAAAACCTCGCAATAAATATTTGATTAAATTTTCTTCTAATGCGGGGGTGTTAAATGAATGTTCAATTTTATTTAAATAAAACTTCGCTCATTAATTCGTTCGGAACATACGAATATTACGATCACTGCAAATCATGAATGCCTTTGAGACAACTGCATAAGCAATAATAAAGTCACAATTTTTGTAAAAATTTAAACCTTTAGAGGTGAGAGCCATCCGCTGCCTCGCAAGTCCGGTGATGATGACCAGGCTACTCCAAGCCATCATCGTATGTCAGTTAGGGTTTAAAAAATGAAAATCTACACCTACAGGTATATGCGGAACCCTCGATGCGCGATTACGACTCGCACTTACGGTGTTTTTTTATTCTGGAACATGCATGCCGGTATAAATTTAAAATTCATTCATACGTCGTCTCTTGAAATATTCAATATCGACATAAACGAACTAAATTGAACGTGTTTGCGCTATCGTTTTCGTTTGATAGACGTTAAATTAATCGTGGAACTTCAAGGGCTAATAATAGTTAAATTGGAAGCGATTTACAGGCGTGATAAAGGTTATTTTGTTTCGTAAACTTGTTTTATTGAATTTCAATTGGTGTTGTTTCAGTTCTTTTTTTTATAGATTTCTGAGAATGTTTTGGACTGATGATTTTTACTATTTTTTTTTAAATTAATGCTTTTAAAGGTTTGTCTCATAATTGTCGACCAACCCGCACTTGGCTAGCGTGATTGACTAAAGCGTGATCGCCCTAGTTAAGGGGAAGCCCGTGCCCCAGCAATGGAGACGTATATGGTCTGATGATGATGAGTACAGTTATATCACGGTTATGTTATCTACACTACCGTGGTAATATCGATCGCTCTGAATATTATATTGTTCAAAACACCGGGTTTCAAACGTTGCTACTCGCAACTATTATGTAAAATAATTTTGCTGCACGCGTTAATTATAGAAACTGAGTAGTTTTCTTCACACTAATGACATTTTTGTGCGATTTCGTGAATACTCTGAAGGTCTAACCAGCCTTGATAAAAAAAATTGCAATCTCAAGATTCCTATGTTGAACCAAAAGCAATTCTACTTCAAAAGCATTAGGTGCATAACAGCTTGAGTACTTTGTATGTCTTACAATTTCAGTGTATTGATAAGTCTGTAGTACGTGCCTTGCCTTTATTTGCATTCCTGCCACGAGTGTACTTTACTGAGACAAAAGTGCGTTTTCGCGTAATGTTCTTTATGGACTACGTTTGATATATTGCATGACTATGCGGGTGTTGTTCCACATTTGTGTTCCTATGTGAATAAACATTTTAACAATTCGTTATCGTTGCGTTCGCGATACTTGCTAAATATCTTCTTGATGGACTTGATTAAACATGTATGGACTCTAGTAAGCAGCTATGTATGTATTTGCTACTCCTTTTATCGCGTGTAGACCTATTCATTAGATTTTAATGTAATGGAAAGTATACCTAATAATAAGTCTAAAATCGTGTATGGGCTCGTTTTGATCTCGGTAACGAAACTATAATACAATCGGCTGTTGGGGACTATACCTAAATGACAAACCAAGTCAAATTCATTGTACTTTAGCACATTACATAAAAATAGATCCCAAAGATAGACAGGTGACACCCTGTATGGGAATGGCAATCTTAAAGGACTATGAGTAGGGCTTAACCTAGTTTTCTGAACTTCTAACTTACATTGGAATGTTTATTCTGTGTATTGTATCTGTAACAGTATCTGCCTTCAAATATGCACCGGGTCTGTTTTATAACCCAATTCGCCGCCTTTCTACATAAAAAAAATGTTTTCTATATTGCAGTGACCGCCGAGTTAATAAGATATTTGTATAGATAACGGTTAAGAGTGGCTCACGTCGCTTCCTGCATTCCGTATAAAACACCTCCACTAATTAAATAATTTTAATTATGCTCCGTACATTGGTAATGAATGTGAAAATTAAATACTTTCAAAGCATTAATACAAAGGGGTCGGCTCTGAATGATTAATGTTTCGATAGCGACTTCGATCATCAATCGTATGGAGCGCTTGGTAAGTTTATTAGTTTGTAAACTTTCAACTTGGCCTTAATCTTGCGGTAGAAGTGTTGTTTGTTTTTATGCAAAATATGTTTTTCAGTTTATCGACGAACCTAGTGATTTACAATGCTTTTAATAACGACTTCATAAAACAGTTTGTACGGAAATTAAGTTAAAAACACATAAGAAGTGTTGTCAGTGTGGACAAGGGGTAAATGTCATTTACTTTTTTTCTTGTGAAAAAAATCTCACAACGGAGCAGTTTTATTGGCCTGAAAAGTTGCCTATTTTACACTCACGAGCTTTTCACTCTAAGGCTTCGTTCGTTATGTGTCCCTTCTTACAACACTTGATACATATTTGCAAAAAGCGCTAAAACGGACAACCACAAAAACCTCAACTCATTGATCATTATTAAGTTTTTTAAAGAACGGACCCCTTTAATTTTTGTAACACCGGAAATAACATATAACTACACGCAAGATAGGATCACACACGGCATTTCTACCTCACCTCATCACGCTCTCTCCAGCCAGTTAATCGTCTAAGGGTACCTATACTGGCGCCGCGCCACGCATTTGTTATAGTTAATTTCGTGTATTTTTTACTGTTTTATTAGACCTCGGTAATTAAACACATTAATTGAGACTTAGATGGTACGTTTGATTGTGTAGAGGCAGGGGTCGTGTTTGAGGCTTGGTTCTTAGAATGATCAGTAGGAAGTGACTGTAAAAGATAATGTGGGCTATGCAACAATTCTTATTTTTAATGTTTGAAATTGGAAAAATTCACATTTATGTGCTGGAAAGGGATGTAACTGCCTGGTCGGGGGTTTGAACCTACGATATTGGGTAATTTGGGTCTGTGTTAGATATAAAATATCGTAAAGATAAATCGTGTTTATCTAATTTTAAATTTACATTGGAGCTCTTTTGTTTTTACATATAAAAAGTTTGTTGTCTATTTAATTTTATGTTATTTGACAAATGTTATCTTGAGTTGATATCATTTTTATGCGACACTATTGCAAGAAGAAAAAAAGCTAAGGTAGACTACGAAAAAAGATTTTTTTTTATTTAGTCTTAGTTATATAATAATTGCGTTCTTATCCACGCCATCAGCACCATGATCACGCACCAAACAACAGTCACTTCATTATTCACTAGTATATTATCTGCTCCAAATATCGCGTGACGCAATGCCGTCCCTAATCCGTGGACTGGTTTGATGTACGAGTGACTTTTCCGGTCAAAGCTGGCTCGGCTTTAATTAAGATAGCCGGGAGTGAGCTCCCGTCTTCTTCAGGGAACAGTCATGGTCTACTAACGCCAAAATTTCATAATTTATCGAACGGCATTTTTTTAATGTGTTTCAACTTCTATACAAGTATATTGGTATAGATAAGTAGCGATGGTAGTTCAAAAAATATGTTTTGTTCGAGTAGTTAGCAGTATGTGCAAAGTGCAAACCCACAAAAGCTAAAAAAATTATAAGCAATTTGAATATTTGTTATCATTCATGCAATAATCAGTACATTTAAAGGATAGCGTATAAAAATCTAATATTTTCAATACCTAATTTGATAGGCTACTTTCGAACTCTATTCTCTCTCTCAATGTTGATATGAGTACTAAAGAGAGCAAAGGGATAGATATCCCCTTGTTGTAGACTAAATTCAAGCTTAGTGTTTCTCCATTTAAATATTCTGTTTTTGAGTGCTGGTCTGGTAAAATGAACCGTTCGCATCCCTGAAAACCAGGCCCGGTGGGAATTATAGTTTCTGCCTCCGAACTTTAAATTACATTAATAAATTGTTCTTGGGAGACTGATCGATTTCATTTAGCAACTATTGTAGTACAGTATGCCCTACGGTACTTGAAAATGGTGGAGAAGTTGAATATGAGCGTGAAAATATTTGAAGTCTCAAAATAATAGATGTACACCACACATCTTAAGGTGGGTGTATGAATTCTGTAACGTCAGAAGTATAATAAATAAGGTAAGATTTTCTGGTTAATTTGCATACCTACCTTAAGCTATTTTAACACTCAAGGTCATTTAGCCCCAGTTTTTATCGGCTATAAGGTACTTGTTTGTCGGCAGCCGGATAAATATTTTTTGTGCTCCTGTTAGCAACATTCACATTCTTTTATCTTGAATCTTGGAATGTAAGCGCTAGCAAACACTTGTCTAAGGCCCTTTTTGTTTCATGAAGAATGACGGAAGTTTTTAATATGCAATGGTCAATTTTAATATCAATACTTGTTCCTTAGTAACCCGTACTCACATGTAACTATTTATATGCTAACAGGAGAGCTTAACTTTGACTGTTCATTTAATTTTATTAGCTTCAATTGATATAAAAGGTCAGTAATCCGGTAGTTAAAAGAGAGAGCTCATATCGATAACAGAGGATTTGAATAATTAAAAAATTAAGGAAGATTTTAAGTGAAATAGATATGCATTATGATGTAGTTATGTTAATCATAGTACTCGTAGTATCGTTTAACATAAAGTAAGCTTTTTAATTCCTATCCCTATGATTTGAGTTAACTTTTTTAAGACGTACTTTTCAACGGCCTGTTCTGAAGGCTCAATAGTGTTTTCCTATTTCGTAATATGGATGCAGAAAAAAAAACATGATTATCATTCGAATTTTAAAGTTGCCGAACAATACCGAACATGTGTTCGACGTTAGGGTGATTCTAAAAGAAAAATATTACAGGTAAGCATAGAGAAATTCCGTTCGTGCGACATTATAGATGCAATATACCCGAAGTTGGACGATAAATACGTAAAAAGTGAGTGTAAAAGTTTCGCAGTTTGGCCGCGCGCCAGTCGCGACTAGAGAATAGACTTGCATGTTATGATAAATGTTGAATTTATTGCCTTTTTTATACATTCTTAACTGGGGCTTTCGGTTTATCTGGGCGGCCACTTAATTTTATTACTTACAGTCATTATTATTATGTGTTATATTAATTACTAGTGACCCGCCTTCGCTGCGGGTATATTATACATAAAAAACTTCCTCTTAAATCCCTCTATCTTTTAAAAAAAGCATAAAATCTGTTGTGTAGTTTTGAAGATTTAAGCATACATACAGATGCGCGAAGCGACTTTGCTTTATACTAAGTAGTGAAAATGTTAATACTAAAAATTCTGGAATCATCATCATTCGACCTTGTCCCACGGGAAGTAGGGTAGCTAATTCTTCCACTCGGGCCTGTCATTCGTCAGCTCGGTGTCTGTGGCTTTCACTTCCATGTCATCTCTCACGCAATACATACGTGTCTTCTTCGGCCTTCCTCTACTATTACTTCTGTAGACATTCATACAAAATGTATTTTACGTTTCGCGATGACTTTGATGTTTTTATGATGATTGGGTACTTGACTGGACTTTGTGAAGAATTGATTGAAAAGGCTATTCTATTAAGCTATACCGTTGTGCAGATTAGTAATTCTTTTTGATACCGGGATTTGTTACCGGTTAGTAACCTAGTTACGAGTAAATGGACGTTTTAAGGCTGATCCAAAAAGCTCATGCACTCAACACGCTTTTAATTTTCAAAACTCGTTTTCCTGGAAATCGAAAAGGGTAACAGTCGGTATCTAATATGTGAAATTAAGAATCTAATCGGTTCTCGTAATGGATCAGAATGGATGCCAAATGGTCCGCGCTCCCGATTCCCCCTTTAGCTGCGAACCCTCGCAATCGGTTACCAGAATCAATAATAGAGTAATAACAATCGTCGAACGGTTCAATTTAAATCGTAATGGAACGTTCCGTTAAGAAAACAAAACGCTGTTTTTTTTTTCGGGCAAAGAATGGCCGCTGTCATTCAAAGTAGTTTCGCCACGCCCCCTGAATGCCTTCCCGCGCGCACGAGAGCCTGCAAGATATTCCACTCGTAATTACTCGTAATTCTTCGGCCGTACTCGGCCCGTAATGATAGGTTATGTTTGAAGGTGCACTCGCGCACTTAATAAGAACATAGAATGAAGATAAAGTTACGCAAAGAATTCAAAGGGGAAACTCGATGGATATTTATTTTCCCTCTTTTCCATTCCACTTTATTCAGTCGGGCAGATTCGGTTTTTATTTTTGTTGGTACTCGCCGTTTCCGGAAAAGGCAGTAGATATGTTTATCCAGCTTCTTAAAAATTAAATAGCTTCTTTTTAAGACAGAATCAGGTTACCTAATCTTACCCATTATTTTCCAATTTCTACCAAGGTCTTTATTTTTAAATATTGTTTGTTGTTTACTATTATGGTATAGTATGTACGTTCGTTCGTATTCCTTTAAGCATGTTTTTCCTGTGGGTGAGAGATGTCCGCCCACAGGCTGTCATTCTAGAGAATAGTACGCAGTTACTAACAAAAATAAATAGTATAATCACAGAACAAAGTAGTATGGCGCGTGAGGTAATCGTTGTACATTTTTGAATGATATACTCATTTGATGACTATTCGTTGATTGTTGTTTGAACATACCTGCAGATCGCTGAAGTAACTGTGTAGGTTTTTAATAGTAAATTATAGCAGTATTTTGTTTTAGGATAAATTGATTGTCGACTTAAGCTTTTTCGGGCTAATGGACATTATTTACGTGATTTGTGAACTTACAAGCTTATTTTGAAAATGCATTAAGAAAAGCTACATATTGACATAAAAAGGAAGACACATAATAAGTACTAGTTACACCAATATATTCTCGCGTGTGATGTTTCACGTATGTGTATGTTGAATTAGCTGCAAATGTGGATATCTCTACCGCTTACCATCAGGTGGAGTGAAGTCATCTTGTTAGCCTTTTATGAAAAAAAAAATGTTGAATTTCATGCCACCAAACCTGCAAAGAAAAGTTTCTAAGTTGAAAATATTACCATACAAAACCAATATCAACCTATACCTGTCTATTCTTACTAAAGATTTATCTCCAATACCTTTTTTAAATGGCCGTCTGACCTGCTTAGTCTATGCCGCACGGTCCGAGGAAGCATTTCATAATTCGTACCTTCGATTCGGAATTAATCGCAGGGTGTAAGCTCGCCGCGCGGCTGCGCTCGCGATTGAATATTTAATTGAACGGACTCGTACGGCGGGTCGATGGACCGGCGTGTTTGCCCAAGACAGGGCTGGCTTGCGAACGACGTTATGGGTTAGATTATGGTGTCGTTTTTATGTAGAGTTTTAGTCTATGAGCTATATTATGGCTTAAGTTCCGGGTTAATTAATTTCGTGCCGCGCTCCGTGTTACAACAACGTTCGTTCTTAGGCAGCCATGGTGGATTATTTTGTTAGTTTTACCGATATTCTCAAAGTCTTCAAGGCTATTAGCCTTAATGGTAAAGAAATTATTTCCCGGGCTCTTCAGGCGGGGAAGTTAAGCGGCATTTAAGCAGGCCTTCAGGGTGAGTGCGACTGGTTCAATTTGGTCTATTGTGCCTGTCGACCTCATTTTTTGATCTTACTTCCGCAGGTGGAATGAGGTCATCTTGATAGCCTAATATAAAAAAATATATAAAAATATGTATAGAATAAAATTGCTCTTTTAAATTTGTCAAATCATAGTTCGCAAAAAATCACTTTTCCAATTTGTTATGCTATGTCAATATTAGTACCTTGTATTATTGTGTATTAATCTTCAATTGACGTCTCCGATATAGTATTTAACTTATTTAAGGCAGCCAGGGCTCTAAAAATGCTACATACGGCCCTGGCAGATCTGTATCAGTACTTGCTGGGTGCGCGAAATGAGTTCGTGGGTCAAGACGATGCCTTCTTTTGCCGGTCAAATAACTGGTTGCAGATAGCATCAAGTTATACAGCCTCCGAACTGTATGCATGTTTAAATAAATTATTTCTATCTCTGTGTGATGCAGTTTTTTTCCATCCTTATTTTCAACGTGTTTCGACTGGCTCGGTGGAACAATGGTTAGATTCGGTTCCAAAAGTCGTGGGTTCGATTCGGGACAAATTACAAGCTGTGCTTAGTTTTGGGTCAGATGGCTGTTGATGGAAATGTGAAATTATTTATTATTTTGAAGTAAGTTGTTTGAGCATTTGTGTTGCACATATCAGAAACAACAGCGGTATACAAAAATATTATAATTACTTTTTATGAAAGTAATACTTGTAGTATTACTTTTTATAAAAATTTAATTATTATGATGACATGATGGTTTGATAAGTATTAATTAGTGATCACAAATTTCTATGACCCAAATACCCAATTATAGGTTAAAATAATAAACGCCTTGCAAAGTAAAAGATGAGGATAATTTCGTCCTCAAATTTCTAGACGGTGTGCTTAAGAAAATCTGTACTTTGAAATTATGTCTTGAAACTGTTAACCAATTAATTTCCACGCCAAATTATAAATAAATACTCATGTACGCATAAATTGTAACTAAATATCAACAGTCACTTTATGTAATGCTCTATTTATTGTAGAACATTTTGTTGAAATATCCCACAATTCCGAGAAAGTTAGAAATATAAGGTTGCAAATTGAATGCTCAAATGTAATTAACTACGGTTAATTTTGCTTAGTTAAAATGTTCACGTTTAACTTTCTGAACACATTTTCTGAATCTAATCACCGTAATGAAGTTAACTTGATCGAGATTGTAACTAAACGTCTGGCAAGTGAGAGTAGTTAGTTACGTTTTGAAGATTAGTTTTTGCTTTATGACTGAAATTTAATTCAAGAATATGTTTCGATATAAACTAACCTAAGAGGATCATACAAATATATATTTATTCTTATAAAACAAAATGTCTGTCTAAGTTTTTAGACTTTCGCGTTCAGCAAATACATAGCTACTTACTGCCCGTCGTTTCGACTGGGTTACATCGTGCACACTTATAAAGACTAATATTTAGTTAAAATATCTCCTTTTAATTAGTATCCTCCATTAGTAAAACAATTAACAAATACAAATAATTTATTACCAAAAACATTACACATAGACATAAAGATCTGTTGGAAAAAAACACGTGTCAACGTTCTTTTTTGAGACGGCGTTAAATTGAAATAAAACTACTTTCGGACATTGTATGATCCGCGTTTTTTTATGTTGAAAATGAAAAGGGAAACGTATATATATAGCCATTTTTTGTAATTGAAATAGGGTTCTATTAGTGTATGTGAGTAGGTACTTACTCATTTCGTTAAGCGTTGTCGAAATGGCGGGAAATATTAATGTGGCACTAAAATTAGTCACGATATGGCAACAATGACAGTATATCACAAGGGCCCTGAATATATTATGCAACGGTGATATTTTTTATCTCTGCCCAACCCTAAAGCGAGTTGACTTATGTCATTTTGCTATTATGTCCGCGCCACAGTAAAATTCACAACAGTAAGACAACTTTATGAAGTTTAAACTGAATTGACAAGGTGATAAAGACACGATTTTAATACTTTATGTAGGTTCCGTGTTTGGTCCGTTCTATTGGTATCTAGAATTAGCAAGATCCCATAAGAGTGCCCGTTGCGAACCGTTGTGTTAAACAAAAGTTAACAAACTAGTCAATACTGGTCAAATTCAAAGACTTCAAAAACGATTCTTTAAAAAAAGTACAGTTTACTTGACACCTCCTTCTTTTTTTGAAATCGAGTCGGTCAGAAATCAAAGTGAGTTTGCAAGTCATCGTGCATTCACCACAGCTGCCCAAGGTGCCAGTTTACCTTCACTGTCTCTCACTCCACTATAACGAACCACCGCACTCTAGGGCTAGGGTAGACGTAGGGTGACAAAATGGCCGCCGGTTATTACCGCAGAGGCGCATAATTTCCGCGCGAATCTGCAAGCATTGTTGACTTTCGACTCCCCTTTATTACTTTTTACGGTTTAACAAGCTCGTATTTTTACTTATCTCGTTGTGTGAATTGTTATTGTCGTTTTTTTGGGGTGACAACGAGAGGTATCGGTCTATTTATTACACCAGCCGGCTGTCAAGTTTGTGTTTTTAAATAAAACTTTAGTAGTAGCTATTTTTAGAGTACGTGTTAAGTATTTGTTAGTACTTAGTAGAGTAGTTCTCGCTTCAATGTATTTTCTAGTTTTAATAAAGTTTAATATATTATTTAAATGTTATTATTTAATTATTTATAAGAACAAGCTCACTAGCTCTATCAGTGTCATAGAAGCCACCAGCTTATTAATTATACTTACATACTTTTGTTAAATAGAATAACATATCATAAAGCATTCTTAGTTTTTTAAAACTCATTTTAGAGTATGTTGTATTCAAACATCATGTGTGTTTTTATGTCTTTGGACTCTTTCCAAAAATAAGTCGTAAATTATTTTTTTGTAACGATCTTCAAAACGATATCGGCCTGACTACACAGGTAGCAAAGGTGTATGTTAATTAAACCGAAAAAGATAGATACCTACGACTTCACATATTTGTGTAGTAACATTTTAAATTTATTGTATCCACATTCCACATGTCTATCGCATTCGTAATTTCTTTCGTGTTTACAAGGGTATTTCAAGGTAATTTTTGTGACTAGCAAATGCTAACTGAAAAAATGCCACGGTCATTCACGGTTCGTGGGTACGCTTTTATAAAAACCACACCTGTTGTGTACTTTCGGCCTTTTTTTGGGCAACAGCTGCCGCCAAAAAAAAAACGAAAGTCTGGCTGTCTTTGCTTCCAATAGATTCACAGATACAGTAAAGGGAATGCAGTGGGTAATACTGGTCTTTATTCATTAGAATATGCTGCATTTGGTAAAAAGGTTACTTTTTTTAAATTTTATATGTACCTAAAGCCGTAAAATATAAACGTAGTACGTTCAATAAAGGTCGTTTCGTTTTACTAGATTTTTGTTCTATTTTGCTTTATAAATAAAAAAAAATCTAGTCATTGTACTGGATGGTGCTTGCACTGTAACCAAATGCGATTAATACTATCCGAAACAATGGCGCGACCTTTCTATGTATCAGATGTGGTCAACAAGGCACCAATTATATTGTGATCGTCGATAAAATGTTAACAACTGCACTTTTTTTTTTTCTTTGGGCACACCCATCTGTTCTAATTTCGGATCAAATACTTATCAGATGGGGTGGGGTAATTCTGAATGCCCTATGTATAAGAAGTCATGTAGTATATTGGGTTCAGAACTTTTTTAGATGAGCTATCCGTTACACATTCCTTGTTAATGAAAATAAGACATGCCTCTTACAAAAATGTAATGTATCATAACCAGCAAGTAACATACAAACTCTTACATTGTGACCGAAATTGCATTCACCAAACGGAAAGTGCAAACAGCGATTTCTGGGTACAGATTTCAGCGTCTGAAACGAAAACCTCCAAAAAACATTTGCTCCATTCAGAATGCGCAACTGAAAACTGCATCGCAAATAAAATATTTATTCGCATGGCTTGCTCCCCTCATTGTTTGTCAAAAATTGGTGCAGAATCCTCGGGTGGAATTCCCCGGCCAAAAAAAAAATGGGGCAGTGACGCGGGTGACCACGTACAACCAACAGTTTTCGGACAAAGTCCAATTAAAACGCGTCGGCTATCTCAAACGGGGCGAATCCACTAGCGCCGAAATGGGTGGTCACTTGTTACTGAGCGATGGCCGTCAATTCTCGTTTGTAGTACCGCTGTCCGATCCTGGGATTAACCACCTCTGTTTCTTTATTATCATCCGATACAATGCAATGTTTTTGGAAAGCTACATGTAGCTGATGAAATATCTTGTTCACGCTTCAACTACATTGGTTTAAAATGTGTTAGAAAATCTGGGATGTAAAGGGTTAAAATAAAGAAAGAGTCAAAAAATTCACGTTTTAATTATCTAACACAACACACTTTCGTCTTCTTCTTCTTATCTTATGGTTGATGAACAACCTGGTGTCAGAGTTTTTAAACCGCCCGTAGGCCTCTGACATGGCTTCACACACCGTTGAAAAATTTCTCACACACTTTCGTATTACATAATCTCTCTCATACTTCAACCGATTCGTAAATTATGCTATTGAGTTATTAGAAAATGTAGGATAAATAAAGGGTTAAAAAAAGCAAAGAGTACAAGATATTTACGTTCAAATTATCTAACACAACTCACTTATTACATAACTCACTCTCATACTACAACAAACTCGTTCACGTACAAAGATAACCCCGATACATAAATAGGGCAAACAAAAGTCTCACACATTAAAAGTGCACGGTACATGTTTGTCGTCGTAAGAATAGAACGATACATTCAATATAGGTGACACAGTTCTCTCAGGGCCGGAGCGTAAATAACAATAAGTGCCATTTGTCGTCGATAAACAATTCCAATCACACCGACACATATACAATAAGGGATCTTGTTACTAATGATTGGTGGCCCATCTGTCGAGCTGACTAATAGAGGCAGTCAGGGATCCGATTCTAACGGGAATATCGAATAGGGTAAGCGTTATATCGATGTTAATAATCGAATATTCGACGGCGCTACTGTGAATGGTTTAGGTACTACTTGTATAGATGTTAATATTTATTTATTTAAGCCATATACTCCTTACTGGGCAAAGCACTCCTAACCTGTTCACAGCTCTCTATCTATATATTGGACTAGTAACACATATATTTGTATTTTTGTATCCGTAATTGTAGTAGTGACATGAATCGATTGACTGAATAGTCATAAAATGATAGCATTATCTACAAATTGCTTACAGGGACACATCAAAGTAACTCATCATCATTGGAATCGTTTTCAAGTAAAAACAACAGAATAACAATCATTCTTATCAACGCCCAACATTAGTTTGAATTAACAAAAACATTCAGCTTACTTATACTCAAAAATTAGATGCAAAGTAATGAAACGCATTTGATGCAACATTCTGAAAATGTAATCAATAGACATATCGATATCCCAAAGTCTCTCCACTCAACTCTAACCAGGGTTCCAAAACTGACAATAATAGCGATCCACCAATGAATGGGGTTCGGTTTTTGTGTGCCAAGATCAAACCGCCATTCCCTCAGCGCTCTGGAGTTTTAAATTGTTGGATGTGACAATTATATCCTTTCAAATTGTAGGGTGGCCGGCGCAGATTGTGGGGTATTTCGATGTCTATTGTTATTCGTGCTATACGTGTTTAACAAAAAAATCCTCCGCCATTTTTAGATATAAATCCAATTTGGCGTAATGGCGTTGGTGGATCAATTAAGGGAGGAAGTTTTCCTTAAAGGATCTGGGTGTTTGGAATGAAATTTGTTATGCTTCAAATACCGAAGAGTAAATCACGCAAATAAAAGATGATGCTGTTTCTGGAGGTTCTAAAAGTTACTCATAGATCCAAATTGTTGAAGTAAGCTAGAGTGAAGCTATAATGTATTTATTTGTGTCTTCAGTTACAATCAGTAAATTATATGTACATACATAAAACACGCCTTTTTACAAATTTCTTTTAACAAATTTCCCTTACAGCTTAACATAATATAAGCTTCATAAACATCCTTCCGTCAGACAAGACCTTGAATCCTGAAACCGCTACGTTACTCATATTACATTTTTTTCAAAAACGCTTAACGGCACACGGCCCGGCTATAATCCGGTTACGTCTAGTTATAACCGGTTATTGCCGGATCGTAAATTTTACGTGAACCAATAACGGGCGCGTGTTCAGGCGGAGGTGCGACGTGCGGGCTCGCGTGTTGGACTAAATTGAACACTGACGTTGGCCCCAGTCTTACATTGACAAATATTAAACAAGCCGAGATGACAACGCCTCACACAGATGGACCGGACTCCGGCGTTTAGAGGGTTAACAAGATTTGACAGCGCACAGATGCAACACGGAATTAGCATTTTAATCGGCCTTTAACGGGTTAGCAGCGAAGATTTTCATTTGGATGGAGTCTTGTATGGTGCTAAACAGAACCGATTTTTGTTCTATCTGATGAGGTTGTGTACAAATACAGTATTTTAACCTATACATAGTTTTATTGGTGAAATCCAACTTAATTGATACTATTATTGGTGGATTCCAATAAGATTTATCTGAAAATGGAACGCTTATTTATTTTTCATTTAATTAATACAGTAAAATTAAGTTTATTGAAGTGAAATTAATTAAGTTTATGTTGATGACCAAAAATTAACTCAGATATTCAGAAATACGCTTATATTACGGGAAGTGTTCCCAGCACAGTAAACATTGGTAAAAACGGTTAAAAAGCAAAATTAACAAGGGCATATATAAGACTAATTAACTTAACAAAATTCACTGAAAAGGTGATACATTTATGGCTTAGCACTCCAATCTCAATCCACTACCAGTTCAAAAAACGTATGGGTACTTTCGAACTACCTCACATTCAATGCAAGAGTTTTCTACCTCCATGAAGTCTCTATACCCATCTTTTCCCGCACATCTCTGAGCTACACAGAATGCTGTCAAGGACTCCCGAATAGTCGGACGGGAGACAAAACGTCTTTCATCCGTCCAAAACTCTGTGCCTTAGACAAAAGTCTTCAATCAGCGCATGTTACGAACGTCGACATATTCCGTGTTCCGGCAAATTGAACGGCCTTCCGACGACGCTCCTAGCTAGGAGTGCACCAAGATAATATTTTTCTTTGACGGGAACTTGGCTGACGAAGCGAAATTTCCGATTTGACGCAAAGCGTGTGAAGGTTGCCGTGTATTTTGAAAATTATGGCTGTGCGCTAGTTAGAGTGAGTTAGTTTAAAGTGAACGAAAGATCACTGACAGTTTGTAGATAAACTTAGTTTCGAACATTTTGAATGTTCTTACTTATGAAAAATCTTAATGGAAATGCGAAAGGAATTTTATTAGGTACTATCGGCAACGCTGGCGGTCGACCACCTATAAGGTGAAAATCGCTTGGCAATTTCGCGTCTGTCAGAGCTAGCCCCGCCCAATTGTGGTCAAGGAGCTGGCAATAATTTTTTGGTAGATATTTGAGCAATGCTGGAAACTTGTCCTGTACCTCTTCTATTATATCCCAACACAAACCCGCAGACCTGGCTGAGTAGCGGGGCCAAACCAAACCCCCAATTTAGTTTATTTAAAAATATATTTTATAATCCAAAAAAATATAATTTGTCAGCTCACCTGACAGGTAGAAGTTCCATCGAAATTATTTGTCTTAGTGAGTCTTATTTTTTAGTTATAAATAAAAAGATGAAAAATATTTTTGGGGGTTTGCTTTAGCCCCGCTACTCACCAGCCAGGTCTGCAGTTTCGTACTGGGATATAATAGGAGAGGTACAGGATAAGTTTTCAGCTTGCCTCAAATACCTACCAAAAAATTCTTGCTAGCTCTCCTACTATTGGAACGTTTTTGCTTGGATTTTGACAGATTTTCTTCAATTGCTCTTCTATTGGCCAGTGGGCGGGGCTAATGGCGTTTAAAGAAATTTGTTTGAAAAGTGTATATGGGCGCGGCATATAATATTTGTGATTATTTGCGTAATTTATTTATTTATTTTTAATGCCCTTTAGTTAATTAGACGTTAAAAATGCCCTTGTGATTTTTCAGAATTTAATTTACAATATTAGTTACCATTTTTCATATAAGCGCCATCTAGCGCCGCTCGGGTGAACTAAAGCCTGCTTAATGTAATTCTTGTGCGCTGACATCTATTGCTAACAGAGCAAACTATTCAATAAATTATAGATAATTTATTTTATTTTATTAATGTAAATAAATTCAAAATGCATTTAAATATTTAATAAAGCTTTCAGGTCATTGTAAGCAATATTTTATAACTATCTTAATATTATTGCGAAAAACCAATTGCTATGAAAAATAAGTTCTGTCTTGTGTTTGCACTATGAGTTTCGTTGATTTATATTCGAAAAATAAGAAATTGATTACAATGTATAATTAATTTTCTATGTGTAAAATTGTTATTTAAAATTAAGTCTGTAAATTTACATTTCTCATTAGATTTATAACTGGTCTCTTTGGTATTTTGAATTTAAAAGTCGTGTAGTTGATTTATATCCTTTTAAGTTACGAATAAAGCTATTTTTAGATTGACATTGTGTTGTTAACGGTAAAAGTGAGTAAACTGCTGTTGCTAAAATTAAGTTTTTGTTTCTTTTGTGATGGATCCTGGGGATGAGACTGGCGAGGCGCCGACAGCAGCGGTGGGATTACCAGCCGATAATTCCAGACCATCGGGTCAACCGGAGCCAACATTCACTATGGAACAGGTCATGAGTTTTGTTAATTTATTATGAAACAAGCGGCTGTAAGCGCCGTTACTGCCGCTCTTTCTTCACTTCTTTACCATCGCGTCATCGCCACGATTTTTACTTACCACCTTTTTGACCCTGATGAAAAAGGTTACACGATCTAAGGGGTTTGGTGTGCTCATGTGGATGAAATTATTTCGAAATTAAACATTCCTGCACACGATTCCCGTATGAAGGCCGTTCTAAAACGGCGAAAACTTAGGCGGATACTTGGTCGTTGAGTTCCACTACGTGGGAGCAAGTGAAAAATGAACTAATTCAGACATTTGGCAGGGCGTTCCGGTATACAGATGATGTCCAGAAATGGAGGGCGTTCAATTTTGATCAAGCATCGGGCTACGCGCGGAATACGCCACACGCGCATGGCCCCTGTTCAAGCGTGTGAGCTGTAATTACAGGTATTTATCCAGAGTATATCCATTCCTTAACATTGTTTTAACAAGGTCATTGCGTTCCCACGAGTTGCAAGGATATACCTATTAAAGCAATGCACAAGGCAGAATGGCGGCGACGTGGTTCACAACCCGTCACGTCACGTTTCCCACAGAGATGAAAAGTGGATCGCTGGAAGTGATCTCTGCCTACCCCTTTGGGAAAAAGGCGTGATTTTATGTTTTATGTGTTTTATGTTTATATCCATTCCGACTTATTGCGCAATACACCCGATTCGCTGCCTAAACTTATTTCAATTTTGAAAACTTATCGAAAACGCAAATTAGAGCCATCTGTAAAGACAAATAATGACCGGTTTGATTACAAAAAGCCACGTGTTGCCAAATCTAGTGCTATTAAGAGAGATCATACCGTTACTTGCTATAATTGTGATAAAGCAGGTCATATTTCTCGCGATTGCAATGAAATGCCATCTTAAACTGAAGAAGTGCCAATGCAGGCCACCTCTTTTTCTAATAAACTAGGGATCTTCAAGAAACACTAGTGCTTTCAAGGCGATCGAGTGTATTGTCATCGCTCAGGTCACGTCGAAAATAATTGTTTTCGTAAGCAGAAAGACGAGCGTTTTAAGATTCCGAACAAATCGATTAATTACTTAGTCAATCTTTAGATCGTAATTTGATTAATGTGGAAATAGGCAACAAAATGTATTCCTGTCTTTTTTGACACTGGTGCTGATTGTTCGCTGATAAGGGAAACGATTTCTCTTTTCATGCCCGGTAAACGTAAAAGTGTGGACGTTAACTTCTCTCTACTATTCTGAAGATTGACGGGATTTATTTAGAATTAGAATTTTATGTAGTTGGCGATACACAAACACAATTTGATGTTCTACCTAATTGTATTTGACCTTTTTGAATGTGCCGAGTCTTAGCGTTACTCTAAAGAAATATAGTATTTCTTTAAAACGTGATCTTCTGATTAATGAGGTTTTGGTCTGTACCGACCCCACTTCAAACCTCGATACTGATATAAGCGACCCTTCACAACTAGAAATATTAAATTAAATCCTTACTTATCCTTACTAATATTATAAATGCGAAAGTAACTCTGTCTGTCTGTCTGTCTGTCTGTCTGTCTATCTGTCTGTTACGCTTTCATGCATAGAGTACTGAACCGATTTAAACGAAATTTGGTACAGATATAGTCCAGAGCCTAGAAAAGGATATAGGCTATTTTTAACCGACTGCGCTATAAAGAAGTAATGTTTAACCCGCTAAACATCTCTACGCGGACGGAGTCGCGGGCGGAAAGCTAGTACTAAATAAATTAAAAAATATTTTACTTCGGGAAATCGCGTTTCACAGGTCACAACTGGAGAGCTAAAAATAAGATTAATGAATCCGGATAAATTTGTGCAGCGACGACCATACAGATTGTTACCTTTGAAAGGTTCGTGATAAGGTTGAAGGGTAGTACAGGACTTAAAGAGCAACGATATCATGCGGGATAGCTTTATCTCCTTTCAGTAGTTCCATTTTGCTAGTAAAGAAAAAGAACGGGACTGATAGGCTCTGTGTAGACTTTCGGTAGCTAAATGCTAATACTGTTAGGGATCATTTTCCATTACCGCTTATTGCCGATACTTATGTTATTTCCCAAGATAAGCTATTACGACGCAAAGTCCAAATTGACAGCAAAACTCATGAGCTTATTATCGTCCCTACAAGCTACAGATGGAATTTAATTAGTCATTATCACGATAGCAACATTTTAGCTGGGAAAAAGTTCTCGCAAAATTACGTGAACAATACTGGTTCCCCAATATGTCTTGTCTAGTCAGGAAATTTGTTGAAAACTGCGTTAGTTGTAGAGTGAGAATAGTTGTCTCGGGTGCATGACAGGTAACATCTACATCCAATTAATAAAATAGCTATTCAGGACGATATTACAGATCGAATGAATGGCAAACGTAATGAAACTGAATATGCTTATGTTCACATAGACGGTTACGCTAAATATGTTTATATGGTAGGTGGAACGGCTTATGAAGGTAATCACAGACAATATTATGTCAGTTGTAGAACTTGATAAGCCGTGGCATTTAGCGATTCAGGGTTTGCAATTAGCTATAAATTGCACCATATTTAAAAGCACGGGAAAAAGTCCAATAGTAGTTTTATTTAGTAAAAGATGCTCACCTCAGGTATCAAGCTTTACCAAATTGATGAGGACGAATTGACGAATGATATTGATTCTTTAAGAGTAGCATGCATGGTTAGGATGGACGAGCGGTCCATTCGGGATAAGACCCGCTTGATAAGAGCAAAGCTAAAATTAAGGCTTATAAAGTAGGTGACTTTGTTCTCCTTCGCTGTCATGAGCTTCACACAACTAAACTTGGCTCCAAATTTGAGGGTACGATGGAAGTTTTAGAGGTCTTGCCAAATGACAGATAAAGATTAAAACATGTTAACCTTCGAAGTTTTCAGAAAAAAAATGCTAGTCACGATTTTTTGCGAAGTGCTCCTGTTACACAAATTGAGTTTCTTTCGAAAAATGAGTTCGAGCCTGAGTTGACCGTATGGGCGAACGAAGATAACTCTGGAGTACCTGTTGAATTACGTTCTTCCGCCACCAAAACTAATGATTGCGCGAACATACCTATTAATTTTGGAGCATCTACTTCAAAGTTGTTGATGTTTGTTTTATTTTATTTTTTTGTGTGTGTTGATTTATTTATTATGTGTGTGTTAATTTTTTTTTGTGTTTGTTTTTAAACCTATCCAAAATCCTTTCCTAAGCGCTGGCTGGCCACCAAGTGCATCCTTTATCCCGGTCTTAGAGGTTTCATCCGATGATGGGTGATTGCCTAGTGATGGTTTTGGCTAGAATCCCGGATGGGTGATTGCCTAGTGATGGTTTTGGCTAGATCCCAGGATGGGTGATGCCTAGTGCTGGTTTTGGCTAGATCCCAGGATGGGTGATGCCTATTGTTATGATTGAGATGATATTTTGATTCAACGTGTCTATGAATTGAGAAATGGGTGAGAACTGGTTGGTAAATGGATATTTTTGAAGTGATTTTATGGAAATATGTTCGTTGCTGGTTTGAATAAATTATTTTAATAATTATTTTGTGTGTGTGTGTGTAATACAGATAACAATGATACGATAGTCATAAGTTAACCTTTGTTATAATTTTTCCTTAGCTGATACATTTGTTTTATGCAATACTGTGATTATTTTGTTACCTTCACTGCATTTACAGCGCATCATATGAAAGTATTTTTATTTATAAAAATGTTTGTGTATATTATTTTTGTCCTTATATGAGTTTCAATCCTCGTTCCTTTTAATTTGGCTAAGAAGTATGTTAAACAATATTTTCATATGAAAAGCGCCGAGAGCGCGCTTATGTCAGCATGGCCGTATGGGCGCGGCATATAATATTTGTGATTATTTGCGTAATTTATTTATTTATTTTTAATGCCCTTTAGTTAATTAGACGTTAAAAAATGCGCCTTTGTGATTTTTCAGAATTTAATTTACAATATTAGTTACCATTTTTTCATATAAGCGCCATCTAGCGCCGCTCGGGTGAACTAAAGCCTGCTTAATGTAATTCTTGTGCGCTGACATCTATTGCTAACAGAGCAAACTATTCAATAAATTATAGATAATTTATTTTATTTTATTAATGTAAATAAATTCAAAATGCATTTAAATATTTAATAAAGCTTTCAGGTCATTGTAAGCAATATTTTATAACTATCTTAATATTATTGCGAAAAACCAATTGCTATGAAAAATAAGTTCTGTCTTGTGTTTGCACTATGAGTTTCCGTTGATTTATATTCGAAAAATAAGAAATTGATTACAATGTATAATTAATTTTCTATGTGTAAAATTGTTATTTAAAATTAAGTCTGTAAATTTACATTTCTCATTAGATTTATAACTGGTCTCTTTGGTATTTTGGAATTTAAAAGTCGTGTAGTTGATTTATATCCTTTTAAGTTACGAATAAAGCTATTTTTAGATTGACATTGTGTTGTTAACGGTAAAAGTGAGTAAACTGCTGTTGCTAAAATTAAGTTTTTGTTTCTTTTGTGATGGATCCTGGGGATGAGACTGGCGAGGCGCCGACATGTACTACCGCCAAATACTCCGATAGTACTTACGTTTCTTAAAGTGTTATTTTACTATATTATCATCTCTAATAGAAATGTGATCCTAAGTAAATAAGTTCTCCTACGTGAAATAGTTCATAAGGAAACAAAAACAAATAAAAAAAAAATGAAAACTCTGCAGTTCATTCACCTTTCCAATAAGAATCATCGTCTATCGACGTCACATGATATTCTAACGATTTCGCAACAGACCCACTTTGTTGAGGGCAAACCTTATCTTCTTTTTATCGGTATATTATCGGTTCTTTATCGGTCGTCGACGCGTAACGATTGCATCGTGTGTACAGTCGCGTTCAAATATTGTCTCTGCGGCGGCTTTGAACTGAGGATCGCCTGTGGAGTGGTGTTTTAATGATGTGAAGTGTACTGATTACTCTTCAGCACACTCGATGCCTGCCATTGGAACTGGTTTAAAGTTGACTTTTAACTTGGGCACTTCTATTTTTTACTGAGTAGTCTGGTTTAGACGATACAATCGATACCTTCTTCTTGTCACAACATTGACAAGTTGAAGATAAGTAAAATCGTACCGACTTTTCAGTTCAATAATTGCTTCTATAAAATCATACTATATTGCTCATAAAATACAAATAAAAAAATTATGTCCTCCGTTGATCTGTTAGTGTACTTAATAGGAAACCTGTTCAATGCATTTAAGCTAACGTTTTTATCACTAATAGCATATAAATAAATAGATAATAAATGTATATTATAATCACAGAATGACAAGTTACAATAAAGATACAGAGATGACATACATACAGATAAATATGTTATAAATGTTTCCTCATGCATGCACAAAATAGTTGTACACAATTACATAGATTCTAGTTGACTGTTGGATTTAGGTATTTTAGATACGGATGCTCAATAATGCTCATATCTGAAATACCTAAATGTTATATTGCATATCATAGTACCAGTAATAGTAACAAAACCCACGACGAACATACACATGTCCTCTAATTGAACATAAGCCACATACCTGATTACCTCCATTGACTGAACCGTACCATTCCCACATACTGTTCGAAGATCTACTACACCTCTGTATGTAAAGCATCGGCTAAAAGAAAACACAAGTCCTCGTAAGCTACTCCTCTAAACAGTCCGCTCAAAGCGAGCTCCTCCATGGCCCGATAACGTGTCGGGACCGTGTAGGTATCCAGTGGCTGTGACCAAACGTGAAGGGAAAACCAGGATTGTGTATAAAACCCTAGTTGTTTTAAGTAAATCAAATAAAAAATAGGTATTTTTTACAATTGTAATATTCAAAGTACATAACAATGTTTTCTGTTCTATAACAAGACATGTTGGTACAATCATCTTTGGTTTTGCAATTTCAACAATTCAACCCTTACTTTTGAAGAGTCAATGAGTAAATAATAACTATCCTTGATTATGGCCTAGTTTAAGTAAACCTAATTTCATGAAATGAACAGATTGGCAAAATCATAAAGCTTCCAATCATAGTGGTGATGCTTTTGTCTAAAGTGCACTATAAGGTCAATATGACTAGTGCCCAGATGTTTTAGATGAAGATCACAACTAAGGTCAACTTATTAAATGCGTTATCTTCTTTGCGACCCTGGTCCTAGGTCGAGGAAGCAAGGCTGTAAAAGAGAACTAGACGCCTATCTCCTATCTGTGAAAATTAGGTCAGGTCGACACTAACTAACAATATTGGATTCAACGAAGCACTTGCTTAGATGATATAATTATCTCAACCCGGAATCGAGTCGAGTTGAGTCGATAACATCAACAAAAATCATTATTTTGCAATCGATTTTTAATTTGTTTAATTTTTGTGTCAAAAATAATTATTAAGTGATTAATATTCTTTCTAGCTCCGAAACCTTCTGTATAACTTGACCATGAACTAATAAATTTTATGAAAGAATCACACTATCGTCAATATAACGTAAAAAGTTTTCACACAACGAACTTTTTAAAGGCAACACTTCAGAACATTACAGACTGTGTGACAAAAACTCAAAGGAATAGAAAAGTTTCCCGAAGTTTGGTCGCCCTACTGGGGATGCATAAATCTTTTGCGAGGTAAGTCTGTTTATTTTACTCTTCAGCAAGGACTGCAGGTATTTTGTGAAAAGCGAAAACATGCTATATTCGCGCGATGTTGCTGTGAAGCGATGTTTTTAAATTATGAGATCCGAGCTTACCTAGAGCGCCGTGGAAACTATTTGTAATGTAATAGTAATAATATTTATTTATCATGAACTGAAATTACTCTTTCCCGGCTGAAGTTTCTAATTACTTCAATATTATTTATTTAATTCAAAATAAAGTAACAATTGACCAGATTTGACCTGATAAGTAAGTAACTTATGCACTCTTCTAAGTCTGTTGTTGTTAAATATCGTGGTAGTATTAGATACTGTTAACGCATATCCTGTCTTCTTCATTAATAAAAAGTGCAGTGAATTTTGAGAACGTACACAGTTATTAAAATTTCCTTACTTATCACCTCAATTTTGTCTTTAGTTGTTTTAGGCTCCAGCCACTGGAAACTCGTGACTTCTTGCCACAAGTTTCCAATACATATTCTCAAGACTCGGTGTCTGATTAAGAACATTCTGGATCTCAAAACTTGCATCAGCTAAACTTATGCACTGATTCGATTCCTGTGCATCCTGACTCGGATATGCAATATGCAACACGCTGTTCCTCCCGCCATGCATTTTGAATCAAATGCATCTTCATAATTTGGTTTCCGTCAGCAAATTCATTAATACGCTATTATGCTACATTTACACTTTGAATGGGTGTATTCGTAAGCTCGGATCCAACTTTCCAAGAAAGTAAGGAATGGTGGGAAAATTTAACGATCTATTAGAATTCTATATGTCAAAAGGGCAAATAAGCCTCACAATCATCATCAGCCCATATACGTTCCCATTGCTGGGGTATGAGCCCACCCTAAACTAGGACGATAAGACCATGCAACCACGGTCACCAAGTGCGGGTTGGTCGACTACACAACCTTCTATTTTTTTCGTAGGTGTGCAGGTTTCCTCACGATGTTTTCCTTTACCGGTCTAGCGTCGAATAATCGTACATATGAATTTCGAATTTAAAAACACAGTGTCATTTGAACTGGCGGCCTTTCATAGCAAGTAACGACTTTAACCACTCGGCCATCGACACTTTTTCGCTTCTAGTTAGTCTAGTTAAACTTATATGTACGGCATATTGTGACAAAACATCAAATATCTTTAGTTTTCTTAGTTATTAAAAAAAAATTATGTATCAACCACAGACATTTTCCGCATTGCGACTGATAACTTGCCTAAGCACACCACATCTTACTGACATCAATAAACCCGGAATGAAGTACTGGAATAAAGAAAATTCACGGCGCAAAGAGACCCGAGTGTTTTATTTTATTTGTTCTCATATTTTACAGGTTTATCCGAGAGAGCACTGTTGCTATATCCTGTATTACGCCTTAGCCTGTGTTTACACAATGTTTTTATCTGTGAATATGGCACGATAACGGCCTGGATATACAAACATAAGTGTTTAGCTTTTAGAGAGATTCGTGTACCTATTCGTTTGCAGAGAATAGAACTATCGTCTTAATATTCGATTCAAAGAATAATTTTGCATCAAATAAAAAAAGCGTCAATGGCCGAGTGGTTAAGGTCGTCGCTTGCCATGCGAGAGGTCGCCAGTTCAAACCCCACCAGGTACCAATGTGTTTTTCAAATTTGAAATTCATATGTGCCATCATTCGACGCTTTAACGGTGAAGGAAAACATCGTGAGGAAACCAGCACACCTGAGAAATTTTTCAACGGTGTTTGAAGCCATGTCAGAGGCCTACGGGCGGTTTAAAAACTCTGACACCAGGTTGTTCATGAACCATACGATAAGAAGAAGAAGATCAAATGATTTGTTCTTTGTGACTTTGACACGTCGATTTCGAGATTGATACGATTTGAACATTTCCAACTTCTGTATAAGTTGTCGAAGAAATTTAGATGTAACGAATTATTTTACTCGTTTCTACGCTAAGTTTATTTGATGTTGAGAAGATCAAATGTAGTTCGCCTCTCGCGTATAGACTACTTCAATTCGGGTCAAATATTTTCTTATTATGAACCTAGACTTATATCATTGATCTGTCAACTGTTTACTATACACCGTGAAATTTTAGTGGTTGTTTTCCCGTGGCAGAAAGACTTGCCTTTAGTAATACTATCGAATCATGCAAATTATTCCTCGAAAAAAAAAATTTTCTTTTTCGATTTTTCAGAATAATAATTTTCCAACTCGAAAACGAGAGAAGCTATCGTTGTTTTTGAAGATGTGACGTATTCAGGTACTGCTTGCCGCATGAAATCGATGCTTAAAGCTAAAGAAGCTCTACACCCTAAGTCATAAAGCGGTTCGAACGTGATTTCGAGTTACGGTTAAACCTTTCGTAAAACCGGCATTTATTGATTTTACCAAAAAAGAACTGCACACATCTTTTGTACTACTAAGATAGAATCATTTTACTGCGGGAAAACAACCACTAAAATTTCACGGTGTAGATATTTATTTATAGTTAGCCGTTGTTATTTATTATGCAATATTTGAAGGAAGCTAAGCAGTGCCTCTGTCTACACTTTTCGCCTTCTTTTTAGTAATAATTATTTATTTTTCAAAATATGAAGCTATTAATGTTATAAGTAAAATATGTTAATATTTATCTCAGTTATTTTATTTTAAACGTTTGCTTTTAAAATAAATTCTTAAAAGCCAAAGGTTATCTATAATTTAGCAAACTGTAAGTCTATTACAATTACAAATAGCTGGCATTGTCAATCTCGTAACATACTCAAGTTATTTACAGCGTAGTCCGTCTAGAATGGAAAGCGAACAATAAATTGTATGTCTTCCACCAGAATAATATTATTCATTGCTGAATTAATATCAAATAAGAAACCGTGGAGATACATATTCCAGTTTTAGCTTTAGTTTAGTTAGTTTAGTATTAGTTTAGTTGACTGGCTCGGTGGAATAGTGACCCTGGCTGACGGTTCCAAGAGTCGTGGGTTCGATTTCCACTCGGGACAAATATTTGTTTGATGAACATGCGGGTGTGTTATTTATATAATTAAGTTTATTTGTGTTACTGCTGATATCCGAAACACAAGTGCTTAAACTACTTAGCAGGGGATCAGATCGATGTATGTGATATTTTTGATGTCTACAACATTCTTAGCCTAGAATCGGGGCCATTTTTAACTTCTTTTTTTCGATTTTTAATGTTTTTTTTCGACACTGAATAATAAGGTTGCCAGTATTATTTTATTTGGGTGCCACATTTTTTTTTATTTTTGTCACAACAGACGTTTTGTAGTTGAATCAAGAGTCTAACCGTGAACCTCGAAAATGTTTTTAATTTTTTAGACATTGAATGAACAGGTTGCCAGTATTATCAAGCCGGTTCCCTTAGTATGAACTCTGTTGCTAATAAAATTTCTTTTTTCATTGCAGGTAATATTCTCCCATGGAAAAGTCCATTCGGAACTTCGGTTACAGTGAGTAAACGAAAAGTTATGGTGTTTGAGCGCGAACTTTTGATATTACTGGTCGGTTGGAAACTCTGTTTTAGTCATTAATAAAGGTAATGATAATGTATGAAATTTGAAGCAATTCTCTAAAATTATTGCTAGCGATTTTGGTTACGGGCGTTATCGACTATCGTACACTAGAACACCGAAATCCGAAAATCGTTTGTCAAGTAAAACATAACTGTTAAATTGAAATCGGTTAAAAAGTAACTTTTGTCCTTCATCTATGTGTCGTGTAAATCGGCTCGGGAGTTGTGGTGTTAATGTTACGGTCAATGTGAGCAATCGGTAATTATCTATAATCACCGGTAAATATAGATAATTCCCGACGCACATGGTAAATGAAGTGAATTATTCAAATTTACCGGTAGTTATATAAAACTCCCGCTCGACTGTGGTAAATGTTGACATTGCTGACAAATATCACAAGTACTCTGCAATTCCAAATGTCACAAATCTCAAACCGGCAAAAATATATTGACGAGAAAGAATTTCAAGAGTTCCACTGAATGTTATTTGATTTGTTAATTTTATTTAACTTTATTTTTATAAGATAATATTTTTTTCTTCTTCTTCTTATCGTATGGTTGATGAACAACCTGGTGTCAGAGTTTTTAAACCGCCCGTAGGCCTCTAACACGGCTTCACACATCGTTGAAAAATTTCTCAAGTGTGCTGGTTTCCTCACGATGTTTTCCTTCACCGTTAAAGCGTCGAATGATGGTACATATGAATTTCAAATTTGAAAAACACATTGGTACCTGGCGGGGTTTGAACTGGCGACCTCTCGCATGGCAAGCAACGACCTTAACCACTCGGCCATCGACGCTTTTTACGCTTTTTTTTAATATTTTTTAAAACCAATCATGAAGTTTGGTTTCTAGATACTTGACTGGTTTATTTTATAACTAGCTGTGCCCTTGACTTCGTTCGCGTGGACTACAGGATTTTACATACAAAAGTTTTTTCCCAGTAACTCCCGATCCCTTAGGAATTTTGTAATATCGCGTCGCAAGTAAGCTTCAAGTCTATTAGGGTACCTGCATGCCAAATTTCAATCATCTATCTTACGCGTTTCAAATGTTTTCAGAAAAGTTATTTATAAATACATACTTAACTACATAATCACACCTAGACACGGTACAAACACCGATATTCATCACACAAATATTTGTCCCGAGTGGGAATCGACCCTTGGAATCGCCAGCCAGGGTCACTAACAAAACCATTGTTTTACCGAGCCAGTCAAGTCAGTTTTATTTTATTATTTACCACATTTACACAAAGGGTATGGTAATTTTATATAATTACCGGTAAATGTGATTAATTCGATAGTTTTCACCACCTTTACCACGAACACTAGTAATTATGCATAGTTACCAGTAATTATACATAATAACCACTCTATCCACTTTTACCGTAACATTAAAGACAGACAGACAGTGATATAAGTAGATAAAGATCGCCATTAATAAACTAGATGGAAGCTGAACAGACACTATCTACGAAGTCTTTAAAGGAATGAACTGGTCTTCGTAACAGTGATCACCATGAGCCTATTAATTTGATAAAAACCCACTAATTGGGGATACTTTATGGCGCTGGCGCATCGGTATTATCCACTCAGGTGATAAATTTTGTGCATTATCTATAATAAGATGCATTTTTATTGGGCGTTTACTTAAACGGCCATTTTGTCCCGTTGAGAAAGTTAGACATGCGTGTCTCATATTCAGTTTTGTATATTATGTGTTATTTTTATTGCCGGAGACTTTAATGGCGTGGAATTTGTTTCGTCTCGTGTTAAATACATATTAAAGTATAAATGACACATGCGGTAATAAAATATAGATGTCTTGAGAACGGGGAATCATTACGAATGAATTTTACGATAAAAATACGTTTTCGAAATGTGATTACACATCTCAATATTTAATCATTGTACTTTGTGACTGCCTCGTTGGTCTTTTGCTAGCAAATGATGCGTTAGGGCCTAGAGATATATAAATATATATTGCACAACTTCACATACATTGATCTGATCCCGAGGTAAGTAGCTTAAGCATTTGTGTTACGGGTATCAGAATCAACAGTGGATACACAAATATTTAATAATACACCCAGACACGGAACAAACACCGATGTTCGTCACACAAATATTTGTCCCGAGTGGGAATCGAACCCACGACTCTTGGAACCGTAGGTAGTAAACCTGGGTCACTAACCACTGTTCCACCGAGCCAGTCGATTCGGTCAGTTCCAGGGATCAGGGTCAGATCCCGAGCCAGGGATCAGGGTCAGATCCCGAGCCAGGGATCTCAGTTCGAGATCCCTGGTTCGAGTTCGGGGCCGGGCAAAATGTGAGTGAGTTCTTCTGTTAAGAAATTACTCAGTCCGTAGTCAGGAAGTTGGCGAATGCACGCCTGTGCCTCGGAAAGCACGTTAAGCTGGTGGGCCTAATCTCGCATCGGTCATGTCGAATTGCCGTCTCACCGAACTACAGAGTAAGAGAACAGAGAGTTCCCTAAAAATAAACAAGTTCAATAAATAAATTATGCGTGGCGTGGGTTTCGCCGCAACAATAATGAAGATCGTAATGAATGCCTTGTTCATTTAAAGAAATGTGAGTTATCTTGACGTAGGTTTAATTTGACTTGTTTAAGTCAAATCTGATAAGAACTGATTAGTTCTTATCAGTATTAAAATATAAATGTTTGTAACTTATGATGAAAATTGGCCAAGTCAAGTCTTAGCTAATTTAGGATATGTTTTGGAAGCCATTGTCTCTATCAGGCATACCTACCACGCCTACAATTTCATACTATATCATTGTACCAAAATGTAACTTTAACTACAGGCCTTTTTATCCGGAATAGTTAACAAAACACAGAATTCTAAAAGTTAACCCATCTATTACCAGCTTTTACCATCATCGATTTACGTCTATTGTGCTATAATGTGTGTGATTAATTCAATCATTGGTCAATAGTCGCACTTAGTACAACGTAGGCGCGTGGGCATAAATTTGTTATCCATCCGTTAACCATTATTGCTTATTCAGATACGCCAGGTTTTATTAAAGCCGACACCATTCTTGTGTAGGATAACCAGGCAATAATACAAGCCGGGATAATGAAGTAGAGTTTTTGAACGATCCCATTGATATCAGAAATGTGGTGCAAGGTTTCTATTCAATTGGAAGCTTTCGTTGTATGTTTTTAGTTGCGTAACGCGGTACTGAATTAATTATTAAATGCATTTTGTGCCCCAATAAAAAGTAAATAATTAAACATCACAAGCAGTACGAGATAGAGCTAAATAAGAAAGTATATCAAATCAAAAAAACGGCGAGTATAAGTCTGAAGAATTTAAATTAATTTGACCATATAACTTCTATCAAATATTTTCTAATATATTACCTAACACTGGAACAACTACATTTTACCGATACATTTTTAAAGAATTTTTGTTAATTGATAAAAAAAACGGACTGTCCCGCATTATCTTCTTTCTATGGTGTTCCTATTCTCGACTCGTAACTTTCTTGATTTCTCGAAAGGGCATTATTTATCATTTAAATATGTTTTGAGACACAATATAAAAGGAAAGCGGTAGCGGAGGTCGTAATTCGATAAGAGTAAGTGTGATTGTCTTTTATGTTTGCATTCAATGCATTATAACGTTATAAAACGCATTACAGCGATTAGGGCAGACGTTGAAGAGGTACAATGATAGCAGTTTATGATTGTGTTGAACCTAGCTCGGTTCGGGATTCTTTAGTTTTTTTTCCTATCTTATAAATAAAAATGAATTGCTGTTCGTTAGTCTGACTAAAACTCGAGAACGCCCGCACCGATTTAGGTAATTTTGGTTTTAAAATGTTCGTGATAGTCCAGGGAAGGTTTATAGCATTAGCGGTATGAAATTCGCCGGGACCACTAGTCTGTCATACGATGATAGCTTGGAGTAGCCTCGTCATCATCACCGGACTTGCGGGAAAGCCGATGACTCTCATCCCCTAATAGATAATTTAGTATCATCTGTTCTAATAACACCCTTTTCAAATGTATATGGATGATAGTTACGTAATTACGATCTGATTGGTCAAATTTCAATTCAGTGATAAAAGTTTTTTTAAAGATATGTGAAAGTAAATGTGATTAAACACGTTTGTTATATCACATACCGGGATAATGTTATGTATTAGTATCTAAGCTCTATGTAAATACAATAAGATCTTTGTAAATACCTCACACTTAGTTGGCAGTAAATACTTTGACATTGACTTTGTTATTTCCTGGCCACTGGTAATTCCACCCTTTTTTATCATTTATAAAATCTAACTAAAACTATTAGTTAGTGCGAATTAAGGAAAACTATTTTGTTCAACTACTCACAATTACATTTATTTTCAAAATAAATGATTCCATGATGATGAAAAGTGTTAACCCTCTAACTAACTGTACAGATTGAATCGCAAACTTAATATCAGTCGATATTAATCCCATATTAGAGTCGCCTGGTAGTCTGAGCAATGCACTCTAAATATAATATCTTTGAAATGTATGTATGCAAAACGATAAAACACGAGACCCGCTGTGCAGGGACGCGGTTGAGAGAGGAGCGGTCATTTGAACGTTAAATAAACACTTCATTTGAATCTGAATGGTGATTCTATTCTGAAATCCATTCGGTTATGTTTTTATTCATTATTGGTCATTGTGGATTCTAGTTTGTATGAATATATGTCTTATTCTATCTTTCAGCGTTGAACAAGCTTAGATGGTTATTTTCTTTCTTTAAATATTTTTATTCGTTTCGTTGCTTTCATGATTGTCCTATTTGTTCGTTTTGGAATGTACGAACTCTTTGGATTTCAACAATTTTTTTTGTTTTTCATGTAAGCTAAAGCTCTTTGCTTTTCTTATTTATATGCCTATCTTATTATCCATGTTTTAAACATGTTTGCGGTTTTAAAAGAATCTTATCAACGATTTATTCTGAACGCTTTCCTATACCCGATTTTGAATTAGAGTAAATGATGTAAGGAATATCCCCAATTAGGCTCGCAAGATTTATGTTTAGTGTTAATTGAGAGAAGTTTTGTGTAATAAATAAATAAGTAATATAAATTCTATTTTAGGAGCGTTTTTTATCTTAACGAGCGCGCTTAATTGCCTACACAAAAAGCTTCATTAAAACTGAAGTCACTGAAGTAATTCAGGGCTTGATATTTTCTTTTGCATTAACCAGTTGCTCGATGACTGATGTTTATAGTTTTTGGTGGGCATGGGTAAAAGCAACACTTTTATTGCGGCGACGTGGTCCACAACCCGTCACGTCACGTTTCCCCAAAGGTGAAAAGTGGATCGCTGGAAGTGATCTCTGCCTACCCCTCTGGGAAAAAGGCGTGATTGTATGTATGTATGTATGTATGTATTAATAATTATTTTTGTCATTATCAAGGCATAATGTCCGGCGAAAGCTGTCTAATGCCTGTTATAGGCATCTCCTCATCATTCTCTTCATCATAGGATATAATATCTTCAAGGTTCTGTTTTGTGCCTTTTTATACGAGTTTAAGCAGTTCTTCGTCTTTCCCGGGTTAAATCTCCCACAAAACCTAATCATGTCTAAAATTCGAGCATCTATCAAGTCCGTATAAACAGTTCCCACAGTGGCCCGAAATCTTGTTCCGAAAAAGCGCCTCAGCCCTTCGACTTTTAACTCACCACACCAACTAACCACTAGTTACGATACTAGTTTACCCGTGGCTCTATCTGTTCGGTGTTCGACCACTGGGCTCGGATTACGTTCGTACACAACGCTAACGTTAACTGATTTCGGTTGGACTCAAAGACTTGCTCGCTCCAACGGCCATTGATCCGACAGACGTCTCCCGTTGCACACTGTGCGATTTTGTACGCCGAAATCGCACAGTGCTTAAAACAAAGTTTTGGATAGAGGTAACCGGGATTTTCTTTACAATTACAGTTAGAAGCGGTAAATTTGCAGCGTTTGAAAGAGAACATAGAACAAATAGCATGCGTTCACGATCTTACTTCTTGGTAATCAAAGCAAATGAATGAATTACAAAGTTACAAATTTTAAGTATCAGATGGTCTACTTAAACAGCTAATGTAAAATATATATGTAATACTAGCGACCCGCCCTCGCTTCGCTTCGGGTATATCTCTATCTCTATATAATATATTTCAACCCCGTAAGGAATTTTAAATACAGAAGTTATTTCCCAATAACTCCAGTTCCCATGGGAATTTTGTAATATCGCGTTGGAAGTAAGCTTTACGTTCATTAGGGTACCTGCATGCCAAATCTCAATCGTCTATCTATATCGCTGTTTAGATTTTTTCATACAACAGTTTTTTCCCTATTACTCCCGTTCCCGTGGGAATTTTACAATATCCTGTAGCAACTACGCTGTAAATTTATTAAGGTACCTGCATGCCAAATTTCAAGCGTCTAACTTATGCGGTTAGCATTTTTCATACAAAAGGATTTTCCCGTTATTTCCCGTTCCCGTGGGAATAACGGGAAATCCTGTCCTAACGGATGCCTACGTCATAACATCTACCTGCATGCTAAATTTCATCTCGATCCGTCCAGTGGCTGTGACGACTTCGTCCGCGTAGAGATGTTTAACGGCTAAAACATTACTTCTTTATAGCGCAGTCGGTTAAAAAGTAGCCTATAACCGTTTCTAGGCTCTGGACTATATCTGTACCAAATTTCGTTTAAATCGGTTCAGTACTTTATGCGTGAAAGCGTAACAGACAGACAGACAGACAGACAGACAGACAGACAGACAGACAGAGTTACTTTCGCATTTATAATATTAGTAAGGATGTATGTATATCAGTCTTTGACGCCCATAGTACAAGCTCTGCTTAGTTTGGGGTCAGATGACCGTGTGTGGAAATGTCCCAGATATTTATTTATTTAATGTTCAATTCCATCATTCTTATACAAAGACGCGTTGTCCATATTCTTAAATCTTGATTGGTATTAAAGCATTTATGAGTAAGCAGAATCCACAATATCTCACTCAATTCACCCACAAAAAGTCGAGCACAAAACAAAACTATTCCCACAAACCGAATTCCATTCTTCACTCAATAAAACCAAATGCAAAAAAGATTTCGCTATTATAGTTTTTCTTGTGATATTTCGATTTCCTCCGCTTTGGGCCTTTGATGTGTTTTCTTTGGAGTGAGGACTCGCATGGTAACATCCAAAGGCAATTCTGTTACATGGGAAAACGATCGGCGAATAAAAACAAAAAGTAATTCCCTCCCGTTTATATTCATCCTAGTATTACTTTCAATATATATTTTATTAGTTACATTGTTATTTCTGTTACAGCGAAGAATGAATTATTCCGAATGTCAGATTTTGTGATTACATTAGATTTTTCTTTTGACCTTGACTAAGTCACTTTTATGATTGATTGTGAATAAAATAGAAGGAGAATTTTATAACATTCTAGGCGTGAATGGCAATTACTTTATTATTCTATCAAGGCTAGGCACAAAGTGCTAATGATGATAATTAGCGAAGCGTTTGAAATGTGATGCCTAATTTGGTATACGCGTAGGTCCATTCCCCGGAACGATGCTAGTTTAATAAATAGTTGACTCAATGCCGCATTTGGTAGCGCTCGTTTCTTCCGTCAACAGTCGTGGTTTCGATTCCCACCCGGGACAAAAAGATTGTTTCGGAACATCGGTGTCAGTCACATGTCTGGGTGTTTTTATTTGTATGTATTTGTGTATTCCAATATGGTAAGTAATATTTGAGAAATTTTTCAATGGTGTGTGAAGCCATGTCAGATGCCTACGGGCGGTTTAAAAACTCTGACACCAGGTTGTTCATCAACCATACGATAAGAAGAAGAAGTGATATTCGCATCATAAGATCTTAAGCAACATACCACCGTTTTTAAATTGATTTTTTATATTTTTATTTATTTAGGTAATGGACAGGCAAACGAGACCCTAGTACTAGTAAATTATGGTACTAGTCGCCGGTAGCCTTCTAAAATGATCGAACACGAGTTTTACTTCATTCTTGGTACCATCCAAACTTTCACAGCTCACATTTGTCAGATTGACAATTCGCTTCCAATATCAGGATTCCGAGAATCAGTTCCCGATTAAAATCACCCACCGCTGTCATCGAACCCCCGTACTGATGCAATATAAATGAGAGCCCGCAACGTCTAGTCGCCGCGCTTAGTCCGAGGCGATGCCAAGTCGTTATTACGAGTTATTGCTAGTTATTGTTCCTATTTTACTCCGCTACCCACTTTGCCTGCTTCGTTCGTTTGTTCAATGTTTGCACTGAACTAATGTATGTCTTGTATTAGTCTTCGGTTATTGAATATTTTCGGAGTGATAGCCATTTCATTTCCCCGCAAGTCGAGTCTTGATGACAATGCTTCTCCAAGTATAGGGTTTGGAGCCATCCGCTCCCCCGCAAGTCCAGTTTTGATGACAAGGCTACTCCAAGCCATCATCGTAGTCAGTTAGGAAAAGTTATGAATTTATCCGCTTCCCTTTTCATGCATATTTTCCTAGATTATAGCATGGAGTAGTCTTGTCATCATCACCGGACTTGCGGGGGAGCAGATGACTCTCATCCCTATGTTTGCTTTCATAGAACTCCGGACTTGCGGGGGAGCAGATGATCCCTAAGTTTGCTTTTCATAGAACTTTAGACCGTTTCTCTTAGCTTGACATAAAAATAATTGCAAAATGAACGTTAACTACTCATCTCACGACAGCGTCGTCAACAAAGATCATAAAAATATCGCCACTGATTGGACTATAGGTCGTAATTTCATAAGAGCCGTTGAACACTTTGGCTGGGAACAGATGCAGCCTTTATGATGATTACGCGTCGGAAACAATAGGCACTTGTTGTTTTATCGCGCTCCTTGCTAAAGAATATACGCGCAGTTAATGTCTGCTGGAAGAGACTGGGGGATGCGCTGTTAAAACTTGGAATAGACGATTAATGAAATAAAACTATTTTGAATTTGTTGGTTTTCTTTATTTTTTACAGTTACTTGACGTTGATTTATACTTGCCATTTATATCGCCAAAAGTACTAAATTGTTTTTAACTAAATTGAATTGAATTCACTACAAAATATTCTAGCTATTCTACAACCTAAGAATCCGTTCTTAGGTTGTAGAATAGCCGCATACAGTGCTTTTTCACCGACATCGCTGTACACGCACGGAAAGCACAGCTGAATGCTCGTACAAACACAAGTGATTTAAGCATGTACAATAACATAGCAAAAGCATAAATTACAATTATTGTGTGCCCTGCAATTACTGCGTATGTATGTTCGTTCAATGTATGGGATATAGCTAGATACATATTTTTTGTATTAATTGCCTATACTCTCACTAGTTGCTTATTCTGAAACGCCATATCCATTATCCCTTATTCCGTGTCCACTCGCATCGCTCATAATCTGAACCATTGACATGGGAGTCACGTCACGCGGCCTCGCTCTATCGGATGCTTATCCCCGCCTCCTGCACGCAAATTAATACTTTAACCCCCTGTATTAAGGGCTTAGGGCTAAATGTGAAATGACACATTTCTTAGACGTTTCTCTTGTGTACTCGTTGATAGTTCGTTCCTGCATATCGCTTATTAATTGGCAATAGGTGCTTACGCTAACAAGGATAAGTTCTGTGTCTACTCTACTGAACCTTTCTTATTGTGAGTACAATAAGAAAGGTTCAGTTCAGTATTTTTTGGAGCAAGGATTTCGGTTTAAATTCGTAGCAAGCTAGTAATATCAACTGAACGGAACGGATACGTATAAACTCTTTCTTTTAGTATTATTTGTATGAAACTCTATTGCAACGGGCACTAATCGGAATCGTAACGTAATCGCTTCGCTACAAGTTGAATGTAAGCTACGGTTATCACCGCAGCACAGATATAAACAAAAAAAATATGGTATTTTGCACATACTTTTTTGACTTTAGTTATATACTTAATTGTTTAGAAAAATTAGCTTCACTTCAAATGTGTTGTGTATGCAAATAGACAAAAATAATACTATGACAAAACCAATTTTCGTATAAGTTGAATTACCTGAACCACTGTACATATACTTTACTATCTCTCGTAAAACAAACCGGAAATGCGGCACGAAATGGAAGCAAAATTACGTGTACTCCTAAATATGGCGAAATATTTAACAACAAAAGCTGCCCCGGACGTTGAGAACCTAATTCTCTTTCCCAGCCACGGTGAATTCAAGAGTACTTGGGTTCTCTTCCCGGGCCTGCCGAATGCAGAGACGTGTGATAATAACTTGGTAGGAAACTGTATTAGTGTTCAGTAAAAAAAAATTGCTTTAAAGGTTAAGGAATATTTAAAAAAGACGTGTGGCACTCGGGGACTGCCGCGGTATAGCTATTTCGGAGCAGCTCGTCTCGATTCGTGCGTGTCTACCGAACTGAAACGACGTTAGACGATTGTGAGGTTTTTTCATTACTTGGTTCTTGGTTGGAATTTCTTGATTCGGTCGCCGCGCTCAAAGCCCGCGATAAAAAATATGCAATAGCTTAAAAAACTGTGACTTGTCATGGTCACACACATTAGAATATGTCCGGGATATTTAACATGTTGTTTTGTTTTAATGAGCTTTGTATATTTTGTCACTTTTGTAAGCGCCATGACAGTTGACCCGTGACCATTAAGTTTTCTAAAAAAATATCTTAAAAATCGGTCCACAGATAGCAAATATATAGCTTCTCCTAATATTGCGAGTAAATCCATAAAGACTAATGTTTAATATCTTTCCATGTGTGTGTATGGCAAGAACCTTATTAAGAACGCAAATACAATATACAACTTACGCAGAGCTTCAAAACGAACCTGTCCCCGCAAGTATAGAAGCATGTGGGTACTTTTTTTTTATTCCCAACCTCCCTCCACATACTATCTCGGCAACCAGACACCGCGCGTCTTGGCGAATCTCCGCGGGCGTATGAAATCTGCGGCTGTCGGTGAAACGGAACGCCGGCCATAGATTAGACATCGTTAGAAGGGGTATCTACGTTTGAGGTTAGGTTCGATTGGTTGGCATATGATCCTAGTAGATTCCAAGTCTCGTGATAAGTTTTAATTGGATATTATACTACACTTGCTATTTGCACGCGACTCTGTCCGCTTAAAGTTGTTTATCGTGGGATACATCATACATCCTTACTAATATTATAAATCCGAAAGTAACTCTGTCTGTCTGTTACGCTTTCACGCATAGAGTACTGAACCGATTTAAATGAAATTTGGCACAGATATAGTATATTCTATATAGATATATAGAAAAATTATAGGCTACTTTTTAACCGACTATAAGGAAGTAATGTTTTACCCGTTAAACGTATCTACGCGGACGAAGTCGCGGGCGGAAAGCTAGTTACCTATATGTGTATACGGACGCAGATGGTTCAAAGTAGTGTGTCGTTTCTCAGGTCCTAAGTTATCTATAGACCAAATTTCATTAAAATTGGTTTAGTAGTTTTGGCGTATAAGCGCAATTGTCAAAAGGAATTAATTATAGAGAAGGCCTAGAGCCAATTATTGTATTTCCGATAGTTTTAGTATGCATGTTTCATTATCAAAAACAATTGGTACCCCAAAAAGCAATGAGCGTACAGTTTTGGAGTGGGTTTTAAAATCGTATACCTAGCTAATTATTGAAGCTTGTAACTTCCGAATTTTCATAAGAAAATTCATAAGAAATAACTTATTTCTAGCCTAACGGTAATAATGATGTTTAACAAACAAACGAACAAAGTTACAAAGATCAACAAAGCTTTATTCTTATGAACTGTCGCGACTGTAAATGTCATAAATTCGTTGTAGCTATCTCTTTGTCCTGTCTCGTCACACTTAATTGTATATTAGCGTCTTCCGGCAGAGGCGTCATACGTCTACATCCCCAATTTACGGATAAGAATACTAACTAACCGGATAATTTGAAATTATAAGCAATATTATGTATGTCGAGGCGTGATATTCCAGATAGGAAATTTGTTAAAGCAACAGTATATGTAAATTTTAAATTTTTGAAGTGCTAACGCTTACACTAGCTGTTTTAATATTTTGAAAAACTGAAAATATTCAATTGCTCCACTGTTGACCGGGGATTTGAATTCAATCGAATTTTATAACATGATTTATTGTTTCCTTTAATTATAATAAAGATTTCAAGACATACTTAAAATTGAAAGGCTGTTGTCACAGAAGTTTCTTGTTTCAAAATAAGTCCAGATAACTTAGTAGTTAATAAGCTATAACCTTAAACATTGAACTTGCTCTTCCAACGTTCTGTGAAGGGATATGTAAGAGTCATCACTAACACCTTGCGATTACATAATAAGACTTCACAATTTTCTTTTGATAAGATACCACTTCGCTCTCCACGTCCCTTCATTATCCAAGTCTGAAAGGGTTCTTTTCACTGAATTTCTCCTCTGTAATTTAATACACACATTTGTTGAGTACTAACTACTACTCTATGGCCTATTCGAGAGCTATCGTAGGCGCCTCTTTGACGAGACTCAGCCTTGGTCTTCAGGCCAGGAGTCGATAGCCTTTTGTGTTCCGATTATTAAATCAATTTTAAGTAAATATCACACAAAAGCAACATCACTTACTTTAAATAAAATATTAGTTTGATATTAGATAAAGACTAATATTTCGTGTAATGGAACGCGAAAGTCTAAAATTACATACATTGTTCCAATAACTTGCTTTTTTAAACACTTGTTTTACGGATGTCAGAAACAATAATGGTGTACACATTTGTGTAACTTTACCTGATGTATGAGCAATGAAGAACTGAGTCCACGGCCATTCTAATTTTTATATAGGCAGCGAATATAAGTATATTTATACGTAAATACATATATAACACACCCAGACAATAAACAAACACCGATGTTCATCGCACAAATTATTGTCCGGAATGGGAATCGAACCTACGACTCTTGGCACTTAAGGCAGCTGTATCCAAAGCCATCGAGCAGGTCAATGATTACGATCACTAAGCTTGAGTTTACTGACCGAAGTATGGGATTCTAGATATAGTAGTCTTACCTAGTAGTGACGTAGGTCTAGTGGAAATCGATAAGTCTTCATAATTAAAGGCGTTGCCGCAATGGTGTAGCGGTTAATTATTTCGCTTCATTTTGAACTGAATACAGTGTTTGTCCCGTGTATGGTTGTATTATTACTTCGAATAGGTATATTTGTATTCAACTGTAGAATTTGATATGTTACTTAAGTGGTAAAGCTACCACGGGAACAGATCAATGTATGTGATGTTGACTAATATCTTCATTACGTATTTATTTGTATTCTTAACTTTAATTTTTTACGTGGTACATGGATTCCTTTCTACCATTGTACTTAAATCAGTTTTCATCATAATCATCATCATCAGTCCATAAACGTCTCCACTGATGGGCCTACCCTGAACTAGGGCGATAAGATCTCAGTCAGTTTTGCCACTAAAATATTAAAGTCAACATGAAATATTAAAAAATCCATAAATTGCCAACAATCAACGCTATCGTTCCCAGAAAATGTTAATATTTAAATATATTCCTAGACGTTGGTTTCTAGGTTTGCTGGAAAATCCATTGAGAAAAGTTTCAAAAAGCAGACAATTATCCGGGTAATTTAGATACATTCGTATTAGATCTCCTAACGATTTCTGTACTTTCTTATTATTATCATGGTGACTTGTTCTAGTTTTTTCACATTATATTTTTCAGTAGTATTCTCTGGTTCTAATTGGCTGATCAGGTTCGCTCGAGAAACGTTAAAAGATAAAAAAAATCCCCTCCACGTGTCGGAATTACGTCGAATTCGAGATTCGCCTTATTTTATTTCTGACAATATTTATCTTATAATGTTTGTTTGTAGATCTTTAATAATGCTTACTTTATTGGAAAATGGCAACATTAAAATGTACGATGTACGTTTTGTATCGAGATTATTACAAGCCTTCGTTAGAAGTTTTTGTCGCGTTTATTGCGATAAATAAAAAAAAGATTTCGCATGCATATCTTTCGAACGAGAATCAAACAAAAAATCCACAGGTCAACTTCAATATCAGGCCTTCAAAAGCTATTAATTTAAGTTTAATTCCAAGATCAAGCCTTTAAAACGATTTTCATTTGTTTTCAAAGAAACCAGTTGAAATAAAAAGGCCGCAAACGAACCTCGGCAATATTCAGTTCAGACAAAACGGCTGAATAGTTCGCGAGGCATATTTCAGAGTTTCCTCTCGGAGCGCCCAAGACTCTTTCAACTAAATGGGACCCTATTTTTAGGCCAGCCTACTTTTGTGGCACGGCGGTGCAAGGAGTTAAAATATTTAAATGCTTTTATGGAGACCAGTGGCGGAAATATGATGTGGTGTGGCTAGTGCAGTTGTTATTCTTCGTGACAAATTAATGCAAGGACAAAAATATTGTGTAGCAATAAATAGGAGTGAAACTTTCTGTCTACGTTGTTAGTCGAAATTATCTCCTAGCTACTTGAGAAGATTTACTCAAAAATTCATTACCTTTTGTCACCGAAATCAGATTGAAGCTTTTAATAAAAAAAATCTTTTTAGAACGGCGTAGGTAACTCAATCGAAACGTCGGGCAGTAAGTAGCTATGTACTTGCTGCTGGTGTGACTGTTTATCATGTAATAAAAATTATTGGAGGAATAAACTATAAAACTGCTAAAAAAAGAATACACTTAAACTACAAAAAAAATCAAACAATAAGTTTTAACTTAATTTATAGTCTCCCATAAGTTTTATCGGGCCATTGAAAAATGGGCCTTAAGAAAATTTTATTCAATCTAAAAAAGGCTCTGCTCCTCCTGTGACTTGTGACTTGCACCGTTTATTCCGCGACACTCGTTCATATGAGCGCGCAGAGCGACCGCCTAGGCGAATGAGGGCCATACAACTTTTACATCATACTATATTTATTTGCAAAGGCACAAGTTCAATTGAGAACCTTTTGTGATGTAGGTTACTCATATTGCAACCAAATGCGTTTTTTGCGCTACAATCGTCATGGTAACTTGGATGATAAAGTTAGATCGGTTCAATGGTAAATATCGAGTTTGATTAGTCAAGAATATGTTAAGTATATTTTTGTAGAGAATAAAATAGAATAGTTGTTTATTTGGTAAAAATATCTTAAAATATGGTAACAATAGGATGTAGAATCTCACCTGGTTGCTTGGATTCTCGATTGGAACCTTTAATAAAAGATTAAAATAAAATTTAAAAAGCACAATCGAAAGTCAACACATATTTCCAGGTTTTGAATCATATTATAATAATATTTTTTTATTGTCCACAGGTATGAATCGAGTAGTTGCATTCTTTTTTTGGTAAGCCAAGACCAATATTTAAATAAGGCTGAATTATCCTTACTTCTACTTAATACTATAGTTAAGAACTAATTAAGTAGTAGTACCTAGTAGCAATTAATAGTACGATGAATTATATTCTTATCATCCTATCACATAATATCATCGTGTAGCAGTTGCCACTTGCTTTATGAAGATAATAATAATTTACCGCTGATATTAAAGTAAAAATCATGAAAATAACATGAACTAACGTCCTCTTGATACGTACTCAACAAGAATTATACGACGCTGCAGTTTGCACCATAAAATGCAAATGAACAAAATCAACAACGAAAAGAGAAATTCAAACACCCATTCCGATTCGCATATTAAATTTACAATCGCAGTAATAAACATGGTACGGGAATCTAGCACGGCCGAACATAAAATTCAATCATTAACATACGCGAGTAAACGAGATAAATTCGGCCGAATCGAGTCCGCAACGGACATTCGATGTATTCGAATGCCGATTATCGATTCGGCTATGTTTGATAGCCCGTGTTTGCTCCCTCCAGCCCGCTGATTGCGAAACGTCAAATTGAATAATCGCATCGCAATTATAGCCGTCAACATTTTGAATGTTTGCCCTATTTGTTAGTCGGGGCTTACATGATGCATTCCGAATTGGAGGAAAAAATAATTTGACTTTTGTAACGGGCGAAAATATGATATTCACTCCGTTTTGCGTAAAATATATTTTTTATTACGAACTAACAGATATCGCAACGAACACTGAAAAGTTTTAGATTTCAAAAAACATTTGCACCTTATGTACAGCTAGAAATACACGTGTTGCGACGCATACAACATTTTTATGAAGAGTTTGTTTCCCGTTTCCCGTTTGTAATAAACTTCCGCGTATGAAAATGCGAATCAATACCGAAGCGCTCTGACAGTAATCCTTTTCTTGACTTCCTAAGTAGCCGTAGTCTTAGAAATCGAAATTAATGGGAAGGGACTTTGAACTCCAAGCCTATTGATCCCGTGAAATAAGGTAGCGAAACAAAAAAATATTAATGGCTGTTTGTGATGTTTGTAACTCTTATTAATGTTTCTGATAAAATCAAAAGCAGACAGAAAGCGGCGGAAACTTTTTGCTACTTTTGCAAAAGGTTCGTTCCATTTGCCTCCAATGATTCGGACCGACACAATTTTCGAGTAAAACGCTACTTAATGAAACGTGAACAGGCGGTTGCGTATTTCAAAAAGTGTAACTCAGCCGAACGATTCGCTCGAAAAAATAACAAGTTGCCGAATAAATAGCAACAACAGGTGTGGGCACGCCTACCCTAATCAGTAATTCGTAAAACGTACCAATTTGTTATTCCCTTCGCGAGCGAATACATCAAAACGAAGAGCCTGTCTGTTTGACAAAATTAAGCGGCCGCTGCTTGAATGAGACAAGAAAATTGTATTTATTCTGGTATTAGACGGTTGGGAGCGCAATGGTTTCAAGTCTGAAATATATTACAAGGCCTTTGCATTTTTGCGATAAAATAAGGAAAAAATACTTCATTGCATCAATATTACCAGGGCGTTCTTCCTAAACAATCCGGGGCATGCGTGGTAACTAACTACAAATACAGGGGTAAGTTCTACTTGCACCCCTGTTTTGCTTTCATATGAAATAAAAATAAACTGAGTAACTCTAACCGCATTCGTTTTGAAATCACGCTGTGGTCCGACCCATTACCGATGCATGACGCAACCTCATCGCACGCAATCAGCTGTTCAAACGCGAAAATGTCTTTTGCAAACATAAACAATAGGATTCCGCGCCGGATTCAGGTGGAGTCGATCGGGACGGGACGAAACGAACTGTCCAATTAGGAACATACCAATAATGAGTTGTCAAAACAAGGGGTTTGCGCGGCCAGATTATCCGTGCGGCCGCTTGATCCCTCCTGCACGGCATTAGAACCCATTTTCCCCCAGCAAGACAGTTTAATGAGTTGGCAAATTTAATGCCAAAGTTGAATTGTGAAAGTTCGGTTTTCGCTGCGTAGTATATGTTTAAAGTTTAACGCAAATCCAGCAATTAGTGTGCGTATTCGGAGTTTTTCAGGCAAGCGGTTTTAAATTTTGGAAAGCCGCTGCCGTTGTTAAAAAGTTTGTAATTTTAGTATAGTAAACAGTTTATATATTTATTTAATTTATTATAGGGCCTAACTAAACATGCACCTGTTGTGCGAATAATCGTGATGATTGCATTTAACAAGTATAGTCAATAAAACTGGAAAGTCGTTCTAAGGTTTAAGCACAAAATTGTTTAATAAGATCCCCAAAAATGTTATTGAATTGCCTTTTTATAATTTCAAACTTTTCACAAGACAGTTAGTTGAGTCTTGTGAAAAAAGCATATTATAAAGTAGTAGACTACTTAAATGATAAAAATTAATGGACATGATGAGCTGCTTGCTTGGACATCAATGAATTATGTAACTTGTGCATTTTTATGTAATAGGTGATTAATTTATTTACAACTTGACGTGCAAAAGTATTTCATGTAAATCTATTTGCAGAATAAATTATTTCATTTCATTTCATTACGAAATTGAACCATTTTTAGTTTTAACAATAATTCTTATCATTATTTTTGACCCAGTGTCTCGGCTGGTTGAAGTTTGAAATCTAAAAAGTTATGTAAATAAAGGTAGGATACATAGAATGTGATTAAAACAAACATGACCTTTTAATAACGCGTGAAATAAAAATTAGGATAATGACATTATGTATACGGACCATTAAATTCTACATAATTAAATTATAACGAATCACCCAATTAATCCTATCAAAGTGTATCTTATAATACCATTCACGGCCTCATATCACCCTCCTAAACTAACCCTTTAAACTACACCAAAGAGTGAAAGGTCAGACGCGCTAATTATCGCCCAAACATAAACTGCCTATCTGCGAAAGTGAAAACCGATTTAACAAATATCTCGAGTTCTATCCATCTGTTTCATTTCCTCTCGGGACATCGCGATCGGGCGGCTTCGGCGCTCTTCGACAATATGAGACGTCGAGTTTAATGGCGTTATTATTAATCTGGAGTATAATTTCCCGCCAGTGATGGATGTTGACGGATGGCGGGTCTTTGAGTAACTTGTATATTAAGTGAGGTTAGCTCGGTCAAAGAGTATTAAATGAGCAGCGTTTAGATTAGACAAAGGGGTTGGTTGAGAATGAAGACTTTGTAAATAAGGCTGCAATGACTTTAGCTAGGAATTTTTAATTAACGTGATTATGACAGTATTCGTATTTAACAAGCAATATTAAACTTCTTCCTTATAAAAATCTCATAGCAATGGTCAAGTTGAATACTAGTTGGAATCGGATGAAAATGACTGTCAAATATTAATCTCAGCAAAAAAAAGAATACAATAATAAACAACTTTTGTATTGTAAACGAGTACACACAATAGATCGATGCATGATCCATTAATGTGCAATGGCAGGTTTTATTAAAATAAAATAAAAATAACTTAAAAAGCTAACAACCAAGTTAATGTAACCCTGAACTCATCTAACTGCAAATCCAGATAGATTAACATGGATTCATTTGATGAAACTAATAAAAGAATGCCAAGTAAAGTATTACTCGAGCTCCCATCTGCTCATTACTTATTCTTTGCCGGTCCATACTTAATGACGTGAGAGGGTTGTCTGAAATTGAACGGATTGCGTGACTTAATTCGGCCACGAGCCAATTCCACAACCTTTAATCAACTTCTACGTTCTTAGAAAACTAATAATGTCGCTTCTATCATTTTAAAAAGGAAAAAGTGTGTGAGTTATTTGGATTTTAATGTTTTAGCACTTCAGTCAGAGAGGTGGTTGACCTGTTTGATTGAATTTTATATTGATTTAGGAGCTTACAGCTTAAACATAATGGTTGATTTCCTAGAAAGATAATCTAAAAGGTACTTTACCTTTTAGATATGAATATTTAAATGTACGAACTTACGGTTTGACGACACAAAGGTTTTGATTTAACTGCTAAACTAATTAAATAATAGTTTTGAAACTTGGGTTATTTGAACAAAAATTAAGTTTTTTTTTTATTCCACTTGCAGGATAACCTCACTCCACTTGCCTCCACCACGGACGTGAGGTTTATAAATAATTGAAGTAATCATCAAAATAAAGGAGGTACAAGATCAAGAATATAAATAACATCAATCAAAAGTACGTCATCCAAACGACAATGTATGTCATTCGAATCCTCGCTCCCATCGGCCAGTTTATCCTAAATTCGTCCGCCATTTTAAATGCAAATTCGAATAGATATGACTCCGTCTATGCAGATTACCCGTGCGGCCGTCGTCCTGTATCAATCCCGTCTCCGTAATGCACTTAAAATATTCCACACTGTCATAAAAGTGTGTGAGTTACTGCTGTCAGGGGATCGAGGCTTTGTTGAATGTGGCTGAGTGGTGATTTTAAGACATCCTTTGCTTGGTTTCGGTGGAAATGGTCGGGGTCTAGGGCGTACCTTTCAGATACTTAAGGCCACCAGAACCAGAGTGGCCCAAGTGACATGAGCCGTAATAGCGTAACCCGAGTCATCTGGGCCTCTTTTAATATTGAATCAAAATCATAACGTCACATCTTTCTTTTATCCTCACTTGTGATTGTTTACTAAAATTACCTTGGAACCATTCTGGCTCTAGGGATTTTCGCGTTCCATTACACTAAATATTTGTCTTTATGGGTTTACACGCGTTATTAGGAGTAGCAAATACATAGCTACTTAACACTACTACTACTTGCCAGTTCGCTCGCGACCACGATTGGTGTAACCCAGTCGAAACGTCGGGCAGTAAGTAGCTATGTATTTGCTACTCCTAATAACGCGTGTAGACCCATAAAGACAAATATTTAGTCTTAACTAGGGATTTTGAAAGGGGACATTTTCATAGTCAACAAAAAAATGCAACTTGGGGTTTGGACCACTCTGGTTCAAGTGGCCTCATTCGTGTCCAAGCGTGTGATTGTATGACATAGGTACAGTCAACACAACAATAGACGTTACTCTTTGGTGTATGTACCGTCCTAATGTCGGACGCATAAGCGTTTTTATCCAACTGTCAGTGTTACACGAAACGTACTGATGACTGTACCTAATTTAATCTGATTCCTTGCTAAGTAACCTTTTTATTATATCTATTTAATACGTAGTATTATTTAAATGACATTGAATTTACTTTCATAGGGACATGGAATAAATTGTCTAATAATGACGTCATCATCGTGACGTCATGGTTATCAAATAATCGTTCGACGACTCTTGACCTAAATACAAGCGCACTACCACGGTGTCGCACTTCGCATCTAAACATTTTATTGATTTCACTGCGAAAGCCGTTGAATCTATGTATAATGGTGCATCTGAATAACAGAACCCATAACGACCAAAACCGGTACTAAAATCACTAAATAGTGTAAAGCAAAGTCGTTTCCCGCGTCTGTCTGTCCCTATGTATGCTTAAATCTTTAAAACTACACAACGGATTTTGATGCAGATTATTTTAGTAGATACAGGGATTTGAGAGGAAGGTTTTAGTGCCTGTTCACACCTAGCGATTTTTGGGCGATTTCGCCGCGTACTGCGTTCATATTACCAACATGAACGGACCTGCGCTGTAGAATGCGGCGCATGCGCTAAGCGGGTAGGTTGGATGAGGCGAAACCGCCGCGAAATCGCGGCGAGCTGTGCCAGCGACTTCGTTCGCGTTTCCCCCGTTTTTTACACATTTTCCATTGTATCTTTGCTCCTATTGGTCGCAGCGTGATGTTATACAGGGTGTCCCAAAAAGTAGTGTCAAGCGGAAGTCCTGAGATAGAACACCCCGTGGGGCATCCGAAACACCCCCATGTATGTTCCGCGATTTTTTATAGTTTTCGAGTTATGATTATTTTTCTAAAATTTTGAGAACAACTGACCTAACCGATTAAAAATATTATAGAGAAAAAAGTATTTGACTTTTTTGAGTGATTCTTTTTGCAAATCAATTTTCATGAGTTTTTCTTTAATTCCTAAAATATTTGTCTCTATAACTTATATGGAAAATATCAAAATTATGGTACAAACTGAAAAGTTACGTTCTGTAAATAATGACTTACAATTTCAACGTTAAATTTAAGTTATTAGAAGGTAGCTGCATGGCTCCTAAGTAACTTTAAAAACTGCGCTAGACTCTCAGATTTCATAATCATTCATAAAAACTGGTACTTAATGGGCTACTTTTGCTGCAATCGGACTTCAAAGACAGAGAGGTGGAAAAATCATAAAATTAGCCATTTGATGAACTTGCATTATTTGGACATTTTATTATTCCGAAAGTTAGTCAGTTTGTTAACAAACCTAAATTTAAGACAAGAGCACTCAGATGCAAACATTTGGATGCTTTCTTTGGTTTAATTTAAGTTTCTTTGCGCTAACACTGTTTTCACATGCAATACCTTTGTTACGACGAACTTGACGAACTTTGCTTTCTTTACGGACTTTAATAAACTTCTACTTATAAACTTTTTACAATAAATAATCAAAAACGATAACTTTTTTTTTTCAATAAAGTTCCCATTTTTAAACTTAATTAATTTTTTAAGTATCACAAATTAAACTTTCAAGTGGTTATTTCTTAGCATTTCTGGTATAATTTTGATTGTTAACAATCTTATTAACTTTAGAAATAATAAAATGTCCAAATAATACTTGGTATTCAAATGGCAAATTTTTATTATTTTTTCACCTCTCTGTCTTTGAAGTCCGATTTCAGCAAAAGTAGCCCTTTAAGTACCAGTTTTTATTAATGATTATGAAAGCTGAGAGTCTAGCGCAGTTTTTAAAGTTACTTAAGAGCCATGCAGCTACCTCCTAATTATTTAAATTTAACGTTGAAATTGTAAGACATTATTTACAGAACGTAAGTTTTCAGTTTGAACCATAATTTTGATAACTTCCATATAAGTTATGGAGACAAATATTTTAGGCATTAAAGAAAAACTCATGAAAATTGATTTGCAAAAAGAATCACTCAAAAAAGTCAAGTACTTTTTTCTCTATAATATTTTTAATCGGTTAGGTCAGTTGTTCTCAAAATTTTAGAAAAATAATCATAACTCGAAAACTATAAAAAATCGCAGAACATACATAAGGGTTTTTCAGATGCCCCACGGGGTGTTCTATCTCAGGACTTCCGCTTGACACTACTTTTTGGGACACCCTGTATAGCCTAAAGCCTTCCTCGATAAATGGTCTATACAACGGAAAAATATTTTTTCAAATCGAACCAGTAGTTCCTCAGATTAGCGCGTTCAAACAAACAAACAAACAAACTCTTCAGCTTTATAATATTAGTATAGATTAACAGCGTGTTCACACGATTTTTGGGCGATTTCGAAAGCGGCGTTATCGCCACGCATCTGAAAAGTTTGTTTGTTTGTTTGTTTGTTTGAACGCGCTAATCTGAGGAACTACTGGTTCGATTTGAAAAAATCTTTTTGCGTTGTATAGACCATTTATCGAGGAAAGCTTTAGGCTATATAACATCACGCTGCGACCAATAGGAGCAAAGATACAATGGAAAATGTGTAAAAAACGGGGGAAACGCGAACGAAGTCGCTGGCACAGCTAGTGTATAATATACCCGATGCAAAGCAAGGGCGGAACTACACATGTCTACTTACTAGTGACCCAATAGTAGTAAGTAGTAAACATAAATTAAAGCGTACTAAAACATAACCTACTTGCCATTACTCGCCAAATATGTCTGAATGGGCCCCAAGACGCCCTACAATCCCTTATGGGTAAAACTTGTTCAGTACCTCTTACGCGTCTTGTATCATACTTTCGTTTTTAACTACGTGAGTTAAGTTCACTGAACACCCATTAAGTTATTTGTCATCTTGAACACGTCCGATGACGCAACATGGAATTGTTTCTTGTTACTGAGATGTTTGATGCGAATGGCTTAGAAGTATTATTAAAAATAACTGAGGAGATATACCTTGAATGGTTGTTTCAGAGGTTTTGATACATAGGATTAAACCGAATCATACGATTGTGTTCTCGCTTTTAGTTTTATATTAAAACTAGCTGACCCGACAGACTTCGTCCTGTCAAAAAAATTTGAAAAAGAAAAGGGCTGTTTTTAGGGTTTTCCCGGCAATTTTTCGATTTTTTTCTCGCCGTAAGAACTATCCTTGGACTTCAACGAACAAAAAAAGGATTGGCCAAATTGGTTCAGGCGTTGTTGAGTTATGCGCTTACCAATACATTTTGCGATTCATTTTTATATATAAGATTGTGTGATCTGAAAGGTGAGTTATTAGGAAAATCGAAAACATAAATGCTTAATCGGCATTTACACCCATTGATAAATCGTCATCTTAAATCTTACATCTTAAATACTGTATTAATTTTAAACGCTTTTGAAATCGTCAACACAGCAGTTTTATGAGTCTAACACTGGTTCAAAATGCAATTTTTTCCCAGAAGAAACTCAATAGGTACCTAATCTGAAAATCTCAAGAATTATGTGATGTTTTTTAAAGTGAAATTTAGCCAAACGGTTCTCAATCATCGAATCGGACAAATCACTCCACAGACAAGTCTAAATATTTAAATTGTCCGTAATGAATGGTCCCACACTACCGGACTACTGCCATTACCATACAATTGGGTGGACATTTTAACGAACGACAGATAAATATTCAGTGAGATTATTTACATTCATCAGACTGAATGTCTTTAAGCGATAACAGAATTATCGTCGAGCAGATTTTAATGGTAGATTGAATATTCATGACTTATTGCGTAATTTCTGCTCTTTGTGTTTAAGAGATATAAATAATCTTTACAATAAATAATAACTCGTGTGACCTTTGATAAACGTTGAGTCGAGATTTGTTTATTTTGTGAGTTTCGGTATACTTAAAGGCGAAAATTATTTGTAAACTCACGTAAACAATGTGCAGTTGTGCACTTAATTTAGCTGTTTTTAGGGTTCCGTAGCCAAAATGGCAAAAACGGAACCCTTATAGTTTCGTCATGTCCGTCTGTCCGTCTGTCCGTCTGTCCGTCTGTCACAGCCGATTTACTCGGAAACTATAAGTACTACAGTGATGAAATTTGATGGGAATATGTGTTGTATGAACCGCTACAAAAATATGACACTAAATAGTAAAAAAAAGAATTGGGGGTGGGGCCCCCCATACATGTAACTGAGGGATGAAATTTGTTTTTTTCGATGTACATACCCGTGTGGGGTATCAATGGAAAGGTCTGTCCCCCCCCCCCTCTATTTTTATAACTACGGGGTATAAAATTCTAAAAAAAATAGAGGTGATGCATGCTAATTAACTCTTTCAACGATTTTTGGTTTGATCAAAGTATCTCTTATAGTTTTTGAGATAGGTTGATTTTTATTATATTTGCTGCTACGGAACCCTTTGTGCGCGAGCCCGACTCGCACTTGGCCGGTTTTTTTTTTCAAGTCAATACCTTGTCGTATTCCGCCAGCCACAAAAACTATTTTGTTTCAGTTTAATTAATTAATTAATAATGTTTTATCATCTTCATCATCATCAGCCCATATACGTCCCCACTGCGGGGGCGGGGGCCTACCCTAAAATAGGGTGATCAGGCCTTAGTTATAATGTATATGTAATTGAGATATAATTATATGTTCTATGTTCACCCATCAATTGTGCCGTCCAAAGTCAAACATTGGACAGCTTTCTCTTGGATAATAAAATTACTTAATAAAATGTAACATTCCACCAGATTACTGGATATACTAAATTAACAGTACGAAAATTGTCAGAATCGTACAATTCGAAAAGAAATCTAATTAGGCTCATTTAAATACAGTACCTACTTGACCTTTCGAAAGTGGTAACGGACACGGCCAACAGGGTTGTCAATTGAATTTAAATTCACTTAAACTTAGATAAGATCAAAAGTAAAAGAAATTATTGAAGTAAGACACAGTTCTCCTTAAAAGGTTAATGGTTGTCCTGTAAACTTACTGAGACAGCTTTAACGGAAACCTTATTCATTATTTTACTAAGTTCTTGTTTCTAATTAATTTGAATATCAAAAGACGTACAGAGGGCCTACCATGTGTTGGCTATCAGAAACTTACGTACGTTAAAAACCTATCGAGTTGTTTTTTTCATACGGCCGATTTTAGTTCTTCGCGTAACCACCAGCGGCGCTGTACAAGTTTTTCATAGACATATTTACGTAGGCGATATCGAGTGCGTAAGTTTTAAACTCATGGTTGCCCTACAGGAAGCTTCAATCAACAATCAACACGTTTGAAGCATGTGTGCTATGATAATAATAATTCTATGAAAAACTCACGTAGAACAGTAATTATAGAATCTAATAATACGTTATATTTGTTTTTATAAGTTTGAAAAAGAACAGAACTTTCCTATTACTCTGATGTTACAGATAAAATGTATTTTTAAACTATATTTATTTCTATAAAAACTCCCTTAACAAGTTTACGCGCGTGATTATTATTAGTGTTACCACGATACATGAGCCAGTAAGTAGCTTTATATTTACTCCATTTGTTTACATTATATCGTATTTTTGTCGTTTATTACGAAATGACTAGCTATGCATTTGCTTCTTTAGTAATGACGCGTTTACTTGAAAAGTGTGAAAAGTGGTAAAAGTGTGTTAGATACTGCTGTCAGGGAATCGAGGCATTTTCTAACGTAGAGTGGTGATTTGGATAGTAATTTATTTAATTCATAATAGTTATCGATATAATAATATTTTAGTTTAGTTCTATTATTTACTTGTAGCTACAATGTGACTAATGTAAGTAATTACCGTGACTTTAGTATGTGAAATGTTATATTAAATTTTGCATTTCTCGTTGTGACAAAGCATGCTGAACCATGTTTATGTATACCATTTTTTTCCTTAACTGGCATACGATTATGGCTTGGAGTAGCCTCGTCATCATCACCGGACTGGCGGGGGAAAGGGCTCTCACGCCTTAAAGTATACTACCAAAAATTTGTACCATGTTTTATGCAAAATAAGTCTCTATTCTATTTCTATGTTAAATATTGTTTGATACGAAAATAGGTCGTCTAGTTCAACGATCAGTGGGGCTACCATGAGTTTAAAACTTACGCACTCGATATAGCCTACGTAAATATGTCTATGAAAAACTTGTACAGCGCCGCTGGTTAAGAACTAAAATCGGCCGTATGAAAAAAACAACTCGATAGATTTTTAACGTAAGTAAGTTTTCGAAAGTCAACTCATGGTAGGCCCTCAGCCCTGATCTTGAAACAAATCGGATGCAGATTAGCACTCCAAGCGGGCAGTCCCGGCCCTTCACTTGATTGTGACGCCCTTTGTCTTAGCCTCAAGAGGCGTAGCCCTGAGCCTTTTAGACGTTCCGACTCACAAATGTTCAAGTGGATTACTACTGGACTTCGAATTCAAAAGTGTTGCCGCCCAAGCTTAATGATAAAGGTCGTTTACCTTTTCAAAATCAGACAAAAACAATTCGGATTGAGATTTAACTTGTATATAGATTTCCCACGCTTCAAAATCAAAGATGTTTGAAACAAAACTATGTTTACGGATTAAAATCGCGTGTATTGTTATCCTAAATTAAATATATTATTTAGAGACCCAATGTTTCGCGCTTTTGTAAATACATGCGCTCGTGGTCACACATAGATATGTTATGGACCAAGTGATTAATGCGAGCATTATTAATAATGCCCGAGCATTATGTACAATGTCTAGCCCTATCGGGCCAAGTGAATAATTATTATTTAAACTTCATTATTTATCACAATGCGCGGGCATTATTATATGGATATGTGATGATTGGACAATATGATAATTGTGCGTAATTTGAGGTAAATAATTGTCTTGTGTGCTTTAAAATAACTTAATAATAAAAGAAAACGTAAAATTTCCACTCTGTATTACGCTTTTTACAATTCTTGCCCGTGACCACGAGCGCTGTAAAGACGAGCTCTTTTCTTTCGAGCTCATTCCGACGAAAAACGTCGGAACTCTAAATAATGATTAGAATATCAATACACGCGAGTTTAATCCGTAAAATTAGTTTTATTCACTTATATTTATTCGTAATTCGATTAATTTTATCATTCGTAACCCCCGCTGCTGTGTATTGACCATACATTTATCTATGTATTCAGCCATTTTCGTACATGTGCGCATAGATTAATTAGGTATGTTCCTCCGTGTATAAATTATTTTTTGTGACTGTTACGTTGACTTTGACGCGTTATTGGACGTTGATTTTGCTTTGTGTTTGGACTTTGATTTAAAATGCCAAAACGAGGAAAAACAATAAATAGCCAATGTCTCCGTAATCTTACTCGTAATCATGTGGTCAGCTATTTTGGGTGTAAACGCCATTATTTATATTGCAATTATGAATAACAGCGTGTCTTACAAGTTACGCCGACAAATTATGACCATTACCCCCTTTTGTTATGACAATTTTTTCACGCTACAATATTTTTTAGAGGCGTAACTACTTTTTATATAAAACTATTGTATATCAAATGATAATAACGATTAAAGTTTTTTCTACATAATACGTTTGTATTACTTTGCCCAAAAGATGATAAACATTATGTATAATGCCCGGTCAAAGTGATTATTTGAATAATTATTATTGAATTGCACTCTCATATTGGGCATTTTTCATATGGACCGGGCAGTATGAATAATGCCCAATTTATCATTTGGTGCATAACAGATATAATACATACGCTGTTAGAGTTAGTAGCGCTACAAAAAAGATGCCAATATTGCTAAAATTATCCTGTATTTGTTCAGACTCTACATGAGTCCTTGTATACGTAGTATCTACTGATTTTTATTTAAATTATACTCGCACGTTCAATTAATTCATACTACATAAGGTGTCAAAGCATTCTTGTACTGGTTGTCTGTCGATTGTCTTTAATAGATGATATGGATACCTAACCTTTTTTATTAGAGACAATTGAGCATCTATTCGAAACTCGTTGGTGTCAATGTCGAGCTATTGTTAATTTAACAGTGAGCATGTGTGATCATTGTAAAAAATGTAATCTATGTAACTAAATGAAATTGAAGTGTCTGTTTGTAATATTAAAATAAATACTTTTTACTACTACTTTTTGGGTATGATTGTATATCGGGTACCAATGACAAAAACACAATTAAAAACTTTTTGTCTGTCTGTTTATTTTCGCCTATCTCCGAAACGGCTGTACCAATTTTGACGGGACTTTCACTAATAAATAGATAATTTTACAAGGTACAATATAGGCTATTTTATTAAACCATTTCCACACGGATAAAGTCGTAGGCGGCAGTCATTCTACTCCGTGCATAAACAAATAGATGTTAACTTTCTATTGTGTGACCCATATCGATTCGAGTAGAAACGAACACTAGGTCTCTATGGACACAAGTCTAGACTCTCTGAACACCTGTCAGAGTACTTCAGAACTGCGGAACTGTCAAAGTTTTGCGTTTGCCTAAGCCTTATAGTTGGTGCCACTTTGGGCCATGTTTATTTGGAGGCTTGTTAGACTTAGACCCGTATTCGCAACGATTTCTAGCATTTAGTAGCAGCAGGTAGTAGCTGGATCTTAACCTTCATCAATAGAACTTAGATGATGCTATTCGTCGTTTTTCAATTACAGATCTATGCTATCATTCTTTTGGTTGCCAACCTTTTTCGGAAGGAGTCGCTAGTCGCTACAAAAGAGAAAGATTCTACCTTAACAACATATTATACCTTCCTATAAAATTAACATAAGCAGAGATTTCTAATCTACATTTAGAAATAACGCTATAACAACTATAAATTCGAATCATACATTTTTGGTCATCAATTGTGCTAAAAAAATTCACATGCAACCGCCAAGTTCTTTGTACCCCAACTGCATAGTCTCTTCAAAACCAGTTCAATGATTTCACCTCAATAAACGACAGAGACATAAAAGAATGTGCTCGATATTTTTGCCTTTTCATTCACAACAGGACTGTAGGGCGATATGTTTAATTCTTTATTACCACATATGGTCACCACGTGGACAATATCCTGATTCCTTTTATGGCTACACCACATTTACGAGCAGAAACCGGTTAATTGTAACGCGAACTTAAAGGGACATGAATGATACTGACTAGTTATTAAATTACAACATGGCGTCAGTTTGAAGTGGTTACCTTGTAGAGATTAGAGCCATTGATTGCAATTATTTTGTTGACGTATTTATCTTGGTTGCCACAATTAAGGTTTCTATCTTGTCTGGTTGGGTCAGTGTAATTGAACTGGTCAGCCCAATTATTCATAACGTCTTACTGACGTACATACATACTTAAAAAAAAAAAAAAAAAAAATGTAATTTATTTGCATTAAATTTTTAACAAACTCGTTGCCGGGGCTTCCCAGAAGGTAGTCATAAGACGCCTGTGTTGGGAAAGCCTCGCTCTTCCAAAATAATCTTAACAATTATTAAAATTACATAAATTTCGATTAAAAATAATAATATTTAGATACAATATGATTTTACACAGATTTATAGAAATTATTTCAGTCTTAACACGATAAGTTAAAGATCATCCGAGATAATAATTATAATAACAACATTTGATAGAGAAAAATATAACCTGTAGAGTATAAGTGTGTGTTTGTGTGGGTTTTTGTGTATGTGTGTGTGTGTGTGTGTGTGTGTGTGTGTGTGTGTGTATGTGTGTCTGGATGTTTTACATAATATGTGTACATACCTAGCCAAGTATAATAAATTAAATTTGTAATATTTGTTTTTAACTCAGTTTATGGATATTAATTAAGTATTATTTTTATTTCATTAGACTCAAAAATTCTTAGAATTAAAACTTTCTGATCAGAATGTCTTCTACGTCATTGTAATCTAAGGTAGAGAGCCACTCAGATACAGAATTTTTACAGTCATACAGTAGCATTTGATAAATTTTAACTTTACGATTTATTTTGTTGTAGGCATGTGGTGCTTGAGCTTAATACTGTCGACTAGCAAATGCTGTACGTGCGGGGTAGGAGGGAGCCACAATATCACAACGTCTTTTACTGAGTTTGGCACAGTCAAGGGGTAGTGTTTTGTGATATCTTAATATCATGTGTAGGATGTACAGTTTTCTAACGGATAGCAACTTTGAGATTTCATACAAAGATTCAGTAGAAAACTTGAAAGGCTTACAATACATGACCTTAATCAGAGATCGTTGGGCCCTCTCTAAATCTATTAAGTGTGATTTAGCTGCCCCTCCCCATACCGAGATACAGTAAGTAATAACAGACTGGGCTAATGCTATATATATTTTGTTGAGTAGTTCTTTGCTCATTACGTGTCGCAGAGATTTGAACACCCATATGAGCTTCCTAACCCTACCTATAGTTAGTTCGAGGTGCGGGTACCAGCTTAACCTCTGATCCACAATTATTCCGAGGTATTTAACCTGATTTACTTTTTGGATTGAGGGACAGCTACAAGTATTAGAGGAAGTTGAGAAACACGAGTGAATTTTAATGTCAAAATCAGGAAATGGTTGCGAAGTTATATATGGAGCGAAACATACGTAATTGGTTTTTTGTGTATTAAGGGTAAGAAGGTTTTCACTGAGCCAGTTACTAATTTTGGCCAGTCCCTTCTCAGCATCAAGTCTAACTTTATCCCATGTCTTTCCCATAAATATTATAGCAGTGTCATCCGCATAGGACAGTATCCTCCCCCCAGTGCCACGAAGGTTGCAAAGATTATTAATATATATTAAAAATAGAGTTGGGCCGAGGACACTTCCCTGCGGGACACCATATGTAGCCATTTCCTCATCGCTAAGAAAATTATTAATTTTGACAACCTGTTTCCTGTTACTAAGATAACTGCTAATTAGGGATAGTGGTACACCTCTAAAACCGATACTTTCAAGCCTATGAATCAGGATGGGGACAGAAACCGTATCAAAGGCTTTCTTAAGATCAAGAAAGACTACGAGACATTTGTTGCCTTTATCTACTTGTTTTGTGATAACTGATGTAAGTTCCGTTATTGCATCCTGAGTCGACATACTTATTTAGAAAATCTATGTTCTGTCTTGCAATCATTTAGATTAGAAAATTGTGGGTAAATAATTTTTCTTTGGTATTAGTGACATTGTAGTTTAAATTCGATTGAACATACATATACTCATCTAATCCGTAGTATATTTCCATTCAAAGCAGTGAGATTTAAAAAAAAGTTACCCCATTCCATAACAAAAAGTAATAGTGCACAAATGTGGGCCTAGACATCGGTTCTATCTCATTTCAGATAGAGCGGAAATATCCAAAAATGTTAGACATGAAGTATTATATTACCGTGCAACTTGATTTCAGTCCAAAATGGTTATACGAGTACTACGCGTGTCGAGCCAATCCAGTTTAGCCTAAATAATAAAACATTACCAACACGGTATGACCTGAATTCTGTCCTGTCTAAGTCGGTATATGGAAGCGAATTCGTTGTTTAACTTTGTTCAAAATTCTCCGTGCCAATTGTATGTTTATTTTAAAAGCGAAGCTGAAATGAAAACGCCAATACTGCCAGTATTTATAAAAACAAAGAACAGACAAAATTATCGCACTTAAACCTTTTATCCGCAACCGAATTCCGAACGAAACAAAATAAAAAGTCCGGTCCGGACTGGAAATCCCGCTCCATTTTGCTAAGTCGATCTCGCGTTACTTCCCTTTGTATTCATTTGAATTAATCCCCTTGGATCCGCTGGTGCCTGACCTACATCTTCTGGTGCAGTCGGAGACCACGTGGAACGTATGTTCCGGGAACAACGGAACAACCCCCGGGACGGGATGTTCCGATCCTCCTGGTATCGACCGGGGAATCAGGCTTGAATGGAAAAATCGGTGACGTTTTGTTCGTACTAGCTCCGTAGTTTAGATTCGCAAGGTATATTAACGGAGAATGGTGTCCAGAGATTTGGTTGGAACTAGAAAGAGTTTTAGGCGGACGCTGTTTCAATTAGAATCTCGGAGAATAAAAGGTGAATTTCTCGAATAGAATCGTCTCCATTGGAAATGTTTTACTTGTGTCTAATATTTGTAAATTAGCGATACAAAGAGTTAATAAGAATTGACAAAGGTAATATTTAATTAATAATAAAAAAAATCAGACATTTATTTTATTTAATTAAAATTTCTAAACTACAATAGCTTTAGCGTCTGTGCAATGAAGGCACTACGTACGATCCATTTGAAAATTTTGAATACAGAATATACCCGATTTTTTTTTCTGAACAAACAATGTGTACGCGTCACTTGATATTTGACTGCGACTGGCCACGTACTCGTACCATTGGCTCCACAACATATTTTTGTTTGTGAAATATTGGCAGCGCGTACGTGCTTTATCTCAATTTAAATTTTCGCAGCGCGCTATAATTTGAACGTTATCAGAACAATGAGGTAATTAAGATAATGCTGGATTTGAATTGCCTTCAGGTCTGTTTAGAAACAAATTTATCTAAATTTCACTCGAGTTAGGAGGGTCAAAAATTCCTGGAACTGAAGTAGCCATTGCAGTGACTTATTGATATTAAAGGTTACGTTCCTGAACTTTTGAATTTTATTAACCTGAGTGAGTAGTATCTTGTTTCAATGTAGTATTTCAAAAAGTTAATTAGATAATCAGTCTCCTCATAATTTTTAAATGCTAATTGTGAGGTGACTGGAAAAATGTCCCTAAAAGACCAAGCAAAAAACACAACAGAAAATTCAACGCTAAAATTTGTGAACCGGTCCAAAATAATAATGAATTTCAACAAAATAAGGCGAATGTTAATGTCCTTTGTGAAAACAATGAACTATTTAACGCGGGCATCTTTTCATTTGAACAATAGCTGGCTAGTACAAAATGTCGCAACATAAATATCACGTTACATGTAACAAAAAAAACCGGCCAAGTGCGAGTCGGGCTCGCGCACAAAGGGTTCCGTAGCAGCAAATATAATAAAAATCAACCTATCTCAAAAACTATAAGAGATACTTTGATCAAACCAAAAATCGTTGAAAGAGTTAATTAGCATGCATCACCTCTATTTTTTTAGAATTTTATACCCCGTAGTTATAAAAATAGAGGGGGGGACATACTTTTTACGACTTTGAGAGCTGATATCTCAAAAACCGTTCACTTTAAGAAAAATGTTTTTAGAAAACTTTATATCATTTTAAAAGACCTTTCCATTGATACCCCACACGGGTATGTACATCGAAAAAAAAATTTCATCCCTCAGTTACATGTATGGGGGGCCCCACCCCCAATTCTTTTTTACTATTTAGTGTCATATTTTTGTAGCGGTTCATACAACACATATTCCCATCAAATTTCATCACTGTAGTACTTATAGTTTCCGAGTAAATCGGCTGTGACAGACGGACAGACGGACAGACGGACAGACGGACAGACGGACATGACGAAACTATAAGGGTTCCGTTTTGCCATTTTGGCTACGGAACCCTAAAAGCGTTGTCCCGCGTACTCTTGCGTAGTTTTACGTGTCGTTAATCTGCGCTCAGGTCACGTGCCTCTGATCTGATCTGGAAAGTTCTGGAAACTTCTTCGCGAAAAGAAACCACGAGATTGGCCGCGCTTAAGTTGGCGGTAAAAACGGCAGGGTGTAAATTGATCTTTGACCGGTCCTTCATACTCGTTCCACTGACAAACTTATAAGGATTTCGACCTACATTTGTTCGGAAAAATATTATTAGAAGCTCATGTTTATCAACTTCCTTGTACAGCGTTAAAAGAAATGTTTAAAAACTAATAAGATTGTGTGAAGTACTTCTTCTTCTTCTTTTTCTTATCGAATGGTTGATGAACAACCTGGTGTCAGAGTTTTTTTAACCGCCCGTAGGCCTCTGACATTGCTTCACACACAGTTGAGTCTCTCAGGAGTGCTGGTTTCCTCGCGATGTTTTCCTTCACCGTTAAAGCGTCGAATGATGGTACATATGAATTTCAAATTTGAAAAACACATTGGTACCTGGCGGGGTTTGAACTGGCGACCTCTCGCATGGCAAGCGACCTTAACCACTCGGCCATCGAAAGTACTATCAGAATATAGATAAATGTACTTACTTGTCTAGTAATGGCAAGCTACGCGTAAAGTCAGAAAGGACGCGGTTAGGTTCCAAACTTTCTCTCGTGTAAGTTTCTACCAAATGAGCCATCTAGTTAGTTAGTTACGTATTAAAACGACCAATTTCCATATACCCCAGTAACCGTCACATACGACATTAGACAAATCGAATCACGGCCCGAGCGCCTAAGGCGTACCTTCGGATCTAATACTAAATCCGTTTGGCCAAATCTGGGCTGTGTTGGACAAATCAAATTAGATATGACGCAGGTTCATCCTAGCTCAATTTGGTGGGTTAATCCCTGGATCTAAGGCTTCCCACACCAGGAAGCTTTAACACTGACCTAGTTATGGAAGTCGTTCATTAATTTAGAGTTACCGTAGAGGTGCCTTGCCGTAATGAAATGACGGCGCCGGGTAGGAGTTTTTAATGAATCATTTCGTTGGTAATTTGAAATTATATTTTGTTAACATCATTACAGAGTACCTACCAAAGTACTTACATAACATGGTGCGGGTGGTTTTCTGCTTTTCGTAAATTCAGTTCATTACGAATAAAAACAACTGAGTTACTGTGTTTTATTATTATGCAATTTTAAATAAATCTCGGTACAGATTTCGTATTGAATGTAGGGAAAATCATAAATTATCATAACATAATCATTATTGTTCATTTCTTTCTCGTGCATAATATATTTTTACTAATGCTTAAATGTGTATAAAGCCTTATGAAATTAATCCCTTCTAGCCAGGTTTTTACCTAGAGTTAAAGGCTAGATTTCAAAGATAATTAATGTTCGGACCGTTTGATTGGTGAATTATCAAAAGTTTTTTTTCTCTTTTGAACAACTATTTAATCCTTTTCTTGTGCGAAGTAGACCCTAAAGTTAATACAATGCTGAAGATCGAAGTCAAATCACTTCTGACAGGGCTTTTTTTTAATACAAGTATCTACATTACAAAATTTGATATTATGACTTTTATTTTCAATAGATAAATAATGGATGGTCAATTAATTTTATGTAAGGCCTAATTACATTTAAGGACTGATCCTTCATAATGTAGAATTGTTTTATTTCTAAATCATCATCATGAGCAGTGATTAGGCTAAACTAGGGCGATAAGTCCGGCCTTAGTCAACTACGCTGACCAAAAAAACTATTTTACTACATTAGATTATAACCTCTCAATGGTTTCTATCCAAATGGTCGAAATACTTTATCAGTCTTAAAGGTCATATAAGACTTAGCTGGAAATGAGGTATCTCTTGCTTGGCAAGGGCGTGAAAGAACCTAATGTTTTTTTTCCTAACTGACATACGATGATGGCTCGGAGTAGCGTCGTCATCATCACCGGTCTTGCGGGAGAGCGGATGGCTCTCACCCCTAAAAACTAATGTTATTGAAGTGACTCACTTTCCCGATAATGCAATAAATAGAGAAGTGACAATAACTATTAGTGCGAGTGGGTGGGAATATGGAAATGGACGCGCCTGTGATATTTATACCTTAACCAGAATATATGCGCGTTCGCTCTCCAAACTGCGGGACGTTTTCCGTTCCGCACTAATAAAACATTAAAACGGACAAGTCTGAACTTTTGATGTCGCTGCGGGTTCCGTCTCAATACTTTAATTAATAATTCGCCACTGAAACAATTTTATACATATGTTTATTTCATGTTATACAATTTATTTTTTATACATTTAACTGCTAAACCTTCTGTGTTTATTTATTGTTGCGGGAACGGGGTACGTTAAATTCAAGATACGCCAAAAGTCACCAAAAGACAATTAATTTATTTATCGACTAACAATTACACAATTAAACACTTAAAAACCCAATTAGAAACACTTAATTACAACACTAAACACGGAACACTAAATTATACTAAAGCACTGAATCACACTTAAACACTGAATTTCACTGACTATTCGCAGGTAACGCACTCGATCACTCTTAGTTCGCAGGAGACTGATTCGCTTCGCTTTCCAAATCGGAACTGTCCCGTCGCGTCGTACATCCCGCTTTTATACCCAGTGAGGACGCAGCTCTTCGCGTGGCGTCGAGAATCTTCTCGCGGGGATCGAAATTTCTAGAACTCGCTGGAGCTCGCTCCGACCGACCAGAGTGTGTGACGTAGTATAGTGCAAGCGAATATAGACCTTATCCATACGACGATAAGACTAATTTCGCTTGCACGGTCTCTCAAGGTCGTAATATTATTATTACTTTAGAACACTCTAGAGCTTGCTACAACCTACCAGAGTGTGTAGCGTAGTATCGTGCAAGCGAATATAGACCTTATCCATACGACGATAAGACTAATTCCGCTTGCACGGTCTCTCGTGGTCGTAACATTATCCCCCTCTTAGTCATGCTCGTCCCGAGCATCATTTGACCCATGGTAACGAGCCAATCGATCAATGTGAACAATTTTCGGCTTGCCTCTTGTCCCATGTTTGATCCGATAGGTTAAGTCGTTCAGCCTAGTGATGATCTTGTATGGTCCTTCCCACCTTGGCTGGAACTTCGGTGATTTGCCCTTCTTCCTGAGTGGGTTGTGTAACCAAACCAGACTCCCTTCATCGAAACCGTCGGTGTTGGCTTTGCGGTCGTAACGGGTTTTCATTCTTTCGCTGGATTTTAGACTGCAGTCTCTGACGAGAGCATGTACTTCATCCAGGCGCTTCTGTAGGTCAGCCGCATATTCGGTTACTGGTTTCGGAGCTTCTGGCGGTGTCCCAGTCAACGCGTCTACCGGAAGCCGCATTTCTCTACCGAAGTTTACCATTGCTGGGGTTGCGCTGGTGCTATCGTGGATCGCAGATCGGTAGGACAGCAAGAAAAGCGGTATGTACTGGTCCCAGTCTCGTTGATGCTCGTCCACAACTTTGGCCAAGTGGTTTTCCAACGTTTGGTTGAATCTCTCGACCATGCCATCGGATTGCGGGTGTGCTGGTGTAGTACGGGTCTTATGCATACCCAACAGTTGACAGACCTCCTGGAACAGTGCTGACTCAAAGTTTCTTCCTTGGTCAGAATGTATCTCAAGAGGCACACCAAATCGGCAAATTACCTCGTGGACTAACTTCTTGGCGACCGTCTTTGCTTCTTGATTAGGCGTAGCGAAGACTTCAGGCCACTTTGTGAAGTAATCTTGGACCACAATGATGTACTTGTTTCCCTCATCGGATTCTGGAAAGGGGCCAGCTACATCTACTGCGATTCTTTCCCATGGAGCGCCGACGTTGTACAGCTTGAGTTTGCCCTTACTTCTGGTTTGTGGGCCCTTTACTGATGCGCAAGTCGTACATTTCTTGCACCAGTCTTCGACATCCTCCCGACAGTGTATCCAGTAGAACCTCTGTCTCAGCTTCTCTAGGGTCTTCTTCACGCCTAAATGTCCCCCGGATACCCCATCGTGTATGTACCTCAGTAGCGAAACAACTTGTTTACGGGGTACAATCAGCTGTAGTGTCGTTTGATCCCCTTTTGGTGTTTCCCATTTCCTGAAGAGTACTCCATCCTTAATCTCCAAACTGTCCCATTGTGCCCAGTAACTTTTCGTGATGGGGCTTGATGATGCTACATGGCTCCAAGAAGGTTTTTGACCTACTTCTTTCCATTCAAATATTTTCCTCAGGTCACTATCCTCTTTTTGAGCCTTTTTGATAGCGTCTTCGCTCCATTCATTATCAAGTCCCTGGGTGGTAATCATCCGGACTTCTTCTTTAGTCTCCGTCTTAGAACAATGACTGCAGGCCACAGGACAAGGTCTCCTTGATAGGGCATCGGCATTCAAATGCGTTCTACCACTCCGATGTTCTGTTGTGAAGTTGTACTCCTGTAGTTGCTCTAGCCACCGCGCCACTTGTCCTTCAGGGTTCTTAAACTGCAAGAGCCATTTTAACGCAGCATGATCTGTCCGCAGGGTAAACTGTCTTCCAACGAGGTACTTGTTGAAATGCTGTAGAGTCTTTACTACTGCCAACAGTTCCTTACGAGTCACACAGTAGTTCCTTTCAGGTTTTGAAAGTGACTTACTGAAATAGGCGATCACCACTTCCCGTTCACCTTGCTCTTGCGATAGAACTCCGCCTATGCCAGTATTGCTGGCATCAGTGTCCACGATAAACCTTCCTTCTCTGTTCGGGTAGCCAAGTATAGGACTGGTGCAGAGGTGTTCTTTTAATCTGACGAAGGCGATCACATTCAAGTCCCAGGCGAATACTCGTTTATCTTCCGTGAGCCGATGAAGAGGTTTCGCTATATCAGAGAAGTTTTTGACAAAGCGTCGGTAGTATGCGCATAAACCCAAAAATGATCTCACGTCGGTCTTGTTAGCTGGAATAGGCCATTCTTGGACAGCTTTGATCTTCTCTGGGTCAGTCCTTACACCTTTCGATGAAATAATGTGGCCTAAGTAGGCGACTTCTTCCTTGAAAAACGTGCATTTCTTTGGACTGAGTTTCAAGTTTGCTTCTCGTATTCTGGTGAAAACCTTCCTCAGGTTACTGACATGCTCTGTGAAATTTCGACCCATGACAATGATGTCATCCAGATAGACCAGGCATGCATCACCCAGAAGTCCAACCAGTACTCTTTCCATCAACCGCTCGAATGTCGCCGGAGCGTTGCAAAGTCCAAAGGGCATGACGTTGAACTGCCACAATCCATTCCTAGTTCCGGTCGTAAATGCCGTCTTCTCTTTGTCTTCTGGATGGATGTCAACTTGCCAGTACCCACTCTTAAGGTCCACTGTTGAGAACCACTTCATGCCGCTCAACATGTCCAGTGTATCGTCTATACGGGGCAGGGGGTAGCTGTCCTTCTTCGTTGCATTATTCAACAACCGGTAGTCCACACAAAACCTGGTGCTGCCGTCCTTCTTCTTTACCAGGACTACTGGCGAAGACCACGGGCTTGTTGAAGGTTCTATGATGCGGTTCTTCTGCATCTCAGCAACCATGTCTGCTACCTCCCTCTCTTTGGCAAATGGAAGGCGTCTAGGCCGCTGCTTTATTGGTGGCGCGTCTCCCGTGTCTATTCTGTGTCTAACGAGACCTGTCCTTCCCAAATCGTGGTCACCCTTCGAAAATATGTCGTTGAAATCGAGTAACAACCTTTTGGCTTGGTGAAGTTCCCGTTCAGATAGCTTGTCCTTACAATTTGCTAGGAGCGGCGTGACGTCATCTCGTTGACAAGATTCCGGTTCCCGGGCCCTTTTCAGCCTTCTGATGGATTGACCTGCATCGCACCGTCCGATGACACAGTTTCTTCGTAGCTGCACTTCATCTCCGCTAAGATTGATGACTCGCACTAGCGCTCCTTTTCCGGTCATGGCCAGAGTTCTTGCTGTGATCCAACTCGGATGGTCGCCGCAGTTTTCTATGACGACGCTTCGCCCTTGACACATAGTGTAAGGAAATCTAACTTTGACCAGAGTTTCAGATCTCGGCGGTAGGGTCGTATTTTTCAGGCAGTAAACTGCACATGATCTTGCTCCCTCCAGGAATACTTCTTGTTCGGGGAAACTAAGTACACCTTTAGCGACGTCTACCACACACTTCTGGTCTCTTAAAAAGTCCAATCCGAGGATGCAATCGTCCGTGATGTCTGCTACGAGTACACCGTATTCAAAGGTCTGTTCTCCAATGGTTATCTTCGCCATCGTCTCACCGAAGACGGTAACTGGCTGGCCTGTTGCTGTCTGAAGCTGAACGGATGGTCTCTGATTCCACATAATGGTCCTTTTCAATAGCTCCGGACGCACTATTGTTCTTGAAGCACCGGTGTCAATAGTAAAATGACACGTTACGCTGTTCAGCTGTCCATCCACTGTAAGGTTGTTCCCATTACCAATCTGTGAAACAGTGACGGTAGGGGCTCGATGTTGACCAGCCAGCGCCCGCCCCACTGCCCTGGCTCCTTCTAGTTTAACGACAGCTCTTCTGCATCCACCTGTGTAGAGGACGCTACTGTCGTTCTACGCGGCCATCTTCGCTTGGGGCAACTACTCCGAATATGGCCCCTCTCGCCGCAGCCATAGCACATCGGACCCAAAGAAGGTTTTCCTTCACCACAACCTCCCGAAGTCGTTGAGTTCTAGCGTCTTGACGCACGGCTTCCACCTCCAAAGCATGGGCTAGAGCTTCCTGTAAGGTCTGATGATGGCTCAGTTTCACGGTATGCCTGACGTCTGCGTCTCTGATTCCATCACAAAAGGCTTGCAGGGATCATTGATTCCACCATTGTCGGGCATGACACGTACGCACGTCTGACTAGCCTTTCGATTTCCGTTGCCCATTGCTGCAGACTCTCACCAGGCTTCTGCTGTCGATCGCGGGAGTTGTGCTCTATACGCGTGTTCCAGGTGTTTGTCGCTATACCTGCCCTCTAGTGCTCTTTGGAGAGCACCTAAAGTTCTGTTATCCGAAGGCAGGTTTTCCAACGTGAGCAGGGCATCTCCACGAAGAGCCAGAGTCAGAGCTATCAAGGACTCTTCCTCGTTCCACCCCTTGCCTTTAGCCACCGTCTCGAACTGGTACCAAAATGCTGCCCAAGACGTCGTTCCATCGAAGTGGGGTACTTCGATTTTCGGAGAATCTGGCACTACCGTAGCACCCCGGGTCCCCACTCTTGCCATTTTGGTATGCAGCTGTCGCATCTCAGCATCCACCTGGCTCAAGCGATCCTCGTGTTGGGTGAATCGATCTTCATGTTGGGTGAATCGATCTTCATGTTGGGTGAGTCGATCTTCGTGTTGGGTGAGTCGATCTTCGTGTTGGGTCTTGACGCTTAGCACATCATCCTTGAGAGTATCAATCTGCTTTTCTAATACTTCGTGCTTCTTCTCAATAGCCCCCAACAAACTCTTGCTTAGCTCTTCCTGGCGGCGGGCTAGCTCCTCCAGATGGCGGGCTTGCTCCTCCTGGCGAAGGTCTTGCTTTTCCTGGCGAAGGGCTTGTTCTTCCCTCAGTTTAGCAAATTGTGCTTCCTGAAGTCGGGCAAGCTCCTCCCGGCGGCGGGCTTGCTCACGGGCTTGCTCCTCCTGGCGGCGGGCTTGCTCACGGGCTTGCTCCTCCTGGCGGCGGGCTTGCTCACGGGCTTGCTCCTCCTGGCGGCGGGCTTGCTCCTCCTGGCGGCGGGCTTGCTCCTCCTGGCGGCGGGCTTGCTCCTCCTGGCGGCTGGCTTGTGTCTGCAGCATTTTAAATAAGTCTGCAAGCTCCACAGGCCCAATTGATGTTTGAATTGATCCCTCCGTTGAAGTGCCTTCACCCTCTTGCAGGGCCGCGGTTTGACTCCTTGTTACTCGACCCTCACTGTCTTCTCGTGGTGTAAGAGGCATCTTGAATCCCACTTCTGACACCAATTGTTGCGGGAACGGGGTACGTTAAATTCAAGATACGCCAAAAGTCACCAAAAGACAATTAATTTATTTATCGACTAACAATTACACAATTAAACACTTAAAAACCCAATTAGAAACACTTAATTACAACACTAAACACGGAACACTAAATTATACTAAAGCACTGAATCACACTTAAACACTGAATTTCACTGACTATTCGCAGGTAACGCACTCGATCACTCTTAGTTCGCAGGAGACTGATTCGCTTCGCTTTCCAAATCGGAACTGTCCCGTCGCGTCGTACATCCCGCTTTTATACCCAGTGAGGACGCAGCTCTTCGCGTGGCGTCGAGAATCTTCTCGCGGGGATCGAAATTTCTAGAACTCGCTGGAGCTCGCTCCGACCGACCAGAGTGTGTGACGTAGTATCGTGCAAGCGAATATAGACCTTATCCATACGACGATAAGACTAATTTCGCTTGCACGGTCTCTCAAGGTCGTAATATTATTATTACTTTAGAACACTCTAGAGCTTGCTACAACCTACCAGAGTGTGTAGCGTAGTATCGTGCAAGCGAATATAGACCTTATCCATACGACGATAAGACTAATTCCGCTTGCACGGTCTCTCGTGGTCGTAACATTATTTTTGCTGTGTGCTCATTGCATTTATCAGCACTTGAAGTCAGAAACCTGAAAACTGTGGTATAATCGACCTAACTGAATTCTAATACACCAGGAGATCATTATTCTCATCAGTCAAAATTTGCTAAATGATCAATTTTGTTTTCGATGCAATTTTCAAAGCGTTTAAAACGTAGTCCAACGTGCACCATTCATACATAAACCTTAGAATATTGTCAATTTTAAACGAAATACCCGGGAAGTGAGTCAGGAATCAGTCGCTTTGATTGTACAGTGTTATTTATGCATACAACATCGCTCCCGTTTTCCCTGTTACGCGGTCTAACCCAAAAACGCATCAAACTAAAATGTTGACGCGGTAACTCATCGAGATGAGTGCGTGACACATGCGGCGCGAACGGCGGCCATTTTTTATTCAGTTAGAGGTCATTCAACCCTTATTAGAGGTTGGAGTGTCATAATGAGGTAAATCGAGTTTGGGATCGTTTTGTGTATTTGAAAAATGCCTCGCTAATGCGTTGTGAGCGTGTCTCGGGAATGGGCGGACATTGTAACGTAATGTGTTTTGTGATCTGATTACGCCTCCAGCGATTCGGCACTTGACAGTTCTGTGTGGACACGACATCGAGAAAGTAGTGTTTTGAATAATACAGGGGTAGAGAAAAATGATAGTTAAGATTATTTGTTATACGAAGTGACAAGCACTTAAAATGCTTAGCAGTTGCTCAATTTTGATATCTCTTGTATTACAGATAATTTTGTAGGTATTAGTGGGACCCTAAGCTTAGTACAAAGCCAATAGCTTTCTAGTACCCACGGCTTTACTCCAAATTGCCACGCCAACTTTTTTATGAAGCAAATAAAAAATGATTACAGAATAAAGCACGTAATACGATTTTACCCAGAAATTCTTAAGCCTCTAATGAAAAGATCTTTCGACATCTAATTTCAATACAATTCAGACAAGTTTGTAACAAGGAGCTGTAATGACGTAATTCTTTTAAACTTAAAATTATCAAGCATAAATCAATGCCTGTCAAAATTTTACATAGCCAGTTGACTTGACCCCTGGCAGTGTATTATTTGATCTGGCTGAAAGGTCTTTGGCCGAAAAGCATTGATGGCCGAGTGGTTAAGGTCGTTGCTTGCCATGCGAGAGGTTGCCGGTTCAAACCCCGCCAGGTACCAATGTGTTTTCAAATTTGAAATTCAAATGTACCATCATTCGACGCTTTAACGGTGAAGCAAAACATCGTGAGGAAACCTGCACTCCTAAGAAGAAATTCTTAGGTTGTGTAGTCGACCAACCCGCACTTGGCCAGGGTGGTCGACTAAGGCCTTATCGCCCTAGTTTAGGGTAGGCTCGTGCCCCAGCGGTGGGGACGTATGTGGGCCGATGATGATGATGATGATGAAAGGTCTTAGCTTTATGGTCAGTGTAATTTATTTCGGTAAAAACAATTGCGATCGCTTGCAATTAACTTCTAATTGTCTGAACGTTGATTCGTTAAGTTTAATGTGAAGCCTTTATAGTACAGATTAAAGAAATGCTTTATAGTTTAAAGTTTCAATGGTCTAAGTCGCTTTTGATCTCAGAAGAATCCTAATAAATGGTCTATTGTAATAACTTCTCAAATGATATATAGATTTTCTTACATATCAGATTTGTCTTAAAATTTAGTAATACCTATCATAATGATTATTTCATACAGTTTTAGAACGTATTTTTTCAAACAGTGCTCTATAAGCAGGAAATTCTTTGTAATTATAATAATCAAAGTTTTGCAAATTGTAAATCAGACAATCAAAAACGAATATCGTTCGTTTTGATGTGTCTGACATGCTCGTATAACCCTCATTGCGCGACAAGCTCTTAAACTTAGCTCTTAAATCAAGCTCTTAATTAATAATCAAATAACTATTGAAGCAGAATACCACAAGATTTTTGTTAATCATTCAGTAGGTCTATGGTGGCGAAACACCTACTAATTACGATAAACTAAGACTAATTGAGACTTTAAGCACTCAGCTTTCAGTCGAGTTGCAAAAGTAGCCAGTAATTTTTAGCCAGGTCTAATGAAAGCGTCGCGAAAGGTTAGTTTTGTTCGTGTCTTCGCATTAAACAGATTGATCCCGACGCCTAGCTAAAGAACATCACTTAGTGTAATTAAAACCTTTAAAGATTTACAGCGAATATTTGGATCAAAGGGTAACGTGGTTGATTCCGAGTTTCGGAGATAAATTTATGTTCCCTCAGGTTCATTTAACTTGAAAACGTGTAGTCTGATCGGAACAGGTCTGTTGGTTGCCTAGTGGCTCCGTTGGTATCGCAATGAGACGGCGCCATCTTTATCGAGTAATTTGAAATTCAGAATTGGAAAATAGTGGATATTGATAGGATTTGTTTAATAAACGCCTATTTAAAAGCAGCATCTTGTCTCCGTTTGCACTTTTGATAAGACGATAGACATTTCACATCTATATGGTTAAAATTATTCATACGGTGATTGTGTTACGTAAGTAACGGCATTATGAGATTGAGGATTTACCCTCAGGATTGCCCTCAACCATTGAAGTAATAGGTAAAACTTCAAAAGATTTTTTTTTTAATTCTTGCTACATATTGTAAAAAGCTATTTATTTCTAAATTCAACTTGCACCGCTCATAACTTCTGTATCAATAAATCATAAGTTCAGCGGGCCACAAGCAGTTGTTACGTTCAAACAACTGAACTATCACGATTTCAATAGGGTAGTTTCCTAAGTCTGATTTTACATACAATTTCACAATTAACAGTAACATATAGGTAAATCAATAACATAAGTGAAATCGAAAATAAAATTTCTTATGAAATGAGACAATAATAGGCATTTGAAGTTAGGTGGGAAAGTCCATTTCTAAAGTGCGGAAATTCAATTAAAATACTATGCCATATTATTAATTACAGAATTAGTAGTAACTTTTACTATGAAAACATATTCGTAAACGCAACATTTGATATAGCTGCTGAACAAAGTTCTTACGATATGCGTACAGTACACAGAGCGGTGACGTCATAGCTCTGTGCGACATTTGTATGAAGCGTTTTGAGCTCGCCCAAATGATGTGCTGTTGAAACTGCAATATCTCCGAGAGTTTTCTAAATATCAAACCATTCTTTTAACAGCACCTTTGCAATTGTGTGGTCCATCCATTTATCAAAAAATAAAAAAATAGGAAACTACCCTATTCTCACGATTTCGTACTAATGATATTTCGAGCATCGATCATGCTATGTCGTAATTAATTATTACTCAATCCAAAGAATGTTCCAAACCTCAATAATTCGGGATAATTTGATTACAAAAAAAAGAAGATTGAAAATTGTTCGTAACAACGCCACCTTTTGTATTGTAGTTATTTGTATCAAATAAGCGATTATTCTATTTTATTGATGTCATATGAGTATATGGATTTTGATAACTTTTCTATACTGCCACGCTGCCAGCAGTAGTTTTGAAAAACATTTTTTCCTAACTGACTACGATGATGGCCATGAGTTTTCCTTGTCTTCATCACCTCTAATAATAAAAACATTTTTAGTTCCCCCCCCCCCCCCTACTATCTAGCTTTAAAATGCTTCTCTCACTTTAAAAAATAAACTTTGTAAAATGTTATCAGTAAAAAGCTATAGGTATATATTATGCAGCACTGGACTCGTGTTCATCTGATTAAAGACACTGCTATCGTGTATAATCACTATGCACGATAGTAGTGGTCTCAACTTTTTGTCCTACCTACACCTGAACTGTATACTAACATAGTTTTTTAAGATTTTATTATTACTAACACTATGGATTCTGGTCCGAAATAAACGATTTTTATATCTCTCCACAGTATTGAAGTTGCTCACGAAATGGAGATATAATATTTCCCATTCAGGTACCCCTTTTAGTATTTCAAGTCTTACATCCTGCATCCATCTAGTCCTTTCCACCATTAGACGAATGAGGCGTTCCTAATAAATTCCTCTTTTTTTTTCAGGTAACCAATCTCTTAGGCCAGAGGAGGTCGGAGGCATAAAATTCAATGAGGTAACCTTAAATAGGTCGGGCTATGCGTCCGCACGCCCTTGCCGCCTAGAGAGTCCCTTCAAAAAGGATTTCAGGTATCGCCTTGGTTCGTCAAATTAACCGTAGGTACTTTTTCCAGGCGAGTGCCACCATACACCACTGATAATTAATCCTCAGTTACCGCCCGCATGTGCGATAGAGATTGATCGATTTCTTTTTTGCAATTAACTCACTTTACAACACCGAGTTCGTTCGAATTAAAAACTAATACAAATACCGTTAACTTATAACGTTAATTACGTCTGAAAAAAAACAAGTCTGCGTAACTAATATAAGTTGGGCGAGCACTCTTAAATGCCTCTTTCAACACACCCAGACCGGCCAATTCAGCAGAATTTACAATCGAATCGGGAATCGAATTTCCAACTTTACGTGCTCAAGTTAACGCACTCTAAATTTCAGCCAGTGCTCTTGCGAGTTCATTGCATCGTAAAATTTACCTACCTACGTAATACGTACGTTCGTATGTAAAATTGACGCATATTATTATGAACATTTAAAATTTATCACTGTTAATCCGAATACTCGAAAGAACTGCTCTCTTTGAACATAGCTGAAAACTTCTAAATGAGCAAAATTTCAGTATCTACCAAAAGAGTTTTAACAAAGCCGATGAGCTCGTGAATACAAATTGTCTGCAATCATTCATTTCGCCAACAAATGCACCTGAATTAATAACGCGGTATTACTAAACAAAACGTAATTACCCATCAAATCTAATCTTAACCTGGTTGCGACGTTGATGGAACGTCGTATAAACGTGGTATAATTCGCCCCATCTTTGCCGGATGAATTTTAAATTGTGCTTAAGCCGACGGCCGTTCGTGCCTCACAGAGTATGAACGATGTCTCTCACATATCAACCAGGATAAACCGACCTCCCATCCCGTACATTGTCTCCCACAAACCAGACCTTTAACGACTAGACCGTATACCCATTATAATTTGACCCGCCTCGTTATTCAACGCACCTAGCATTGGGAGTCCATTTTGAATGGATGCAGCAATTATAATGAAATTGAAGCAATCTCTATTTTCCGGTGGTAATATAATTGTGATATCATATAAGTGCAGTGCCCCGTTAGGCACAGTGATGCAACGGTACAATGGACGGATTTCCTAGCTTCGAGACTCGGCTGAGTCAGGAATCCCGAGTGTTGTAAATGGTTTTTGCTGGTAGCATTTTGCACAACTCTGTGAGAAATGGTTAGAAATCCTTATAGTTCTTAGGGTTTAATGATAATGATTGCAACTACTTTAATTATTCATGCAATGCAATTAGGTAGCAAGCAATCTATACTAGTAGTAGGCGCATTAGTAAGAAAACTATTTAAAAAAGACGTGTGGCACTCGGGGACTGCCGCGGTATAGCTAGTTATTGCATAGCATCGTCCGATTTCTGAGCAGCTCGTCTCGATTCGTGCGAGTTTCGTAGAGTCATACAATACGTCATATCGCACGCAAACACCGTGCCGAAGTCTACCGAACTGAAACGACGTTAGACGATTGTGAGGTTTTTTTCGTTACGGAATTTATTGGTTCGGTGACCGCGCTCAAAGCCCGCGATAAAAGCTATGCAATAGCTTAAAAAATAACGGCCTTCCTTTGGTAATAAACTCTTGGTTGAAAGCTAAAACTATGGAAAAAATGTTCCCAATAACAAAAAAATCTTTATTAACGATTTCCCCATTTTAACCAGGTTATGTTTACAGAGGTAATATTGACGAAGCCTCCACGGAGTGACGTCAGGAATAACACTTCTGACAGGACCACTAAACGCATTATTGTCAGTCAATTTGGCCGCGGTCCAATACCGCGCTGTGTACTTAGATCAAACATCCAAATGGAGAAGACATGTGAACAAAAAGCATACTAAATACATGAAATGAAAGACGTGTATGAACTTTCATACCTACTTAAGTAAACGGTGTACACCGAAAAATTCCACAAATTGTCTTACTAAAAACGCTAAAGCTGTTGAACTGATTTTAATGGAATCAGGTACACATAGTTTGGAGACTGAGAAAGAACTACGCACATTAAATAATTTTTTTTCTGCTATATTTTGTATCAGGCTTGACGTTATCTCTGTTTGTATTCATTCTCAAAGTCAGCAGTTTAGGTGACCTAGGTGTCGTTTTTCGATATAGAATGATAGGCTTTGTTCACGTTACTACATTGAGCTACGTATAGTTTACGATGAATCGGTGACTGAATATCGACATTTAAGTTTTTACAGAGTAAGCTTTTAGAGAGAATAGTAAATGTAAGAATCTTTTTGACACTGTTTGCTATATTTGCCTTATCGTTGCTAATATACTTGGATGACATATGGGTTGATTATAAAACACGAACGTTTTCTTAATAAAATGGAGATTTACCCTTTAATTGTATTTTGTATAATATTGTAAGTTGATAAAATTTTCTTTTTAAGCATTTCAGATATTTTATGTCATAACATGTGTGAAAGCTAACTAATAGTAAGTTATCCAAGCAAATTTGCAATACCAGATTAATAATAATTTAGTTAACGCATAACTACTAACAGTAGAAACCTGAGAACGTGTTACGGGCACTATTATGTTTGTCGATTGCTTGAATCAGACCATTTAAGCCCGTATCTCAGATTACACACATCCGCGCGGTCACCAATGAATCATAAAGGACGAAGGTATTAAAGGGGGAGATAAGGACTGCGAATAAGAAGGAACAAATGAATCTAAAAATAGCGTAGAGAATGATGCAGTAATCAATGCAATTGATGAAGTGCAAGTAATTGTAGTACGGTTGTACGAACAACACAAGACTGAAGACTTGAAAGGATTGACATGTGATTTATATGAAGTTTTTTGTTTAGGTTTATTGAAGGTCAGATATTAATCAATCTATTGTTATTTACTTTCATGGTCGTGGCAAAATGAATAAGATGAGACGGAAGACGATGTATTCATTTCAATGTGAGTAATGCACATTAATAAATTTATTGTCCAAAAAGAAATTGATCAACTAAACCGTTGCCTTATCGCAAACAGTCAGTTTGCGACTAACGACGTGAAAGTCTGAAACCTATTTAAAATATAAATTACGAATATGTTTGAATTCATAAATTTCATATGTAACCAAATCTAATTTTCAAAAAGTTTGTTAAAATTTCATTGAGACAAATTGTTTCCGTACCGCAGCGTTCTCATTTACGCGCAGTTGTTATAATTCCCGCCGCATTTATGACGTGACACCTGAGTCGACTCACGTGGCGCAAAAACGATAAGGAAAACTTCGGCAAAACGTACAAATGAGTAATTTACGCTCCCCGTAAATTCCAAAACATAATAATTCTAATGAAACAGCAATTTCGTTCGTAATTTCGGCTTACACGTGTTAAGTTGACACACGGGACTAATACGTTTCGATTTATGCCAACATTGCCACCGCTGGCGTACAGCAAACCCTATTAACCTCGAACACGTACCGATAATTATACGAGCTGGATGAGAGCCCAGCCCAGCAGACAAATAACCCAATCTCGCGCGGGAAGCATAGGCGAGTGGGTGCTAACGCAAGCTTAGTCGTTCAGGAGGACATCTCTATCCTCGTCTTAGGGGATTCTGATTTTTCGTCTTTATCTTAGTGCTTACCTTATCATATCTTCATTCGAAAGATTTGCAAGACACTAAAACGTTTAGTTATTGTCAGGAGACATTTTCGAGTAGCAACTTTAGTCCAGTCTTCAATTACTGTCTAGGCTGACACTAGAAGTTTGAGAAATTTGAAAAAAGTTGCCGCGACTGGATAGCCTACCTAATTTTCATAATGTATTCTTCCCGAATTGCTTTCCTTTGGTTGTATGACTTCCAATCAAGTCTGAAAAAACTTTACATGGCAAAGTATACCCTACCACGTCAGAAAACGAAAAAAAAATTACTAGAAGAAGCGCCACTTGATTCTGCACCTAAACGCGAAAATTCGTTCGCACACCTCAATTTTAAAAGATGGCAGAATACTGAATCATTTTATCCCGTTGAAAAATTCGTACAGTACGGCGTTCTGGAAATTTCCTGGCTGGAAAGAGGAAGAAAATTTTAAGCGGCCTCTTGAATATTCTGAATTTTTAAAGGCGAGGTATGTCTTTGGCTCAGATCGCATCAAAGTTACGTAATCCCCTGTGATAGACGAGCCGTGCGACTCGGTCGGCCAATATGTAGTTTCAAATGATGCGGTAAGAACCAGCGGAGTATGCCCGATGGCAGCCGGGGCCAGGGTGTAATCATTGAGCAAGATAAGGATTACATCGCTCGTATTATGATAATGCTATCTAGAATTCCTGTGCCGTTTGATCACCACTTGTGACTCTTTAGTATCGTTGTCGATTTAATGAAAGTAGTAATACAATTTACTTGTCGAATATTACAGTGAATTTTGTGTTTTAACTAATGTCTATCAGAATTGATTCATTGTGATGAACTATAGAAAAATATAGTATGAGGAAATTTGCTTGTTAATTTTCTTCACCCGATGATTCATAACTCCGCGCTATAAATCATCGCGTAGTTTACCAACCACAACATCTGTAGAAAATACTATTTTTACTATGTCCATGAGACACTTAGTGCAATCATCAACTTAATTGACGCTTAACGTTGCTAGGACGGGCTAACATGTATAATCTAGTCTATCCCGGATAATCGTCCGGGCTGGGGCGCGAGACTGATGTCGCGGCGGCGGAACAAATAGTACCCGGATTAGAGCAGCCTTTATTAACTGGTGTTGTTTGCTGTGCTTCGGTTCTAAAGTTGTTAGTACTAATAGGTCACATGTTGGTTCATGTTTTCCTAGTTGGAGGAGACTGGGAATAAGATGGGTGGTTTGTACAGAAAATAGATTGGTAGTCGTTACTATTTCTTGATAAACAAACCATAATTTTGATTAAGCCTACTTTCTCAAACTATTGTAGGTATCCGTTTCTGCAATTTTGCATAAGTATTAATATCCGTAAATTTATGTAGATTATAGATACCTTAACATAATAATTAGCTACGTTACTTCGTCCTTTTGTCTCCAACAATGATTGTCAATGCCTCAGTCCACACGGCTTAGATTTAACTAAAATTTGCATACAACTTTGTCTTTGCTGCCTTGAAGTTGACAGACAATACGTAAGCAAGTAGCCTCAACAAAACCTTTTTTGTTCAGCCCCAATTATTCCGGCTCTAGAGCATTCCTCATTACCATTTGCAATCTTCGGGGTCCCTCTGCATTTTCAACTGCGTGATTTGATTATGCCTGCCTATCTCCCCACCTGCATTTCCTTAGGGATTCTCTTCCAACTCCTAACTGTACGTATCCAGGGGGGGGGGGGGGGAAACTTGTTTGCTTGCGGTAAATGTTCCATTTGTTTCACCTATTAAGTTGATTGTGCAATCTTTTGTAGATAGAATATTTAATTAATTGCTGATTGTATGGAGGTTTGTTTTGATTTAGCTTGCTTAGCAACTTCGTGGAGAAAATGTTTAAGATTACGTTTCTGTGTTGGGCACTACTATTCTGTATAGTACAGTTCTTTGATTGGCTCATCAGTAGTAACATTCAAATGAGATTATTAAACCAGGAACTGGTTTCTATTATACATACATATCCCGATACAAATCTTTCATCACTGCTCGAGTTTTTTAACGCATTATTGTTTTTTGCTTTGATTGCCTCACTAGTGCGTTAGGGATTGTCGCTTGCGCTAAGAATAGTGAATTCGATCCCCATTCATGATTAAACATGTATGTGATGTACGTGTATTTTTTAGGCTTGACTAAGGCCTGATCGCCCTAGTGTAGGGTAGGTTCGAACCCCTTGGTAGGGACGTATGAGGGCTAACTCATGTGATGTACGTACATTTTTTATAGCTTTTTTGTATAAATGTGTATATATTTGTCTGTACTGTAAGTTCCGATATCCGAAACAGATAGTGTACGTTGCTTAAGGAATCAAATAATATTGTTATCTTAATTGTTTTCGCGCTACTTTAAGCTCTCATAAGAATTCGAAATTGGAGAAATAGACATTCACGCGCGAATCTACATTAATGAGGTCTTGCTGCTCAATTTCTCGGTTGTATAAACCATTGAACTATCTAGGCGCTTGCGTCACCAATGCAAATTACTGTCATCATCTGCACCCCTCTCATTTGTTTTTATCTTGTCTTAGTATTTATTTATGTATTCTCAAAAAACTAGTCCCTACCTCCTCGCTTGCAGCATCCTGGATACAGAGTACCGCGGTGCATAATACAGCCGCGTCTGCACGTTTGCATTAGCAATTTGCATGCGCTCACCCGATGACACCGAGCAATTAACGACGACGATTGTGTGTGGTCCCGGCTTTATAATGCGACATTCACTTCATTTTCATTGCTAATGTTCGTGAGCGTTGAGACATTGCTAGTGTAAATACTGGTTTCAAGATTTCGTGTTCCTTATTTAAATATATGAACGGATCTTTGTAGAATTCATTTGTTTGCAACTTCTTGTTTACCTAAGTACGAATCTATGTCCCTATAAGGGTGTGTGCTAAACTTATTTATCTAACTGAATGTATTTTGATGAAGTCTTTCTCTTAATGACAGTCGAGGCGAGGTTAGATAATAAATAATTTCTATTATATCTTGTTAGTCTCATTCACTCAGTCTTGTCAAAACCTATTGATCATCTATTGATAACATAAAGCTGTGTTCAATCGTCCTTTCAATTTAGCTAACAGCTAGCTTGCCTATTGGTGTCTTGTTACTAGTACTCGGCTTACATACCGCCTTAAGATATTTATCTGAATAAAGACCGAACATCCTTCAAAATGTTATACATTATATTATTCTGCTTCCGTCAACGAATCTCCAACCTTGTTTATAATCACCTTTTTTATTCTTATGTTTGTGTCTGCACAGTCATTATGACATAATACACTTTAACAGCGGTGAATCATTTTATTACTCACAAGTATAACAGTCACGTCTTTGCATTGCAAAATACTTATTTCACTCAATCTACAAGGTCATACAAAAATTACACACAAAGAGGAATCGTAACTGTACACTTACCGCTATTTAGTATCGGATTAATCTCTCATATAACTGTACTGTTAATTCGTCTATTGTAGGAATTCAAAACCTATGATCCATCGCTGTTGCTTTAAAATAAATCTTTTATTTATGTGCCAGTCGTTGTTTATCATTTTTATTTCTCTAACCATTGTCAGTGTGGTCGTAACATTTTTACAACGATACGCCATTCATGTCAGAGCGGGCATAAAAGTGATATCATCCTCTTAATCGCGTCTAACTGCAACAAAGGAACGTTGAGCACTTTGTCACCTTTTTGCTAGTTAGGGATCAGTGGGTAAATGAAGAGTACGAGTTTAGTCATGTTAACCAAATTTTTTTTGTCCAAAGTTGTCTCAAAGTCCGAAATGGCATAACTATAATAAAATTGGTAAAGAGTAGAGTGTAAAACTGAATATCAATAGTTTTTATTTTGACTGTTAAATTGCAATGTTTAGAAAGTAGAACATGAAGATCGAACATCGATCTTATTTATTCAATCGAAGTTACAAGATTTCAAATTACAAAGTTATTAATAAGATAAATGTAGCGTTGGTAAAAAAAGTAGAACATGTATCTTATCTTACAAAAAACTCTGATTAAAGTTAATAAATACAAAGCTGATTAATAAAGATGAACTGTAATAATAATTACATTTTGAACAAAAAATCTAACGAATGGCGACTGCTCAAAAACACATCCTGTTCCAAATTTAAAACATAACAAGATCAAAAGGCACTTTCTTTTGATCTTGTTTCAACTTGTATCTTTTTGTTTTGTAAAGCTTGAACTTGACAATTATATTCCTTTTATTGGGTCGGCTAATGAAGAACACATATTTGCTATTGTCAAGGCAGCCATGTAACATAGCCAGCGTTCCCACGCTAACACAGTACAGATGAGGAAAAAAGTGTACCAAACGATTTTATTAATTCTTCATAGAGACAATGGATTATGATGAGTTAATTACGTGTTTTTGTTTGGTTTTGCTTAGAAGTTAATAATTTAAAATCGTGTAGTGGTTGAAAACATCCAACTATGAGGAGTCTCGAGTTAAATTAAATGGGTGCATAAAGCTTTTAGAAAAGTACTATACTCGTACTATTGTATACGGTTAAACAGTGGACGCAAGGTGGTGAGGAATTTTAGTCAACACCTTGCAAATACAAAACATCGAAGTTTGTGATGGCGACTGTCCACAAAGTGGTTTACCAAAAGAATATTTTATTTCAAATGAAGTCAAATTTTGGACATTTTTTATTTTATTTTCAAAACTTATGTTCTCACCAGTCAAGTTACGAGTCCAATCGAACCTCTTTGTTGGTTCGCAACTGCGTAGGTGTTTCCTTGCGTTCTGCTTAGAATATCTACTGCTGACGTCATCGAAGCATATACATATAGCCTTTATCATTGCTTTTGTCACCAATTACGATATTTGCCTACGATTCATACGGAAAATAACACTGCATTATTTATTCTATTGGTTGCAATTGTCGTGTTAATTTACATAGAAGTTAGAACAATTATTTGGAAGATAAAATCTTTTGAACACCAATGTGTTTTGTTGTACTTATGACATAATATTTTACATAATACATTATATGTATGTGTTGTATGAATTATTTTAATACTGAATGCCGCTTTTAAAGGTTATTTTTATCGCTACATAGTATAAAACAAAGTCGCTTTTTTTTTTCCTAACTGACTAACGATGATGGCTTGGAGGAGCCTTGTCATCATCACCGGGCTTGCGGGGGAGCGGATGGCTCTCACCCCTAAAAACAAAGTCGCTTTTTCTGCCCCTATATCCTATGTATGCTTAAATGATTATAACTACGCAACGGATTTTAATGCGATTTTTTTAAATAAGTAGAGGGATTCATTAGGAAGATTTTAATGCATAATATACCGAAGCGAAGCGAGAGCGCGGGTCACTAGTTTCAAAACGAAACGTTTAAATCGAATGAGATGCAGAAATATCGTTAGACTCTTGAACTCTTACGTGCCTATATTCGAACGCTAGACTCAAACTTCACTAGTAATTTGCCATACACTTAACAACGTGTGTTAGTAAAACTAATATGAAGTACCTAAGATACTAACTTGCTTTACGTTACAAATCCACTTTGGATTATACCAGCCAAAAAAAAAACAATAAAACCGTCGTTCATAGTACTTCCGAGATCGGCTTACGTCACGCACGCAGTAATGACTGAATCGGCCGGGAGGGTGTTTAAACTTTCATACAGATATGCGGACAGTCCCGTGTCGCTTAAAATACCGGAGCCGGTGCACAAACTATTCAGCGATAGCCGGATTCCCGCCGTAGGACCGCGGCCCGGGTAGGGGCGCCAGTTATTGGGTTAGAATGCGGACATTTCGCATGAGAGATTTTTGTACTACTTTTGTGAATTAGTGTATTCAAACTGTTTCTGTACTAAACAGGACCTTTTTGGCATGATCAGGACATTTGGCCGTTATTACGCGTAACGCAAATGTGGTAAAGGAATAAAAATATCAAATATTACGTACATAATTATCTTAGGGTGACACAATTCTTTGATATTGGTACAGATCGACAAGATCACTTGACAGTCTAGATCCTATTAAAGATAGACTAGAAATGAAAACAATTTTGCGACTACGACGCTGAATATCATTTCATGTGTCCGCCTAACATCAGTCGTATAGCCAACCTACGGTCGATGCATAATGGACGAAACGCACGACAAATTCGGATTACCGACCTGTCCGAATCGGCGGCACTCGGACTTTCGGAGTAAGCCGGTTGGCGAGGGAAAAGTTGAGGGGAAATCGGGAATTCCCGATTGTGTGACGCCGTGTGGCTACGCTACGACGGATGCCGGACGGTTTTCAAATTATTGGACTAGCTATTTAGACTATTCTTATTGTTACCTCTCTAGCGAACGAGAAATCGTGAATAATATGACCAAGAAACGTAAGATCCTTTTTGAAAATTTGAATATAATTTTACTATATTTCTCGTGTTTGTTTGTCACTATTTCTAATGACATTGTTTTTTTTTGTTACAGATTTAGTGATGACAGCTCACCTAATGAGACAACTTTCCTGGTACGTACAGACACGTCATACTGAAATACGTTTTACCACAGAAAGAGAATGCATCAAAATTACACATTTTCTAAAAAAATAAAACCTAATACTTTGGTCCTAGAAAAAGTGCTTAAAACATAGTAGAAACATTAACATAATGTTTGAATGGATTGTTCGTGCTTACTCTACTAAGTCTAATGTTTCTTAGCAGACTTAGTAAACAGATTTATTAGTTATTTAATGCCCTACCCATTGCGCCGAGTGGTTAAAATGATAACAAATCGCTAATAATTCGAATAAACCTAAAAATAAATATAAATACTAATACTAATAGTAATACTAATAGTAGTAATACTAATAGTAGTAATACTAATAGTAATCTTAAAATCGCATCGATCACCCCCCTACCTTGCTCCAATAAAACGCACCAAAAAATATCCCCCGCAAAATATCGTAGCCGCGATATCGTAGCGATTTCAAATCGTGTAAAAATACGACGGTGATCCATCGAGGCGCTCCGATAGCGACCTAATACCGGTAATGGAAGAAGCGTTCGATTTTCCGAGTCGTTTGCCGCCACTCGATATCGGAATATCGTGCGATTCCGAATATGCACCTCCTAAACCATAAGTTCTTTGAGCTCGCCCGATAGTTAAGGGAGAATGGCTTCGAAGTGGATCAGATGGCAATATCGATGGCTCGTCTCTTTGTTTACATACGTGGCTTTGAGCCATTATCAGCCAAATTGAATGGCGCTCGATACATTGGGCTCTACTTAATAGCGTGTGCCTTGTGTGTGACTAATAAAAAATATAATTATTAGTGCTTCCATTTTGAGTTGGTTTATTGTTAACTATAAAACAATTTTTTTAAATAATAGGTCTAACTTTAAAAATGAAAACTAAATTTAAATACAATTCTAACTTATATTAGGAAACCTTTACACGTATACATATACTATATACCTAGTATACACTATGTTACCGTACTGATACTCGTTTTGCGTCATCTCCTCAAATCCTTATCAGTATTTAGGGGTCCCTGATGAGCTAAAATTGGGCTGTAAACTGTAAAGTGGGTCAAAGTTACATTTCTATGTGGTATCTTATCTTTACACCAAGCTTATGACTTTTACATGTTTCATAAATATACCTACTTTGGCAAAGTGTGGTGTCTCTTTTGATGTAAAATTGAAAAGGGGATCAGCGAAAGTATACATACATATTTTCGTGACGTTTTTTTTAAACATTTGAGTAGTCTAAATTTATAAAATTTTATTTTTTGTACATTGGTAAACTGAATATGTCTATGTTACATATTATAATTACAACTGAATATGTGTATATTTTATATTTACCATGTTGTTTTATTCAATGAGCCTCTGATATTTTGGCACTGTTGCAAGCGCCATGATCACGTGCTCATTAAAATAAAACAACAAGTTAAATATCTTGGACATATTCAGTTTTCTAATATGCATGAGCGTTTAAAGTTATTTTTGGATCATATTATTAACTTCTAACATTAGGAAACAGAAATACATAGTTTTATCAAAAACGTTCGGAACAAAGGTACGTAGGTATACTTAACTTAGTAAATCAAACATGGGCTGTCGATATCAGACCGTACTTTGCTAAGCTAACAAATGATAAGAACTGGAAAGTGTGTCGAGCTACCAGCCCCCGTACATGAAACACATTAATAAATACACGTTCATTCAGAAACTTGCTGCAACTGCGTATCTAAGGATGCCCTAGTTGCATCGAGTAGTATTTTCTCGATTACGATTTACTCCTTTTTTTTCCTAACTGACATACGATGATGCAGCACCGGACTTGCGAGGAAGAGGATGGCTCTAATAATTTAATCCGAATCATCAATGCGAGTTATATTTTTCGGCCTTATTCTGAGTCTGTATCGATTCGTAAGACAATTTGCAAATAACATCACATTTGAATTCAAAATTGATGTTCAGTGTATTGTAAATGTAAGTATTAACTTTTATAATGATACAACTTTGTAATTTTTTTTTAAATTTTGGTATAAAATAATATAAATAAATAACATACAACTTTGAATCTTTACATTTAATGTATATATATTAATAATATTTTGAAAAAGCCAAGGCTTATCTAGACATTTTGAGTCATGCGCTGTATCGATATGAATCGAATATCTATTTAACTAGATTGTATCGATATAATCGCAACCCTATCGATACACAAACATCGTAGCTACCCCAGTTGTTCTGCTGCCCCACTTCCCGACGCAAAGAAGGCAGCTAATACACAATGAAAGGTGAACTGTAACTTGGTATATTCCGCGAATCTGTTTTGTTGTTTATTTTTATTGTTCTACTTGTTTAGATGTTGATGGAGTTGTTTGTGGGTTAGTTAAAGTGGCGGTTGCGGCTCGGTTATGATAACTTTGTTCATTGTTCAACTAATTGTTGTACTGTTGTTCGATACTGGTTTGATGAATCGGGCCGGTTTGTTATCAAACCTGAGCTTTTTGGGTTACTGGACCGTTTGTTTTGGCTAGTCTCTCTGAAATCAGATTTCTTTACTTGTGACTGTAAGGATGTGATCATCACTAGGTTAGAATAGATATGTTATGTAAGTAATATTCATAATGTACGAGAGATGTCTGGGGAAAAATGACAGTATATTTTCAGAAAGTTTTGTTATCACCACAAATTAAATTCTAAATAGTCTAAGTGGACTAACTTACTTAACTTTTTAAATGGATGAAGCTTTGATAGAACCGTCGTCGACTGATATACATCTAATAATACCTTATTTTCTCATTGCAATTAATACATACGGTTAATATAGGCTGAAATAGTAAATCAGTGATGAACATGCAAATATGGTCCTTATTAGTTTGACACAAAGTCGCAAATGCGGAAGTTCCTTGGATATATATTGAAGTATCGAGCAAGGACAATCCTCCTTCCATCGGTTGATGTTATTAACAATGTACAAAGGCAAGTTATTGGATGAACATGAACTTAGTGAGTAATATGATTCGTAACGCTTCCCAAATACGTAACGAAATGTTGAGTTCAAAGGATCTAATATCAAAACTGCTTTTGTGGGGATAAAACTAATAAAAACAGCCTGCGAACGTGGACGGTGCGTTCCGCTCGCATTGAAAGACGCCCGAATTTCAAATGAATGGTAAGCATATTTATTTAATTTCTTTTTTTTTTTCATTTAAAAACCTCAACTGTATGTTTAAATATCAAAATATATTTAAAAATACGAAATGTGATACATTTCAAATATCAGAATACATAGATAATATAATTCCTATAAGTACTTACACTTTCTTGAACTGCACAAACTTGTGAGCGTTTGTTCTAAGAAACGTTGAGTGTGGGATAGTTCACTTGGAATGCCAATCAAGAACTAGGACGTCTACTAATAACTCTAGAGCGCGCCAACTTGTCCAGTTATAACATACATTCCATGTAATCCTCATTGCATCTCATAATCGTCATTCTTTAAAATTCGACTTAAAGGGCAACATAAAAAAATAATTCAGAGTTAATTTTATTTATTGTAAAATACACAAAAATCTAAACCAACATCGTATTATTATCTATCATCAAATCAGAGGGCAAAAGAATAAAATCGTCACACAATAGAAACTAGTTACGGCGGCCAAAACTCTTCAATATTCAAATACGTACTTCTAAATAATTATACTGAAATATTGATCAGTAAAAAAGGCTAGTTTACATGGTAGCAACAAAAAAAAAAACACTCCACAAAAGCATCACTTACGGCAAAGTATCTTCAATATCCCAAGTCTCGTCTCTGTCAGTTGCAAGCGGAACGCACCGCCTCCCCCTGCCGACGAGTTTAACACAATAATTTCTGGCCGAGCCATCAGAGACAAAGCGGACGCATTCTTCCGTTGGCCGGAAACGTTTTTTGATGCAAAGCCAGAGGCGATTCTGTTAGGAAACAGCAGAAGACAATGGATGCGGGGATGTACCCTAAATCAATGAGCGCGGTAGCTGGCGCAAGTTACGAGGAAAGAGATGGGTGTTTTTAAATACGGAACGACCTACAAAAATGCGACTCACTAAAAATTACAAAATAATACAACATATAATTATCACGGTATGAATTTGATTTGATGAGGATCTGATGATCCTGGACTGGTGAAAATGGGACCACACTGAACTCTGTCCAACAAAAAAAAATTTGAAATCTGTCTATAATTGATGAAAATATCGGTGAACGTAAATAAAAAAAAATATTATACATACAGACGAATTGAGAACTTCCTCCTTTTTTGAAGTCAGTTAAAAATGATATTCAAGATTTGATTCCGAGCAAAGTTGCTTCAGCCCCAGAGGAAACGTCGACTTTTAGTTCAAGAAACTAGCTAATCAGACAACCATTGGTTTAAGTTGACATACTTTGTAGGAAAGGGATATCATCAATCTATAATTTCGCTTTTTGAAGTAATTGAAATGTTTTAAATACTCGTATTATTCCATTTTTCATTGTAAGATTGAACGTGATTATGTCTCCTCTGATCTAAAGTACAATAATTTATTTCTTTTTCTTTGCACAATACATACATCTAAATCTATTCTTAAGCAATACTCTGGACTGCAACCCATTTCTATTAGACAAATCGCAGTGCCAACTTTGACATAATAACAATCCGTCCGTCCATTCAAACTAAGAGCCATTCCGTCGGCATTGTGTCCATTCGCTCGTCCCACTTGGGCCACCATCGAAATGACGTGTCCCCTTATTGTCCCGTCCCGAATCCCGGGATTCAATCTGCGCTCCCGTTATTTAGCTGACTGATGACAAATTAGGCTGTAGTTTATGGATATGGATGTTAGGTGCAAGGGGAACAAAGACCATCGGCAGAGTCAGGATAGATGAGTTGATATTGTTTCAGGGGAATAAAAGACGAACATGATTCTTAACGAATGATAGGTATCATATTATTAAGGCAATATACTTTTATTAGGCACATAAATAGATGGTAGAGTTCGTATCCGTCCAATCGGGTGATTTGACAGTTTATTTATGACAGATGCTGATTATGAAAAATTCTATATTTGACAGATTGAACATATTAAGAAAGATTCTACATTTATGACAGATATAGTAAAGCTGGACAGCGCTGCCATCCACATACAATACAAGCGCTGGTGGCTCGGACTAAGTGGTTTAGCTCCTCATTTCTGCTCCGTGCCATTAAGGCATGGAATGCCCTTCCAGCTCATGTTTTCCCTCCCTCCTATGATCCCGGGCTCTTCAGGCGGGGCGTGAAACGGCATTTAAGCAGGCCTTCAGGATGAGTGCGACAGGCTCAATACGATCTATTGTGCCTGTTGACCTCATAATATTATTTGGATCTCACTACCGCTTACCATCAGGTGGAATGAGGTCATCTTGTTAGACTTTTTTAAAAAAAAAGTAAAACTATTATTATCATAGATCAGCCATAAGTAGACCATGACGCCAAACATAGAATCTGTCAAATGTGTACTAAAAGATTTCAGCTATGTTATTCACGCCGTTTGTCTATGTGATGTGATCTTAGTCAATATTTATCATTATTTTATTTGCTTCGCAATATTCGTCCGCGGTAAATACATCCGTATCACTATTGTTTAATTATTCAAATAATTACACGGTAACAGATATCCCTGGGGAGTATCTGTTTCATTATAGATTGAGTGTGATTAGAATTCGTCGCGTTAATGATAGTCAATCCGGCTTAATGAGCCGTTATTAAATGTAATTAATTCGGAATATACTTATTATTAGTGTTGTTAGGTTCTTAGATAGGATTAACTGTTATCAGATCTATTAAAGCTAATGTTACAATTGAAGATGGTGTTCATTTGGACTCGCATATATCGGGAAGTGCTAGTTGAATTAGGAGTTATTTAAGTGTTGAACAGTCTATTTACATAGGAAGCTCTATTTTATTTTTATTATCGCTCTTAGACTGTTAAGGCATGCTTTACCGTTCACAACTGGATTAACATAAGAGATACCTAATCAATGCGATTGATAGAAGAGATAACCTTTTCCCTATATTACTTTGCTTCTTATGTAGGTACTACTTGGTAGTAAAATTAGTCTTTATGGGTCTACACGCGATATTAGGAGTAGCAAATTACATCTATTTACTGCAAGACGTTTCGACTGGGTTACATCAAACGTGGTAACTCGTGATATAATTTTAGTGTAATGGAACGCGAAAGTCTAAAATCTTATACTACTTGGTAGGTACATTACCTTCTGTCTATAGTAGCATTGCTTAACGATAAATGCTTTGTAAATACATTCGAAGCCTAACGTAGACAGTGTAATCCCAGCTTAATTGTCCGGAGCTTTCATCGGTGTGGACTTGGATTAACTGGGTAACGCTTTTGTTTAAAGTTAAATATATGCATTTATTTATTTACGTACATTTCAGTTCATTTCAAAATTTTCTACTGCTTATAAAAAGCACAGTGGTGTGCCAGATCGCAGCACATGACAGGAAGTGATCTCTGCCTACCCTTTTAGGAAAAAGGTGTGATTTTATGTATGTATGTATTATTTGTGCAAACACTACACAATTGAAAAAAAACTTACGTTTATAAAGTTTACGGATTGAACTCGCGTGTAATATTCTAAACATAATAATTTAGTGACCCGACGTTTGGAGCTTATGACAGGGATATTTGTTATAAGATGTTCTATTTCAAATGACTGACTCGGCGGAACAGTGGTTAGTGACTCTGGCTGGCGGTTCCGAGAGTTGTGGGTTCGATTTCCACTCGGGACAGATATTTGTGTGACGAACATCGGTCTTTGTTCCGTGTCTGGGTGTAATTATGTATTTATAAAAATATATGTATGTATATCGGTCTCTGACGCCCATTATACAAGCTTAGTTTGGGGTCAGATGACCGTGTGTGGAAATGTCCCAGATATTTATATTTATTTAAATGTGTAGTGTTCGCGGAAATAACAGGCATACTACATTCAGCTTTTTTGTCTTAAAGATTATTAAATTATATTTTTTATCGGTTATGTGCGGAACCTGGTATATTTTTCTGTGGAATGTGGTACGTCTTCCTTTTACTTTCAACCTACCTATATGCACAATGAGATATTAAATTATATCACAAACGTTGTCAGCATATAAAATCGTACGTTACAGGTAAATATTGTCGAAAAACTCATATTGTGATACCAGCTTCCGCATGTTCCGAAAATAAGATGAAATATTTTTAAACGTTTTCCCTTTGGGGTAACGTTGTGCGAAATGATCAAAATAATAAAATTCGCTTCGAGAAAAACAATCAGTATCAACAAACAGACGTATAATTCAACGGAGTCGCATAAAATCATTTTATAGTCTGTGCAATAAAAAAGTAAAGATGAACTCCGGTGCAATAACGTTGGCAAAACGTTTTTACGCTTCGCAACTGACAGTTGACATTTGGATGCGAGAACTCGATAGCAAAAAACGGTTGCGCAACGTTACATCTACTCGTTACATAATGCATCGATTGTTTGATACGGATCGTAGGTGAAACTGTATCTTTTTCTGAAGCTATAACCTTTCCGGATTATGAAGTGTATTTGTGTAGAAGAAAGTGTATTAATATCGTACTAGAGACCCACCCTTGCTTCGGTTATATTTATTTATACATAAAAAAATATTCCTCTTAAATCCCTCTATCTATTAAAAAAAGCGCAACAAAATCCGTTGTGTAGTTTTAAAGATTTGATCAGACATATGGTAAGACAGACGCGGGAAGCCACTTTGCTTTATACTATTAGTGATTAATAATTCTGTCAAAAATATATGAAGTACGTTTTATATTGCAGAGAAAACATCAAGGTTTTTTGGCACTTTAATAATAATTAATATCTAGTTACTAGATTGAAATTAAGGTTAAATTATTTAAAATATTTATTTCACTGCTCAATCAAAAACGATTCTGAGAAATTTAATCATAGCATCATTCAATATCCCAGAATCGTTTTGTTGTTATATAGGCTGTTGTTTAACAATCATATTTCGTATGTCGATAATAAACACTGGGACATAATAATTAAAATTATCTCAAACAATCAAAATAAAACGCTCGATTTCGCATGGTGGTCCCCGCCTTTTGCGTCACGGGTCGTGGCTTCGATTCCCACTCGGGGCAAATAATAATAAATATCTGGGACATTTCCACATACGGTAATCTGAACCCAAACTAAACAGAGCTTGTACTATGGGCGTCAGAGACTGATATATATACATACATAGATATTTATAAATACATATTCACACCCAGTCACGGAACAAACGCCGATGTTCATCCCACAATTAATTGTCCCGAGTGGGAATCGAATCCACGACTCTTGGAACCGCCAGCCAAGCTCACTAAGCACTGTTCCACCGTGCCAAATACGTGTGTGGTGAAAAGCGGCGTTTGTTTATGAAATCCGTAACGTAAGTGCTTGAGCACCATAGCACGATATCAGATGTTGTATAATATATTGGGTTTATAACAATAATCGGTTGAGAAATGGAAATGTGGACAGGCTAAGGCCAAGAAAGACCTTCCATGACCAAATAGTTGAAATTTTGTAGAAGGGTCGTATCAAAAGACCCAGATATTTATAAAGTACCCGTAATCGATAAGCATGCATGAAGAGATTGATGGATGCGAAAGAAGTGAAAGTGGTGTGCCAGGACTGTAGCACATGGCAGGAAGTGATCTCTGCCTACCCCTCTGGGAAAAAAGCGTCATTTTAGGTTAAGATACCAACTCTCTTCACAATTAATTATTCCCTTTGCCAAAGCGCAGTATACAGTATACTGTGTGTGTATACACAGTACCGGGTCGCGTGTAGTCTCCGCCCTGTTATAGCCAACATCTGCACGCTTGCATTGTCACGAACGGTCCTGGGCCCTACTAAGGTATTTGTTGATCGTGAGGCTTCGAGACTTCGTACGTAGTTATCTATTGTTTTAGGTTTGATCGTAGTAATGCAGAAACGTAGCAGTAATCTATTGAAAGAGAAATATTTTAACAAATTTACGACTCTCACATTGAAATTATTAAATGTAATACAAGTGCAAAACAAGTTTTAAAAAAGTTACTTATCTGGTCCAATATTTATATTAAGAAAATGTTTAGCCAGAGATAAATTAAACATAATTTCCTTAATTATGTCTGAGTTCGACACATCTTTTAATGAATCGACGGAGATACCTTAAAAATTGTTTTCTCATTCGCATAATCTGTTTGCTAACTTTTATTTAGTTTATACGTCGTCTAATATTAAAATTCACATAGCCAACTACACGATACGTAATATCAAAGTACATTTTTAACTTTATAGGTGACTAGTGACCCGCCCTCGTTTCACTCTGGGTATATTATAAAAAAACCTTCCTCTTAAATGCTACTATCTGTTGTGTAGTTTTAAAAGATTTAAGCATACATAGGGACATGCGTAGAAAGTGACTTTGCTTTATACTATGTAGTGATTGTACCTGTGACGTTCGAGAATCCATCGAGTACCAATCGAGTGAACCTAGTGAGGGGCTTCTACCAAGTCTGCTCACGTGCTCCGAACTTCTTTCCTCCGTATCGCACTCACGGAAGTTACTCCCGAAGTATCGGCGAATCGGTGCTTTTGTGTGCGCCACTATTGCTTAATGCGCTTTACATGGTCGCTCGCTCGGATTAACTGTGAGATATTGGCGATTCGCTGTGTTACCGGTTTATATGGACGACGTACTCGTTGTAGCCGGTGCGAATGTGAATTTTCTATTTTTCGCACAGGTAATAAAATTTTATTTTGTTTGTTTTATTTTAGATTCCTGAGATAATATAGATTGTATGGAAAAATGTTTTATTTAGCACACAAATATAAATGAAACAGAATTATTATAAACCAAAAATACAATTCTGAAAATATACTTAACTTATGTGTGTGCTCAAAGGGAACCCACCCACTCAGCTTTGTTTCGAGGTTCCGTAGGGAAGCCTGATTATGTAGGTACAGTTTTGGATCATAATATGTATATCAAATTTAAATTGATTGGTTAATATGTAATTAAATTCAATTATATTTCATTAACTTTTAGTTCAGTTATAATTATATTCAGTGTGAACGTGAATAAATGTATGTCTTATTCGTTATCATTCATAGGTTCGTGGCGACGTGGGGAGGCCTATGTTCAGCAGTGGACAAACCTATATAAAACATAAATAGCAAAAATTCTTCAAATTTTTATATCCTTAATCATTCAAGCGTTTATACTACCTCTACTATGAGAAAGCTATGCCGATTAGGAAATATATTGATCCCAGGTCATCAAGTCATCATAAGACCGATGCCGTGTGAAAGGTGACAATCGCTGTTCAATATGCATTGAACTGCCCAGTTAACGGGAGATTGGACGGGGAATTCCCTGGATGCACGCAATGCACTTAATAGACAAACTGCGTTTACTATTAGTTTTGTGATCAAGTGTTTCCTACGTATCGGTATACTCCATTCCTTTTAAGTTAACTTGTGATTTCTTTTTTTTTATAAATAAGAAACTAGTGATCCGACCTCGCTTGGATTTGGTTATATTATACATAAAAATTGTATCTATTAAAAAAAATCCATTTAAGACCGCGCATAAAGATTTAAGCATACATACAGACGGACAGACGAGGGATCAACTTTGCTTTATACTATGTAGTGAATATAGCTTTCTGCTCGTACTCTTTCTTGTAGTCTTTCTTCGGATAAAACATTACTCCATATAGCGAAGTAGGTTGAAAATTCGCTAATATCCTTTCTACTGAGAAGTAAGACTTTTAAGAGACACCTTTAGAGTGTGCATCAATTTTATTTAAATATATTTCAGTCGTTTTGGCGTAAAAGAGCATTAGAAAGACTGTCAGACTGAGCTACTTTCGTATTTATAATATTAAAGATAACTACATACATACATAAAATCACGCCTTTTTCCCACAGGGGTAGGCAGAGATCACTTCCTGCCATGTGCTACGGTCCTGGCACACCACTTTCGCTTCATCCACATTCATCAACCTCTTCATGCACGCAAATCAAAAGTACCCGTAATCGACTACATACACTTGCGAACATACATACATATTATGTAAACATAAATTTTGTCAATGTTTATTGTCTTTACGCGTTCACCCGTACCCGAGTTTTTAATTATAAACAGTTCATAACAACCCCACCCTTCAGGTATTGTTTTCACAACCATTACCGGTGCTAGCCAGCTCTTGAGTGAAATAAAAGCTTTCTCAATAATGCGACCTACATAAGGCATTACCCTGGTATTTGAGCATCCTATTCACCCGGGAACAAAGAGCCACGGCTGACTTTTAGCCGGGTTAATTAAAATGTCAACGGCACTTATTAATCAGAGCTACTCGCTGGATACAGGTGCGACTTTTGGGTGCAGCTTTTTTTTTAGTGTTGGATTCGAGTGATGCCCTTGGTGGTAGTTATCGACAGTGTCTTTACAATTTTTGTATATTTATTTATTTTGAAAGAAAGTCAGTGACAACAAAAATTGGCAATTTATTGTTTTATAATTTTTTTTTCATGTAGAAATTCTTGGATATATATTAGCATGAGAGTCCTTTTTTTTCTAACTGACCTACGATGATGGCTTAGAGTACCCTCGTCATCTTCATCGGACTTGCGGGGGAGCGGATGGCTCTCACAGCTCACACCTAAAGCATGAGGTCCATTACCTCTATAAGGATTATGATTATGACAGCAGCGAAATGAATATGTAATGAATTTCCATGGAATGTCAAAGTGGCTAAATTTAATATTTCTCGGAAAATCCTTCCTACCTACCTACGCATGTGATTACGTATTCATAATAAGTTATAAATAGTTTCGTAATGTAATTAAAGAGCGCACCCTTCTCAACCGCGCAGGACAGTGACGTCGCGGCTACGTCATCAATCACGGCGGACGGGGGGGGGGGGAGGTATATAAGCGGCTGCGAAGGCGCGGGGCGGGATATTCTCCATTAGCGACTGGAGAAGAATGTCACGTGACCGTGTATTAATCATAATGAGGCCCCGGAATACCCGAGGTCGTTGAACTGTTAATTAATGTAATTTAGGAACTGTTATTAAAATACCGTTGAAAAGTTTCATATTTTGTATTTTTCATCTTGCCGACGAGTGAAACCAACTTAGAAAATTTTACTTAGATTTCGCATAAAGGGAAACTTTCTAGCTATGTTTATTAAATCCCGCATTAAATTAAAATGCTATTTAATTCTAAGAGACGCATTTCCTTATTCAGGTCCAAAAGCAAAACGGAATTATATTACATAACTCTAAGCAAAATAAGCAAGTAAAACAGTTACAACTTCGCGCACAAAGTACCGGCGCTCACTACAATTCCCCTTGATTTTAAAAAGTTAATTTTATTTTTAATTATCCCATCCAGATTATATAACGCTCATTTCCCTGTGTTCCGAGCAGCTTAACATTTTAGAATTAAAAAAAAGTACTGGCAGCAACGGCATGCATATACGCAAACAAAGAAGAAAGTTAATTTTCCCGCGGAAATATTAAAAAGCGCGCCGTAACGTCATTAGTGTTGCACCACGCACGGTATTTGCAGAGCAATTTACATTTTTACGAGCCGGTCACTCGTTTATTTGTTTACAAAAGAGTTTCGCATCTTAATTCGGTCGCATCTGAACGTTTTTGACAATTAAACGGGTCTGTGCGGCTTCCGTGAAAGGATTTTGTTTCGTACCTTTTAAATGAACCTCCATAAATTTTATGCCTGTATAGTCTGAAACGGATTTCCCTGAATGTTTTCATTCAAAAAGGTTTAACAAAAATCATACGGGTGGTGAAATATTTTTAAAATAGATTTTTCAGTCGTGTATTTGATATAATTATCTCGTCCATTGATTCATATTCATGTAAAAGGTTGTCTTTTATTCTGAGAGTTTCTGTGAATGAGTCTTTTATAATTGTTTTTCTTGTTTTTGCCGTTTCTAGATGAAATTTCGTCATAAGTGATTGTCTATTATTTGCGCGAACACTCCCAATTTTTTAATATCTTACTTTTTAAGTAACAAAGTTTTCAGCGCTTTCGCAGAATGTGCTACAATAAATGAAATTTATTTTAAAGGAACATAATTCTACTTTTACTGGACGCTAAAACGGCTAAAAAGGATAAATATATCCGCAGTGGACATTGATCGAATGGCCAGCAAATAATGTCCAGTTCAACGATATAAAAATCTAGCAAGAGACCGTCTAATGGACATGTCGCTCAATAACTCGAATACAGATGGATCTCTTTATCAGAAAAATCAATCAAGTCAGCTATAGTTATCGATACTAATGTCCCAATTTGTCATGTTATAAACCTTATTTATGTGATCTTTGATAACCTCCATAGATCATAGATCTGTATAACTTCATTTAATTTAAACGCAACTGTAATTTGCTTACCGGGTATTGGTCAGTGTATCATGTTGTGCACTAAGGATTTGGTTCGATATATCACGATCACACACTTTAAATTAACGGTCTCAACGGGCTACACGTGTTAGGCGTGTGCCCCACGCAAACTTTCCCAGCGGGCCGGGAAAATATACCCTTCTCGTGGAAATCCCAACGGAGACAACAAATCTTATTTACTATGACAGATATCTGCCGGCATCAGAGTGGTTTGATACAATGTATTGTGCATACCTAATACCTATTGATAAAATAAGGTATTATTCTTCAACTTTATTTCCTTTTGGAAATTATCATCATAATAAATCAGTAAATTAATAAATGCATTAACTTTTATCTGTTCTCTGATACACAAAAAGTGAATAAAAAGTTTCTACAAACGCAACCTCATGTGTTCACCTTGCATTAACAAATGCTCCATAGTAATCCACGCTCAATGTAGATAAAGCGCGTTTGCGATGGGCCCGCGTAACACGAACGCCTATAAACAAACACAAACGAGACAAACTCACATAACTCACTATGAATTGTGTTCATTAAACACGCAAGCGAAGTCGCGAACGATGCCGAAGATTGGAATCGATATCTCGTTTATCGATTCATATTTCAAAAGCAATTAAACCTTGGCCCAGCACTAGCAGTGATGTCATCGCAGGTGGGCGAGCATTCGAATTTAGAATGGAACTAATTTGAAATTTGAATTAGATTTTTTTTTGGCCGTCTGGTTGCCATTTAAGAACCAATGCAAAGATAACAAATGCGGATAAGCATATTTGGTTTACTTTGAGCTTTGTTCAAAGCGCTATTTCTTTGCCTATTATGTTCTATTTTAGAAAACCAAGGTTTCGTTTGAAATTATCGAGTCTGATAGTGGATTTATTATTGAAGTGGTCATAAAGTGGAAATGTTTTTTGTACTTTGCTTGATTGGTCAAACCCACGACTTGGTTTTGTGTTGAGAAGTGCAGACTAATTTGACTTTGTAGGAAATACTATGTCTTTGTCTTGAAGTTTATGTTTAGTATTTTCCTGTCTTTCCCGTATGAGGATCCTGTATACGTATTAAATAATTATACAATCGTGATATCGGAGGCCAATAAAAGATCATCCCAAGATTAGTTAATACTGGCTCATTGGAACAGTGGTTAGTGTCTCTGGCTGGCAGTTCCAAGAGTAGTGGGTTCGATTCCCACTCTGGACAAATATTTGTGTGATGAACATTGATGTTGGTTCCATGTCTGGGTTTGATTATGTATATAAGTAGGTATGTATTTAAAAAAATATCTTTGTCTTTATATCAGTCTCTGACGCCCATAATACAAGCACTGCCTAATTTGGGGATCAGATGACCGTGTGGGGGAATGTCCCAGATATTTATTTTCACTTATTTCTGAAGTGTAACTTCACATGGTTCCGAGTAACCCCATATCCTTATATGTAAACCTTTCTGAATGCAACTATCTAAGGAAGGATACCCCGTTAGCTGAACCCTTGGTATTCAAGGTCAGTTCTACACACGCGCGTCCTGCGACGTGACCACGGACGGCTCGTTAAGGCTAGTGCATACTGCGGACCTGCGCGCGCGCAACTATGACCGCGAACGTCTTGCGAATATTCGTATTAAAAATGTAGTACTTCCTTTTTTTACTTAACCTGTGTGATCCCACAGGGCAAACGTCTCCAAAACTGTCCACCGCTCCCTATACAAGGCTAGCACTTCCCAGGTCCTTGATAGCTGGGAAGTGCTTCCTACTACCACTACCTTATTAGTTCAGACATTTTATATGCACTATTACTAAATATTAAATTGCTTTTACTGCCATACCATTACGCTAAAGCGCCCCCCTCCCATTTATTTTTTCAGTACTAACTATTTAGACTGTTACTGGTAAATAGGCCAATGGCTAACAGTGCAATTAGCATACAAATTAGGAGAGCATTACATTGTGACTCGTCCATTCCTATTCCAGACGCGTTTGTGCGCGCGCGCCTGTCTGAACCCGCCTTAACAATCGTATCGTTTCTGCGAAAGTTGCGTAATGAAACTGCATATTATTATAATGACACGCTAATTCCGTGTTACAGTTGGGCAACCTTGAATTTGCATGGGGGCGATTCTCACGATTAAAGTATTTGATTGGTGGTGGATCGACGAAAAAATGCCTTTTTTTTCTATGGTCATTTTGACTAATGACGGTTAGTGAGTTCTATCTGAACTAGACTATTATCATGTTATTATTAACGAAAGTAGGGTTCTAAATTATGTTTTGTAGTCACCCGCCCTTGCTTTTTTTCGGATATATTATGTATACATAAAAACCTACCTATTGAATCCCTCAATCTATTAAAACCAGCCTTATCAAAATCCGTTGCGTAGTTTTAATGATTTAAGCATACATACATACAGACAGACGCGGGATTCGACTTTGCTTTACTATTTAGTGATTGCATTCAGGTAGCCGGAGTCCATTCTAGTATAAGAATTTGACCATTGTATCTACGTATTATATTTACAGAGGGCCTACCATGAGTTGGCTATCGTAAACTTACGTACGTTAAAAACCTATCGAATTGTTTTTTTCATATGGCCGATTGTAGTTCTTCGCGTAACCACCAGCCGGCGCTGTACATGTTTTTCATAGACATATTTACGTAGTCGATATCGAGCGCGTAAGTTTTAAACTCATGGTAGCCCCACAGGTTATCAATCTATTTAATGCTTCATGGAGGTGTAGGCCTAATGAAAATGCCCTGTTGTTATTACTTAATAAGTGACTCTTGTAAACACGTGGGGATGAGGCTAAAATGTTAATGAGGTACTTAATTTAAACATCTAACCTTTATGTTTTTGTTCGCAGGTAAGCACCACACCTCACCCTTTCAGGAATTGTGAGTTTGTTACTAGAATACCAATTTCTAGGAAGAGCTAACAATAATCTCTATATGTTTAACTCTCAAGCTGAGTTAAATTATGGAATTTTCCATTTAACCTATCAGGGTGACTTTAGGAGTCTTGAGATTTCCCGTGTTCAAATTCATGTTCCATTTTCTTCTTTCGTGCAAGCATTTAGGTATGTCAAAGTTGAACAAGTAAAAAACAAAACCACCTACTTATACTAGAGGTTCCCGGTATTCATTCATATTCAATGTTCATGCCCCATTCTCTCCATTCGTACAAGTAGTTCATAGTTGAAAGAGTAAAAAAAATTCACCAACTCGCAGCTTATGGTCTGAGGGTAACCGTCGCAAAGTGGTAACAAAAGTTACCGCCTGGTAAACGGCTGAGTGAAACCGCGCGCCCGAGCTTGTTATACAAACAGACATTACCATCGGTTTCATCTACGGGCCACTATCGGCCCGCTTCCTTCCTTCCCCATCTTACCACGGCCATGGAGTCAGGCCCAAGGCACAAGTGACGGTAGGAATTAAAGATAAACTAAGCGATTTCTGTAGCGGTACCATGAGTTAGCTATCGAAAACTTACGTACGTTAAAGGGCTATCGAATTGTTTTTTTCATACTACCGATTTTAGTTCGTATTTTAGTAACCGCTAGGAGCGCAGTACAAGTTTTTCATAGACATATTTACATAGGCTATATCGAGTCTGTCACTTTTAAACTCATGGTAGCGCTACTGAAATCGTAATGATATGCCTCCTAATATAATGTATGTGTAATTTAAACAAATTTTTTTGAAGTGACACTAATTAAATTTTTTCTTCTTAAAAAAAGGAGATCAACTCGGCATCACAAAAAGATATAAATACACTCTGACGTTCTTATTTCTAGGTCATTCAATATTAAGTTATTTATTTGCCTAGGATGACCGATGACGTGTTTAATCTTTCAGCTTAGATGAGTCACTATACTTACTAGTCTAGGAATAAACACGGTCCGTTACTTCAAAACGATTCAAAGAATTGAAAGGTGTGCTTAGTTTATTTAGTTTGAAGCATCTGCATAAACTGCGATTGGCTCGGTGGAACAGTGGTTAGTGAGCCTATACCTTCCAAGAATCGTGGGTTCGATTCCTGTCCGGGACAAATACTAGTGTGACTAACATCGGTGTTTGTTCCGTTGTGTTATTTAATATTTGTAAGTATATATGGGTATATATTGTTGTTTCTGATTTCCGTTACACAAGTGCTTAAGCTACTTACCACGGATAAGTACTTTAAGTACTTACTTGTGTTATTCTTCATCAGATCAATGTCTGTAATGTTGTGTAATTTTTTTTATACTAAAAGGCTAGTTGAAGGAAATGTTTCCGCTACAGCTTATAATGTAGCCGCAAAGATTGCTCCTACGAATACCCGAATAACGCGATTAAGCGAACGAAAGACCCAAAACGAACAATAGCAAATGTGATTACCGCGTTGTCGGCTAAAAGAAATAAGCAATATTTCTTTTGTGGATCCGCCACTGCCGGCCTTTTTTTAATGTGCGCATGGGCTATCCATTTTCCTGTCTCTGATTTCTTTGTATCCACAAGATTCCTTATGTATTACTTTTTTTATTCACTTTGAGCGATGGAATTGCAGTATTTTTGTTTGTTCGGTTGGTAATAAGGTGCTTTTGTTACGGGAATGCTGTCGATTAAAGCATGTTTTCTTTGGATATACACGTTGACTGCCTCGTTGGTATATTGGTAGCAAGCGCGTAAGGAGGACCGAGAGGTTTCGGTTCGAGTCCGGGTTCGGGCAAAATAAGTGTGAGTATTTCTGTTAAGAAATGACTTAGTTGCAGTTGCTCTCGGAAAGCACGTTAAGCCGGTGGTCCTGCGCCCGATCTCTCATCGGTCATATCAGATTGCCGTCTCACCGATCTATAAGAGTAAGGGAACAGAGAGTGCACTTGTGTTTGCGCGCATGCTTGTGCACTATATAATGTCCTACGCACTTGGCTGTTCTTAATTGAGATCTTTTGATTACTGAATAATATTAAACGATTAAAATGTTGTGCGAGTTCGATAGTCCGATAAATTACTAAGAATTAGCATTAACGTCGACACTAAGACTTCCTGTAGTCACAACTTATCTGAACTACTAAATAAATCACAAGCGCTCATTCTAATTTCAGCCCACTTTGTTACTTGTCTACAATTAATTTCGATAAATTAGAACAAGGAAGCGTTTAGCGTTTAACAAACCGACAGCTGGGCGGACCGATCTCGGCCGTGTCGAAACGGTCGCGGGATAACATCGGCATTAAACAAGTTACCGGGAAATCAAATATTCGCAACTATCGGGAGGCGAAATGAGAGACAAAATACGACAGTGAACAGTGGCTCGAGAGCTGATTAACTGAGTAGGTGTTTGGCTTCAAGTTGGTATTTTTATTATACCTACTAACTTGATTAATGAATAACCTGCAATCACTAAAGATATAGTTTATTCTGTTTCATCTGAACCGATCACGTAATGCGTAACGTAAGTGTTGAAACTATTTTAAAGTACATTCAGAAGGTTTTAAACAATTTAAGCGAAATATCGTCAAGTTTAAATCGTCTAAAAACCTACCAACTCAAAATAATTACACAAGAGCGTTCAGAGCAGACGGATATCGCTGTTAGCCGCTCGCCAACACTGCCAGTTTATATTTAATCCGACGACTCAGAAACAAAAAGAAATCCACTTCCGGCTGTCCATTCCACCTCGTTTAAATGACTAAAAATACTAGCTGTTTAGTCCACAATTTTCTTCCTATTAAACCTCAGAGCAACTGATAAATAGCTACGTAATAATGACACATCTACCCAGCAATCCCCTAAGGACCAGTGCATTGTAAACCCGCAATCTTACGGCACAAATCCGACTTCAAAGTGCTAATTATTTTTAATCGCACCAGCTCAACGTGTATCTGTGGAAGGTTTTTGCCCGAGCCGAGATAGGGTTGAATCTCGGCTCCGACCCGGCCGTGCCTATTATCGCCTTTCACTAAATTACCCTCTAAGAGGACTGTAAGAGGGCCAACGACAACGCGCACTAACCGGCGGTAGCGGCGATATCGCGATTTGCATGAAATGAACTCCGCAACTCGCGCTCACCCGACGAAAATATTAAGCAAATAAGAATCCGCGGGCTTCATTACGAATTGTTTTATTATTCCCGTCGGTCACAGAATTGGAATTCTCAGACGGGCGGGGCAGCGAGATTTCTCTTATTAAAAAGGTCGAGTAGGACCCCGTTTATGAAGACTCCGCTGCGCCGGCCGCATCCGCGATCAATTCATTACCCGCTCCGGCTAAGCAAAAATATAATTCAGGGGCAGCTGGCCGCCGTTAATCTGGGGGTAATGGCGGAAAAGATTTATGGCTCCAAACCGAATAAAAAGAGAAACAACCGTGATTGACGCGGAGCGCGCGACGTGCGAGCAATTAAAAGTTGCCGCAACTACTCCGCTCCACCTCCGAATGCATAAACTTATACTAATTAGAGAGGAATTCTTTCGGAGCAACGCCGCCAAGATTTGGAAGTTGTCGCCGTCTCCAGCGAAGTTCGACGGCGGAGTGTCGCAGCTTTAATTGGGAATCTTGGAGAATTCGCTTTGTCAAGAAATTCGTTTAGTCCCCGAACAAACGGTGACTATGTAGACAATTTCGACGCGAAGTTTTTGTTATTGTGGAGCGGGACGCGGCGCGGACCTGCCTATAATGGACCGGGAATTTACGCCCTTACGTGGGAATAATACGCACAAGAAGTTACATGGGCCCGGCGAGGTAGGCGTTAATTAAGCAAGAATTCACTGTATTCAAGCGGCGTCCCCGCAAACTTCGAGTCAAAACCCTCAAACTTCACTTCGAAATTTGTTTCGCCTCGGAACGGATCTTCATCAACTTTACGAGTCCAAACTTATTACGTATGTTTGACTAGGGGCACATTAGTGTTGTGGTTCGGCGACAGTCTCCTAATCCGGCCCATATTCGAATTTCGACTAATTTTGAGTCGCAAGCCTTCTGAGTTCGGCCCAATTATAAGCCGGGTCGAGTTGAATTTGGACCAATTAGATGAGCCAACGAACTGTGGCGTACTCGGGAGCAGTTTTGTCGGCAATATAATTTATTAGGGCGGCTCAAAGTTGGCTTCAACCCTTAAAGACTCGAGTGAAATTTGATTACGGACGCTTTAAACGTGTCCCTCTGCCGCACTTCAAGTTTTAAATGGATGAGTCCGTCTCCGGGCGGCTGATACAATGATTAAGATGAAACGCGGCCGAATGAGTTTAAATGGGGGGACATTATGATCGGTGTTTTGTGGTGGTGGGGTCTGCTGTTCACCGAATGGAAACAAATGTGCCTCTGTTTACACGACACTCGCGCCCGTAATGCGCGGTCCATTTGTATCAATAACCCGACAACGCGCATCCGATTCAATGTGACTCCATTGTGCTTTGATGTAAATCTGCCACAATGCAGCTGTAACTCTCTGTTTTAATGCTGTAATCATAAAGCTAATCGAATCAGTGGTTTTGTCAACAGAAGCCCGTAGGATTTTACGATTTTGAACAACGGCTTTTTCGCATTATTGCGTCCTCTGGGTGATGTTATAGTATCATAAGTCTTTATGGCCTCCATTAATGATTTATGGTTGCTGTATTATTATTTGTTTCATATGAGAATTTACAGTAATGCATTTTATGTTGTGCGAATTTGTTAATAATTTATCCTAAGTACGGCCCTCAAAATTAATTGCAACCAAAAACTTCAACCGACTCTTGGATGCGACAGTCTAATTACGGTTTTTACTGGCATCAGATTCTCAAACGCATTATCACGATCAGCGATGGCCGTGAGAAAGAATTAAACTATCTCAGAGCTTCCTCGCTGGCAAAAAGACAATTACCCAGCCCTGACGAAAAAAAAAAAAAAACAAAATCGCAACATCAAACGTCGATCAATGGCGGGTACGTCAACAAACGGCCGTTTACAAAGGCGACTAAATTTCAGTGAATCAATTTCAAAACCTTTAATTGGCCCTCGGGAGAGGTAAGGCGATTGAATGGTGGGCTTTTTGATGTCCCTCCTTCGGAGCCTGCGACGCCGAGAACCTTTCACAATACCGGTAATTGTGAATGGTGTTTTCGTTTTGTTATCGCTTCTATGATGTTCAATAAATAAATAAACATACTATTATAGAAAGTTATTATTATTTTATGTTGAAAAATACGCACAAATTTACGGACGTTATTGAAGTTTTACAATAAAACAAACTTGTGCTGTGTGTTTTTCTTTCGATTAAGATTTAATAATTTCTTGTATATTTTATTAAATCTCGTCCAATTTAGATTTGCTCTTCAATAAAAGCGATCAATTTATCAACCCTCAAATGCGGTGACCGGTCGCCAACGGCCAGCCCTAAGCGGGGTGACTTAAGAAAATAATCATGGAAAGTACGACAAAAGAATTTAATTGATCTGAAAGAATGCCTCTTAGGGGAGTCCCGGGCTGGTGCTTCGCCCCTCTGTCCGATATTGGAATGCTGTAAATACCGCCATCTTTGATGTTCTCTTGTGAAATGGCAACAATTTTCAAATCAACGCACCGATAATTGTGAAAAGACGGTTTTATTTTCCGAGTCATCTTGTGCAATTGCCATAGTGGAATTCTCTTCGGTAATACGGGCAAATACTTCTTTCGATCTTCAGTAAACAATATTCTATTAAACTATTTTCAGATTTAAGTAAGTACCAAAATATTATAATACCTCAGGCTGATGTAGCACATGCTGAGGCCTGTACCTCGTTGACCACATCCTGTCGTGTTAATTCTTTGTACTTCTTTTGTCTGTCATATATGTGTGTGTTTTGTATTGATATAATTTGTTGTATAACTATTTGTTTATGTTATGTGGTCAATAAATGATTTCTATTATATTCTATTCTATAATAAGTAGTAATTGATTCGTCTAAAATGATTCCGCATTGCATCAGACTGAAATCAGCCGTTTGGAGCACTCGATCCAGTAAACATGTTCAAACAATGGACGTTTGGCTAAATGTTCCCCGAATTGAGTTAACAGTCCATATATTTTTGCGTGCCGAGGCACCATGTGGAAATTTCTTGTTCCCGCCGACGTAATAGCCTATTTGTTGATAAATTATGAGTGTTAAACAACAAAGGGACTGGCAAGGTCAGAGGTTCGGGCGACTCCGGTGATGGCGTATTTTATGTAAGAACCCTCGAAGAAATTGCTGATGCTGTGGGAACAGGAAATACATGGGTCGGTCAGGTATTTGCCATTTCGGTTGATTGTTCACTTTTCAAAAAAACAATCGCTAGTGCCGGTTGTACTCAAAATCTCAGAAATGAAGACACTAATGATTAATCATTCGTCCTAGACATTTGTACTTAACCTGAGTAGTTTGTGATTCAGAACGGTCTGGGACTTATCGTATCAAGGTAATCATGGTCCTAAAACAATGAGAGTGAAACTTTTCAAAAAGCTTTTATGGAACTAGCTTTAAAGTTCCTTTCTACAAGAGCGTAATAATTTAACAAAACATCCCAGAGATCGCGCTAATGCCGCCGCTAGCAAAAGTGCGAACTAACGGGCAAAACGATTCAACGTGCGAACCGCGGGAGTTACTCCCCGATCCGTTTTCAAGTGGAACTTTAAAATTTAACCGTAACACTGTACGAACTCTTCAACAGCCCATATTTCCCCACATTCGCCAGGATATCCGGATGGAGTTCCCGCAGATAATTCGCGAACTTGCCTGATTTACCGGTCACTCTCTTTCGACGGAGTTGAGTTGACAGTGTCGGGCAGTTAAAGTGATTTGTGCGGATACTTTCTCCGGATAATTACAGATACGCCAGTGATCGTAGTTAGCGATTTATCGAACCCTTTGTTGGGTTACGGGATCGGAAAGATATGGGTTAAGTTCGATGAGGTATTGGGTGATGATATTTTTTTCTAGAGTTATTTGCGACGGTGGAATTGGTGGTTTATGTATATGAGGTTAGAGAGTAAATGCTGTTGTGAAACCGCATAAATCTATTGACATTAAAACAAGGCCACTTTTCCTGTAATCCTGTGAATACGATTAATAACAATGACGTAACTTCCAAAGTACAGCTCGTGGAAATTTTGTGCCAAAATCAAAATGAAGACCCGAGATTGATTGGGATTTGTTTATGTACAATATCAATTCACGCGAAAATGTCAGATTGAAGATAACACGACTCCGTATTATGTATTAGTTTACGACTTAATAAGTTGCACAGTTAATATCAAGTTGCGAAGTCTGTAACTTCCAATACAGTCGACGTCACGTGCAAAGTACGAACATAAATCATAACAAGTGGAGCACTTCGGAAGTTGCGAAGTTACGATTACGACAATATGGCGGGTTTGGTTAATCAGGCGAAAGAATGCCGTGGTACGAAACGTCCCGCCTGGGAAATTGTGGGTCACAGTTTAATCTTAGAGCGAGCAACAAGTAAGACGCCCTATGGAGAACTAAAGTTTAAAGTTTAAATGAATATATAATTTACGACGCACTTTAGGGGCCCTATTGTACTTAAGTGCTTGAACTATGGAAATTATAAGATTTTGGCTAAAATCTTATTTATTTAAATATCAGTAGGTATATGTTGTTATAAATTTGAAACCTGATAAGTTGTGTATTTTATTTCATTTCACAAAGATAATAAACTAGACTGATTTAGGTTGCTCTAACTTTATCAAGCAATATGATGTTTTATCTCAAAAAAAAAACTTCTTTAGTAGTGAAGAAACACCGCAGTGACATTTTTTCACTTGCTCTTTCCTTCAACATGTTTCTTTTATACCAAAGCATTGCTTTAGAATGTATAATATTACCAGTCAAATAGAAAAAAAAACAATATTTTAACATTTTAAAAATACCCATAAAGCTCACGTTTTGCTTTCCACACTGCTATATTTTGCCTAACCCCAATAAAGGGTTAACACCGAATCGGACGCCCGGTGAGGCAGGCCTGATAACTTCTACTCAACACTCCATTTCCCCCAAGAACACTATTTTGCAATAAATCAAACCTTCCATGGTCTTTCAGGCCCTCACGCGGGCACATCCCTGGTGATTAATTGATTAATCTGATTAATCAGAGGGTCGTTCTCAGCTAATTTCAATGATTCATGGCTTTAACGAATTCAAAATTAGTTTATTATAATGCCTTTGATAATTGAGACTGTTTTCAATGTTACGTAATCTATATACAATGTACTGATGTAACAAATTCTTGGAAATATCTGTTAGTGGAATTATAAAATCACTATATATTAATATGTTCTATTTTTGGTCGCGTGCTCAGAATTGATTAAAATATCCAATTCTAATCATCTCGTTTTATCGTAAACAAAACGTAATATGCAAACATAATTTATTAAAAATCCTTTTATACAAGCCCTAATCAATTAGAAGACATGTTATTAAAAACGAGCTTGAATAGCCTAATTCACCTTTCACCTTTAACCTAGTCAAACATAATTATTCAAATCCAAATAACATTTCTCCATAAAAACCCTCACTGGGCCAAATTGAAAGTAAAAGGATTAATTTTTTTCTGACATATTTGGCGATAGCTTTAAGCCCGAAGGCTTTCACTAAGTTTTTCACGGTCCTATTGAACGAATAAATCTATTCAAATTTGGTTCAATCAAGCCTTTTGTTGGGCTAAAACATTCAGATAAGGTTACAGTAATGTAATAAGACCTTTGAAATAAGTTCATTTAGATTTGTAATGAGAACGATTTTTCTAAAATAAAATGACCTCATGTTTTAGTCTCGACGGAGGTAGAGGGCTATTCGATTTGTACAAGTCGTAAGTGATAAAGAAAGAAAGAAAGAAAGAAAAATATTTTATTCAGTTACCAATACAAATTTCATAGACCAGCACAATTTTATTTAAAAAAAATAACAAAACAAGAAACATCAATGTGAAATGGTAACTGAAAAAGCATTTATTTGCTCAGCATGTGTCGCCGAGTTAGGGAGACATCGCAACGCTGGTCTTCCGCAGATGCCTAAATCAGGGAGAGCGCGCAGTCACGATGATTTATACACTCTACTTTTATTTTGGTAGAAATCATAAGTAATGTCTTTTTAGTGTGTGTCGTACTGTACTCTTATGACCACTAATTTTAATTGTACGATTGCTGTTAATTCACAGTGTTCGCTGACGTACTCGTACGACACACGCTAAAAACAATCAACAATTCCAGGAGCAATCTACAATAAGCCATTACTTCTTTCTCGCGCCACCATCTCATATTTTACCCGATAGCGCGCAATAGGCATGTTTGTTGCCAGCCTTTTCCTTATTGGACGTATTTATGTTACGAACCTAATAATACAATTGCTTTGACGTCACACCTCCCAGATTAGTGGAGGACTGTTTTTTCGGCCCTTTTTATAGAACAATCGACGTATCATCAGGCCTCAGTCGCGTAACGTACAATAAGGGACCTATGAGAAAAGATAGCTTTTTTAGCCCCGTCTTGCGAAACTAAAGCCGTGGGAGCCTTTGTTTGGATGGCATGTGAGGAAATCGCGACGAATGTGCGTGCAGATACGAGGAACAGTGTAGGAATGATAATTTAACTCCTAGGGGCAATGCCATCAGTTACCAGGTCACGGGAGGTCATATCGTTGAACAAAACAACCAAACAACTTCTGGGCAAAGAATTATCCGTTCATCCTTTGATACTTTCAAGGCCGCTCAGAGTATTCTCACAGAATTTTCCACGATGTTTTAATAAGTGTCGTGGAACTTGTGGCTTTGAGGATTTATCGAGGGCAATATCTAATCTTCATTTCCCGGAATGGTGCTAGAAGATAAATCGAGTATGAGAACGCTGCCATCAAGGCCGATACGAGTCAACAGGAAAATAATATTAATAATGCTAAAAGAAAATGTTTTCATCAATTATTCATACCTTTAATATTGAAAACAAATTGTAGTGCTACCATTAACATCACATCTGTGCTTTTTGTAATACGAATAGAAAATAAAACTAGTATTTATACCTAACTAGCTGTAGTGTGCCAGCGACTTCAACCGCGTTTTCCCTAGTTTTGTTCACATTTTCGATTGTTTCTTTGCTCCTATTGGTCACAGCGTGATGTTATATAGCCAAAAATCTTCCACTTAAACCCCTCTATCTATTAAAAAAAAGTATCAAAATTCGTTGTGTAGTTTTAAAGATTTAAGCATACATAAGGACAGAGAGACGCGGAAAACGACATTGCTTTATACTATGTACTACATTATGTACGTAGCAACCTAAACAAAATAACTCCCGTCAAAAATCGTCAATCCGTCGCTAATCTATAAACGAATGCAAGAAACGCGACACCTACAACACTTATAGCACTTGTCTCAAACCGATTCGTTCCATCACAAATGACTGTTCCTCCACGGCTCCATTACATACCTCACGGATTCCCGAGACATCCCTGGGAACGTCTCGGAGATGTTATAAAAACTGCAACCTCCTGGGAACGAATGCCGACGATTGTCAAAGAATGGATATCGTTATAACGGAATTGAAGATGTGAGATTAGTATTGTATCTCATTCTATCTAGATGGTACATTGTCTGTCGGTATGATGTATGTTGTGTCTTTGTACGAGTATAGATTATTTTAATTGCGATACGATAATAAGAAAAGGTAATGCGGCGATCTGGTTCATCTTTCAAGGAACTGGCTAGTCGTAACCTTAGATAGAGAGCAGTGGCAAGCTTCCATGTAGTAAGAAATGTTATATTTAAGTTTGATTTATTCTTCAGACCTCTGCAGTATCATAAAGACACGGCAAACATTTCTTGAACTATAAATAGGATTCGCCTAGCACTCCTTCAATAAAATGACCAACCCACCCTTAAAATATTATTTTTTGTTTTAGATTTTCTTCTGTATGCGTCTCATATTTTTATCAATCTTATCACTTACAAATGCTTAATTCACCTAAATGTTTTTTATTCTTCTTAACCTCCATTACCTACCGCAATACTGGTCACAAAAAAATGCCATCGAAAAGAAAACTTCCCTCTAAAAGCTATTATTTTTTCCCTCTGGCATCCCTAACTCCTGCTGCCTCTCCGCTAAGTCACGTAAGCTACCTAGCGTTATTATTTGTCCTTTTACTTCCCATTTAATTGCAGTAATAGCTTCGAGAGATCAGAGGCGGTGTGAGATTCGAGATAACGTTAGATGCTTATGCTACAAAGATGTAGTTTCGTTAGAAGATTTGCTTGATTTGCTAGATTGGTGACTTTTGATCCTGCTTTGTCTATCGGTTGTTAATAGGAACACTATGCAGCTGAAACCTTCTTTTTTTTTCTTTTACATCCGGGGAATTGGAGTTAATTCAGACACTTTTCTTACCAAGTAATGTTACATACATAACAGGGGAAATTCAGTTGACGAGAACAGTATCAGTTGAATACAGTATATAACTTTAAACTGTCATGGTTACACACATAAGAAAACTGTAAATGCTCAGGATATTTATCAGGTTTCACTATTTTATCAAGTTCCCGATATTTCGGCACTGTTGCAAGCGCCATAATCACGAGTCCATCTGAATTTCTACTGTGATCATCACCACCAGGAACATTTTCAGTTTTCTAGAGACGAGTACAACTTAGTTGCTGTACAGGTATTGCAAAGAGGATCGATATTGTAACCTAATCAACTGAACAAGATTAACGGCCTACACTCTTCACAACGCCACCTATAAAACATAGGCTGTTTGTAATATATTCAGGTCTCGTCATGACAAGAAGCTCCGTTTAAGCAGCCACCGTCTATACCGGTAGTGATGTACAAACTTCCCAGAAAGACACATCTTACAATATAAGTCCCCGGCCGCAAAGTAATCGTTGTTGACACGCGTCAACGAGGCGAGGGTGACAAGGAATTTGGTGGGATTTTCTTTTATCGCATTTCATTACTCCGCGAGGGGGCGGGCGATTATTAGATTTGAGCGAGGGTCGCCGTGGTTCTTTTAATCGCCGTCAAATCTTGACGGCGTCTTCGTAGGGGTTTGGAATTGTTAAAAATCAATCTTAACCTTTTTTTACGTTGCAAACAGATTCCGCCTAACACTTTAATTGAATTTGAGACGGACCTCCGCTGATTAATTTAGCATAAAAATAATACTGAAGTGAAATATTTTTCTTGAGAATTTCCAACCATTTGTAATGATTTCGAATAAAAATTTCGCTGCTTTTTTCCTTTTTCGGGAAGGAATATATTTTTTAATAAAGCTTACTCGGAAAAGTACCTGTTACTGGTTTCGTAATTTATGACTTAAAATAGACTGCCATTAAAGCCGACTATAATTTCCCGAAAATATTTTCATAGTCAGTATTTTAGTAATTTCTACGAATTAAATATCATGGAACAGAGGAATTCCACGCCATAAACAACCTTAATTTCGGCTGTCCGAAATGCCGGCATGATTGGGGCTTACGAATTTAAACCTTATCGTGTTCGTAATACGGGTGGGTGATGTGTTAGGTAACGTACGCATTTACGCAGCGCGATATATGGGGGTAGCGGAGTCGTGAAAAGGCGATAACTCATAAAAAGGGTCAGTAATTGCGGCCAGCACTATAATAATTATCGCTGAATGTCTTCCCGGCGGTGCTAAGCGGATTACGCCGGTTTGCGCCGGTTTGGCCCGGTTTAGGGTACGTAATGTGAGCTGCACACACCTGATAGTCAACGTTTGTGCTATTCAAACGCTATATTGTTTTAAGTACCGTACGAAAGCTCGCACTGTCACTTCCTTCTAATAGAAAAACCTTTTTATTCGGTTACTTAGTTGAAATGGTTTTGCACTGCACTAGAGAAAAGACGATACTAAGTTTCCATTATAGAGACATTAGGGCAGAATTTAGGTATCGCAACGTTTTAGTGATTATCACTTTTGTTACTGTATATGAGATTCTGGATCTGAAATTAGAAAATAATTGAATGGCTTTACGATTTGGATCTCTAGACGCCTTTCGATCACAGGCAGCTAAGAAGCCTTGTTTTATGGTAATAAGATAGAAATTGTAAGAAAAGTTTTAGTAATTTCTCGTTTTAGCATAATGACTGAATAAATGAATTTATACAACATCTATTTTCCATTGCAATATTGTCTTCTTAGAAGTGAAATAGAATAGAATCGAATTTGTAAATATATCAGGCCTTCAAAAATACAAGAATGTCTAAATGTGCGTCTGTTGATTTAAAATATAAATAACTTTATGACACTTTAAAAAATTGCGATTCTACGTGGGTATTACAATTTAATTAATTAAGTTTAATAAATTTAACAATTGTTTTATTTAATTCAATGTTTATTTCATGTTTATATATAGGCTGTTAATAACAGCTTACGCCAGTTATCACATCACAACAGACCATAATAATATTTAAACACGGATTTGTCCCGTAACGTCAAACCGTGCGGCCACCCTCCGCAGGTGTTGTGGCGCGAAATCCGTCATAAATAAATTTGATTTGACACTTGCAAACACCGACGGAAACACGGTTTTCGAGTGAAATTTGATAATATTTTAAATTGTTTTCTTTATGAGCGTAATCTGGATTTACGGTTACCATTAATTGTGAGTGTTTACCGGATTGGTCCCGGATTTTTTTGTACTTTTTTTTTCAGTCGGTATTTACACTGCAATTTAATCCTTATGATGCCATATAGGATACTGCAAGGTGGTAACAGTATGCAAACTATTATTATGGGAAAGTTATTAACATTTCTGAAAATTTTGATCAGGTACCTACATACAAAAAATCATAAGTTAATCTTGTTTTAAAACGTCTTGAACTTCATTCCTTACTTTATTTTAGTAGCGTCAGTTCAATCACTTATCTGCTTCTTCGTTTCAAATACCTGCTACTAAACGTAAGTTGCTGATTGTATACCCGACAGACTTAGACAGAGTACCTTTGTCGATAAATTCGCTGTTTCTTGACAGATACGCGTGGGTTGGCCCGATCGATCGCTTAGCAGTTAGCATGAGAGTCTCCGTCTCACAGAATCGTGTATTCTGTACCGTTTGTTAACTCAACTCTAAAACTCTTATTCCTGCCAAGAATTGTTTTCAAAGTTTTCGAAATTAGCGTTGTAAAGGAAGAAAGTATCGGCAGATCCTAGGAATTTTGGCATTTGAAGATTCAGACTTATAAGTCGAGACAAGAGGACAATTACAGGTAAATAGGTATATTTTTTATAGATATTAGCTTGAACGGTTGATTTTTATCTATCGATAGGCATTTCGTTTACTAACCTACTAAGTTTACTACTTAAGTAAAATAATTTAAAATAGGTGAACATTTTACTTGATAACGCTTAATGACTAAGGCCTTATCGCCCTAGTTTAAGGTAGGGCCTTGCCCTATCACTGTGGACGTATATGTGCTGATGATGATGATGATGATGACACATCACAGTTGCTGTTAATCCTTTTAACATAACCTAAAATCACGCCTTTTTCAGAGGAGTAGGCAGAGAACATTTCCTGCTATGTGCTACGGTCCTGGCCACCACTTTCGCTTCATCCACATCCATCAACCTCTTCAATCCTTTTAACTTCAATACGAAACATCGATATCGGAACTATCGATAGTTACACTACACTTCGAAAAATAGATGCAATTCAAGATATGGAGAATTTTCGCGAGTACTCCGTGAAGGATATGAATGTTACTCGCTCATATTTTCGGACGTAAATTTAACAAATGGAAAATTCTTAAGCCGATGGCTCGTGTTTGAACAAAGATACATTCAATTTTTATTGGCTCCTACGAGTATGATGGGTTATTGCAAGTAAAAGCGATCGATTTATTCATCGTCGGAAAATGTGTAGAGAAACAATATACAGAGTATAATAAATAATGAAGCTTGTAACTTCTAATACAGCTTGAGTAGGTATAGAAATGTTGATATTTTTAGCTGTCATTTTCTTTTGTGCTGATATTTTCGATTCATCAATATGCCGCCACAATACATCTGTTTGAATGGTTTATAATCTTGGAACTGAAGACTTTTGTAATGAAAATTGTATCTTAACAAAGGGTTTATTCCAATTTGATGCGTAAAGTTTAAGAAACAGTGTTCAATTTGTAATCCGACAAATGTTTAAGTAACGGTCTGATTAAACACTGTTCGGAACTTAATAGGGTTGTCGATTATTAAAACACAGTATGTGCAAACAAAAACACATCTTCTTCTTCTTCTTATAAATAAAAATGAATTGCTATTCGTTAGTCTGACTAAAACTCGAGAACGCCCGGACCAATTTAGGTAATTTTGGTTTTAAAGTTAAGGTTGGTAAGCTTTAAAATGTTCGTGATAGTCCAGGAAGGTTTATAGTATTGGCGATATGAAATTCGCCGGGACCACTAGTTGTTAATAAATATATATTTTTTATCTAGCTAGTCATGCTGGGCAAAGGCCTCCCCCAATTCACTTTACTTGTCGATCGGTAGTAAGAAAGAGATGGCTAGTTATGTTGCTGGGCGCCGAGATCGTCGCGCCATCTTTTTTTGGTCTTCCCCTTGGCCGACGGCCGCTCGGCTGCCACTGGGGAAATACTTATGAAATTTTTTTTTTTATTATTTCAGTGGTTACGCCGATTCAACAATCATTGTACTTATTTAGTAGACTTCTACTCACTTTTTAGGGTTCTCTACCCAAAGAGTAAAAATCGAACCCTATCATTAAGACTTCGCTTATTTTTACAATATTAGTAGGTACCTAACATTTTGTGCGCAATTCCAACTCGCTCTTGACCGGGTTTCCTCGCTTCGCTAAAAAAATATATATGTGACCAGCCCTGAACCCTGAGCCCAACCAGTTAGAACAATCTGTATGATTGATTCTCGGATGCTAATTTAATTCCGTCGGCCTCAAACAAATTGATCCTACAATTATCGGGGATTATGCTCACTTGTATTGGGGTAAGCAATCTTTGCGATCCATATTCTAAGGCCAACGATCAGAGGACGCGCAATTGAACATTCGGAGAACTTCTGTATTTGAACGACATTAATATAGTCCTTTCCCCTTCCCTCTCTTGAACGACATTGATATTAACCCTCAAATGGGCGCTCCATGTTAGATTTTTAAATTTTTTGGTTTTGGACCTTGTGTACACTGCATAGTATAAAGCAATCGCTTTCCGCGTCTGTCTTTCGCTATGTACATGCTTACATCTTTAAACCTACATAACGGATTTTGATGCTGCTTTTTAATAGATAGATGGATTTAAAAGAAAGGTTGTTATGTTAAATGTAATGAATGGACATCGGTGTTTGTTCCGTGTCTGGGTGTGATTATGTATTTATAAATATTTATATTTATTCTTATCAGTCTCTGACGCCCATAGTACAAGCTTTGCTTGACCGTGTGTGGAAATGGCCCAGATATTTGAGATATTTTAAATGTACCCGAATCGAAGCGAAGGCGGATCACTATTAAAAAAAATAAATATCACACAACATCAAATACATTGGTGTACAAAAATATACTTAAATAAAGGTATTTAATAACACACCAGACACGAAACGAATATCGATGTTCGTCAAACAAATATTTGTCCCGAATGGGATTCGAAAGCGCGACTCTTGGAACTGATGCTAGGGTCACTAACCACTGCTCCACCGGGTCAGTCAAATATCCAGTGAATAGGGTTTAAAATATGGTGTCAGTATAATAGACAGTGCCCTATGGAAGATAAAATTAACTGGACTACGTATAACTATACTAAAACATAATAAGTCAAGGCATCGAACATATAAGTTGTTTAACATTCCAGTTTGATAAACGACTTAGAAAAGTATCATTATTATGTAAAAATATGTTTCATCTTGACGCGTTAGGCTACACACATCAGTCTCTAATGATTTCCGCATTTCTATTGTTCCTTTCCTATTTACAATACTTTTTACAAACACCCTAACTAGGAACTTACATCAACGCATATATCCCTCTATGAGAATCATAGCGCCGTATCTTTCATAGTAAAAAACATACGATGATAATGAGTTTATGCAAATGGTGAATTCTTTATTCTTTATGCATATGCATTGGGTGTATCGACTTACTATGCAGGTCGTCATACTTTCCCTACTAGACTTGTGCCCGTTAGGTGACCTGCGCCCGCGCTGGTAGCTAATTACTACTGTCAATGCGATAGGTCGGAGATCACCTGGTGTAATTAATATTTCGATAGATCACTGAACTTTGGGACCACACTTGTTAAGCGCTAATCGACAGTCACGGTTAATCTTTATAAGTAGAGTTGAAATTCTCGTGCGTGTAAGCCCAACTCTTTGTACCAATAGTTGGCCCGATTTTTTTCCGATGATTTTGTTTGATATATTCGACCAACTTTTTGTAGGAGCGTTGCGTCATTGCAATTAATATATACGTCCCATTTTTATCCGACAATAAATCGGTCACCGATTATCTGTCGTAGGCGGTCAGCCTATATATGTGCCAAAGCACTTTTTTTCAGGGGTTTCGTACGTCAGGATTTTATTTTTAGGTTCGTCATGTCCATCCGTTCATACCCAGCCTAACTTCGTTAAGTTACTGCTACAAACATGAAACTTCGCACGTATAACGTACAGTTATCACGTCGACAAAGTGCTAAAAAACATGGAAAAAAAACCCGTCTGGTTCGCAGGAGTTCCCTAGCAACCAGTTCCTATAACCATACAATCTGAACGGCTAGCGTGTATCGTAAATATTAACGATAGCAAAATTCTGCTCAAAGGAATTTATTTAAGAGGCGGTAGCTGGTAGCTTGCACGTTGGCACGCAACGCTAGTCTTAGAAATTTTCCGCCTCGACTTTGTGTAAGCGGACTTCTTACTTATTCAAATTTTATAGTTTGCTAGGCCGTTTATAGGCGTAATTCAAAATGGTCTCTTTATGTCTGGACCTGTATAATATTAAATGATGTAGCCTTGTTAAAATTTATGAAACTCATTTTCGCGGAAGGGTTTTAATTTCATTCATTGACAATACACCTTTATTGTAATAACAATATTTTTTATAATGCCCATGGTGCGACAAAAAAATAGCACCACTCCCATTGCTCCCAAATCTCAACTGGCCAATCTTTGGACGCCCCTCAGGCATGGCAAACGACAAAGAATTAGCCGAAAAGTTATTGGTCATGTTAATCCATGCATACTCTAAGGATAACTCTAAGGTTATATTATATTTATATAATATTTATATTTATATATTTATATATATATATTTATATATTTATATTTATATATTTATAACTAAATAAAAAAATAATATCTTCGTCAAACAGAAATAATAAAGAAGCTCGAATCATTGGTTAACTCTTTCTTCAAAAGTATTGTCGATTTCTGTCATACTTCTATTTAAAGCTATCCCTATGTAATTCTATATGTGATCAATTATTAAGCACAGTCAAACCCTAGGTCTACCTAAATGAGGGCACTCACTACATCCCTCCTTTAAGCCTAGATTTAATTACACCGAGCGCTGGCTGTCGGTCAACCAGAGAACGGAAACGGAAGTGTCACTCACTCGCGTCACGAGAGGCCGCCACTTTATACCGAGCTATCATTTCCATAGTTTTGTTACCAATCCTGTTGCAAAAACAACGGAAAATCCGATGAAATCCAGCTCCCTCTAGGATGGTGTATTGATTTTACGTCCGACAGGAAGGCGGGATAGTTTTATTATTTTATAGTTTGTCTTGAATGGTGAGGTATTTGCTAGGATAGGCGTATGCTATTGGCTCACTAGCCATAGCAATAGTGAGCTACACATGGCCTTTTTAAATAAAGTGTGGTATCAGTTTCGTTAGGATATTCGGCCCAAAAAGTGGGCACAATGAAATTACCTTTATTTAATGACAAATGCGGGAAGAAGCAACAGCCAAAAGACTAAGTAAAACAAAATCAAGAAATAAGTGCCTTCACTAAGTTGTAGAAATCGATGGACTATTTGGTTAGCACTGTACCTTGCGAATTGGCGTCATCAAAAGCCATAGGCTTGTGTTACGCTAGAACAGAACCAATTGGTCCACCGAAGCTTGGAGGCTTGCTTTGCACACAATCCTGTTGTTTAATTCACCACTGCCAGTCCAAAACCTAAAGCTGTTATGACCAAAAGTAAAACATCGGATTTTGGAACCAGCAAAATCGTACGATATGTATTTTTCATCGGTATCATGCGATAAATGTGCATATTGCGTGGCTATTATAAAATTATTGACTTCTGTTTTTAAAAGGAGATCCTTTTAAACATATGTTCCAGTTTGGGTTACTCAGCATAAAAATATTATTCTACGCATGTTATCTAGTAACTGTCAGATGTCAGAGAGATGTATTAAATTTGACGAACCTCCGTGCTAGTTTTAGCGCAGGTAATGCGCAATCCGAATTGCTGTTGCTTTTATTTCTAATCTACCCGCAGTCCCCTGCAGTCCACAGTAGGTAATGACACTACAATATTTAAAATGTTCCACTATTTGACGACCGTTCCAACACCTACACTGACATCCCATCAACGCCTACTTACGTATGTAAATTAGAAATCCGACCGAATAATTGTCCGAACTCTAGTCCACTAAAACTGAGACGAACTAGCCACCAGAATAACTAGACACCAAATGCACTTAAATCAGCTCCACTCGCCAGTTCTGACTCTTTGGTTCGTAATCGGAATAGTGTTAATTAAAATGCATCAGAAAACTCGCGCGGGAATTAAATCGTCGGGCAAGATGGCGTCGGAACAAGTCTTATTACATGCCGTTGCGCATGAACGGCATTTAATTTAAACACTTATTTGTAGAGGTAAAATAAGAAGACAGATAAACAATCCGGTCGGAATAATTTAGTGGTAAAAAAGTTCATGAATCAGACGCCAGGTGGGTTCCGATGCGCCGGCGGCGCGCCGCCTGCGGGACAGGACGCGTGTGGCACAAGTTACAAGAGATATAAGGTGTCCCACCTTCTTTTTTTTTGTGTCGATGGCAAAACACTTTAAATAATTTCGGCACAGAATTCTGCCACCCGGACCACGCTTGCTGACGCGCCCATCAGCTCAGTTTGCGTGCAGGAGTTGCAGCACCCTGGGCATGAAGTGAGGTGAGCCATGGATTGTAGTGAAAGACCACATAGGCACGCGAGATCCTCCTGTCCCACCGATTATAGTGTACAAGAGTGCGTGCAAACGCAGTTGCACTCTCCAGGGTGTGTGCCATCCGCGCCCCAAGTCTGATGATGACAAGGGTACTCCAAACCATCTTCGTAGTCAGTTAGGATAAAAAGGTGCACTTTATTACCTTGCTATTATAGTTCGGCGAAACGGCAATCCGACTCGATTGATGAGATATCAGGCGCAAGAACAAGAAAAAAATGCATTGCTCTACGGATAGTTTTAATTTTAATAAAATAAAAAATATTGTCTTCGCCTAACCAAAATAATAAAGAAGCTTGAATCACATCTCTTTCTAATCTTATAAATGAATTAAAATAAATAAACCTAATAAATATTTTGAGTTCTGAGAAACTTCTATTCAAAGCTATCCCTATGTAATAGTGTGTCAATCTATACGTGTTTTCTTTCTTTTCTTTTTTTTTGTTTGAATTTTAATTAATATTGTATTTGTCACTATAAATAAGACATCAGTTAGTGACTTACACCATACGTCGCTGTCAACTTGTCACCGCATCGCGATCAAGATAAAAAGAGACCGTGATTTGTGTGTTTTCTACTTGTTGTAAGTACACAGATGATCAATGCTTATTGCCCACGGACCTCCGTTTAAACTGTTTAATTCATCATCTTACCCTGTGACTGTCCCAGTGTGGAAACTACTTCAAAAGATTGAAGGAGATAAGAGTAACTTACTAAGATCCGTTAAGAAAAAGCTTGCTTGAAAAAGCTCTTGGCCGTAAGTCAAAGTACTAAATATTAAAATAAAAACACAAGTATAATTTACTTTGTATGTACGCATATATGAACTACCTCCACACTTAATTTCGTCATAATGAGTCAAGCAAAAACAGTTGAAATATAGCCATTTAGCCTATTCAATTACTTCTGTTACATTCGTGTAAAACGATGCAGAAGAATTTTTTTTTTCATTTAATATTAACGGACAGAAACTTTTCTTTACTTAAATATATCACAAGTAGTCGACATTGGTCAATTCTGTACATTGTCTTTATAGTCCTGTAAATGCAATGTAAATAATTGAGGTGGGTGTATGGTTTTTTTGTATTTTACAAGCTTTTATTTAACTTGCAATGTATGTATGTTTGTGTGTTCGGGTGGAATTTTATAACTCAATTTTAAGGCACTTGCCCTCAACCGATTGAGCTGAAATTTTGCATGCACGTGTATATCCGATGACAATGCAATATTATTATGACATGGAGCTGATCTGATGATGAAGTCGGAAGATAGCCATAGCAACTCAGTAATTAAATAACATAACCACATCGAGTTTGGGCTCATTTCATTCGACTAGATGAGTACTTTGGTGCTAGATAGTAACCAAGGTCTGATGATGGAGCCGGAAGACAGCCTAGGGACTCAGTACTTAAACGACACAACCAAATCGAGTTTGGGCTCGTTTGATTCGCCTAGATGAGTACTTAGATGCTAGATGGTAACCAGGGTCTGATGATGGAGCCGGAAGACAGCCAAAGGAACTCAGTACTTAAACGACACAACCCCATCGAGTTTGGGCTCGTTTGATTCGCCTAGATGAGTACTTAGATGCTAGATGGTAACCAGGGTCTAATTGAAGAGTTGGATTGTTCAAAATTAACTGGCAAACGACCTTGCAATAATGATGCGTTGAATGAGATGAACAGACTTAGGAACTTACAAGGTGAAAACTAAAAAGTATAAAATAAATTAAGGTAAAAAATCTTTAAAACAAGCTTTTATTTAAATGCGCTAAAAAGAAAAAATAAACTTTTACACTATAACTTTACTGTCAACTTATAACATTTCAAATTCAACATATTTGACACAATTTATATGTTTTAAAAGCTTGTCGCGAGATTTAAGTACCTACTCGTAATTTTAAAAGCAAGTTTTAAAATACCTGCCTATTAAAAATTTTAAACTAAGAAAGTAAATACGAGTACTTAAATCTCGCGACAAGCTTTTAAAACATATAAATTGTGTCAAATATGTTGAATTTGAAATGTTATAAGTTGACAGTAAAGTTATAGTGTAAAAGTTTATTTTTTTCTTTTTAGCGCATTTAAATATTTAATTATTCGGTACAACATGTGTTAATCAGTTATCCAATCAAAAACATACATGTGAAATGAGAGCCAAGTTCAATATTATGATAATTGCCTTGGTTGTTGACTTCAACGACAAAAGAAGTGAGATCTAAATGGGTGCCAAGTTCAATGGTCAACCCTAAAATTTATTTATAAGTAACACTATAACATACCTATCATATCTTCTTATAACATAAGATAATGTATGGTGGTAGCCTATGAAGGTCTGTCTTGGCTAGTTTCTATAAACCTACCAACGTATTATTATGTTCGCTCGCCAGTTTCTACCAACAATCCAAATTTTCGGAATTATAAAATGAAAACTAGCCAAGACAGACCTTCATAGGCTACCACCATACATTATCTTATGTTATAAGAAGATATGATAGGTATGTTATAGTGTTACTTATAATAAATTTTAGGGTTGACCATTGAACTTGTACGGCACCATTTAGATCTCACTTCTTTTGTTGTTGAAGTCAACAACCAAGGCAATTATCATAATATTGAACTTGGCTCTCATTTCACATGTATGTTTTTGATTGGATATCATTACTTTTTGTAGAAAGTATATATCATCGTAACGCCGTGGGTCCTTAGAAAAGGACAAATTCAAAAACTAAAACTAGACTTTATAAATATAAAACAATTGAATCAGTTACTGTATTTTCCTACGTTTACGGGGTATAACCCTAAGTAATAAATATGAAAACCGACTATAAGTACCTACTCTTAATTGTAAATAAGTAAGTATACCTAAATATATACTTAGTGCTCTGCCTTCCCCGGTATATAGGCGTGATTAGGCACTAATTAGGTGAATGAAATGAAATAAAATCCGGTTCGGAGTCGACCGGTTGCTGTTACCACCATACAGTTGCGTAAAACCCGCCAAGTGACTCTGACCTATCTCGGTCAGGTCGCGTTCCGGAATCAGCACTGTACGAACCGGAGCCAGGGGGGACCATTGCTGCGGCAAGCGCCGGACCAGTGGAGTCTTAGCGGCGGTATTGTGCGGGCGGAGCGGGTCGGGCCGCCCGCCAGGGAGAGCCGGAGGAACGGTAGTGCCTTCCGATCGGCGGATTGGCCAACTCCGTCCCGCATAGCTCAATACCAATGCGAGACTCCACGCCTTGTCTCGTTGTTGCCGCAGCAGTGGTCTCCTCTTTCACGTCCCCATTTCCCTCTCATATCGATGTTCCGGGAGGGAGGGGTGAAACGGCTTTCAGGGTGAGTGCGACAGGCTCAATATGGTATATTGTACCTGTCGACCTCATATTTGGATCTCACTACCGCTTACCATCAGGTGGAGTGAGGTCATCTTGTTAGCTCATTATGAAAAAAATCCAGTATTTTATTTATTCCTTTGTATTCATGTAATTACCTATCTGCATACCAAATTTCAACTCTCTAGGTCATTTGGAACTGGGTTAGAATTTTGATCTGTCAGTCAGTCAATGATAAAAATGAGGATTTTTGGACATTAATATCTAAATAACTGTTTGAGATAAGCTTATGAAATTTAGAACACATATTTATCTCGCAAGTCACAATATATGAGCCAAATTTGATACGTTTATGTGAAATAGTTTTTGATTTATGAGGGGTTCAAAAGTGGTTCCAAATGGTTCGTGTAATATTACACACGGTGCGGCTCGCCAGTTCTGTTTCTTGAACTTGGCTTGACACGCTACCGCGTGTCTAGATATTCTCGCCACCGACCGATAAGCTCCAACAAAAATGGCGATTCATTTAAATCTGTGATGAAATCAGATCTGGTCCGTCAATAATATTAAATTAAACTTGTTAACAGCGTACTTACAAGCAATTTCGTGAATTGGATAAATTATTCTAAAGACTTAACATGCTCAACATATCGGGAGGTCCGGTGGTTCAAGTTCCCGTTCAGGCGGGGTCATGAATGCGAATTTCTTCAAATTTTAAATTTACATTGAACTCAACATGCTGTTAACCTCTTACATGTGTTAAATTATTATTTCACAAACCTGCAAACTTTTTAATTCTTTTAGGATGACAATCCGTGCGATAGTTTCAGGTTCAACCTCTTGTTTGTCTAGAATCCTTAAAAAAAAGTAACGACCTTTCCATTTACCACCATATCTACCCTCAGGCCAGAATCTATAATATGCAGTTTTTAACACAAAAAACTGTCACTCATAAAAACCATTACTAGTGTAACCATTCAAGCATGCATAACAGGAATAACTTACAACATACTACTCTCCGTCACAAGTCAATTGATGAAGACCATATCGTATTACAAGATTTACAATTCCGACGTAATGATGTATGGCGGCACGGCGCATACCGCATCCCTTTAAGGGCAGACGGGTGACAATTATTGCAAAAAAGCCAAGACACGAGGAGACTCACGCGGTTGGATCCTGTCCGACCACTTTGTGTGGTCATTCAGCAAAACCATTGAGCAGCGTAGTCCGAAATCGATCGATTAAATTGTATGACCCGAATCGATTTGAGGCCGATATGAATCGAATTGAGATTATAATCTGGATTTCAGACGTTGTACATATATACAATACAAAACTTGAAAGATGTATAAGGACAACTTTTAAGTTACTCTGCATTCAATTAAAATTTCATTTTCAGACCACTTGTCTATCTGAAACCGATTTTTTGTATCATTCAAACTTTCCTACTTATAACTAAGACTACTATATTTGATGACACTATTCCAATAATTTATGCGTCAATTATGTGTTGAAATGGATGCGTTAATTTATTAAAAAGACATAAAACACTATGTGGTTTCTAATTCTAATGGTGAACTTTACATAGTTTATTAATCGTTTAGATTTAATTCTACAGCTGGTAGCAATAATTGCCGTCGAGGTACATAATTATGTAAGTCTTGATTGAGACCACCCACCGAACTAAAGTTGCATCACTGTCCAAGTTTTCTTTCGAATTATCACTCGTATACTCATTCATATTAATTTAACGGGTTACTTAAGGTCAGGGACATATTTTACTAAAGGCAGTCGAAGATTTTCACTAGATGAGCTGCAATACAATGCACGAATCATCATTATCAACATGACTCTTGACTCTACTTCATTAGACTTCAGATTCTAAAAACTGACTTATTGAGCATCAATAGCTACATTTAAACGTTAAAAGTTTTAGCCTCTTTGCAGTAACTAAATGTCGTTCTGTTGTATCCAAGCGTTAGAAGGAAGCAACTACAAAACGCATGTCAAAGTTGGTACCAAAAGTTCCGGCGCTCTCAACCCTTTGATTTGGCGAACCATCCATTATACATCGGGTCGAATCATTAATTACGTTTCGCATAAAACCATCCGTCCTGCGGGAAAGTTTGGCGTTTGACAAACGAGTAGCCGGACCCTGTGAGATGGATTGGAGGGAATCAGTTACAGATTCTAGCCTTGTGTTGTTTGGATTCGCGGAATCGTTGAGGCGGACCAATGCTTGGAAGTGTGGCTAACCTTAGGACACGTCCCCATTAGGCTAACAACCACCGGCTAACAGTTTGCTTTCGGGTTGCCACCATGCATTTTAATCTACGCGGCTATGGAACTGCTTATCAGGCACATGGAAAAGACTAGACGGACGAAACGCCGCAAATAATGGGACCGCTCCCTTAAAGAAGAAAAATTTTTTTCAGTCGATTTTCACCAATAACCAAAGTATTTTTTTTTAATTTTTTATAACCAGTCGTCATATATCCTTGCTACTCATAGGAACGCAATGACCTTGTTAAAACAATGCACAAGGCCGAGTCCACAACCCGTCACGTCACGTCACGTTTCCCACAGAGGTGAAAAGTGGATCGCTGGAAGCGATCTCTGCCTACCCCTCTGGGAAAAAGGCGAGATTTTATGTATGTATGTATGTATAAGTATTCGTTATGGTTGGATATTCAAGTGTAAGTACCAAATACGACACACTTTATGACTCAGGGCTGTTATTGAGAAATATCAGAGCAATCCCAGTCACAAATGTTCAGCTCAGTGACTCAATTATTTGAGGCTTGTTCTGTGAACTGCCCGGGGCATTTTCCTTTGCTAACATACCGTACTATAGCTCGTCCCACTGTGCCCGTTGATTCTGACCATCGGACAAGTTGCATCAACTTTCAAGGACGAAAGGACTCTCGAAACTTAATATAGTTCGGAACAATGCGGGGTGTCTTTTCCTAGTTGTCTTGTTGTTGTGTGTCATAGGCTTAGAACTATATCCATATGTAGATTTAGGATATATAAGGGGGTAAGATGTAGCACATTTTTATGTAGTTACACACGCCATCATAAGGTATGACCTATTTATTTGATATTTGATGAAAGCTCTGTCCCTTTTTTGGTTTCTGATTTTGGTTAAATGAAATCTAGACACGCGGTAGCGTGTCAAGCCAAGTTCAAGAAACAGAACTGGCGAGCCGCACCGTGTGTAATATTACACGAACCATTTGGAACCACTTTTGAACCCCTCATAAATCAAAAACTATTTCACATAAACGTATCAAATTTGGCTCATATATTGTGAATTGCTAGATAAATATGTGTTCTAAATTTCATAAGCTTATCTCAAACAGTTATTTAGATATTAATGTCCAAAAATCCTCATTTTTATCATTGACTGACTGACAGATCAAAATTCTAACCCAGTTCCAAATGACCTAGAGAGTTAAAATTTGGTATGCAGATAGGTAATTACATGAATACAAAGGAATAAATAAAAAACTGGCAATTTTTTAATAATTAGGTTAGGTTCTATTATGAACGCTTAACATAAATACCTAATTAGTGCCTAATCACGCCTATATACCTGGGAAGGCAGAGCACTAAGTATATATTTAGGTATACTTACTTATTTACAATTAAGAGTAGGTACTTATAGTCGGTTTTCATATTTATTACTTAGGGTAGGTACCTACATGAAGTCTAGTTTTAGTTTTGAATTTGTCCTTTTCAAAGGACCCACGGCGTTACGATGATATATACTTTTCTACAAAAAGTAATGATATCCAATCAAAAACATAAATGTGAAATGAGAGCCAAGTTCAATATTATGATAATTGCCTTGGTTGTTGACTTCAACGATAAAAGAAGTGAGATCTAAATGGGTGCCAAGTTCAATGGTCAACCCAGAAATTTATTTATAAGTAACACTGTAACATACCTATCATATCTTCTTATAACATAAGATAATGTATGGTGATAGCCTATGAAGGTCTGTCTTGGCTAGTTTTCATATATGAATTATAGCCGTCGCAAGTTCTAAGCCTACAAGTATTTGTCGGTTTTTATTTTATGATTCCGAAAATTAAAGGTAGAAACTAGCGAGCGAACATAATAATACGTTGGTAGGTTTATAGAAACTAGCCAAGACAGACCTTCATAGGCTACCACCATACATTATCTTATGTTATAAGAAGATATGATAGGTATGTTACAGTGTTACTTATAAATAAATTTCTGGGTTGACCATTGAACTTGGCACCCATTTCGATCTCACTTCTTTTGTCGTTGAACTCAACAACCAAGGCAATTATCAATAAATTGAACTTGGCTCTCATTTCACATTTATGTTTTGATTGGATATTGCTTATCAATATTGCGTCCTTTTGTTTTTCAACTGTCGTTATGAAATCAAATCAAAAATCTCACGACCTTTGTATATTGATGTTCAATTTCTTAGAAAGGTCATCCTGTGACCTAGCGTTTGTATCGTTACTCTCAATTGAAGTACAATAAGTGATTGCTAATATAGTTGCGCACTGAACGATATTGAATAACCTTTGAGAAAGCGTTGCTTTTACTATTTTACACACTGGTACTTTTGTGCCTCTGGGAAAAGGCTGACATTTGCTTGTAGATACCCTGAAAATAGTGGCAGCCCAGCCAATGTTTCAGGCGCAAACATGTTTAGCAACTTAGACTTGTTTTGAGGCCAGTTCGAAAACAACGTAAAAGTTTACTTTTATTTCAACGTAATAGTGAAATGGGAATTATGGTCTACACACTTTATTGAAAACGTCTGGCTATTCCAATACTATTATATAGTCGGCTCCATTTTATGCGTTGATATGATTGACGGAGAAATATGATCGCTTATTTTACGACAGTAAACTAAAAGGGGACTCAGTAGGCAGTCCTTTATTTTTTACTTACTAAATCGTGATAGCAAACAAATTCTAGACTCTTTGATCTATAGTTTTAAGTAAGAAAGTCTACGCATAGAATTTCTTACTTAAAACCATTCCCAACGCGTTCGTAACCCTCTTAGTCACTTCACAGCCCAATTCCACACCCCATAAATGCATCTCCGTTTACGAGTGCAAAGATCTCCGTGAAAAACTCTTTCAATTTGCGAATATTTTTTCCCCAAGCAATATTCGAGTGATGAATGGTCGCGGGTGAAGCGCCGACTCATTCTTTTATATTGCGAGTTTTATTTCGGTTCTGGTAATGAGCCACGCTAATGGTTAACCCTTGCTTGTAACGCAACAAATTATCAACGCTACGAAATACGGAGTCAACGTTAACTGCGCTGATGTTTTACAATTTTGTTTGCGACGTCGGCCATTTGTATTTTGACCCGGTTTAAAAATGTTTGATGAGTCAACGTCTCTTAATGTTTGTATTTATATATATAGCATATAAATGTAATTTTACATCAGTTAAAATGTATCCCTCGTTATTTCATTTTAATTTGTATTCAAATGTACACCTAAGAACGCAGATATGCAATTAAGAGAAAGTATGAGATGAACTTGATAACTAAATTGCGTAATACATTTTTTAGAAAAAAAAAATGAATGTACTAATATCAAATTGTATTGTTTCAGATCTCCAGATTGCTCCAGAATGAGATGAGACGAAAATCTGAGCCACGGCTATGCGAAGTAAGTTGTTGAAATTTCTCATTTGATAAATCAGTCACTTAATATTTGTGGACCCCAGCGCACTATTACTCAACAGAAAAAAGAAAGTAACCTCTAACTAGACCTACCCCATTATAATAATGTAGAGAAAATTCTTGTCTTACTTCCTAGTTAGCTTGAACATAAAGCTAGCACACAACAGTTGCAAGTGAAGAATATTATGCAGATGCATGCAGCCCGACTCATTCATCGGCTCGGCCGTGCACACCCGGTCTAATGTTATTCCAAATTTATTCACTTCTTAGTGTAGTACATTGAATTTTATTAGCATCAGTAAGGCTACCTACTACTTTAAGCAACCGTTTTGTTTGCGCACCCGTCCTCCGTAGGGAATGTTTGTTTATTGATTCGCATAAAAGATATCTTTGCTGGTTGTTTAAGATTTGGTATCTCACGACGTTTGAGCAGGTTGTCTAATGAGTGAAACGGTCGCTTTTAACGATGGGCAAAATAACGACAATTTGATAATGTTGCTAAATTAAATATGATTTAAGCCAGATACTGTGTATATTATACTCGTATTCCTTCCTAATTTTAGGTGACACTTGACCTATCATCATCATCATCATCAGCCCATCTGTGTCCACTGCTGGACACAGGCCTCTCCATATTGTTAACCCATGATAAACAACATCCATACAAAAAGGAACCTCTTTAAAATGTTTGTCAAAGAATGCCTGTGTACAGTAATCGAACTCCAGAGGATCCTCATGAAAATAAGTAGAAAAAATCCTTTAAACTCTTTAACAAAAACCAGTATAAAGAACAAGCCCGCTAAATGGTTGAACAATTATCCTGAACGAAGCTAGCTCGCAGCGATCAAAGTTTTAATGAAGAGTGCTTTAAAATTCTTTCCACTTTGTTTACTGTAAAATGTCCCTTTTGATAACTTGCGAACTATAAAGTTTCCGAGTTCGGGGTTCTGGACCTCAAAATGTTAAATGAAACCATCATGAGATAGTTGAGTAATCAGTCTGTCTGTCTGGGACGTGTGGATGAATAATACTAATATAGAACATTAATTCCACTTGATGCTGTCAAAAATCAAACCTTATTTATTTAAACGTTTCGGTGTGGATTAAAAATCTGTTAGGTACCCACTCTTATCACCCTTAAGCAAGTAGCAAAAAGAAAATAACTAAAAAAAACAAAGACTTACGAAATAGTATATTTGAAAAGTTATAATTTTGATGTCAAATATATGATTTAAAAGTCTTTTTTTCTCTTCTTTTTTAATAAATTCAAGTTTGCATGGAAATAGAGTTTAAATAAAATATCGTTGGTATGGGAGCCTTAGGGAGCGAGTCTGATACTTGAATGGTTTTTTATTTGCCTGCAGGGCATTTTGCTGTACGCGTGGTGTGAGCTTAACCAATCGATTTAAGAAAAAATATTTGCATGTTCACGGATAACTTAGCGGAATGCATTTGAGTTATGAACATTTATTTATGGTAGAAGACTATTGCTCGCGGCATAAAGCATTGACAATTACGTGAAGTATTTTTCTCTTGAAATTGTCATGTTATGGCTGTAAAAGGGTTACGACGATGTTCTTTTTTTATTTTTGTTTTGTCAGTCTAGGATAATTGCACGAATATTTGCCTTGGCGAGCTAATGTAGTCGCAGCATTAGGCAATAAGTAAAGCAGCAACATTGTAACAAATTACATGTAGGTATATTGTTCATGTTGTAAGAGAAATTCTTTTGTGTGAGACTGTTGTTTTAAATGACGTCATCCATCAAGGCTCACGACAACTGTGACATTGCGAGCCAATACTCAGTACTGGGACTAACGCGTAAACGAATAGAACATGCGTGTGCAGTACACAAAAAGTCCTACACCTTTGTCCATAACATGTAAACTGCAAGCATGTAATTAACTATTAGGCTGGGTGTACAACACTACATGTATCACTGCCTCGTTGGTCTATTGGTGGCAAGCGCTGCGTAAGGACCGAGAGGTCCCCGGTTCGAATGCGGGGTCGGACAAAAGTTTAGTGTGGGTTTTTCTGTAATGAAATTACTCAGCCCGGAGTTAGAAAGTTGGCGGTTGGGCGCCCGTGCTTCGGAAAGCACGTTAAGCCGGTGGTCCTGCGGCCGATCTCTCATCGGTCATGTCGGATTACCGTCTCACCGAATTATGAGAGTAAGGGAATAGAGAAAGCACTTGTTTGTGCGCGCACACTTGTGCACTATAATATGTCCTGCGCACTTGGCTGATCTCAATTGAGATCGGCCGCCATGGCTGAAATCGGTCGGACGCCTTATTATACTACGTGCACATACCTTCTTAGGCTGCGTCTACAACAATGTGTAAGCTTTCGAGAATGCGTGCGCGCATAAAATGCGGCGCGTTCGTCGCGCGCGCCGCTAATCGATTTAAATCGATCACACATGCGCGCCGCGTACTGCGCCCGCGCAGAATACGAGATGCGATTGCGCCTTTTTGCTCGTAACTCGATTCCGAGTATTCACTTTTGTTTTGACGCCTTCATTTCGGTGGCTGTTTGAATTCGCCGCCGATTTGGGAGACCGATATCGAGTGATATACTCATGTATGTGGTAGGTTCGACTTTTCAATAAGTTAATCTCTGTTGTTATGTTGTAGAATTGTTGTATGTAAAGTAAAAGTATGCAGTTATTTATTTATTTGAGGTAACAAAAAACCTAACATGTAGTTTAGAAATAAAATCTGCACATTTAGGTAGGATTACCCGTTGTGATCGTATGTTAAGAAAGACGGTATTTTAATACTTCAGCATACTAATACTGCTTCTATTTAACAGTATGCCTGTCTATATTGCGAACATATACACACCAATTATTGTCAATATCACAGTGCTCGTAACTTGATCACTGAATCTCAAACTACAGCCACTCTGAGTTAATACCACGTGAAATTGAAGGATATCGAATATTCACATGTGTTCGACGTTTCACTTGCACCGAGACGATTGATTTGAATGACATGTCTTAATGCCTGGTAACTTTATTACACGGCAGTTTATTGAGTTTCAATAAAAGTCATAAATTATAACAAATATTTTTTTTTAGCTAGTAATAATATTTAGTAATTTTATTTACCTCAATTTTAAATGTTAAGGCCCTAGATCTATCATCTTTCATTATATCATCTTATCATCGTTTTACGTGCCAGTGTTAAAAAAACGAACAAAAATAAAACTTAATTCCAATCTATGAGTATATTTTTCCCTCTAAACATCATTCAATCGAAACAACAGAACAATCAAATTTCAAAAACAGAACGCAAGCTATCCTTTTTTAAATGTTCAGTTCCACGTTTAAAATCTTTTGTCTCACAGTATTTCCAGAGACAGGTTTTTGTGCGAGGCAACACCGTCTGTTTAGAGTAAACTGTGGAATGGCCGGGCGAGGTATGTACATACATAATGCACATTCGATTCGGTACACCTGTGTGTAACCCGGCTAGAATGCAACACTGAGACTGTCATGCTTTGTGTAAAGTAGAAGATCGTGGCGGAAAAAACGAAGTTTCTATAAGGTGTATGTTTGTATATAAGATCATAATGTTTGTGTTTTTAGAACAGTTGCATCAAAACGAATGAATGTAACATATAGGTAATAGAATAAAAGCTTACTTTTTTCTTACTTAACTTAGCTTTTGATCTCTCATTTATCTTAATCTATGTAAACTGATTTTGCACAAATATATTACAATTGCTCATCTCAGAATCAGGATGAGAGGATGTATTTGATATTTATGTTTCTTATTTTACAAATATTTAAAACCACTCGTGCGAGCATTAGCACTTAAAATAATATGAAAAGCACATATATTTTTGTACTTCCTAAAAGGTTTTTTTTTCATTACTGCGTAATGTTTATCCAGACTTAAGCGATTTTTTTTTAAAGGAGGTTAAAAAACTACGATTATCCAACATCTCTTTACTTAGACATGCATTGTGGCGAGGTACCATCGTATCTGGTTCTTTCTCACGCATCGGAGCCGGCGACGTCTTAAAGCTTACGGCTATACAGAGGTAGCCTCACGAACCAACACACGGAATAACAAACCCGTGAGGTGCCTTTTGAAGTGAGTTTATTAGCCCATTCGCTTGATAAGCTAACGGAGAAGTTATCGAGTAAGGCTTTATACATCACAGAACGACCAATAGGAGCAAAGAACAGTGGAAAATGTGTAAAAAAAACGGGGGAAGAGCTGCTGTCACAGCTAGTAACCAGTAACGGGTCATATCGTTTGAAAAATTGAAAATTAAAAGAAAGAAACACTGCTGGTGCACGGGCCTATCCTAAACTAGGGCGATGAGGTCTTAGTCAACTACGCTGGCAAAGTGCGGGTTGGTCGACTAGCCAAATCCTTTGCCTAAACTACGAAATATTTCGGCCTTATATCGAAATTGGTTAAAAAGTATCCTATAAGTACATAAACGTTCTTTCTGGACAAATTTCATTTCAATCTGCTCTGCAGTTTTGACGTGAAAGTGCGCTTTCGCATTTATAATATTAGTAAGTAAGTAAGTAGGTAATGATAGGACTTACAATTTCTTAGACTGAGATTTATGCGGCCGGAGTTTAAACATAAAAAGCAAACCTTTGTGAAGTCTGTTTAAAAAGTATAAATTCTTAATGGCCATTATCCGCGTTCGCGAAAGAAGTCGCAACACTAAACGCGTGTCTAGCGTTCCAGTCATATATTGACGCAAACATATAATCATTCTAAAGCTGTAGCCACACTGCCCCCCATTCCGCTGTGGCGCATGTCGCCAGCGCACAATATTTGAATATTCCCGGACAGTGTGCGCACGGGCTTAGTCAAGTGTTAATATTTCATGAACTGGAAATTTTAATTTGAAATTCAAGCGTGTGGTCGCCACGGAGTCTCCGCAACTTCTATTTCGTATTATTTTACTTGGAATCTACATTTGCGCCAAGTACCTAGAGATATTATTAAATAGTAGATACTGTAGTGAATTGTTGGCTATAGTTTTGATTTGTTGATATTGTTTTCTGTGAATAGAGAGTTGTTGTGAATAAATAAACTTTCGGAACTATTATTTTCATGAATAAACAATATTTTTGGTGAAATTTAATAGACATGAAACATATTTACATATGATTATTATATGTTATATTCACTTAGTACATTACAATACAGAATCTTTAGTAATAAATATGTATGTAGTCTCTAGACCAGATTCTGACTTAACAACTGATATTTTACATTATAACTTCTAAAACCGAAGCAATTAACAACCACCTACCGTTCAACTAAATGTTCTTAATAGAATAGAAAGAAGAACAAGCAAAATCAACTAATTTTCATGAAGCAGAAACGAACCGTAAAAATCTCTCGCCAAAACCTATCTCGGACATCGTTGGAAAGCAATCAATCGATTTGTTTAGCGAATATCGACTAATAGTAATTTCAATCAGAACCATTCAAATTGAGTTTCGCACGCCCGCGGGCGGATCGACATAGTATATTGAGATCGACAGTGAAGTGATTGGTACAAATAACATGTGGTTTTGTTAGAAATAAAATTAAGTATGGCAACATCAAATTAACCCACTAGAGCCATTCCTTCTATGGTTTTTTTATCTGTGGTTTTTCGATAACAACTTTTTATTTTACTTTTGCTATTTAAAGTATAATATATGTGCACTTTTTACCTAGCTGCCAATAATCGTAATAGTCAGATAATTTTAGTTTACTCATTTATTGAGTATTGATCATGTGTACTTCTGTTTCCTCCGAGATTATATTTTTAAGGCTTATCAAAAACTATCAACACACTTTAGATATTTTGGTACATGTTTTACTCAGATTAATTGAACTGTGGTTTCGATTCACAAATATATCGAGTACTTGATTAATCGAATCAATATTTAGGAGGCACTAGTGGTTCAGTTAGTGCTGTATTCAAGTTAGGTCAAATTATTACAGTAGTGGAGTAACCTAAATCTATTATTTCAGTTCATTTCCCTAATTGAACTACAAATACTATCAAATTGCTATTGAATACGTATTAATTTCAAATATTCGAATTAGGTAAACCCTGTTTGATATTAAGGGTAACAATACACTTTTGATTATTGCTTTTATTTATATATCCAATCAAAAACATAAATGTGAAATGACAGCCAAGTTCAATATTATGATAATTGCCTTGGTTGTTGACTTCAAGGACAAAAGAAGTGAGATCTAAATGGGTGCCAAGTTCAATGGTCAACCCAGAAATTTATTTATAAGTAACACTATAACATACCTATCATATCTTCTTATAACATAAGATAATGTATGGTGGTAGCCTATGAAGGTCTGTCTTGGCTAGTTTCTATAAACCTACCAACGTATTATTATGTTCGCTCGCTAGTTTCTACCAACAATCCAAATTTTCGGAATTATAAAATAAAAACCGACAAATTGGAGGCTTAGAACTTGCGACGGCTATAATTCATATATGAAAACTAGCCAAGACAGACCTTCATAGGCTACCGGCTACACACACGGTGCGGCTCGCCAGTTCTGTTTCTTGACCTTGGCTTGACACGCTACCGCGTGTCTAGATATTTGTACAATTAAATTGAAATTGCTTTGAGTCTTATTTTATACGTTTGTAGAACTGTTTAGTTAAAGCGCAATTAATTATAGTTTATCAAAACCATAAAATGATAAAGTAATTCATTTTCCAGTTCAAATTCCATCGGCGAAACGTATCGACTCTCCGAACCTATACCATACTCAATAATGCGATAACACAAATTGTGTACGGCATCCATTAATCTTCTGCCGCGAATAAGAATTTACTGCGCAAGCAGACATGGAACCATAAATTATTGGTCTCGGATAGAGCCACTCGGATGGTCGCTCGAGAAATGTTCAGTTTTGTGTCAACCGCAGAGTATAAACATCGGGCGAGGCTGTATCGATATGTTCCCTTTGAGTACAGCACTGTAGATACGCGCCGATGAGGCAAGAGCGCGATGCGTTTTGTTTTTTTTCGAAAAAGGAACACGTATGAAATTCAACTAGGCTGTACGGGATAGATCCCTTTGCCTTTCTCTGATAAAAAAAATGGAAAGGTAAAAAGTACTAGGATAGCATGTATTTTCATTGTCTTTTTAAAATTTGGAACAACAAGCTTAATTTTTTTTTCATAAACTTTAATGTCTTTTCAAGTACATACACTACTCTTTCCGGTTAGAACGTTAATGATAATATCAAAACGAGCTGAAAATAAGAAACAATGTGCACAATTTAGTACCTTTTTTTATTATTTATGTATGTTTCTAGAATTAAATCACATGCAATTGTTTTCAAAGTACTCATATTGTTAACACTACAATAAAAATCTTCAATATAACCCAAATAGCAATATCCGGCCGACTTCCTAGCATTTTCACCCTAAAATCGAAACCCTGCACTTGTACCTTATGGTTTTCACTTAAAGTTGAAGTTCCTACAGCAGGTTATACAGGGTGTTCCATTTATCGGCATCGGCTTCATTGTTGCATACATAATGGCTGCAATTGCGCGACGCATTAGTGGAGGCGTATGGACTATGGAGTCGTTTCCCGACGCGATGGACAATCAAAAGCAATTGCGCTTTTCAGTGTAGGTGGGTTTTTATGTGTCCATAGGAATTGTATAAAAAAGGATAAGTGCATTTAAATGATTTAGAAAGAGCTTTTATAACATTCTTCTTTGTAATCTTCTTTCCAAGTGAAATAGCTCATGATGCAATATCCTTTCAAGTAAAAACGAAGAACACCATGTAATCTGTTTGTATTATTTCTTAAATGCCAAGGAATACGAATGAAGTTACATTTCCGTAAGCAATACTTCGTTTAATAATTTATATTAATCAATTATATGTATTAGATTTTCACTCAATTGTTTATTTTAATCTCAAGTTTCAATCTAGCAACTTTGGTATGACTCGTGTAAGAGAAGCCTTAGCTTACTTTTTCGTGCCTTAACTTAGCGGTATGAGAAACGAACTCAACAACTCAGATACTTCATGGCAAAACACGCTTAGTCGCCATTATCTTAAAAATCTAACTGACACTTTCTTCATTCATCATCGTCATCAGCCCATATACCTCCCCACTGCTGGAGCACGGGCCTGCCATAAACTAGGGCGATAAGGCCTTGAGTCGACCACGCTGGCCAAGTGCGGGTTGGTCGACTACACAACCTTAGAATTTCTTCTTAGGTGTGCAGGTTTCCTCACGATGTTTTTCTTCACCGTTAAAGCGTCGAATGATGGTACATATGAATTTCAAATTTGAAAAACACATTGGTACCTGGCGGGGTTTGAACTGGCGACCTCTTGCATGGCAAGCAACGACCTTAACCACTCGGCCATCGACGATTTCTTCATTAACCTGCATCACACTACTGCTGGTCAAAGGTATCCTCGATATCTATCGACTGCCCCTATCTAGGCTAGACTTGTCAGTTTTTGACACCTAGCTGGACCAGATCACGCACAGTAGACGAGTTCTTTCTTAATTTTGAATAATTTCATCATCGTCAGCCCATTTACTTATAACTGGGTCCACTTGTCAAGTATTTAAATGTATTTCTATTTCTTCTACACACGATACTCGCTAAGCATACTCCACCGGCGACCTACTTCGCAGGAATCGATGGTGAGACTCGATAACTCCGTTTTAATCAGGGCCAGAAAATTGCACAGAGGCCTTTGGGTTGGCACTTAATGGGTCAAGATAACAATGCGGCTACTTTACGCGGCACAATTTTAAGCGGCCTGTTAGGGGTTAAAGGATATTGTTTATTTGAATTATGGCGTGTGGGAAAGGATTAGCTCGAAGATTTGGATCGGGATTATGGCCATTTGTGAAATTTGATTTTTGATCGTGATTACGGTGAGTATAGGCTGAGGATGTACGTTTTTCCTAAAAGCATTGTCATTTTAGTCATTGTCATTGATGACTGCTTTATGCGCATAAACGATTATTAATTTATGTGGAAAAGGCAATCAAACTAAGGATTTGGAGGTTTGAATTACCTTCATAGGTGGTGAGAGCCATCCGCTCCCCCGCAAGTCCAGTGATGACGACGAGGCTACTCCAAGCCATCATCGTATGTCAGTTAGGAACAATAATCATCATAGGGATAAATCAAGCTCTTTGGTTTTATCTACATGTCAACTCGCGTTTTTTAAGTATCATTCATTCGGTAGCCTCCCAACGCCTCATCCATACTAGCCTTAACTATTCCGTTCCTGCAAATAGCTGTAGTTTTCTAAACCACTCGAATGACTAATCGAGAACTAACGTATACGAAAAGCTTCATCGGATGCAACGACATCATAAAACTCGCTCCAAAGCGCTCCCAATCCGACCCAGACCAACTGCAGATCCCCAAATCCCGACCAATCACAAAACAATGGATTAACCCTGCCCGCTCCCACGGCACGTCAATTAGACCCCACCATTTAAATATTTAAATAAGCGTTCCACAAAACACGAGTTCCAATAGGGTAGTTTCCTATTTTTTTATTTTTTGTTAAATGGATGAACCACACAATTGCAAAGGTGCTGCTAAAAGAATGGATTGATATTTAGAAAACTCTCGGAGATATTGCAGTTTCAACAGCACATCATTTGGGCGAGCTCAAAACGCTTCATACAAATGTCGCACAGAGCTATGACGTCACCGCTCTGTGTACTGTACGCATATCGTAAGAACTTTGTTCAGCAGCTATATCAAATGTTGCGTTTACGAATATGTTTTCATAGTGAAAGTTACTACTAATTCTGTAATTAATAATATGGCATAGTATTTTAATTGAATTTTTGCACTTTAGAAATGGACTTTCCCACCTAACTTCAAATGCCTATTATTGTCTCATTTCATAAGAAATTTTATTTTTGATTTCACTTATGTTATTGATTTACCTATATGTTACTGTTAATTGTGAAATTGTATGTAAAATCAGACTTAGGAAACTACCCTATTCCAAAAACAAAGCCCGTGAAATTCCTTTGCATGCAGCGGCGTGCAGCAGACAGTACACGAAAATAACCGCGGAACGTAAAACGGAACGGCAGATATTCCACTACGTACGGAACGCGATTATTGCAGGTCCGATGGCGCGATTAACCCTCCAGTGTGCTCTTGTCGTCGGGAACGTTCCGAATCGTCCTTTTTTCACGCCATCGCCACTTTAAAACGACCGCCCCAAAACAGTGTACCAACAAAAATATCGGGACGGAAAGACGCTTAAATAGCGGTTGTTATTTGGGAAATTGGAAGGTCTCTCAACAACTATGATTACACGCTAAGGATTTTTGTAATGAAAATCACCTCGTTGTATAATTCGGGCAATTTCCAAATATTTTGTGTAGACAATTTAATTTAATGCATTTCATAGAGTGAAGGCACTAACAATTCGCAGATATAAAAAAATTGCTATATTTTTATTTTCACACATCCGAGCTCAGACCGCAGCGGGCTTTATTCGAATTTTACGAACAAACGTCGATTGCATTAGCCACCGCGCCTGGCATCACAGAAAATTGTGTACGAACAAAATATAACCGGCGAAAATATCCGCGCTTTTCCTCAAACAGCCTTTGAAGACAAAGAAAAGAAGGTTGAAATAATAGCTATTGTTAACGAGTAAAAAACCGTCTCCGAAACACGGCCCTGCGGTTCCGTTCAACTGCTCCAATCCAATTGGCCCATTAACCCGTAACTGCCGCGGCGCAACACGGGCACCGCAATAAAATCAATGGCTCACTTACACCGCCTATTTTCATTCAAATAAATTCGCCCTATGGACGCGGATAAACTATTGGTATAACCGGTGCTAGCATTAATCGACTTTGGACGTCGAGATCGCGATAGTTAAGAGGAGATATACGACCAATTCCGAGGGAGATTTGTTTTCGACTAAAGGCTTATTGTCTGAAGAAGCAGCGTTGTGCGGAGTATTAAATTACGCCGGGCTCCTCCCTTGACAAAAACTATAAAAGACTGTTCGCATGCAATACATTGTCTGTATCTGGTACCGAGTATTGCGGGCCGGAGTTGGCCGCGTGCCAGTTTTTTTTTACATTTTTTAATATTCGAGGCACGGTGGTGCGGAAACAACAATTTTTATTGGTGCATCTCGTCACCCGTTGTTTACGCCAGGGATACTCACATTTGTGTATTATTTGCGTGCATGTTACCATATTGCATGTTTAAAAAGGCTAACGTTATAACTTGACGCGTTTCTTCAAGAGCTTTCATTTGTTTATTTGGCCGGTGAGGAGGTTGTAACAAGCAAAAAGTATAAAAAGCTTATTGTGTACTAAAACAGAGTCGAGTTCATGAATTATTTAAAATTACTTAAACTTTCAATATTTAAAATAAGACAATTCTAATTTTATTTACATTCCTCCCCCTTCGTTTCCAAAGGTCAGCTAAAATAATTATTTGTCTATGCATTAAGGCTATTTATCTAGCATATCTTGGCAAGAAGACTAAACTACCCGTCTGAGCATAAAATTAATCCGCCTACCTTTAATTTGTACACTTATTTAATATTTATAGCTTCCTACGAGCGTCGCGCGGATACCGACTCATTAAGCAGTTTTATCGCATTCCGGCCGCAGTACGGCTAGCATCTGCCTAGTCGATTTATATGTTTAATGGAGCCCGCGTGCGGCAACCAGCTCCAAAGGACGTTTTAAATCACTCCGCTTTTAATCCTTTTCGTTTCTACAACGCACAATAATTGGCACGGAGTAATTCGTTTTCTGGAAACAAGAGTATCCGACCCACTGTGCATTCGATTATCATCAATCATATTCTCGCTTTAACACGATTGAGATCAGGTGCAAGAGTCGTAACAACCTACTTCGTTAATGCTGACTGAAAGGGCTTAAAACTTTTGCTTTTCAGTATCAGAATTGGTGCACCCTGTTCCGAACTACCAAATTTACGTAAAATACAGTTTTGGATACAAAATGGTCACATTCTTCATATTTAACTGTGTCATAGACATAAATCTACACGCGGCGGCAACTAGCGCCAATCGACGTTAAACCACTCAGAATTCAGCAACCTTTTGTTAACGGAACATATCAAAGGATGCCAGATTGCGAGAGCAATTAATTGGAAATAAACAGCAGTTGGAACACAATGGATCCAAGTTTCGGCCGATTCTAACGGGATGAAAAAAACAATCGACGGTTGCCTCGTTGTTCGCCCAATCATCTCTCGGCTGTCATCTGTTTCCGAACGAGAATTTTTAAGCCAGCTGTTTTTTCGCGGCGCAATCTTTGCCACTCTGTAAATGGAAACATCAACAACTATGCGCGGGGAGGTTTTGAAAGCGGTCCCAATTATCGAACTGTGATTTCGCGTTGTATATGTGAGGTGAAACTATTTGTTTCGGAGTACGTCAAGAGTCAATTAGAATAGTAATAATCACGTGTTCATTCGTATTTTTACAAGAATAAAACAGTTCTATCTACTAGACTGTCAGATTTGTTTTGATTTGTTCTGATTGTTACAATCAGAATCCTTATCAAAATAGAAATACCCATGGCATAGACTCACAAACTGCTGAGAAAGTAAAAGTTTATAACACTCCAAATTAACATACATTCCACATCTCCAATAACATAATGATAAACAAAACAACCCATCCACTTGTATATTATATTACAAAATACGTCGTTCTAATTCCCAGTCCCGTTACTGTTCTATCGCTTCCTATTCCGGTATCAGAAATCACTGTGACACCGTGACCGTAAAGAAAGTCCGCGCCCAGCGGCCAATTACCGTCGATAAGTGACCCTTCTGTTGGATCTTTATTGTTTGGTGAGAACGTGTCAATTAGTGAAAAGTAATGATGGCTCCGATTCAATGTGTTACACGCCCGCATCAATAGCGGCCTAAAGCGGACAATCGGACTCGTATTTTAGCGGCGATAGTGTTGCAAGTCAAAGTGCCGGTGTACGGTTGGTTGAGTGTCATATTGTATCGCCCCAACATAACAGCTGGTAACTTGATTATTTGAATATTTACCCCGTGGTTTGGAATAAACAATTGACAATCTTTTGGAAAGGACCCAAAAAAGTGTGGCGTATTAAGAGGAAGATGGCGTATTAAAAACTAGAGAGTTTACAAAAGTGTCTTATGAACAGATTAATCATGAAAAATAAGTATGATGATAAACTATTGCATATCTTTGGGAGTAGACCCCAAAAAGTATTACCTATTCAAAAGTGTCTTTTGAAGAGATTAATTTTACGAAAATAAGTGTGATAAACATTCTATGTGTTTTACAAAAAGGTATATTTGCATGTAACCACCTAACCGTTCCTAAACCTTATTGACGTCAGGCTCCAATCTAACTTAAACACGCCAGCCAACGGGATTACGTTCCAAGCAAACTACCCTAGTCTTGAGGCCCAACCGGGAACCGAAGCTCGGACCGAAACCAGGCGTAAGAGGAACGACAAACAACTCATCCCGGTAGCTAGGAACACTAGTACTTCAGGTAAATGGAAATTTGGGTATTACAGCACTTACTGGTACAATTGAAACGCCCATGTTTGGAAACGCTCAGTTACGGAACAATTTGAAATAATACAGTGGAGTTTAAACTGGAAGCTTTCAACTCGAGAGAAGAGATTACTCAACTTCATTATTTGACAGTAACATTAAGTCTTATTTAGAGAAAATATCAAGACAATACTCTCTCGGTTAACTCTAGCCACTACTAAGCGATAGAGATTTAGTTAAAGAAGATCATTATGGAGGATGTGAGTTTTACTAATACCTTAAAAACACTAGAAGCTTAAGGCGAGTATACCTTACCTACATATCTTGTCACATATCTATTAAAATTGTATTATTTTCTAAAAATGGTAAAACAATATTTACAAAATCTTGTGTGTATCTCACCATACCACATACTGCATGTCCAAATTGTCCAAATCTCACGTCCATGTCCACCTCGACAGAACGAACTTTTCGGCGAAGAATGCTAAAATATGCACGGCCCCTCTTTCTGCAAGTGCCCGCGTCGGTGAATTTAAAAGAAATCATAGTCCGCCCCAAAACGATCCCATAAATATTTTAAAACGTTTTGAAATATTCACAAAACGGTGGCGGTATGATGTCCCGGGTAATTTGGGCGGGTTCCGTGCGATAACGGCCGCCCAAGAGTCGGTTGAAATCTGCAATATTTTCGGAACTTCGTCGTTTACTTGTAAATGCGATGAATATAGATGTTTATTGTGGAGCAGCGATATTGCGATGCATTATTTATTCCTAGCAAAAACACTTACAGAGGTATTGCTTTTAGAAAGTTCGTCTATCAAAGTAATAGAAAGATTGAAAATATTGGGAGCCAATACGCTAACTAAAGTGACTGGTATCGGCCGTATACCAAAACGATAAATACTTAAATATCCGATTTTCCCTCAGACGATTAAAAAGGTCCTAGAGATTCTTAACACTGTACAAGTTTTACTTAGTGCGTCTTCACCGTCAAGTATAAAGGCCCATTTAATTAAATAAGTAACGCTTGGTTAAGCTAAAAGATACCCGGTCTATTTTCGTAAACATCGGGACAAAGAAAACAAAATAATCACCTGCGATTAACTTCGGAACCTTTCAACGTTCAGATGTTTGTTAAAAATAAACCGTCCGTTTCAATTCCTCCGTATTTCCTTTTGAAGAAGTCTCAGCCAGCTAATTCATACAACACTGGAGTTGGCACGTCCAAATTGCCAGTTAAACCGTTTACCTCTAGACGGGTGACCGAACTGTTCCCTGAGCTTTCCCGACCGTTCTCGAGCCCAATTGTTCCAGCGAAATCAAACATTTTTAATGCTTGGCAACGTTCCACCCGGTCTCATAAATTACTCGTTGTTCCTTACCTTCGATTATGCAAATGTCTTTAGGATGTTATTTTATATCGGAAGTAGGATTTTCAATTCTATAGTCGTTGAGTTGCTTTGTCTTAACTATTTTTAAAGCAAATGATTGCTTACTTCATTTTCACCATTTAGTTGGTTTTGTTTGCTGAATGTCAAAATATTAATAATCTTTATTTTCTCACAACATACATTATTATAGTTGGATATAACAGTGATCAATTTGAATAAAATTTATCGAATTCCAAACGAATCGATTAATACTGTTATGATTTAAGACATCGGCGTTCCATTACATTGAATACTAGTTACTGCTGGGATACTGTTTACTAGTATTTATTGCCAACTGAAAGATACTTATTTGTTAAGTATTCATATACTTCGATATTTATACACTTTGATATTTTACTGTGAAATTTTATATGAACCGTGAATTTTTCATATCGTATCATTGTCACCTTTGTTAAGTCACGTAAACGAGCTGAAAATCGCTTGCATTTATCAGCGGAGCGGGATCCAATAGAAATTTTAGTGGCTCCATGAAAAATTCACCCGCATCCGTTATTATCATATACAAATATTCACTCGGCGGCGCGTTTCGACATATTTTACTTCGATAGGGTTGCCAGGAGAAGATAAAAGAGCAAAAAATAAATTAATTAGTGAAAACATGCCGAACTCTATAATTATAACTTGCAATTTTGGTTTTCTGTTCTTGGTTCTAAGCTATTTATTTTGAGATGATTTTCAATCAAAATTATTTTCAAACTTTTTTCATAACCTGCTTATTTTTTTGTGCTTTTATTTTATTACATTGCCAAAATAATATTAGACAGTTCAAAGATAAATGTAATTAATGAATAGTACCAATGTGACATTCTGGTAAAATTATCTTCAATTTTTATTTTAAAACTGATAGTACCTACCAATAGAGTATCCCATCAGACAATAAAAATCTGTAAATGTCTTAAGATTGTCAAAGATTTTTGTTGGACAACGGATGCAATGTTTCATGTTTAGCAGCTGAGTAGACCTAATTTTGTCCTTACCATTTATCTAATGCGGAGGAAGTTTTTTTCCCTAAAACAACAATCAACCAGTCTAGGCTGAAGCAGCCCTGCCTCAAGCTCGGTACCGATTTGTTTTTACAACTATTTCCCGTATTTATGCGTCCCTAGGATTTGCGAGATACGCGAAAAGTAATTTGTTATGCGCCCGGTTATCGGGAAGTGGTTTTTGGGCAATACTTTTTATTGGTGGTGAGCCGACGGTTCGGGGAATTGAATGATGCGTGAATAAGCGAGAAGGAGTTGTTTCGAGTTTCAAATATCTTTGGCGTCCTGGCTTGTGGTTTTGTATCGGTTAGGCATATTGTATTTTTTCCTTTGAATGTCTCTGTAGTGTATTGTTAGTTGTCTGGCAGATCTTTGCCTTATATTTTTTTGGTGTATTTATTAATGTAAGAACGTTATTTTTAAAATTATTTGTCGGATGAGATTGACAGCTTCTAACATAAGTACCACTGCGTTGTACTTGTTGAAAATTTATTTTGATATTGCGATTATTTTAATAGAATATCATGTTTTTTCGTGTTTTTATTATTAGGCAAGTAGTAACTACCATTTCATTTGCCTACTCAAAGTGAACAAAATTAATTGAATCATATATTTTTGTTATGCACCTCAGGTTTTCACACCATTAAGCGACATGTCCAATATCAACATTTGTTTCGTAACCATACATGGACTCACATAATGTGTTTGACACACAATTTGAATCCACATACTGAGCTGGCTTACTTGGTATACTTTTTCTTGACACAACGGTGAATATCTTTTCCACTTCACCAGCACAGAGTACCTATCTGATAATAAAGCTTTCTGGCAAGCAAATAATTCATGTTTCATCAAATTCTTCGTGAACACATGGGTAGAAAACGCAACTTTAAGTTTAAAGTAAGAAGAATTTTGTGAGTAACCATGGACATGGACCATTGCCAGGGACTGCCATCATTACTTGTGCTTCTTTTTTAGCACACCACTAAGCAAAAAATAGCCACCATGCTAAATTGCGTATCAAAATGTAAACTCAACGCGTGAATGTAAAATGCAACCATCTGTAATCATATTTACATATTCTGTTCCGTAATCATATTTATAAATCCAGAATACAGAGAGAATACGTGTTTAACCAGATTAAATAATACTATCCATAGTAGTTGACACACAATTTATTCACAAACCTGGAGATGCGAATCAAGTACAAAATGGTTTATAGCGAGAACATTTTCTTTGTATAATCAGTTGGATCGGGTCTCCGAACGGCGTATCTCACCGATGACTAAGCTTACTTTATCGTCGAGAACAGAATATTTATCGAGTAGTCACCGTACGTGGGCATCACTATCGTGGAAGGGTCGCATTGATTTATAGTGACGCGCGCCGTGAGTTATCGATATCGGCGCGGATCCCGTGACAGGTTTTGTTTAGTTCGCGTTTAAATTTAAAATTGCTCAAACACTGTTGCACGGGAATTTGTTGTTTTCGATACGGACGGTGAACGATGTTTTGTTGGCGTTTTTTTTTTGTTTATTTTTGAACTGCGAACGGTGGGAGACGGAATTTTTGTTCTACCGGTGTATTGAATTTGGTAGTCATAAATGTGTCTTATTTGATTTAGATTAGAACACTTCAGCCCCCTAGGATCTTTGTTTACCTCTCCAGTATAATATGTAGAAGATACATAAGATATGTTATATCTATTCGTAGATACTTCTTTTAGGAGTGAGAGCCATCCGCTCCCCCGCAAGTCCGGTGATGATGACAAGACTACTCCAAGCCAGTCAGTAAGGGAATAAATATTTGAAACTTCTTTGGCAAATGTGTTCCCCGTATTATAATTTCTGGAGAATTTTTAAATTCCTGTTTATTTTACAAATAAATAGTCCCTTCTAAGGTCTCATAGTTCTCACCATGTCTCTGTATATTTACTGCCTGTATGTTCCTAAACGACCGTTAGTAACCAAACAAGAAACCGGTTATTCATATAATCGTTACTTATTCAGCCATTTGTCTCCAGTACGGCTCAACGGCTGATATGTCTTTACAAGCGGCTATACAACGCCACCCACGAAAGCCTCACACAATCACAATATATTCAGAACGAATCCATTATCTTTTCATTACCTCTTTATTGTTGCACGATGCGTTAATAAAAACAAATTAGTACCAGTATGACTTTATTAGGGACCTGTTTGGAGGTGGGACCGGGAACTGTGTAGCTTGTATGACACGAAGATGTTCTGAACATTCCTATGTTGGTAGAACAATGAGGAAGCTTGCGTGTTTGTATTTCGACACTCGGAAGCTTTCTTTAGTAGTAAGATTGCTTAAGCGAATTGATTACGCGCAGACGGACACATGCTCTAGAAGACGGGGTAAAATTCTTAATATTGAATGGATTGGGTTTCTTTTTATAACCTTACCGTGGTAGTCAGACCTTGAGTGTCAAATATGGAACACATGATCTTCAACATCGAGCGTGAAGCTCTCTCAAAATGCTTCAGTTAGATTACTCACAGTTTGTATAGTACCCTCAGAAAATCAGCGTGATTAAAAATCACTTACATATTTACAAAGAAAATCATCGCAGAAAAATTGAAACACATGAACAGAAACTTCATGAAATATCGCTCTACATTACCATCAAAAACGTACAACGCAAAAACAGACGTAGAACGGGAAATAATAAAAAGCCAACGGAATTAAATTTAAAGACACAGATTAGTCGGATCCGAGTTTAACTGTCGCCCATCAAGGGACACTGTCCCTCGTTACGGGACACGCTCGAACGTCCCACGGCCTTGTGTAAACGGGACATGGTTTAAGATGACGGATGGACTTGTTGAAACCGGCAGAATTTACAGCCTTTTCAAAGGCTACGCAGTCGTAATCATGGATTTGCTTTCGTTTCGTTTATGGCAAGAAAGATGCTGTGAATTTACTTACTTACGAGTGTTGTTACTGTAAATTCCTATGTTTTTACATGAAAATAAATTTACTTGAATATTTTTTGTTTTTTGTTTTGTCAAATAAATGTAACGTTGCTATCTATCTTTATTTTTTTTGTGATGGCGTAAAATATAAAAACGATGTACCAACTCTGTTTGCAGGTTACACCGTCGTAAGTCATTACTCTAGACAAAAAAAAACTCAAATTGAAACGAAAACTCTCCCATTATTTTCCATCAGTCCAAGTAGAGCCATTACAGATCCAAGAGACGAGACAATATCTATCAACATTTCGGCGTTATCCGCTGATTGCTTGAGACAGACACAATATCGACAGTATTTTCATTAAATTCTTTGCCGCAAACAAATACACTGCAAACCCTAGGGGGCGGTGCAAGGTTCATCGGTCGTTGTCGGGACTCTATTCTGAAATGAAAAAATATCTTCGTTCTAGGAATACAAACAGTAGCAGAACGTGACTAAATTCTTGGCTGCAATATTTATATTCTTGCGTGTAGGATGGTGCGGCCACGACTCCCCCGTTCGGTAGGACATTTCCTGCAATGTTAATAATTGATTCCTATATGTTGCTCATTACCTGTATCGGACATGTATTGAGGTAAAATCGCCGATTTTTCCGAGTACTTAATAGACTTTTCCCCCAAACACAGAAAAGCTCGTGAAGCTTCTTTTTTATTAAAGAACCCTGTTTCCGGGGAAAAGTTTGTAGCAGTTATCAAGATTTATAGGACCTATCAATTTGTCTAGTGTAATAATGTCGTTTATTTTTATACTCTGATAGGCAGTAAGTGGACAAAGTACAAATGTACACATAAATTCGATACAACAGTAAAACATTAATTTGGTACTATAATGTCAAACCGGGACTCACTTACTGAGGATATTTAATCATTTTTTTTTTTAAAGTGGACGAGTTTATTGCAATTTCTTAAATAATACATATCTGGGACAAATGACCGTGTGTCCACACACGGTCATTTGACCCCAAACTAAGCAGAGTTAGTACTATGGACGTCAGAGACTGATAAACATACACAGATATTTATAAATACATAATTAAATACATAATCACACCCAGACACAACACAACAAACAAACAAAAACAATTGCTAAAGTATTTGTTTCCTTATGTTTGCACAGTTGTTGTAGTCTTGACATGCATTTTCATACCTAGTTTAGGTACTTAAGCACCAAATGTAATTTTGTTAAAGTTACCTTTTTGAACAATAAGGATATTATTATTTTTGTTTAATAAGTTATTCTTTATAACTTGAACGCGTTCGTCGAACGCTAATCATTCCTACTACACTCTGTTAAGTGTCATTCAATCCCGGTGTCCCCTTTTATCCCGCAAGCGCGCATCACGTGGCGACCCGACCTATCCCGGCGCGCCCAGGAAATATTATTTTATTAAAATTGTCAGGCCAGGTGAGATCCCGACGGGACGCGACTGATACCGACTCTAAATCAAAATAGCTGAACATTCCGCCTCAGAAATATTCACTCGCGCGTTTCACTTCATTTTATTTCCCTCGTCTCCCGCGCGATATTTTTTTTTGCTCCTCTCTCTCTCTTATGGATCGTTAGAATGAAATTCAACGAGCCCTTTTGATTTGTATTGAGATGTTTGGCGCTAATGTTTGCCGTTATGTGTCTGTGTGGTTGTTGCTCGCAAATAGGATTGGGAAAAATTGGTTTACAGCAAATACGGGCGAAGCGGGATTGATTTGTGAGATGTTTGTGTGGTTTTAGTGTTTAATCTTAAACCAAATGCGATTTTTCATAAAACTTCATCGACTCACTTTTGTGTATTAGTTTGACACTAGTATTGCCGATTTTTGGACCATATTATTGGATACAGTCTAGTACCTTATGGACACTCTTACATTACTGCGTAATTTTAAAAAAAATTAGCAATATATTTCCTTTAGCTGCCATACTGTTTCCAAGTTTGCTCTTTCTAAAGCAAAAATTATTTACAACGTTACCAGATTAACTAAACAACTTAACAAGATGTATATGAGCTGATAGTACTTTGATTTGCATTAGCGTTGTTCAAAGCGCGTACATAACATTTTCCCTCGGCCAACGCCAAGTTAATAGTCCAGGATACAGTACTTCCGGTATTTTTAATTTACGCGAGGATCCGCGCTCCAATATCCGGCCATTGCTACCGTATCGGCTAAAACAAGCAAGATGTTTTATTAAAAAATCACCGACAATTTTTCTTGCTTTTTCATAAAACGGACGTATGGTCCTTTCGCGCGGTCCATATTTCATTTCGGAGGAGGCCAGAGAGAACGGAAGATGGCAGTGAGAAAATGGTGGTCGCCGCCATTTTAAATTTCAAGGGCTAAGATGCTTCTACACTGTTGCTGGTCTGTGATAGGGCTATTTAAAAAAACTCAGAGGCAATGATTAATCTTTAAAATTATATATTTTGGTTTGTAAAGTTAGGTGAATTGTTTAACAAACTGTCTATGATATCTTTAAAATCAACGGTTGGCTCTATGTTTTATATAGACCTGGCCATATTATCCTTCAATAAACGATACAAAAAAGTGTCACAAACACACTTACAAACACAGACATACAAAATATGCCGCCGCCCTTTGAAAAATCGTTGCACTCTTTACCATATAACGTCATACCTTTCATTATCACCGTCTTCTGCTCTCCCATTTGCGAATACACACAGTGGCCTGTGTGAACGCACCTTTGCATATCTCCCGAATGAATTCATGTCTGTCGGAGGGGTTGCGGCGATGTCAAAATATAGTTATGCGCCCACTGAACAGCTGGTATGCAAGCGGTTTTGACAGCTCTCGGTACAATGCAGCGGTGGACAGTGAAGACTACCCTTTGAGAGAACTGTTGCCTTCTGCGAATAATGTACCTGTCGTCTGCAACGTAATAAGTATCAGTTAATTGAGCCGTCCGATTCCCGCAAGTCGGGTCATGATGACAAGGCTACTCTAAGCTATCATCGTAGTCAGTCAGAAAATATAATCCGGGTGGTTACAATTTTTGGAAATGGTTGTTATGGAAACGAATGTACAGAATATATGTCAAATCCTTTAAATAACAATCAAATGGTAGCATTAAGTTGATTCCTAATCAGAACGACCTCAACAGTTGTTTTAATTAGACCGTAGGCCGTTTTTTGGCTAAAACATCCTCAGATTTACCTCACTGTCTCTATCATACTTTGTGATGATGTACAGCATACAACGGACGTAGGAAGGTGAAATTTAAATGAGTATGCATTACAGAGGGAGCGGCTTTGAAATACTCTGGCGGCTGAGTTAACGGCCATTTATGCCTGAGGGAGGAAGGGCTTAATGCTAAGGGTCAAAGTATGCTTGTGGTAGGAACTGAAGGTGATGACTGATTCCTTATTGAACTTTCCTTTCAAATGCTACGGTAGTGGTACTGTAAATATCAAGATGGCAATTCTAAAACCTTTTTCTTGTATGCTACTAGTGAACCGCCCTCGATTCGCTTCCGATGAATTTTACATAAAAACCTTCTTCTTGAATCCCTCTATCAATACAAAAAAACCGCATCAAAATACATTAAGTAGTTTTAAAGTTTTAAGCATACATAGTGGTATAGGGACGGAGAAAGCTACTTTTTTTATACTATTTAGTGATCTCGAAACTCATAATGCACCTCGCATTATGAGTTATGTCCCAACCATTTAATTATTTAAATTGACGATAAACAAATAACACTTATGTTTTACTACTTTTATAGTTAGTACGTAAGTAAAACAAAAATATGAAATATATATTTTCAGCCAATATAATTAATGAGAGTATGTTGATCATTAATTACTACTATATGTAATAGTAATATGAGTATGTCACTGTACCATGTACATCATACCGCTGGTACAAACTAAACTGGCAAACGCGAACAAGAAAGAACGAAACGATTTAATCAGCAACAAGACGCGCCCTACCTTTTCTTGCTTAAATAAACTTATCAGCCTTCTATGTAAGTCGTGGCCGTACTTGTTTTCTACTTCTACTTATTATTACGCCCTTGTTAGCCAGGTGTAATGGGATACGTTACTGGGCCGGAGAAAACGGGCCTTTCTAATTGGACCTGGGTGTTCTGAGGTGACCTTTGCAGACAATACCTATTAGGTCCAACTTTAGTTGGTGCTTATTAATGTGATATTGAAGTTATGGAGCGATGGGGGCTGATTGGGTGGCTTTGGCCTCTGATCTAGTGCTTTCAGGTTACGTATTTATATCTTACAGGTAGATTCAAAGAGGTACAGTCACGTGCAATAATATGCAACCGATGGGATCTAATTTGAGTGCAATTCAGCTCATTCTTTAATAGGTTTGTATAAGGTAAATACTTAGTTATTACTATTTGACGAAATATTCCTACTATAGTTATGATATTATACTTGTCACGTTAATGTTTATCTTACGTCGTAACGAAGAAGAAGAACGACATCAAAAAAATTGCAGGTCCAATATGGACCCGCTAAGCTAAAGACAGAATAGAGTGGAAATCATTGGAGGAGGCCTATGTCGAAAGACAAGCTGCAACGTAGAAACCTACCGTTTACCGATACCTAATTTAAGTAAAAAATAAAACTTTTATAAAGTAAACATAATGTATTTATAAGGAAAAAATCAGTGTTAAATAAGTTCAGTAATAAAGGCTATTTTATTTATACGTCGTAACGTACGAGTACACGTATTTACTATTTATTTACTTGTTAAAAAAAATCTAACAATGGACCACAAACCAAATTGCAACAGCGGCTGTCTAATCGTATTCAAACAAAAACCATTTCAACTCATTAGCCAAATGCTCGTTGGATCGTTAATAAAGCAAGCAAACTCGTTCCACCGAACCCCACCGTCGAAGACAAAACACTCCAAGGTCTAAGAGAATAGGTATTACAGGTAATACGGGTATTGCGGGTATTACGGGTATTACTGAGCGGGTATTGGCCGGAAGTTCGGTCGCGACGAACAGTAATCTATGGGCCAGTAATAGCATCCTGGTAAGGCGCTAACTCACGACTAATTCGCTGAGAACAATGCAGGCAGGGTCGGCTAATGGCGGAAATTTTACTACGATACTTGGTCCGGGAATGGCGCCTAGGGATAAGCAACTAACAGACAGAGATGTTTATCTCACTCTATATATCTAATAGGGTCTGTTCTCTAAATTCGATCAGCATTAGAAATATTATATCTTTTCTACATAGGTTTACATTATGTTTGACTGGCTGACTTCGTATGAGCATCTGGTTACCACTGTGACTTGCGCCAGGAGGTTCGATTCCTTGATTAACCAAAGAAATATACATACATACATACATAAAATCACGCCTTTTTCCCAAAGGGGTAGGCAGAGATCACTTCCAGCGATCCACTTTTCACCTCTGTAGGAAACGTGACGTGACGGGTTGTGAACCACGTCGCCGCCATTCTGCCTTGTTCATTAACCTAAGAAATATACCTACTTGAAAATCTATAATTAGTCGTGTCATGCACGTGTTATATAAGCATATTTTGTAGGTATACGCTACATATTACACATATTTGATGTGTCGTAATGTGATAGTAAACTTCTACTGCTTTATTATAGGTTTCTAGTCAAAACATCATCGGGAAATAATTTTATCAGCCGCATACATTACAAAAGCCATTAAGACCACAAGTGTTGTTATGTTAATCAAGAAATGACAACATAAGCGTGATTGGATTTAAATATCATTTATTTGCGCATTTAGTGTTCCGTTGAATTATATTTTATATTAAATACGATTCAAACATTGCGGGTTATGGTAATTAACAGAATCGAGGTCCTCTTCGATGTTTTTGTAGTGTTTACTCGTGAATGATTTGTTAATTTACTTTTCACTGAAGTTGTACTAACATCCTATGCATACGGTCGAAAAAAGTGCCAAAAGTAAATGTCAAAGCGACAGAATCTCGCATTTAACAAGAGATTAATATCCCCGCGACGCGCTCACACTTCCCTTGCAGTTAACAGGACTGGCTGGATAATGTAATATTTTCGCAGCAGGGAGTTTAGGAAAAACAACGAGCTCATAACACGGACCGGCGACAGGGCTAAGGCTGGTTACAGAGTAACCGTCGGCTAACACATGACCGATGGACCGCTGTGAAACGAGTCTTAGTACGCGCGTTTCTTTGCGATCTACAGTTGTTTAATCGACATCCTGGAGACAACTTTATTTTTTATGGAATACTAGTACCCGCCCTCGCTTCGCTTCGGGTAAATTTTACATACAAACCTTCCTTAAGAATCACTCTATCTATTAAAAAAAACCGCATCAAAATCCGTTGCGTAGTTTTAAAGATCTAAGCATACATACGGACATACAGCGAAAGCGACTTTGTTTTATACTATGTATTGAAGAGCACCTCTTTGAAATGCAAGCTGCAAGTAGAAGAGCTCAGTGAGAGCCATCCGCTCCCCCGCAAGTCCGGTGATGATGACGAGGCTACTTCATCATTGTAAGTCAGTTAGGAATAAAAAAGCGCGATTCGATTGTAAGCGCGCGTGTGGCCGGTGCCGGCGCGTGTGGCAGCAATTAATCTTTAAATACCTTTAAGCTGACTATGAAATCAGCCTAAAGGTAATTTCCGCTTACAATTACACTTAGGTAGTATGTCGGTTTCAGGCTCCAAATTGGACACACACGGTGACGGTGATCATGGTTCGCGTGGTAGAACAGACTCCCGCGACACTGTACAAATGCTTAAGTTTGTTACAGCCTCCCGCGAAACAGCTAATAATCTAGCCTGTTTGTCTCCGTAATGACGATTAAACACTCATCATCAGCCCATATACGTCCCACTGCCGGGACACGGGCCTACCCTAAATTAGGGCGATAAGGCCTTAGTCAACCACGCTGTGCAAATTGCTGGTTGGTTGACTACACAACCTAAGAATTTCTTCGTAAGTGTGCAGGTTTCCTAACGATGTTTTCCTTCACTTCTTACGAATTTCAAATTTGAAAACACACTGGTACGAATCGGGGTTTGAACTGGCAACCTCTCGCATGGCAAGCAACGACCTTAACCACTCGGCCATCGACGCATTGATTAAAAGCGAAGAACCGCGCGATACTTAGACTTTTCCCAGCGGTCGGCCGCTCATACGCTCGCTGTCCGACGGCGTTTACAAGCATTACTCTGAAACCAGCCTTAGTTTAGGTCTAAAGTCTAGACGGCTGGGAGGATGCGCCAAAACGCGTTTCCGCACTGCAGGACTCGCCCTTTGTAAGACGACGCTTAGGGCACTTTTGTCGGGAACAATCCGACTGTAGCGTAACTGGATTCAATGTTTATTTAACGCCGGATTGCAGGACGAATCGCACAGCAATTTGGAAGTTGTTTTATTGTTACATTTAAGTGTTAACAGATATAGATGTTTATGTGATGAAGGAAACTATGTAAGCTATTACACAATTGATAAGGTTAGTAATAAATCTATTCAATGCTAAATATATGTATATAGATGTAGCGTACAGTATTTTACCTGCGCTATGTCTTTGTTTTTGCATTTTTAATTATTGTCTATAGAATAGTACACTCTTGTTTATGATTCCTACAATTTACTCTTAGGTGTTTATTTCTGTAATCCCATACCAATAGTCTGGTCTCAACACCTAGTTATATTTACCCTATCTGTTTTAGCCAGAACTGGATTGTGCAATTCGCAGGTTCCCAATGGGTGCACGGTATAAATAGCGTTGCACTGATGCAGCCGACGCGTCCTTACGAACATACTGACTTGGTGTATTGGTTGTGGATACCTTGCTATTTTCGGAGCCCTTTGTGTTGATCTGTTTGCTATAGTTAAAGCAGAAATGAGGATGTGACGTGGTATACGAGTGTTAGAGAGTAAGACGTAGTGAAGTAGTTAGTCACGCTTACAGTTATAGGATTCAATGCCAGTGAATTTAGTCTTGATCACAACCAGATATATTTGTCTCTATCCAGATATCCTACTTCTAGTAGACTACCATCATGACTCCTTAGTGTAGGTATTATAGTTTCTTAATCGGTTTACGAAGTTAGGTATGTATTTCATACGTCTATGTTAAGACATTAACATTTTTTTAATACGTAAGATACGGCTAATTTAAGGTCAAGTAAATTATTTCCAAAGCATGAAATTACTGTATGAAGCTTCTTGGAATTCCTTTATTAGACTTTTTACTGGGATGAAATTAGATATTAGACATTTCATTTCCCTGTTTAATATTTACTATACTGATATGGAACTGTAGCGGCACTCAATAACAAAATCACAATTAATAACAGTCTGTCTGTCTGTTCTCAATCTTCGAAATGGCTGGACTAAATTCGAATAAATATGCAATAAATAAATATTTCACAACATCACATAAATTGATCTGATCCCGTGGTAAGTAGCTCAAGCACTTGTGTTACGGGTATCAGAATCAACAGTGGGATCCCAGACACGGAACAAACACCGATGTTCGTCACACAAATATTTGTCCCGAGTGGGAATCGAACCCACGACTCTTGGAACCGTAGGTAGTAAACCTGGGTCACTAACCACTGTTCCACCGAGCCAATCAAGTCAGTCAGAATTTCACTAATACACAGCCATTTTCACAAGGTACATAATAAGTATATTTAAGTATATTCAATTTCCACGCGGACGAAGTCGTGTGCGCTCGCTAGTAGTACATAAAAATCTCTGTACCCACACACATAATGTGCCATCTCAAGTGTAATTACGAAAAGCTCTCAACGGTTGTCGCTACCCGGTAATGAATAGCCGGAGTTTTAGGTTATTTATTTTAAGTGTCATTAGCTTTGTATGATCTTGACATGAAAAGGTACCGTTAGCATTTATGAAGATTTCATATAAACAAACAGAGAACGGAACGTGAATGAATGACTTTAGTTTTGTTGGTGAACTTAATGATGGATTTGGTTCGGTAAGTGTTGTCTGTGCATTACTGTGTTTATGTAACAGATTTTGTAATACACTAGCTATGTAAGTGACTTCGTTCGTGAACTGCAGAATTTTGAAATTATTATTCTAAAATAAACGTCCCGTCAAAATCAATCTAGCCGTTTCAGAGTTTAGCCGGAACAAACACAGACAGAGAGAAATTCGAAAAATATATACATATTTTTTAGTTTGTACCGTATACATAAACATGTACTAAACTGGGTTTTTTTCAATGTTACACAAAGATAAACACTTCCGTTTTATTTACATGTATAGATTTTGGGCTGTAACATAAAGTAGGTAAACATTACAAATCCAAACGGAAGTGACTGGCCTTTGGAACTCTTATCATCCATTTCCGAAAATTCCCCACATACACCGCATATTTCATGATAGAATATTGAGCCACTTTTGTCTAAGCATATATATCACAATTCATGTATACTCGTAATGTAAGGTTAGCCTTACACAACTCAATTTAGACTTTAAGAAAAAAAATAAGCAATCATCATTTAGAACAGCGAAATTGCTAGAACAAAAAAAACGTAGACCGTAAACTCGTCAGACACAAAAACGGTTTTATTTCGAATACTCGTTTATGCACAAGACGTTCACATTGTATCGTGAATTTGTTTGCGAAAAACATGCAATTTATATCCAACCACTTGAATATCATTTACATAAACACGTCTGAACTTTTAAACCCCCCTTGTAAGTGGCAAAGTACTGTACACATTCCATTATTTTCTATTCTAATTCGCGATCAATAGGTTATCTTTACAACTAAATAAAATTGAAGTGTCTGTTTGTTGTATTAAAATAACGACTTATTATTTAATGGGCATGAATCTTTATCGGGTACCAATAACCAAAACATTTTTGTCTGACTGTCCGTTTGTGCCCGCTAATCTCCGAAAGGGCTGGATCAATTTCGACGGAAATTTCAATAATACATAGCCAATTTTACATGTTACATTAAAGGCTATTTTAATTTCCACATTTCCAGGCAGACAAAGTCGTGGGCGGCCGCTAGTGGTAAAATAAGTCTGCTTTTTATCTCTTTTATATAAAATGTAAGCTTTAATAATACTGATTATATGAAGAGGTATTTATTCATTACGTTTGATGAAGTACGATGAAATAAAACTATTTTGTATAATAATTATATTTATTGTGAATACAATTATTTAAGCCTATTAATTTGATTTACGTTTTTAATCAAATACCGAAATTAACATACATATAAATAATGCTCTTTATTACCAAAGTTTCCTTAATCAAAATTTAAATGTCATTCAATTGCTCTATTCTTTTTCTTTACACAAAAATTTATTTCTTAAGTTATCCAGTCTAGGTTTTTACGAAAAATTGTTTAGTCTACAACTTGCGCCTCTAAATATTCATAATTTAATGTAAAAATAAACGTTGCGTCTACGAAAAGGGAATCCCGCTGCTCACAAACCTAAACGAGAAACCTACATCTATTTAAAACAGTATCGTAAACAATTACCATAAAAGCGGCGTATATCAAAAGACAACGAGTTTAAAACTGGCCACGACTTCTAAAAGGCTCACGAAAAACAAAAGAGCGCTTATTTATCTATTAAAAAACGGTATAAAGCCGCAGACACACGCGCCGTAGTCGTAGAGAGCGAAGCGAGCGGAGCGGAGCAAAAAGGTGGGGACACGCGCGCCGGACGTGAAATACGGCCGCTCGTGTACACGCCCCTGTATTTATTTATAACCCGTTAGTGCGCGGATGTAATTCGGACTAGAAGAACTAGAATACTGGATGAGGTGCGGTTTCTGTTTTCGAAATTTGCCGCACCTACACGAAATATGCTCGCGTAAACTTGGTCCACTCGGCTCATTCCGAATTCCGTTTCGAATAATCGGATCACAAGATTTTTAGCACAGCAGTATCCTGATTATCCGATTCAATTAAAACTACTGTGTGTTTTTGGTTTGAATTCTGGGAACAAAATTTATTTGAAAGTAATTCTCGGAATATGGAATTGCTTACTTTGAACAAATATTACCGAGATTTTGAGTGGTTAAGCCAGTATTAACATTGAGTATTTATTCGTTAATGCGATTGAGGGATGTTCATTTTATTTTTTTATCTCTGTTCACGTTTTACCGAAAGTAAAACTACCAATAAAAATAATTTTAAAAGTTTGGAATAATATTGAATACAATCCAAAAGTTTGTAAACTTTGACTCGAATAGCAATAGCAAATAACTACCGCATACATCTCGAAAGGTCGAAAACGCTAGTAAAGACAGATTCATTGCAATGGCTTAACGGACGTTGTTTTATTACCGAACCCTTGCAATCAGCTGAAGAATTCATCAATGGGGTCTGAGAGACCCGGGGTCTGTGAGGCCGGGGTCTGAGAGGCCCGCTTTGTCAGCGCAACAGATCGGAACGGAACACCTGAGATCCGGACGTATGTTATTTATTGCGCGAGTCGATCGGGCCACTTAAGGAGATTTTAAGAATAAGGAGTAGTGAGCGCTTCTTATTTATACGCTGTCGGAGTGGGTTACACGGAAATGCAGTCCTTTATCCAATGCTACGATCGAGAATGTTTAAATAGAATTGTACGGATTTACTCTGCTCGTACGTGAATCTCAATTGATAAGAAGCACGGTCCTGTCGATATAAACGATTGCAACTCCACAATGTAATACGACTGGGTATTGTATTCTACACAGTGCACTAATACGGTACTACCAAACTTTTTTACAAACTTATATATATAATTATTTTAAATAAAAACTTTTTACACAACTGAAACTATATTACTTATTTTTTCAGCTCTTACATGAAAGAAAAGTCTTTATTAAAACAATTTTTTTTAGTATACCTTATGATTAAAGTGTTAACATTTTACGATCTGGGTCCATAATAAAGTGAACGTAATCATAAGCGTGGCTATAAAGTAAGAAACCCATTTCTAAAAAATCGAACAAACATAAGCAACCAATCAAAACGTTTGGTTAGAAACAGTTCGATTTACAATGGCGGCCCGGGATATTTGGACCGGGGTGCAATCTCGATCGGAAGGCCCAATTTACCGGTGCCTCGATACACGGGCGCTAACGGGTTATAAATATAGAAGCTATCTATAACCCTTGAAAATTGAAGGCACAGATACCTTTGTCATGGCCTGTTCGGTTTAGCCAAAATCGTTTTATACTTGACCACCGCTTGCCCGCGACTCCGTCCGCGTGGAGCAGACGATATAAAACTTTTTTTCATAAAAGACTCTTAGGATGACTCACTCCACTAGATGGTAAGCGGTCGTGAGAAGTCCACAAATGAGGTCAACAGGCACAAAATACTCTATTGAACCTGTCGATCTCACCGTGACGGCCTGCCTATATACCGTGCCTATTTCTTTTCTCAGGCTCTTGTTCAGTAATATTGACATAAACACGCGACAAAGATACTTTTGCATACAAAAGACTTAATTACAAAGTAACTAAAGCCGTCCGTTCCGATATTGTGAAGATTTTCGGAAACCCGAGTCCTGCAGAAAGAATAACAATTAAAGTTATTAACAGTATTACGTTGAATTCTTCAGAAACTCGAGATTATTTCACGCGAAAGCTAATTAGATGCAAATTAGGTTTGTAGTTTCTGGAAATATGGATGTTAAATTTCATTAAAACAACGTGGAGGAAGAACTTTTGTTTGTAAAAAGTATAACGAAGTCCTCGTGAACTTTGATCATCAGATCCCTATGAATATTCGGATGTCCGGACGACATTTGATTCAAGGTTTGAGTCATTGATCGGTTATAGCGACTGACCTTTTCAGTGTTATGATCAAGGGTGAACTGATCTTGTTCATTGACCCCTAAAATAGGGACATCTTGAAATTGGAACACCCGCTAATGACATGAAGTTTCATCTGTCAAGTTTCGTCACCTGTAGTTCCGTTAGGTATTCTAAAATCTTAATTTAGTGTTAAAATTGCACAAAAAAAACAGATATATTATTTTCACTAGTTAAATAAAAAAGAGCAAATCGTTTCTGTCCATTTTGCATCGGTAAAATCCAAACGATTTGCATGCTGTTGCACTGGCTGAAATGCCTGTCGCAAAATCGTCCGTTAAAATAAACAGAATAACATTGAACATTCCTTTTTTCATTGTTTCAGAGAACTGACACCGTGCACAGCAATAAATCCGACATGCCAACGGTAAGACCCACATTCCATCCCGATGTCATATTTTGATCGCGCAGATTCGCTTAAAAAATCTCCGATATTCAGCAGATATTTTAAGCGATTCCGCCACTACTTATGTATACTTTGGCTCTTGACAGATTCCTTTTTGTTTTACGACGCACCCAAGGACTACATTCCCTGCAGGGGCCTACGCATAAAACTAGGATGCCAATATCGCGCCATCTGCCTTCCGATCATCCCCAAAAATCACTCAAAGCGCAAATTGCCGAATCTCTTTGCAGCTATACGTGCAAGTACGAGGGGACAGTTTTCATAAAACCCCCGGGCGCCGAATTCCGAGAATAAAATTCCGACTTTACGACGCAAGAGGAATGTATCGGAACGTTCCGGAATCGCAGCCCGGACTAATTATTCGACGCGACGAGAAACTTCGTTTTATTTTTCTGTATTTGTACAAATTTGTCAATTACTTTTGAGGAGGGTTTCGCTTTGAAGGAGGAATACACAAATTAGACGAGTTTTTTCTTTGTTTCTTTATTTGAAACAAAAGTTCTGAAATCTTGTTTAGAGCGATTATTGTGAGGGAGCGTTCGGGCCGGCCGGCCGTGCATTACGGGACGTAATTTTTTAAAGTCCGAATCAGCCGCTGACCCGCGCTCACCTCGGACCGCAAATAATAGCAGCTAAAACAAAGAGAATAAAAGAAAGTCCCGAATAATATTTACGCCGGCCCTGCCGGCGGAAACAGAATGTTGGGCTTAAATTTCGGGGTTTTTCCCGGTTTTTCGGACAAACTTCGGCGACTTTCCTTCCTGACTTGCTAACGCGAGTTTCGGACCTCGATTTTAAGTTCGCGCCGCGGCTTCCCGTTGTCTTTTGTTTTGGTATAATAAGGGAAGGATATTATGAGTGGCGAGGTGAGTTGATTTAGATGGGAGTTTTTAGCGGGGGCACAATTCTTGGGATTGGGTGGCAACAAAGGCTCGTCTGGCGGCGTTTAGTGAAAAGGCTTGTAGCTGAGACGTGTTTGTTTTGGCTCTCAAACGCCCCATTCAGGGCGCCGGCGCGCACTCAGGGAACGCATCTGCTCCCTGCTTTTAAAGGAAAATATGAGATGGCTCGCGGGTTTCTGCAGCAGGGAGATAATAAATAAAGCCGAAAGAGCGTCGGGCTTAATATTAACTTGCGCACTTAATGTGCATTAACATGCTGTAATGAGTACAATGTCGGCTGAAATTACAATTCTTGGCGCGGTGTGCTAAATTACTTATTAAATTTTATAGAGCACACAATTCTTCAAATAAAATCGGATTATGCTTCCACGAATAGTGCAGATACATATTACGTGACATTAAATCGTAACTATAGGTTATTTCTAATTTAATTTCCATGCTAGTCATTGGAGTCGACGACGAAAATCATGTTAAGGAGAACATCATAAAAATTTACTGTGGCTGCCAACATTTTTCAAGGCGCGCGCTCCACAAACTAAATCGCTCGCTACGTTTATCAACGTTTACGTTTTTCGTCAGATGCACCATCTGATAGCGATACGGTGCAGCAGAAATAACTTTAATTATAACCGGCGCAGTAAATTACTCAGACAAATTGCTTGCCGCGATACCATCGGGTGTCTATCGGCTTATTTTTGTTTCGACATCGGGCCGTTCGTCACACTGATAAGCGGCCTGTGTTTTAAACTTGGGTTTGGTGCGACTTTTGACGCAACGGTCAAAGGGCTGGGGTCTGGCCCTTATAAGATATATAGCCATTAAATCATGGGCGATGTTAAATGTATGTATTGTTTTGTTTGTTGATTGAGCTTATGATATGTTTAATTTAAATTAATTACAAGAATACTTCTGACAATGGTTCGACAACGACTACGACAGCAAAAAGGCGTTTATCTTACAAACCATTACTACTATATAGTGTAGTCGGATAAAATTTCATTTAAATCGATTCAGTAGTTTTGTTGTGAAAAGGGGAAAGACTGACGTTCTTTTCGCTCTTATATAGTCAGTGGGCTTAAGCAAGAATCGGCTGTAGCTACGAAAATTATCACTGTTCCAATCCTGTACTGTAAAATAGTGCATTTCGTCGAAACCCACGCTATAGCGCGCTCAACTTAGGGGTGAGAGCCGCCAGTCCGTTGAAGCTGCAGAATCCTATAGAAGCTATCAGCTACGTCTATCTGAAAAAAAACATACGTGCTCTGAGTTTCATGTGCATCATATGATCGGTGAATATTTCTTTTTTAACGCGGAAAATGCTTGATGCACCTTCACCTTGGGCAGGGTTTACCCAAGGTGGTGAGTGGGACTCCCGGCTGCCGGTGCTGAGATGAAAAACCGGCAGCTGCTCCTTTCCCCGTTTTTGAGCTGATTCAAAATCAAGATATTGGACAAAATCACTATCCCAGTCGCATTTTACTGTAAAGTAGTGCATTTTGTTGAACCCCACACTACTGAGTGCGCGGAGTCACCCTCGTGATAAGATGATTGGTGTGCAATGGCGCATTAAACGATCCAGGGTTGTGTGGGGTTCGGTCCCTGGCGGGTCAGATTTGGAGACGTAGTTGCACTGTTATTATACCTACACCTTCCGAAAATAACATTATTTGTTTTAGTGTTTTGAATTGTCTTTTCCTTTTTATTTTTTTTTATTTACATGCTCTGTTCATATTCCAGAAAGCCTGTTCGCTTTTACTCTTGATGAAATGGTATAATCAAGTTCAAATCGCAGGGCTCCGCTAATTTGTATCAAAAATGAGGAGTGGCTAGCCTACCAGCTATACCATAATTTTCTCGTTTATGTATTTACATTTTAAATTAATAATGGAATACTTTTAACATCAGGCCTTTAATGCTAAAATTAAACCCTCCACCAGACCCCGGTAACGGCGCAGACAAAATAGCCTCAGGGTACAATTCACCCCAAAGTACTTACTGATCCGAAGGAAGGTTAAAATAACTGTAACGCAGAGATATTCTGATCACGCAGCATTTATAACAAAGGCAATAAATGACTTTAAGGCTTTAACGAAGGCTCTGTCACCTTTCCGGCTTTAATGTCAACTTAGGTCGTGTAAAAAGAATCTCGGGTCAGACCATGTTATTGTTTCTAATAAAAATATCAAATATTTTAGTAAAAGCATAGTATTTAAATACGAACTTGTGAACATTTTTCACAATCATCTTAGTCTATGTTACTTGTAACTAGCGGCCGTAAATAAGGATTTATTTACCTAATAGAAAACACATAAGATTTTATTTGTATACTATTATAATATTGGGACAAGATTTAAATTAATATAAAAGCACGAGAGAAATGACTGACTTTTAAAAAAAAATATGAAAAATGTTCTCTGATGACAGCTCTCATTATAAATGTGTATGCAAACCAGAAAATTACTTCGTCATTCGAAGCTCTGCCTGAACTCTTATTATCTCTAATATTATACGGAATTTAATGCAATAATCATGTCATACCGCCATCGAGCATTTTATTAAAGCAATCATGTTATGAGTAATGGGCGTATATTAATATAATATACGAGGGCGCATAACTAATACATATGTATCTAGGTCGCCTGCATAATAGGCATAAACAAATATGTAGAATCGGATCGCGTGTTCACAATCGAATGGAAATGACGGAAAAAATATATAACCCTCGGAACACGCAACTTGGAGGGACAGAGTGACTGAGGGCGCCAGATGGGAGCTCCCGTGGGTAGGTATAGAGAATAGACAGGAGCTCTGGTCATTGACGTTTAATTTTGGAACACTAATTTTTAAAGTTTTTTTCTGAAGCTCATTGCAAAATGAAAAGGTATCTTTTCGGCCAGCTTTTTTTTTTTTTTTTTATAAGAGGCTAACAAGATGACCTCACTCCACCTGATGGTAAGCGGTAGTGAGATCCAAATATGAGGTCGACAGGCACAATATACCATATTGAGCCTGTCGCACTCACCCTGAAAGCCGTGAAAGAGGAGACCACTGCTGCGGCAACAACGAGACAAGGCGTGGAGTCTCGCATTGGTATTGAGCTGTGCGGGTCGAGTTGGCCAGTTCGTCGAACGGAAGGGTATCCCCGCACCACCTTGTCTCTACGGGTCTCCCCCGCGCCGGCGGGCTGACCCGCCCCGCCCGCACAATACCGCCGCTAAGACTCCACTGGTCCGGCGCTTGCCGCAGCAATGGTCCCCCCTGGCTCCGGTTCGTACAGTGCTGATCCCGGAACGCGACCTGACCGAGAGGCCAGAGTCACTTGGCGGGTTTTACACAACTGTATGGTGGTAACAGCAACCGGTCGACAAAATGTCTCCCACCTGGAGCTGGTAGCTTATCCGAAGACCGATGATATTTGTGTGTCTTCCACAGTCTGGCATTTGTGAGTGCTATTGTTTCTTGCGTTATGAATTCAAAATCTGGACTATTTATGTTACGAATATGGGTAGGTAGTTAAGATTTTGCTTAATTTTATAATCAAGTTAAAATCGCAGGGCTCTGCTAATTTGTATCAAAAGTAAGGAGTTTCTAGCCTACCGGCAATACCATAATTTTCTCGTTTATGTATTTACATTAAACTAAATAAGTTAAAAGTTTGCTAATGAGATCAGTGGCATTTCCTATGTATATTTTTTCTTTTAACTCTGCATATTAATCAAATAGTACGATTGTACAATGATAAAATGTAAATTAATGCAATCATATGATAGAAGTAACAAAATCCAACTGATTTATTACAATTTGAACCAACTTTGTAACGCCTAATCACGAACTGTAACAACTAGCGCCCTCTAGGGCAAACGTCAGCTGCAGTTCACCTCCGACCGACAGATGCAAGCTCCCTCAGTGTCGGCCTCATTTGAACCCGATTTGACATTAGTCACGACTGTACCCCGCGAGGGACATTCGCGCCGAGGGTGCGTTAACGAAGGGTCGGGTACTTTATGGACTGTCCCTGCTTGATGCGCCGTTTTCGCGACTTGTATACGAGAATTTGCCGATAAGTTGCTATCGTGGAAGTTACAATTGTGTCGTAGAGATAAGAGACGGATGTTGTTATTAGTTTGTAGTGTTTGGAAGATTTTTGGGGGAATGATACTAAGGTTAGGTAAGTTGGATTTGGCAAGATATTTCGACCTTTTGGCTGACCGTTCAGGCGCATGATAACATAAGCAAAAGTAGCCGCAAACAAAAAACTTTCTTGATTGGTTACACGTGCAATGTGCATCATCACAACTTAAAAAAGCATACACTCAAAACTGCAAACACATTCGTCACTTCTTTAATGTTTACCCAACATCTAGGTTAACCAGGGGACGGAACCCTCCGGGCCTGAAGCGCCCAGCCGGCTCGTCTGAGGGTTGGGCCCTCCGAGCAAATAGACACGGTTGGAAGAAAAAAAAACGTCAAGTATTTTGTTTGAAAACTCTACAATTACGGTTAGAAGTGTGGGTGTACACTGATTAGTATGGAATTAGTTTCGAAAACTTATCATAGTATGATGTAAATAATCACACGCTTTTTTATACAAACACAGGATTAGTGGCTCGGCAATTTTGTGTGATCTTTCCCAATATTTGTATGTTTTTATTTATGTGTATAAAAGTACTAAAGTTAAACAAAACACTCCGTATTTTATGTTCCTTGGACTTTCTCCAATTTCACGTCTCTTTTACTGTTAACTAAATAATAATATACTTATAACAACGTGTCATTGTTGTGATATTTAAAATGATTTCAAAGGTTTTTTCCTGTATGGGTCGATCAGACCAGAACCCCGCATCGTAGGGTTGGGGTCACACGCACCCGGTTTCTAATTCGCCCTTATTTGATCTGGCTATTGGCCCAGCGTCTTTGCTTTCGCAAGACGCCCCGCATCACTCTTTGTACTTTTAGTATGTTTTGTAACTATTGCCAGCCCATTCTACCCTTTGATAGCGCGTGGGGAAGAAGAGGTATATTGTTACCTTACTATGTACTATTTTCTAAAGTTATTTGTATTTGGAAATGTATAAGATGCGAAATATAAGAGAAACACGATCACTTGGTTTAAAAATAGCTTGCTTTTAGTGTACTCAAAATATATAATTTTACTTTGTTCTTCTCTTGCCTCACGAAAATATATTCTGGATATCTGCTGATTTAATTATAAGACGAATTTATTTGCCATAAGTATGATGTTGCGGGACCAAAATAAACTTTCCAGATCAATCGTGAGAAATAACGGTGTTACAGCACGTTTACTTACAAATAGGTACTTTTCTCTCAGAGAACGGTCTAGGTCAAATATGACCGGCCAATTTATTAAATCCATACCATTTCTCTATGATTTGTGAAAGAAAGCCGGTCGTGACGGCGGGACAACCCAGATTTGATGCAATTTATTGTTTATGATACAATAAATTGGTTCAGTTCCAATCTCATTCTGGATATTGTTTGGAATATGGGTTATGTCTAAGTAATATGAGCGTGACGAGGTCTGTAGCCGACAGATGAAAGTTTATATAAAACTTAAAATGTGCCAAACCCAATCAAGACGCTTACATAGTACGCTTACAGACGCAAACTATTACATACGTAGCAGAAGGTATAATATTTAATACAAATATACATAACTATCGGTAGTGTTATAGTTAATTATCGGTAGATTCTTCTAAATACGATATTTTATCTGTTCAACTTTCATCAGATATAACACCTAAGCATTCAGATACAACTTTATGTAACTGTATTTACACGAAATGAAATCAATTAAATAGTGTAGTTACGCAATATCTCTTCAAACACATCTGTGTTGGAAACATCCAAAATGTTCCTCTAATGAACCATACTTTGCCCTAATTGACCAAATGAAGGCTACTTAATCAACAGCCCAACTTAGATTAGACAGAAACGAAATACCATTTTCGTAATACAATAAAGCCGTTTCGTGGAAACCGATATTGATATCAAAAACGATGATATCGTATGTTTGGCGATCGCCGGCCCCTATTTACTGAAGGCTAAACGAATAAACAATGGCATCAATACATCGTAAGACCCGGTGTTCCAATATTCATTGCCGTTATGACACGAATTCGTAATCGGTTTACATAATAAAATATTCAGTGGCAATCACCGATGTCGATAAAAACAAACGAAAAAGAAAACATTTGGTGTGTGTACTGGCAGCCGTTTGGAAAATTTTAAAATAGAAGTCCATTTTCAAACGCACACACTTTTTTTCAAGCTTTCGTACTGGCCAGTTTGGAGAGTGCAGATTGTTTTTTTTACAGCCAGTAAGTCTATATTCTTTTTAAACGTTGAATGCTGCGTTTTGTCTATTCGAACTTCGAACCGTTTGAAAGCATTGTTAGTGTCTGATATAAAGTTTCGATTATTAAATACCCTACTCATTCTCTTTTTTGAGTCGGACATGACTGTATGGAAATTGATTACTGTTCTTTAAACTCACACAAAGACGGTCTGACTGTGGTGATATGATAATTGTGGTAAATTGATTCAATTTTGATTTTCCAAGCGGTGATCGCTAAACATTAAGATTATGCGATTCTTATCCATAATACAGCGAAGTGGCACCAAAGCAGATTCTAGATCTATATAACTATTAGTTACCATAATGTGCGCATATAAATATAAACAGGAACATTTGAAATTGGAACATTGAATGAAAGTCGAACAAAGAGGCTACCCCTCTATCCAGTATCTTTTTGTGTCGAGCTTTTTGTTCGGAATACGGGGCGTATTGTGAAAGGAAAATGTACGACGCTTGGTGGGAAATTAAATTTACATACTATAGAGATGGGAATTAAGTTTTGATGGAAAGTACTGTGACGTCAGAGCTAAAAATAGGACCTACACAAAGTTGTAGTTACGTGTTGTTCAGATGGAAATGAAAAAATATTTTCTGTTGGTTACTGAATGGAATAAGTCGTGTAAAGCCCGAAAAAAGCCGCTTGTAAAACTTTAACTTCGAATTATTTGGGTCTTATAAATTATTAGAATCAATGTAGTCCCAGTTTTAAATACTTTTTTTTTTCAAATAATTTTAGATATCGTACATAATATAATCTCAGAGTGCGGTCTAAAACCATCCATTTAAAATTATTAGCTGCAGTTTGATATGAGAGCTTCGTAAGTGGCTTAGTACTGGGTCATTCATAATTTACTAGGGCTGGAGGGAGACAGAGTGACAGTTCTCATTTTGTATGACAAAAAGATCTATGAAAATCGTGACGTGCGCTGACGGCCCGGGGCTATTTCGAAAAGGGAATATTATGACCGGCTTGTCCAGTATTTATTGGAAGGACTTCCTTGTATTGTTCTAGTTGGAGAATATTAGAGTTTATGAAAACTCAAAACTATTTTTCTTATTTTATAATTGGGTAGGTATGATTAAACTATGGCAGGCTAGAAAATTTCTTAATTTGAAAAATAAGAGACAACTTTAAAAACCTTATATCATGGTTCTACAGGAAATAAAAGCGAATACATAGAGCTATTTACTGCCCGACGTTTAGATTCAAAATAGTTATATAGTTTTTACGTAACGTAATCGAACGATGGTCTAAAATTGTAAATTTAATAAATCAAAAACATTTTCAGAAGTCAAATTATAAACAAATTAAATTTAAAACATGCCATAAGCTTAAATTTATCTTAATCAACGACATTCCCCGAACATCTTCAAAGTTCACCGTCTTGAAATTACCATTGACAAAAGTGTACAAGCAATTGATTAATAAGAATACCGATTTCTTAGAATCGGAGGAAGTTCAAGGGTCTTTGATCTCTTTGTTATTGTTACACACGCGCGGGCCACACGTGGCAGGAGTGTAATATCTCACAGTGTACACATGGCTTAAGCTAATTCCAATCGATGTTTCATAATTGAGTTAATAAACTTGTTGCAAGTATCATGGGTATGCAAACGTGGTATGTTTTTATATGTGTTTGTCTATGTAACAAGCTTGCGGTATAGTTAAGACTTAAAATGTTATTATTACTACTTATTTACTTAATCACAACTTATACGTAAAAAACTATATATTAGAAAACTGAAACTGTTGCAAGCGTGATCATGGCGCTTGCAACAGTGCCGAAATATCGGGAGCTCATTAAAACAAAACAACATGGTAAATATCCCGGACAGTTTCAGTTTTCTAATGTGTGTAACCATGACAGTTTAAAATTATATATTGAACTATATATTATTAACATGCAATAAAAAGAGTAGCTACTTACTGCCCGATATTTCATTGAATTGAATTGTATTCAAATTGACTGGATAAAGTTATAATGAAGTTATTTACTAGTTCTAGTGCTTAATTGCATTAATAAAGTTACACAAATACTTGTGTAATAATTGACTAAACTGTGAATCGAACTGACGACTCCGCAGTCAGTCATTCTGCACCATTACTCTCCCGATCGATAAAGTCCGACTTGTTACCTTATACCAATAACACCCCAGTTTGGGGCTTTCAACACACTGCGTGACGTCATGGTTTTTTTTCTCGGCCCTCTGAGCCATAACTTAGGGCTCCAGGGCTCCAGCTGGCGCGTGTGTAATGCTGATTGTATTGAGTGTTCGTAATCGAACCTTGCCCTTTTTACGGATTGGCGCAGGGGTACTGAACCTTTTCACGCTTGTCCCGATTATAACGGACTAATGGACATTTGAAACGGTTACTTGTCTATATTGAAAGCCGATTGGTAAGTCTACCGACAGTTCGATGGTTTTAATTTGATTTGAAAAAGAATGAAGTGTTTCAATGTTACCAAAACAAATGTTTCAAAAGTTAGGTAAAATATAACAGAGGTTTATAAATATACCATTTTTTAAATACACACTTATTATTATTACCTAAGGAAAAAACTTTGTCCATTAAATTCAGTAGCTTTTATAAAAATTACAGGAAAAATCGTCATCTGAATAAAACTTATAACTTTGGCACCAGTTTTTTATCACATTGTGTTCGAAATATATAATATATTTTTATATGAAAAGTGTCACTTAGTGCACAGGTTGACCACCCCTGGCTTAGCACACCGGCCGTAGTAATGGAACAGGAACTTTTCCAACTTGTGCCATGTTTAATGGGGTACTAAACATTGATTCGTACCTTCGGAGGGCCATTGTTCGTTTGTGCCGAGAGCGGTTCAGATGTTTCTTTTGAGCCGGACCAATTTTATTAAGTTACTTAACATTACCTTTGAATAGCGATTTTCAATGGAATGCGTCTTATCGGAAAATAGCTTAATCGTAATAAGCTCACTAGGCGCTAGTTTCATGCGAATGAGCTGTGGTGCATTATATTGTAATGAAACTTCCTGAGACATCTTTCTTTTTGATAAGTATACATTTGAGTCAATAGCTCTCCTAGAATCTAGGTACCTATATAATTGAATGATTGTATTAACTAGTGACCACGGAGGAAACCTGCACACCTACGAAGAAATTCTCAGGTTGTGCAATCGATCAACCCGCACTTGGTCAGCGTGGTTGACTAAGGCCTGATCGCTGTAGTTTAGGGTAGGCCCGTGCCCCAGTAAAATGTCTATGACGTATCCGTATTTATAGTATGTCATTTGGTGGTTATGGAAAACTTCTTGAAAATATACAAGTTACATGGAGATACATTGCCGATACGTAGTATAAAACCGGAAACACATCGGAAACAAATAATCGATTCGCGAAGACACAACGTCACAAAACAAATTGGATTTAGTGGGAGAATCATAAAAGAATACATCGGGAGGGAAATATGAGAAAGCGTTTTGTCATCGTTCCCTCATTCATTGTCAGTCTTCGAGTTGACGTACGTCGCTAGTGATGGGAACGGACTGTCTATCGGTTTTACCGGTACATACGGTTTTTGAGCTAAATCTAAAACTTTGGGTGGAAGAAAAAAACGTTCGCTGTCTGGTTGTTTTCCTAGCTGACCACGTGGAAGAGTTAGAGCTCGAACAGTCGACATTCAAACCTAAAATCAATACTATATCCATACTAAAACTTGCTTATAAGCAAGTAATAACTTTTAAAAATATCTTGATACAGAAATTGTTTTTTAGGTTCAAATTGCTTTAAAGTTTTCTTCTAATGGCAAAAATAATGAAAATTTAAATGTAATAAGCACATCTCGAAAACTTTATTTTTAAAATCTTTATTTGCAATATTTTCTCCCATTTAAGCATTCGGGTTAACGCTTATGTATTGAACTATGTAATAACTATATTTAAAATTAAGTGATTTACCGGTTACCCTGAACCGGTCGGATGTCCTGCTTCCAGACATCACCGACACGTCGTCAATGCCACCGTATTAAGTTCTCGCCACTTTATCGTCTTAATAAATGAGGACTGATTGTCGGAATGATTTATTATGGAACAGTCGCTGTTTCGGATTGTAATTTTGTACATTGATAGAATAGGACGATGGGAGTTTTTCAAGTAACCGATGTATTATTTGTCTTGCTCTTTTGTGTTTTTTGGATACGGTTCATCGCGTAAGAAAAGAATTGGGCGTGAATCGTTTGTTTTAATTTAATACCATTGTTTGTTGTTTGTATATTAAGAATGGAATAATTCTCATTAACTGTTTTCTTGTTGGTAAAGATTAATGCTTTTTGACTCATTAGCTTTTTTATCGTAGAATATTTGACGTTAATTATTTTGTGTCTATCCACCGGATGGCGTGAATTTATCTTCTTATTACAATAAGAAGCTTAGGTATATCTAGGATTATTTTGGCCCAGACATATTAGTCACATGCATTTAATATCCATTCCCTTGTGTTAGAAATAGTATTGTGTTCGCCATTGAATATCCAGTTTGACAAAATATTAGCGTGTTCGTCTTTCTTATACCCGCCGGCGAGTAGATGGGGTTTGAATATGGACGTCTACTTTCTTTTTTCCTAACTAACTACGATGATGGCTTGGATTAGCTTTGTCATCGTCACCGGACTTGTGGAGGTGCGGATTGCTCTCACCCCTAAACGTCTACTCACAAGTCTTACAATGTCAACTAACAACAAAATTAGTCAATAACCATTCGAACGCCGAAATCCAAGTATAACACAAGAGCAAATTACAGCAGATAACCTCCCAATTTGTAAAGTCGAACACTATTCAGCTGTCGGCATTGTTTCGCTCCAGTGCGGAGGGTGAGGGCTAACGCTCGGAGGGAATGCGTTGTAATAGGAAAGCGTTTTGTGGTAATAATCGCATAATAAATATGGCGGCGCGGCGGCGCCCGCGTCGGCGGGCCGGGAGGGCCGGAGTGTAGTGAGAGATAGGATATAATGTTAGGTACGTTTTACGCTAGCAACGGGCAGCACTTATATTCGAAGAGTTTCGAACATACTCAACATATTTACAATCATCATCATCAGCCTACTTTCATCCACTGCTGGACATAGGCTTCCCCAAATGCTCGCCACTTATTTCTGTCCTCGGTTACTCGAATACAGCTTTACAATAATGCGTGAAAAATTTGTAAATGTAAGGTGTGTTGGTCAAGTTGACAACTGCAATGTGTCTGTTTATATTATTTCTTTCACGTTTTAGTAAGCAATACGTTATATGTACATGTACGTATACAATAGTCACCTTTGTGGGAAATCATTTCTTAACTAGTTGTGCAGCTCTATCAAAATATGTACGTCATGTTCGTAGTATGGTCGTATATACTTTAAATTACTTTTTGGTCTAACTATATTTTTATAACTAAAGTCTCAAATTATCGATTTTTAAGATAGCTTGCGTTTAATTCAGTTTTAGCATAGCTTGCAGTTAACGCTGGCCTATTTTTACAGACCACTGACCGTGCAAGAACCCTTAATACCAAACCCACACTGGTATTTTAATTAGTGCCTATCAAAACACGAATTCTTTCCAAATTGAGATCGCCGGCACGTCGATCGTGTGTCAAACCGCTCCAAATTCGGTACACGTTGTAATTATGTAATTATTTTAGTTTATCCCATGGGTCCCAATTTGTTCCTCATTGTTAAGTTAATTGGTAAACATGGGAAATTTATGATAACGCCACTGGGGTATGTTATTTTAGTTTAGATCGTGTGGGTTCGAATATTAGGTAAGACGGACGCCTAATTATAATGATATGAATTTGTTTAATGTTCTATTATAACAACTAAGTGTATAGATTTACCATCTGATATTGACTTTTTTACTTTATTACTACAAAGCATTATTACTTTCTAGCTCTATAATCATAATATTCTGAAACAAAATATCCATTATGATATTTTTTTGCAATAAAAATTAAATAAACATCCCCTCATGAAAATATGATATCGCTTGAAACTATCATGGTTTATTACATTCTAAAACTATTTTTATAAATAATGTTTCTAGAATCTTTTATTAGGTAGATCCATGATCATGGCGCTTGCAACCGAGTCTAAATGTCACCTAAAACTGTCGCACGCTATACATCCCAGCGATTTCGTTTAAAAAACCTCATAAAACGACCTGTAGCCTAAAACTGTTAGTTAACCTTATACAGAACATAGCTTAGCCATCCTGTACCCACGGGATCTGTAAACGGGATAAGGGCGCGGGAAAGGACCGCCAGTCAACAAGCAATAGCGGTCTATCACGGTATGATTTATTCACACATCTGTCGGCCGGATCGGACGGCAGTTACGCGGACACAATAGTAGCATAGTATGTTAGAATAGTAGTCCAACTTTTGGGAGAAATATGACGGTATATAGACAAGTAAAGGGGCAATAATTCTTTGTAAAATTGTAAAAACTCATATTATGTAAGTAATTTTCAAGAATCTAATAAAGCTTATATCAATAAGTACATAGTAAAGTACTTATAAAATTTTTATGGCATTATTGTTTCAACCTTCAATCTGATATTGATCTCATTCGATTTTACCCATCAGTAAAAAACATTGTACTAACTATTCTTGTATTGAGTAGGTATTGTACATATTTTTTAATTATTTGCTTTCAAAATTAAGTAATACAAATATGTATGTGTAATTTTCTAAGTTATTACTAAATTCATACCACAATAAGCACATTTTATTTGATGGGTTACAATATAATCATCTAAAATATGACTTTCTATATCTGTGTGATTTATTCACTACCACCATCCAACCCAATAATAATGCAATCCAGACATACTTACATCATACGTATTTTCACACAACATAAGCATACTATTAAAAACTTCTCCTACTAACCAACACTTGTACTATGCTAGTGATGTCACTGGGTGACTTTCCCGGCCGGGTATCGATCCCGCATCGGCGTCCCTGGGCGGCGCGGGATTGATGCCATTATTCCCGCGGTGCCGGCACAATGCGTGTGTGACGTGACACATTTACTTTTTTTTTATACAGGGTGTGTACGCAACGTTGAGGAAGAGTTTAACGCACATTGTGTTTTTTGCTCAATCGCCAATGATCCGATAAATTAGGTTAATGGATGCTTAAGCTTATCAGTGAGCGATTTACATGGCGCTTTTTCGCTTGGAAAAAAAAAAACTTTACTGTTTCAGTTATTTTTTTTAAATAAAAGTTTTTGTATATGACTAGGTGATTAAGTAAGAAAGTTAGACGGTCTATATTATATAGCTGAAGAGTTTGTTTGTTTGTTTGAACGCGCTTAGCTCAGGAACTACTGGTACGAATTAAAAAAATATTTTCACGCTGCGACCAATAGGAGCGAAGAAAATATCAGGTACTAATAACAAAAACACAATTAAAACATTTTTGTACAGACAAAAATGTTAATGACAGACAGCTGTCTGCCTGTCTGTCTGTTTGTTCTCGCATATCCCCGAAACGACAGGACCAATGTTGCCGGGTCTTTCACTAATAAATAGCAAATTTTGCAATGTACAATATAGGCTATTTTAATAAATAATTGCTGCTAAAACCATTTTGACGGGAACGAAATCATGAGTGGCCGCTAGTATTTAATTTAGAGTAATACTTGATGTCATTGGAAATTAATGATGAATATAATGAATACAGCAATTTATAATAAACTACATTAATTGTTTCCGATAACCTTCTAAGTACGCAAATTGAACATGATTTATTGTGATAACGCGCCCGACAAAATATCACCAATAAAATTAATAAAGCCCCGACAAATTCCGAGCATCAATCTCCCAAAACATAAATCCCCTCATCTCAACAAATGCACAGCTTAACCGTTGTTGCTAAGACTTTAAATGTTTGACTATAGAATTAAAAATAATTCCATCAGCGATGAGGAGAAACTCCGGCGAAAAGATTTGTACCCAAAACAATCGGGAGATCGCGTCAAAACTTGTAATCAGCGTTAAAAACGTTGAATATTTCAGACGAGTTTTCCCGGGAAACTAAAGTTTAATCCGTTGTTTAGAAGAGGATTACTCGCGCTTATCGGGTGTTGCAAGGCGCTCTGCTCTTTTTTTTGTATTCTTGTTTCGATCACTTAATCCGGCCCTGTGCGAATCGGATTGCCGAGTGCAGTCATAATTGATAAACGAGACCACTTAGACATTTAGAGGGTTGAACAATTTGGACATGTCAAATCTTAGTTGGGATTATCAAAAAGACGTGTTGGTTAATTATGGATCATGCTCAATATACTAATAACCGTTCTCTCTGTTTTGTAACTAAACTGTACATTTGTTAGTAAAAGTTACTAAACCTACGTGAACTGTATAGGTAGCATGTGTTCTCCTTATGAACGCAAAATAGAAATAAAAATATAGAATGGTTCTTCAAAATACATATTTTCATAAAGTTTAAGCCTTAACCGTGCAGAACATAAATATCATTCCATTAAGGATGATAATTTGAATACTGAAAACAGCTTTAGACAGACAGTTAGGTACTATAACTTTTCTAAAATCCAACGGAAACTTTCAAAATGTAAACTAATGTTATTCCTAGCTAGTTTACCAGGGAAAGTGAAGTTTAATCCATTGCTTAGACGTGGATTACGGTGCTTATCAGTTGGCGCGGTGCGGTATTTTTTTTTTCTCTCTCGTCTAGTTTCAATTAAGCGTCGGTTAATTCCTTACTAAGTGCTTGGTTTTATTCGCGACTAAAATTTATATAGTGCGCAATTTATACGCCGCAAATGAAATGGCCGTTACTGGTGGTAATTTGCATCGGCATTGCAAAGGTTATGTAAAAAAAGGAAGTGATGTGACGTCATCGCAGAAATGTGAAATGTGTTACTCATTTATTATTCCACTTATGATTTGCTCCTTTTTTTTAAAGATTACTATAGCTACATACTTATTCAGTGAGCGTGTATTAATAACGCTGTATGATTATCGAATCGAATGTCTATGTGGTCTATAGATATGGTTTATTAAGTTTCACTCAAATACAAGACCTGTTAACTCACACCACACCTGATGGTAAGCGGTCGAGAGGTCATCACAATGAAAATAATTGGGCATGTATAGTCCAATAAGCAACTTAAAAAACACCTGCTGTCGCAAGGAAAATAAAGTCCGCGGTAAAACTACATCCCTAACTTTACAGATTCACCCGGATTGGTCTGAACGGGCAACAAGGAGAGCGTTAATGTAACAAGCCTCTAAGAATAAGCCCGTTCACCGGCGGACGACTAATCGATCAAAATTTAATGAGATTACGGGCGAAAATTTCGACGGAGTTCGGAATAAGACCCGGCGGACCGGCGAAACTCGAGCGCCTTAATAGTGCCGGTTAGTTCTTTAATCCTTTAGTGGATTAAGAAATCGACTGTTCGATCTAGACCAGCGATTAAGGTTCCGTTAAGTAGAGACTGTTTGCGAAATTGTTTGTAAATAGGTAGGTGATAGATGGTACACGCTGGAACATTGGATATGCTGTAATAACAGTGCGTGATAAATGTCCATCACAAGAATTGGTCGGATTTGGCTGAAGATTAACAACATTGGGAGGCCTTTGTACAGTAGTGGGACAGTAAAGGCTATGTAAATAAAAAAAATGCTTAAAAGTATTATAAAATAAATAAAACGTAATAATAGTTAATTTAATGAGCATCAAGGTGGAATAGACAATCATCTTATAGAAGAAGTAAAATAATAAATTGACATTTATCCTCAATCTTCGCACGTAAACATCAAGACAATCTCGCAAAAACAAGTCGCGTTTTTATTTATCAACGAGTTTATTTTATCTTACGCGGGACGCTTCTTAGAATTTTTTTCTTACAGGCCCTCGAACAGGCAAAGGAATCGTGTAGAAAAGAGCGCGTTTAATTTTCCGCAATATGGCAAATCAAATATTCCCAGCTGGGCTGTACAAACCGAACTGAAATTCAAATTTCGAAGCGAGTGTTCATCTCTCGCGGTGTTCGAGATTCGAATGTGCTCGGAATCGATGCGGTGCCTTGCTGGAACCATAGACAAGTCAGGCTTTAAAGATGTCTGGCAAGGAAGATTTACACGCATATTATTTTTTTTTTACTTCAAATATCTTGTTCAAAATATGATGTACAATCCCTGCCTTAAACTGTTTCTATAATAATAAAAACTTTTTTGAAATATCTAAAAAAAAATTCCATCATAACTTTAGTAAGTTCATACTTTATTGTTAATATGAATTTAGTGTCTATGTTAAAGTTTAAGGTAAAGTTCCATGTACTACTCGTATATCCATATACCATACCGCGGTTTATTCGCTTATACAATATGTTGTATGTAACCCCTATACCTTGGTAGGTGAGTAACCTACAAGTAATACTCGTACATGTATTTATTCGCCTAAGCGGTATCTCACGGCTGCGGGGAAGGGTGCGTTCGAAAGTTACATCAAAAGTCCATTTCGCGGTCCGCGATACGTCTTCGCCCGACCCAACTATTGGGTTTCCGAACGTCTCCGCCTTTTGAAATTCAACGATATTTTAATGGCCACTATCGGACTGGCTCGATTGATTTTCTTCTTTTTTTTTTCTCTCTAACTTCCGTTCGTGGGCTTTGACAGAGCCCAGAGCTCGATATTGCTTCGCCCCAACTTTTTATTTACGCTCTGAATGGTAAATAGAGTTTAATGTTTACCACCAATGAGTATTTAGTCCAATTTTATGTTCACTTTGCAAAAAGCTCGCGGAAAGTACACTCCATTTCAGCGATAGACTGAATTGGAATCGCTTAATATTATAGAGTACGCTCCATTTGTACTTAAATAAGCTTTTCCTGGTAATTTACTCAATTGGATTTATAATTTAAACTTCTCGTTATCAGTCGGCTATCGGGTCAAGACCAAGTTATCCTAAAGCAAGTCACACCAATCAATGCGAAACCGTAGTCAAAGTTCGACCTTTACTAACAATAAAAAACAAAAAGTGAATCAAATTATCTAATATCATCACAATCTACACTATCCGAATCCGTAGCCTGTAATATAGAGTTTTATATTTGATATTCATTTTCTAAGTTTTATTAGATACAAAGTGTTTTAGTAAGTACAAAGATTAAGCCGCATCTGTCCTCAAAACCATCTCAGTTCAACAAACAACTGAGAGACAACAGAACGAACGCAAACAAACATTAGCGTTGTGTTGTCATTTGAATGTTGATTTCACGACTCAGATGTTTCTATGACAGTGTGTCAACACACGCTGCACAATGCCGTTCCAATTCCATAAATAATTCACGCAGCAGCTTGCAGATTGCCTAGCATCGCCCTTAATGTAACGCACTATTCCGATATGTTATTCCATTTACAAAACCAGAATATGCTGAGCCATGTTATCACATAGTCCGGAGCTGTCAACGTGCCGGCTCTGATTGGCTAAGCCGCTTCTATCAGCTGTCAACGCCAGCCAATACCTGGGCATATTTTGCTAATTGAAATTTGAAAATAGGACAAGTGTTCTGTTGTCAACAAGTTCTCTATTGGCCGACGGGACGCGAGCACTCGAATAAAAATTGAATTATCCGCGATTGTTTTGACGTGGCCGGATATGGAATAGTTTTAAACTGCGGTGCTTTCTAACTAACGCTTAAAAATACGCAATACGGTTTAGTTGACAGTCGATAGTTCTTTTATCGTTGATCACCGATTCTGAAGTGTTCTTAAATACAGTTAGTCATTATATTAATCATGCTATTGGATTATACATTTTTTTAATTAATATGAAAAACTATTTTAAACACTAGAGCAGATACGGGTATTCCTAGATATAATGTCTAAGATAAAATATAATCATTTAAAAAAAAATTTTAAGGGGTTCCCTAAGTATTGGATGAAAAATATTTTTTTTTTATAATATGAGGTATATTTAAAACGAATAACACTTAGTATAAATCTTATGCCCGACATTTAGAGTAATGGAACGCGGAAGTCTTAAATCTTCCCTAATAATACTTGTCATATATCTTAAAAAAAAACATAATCCTCCTTCAGGCGCGTCGGGTAAACCCTCAAACTGTTTGCAGTTGTCGATCAACGTATCGCACACAACTGTGTAGATGAAATCGTCTGATTGTCGCTGTTTGCCGCTACAACCCGGTGTTGTCGGCAAACACAAAGGCAAATATTGAGACGGAGCGATCGGGAACCGGGTATTATTTCCCACAATTAAAAATCGGGAAAGGTTGAGCTGTTTTGGTGGTTGGGTTCCGTATAGTGATTGTTTAGACTGTGTTTGTAGTTTATACGGGTAGGTGGAGACAGGTGTTTATAAGTTTACATAATATTAAATATTTTTTATCTTTACCAGATATTCCAAAGAAATAGTACCAGTGAGTTTGATCCTTAATGGACTAGGTACTGAACAGACTTGATAATACATTCGGGTAACGATTTTGTCGTTGATGTACCTATGCAGTTAATACCTTAATCCTGTGAGTAATATTTACCTTAGTAAACTTTTATACAACCAGACATTCTTATGGTTTCATAACACATGTACGTACGTAGACGATTTTTGTTATATTATATATTAAAGAGTAGCAGTCAGGTGACACGAAAAAAGGTGTTTAATACTGAGGCTGGAACCTGGTAATCTGTAAGACAGGTTTTTCCTAGAACCAGTCTCTCACAATTACGCTGATAACGTCATGCTTTTTTAAATGTACCCTAAAGTAAATTAATATTATTAGAATACATAGAATAGTAGTAAAAATTTAATTAAATATTATAAGAATATAAAGAGGAGTAGTGAAAATTTAATTACATGAATAAATATTATTTAAATATATAGAATAGTAGTAAGGTTTTTGCTTCCCCATACGGGCCTTCAAACCTCTCCGAATCGCCCGTCTTGCGTGTGTTTGCCGATCCTGTAGTTACGTACACTGATATCATGTTTGCGTAAATTTCCTCTCACACAAAATTAAGCGGGCGCCTTGTTTGCCCACTGTGTAGTGGGATTTAAATAATTGAGGAGACATACCCCGTTTCGGTAAGAACGTACCTACTGCCTACTCGGTAGAGTGATGCGGGTTTCTGAAGGCGTTTGTGAAGCTCGATCGATAGTGAATTTTCACAAATATAACTTTACGTACTGTACATATTTTGTAAGACTTTATTTTTATTTATACACCGTGAAATTTTAGTGGTTGTTTTCCCGCAGTAAAATGATTCTATCTTAGTAGTACAAAAGATGTGTGCAGTTCTTTTTTGGTAAAATCAATAAATGCCGGTTTTACGAAAGGTTTAACCGTAACTCGAAAGCACGTTCGAACCGCTTTATGCCTTAGGGTGTAGAGCTTCTTTAGCTTTAAGCATCGATTTCATGCGGCAAACAGTACCTGAATACGTCACATCTTCAAAAACAACGATAGCTTCTCTCGTTTTCGAGTTGGAAAATTATTATTCTGAAAAATCGAAAAAAATATATTTTTTTTTTACGGAATAATTTGCATGATTCGATAGTATTACTAAAGGCAAATCGTTCTGCCACGGGAAAACAACCACTAAAATTTCACGGTGTATAAGGTACACTTACAGGTTACAGTCATATCAGTTCAGAAATATACAATATCTTACGTAAAGAAAAACAACACAGAAACCCATCCACAAGTAGCGTTAAAGCTTTAGTAATTAGGATAATAAAAATCTATAGTAATTTTGATCTGCTTCGTCCTTTCTATAGTAGTAGGAAGGTTTGTTATCTCAATGACCATTACAATAGCTTTCGCTGCTTAATACTGTTTACATGGCGGTGAGACCCAACTGCTCCCCCGCAAGTCCAGTGATGATGACAAGACATTGTATATTCGGCGCATTGCCTGTACAGTACAACCAAGTTGAATTTTAAAACTTTTGTTTCTTATCCATGAAGTTCCATAGCAATTTTGGCACCTATGCACATATTGAACTATATTTACATACATACATACATAAAATCACGCCTTTTTCCCAGAGGAATAGGCTCACTTCCAGCGATCCACTTTTCACCTCTGTGGGAAACGTGACGTGACGGGTTGTGGGCCACGTCGCCGCCATTCTGCCTAGTGCACTATATTTCATGTAAAAACCATCCTCCTTGCATCGCCATCTCAGTACTTCGTCAAGTTTAAAGCGCTGGTGTATTAGGACGGTAAGTAAACGCCGCCAGTCCAATTAAGCTTTCGACAGAGCCGTTATAATTTCCGACGGAACCCTTGGCACGATTGAATTATTACACGAGAGAGTGCTAATTGTTGTAATTGCTGTTGCCAGATGGACCCCGGTGGGGTGGCCAAGATTCGCGGAACTCGGTGGACTTGGTTCAAAGATATACATACGTCCTTTTTTTGCCTCCTCCACAAACCTAACTTTTAACCTGTTTTATCCTTAGCAAACTGAATATATCCGGGAAATTCCCCATGTTTGCTTCATTTGAACATATAACAATTTCAAGTCTTAACCTTTATATAAAACTCATAGTAATATATCAATCTATGTAAAGTATAAAATTCCTCTACTCATTCGTGTTAGAGAAGATTATTTTTATAAATGGCAGAAATGCTTCTATAATAACGAATGAACGATCATAACAATGACTTAATTAAACATTTAATCGGAACTTGTCCGGCGTCCCCCAAACCGATAGCGACCCTAATTTTAAAGTAAAGTAAAAGGAAGAGAACGGGAGCTAATTACAGAGTCTCGTCATAAAAATGATTGCACTAATAATGGTATAGAGATGGCCGCAGAGGAAATGTGGCATTGTGATTGATTGCTTATAGGAAGGCGGGTCTGCGAGTGTTTGATGAATGGCGTTGGACATGTTGAGTGAATGTTGTTGTTCAATAACCGTTTTGCATGTGAGTTTTTCGTAATGAGGGGTTAAACAGTACATAATATGTGCTTGAAACATTCTTAGTACTTCCTTCATGCTTGAAAAATATTGAAAACAAATTAAAATTCCAAAACGAAACAAAAAAACAATCTTCTTTCACAGAGTTTTTATAGTATAAATGAATATTTTACCTGTTCAGTTAAGTAGGTTAATAATTACAATTTTAAAGATCGTTTTTTGTTTTTCGTATTTTGTTACTGGTTAGACTTAATTTTTAATATAATTGTTATCTTTTCAAAATTTTGTATCTTTAGTTTTAAGTTAAAAATTGCTGTGCCCTTGCAGGGTAATGTGAGAACTATATATATTCTGTAAGACCCTATGTAACCACATTATGCAATAAATGATTATGATTATGATTAATTTAGTCGCTGAAGATGGTTAGAAAATATCTGTTTCTGTACAAATCGGATTCGCAAAGTTCTAGTAATTTTAATTTCTTCTTAAACGATGGTCACTTATTAGTAAGCGTGCTGCCATTTAAAAAAACGAATATTTGTCTTTTTTCATTTAAAAAAAATCATTAAAAAAAACATTCGAACGAATATATATGAACATTGTAAACCTAAATCAAAGCACTACACAGTTCTGTATTTTTTCACTGTGAGACCCATCGTTGTCACTTTATAGCGCTAACAAATGTACGGAACTATTGCTGCGAGCTATTTCAGAGCCGTTCGCACCATGTGCCGCAAAGGCTAAATAAAAAAACGGCAAAGCGTGATCTATAGACACTCCGGTCATTCTTTACATAAATATATGAAAAGAGCAGTTATAATAAAACTCAAGGGTCAGCTTATAAACCTTTAGCTAATACCAATAATGCAGTCCCAGATATCCTAGATACAATGTGGGTGAGTTAAAAAGGCTTAATCTATGTATTTTTTGTAGAAAGCTTTCAATACTTAAAGCTGTAGAGGAGTATTTCCGCAAGCCTTTTCTTCAAAGGACGGTTCAGATTCCCCAAAAGCCTTGCGGATCGCCGAAAAAGATCTGCCCAATACAAAACAGGCGTGAACTTTAATCATACGTCAGCTTTTATGGCGAAGGAACGGGCGAAAATGAAAAATAGAAACCCTACCGGGGCAATTTTGGAAAATAATGAACACACCGGACAGTCGGTCGGTTCGTTAGTGAATCGGCCAGCAACGGTTCCATTCCGAATCGACCAATGCTAGAGATGGGTAATGCAGCGATTTTTGCTGCATTAACTCTCTAATTGATAAGTAACTAAAAAAACCGCCCTAGTTTAGACTAGGCCCGTGCCCCAGCAGTGGAGTCGTGTATGGGCTGATGATGAAATAAAGAACAATTTTACAGTTTTAGGGGTGAGAGAGACGGGTGTCGGGTGTGCAAGTCGGGTGATGATAACACGGCTGCTCCAATCCATCATCGTAGTAAATAAGGAAAATAATATACAATATCGTTTATTTTTTTCTGATCTTGAGATAAGAAGCTTAGGCACTTGTGTTAGGATATCAGAAACAACTGGAAAATACCCAAATATACGTAAATAAAAAAATAATACAGACAAATGTTCGAATTCACTAGTCCTGACGCAGGATACTTTGTTGCAATGGCACTATATTGTACCAAAGGATCCACCTACCATGTCAATAACTCAACTTTGTATGTTTCGCCGGCTCAACTTAAATTAAGTTCTTTCGCAGCCTTTTACCTATTAGGAATAAAATAAACAAATTATCACTCAGCTGGCTTTATTGAAATGTTATTACACTTTCGCTAAGTTCCCCAGTGTAATGCACCTACGCATTTCGAAAACTGCGTCATAACGCACGGCGCAGCGAAATGAGTCCCATCTCTACAATGCGCACTTATCGCATGTTGTTCCCAAGTCCGTGAGAATGGCAGCTGTGTCTGATACAACGCTCAAACGGTCGTTTGTCGATTCCTGGGCGTCCGTTGTACAAAAGCTTAATTCTTGGAAGTGCAGTATATTTTCACGTTTGTTCGCTCCCCTCTTTACGTATTAACGTTACGTATGTTGCAGTTTTCCGACGTACAATGCCAGCGAAATTAAATAGAGTTTAAGCCTTCGCTTGCTGGAAAGCATAGAGTAATACGTACAACAGAGAAATCAATTGTACCACCAGCTCTGAGCGAAGAATGAGTGAAATTGTGAGGATTGCACTTTCAGATAACAAGATGTGCAGGAAATAGAAGGTGCATTTAGAATAAAAATATATTTTCTATGAATTTATTTTTCTGTAAACTTTCGTTCCGTTCCGTTCCGTATACTTACTTTTAGTTTTGTGACTGACTACGATGAGGGCTTGGAGTAGCCGTGTCATCATCACCAGACTAGTGGAGGAGCGGATGGCTCTCATCCCTAGTATAATATACTAAAGAGGTTTTAGTTAATAAACGTGTGTTACAAGCACTACTACTATTACTAATACGTAAAAGTAAACATATATCTAGACAAAATATTTAAAAGAACATATAGTTATATAATTTAATGTATATTCTTACGCTTAAAGTTTCGGTAAACGGTATTTTGTACCAGTGGGGCTACCATGAGTTTAAAACTTACGCGCTCGATATCGCCTACGTAAATATGTCTATGAAAAACTTGTAGAGCGCCGCCTGGTGGTTACGCGAAGAACTACAATCGGCCATATGAAAAAAACAACTCGATAGGTTTTTAACGTAAGTAAATTTTCGATAGCCAACTCATGGTAGGCCCTCTGGTAACGTGAAGCTTTAGAAGCCATCGCACATCTCGGTAAATGGTTGATATCATCATCACTCCAGCTCCCTTTGAGACCCTACTGCACTGGGACATACAGTGTGACCTTAAAATCATTATGCCGGTTTATTCGTAGAATAAATATCTGTAGCAAAATTAAATTAAAAATAAAATATTCTGTGTCAAACATTTGTGATTAAGCTATAGTCAACTTTGTATACTGTTTTCTGGTAAAATAAAAAAATAATTAAAAATATGTTCAGAATATTACATAGCCTATCGTTAATTTATGTGAATACATAAATATTCCCTATCCATAAAACACGTTACAAACAAAAGTGTTTACCTACAGAATATGGTATCACACGAAAATGTTGTTTTCACGCAGACGTGTTTGATGTCCCGTATTCGTAGTCCTAATCAACCTTCCTGTTTCCGAGTGGGACAGAACTTCCCAGGGATCCGGGATACAGGTGTCCCGACTATCAATTATGGTGATGGCTCGGCTCCAATCCTCACTATCGTCACTTTAGATTGCATTAACGTCCACGGAATTGCAGATCCCAGATCCCTTTTAACAAATTAGCTGAAAGAAGTGAAGACTGGAATTGTTTGAGACAGCGCACCAGTTTAAAGTGTTTACAATAGACTGAAAGAGGATTGTGATGTAATTCAATAAGCGTAGACGAGGAGACGAACTTATTGTTTTTCTTTTTAGTCAATGTAGTAACTTTCAGAAATGTTTTGAGGTACAATACAATCTTCTTAAACTGAGCTACCCACTCAGAGCTGACACTAAGAGCCAAGGTATTAAGGTAGCATATTACGTAATCAAGAATATGTAAAAAATAGGAATCAATATTTTACCAGTTTTGTTGAATTAAAGACCTGATTCCAGCATATACCATAGACAAATTAAAAACCAACGCTTAACTTGTTTCAGCAACAAAAACTATTCCAATTTCAAAATTCGCATCGTACTTAATCAATCGCTGCTGAGAGCATCGCTTTCCCGCCCAAACGCTGTCGATATTACGAATGTACCAAGCATACTTGCAAAACTGAGTAGCTGATAGCTCGGAATCCCTTTAAATATTTTAAATTCACTGTATAGTGTTTTTTTACATACTCAATTAATGCAAAATTACGTATTATTATTTTAATTTGCTACCAGTAAAAGCTATCAAAAAATAAAAGTAACTATTGTTCCAAAAAAACAAACGAATGTCGATAATAAATACAGGCCTCTAAAAAGTTGCCTCTATAATTACAAATACCTAACGAAAAACTAGATTCAAAAGACAATTCTAATTTCAAATTCACGACGCGCGTTTAGTATTTTGACAATAACAGCAATAAAACGATCGGCCGTATAAGTCCCAAATAATATTGCGGAGGCCATATTCAATCACTGGGCGAGGGCTAGTGTTGGGTCGCTTCATGAAAAATGTATGCTTCCCCGCCCGCGGCCTTTCGCCGAGACGCGGAGACTGAATAACATTTATATCATTGACTTTGTCTAATGGAGGCGCAAGCTTCTTGTCCGCGCTCTTATGTATGTAGGCCTGTGTCCTTATATTTGCTTAACAGTCAATGGGCGACCTTTTTTAGAACAATCATTGTTGTAGGCGTATGTTTTTTTGATACTTCTACATAATCATACTATTCTTTCCATCAAACGCAAGCTTAATACTTCAAGAAATTAACTGCCTCGTTGGTCTATTAGCAAGCGCTGCGTACGGACCGAGAGGTTCCCGGTTCGAGTCCGGGGTCGGGCAAAATTCGTGTGAGTTTTTCTGTGATGAAATTACTCAGCCCGGAGTTAGGAAGTTGGCGGTTTAACGGCCCGTGCCGTGGAAAGCACGTTAAGCCGGTGGTCCTGCGCCCGATCTCTCATCGGTCATGTTGGATTGCCGTCTCACCGAGTTATGACAGTAAGGGAATAGAGAGTGCACTTGTTTTTGCGCGCACACTTGTGCACTATAATATGTCTTGCGCACTTGGCTGATCTCAATTGAGATCGGCCGCCATGACTGAATTCGGTCGGACGCCTTATTTACTTCAAGAAATATGTTTTAATTTATTGAGTATATTATATTTTGTTATAATATTCTAATTGAGTTTGAACTCTCAGTCTACTTGTAAAATGGAAAACAAAATATAATTACATTTCCGCATGTGTTTAATTAACAAGAACAGAGGAGCATTACCATCTGACTTCGGATAAGGAAGTATTAAACAGCTCACGGCTATGTTTAATAATAAAATACACAAATGAACTGTATACCCGGATTACGCCTGCCCACGTTAACAAAACCCAAATATAGCTCAAAGAAAATTACATTAATTCTCATACAAATACGTACGAACATGCGCCAAAAGTTACATAGAAATTTAATGTCTATTTCTGAACATTGCATATTAGGAGGAAGTCGCTGTTATAGCAATTATGTCATGTTTGTTTATAAATAACGGTCATGTGCTAAGTATTGTGTGCCAATGTTACAAATAACGTAAACATGATAAATGGCTTGACACGTTTGTAACGCAAGTACTTACTATAAAGGTCGTTTCTCACCATGTTCTGGAAGATGGAAACAGTTATTTTGTAAACATAATATTTCGCACATGTTTGAACAAGCCCTTATTTGGGTAACCTATTTTTATAATTTACCTTATTTAAGTACATTTGTGTATACCACTGCTTTTTTTCCTAACTGAGATACGATGATGGCTTGGAGTAGCCTCGTCATCAGCACCGGACTTGCGGGGGAGCGGATGGCGCTCACCCTTTAGTATATCAGTGTAATTTCTTTCTGATACACGGAACCATTAGTTGTGTAATTCATGCATTTTTTTATAGTCCTGTTTCGTGAAAGCAAGACAAATGAGCATCGCAAAATCACCTGACTTATTAAGGCATAGTGTGTAATTCCATCATCGCCCCATAACCGCGGAGCTCTACAGCGCGTTCTCTTAGAATCTCTGACGGGTATAAATCGTCGCGAGCCATACACTCGACAAAGTATAAAAAAGCCATTAAATGAACGCGCCACTTGTACAGGATGGGACAAAACCCATTATTTATGAAGGAGCGTCTCCGATTGCGAGTCTTCAGCCAGACGGGATTAACCGAGGAATCTGTTAGAGCTCCGAAAAACGGCCAAGACCGAGTCGGCCAACATTAATGGGTTCCCTAATAGTGAAGGAAATTCGATCAAAGTTTTAGCTCTCGTCTTCATGTTGACAATTTTTCGAGATGTCTTCATTTTGTTCAATTAATTAACTGAAATATTCCCTTATTGTAATAATTGGTACAAAGACCTAATTCTGCAAATCCTAAATAATATCAAATCAGTACTACATAGCTTGTTATCTATTACCACAAACTATTCTGAGTATTTAGGATTCACAGAAATTTAAGAGAACTAGGTTACCAATTGTAATTATAATGTTCTAGAAAATTTTATATCATTTTTTTTTATTTTTATAGCTAACTAATGAAATAAATTGGAAATGATAATTGAAACTAAAATAATACACAAATATCCATAGACTGTTACTGCGGACTACTTCACATTTTAAATTTCAATATTAGTGTATATGATAGTCAAATCAAGGAACACAGGAGCTTCCTTAGGGCTGAGAGCCATCCGCTCCCCCGCAAGTCTGGTGATGATGACAAGGGTATTTAAGCCATCATCGTAAGTCAGTCAAAAAAAACAGGAGCTTCCGAGGCTTACTTAAAAATGAGATCAGAGAACATGATGAGGTGTAAATAATAAAACACTAAACTTCTAATTAACCCCATTGATCCCTAAAACGGAATCCTTGCAGATTACGCGTTGACAACCGACCGAAACGGCGACTATTGTTCAAAGTTCGCTAAATGCCGGCGTTCAGTTAGCTTATTATATCTTTTAAGTCTCTCCAGCACCTGGATAAAGCCTGAGCTATTGTGCGCGGTTCCGCTGAGTCGGGAACAAAGAGTGCCGCTGACAACTCTCGCTATTGTCTTGTAAAGTTGCCCCTTGACCGGGGCCTGATGTTCTGGTCTGTGGTTTGAGTAACAATCAAAGTCTAGACTTGGTGATTCGGACAGAAATGAGATGGTAGTGGCAAGTTCTTGGGAAGGAGGCGTATTGAGGTCGCAAAATTGTGAAGAAACAAAAAAAAATATAATTTTGATAATGTCAAGCTTTTTCATTCGCAATCTAGACAATTAAAACGAATAAAGTCTGCTAAGAGAACTGAAGAAAAAAAAATTATGTAGTAGAATAAAATTAAGCCAAACATGATAAAATAATGCACACTTGTTACGTTTTCACTTAAAAGTTAACCAAGAACCAACTCAAGACGTTCTAACAGGCGAAAAGAACACCTAATCAAACTAACTCACTAAAAGAAGCTTAAATAAAAGAGGAAATAAACTTCAGTCCACTATTTCACTCTTAAACTTTCCCGCAACCGCGATTTGCACTTTCCGGCATCCTTTGACTTTACTTTGAAAGCAATTAACGAAATCAGAAAACTATTTGTGCCAACTATCCGAATCTGAATGACTAACTTCTGACTCCGTCATATTAATCACTCAAGCTTGGGTCTTGGGTCCAAAAACAGGATTGCAAAGCCTGTTGCCTACATTTGCATTTCACTGATTGATTATTCAATCGGACAGCCACAGGAGACCCCCCTTCCCCCTCCCTACACCCACTCCTGGTGACCATAACGGAATTGATTCATAACTAATGCTAATGGAAATTATATGGTACGATTCATCTTAATACGGGATTAGTTGGGTAAGCTGTACGTTTACAATTAACAGTGTGAGCCTTCTGAGGTGTGTTTGAATATTATTTGTTTATGCTGCCTATTGAGTTTAGTGTTGATTGGATTTGAAGTGGCCTGCATGAGGGTTGGATGAGCACGGCACCAATACGCAAACAATGCCAACCGAAACATAAGCACGTTACGACACACAAATTACTGGCGGTAATTTCGCAAATAAACGATACCTACGCGAATTGAATAGAATTCTGTTCGCAGTTATATTTAGATTGGTATTATAATCCCTAAATTTCTCTTTAAAGGGAAGACGATTTTGTAAATAAAAATTCTTTTAAAAAACCGCATTAAACATTTCAAGCGTTAAGATTTATAAAGAAACCAATGCGCAATGGAACATGACGTTTAAGCACTTGTAAAAAAAAAGCGGAGAGAAATCCGCCCGCGCTCTTAGGTCAAAAGGAGGAATATTAAAAAAATAACAATCCCAACTGAATCCATAATTCAGGGAAGCGAATCGGCGACCGGAAGCGCTGTAACCGCCGTTTCCTGTTACGTCCCGTTGAGCTCCGAGGCGCCTTCGGGGGTCCGCTACAGAAATGGCGGACAGTAAAACCCGTGTACAAATCGCGTCTCTACTTCAGCTCTGGCTGACCCAGTTATGATTCAGCTGAAGGGATTTCTTATGAAGAGATGTAATTGGTATTGTAGACGCACGAGTAGGTTAGAACTGAAGAGTTCCTGAAACAACATAGAAATAAAAAAAAATCGAACTTTTTAAGAAAAATATGTAACAATTGGTCACTTTTTAAGAAATAACAAACTTTTCGTGATTTTTTTTCAGCCGAATCATATCGATGTGGAACCATGATTTCATTTTCCCTTATATTATGGAAGAGAACTAAAAGGCAATTTGTAATTATTTTCGTACCTTCCAAACAAGTGTCGATTTCATAATTTAGTTATTACATAATTTGCTCATTTCTTTACATCACCTTCGGCATGTAGGTATCGCTACAATCGTGAAAAAACAGTATTTATACAGAACCCATCATTAACAAAAGGTAAACATTGTAATAACAAATATTTTCTTGTAAAGATCGCCGGAATTGCGTATATTTCAGACTCTTTTCCGGTACAATCCACAAATATAATGAATCGCCAAATAAAAAATATGTCATTTAGAATTATTCGAGAGTATAATCGTCGCATCAATTACGATTCACCACTGAACTAGCTGTCAAAAGTAATATATTAGGCTTTAATTTTCTTCCTTCGGTTTTGTATGTTTACAAGCGAGTTATACTACATTTTTACAATTTTTTACTACTTCATCATTATCATCATCATCATCAGCCCATCCCTGTCTACTACTGAATTCTGTCATACGAATTTTCACTACTTGATTCATTGCAAATATGAAAAATCTACACTTATTGTTACGACCAAATTCAGGTCACGTCTTTGAAAGATGATAAATACTTTTCTACCATAAAATCGTAACCAAAACGCTGCGAGATTATCCTCCACGTCCCGAAGGAGGCAACAAGATTGTCACGAAGAATAGAGCATACTCCATAATTCCTGGGAGAGACCTGAGGACGATTTATCATAGGAGATGGAGGACGCGAGTTTCGGCAACTCGACGCCGCAACCGTCCGCAACCGACCGCAACCACCAGGGGCCTGCAACATTTCGATTTGGATGTAAAGATCTGTTTATATTTTTCGTATTTATGATGTATCGATGATATCCGAAAGCTCTATAATACTTATTGTTTTGCACTTATTTCTGAAATGAAGATGAAAATATTAGATATTTGATTTATTACTGTTGATTCTGCATTTTTCCTCTTGTTATGGAGTAAATATAATAAATATTTTAGATCTAAAATAGTTGAAACATTATTTTATTTCCAGACATAACATTTCATGTTTTGTTTACGAACATTCATATTAGGAAATTGGTTTCACTTCCAACATTGCCTGCGCAAAATTGCATAAAAAGATCCTCAAAATAAAACCGAGAAGGAAATGTTGCCAGCCCCTGTCGGGCCGTTAATAATAACTGTCGGGGACATCGCGACACTTGGGCCCGGGAAAAACTGTTGTACGCAGGTGTCGCGACTCCGCCGCGTGAGGTGACAACTCACCCGAATTTACTGCGCGTTCGGATAACTGAGTGGTACTCTATCTACTCAGTGAATGTGTACTTTGAAACTATTCAGTAAACATTAGAAAACGGGAAATGTCCGGGATATTTTCTAGTGGTTTTATTTTAATGAGCTCCCGATATTTCGGCACTGTTGCAAGCGTGGTCACGGGTCAAACCGTCTGTTGCATTTTAAGACATGTTTAGTTTAGTAATGTATGTAACCATGACATTTTAAAGTTATAATTATTCAGCAAACGTATGTTTAAAAGATGCAAATGGATAAAAATCGGGTTTAAGAATATAATTTGGTAATACTTTATTATTAAAAGCATTCACATGCACCTATAAGTCGTTATTAGGTACAGAAATAGTATGACTCTACCACTGGTTCGGAACGCCGATTCTGAGACTACGGCAAGAATCTATCTTTGACCGAATAGTTGCTCAGCACGAACTCTTTGTACCAGGACATGATTATACCAACAGTATTTGGCCAGCGTGGATTAAGCTCTCACCCACCTTAATTTAGGGGAGGCTCGGTGGGTAAATTAATAAGCTGTTAATGAAACGAACAATCAATAGGAAGTTATGTGAAATGCCTGATAAAAGCAGCGTAACTCTGATACCAATAACACAGCTAATCTTGAACCAACCAATAACTAATTAACCAGAACTGACGTGCCGCGGCCGCTGATCTAATAAGCCAAATGCGCCCTACATACTACGGGCGGTATGTAGGAGCTGGTGCCAAATTAAATTAATATGATGACGCACCTGTTGGTTGATTAATGGGTCGGCGGACCGCAGCCTTATTGGTGACGTCACGGCCCCAATTAGTCACTCAGATGTAACGTGTATTCTCGGGGCGGTTCTACGAACGGGTTTACACGGAACGATTGATATAGTATAAAGATCGGCTCTCAGTCTATAGTATTTCACCCGCCGCCACTCATTCTGTATGCGTCTTATATACGTCCCCACTGCTGGGGCACGGGCCTACCCTAAACTAGGGTTATCAGGCGAGAGTCAACCACGCAGGCATAGTGCGGGTTGATCGACAACACAACCCTAGAATTTCTTCATTGGTGTGCTGGTTTCCTCACGATGTTTTCCTTCACCGTTTAATCGTCGAATAATCGTACAAATAAATTTCAAATTTGATAACACAGTGGTAAGTGGCGGTATTTGAACTGGCGGCCTCTCGCATGGCTAGCAACGTCCTTAACCAATCGGCCAACGACGCTTTTTTTATATGCGTCTGAGCAGCGCGATTTAGGATGAGGCATAGGATTTAGGAAGGCAAACGAGAAGCAAACTGTGAGCCTAGTGGGGACAAGCCCTTAGTCTTTTCGTTCTTCTCGTGAAAACTATCATTACTAGCTTTAAGCCTTCGTAGTAGACACAGCATTAATCCTATCATGTAAACCCGTTCGCCGTATGTCGATTCTCTCGCCAGCGATTGCAGGCGATGTGTATGAATCTACCACGCTGCCCGTGTCAATTCAATTAAGGTGCAGATGCGAGCCATTACCCAGGGTAATGCGATAGGCTCGAGGTCTCCGTCTGGTGTTTGTTTAGGCTGTGATTATGAGCAATGCGGTGTGCCGTTTGATCCGTAAAATTTGTGAGGTAAACGTTAGTTTTGGGTTATCGGTAACTGGTTTATCATAAATTCCGTGGTTTCAATGTTCATGTCTCAAAGTTAACATCTTAGAACAAGCCCTACATTATATTATCATACGGTTAATCGAGGAAGTTTGCCGCAAACTTAACCCATAGATAGTAAAAGTATTTAACCGAATGAACAATCCCTGACGAGTACACCAAGTGTCATCTATCATTAACTTAATAGGCTTTGAATAATCAAGACATTCAGAATGTTGTATTTATTTCCAGCCACATATAAGTAATTTCATCTACTTTTACACTGAATAGATGATTCATAGTGAAACATCGCTTGAATGCACACTTAAACTTGGTATCCCCAAATCAAATAACCATGGGAAATGCCTTAAACTGAACTATGCCAATCAAAGTCGCGCAGCTATCCCTTGACAGAGCAAAGCGCAGAACACAACACATATATGTTGGGAACATATATGTACCAACATACATTATGTTGGTCGTTTGCCGTGGAGCAAACACCTCAGCCCGCACGGGGGCCGCAAATATTTGACCTTCCATTATTGACCCTACACCTTGCGTTGGCGCCTTCATAGATATAGGGTCATATAAGAGGAGACAGCGGGGTCATATTGCAGAGGGGAATCGGGTAATGTGTATTATAGTCCTAGTGGATTTGTATGAAAGGGTTCTATGTCAGAGGCAGAGTTGTTTTGGCTTTCTTTTAATGGTGCCATCTTAATAACTAGAATAGCAGTTGAAATGATGAGCGATTAATTAATTTATTCTTATGAAAAAAAAAGTTAACAATATTGTTAAAAGCAACAGATTTGTATTTACCATAATACCTAATTATAGGAGCATGTGCCAGGCACATGGCAGGAAGTGATCTCTGCCTTCCCCTCTGGGAAAAAGGCGTGATTTTATGTATGTAAGTATGTATGTATAGTAGCATTTTCTTAGCTATAAACAATGTATCAAAGTTATTATATTTTCATTGTTATTAAATGTTCTCTCTTTCGTTGCAGGACGGTCTACGCTTACGCAAATCCAACATAACTCCCAGTATATCAACCGTAAGTGTTTTTATTATTCTCTTGACACAGCCATACAGTAGAGCTTTAACTTATGTAACGTAACCTGTGTGTAGTCGCCCTCTATTGAAGGTTTCCCGACAAAAAAAAAACAAAATGGACGCAGTTTGCAGCTTGGAGCCTCCTGAGACACAACGCCGGATGTATTGCACAATTTGCATACGTATAGGTAAAGCCGCCCCTTTGAACATTATCATGTTAAAAGCTGACCAAAAAGTATTGTGTCTTTTGGCTGTATAGACCTTTTATAAATTATCTGTGCAATTTTTAAATCGAATCGGCCATATTCCTAAACGATATTTTTTCAATTGGTTAAAGGAAATACGTTCTTTAATACCTAAACAGAATCTTTCGTCGATATTCAAAGATGTCATATAGTATTCCACTTTTTTTAAACCGCTATTCTCTTTTCCTTTAAGCGTCTTTAACAGCGGTCTAGACTCCCACAACAAACCGGCTCCGACAAATAATTTGCCCTTATTTTTCCCTGAAAATATTTTTCCAGCAAACAACATTTTATATTTAACATCTGAAGGCTTTTTTGGTTAACAAGTTTGCTTTACGAGGAAAAGGTGTACGAATTTGTTCATAAATATCAGGGTACTAATCAAACAGTTACGGCTGAGATAAAAACACGGATACTATGTTATGTGGTTACACAGAATATATCAAAGACATGCTATTAAATTGTGTGTATTACACACGATTTATCTCAGTACTCGTTTATGTAGAAACATATAATACCAATAAAAGGGGAGTTCAGGTTTCTTCTTTCCTCTTTATAATAATGTTTGTGGATTGAGTTACCGTAAGTGTAAACCATTTTTTACACAACATCACATACATTGATCTGATCCCATGGTAAGTTGCTTAAACACTTGTGTTACAGATGTCAGAATCAACTGTGGATATGCAAACATACTTAAATATGTATAATAACACACCCAGACACGGAACAAACACCGATGATTGTCACACAAATATTTTCTCTGGCGGGTATCGAACCCACGGCTCTTGGATCCGTAGGTAGGATCACTGTTCCACCGAGTCAGTCACGTAACAAATATTTAGATTGTCTACGTATTGTATACGTACACAATCTAAATACTTGTTACTATACCACTTAGCAGATATAAGGCATCCGAGGAGCAAAGTTCCAAGTGTCATTCCAATTTAGACCCCCACACGTTGCCATAAAGTCCTCGAATGCATTCGGGTGGTGGTCGGCGGAGTTAGGGCGAAGTGTTTAGGATGTGCACCGACGCGGCTTGCTAGATTATGTAGTTGGACTAGACTTCGGCTGTGTCAACTCTGGTCGGCTAACCGTACCAAGACTTACCTCTGTACACTATTCGAGCTGCTGTTATTTGACGTGGGATTATATATTATCTTTCTTATGTTCGTAATCGATACTCTTTGCGGTGAAGAAAAACATCATGGTGATACCTGCACGCTTGACAAATTCTAAGGTTGTGTGAAGTCGACCAAGCTGCACCTAGTCAGCGTGGTTGAAGAAGGCCTATTCGCCCTTGTTTAGAATAGAATAGAATAGAATATAATATAATTTATTGGTCACATATTACAAGAAAAAATAAATTTAACATAAAATAATACAAATTAACAGAACATAATATATAAAACGAATATTTAGCATCAGTGACCAACAAGGTACGTGCCTCAGCATAGACTGCAGAAGCTCAGCAAAAGCTCCTGCAGCACTGGTATTCTGGCCGTACCTTTTTGGTTGAGTGACGATAGATATAATAGAACAAAACGAAAAAGAAAAAAAAACAAAAACAAAAATAAAAATATGGAAACAAGAACATTAAGCTAAATAATTATATAAATCTCATAAAAACATCTCTTTAGGGTAGGCTCGTACCCCTCGGTGGGGATGTATGTGGGCTGATGATGATGATATTCTACATATCTGCCCACAGTTGAAGGGAGAACTCTTGAGTCTTAACTGTCACCACATGTCCACTGTAATTTCATTTCATTGGAATCGGTCGTTGCCGGTCACAAATCCAAATAGCACCTTCGGTTACTTATTCCCCACAATACAGGCACGAAATACTGTTGAAACTACCACGTATACAGCAGACGGATTGTAACATAAGCATCTGAAAGCGCCACTTCACTAATACGTTTCCAAAATAGTACCGTCTTCGAAGTGCTAGTAAAGATAATTATTTGAGATGCAATGCTAACCGTTGTCTTAAAAGCGGGGTGTTAGAATAATGAGCACTTAAGTTCCCCCAAAATATCTTAAGGATACCTAACGCAAGTATGCTTTTAGTGCGGAGAGCAACACCTGGGTAAAATTCATTGTAATTATTTTGTTTGAGAACTCATTACAACTCAACACGCTACTGTGGAAATTCATTGCGTCTTGAGACTACTGTGAGTACTTACTGTGAATATAATTTGTGTTTGTTTTTCCATAACATGCGATTACGCTTAACCAATTTAGTTAGAGGATCAGACTAATAATAGTTGTATTATAAATTACTACTTAATATAACAACAGAGCTGTTGGTAAATTTGCAGGGACGTTACTTGTCTGAAATATGTAGGTAATATATAATGTGTAAAGACTTAAAGTAAAGTAAAAAGATGTTTATTTTCTCTCACAAGTAGGTTACAGAGAGCTTAGTCTAGGTGAGTACAATTTGTACCGTATGAAACCCGAATGTGAGAGACTGGTGCTTGAAAAAGGTTCCGTTAAAAACCCGTGATACCAGTCACCAGTGACTTAAAAATAGTAATATAAACGAGGAATTGATATTTCTTAATAGTTTTTAGTCGCCGGAAGCCTCAGTTACACAAATCACTGTAAAAAATGCAAGGGAATCTGACGCAAGTAGGTAAAGAAGAAATCTAATATAAAAGACATTGTCTTCCTCTGAAAGTCTTAAAAAAAAGTCAGATGCTCACGTTTCCACAATAAACAAGCACACAGCCGTGACATCTATCAAGTTGGCATAATCACACAAACAAACGGAACGGGACTTTAGTGCCCCAACTTAAGTACGAAACAATGAAATCGCAAACTTTGAACCCCGGACTTTTCAATTACATTCGCGTTACATAAAAAGTTATGTCACAACTTCGCCGCGCCTAAGGCGATAAAACGGGAGCTTTTATGGGCACTACCTGGGCATTGCTCCTCCGAAGGACTAATGAATAGGTAAGGAATTAGTAAAAGGTTCGCAGATGATCACTTGATGACTGTAAAACCTTAGTACATATAATAAAGTAGTTTTATGATCCCCCGCGGGCATTTTACATGTGGTATTTTAGTTCGAACATGTCGACGTTAGAAGTTTAAACTAATATTGTATTTAAATTTCCAGTGTATACTTGTTTATGTTCTTGTTGGTATAAAAATATTCAATTGTATGTATTTATATTTACTTAAACTTCAGTACATACAAAACAAGAAAGTATGTATATCATCAACAGCCCATATACGTCCCCACTGCTGGGGTACGGGCCTACCCTAAACTATGGCGATCAGGCCTTAGTCAACCGCACTGGGCAAGTGCGGGTTGGTTGACTAAACAACCTTAAAATTTCTTCAGAGGTGTGCAGGTTTCCTCACAATATTTTCCTTGACCGATAAAGCGTAAAATAACAAAGAAAAACATATGAATTTCAAATTCGAAAAAAACACAATTGTACGTGGCGGGGTTTGAACTGACGACCTCTCGCATGCAAGCAACGACCTTAACCACTTGGCCATCGACGCTCCATCGGACATCGAGGAACTATGTTTATAAGTAAAATTAATAGTGTTCATTATAATTTATTATTTTATAACCGAAGGCAACAAATTGTTTTGGAGTTGGTTAACGTTATCACGAAAATAAACATTAATATAATATAGTGTACAATTAATTGTGAGGTTTTCATTACCATTTAACCTTATATAATTAAAAAATCCTCTGTCAGTATAAAATACCTTAATTAAACTCCTCATTATAATATAAAGCACAGCTTTCAGTTTTAACCGTAGTTTCGCATTATGTATTCACTGCAGTAAAAAGCCCATAGACATTTCAGCAAACTTTTCATGACTCCGTTGCAATTAAAATTTTATTGATGCCGGTGTTAAGAGAACGATAAGTTGTTATGTTTGAGTTTTTATCGCCTTGTTACTATCAGTGCAATTGAGAGCCATCCGCTCCCCCGCAAGTCCGGTGATGATGACGAGGCTACTGCGAGCCATCATCGTTTGTCAGTTAGGGAAAATATCCAGTGCAATATTGAATTTGACTATGATTTGGAGACATGGCAGTGCGCTCGCCGAGTCAAGCAATAAATATAATGTAACATGTTGATATTAACTGTAAGAATTTTAAAATAAGAAACATTTATAAATCGACTCTTATATTTTTGGCTAAATGAGTATTTACTTTTAAATTGTTCAAAGCAACTTATTCCACCACGAAGGCTATGTTGATTAAAGACTTTTTCACTTTTGAAATAAAACTAATTTATTTTATTCAGAAACTTTCTTTTAAAGACTGCATCTGCTAGCGGTTATAATTTCACTTCCAAGTACTATCAGCAACACATATATGTTATACTCTCTCATTGACTTACGGAGCCAGGTTTTAAAGTTAGTGCTCACAGTGCACAAAACTTACTTTTCATTTAAACTTCTTCTACATGCATAAATACAACAGCGTAGTATATTTCAAATGCTAATAAACGTCTCCATACATTTCCACTCAGTTTCAAACTCCCTAGTACCCACTTCGGAGTCCCAAACTTAGTTCTAGTAGATACGAAAATACGTGCTATTTCGTCTGTTTAAACGAAACGGCTCTCCCATTGGCTCGTAGAGGAGATGGTTACCAACTCGTTCGAAATACCGGATTTATGTTTGTGCCGGTGAGTCCGTGTGCGGAGTCCTTGAAAGTGGCACTAAATTTAAGTACATGCTACAGTAAAAAAGCGTCCGTTTTACTGTCTTGCTCATGAGCGTTAAAACGGTGTTCTCCTTAAAAAATCTACGGCTATCCTATTGTATAGCTTTTGTATTGTCATGAACTACACAACCTTAGAATTTCTTCGTCGCTGTGCAGGTTTCCTCACGATGTTTTCCTTCACCGTCAAAGCGTCGAATTATCGTTCATATGAATTTAAAATTTTAAAAACACATTGGTTCGTGGCGGGGTTTAAACTGGCGACCTCTCCCATGGCAAGAAATGACCTTAACCACTCGGCCATCGACGCTTTTCACTTTAAAGCTTTTCCGACTTCATTACATTAAATCTAATTGAACGCGAAAGTCTTAAAACAACTGAACTAGTTAGCACCAATAACCTAAAATAAAAAAAAAACTTTGTAGAAAGAATCCAGAATTTAACGTGATAAAATAGTGGAGCGTAAACTAAACCCCAGTCCATAAGAGTTTAGTAGCTATAACCTGGAAAAGCTCGTCGGCCGCGTTCCTCTTAAAATGCCCATAAAGATCTGGGATGAGGCAGATCAGATCGGGCCTGATGGGCCGAGCAGATACCGCGGAAGGGTTGCGCCTAATGACGGAGGGAACGGGAGGGAATCGGAGGGAAGGTTCGGAGTAATGCGCGATCTATGCTGTCACTTCAATCATGGAATGTCACTTTGATCTTTATTTTGGGATGATATACAGCATTTTTTTTTCATTGTTTTATTTCTCAAACTATCGGTCATTTGATTGGTTTCAATGTTAAATCTCGTCAATTAGTTCACTGCTAGTTGATTCGGTTCAGATGTTCTGAAATAAATATAAGTTTTTATTCTATATTGTTTAAATGATCTTCCTTAAGTTTTGTTAACCTTATAGGTCGATAGATATTCGTGTCACCATTATTATGTTGATTAATTAAATTGAATATCGCATAAGCTTATTTTACAGACTAGTAAAGATGAGCTAAGTTAAACGAGTATTCGAATGACCCTCACCCTAAATACAGGTCGATTATCCAATCTAGCTTTCACACGTCCCACGTATATTCGTTCACGTAAAATATTAACGTTTATTTTCATGTTACACCAAAATAACTCGTCTATTTTCATCCGTTTACTCAATGAAAATAATGCGGACCTTTTGAAAGGGTACACACAAAAAAAACGGCAGTTTTTTTTTGTGGCTGTCTCTTTTTAATATGTTATCCGAATCGTGAAACTGTCTGATAGCTGTTTGTTGTTTCAAGTTAATGAGTAGAGTTTACTTTGTGTCGTCAATGACAACATTCGGATATTTAGGCCGGCGTCACACGATCGGTCGTTACCTCGGACGTCACAGCAGCTAGAGTCAACACGTCGACTGCAGATGTCGACGTGCGAACTTTATAGTAAAAAGTCTTCGTTTTGGTCTTTCTTGTACTGGTTTTCTCGTTGGATATCTACGGTTAATTACTTAGCTGTATAGTAAGCACAGTTGCCAATATTATATACGAATCACGGCTAACACGTTAAGTAAAGAAAACTTATCATTTACGTGAAGAGTTAACTTCCGTAGCAGTTATACTTTAGCTCGGCTTTAATTGTAGGATCTAAAACACAGCCTACAATTCGTGTGTAAAAACTCTTAGCCAATAAATCAACACAGACCGATACGCCAGACTCGCAGCGATTTATGTTAAACGAGTGCTATGATATAATCTGCGGTTGAGCTATTGAAAATACAAATCGGTATCGGCATAGATCGGATTTGGATCGGGAGGCCTCGTGGAACAACTCCGTTATTGTTTACGCTAAATAAACCTTTCGATCAGGGCTTTATTCTGTATCTAAATTCGCTCATCGTATTGTTATCTATGATGTAGCAAATGTAGGAAATATTGTGTTATGTAAAGATTATGCATAAACAACGTCATATATCAAAGAGACTCCACGCTTTGTCTCGTTGTTGCCGCAGCAGTGGTCTCCTCTTTAAGCGGGCTTTCAGGGTGAGTGCGACAGGCTCAATATGGTCTATTGTGCCTGTCGACCTCATATTTGCTGCTTACCATCAGGTGGAGTGAGGTCATCTTGTTAGCTTAATATAAAAAAATATCGCTTAAATAAGTATTTCATTAACTCTACGCAAGAAATTCACTTCGCTGTTTATAAATTTTATTTTCATTACTCCAATCGCCATTTCCATTTCTTTGCCTCCTTGATTCTTTCACACAAATGTCCGTTGAAACATTATGCACCTAAATTACGAGCACTAACGTTCAGGTAATCCAAAGCTTTGTGGTCTAGTGGAAAAACGCAGTTACAACTCCTCGCGAGCACCTTATCCGTAAAATCATTATAGGTACCGAAGTTAGTAGCTTTAAGGAATTTCAACAAAGACCACTTACGGATCTATATCCCATTTCGTTCCCGAAAAGGGAGCGAATCTAAACGTTGGAGGATTCCCATATAATTTCTTTTTGATACCGGAATAAGACCGGTCTGGGGCTTAAATTACGTATGTTGTAGGAGCCGTATCGCGATCAGTATCGGGCAGGGGATAAATCTGGATGTCCCAGCCATTTTGGATTACGGGAAAGCGGATTCTTAAGTTTCATTAACGTTCTAGGTGATTGAGTTCGGTTCTTTGCGGTTCGAAAGTTCGCGGGCTCACGTAGAGAAGTTTGAGCCGGTAGAACTTTATGTGTCCTAGGTTTTTCTGGATTCGACACGTGCTCGATCTAACCTGTAATCGTCTCAGTTCATACAAGTATAAAAGTTCCGTATTGTAGCTACGAGAAAATGCTACCTTTCATGCCAAATAGTAGCTAAATGCTTCTTTTTCTCTGAAGTTAGAATAAAATAAAAATAATCTTTTAGAGATCGCTCGCTTATTTCCTATTTGACCAGGGATGGCAATATTGGCATTACTTTTATCATGAACGACTATTAGCTAACACCACATAAGTATTTTTGACTTTACCGTGCTTGCTTTAGCCTGAAAAACATCGAAAGAGGTCTGATCTAATCGAGGTCCGATGTGGCCGGTTTATGAGGCCGATATCTCTGAAGGGTTGTCTAATGACAGGGACCGGGATCTGAGGAGGTTTGCTGCGAAATCTACGAGTGCGAAACGACTCGATCGGATGGATAGTTTAAGTGTATGGAATGTGGGTCACGAGTTTATACACTTCGCGTTTGAAGAATATTGATGCGGAGCGTCGGATGTGTGGTCTACGAATTGACTGCTAATTACTTACTTTAGTTTGTATGATAACCACGAAAATTAATAAGATAGATGTTATAGTCATGTCCATAATATATGTACGTCTTTGTCATACTTATAGTCTTCTTATAGACTCGATCGCGACTCGACTCGACTTATAGACTCTAATAATGTGGGGTGTACCGTAATTTAACGTTGTTCTATAAAACGTAAATAAAATATTTAGATAATAACTTTATCTAAAATTTGCACCGTATTATATTCTATAGCAATGGCTGGATATGGAATACTTTTTGGCTGCAATCATCAATGCACAGCCTGAAATAATTATAGTCTGTCCGTCCAATAAACATCTGTGTCATACTTATAGTCATGTCCATAATATATGTACGTCTTTGTCATACTTATAGTCATGTCCACAATATCCATATGTATCTGTGTCCTGACCAAGAAACATTTCCATCGGAGCAACGCTCTCTCATCAACCACTCCTGCGGTACGCCTGCAGCTCTGTAATTTCCCGTTCATCTATCAGACTACTAGTTCGCTGCATACAAATTGGTGCCGTTTAGGTGTATTCGTTAGTGTTCGGGAATATTAAGGAAGCGCTAATGGCAAGCACAATACCACACGGGGCGGTTATTTCATTAGCCGATGCCTCGTGTCCGGGCGATTAATCAACGTCGGCGAAATTGCGCTCGAGACGGATGGAGCGAGCGGCGGAAGAGCGGATTGAAAAAAACCGTTTTCAAAAGTTCCCCCGTGTGTATGTACTTTAAGTAGGACGAGTCTATACTGAATAGCTAATGTAGATGGATAATTTCATTTATTTATTTTAATATTTATTTTGCAAGTCTTACTTAATACATTTCAGACACCATATATGTAGAATTATATGAAATATTTTTTCAAAATATCTTTATTATTGAACAAGATATAATATGTAAGCGAGAAAGTCTAGATGCATTAATATGCAGTAATAACTCTAATGACTTACTTAGATTATTTAGACTACGTGTTTAGGTCATACACGTTTTCCATAGAAAGCTCAGTTTTCCGTGAGTGGGATAGACCTTAAAAGGGTTGTTTCTCTTTTATTTTTTAAGTGTTTGGAGTCTATTCTCTAATATGTACGTAACGATAAATTTAATAAAAAAAAAACACAACAACATTTTGTCATGCATGTTACGTAGGGACATGTTACACATAATTTTTGTCTCAAACCAAAAGTAAACAATGTGCCGTTTTTATTAACATTCACTTTGTTTCTGTAAGGTAAACATACTTACACAGCAAACAACCTTGAAAGCTTTTCCCCTTCCGATGAACTCAAACACAAATGCAATCATATTTGTCAAATACTGCGGAATGCATTTAACTTACGTATTTGCACAGACATGCGCCCAGACGTCTATCAAATAGCAATTCCGTGCATGTCACATACCCACGCTCCCATCTATAGTTACTACAACTATTGTATCTATGTGTAATTGTTTGAGCTTCCTGTTGTACATATATGGTATATGGTTCTTTCATTGTTTGATGTTGATTGTTTTTGTAACTTAAGCCATGGGGCTTTTACTAGTAAGTTCACTCTTTGTTTACTTACTTATTTTGCAAACCATATAAATAGTTTACTGAAAAAAAAACAGTAAAAAGTATATTTGAATTTGGTGCAGTTGTTTTTGGTGTTGCAGAGGCATAATAAAGCGGATAGGGTAATTAGCGGATTTCTGAAAAACGAGTGCATATTTTACAGTTGTTCAAAACCACTCCAGTGATTATAGGTAAGTATGAGATATTACGTTTATATTGTTTCAAATAGTAGTGATAGATTAAAGAAATACTTAAAATATTTAAAAAAAAGACGTGTGGCACTCGGGGACTGCCGCGGTATAGCTATTGCATAGCATCGTCTGATTTCGGAGCAGCTCGTCTCGATTCGTGCGAGTTTCGTAGAGTCGTACAATACGTCTAACCGCACGCACACAAACACCGTGCCGAAGTGTACCGAACTGAAACGACGTTAGACGATTGTGAGGATTTTTTTGTTACGGAATTTCTTGGTGCGATCGCCGCGCTCAAAGCCCGCGATAAATGCTATGCAATAGCTTAAAATACTATTTCTTTTTCGCGGCACGGGGATTCGAACCTTCTTTCGATCTCATTCAGACATGCATACCAACACAGCCACCAGCAATGCAAGCCCAAGAGGTTGGCATTATACCGAGGACCAACAACCCACCTCTAGGTGATATTAGCAACGTCCCCGTACGTAAATGACATTTAAATCTATTTCAGCATTTGCATCGGGACCCTCACAAAGCGCACGCGAGATTGATGACGTATTCTGACGTCACCGCTGCGCGAACATTTATAAACATCAAGGCGTAACGACACGTAAGAGATAAGGATTCGTTGCGAGTCAACGTTGTAGTTTTACGACAATACAGATGGGTTTTTGCATACGCGCTGCTGGATTAACCTACATTCGCGTGGGATGTGAAGTCGTGAAAAATATGCGTGTCATTCAATGTGCGGGCTGAATGACGACGGATACTGTATTATTTTGATTGAAAAATTATGCTGTTTGCTTAATAAAATGCTATCATTATTTTATGTAAGAATTTCTAGAAGAACAGGTGGGACGTGAAACGGCGTCTTAGCAGACATTTAGGTTGAGATAGATCATACAGGCTCAATGGGGTCGATTGTATCTGTAGACCTCATAATGTGGACATCACCCGCTTACCATCAGGTGGAGTGAGGTCGTCCTGAGTGCCTTTTACAAAAAAATTATATATATGGTAGCATTCCGGTAGTACTCCCTTATTACTTTCATTTTTCTTTAAAATGACGTGTGTCTTCATTTAAATAAAAAAGACCGATGTGACATAAGCTAATTTCTTTCGCATTTATAATATTAATAAGACTTCAACATTTCAAGGCAATCCTCTACTCCACACATCACCCTATGCATTCCCGGTTACTCGGATAGCGTACGGGGTTTATTTAACCTGGATTAACCGACCCGCGATTAATACGGCCGTTTGCGTTCGTCATAAATCTCGCGTTACAATCGTAACGACCGCCGCAGACGAGTCGAGTGCTGCCCGGGAATTTATTTAGTCTAATGAATTAGTAGCTGAATATGTTAGCGTTATTTGGTTTTATTAACTTTATGGAAAATTTGTAGCTAAACACTCTAGGAAAATTACCAAGTCCCTGTGGCCGAATACCGGCCGGGAGGATGATGATGATGACTTCGTGGAACTAGCAACAAGGATAAATATTGAAATATTTTGATTTTTAAAAAACGGAACAGCTCCGTTACCGTACCAAACTCAAAATATTTTTACTAACGGATGATGGCGCTATCTGTGGATAACAGGTTATATGCGGGAAAAATTCGACGGCTTCAATAGGTGTTAGTTGGTGTAATGGATCGCACCTCTGGACGTGATTCCCTGAAGGACGCGTGTTCAAATCCCCAGTTAACGGATGAGCAATTGATTTTTTCCGTTTTTCAAAATATTAAAACAGCTACTAGCTTAGCTTAGCACATAAAAAAAGTTCTCTTTTTTAAATAACAAATCCTGGGAGTGTTTTATTTTTAAAAAATGTAAATTAGTTACTCCAAGAAGTAAATCATTAAACGGAACCACTGTAACATTACTCAAAACACCAGTCGGTTCGTATTAGCGCATGCATTTTTCAGCACCCAAACGCTATTCCAGCCTCATCCCTCATGCGCGGTTCAGAGGCTCAGTAAATATGTTTGAGCTTTTAAAATCGACAGCCATTTGTTCTATTCCGTGTTGAACCAAAGTGTTCCTTAAAACAGGAGTTTGCGGCCGCTGAAGTTGTCGGTTTGCGGAAATCAGTCATCGCGACGAGAAATACGTTCTCTTGATACTTACAAATACAAATGTGTTTTGCTTAATGAATTAAATGATGTACGTCTTTGAGTGTAATTTTCAGGGATTAGTGAATGTGGTGTTTAGGAATGAGTAAGTAAGGAACAGGAACAAGCGAAATTATTAATGTGATATGGGTACTAAACATATTTAAGTAGTGACCAACACTGAATTGATTGTCATAACTACTTTCCACGAGGATAGAGTCCCTTAACAAATCTAGGACTTGTCCAATGTTTCTCGCAAAAGTGGTTCAAAGATTAAGTCCCGCGCGATTACGTACTTATTATGTAAAGATACATACACTACACATTTGGTTGGATTAAACTCGCGTGTATTGTTATTCTAAACATATTATTTAAAGACCCGGCGTTTCGAGCTCAGCGCTCGTGGTCACTGGCAAGTGTCTATGAGTATTGTGAGTCTTGCTTTAGAACATTTTCAGTTTTATTCATACACACTATTGTTAAAACAGTACACAAGACTCACAATGCTGTGTGCAAACTTTAAAATCAGAGCAGTTGCGATCTGTTTCGATTGCTCGGCCGAGACACGTCGCCTCTTAGCATAATAAAGGAAAGACGTCTTTTGTTCTAACTGAACTTTCGCAACAGTTAAGCTCGTGTACTCGCTAAAAGAGCTTTCTGTCGACATCTGCCTAGAAACAGTTTATATCAATTGTACATACGTTTTGTGTGAGTTTTATTTACATTTGTTGTTTCATCGTCTGCTGCTGACTTTCAGCGTATTATGAATATATTTTAATAGGATAACAGTCTGGTGTTTTCGAGGTTTCCAGTGAATTCCTCTGTGTGCCCTTGTTTCTGATGTAGACAGCCTATTTCAAAAGCCTATTATGTATAATACATAAGCTCTTCGCTATATCAAAAATTCTTTATTGTAGGTATCGTCTGTCTAATTTCCCGTCATGGTTTATAAGAAACTTATTATTTTATCTACATGATAAATGATCTTAGAAAATGTTATGTATATTTTACAAAAACGAATATATTTTAATGGCGTGTTTCGGTAAATCTTGAAAACTTTGAAAATATAACAAGATATGGCGGCTGGTTGGATCGGTTGGGAGGAGCCGAAAATAGGAGGGAGTGGCGGACACGTGGGAAAGCCTACGTCCAACAATATTTGGACTTAAAGGCTAATGATGATGATAAAAAGACAAATTTAAAAGCAGTAAAGAATTCGTAATTTAATATAAGTATTGTGCAAACTTGAACTAGTAACACAACTAACCCACCGCACATTTCCAATGGTAACATGACAAATACTGGTTGTTAATTAACATTCGTATTTCATAAGCGGGGGTCAACGAAGTGAGTTTCAATTCCGTAAATAATGCGGGCGCCGTGTAAAATAATACAGAGGCAATTAACTAGATCATTGTTTGGTACTGGCCGATAGTGGCCGGGAAATGGGCTCGAGCCATAAGAGGTTACGATTTAAAAAAAAAGGTGTTATTAAAAACATGAAATGGAATGTGTGCCTGTTGCAGTCTATTACCTTTTGCGTAACTGTATTACAAGGTCTAACCTTTCAAATTATATTTCTAATATACAATATAATATTTATATAATTTACTGGATTACAAGCTATGTTATTTTCAAAAAATAATGTGATTATTTTTAACACACGAAAATATACATTAGCATAAACTGGAGCAATTTGTTATCATAATTATGTGATCAACACGATGTTAAACCCAAAACATGTCTGTTGATAGTTTTCTGTTTGGTAATTTCGGGTGAGGATTAAAACAACTCCAAATGCGAATGCATTTTGTTTTATAGCGAGGCTTCTAAGAAGATTTTTAGTTTAATGATGTCAACGTCGCTTCCGCTCATACCATAGACGGACAGGCATCATAAACACACGCGTAGATGATTTATTTACCTCAAAATATTTTGTCATTACGTAAATTTGCAAACTATTTACAACCCCCGCGGTCCGGAACAGCCGACAAATATTTACATCCAATTACCTCTTTGTTTTTTATAGCTGTCATTTGTCTTGTGATTTGAACGCGGAAAAGATTTTTTGTGTCAATATTTCTGTAACTAAATAAACTGACCACTAAAAAAACGTTGTGTCCGAACGTTTTTCCAGTTTCGAACACGAGTTTTGAAAATACAAACATCGCAATTGTCACGCAACATGCTCATTGATGCGGGACTCGTGCTTTGACCGACCCCGGCAATGAATGGTGCGAATAAAAAGTCCCACCCAATACCGCCTCACACCTATTGACATAGTTACCTTTCGCCGAATACGCGCTATCAACTTTGCCCTTTATACACACGCTTCCCAACAGACACGAACCCCGCCATTGTTCAATACAAACAAAAATGAATCGCGCAATTTTGACACTTTAAATCCTCCAAACAACGCCGATGAAACACTAAAAAGTTTCGGAGCATTCGTAAACTCGTTTAAAGCGGTCCGTCGAACGGGCGAGACAGTTTTCTGTGAAAAATTACCGGCTAAGCGGCGCTTTTAGCCCAGTTTCGGGACGGCGAAGTCACGGCACGACCTACCGATTTCCTCAGCCCGTTCAATTTGCCGGAACGCATCTGCCAGCTAAATAGGTTGGCGCTGCCTAACACGTAACGAACGCTGGCGCAAAATAAAACCGCCACGAGAAATATAGTAATTGCTCCTTTCAAATTTCCAAATGGCCAGTTAGAATTTCGAATTTAGAAAAACTCCGACGTCGATTCGATCAAAGAGTAATTGTACAGAGGGCAGTAGTGGCCGGAGTCGTTTTATTGCCGTGGGCGAATGGAAGGCGAGCAATTTGGCGGTCTGACCGCAAGAGGCGCGCGTGTTTATTAGAGACAAAGAGCTCGCCGCTTCGACCCCCGATTTGCATAACGGTCTGTGTCGTAATTAGAAACCATCTCGGACGGCCCTCCTTTGTCCCGTCAAGTCTGTAGGGGACAACGTCAAACGCCTTATATTTAGCGGGGATAAGCGGTGTAATCCGACAAAATGTGCAACGCTCCCAGGAAGAGTAGAAAGTATTTACGTGCTACCTCGGTAAACGGGATTATAATTAAATTTCGCTGCGAAAGCACCGTTTCAGTTTGTGGAAACTTACCAAGATGTTTGTTATCCGCGCTATTCAAATTATTTTGTCTTACTCGAGTTAGCATTGTATTTTAAATCGAATTAAAAGTAGATACAAGTGGGATTTAAGATAAATCTCTGAGCGTCTCTACACGCCGCTTCAACTGGTTCATATACCTTGCTAATGGAGCTTTAAGCTCGAATGCATTTACAATATTGATCAGATGACCGAGTATATTGAATATGTATGGTTGCCGCAAGACTGTTTAACATACAGGATGCGTAAACAGCTACATAGTATCAGTTAATATCACGGGCACCACAAGAAGTAGTATATAGGTACAATTACTTACGTTTAAGCAACGCAGCGGCCACACGCGCGATTCAGGTTTATTTGAAAATTAACAACGTTGTAAATATTAGTCTTAAGAAGACACTTGATTAAAAATAATTTATTTGCAAAGTGCCATAATTAAAAAGACGTCTAGTTAAAGACGGCACGTATAAACAAGTCGTGTTTATGCTCACGAGCGCTTATCGGGCGGCTAAGGATAACGCGTTCTAACCGATATCCTTATTTACTGCAAATAGCGCGGTTGCGAACCGATACAGCCGTAGACACGGGTCGCGGTGATGAGTTTTGTTTCGTCGAACAGGCCTCGTTTGGAACGATATCGATAACCAAAGTTACACGTACTGAAATAAAAATCAAGGGTCTGAAAAAAAAAACATAGCATCAAGGTATTTCGGTAAGCTTGCCGGCAAATACAGCTCTAATCGGCATTTTAGCAGACCTTCAGGGTGACTGCAACAGGGTCAATATGGTATATTGTGCCTGTCGACCTTAATATGTGCATCACTTCCGCTTACCATCAGGTAGAGTGAGGTCAAAAAAGCTCTGAGAATAAAGTTTCAGCCTTTAATACGCGTTGTGTACAGAACAGGATTGTTAATAGCCGTTTCAATTAAGAGCAGATGTTCCCTGTAACGTATAAACTAAGATATCGGCTTTGATCCTACACCGAGCAACAACCTTCCCGAGAACTAATTAATGGAAATGACTCGAACGAGACGAATTTTCCGACCAATTGTGCCCTGAGACAAAGTAATAACTGTTATGTTACTTAAATTAAATGGGACAGAAGTTGATTCGCAACTGTTAACCTTAATAATGTTAGGTGAAATGAAACGGGATAAAACTCGGTTGTACACAAACTCGAGGCTTATTTCAATTAACGAAAACGATGGAATAAAACATTTCCCTTGAAGGTTCCGCGTTGAAAGATCTTTGTTAGTGTTCATTTGTGTTGAGATTTACTTTAGATGTTATCTCACATTCATACTTTGTTCATTTCATGAATGTAGATAACTACTTTGTTGTATCTTTTATCAATCTACAATATGGATCAGGATATTTTGTTACCAAGTTTTAATTTAGTGCCTTGGATTTATACGAGTATGTACATTTAAATATATGTATGGAATAACTGAAAGTGTCCGGGATATTTACCATGTTGTTTTGTTTTAATGAGCTCCCTATATTTCGGCACTGTTGCAAGCGCCATGATCACAGGTGAACTGTAGGACTGCTAGAATGACGGTAGGTCCCGGACACTTTCAGTTTTCTAATGTGCGTAACCATGACAGTTTAAAATTATATATGTATGGAATAAATTGCTCACAAAATGATGATATCTTCAAAGCAATCGTGGAGTGATTGTTTAATACGTATATTTTACAAATTAGTGCTATTAAACTATCATAACCATTCCCTGGCGGGTAGTTAATAGTCGTAAACATAGCTAGGCTTTAATTTTGAATTTTAACTCGTCAAATGAAGGTTCAAATTGCGAGTAGAAGCCTACCGGCTGATAGGTATTCCATTTGTAACGAATTTGAACTTTAATGCAATGTGATAAGGGTTAAAGTGATGGTTAGGAGTAAAATAATAGGTTGATTATACACATACAGGGTTAGACATTATAACTAGCTGTGTCGGCCCAGTGGTTGCCCGTGATATATTGCACTTCGGTTCCATTTCGGGCAACTTTTAATGTATCGTTGTTGTTTTTGGGTTACTTGGGAATACGGCTGATTAGTGTTCGGGTTAGATAATGCAAATTAAGCTGCGGCTTTAGTAAAGTAAGCATGCTTTTACCAAGTTTTAGGGGCAGTTGTATAATCTGTGTTTCTATAACTCTTTAGCAGTATTAACTAAGATTTAGTAAGTTAATTTTGTATATGATTTGCTACGATACGCGTGGCAATAGCTAAATCACCGACTATCCAGAGGTCATTCAAGGGTTCAATGTTGTCTGCCAGAGGTGTTGTGAGTGAAGGCTATGCCAGGTATCATGACATCGTCAATAGGCGATGAGGTACACTCCGGTGTTTTAGTCGGTATACCCCCTGGGCATTGCAATCCGCCCAGGGGTCGCGGCTGGCATTTACCATCTCTTCGCCAGTGGCTGGGGAGTCCGACACACCACCACCCTCTCAGGGTGAAGGCGCGCAACGCATTTCACCGGGTCAAAAAAAAGGGTTCAAGTCCCCTGACGCAATTTAGTAACGTGACAAGTTTTAATCCGTTCCCAAACTTTTGGTCACCCCCATTGCTCCTGTTAAACAACATGGAAAATTTTAAACTTATCACATTTAATATCTGTCTAATTAGTGTTTTTTTTGCAGGGTGGTCGACGCAAAGCCTCCACGCTCCTCAACATGGCAGCGGTGAGTACTTGAGGGTAGTCACAAAACGCGCCTCGTTAAAATCACCAGACTCACTAGCTCTAATTAGTAGTAGGACCGTGTGCGAACCCCTTGCGTGAAATATGATTAATGTTTTTGTAATTAACACTATTTCCGGAGACTGTACTTAATTAGCGAGCTTTGTTTTGCAAGGAGCCGTTTGGGCGAGAGCTTTTTAAGCGCGTTTTTAAACCCGTTTACTTGTAACCAGACGATCAAGGTACTATGTTTACTTACCCGATAAATAATCTACTAGGCAGGCGTAGATTTACACGGTAAAACTTAGCTTTAGCCCTTTTCAGCGGAAATAAAATTTTGCGTTTAAAAATGTAAAAGACCTTTTTATTTAAAAAAATAGATAAATAACTAGATCCAATTCTTCATTAGGTATCCAATTACTGTATCATACGCTCCCCTACTTTAATAAAAAAAATATTTCGTCAGATGGTCTGCGAAATATTTTTTTCTCTGTGGTCTCGCAAATTACAATTTAACACATAGTAGTTGTAAATAGGAAAATGCCTATGTCGGCATCTGGAAACAAATCAACGATATTCGCAACAGTGGGCTTGAGGACCTTTAGTAATTCTAGGGACTTAATTACTTGGCTGGTCGCGTGGGTTGCCAACCCTTTGCATCGCGATGTGTGGGTGTATACCCACATGTGTCTTGCTCCCATATTGGAAAACTATACCTGATACTATATTACATAACAACATGACTACGGTGAAAATAGCCACTGCATTAACTGTCAAATATTTTTCATTTACATTGTTTTTAAGTTCCTGGCACCTTTTTGATTATTTTTTAAATTTGTTCATCAATTCAAAAATTTAACACTAAAAATTAAGGAGATACAGTGGAAATACATAATAAAGACATGTTGACGAATTAAGAACCTCATCCTTCTTGTCGGTTAAAGGGTCACTCAAAATAAATTTTGTCACAGTACACAACTGCAATAAAACATTTCCAATGGTAATTCAAACCAACAAATAAATCGCGTCAACTTTTGTCTCTCTCCACATATTTACAGATAGATCTAGAGTTCCTAAAACACATAACTAGTGTTTATGAATACGCAGCTGGCGTATTATGTTACATGCTGTATTAACTAACTTTATATGGGTTGAATTACGAATTTTGGCTAGATCTGATATTGATGTATTAGTAAGACCATGAACGTAAATTATGTAAAAACAAAAAGTGGTTTTGGTACTGATTATTCTATACTATTTTACAGCGTTATTAGCGTTATATTCCAAAAGAAATTCAGCAATAATTAAATGAATCAAACTGTTCCAAAAGAGCACCAAAACTTCTGAGACAACAAGATGACAAATGTAGGGTAGGTAGACGGTGACTGGCGTATATCTAAATTGAAAAAGTAGCGAAAAACTCGCCAACTCATCTGAAGGCACAAACAGAGGCAACATTGCAACTGGCCGGTTTATTTTATTAAAAACCTCATTTGTAGAAAGAACACTTTCGTAGAAGACGTTCGGAAACACTCAGAGTTCGAAAAGAAAAACTAATTTGGCGTTGGCCAGGGGCGGTCAACCTACGCGCACAAATGAATATTCAGTACCTACAGTGTCTTAAAGGTCACTAAGTAAGCTCGTGTTTGTATGCATTACCTATCTTTATTACCTTGTTTATAGAGTTGTGCAATTTGCACAATAGGTGATACGAGTCTTCACTAAAGCTCATTTAATTGAATTTCAGATAATCAGAAGACATTACTATTGCCCAGAAGCAAATCTACGTTCAATTTATGATTTTTGCATAGCAAATGCTAAATGTTTCAGAAGCTATTTTCACTCAGCGGCATATTCTGGCGTAAGTTCACCCGCAGAAGATTTTTATAACATTTCTACGTATGAATTATTTTTGTATGCATTTTACCCTTTTTCATTTAATTTGTAAGAATATTAGGTTTCAAGAGTGCGTGCAGAGTCAAAATTCTTTCTTAAAGAAGTAAGATTTTTTTTGATCGTACAAAATGTTTACTACCCCTGGCCAGGGCGAAGTAAAAACTCAGTACGGTCGGAGGGGAACAGAAATTAACGACAGCCGTCAGGCTCAGGAATATTGAGGCGTCCGAGGAACAACTCATTACTCATAATTAGCGAGTAAACTTAATTCCGCCAGCGCCCAGGCGGCTGATTCTTGCAATACCGTTTAATTACATCGCCGAAATTGCCACGGCTGTTGGTACGGTTTTACGTCTTGCAATCGTCTCTGGTAGTGACAGGTGACAGGGTGAAGTGGAAGCCTAATTATGCCAGTAGTATATGTGCGATGGAGGCCAATATCATATGTCGTTGGTCTGTTGGTTGCAAGCGCCAAGACCGAAAGATCTTGTTTTGAATCCTGGATTAGGCCAAAAATATAAGTTTTTCTGAAAACGTGTAACTCAGCGGGAAGTCACAAGTTGGGAATGCACCCTCGTGCCTGTAAAAGCACATTAAACTGTTGGTCATGCGCCTAAACTTATATGTCATGGTTAAAAACGTGTCTCAACAAACTATGAGAGTCAAATAAAATACACCTGTGTTTGCACACACATTGAATTTGTCACTTTTCGGTGTAAAACGTATTCTTCTTCACCTAATTGCACAATCAGTGTGGTCATTCGACTGTCTGCATGTAGATAGCCCCCCTAATGGAGGCCTACGTCGTGAAGGATATTAATAGGCCCTCGCCATGGCCGCCGAGCCTGCGGGCATCGCTCACAATAATTAACCGGGGCAAGTAATAACCGACCTAGTTTTTTGCAACTTCGTTAAATTACCCCGGTGAATTATAGATGCGGTGGCGCATAGATTCCTTCGGAGGGCTTTTTTTCTCTTTGGCGTTTTTTAATTACGTTTCTTGTAAGTTATATTTTAATCCTGTGACTGGTTTATCGCAATCCTGTGTTAAGTTGTATAGTTAGCATTGATGATATTTATGAGTTACAATAACTCGGAATAGCCATTTAGTTTTATAGTTGCAGTAATAAATCAATAAAATATAATCCAAACGTGTGTTATTATTACGTTAAATGTCCATAAGTCTTTCTTTATTACTAATTTCATTTAATGTTCGAATTTTTTAGTGTTGCTAATATAATTACCAATATGGTAGAATTTTAATTTGAACCAATTAAAATAGTTTACGATTTCCTCAACTGAATTTACTCTGAATAGTTACACGATGTTATTCCATTTCCATACCCCTGGTTCGAGTAGCGTCTTGTTTATTTAAATTTGCAAAACCTGAACACAATTTCCGTTCAGCAAAATATGGCGTCATTAATTCGGATGATGAAATAAGGCCATTAAATCTGTTTTATTATTTCCGTTCGGCGATGAAAGCTTTATGGAAAATAAAATACTTTTAGTTTGCTGGCGGGACGTAGAATAATGCAATGTGGATTCATCGCCGTAAAAGTTCAGTAGGTATCATAAATTCTTTATGACACTTCCCGTCAAAATATCATGGTCTGATGCAATACTGTATAGTGTTAAGAAAAAGCCTTTCTCATTTGCAATGCCTTATGTACGGATCTTCATAGTATAAAACATAGTCGATTTCTTTATCCCTAGATCCCTATGTATGCGAAGATTTATTTTTTAATTTTAGTTATTTAAATCATTAAAATTACGCAACGGGTTTTGATGCGGTTTTTTAATAGATAGAGGGATTCAAGAGCAAAGATTTTTGGAAAATTCTTCCAAAGCGAAATGAGGGCCAGTCACTATCTCCAAATAATTAAAGTTACCGGTCCTTTTAAATTTTAATTCGGTTAGGCAACTTTAAAATTCTTACTTCGTTCTTATTCAGAATCGTAATAAACTGTCTTGGTAAATAAATATCATTAAATATTCAACGAACATATAACGAATTTTGAAAAGCTTTTCATCATAAATATTTTACGTATACGTAGAGTTGTGTAAACAATACTTTAACAGTTGTTTTTTATTCTTTTACTATTGCATAAACAACGAAACGTGAAATCAGATGTAAACTCAACACCCTCCGACAAAATCAACCCTATCTAAATATCAAATAAAGTCATAACCGATCGCGACACTTCCGGTTATCACCGGAAGAGGGCGGGTCTCAGCGGAATATTAACAGATTTCATTTGGCAACTTACAACTCGTGTAACAAACCTCTCGGTAACAATCCGGGCACGTTTTAATTCGCAACTTTTCGGCTATGACTGCACCCGTGCACGATGAGCCCTTAGGGATGTGCCGGGACGGAATAACCGAACAAGACGGCCATATTTATTTTTACTTCCGAAATAAAAGTAACTTTGTGGGTCTATTGCTCTTTTACGACCAAATTACTATTGTACCACATTTTATAAATACATAGTAAAAGGTTATTCTTTACTACTAATTAAATGGTACACAATTAGTCTAGAGCTTACAAAGGATATATAAGAATGCTGGTCAAATAAAGTTTATGCTTACATTCTATTGATAAAGTGATTCTAAGTGGATGGTTTTTTAACAATTTTTGTTATTTTACATATGCACCGCAATATTATTTTTATTATTTTAATAATATTATTTTTCTTAAAACAAATACGTAATTTCTATAAAATATGTGTTATCATTATATATTTGTGATAATCTGTTACTGTTGAACGACAATACGACAGTTAAAGAATACTAAAAAATAACCTTAAATGGGGTAGTAACCTAAATCGTCACATCCCTAGTGCCGGAGGAGGGCGGGTCGTGACAGGAATTGCGAGATATTTTTAACGAAATTTAGTGATTCAACTTTCATCATTTTGCATCGTTGTATTAGGCGAGTGCCGCTCCAAAAATATTTTTTGCCATACTTTACTAGCGGATTCAACTTTGTATTGCTAACTGTCTGAATAGCTACACGGGTTTAAAATAACGGTCCAGGTTATTCGCACAAAAAATGTATACCCTCCTTACTGTCATAATTCTTCTGCTTGAGAGACCAATAAAGTTAAACATAGGTACTTTGAAAATTAAAGATTATAAAGATTTTAGGGGATCAAAGAAGTCGTTGACAGTACGATTCGGACTAAAGAACGTGCAACCTTTTTAAAAACGCGCACAAGAATTATCTTCCTCCCTCCTAAAAACGTTTAGCCTCCGCGGTCCGAATCGAGTGCTCTCGAGTTTCGACCGTCTTATGAAGTCCAATCTGCGGTCGTAGCCGTTCGGGAACCAATTAGTCATGATAAGTTAGGCCTGGCTTAGAGCGGCCGAGAGCTATCGAGATTATCGGGGAATCTCTTTGTGCATTGGGCATTCATTGAACGCAATAGCGAATGCGTTAGGTGAATGCTTCGCTAACTCGCTCCGGGTTTAATGCAAGGAATGCTACGGAATACCTATTTATGTTTACGTGAGGATGGTTCTTTGCAATATTGCTAGCTTTGTTCTTAGATGGTGGGATAGTTTGGTCCTGTTTTATTTAAGATAATAAATACTTATTTCAAAGGCTTATTATAATCTATAGATTATGTTGTTAAACAAAATGGCTTAAAAATTAAGGATTATTTATTTATTTAGAATAATTTTTAAAGATTAGAGGATTGATTTTCTATAAATTTTCAAATAGTTTGTGGCCTGGTTAATATATAGAATCAAAGATGAAATCTAAGACCATATCATGGATTTTCTTATTTATACGTTTCAGAAAAAATTAGCAACACGCATACTTTGACACTGTTGACATTTATCTCATTTCGCTATCACAGCTGGCTGTTAGCTTAATGTCAAGTGTCAAATTCAAGACGGGCCTAAAAACGGCATCTCGATCCCCACAACAAGCACAGCAACCATTAAGAACGAACTGTCCCGCAATAAAGCGCCCATCTACCAGCCGACTTCAACACGTAGTAACCGCGGCCGAAACTGGCAATCAGCGCGAGCGGCGGTAATGGCCGCGTAATGTGACAGCTAATTTCCTGAAGAAGCGCCCCACCTTCTCAGGTTTTTATTGTCCCGCTCGCAATTCACGGCACGCGTCAACCCCCCACCCCCCACTGAAGTATCTAGTGGAATACTGAGTCGGTCCCCTGGACCTGGCACTCTTTTTGTTCGGCCATGATACTGGCAACTTTAAATTTTAAGTCGAATTTGAAGGTTGAGTTTAAGAAAAAAGAATTTTATCGGTTTGCTAAATAATAGTATTTTATAAAAAGTGTGATCACTGTAATATCAAATCTGTACATGCTTAATTTGTAAACACCCACCCAAGCGTCTGCTAACTTTTTTCTGATTTATCATATACCTACGTAGTAAAAGGTTGTTTGAAATAAACAAAACTTTACAACAATAGTCGTAAAGATTGATTGAACCAATCTTTTATAAAACATGAAACTCCGATACGAATAGTAATGGGGCAAACTTTGAGACCAACTCGCACCCAGTTCGAATTAACTAATCCCAGCATCAATAAAAGTAAATTCCAAAGCGCGATCATCAATAACCATTTTGACAGTTAAGCCGCCATTTTTCATTTGGCGCGCAACGTTCGAAAGTGGAATCCGAGCGAAAATCGCGTAGTCAGAAATCGTCCGAAACAAAAAACGCACATGTACCGCGTCGCTTGCAAACACCGAAAGTGCATCGGCTATCCCGCGCTAAGCCCTTTATATTGCAGCTTTAATTTCACTCGGAAACTCCCCGGCCCCACCGAAACGGCAATGGAAATGCCCGCCGAAAATTTACACTTCTAATCCGAATTTGTGAGGTAGCAAAGGCGTTGTAGATCAACTTCCGAGTCATTTATTCGCAAATCGAGTTATTGCACCTCCCGCAGATCGCTTTACATAGGTCATTTGTGGAAATTACATGTCTCCGCCAACATTAGAATGTTTCTACCGCAAGATTTATTACCAAACTGCAAGTGAAAAATTTTGCAAGAAACCTCGCCGAGATTAATGCATCGTTTCCGTGAAAGAAGCTCGCGTTTTCTTAATTTCCTTCTTGAAGCAGTGCATAAGCCTTCATTTATAACATCGCGTGGCAAAGATAAATATGTTGCTATTTATCATAGCCCCGGTTTAACAAACAGTACTTTATAATAACTATGCAGTTTCGCGTTTCGCTCCTTTTAGTACTTGCCGTAATTCACTTTGTATTTAACTCTTGTCCAATTAAGGTGGTTTGTGGAGTCACAAAGGCAAATCAAATTAAAAGTGTGACTCGCGACCTGCAATATACGTTTATTTTACTGCACGTGACATATTAAACTGCTATGAGTACAGAATACAAATCGTCAAAAGAGATTTTATTTTAAAATCGTAACCTACTTATCTTGAATTTAGTAAACCTTTGATAAATTAAATAGCATGACACGAGTTTAAATTGCTACATGAATATTATACGAATTGACGATTACTGATCAATATTTTGTTAGTTATCAGGGTAACTTGGGCTTTTTAGTTTATTATCTTTGGGAAAAAATGATCTAATACGCTACGCCATTGTTAGTTATAAAAAAAAATCACGAACGGCCAGCATTTTGCCTCATTCGCAACTCCTTGCCCCAATCCTATTTCGAATGAGTTCCATTTTTTCCGCGGAACTGAAACGTGTAGGTAATTAAATGCCATTCTAAATTCAAATACGGCGGCCATCTTGCCCTTGCGTCAAACGTTGTTTGTTTCGAGGTCCGCTGTTATCCGTGTAATAATGTTTATTAAAATTCCTCGGTGCGGGGCACGCAAGCGCGGGCCCTACTAATTGCCGCTATGGGCACGGCAGCCACTGCGGTTTATTAAAGCGGGAAGGGGTATTTGTGGGTTCCAATTCGGCTTAGAAAACAATCAGGTGGTCTGAACCGATTAGATTTTCGTTCGGAATCGGTGGGGTTCAATGTTAACGTTTGCTTACTTGTAAGGATTTAATGTTTTGCATTTTCTTGCTCTGATGTGGTAAAAGTCTTACAGTTGTTTAATATTAGGGTATTAATTGCATTACAGAGGACTTCTAAATTTAAATCTTAATATAAACATTTTATAAGTAGCGCAAGTTATGCATCACGCATAAAGAACGAATTTGAATATTGTAAGGAATCATTATGACACGTTTTATCATAACAAGTTAAGAGATCAAAATAACCAAAATAATTCACTTTCCCAATAGCGTATAACGCAATAAACATTCAATTAATTGGAAAATGGCTGAAAATTATCATCGTCAATATTGGAATTAGGTTAATTGAGTTTATTAATAATGCCTTCTCTTTCGATATGGTCGAATATGTCATTTGATTAAAATAATACAATATAATAAAAGCTCTATCTAATATATCTAATTGCTTGGATAGAAAAAACAAGAAGTTTTTTTTTCAAACTTGCAGTATAAAGCTTTATTTACAGAAAATATAAAATTTTTTGTTATTTGTTGTTTAAGTGCTATTTAAAGCTCTAATCTCTAAGGCTCTTGGCCAGTGTGGTTGACTAAGGCCTTATCGCCCTAGTTTACGGTAGGCCCACGCCCCAGCAGTGGGAACGTATATGGGCTGATGATGAAAGCTCTTATGTAACTTTTAAAATTTTAGAAATATAGTTAAATAGTGACCACGACACCTGTTTCACTTCGCGTATAATATTCATATAAACCTTCCTCTTAAATTCCTCTATCTATTAAAAAAAAAACATAAAATCCGTTGCGTAGATTTGAAAATTTAATCATACACACATACAGACAGACGCGTGAAGCGACTTTGCTTTACACTATGTAGTGATAATACATACAGTGTCAAGTTCAAGCAAACAAATATATCTAGTAAGTTAAATATATCATTAAGTTAGCTAAGTTAATAACATTTCAAACGCTATTCTAACGTGGAATGATAAAATTGTTTTCGATAGATCCGCATCAACCGCAGATATGAAGCCGTACCCAATATAACTGTTTGTGCTAATCGGAGTGAATTGATGCGGTAACAGTTTAGATTCAATCGATGCACTCGATTAATAGCCGGTTTATTGATATATAAACTGAATATTACCACAAACATTAGTATCGGAAATATGGATTTTCTACCTTGGCTGATTTCGCCCGTAGTAATTTTGATATATAGCGAACTTGTGTGTTGTTTTTCCACGAGAAATAGTCTTGTATTGCTCTAAATAAAAAACAGACTATATTGAATAAAAGCGTCGATGGCAGAGCGGTTAAGGTCGTTGCTTGCCAATGTCGCCAATTCAAACCCCGCCTCGTACCACTGTGTTTTTCAAATTTGAAATTAATTTAACGGTTAAGGAAAACATCGTGATTAAACCTGCACACCTACGAAGAAATTCTTAGGTTTTGTAGTCAACAAACTGGGTGGTTGGGCCAGGGTGGTTGACTGGCGGCCTGATCGCCCTAGTTAATGATGATTATTATAAACGTACTATCTTAAGAACCTACGCTCATTCGTTAAGTTTGTTACACTTTTCCTGTATTTAGGGAATCCTAATGGATTAGCCTAAGTGCAAATAAGATTTTATCTTATTATTTTGAGATATGGACTTAATTCCTTCATTTTTCTTCCTTACGACCGACTCGGACCACTGGACTGGGTAGTAAGATAGAAATTATATGTTAGGTTAGCACCTAACATATAATTCCTATCTTCATTATGTATCATAGGTGTGGTTTTTATCATCTTTATTTACTATTTTAGCTTTTTGTATGAACTGTGGTGGTGATTACAATTTCAATTTTTTTTATACTGAACTAGTGACCGACTCTCGCTTCGTTTCCGGTAAGTTAAGACTTTAGCATATGTACGTACATAGGGACATAAAGACGCGGGAAGCAACTTTGCTTTATACTATATTATAGTCATACGTGTGTAAACAAATTTGTTCGCACGATTAAGTAAACCCACACACGTCACACAAGTCCCAGAATCCAAAACAATTGAACATTACAAAGCAGAAATCAAACAAATGCCAGCCGCGTCGTTGCGAACACAAATCAAATTTGGCGTCGCCCTAATACCTTAATGAAAGACACGAACCCGATTTGCCTGCACTGCCCTTGCGCTACACTATCGCTTGTAATCCGCCCGCCCTGGGCTTATTAAGAGGCATAAGCGTTTAAACCAAACTCTGTTAGGGCGTGCCGCGGTCGCTCGCAATCTATCTCGGATTTAGTTTGATTGAGACGAATAGGACAAATTTAATTACAGTGTACGCCCTTGGAGCTTATATGTCATCTATATGTATGTATGAGCGTGTAATTATGTTTAAATTCAAAGGGTTTTGTTTGCGTTTATAATGCGTTTCGTGCGAAAACTTATAATCAATCAATTTCGGCTTATTGTTCTAGTAAATTGGTTTTTTTTTATCAGACTTTACATTGTAAGAAACATGGAGGATAATTAGTTGAAATTATACCTGCTGCTGTTTCATAATTATTCCCTACTTATTCATAGTAGTACTATCTTTATCGCTAACAAAGGTTCGTTTTTAATATTTAATGCTATTTTTATAGTTTTAATCTGATGGTTGTTTGCTCTCATCTTGAAACAAACTAAAGACATTATTCCTGCAACGTTGTTGCAAGTTTAGAGCCCCAGACTGCAATAGAGATGCGTATTTTTATATTTACACGGGAAGTTTTTTATACCTTCCAGCTTTTCTTCAATATGGCTGCATTTATTATTAAATAATGAGCTCTAAATGAGACATTGTATGATAATGTAGGTAACATTTTAGTTTATAACACTGCTAGCGTGATCAAGTAAAATAAATGCCTGACTTCATACTTTCACTCTTCTAATCAACTATGCATCTGCCATTATCATCATCTTCCTCTGGTAGGGTCTACCTATATTTTAACCAGACACGCTTTTTTCAGACATGATTTGATCCTATTTATCTCATATACAAGTCACTCAGCTACAAAATTAATTTACCTAAATATAGGGAATAATTTATAATCTGCACTCACTTCTGCATATTACTTCGCCCGTATGAAGACATTCCTTCTATAAAACAAAAGACTCAAGCTCAGTTGATTGACTATTTAAGTAACCTATGTCCTTCCTCTGGCTGTGGACAATTCATAAGCCGAACTTCATTTTAATCAGTTGAATAGTCAAGACAGACAGACAGGGTTGCTGTCGCAGTTATTATTTTAGTAAAAAATTTAAAATAATGATGTGCAATTGACTGAGAAGGTATTTTTAACCATTTTGGAGTGTTTTTGTGCCAACGAGCCACGGTGGCCGGCGCTCGCGTGACCCCACAAGCGGCCATTTCCAACGGCCGTAAATAAAAACCGTCGAGTTAGACCCCGGCCGGCACGCGACGCCCCGCCCTCGGCTGATGGTTAGGGGTCTTTGAGACCAAGCTGGAACCAGGGTTAGGTTTGGGGTCGCTTTGACCAGGACGGAACCAGGGTTAGGTTTGGGGTCTCTTTGACCAGGACGGAACCAGGGTTAGGTTTGGGGTCTCTTTGACCAGGATGGAACTAGGGACTTAGGTCTGGTGATTTTGGACATCGTTAGTTCGAGATGTTGGTAGTTTCAAAACGATTTTGGAACTTAATTGGAAGTTTCAATCGAAATTATTTCTTGAGAAGTAGTTCTAATATTACTTTCTAATCAAAAGTGTCTTTGTATGTTACATGAGAACTTTTAGAAATAAATAACAACAATATACTTAAAAAAATAGCGAAAGAAGTACAGAAATTATACCTCAATTTCAGTGGTTTACGCGTTTTGCAATATTGCGAAGACTTCTCAATGAGATGTTACAAAATCATAACGTCTAACCAATACATACCATCAAATACAATACAAAAGTTGTTTTTTGAGCAATTTCCAGGTACATCTATAAAAGTAATAGAACCCCACGAACAAACACCAACTCGCGCTTGACCTTTGTTTAGAGCCGATAGTATCTTTTTCAGGCATTTTTTCTAGTTAATTGTCGACAGCCTTGTAGGTTGAATAATTTCGAATTAATGTTTGGCGTGGTACGCAACTGAGCGGGCAATAATTGTTGGTTTTGGTAATAAAACAGTTAAGGACCTGCCCTCGTTCTTATAAAATACCGAGAAAAAAATGTGAGAACAACGTAGACTCAATTAAAGTGGTATTACGTACTTAAATAGCTATTTTCATATCATTTGAATAATCAAATCCTTGCTTAACTGTGGTAAACTTCATGCAATCACGTAAGTTATGGTCGACTCTCGTCATGTCATATGTACAAAATAATTGATAGTAAGATAAAAACTAATAATTACTATTAATACTAATTTTGGAATTGTTATAATGAAAAATATATATTACCGTTTATTGCTTCATTTACATGATGTACATAGATTGCTTAAAAACTTAATGGAAAAAGAAGCAATAAATAGGAGACAACTCAGAACAACTTGTCAAGGATATCATACAGTGCTGTTTATCAGCTGGTCCACTAAGGTGGAAGCTAAGAAATTGGTCCTGTAGGTGGCTTCTTGACGCATACAAATAGAATTATTAGCGACTTAATGTATGTATGTATAAGCGTTTTACTAATGCACATTAAAAACTAAAACTCGTTGTACCAGTAAATGTAGCACATAAATAAGTATATATAATATTTAGCTTCTAACTACAATCAACAACCAATTCTAATCAGTAATTATATAGACTATTGTTTAATACAACTAAATATAATTTGAGTATTCATCAACATTCGATCATTTCAGTTCGCACGGGCGAGTGGGACCATTAACTATTAGCACTGGGCTTGCACTAATCCGCTTACATCGGATTACGCTTAGCGATCGATACTAACTTCAGTTAACACGAATAACTTACGACCAAAACACACACGTTGTTCAGCGTATAGTAAGCTGTTGTTAAGTTGTTGGACAATAAAATGAAAAAGACCTGTGTTTGTACAACCGTCCAATTCTGAAAAAAGACTGGTATTGTCATGTGATTAGTTAAAAAATGTTTTCATACTATCATCATTTCACCTCGTGTCTACACACTGCTGGTCATAGGCTTATATAGGTATTAGGTATACATATTATCTTCATATTGATAATATATTAATATCATACAACATCACATACGATGTTTCGATTCCGAAGTTAGTTCCATAAGCATTTGTGTTACGGATATCAGAAACAACAGTGGTTTACACAAATATACTTAAATACGCGTAAAAAAATTCATTGCAAATATCTGTCACGAGTTGTAATCGAACCCACGACTCTTGGGGAGGGGTGGCACTGTCCAAAGCACCACCAAGTCAGTCAATTAGAGGTATAATTAGCACAATATCAAGCATTAAGGGCGAGCGTCATCCGCTCCCCGCAAGTCCGGTGATGAAGGCTACTCCAAACCGTCGTCGTAGTAAGTTAGGTAAAAATAAGAAATACGTTTTTACGTTCAGTATAAGAATAGAAAAAATTACCTAAGCACAAAGGAATACTGCAAGCAGTCACGTGCAAGCTCCAGTACATATTCCCAACGCTGACCATAATTCATAGGCCAATCTAGGCTAACAAAGGGATCCACCGAACAATGCCTAGAATCATAGCGTCCATTACTTACATTGACGTTTTCAATCAATGACCCAGGCCTGTTCTTGATTGGACTTTCTTCTGTAAAATTGAATGGGGCTTCATTCAAAATGATGGATATAATAATTTCCGATAATAGTCATTTTTGGACCTTACTTGAATAAAATTATTATTTAACCTCACAATAGTACCTAGTGGATTTGTTTCTTTTCTTCAGTGTTGTAGCTGCTTAAATGTGCATTTTTTACGCGTGAAAAGTAGGCTGAATATTGCATTAGAAACTCCTAAAGTTACACATTGTTTCGATTGTAACATTTAAAACAAATAAATCTCATTCTTTAAGTAGCTGTTTACTTAATCAAATTCATTCGTCTATTATGCAAATGCAACTTCCCATGGAAAATAGAAATCTTTTATGTATATCAAACAAAACAATTTATAAATCTTAGAATCAAGGTGAAACGCTCTTAATGCCACAGTATCGCTGGCGGATGACACCCAATTCCCTTGCCTGAGGCACACACCTTTAAAAGCGGAAACGGAGTCAAAGGTTAGTGTCAATCGTGTCAGACTTAAGCCGTGTCCACACTGTCTACTGTTTCAAACAACGTTACTAAAGAACATGTTGCAAATAAATATTTTATATTCTTTTCTTCGTCACATATTTCTTAGTATGCTACTTCACCTTAACTTAGAACAAGCGTTGTCTCAAAGTGACAGTTTCATGATCATTCTGGGGGTTACTTGGGGTATTTCTTATTCAGTTATGGTGAATTGTAACACTAAGTCTTATTATTGTGTATTCTTGTAGACAAATCCAGTAGATTTTTGCAGACAAATCCAGCAGTAGACACATTTTTTTGACAATGACCAAAGAAGTCCACAACCCAATTGATTCAGTTTACGAAAAAGAAGAAAAAAATTATTTCCAACTCTATTATTTATGTGTTAACAGTTGACACAACGGATGTCACCACAGCCTTACGTTACGTTTTATCAAACCGATAGATCAAACTAATGACCGCGTCAGCTGACCGCGCATTCCTCACGACATTTCGCCGCCCGTAACCGCACCACAGATAATAAATGCAAGTTTTATAAGCCCTTTTATCGCGCTGCCTAAGAATTTATGTGCCTACACCGACTCTACGGTTCCCACGGTGATGGTTTATCATTTGAAATGCCATTTTAGTGGCCCGTAAAACGTTTTGCTTTAAATATTAATTGAATTAATCGTTATGTGCCGTAGGTTTTCCCTTTTTAGTGTCGGCCGCTATCGGCCTTTGTCATCGAGAGTAATGTGTTGGACTCGTTAACGAAATGAGCGATTGAGGGTTTGTGTGGAATGTTTTCTCGTTTTGTTATCTTTTGGATATGTGATCAAATAGAGAAGGTATTATCGTACTGTCCAGCACAGTTTATAGGATTGCATAGAATATTGGTATTTAAAAAATATAGGCGTTATTTTGTATGCTTTATGTTTTGTTTAAATGTTTAAGAAAGATAGGAATTCCATAATCACGAAACCAGTTTTTAAAAAGTTGATATTCATACTTGTTGCACGATCATTTGTTCTCGATCAGAACCTTACCTCTACAATCACATACACTATAAATATCATTGGATCATTAGATTCGGAGCCTTATCGTCATCAGGTATAACATTAAGGGAGCCGACTTGAGGAGAACCGCCTAATGCACTCATGTTCCACAAAAAGCCCTTACAATCGACAGTATTTCACAACCTCGCCGCGTACGTATAATCAAAATACATTTTACGGTTGCCAGAACTGTACATTAAAACGAATTTAAGATTCCCACTTACCACGCAGGAATAATAAAACACGTAATTTGATGTATGGCCCGATACGAGCTCTATATAAATGACTTTATAATAACCATTTCTTTGCGTTCACGCATCGTTCGTTCCTTTTTAGCGTAATTTCACGAACCAATGACGTAGGTTTACTGTTTCTTTATGTTATTATTAACACTCGTATAATCTACGTGGGTGATGTACGTAATGATTGATATCATTCATTCTATTCGAATGATCAAAGTGAGAGACTTTTGTTTTTTTTTCTTTAAATGAATTTGGAGACTAAAATTGTTCATTTGAATGTTCTTTCATGTTAAGTACTTATTTTCGCAATTGAGGGAACAGGCAAAAGAAAACATGTTATCTTACCTATTAAGTCTATAGCCACGTGTAAAAACTGAACACATCAATGCAAAATGTTGAGTTCATTTAGAATAACGTGTTTTATTTAAACATATAAATAAGACTAAAATACAACGGAAAATGATGGAGAGTCCTCGGCAATATAATGAGTAATTTTACAAACCTGAACGAACAATATTTAATCGTTACCTCTGAACACCATTACGTACACAAGTTTACCCAGTAAATGTAGTAAAGAGATCTATTTTAATATTTGAGCGACGCGCGGGTCGCGCCGCCGCGGCCGGAAGTGCGGCCATTTCGCACGGATCTTGTTGAATTATTCGCACAAAATGGCGCCGGTCACTTGTGTGTCGCGCGCTTAACGCGGCGCGGGCGACCGCTAATTGTGCCCATAAAACACAGGCTTTTTCGCCATAACTGACGTCGTGTGTGGGGTAAGCCTTGACGCGTACACTGGCCACTAATTTTGTGCATGTTTGTGCATGAAGTGCAGAAAAAGTTTGCTCACTATACATACATATGGTAAGTAAGCGGTTCTATGAACGAGTTTTCTAGGTTAGCTCCTAAATCATACGTACGACCTCCAACACCCTGTTTGAATTTAAATCTATAAAGTGAAATGCAATCACAGTAAAAGTTGTCACTTGCTTATGAATTGTAAAGTTACTCATTTAGAAACATGTGGATTTTTTAAATATATACATGTATAACGAGCGTTTTATAGTCATCTTAAATGCTCCGACGCATAGTTGCGAAGCGAAACCACCATGATGCTGTTCTTTAAAATCCGTTGATTCGTCTTACAAATGTACCTAGTATTAATATTCCAGCGCCAGCCGCCAGCTGAACTCTGAATCACAAAACAAGGAGTCCAGCCTGGAGTTGACAGCGGGCTCTAAATCACTGGCAGAGATTACGCAATCCTTTCACGCCACGGCTACACACTCGGTCCCGTTGTACCAGCCCTGACCAATGGTGTGGACAGGGTTCTTTAGTGGAGCTTTCTGGAACGGCTCTGGACAGCCTTTTTCACTGATGTGTTAAGGTTGGCAACCATAGCTGTCGGAAAATTATTAGGTGTGTTAAGGTTAACTTCTTCATTTCGGGTCGATGGCAAAATCAAATGTATTTCGGCCAGTTTTCGGCCACACGAATCGCGTTATCGTTACTGTTAATAGATGGTTCATGTTAATTAAGTTGTCATATGCAAGCCTCGGTTTCTTTTGATGTTTAATTCAAACGATAAGCGTCACTTATGTCGGCATCAAATCATTGGGAAGCTGTATGTACAAGATATTTTATTTATTTGAATGAACTACCCAATAGTTCAGTGTTCTGAAAGAAACTTACTCAATGTTTTTAACAAGTGTTAACTGCTATAAGCAATCCCTTAGTAAAGAACGTACGTAAACGAAAGTACTTAGATTTTAAATGAACAAATTTTTTTTTACCAAGAAAAGTACGAATAAACACTCTGTTTTAAGTACTCGAAACGCCTTTTCTCAAGGTTGAAAAAGGGCTTAACCATTTGAACTATGTAGGTTCAAAGCTCTCACCAACAAAATTGCTAGTTGAAACTTATTTAATGTCTTATTTATGGCGGCTGGTAAGTATTTCTGAGAAACCTTTATTACCCTCTAAAGGTTTCTCAGAAATACTTACCAGCCGCCATATATAAATAATGATCAGTATTCATTACCTGTCATTGTATGTATACTAAAAGTCTGGTCAGTGTCTTGTCTGGTCTGAGGACACATTATACGTCAAACAATATGTGCAATGACCGATCTATTGTTTAGACGAATATCAACTGATCCGCTACACCTAGGTATATTGTGTACAATTAAGGGTTAATAACTAAAGATAGCTTATGATCGTATGACAAGTGAATATAATTTATAATTTTATTGAGATTTTTTCTTCCTAACTGGCATACGATGATGGCTTGGAGTAGCCTCGTCATCATCTCCGGACTTGCGGGGCGGCAGGGCTCTCACTCCTGTTATTTAAGATTAATTGTTCTACGTTATGCAGGACCTTAATACTTTCCTGTTTTCAGCTAATTTATATATATAAACTAATTTATATATAAAGATACTGAATAAAAATTTTTCATTTTCATTTTCATATTGTCATACTTTGTGCAAATACACACAGCTGCCAGTGTTAAACATGACCTAACGTTTTAAATTTATAAAAAGCTAGACGCAAAAAGACCGAGATTAGATCAACCTACAATTTACCCGTATTTATGTAAAAATAAAGTTGTAAGAACCTATCTTAATGGAAAATCAACAAATAGACCGTATGTCTGTTTTGAAAAATAAACAGCTGATATCTAAGGTCTACTTCATACAAAGTTAATTAGCTCACGACTCAAACCCGTAAGACCTGTCTAGAATTCTTAAAAGCCTAGAATAAACTGCTAGTAAATCGACAATCAGCTGTTTATACGGTAAATTGGCTGGTTATCGGCCGTCTTACGAGTTGTCCCAGTAATAAAGGGCAGGAATTGCTTATATACTGTTGTACTAAAGGGAGATTGATGCCGAAAGTAATTAGAACGTATGTAGACTACAAGCGGTGTAGACTATCGATTGCATAGGGTTGCCAGGCGTCCGGATAAATGTCCGGGTAAATGCTTTTTAGGGTACTGTCTAGTCAAATAGCAGTATCCATCAAGTCCAGTCTTTTGAATTTCGCCAGAAATCTTGATTTAATGAACTAATTTTAACATTTTTTTTTCCATTATTTTAATACCAATGCACAAAATCCTATAAGTGACTTGGCCTGACTTGACTGTCCGGCTATCACGATCCAAAAACGTTCTGAGTTTCAAGTGTTTGACATAGTCAAGTTTAAATGAAGCGGAGCAAGTGAGTACTAATCTAGGTATCTCAAGGTATTTCATGTAGATTCAGCCACATAGGAACATTTCTTACCCGACTGCGCCACGCAAAGGAGTGGTAATGTGTTTACCATTGCATAACTTCTAATGACGCCAGTGCCAGTTAAACGTCATCTCAACTGCACTGATTCAATTCTCGATATCGGTTTGGCAACCCTGGCCAGTATCGAGTGGTGCCAACTCGCATCGTCACCGATTGATTAATCGAACGTTCGCCCAAGATCGGCAGTCAACTTAATTGAAAAGTCAACATCTCCACCGTCTGATATCGATTATTCGATGTCCGGCTAATTTATTATATTTGACGCGGAAACAAGATAATCGAGTGAAACCATTTGTGGAATTAATCGATTCGGAATTGTTTTTTTGTATGCGATCGCAATGTGTGGCCAATTAATGCGAATATAGGCAAAATTATTAACTTTTATAAATCCAAATTAATATTTAACATGTTTCCCTTGATAAAATAAACAATGAAGACAAAAACAGATTTTATAATTTAAACTACGATCAATTGTTAACAAAATTGCCATATTCATCTGTTACAACATATTTTTTGGGGCGTGAGCTTTTATATATTGCAATTAATTACGGAAAAGCAATAAACATTTTGATTTTGAGTTTAAGTTTAATCACGCAATAGATCAGCACTGTAAGTCCAAAAAGATTTCCTTGTCCATGTCTGTCAAAAAAAAAAACACTTCTGACCGTCCAGTTTAGATCTCACGGCTGCTACTTGCACTTAATCCACAGTTCTTATTAGTATAACAACTGCACATCCTGTGGTTAGTGAACCATATACATAAAGGCTATGTGCACTGTCTGATGGCCGGCAGGCCTTCCCACGCCGCTTGGCAGCTCTGGACGGAGAATGCGATTGCGGCTTGCGGCCGATCGCCCGATCAGATTAATAACTACTGCAAGCCTCTGTGCCCCTTCACACCGCACGGGGCGATGTGTTAAGGATGGTTTCCACAGATCCTTGTAAATCTCTAGAACTTGTTTTAAGCTCCAAGCTTCAGAATGTTGACTGACTGAAAAAATATAAGAATGGACCTACCCTAAACTAGGGCTATAATGCCGAGGTTGGTTTTCACAGATCCGTATAAATCTCTAGAATTTATTTTAAGCTGCATGCTTCAGAATGTTGACTGACTGAAAAAAACAGAAGATAATCGATTTAAAGCAGTCATGCAGTTCCTACAACAAGATGAGATAATTATTTGCAACTTTACTAGCGGTGTTCAGATAATTTGACATGTTCAGAACCTCTGACCATCTCTGTATCAAAAACTTTATTAGAGTATTTTATTTAATTCCTTCTCATCTTGTACCTACTTATCATTATCACCGAACACGCGAGAAAGAGTTGCTTTCATGCCAGTTTTATAACTTTTTTTTATTATATAGCAAAAAAGACTGACCAATATATAATTTTAAACTATCATGGTATACTGTTACTTGGTGAGTCTTAGAAAACTGCAAATGTCCGGGATATTTACCATGTTCAGTTCACCCGTGATCATGGCGCTTGCAACAGTGCCGAAATATCGGGAGCTCATTAAAACAAAAGAACATGGTAAATATCCCGGACATTTGCAGTTTTCTAAGACTCACCAAGTAACAGTATCAACAAATTAAACACTCATTCATGTCACAATAATTTCGGTGTGTGAATCGAACCCATGACTTTTAGCGCAAGAGTCTGTGGCATCACCAAAAGCTCCGCCAAGCCAGTCAGTAGCGGTACCATGACTTAGCTATCGAAAACTTACTTACGTTAAAAAACTATCGAATTGTTTTTTTCATCCTACCGTTCTTAGCGTTACCGCTAGGGGTGCCGTACTAGTTTTTCATAGACATATTTACATAGGCGATATCGAGTCTCACTTTTAAACTCATGGTAGCGCTACAGAATACGCTCAAAGCGTCCACTAGCGCCGCTCACAGGGACACCACAACTAGTTACCACTGAACTAACAAGCTCCGCAGTAATGTAGTTAGTATTGTTTTGTCTCAATTAATCCACAACCGTTGCGCCGCGTATCTGATTAATAACTGCGGCTACGAGTTATGGCTTCATAAATTATGGTTACACTGCGCGGGCATCGTGATAGCGTTTGAAAAGACGGATGCACGCTGAAACTAGGTTTGGGTTTAGCTTAACTTGGTAACTATTGGATAGTTACCACGTTACTGAGTAGATAGTTGTTTATTTTCAAGCATGTATAACCTTACTTAAGCCTAGCCTAGAACATCTTTTGGTCAGTAATTGTGACTCACGTGACCATGAGCGCTGTAAAGAATGAGAAACGTCAACTTTTCTAAAAAAATATCTGCTATTTCCTATTTGTACGCGGGTTTTCTAAATAAGGCTAATAAAACGTTCGTTTAGAGTAATATATAGCATATTTTTTATAATCTGCAATATTACGATTCACGAGTATAATATAATCACGAGTATAAATCATAAAATACATGGAAAAGAACCCGTACAAGTGTCGCAAATTAAAGTACCTAAATTGCTTTACACTACTCCGAATATTCTCCGTTCTCTATAATTGTGACTATTGGATTTACACATTGATGGTTAAGTCTGGAGGCTACTAAAACTATATCATTATTAAATTGTTCTCTCTAGTAACTACGCTAAACATTAGAGGAATCGGTATTACCTTGAAGCTTTCCAGAAATAACAAAGGTGTAAAATGTTATGAGATACTAAATGACGTGAACTGAATTCAAGTATGACAGATAAAGAACAGTTTTCTCTGTTGATAATTTTAGAAAGAAATTTATGCATGAAAATTGGAAATTGTATATTTATAATTTTTATTAAAACGCCAACTTTTTCTTCGTCGACCAAACCGCACTTGGCCAGCGTGGTTGACTTCGGCTTTATCACCCTAGTTTAGGGTAGGTCCATGCCCCAACGTACGGAACGGGAACGTATATGGGCTGATGATGGTGTGCCAACGTATATGATCTCTAATTATGTTTTGCTTTTATGTGATTAAAGAATCTATTCATGCATACTTTCCATTTATTTCCTCATAAACATAATAAGGTTTCTAAACGTATTCAGCGTCATCGTTTCGCATCTCTACAATATATTTTCACTTAAAATGCAAATTCCCATGGACCATTAATTTCCCCCACTGATCGGCCATTTCTATTCATTCCCGAGTTCTTATAAAGTAATCACGACGCTAAATTAACACGTTAAAGCAATAACAGGGAAACCGCCGCGTCACACGAATATAATCCGCTTACGTTTAAAGCGCTAATAACTAATAACGCGTTATAACGATATTTATAACGTTATTTGTAAAGCGTTCGTTACGGCGACGTGGGAATCCGGGAAAAGCGTTCCATTAGCGCTTGAAGATTTTTAATAAAACTTAACCTACACTGAAGATGGGTACTCGAAATTGGGTCGTATTGCGTTGTGTTAAGGTGCTTCAGTTGTAATTGGTGTTTACATGCAAAGTGCATTCATAAAGGCTGCATAATCGGATAGGAGCCATAAATCGCGGCGTACACGTGTTTCGGTTGTACAAACTTTGTTCACACGACCCAACTGTTATTTATACGTGAATCTTAATAATTGTCGCGTTCTCTTAACTGGCGCGCATAACGGGCAATGATACATAATTTTAATGTTTATTTTGGGTCTTTTACTGCGTATATGGCGCCTAATTAGTATCAACAACTGCCTGTATTTGCATTTCATTATCGTTGTGATCGTTTATACATGATTATTGACACATCGTTTGAGAGATCGTGTACTCGAATATCCGTTCTCGCTCAGTAATATGTACTATTTAAATTTACATAATTATTGTAAGTGTTCTTTAGCAAATAAAAAGTTGTGTTCTTGTTGAATGTGTTTTACTTATTGAATGTATTTTTTTGTTTCAGGTAAGTGGTCAAACAATATTTATGTTATCAAAGCAACTGGTATGTGTTTAAATCTCTTTAAAACTAATGTTTTATCATTTGTGTCCAAGTCAGCAATGCCCTGAGCTAAGTGACAACTAAGTAAGAAATACATCTTTTTCTTTCACGTGTCACAATAACTTCAGCTGTCTCAGCAAGTACCTACTAGAACTTCTGAAAGTTACTGACGACTTTTAATCTAATGTACTTTAAGATTCGAATTCAGTGTAAGATCGACCAAACCAAACTATTAATTGACTAAGTATCAAAGAGTTCAGTGTTAGAAAAGATCTTTGTGACTTTTCAGAGCTGGCAAAACTTTTTTCACCAAACTGAAATTATCGTAAAGTGTGTAGAAATCATAAAGACACACAAATTGATTCCAATGTAACGGACATCATCATCATCATCTTCGCGATTTCCCGGTTGCATCCTTGCGGAGCCCGGGGTCCGCTTTCCTACTCCTAGCTCTCCACTTCGCACGGTCTTCGGCATCCTTTACGGAGAGTTTGTTGGCACGCATGTCATCCACTACGACGTCAAGCCAGGCCTTCTTGGGCCTTCCCCTTCTGCCGGGACCCGGCGGTAGCGACATGGCTAGACACTTGTTCCCTACGTAGTTTGCCGGTTTCCGTAAAACATGACCGTACCAACGTAGGCGGCACTCTTGCAGTTTATCAGCGATGTCTCGGACATGAAGGCTGCCGCGAATACGGGAGTTCTTTACGCGATCAGCTCGCGTAACTCCCGACATCCAGCGCAGCATCTTCATCTCCGTGACCCGCAGTTCCTGCTTGTGCCGCTCAAGTAATGGCCATGCTTCACTACCATATAAGAGAACAGGCCTAATGATGGATTTATAGACCTGTCCCTTCAGTTTAACCGGCATTTTAGGGTCGCAAGTGACGCCGCTCACCTCCCGCCATTTATCCCAAGCAGCAGAAATGCGTGCCTTGACGTCGGAGTCGATGTCGCCGTTCGCGTGGAGTACAGATCCCAGATACTTGAACCGGTCCGTGCGCTCGACCGTGTCTTCGCCTATGCGGACGGACATGGGATCTGTAGTGTTGCAGGCCATACTCTGTCTTCGCCACGTTGAGTTTCAGACCCCCGTTCTCAAGCGATTCCTTCCATGTGTTAACACGTCTCACCAGCCGTCCCCTGTCCGAGTCCACCAGCGCGATATCGTCAGCATACATAAGTAGCCATGGTGGCTGCTCATGGTGGTCTCTGATGCTGTCTGACAATACGTCTAATATCAGGCTGAAGAGGAACGGACTCAGGACGGAGCCTTGGTGTACTCCGACGGTTATACGGAAGGGCAAAGTGTCGCCAACAGCGGTCCTAACTACAGAATCGGAATCACAGTACATGTCTCTAATGATATCAACATACGTTTCTGGCACTCCCTTGGACCTCAGGGCCCACCAAATCATCGCACGCGGAACACAGTCGAAGGCCTTCTCCATGTCCAGAAATAGGAAGTGGAGAGGCGTGTTCTTCGTCCTGTATTTCTCCATGATGATTCTTAGGGCAAAAACGGGGTCCATAGTCCCGTGACCGGGGCGGAAACCATATTGACATCCAGAGACAGTGCACTCCTGACGGATTCGGGAGTCTACTATCCGCTCGAATAGTTTCATGGTGTGGGACATGACCTTTATACCGCGATAACTACCGCACTCTTGCACTGATCCCTTGCCCTTGAAGACCGGGGTGATAACACTCAGTCTCCATTGGCGAGGAACCCTGCCGGTTCTGAGTAAGCGGTTATAAAGGTCAGTTGGGATGCCCACACCACGACCACCCATTGCCTACCAGGCTTCGATGGGGACTCCATCGGCTCCGACAGCTTTCCGATTCTTCATGCGGCGAAGAGCATTCTCTACTTCTTCAGGCGTTACCGGTGGCACGAGTCCAAGATTCGGAGGGAGGTCCGGTGGCTGCACTTCTCTATGCTGTTTATTTAACAGCTCGTGGAAGTAAGAGCGCCATCTCTCCTTCACCGCGAGGTCCTCGCATAGTAGGTCACCGTGAGGGTCTTTAACACAGCGGCACATGGAGATATCCTGTGCCGCTTTGACCCCAGAACGTGCCAATCTATAGATAGCTTCTGCCCCTCAGACGATTCCAGCCTATCGTAGAGCGGCTGTAGGTGGGCTCGCCTGGCTCTGGCAACAGCTTTCTTTGTTGCACGTTTTGCGGACCTGTATGCGTCGCGATCTTCGGGAGAGTTGGACGCTTGCCACTTTAAAGAAGGCTTTCTTCACCCTAGTCTCCCTCTGGACTGCGTCGTTCCACCACCAAGTCTCCTTGTCAAATTTGCGTCCACCCTTAGACGTGCCAAGCACTGACTTCGCCGCTTCGGTTATGGTTGCCTGAATCCTGTCCCAGTGGTTCTGAACTGATTCGCTCTCAGCCTCCAGCGCACTTGTCGCCGATAGCTGAGACGAACACCTGGGATTTGTCTTCGTCAAGCCGCCACCACCTTATTTGACGCCGACAGCGATCAAAGCTTTTGGCTTTGGGCTTCACGCAGAGATCCATGACAAGTAGACGGTGTTGTGCAGTGAGACTCTCTCCGGGTATGACCTTGCAGTTGACTACTTTGCCGATGTGGTGCCTCCTGGTGAGTAGGAAGTCGATCTGGGTAGCGTGCCGCCCACTCCTGTAGGTGATTAAATGTTCAGGCCTCTTCTGGAAAAACGTGTTCACAATAGCCAGGTCGGCAGCCGAACACAACTGGAGGATGTTCTCCCCTTCAGTGTTGCGTCTGCCGAACCCATAGCCACCATGTACACGCTCGAACTCCTCAGGCTCCTCACCCACATGACCGTTCAGATCGCCCCCAGAACGACTTCCTGAGATGGTGAGATTCCCCGCAGCACCTCTCCAAGTCTATTCCAGAATGAAGTCTTTTCGGTGTCGCTGCAACCAGCCTGTGGAGCGTATGCGCTTATCAAGTGGGTCGTAACCCCTTCGATAAGCACCGTTACGTCCATTAAGCGGTCGCTGTAGCGTTTCACCTCCAACACGTCATCCTGCAACTCCCCGGACAGCACTACCGCAACCCCGTTCTCTCCACTAGGTGCTCCTGTGTAGATCAGCTTGTAGTCATTCCCAATGGCCCGGGATCTGCTGCCTTTCCACCGAGTCTCCTGCAGGAACGCCACTGCCACCCTCCGCCTGGTGAGTACGTCGGCCAGCTCTCTCGCGCGACCGGTAAGCGTGCCCACGTTCCAAGTCGCGAAGCGGAGTTTCCGTGGGGTTGGGGCTAACTTCTTTAGCCGCGTCCGTCCCCAACGCGGTAGCCCTCGCCCACTTGCCACAGGAGTCGGGCGAAACTCCTGCGCGCCGTTTTGCGGCGGCGCCCTATTCCTGGCACTTTTCTTGATATTTCCTTCCATTTAATGTGGCGTGTTTCACTTTTACGGGAGCGACTGCCGTCCGACCACCCAACCCCGGAGGGAAAGCTGGTGCCAGAGCCTCGTTCGTTGGTCAGCAGGGGTACGTACTTGCACGTGAGGTTGGCTTGGGCCCAAAGATCTTGGTAGGGCCCCATCCCCCCCATCAAGGGACAAACGGAATCAATAAACATTCGGGCCAAAGCGATAAATAAAATACAATTCTGGTCCCAGATTGCATATTTCACGCGCGGTACCAATATTCTGACATGTTTAAAAACGGATTTATTATTAACAAGCGCGGCGCGACACTCCACTGGCTAGTAATTTATTTAATTTGTTCGACAAGTTGTGACATATCGGCCGTTGGGCCGCCCATTAGTGAAGTATTTAATTCGAACTTTTAAGTCAAAAAGTTGAAATTATAAACATTCTTAGTTAGGAATATGTACATTTGTCAATGTTCAAAGTTTAATCATTCGCTAATGATTTTTAATAAAACTTTAAGTAAGGCCGCTGCCTTTACTTTAAAAAATATCAATAGACCTACATATTCATAACTTTATTTTTTTAAATATTCACCTAGAAACGGAACAAACACCAATGTTAATCACAGAAATATTTGTTCCGAGTGGGAATCAGACCCACGAGTCTTGGAACCGCCAGACATGGTCACTAACCGCTGTACCACCGAGCCAGTTCATTTACACGTTTAATTAAGTCCGACGAAAATTTATAATATTGGATATCTGTTCGCTCCCCCGCAAGTCCGGTGATGATGACGTGCCTACTCCAAGGCATACTCGTATGTCAGTTAGAACAAAAAAAATAGTCTATTCAGAAGTTCAGCCCTGATTTAGTTCTGCCCGATGTGTAGTTAACCACGCATGTCTAAATAAAAAAAAAGAACTTCACCAATACTCGATTCGGTATTCAGGCTCTCGAACAGATACCGAAAAAGCCTAAGTAATTGAATGTCCAGCGAATGAAACCGCAGGGACGGCGGGCGTTAGAGTTAGGGCCGTTTTCCATACTTACATGTGGATATGAGGATATAAAGGCCAATGTATAAAAAACCGATAGTATTTCGTTATTAAGCCATCTCGTCTCCTTTGATGCTTTAAAAAATCTGAGACTAATTATAGAGGCTTATCTATGATAAGTATAGCCTCTTTTATCTTACCTTTAACTCTGCATTTTAGTAGAGATATCCTTTTTTTGCGACGACGTGTGTTATCGCACCGCCATCAGACAGTATACGAATTACCAACAGTGGAGTAGAGCTTGGGCGGCGACGATGATCTAGGCTTAAATGACAGAGGGCATGCCTAATTTACCTACAATTCATGATAGTAGGTTTATAAGTATTTGCAAATTGCTCAAGCCTTTTATGGTAGGATGAATGAAACCCTTTGAAAATACGCCCTGTGTGAAGATGGAAAACCCAGTGGTCTATCCACAAATATACACACTTGCGTACGACTGCCTGGTCCAGTAGGGCTACCATGAGTTTAAAACTTACGCACTCGATATCGCCTACGTAAATATGTCTATGAAAAACTTGTACAGCGCCTTACGCGAAGAACTAAAATCGGCCGTATGAAAAAAACAACTCGATAGGTTTGTAACGTACGTAAGTTTTCGATAGCCAACTCATGGTAGGCCCTCTGCAGAATAACTAACTAATACTTCTGATCTAAAGCTTAAATGGAGTATATGGACCCATAACACTTGCCTATCCTTCCGGTCCACTGGACTACTGGCCTCATCCGCATCGCGCTTCTAATTAGCGGCCAAAAATCTGCGATTCAAATCCTCGGACAGGGGATTAGTTATGGGAATTGTGGACGCGGTTATGGGCGATGTTTGCGAATTGCTGATATTATCTTAATAGGATAGCCGGGAAGATTTACTGGGGCCGGCCGGCCGGATTACTGATGGTACATGGAATGACGTTTGCCGCGCACTATACAATTTGGCGCTATGATTGCGCGCTCGTTCTGAAGTGGATTATGGAGACGCGGGTATCGGGGTGTTTTAGTTGTTTATGATAATGCTGGCATCGATAAGGGACCAGTCCAGTGCTTGTGTTCATTGACTGCGTTTACGTAAAGCTTGACCTAGATTATCTGTACCTACCTACATACCTAAGTGATTCTATATATTTGTATCTAAGTGAATCAAAGAATAAATATTGTGTTATTTATATCATAGAGAAAGTAAATTGGAGCAAAAATCAAACCTTACATAGTTAAAGAAAGTCACCTTAATGTAGATATTTCAATCATAAATTTCAATCATAATATTCGTAGTTACTAAGCAAGTCGTCTAAAATTATACAAAGTAAATTCTTAATCGAGAGATCCAGGTATTTTCAACACTACACTTTGATTGATAATATAGTTATTATACCATGGACATACCCAGTTATTACCATCACAACATAACCTCATTTAACTGACATCTGAATGTGCAGCAAGCTAAGGCTAGTACTCCATTTACTCCATACACACTTAGGGGATCATACACATATATGTATATGTGTTATAACAAGGTTATGATGTGATCGTGTGATTTATGCTCGCAGTTTACATAATTCACGCCGGCGTTTGCGATAGCCCCCCTTATTCTGCGCAGCCATTTGTAACGCGACCCAGTTGTTGGCTGCGATTATTTTTAATCCTAAACATTTTGGGACTTGTAACCTTTAGAAACATCCTCTCCAATAGTATTTAATTTACTTTACAGACGTAGGATTTCAGACTTTTGCGGTCCACTACACTAAATATTAGTATTTATGGGTCTACACGCAATATCAGGAGTTGCAAATTCAAAGCTACTTACTGCCCGACGTTTCGACTGGGTTACACCAATCATGGATCGCTCGCGACCTAAAGACTTATATTTACTTTACAGACATTTAAGGCTGTACCGCAATGTGAAATAAAACACAGGCTTCAGAACCTCAACATGTCAGCTTTCAACATTGTGTCGCGAATAAAATTTCAACTCATTTCATGACATTGTTGTGTAATGTTGAGAATGGCAAAGTTGATAACGGTCTCCATTGGTCGAGGTCTTCGCCTGCTAACGATTCTATTTGACAAAAATCAGTCTCGTGTTGTTAAACAAAAAGGTTTTCGGAACCGAATTTCCGAACCGAAAAAAAAAGTTTGTAGCTTAACTTAACTGTGTAGAATAGCTGAAAATTGTTGAAATTATTTGTTTTTGAAATAAACAGATTGAAATGATTTTTTTTGTGCTAACTGACTACGATAATGGCTATCCTTGTCATTATACGGGGAAGCTGATGGCTCACAACCATAATTTGATTATAGTTAGTATTTACGTAGGTAGACGTAACTTAAAACTCTTAGTAAATAAAATTTAATTCGATCGTTGCTTAAATATTAAAAAAAACACACCGAATCCCCAACACGACGTCAGCAAACAATAATCATGTTGTTAAATGCTTGTATTTTCCGAGAGACGTTTAAACTTCCGCTCCGAATTGCTTAATCAAATCAATGTTGCCAGCGAATTCTCGGCATTAAACTCATAACGTTTTATGCGCTCCGCGAGTTATCCCGCTGTTTGTCTGTTTGTACTTTGTAGTGGAATTAAATTAAAAGCCGGCAAGTCGCTTGCACAGCCACTGTGCAGGTTGTGCTGTTGCTTGTACATAGTGTTGCCAGGTTCTTTTGAAGCTTTGAACTTTATTATGTCTTATTTTGTTTCAAAGTTTACATCGTTTTTTGGATTCTTAAAATTGTGCAGTACTTTTTTGCAGTAATGTTTATTAAATATGAAATATGGTCTTGTTTCTAAAAAAATCGTTTCAGTCGAATTTTGAACTAGATTTTAAACTGCGTGTAGTACTGAACAAAATAATATTGAGACGCGACGTTTCGAGCTCTTTACAGGGCTTAAATAATACTAGACCATACAATGTGAAAACTTAAAATATGTATTTAATTGTTTATACGGCTAGCTCTCTACCGCTTAGCAAAATACAATCTCCGAATAAACATCCCACTTTTCATAGACAACAATTAACAGCTAAAATAATTTGTCCGCTGGCAACACAATTTGCGCAGTTGTAATCTCGCAAACCACGCTTTGATACGTTACGCCCGAATATTTGTTCGTATCCATGTGACCCAATTTGTGCATCCGTGCCGCCAAGAGCGTTCGCCGGAACCATTTTAATGTTGTGCTGTTTGTGTGATCTCAACTAATTAAGCTCGAGTAACCGAAGCTTTTGTGCACAGCTTTACAACTATAGTTGTGCGATTAACCTGGTTAGTGGGGGAGTAGATAATATTCTTTATAGGGTAGGAGACAGTATGGATATGTTGCATGCCAATGTAAAATATTATGTGTCATCACTACATAGTATAAAGCAAAGTCGCTTCCCGCGATGCTTAAATCTTTAAAACTACGCAACGGATTTAGATGCGGTTTTTTTTTATAGATAGAGGGATTTAAGAGGAAGGTTTAGGTGATAATTATGTTCCCCTCAGCTCGGGGGGCTTGAGCGGAGCCCATGGAGGCTGACTGCCGGCGGTGTTGTGAGTGGAGGCTATGCCAGGTACCACGACACCGCCAATAGGCGACGAGGTACACCCCGGTGTTTTAGTCGGTATAGCCCCTGGGCATTGCAGTCCGTCCAAGAGTCGCGGCTGGCATTTACTATCTCTTCGCCAGTCGCTGGGGAGTCCGACACACCATCCGGAGAGAACCCCCTCTCAGGGTGAAGGTGCGCAACGCATTTCACCGGGTTAAAAAAAAAAGGATTAGGTGATATGTATAATATACTCAAAGCGAAGCGAGGGCGGGTCACTAATTGTATATAAATATAACACCCACCATATTTCAAGAAAATATAATATATACTTACTTACTTATTTATTTTTCTTAAACAATAAAGACTTTTAAGTGGATCGATTGCCTTAGTTTAGAAATCTGGACAACGGACATAATAAAACCTATGATTCTGTGTTCTTTAGGCAAATTTACTAATATTTTGGTCCATCGCGGTATCGGCCGTTTTCTCTTCGACAAAATATAAAGTCCTCCAAGTAGTAAAGTTCTTGGCTTTGAATAATATTCCCAGTCTTTATTTAAGTCACCTGGACCGAGTATTAAGCGACTTGGCAACGGTTCCTAATACAACTCTACGGGAGTCCTCACCGATCTGAAAGGTAATTCGCGCGATTACTTGATATTAATTTATTACGTAAAATAAACGTTCCGTTATTTCCAAGTTAATTTACAGTTCGCCGCTAGGGTTGCCAATTACTTACCATGTTGTGGTAATTAAATGAATTAATGTATTTTATGAAGGGATGTTTCATGTTTTTCGTGGTTATTAAAGTAATGAAATGTACGGTACTTTGATTATGTATCTACTTATATTGTGGGTTCATGAAACACATGTAATTTAACCGAATGAATGAAAAAAAACGATTTATTAAAAATTTCAATTGTCATGACAATCGAAACACGACTAAACTTCACCTTTGAATGTCCTATGAAAGCACATTCAGGATAGAAAAGGCCGAAAGTGCCTTTTATAGACAACTAGCTATCCGCCTGCGACGCCGTTCGCGTAGAGATGTTTAACGGGTAAAACATTACTTCTTTACAGCGCAGTCGGTTAAAAAGAAGCCCTTCTCAGGCTCTGGACTATATCTGTACCAAATTTCGTTTAAATCGGTTCAGTACTCTATGCGTGATTGCGTAACAGAGTTACTTTAGCATTTTTATTACTAGAAGGAAGTGTAAGGAAGGATTTTAAAAAAATCCGTCGCGCAACGTTTTCTACGACATGCCTTAAGCAATAGGCTAGTGGTATAGTTCGCTCTACACAATACCACCACTAAGTACCGTTCCCTTACTCCTGCAGCCCTGGGCGACAGCGTTCCCGAGATGTTCCCGAAGCAATAATCGTTATCGTGCACATTGTGCTCGGACGAGTTATGCCCAACTTCGGAACTTGCCCGTCTGGACATTGTGGGTCCTACCGACATGTCGGGCTGGTCTATACCTGGCCTAGCCTTCACTTAGGAAAAACAATGGGAGACTATTACGTGTCGAAAAACTTGATATTCCTTGCGAAACTGTTTTTATATAGAGTGAAAAATAAAACTGTATTGGTTTAAAAAAGAGTGAAAAACAATGGAAGACTGTTGGACTGTTGCGTGTCTGTCTTGATATTTCTTGGCCTTATCTCTACTCTTTGAGGGATCACAGTCTAGCTGAAACCCGTTTAAAGACTAAGGAAAATTGTTTTGTAAATTATAGGTATATTTCATTATGTAATCATCGTGAAATAATTAGAATTCTGTGTTGGTATGCTTAATTTTCGAACATTGAGGGAATAGAGGGAAATTTATTTACTAATTAATTAAATTACTCCGCAACGGTTTTATCATGATGTTTATTTCGACTATTATAATGGATGGTCTAACTAAATGGCCGTTGTAATTCACTAACACACTAGCCATTCTCATTAAACAGTTGGACTATATAATGACCTGGAAACAGGTGCACTTTGTGAAATAGTATCCTGAATATTTGAAACACAAGATTTTGTCTTACATTGAGCCGGGCATTATCAGTTCATTAGCAGGTGCAAAATGGTGGGATAACACCGTTCCCTTTGAGTCGGTTACCGCTTTGCTCAAGACGCTTTGCTCAAGTCGCTCACACCGCTCAGAGCGCTCAGCTCGGCTCGTCCCGTTGAAGGCACGTGCGGTCTGAAGATTTAGTCAGCTTCCCTTGTAGTCTAGATTAAATCTACTACTTGTTGCAATCAGAATAAGTAACACGACAATTACAAAAGATAACGTTTCTTTGAGGTTTATGGAGGAGTTCATTTCCACTATTTCTTTCATACGTTGTGGCGTCGTTATTTTAAAGTCTAATTAATCATATTTCAATGAGTCAAATAATAAATAAATAAAATAGAAAAAAGTAAGTATGATTCTATCACCGTAACTCGATACGATACTATTACCCTCACTATTCATTTTGAACACAGAAATAAGTAATTTCAATAAGCCTAAACACTCTCCTAATAACAAGTATTAGTAGAACTAGCGATCCCACTTCCACAAACTTCCACAAACCGCTTACAAGTAAACGTCACGTCATGTTCACCAGATTCTATCACCCTCGTCACGACAAAAACGGAGTTACACTAATTCCCGAAATGGACTGCACCTCAATTAATTATAAGCAAAGTGAAACCCTTTTTGCAGTGACAGGGGCGGCGGTTGGCGCGACACCGAACTATATTTTGCTTTATATCCTACACTGAAGTTTATGGTCACTTGACTGCCGGGTTCGGAGTTTCCGGGTCAAACCGGAAAATTTTGTTGAATGTTTCTCCCAAGAAATCACACGATATGGGTCAGAATGTTGAAGGAAGTCCTTCACTTTGTTCAAGCGTAAACTCACTCCTCAACTGAGTACAGTCTCATATAAGACTCTGTCTTGCCATCCAGCTACAGTTTCGTGGATATTATTGTAGCATTTTTTAAAATTACTAATAATCTCCAAAGAGAATTGACAAAAGTCTTAACTATTTGATCTGTAGTTAACGTAACCATCACGCCTCAAAATTCCTCAAACAAACACAAATGCTGGCAATTTAAAAAACGAAATCGAAAAGATCACTAATTCGACAGCCTAAAAATAACTAGCTGAAGGAATGTAGCTACCTAGCGATAATAGGTATACTGATGACGGACAGCCCTACCCGAAGGTACGACATGCAATGGGCGCGGTCGTTTATCTCTATAAGTGTTGAGGGCGAGCCCTTCATTAGGACCGCCGCCGGACACCCGCACTTACAGCTTTTTAGGGTTCCAAGGGATGGCTACAAGGGTGCCCTAGTCTTGTACCATGAGACGTAGGTTGGGTGTCTTAAAGAAGTTAATCTGGTATCGCAGTGACTAGGCAACTATCTTGGAAATATTAAAAAAAAAGACTGTGAGAGACTTGTTTATAATGACATAGAAGCAATTGTATATTTTGTATAGTGGTACCATTTTATAAAATATATACTATAGAAATATTTTAAACAGCTTTAGCACTTAACATTTCAAATCAACAAGTAATATAGAGCTGTAGGGCAAAAAAACTTTGCTTCAAATTTAAGGGATTCCTATGCCTGCATAGGTACTGTACCTGAATCCCTTGAGTTTGAAATCACAATCACAAAGCCAGATACCCTAATATAAGCTACACCTGCGCTATAGGCATACAATAATTAAGCCCTGTTCGATACACTGTACGCAAATACATGGTTATATGGGCTATCTCGGCGAAGGTTCGTGATTAAGCAACTCCTCCAGACCTCTCCGGATCCTATACCTACAACCTTAGGTATAGGACACGCACTACGGTATAGGACTAGGACGGTTAAGCCGGGCCCTCCAGACTACGATATAACCTGAAACAAGGATAATTGACTACTATCAAATAGCTAGGTGGTTATTATAAGGACAAAGCCTAGCTGTGCTATGAATTATTAGTCGTTAATAGGTTTTCATTTAACGTAACCTAGTTACCTACTAGGTAAATTTACATATTTCATTGTTTAATTTGTACCTGAAATACTTTATGATGTTTGATGGTTTTACTAAAATGAGACACAACATATTTAACTGAATAAAGTAGCAAAAATAAATTCGTTTATTATTTTCGCATAGTAAAACTTGTTGGAAATCCAAACATTTTACATGTTTTTTAACTTATTCTTTTTTATTGTATTTTGTATTAACTGTGGGATTAAACGACGAAAGAATGACGAGTTACGGAACATTTTCGAGTGTTCATATTTTTCATATTAGCGATATTTCCTTGCAAATAGTGTTTGTACATTATGAGCTGAAAGTGCCGTATAAAATATTCGCGATGAGTGACCGATCGGCCGCGGAGGAAGCCGGGGACGGTGATGGATTGACGCCCATTAGCGATTGGCTCCGGCCTTATGTCTTTCCGTAACACTTTATAATACACATATATTATGTTGGCAAGAGTCACACACTTACATCTATTTTGTAGGCCAAGGCTGAGCAAGTTTGCTTCTGCCGACAAATATTGTTTTGTGATGACAATCTATATGTATTTCGATTTTTTTTTTGATTTGTAGCATTGGTTCTGGATGAAGGATGGTTTTTTGTCTTTACTTTATAAAAAATTGTTACATATTGATAGACGATAAAAAAATACGCTGAATTTGCCACACTTGGCACATCAGACTTATTTAAATAGCGACAGAATTGAAACTTTAAAATGCTTCGTTATAAAGTAAAACCTTGAACTCGACGACTATTTTATATTGAAAAAAAAACACATCGAAACTTTGCATTTTCTTACACCTAAGCGAAATCTAAACGTATTCTTGCACTTTCCAATTCCTTTAATCAGATAAGACTTTAGATTTGAAAGCGCAGAATTGGAATTTCATCTGATTATAAGTCGAATAAGCAATGCCAGACTAACTTTCAAACGGTCCTATCGCACTAATATTCTGATAGTCTCCTTAATTCGTTTCATTTGTTTTGCAAATCGCAATCTGGCTAGCAATTGTTTTTGCTCAAAAAGCAAATTAAAACTTATTTCATAAAATTTAGAATTAGAACACTGTTAATGTAAGTAGAAAACTTTTTTAACACTTAAACAATGACGCAGCCTTTAAATAGTGCAGCATCATATCTTACAACCCAACAACAACGTGGCTGTTTAAAATTTAATGTCTCTGCCTGTTTCATTTTCAATATCTTTAAAAAAAATTGCATCAGAGAGTTTTAAAGAGGTTCTACCACTTAAGGGGTATGAGCAAACATCCGAAGCGTTATTTTAATTCGCTCGGTGCGCGCGCGCTTATCTCCGGCGGCACGCGCCCGCGCTCGTCAAACTCCTCACCCGTTATTTATCCCGTACCGAGGGGGATTATTGCCCGTTATCGGAAGTGGATAAATTACTTTATTACCAGCTCGCGGGAACCCTTTCGGCGTACTAAAAGTGGGAGCTCCCACGCTATTTTCGCGACGAAATGGAATTTACGGGCGCGCTCATAAGAAATTCTTCTTTTTTAAAACGTTATTTTTTGCTGCCGAATTGGTATTATGCAAAGTGGAGTTGTAAACCGCTACGGACGAGGCTTTCGCGTTTAAATGTTTTTCTCTATCGTTCCATAAAGTTTATGCAATGCATGGGAGCGGGGAGAGGAGATAAACATCTCTGCGATTTTATTGACGCGTTTATTTGAGCAACAACTATGGGATAAGTCACTTCACAATTTCTTTTTCAATGTTTCCTTTCTGTTATTTTTCATTCTACTTGCTATGCTAAAATAGTAGTTAGAGTTTTTGTGGCTTCTGAGTTAATTTACTAATACCATTAACATTTTTAATAAAAGAACAACGCAAATGGCATCTAATTTCTTAAAGACATTATAAAAACAAGCAAAAAGTATTTACTATTTGTAATTTCATAAAGCTTAGACTTTTACCTGCCTTTGTGCGAACAACAACTTGAATAAATAATTTATACCCTTGGACTTTTACATTGGCACAAAAGCAAAAAAAGTAATTTGCATAAAGCCATTTAATTAAAAGAAAAAGAAATTAGGGGCACCCACAGACAAAGCATCACCCCAAATAAATCCTCTGAAAACAAAACAGGCTCGTTCCAAATTCAAACATCCATCTGATTGCGTTCCGTTCGACGCTCGCTCGTTCAAGATCACTCGACATAATTAACGTCTACATTGAGTTATTTACCACCCGCATGTGTCGGCGGAAACGGAACGCGGGCAGACTGACGAGCTAAATGCCTAAATTATTTACCTATTTGATCGGGAATTGATTACGCCTCTATTCTGGGTCAATAAATCGGTATTTTTTCATGGGAACAACATAATGCCGGTGCGGGAAATGTGTTAATTAATCTGACTACAACATCAATGCTAGTTAATCTATTTTTACGGCAGCATTTCTTTGTGTAACAGCGTTACGTTACATTAATACCTAAACGAATTCAATAAATAATAAATGCTGGTTATATTTTGATGGTTATTTCTTCAAATCCTATCTTAAGGTGTAGACAGACAGAGTGCTATACACTATTATGATGCGATGCAACTTACTCCTAAACTCCAACGAACTATATCAAAAACGAATACTATGGTCGTTCGTACCTCTAAATATAAACGGCGTCGCGCGCCCGTCGCATTTGTCCACAATTCCTACAATATTGTCATAAAATTTTACTTTAACGCGAAATCGTACCGAATTTAAAATAACTGCATGTTAAAATTATAACGAAATGAACGAAACGAGTCTCGTTAGCGGACTCCATTCGGCGGTAATGGAGGTAACTGATACCGTCATTAAAAGGATAATGAAAATTATTCCGATTAATTTATTCAGGTTATTTTCCAAAGTGAAGGCGAAAATTATATTTCTCTAGATTTCGATGAACAATCGAAACGTCAGAATTCATTTAGATATCGATAATGGGTGTCTGGAATATCAGTAGAAAAAATTTCTTTTCGGGGAATTAGAGAATTTTTTTTATACTTTCTTAAGTAAATAACAGCTCTTAGTTAATCTAATTCTATAATAATAAAGTAATTGATACCGCAAAGAATAATATGAGTCAATTTATCCCAAATTCGCGCAGCACCGTGCATATCGAATGTTTTATTCCATTTATAAAACTGTTTTAGGCAGTCTGTTATATCAGCAAATAAACTGAGCCGAGTTGGTCTCGTCAACAACCAGGGTTTGCTTAACGAATTTGCTCTATTTTGTAACATTTTAAAGCTCTTAAACAAATAGGATGTCGTTTTTGAAACCTTCATAGGGATTGATATCAATTTCGCAATTCAGGACAGTAACGAACTGGTGTTAAATATGTTGCGGGGGATGATATTGTAAACAATGTTATACTCCACAAAAGTTGCGAATTACCTTTTGATTTGTCTGTTATTTTCGCGAACAATACACATATGAAATATACCACGAGCGCTTCAAAGAGCTCGAAACGTTCGGGTCTCTAAATAATACGTTAAGAATAACAATACACGCTAGTTAAATCTATAAAATTAGTTTTACCTTTTCTATAATATCTACTCGACTACGACAAATCTAAAGGAAACATAAAGTAGGAAGGTCCTCTTCAAGATGAGCTGACGATTTGGTCATAACCACAGCGGCACACTGGAAGCATGTGGACATTATAAAGGAAGACCTATGTCCACTAGAAGTCAAAACAAATGAACATCAAACGAAATACATCTTTTAAGCTGTAACTTCACCAAGATTCACCTCACATGTGCGGTCTAAGCCGCGTCTACACTGGCGATTTGCAAAAACCCGCGCGTGCAGCCCCGGCCATCCATCAGCCAGAGTCCACCCACGTCCTAACTGCTACTTAATGTACTCATTCGCGATCGATCACCGGAGACATCCGGATCCATTAAACCTGTCTAATTGATTGACCGGACGATTGAAAACGGTAAAAACGCGCACATCCTACCTACGCCTTAGGGTTGTGTCTGAAATTGGGATAAATAGAACTAAAGATTTTATTTTAAGTAAGAAATCTTTTTGTTTTAATTTCTGCAAAATGAATAAACCATATAGACAAGCCAACTTAAAGAAAAGCTCCGCGTCACACATACTGTATTTTTGGCCATTATGATGTTCCTTCATCATCATCATTATCATCATCAGCTCTTTTCTGTCCACTGCTGGCCAAGAGCTGTTGTGTTGATGTTCCTTAACGGCTGTTAATTGTGTTATGTAATGAGACTGTTTTTCAATAACAATAATTATTGTTTCACATGAAGAGCATACATAAATAACATCACAGTTGTAAAAATAACTCTCGCCAGATCGCGTTAACTATCGTCCAATTTCTCGTCAAGAATAAAGTTATTGAGTTCTTGGAATATCACATACGTATTCATAAAGAAGACAGCTCGACTACTTCATACTCCTAACGAGTTCGAAATTTATCGTTTAACTTCTACACTCGAACGCTATTTATTTACGTTTGCATCGTTTTATTTGATTTTCATCCGCTTATTTCAAGAAACGTTTGTTACACCTATTGTTTATGTTATCTAGTTATCGAATTAAAGTGAATCCCTTATTAGTTTCAATTAGATTCGGTAACGGATATGATGCCGTGATTACAATTCTATGAAAATCGGCAATGATATTAGAAGCAATTACGTACTTCTAATTTTTATTTTTAAACGTACGTAGGCAGTTTCCGAAATCATACTCATACATTTTTCCATAACCATTATTTTTTCCCTGAAAATATAATTGGTAAATGGATCTTATTAGATCGGTACTTCCCTCTGTGACACTTCAAGGGAACGTAAACTAAGTGGGGAGGAGAACAAAGCAAATACGTTTCAATAGAATCGTCGGAAAACAATCTGTCCACGTATGCTGTTGTCAGAATCATTCATTGGGCATAGCTTGTTAAACGAGACCGCTGAAACAAAAGGCAATCGTCAGCGTCAAGCGAAAAAGCGCTTAAACCGTCCCAACAAGGTCCTTATTGTGTGTCGTTTGTTGTGCCAGTAAAAAGTGTCGCTTATGTCGATTGGTCAAGGTCGATAGTTGGATGTGGGGGTGCACCTGGCTTCACATGCAGCACGTGCCGGCGGCGACACTAATCGGTCAGCCGCAGAGAGCGGAATCCCTCAGATTGCGGTGGCGCGTCACGTCTCTCCACATATGCATACTAGTTGCTACTGTGAGTAGCAGAAAGTTGAGATTTCTACTCATATTTACTGTCGCACTGTGAAGTTTTTTCACGTGCATATCGTATTTCGTTAGTAACTCTTTGCACTTCATCATATCCTTAAACCGAAGATCGAATATGTTCGACACACACCAAACAATACGACTGGCTTAATGGAACAGTGGTTAGTGACCCTGGTTGGCGGTTCTAAGAGTCGTGGTTTCGATTTCCACTCGGAACAAATATTTGTGTGATGAATATTGGTGTTCGTTCCGTGTCTGGGTGTGATTATGTATTTAAGTATGTAAAAAATACCAAGACATGTATATCAGTCTCTGACAACCATAGTACAAGCTTAATTTGGGGTCAGATGACCGTGTGTGGGAATGTCTCAGAAATGTATTATTTATTTATTAACTAGTAGCCCGCCCTCGCTTCGCTTCGGATAAATTTTACATACAAACCTTCCTTAAGAATCATTCTATCTATTAAAAAAACCACATCAAAATCCGTTGCGTAGTTTTAAAGATCTAAGCATACATACGGACATACAGCGAAAGCGACTTTGTTTTATACTATGTATTGATAAACCATACGACAGAAGCTAGGTTCAATTGACAAGGAGACCAAATATACTTACAACGTAAATACGATGAAGAAATCAAATTTTCCGACCGATTTACCACAGCCAACCTAACTACAAACTGAGTAGGTTCTTTACAGCAACTCTCACCAGGTCCGTTCTGGGACTCGAACCTTGGACTTCTCGGTGTACAGACCAACAAGGTACCGTTGATAGCAGTGTCACGCCAAACGTGCCAAACACAGACTCGCCGCAGCGGGCTGTGGCGGGCCGCAACCACGCCCCTGGCCGCATACTATAGGGACACACAGATAATAATAAATATATGTATTATTAATAAATAAATGAAATTATTATTTTCATGCACATTTAACTAGTGACTAAATATAAGCACTTAAATAAATAGTATCTACTTTTGTATCATGTGTATTTATTAAAAAAATGGGCAAGTGCAAGTCGAGCTCGCGCACGAAAGGTTCCGTAACAATTATGTTTAAAAAAATACAACAGTAGGGGGGACCCCCTACAATAAACGTGTTTTTTTTAAATTTCTTTCCCTTAATATCTTTATCTTTTTTTAGTATTTGTTGTTATAGCGCAGCGGAAATACATCCTTTGTGAAAATTTCAGCTTTCTAGCTTATGTTTATGAGATACAGCTTGAAGACAGACAGACGGATAGATGGACGGTGGCTTGGTAATAGGGTCCCATTATTACCTTTTAGGTACTGCAGAATGTATCTATATAAATAGAAACTACTTACGATCCCCTCAATAAATGATCCCACAAACAAATGTATAACTGGCTCAATTACAACTTTACAAATAAGCCAAATTAAACAAAAACTCATTACGCAGTTGATTGACGCATAGTTTTGGTCCATCTATGACATTTGTATACGTAAAAGGTACACAGAATATTAATTGGAAGCGCTGTATCGATGTTGATGAATTACGCGAAAACATTTAATTCAATCACGGGCGCTGTGTTTTTGTGCCACCAACTGCGACACCCACACCGCATCAAGCCTTACTATTGAAAAGCAGTCAAAAAGGCTTGAAATTTTAATATATATTACTTAACGGATGAACACAGATTATCCCATTAGTTGATGTTTCACAGCTATTGAAATAAATCTTTGCAGTAAATTTTAAAAGCAATTCAATTACATTTATGATTTATATTGGTGGTTTGTGAATTGGTTTTCATTAATTTTGATTTAAACTTTAAACGCTTGTAGACATTTTATTGAAGAATTAAATATAGTATTACATTTTATTACATAATAATGAATTGATAATTTTAAATACCATGAATTCTGTCCTAGAATGCCGAGTTGCTAACATTTCCTAACAATCGCTCCAAATACCTGAAGGCAGGAAGTAGGAACTCATACACACGTCCCTTATGAAATCGCTCACAAATTGAGAGGCAACAATCCCGGCGGTCCGTACCGAACGCCGCAGTCCGCACATCTATTGTGCTGCGGCGGGCATTAGAGTGGACGCTGCCCGCTGCGGGAATCCACAAAGAAACCGCAAACAGTATCAGAATTGAAAATCAAAAAGTCGGAACGGTGGTGCGACGCGAAGACGGAAATTCGCCAACTGGCGTGGGCGGGCGGCAAAAAGTTTCCCGGGCGGATTCCGGGCGGATTCTTGCCGTGTCCGGCCGGGCCTCACCTCGCCAACACAATGGCGCGTGATTGCGGCTGCACCTGCATAAATCACCCTCGTTATGCGCCGACGCAAATCATATGCTCTAGCGTTTTATCGCAATGCAACACTTACGTGGGAACAGCATTAGCGCTGCGTGTTTAATGTCCTGGGACTCGAGAGGTCCAAATTGCTCGCGTGCGATTGCGGACCTGCGCATGACGTGTTCTTTTGCATTGTCTGCTTTTACTGTTTGCTTGCATTAAACTATTCTGACGTTTTTTCGAAGTTTCGTTTGTCAATTGTGGCCAACTCAAAAAAAAATTGCTGTGTATTATACGCTTCGTCGTACGAACGTTCTTTTTGGGGCAAACATTATTAATAGCGATGCAACAGTATCATCTGCGTAAATAAAATTATATGTAATTAGTTCACGTAAAGTATTGCGTGATGGAAATTGTATCGAAACTAATGAACAACCTCACAATTCTGCCACTTAAGGCGCTATTTAGAATCTCGGCCTCTCCATGCCGGCGATCTATCTATCGATCTAGCGATTCTTGGCATGTCACATCAGATTAAGAATTGATTGGCAGCATGATATTGGCTGCAGTTATTTCTGCAGTCCTAATACCCAGTCAATTTTCTACTGAAGCCCGCCCATCAACCGTCGCTTACACCGCACGGTCACTTCACAGATTGCCTCAAGAAATCTTAGATAATGCGTTACGTCCGTTCCGCGGCCATTCATCCGAGCCGATCGATCGGCAGCCCTCGTTGTTACTGCCGTTAATTCCAGACAAATTATGTATCTGTTATAGGCAATGTGTATAATGCAGGCATTCTATACAATGCCTAGGAAATGTATAGAATGCCGAGGTTGCTTAGGCAATGTATGAAATGATACTCAATGTTTGAAGTATTTCACACTTTACCTAGGAAATGTATAGAATACCTAGGCATTGTATAGAATGCCGGTTGAAGCTTAGGTAATGTATTTAATCGATTTGTCTTCTCCGTAATTTGGTTAGTTAGATAGGTACCTACTGATCTTTTGAGAGCTTATCCTAATTTTAACTGTCACAAGCAGATAGCGCTGATTAAACATATTGCATTTTATCGGTTGGTATGCCGTGTTTTTTGCGTATTGAGCGTTTGTCACATAGGAGTTCTAGGACAAACTAGTTTGGCCTAAGCTAAACTAGTTTTTCCGTCACAGGTATATATGGGTGGTTTAAAAAATTTTTACACGTATAGGACTTTTTTTTAACTCAGTCTAGGGTGCCAGGAAGTCCTGAGCTCGCAAGTACTACATAGTTTATCCAAGGCTAAACGAGTTTGTCCGGAAACATCTAAATACACCGTGAAATTTGAGTGGTTGTTTTCCCGTGGCAGAACGATTTGCCTTTAGTAATACTATCGAATCATGCAAATTATTCCTAGAAAAAAAAATTTTTTTTTTCGATTTTTCAAAATAATAATTTTCCAACTCGAAAACGAGAAAAGCTATCGTGTTTTTTTAAGATGTGACGTATTCAGGTACTGCTTGCCGCATGAAATCGATGCTTAAAGCTAAAGAAGCTCTACGCCCCAAGTCATAAAGCGGTTCGAACGTGCTTTTGAGTTTCGGTTAAACCTTTCGTAAAAGCGCCATTTATTGATTATAATAATAAAGAACTGCACAAATCTATTGTGCTACTAAGATACAATGATTTTACTGCGGGAAAACAACCACTAAAATTTCACGGTGTATATAAAAGGAGAATCTGACTGACTGATTGACTGACTAAAATTAGTCTTTATGGGTCTACACACGATATTAGGAGTAGCAAATTACATAGCTACTTACTGCCCGACGTTTCGACTGGGTTACACCAATCGTGGTCGCGAGCGACCAATAAGTCTAATTTTAGTGTAATGGAACGCGAAAGTCTAAAATCTGATTGACTAACTGACTGACATATCGACGCACAAATATTTAGAAAAACGGAAAAAATTCAACTGCCTCACCGCGGCTCGGGGATTCGAACACCCGTCCTTCCGGGAATCGCGCCCAGACGTGCATTACCATCACACCAGACCAATATACCGAGGTTAAGGTTAATTAATTGTCTGAATAATAAACAAATAAAAATGTTTAAGGTGGTCGTTCATTATACACATTACCTGATGCACTTCGGGCATTTTATACAATACCTAGGCAATGTGTGAAATTAATCGTATTATACACATTGCCTGAACGTTTTAGGCATTGTATAGAATACCTAGGTAATCTATACAATACCGGATTATACACATTGCCTATAACATATCGACCATTGAAGTTATATTTATACGTATAGAAGCGACTATAAGGAACATTTGTTACACAAAAGGCAGTGGCAGCTCATTGACACAATAACTCGGAACACGCAGTCACACACACTTTTTTGGACTTCCGGCAACAATTGATGAGGCAAAAAATAGTTTGCGGTAGTAATAAATTAATGTGTGGAAGTTATAGGATTGCCTGATAAACTGGTGGCTTTGATAAATACAAATTATGTTTTATCTTTCACGACTATGTACTTAAAATCATAGCGCTATGCCATGTAACGTTAAGCAGTATTTTGTGGAAATGCTAGTGGCTCTGAAATTGAATTGTTTTATAAAACATATCGAACGGTAAGAGAGTTTATAGTGAATAAAGCTGTATTGCACTCTTCATATTTATTGTACACATTTTAATGGAAACTTTATCTTAAGTATATCTTGTAGTTATCTGAGATAATACATCATATATCAAGCTATCATGCGTACAAACATAACACGCGACATTGTCTCCACGAGCAATGTAAACGCACTTTCCAAATTTCTCACGGGAACGCGAAAAACACGACATGATCGCCCCTCTCACAATATCATCCGTAAACAATGTACCGTCAACAAGACCTCGCCGCCCCGTTACCAAGTCTAACAGTTCCAAACTCCATTCACGTAAAGAATGCCTATTTTATACTGTAATCGCGTCGGACACGTCAAAGCACTCTGTCCAACTACACTATTGTGCACTGGACATATTTACGAGTCTTTATCGAAGCGCCCGTCTATACTTGGGAGTAATGTGGTCTCATAAACCAGCGGACGACAGGCAGGCCACTCTGTAAGCGCTCGATTAAAATGCCTATGCGCCACTCGCAAACACATTGGCACTTTCAATGCAATTTGTGACTGGCAAAGGAATCCTTTTAGCGCGGCATGTGGTCAAACAATGGAACGCTAAAACTACGTGTAGTGCAACGGACTACGAGAAAATGTTTATTGGATCCATATTAAGATACCTTACGTTACGGATGATGTTGTCAGCTGATTCCAACATCGGCTGATCTCCTTCCCTTTGTCTCATGCATGCATCCTGTATTTTTGTTATGTTTTTATTTATGTTAAAATTTGTAATATGAGACAATAAATGTATCCTTATCCTTCTGTTTATTTCATACGAAAAATTATTTATATACCCTACCTATCAATATACCATCAAAAGCATGTCAATGTTGAAACTAAATTTGTGCTTATAAAATTACATATGCGGCCAAATGCACCATCTACCTTCTCTATCATAGTCTTTGCCTGTTTATCTGTAACATTATTAAGCTCCCATGTCGCCCTATCTCATATTCTTTAATCGATAAGGTCTAAGCCACCTATTGTAATTAAACGCCGATAAAATCGACATTGCACCGCGTATCGGGTCGTATCGGCGATATGCCAGGGCCGGATCGGGGTCCCTAAAGCATTTCCCGCCTTTAATTTTATTATTTTAAAAATTTACATTAAAGTTTGTTAATAAAATAAAAATACATAAATCAGTGTGACCGTAAAATTAATACTCTTGTAATAAGAAGTAATACCGAACTAGCAAACAAATCGACAAGACAAAGTTTCTAATCAAGTTTATTATTAAAGGCGCCAAATCATTTTATCATTGAACTATTAACTTGTCATTTTGCCTTTCTTATCCAATAACGTTCAACTTTTAAATGTTTCCAAAGACAGGAGCCTCTTTAATAAGATGAATCCAACAATTTTACAGTGTCTCTCTTAAATATATGAAAAAGTCCAACAATTTTACAGTGTTAAATATATCGATAGATCGTAAATATAAAGATAGATCCGTCAATTTTCCCGTCCCAATTTCTCTTTCTCCAAAGGCTAAGTAGCCTACACCCGGCCCTGTCCGGCCTGGGTGGCCGACCACCCCTGCGCAAGCGCACCCGAATTAAGCGCCGTGTTAATGGTGATGGGACAATGGAGTGGACGTGTCGCGTGCGAGCTTACAACACCGGAGCTTTCTATGGGAAAATTGACTGGTTATAAAGCTCCGTTTAACGGAACCGATAAGATGGTACTATAGACATTTGTGAGCTATGATAGAACCGTTGGTCATGGTTAATGAGTATGGTGACGGTAATTAATAAGACTGGCTTCATTTGTTAGCAATTACTCGGATATTATAGTTAATTTATTTAACTTTATAAGTATTAGAACCAACAGGGTAACCAAGGTCTACTAACAGTTGATAGAAAAAAGCTTAAATAGCTGTGTTAATATGTTGTTTGCTTTTTTCAATTTAGTTGTTAAAAATTAAATTGAATAAAACAAATGACATTCCAGATTTATTATTGTGAATAAGTGAGTGTACGTATAATTTTGGACATGATTTTAATTCTCATTTATTATTGTTTCAGGTAAGTGTCTGCACTAGTCCACCCGATCAGCGCAAATATCAAGTAAATACTGTACTTAAGATATACACGAGCGTCATTACAAACGCTTATCAACTTACCAGTTCTGACCAGGTCTTTCACGGCGTAGTTTATAGTCTGCGGAGATAAGTATCACAGAACTAGGTCGGGACCACCCATCCTGGCGTTGCCCGCGGCCGCGACGCTGATCCCAACGGTTCTCTTTGGCCGTCACAATCGCCTCATCATTATATTGGCGGGATTTCTCATGCCGCACTTTCCCGTTTTCTCTTTATCCTGTGTTTATAAGGAGTGATTTCTATAATCCACCTCCTTATGGCACTGCCTCACTATGTTGATGCGTGCTGTGCTATAATGTTGGTTTCCTATAATGTGACCGACCGATTTACCGTAGGACATGTTATATTGCACAAGTGTGCACATTCTGTTTCCTTAGAAGTTTATTCAAAGTTAAAGTCTTGACTCCGAGATGAGGTATTTCGTAAGGAAAATATTTTGGTTAAACGAAACAGCGTTCCTATATCTCGTTTTCAAATTTCCTAAAATTTTATATCTAGATTGAATAATCTAGTGGCAATATTTCCAATGTCAATTTTAAATGACAAATGTTGGCTATTGGTTTCTACTTTCATAATAGTAAACTTCTTGATATTTTAACTTCAAGTCAGGATAATGTATATTAACTGTTGTTTACGTTCCTAATATATCTCCAGCGTCTTATTTCGTACCGGCCCGCGGGTGGCTTAGCCATGATCCCGGATTGAGCCGAGCTGGTAATCACAGGAGTGATTACCTTTTGACCTCCGCTCCCCACAAGGGACCGAGATCACTTTGGATCAATATGAGGAATCTACAGTTATCTTTACGTGCAGGTTGCCTGGTGATCCGCCTAGTTAATCAATGGATTAGATAGGAATAAATTCAGACGAGTTAATGGATTCTTTCTTTATGTTCATATAATGAGGGTTAACGCGTATGAGAAATTGACTAGATGGCAATACGTAGGCGCGAGGTCCAACTGCAGCGTGATTGGTTATTTTTGACGTGACATTGACAGACATGTCAATATTTACCAATCATGCTGCAGTTGGACCTCACGCCTACGTATTGCCATCTAGTGAATTTCTCACACGCGATAGCCCCCATTGATTGTAACGCAATGCGGGTTCGATTTCCGCCGGAAGCAAACATCAAAGTAAAATATTGAGTTTGTTTAGTGTTTGAGCGGGTTTATTTACGTGTTCACGTATTCAATTTATAATGGCACTGTCGGTTTATGTAGATCCGTTACAGATGTTTTAGATTATTTTCTCAAAATAAGAGAGGATTATATGTACTTTCTTGTATTTCTGATCACAGTTTAACTAGTATATATTTTTTTCCTTACTGACTTACGATGATTCTTGGAGTAGCCTCGTCAAAGATGGCTCTCACTCATAACAATAGCATAATTTCGTTTAAAAAATCCTTACAAATATTATAAATCCGAAAGTAACTCTGTCTGTCTGTCCGTTTGTCTGTTACGCTTTCACGCATAGAGTACTGAACCGATTTAAATGAAATTTGGTACAGATATAGCCCAGACCCTAGGAAAGGATATAGGCTACTTTTTAACCGACCGCGCTATAAAGAAGTAATGTTTTTTACCCGTTAAACGTCTCTACGCGGACGAAGTCGCGGACGGAAACCTAGTACTTTATATGCAGACGATAACAGTCTAAGCTTTTTCCACCTACCTCCTCTAAGCTTTTACGCACATGTTTAGATCAAAAACGAATTTCCAATCTCTCTCGCGTGTTCGGATTACAACTTCACTCGTCAAAATAAACAATTACCATAAGATAGGCTCAAGGGATTGCGTCGCGGATCATTTGGGCCCGCATAATGAGACGGCTCGGCACAAGGGCCATTCCTGCCGAAGAAACACTCCCAGTGACACTTACAGTTAAATGTTATCGCTTCAACTGCTAACTGCGCCCTTTGACCGCAGTCGAAAGGGTTGCAGCGAACCTGTGTGCTTAATTCTAACGCAAGGGACGTAAATGTGAAGTGCGGGATACAATCAGCGCCTCTGGAGGCCAACGTGCACAACTCAATACATCGCGTGCGTTTGGAGTCAAAATCGTCAACAATTTTTTCCTGAATACGAAGATGGCTTGGAGAAGTCTGGTCATCATCATACGACAAGGGGAGCGAATAGCTCTCGTCCATATTAAAATTAGTTATAACAACTAATACTATAGAAATATACCGTCTAGTGGTTGTGCTACTTAGATACCATCTTGACTAGGTCCAATTCAACCAATCGTTATAAATCAAAAGTGGTTGCCACATTGCTTACGTTTATTTCCAGAGTAGACTCAAAATTCAAAGTAAAAAAATTGGATTAAACACTAGTGAACTAGTCGGTGTTTGTTCCGTGTCTGGGTGTATTATTGATATATTTTTATTTATTTGTGTATCAATTTCGTTTCTGATATCCGTAATACAAGTGCTTAAGCTACCTACTTACCTCGAGATCAGGTCTATGTGATTTTGTGAAGTATTTATTTATTAGTGAAACAAGCACATGATTTCGCGCAAAGTTCTTTGCTATTCAATATGAACCATGTACTCATGATTATTCCACTGTTATCTATTACACTGTGTCTTTGCTGAGGCCCGTAGTCATTATGCGGAATGGAACATAATTACTCTCTTGGCGCAATTAATGAAGTGCGTACCGATTGGTACACTCACTCTCATTGTTAATGATTAACTGTATCCACTTGGAGAGCCCTTAAGAGTCCTTGCTAGATACGAGTTATTCCTCTGGCTTCTTTACTTGGAGCAAAATTATCAACTTTTTTTATCTCACAATATGAACTTGACACATTTCTTACTTACATACTTACTTTGACTGACTCAGTGGAACAGTGGTTAGTGACCAAGAATACTTATACCTACTCGGTTCCAAGATTCGTTCGTTTTCGATTTTGGTTCGAATCCCACAGGGTACAAATATTTGTGTGACGAACATTGGTGTTTGTTATGTGTCTGGGTGTGTTATGTTATATATTTTGGTATATTTGTGTATCCGTTGTTGATTCTGATATCCGTAACATAAGTGTTTAAGCATCTTACCGCGGGATCAGATCAATGTATTTGATATTGTGCAACATTTATTTATTTTCATAAAACTACTTCTGATCCAATGAAGTACTAAAACGAATTAATATTCCGTCCTTACCTTTTGACATTTATTTAGCAAGACATCTACAATGATCGCCTTTATTTGGCTGTTAAATATAGTTAAAATGTAGGATATCTGTATTTTATTGTAATAATTATAAAAGCCCAGACCGGAGCGACGCGACTAAAGGCATTTCTTTGGCTGTAACTAACTAGTTGAATTATTTGCGCTTTCGTGGTTCGACTCGCCTAGGTATTTCATATTTATTTAATATTCGCAATTCAGACTCAGCATAAATTCCACTGTCTTCGTATCATAATATCTAAATTATTCCAACTTAAAAGCATCTGCTTGCTCTTAATTCCAAATTCTGTTTCACGAATAGCACGTTTCAATTTATAATTTCGGCAATATTTACAAATTAAACTTGTTAATTAAACTCGCAAACAAACTTTTTGCTCCAACAAACGGAAATTCTAAACGGGCGTAGGTACAGTATCGATATAATTGTCTAAATCGATTCCCGCCACCGAATACCCGGCATTTCCTTGCGAAGTATCTTAATTGCGGCTAATTGCAAGAAAAGCCCTCCCATTAGAGCCCTCCTCGCGAAGAGTAAACGAATTACTAGACACGTACCTCGGGAAGGCGGTAAATTCATTTTAAAACACCCGTTCGCTCAGGTGGAAAAAGCGGCTCCTAAGTAGAATAGATTAAAGTCGCTCAAGGCGTGAAAGCCAACACTCCGCTCGCCCGGGAGCCCATTTAACGACACACTACACTATAAACATTGTTTGCTTTAAAAATTCCTGGTCCACTCTGAGGTTTTCGCGTTTAAAGTCTCAATAAATTTGATAGCTAGCTTAGTGGCACGCCGGAATTATTTGTGTAGAGTGTGATCCAATAAACACAAATAGTTAAACTAAAAAAATAAGATAAAAATTATTTATAAAAACCAACTCGCAAACGAATTCCATTGAGGTTCGAATTTGAATATGTTATATCCATTCGAATACGCGTTTAGCACTGCTGGCTGTATATAGGTTTGTCACAGCTTTAGCGTTTACTAAAAAAGATAACGTTCCTATTCGATTTTCAAATCATGAAAATAAATCGTTGTTTCTTTTCAATGTTTACGCCGTTCCAGCCAGCATTTAATAAAAACTAGTGGTCCCGGCGAATTTCATACCGCCAATATTATAAACCTTCCCTGGACTACGACAAACATTTTAAAACCAAAATAACTTAAATAGGTCCGGGCGTTCTCGAGTTTTATTCAGACTAACAAACGGCAATTCATTTTTATTTATAAGATAACAGTCTAATAAAAATCTTAATGCAAAACTCTCGTTCCAAGAGCACTTTGAGGTTCATTTAGCTCCATTTCCAGCCATCTGCGTTTAGTTAATGCTACGTAACATAGCGACCAGTTAAAATACCGGTTAATTTACCAACTCATTAGCAGCAACGGAAGGCGGCACATCCAAGAAGGCTTAGGCGTGTAGACTGCTATCGAGATAAAGTCGTGTTCTACTGTATGCGGGTTCCTCAGTGTCCCTCAGTCATGTCCGTACGTGCGTTTAGTTTCCGCTCCGTGAATAGCGCCATTAAAGGCAGGTGTAGCAGAAATGTTTTCGAGATGTTTAGTTTTATTTTTGCCGTATTCGCCTTTCAGTGTGGGTTAGTAGCTCTTTTGATGCTAGTGATTAGGTCTTATTTTATACATGGCCCGTAATTTATCGTGGACATAATTTAATGGTATTCATTTGGCCTACATATTTTAGTGGACACACAATTTTCCTTTTGATACTGACCTTTTTATTTTTAGTAGTAAAATTAAGGTTGAAACAGCTATAGAACCCTAATAATAGAGTCAAAACCAGGACTAAATAAACATGATTAACTTTGGTTACTTGAACTAATAATTTGATTTGTTCTAGTTTTAAATTACTGCTTATTTTTACGGCGTTCAACCAACAAGACTACTTGCTAAGTATCCCTTAAAACCATCATTAAGTCCAATCGCCATGCACTTAGCACGGAGGTATCTAAAAAAATCACTCTCAAATGGGACCGGAGTCACTTCGCTAATAAAATTAGCCCGCACGCGCCAGGCCATCGCAGCGCCATCTGCATACTGGACCGTCTAACTACCAATCCCGGGCTAACTCGCTTAGTTAGCCCTCAATTGAGAGCGCTTGATGTTACGGAATTACACTTTTGCGAATCACTTATTACTTAACTAGGTACGTCCGGCGGGAAGCCTCTAATTTGTTTAATCTAATTTGGAGACGGAAAATAAAGATTTGCGGTGAAGGTAGAGACTAGTTCAACCCACGTGCAGTTTAATGGAAGTGTCCATTGGAGCAATTAGTAGCACGCTTAGCAGAATTGCGATAAGTTAATTATGATATATTACGGCTGATTTACAGGAGCCTTCAACTATTTATGACCTTAACTGGGTGACGATAACCAATCATTGACAATAACATGATATCTCAATCAAATTATGTAATTATTTATAGAATACAGAACACAAAGAAAAATATGAAAGGCTTTAAAATAACCATTTGTATATTTATGTAAATTCGGAACGTTATTGTGATACTAAAACAAAAAGCGCTACTCACACAATTCAGACCTTCTAATACAATCCCAGCGAAACTTTAATAAAAGTCTTCATAGACTGACACACAAGTAGACAGAATCCCATTCACCCCAGTCAATATTTCGTCAGCGGAATAATAACAACTTCATAAGTACTCCGCGGAATTGGAAAGTCGATCAAAGTTGGTGTTGATTTGGCAGAAAGTGTCACGCGCTGAAAGCACTTTGGCTAAACACATAGGTTTTATGCGCGCCGGGAGGCGCCGTATTGCGAAGGCGTAAGGCGCAAAAATCAGACGCTGTCAAGCATAAATATGGGATTGAAGAAGCGACGGCGCGAACTTACCGCCACTGGATGAGACACAAAAAAACCTTTTTTCAATATCATAGGTGAAAGACGTATACTGCTGATCAAATTAGGGGTTTCGCTCTTCCCGCAAAACCAACGATGATGTCAACGCTACTCCAAGCCACCATTAAGCATTTATAAAAAGAACTCCTGTATATTTCTCACATCAATGATCGTATGATAAGTCAGTGACTCATGCAACATTACTGCAAGGAGGAATTAATAGGTACTAAACTAATTTATCTGCGATACCGTTCACGTAAATGACAAATCTTTTTAATATAAAGTAGTTTTATTTCGTCGCGTACATAAGAATTACCGCTTCTTTTTTGTCTTAGACATACCAAAGACGATACATAAACATATACGTAATTAGCCTAAAATCTAGAATTTTTATGTCATTTAATACATCTGCCATACTCCACAAAGTTCAATGATGAATGATGAATCCGAAGAAATTACGATTGCTAATTTCCCAGACCTAACTTCTGCCATTTCCAGTCTTCTCTACACCCTTCGCTAGAAAGAGGCAGCCGACGAAAGTGAGTGAATCGCGCGTGAACGGGAACTCCCATGGTTTTGATGAATCGCCCGTAATGTGAGCGCTCGAGCGGTTTCCTTTACAAGTTTCGAGCGAAAACATAATAATACCTGCTGCGATATATAATCCCTAACTACGGAGCTTTTATAAATAGAACAACATTTCTTGGAAATCTTTGATATCGCTACTTTTGACAGAATTAGCTACATAGCTATGTATTCCTACGATGTTTATCTCTTCGATAAAGTCAGAGACAATGTATTTACTATACTGTGACATTCATATAAATTCAATTAAACATTCCTATTGACTTAAATTCAGAGGAGGTAATATCCAATACCAATCACTATGCAAAATATGTAACATTACGATACATTAGACTGATAATGTACACAACGGGCTTATGTTACCCGATTGAAACGCAATTTAGGCATCAGAGCAAAATGCCATCCATTGATTTGTCATTCCAATTACCTAATAAACAGGTAATGCAAATTGAAATCAGAGGTGAACTAATAGAGTTGCCTGACAAGCCGCGGCTATGGAGGACTTTGTGCGACGGACACACAGACTGAACACAATTTGGTATACGGGGCCGCTATACACCGTATACACGGTTGTCTGGGGTTGTTTGCTTGTCCCTGTGCTGGGGGTAAACGCACAATATTGCGTTTGCGTTGGGAAAAAGTTGTTATGATGCGCTCAGGGCAACGGAGTCTGCCTGTTTAACTGTAGGTATCTCGGATGGTTGTACCGAAATACCTAACGTTGAAGCTCTACCAGGTATCGAACCCGGGAGTATAAGCGTTGGAAATTAGGCAGTATACGGAGTTTAAATAAGACGCACGATAAGAAAGCAAAAATGTAGAATTTACTATTAAGTTACACTGTTACAAATTAACTAGAATAAATAGAGATAAAATTATACAACAAAAGTAAAGCTTAGCGCGACAGCAATTAGGCAATAAGTTTAGTGTTAAGCAAGAGCGGGCAAGAAGCTAAGTGGTGCTCCGATGCGGTGCGTCCGTTTATATTGACGCGACGGAGAGCCCCGCGGAGTAGGAGCGCCCGCGCCGCCATTGCTGCGCCGGAGTCGTCCGCGATGAGGGCGGCGCTGGCGCGGCCGCTGTCCAGTAGCGTCGCGCCGTTGGCGGCCATTGTGGCGCTTGATCGGAGAACAATAGGCGCTGGCCTATTGTGACGTCATATCGTACGATAGTGGCGTGATCTCTGCTTGCCGTAATTCATAAGCAGTAGAGGTTGCGTTAGCGTATACCGCTACACCACTCCCCCGCCGAGACCGTAGCTACGGTCGATAGTAGTCAGGGAATCGTACTGTGCGCCCACTTCTTGTTCTTGTGCGAAGTTGGTCTTGTATAGTTGGCTGTGCTGTTGAGACAGGTGTAGACGATGGCAGGCTCTCTTCGTGATCTGTAATGTAGGCGGGTTTAAGTCGATCGATTGAAACGGTAAGTGTTTTACCTTTGACTTCGATGTCAAAAGTTTTTGAGCTGCGACTTAAAACTTTGTATGGGCCTGCGTAGGGTGGTTGCAATGATGTACACGCAGGGCCTTCACGTAAGAATACATGACTAGTAGTTTTTAAGTCCTTAGGTATGAAGAAAGTGCGACTTCCGTGCCTAGATGTGGGAGTCGGTGTAAGTTTCGTCATGTAATTTTTGAGCCTACATGCGAAATCTGTAATATCTATAGGGCCACTAGGTGAAGGCTGAAGAAACTGTCCAGGTAAACGAAGGGGTTCTCCGTAGACTAGTTCCGCTGCGGTGGATTTCAGGTCTTCTTTCCATGCGCTGCGAAGACCTAAGAGTACTAAAGGTAATACCTCTGTCCATTGTGGGTTTCTGTGGCACATTATAGCGGCTTTGAGCTGTCTGTGTAGCCTTTCGACTAGGCCGTTCGCTGCTGGGTGGTATGCGGTGGTCGTGTGATGTTTGGCACCTATCAGAGTAGCTATTCTTTTAAATAGCTGTGACTCAAACTGCCGACCTCTATCAGTCGTGATGTGTTCTGGGGACCCAAACCTGGCGATCCATCCGGTCACGAAGGCAGCGGCACAGGACTCTGCAGTAATGTCTTGAAGAGGATACGCCTCGGGCCAACGCGTGAAGCGGTCGACTATGGTAAGACAGTACCTGTATCCGTGTGAATGAGGTAATGGGCCCACTATATCCATATGTAGGTGCCTGAATCGTGCTGATGGTAAGGAAAATGTCGCTAGCGGTGATGAAGTATGTCGCGATATCTTGCTTCGCTGACATTGTTCGCACTGTCGAGCCCACTGTCGACAGTCTCTTCTTATTCCCGGCCATACGAACCTTTGCGTTACTAAGCGAACAGTAGCTTTTGTTCCAGGATGGCTAAGATTATGTAACATATTAAATACCGTTTGACGAAATTTTTTCGTAACAAACGGTCTCGGTGTCGGTGATGAAGTGTCACAGTACACTTCAACGTCGTAGCTGGACGGCTTTATCTTTTCGAGCTTTAGACTAGATCCATCTATAAGCAGCTCTCGCAGTTCTACGTCTGTCGCTTGATCTTCAGCCAGAGAGTGGTAGTCGATGGGCGCTGCGACTTCTTCTATACGTGACAGGCTGTCTGCGACTACATTGTCTTTCCCAGGCACGTAGCGGATGTCAGTACTAAACTGACTTATAAAGTCTAGGTACCTGAATTGGCGAGGCGAGCACTGATCTCGGCGTGAGCTGAAGGCGAACGTTAATGGTTTGTGATCAGTGAAGATCACAAAATGTCTTGCCTCGACCATATAACGAAAATGCCTTATAGCGTCATATATAGCTAGCAATTCCCTGTCATAGGGGCTATACTTTTTCTGCGATGGACTGAGTTTCCGTGAGAAAAATGCGAGAGGTTCCCACGTATTTCCTTTCTTTTGTTGAAGTACAGCTCCTATTGCGGTGTCGGAAGCGTCCGATTGGATTGACAACTCCGCTGTCATCTCGGGGTAAGAAGTGTGGCCTGGGCTAGGGATACCTTACATGTATTAAAAGCTTCCAAGAGGTGTGGCGTCATGTTGACAGGATGTGATCCTTTTGTCTTAGGTCCAGCCAAAAGCTCGTTGAGAGGTGCTTGAACAGATGCGGTGCCTGGCATGAATCTTCTGTAGAAATTTAGCATACCTAGGAAACGCCTAAGTTCCTTGATTGTCTTCGGTAGCGGATAGTCCTGGACTGCTTGAACCTTGGCTTGCGGTGGTTTAATTCCCGCTGCCGTAACCGTGTAACCGAGAAATGTAACTTGTTCCTTACCAAGTACGCATTTTGAAACGTTTATTATAACGCCATAATCTGATAATCGCTGAAATAATAATCGTAGATGCTGCTGGTGCAAAGACGCCGATTCTGAGAAGACCAAAAATGTCATCAATGTAACCGTAGCAGAAGTCCAGGCCCCTAAGCGCCTCATCCATGAACCGTTGAAATGTTTGTGCCGCGTTGCGAAGTCCGAACGTCATGAATGGGAATTCAAAGAGGCCGAATGGCGTAGTGATTGCGGTCTTTTGTATCGTCCTCATGGACCCTGAGCTGATTGTAAGCTTTCACCAGATCAATTGTGGAGAAGAACTTCTTACCCGCCAGCTGGTAAGCGAAGTCCTGTATGTGTCGTACAGGGTATCTGTCCGGCACGGTGCGAGCATTTAGGCTCTATAATCCCCACAGGGCCGCCAGCCGTCGTCTTTCTTGCGCGCCAAATGTAAAGGAGAAGACCAAGAACTCTCCGACCTTCGTGCTGTTCCACTTTGCAACATTTCTTCAAATTCCTTCTTTTGCTATTTGAAGGCGGTCTGGATTAAGGCGACGTGGGCGGCTAGCGACTGGCGGTCCGGCAGTAGACCGTATATGATGGACAGTATTGTGTTTGTTAAGTAGGGCTTACCAGCAGGGCGAGTGATGTCCGGGAATTCTCGTATTATATCCAGGTATTCAGAATTACTAGGGTTCATTGTACGTACCGATGAGACACCTTGTAGATTGCGACGCGTAACATTCGCCGTTAATGAAGTTATCTCGTCGACCAATCTTTGGTTGCGGCAGTCTACTAGTAAACTATAAAAAGCTGAGTAAGTCGACGCCGATTATCGGTTTCGACACGTCAGCTATGGTGAAACGCCACTCGAATGCTCGACGCAGGCCTAAGTCTAAGGTCATATTAAGGTACCCGTATGTTGAAATAACCGTCCCATTAGCAGCGTACAGCTCGTATTTTGTCTTTGTGCGTGGCCCGTTTATACGTGAACGCGGGAATACGCACAAGTCAGATCCTGTATCTATGAGAAATTGTACCTTTGTTTTGCGGTCGGTTATAAACAAGCGGCCTGGTGATGCTGATGGGCAGACACTTTCGGCCACTAACGGCTGCCCTTGCCGTTTCCCGCCTTAAAGTTGCAGGGCGGAACGCATTTCTTCGCCTTGTGCCCGAAGCGGTAATGATACCAACAATGAGGATGATCTTCTGGTGGGTTCCTGCTACGCGAACTGGATCTTGATCGGCTATTGAACCTGTTATTACTGTAGTTACCATGCCGTGGTCGTGAGGTCCGGTGTTGGCTGAATCTCAGTGATTCCACTTGCCGAGTGAGTTCTGCTACTTGCTCTGTTAATGTAGTTAAAGCAGTACCTGGCGTTTCCGTGGGTGAACTGGCTACCTGTGCGACACTTGGTGGTGCGATGTCCTGTACGTGGTCAGCCAAGTCTGCCACGGCCTCAAGGGAGCTGTCTTTCTGTAATGCCACGATAGTTTGTAAATTAGACGGAAGTCGGCTTGCCCATATTGTTCGCATTAGATCAGTAGATACAGCTTGTCCTGCTAAACTTTGTAAATGCCTCAAAAATTGCGAAGGCTTCCTATCGCCTAACTCTTCGTGCATGAGCAACTGTTTAATCTTACGTTCTCTGGAGGTAGTAAGACGTTTAATAAGCTCAGCCTTCAGTTTTTCGTATTTATTACTAGACGGCGGAGATATAATAATATCTTTTACTTCTGAGGCATACTGGGGTTCTAGCTGTGTGCTCACGTAATAAAACTTAGTGGTGTCACTTGTAATATTAGACAAAAGAACTGACCTTCTACTTGGGAAAACCAGACCTCGGGCTCTTCTAGCCAAAACGGTGGCATCCTTACTGTAGGCGTGTGTGTCGGCGGATTCGTCGCCGCGTCGCATCCCCGCTCGGCCTCAGGCACTCGTTGTTTCTGCCGCGGCATTGTGTTGACATTTTGATCACCACTGTCGCTTCCGCTTCGGCCACCGGCTTGTTTACTGTCTCCGTAACGCTCCATTCTGTAAACTTGTGATTCCGATTAGTCTTCGATCTTCTTTGTTCGTGTTCGGGGTCACCAGTGTAGGTATCTCGGATGGTTGTACCGAAATACCTAACGTTGAAGCTCTACCAGGTATCGAACCCGGGAGTATAAGCGTTGGAAATTAGGCAGTATACGGAGTTTAAATAAGACGCACGATAAGAAAGCAAAAATGTAGAATTTACTATTAAGTTACACTGTTACAAATTAACTAGAATAAATAGAGATAAAATTATACAACAAAAGTAAAGCTTAGCGCGACAGCAATTAGGCAATAAGTTTAGTGTTAAGCAAGAGCGGGCAAGAAGCTAAGTGGTGCTCCGATGCGGTGCGTCCGTTTATATTGACGCGACGGAGAGCCCCGCGGAGTAGGGAGCGCCCGCGCCGCCATTGCTGCGCCGGAGTCGTCCGCGATGAGGGGGCGGCGCTTCGGCGCGGCCGCTGTCCAGTAGCGTCGCGCCGTTGGCGGCCATTGTGGCGCTTGACCGGAGAACAATAGGCGCTGGCCTATTGTGACGTCATATCGTACGATAGTGGCGTGATCTCTCTGCTTGCCGTAATTCATAAGCAGTAGAGGTTGCGTTAGCGTATACCGCTACATAACAATACGTATCTCAGACTGCTGGTGTTATATGTAAGGTACAATTGTATTGTGTGTATATTTGACTAAAAATGTAAATTTCAGAATTTAAATTGCTCTACACGATGTTAATTTAAATAACACATTTATTAAAGAATATCTGAAACCATAAATAAAACAGACGTGTATCTTACATAAAAACATTTCCTCTGTTTCATTTTAGCTGTCTGAAGATGTTTATTAAGACTTAACTTTAAGGAAGCTTTATTTCATTTCACATAATAATGCTCACAAAATCATTGCTCTCAAGGGAATGACTTTAATTAATCGCGATATAAAGAAGTACATTCCTTGCAAATAAACATTAGAAATTACCTCTGAGCGTCCTTCTTCAATTAGTATTTCCAGTCACGTTTTTACGTTCATAAGTAAATCAACATCTACCAAAAACGCGACTTGCATGCCCGGAAGTCATAATTCCGTTACCAAGGCAACATCCAGCCTGTAAAATTATCAACACACTCCCCCAAGATACGTACTCCATTGCACCAACAAACAATTGAAAACAAAACACGAGCTGAATCCGAATTGCCGACTCCCTGTTAACACAATTTAACCCGAACTAGCCTCGGAAATGCAGACTACGTTAAAATTATTACAGATTATTCCGTTAAATTAATTCTAGCTGAAGACAAATGCAAATCTCAAATTAAATCAGCTAATCCAATTTTGCCATCTAACCGGCGCGTTATCTCTAATATAGTCCAGGATAAATATGTATGCATCTGGGAATTAGCATTTTATCTCTTAGGCAATTTAATATTCATGTATACAGTGCAAGCGCATATCTGAGGCGCATATTGAATTAATTATGGGGGCATGCGACGGGCGGGGTGGGCCGCGCGATGACCGATGCAGCCATGCGTTTGGTGACTGCATTTTAGTAAACATGTGTAATAGTTTAAAATGTTTGAAGAATAGTAATGTTAAAAAGGAATTAAAAAAATATATATTACACAACATCACTCATCATTGATCTGATCCTTAAGTTGTAGCTTAAGTACTTTTGTTATGGATATCAGAATGTACATTGGATACATTAATATATTCAATAATACACCCAGAAACCGAAGAAACACCGATGTTTGACACAAAAATATTTGTTCAGGTTGGTAATCGAACCCACGCCTCTTAGAACTGTATGTAGTGAACCTGGGTAACTAACTACTGTTCCTAAATAACAATCAAAGTATATGTTTGTAAATAAAGTTATGTAGGGTAGGTTAGGTTGTATTTAAATATGGATCTAAAATAACATTCCTTTAATTAATAGCTAATTATTATAACGTTACGTGGCTCCAACAACCAATACGTCAATAATACTAGCAGTTTTCTATTTAAAAACGAAACCGAGAATTATTCTTTGCTTTACAAAGAAAAATTAGAGCCGTCCGCTCCCCGCAAGTCCGGTGATGATCACAAGCAACTCCAAGCCAGCATCGTAGTCAGTCAGGTAATATGAAGAAAACGATGACCGCTGATTACGTCACTTACCTACCCTAACGATTAACGAACCAAAGCGAACCTGTGAGTATATCAATATTAATTTTAAAACATCCGTTCTCGCTCCGAATCGGCCTACGGATACTTCCACAATGGGCTTTGTCTTTGCGGCATTAACCCATTAATAACATTAACAATGCGGTCCCAGCGGGTAGGTAATTGAACCGCTCCATCTGTTATCGTGCCTAATGAAATTGTCTGCGAAAACTAATTAAATATGTTTCGGCTAGATTTTGGCCGAGCCGTATTAGGTACTCGTAAAGAGTGACCGCGCGGTCAGGGGAGGGGAATAAAAGATTTCAATTTAATTTAGACATTTTTTTTTGCTTACAAGGTAATAGAACAATGTCGTGATCATCATCAGCCCATGTATATCCACTGTTGGGGCACGGGCCTACCCTAAATTAGGGCGATAAGGCCTTAGTCGACCACGCTGGCCAAATGCAGGTTGGTCGACTACACAACCTTAGAATTTCTTCGTAAGTGTGCAGGTTTCCTCGCGATGTTTTCCTTCACAGTTAAAGCGTCGAATAATCGTGTACATATGCATTTCAAATTTTAAAACACTTTGGTAGGTGGCGGGGAACAATATACCTATGTATTATTTACTGGGTGTTCAATATTTCTGTGAAAACGACGAGTGTTAAATCAGGTAGTCATTTCCTTTTGTATCGAATAACAAATATCGGACTCCCATGCGAAAACTAAACACGCCGAAAAGTTCATTCACCTCCACGGAGAAAAACAAAACAACTAATAAACGAAATGCGTTTAGACGCACGGTTACAATCTGCATAAGGATTCCAGGGAAAAAAGTTGTCGCGAGCGACGGCGCCGGCACACGACGGAATAAGAAAATGTTATTTTGCACATTCCCTCAAATTCGCGCTCAACGTAATCCCGGATTGGGGTACGCACTCGCACGATACATTCTCTAAATTGTCTCCATGAAGGCGCTATAATTTAAAAAGGCTGCCATTGCCAGAGGCGGACTTGAGCTCTCATTCCTGGGACGGCGCACAGAAATAACGTATTTCGACTGCTCTGTAATAATTCGTTGTTTCCAACGGGAAAACAGGACGACTCGTTGCTATGTTGAATTACAAAAGTTATAGACTCAAAGATACAACATAATCTCCTTACAAATATTTTTATCATCATATCTCTTTTGCCTCGTCTATTTCCTAGAAACTGTAATTTGCTGCTCTAGAGGGAAAAGCAACCGCGTTATAAATTTTTCAATTTATAACGTCCTTTTTAGCCGCTCTCTTGAGTCAATCTAATGTGTTTCTGCGAACTGAAACATTTCTCATGCCATTTGTAGATTGAAACTTCGAATTTATTTTATCGAAACCGAAAAGTTATCAACAAAATGAACTTCCCGCTGAATGAAATATCTTTAAGAGCGTCTTATCTCGATATTTTACCTAGAAATATCTTCGTCACCGAGGCGACATCAAATCAACGCGGCTCGGATAGCGGGGCCGATCATCTGCAAGAAACCTTAACAAGATTGCTCGTGCCTCAGAAACAGTCGGTGCACAGTAAACACAATAGACTCTGCAGGTCACTTCACACGAAATCAACTTGCAAAGGCGCTTCTGCAGGTGCATAGAACTCTAAGTCTGCTGTATTACAGCCTATATTTGTTTGTGGCGCTTGCATTTGACGCCGCACCGAGCAGTTCCAAGCTACCACCTCTGATTTCCCAGAGGTCACTGTTTTTAAAAATCCGCCCCAACGTTAAAAACGTGAAATGTTATACTTCTGAATTTTGAATTGCGAATTCTCTTATTCGAGTTTAGCGTCGGCTTTCTTTATTTTTGGGCTCCGCGAGACCATTAGCTGTCGGCGGTTCCGGCACTAGGAGTCTTGCTTGTTTTTCACTTGAACTTCCACGTTTATTAGCAACTGACCGTTTGTAAGCAGCGTTTTGCGAGACGTCTTTATTGAAATGAATGTGAACATTTGTTTTAAAGAGTACGAGAAATAGCGCTTTGTACTCGGGCTTCGTTTATTGTTTGGTATATTCACTCCAAAATTACCTTCGTCGGTTCTAAATGGAAATTAAACTAGAACGAACTTATTATGCTTTTAAATCCATGCAATTTTGTTTTTATTTTTGATACATAAGACGTTTTCGAACCTGAAAGCCCTTAACACGAGTTGCGTTCTCATTTTTTCTCTATTACGGCACACAATCGCGGCGGCATTGCTCATTTCGAATCCCAAACACATTTGTGTTGCGGATCGTACGACGAGCGCAATTCGGGCGGCATCGAGCGCGGAACACGACAACAACACTATTGACCCACATGCTGGATGCGTTCCAACATGTTCCCGATACGTGTTCCAGCGTTCCTGGGCCGACAAACTGCCGGTGGAAACGGTGGTATCATAACAAGCCAGCCAGTCAGGGAACATAACGCGGAGTAGGGAAGAAATGGAGAGCGAATATGTGTACGTACATAACTTGATGACATAATAAGGTTATAAAATGACAATACTTTTCTATAGACCACTGACTTACATTGCAATACAGACTTATGATCTTACTACATTTTTAATAATTATAAATCTATACAGGAAACCCCTAAGATTCTAAGTAGCGTAAGAAGCAAGGTTAGATACCAACTCAAAACACTCATACAAATATTGAATTTAAGCTACGCTTGAAAAATACCCTCCTACATACTGTTTTCATTATTGTCTGTTAGTGACTTAAAACATACAACATACTTATCAGCCTATTAATGAAACCGCTAAGAAAGACTCTTGTCACAAATTGAAAAGTCTATTACCAGCGTCTCACGCTTTGATTGGACAAAATTCACCAACTGCATCCAAACCACGCCGGAAACATCCCTCTCGCTCCACGGCAATTGGTTGAAAAATTATCAGCGCTCCAATTGTCGATACTCATTCGGCTATTGTGACACCCGCAGTTGGAAAGCGCAAAAAGACACAAATAACGACGATCGACATCGCAGCGGAGGGCTTTGTGCGGGACAAAGGTAACGAAGACGCGACTACGGGCGTAACGCGCTAATTGAACACCGGCGAACACTGTTTGATTTGGTGCAGGGCTGCGAAAAGCACCGGCAACGAACAAAATGCATTGACCAATGCGAAAAATAGGTGGACCACTTAAACTAACAATGCAATCATTCATTGCCACAAATTCGGAGCTACACAAACAATAAACATAACAATTCTATATCTAATGTAAGAACAAAACACAAAAGTATATGCTGCATCTAAATTCATGTTATGCGCTTTATAATCAAAAGGAAACTGAAAATGTCCGGGATATTTACCATGTTGTTTTGTTTCAATGAGCTCCCGATATTTCGGCACTGTTGCAAGCGCCGCGGGTGAACTAGAACTAGAGAAATAAACCAGAGAACCCTAGTGTTGATGTTGTGAATATCTAGCGCATTCATTTGTTTATTTCCAAACACACTCCATTTCGCCGACCATCGCGCGTTACACACAGCCTTACACCACCATCGGGTCACTTAAATTCTCGAATTAATTCAGCAACAGTGCTACACGCCACTCATAGCTGTAATTGGCTGAATGTTTTTGGCCGCGGTCTCGCGACCCGCAACGGAATAGGTAATTTGGTGCCGGCAAATCATCGGTTAAATACAGCTTAACGCGACTTCGGTTATCGGTTTTGCGTTCCATTTGCGCATGCATTCAGACACGTGGATGGAATGGTGCAACAAATTTTAATGCGAACAGCTAACATTGAGATCTCTCATTGCAGGTTTCGGAACGCGGTCCGGTGGACCCGTTGACAATGATTATTATTTAATGCACTTTACAATTAGTTGAAACTAGTGATTTCAAATTGTGCATATTCAGAATATCAATTCAAACCTGAGGTTACATAAATTTGATGAAAATTAGTCTCCCCTACCGTTTACATTACTTAGGTATATCCCAGTGATTTGAAAGTGGTTACGACCGAGATCCAAAAACACCGAAAAGGTTGCTTTTGGAATTGAAATGTACGAGTATGTATGTCCTGAGTAATTTTCTGACCAAGAAGTCATATCATAAGTTGTCTGCTCGTCATGGCAGTTCAAACTAAAACTTCATGCTGCACGGAGTTAGGCGATGCGATTAAATTTGTTAAGTACCGGTCTAATACTCATTAGTTCTGTTTAACAGGACACTACGCGGACTACACACGACCCATAACAAAGTAAGCTATATGTCGAGAAGCCACAAATTAGAACGATGTTTTATATAGGCCGACCTCGCACCGAAATTGGGTCGCGAAAAGATATTGACACTTCCGAACAAGTGTTCGAGGCAGCTTAATATTTTTTATTTATTGCACCAGACATTCCATGACATCGCGTAAACCGAACTGGCTGGTAATAAACTGAAACAAAACAAAAACATTATAACATCATTGACCAACGCTCATCCTTATTCAGCAAATAAGTTTAACGTTGCATTTAATTTGACCCTTTTCGTAATGAAAATAAAATTGCTCGCCGATTCGTTTCGTTGTTATTTATTTTCGTCATAGATACACAGTGCTGGGACAGCGAAACAAATAATAAATTGGAATGTTCTGAGATATAACGAATTAATATAATTTTACCATCGAATTTATTCGTCATCAAGATATTTGAAATCAATAACCATCTGGCACAGCCAGATTTGAAAATTGACAGAATTAAAGAAGAAACCGTATATTTCATGGATTGGATTTTATTTACGATCAGTAGATCCGCCAAACGAGTCATGTCGTTTATGTGCGGAGTACCATACTTTGAAACACTACCTGGATAGTTTGAATGATATCATTGGGTCTCTAGAATATCCAGTCCTCCACCTTAATATTCCTGTCTACTTTACCTGAATCGGACCTCACCTTCTTTCTTAGGTAACCCAGTAAAAAAAACTTTGAAGAAAGAGAAAAAAGAACGCAATTTTGTATTGTTATTATTTTTGTGGACTTACCGGTAGTGTGTACACGTGCGTGCGTTTTGTCACGTGAAGGCGGATTGGTCTGCGCGTGTCGCCCCTCACACACATCATGTGACCAGAACTCAGTTAACTACATCACGCACTCATTTATAGATTGCCAGGATCATAAGGTTTTATTTTAGCCCACCGATATTCCGGAGAGTACTACTCATAACAATTGAATACCTACTGTCGCACTACTTAATAAGTAGATCAGGACCCGAAATCTTAATTGTCGTGTCAGTATTTAATGGCTGGATAATAAAATAAAATGTATAATAAAAAAGGCTAATAATTTCAAGAGGTTGCATATAAGCATCACATCGATATTTTGGACGGCATTAAATCAAAGGGTTGTTTGTACCAGTAAGAAATTTTAACTTTTTACGTATATTTCTCAAAACAAACATTAAAAAAACAATCGTGAATTGTACTAATTTTGACAAAAATTCAACTAATATTTTTATTAATAGATTATTTCACTTGTTTATTGTTGTTGTGACTTGGCGAAAGTGACAACTCAAAGTGATCAGTCCAATCTGCGGCCAAATTCAGTCCAATCAAACTTGCACCACCGTATCAACAAAGCGTCGGTGTCGTGCTTCGCGGCCGTGTATCGCCCCCAAACTAGGTCGCGCCCCCGCCCTTATCGTGAGAAACGTGTGGAGCCCCGCGTTCCGTGACTTAGCTGCCGCTTAAGCCCATGAGGCGGCACTGACAAAGACAAGCAACCGTCTATAGGCCCTTGAAAGGTAACCGCGCCCGTCATTTCACTATTACCTATTACCCGCAACTGCCTCGTTGGTCTATTGGTGTGTAAGGACCAAAAACCAATAAAAAACAAAATCAAAATCAAAAATGTCTTTATTTATAAAGGCAATTACATGCACTAATAAATCGTCACATTACTAATAATGAGATTCTACCACCGGTTCGGAACGCCGATTCTACCGAGAAGACTCCGGCAAGAAACTCGATAATTGCTCTTTTTAACGACAATCATGTTACAAAATATAAATGAACCAAGTAAAGTCATACAGTCTGGGTGTGCCATAGCAAAAAATACCAGTTCAATATTTACTACTTTTAAAAATAACGATAATTAAAATAAAAAGCAACACCAAAGTATGCAGCGCAATTTTGAATGCACTAAATGAATCGCTGCAATACCTAACCCGCATCCGAATTACTAAGTTGACGCTTGGAAAATCGACGCGTTACCCATCTCTAAGCCCTTTAGCCCTGCAGGGCGGTCGGACAGTTCGGAAGCCTAATGGATCAGTTTTGCTGAATTATATCGTGGCTAGTTGACAATGACGAAATTATTTCCCAAAGAACGTTGGGGAGATTAGACAATTAAAATTAAAATATCATAATGGTAGAATTGAACTGGATAAATAAAACAATCGTTGAATGTTCAAAAAACACTCCAGGGCTGAAGTGTTGTATTTCTTTATTCTATTGTGGTTATATTTCTAATTCACTATTTGCGCATTAAAGTCAATAATATCCACGGATTAAAAAAAGGTCAATCGATACAACTTTTTTTCTATACGATACACATGCGTTAGCGCTTAAGTCCCCAACAAACACTTCACGCAAGCAAACAGTTCGGTCATCGATACGACACGTCGACAATCTAACACTTTTACTCCCGTCTCAAGCACACGGCGCCAGTCTAGACGTCCAGGCCTTGTGTGTAACAGCTTCTGTGACCAATAGCCCTTCGATTCGATGTCGGCGTCCGTCCAATAAGGACCTGTTGAACGACACGACTCTTGAAGTATCTAGAATAAGGGGTAGCGAGAAAACCTCTACGTCTACTGAGCCAGATTGTTTGTTTGTGCTTAGAAACTGTTTTCTTTTAGATACGAAGATGCATAAGTGTTGGGATTACTGTATTCAATGTTCTTATTTGATTTGTCATTGATCAGAGTATCCAATTTATAATGTATCGGTTCTATCAATTTCAATATCAGGTCAAACCACTTCAGAAGATTAGTGGACGATTTTTTTTAAGATCTAGAAAGTTCTAATTTTAAATTTTGTTAATGAATTTTTAACGTTAACTAATACATTTTGTTGTCGAATGTTGCCCAGTAACACTTGAAAACTTGAATCAACAAACAGTAACAGCGTTGTGGATTCAGCGTTAATCAAAAGCGAAAGGTTTGATAAGCAAAGACTAAAAGACTCTTAAAGAGACGGAAGTATCGTTAGGATACATATTATTATTATTTTTCTAATCGGATTACACTTATTCCAGAAAAAAAGATTTGACACTTGAGACAAAACGACAGAACTGTCAAATAACTACTCACGATAACTAGCTTCTTAGAAAAACCACACTCCCAAAAGCTTTCATAATATTTAAACACTACCGTCACCTGGAATTTTATCCCGGTAAAAGGTTTAGTGTCTAATATACCAGGCCGGGTATCAGGTACGACCTGTAGCGCTACCATGAGTTTAAAAGTGACACACTCGATATCGCCCACGTAAATATGTCTATGAAAAACTTGCACAGCGCCCCAGCGCTTACGCTAAGAACTAAAATCGGTCGTATGAAAAAAACATTTCGATAGGTTTTTAACGTACGTAAGCTTTCGATAGCCAACTCATGGTAGCGCTACAGGCACGACCTGTTTACCGACAAGAAACAGTTTTAAACTCATGGTAGCGCTGCTGATCGCCAGCCCTGTGCCTTTTGCTGTGAGTGTGCAACTCACAGCCGAAGGTTTCTTTCGGTTCTTTATCGAAGCCCTTCTCTGGAGTGTCGCCATTAGCGCAGCCTGCCGCTCTACCCCGGATAAAGGGTGATTTATCACAATTATAGGAATTTCGGCCCGGCGCCACCGCCAGCAGAATAGCTTGGGAATATTAGACTTAACCATTTACCGGGATAAAATATCAGGTGACGGTAGTGTTTAAATATCATGAAAGCTTTTGCGAGTGTGTTTTTTCTAAGAAGCAGGTAATCCTGGGTGGTATTTGAAAGTGCAGTCGTATTCTATTGCATCACTCTTCTACTCTGGGATAAGTGCAATCCGATTCAAAAAATAATATGTATCATACGACGATCCATATTTCTAAAAAAATATAAAACATAATTCTGCACAATTGAACATAATACGAAAATGTTTACTGATTATTTATTAGGTATACATATTTTGAAAAGTTCTTTATCTTTTGCATAAATAGTTTAATAAGTACTTTGATCATTAAGACACGCAGTAATATTTTTACTTGTGACGATTAATCCTATTCAGAATCCTACTACCCTGTGGGTATATATACAATAGGCACAGTAGAAATAGCTAAGTCCTGATTTACACTATCGCATTTAAATATCCTAACAAACAAACTGTAAATAAATCACCACACTATCGAAGCCCGCACGTCACGGCTAGTTTGCCGACAACACCGATATCAATATATTTCAATCGCATTAGGGTCCGATTCTGGCATGCACGCCGAACACGCATTCCCTATTCACACCCCAAAAAGCAGGATACTTTAACAAGGGCCTGCTTCGGCCGCCCTCGCACTTCGAAATCACTTACGAATAGGGCTGGTACGTTCTCAAGACATGTCACTATAGTACTAAGAGATAGATATTCTCTTACTCTTCCTTTGACTGGCTCGGTGGAACTGTGGTTATGGGTTCGATTCCCACTGAGGACAAATATTTGTGTGACGAACATCGGTATTTATTCCGTGTCTGGGTGTATTATTAAATATATTTAAGTTTATTTGTGTATCCACTGTTGATCCTGATTTCCGTAACACAAGTGCTTAAGCTACTTACCACGGGATCAGATCAATGTATGTGATGTTGTGTAATATTTTATTTATTTATTCTCATCCTGTAAGTACCATTTTCTAGAAGCCTCTATTTCCATACTTTGTAGTGTAGCATACACTACAAAGTATGTATTTTATTTATAAAAACATTTTGACACGAAACATACTCCTTTTAGGAAATACTTGTAGCTCTTTCTGGATTGAACTTGGGGTCTTCCGTAGCCCCGGGGTAGAGTTTGAAGCATCCGATGGCCTACACGTAAGTTAGTTCCGGGTGATGCTTGTACCTACTAAAACCCCATAGTACAATTACCGTAAATATAGTGGGAACACTACAGATCAGAGCTAAAACTTGAAGTGCCATGCCGTCGCAGCGTTCGATTATTATAACTATCCGAATCAAAAACGAACCGATTAAGATAACAAGAATTCGTAGTTCATCGTATTCCTCACCTCAATATACTATGTTAATAATAACTTGGTTCAGGAAACTGCCAACCCTGCTCAATCTTAGGGTCTCGCCCTCAAAGGGTATTATGGGCTAGCAGCCGATGCACAAATAGGCATGCATTTTTTATAACGCACTGTTAAGTTTGGTAAGGACGAAGGGCAACCTACGAGACGAGGTTTTACTCACATTTTGCTGCAAATATCTGGCCAAAATCTAGATATTGTTAATTTAACAAATGTCTAATAAAATAAATAATAATGAAAAAAGCATCATCTCAACATGTTAGTTGTTACTTATATCATATGCGCCTTAGTGGAATCAATAAAAAATCCATTAAGGTAAGAACCGATTACACGCCAAATCATGATGATTATCTTGGTCGTTGTGCGACGAAAAAAAGTACAATGCCAAAGAGAAAATATAAAATACTCTGCAGAATCAATTACTGCATCTCACACATGGGTGCACATTATTGCTTCTACGTGGTTTATGAAACACAGTATAGTTCGTCAGACCATTTACTCTTATATGATAGAACATAACGCTAAACGATCCGAAAGGTGCAATGACCGCATATTGATCAATTTTTCGTCCAATAGATACAATTTTATTACACGTCTGTACTGAGTGCATACAGGCGTAATAAAATATTTCATCAGCCATATCTCGACCGTCAAGTTCGCAGTAATAGACAATCAAACTACGAGCGGAGATCGGCAGAACTAACAAGTTTCCAAACAAATATCGCTGAAGATGGAACATAAGTCGCTTCGCAACTTTTAATAACAGTCGCGGGACCGAACTTGTGACCTTCGCCGTATCTCGCTACGTAAATCCTTTATATTCATTCCACATCGAGCAGAAAGTATAAAAATCAATGGTGCAGAAACCTTCATTGAGCGATTGCCCAAACTTTGGCCGTGAATTTTGTTATGACAGTTAAATATTCTGACCGAGTGGATCTGTAAATGTTGAGATAAAGGCGTGCGCTTTCTTTTGGCTCCTTTGTGCAAGAAAAGTGTTCGAGCGCTGTGAGTTATGAATCAGTATTTAAAATAAATGTTTGAAGTTCACTTCAAGTTCTTTTGGTGTCAGATAAATCTGTGCTTTAATATCTCAGTAGTGAATTCAATAGAATAGTCAGCAATTAATGAAATATTTTATTAAGACGGAGGAAAACAGAATTTGTTTTAATTATTTTCTACAAAAGGATTTAAATTGCAATCCAAATTAACTTTGAACATATTCATCACATTCTCAATCGTGGAATGTTCAATCAAGTCCGACAGTGCAGTACATTATTTAGTAGCTTTTAGCGGACAAAGCACTAGCCTTTTTATAAAACTGAGCACTCCACATTACCCAGTATATATCTCAGTGTCCTCTCTAAACGACAAATGCCTCTCTGCAACAATCGTTCGCGACATTAGCTCGCAGCACGTACGCTGTGTCGGCAATTTATTCTCCGCGCACTTCGCAAAATAATCCCAACAACGCGGATCAATTTCTAAAACTACAACTACAAAGTAACACGAAACAACGTATCCCTTGAAATCCTATCATTACACTCGGAAACATGATCCGAGTCTGTTTAAAATTAATGCATTTTTCAGCCGGGAACGTGGGTCGTAAAACTCGTAGAGCGCACAAAGTAAGGTGAAGCTTGGTAGGATGTAGCCGCAAATACTCGAGCTTGGCATTATCTAGGAGCTAAATCAGCCCAGGACTGGACTGACCGGCTAATGCCCAACACTCGTCTGATAATACATCTAGAGGATCTGCGGTCTCCACGGCTAAAGGCACGCGGCTAGCTGATAAAACGCTTGATATAAAATGGAGACTTTAAATTAACACAAGTAGATTGCATGGCTGCATTAACTGCAGAAGTAAGTAAGCCTGTCTATCAATTTTATAGTTTCTATTATAAATATTTGTTGTATGAGTGCTACTTAACACCGTAATGAACCTACCTACGTTTTAAATTTAAATACTATCTTACTTAGCTTTATAAGCCATGCATAGCTCAAGATCGTGGGTTACATTCCCTGTGCCGCATGCACGTTTCCCAATTTTATTAAGTATATAAATCGAGTGTGGTGAATTTAATTCTATATATTAACATGCATACGTAATTGCGTACGTATAACGTGAATTTCTTCAACGAAATTCCAATTTAACTTAGCCTTTCTCAGTTAAATGACTTGAATTTTAAGATAGATTGCAGCAAAAACTTATTTATAGTTAAAAATGTTAGTTCCTGCACTATCCTTCAAAACTTATCGCCGTCTTGGCGTTCAACTCCAACTAGCGAAACAATTCATAACCGCAATATCAAGTTTACTCTGCATTGTCAAGTTTACGAGAGCAATCTATAACCGCGGCAAGTTTATCATAACAAATGACACTTCGATAAGGCTTGTAGAAACTAGATTAATAGCTCGTGAACTACAACTGCGTAGAGTGGCTAACTAAATGTGACCTGTTAAAATCATATTCTTGAGTTTAGTAACCGAGTTCCGCAGAGTAGAATAGAAAGAAGACTGATTTTAGAATTCTATCGAGAGTCCATATTGATAGATCGGAGTAGAGGCAATGCTCTCAATTTCCCAACAACAGATTGTCCGAATTGTACGGATACGGTATACAATTTAAACTGTTCGTTGCTGTAAACTACCCAAAAACCCACTCTGTATCACCAGAGTAAATGTGGAAGTTAACCAATGCTCCAGCAAAGAAGATAAGACAACATCTTGAATGAGCATATGAGCTACGTACTAAAGTAATTCATGAAAGCAACCAAAACGGCTGTAACAAAACGTATCTGCGAATCGGCGAGTACGAGTACATCAAAGTAACAAAAGGCGTGATATAACGCGAGAACTAGTTCCGTGACGCGGGAACAAAAGGAGCTGCGTTCACGCAGTTCGAGTCTTTGTCGGCCAACGCGGCAAGTGAGCGCCGACGATCGCCAGATCTCTGATAGCGAATGTTTACGCTTGTAAGACGGCAATGGGGAAGGATAATTATCTACACGAATAAAATAAGGACATTCATTGTAGTTTCATAATGGGAAACTAAGTTATGTGCCGCTTATCCGGGTTTATACATATTTAACCGTCTTATGAAAACAATCCACTCGTAGAAATCCCTTTGATAAGGAAAATCGTTAATATGAAATGGTAACATTTCACCTGCTTTAACTTTACAGAGAGACGCTTAATCACCAAGATGCATTCGAAGAACACCATCCTGAAATCACATTCAAACTCCAATAACATTTTAACTACTTTTATCTATGTGGTATGCATTAAAATGCACTCAATGTCTTTATCATCCCCAATAACTTCCCTATTATGCCTTAATCGTCCAATCCAAACTTACCCGCTTATTCATTCAAGATCTTTTCGCCCTAAGCCCCGGATTACACATGTCCTTTAATTTAATTCGTCTCGAGCAAACTTAGGCCAAGCCTCAAGCTTATAACTTCGCCGTACAAATTGCCTAATGCCATTATTTCTAAACCTTCGCATACAGGCCGCGTACGCTAGCAAATGCGCCTCCCAGGGAAGCGCCCGGACTAATTCCGACGCTTATCTCCGCGCACGCTGATAGCTGAATCAACTATATTCGGCTTCATTATTACATTATCTTTGCAAATATTTATACGATAACCCCCTCATAAGACATAAAATCAGCGAAAACGTTGTTATAAAGCGATTCCCCTCGTCATCAACGAAGCGTAATTCCCATCGTACCCCTTCTTATCTTCTGTCCTGGTTCCAGGATTTAGAATGTCATTAACGTTTGATTAAATGCGTGAACAACCTGTGTAATTTCATTTTACATTAAAATACTTCTCTGCGGAGTTTCGCTGACGGTTACAGAATTGAGAATCTCGGTAAGGTAAACTCAAATACTGCTTACATACTTGCTTCTTATCTCTTAGTTCCTTCCTGAGATTAAGGCGGAGAATTCTGGTTAAATCTATTAATTTAATAAAGTTCTCAAAATTTAGTAAGTACAGTCCTGTATATTAATATTTCGCTCCCGGCGGAATTGAGGCATAATAGAGTCCTATTTTTGTCTTCAATGCCATTTTATACTAAAGCTCCTTAAAACATAAAACGTGCTTATCTAACCAAGGCCACAACATCACATGAAAAACCATGAGTAAGTTACCAACTCTTAGAGACATACTAGGAGTGCATCAGTGCAGAGATCATCTGAGTTCAAGTGAAAGCCAAACTAAAGCTAGCTTATGACTGGGACATATTAGTGTTATTACCGCTTAACCTCGTGGCGCGGCCGCCGGCGCCCGCCGCTCGCACCAAATCCGAGTCGTAAGGAGCTCTGCGGAGCAATCTCACCCGCTCCTTATCTCCTAGTAGCTGTGGCGTGACGCGAGGTTATTTACGCGCGGCGCCGCCCTTAATCCCCTATTTATTCCTGGAGATGTATCTGAAAATTAGGGATCACATCGGGGGACGCGGGTTAATTCGCCCCTACCCGGTGTCTCGCCGTAAACCGGGATGCCGATAAACCGCCGCCGCTGATACGTCACGACATTCGGTGATTACGCACAGGTATTGTTCCGATTCGCGAGATAATAGGTTATTTTCAGTTATGACCGCTTTGTCTCCGCGGATAAAGTAAATCTGCTCGTTTGTGATATCGGAGTTTCGTAGCGAGATATCGGGTGAGATACAATGTGGTACATTGCGCAATTGTTCGAGTTTAGTGGCTGGCATATTTGAACAAATGTTTACTTGATTGATGCTCAGCATTTTTATGAATTGAACCAAATGAAAATAATTAAATGTATAGATAATTTATTTGTAATGTTCTATTCGGGTAGGCATCGGTAATTGGAAGTTTAGCTGACAAAAAAATACTTCTGTATTTACCCTAAAAAGCTTAACATTCTTAGGTATAGCTTAAAGCTATCTCAATCTCTAGGTTACCTTTCTTTTCTTACGCCACAAAATGTTATTTTCGCTTTACACGTAGCCATATAATGAGCTTTTATAATACAATCTATTTAAGGGGTCTTGCCTGCTTACCAGTAATAAGCTTTTTTTTTTATCTCAGGTACATAATATAGGCATCCGTATAAAAAAAAATCGATAATGAACTACACATAAATAATACGTTTTACTTAGGCTAATGTCTAGATCAGATCAGAGCCTTTATAATGTGTGTATATTTTGGTCCCAGACGTATTTCTACTTACTAACATGTACTACGTATACATAATAGGTACACACAAATACTTTCTATTGTTACTATGTACTTCTAAATGCCACGTGTGCCGAAACTATTCACACATAATACGTCATGTAAGATCGGCTTTTTCTATCTTCCAAACATTTTTTTATTTTAAAAAAGCTCCCATTAAGCTTCACCGCTGCACATTTTGCATTGTCATAACATCAGTTAGTTTCGTGTGACGTCTGTTTGCAACCGCGGCGGGTGGGCGACTTATCGAAATTGGCAAAAAAAAAAACAAATTATAAGAATTTAGTGTCGTCCAAAATATCAAATAAAAAAAATATACAACACAGCATTTAAAAATACTACCCGTCCTATTTCACTTAGAACCCCGTAGCTAAATAGTTCATATTGAAATATGGGGTTTCATTAGTGATTAATGTCGCGTAATTAGTCTAATTGTTCAAAGCAAAATCTTACTGATCAACACCCCAAAACATCCCGTGATAAAACTCTGCAGCCTCTGAGTCAAATCTCGATTTAAACATTAACTGCAGGTGTACTATGCAACAAAATAACACTACAAAACCACGTGGTAAATTCGAAAGGCACACAATTTATTATGCATAGCCTTTCAAACTTCATAAACCACATAAAAAACTTGTAAGGACGATCGACAGACAATGAAGCCTCATTATCGGGGGATCTTTTATACCTTTTTACTACGGAACCAAAGTAAACGGTAACTGTAGAGTGTAGTTTATTCCGGGTTTTTCTCACTTTAGTGTACGCCGCGGCGTGGCGCTGATAGGGTAGAAAAATGTGACGTGCATGAGTTTTTTTTCGTTTCGTGACTGTGTGGTGGTTTTATTATCTAAATTCGCAATCGGAGGACATTTTTTACACTTTAGACGTGTTGCCTCTATTTCTGGACATAAACAATGTAAGTAATCCTTATGTTTATCATTATTTAGACATTTAACTAGCAACTTTGTAATCCTATTGTTAATTGAAAGTCATTAGGTAATTAGTTAAGTTGATATTTATTTGGTGTAAATATCAATATAACACAGAATTTTGTTTAAAATCGCATCGCCAAACGTTTTCGGCACTCAATTTCATTTTTCGCTGACTAAGATCTCGTGCATGTGAACTTCGACTCTCGAGGATCGATATAAACCACTTTAACTGGTCAAAAGCGTGCCAAGCTGGTCTTGATAGATATAGACATAGTCTCGGCCACCGCTAACCGTTATTGGCTGGCACTAAACACACGGAAAACTATTTTAAAACACCCCCCACGGTGAGCTCCTTACCAATAGTGTTGTTCGGTGACCCGGTTTTCCCATGTCACAATTCTGTTGGCACCCGGACCCTTTTTTGAGACTATCTCCTGGCCTCGACTTTTGTTTAACATTATGTCAAACAACATGCCAACATAAACACTTATGTTTTAATCGCAGTCGGGTAAAAATAGGTTATTTTCATGTAAAACGAATCAGACAGTAACAAAATTTGTTTGTAGTTTTATTTTTTATAATACGTAATATATTATGTTATGAAGAATACAATAAGTATATTTAAACTTGATTACTGTTACATCACAAAGGGTATCGAAAGATACTGTTCAGCTTATCTGTATATCGGTTAACTAGCGACCCGCCCTCGCTTCGCTTCGGGTATATCTCTATCTCTAATAATATATTTCAACCCCGTAAGGGATTTTCTACAGGGATCTACATACAGAAGTTATTTCCCAATAACTCCCGTTCCCATGGGAATTTTGTAATATCGCGTTGGAAGTAAGCTTAACGTTCATTAGGGTACCTGCATGCCAAATCTCAATCGTCTATCTATATCGCGGTTTAGATTTTTTCATACAAAAGTTTTTTTCCAATTACTCCCGCTCCCGTGGGAATTTTACAATATCCTGTTGCAACTGAGCTTATTAAGGTACCTGCATGTCAAATTTCAAGCGTCTAACTTATGCGGTTAGTATTTTATCATACAAAAGGATTTTCCCGTTATTTCCCGTTCGCGTGGGAATTTCGGGAAATCCTGTCCTAACGGATGCTTACGTCATAACATCTACCTGCATGCTAAATTTCATCTCGATCCGTCCAGTGGCTGTGACGACTTCGTCCGCGTAGAGATGTTTAACGGCTAAAACATTACTTCTTTATAGCGCAGTCGGTTAAAAAGTAGCCTATAACCGTTTCTAGGCTCTAGACTATGTCTGTACCAAATTTCGTTTAAATCGGTTCAGTACTTTATGCGGGAAAGCGTAACAGACAGACAGACAGACAGACAGACAGACAGAGTTACTTTCGCATTTATAATATTAGTAAGGATTAGTAAGGATTATGATTGTGTCTGCCAAGTGACAGATGGCATTATTAGCATTTAATTTAGATTGAATCTGATTGATATTATATATTGCACAAATTAGTACCTACTAACCACATAAGTGTAATTGATATATTAATTGTCTGACAATCTGCCGTGTAAAGGGCTCATCAGTTATGTGAATTAACTAAAAATTAACCTCGGGCATGGACGATGTTTGATTTTGCTATTGTGACTTTTTTTTTTCCTAACTGACTAACGATGATGGCTTGGAGGAGCCTTGTCATCATCACCGGGCTTGCGGGGGAGCGGATGGCTCTCACCCCTAACTATTGTAACATGTTCGTGGTAATATTATCCATTATTTGTTCTAATTATACTGAATTTGATTAACGGTCTTCTTTATGTATTATGTTGAATTTAAAGGATACCAAAGTAACTAGGTTAAAAGTGTTTTTTAAAATTATATGTCACACAACGGATGTATGATGTATGATGACAATGCTCACATCGGTATAGTCTAAAAAGTAAAAATTACGATTAGTATTTTTGCACAGCCTTATTTTTCACACAATGACAACACTACTTTAGTCACGATGTCGATAGGCGAGGCGGAAGGGGCAATCTTATTTGGCAAATGTACCGGCTAACTATTAACGGAGGGTCCCGGGTTCGACACAATGCGAAGCGCACCCGATCGCGATACATATCAATCGAAACGCCATTCTACTCCGATAGGCATTTCGCGTTTTAATCAACGACCCGAGATGGCCACTTCAGGGTCTCCCATCACTAGTACAGTCAGTAAATACAAGACAAAGCTCGGCGGAATAGTGGTTAGTAGCCCAGGATGCCAAGAGTAGTGGGTTCGAATCCCACCCTTGACAAATATTTGTGTGACGAGCATCGGGGTTTGTTCCGTGTCTAGGTGTGAAATTAAATATATTTAAATACATAAGTATATTTGTGTATTCACTGTTGATTCTGATATCCGTAACACATGTACTCAAGCTTAACGGGATCAGATCAATGTATGTGATGTTGTGTAACTAAGGCAAGACAAATTATAAAAAATCTTCTATGCATACATTCGGTCAGTATCAAAACAAATACATTAGTCGACTTTAAAGTTCCGCTCTGGGCGAAGCCATTTTACACACTTTAAAAAAATTATATAATATACGTATATTATGTTACGCGATACGTTCGGAAATACGTAAACTGACATGCATGATGCATGGCCTGAAATTTCAAGCTCAGTCTTAGTGAGAAGAAGAAGTAGCACTCAAGATTTTTCAACTTATCTACACTATCTACACTAATATTATAAAGAGGAAATATTTGTATTTTTGTATGTTTGTAATGAATAAACTCAAAAACTACTGGACCGATTGCAATAATTTTTCGCCATTAGAAAGCTGCATTATTCAGAAGTAACATAGGCTATATTTTATCCCGGTACGGGAAGTAGTTCCCTCGGGACGTGGGTGAAACCGCGTGAAACAGCTAGTAAACAATAATTCTATATGGTCCTAACTTTCCCTTCTGGAACAGTGCTGTGTTATTTCATGTCAGAAACAGCCACCAATGGATCGAGAATTTTTCTTTTCTTATGATCATAAGAGGTATGGTACTGGTATAAGACCAGTCGTAAAGACTTTTCATTTTACGTCGTCTTTAAAACTCGTATAAAATCACTTCTATACGAGTTTTGAAACTAATTTTAAATTCGCAAACCCTTAAAGATTCATGAAAGTTTATAAATATTAATTGTAAAATATTTTAATGAGAGGGCCATTCATAAAGATTTGCATATAACTTACTTTACTTTACTTTACTATGGCTCATGCTCCTTGCAGAAAATATAAATTATTTACGAAGTAATATTCATACACGTTTCAGAAACTCGTTAAATTGGTATAAAAGAATGAGAGTGTTACTCTAAAATATGGAGATAAAATTCTAAGAGATATAAAATAAAAATGATGCAGTAAAATTGATATCTAGGTACTCTCTTATAACTGAAAACCTAAAATGCAAATACATCGGCGACTCAAGAAAAATAATGGAAGCTTTTTCCCGAAGCTCATCACATTCCGTAACCCTTTAATGGTGAGATAAAGTTAACAATTTCCACCGAAGGATCAGTTTCTTCGTAACTTTTATGTTTTCATTAACATCGGCGAACGTGATACGTTTTCCATTCTAGCGAAAAAAAAAGTCAAAGTATCGTTAGGGGTACGTAGGAAGGGTACTTTCAGAGGGCAATAGCGGTCCTCGGAGGGAGGCTCGCGAGCTTTTGTAAACATTGTCTGGTGAAGCTGGATCGCTTTATCTGAGAGGGAGGGGGCGTCCCCCATAACTGGAGTTAGCGTGCTTTCAAATACTTGCTGTTTACCGTATTCTGGACGCTACGTTAAGGATGTTTTGTGCCGAATACACCAAATGTTTGCTTGCTTTGTCGGCTAACGTAAGCAGGCGAAAGTTCAGTTCTAAATGTACATCTATAACACTCTGCAGTAATATAGCTCATAATTACGTTACCATTCAATTCACTGAACGAAGTCTGTTTCAATGAAGCCAAAATACGCAAAATTTTCTAGCGAACAATGTGTTTTATTTACAAATTGTTAAATTATAATTTGTGCAGCTCTGAGAAATAAACCTTAACCTTTGAGAGGAAACAGCACATCAATCTTATGTTTATTAATTTAACTCATCTTATTATCAACATTTTAGGCCAAATGGTATTTCACTAAAGATAATTTAATAAAGAGTAATTAAAACAACTAGAAAGTCTCAACAGTTTATACAGTAATTAATAAGACGTAATTTTAATTTAAACATTTAGTTTAATTTCAAAGCAATTCAAACAATTGAATTTTAACTAGCAAAGTTTTAAAAGGCTAAAATTTAAACACCAGCAGTAGCAGTAGCATTCGCTGTGCAGTTTTCTCTTTAAAAGCCTTAGTGTTACTGCCTCCATTTCATTGTTTTGAAAGTTGATTTTTCTCGAAACTAGCGTAGTCATTACCGCAGTTTTGCTTTGCATTTGTAAATACGTTTCGGCCGTTGTTCCCCGAATTCGGACCGCTAGTGATGTTGCAAATTACTTTAGAGCGCAAATTTCGCACGCTCACTGTTGTAATGGCCCCGCCGCAAACAAACCGGCGCCAACTAAAAGTTTTAAGTTACCAACTCGCCGGCATTCCGCGCCCGTCGATGACGCGCGCTAATGACGAAAAACTACCGGCGGTATCTATTTAACGCTCCCCGGCTGTTTAGCCCGCTCCCGGCACGCGGAATACTTTCACAAAAATTACCGACACTCCCGAGACCCACACACACGTGTTTCCGGGAAACTAATGACGCCAAATAAAATATCACGAACGCAACACATTTCGGAATTTGAAACGGTTTATTTTTTTTTAACGGCAACAGTGGCCAGTACCTTTTTAGGTAATCAAATTAATTTCGAATCGACTGAAAAATAGTTTTGCATTTTTTAATGCATCGTCGATTCTGAAATGGAATTTATTCTATTGCAATGCTCAGTTGCCGCCGGTTTACGTCTGTTTCCGTTTCAATAAAAAGTGGCAAATTTTCGAGCAAACTTTTCCAATATTTTAATGTTTGCTCACAAATGGCGAGTAAACATTGAAAATTAACACTCACGATCAACGCGAAATATTACCGGGTCCCGTTGATTTGCTATTAAACGCTAGCATAAAGATCATTGAACGTGCTTTTCTATTTGCATACCTCTACGCAATTTAATACGCAGTGAGCGTAAACTAACTTAACTGGCCCTGTGAAATATCTATGGAGGATTCCTTAAACATCATTAGTGAGTGTATAACTGTATGTCTTGGGTTTCATTATGTCTAGACGTGAATGTTGGGCGGTGGAACGGCGCTATCTAGCTTCCTTTTAGGTTAGGGTTGAGTTAGTGGGCATCAGGCAGCGCACAATGCGGAATCTCTGACGAGGCATTATTCGGGGAGTTTGAATGGCTCGTTTGGTACACGTCTTGTACAATGTCCGAGGAGTTAGTGCTCTTCGGGTAGTTTTCGGCTGTTTCGGGGTAGTGTATTAGCTGGGACGGTAACTAGCAAGGTTTGAAGTTACTTTGTCTAGTGTATTATCTGTCGGTCCATATATAAAATGAGCAATAGTTTGAGAATTGAACGTGGTTGACTAGGTTTAGTAGGTACTTTACTGACACCTTAATCAGAAATCAATTTACAAGGAAACGTAGATTTTGATCTAATTCGTCCCTTATACAATGCAGTTCTATACCTTTTTGTAGAGTTCGGACAGCAGATAACATTGATGTTTTAAGGCAGTCCCTTTACTTCGTAATATTATTTTTTTTTTTTTTTTTTATAAAGAGGCTAACAAGATGACCTCACTCCACCTGATGGTAAGCGGTAGTGAGATCCAAATATGAGGTCGACAGGCACAATAGACCATATTGAGCCTGTCGCACTCACCCTGAAAGCCGTGAAAAAGGAGACCACTGCTGCGGCAACAACGAGACAAGGCGTGGAGTCTCGCATTGGTATTGAGCTGTGCGGGTCGGAGTTGGCCAGTCCGCCGGACGGAAGGGCCCCCGTTTCTACGGGTCTCCCAGGCCGGCGGGCTGACCCGCTCCGCCCGCACAATACCGCCGCTAAGACTCCACTGGTCCGGCGCTTGCCGCAACAATGGTCCCCAAAACTACTTAAGGGGTAAGGGCATTATGACCTGCTCATCACACAATACTCACTCCTATACTTATTCCTGTTAACCCTTAAACGCCATGCTGTGCCTTGCGTCCCGTTTTTCCCGATTAGCCGGAACACGCCAACAATGCCGAAGAGAACCGCAATCGCTTTGTAGGCGATGTACCAATAATTCGGCGAACTTCGGCCGCATTCTTCGCGCGCCGACGCTTCGACGATGCCCGCTTATGATCCCGATATTAATGGATGCTTCTGTGTAACGCCTTTCGAGAGGGGCCACAGGATGACTTTCAGTAAATACTTATAGTTAGTGTACTGTTTTGTTGTTTAAGCATAATGTGTAGAAACAGTGTGGCCGAGTGGTTAAGGTCGTTGCTTGCCATGCGAGAGGTCGCCAGTTCAAACCCCGCCACGTACCAATGTGTTTTTCAAATTTGAAATTCATATGTACCATCATTCGACGCTTTAACGGTGAAGGAAAACATCGTGAGGAAACCTGCACACGTTAGAAGAAATTCTAAGGTTGTGTAGTCGACCAACCCGCACTTGGCCAGCGTGGTCGACTAAGGCCTTATCGCCCTTGTTTAGGGTAGGCCCGTGCCCCAGCAGTGGGGACGTATATGGGCTGATGATGATGATGATGATGTGTAGAAACATAAAGGTTGAACCAACACAAAATGGTCTTGTTGCGATACTCCTCTTGTCACCTTTGATTTTAGGGTTACGTATCAAAATAACTAAAGCTATTTCAACTACTGCCGATTCAACTATGCTCGACTCACCTAAAATCACTACGCCTAGTGCACGACTAGCCTAATGCTTAACTCATATAATTCTGTTTAAACTAAAATCGATTGGACTAAAGCCCGTTTAATCTAATGGTTAATCAACCTAATGTTTTTTTGACCTAATGTATGTTTCAAATATGTTTGGAATATTTAATCAACAACTTGACTACTATTTTATTGGCTCAGTGGAATAATAGTTGGTGACCCAGGTTTCCTAAACATGGTTCCAAGAGTCGTGGGGCTATTTGATTCTGTCTATACCTGTTACCTATTACCAAAGTAAAGACCGTAGGTGAATGAAGCGTCAGGTGAATTAAATAAGGCGTCCGACCAATTTCAGCCAAGGCGTCCGACCTCCATTAATCGAGATCAGTCAAGTGCGCAGGACATATTATAGTGCACAAGTGTACGCGCAAACACAAGTGCACTCTCTTTCCCTTACAGTTCGGTTATAGTTCGGTTAGACAGCAATCCGACATGACCGATGAGAGATAGGGCGCAGGACCACCGGCTTAACGTGCTTATCGAGGCACGGGCGTGTAACCGCCAACTACCTAACTCTGGGCTGAGTAATTCTTTGACAGAAAAACTCACACAAATTTGGCCCGACCCCGGACTCGAACCGGGGACCTCTAGGTCCTTAGCAGCGCTTGCTACCATATTAATATTGCTATAAACCAACGAGGCAGTCATAGGTGAATTAACTGTTAGGTGAATTAACCGTTAGGTGAATAAAGCGTAGATGAATAAACCGTAGTTGAGTAAAGGTTAGGTGAGTCGAGCGCAGGCGAATTGTCCTTTAGGGATAACGTGCATTAGTTATTATGAAATTATGCGAAACGATTATTAGGTATTTCAAACATTAGGTGAGTCGAGCATAGTTGAATCGGCAGTAGTTGAAACAACTTTAGTTGTTTTGATATGTAACCGATTTTAGGACCAAGAGAATTTGTTTGAATAAAATTGTAACTTTTTTTATTTCGATGTTTTTATGTCTTTATGTGTATCTAAGGTCTGAAATCCGATTATAAATATATAAAAGTCAGGATACTATCATTCATACTATTATTATTATAATGATCAATCGTAGATCATTAGCTTAAAGATACGTAAAAAACAATGGGTTAATAATATTGGCGAAGAATTCCTATCAATTATAACCTTTTTACAAGCTTTTATTAGACTCACTCTGTTAGTTTATTTCTTCTCTGAGCATACTTTCGGCATCAACAAAACACACAAAATTGTCATTCTTATACCGTTACGCCAACTCAGTCCAAACAAACAAAACGTAGCATTCCAACCGCAAACGAAAACAAGCTTAATTCACAAACGCATTTTCATATTTCAATTTGCTCGGCAATTCTTGTCCTCTCTTTCCGTCTAATCATCATACCACGAGTTCCCATACCTTTTAGTTCAAATTACGAGGCCATTAGTACAATGTAATGTGAACCGGGCGTATCGTATCCTTATATAAATGTTGAACGTCTCGTCATGCCTCCTAACAACCGCGCTATAAAAACCTATAGAAAATTATAGAGAAGCAAATTGATGGCATGGGAAAGTGGCAGGTTACAAAGCGGATAATGCTTACCGATTCTTGGCTTGGCACAATTACAATGGATTGTCGAGACTTAATGAAATCGTTATAAATACAGGACAGTGACGTCAAACAGTTGGGGCTGTTTGTTTATTTATAACGTAATCGATAACTTTCGTAGGCGTTTTAATTTCCTAACGAAAGTCAGCAGCAATTTGACAATTTAGAAGGTTTTTTAGGAGCAGAATATCCACTGAACTACACCAGTACAAAATATATCGTAGGATATTTATATCGCAGAATATTTATTTGACACATTTTTAACTAAGTACTCAACATAGAAACCGATTCCTATTTTAAATACCAACTAAATACCTATAATAGATTATTGATTATTTTGTACCACCGTGACCCTAAAATGCTATCGAAAGCTCTCCTCAGTTTCGCCTCCTCACTACACTTTATAAACCAATAAACCTAATAAACCAACGTATATCCTGCAGCCTTTTAGGGGGCTGCCTAACTCCGGCCCTGGCCTTAATAGAGCGAACTATTACTGGGAACATCCACATTTGCACGCGTGCCCACGGCGGCACGGACTCAGGGGAACTTTCAGCAAACAGTTCCCAACTATTTTATAACCTTTATTGCTTTTTACCGGCGTGCCGTACTAGCGAGATGGATGGGAAAATTATGGCGGACGCTCTGTTTCACTTTTCAGGATAAAGTGCTGTACGTCTGTTATTTGGTTTGAGATTTAAATTGAAAATACCACGTACGAAGTTGACGTGGACGCAACATTTGGATTTCACAAACAAATTGAATTCATTACGGCGAACGTACAATTTCTAGGGTATTTATCAGTGACTGGACTTAATCACCACAATGCAAAAATAGAGATAACAAGTTTTATAGAATTTTTATTTGTTGTTTTTAATTCTATTCAAGCTCAATGTACATTTAAAATTTGAAAAAAATCGCATCCATGACCCCGCCTGAACGGAGCCTTGAACCACCTTTTTCAAATTTCAAATTTAATTTTTATAGAAGGCAACACAAACAATGCAATAATATTCATAAACATTTTGGAGTTTGTTATCATAATAGCATTAGATACGATTAGTTTTGTTCGTGTTAAATGCCTTTAGATTTTCATAATCACTAGACTTATATTCTTTATCAATCTACATTATCTTCATGTGAAACTTCGTTACCAAATACCAATAAATCGCTGTCACTTACGCGACGATTCCATAAACTATTTTTCATTCGTCGGGCTTTAATCGCAGCGATCACACGCGCGGGTGCGCCAGAATTTGCACCTCAAACAACCAATAACCAGTGGAATTACTAGCGCGCGGGGGACAGTTAATCCCGTTGCCAGGGCTGAAGCCAATTTAGGTTCTTTTTCAACTATCTATCCGGTGGTTGGTGAACGGTATACGGGTAAGGGACTCCTCGAGCTACTATCGACTCAGTCCAAATCATCCGAGGCGATAGTATCCTTCCTCCCCTTTTCCTTCCCCTGTCATATATCATTGCTACTCGTGGGAACGCAATGACCTTGTTAAAACAATGCACAAGGCAGAATGGCGGCGACGTGGTCCACAACCCGTCACGTCACGTTTCTCACAGAGGTGAAAAGTGGATCGCTCTGCCTACCCCTCTGGGAAAAATGTATGTATGTATGTATGTAGGTTCTTTTTTTTACAATGGACTTTCAGGATGATCTCACTACTACACCTAATGGTATGCAGTTGTGAGGTCCACATGTAAGGTCGATAGATATACCCTAATGAGCCTGTCCTTCTCACCCTAAAGGCCTGTATTGGTGCCGTTTCACACCCAGCTTGAAGAGTCCGGGATGATAGGAGGGAAAACAAGATTGGAAGGAACGTTTTCTATATCTGCTGTTATAATATCTAAACCACTACATCTAATATATAAAATTCTCGTGTCACAGTTTTCGTTGCCATACTCCTCCGAAACGGCTTGACCGATTCTCATGAAATTTTGTGAGCATATTGAGCAGGTCTGAGAATAGGCCAACATCTATTTTTCATACCCCTGAGTTATAAGAGCTGTCCACGCGGACGAAGTCGCGGGCACAGCTAGTAATATATATGAGCCATCATTGTAGACAGTCAAGAAAAAAATATTATAGTATACCTTCAACAAAGTCGCTTCCCATTGTCTGTTTCTATGAAGGCACTTGGATCTAAATCCTAAAATATATGTAATTGTAATTTAAGACGATGGTATGTACAATTTATGCTTATTATAGTAGAGCAAAACTGATAATTATTAATATATTAATACCATCGTCAGTAATACAAAACCTTTTAATTATAAAGCACGAACATATTAATTAAAATAAGCATAATAATTTTATTTAAACATATTCCGACAAATCATCAGAGTATCAAATTACATCGTATTAATAATAAAAATTTGATATTTCTCTATGTATTTTATAAATAAAAAATTGGAAAAATTCACATTCATGCCTGACTAGACGGGGACTCGAACCCACGATCTTGAGGTTACGCGCCCCACGTACTACCAATTATACTATCCAGGCGTTACGTCATGTATGTCACCTCAAGATCGTGGGTTCGAGTCCCCGTCCAGTCAGGCATAAATGTGAATTTTTACAATTTTTTATTAACCTTAGAGCTCTGTGTAGCACTAAAAACATTATTAAAAATATATTTTTATTTTTGTAGAACAGCTTTTTTTCTAACTGACTAACGATGATTGCTTGGAGGAGCCTTGTCATCATCACCTCGGGCTTGCGGGGGAGCGGATGGCTCTCACCCCTAAATTTGTAGAACAGCGATAAATTAAGATTCCACAATTTGTGGCCATTTTAAACAGAAATATAATAATGCCAAAAATACTTTTGAACGTGTCAGCATCTACGACCATATATGCCAGATCAATTATCGTAGATGCTGACACAAAACTCAATGCTGACAATCCATCGATGCTGACGCTGACACTAATATCCGCAGCCCTGATGTTCATTAGTTCGTTTCCCTCTTTCCAGATGGCGCCAGCGCGCTTCGGGAGGCGGCTCTCGGCATTGCTCGCCTCCAATGCATTCGTGGTGAGTACTTTTTAATCAACTACCGGTTAATTTGAACGGGCTGACTATTATTAAGGGTAATTCGGGTTAAAGTCCGAATGAAATTGAATGTAATGTAGAGAGAGGGGGAAGTAGAGACAGTGGAAACAGTACTAGTCTAGTATCGTCAGATATTCGAAACCTTGTGTGAGTAATTATAGATGACCGCTATAATTTATGTATTTAGCTAGATAACCTTGCTGGGTTTGGACCAATGGTAATTTATGAGGTAAAAGGAGGGGGGGGACCTATCCATAGCTCTCCACTTAGTCTTGTTTCTCTATGTGGTCCTAGATTCTAGATGATTAGTCATTCATTGATTTGTCTAAAAGTAAGACATAAATAAATATGTCGACATGAAAATTATAGGGTTGATTTCTTTGTCTTGACTTTACAAAATCGGCACGAAGTAATTTGAACACTTAAATATTCCCTCTTGAATATAGTTTCCCACTATATTCCTATTACCGTAAAGGGATGAAGTACTAAAACACTCCCGGCATCCGGGATGTTATAACCCCGTGATCCCGGGTAGCCCGGGTTAAATAAAGCAGTAGTCGCGGCGGCACCCAGCATTCCGTCCGTCTGAGGAACTCTTTATCGGCCACGACCAAAAAGCTAGGAGTCGCAATTATCTTCTATCTATTAGGAAATTTCTTCTACAAGAGCTGATTGAATGGTGCATCTACGGTGCATTTATGTAAAATAATATTTTTTGGCGGTTGCACGCCCGTGCCTCGGAAAGGACGTTAAGCCGGTGGTCCTGTGCCCAATCTCTCATCGCACACCTTATATAAAAGAAAAACAAAGCATTAATTGATTGATACAAATGCATACAAGAATAAAACAGGTATTTTCTAGTTAGTCATTATGACTGTCGTCTTTTTCTTGCTGACTTTATTGTAATTGACTTCATCGTCACTTACCTACTGACAGGTATCATGCCACAAAACACAAGCCACAAGCATAAAGACAAATTATAATATAGATAATTTATTTTGCACTCTATCACTCCAAAATGTTGGCAGCATTTACGAATATGTACCTGAATCTTACGATTTGTCTTAAACTTGTCATGTAAATTATTTTCTTGGCAAACCCTCCCGAGTACACAAATCATTGGACTATGAATGCATTTAACGATTAAATCATAAAACGGCCCTGGTTCTTCAGTGTTAGCTCCATTCTATTTAAGTATTCCAAAAAAAGTTTCTTTCTTCATTTATTTGCTATTGATCATGCACCCGGCACGTATATGAAACGTATATTATTTATTCCAAATATACAAACCTTAATTTTAATTTTAATTTACCTCCCGAGCCTAGGTTTTAACCACGCATCAATTAAATTGTGTTGCAACGTTCCGCTCGTTCCGTTCATCAAACATTTGATCAGTAATTCATAATTTAATTAACGAAAAGGCATCTCAATTTCCCGATTCACCTTTAAAGCAATTTATTAATTCTGAACGCAACCCTTGCTTTTCGCCATTCCCGAAATCCCCTTCACTTGCCATTTATTAATAGCCAAAGGCCATTATCAACGTTCACTTTTAATTGTATTCTCACAGAAATCAATTCAACGGCAATTCGTTGTAGTTGTGGGCGTAACACAACGCTTCCTCATTTATGGACATTGCATTCGGTCGCTTTGGCCTTTTTAATAATGTTGGTCAGTAACAAAATTCGTAGGATACGAATCACAAGTGTGACCGTAACTATTAATCGCGATATCGATACATCATAGCATTATTCGCACTTGGATACTGCTCGCTTTCGATCGAACTATCCACGAATAGTTAAATCATTTACGCTTTATCGGACAGTGTTTTTAGTCTATATCATACCGTTTGTATGTAGGTATTTAATCAATGCCAAGCTTGTCACGCAATGGATAATGTAATTTTTGTTTAGTAATATTGCTAATATTATTACATCTTTTAATATTTAAATCACGATCTTACTTTGAAAATAATACCATCTGAATGTGTAAGAATTGAACAGAACTGAAGTACCATATATTATGTTTACACCCATTAAAAAAACATCCAACCGTTGACTAACTGCCCAATATACGCAACCATAAATTCTAAACACAACGCCACCGTCCCGCGTAAGTGTTAGTGCCGTTTCAATTCAAAAACTATTCGATATATATCCGAATCGGGGTTAATCTGTAATCCGCGGATATTCGGCGCTTCACCAATTACCGGGGCGGCGATAAATCTCGATGCGAATACCGATAATGCGCAGCACTAGTGTCGCTAGCACACCCGAGTGTGTAATTCATACCGGGAATTTGTAATTAAATCTGCTACTGAGATATGACTGATAATACCGCCTACATATATTTTCAGTTGAAATGCACTAGCTATTTTGCGGAAATACTGAAAACTGTGGACTTCGTAGTTTTTTCAATCTGTACTACCAACATTGTTGCTACGAAATTTCCTAACCAATATGAATGGCGCAACAAGATTCGGATTGCAAATGATTGATTTCATCTGTGTACTGTGGTAGATTCCGGGAATATGCTATACTTCAATTAGGCTTCAAACCAAAAACTTGTGGACAAAACACCGCACGCGATAAATCATCTCTCGCACATCGATATCGGGCCACACTACGTGTAATTTATCCGGTACGCATTCGTAATTAAATCAGTGATGCTTTAACCGAAATTATTGTCTATTTGTGCAGCAACAAATCGGGCGTGCGACAATTAGCACAGGAGGTGAGCGGCAGCCATCTACATAATGCGGACGCCATTGCCGGCCGCTTGTGACCGGCAAATGAAGCGGTTCCAAATTCAAATGGCCTATTTTGAAATAACCACAGAGTCTTGTGTTAAAGACTCTGTGGTTTCAATAGAGAAAAACAATTTTTTTTTAGATAGAGGCTGCCAGTAGTATTTTTAACATTCCGTCAATGTTAAAATTTTAAGTATGCACATAAAATATAAATGTACGTCTTATCGTTACTGCCAATTGTAATGAAATAGATTTGTACATTGACCCTGACCATTTAGTGCAAATATTTTGATAATACCCTAAGAATGTTTAAATCTATATAATTGCACTTCAGTGCTTAAATCGCGCAGTTTAGAAACCGCCAATATCGCCACAACCAATCTCAATTAGCGACTTCATCACACTCGATTTCCGTCCGAGCAACCTGCCCACAACATTATCCGTGTAATTAAACAAACATACACAACAATAACAGTCGCCTAACAGCCAACAGCTAGGTACACACCGGCGCACGAATTAATTAATAGATCATTGGTTCAGATAGCTGCGAGCACATTCCGCCCAATAACGGCGGGAGTTTTCACCCAATCTACGTACGGTGTACACCCGGCCTTATCTGATGCTCGATACGTGCAATTTCGCTGTGATTATACTTGTTACTTTTGTTATCACGCGCTAAAGGCAAAGGAAAACATCGTCGGAAACTAAATCTATTAACCTAATATACGATAATATGTAACATGGCCAACACTAGTAGGTACTTTAGAAAACAGAGAAAATAAAACATTATGAATTGTAGATAAAGAAATGTAAAGTAACAAAACTAGAATAGGAAATTTAAAAAAAAAAACATGTCGGCGTTACGTCTTGTAATAGAAGCAACTATGTGATTTGATTATGACCTTGTAACACACTGCAAAATAGATACCTCTAAAACAAGCAACATTTTATCATTTGTTATTTAGAAATATAACCTTTAATTTATAAAGACTTTAAAAACTAAACAGTAAACTTCTCCGTGATATTCAACTCGGTTTAAGTGAAAAAGCCTTCAGATACTCACTTGAAATATAAAACCTGGGTAGACCGCGGCATAAATTACCCCACCGCACAATGCTTACTCACAGATAGATAACATACTCTACATTTTAAGGGTGAGGGAGAATTTCACAATTAACATTTTGTTCCAAATTAGTTAGTATCATGTTTAGCTAGAAGTCAAACGGGTTATTAACCATTCTTTCTTCATTTTGGTAAATTTGTTTCTAATATCTAATACTATTTTATAGATCAAATTATTTCAAGTCAAAAAAATAATAATATTATAGAATAAACACCGCAATGTATTGTAATGAGGCTCGAATTTTAACGTATTTTGATTAAATTTTGGTTTGGCGAACAAATGAGACGTTGGTAAACAAAGATTAATTACCTCGTACATTATAATTAAGTAAGCAAGGATATTTAAGTATATAATTTTAGCGAACATTATTTTACTGGCTTGTTCCATGCACATATTAATAGTAAATATAGCAATAACAGTGTGGCTATCAGTTCGGAATCCTGTCTTTACCGTAAAGAACTGTACGTACATATGTCAGAGGCGGAAATGGAAAAGTAAAAAAGGTGTAAAAATAAAAACAAAAGACAGTATTTTTCCCAACCGCGAAGAATCCTTGAACTCCATCAGGTACCCAGGTCGTACTATGAAAAGCACACTCCGCGTCTTAGTGTATCAATAAATAAGAGTCGGCGGGGACAAGAGGTCGGGACCTGCGGCCTTCGGGGAATCCACTTAAATATTGACACGGGAAGAGTTCGGCCAAGCCTACGCCGGCACAACGACACGTTGTTTTGTGAAACTTTGCTTGTAGTATTGTCTATTATTTACACGAACTACACAGCTGATAAAAAGTGCTACAAACAAAATTGCGTTTTATATGGTGTTAAGATGTTTCTGTTTTGATTAAATTGTCACTTACATTTAACATACACACACATACATGAAACATGTACAAAAGTTTTACATAATAACAGTAACGTAATTCTGTAGACAATCGCAACAGTACATCAATTTCAGACACAGTCTAAATTTCCCATGCATACATTATATTTTGCGTTCTTATTCAGACAAAAAACTAATGTAATAGGCATATTAAGTCCCTATTCAAGTTAGCCGCTAGCTAGAGTGTTTGCGTCACGAAGCCGTCAAAATTGTATTATACTGTCATGTATCTCAGTATAAATATAATCACAGATCTGGCTAGGACATCAATCCAAATCTTATCTAGGCCCATTGTTTGCACTAGGCCATTCATCAACCCATCTGAATTGTTCGCATTAATGGGTAACGTCTGCGTCAAAAGCGAATTGAATTCCACCATAATACCTAACATTAAAGCAGAGACATTTTAACAACGTCGGCCCAAAATGAAAATTAATGTTTTCTTTGCTAAAATGTACAAAGTTAAATATGATAAATCGCAGTGGCGGAGTAATTTTAATAACTCCATAACGATATTCGGACCGGCCTAATTTCCGAATGGAATTTGTAATTCGGGCTGTCCGTCCACTGGCGTCTTCGTTCCTCGCATTTTTAATCAGAACCCGTAGAATTTGCTTGCTAATTTGAATAACGGACTTGGTTGTTAGCCGTGGCAAAGGGTTGGACCGCAGCCACAGTCCGGGCGGAGCAGTAAAGTGTCCAGCTGTGAGTGGATGGGAGATATCTCACACGATAAAAGTAGGGAAACTCTTTGGGTAAGGAAGGTATTCTAAATTGTAGAATTGTAAACTCTTAGTTTCTTAAGGGGTTCTCAAACAAATTTATACAACTGCCTCACCGCGGCCCGGGGATTCGAACACCCGTCCTTCCGGGAATCGCGCCCAGACGTGCATTACCATCACACCAGACCAGCAGCTATTAATTGAAGCCGTCGAATTGTTCCCGTATATGACCTGTTAGCCACAGGTGGCGCCATCTACTATCAGTGATACACACTGACAGCCGTAGACATCTCGTTACAGAAATGTAAACTACAGAAAATGATGACACACTGGCAATTAATGTAAATTTAAATTTTTTTTCCGTTTTTCTAAATATTATTACAGCTAGTGCAAGCTTTAGCACTTAAAAATTTTAAATTTACAAATTTATACAGTTGATATGGGGATACGCAAAATATAAATAAATACGAGTAACAGTCTGTTAGTTAATTTGGCTATACAATTGATATACAATTTTAGTATAGAGTAGACATCTACCTACTCTCTCACATTATCTATCTAGAAAACATGTAGAGGTGCTGCTGAATGCATTACTCATGCCGGAGCAATGAATCTTTGTTAACTTCACACCAGAACTGTTCAGAAATCCCTACCTTTAAGTGCCTGTTCACACCTAGCGATTTTTGGGCGATTTCCGGCGATCGCCGCGATCACGCCACGATCACGCCGCGATTTGAAAAAATCGCTAGGTGTGAACACGCTGTTAATGAACTGAAATTAAGATACTCACGCATTTCGGTTATATAGCTATATGATAGCTTATATTTTAGATCTAGACCAAGTCTGCTTTACTGTACTTTGCCTAGGTCCGCGCCGCGTGCTAACTCCGAAATAGGTGGTCTGCCGCGAATTTGCATTTAAATCGAGGTCTTATTATTTGGGCAAGGTAGTCTAGAAACACCTCGGGGCATTCGTAATGAGACAAACATTGCAAACCATAGACGGTTCTGCAGCCGTCGTGTAAGTCAATCCACTCGGAGAGAGCATAGCCTTATTCTTATCTGAATGAATTTATTATCTGAAAGCAACGAATATTACGAAAAACTCATGAAATTACCAGTCGCCAATTAAAGGTATTGCTGTCAGTTAAAATCTGATCAAAGTCTTCAGTTAAATAAGCAAACATGAATTGAACTATCAACAAATTTAAAATGCAGTGCAGCACTTTCACTGATCAATATCTTAATTGCCTTGATTTTATTACGATTTGATGGAAACGATTACTCGTAATTACCCGCAGAACGTAGATTACTTTAAATATGTTGGCCGGTATAAACCTTTTTTGAGGATTTTTTTTATTTTTCTTTAAAAAATACATGCGTTTCGTCCAATCAGCCAGTTATGCTTGCCGAGGGGACACACTGGCCGCAATTAAACCATTTGCATAATGTCCACCACTCCCTACGCGGCCACACACGATAAAAACATAATCTATGCATATAATATTTATTGAGGGTAGATAAGATATACAGCAATTTTGTCATTATTTCGCCAAGAGAAAACAAATACAGAATTTAAAGTACAACCGGGTGGTGCGTAAAATCGTACATCATAAAAAACTAAGAATGAGTGCACACGATGCTCAATTATTATTTTTGACCTCAACCTAAAATCAACGAAATTAATAAAACTAGTCAGTCACATCACAAGTAAATTAGGTAACACACGTGAGTTTATAAAAGTGAGTTGCCTGCCGATGTCCTAAATTGTAGTTAGAGGTAGAGATTCTATTGCCACTATTGACCATCTGTTGAGTGTTTTCTGAACTAAGTAGTGTTATATATTGGCGTATAGATGTCGCTTCTCTGTCATATCTCGTGTGAAACCCCAGTTAATACGGATTTTACGCGAAAACAATGTGTTTACCGTGTCTTCGACGATCACATTCTTCCTCAAGTGGCCACTTCCTTAATTATACAAACTTACGACTTGTTTACGCGTCTAACCACAGATTTACCTGAGTTTTGTGGTAATGTCTCTTTCGGAGTGCACCTTTTGAGTAGATGAGAGTAAACAATGAGGATAATGTTTGTTTCAGTAGTATAGCACTTCCGTTAACGTTTCAATAAAAGTAAGTAGAAGTAGTATACATAAGCCAATAATATCACCCACATGAGCAATTTACAGTTAAAAGTAAAATGGAAGTGAATTAAAAAATTAACAAACCGAACGTTAACTTATTATAACCTCGCTCGCAGATGTTTGCCGCATTATCTGTAAATATAAACAAATGTGAAAAAAAAAAGACGTCGGCATCACTAGCGAAGCACTCAAAGAGACTCCGCGACAGTTATTCCCGTCGTAACGACCGCGATATTGAGGAATGCCACTTGAGAGAGTCGAGTTGAGCGTAAAAATTGAATCGAACCGGGATGTATTGGCCTTCGGAGCGCCGTACCGCCCCTACGCTTGATCGAATTCATTACACCCGCTCGTCAAATACTTTGTCATAACTCGCTTTATGGTTCCGGGGACTATGCTGAGATAGCACTGAGCTGGTTATAAGCGAGAGTTTTGATCATAGACAAAATATTGCGCAGTGAAGCTTATTATATTGCCAAGTTTCTAGTCGTTCAGTCTACTGACCTCGTCAATACAATAAATAAAACTGGGACTGCCGCGGTATAGCTATTGCATAGCATCGTCCGATTTCGGAGCAGCTCGTCTCGATTCGTGCGAGTTTCGTAGAGTCGTACAATACGTCTAACCGCACGCACACAAACACCGTGCCGAAGTCTACCGAACTGAAACGACGTTAGACGATTGTGAGGTTTTTTCGTTACGGAATTTCTTGGTTCAGTCGCCGCGCTCAAAGCCCGCGATAAAAGCTATGCAATAGCTTAAAAATTGTATCCATTAGTCAAACGTAGCCTGATTCCAACACACGCTTTAAGAAAGACACATTTGCTATTTATTATGTTGTATTTTACCTAGGTCGTGATAAATTGTTACCCATACATTCTTACGAATTTCCTGTTAGGACTCAAAAAGAAAATAATCAACTAAGAGAGGGTGAACGTAGTGCAGGTACCTATAGGTAACATCGCCGATGCACCGATACCGATTCCGCCCATTTCCCTCCCGTAGAAATTGCATGGGAAACGCAACAGTAAATCGAATAAGTCTCGGCGCGATGCCGCGATGGCGTAATTTTTGCCCATCGCGGCCTTACGCCGAAACGCGCGCAAACACCGCGGCAAGACTCGCAATATGTCCGCCCAGCCGTTTATTGGATTTTAGCGGAAATTTCACCGGTATGCTCGGCCGCAGGGCTGCCGGGAGATGGACTCGTTTTACATTCAACGCAGATTGAAAATAGGAAACGTTGTACCGACAATTACATAAGTACTAGATTCTGGTTTCTAAGTAATTGTAACGTAGATATTCTATTGTTTACTGACATTTTCTTGTGAATTGTGTTCATACGGTAGGAATACCTCCGTACCAAAATACCTACCTACTACTACAAAATGCAAAGTGCAGTTTACTTTTACTACTGTACTAGCTGTTAAAAGTTTTTTTATTAATCTTTTACTGATAGTTAGTTCGTAAAATTGCATAATCTATTCAAAATATGTGTCATTGTGGAGTGTATGAAAACGTAAAAATATTATAAAGAATACTAAAACACGTTATCGTACCTTAACTCTACCACTGACTTTGGGATCCAATGTTATTTTGCATAGTTACGCAGCCATCCCTACTGGTGACTCCAAATAACGGCGAATATCGAGTTTTGATGCTGATTTGCACCGGGACGCGGCCTATAAACGGACAACAGATACGCGCAAATGGAATGCAAAACGTTGCGAATATCCGCTCCTGTTGCGGAAAAAAAACAACCCAAAAACAGATACGACCAAATGTCGGTAACGTATCACACATTTCGCCCATTTCCATCGGAAAACGTGTTCAGCACTGTTAAGAGCCACGTAAAAGCAAACCCCAAAAAGCTTTCTGGTCGCAGCCAGCCAGCGCTATTCAGAAAAAAATACCCTTTCAAAAAGCAACATATCCGTCCGACTACATGTAAAAATCACATCTCACAAACTACGCTGAAACTGGTTAAAACAATCTCAATCTACTCACGTAGAAAATGAAGCCAATATTTTTTGTAGGTCTGTACCTACAAAAAATATTGGCTTCATGCCGTCTGCCGGCAAAGAAAGCAATACAAACACTTGAAACTTGCTCGATGCTATCTTGGATTTCCAATTGAGTCTCCGAGCCCCTTCTCCATAAAATGCTAATAAGCTTACTTATCCAACAAACTATTCCAAGCTTTGTCTTCTAAAGACGAGGGATTGTCGGCGTTGCATCTATCAGAAATCTCTGTGTAACAGAATTAAACTCGACTTTGTAATTCCAGAGTCGAATCTCAGCCCCACTCGGATCTCGCTGCTAATTGTTGAAAAGAGGAAACGTAATAAAAGTGCTAGTCTTTGAAGCAAAGAAGCTGCCCCGGGCGCCTCCGCGGAGCGCATTTTAATAAATTAAAACTGCGCAAAATTCCCATTCCAATATCATTTTATTTTATTTTCCCTTTGCGTTCGCTCCGTGAACCTCGTTCGCCTTACATTGATTCTATTTTATTTTTTTACGGACCGGCCATTAACTATATTCCTTCATCCTATTAATAACAGGTATTTTCGGTGTAATGCGTAGGTTGGTATACTGCCATTATCGTTTGAAATTCGCCGTGAGTTTCGAACTTCTATCGGGAACAAACGCCGCTTCTATTAGCGTAATGACATCGCAAAATTGGAGTACAAGATACGAGCTTTCACTCGCCGTTTCGTTTACCTGCGCTCTTATAAACGTGGTCCCTACTTGGATCAATATTAGCTTGACCCACCGAGAGGTACTCGTACTCTTTGGACGCTCTAAAGTAACGAAGTTAAAACTTTTTCCTTCTCAATTCCAGGTGATGCTGATAGCTCTGGAGCTGCTGGCGTGGCGCAGCGGCGCGGCGGCGCTGGCCAACTGCCCCAGCGGCTGCAGCTGCAACGACGACACCCTCGTCGTGGTGTGCCAGGAGAGCCGGCTCGACGTGCTCCCCATCGCGCTCAACCCCTCTATCCAGCGGCTCATCATCCGCAACAACAAGATCAAGACCATCGACAGTTCGATGCAGTTCTACGCAGAACTGCAGCACCTTGATCTGTCCCAGAATCACCTCGTCAACATACCCATTAAGAGCTTCGCGTACCAGCGCAAGCTGCAAGAACTGCACTTGAACAGCAATAAGATATCCTCGGTGACAAACACCACCTTCCAAGGCTTGAACTCCTTGACAGTCCTGAACCTTAAACGTAACTTCCTTGAGGAACTCACTAACGGAGTGTTCTCGACGTTACCGAGGTTGGAGGAGCTCAACCTCGGGCAGAACAGAATCTCGAGGATCGAACAAAAAGCATTCGCCGGGTTGTCTGCCTTAAGAATTCTATATTTAGATGACAATCAACTAAGTTCAGTGCCTACGTCTTCCTTCAGTCTTTTGGGAAGTCTTGCCGAGTTACACGTCGGCCTTAATGCTTTTTCCTATCTACCAGATGACGCTTTCGCTGGTTTGAACAGACTAGCAGTGCTAGACTTGAATGGAGCTGGACTCTCAAATATAAGTGATCGCGCATTTAGTGGACTTCGTGCACTGAGAAGTTTAAACCTGTCCGGGAATAGATTAAGTGTAGTGCCAACGCAGCAATTATCTGGTCTCACTAGATTAGAGGAATTGTATATTGGACAAAACGATTTCTTAGTTTTAGAAAGTCATTCGTTTAAGGGGCTAAAAAATCTTAAATTACTAGAGATAGTTGGATCACCTCAATTGGAGAGAATCGAGAAAGGGGCTTTTGAAGATAACATTAATTTAGAAACAGTTACTCTCATTAATAACAAGAAATTAGCGATCCTTGAAGAGGCAACTTTATTGGGTTTACCTAAACTGAAACATGTTTCATTGAGAGATAACGCTATCGTGTCCTTGACTGAGTCGGTATTCGTGGCCAAAGAGTTGAAACAACTCGAATTGAATGACAACCCTATATTTTGTGACTGTCAGCTCCTGTGGCTTCAGGAACTACTTAACGAAAAGAGCAACTTCACTCAAATTCAATGTGCAGCTCCGGAACACTTGAAAGAGAAGAACTTGAAACTACTAACCGCCGATGACTTGGGCTGCGTGCTACACGACACGCGGCAGCAGACCATAATCTGCATAGTCGTGGTGGCATGCGTAGCCACTATCGCTACCATAGTGCTCATTCTGTACAGATACCGAAAGAGCATGCAGGAGAAGTTGAAGGACTACAAATGGAACAAGGGACGGAAGAATCTCGAGTACCACAAGCCCATATCGACCGAGGAGGACTGCATAGTGCGGGGCATCCACCCGTCGCAGTACCCCGCGCCGCACGCGCCCGGCCTCAGGCCGATCCCGGTCACGGAGCTGTAGCTAGAGCTTTACGCCTCGCCGAGCGTGTTCTTCATGTCGGGCGGGCAGGGCTCCGCGCGACGGCCACAGCGCTCGGGAGGCGGCGGCGGCGGCACGCTGCCCGCGAACGGCTTCACGTACATCGGCGGCGACGCGCGCGCGCCCCCGACGCTCAACAACGGCGCGCCGGCGCACGTCCTCAACAACGGGTCGCTGCGCTCGCTGCCCGACAAGAAGAACGGCCGGAACGGCGTCGTCTGCCACCCGGAGAACTTCCAGCGCAACCTGGACTCGCGCTACTCGCGCAAGCAGGAGAACGGCTACCTGCGCAACTCGGAGACCATCATCGGGTTCCCGCGCGGCGAGCGCGAGTACGCGCGCGCCGACTACGAGCCCGAGTACTCGGTCATCCCCGAGGGCGGCTTCCGCGCCGACGAGCGACGCTGCGCCCACTCCAACACCTTTAACTGTTGAGACGGCGCCACGGACTCTTCAATCGTTTGTGATCTTGTAATTCTAGCAATAAATCTTCATTCCATTAAGTTTTCTATGGACGGAGTGTTGTGATGGGACGTAGTGCTCTAGCGGTTAGTGACATTAGTGACTCGGTCCGGTGTACGTAAGACCAGTGAGGACTATCCTACATCGTAATTCGGTTTAAAAGAGTACCTTATTTGTAAATTATAAATTTAAGTAGTGATGGATCTATTTTTCAATGGGTTGTCGGGCATGAAAGTGTGACTTTCATCGGAGGTCGTACAATGTACAGCTAGTCTCGGTAGGGCGCCGGGGCGCGTCCGTTATGATTGTACATCGTAACATGTGATTTGTAAGGTCTCCACCTGAGCGGTGGAATTTCTATTTTGATTTTGTACAAAAACCATTCCATAAGAAATCTTTTAATGTCTAATATTTTATTTATAAAAATGATAATTAAGCGTGCGTTAAATAAGACACCAATATGAAAAAATATTAGAGATAATGATGTAAATATATTTATACTATATTGAGAAATTTATAAAATTTAATACGATCTTGTTCTTCTAAAATTATCGTATAAATTATTTCGGGATTCTGATATTGTATTGTTTGCTATATCGACTGATATCCTACTATGAGATTCGTCTGTCACTATTAATGTACATCCACACCGACTTTCGTATTGTGTAGGTACTGGAGCACCCGTTATTTACCTTTTAAACTTTTAACACATTGTATGCTCTATCCTAGTATTGCCATTTATTGAGATTAATGTCAGTGGATCCTCCGCTTGGTACAGCCGTGCTGCCGTCTGCCTGTTATTGTTATATTTGTCATTTAAGTAGAAGGGAGCACTTTCTTTTAATTTAAAAGGCACAATATTTTCCAATGGCCTCGCCAGATCTTGCCAGAGAAGTAAGTCCTACAATGTGTGTAAATATCATTAAACTTTAAAACATTTCTTGATGATTAATATTATCTACCTAGGTACTAAATTACCTGTATAATGAAATTGGTAGATAATTAATTTAAGTTATTTTAGTACAAACACCGCTTTATGTAAATAATGTACAAAATCAAATATTATTAGGAAACTTCCTCATAACTCGGCCCTAAATATTTAAAAAAATACAGTATCTTTATTTTAAAAGAAAGTGCATTATTCTATACGGTCATACCTCAACATACAATAGTTAACATTTTTTGTTTTTAAGCAGCTTTTAATAGGTACTTATTATTCATTTCATGTTTTTGTTACAGTGAAATAAAATGAGTGTATGTTTTTTTGAGAACCTAGATTACATTATGTTGTTTTAGTTTTAAAACCAAATTTAATGTTTTATAGAATTAAATGTATAATAGATGACGTCCAGGAAATAAGTGTATGGGCACAAATCATGCTCGCTCACTTGCTTCCAGGCTCGATACGATATACGACTACGAAGCAATAAAAAGAGTTCAAAATAGCTGGTGCACAGTTGTATTGTAAATTACTTAATTTAAATTCAATATTCTTTGAACGAAATAAACAAATACCTAGTTAAACGTGTAAAGTACCAATCTATTGCTTTTTAACCATTTGATTTTATCCTCTACCTAAGTATTTTGTAACTTTCATGACTGGTTACTTAATACTGGTATTTGAAAGTTACGGCCAAAAAAAATGTTTAAAGACGAGTAAGTATCATGAACCTACCTTTTAGGTACAAAAATGCATTATTGAATGAAATGCTTATAATTAAGGTTGCCAGACCGCCGGGAAATCCGGGATTGTCCCGGAATTTTGCCTCTTGTCCCGTGTCCAGTAATTAGCGCTTATTGTCCCGGATTTCGGAAACTTTTTTTTAGTTTATTACTATTCAATTTGTCATTTAGTAGGTATTCATTGTGTACCAAAGTTCTTTATTAACTACTACAGTATTTTATCTTATAATTATAACTGTAGTTAATTATGTACTTAGTATAGACATTTAAGATATTTTCTATTATAACCACGAGCCAACATTGTTTTAGTAGAATTGTCCCGGATTTGATAAGTTACCATCTGGCAACCCTACTTATAATACTTATTGCACAAGTACACCCCATATAAATAAACTTGTAACTTTATTATCACACAAAACTAATAGAACCAATGCAGTTGTGTACAGTCGGTTTCAAAAGTAGCCCAACACTTGTGCTGTTTTTTTTATTTCATTTTCGTTGACCCTTATGTCTTGAATCAGACCTGTAGTAGCACTTGATAATGTATAGCTACTACTGTTTCTGACTGTGTCTGCCATAATTGCATAGATCAAATCCCGCATCCCAGTTTCCACTGCTAATACCTGTCTTAACATATTGTTTGACGCTACCAGTGTTTACTGATGTCACATGTACTACTTGCGTAGTTACCTTTTTTTTCACATTTCTCGTCATTGTTATTCGTTGACTAATCTTTAGATCTTTTGCAATGGGGATTTCTGGTTTTGATCATCTATGTACTTTTACCTTACTTTTTAAGTCTAGGCTGATACCTAGGTACTGAGAAGAGTAGATAATACCTATTGGGCTCTATCGACAAAACTAGATTACCTATTGAAGTGCAAAAATCTAATTATTAGTATCTATTCAATTACTTTTGAGTATTGTAAACCTATTTGTAATTTATGCACCAAAGCATTATCTAAATTATTGTAAAAATCACTGTAGTGTGTACTACAGCAGGCACGTTTCCATAATATTCTTGATAATTATATTCTTATATTGTCCCTTCCTTTACATAAATAATGTATTTTCAACCTTTTCCTAGCAAGAAGCAGATATGATTAACTTATCCAGGAAATTGACTGATTTTAGAAGCAGCTAATGTTTTAAAGTAGATAACCAAGGCAGCTTTATCTATAGAACTTACACAGTCTATTATATAATATTTGTATAGGTACCTGATTTAGGTAAATATCGATAAATATTTGAACTTTCAACATTAATTTCGTGTCCAAATGACGCGTTATATTCTTTTAAGACCCACTTTATATAGGTACGAGTGCGTGTATGTCCTATTGTCACATCATAGAGTGGGTGTCAGCTTGAACTCCGACATGTCGGATACGGCGCAACACAGGTCTATCTACCAAATGCGGCACAACTACAAGAAAAACATCGTATTTGCTTCTTGATATAACATTTTCTCAACTGAGAACCTACACGATATACCTAAGTACCCTTGATCTTATGGTGACATTTTGTTATTGTAAATATTGAGAAATTAAAGACTAAGCAAATAAGGCATGCGTTAGTGCCTACTGAATGCCTAAAAGTATACAAGAAATCGATGAATACATATGAGAAATTGTGATTAGTGTACTCTCACGACATTGTAATAGATCATCAGTCATTTCTGTACTTTATTGTAGCTATAACCTACATACAAACTCGATAAATATAACATACCTCAAATTCGAAATTGTGTTTTATTTAAATTTTCTAGTACATATACAAGTTTAGTTAAGGTAGGTACGTGTAATCAATTTTGCGAGTAAATAAGAGTAAAGATAACAATGCAATTGGTGTTTGTTTGGTGTTCAACATGCTTTCCTAGCAATGAAATTTCATTACAGAACACAATAAAGTCGGGACCATGTTCAATGTTAAATATCTATAGAATTTTTAAATTTGTAGTTTTGAGACAATTAATCTAGTGCCTTTTTGGTACTATTTGTGTCTAAATTCGAAAAATAATTATTACTTTGATGAACGAAAACTCGCATTTAAAAGTATTTAGAGGAATGATTGTGATAAATCATTTAGAAACCTATAATGTAACCGCATCAAGGAGCGTTTCTATGACAGAATTGAAAATTCCCACTAATAAAATATTTAATGTTAAAAAACAAATAATGTGGTGTCATATAAACTCACATTTAATAGTATTTAGACAAAAGATAGTGATAATAAATAATTTAGAAACTTGTAACCACATCAACAAGTCTTTCTATAGACAGAAGTGAAAGTTCCCACTAATGAAATATTTAATTGAAAAAAAAAACAAATGCCCCTTTGTGAGACATGGGAAAACAGAATAAGGTACATCCCAGTTTTAAAATTCATGAAGATCATCCTAGAACAACTATTAAAAAGGCATTTCTTGGAAAACTAAATACGTAACTTTCTAAAACTTGAAAGTGCTGTGTTGGCAGACAGAATGGATTTGCAAAACAATCAAACAAATTTTTGTATTAATTGTTCATTCATTTATTTATATGTAACATTTAGTAACATTACAAAGTTCAGCCTTTGTTGGGTTTTCAGCCAGTTTCAGCCAATGCAGACATGATTTTGTAAATAAATAAAAAATTAAATGAAAAATTAGGCGCCTGTGTGTTATGGAATATGAGTACTTTCACTTATAGTGTAAATGCATTTAGAATTTCTCCTCTTCAAGCCCATGTTTGAAGAACATAAGGATAGGGGTGGCGACTCCATCGATTTCTCTGTACTCGCACATGGCAACCATGCCATCACAGTCCATGGATTCCCCGGTGAAGAACTGAAGTTCCTTAAACCTTCCTAAGATGTCTTTCATTACTTTGTTCATGTTGGTTTTAAAAACCTCTATTTGGTCAGGGGCCTTCTCTTCCAATTTTGCTACTAATCTGCAAAAAACAAAAAAATATGGTTAATTTCAATAGTTTGGGATTTTAATATATTAGCAGTGAGAAGTTATGAATGTAATCTCCATTTCATGAACAAACATTATGAAAATGAATGTTTTTTCACTAAAGTTAATTTGATCTTGCATCAATAGCTCCATAGGCTGACATTGATGATCAACCCTTGGTATTAGATGATGCTACAGTATTTCCAATTTCAAACAGAAACATTAAATCCACATTATAACAGTTACCTATGGCATTATCAGTTTATATACAACACAGTAATTACTTTGAGAATCTCTATGGTACCATACAGTGTGGTTCCTAGTATAAAAACCTAGTTTAATGTCAACCACACAAATTAGAGCCCACTGTTTGAAATTAATACCAAAAGTAATTTAAGAAAAATAACAGCCTTATCCTTACAATCAAAAGGGTTATAGGCTCGGACATAGGTAAAATTTACTTGATTAAATGTAGACCATTTCTTAGCTAGGTGATGTGGATCTTAAAAATGGAATATTATATAGCAACATTGCAACAATGGCAAGGTAAATCCTTGCCATTGTTGCAATGTTGCTATTCTTTGAATTTTATACCACACCATAAAATAATGAAAACTGACTTTGAAGGGGTCACAGAGATAACACAGGGCAGGCCAAGAGTCATGAATGATATTCAATAGCAGAGCACTTATATACAAAATTTTCAATCATACATTGAAGATGACTAATCGCAAGCTCAGACATGTCTGCAATATAAGAATGAGTCAAGAAAATGGTACCAGCTGTTTGAAATAAATCTTGATCAAAGCACAATCTTCACAAGTTACTAGTGTCTAATTTCAAAACAAACTTTATAAAACCACGCAAACACTTACTTTTTCATGTAATCTTTTAAATATAATGTGTAGGATTTTTTGTCGCCAAAGGCATATGTTTCCACTAGCCGATGGTTCAACACAACGTCTACACCACTCTCGGTGGCGCTGTCGGTTCCTTCATCAGCCTCCTCAGCAGAAGGGTTGAACCCCTCAATCTGGAGATCACCCTGTGTCCTCGTCACCAGTTTGCCGGTGACTTCGTAGATTACTTCGTCAACCAGCTTCATTTTGTAGGTGTCCGAGAACATCTCATCACCTGCAACCCAATAAACACTCACTTGTAGCACTCACAATATATAAAGGAAGGATTATTAGTAACATTATAGTAGTTTTGTTGAAGTCACATAGCTATTATTGCAAAATTTAGCTTGATGATGATGAAGCCACCACTATCGTATGAAATGTCAAAATCACTCTTATCAATATTAGGACGTTTTCTTGAAATCTTGACGAAAACTTCACGAATATATCATGATAAACGTAATTACCAGTAATAATATCTTTATAGATTCTCATTTTGTTGGATTAGAGGCGATTAAAAATAATAAAAACCGAAACTACGGCCTCTTGCCCCAAGAACTAAACCGGAAAGGGCAATTCATAGAAAAAAAAGAATGTCCAATGTTGCCAGCATTCTTTCCAAAATCAATGACTTAAGTACACCACCACTGATTTTGGGACCTCTAAACGTTTTCTCATACCATCATAAGTGATATTTTTTTGTTTTTCAATGAATTTAAAATGGAAATATTTTCGTTGGTGGTTCCTGGACATACTGGCAAAAAGATTATTCATAAGGATATTTAATGTAACTTCCGTCAGTAATCCGAAAAAGGCCCCAAAGTGGAATTTGATATTGGGAAATTACATTTTACCCTGGGTCAGCGGCTAAGGTTCGCCATCCAAAGAAGAAATTCTATCAGCCTTTTGGGCATGATGGTTATGGACAGCGATCTGAGACATTTTTATTTATTTATAAGATTGCATTTTTTTAGTTAGTTTAGGTTAATTTAACTTAGTTATTTTTTTCATATGTGACCCTTTATATATAATTACGCTTTACGCACGCAATGTTGAATTTGTAAAAGAGTAGAAACACGTTTTATATTTATATTGGTATTAATTAAGTGAATGTGAATTTTTGCAAAATGACATGAAAATAGTGTAAGAACGAAACGTTTCGTACACCGAATAAAAAAAGTAGATGATTGAACTTGCTTCATACGAGAACGGAAGTAGGTGGCGTTTTCATCTGTACGAAGATGGAAGTCTTTCTCTACAATTCTACAGTTTGTAGATTATGTGGAGAAGAAAATGATAATGGAACATTGTTATATACTTGTGAAGAAAATAGTCAAAACTTGAGTGACCTTATAAATACTTATTTACCATTCAAGGTACAGTATGAATTTTTATTGTGATTGTTTTGACTCCAAGGTGAAATCATCATGGCCGACCATTTTTATAATATCCTAACATTTTCCTTACTTTTTGCTTGAAATCATTATAAATTTAATTGAAAACATTATGAATACACTGTCTAAAATTTTACATAATTTTTATTTACCAAGATCAACAAAATATCTATGAAATGTACATTTATCTTGTATTTTCCTACGATTGTATTTTGTATTGAAGTTAACGTCACCTGTATAAAAAAAACCTATGATTTTGGGCGCCGATTTTGATAATATTTAGATTTATTTGGTACAAACGCACATCTTATCTTTTACAAGAGTTCTCGCAATATAAGTATATGAAATACAATCGATCAAGCGTGAGATTATTTATGATTATTGGAAGAGCTCACTTATTAGGGACCGTAAATATTGCTGACAACTTTAAGTTTCAAATTAGTTAAAATTATAAATCACTAATTAAAACTTTAGAAGAAACTTGTTAATAAAATAGGCAAACAACAAATTTGGCTTTATTAAATCCATCATAGGTAACCTTGATTTTTCCTTAGGGCTTCCTTAACATTTAATTATGGTGTGAGATAATCTAACATTTATTACATACTAGCTTTCCGCTCGACTTCGTCCGCGTAGAGACGTTTAACGGGTAAAACATTACTTCCTTATAGCGCAGTCGGTTAAAAAGTAGCCTATAACCTTTCCTAGGCTCTGGGCTATATCTGTACCAAATTTCATTTAAATCGGTCCAGTACTCTATGCGTAAAAGCGTAACAGACAGACAGACAGACAGAGTTACTTTCGGATTTATAATATTAGTAAGGATCTTCAAAAGTAAGGATCTTCAAATGTCTATATTATGACTGGCTATGTGGATCAGTGGTTAGTGACCCTGGCTTTGGTTCCAAGATTTGATCCCCCCGGGACAAACATTCTTGTGATGAACATTTGTGTTTATATATCTATTTATAATTTCTATGTGTGTACATTACATACACATCATAACAAATTATATAAGTAATATTTTTTACAAATGTTGATCATTCCCTTAATTCAAGCTTTGCTTAGCTTGAGATCAGAAATATTTATATTTATATATTTTTGTAGGTTGTCTCTAAGATTTATTTGTAATAACATTGTCAAGAATAAAAAATATTTATACCTACTTGGTTATTTATTATCATACCTATTAATTTCAATAACAGTGCTAATATTTTAATATTTTTCAAACAAGGTAACAGATGATGGCCAGCTCCCACGCACCATTTGCCCCGGATGCACCATTCAACTGGAAGCCACAGTTGAGTTCATGACCCTGATCATAAATGGACAGGTGAAGAAATACTACAAATCACTTTTGTACTAAGTTAGCTGCTACAACAAAAAAAATATAAATAAAAATTAAATATATTTTACATTTCAGAAAATAATTCGTGAACTATATCAAAGGGAAAAAGAATATAAGAGTAATTTACTTAATGAAAATGCTAAAGAAGATGTCATTACAGAGAATATTGTTTATGAAAGTAAGTACACATGGATTAAGTTAATATTAATGCTGATGTTTACGTGAGCAAATTGATTCTGATTTTGTGTTAACAAAATCTATCCGAGTACAAATCACTACATAGCATAAATAGTCGCAAATGTATGCTTAGGTCTTTAAAATGATGCAATAGTTATAGATGCGGTTTTTTTTAGCTAGTGATACAAGAGGAAGGTTTATATCTGCACTAATATTATAAAGCTTGCTTGTTTGAACACACTAATCTCAGGAACTACTGGTTCAAATTGAAAAATTGTTTTTGTGTCAGATAGAACATTTATTGAGGAAGGCTTTAGGGTATATTACATCAGGCTGCAACCAAACCGAGCAAATGCACAATGGAAAATGTGAAGAAAACAAGGGAAACATGAACAAAGTTGCATAGCTAGTGTATAATATACCCGCGTCGGTATAATTAATATACTCCACCTTTGATTTCAGTCACAAACGATGGCTTGTACCAACCGGACCATCCAGTGGCCCTGGCCACAGCGGGTCTCGAGAAACCGAAGCGCAAACGCGGCCGACCGCCCAAGAAGAGCAAGGCGGAGACCCCGGCGCCCCCCGCCGCGCCCCTGCCCATCACCCAGGTCTATGTGACGGAGGAGCCCAGCGGGAAGAGGAGGCGGAAGACACCCACCAGGTTCAGGGAGGCTGTACAGGTAAAAACTGCCGCGTTGCGCTGCGTAACGAACGAAGGGTGTCCTGTTCGAGTCCGGAGCCGAGCAAAATGTATGTGAGTTTTTCTGTAGGTTAAGAAATTACTCAGCCCGGTCAGAAAGATGGCGGTTGAACGCCCGTGCCTCTGAAAGCATGTTAAGCCGGTGGTCCTGCGCCCGATCTCTCGTCGGTCATGTCGGATTGCCGTCTCACCGAATTATGAGAGTAAGGGAATAGAGAGTGCACTTGTGTTTGCGCGCACACTTGTGCACTATAATATGTCCTGCGCACTTGGCTGATCTCAATTGTGATCGGCCGCCATGGCTGAAACCGGTCGGACGCCTTAACCTTATAGAGGAAGATCCCAGAGCTGCCAGACATCACTTATTTTCTAATGGACAAAATATATACGATTGAGTAGTGGTGGGGTGTACTATCATCATATGACTAGTTGCTACCTTGACCAGACGGCCATTTTTCAGATATCAAGGTACATAGAAACACTGCTCACCTCACTTAATTTCTGATGGCTGAATTTACCATATATTTCACACAATATCATTAAAAATCAGGTTTCATTACTCCCAGACACATGCGGTCGGCGGTTTTACCTTACAGTCGCTTTAAAGCTATGAAAATTTTTATTAAGGTTACTTATTTTCTGATGCTTGATTTTTATACACCGTGAAATTTTAGTGGTTGTTTTCCCGTGGCAGAACGATTTGCCTTTAGTAATACTATCGAATCATGCAAATTATTCCTCGAAAAAAAAAATTTTTTTTTCGATTTTTCAGAATAATAATTTTCCAACTCGAAAACGAGAGAAGCTATCGTTGTTTTTGAAGATGTGACGTATTCAGGTACTGCTTGCCGCATGAAATCGATGCTTAAAGCTGAAGAAGCTCGCCACCCTAAGTCATAAAGTGATTCGAACGTGCTTTCGAGTTTCGGTTAAACCTTTCGTAAAACCGGCATTTATTGATTTTCACAAAAAAGAACTGCACAAATCTATTGTACTACTTAGATAGAATCATTTTACTGCGGGAAAACAACCACTAAAATTTCACGGTGTATATGTACACCCCACCACTACTCAATCGTATATATTTTGTCCATTAGAAAATAAGTGATGTCTGGCAGCTCTGGGATCTTGGACCATATGTAACTTACTGTAATTTTAATAGTTCTTCGTCTTGTCACCTAAGTCTTTGCTTTTCAAGTAAAATAAAGTATATAATCGAATTCATTTTTCATCCATATAGGTAGATAAAATCCTCACCAAGGAGGTCGAGCTAACCTATGATATTTTTAATTATTTTTTTTACATAATGTTAATGAATACCGTATCCAAACAACATCTCCAGGGCAAAGAGCTAGAGCGCATCTTCAAAGAGGAGGGCGTGACGGACGGCGACAGCGACCGCGAGGCGTCGCCGGTGGAGGAGGCCCCGCCGCCGCCCAAGGAGCCCGAGGTCATCGGCCACGTGGAGGACTCGGGCGAGCTCGTCGTCGTCGTCAAGGGCAAGGGCCGGGGGAGGCCTAAGAAGAGTAAGTGCGCTTTTTAATATTTTCTATCCAATCTTTGTTTTCATTACAAATCCTATAAGAGACATGTCTTTAATTTACATTCTTTTTCACTGGGTAAAATTTGGCATTTTCTTGGTTTGTCATGCAGTATGTTCTGGCCATTTATTTCATCAATTTGTATCAAGAATCTGACAATTTTATTGTGTTTTTATTTGTTGTTTTTAATGTTATTAAAACTCAATGTAAATTTAAAATTATTCGCATTCATGACCACGCCTGAACGGAGTCCCCGTGCACCAGCGGACATTCCGATATCGCGTCGGATGCCTTAACCTCTGAGTTATCCAGGCGTTTAGTCACCAATGCGAATTTTTCCATCACATTTTACCTGTTAGCCACTGTTGGGGCCGTCACCGGTAGTGATCAAACACTATCGGTCCGCAAACATTTCTTTTGCTGAAATCTTACATAATCATTAATTAACGTTTCCCCCAGCCCGCGTCCGCCAGTCCCGGCAGCAGGAGTGCGCGATCTGCGGCATGCAGTTCTCGTGCGTGGGCCGGTACATGTCGCACGTGGCGGCGCACGGCCCGGTGCGCTACCGCTGCGCGCAGTGCGGCGAGACCTTCCCCACGCGCCTGCGCTTCACCGCCCACCAGCGGGACGCCGGCCACGCGGGACAGCTGGTGCTGCCGGCGGAGCGGGACGACGCGAAGGTGGGTCGGGCACCACAGGTCCAGGCGGCGAGACCTTCCCCACGCGCCTGCGCTTCACCGCCCACCAGCGGGACGCCGGCCACGCGGGACAGCTGGTGCTGCCGGCGGAGCGGGACGACGCGAAGGTGGGTCGGGCACCACAGGTCCAGGCGGCGGGACCTTCCCACGCGCGCCTGCGCACCACCGCCCCCCAGCGGGACGCCGGCCACGCGGGGCAGCTGGTGCTGCCGGCGGAGCGGGACGACGCGAAGGTGCGCCGGGCACCACAGGTCCAGGCGGCGAGACCTTCCCCACGCGCCTGCGCTTCACCGCCCACCAGCGGGACGCCGGCCACGCGGGACAGCTGGTGCTGCCGGCGGAGCGGGACGACGCGAAGGTGGGTCGGGCACCACAGGTCCAGGCGGCGAGACCTTCCCCACGCGCCTGCGCTTCACCGCCCACCAGCGGGACGCCGGCCACGCGGGACAGCTGGTGCTGCCGGCGGAGCGGGACGACGCGAAGGTGGGTCGGGCACCACAGGTCCAGGCGGCGAGACCTTCCCCACGCGCCTGCGCTTCACCGCCCACCAGCGGGACGCCGGCCACGCGGGACAGCTGGTGCTGCCGGCGGAGCGGGACGACGCGAAGGTGGGTCGGGCACCACAGGTCCAGGCGGCGAGACCTTCCCCACGCGCCTGCGCTTCACCGCCCACCAGCGGGACGCCGGCCACGCGGGACAGCTGGTGCTGCCGGCGGAGCGGGACGACGCGAAGGTGGGTCGGGCACCACAGGTCCAGGCGGCGAGACCTTCTACGCGCCTTGCCAGGCGGCGAGCTTCTTCACCGCCCACCAGCGGGACGCCGGCCACGCGGGACAGCTGGTGCTGCCGGCGGAGCGGGACGACGCGAAGGTGGGTCGGGCACCACAGGTCCAGGCGGCGAGACCTTCCCCCACGCGCCTGCGCTTCACCGCCCACCAGCGGGACGCCGGCCACGCGGGACAGCTGGTGCTGCCGGCGGAGCGGGACGACGCGAAGGTGGGTCCGGGCACCACAGGTCCAGGCGGCGAGATCCTTCCCCACGCGCCTGCGCTTTCACCGCCCACCAGCGGACGCCGGCCACGCGGGACAGCTGGTGCCGCCGGCGGAGCGGGACGACGCGAAGGTGGGTCGGGCACCACAGGTCCAGGCGGCGAGACCTTCCCCACGCGCCTGCGCTTCACCGCCCACCAGCGGGACGCCGGCCACGCGGGACAGCTGGTGCTGCCGGCGGAGCGGGACGACGCGAAGGTGGGTCGGGCACCACAGGTCCAGGCGGCGAGACCTTCCCACGCGCCTGCGCTTCACCGCCCACCAGCGGGACGCCGGCCACGCGGGACAGCTGGTGCTGCCGGCGGAGCGGGACGACGCGAAGGTGGGTCGGGCACCACAGGTCCAGGCGGCGAGACCTTCCCACGCGCCTGCGCTTCACCGCCCACCAGCGGGACGCCGGCCACGCGGGACAGCTGGTGCTGCCGGCGGAGCGGGACGACGCGAAGGTGGGTCGGGCACCACAGGTCCAGGCGGCGAGACCTTCCCACGCGCCTGCGCTTCACCGCCCACCAGCGGGACGCCGGCCACGCGGGACAGCTGGTGCTGCCGGCGGAGCGGGACGACGCGAAGGTGGGTCGGGCACCACAGGTCCAGGCGGCGAGACCTTCCCCACGCGCCTGCGCTTCACCGCCCACCAGCGGGACGCCGGCCACGCGGGACAGCTGGTGCTGCCGGCGGAGCGGGACGACGCGAAGGTGGGTCGGGCACCACAGGTCCAGGCGGCGAGACCTTCCCCACGCGCCTGCGCTTCACCGCCCACCAGCGGGACGCCGGCCACGCGGGACAGCTGGTGCTGCCGGCGGAGCGGGACGACGCGAAGGTGGGTCGGGCACCACAGGTCCAGGCGGCGAGACCTTCCCCACGCGCCTGCGCTTCACCGCCCACCAGCGGGACGCCGGCCACGCGGGACAGCTGGTGCTGCCGGCGGAGCGGGACGACGCGAAGGTGGGTCGGGCACCACAGGTCCAGGCGGCGAGACCTTCCCCACGCGCCTGCGCTTCACCGCCCACCACCGGGACGCCGGGCCACGCGGGACAGCTGGTGCAGCCGGCGGAGCGGGACGACGCGAAGGTGAGTCGGGCACCACAGGTCAAGGCGGCGAGACCCTCCCCACGCGCCTGCGCTTCACCGCCCACCAGCGGGACGCCGGCCACGCGGGACAGCTGGTGCTGCCGGCGGAGCGGGACGACGCGAAGGTGGGTCGGGCACCACAGGTCCAGGCGGCGAGACCTTCCCCACGCGCCTGCGCTTCACCGCCCACCAGCGGGACGCCGGCCACGCGGGACAGCTGGTGCCGCCGGCGGAGCGGGACGACGCGAAGGTGGGTCGGGCACCACAGGTCCAGGCGGCGAGACCTTCCCCACGCGCCTGCGCTTCACCGCCCACCCGCCGGACGCCCGCCACGCGGGACAGCTGGTGCCAGCCGGCGGAGCGGGACGACGCGAAGGTGGGTCGGGCACCACAGGTCCAGGCGGCGAGACCTTCCCCACGCGCCTGCGCTTCACCGCCCACCAGCGGGACGCCGGCCACGCGGGACAGCTGGTGCTGCCGGCGGAGCGGGACGACGCGAAGGTGGGTCGGGCACCACAGGTCCAGGCGGCGAGACCTTCCCCACGCGCCTGCGCTTCACCGCCCACCAGCGGGACGCCGGCCACGCGGGACAGCTGGTGCTGCCGGCGGAGCGGGACGACGCGAAGGTGGGTCGGGCACCACAGGTCCAGGCGGCGAGACCTTCCCCACGCGCCTGCGCTTCACCGCCCACCAGCGGGACGCCGGCCACGCGGGACAGCTGGTGCTGCCGGCGGAGCGGGACGACGCGAAGGTGGGTCGGGCGAGACTGGGTTATTAGTCGCCATTTTTGTACGGGGAATGTACAAATTAACAGCAGTCCAGTGGATTTTGCGTCACCTGAATGAAACCGTGAATTCGTACGGTATACCGTAAGCTCGTGTAGTGAGTTTGATAAATTATATGTACATTAGTTGTCGGTTTTGATGACTTGAATACAACAATAAATATGTAGAAAAATCATTAGGATTGTCGTTTACAATTATAAATTCGTTTTATTAATATTTTTGCCATTTGTACATATTATAATATGAGTAGTCAAGATCCTACAGAACGTTCCAGTACGTAAATACAGATGCGTTATTTCCTCCCCGTATCGTCTCCAGGAGGGTCCGGCGGAGTCGTCGCCCCCCGCCGGCGCGGAGGGCTCGCTGGCGCCGGTGGAGGCGCTGGTGGCGGCGGCGCGCGACGGTCTGCGCGCGCTGCGGCCCATAGACCCGGCTCCAGGCGAGCTGCCCGTATTGGAGCCCGACACGCGGGCTAGCGAGGCCGCCGCCGATGACGCCAAGAAAGGTATGGAAATAAAGAAAGAAAGAAAAAATACTTTTATTGACCACGACATAGGCACGAAAAGTTACAATTTTACATAAGTACACAAGACGAAAAAACTTAACTCGGACAAAGAAATATCACACATAGACCAGTGGGGCTACCATGAGTTTAAAACTTACGCACTCGATATCGCCTACGTAAATATGTCTATGAAAAACTTGTACAGCGCCGCTGGTGGTTACGCGAAGAACTAAAATCGGCCGTATGAAAAAAACAACTCGATAGGTTTTTAATGTACGTAAGTTTTCGATAGCTAACTCATGGTAGGCCCTCAGGACTATGAGATGTGGTCAACGAGGTAAAGGCCTCAGCATATGCCACATCAGCCCGAGAGCGCTGCAGCGCTGGTATTTTGGCTAGCATGGACATCCATTAACGCTATGAACAGATGTACGCAGCAGTTAAAAACGTCAATGGCCGAGTGGTTAAGGTCGTTGCTTGCCATGCGAGGAGCCGCCAGTTCAAACCCCACCACGTACCATATTGTTTTTCAAATTTGAAATTTATATGTTACGATTATCCGACGCTTTTAAGGTGAAGGAAAACATCGTGAGGAAGTCGGTTACGAAAAGGTTTATGTCATTTCCCAGTCTCTCAACTATATCTATAGTGTTTTTTAAATTCTGTAAGTAAAGAGTTTATGCGTTAGAAGCTGATTGATTAAGCCAAGTTTTATTATCTTAGTAGGTACTAATTTAGTTTGATCAATTTTGTATTTATGGTTTTAACTTGACAACTTGTATTTCAACAGAGGAGATGGTAATTGTTGAACCAGAAAAGACTGAAGAAGAGGACCAAACGAAGAAAGGAAAACAAAAGTTGAAATGTAACCATTGCGACAAGATGTTCAGCAATAAACAGAGCAAGTCATTACATATAAAGGTATGTGGATTTTTTGACAAGGTCTATTTCACAATACTGCGTTGTATGTTCCAATGACATAAATGGTTTGGAAATGGCAATTTTATAATGAAAACACCATCCTTAGATATGTATTCATATAAAAAAAATATAATATGAAGTAAGTAGTCTACTTTCTTATAATTTTGATAGCGCGTAAATTAATCTTCACAAATTGTGAGTGTAAAATCTTACAAACAAAATCAGTGAATACCTTCCAAGTTTTGGGCTTAGTAAATGAGAAGGCGTTCCTTTTGCAAAGCCTTCTCATTTACTAAGTCCAAAAGATACTGATAGGTTTGGAGCATAAAGTCAATCGATTGCAAATTGTCAAAAGAGCGGAACGTCAAAAGCGCAAAATGTAATCTGCGCTATTTACACAAAAATCACTAGTGCGTGTGCGCATAACCATTATATTGTAGTTATGTATGTACAAATTTCCTAGATAGCGCCATCTCTCGACCATCACTCGAACTGACTTGTACAGTAACAAGTTGACCCTTGTCACCGGTAGGCGGCGCACCAGGGCGAGCGGCCGTACGTGTGCGGCGAGTGCGGCGCGGCCTTCGCCTACCCGCGCTCGCTGTCGCTGCACACGCTGTCGCACCGCCGCCAGCGGCCCACGCCTAAGGGGTACGCCTGTGATCTCTGCGGGAAGGTACGTCGTAACTCATGTTCTTTGAAGATTCAGGTCTTGTGAAATGGTCAGTAAGTTGGGGGTGAAAGAAAATCCTGTATCCTGAAAAACACCACTCTATATTAGCTTGATACTTATATAATACATTCATGATGAACAGAAACAATGCATCAGTCGCACAATTAAAAAAAACAATAATGCATGCTATAACTCCAGCAATTCCAGCATGATCGCTGGAATGGAACTACTAGAGTTCCAGTTTACCTAGTGTAGCCATAAGCACAGATAACATAACTATACAGATACCCCATCCCATACATTGAAACGTAGACATCATAACTCGGGCATCTCACGCGCCATGTCTGTTTTCCGTCTTGCACACCAGATGTCGCTAGAGCAAGCGAGCCATTCCCATCCAGTGTAAACGCATGTCGAAAAAGCACATCAAAAGATGTCGCTGTAAAGGCTCCCAAACAGCTTTGACGTCACAGGGTCGCGGAATGACAATACGCACGCGCGAGTAACCGAACCTCACACAAGAGCAGGGTTGCCTCCTTTTAAGGAAAACGTCTCGCGCGCAAAATGCAAAGGGCTGTTTACTGCGACATGACAGTGCGAAAGTGTACCAAAACAATATGTTCGTGAAGTTGATATTGCTTTGAAGCTGCGTGTCACTTGTACAAAAGGAGTTGTGAGGGCCTTTTTCGATAGAACAATGATTGTTAGGTAAATTATTTATTAGAACATTTTAATCAATTATTATTATTTTTAGTTATTGTATTGAAACAGCTAAGGTAATTATTAGATATTGAATTAATAAATATTGTTATGTAAATTATTACATAACAATAATAATTTAATAATTTACATCACAATATTTATTAATTCAATATTGATGAGTCATTATTATTGTCGTTTTAATTTAATAAAAACGTCAATAATAAAATAGCAGAGAGCGTGCCGTTAATATGTAACAGCGCCGTGTGCGCGCGGCAGCCCTCTGAGCTTTAGAGCAAGCGCTAGTGATTATATTCTCTTTGGCGCGGCCCGGTTGTCGGTAGGCTATCATCGCGCGCAAGTAGGTACATCGTGCCGCGCGAGAGTCCGACAAAACTTTAGGCGTTGTTAAAATGTATTTAAAATAAAGTTGTCATTTCATTATGCGTAGTGAACCAATTGATTTATTTCAAAATGTAATGGTGATTTATGACAATACAGCAATATCTAGAATGTACTTACGAAACGAAAACGAGAAGATACCTACTTAAAAGTTCACGATAATGTATGAGTTAAATAATTTATCTATATCATGTAATTAAAAATTATATCCTTTCTTCTCTGTATGGCTGATTGGCTCGATGGCGTATTGGATAGTGCCCCTGTCTCATGCGTCAAGAGTCGTGGGACTCGTGCGCGTAGGTTCGATTCCCACTCGGAACAAAAATTTGTATAATCGAACATCGGTGTTTGCGCCGTGTTAGTGTGTGCTATTTATATACGTACACAAATATTTGTTGTCGACACACCTCTATCGGCGATTACCTTTCTTCAATACAAGGGAGCGAGGTCGGAAATGTCGTATATTTAAGTTTATTTGTGATACAACCACTTACCACGGATCGGAACATTAAAAGTGATGTTGTGTGATTTTATTTGAATTTATATATTTTTTGAACCAAAACTCGTAAGTAGTTAAGAGAAAAGTATTTAATATAAAGATTTTTATGCCCGAATATTGATAGTTGAATATTTTTATTTGTTGTTTTAGTGCTATTCAAAGGTCTATGTAACTTTTACTAAAACCCCGTTGCGGAACGTGGTTTTATTATTATTTTTAAGTATTGTATTGAAACAGCCAAGGTAATTTAATTTACATAACAATATTTTATTAATTCAATATTGATGAGTCATTATTATTGTAGTTTCATTTGAAGTTAAAGTAATTCCGAATAATAAATAAGATACGTACTTGCTCAAAATACTTAATATAAAAACGTCAATTATAAATTAGCAGAGCGTGCCATTGTGTGCGTTCGCCCAGCAAAAAATATCTCCTTTCAAAAAAATTATGATGCAGATGTTCTGTGCCTTATCTCGAATAATTCTGCCTGAAATTTTAAATTTGTGCCTCTAAAGGGTTCGGAGTTATTTAAGATTAACTGATTCTGCTGCACGAACGTTCGTCCAGCAAAATATGTTTTTATATATTTTTAGTCTAGCTGGATATAAAATATGCAAAAAGATAACTTACATACGGCTGTAAATGTGCCGTAAAAATGAAATTTGTGCCTCTTAAGATTTAAGAGATATTAAGTTTGGGCGAACGTTTTGGCGAATGCTATATATCGGAAACGGTTGGACCCACGTCCCACAGTGATGATTTTTTATACAGATACAGTATATTTGTGCTCAAATTTTAATAATCATGACTAGCATGGTTTAGGAGGTATGATTTTTTTTCCTAGGAAATGAAAAAGACGAACATGACCAAGGACTAGGAGTTATTAACAAAATTGTATTTTTTTGAGGTTATTTTGATCCAAATTACTTAGAACAGGAAAACGCTATTTTTTATTTTATTTTTATTTTTTATTTATTTATTATTAAAACAGAATGAGTTAGATAACTATTTTTACATTCTGACCCACGCAACACATTTTCTGTGAGCTGGCTTATTACATTCTTAAACAATAATTTTGCCTTATTTTAAGAATACGTATACAAAAAATCAGTTCATTATACCCATTAGATTAGACAAAAACGATAAAAAACCATCCGAAATACTTTTGGTAGATTAAACGACCAAATTCGAGTGAACATTAAAAAGCGGCCTCGCGATAATTCAAGATTATGTTCCTTATTTGATGGCGTTGTAAAGATATTTAAACAGAACAGATGCGTGATGAATTGTTAAGTTGGAACATATTCTATAATAGAGACATTAAATAACATGTGCTTTTTTTGTTAATAATAATACCTACACTATAATTTGTAGTGTATTATTATATATTACAAATTAATTGTCCGTAATCAGCTATTTGATTGTATGCCTAGCGCGTTCATTAAATGACGACATTCATTGATTAATTAGACCGAACATTTAATTTTATTGAAAAAGCGTCAGTCAACGCAATAAACTAGTTAGCAGATTGAACAAAGAGGTCGCCTTTTTATGTCTACTCAAATTTTTCGGGTAATCTATAAAAAACATTTCGAATGGTTCTTCATCATTATTGTTTTAATTAACGGGTATACACACAAACAGATTTTTTTGCGGTTGTCTAAGAACAATTAATATATCTTTAATGAAAAAATATCACATTTTAATAAAATATGTTCTAACTTAACAATTATGCAACTATCTGTAGTATTTTAATTTCATTAACACCATCAAGTACGGAAGGATAGCTTGAAGTATCCTGCGGCCGCTTTTTAATGTTCACTCGAATTTGGTCGGTTAATAAAATATTTCGAAAGGTTTTTTAGCGTTTTTGTCTAATCTAATGGGTATATTGACCTGATTTTTTGTATACGTATTCTTAAAATATGGCACAAATTATTGTTTAAGAATGTAATAAGCCAGCTCACAGAAAACTAGCGTTTTCCTATTCTAAGTAATTTGGATCAAAATAACCTCAAAAAATACAATTTCGTTAATAACTCGCCAATAATCAAAACTTTATAGGATCGTGAGAATATATAATAGGTAACTGTCGGCACCAACGCGAAGTCCCTGGTTATGTTCATTCGAGGGCTAGAGCCTTTTTTAATTTTCTAGGAAAAAAAATTAAACTCCTGAACCATGCTAGTCATGTTTATGAAAATTATACGCACAAATATACTGTATCTGTATAAAAAAAATCATCACTGTGGGTCCAACCGTTTCCGATATATAGCATTTGCCAAAACGTTCGCCCAGCAAAAAATTTAATATCTCTTAAATCTTAAGAGGCTCAAATTTAATTTTTACGGCACAATTACAGCCGTATGTAAGCTATCTTTTTGCATATTTTATATCCAGATAGACTAAAAAAATAAAAAATATTTTGCTGGACGAACGTTCGTGCAGCAGAATCAGTTTATCTTAAATAACTCCGAACCCTTGGAGGCACAAATTTAAAATTTCGGGAACAATTACTCGAGATAAGGCACAGAATATCTGCATCATTATTTTTTTGATAGCAGCGCCGTGTGCGCGCGGCAGCTCTCTGAGTTTTAGAGCAAGCGAGTTCCGGTCGCGTTGGTCGGTAGGCTATCATCGCGCGCAAGTACATCGTGCCGCGCGGGAGGCGGACGAAACCTTAGGCTTTGTTAAAATGTATTAAAAATAAAGTTGTTATTTTATTATGCGTAGTGAACCATTGACTTCAATCAAATTAAAATGGTGATTTATGACAATGCAGCAATATATAGAATGTACTTAAAATGAGAATATACTTAAAAGTTCACGATAGAAGAAATTCGAGTTACATATTGTGTTAATAATATCTATTTCATATAAAAATTATAATATAGTATTTCTTTCTTTCTTCTCTGGATGGCTGTTGGCTCGATGGCGTATTGGATAGTGCCCCTGTCTCATGCGTCAAGAGTCGTGGGACTCGTGGGTTCGATTCCCACTCGGGTCAAATATAATATAGTTGAATCGTTTTTGTTGCGTTAGGGAATATTTATTACTACAATTCGGAGAAATGTTACCAAATATTAATCTAAGGAATAGATTAATCATTCTTGTAGTTGATAGTTAAATAACTCTTATATTCGTGTCATATTATTTTCTTGTTTTAACAAAAGAAATTAAATAATCTAGAATTATAATTTATCAAATATAAAATATACGCGAACAACGCCATCTAGTTGATGACGGACTGTAGTCATTTTTTGAACTAGATGGCGTTCTACCAGATTAGCACTCACGAAAACTACAAATATTATTGCAAATTTAAATTTATGAAAATATTCATCTAAAAGGGTTTTAATTTATTTGGTTATGTATTATCATATTTTTAAATACTAGCTTATATATTTTTAATGGTTGGATTTATCGTTTTCTGGGATTTGCATAATCATCATCAACAAATGAATACTCGTGTCGCCATCTGTTGTAGTTTTTGGGAATATGATTTTCAATGTATGGGATGAGACCCCATGCCATAAGGAAGTCAAATATAAGATACCCTCAACCATTGGGTCGATCATTCAAACATGAACCCTAGCAATACTTTTATATTTGGATAAAAATTACAATAGGATATTTTACAGTACTTTTCTTTAAGTTGTTAAGCAAAACTTCTGTTAAATATTCGAATAAATATTAAGTTGTATAAAACCTATACAAATGTTCCAGGTGCTAAACCACCCGTCCTCAGTGGTGTACCACAAGGAAGCCGAGCACGCGGGGCAGCGCTACGTGTGCAGCAAGTGCAACAAGTCATTCAAGCACAAGCAGCTGCTGCAGCGGCACCAGCTGGTGCACTCGCAGAGCAGGCCCTTCGACTGCAAGGTGGGTTGTACTTGTAGTGCACCTACGGGTGCACACTTGTGCACTTGTTATGAAAATTAAAAATTGGAAAATTCTAATTCATGACTGGACGGGGACTCGAACTGACGTTCTTGATGTTACGCGCCCCAATTATACTATCCAGGCGTAATGTCATATAGGTATGTAAAGTTTTCGGTCACTTTACCCGTTAGCCATGCACGTGCAGTGCAATGTAGGTGTCGCCCACACTGATAGTGACTGTGTTACTCTGCTAATTGCAATTGGTTGAAGCTTGTTAAGGCCCCCCACAATCTTAAATAAATCAATCTTGCTTTGATCCAGCACGCTGCATGCAAGATAGCAGACAGCAAAAGACATATCATACCTACAACATTCGCTATTATGTTCTAGACGTGCAACGCATCGTTCAAGACGAAGGCGAACCTAATGAACCACCAACTGCTACACACGGGCGTGAAGCGCTTCTCGTGCGAGATCTGCAAGCACAAGTTCGCGCACAAGACCAGCCTCACGCTGCACATGAGGTGGCACACGGGTGAGATAACTTTCAGTAGATTAACTTGCTTGTTCATATGGCGTTAGAAGTATCTTTAAAGCTCATTTTACTGTTCATTTTCATGTTTTACACGTTTCGCAGTTGATTTTAATCCATTTTGGTATTAGAAACTTAAAATTAAAATTTTTGGACCTTCGAGCCGGATAATTTTATTAATTAGAAAACTGAAAATGTGACGGATATTTACCATTTAGTGGTTAAAATAATATATAGAGCACCGGTACGGGCCGGATATTGGTCACCCGTGATCATGGCGCTTGCAAGAGTGTCGTTATATCAGGAGCTCATTAAAACTAAACAACCGGTAAATATCCTGGACATTTTCATTTGTCTAGTGTGGTGTAACCATGACAATCTAAAAAAGTTTTATTTTTTTAACGATCTTCATATATTTCTAGGCCACAAACCGTTCACGTGCGGCAAGTGCGGCAAGAGCTTCAGCCAGAAGGGCAACCTGTCGGAGCACGAGCGCATCCACACCGGCGAGAAGCCCTACGAGTGCACGCTCTGCGACCGACGCTTCACCACCTCCTCGCAGCACCGACTGCACGCGCGCCGCCACAACGCCGAGCGGCCCTACGCCTGCGCCTCCTGCGGCAAGCGGTGCGTGTCCCGTGTCCCATGTCCCCCCGCCCGTCCCGCGTGAGACAGACCCTACGCCTGTGCTCCTGCGGCAAGCGGTGCGTCCCCCCCCCCCCCGCACCCGCACGCGTGCGAGCGGCCCTACGCCTGCGCCTCCTGCGGCAAGCGGTGCGTCCCCCCCCCACCCACCCGCACGCGTGCGAGCGGCCCTACGCCTGCGCCTCCTGCGGCAAGCGGTGCGTGTCCCCCCCCACCCACCCGCACGCGTGCGAGCGGCCCTACGCCTGCGCCTCCTGCGGCAAGCGGTGCGTCCCCCCCCACCCGCACGCGTGCGAGCGGCCCTACGCCTGCGCCTCCTGCGGCAAGCGGTGCGTCCCCCCCCACCCGCACGCGTGCGAGCGGCCCTACGCCTGCGCCTCCTGCGGCAAGCGGTGCGTGCCCCCCCCACCCGCACGCGTGCGAGCGGCCCTACGCCTGCGCCTCCTGCGGCAAGCGGTGCGTGCCCCCCCACCCGCACGCGTGCGAGCGGCCCTACGCCTGCGCCTCCTGCGGCAAGCGGTGCGTCCCCCCCCACCCGCACGCGTGCGAGCGGCCCTACGCCTGCGCCTCCTGCGGCAAGCGGTGCGTCCCCCCCCCCCCCCCCCCCGCACGCGTGAGACCGGCTCTACGCCTACGCCTCCTGCGGCAAGCGGTGCGTGTCCCCTCCGTCCCGTGTCTCGTGTCCCGCACGCGTGAGACCGGCTCTACGCCTACGCCTCCTGCGGCAAGCGGTGCGTCCCCCCCCACCCGCACGCGTGCGAGAGGCCCTACGCCTGCGCATCCTGCGGCAAGCGGTGCGTGTCCCCTCCGTCCCGTACACGTGAGGCCGGCTCTACGCCTACGCCTCCTGCGGCACGGGGTGCGGGTCCCCCCGCCCGTCCCGCACGCGTGCGCCCGGCCCTGCGCGCGCACACACACAGCGGGTGCGAGTCGCGGTATGCGATGCGATCCGCGCTCCACCACCTCTATTATCGATGCAGACGAATCACAATGAGGTTTTCATTCACAGTTTCGTAGTCGAAAGGTAAAACGGGACCTTATAACTGAGATTTCGCAATCCATTCTCTGTCATCAGGCATTCTTTGTTTAAGGGAGATTCCCACATTTTTTTCAATATGTTATTTTTTTTGTGCAGGTTCGTGTCTCGCGGCGCGTGGGCGGCGCACGCGCGGCGCGAGGCGGGCGCGCGCACGCACCGCTGCGGCTGGTGCGCGCGCGGCTTCAGCGAGCGCTGGGCGCTGCTGAAGCACGTGCGCCGGCACACGGGCGAGCGGCCCTTCCGCTGCCCGCTGTGCCCGCGCGCCTTCGCCGACGCCTCCAACCTCAACAAGCACAAGCGGGTGAGCGAGTGTAGCTAGTGCAGGAGTGATCCCCGCAGGTGTATAGTATAGGCACCGCTGCGGCTGGTGCGCGCGCGGCTTCAGCGAGCGCTGGGCGCTGCTGAAGCACGTGCGCCGGCACACGGGCGAGCGGCCCTTCCGCTGCCCGCTGTGCCCGCGCGCCTTCGCCGACGCCTCCAACCTCAACAAGCACAAGCGGGTGAGCGAGTGTAGCTAGTGCAGGAGTGATCCCCGCAGGTGTATAGTATAGGCACCGCTGCGGCTGGTGCGCGCGCGGCTTCAGCGAGCGCTGGGCGCTGCTGAAGCACGTGCGCCGGCACACGGGCGAGCGGCCCTTCCGCTGCCCGCTGTGCCCGCGCGCCTTCGCCGACGCCTCCAACCTCAACAAGCACAAGCGGGTGAGCGAGTGTAGCTAGTGCAGGAGTGATCCCCGCAGGTGTATAGTATAGGCACCGCTGCGGCTGGTGCGCGCGCGGCTTCAGCGAGCGCTGGGCGCTGCTGAAGCACGTGCGCCGGCACACGGGCGAGCGGCCCTTCCGCTGCCCGCTGTGCCCGCGCGCCTTCGCCGACGCCTCCAACCTCAACAAGCACAAGCGGGTGAGCGAGTGTAGCTAGTGCAGGAGTGATCCCCGCAGGTGTATAGTATAGGCACCGCTGCGGCTGGTGCGCGCGCGGCTTCAGCGAGCGCTGGGCGCTGCTGAAGCACGTGCGCCGGCACACGGGCGAGCGGCCCTTCCGCTGCCCGCTGTGCCCGCGCGCCTTCGCCGACGCCTCCAACCTCAACAAGCACAAGCGGGTGAGCGAGTGTAGCTAGTGCAGGAGTGATCCCCGCAGGTGTATAGTATAGGCACCGCTGCGGCTGGTGCGCGCGCGGCTTCAGCGAGCGCTGGGCGCTGCTGAAGCACGTGCGCCGGCACACGGGCGAGCGGCCCTTCCGCTGCCCGCTGTGCCCGCGCGCCTTCGCCGACGCCTCCAACCTCAACAAGCACAAGCGGGTGAGCGAGTGTAGCTAGTGCAGGAGTGATCCCCGCAGGTGTATAGTATAGGCACCGCTGCGGCTGGTGCGCGCGCGGCTTCAGCGAGCGCTGGGCGCTGCTGAAGCACGTGCGCCGGCACACGGGCGAGCGGCCCTTCCGCTGCCCGCTGTGCCCGCGCGCCTTCGCCGACGCCTCCAACCTCAACAAGCACAAGCGGGTGAGCGAGTGTAGCTAGTGTACGAGTGATCCCCGCAGGTGTATAGGCACCGCTGCGGCTGTCATAGGAGTGAGAACCTCAACAAGCACAAGCGGGTGAGCGGACTGCGGCTAGTGCGGGAGCGAACCTTGTAGTGTAGGAATTACTCCTGTTGTGTGGGAGCGATCTATGCTGGTGTGAAGTGTGCTAATATGTGACAACTGACGTACGACTAGTACATTGATTTGCCAGCCGGCAAATTAAACGACTGGAATAAATAATTTCAAACCTCCAAAACATCTTACATGTTACAAATTCAATTTTGCTACCCACACACTTACTCAAAAATGATTTTTATTCCTTCTTTATCCTTAACCAGGATTAGCTTTTCTTTCTGACCAAAATAACACCACATATGCATGCACAGATTCTCACTATAACAGTCGTTGATTTAAAAGCTGCAGACACATATCTCTTGTTCCCTTCCGCAGCAACTAAACAAACATCACCCTTTAATTGCCAATCAATTAAGATTTAAAATCCATTCTCACCCTCCACAGCAAGTGCACAAGCAAGTGAGCCTTCTGTCTCAAAGCAAGCCCGCGCCGGCGGCGGAGCCCGAGCCGCAGCCGGAGCCCGACGACGAGCGCGTCATCTACGTCGCCTACGACGTGCAGGACCACGACGACACCGCCTACCACATCATCGAGGGCGATCCCGAACAGGTACGGGACTGGAAAGTGGAAGATGTTCGTGTAAGTTTTATAAACTTTCATAGTAACACACATTAGAAAACTGATAATGTTCGGGATGTTTATTGTTACTGTTGCAAGCGCCACGATCAATTGTGAAGAAATATCGAGAGCTCATTAAAACATTACAGGGTAAATAGTATCCTTCCTCCCCTTTTCCTTCCCCCGTCATATATCATTGCTACTCGTGGGAACGCAATGACCTTGTTAAAACAATGCACAAGGCAGAATGGCGGCGACGTGGTCCACAACCCGTCACGTCACGTTTCCCACAGAGGTGAAAAGTGGATCGCTGGAAGTGATCTCTGCCTACCCCTCTGGGAAAAAGGCGTGATTTTATGTATGTATGTATCGTGGTAAATATCCCGAACATTATCAATTTTCTAATGTTCGTGTAAGGCATGTAGCGCTGCCATGAGTAAAAGTGACAAACTCGATATCGCCTATGTAAAAAATGTCCATGAAAAAATTTACAGCGCCCCTAACAGTAACGCTAAGAACTAAAATCGGTAGTATGAAAAAAAAATCAATTCGATAAGTTTTTTCGATGGCTAACTCATGGTAGCGCTACTGGTTTAGTGTGGTAACTGACCATCGGTATGAACTGCTCCGTACCCATATGTAACTTCAAGGAGCGTATAAGGTTGTATTTTGCGTGACACTGACTATCGCTGCGGAACAATCCGCGCGTGTGTGACCTGCTCCATACAATATTTTGGTCGGTACTGGCGGTCAGTGCTATACTAAAACCAGTTTAAATGAGTTCGTTTCTGACCATTATTTGTGTAAACTAACTATAAAATGTGTGTAGATGTCATACTGTATGCTTTTATCGCGTTTACTCACCAATTGTATGGATTGGACTAACCTTGTCTGGTCTACGGCCTTGCGGCGGAGCGGATGGCTCTCACCCCTAGTCTGATGTACTACTTACTAAGTTTTCTCATTTATACAGTGACGTTCATTATTTTACTTGCGCAATGTAGGTTTGCGTTCTAAGTTTGAATTAATAAGGAGAATGTGTGATAGCGCCATCTGTATTGTTGGGTGTGACCACAGTAAGTAATCCCGGACAGTTTCAGTTTTCTAATGTGACCACAATACTCCCCTGCGAAGACTAGAGGTCGATTTCGACAATCTGTCCACGTTGGACAACTGCTGAAGATAAACACTGTACCTACAAAAGTAACACTAACAGAATTACACTATGGTAAGGTGCTACATACAATACAAAATTTATGCGTGTGTAATGTTCTCAGGAGATAGTGGAGGAGGTGGAAGCCGAGGCGGGCGCCTCGCTGCTGGTGCCGCTCGCGCTGTCGCCCAAGCACATGCCGGTGAGCTAATAATGGATTTTATTGACCTACTTTGAGCCTTTACCAGGCAGAGGAATACACCATGAAATTTTAGTGGTTGTTTTCCCGTGGAAGAACGATTTGCCTTTAGTAATACTATCGAATCATGCAAAATATTCCTTGAAGTTTTTTTAAATTTTTATATAATAATTTCCAACTCGAAAACGAGAGAAGCTATCGTTCTTTTATAAGATGTAACGTAATCAGGTACTGCTTGCCGCATGAAATCGATGCTTAAAGCTAAAGAAGCTCTACGCCCTAAGTAATAAAGCGGTTCGAACGTGCTTTCGAGTTTCGGTTGTACCTTTCGTAAAACCGGCATTAATTGATTTCAATAAAAAAGAACTGCACAAATCTATTGTGCTACTAAGATAGAATCATTTTACTGCGGGAAAACAACCACTAAAATTTCAAAGTGTATATGCTCCACTCAAATTCTGGACCTTACTAACTTAAGGTCCAAAATCTATTAAATTTACATCAGGTTATGTCTGTGAAAGGGTAAATTGATGGAATCATTTGTCGAACTACATTAACTCTTAACCTCGTAAGGCCCAATGTCATCACACGAGACAGACACAATGGATTTTCTATTGTGTCATTGTTCTATTTATGGGCCTTACGACATATTGTCATCACAATTTAAACCTTATTCCTTCAAAATAAGGTCCAAAAGCAATGAAATTTTAAAAACAGTATACAGGTTAAAGGGTTAACACAAGAAATACCTGCATTGGCTATAAAGCCAATTTTTCAATGTTTTTCTTAATAAAATCTACATAGTGGGAGTGTTAATACTGTTGTATGATATTTGCAGGTGACAGACGAACAGGGCAATCCTCTACACTTCACGATGCAGGACGGCACGCGACTCGCTATCACGTCCGCTGATGGTCAATCATTGCAGGTAATTAAATTGATTATCAAGTGACTTAATTTATTAGCTGTTCCATCTTCATCACATAATATTTGATCCGAACAGGGAACGAACCCACACTTCTGGCACAAGATATGGGCACTACCAAATGATCTATAAATGATGAATGATCCATTAACCTAGAGTAGACAAATAGTATCCACACTTCTGGCACAAGATATGGGCACTACCAAATGATCTATAAATGATGAATGATCCATTAACCTAGAGTAGACAAATAGTATCCAGTGGTGATGTTCATTTATTTATGTGCTATATTTTCAGGTGATCACTCAAGACGGACAGACAATACCAGTCGAGATCAACGGCTTTGCTGACGAAGAAGTGAGTATTGAAATGTTTCACATACGACTGCTTGATTAATCAAATGTACTCCTAAGTGCTTAAATAAATCTTATAAAATAAAGATTGCCCTTAGTTAACACGTTTGCCTAATAAAGGGTTAATGTCTATTGATTCTGGCCTTTAAGTCAAGTGGTTTAGGTTCAAATTATGGTGCCAATTAAGAGTTAAACATATTATCTGGTGGAGATGGGTTAGTGCGAATATTAAAGTTTTGAGCGACCCCATTTAATTAACTGATTGGTTTATTCTTCTCAGGAGGTGGAAGAGAATCCAGACACGATCGTTCACCAACTGCACCTGCAGAAGAGTGTGGAGGGTTCGCCAGTTACCCACTACTACAGTCTTGGCTAGAAGACAAAGACACTGTGGAAACACAAGCAAGGTGACTCGGCCCGCCCGAAACTAGCCAGGTCGTAGTACAAGTAAAGTGAACAGTAGTTCACTTTACTTGTACTACGACAATTTGTCTAAATCAGTAGATTTAGACAAATTGTAATGTTTTCATTTGTTGTTTTTAATGCTATTTAAGCTCAATGTTAATTTAAAATATGAAAATATTCAAATTGTAATGTTTCTCTTTGTGCAAATAACATCTTTTACATACTACTTTCGGGCTGGCCAAGTTATTTTGTATATTATTGTTATGTTACTCTTGATTGCTAGCTAAAGCACGAGCCATCTAATGGTTTTCCTATTTTATAACATCAGCATTTTAACCCGTAACCGAAATACTCTGTATATGACAACGTAAGGTACGACAAGCGTTGGAGCGCGTAATAATCCGGCACAGCCTGGCATCACTGTTCTCCTTAGAGGGGACATAATTAGAAACATCCATGTGCTTTGCTTGCGGTGTTGCCTTGTACCAAGTTCATTACTCAAGAGAAAATCATGCATATGCCTTTGATAACTGATTAATAAGTCACTAAATAAATAGTTACAAATTTATTATTATTTGAACATGTCCACTTTAGTCCTTAAGTCATCAATAGGCTAGTTTCCTAAGTCTGATTTTACATAAAATTTCACAATTAACAGTTACATATAGGTAAATCAATAACATAAGTGAAATCGAAATTAAAATTTCTAACGAAATGAGACAATAATAGGCATTTGAAGTTAGGTGGGAAAGTCCATTTTTAAAGTGCGAAAATTCAATAAAAATAGTATGCCATCTTATAAATTACAAAATTAGTAGTAGCTTTCACTATGAAAACTTATTCTTAAAAGCAACATTTGATATAGCTGCTGAACAAGGCTCTTACGATATTCATACTCGTATACAGAGGGGTGACGTCATAGCTCTGTGCGACATTTGTATGAAGCGTTTTGAGCTCGCCCAAATGATGTGCTATTGAAACTGTAATATCTCCGGGAGTTTTCCAAATATCAAACCATTCTTTTAACAGCACCTTTGCAATTGTGTTGTTCATCCATCTATGTAAAAATTAAAAAATAGGAAACTACCCTATTGGAACTATATTTTATTACTAGCGACCCGCCCTCGCTTCGCTTCGGGTATATCTCTATCTCTATATAATATATTTCAACCCCGTAAGGGATTTTACATACAGAAGGTATTTCCCATAACTCTCGTTCCCATGGGAATTTTGTAATATCGCGTTGGAAGTAAGCTTTACGTTCATTAGGGTACCTGCATGCCAAATCTTAATCGTCTATCTATATCGCGGTTTAGATTTTTTCATACAAAAGTTTTTTCCCTATTACTCCCGTTCCCGTGGGAATTTTACAATATCCTGTTGCAACTAAGCTTTTAATTTATTAAGGTACCTGCATGTCAAATTTCAAGCGTCTAACTTATGCGGTTAGTATTTTTCATACAAAAGGATATTCCCGTTATTTCCCGTACCCGTGGGAATTTCGGGAAATCCTGTCATAACGGATGCCTACGTCATAATATCTACCTGCATGCTAAATTTCATCTCGATCCGTCCAGTAGCTGAGACGACTTCGTCCGCGTAGAGATGTTTAACGGCTAAAACATTACTTCTTTATAGCGCAGTCGGTTAAAAAGTAGCCTATAACCTTTTCTAGGCTCTGGACTATATCTGTACCAAATTTCGTTTAAATCGGTTCAGTACTTTATGCGTGAAAGCGTAACAGACAGACAGACAGACAGACAGAGTTACTTTCGCATTTATAATATTAGTAAGGATAAGAATTTTTGGAACCTGGTGAATTGAACTTATAAATAGCTTGTTGATTATTATATTAAAGACTAATTAGTATACCTACACGGTTAAAAATAATATGCCACACAAAATTAATAACTTTTAAAATTAATCGCTACTAGGTATACAGTTCCAAATTGAAAATCTTAATCAAATCGCTAAGCCATGTTGTGGCATACAAACTTAAAATTACTGAAAAAACGTTTAATTTTAAGCTAAATTATTGCTTATTAGTTTTGGGACGTAATAACAATAATAATGAAAGAATTATTAATAATGCCTTAAATAAAAACCCAACGGTAGTGCAAAATAGGATAGGAATTGTTAGAGGGAAAATGTTAGTTAAAATATGAACAAGATGATTAATAATAATTGAAATTAAAAAAGTACGTACGATTACATTCTATTATATTTTCTGTTTTTTTATTGATCTCTTCTATTAACATTTTAAAGACGAAGATTTAGACATTTTAAGACCATTTTAGCTGATTATTCAATTTAATATGAATAAAGAAAGAAGTTTTTATTGTACCATTTTAGAACAAATAGTCAATAATGTTTTAATTATTTAGTTAGATTTTTGTGTGCTCTTTTTCTAAAGATTACCAATATGTTGTAATACAACTTATTAATCGTTTTAGCATTTATCGAAGGATTAGTGCATAATATACCTAATATTATTTTTTGGTCACAAATGTATGTACCTATTATTTTGATTAAATTAGCCAGTATTATTTATGATTGATGGTGTAAATAATTATTAAATGAAACAATAAATAATGTTATTAATATGCATATTTCTTTTTTCTATCTACCCAGCAATGACCCACTGCTCGGCAAATAACTTGCCTAATCTATCGAACTGCAGTTAGACACTTGGCCAAAAACCATTCTGTTCTGTCCACCGGCTGCCATTCGCTGACCCATTTCATCTCTCTATCCCGGATGCCATGATCAACAAAATGAAGGGACCAAGTCTCTGATATCTATCATACATAAAAGATTAATTACCATAAATCTAATATTTCCTACCTTTGCTAAACATTTAGCCACCTCAATTATTTTAACAAAATCGTTGGTCTCCATTATGATATGACCAAACTGATAGACCACTCTCTGGAATATTCTATCTACTAAATGTTAATATGAATATTGGTGAGCGTCAAGATGGCGGGACCACGTCAGTTATTCAGGAAATGATGCCACCAGGATTTAATACAGTAATTCTACCAATTTATACTTTCGTAGAAAAATTCTACACCCAATGAATTTTAAATTATTCGACGCAGAAAGTGGTCCCGCCATTATGACGTCAAAATGGCGGGACCACTATTCAATCAATGAAAAAAAACAGGATATTGTCTTAAACTGAACACACTAAATTTTAATACGATTTAGTACAACTACGTTTAAATCATATTATACCTATAAAACGGTTATTTCAATAAAAAATAAGTATACTTTGACATTTGAAACCGCCTAAAGAAAAAGTGTCTCTCAGTCAGTTATAATAACAATTGTATGATAAATGAACTTCCTTCAAATCAATCATGCAAAAGGTATATGCTAAAGTATAATCAAAAGGGCCCAAAAAGGATGACTGTCATCTATACAAAATTACCTATTTTTTGTCGAATATATCCCATCAAGGAATAGCAAAGGCAATAGGGTATTTGACTGTGGTTGTTATGCTTGCCTTTTTTGTGATAAGCAGTAAGATTTAGGTAAATCAATATTATTAATGAAATCGAAACTTAATATTTTTGTGAAATGAGACAGCAAACGACATTTAAAGTTGGGTGGCAAAGTCCATTTCAAAAGTGCGTGCAAAATTAGTAACATCTTTCATTATGAAAACATATCCATGAACGCAACTTTTGATGAACCTGCCGAACAAACTTCCTAGGGGCTGCATAGGTACAAGGAACAAGCGTGTTACGTCTCACGCCTGTGGACGTGTGTGGAGCGTTTTTGAGCTCGCCCAAATAATGTGCAATTAAAATTGTAATAGTTGAGCTATCGAGATAACAAAGTGATACTTTCAACAGTGTCTTTGTGTTAGAGTGGCCCATCCAACTATATCAAAATAAAAAAATAGTCAAATACCCTATTATCCCCTATGCCTTTGGTAATAAAATTGCCAGTCGTTCTGACGACAGGTTCACTAGCCTCTTCGTGATCTCAACATGTTTTCTTTTAAAAAACATTATTTTAGTTACCTATTTAATACCTCTATACATATTTTTTTCCTAACTTTTTAACACAATATTGCCTATGTAGCAAAAGAAAATTTCATCAAACTACAGTGCTACAAGGATGTTTTGGCTTTTGACTCTTATATGTATATTGGAATGGTAGTTGGGCAATCAATTTGTTCAAAAAATATTCTGCTTTACTAAATAATAGGAATTCAATATACCTGGACTGCGATGGGCTGATGATGATAATACATAATATTACGGCATAGTGTATATTTCGATTTTCATGATAACAAACTCTGAATGATTTTTATAAGTACGTACTTAGGTAATATACCTAATTATGAGTAAAATTTAGTCCTGTTTTTTTAGTGCGGTCCCTGGCCGAACCCCCTTAATGAATCGGTAAAGAAATAAAACAACAGAGTAATATGAAATTCAATATTATTTCGTTATGCTTTTTAATAATACAATATATTTGCATACCATATACTATCGGTAGTATATTTTATTATTGATGACCAATCATTAAACAATGAAAAAATGATATTCATCAATTCTCGTTTAACATTCTTTAATAAATAGCTGTATACAAAAACAATTATTTACAGGATAAGGCAGTACAATTACCACGTAAAATGTGCCTTGTCTTATTTTAGCTATACAAGCAGTAAAAAATGGAAATAGAAATAACGTTAAATGAGGGTCAGTTAAACAAATACGTAATCACCTTAATCTTACTCCAGTCAAATTGAAATAATTACTAACGAGTTAATATTATAACAAATAAGCGACATTAGTTTGTGAACATGTTACTTGATTTAACGTGAGGGACAGTTTACTTAACGTTAAAGTATCTAATACGAACGAACATACATCCGACAGTTTGGCTGTTACATTTGAGACATTTTCATCAATTTGGAACGTATCGACCATCTCACTAATATATATGGCAAACATTGCGTTTATACACTGAGTAACACCATTCGAACACCGAACTAACGCAGCAACCGCGCGCGGCGAACGCGGAATAAATTACAAACACAACACAGCGTCACAAATTCAACATGATAAACTTTCAAAAATGTAATGCGAGCCGATCGAAGCTAATGCAAATAAAATACCTAACTTGATTCGAGCTTACGACCTCCTTACATCGTCTCTAACTGTACAATATGACACAGCGGCGGCGCGCGCCCGCGCATTACCTATTAATTGATTACTATGACTTGCGGGCGGCGCGGGGCCTCACTCCTAAGCGAAATTAACATTCAATTAAGTGTAACACAGCTCCGTCGAGGAAAAAAAAATGCACTAACCGACTTTTAAAATACAATGGACACTGGCACTATTGCCCTACCGTAGCGTTTAACTGAAGATTAGAGGTTGACTCGACTGCCGGCGACTAGATATCGTGGGTGCGTGGCGCGCTAGATCACGAGCGCCATGTCCTTCTTGCTGGGCAGCTGCACCTTCTTGCCCTGCCACAGCGAGTTGTGTATCGTGAACGCGTCTATCGTCACCGTCAGGTGCTTCGTGTGCACCTGCGAGAAGCACTTGCTACCGGAATTGTACCTGTAAATAAATGATTTCATTTCTTCAGAAAATATAAAAAAACACTGAATTTAAAATGTATGATGTCTTTATAAAGGGTATATATAATTCACGTATCTAATTTGAATATATCTGTAGAGCTGGTCCCAAATTGAACAAAATATTTGTTCTTATCTTTATTCCTATCATTATTGCCGTGCATAGGCTATACGGCACAAAAATATGAATAAAAATGGACCATTTATCTTTAAAAAAAAACACCTCAAAGAAAATACTCACTTGAAGAACTTATCGAACATCCTGTCGTTTACATTCTTAGGCCCTGTCCCGTACAGCTTCGTGACGTGATCCGTGTCCGGGCAGTAGGAGTACAGCGCTCGGAACTGGCACCCGGCGTCGCGGAACAACACCAGGAAGTGCTTGCTCTCGGAGCGCGCCACCTCCTCCAGCACCCGGCGCTTCGCCTCCGCGTTCACCGCGCCCGGGAACACGCAGTACTCCACCGCGTTCAGCATAATGCCGCGGTTCGATTTCGTCGTCGGCTGCTTGTATAACCGGGGCCCTGGAATTTTGAATGTCTTTGCTTTTAATTTTGTACAAAAAAAAGTTTAGGCCCTACAGCGAGTACATCTTTGCCTATTTTGAAAAAATTACGCTTTTTGGTTAGACTGTTCGTGTAGTAAGGCTGTATAAATTTCAACGCGTCTGCTTTAAAAAAATAAAATCAAAATAAAATGGCGGTTTCTCCAAACTATCTAAAACTACTTTCTGTGGGTTTTATTTGGTGAAACTAAACAATTTACGTGAGGTTAGTAATTACTTCAGATTGTAACGACAGTGCTGTAAACTTTTGAAATTAAAATAAATTTAAAGTCTATGTTCTAGAATTACTGCTAAACAGGTAATATACCATTTCTATAAATCAAACTAATGTAATCAACATAAGAAACTCGTCACATTTGGTATGTACAAAATTTAAAGGTATTTTAAAATCAATGTAGATTCGATGATGGCACATAATGAAGATGAGGAAATGATAGTCAAAAAATGCACAGTGTAAATATTATTAGTGCCGTGTCATTCGGGTGTTAATAAAATCGGTGAGGAAGCGTATGCGAACTCTTGTTAGGACAAAATGCTCACTCGTCAAACCATGCTTCACAACGACACACACGTGTCCGTTTTTAGGCGAACTCGTAAAATAATCCGTGTTGGTATGACATCGCTAGTACACGATAATCGTGTTATACTGTGGTCGTGTTTAAGCTAACTATCTACTTAAAAAGAACTACCTAAAAGAATGTTATAAAGACCTTTCCGTCGGCTTCGTGAGCTTGCTATGAAAATCAATGAAATGAAAGGGGTATATCAAATACGATGATGAGTACAGCGTCGCTACGTCCAACAAATTTCACATGTCCATTGAAATTGTTCGGCGCAGTGGCGAAGGTAACTACTGTATTTATCTACTAATAAATGACAAGTCTTAAATACCTAGCAATTCATTTTTAAATTGTAATTCTGTTGTCTGTGTAGGTAATTTCTGTTGAAAAATTAGTGTATAGGTAATTTGTTTGTGTTGTAATTTTGTTTTCTCTGCTTGTTTGCCATTGCCAAAATTTAATCCGATACATAACGAATTGTGTTGTGAGACAAAAAACGAGACATTATGTCAGGTTACAAATGTATAGGACATTTCTAACCTTAGATAATGTCTTGCATTTGAATTTCTGATTGATTGAACGTATATTTTCCACAAGGGTCAATGTAAGGCTGCTGCACTGGACGCATGCGGTAGAACAGACGGCTCGCGCGACACGGTACAAATGCCTAAGTTTGTAGGAGCCGCCCGCAGCGCGCGCGCCACCGCGTGTGTCCAGCCTAACAATGCTACATAAGTTTCCGTTTCCTAAGAAACATACCTATCACTGAATCAGTCAGTACTCACCGGAGTAGTCCATGATGGAGGAGTGCGTGGAGGAGACGTCGGAGGAGTCGTCGTGGTGCAGCCGGCGCTTGCCGATGGCGCCGGGCAGCGAGCCGGGCCCCGAGGCGGGCGAGCCCAGCGCGCGCAGCCCGGGGGACGCGGCGCGCCGCGGCGGCGTCGCGCGGCCCAGCCCCGAGTCTGCGAAGCGCTACCGTCTTACAACCGCCCGGGGAGGGGGCACTCGACCTAGAACTGCCCTAGTCTTATCCCCCTAAGGGGAAACTCAACCTAGCCCATAACTGCTCTAGTCTTATCCCCCCTAAGATGCCTAACCCAAAACCTAACTATCTGTTGATTCTGAGTTAGTTCTGACCTCAATTTAAACTATCTTCCTAATACAAACTTTACTATGTATAAGTTGATTCTGAGTTAGTTCTATCGAATTAGACTTACTATCCCTTATCTCAAATTAAACTATCTCGTTACTCGGGAATTAATTATATTGCCCCAATTATCAAATAGGTTACCAAGTTAACTAACATGACTTTTAAAGACAGTAAAAAAAAAAATTCAATGCTGATTGAGTACTTTGTTATTCAGCTACCCTGTTCAGACTTTCCCCAATAAGTAGTAAACAAGAATTTTCACGACAGCTGATTACTCACGTTATTTGAAATCTGTACATCTAAATATGGAATATTTTACAATCAACTAGAATCACGAGTTGAATCTAGAATGAAACTTTAATTAAATCTTCAATAAATCTATGATATTACTCTCACATGCATATAAAAGTGTGAAAAATGTCGCTTAAAAATTTAATAGTCTACAATGAACTAGATGTTATGATCCTAATACCTTGTGGTTTTTAAAAAACCTTTAAAAAAATCACGAATAGATATATCTAACATTGCACTCCTGACGCCACATTATGACAAATATCACAGACACATCACAACCCAAAATAACTAAATGAAGATTTACGTCAGATATATAGACGTTATTGATTATTTAGCAAAGCGACTAACTACATTCTTCTACGTGCTTTAGTTTTTATATGTGCAAATATGAAGAATTTTTTTCTTTTTACACTTCCCTGACCAACACTTTTCTTTTATATTAATAATAGCAACGTCCAATATCAAATGTATTAATATATCTAATATTCATAATATCTTTATGTCTTTTTATCCCCATGACTAGCTTTATCTTCAAAAAGTAACAAGTGTAAAGAGCAGTATACAAATACAACTAAAATCTTCTAGTCTTATTTAGCAGATAATGTTCCGTATCAAGGAACGTCTTAAATAACTAGTATTAGTGGTTTATTGACTAGCATAATTATAAAATTAGTAAAGAAAATTATTTTTATTGAGTTGAATTATAGTAATATTTTTTATTGATTGATGTTTGTAGTACTATATTGGATGAAGCGTAAAATACTCAATGTAATATATTATAATATTTTCATTACAGTATATCTAAGTGCTAAGCGGAACTAAAAAAGGCTCTAACATAATACAAAAAGCTAATGAATTTGATATAATCATTTTGTATTTTACGCATACATAAATACATATTGTAAACCTCTAAAATGTGTGTATTGAAGAAATATTAAGTATTTATACATTAGCAGTAAAGAAACCTTTATATTCATCATGTTAAATTGTTTAGTTAGATTTCTTAATTTCATATGAGTGAAACTAAACTATTGTAATTAGTGTCCTTGTTTGAATAACGTTAATATAAAGGCCTTCGATTATACTAAATGTCAGACGATGTCACACCAACACCAGATATAATTTTGCGTGATATATAAACATGCTCTAACATCGACCCGAGTTAATATAAGAACTACCCAGAACATAATAAACCAAAATCCGCTAAAACATATGTACTTATAATATTGCCAATGACCCAAAAGAAATATAAATAAAGTGCACAAGACGAAAGAATACATGCTGACGGGCGGTACGGGCGCTGTGCGGTGCTATGTCTGCAACACATCCATATACACAACAGTACAAATCATATTTTATTTCATAACATACTGAAAATCAAATTTATTCGTGGTGAAAATGACAATTCCATAGAAGTGCTCAAGCTACTGAACAGCTACTTCAATTTTATGTGATGCTGTCTAATATTTATTACTGGAACTGTCCAAGCGCAACTGCTTTTTCTTAAATATTGGGTCGTTTCAAAGATGTTATCTGCAATCGTAGTATCAAGTTAACAAATAGCAATGCGTATGCAGTGTTCGCAAGCAGTTAACGAAGTTCTTTGCTGCCAATAAATATAATCATCAGGAATAAAAACTATGCACTCGTAATATGTTTGACAGTATCGTCGTGGCCATAGGCCGGCGTTGACAGACATAGCCCGGGCCCGGCGCAACTCAAAGGAACCCAACGCACCAGAAGCGACGTAAACCGACTACACCACGTGAGTCAAGCGTATCGGGTGTTTACTGAAACGTCTCTTACCGCACAAGTTCATAAGAGAGCTAGACTTCCTTCCCGCCTTAAAGTTATTCTGGTAAGTGGAATATTTAGACCTTCCACGTGACGACTGAGGTTCCTCATTCACACGCTCTGAAATGTTTCCTATACATGTCATCACGCCACTCTCATGCAGGCGAACGTCGTTCGCAAATGTAAGGGCAGTCGACGAACGCGCCGCGCGCGTCCGAGCATGCATCGGTCACACAAGCGGGCACCGTTCAGGTTCTTTATTGGATACACTGACAAAAATGGCAAACAAAATAAATGCTATTTCCGCGATAAAACATTACTCATCACATGACTGATACTGACTTTAATTAAACAAAATTATGTATGTACAATGTTGGGAACCAATTTAATAATGCGCGGAAGGTCTAGATTGCGTTTATAATTTGGAAAAAGCTTTCAAACCTCTCAATTTAGTTCCAGTTGCAAACTACATAACGGCCAAATAAAATATAAAAAGCATAAATTTTGCATGTTGGGGTGTATCTAATTCTATGCATTGCTGAAATCATACACATATAAAATAAATCACTCAAAAATAAATAAAACTCCAAGCTTTCTACGAAAAAAAAAATAAAGAAGCGTCTTTATCATCTATGATGAAATTTGTTTATGTACATCCATATATCAACAGGTTTGATATTGTTATAGATTAAAATTTATTAATTTAATTCAAATTCACTGTCAATACTTGGATACAATTAAAAATTAGAGAACCTTGAGAACGAGTTCAACAATTTGTTGAATGTATGTGACCTGTAGGTACAATCAGTATCTTAATTATAAGTCGAAATTTGATGATACAAGCGAAATGCTGGGGATGCAAAAATAGTACATCGAATGCAGGCGAAAATCGGTGATTTAATTCATGAGAAACGTCGCCTGCAAAACGATTTACAATTCTGCTGAAAAAGTACACAGACCACAATAAAGACAATTGATATAAATAATCGGTAGGTTTCATGCTTGTTTTATTAAACATTAAACAACTTAGTAATAAATATGTCATCAAGCTTAATTTAATTAAGTGACTTCTTTGATTGCGGTCTGGTTAGAAGGGTAAGCCAAAAGGGCTGATAAGCGTACACTGTTAGTTGCGCACGGAGGGCAGACGCCGCGTTGCCGTATCTAGATTCACACAAAATCTACTAGTATCTATTATTATCGATAATCTTGTCAACAAAACTCACATTGATAACAAATATTATTATAAAAGTTATAGTTGACAAATCTCTTTATAGTTTATATAATCAAGAATACATTAAAATTTAATGCACATACACTTAAACTTGTAAGTTGTAAAACACAAAAAGCATATTATTTAATTATCTTGTTTGATTTTATAAAATAATTTCAATTAAAATTCACATCTTAATTAATCAATCTATTTCTTCTAGCTTTATGATTAGCATACACTATACATACTTGCATTACGACATACTTTAGCGGTATCACCCAGCAAACAAGAATCTCAGTTACGGCACCGCGGCCGCCAGTAGAGGCGGGCGTGGATAAAGGGGCGGGGCTAGTTCTACAATGTAGTTCCACTCCAGTACAGTTCCAGTAAATGTATTGCAGTAGAACTGTATAGTAGAACTAGCGGGAATGAGCTGGGGTGTGAGAGCCTCTTGGTACTCACCTCGCGAGGTCTTGCACGAGCCGCGGCGCCCGAGCGGGCCGCTCGACGCGCTGCCCGGGGACATGCCCCCGCGGTCCTCTACCGGGGACTCCGCTGGCGTCACTGCAATTGGCGAGGGAACCGTTACGTAAAAAAATCGCATGTTTATTGTCTAAATTTTACATGTTGCTTAGAATATTAAAAGAAAAGTGAGCAAACGGAAACATCTCAGCATGGCTTATCAAGTAAACCAGATAATGTTGTTTTTCAGATGTTTCACACTTCGTTTTTAGTTGTTTTTTAGTCATAGGAGCTACGTATACTTACCACTTGTTATGATTTCGTTGTAGCTGGTAACAGTTAAATATACGGTTTATGTAGCTGTTACCAGAATGTACGTGAAGATATACCGGGATTTCGAACCGTATACATTTCATCTAATTTTAGGGTTTTATACCTATAAGATATTACCTTGACCCAACATTTGTATATGTATAACAGTTTCAATTTATCTTCTGTTGGATAAAACACTTACTTTTTAAATTTTGCGATAGATCGATCGATAACGACTAAAATTTCCAGAACATTTTATTATCATATTTTTTTGAATAAATAATAATATTCATTGTAAACATGTACAGGTCTGTTAAAAAAGGTGTTGTAAAATACTCCAAAACATTTATAATAGGTATAAAACATGCAAGCTGTTACGTGTGGATTTTATAATACTGACAACAATTATCAAACAATAAATTAAAAATAAAATTATATTAATAAGCTAGTAATAAAAGCGAATCGATCAGAAGCGCACCTCACAGACACTTATGTTAAAAAATGTTTTAAAATGTTTACGTATACTTAGAATCTAAATAGTCAAACTAAACTAAAATTATTTACTTTTAAAATGTAAGAATCCAAACAATTCATTTTGATCAACAATATTATTTCAAAAGTTCGTGACAGGGCATTTGATCGATCGCTTGACTAACATGATATTTCACCATTTTAAGCAAAGTGGTCGCTAGAGCAATATCAAGTAAGTTCTAGAGAACTATTTATACTGACCCATTCTAGCTTCGCTTCGGGTACATAAAAAAAACCTTCCTCTTAAATCCCTCTTGTAAAACGCATCAAAACCCGTTGTGTACTTTAAGATTTAAGTATACATAGGGACAGATAGACGCGGGAAGCGACTTCGCTTTATACTATGTAGTGATTCGTTAAGGCAATATCAAGCAAGTTCCTTTATAGTGAATTATCACGTCAATGACCAGGTAACAAATGTAAGCGACTCACCGCGGTAGAGGCCGGCGCGCTCGGCCAGGCTGTCCTGCGAGCCGCGGTAGTAGTCGCGCCGCATCGTGCCGCCCGCTACACACACACACAGCGTCACAGCGGCGCGAGCGACATTATGATTGGCGAGTGATCGGATACGACAATATTTTATCGATAAAATACAATATTTCCTTCTTTCATACAATATTTCGTTCGTGTATTGAATACACACGACTTTTTCGAAGAGAATTAATCGTGACATCGACGGAGGGACGCACATTTATAACATTTTAGCAAACGCTACGACGTCATGTCTGACGACGACAGGTGAAAATGATAATCTGAACAAAAGATTGAGTTACTCGTTAAATATCTGACTTAATTTTGTTTATAGAATAGTAAAATATTTTATTTTTATTTTCGAATATTTTATAGAAATGAAAATAATGTTGTTGCTTTACTTGTAACCTATAATAATATCAAAATATTGTACGTATTTGATCACTTGACAATACAATCAGGGGAAAGCAATGCTCTTCAAACATGATTTCATGTCTGACTCAAATCACAACAAAATAATAATTTAAAGGCTGAAAAAGATCATGCCAAAAGAACATTGTGCCTTTCACATAAGGTTGCTGAGCTAAAACACAAGTGATGGAAGCACATTTGGTAACAAATTGTCGTCTAAAATAGCACATCTAATTGCAGTCATGCCGTAATAGGGTAATAGCAAGTCTACCATTGGCACACAATGAGCAGATTTGCTGCTTGTGGGGGCAAGCTAACACTTAGTGCTGCGGGATCAGTTAGATAAAACAAAAAAAAATATGTACATCTGTGGATTGTTTGAGTGTCAATGAAATTGTTTAGACTGCAATGTTTAAAGTATAGTTTCAGCAAATCAAATCATGCTATCAAATTGCGACTGTAGTAAAGTGCTTTTGTCTTAGAAAAATTGATAATTTTGAAACACTATGTTTATTTTAGAGGTAGATTTAGAGCGACGCCGCGTTGTGTAATTTTAAGAACCTATTCAAATTATTCTTTGCAATGTTTCAGTGAGATCTCTAGGCATGTTGGTGTCTATATGGGCGTGTTTTTGCTCCTTAGTTTCTGTCTAACCTCCATATATGTAATATTAATTAAGTAGGCACATGTGTGTTTGTACGCGTATATATGTAAGTATTTGCATACGTGTCTGTTTGTATGAATGTACGTTTATTTCGTATGTGTGAGTGTGCATGTGTGTCCGTGCGCGTATTTTTGTATGAATGTGTGTGTGTGTGTTCATATGTGCGTATCATCTACACAGCAAGCAAACTTACCGGTGAGATTAGTAGAAGAAGGCTGTTTAGCGGCCAGCATGCCTTCAGCCTGGTGCAGCGCTCCGCTGTCCACGTGGATGGTCTTGGGCCTGGCGCGCGCGCCGGGCGCCTTGCTGCGGAGGCGCGCGCCGCCGCCCGCCCGGGGCTCCGCCCCGCCGCCGCTCATTGTGTCCATGAACTCGGACTTGTCGAGCACTTTGCCCTGAAAACGGGAGTGTACGAATGTGAATATTAATATGTAACAATATGGGTAGTACGAGAGCAATATAGTAGATGTGGAGATTTTCATTTAGATTTTAACTGTTTTACCTTTTTTCAATATGACAGATCATGTTCCCTACTTTTATTTGATAAAAATGGAAACAACAAGAAATCACATATTATTTCAAAATTGTCAGTCGATTCAGAGATTAAATAGAGAATGTATAGCTTATAATTTCTAGAAGATTTCTAGGACCTGAATATCTTTGTGGAACAACACTGCAGAAGCACATGATGGCCTTCTTTGGCTTGTACCGTCCCTGAATGGCGTCTTTGCGCTGCGTTTTCTCGTCTTTGCGCTCACCGGCGCTGGATAGTTATGTCTCGTCTTTCTCGGCCGCGGCGTCTGCAGCTCGCACCGGGCGCATAGACGGCTAGTGAGGACACTGTATGGGGTACCTCTCGCTCGGCCTCCTCGATGGCCTTCTTGAGCTTGTACTGGCGGAGGATGGCGTCGCGGCGGCGCGCCTGCTCCTCCTTGCGCGCGGCCTTGCGCTCGGCGGCGGCATCGTCCCTCGCACGACGCGCCGCCGCCGCCGCGTCGGCCCGCGCGCGCGCCTCGTCCGCGCGCTGTCGCCGCTGCAGGGACAGCAGCATGATGCGCTCCTTCTTGCGCTCCATCTCCTCTGCTGAGCTCTGGGAACGTGGACGATGGAAGTTTTAGATTTGTTTAGGTACGCAATTTTAGAACGCGGTCCGAATAGCATGCCTTTGAGTCGCGCACGTGATCCCGGATGCTGATCAAATCGAAGTCAAAAGATACTGCACAGGTTAGTTAGTGTGATCTACAATATCACACATTGCGGGATTATTATGTTAAAATTTGGTGATTCACATTACAAAAAGAAGATCAATAATATTGACTGATTCGATGGAGGATCCAACCTTTATTAAATGCAGAATAATGTAATAAGCCTAATTTTGTACAGAAAATTAAAATTAAAACATGCAATTTCTGAAAATTCCATTTTCAGGAATTACATGATCCTTAGAGCTTTTATACCAAAAAATTGTCAATTTACACAAGCTTGTATCCTGTTTGTTGATTTCAGTTCTATTTCTTCAAATAGAACTGAAAAACTGACACTGACACTGAAACGGACTGACTCAAATTAAATTAAAAGTTAACCCTCTAACAGACTTAGCATGTTGAAAATTTCCATTGGTTTTGGACCTTAGACATTATTATAGTGGGAATATATTATTTTACCCGGTAAAGGGTTAAGCGTATCCACTCACAGGGTCGGGGTTATCGCCGATAAGCAGCGCGGCGGGCTCGGCGCCGGCGGGCGGGCGCGCGCGGTCTGCGGGCGTCGTTTCTCGTCGCTCCGAAACGTCGTCAGGCCGCCGCGCCTCCAGCGCCGAGCCGAACTCCTCGGGCTGCAGCCGCTCGCTCCAGCCGCGGTCCGGGCTCCGGTCCGGGCTTTGGTACTCCGACTTCTCCTTTTTGGGGGACATCCGTTTCGCACGTAGGGGGGGCTTGGGCCGCTTCGGCTGGTCGTTGTCGAAGGAGATGTAGAAGCCCTGTGAATACGAATATGATTTTTTTTATTGCCGTCGTCGAAGTCATTACATTCTTAGATTTCATGGTAAAACTGTCGTTAAAGAATTCTTATTTTGTCTAAAATCTTTATCTATTAAAAAGCGTCTTAAATATTCATCACTAGTGTTCCCGGCGAATTTCATACCGCCAATACTATAAACCTTCCCTGGACTATCACGAACATTTTAAAACCAAAATTACCTAAATTAGTCCAGGCGTTCTCGAGTTTTAGTCAGACTAACGAACGGCAATTCATTTTTATTTATAAGAAGATAAAATATTGGTTGTATTCTTCAGACGTGATCCAGAAGATGCTTATAAATTTATTGCCATGACAGGGCAGGAGGACTTAAGAACATATTCAAGCAGAAAACAAAAAAAAAGTTTCTACTACTCCTCCGTAGAAAGAAAAAAAAAACAAGAAAGAAACATTACCTTCTCATTCGCCTCGGGCGGTTCCTCCTGCTGGAAGGAGTTGCGGCCGAGCGACGGGCGCGTGGGCGAAGGAATGCGGTACGTGCGCGTGCCAGACGATATATTCAGTCTGCTGATGCCCTGCCGGAGCGCGTCATCCTCCGCGTTTCCAATGAACGATATGTTCTGCGGCTCCATATCATCAGGGGGAGGTCTGGAGGGTTGTTGGAGCTGGTTCAAGGCGACCGGTTCCCTTCGTTCAGGTAGGGAGGGCTGGCGCGGGGGAGCGCGGCGCGGCGAGGCGGGAGGCGGGGAGGCGCTGGGCGCGTTGTTTATCACAGTGTAGCTTAAGTGGTTTTGAGGCTCGCGGGCGTTCTCGGTCCCGTTCTGGTACCGGTCGGTGTTGTAGTGCACCTGTGGGAAATTTTACATTGGTTAAGTATGTCAGTGATGAAACTAATCAACATTTTAAACACGTTATTTCTTCAATTGTTTCTATACTTATTAATAAAGCTGGTTATGAAACTCGTTCAAACCTTGTGAAAACCTCACAGGTTCACAAAGATTAATGAGTCTTACTTACACCTGCAGGTAGATTTATTGACAGACACCACCTCTCACGGGCACAGTGAATTCATAATGTTCATTGGTTGTTCACGCCATTGGTTGTTTTTTTTTATAATAGGCTAACAAGATGACCTCACTCCACCTGATGGTAAGCGGTAGTGAGATCCAAATATGAGGTCGAACTCAGCTTAGTATAACGAGTACTGTGAGATTTATTTATCTTCCTCTGTCCGTTAAAGATAATTAGGTCACCTGGAAGGGCTGGTTGGTCCGGTCGTGCAGCACGAAGCCCTGCGGGTGCCAGCTGCGCTCCGGCGGCTGGGGGGAGGGCGACTTCCACGTCCGCTGCGCCGGCGGCTCCGGCGTCGGCTGCTGGTACTGCTGTTGGTGGTTCTGTTGCTGGTTTTGGTGTTGTTGGTGCTGTTGTTGTTGTTGTTGGTGTTGTTGCTGTTGTTGGTGTTGCTGCTGTTGTTGTTGTTGTTGTTGGTGGAGCTGAAAACATTGAGTAATTCATTTTAAAACACATTTAAACCTGTCATATAATTTGTTAGGGGTGAGAGCCATCCGCTCCCCGTAGGTTCGGTGATGATGTACTCAGAGAACTCAGATGTTTTAATTTAAGTTTTTGAGAGGTTAAGCCCTCCATCTACTTAGTTTACTTCATATAATATGTATAATATAGAAGAATAGGAACATCTGAAAAACAGCATTATCTGGTTTACTAGATAAGCCATGCTGAGATGTTTCCTTTTGCTCACCTTCATTTTAGTATTGTAAGACAGTATGTACAATTTATGAAGCAATAAACGTTTTTTTATTTTTTATTTAATTTTTTATGTTTAAATAATGAAAGTGCAGCCGACACCGGTAGTGCATAGTGTTTCGTAGTTGGACTGCATGACCAATAATATGGTTGACAATGACCATGTCTTGACCTTTTGTATGAAACAGTTTAAAGTATAAGTTACAATTTTCCTCTTACAGACACAGCATTAGAAAAATTCAAACAAAATGACCTCACTCCACCTAATGGTAAGCGGTAGTAAGATCCACAAATGAGGTCTGTGACACTGTGGGAATATATATCCCACTGTCCGCTAAAGGGTAAGATACTTTACAGATCTTATAACCAAACATATCAGGCAACCTAGCAAGAGCTTGATAGTTAGCGTGTAAAAGCGACCGACCTGCCAGCCCCTTTCCGCGGTCTCCTGTTGATGCTGCGCGTGTTGGGCCCACGTCTTCCTCTGTGGGGCAGCGGGGCTCTCGTGAAGAAAGAACCGAGGTGGTTCTTCAATATCCCTGTACTGGTACTGTTGCTGGTGGGAACCCTGATGGGGACCCTGGTAGGGTGCCTGCGGCGCGTACTGGTCGTAGTTCTGGTAGAACTGGTGGAGGTGCGGCGTGGATCCGAAGCCGGCCGTGAGCCCGCCCCGGGACACGTTGTGCTGTGAGCTGAATTGGCTGTGCTGGAACCGGACGCGAGCGTCAGCCACGTGGGTGGGGTGGGGTGACACACAGTTGTTTTTGGTACGAGCTTTCATTGGTGAGGGTTTTTTAACAGTCTATATGAACGAGCAAATTGATTTTTAGCGCCTTTGGACTGGCTTTATGTTACAGCATATAAGGCTTAGATCAAAATATGATTTTTTTTATTCTGGTTTAGTGCTACACAGAGATCTAATGTATATTTAAAATTGGATAATTTTTAATTTTAAATATTTATGAAGGCAATTTACATGGACTTTTAAATCAGCAAATGAGTAATAATAAGCTTTACCACCGATCGGAAAAGTTTATGAGTGTTTCTTCACATAGACTTGAAATAATCACCATGTTTTATCTTTTTAACAACATTAAAGTAATTTGAAAGCGTACCAGTCAACAACTATGAAATGACATTTCGTGAAAGTGATATGGACATTCAGATTAGTTGCGCTTAATGCTAAGGGTTTAGTACTTATTCATTAATGAATGTGAGGGAAGATTATGTCGTTTATACAAAAACAAATTGTCAAACTGTTAAACTATTTCTAGTTTTTAACATTTATATAGAATTGCTATAATTTTTAGTGTAATCAGAATAACTATGGCACTAAAATTATTTTCACAAAGCTTTCATTCAGTTATCCAAATATCATATTGAAACCGTGTGACACCAAGCCCAAACGAACATCAAATGCACTTACCAATTGTGGAATGTTTGGTTGGTACTGTTGCTGCATTTGGTATGGGGAGGGGGGCGGTTGCGGCTGCGGCGGCGGCGGCTGCGGCAACTGCGGCAGTTGCGGCTGTTGGAACAGCTGTTTCGCCTGTTGATGCTGCAACTGGTTCTGTTGGCTCGCCAGTCTAGCTATATCGCTCTGTATGTCCTGCAGGCTCGAGTTCATCCTGGAAAGGTTTAGTGACGAACTTGATGTTCGCGCAATACTGACGGTTATTGGTTGAAAACAAAAAATGTAATAAAGCCAAAGCCGTTTAATGATCTGCAAAGTCATTTTTATTCAGCCGATGACGTTCTGTTGCCGATGCTCTGTAATAAAACATACTACTCTACTGATACTTAACAAAGTTATGACAAGAATCATTATTCTCAAAATTCTCAAAATATAATAAACTCCATTCACATCAACGTACGCGAATTGACAGTATCATTATTAAATTATAGGAAAAAAATTAAATTATACAATAAATATTTTAATGAAAACATAGCAATTTGCAAAAAAAAAGTAAATAACAATATTTTATGTAAACTTACTTGGCAATGGACTGCTGGTACTGTTCTAGCGCCACGTTGTCGACGGTCTGGTTCGGCGCGTCTGATATATCCTATATCCAACAAAACATATTAGCTCACATTCCCTATTCTATAACATTGCTGTGTTCTACAATCTTTTATGTAAAGAAGATAAAATAAATATTTGTTTAACTATTTAACTTTAAATATTAACGTTTTATTCTACCCATCACCAAAAATTAAACTTCACACGTGTTATCATGCCATTAATTAACAAATCCATGCTAATTTCGTAACCACTTTTTATGCCAATGTATGTATGTTCAAGTAATTTAATCAATACTAGAAATGCCAATAAAAAATAAATATCGATAAATTTTATTTTTAATGTAGTACTTTACATACCACCATAGTTGTTCATGTCGATTGATGATTTAAATAGGTATGGGGCGGACAGAGAATTCTTATAATAACTTATTTACAAATGAGGTCATATTTGATGTCATGAGTAAAACTGAATGGTACTGACGAGCACGGGCCCAATAGAGTAGTTAGGACACGCCATGTAGGAAATAGAAAGTTTAGTAAATTTATACAAATCAACGTATGGCTGGCCTCGTAAGTATCAATAAATATATTTTAATACATTTATTATTAACACAGAAGTGCATCGACATCACACGACGCGATCACGAGTGTGGTTACCCGCTCGGCGTCTCAATACGCAAGTTAGATCCGTAGCATTGACTAACTCTTCTATCGGGCACGTGGTGTAACTAGTGCTGTGTGCTGTGTGCCGAGTGCACACTAGTGCGGTCCGTACCTGGTGCGCGCGCGGCTCCGGCGCGTCGCCGTCGGCCGGCGTGCGCGCGCCCTTGCCCTGCAACACCCACACCGTCACGCGCCGCCCACCGCTCCGCCCATGCACGCCCATTGGTATATAAACACTATGCTCTCTATGCGTTATCTTTCACCGGAACGCGTATGTATAGTATGAATATTATCATCATAATACTACTACTGCAGCACCTACGTAATGTTACTAGTTACATCTATGAAATATATTGTAATAACAGTAATATTCTCGTCATGCAAGATAGCTGCATAATAAACGCGATAGGTTTTCCAAAACGTGATCAATAGAAATATCACACTAGAACGTTATATTTTGAATGGGTTTCACTTAATATTACATTGAACCCAATGTCACTATTGCTGCATATAAATAAATGTCAACTCTGATTCAACAGGCTAAACTTTGAAAGTGATATCCATTTTCGGTGTTCGGTGCACCATTGTTTATATACCAATCGACGAAAACATGCTTTAAATAACATGAAATTCTAATGTTCGTAGTAACACCTACACTTGTGCGTTAGTTTTTATTTCCACATTGATTCTGTTAATGGTGTCGATACTTTATTACCTGTGAGTTGGACCTTTGTGAGATTGTGGTGAAAATTACTGACTAAAATGTGAATAAACGTGTCTTGCCTTATTGCGAAATTGATTTTAAAAAATAGTTCAAACAGGATAAAATGAAAAAAACTTGTACCCCAAAGCGAAATATGGGTATCATAGCAACGCAAACTATTTGTGAGTTTAAATTTTGAAAGTATAATGATATCGAATATAATTGTAAGCTGCCTCAATCTACAATATAAGATTAGGCAATATTGCAAAATGTTTTTTCTGTTTAAGCATTATTATTTAAAGCCAATTAAGATAAAAATATGGTTTAAACTATTGTAATCAAGATAAAATATAATACAGAACTACAGGACTGTTCCAAAATATGACATTTTCAATGAATTCCAATGAAAGCTTGTGTAAGCATGTTTTACTAAACTGAATTATACTGAAATAACAAAGGAATAATACTCAAAGTAAATAATATGATTCAAAATAATAATAAATTGATAAAAGTCTAAACTAAACCCAAGGTTACAAACCGGGCCACTCACCAAAGAGGCCAACTGGCATTGCAAATATGTATCCTAATGAAATAGAAAAATAACGTTTATATTCCGGCGGTTAGATTATTGTAAGAACATTAACATTGTGCCATTCGTCTGAGAGTTTCGTAAAATTATTTTAAGTATCTCTTATGTGATACGTATGACATTTTATATATTTTTTTTATCAAAACTATCAGACTAGAATTTTGTGTGTGTACCATGTTAAAAAAATGTATAACATATTAAAATTAGAATCTGAACTTTGTCAACACATTATAACCTAAACAGAATTAAATAACAAACAAAAAACCATTTCTAAGAATCTTTTACGCCCACCTTCACGCGTCACAAAACCAGTCATAGATATTACTATCTACAAAACAAACAAAACACACCCTCTCCCTTATTTTATGGTTATCAAAACAGTCTTCTAACATTTTATACATTCACACCATTCCAAATAAGTTCAATCTAAAACTTTCTTTGCATGTTTTAAATTTAATTTAATTGATCGGGCTTTGCCGGGCTTTTGCTGAGCCAATAATTAATTAGGTATTTGACTGGTTCAGATTGGCGGACAAAAATAAAAAAAAAACGAATGAAAACTTAAGTTTTTCTTATTTTTGTGGTTTTAAAAAAATTACAGTCAATTAAAATACAAACACTACTTTTATTTTTTAACAACACAGACAAGTGACGTCATATGTCAGTATAAGGCCTACTGTCCGCGTAAAATGCACGTCATGTGTACGCTTTCGTCAATTCGCTATTACAAGACGAACGCTTGCATCTTGCGTAGAAACTTTTCTTACTCTCACTTCTTTCTCACTCATAATTTACTTGTCCCGTCAGTCAAATACCCAATTTGCGACCACATCCATAGCCAGCGGAATACGTTGCTCTCCTCTTAAAAACTACCACTATGATACCCTGTCCAGATGGCGCATTTTGACTAGCGCGATTGTGAAATACTAGCAAGTTGCGCGACTGTATGTGGACAGAACACATGAACCTCTAGTAAAATCAGAAAAAAGTGGTCTACCACTTTTGACAAAAGTTTCTGCGAGATGTAACGATCGCTAAGGTTGAAAGCTTTTCACTGAAACAATCTTATTGCCGGGGAAAATTGATCTTGTTGTTTCATGACGTTCAAACGAATCTCAACCGTAGGGTGGTAGACCACATTTTTGGCTGACTGTACCTCCCCATCGGGCGATTCCGAAACGCGTGAGTTTAAACGCGCCATCTGGACAGAATCTTAACTCAAATTAATTATCACTCAGTCCCACTCAATCACAACCACCCCTACTCACCCTGGTAACAGCCTGCAGGAAGGCCTGCTGGCCGAGCTGCTGCCTCTGGCGGCTGACGGCGAGCTCCATACGCCGCTTGTCCTGCTCTATGCGCCGTCGTTTCTCTTCTAACTTGAGCCGGATGTTGTTCAGTTGGGCGGCCATCGCCTGCCCCCCGCTGGGGGACGACGTGTCGTCTGCTAGGTCGTCGCCGTCTGGGGAAAGGTTATTATTGCCCATTTGAACATTTTACATAATATGTCATAAATATAAAAATAATAATAGGAAGTGGTCGAAAAATCGATTACAAAAATCCACCCATACAGAAAAACTAACAGAGAGAGTCTAATAAAAGCTTGTAAAAAGACAAGTGGCTCAGCTTGTGCTGACATGAGACCGTGATCCGAGACCGTGATCCTTGATTGTTTATTTAGTGTGCTGATGGTTTATTTAGTGTTATTTGCTTTTTAAACATACTGTTCCTAACGTATGTACAGTGACGTTTTTTAAAAGAGACAAAAATAAATAAGTTTACTGCACATAAATAAATTTAATTTACAGGATTAGGGTCACTAAAACAAATAAGTACAATTGTAGCGGTCTCACCCAGATAGTCCACACATGCCCACGAAATAAAAGAAAGCGGTTACTATTCATATACTAAGTCATTCGACTGCCTAACTTCAACGTGATAGCATTCATCTCTTAAATTCCAATGGCTAATGTTATCCATCATCATCATACTTCTTCATCATAAGAAAGAAGAGACTAAAACTCACTAGGCTGATTGTCTTGCTGCATGAACTGCTGTTGCCACGTGGTCGTGTTGGGCGGCGGCGTCGCGAACGATGTGCTCTTGCGTCGCTCCATCTCCGGCTCCACGCCCATGCCTGTCGAATATTATATGCCACTTTATACATGTAACAGATACCTTATAACTACTAGACGTAGAACGCTTCGTCTGCGGTGCCTACCAACAAAATAAAAAACAAAAGTAGGCATGTTACACCGCAGATGAAGCGTTTAGTCTCAGGCCACGCCCACAAAGTCAGCGAATAGGAGAGTGAAACAAACGCATACTCTCTCACTCAACTGACGTTTAAAACACCTTATAATGAACACGCAATCGATAATATTAGTAATGAAAAATTTTGAATTTCGACAATGGGAATATGTGGTCCGAATGCAGTCCAAACAACATACACGGCGCCAAGCTCAGTTAAGCGCATACATAAAAAGCGGAAAATTAAAACCACATGATTGCAGTGTTTAGTAGAAGCTACATAGAAATCGCCGTGTAAACTAAGACTTATATTACTACTAATGTGTCGGTGATCCTTTTAGGCCGGTTCCCCCTTTGTGGTTTGATTGCAATAATACAGAAAATATGTTTCCCATTGCTCTGCAACAAAAGATATACATTTTGTTCCCCAGTAATGTAAATGAAATGTTGGGACTTGATATAAGAAAACCGAGCAGGTAGCCAGTTGTGAAGGAAAATGGTAACCAATTCAAATAGATTTTATGACATCTAAGTGCAAGGATTTAAGAGACAGACAACATGGTATTCTTATGTAAAGAATGTGGATTTTGAACATAAGCAACCTTTAATAGTGCATAGTAGTATATTGTGTGCATAGGACACACAATTTACTGTGAGCACAATTTGACAAAACCTCCAATAGTGCGACGTTTGCACGATTTCCCCCTTTTGACCATTAATCCAAGTCTCAACTACTACCACGAAGCCAAAATCTCTCAAAACCCTTAACTAGGGGGTGTGAGCCTTCCGCTTCACCCGCCAATCCGGTGAAGCAAAAGTTGTCTGAGGCTAACAGCTAAGTACTGAGAGCCATCCGCTCCCCCGCAAGACCGGTGATGATGACAAGGCTACTCCAAGCCATCATCTTCAAGTCAGTTAGAAAAAAAAAAGAAGTAGTCCCGAAAAAAAAATACCTCGAAACCCTTCACATCAACCCTCCAACCCTCACAAACCTTGCTGGTCCCCGTTACTCCTGCCGCGCGTCAGGTCCGCGAAGCTCGTGAGTGTTCCGTCGCCGTCGGTCGAGTCGCGGTCGAGGAAGAACCCGTCGCCCCCGCCCTTGTAGTTGAACCCGATCTGGTTCAGGTTTATCGTGTCGCTGCTCAGCTGCCTCCTGGTTTGCACAAATGGGGGGATAGTGTTTTGTTCCTTTTTTTGGGATGTAACTTTTATGATAGACATACTATTTAAACAATACATACGACATACGCAATTCGGCTATAATTTATCAAGTGTCGTCTGCGTCAGAGTAGACAGGCTACACCGTGGGAAAATATATAAGGAAACTCTAAATCTATACAACACATAGGTGTGTTAGCTTAGATAGTTTCGACACTGTTTTACTTTTGCTTTTCCTGTATAATATTCAATATTTGTGGTTTCGTGTGGAGGTGAGTCTGCGCCTGGGGCCTTATTGATTACAATGGTAACCTCATTCCACAAAAAAAAATCATAACAAGACAGTTTGAATGGTCACTTCTGATAGGACAAACCTACGAAACTATATAAGCATGAAGACATTTTCTAATGTTTTTTTTTAATATTTCCAAAAAACAAACTAAAATCATTTTTATGATTAACACTATAAGTTCCCATTTTTGTAATAAGTTTGTTTACGCACGCTTCTGCTTGCTTGCACGCACTTTATAATAATTTTTTGATTAAAGCTGATTTAGAATGTTAACACTTTTTCTAATAATGGCACTTCTATATCTGAAATAACTTGTTTCTGACTTCTGTTAATGGGAACCTCTGTTATTGAGACAGATATTTATACCTGGATATCTGAGACACCGGGTAAGTGGAATACCTTTATAAGTTAAACAATATTGCTGGTCCCTGGATATCTCACTTAACCAGGTTTCACTGTATTATAATCCTAATCTAGTCATAAGTGGAGTTGGTATATCCATGCCTGATGGGGTAGAACGGCTGTTCGTCATGATGCTGAGGCTGCGGCGTCTGCGGCGGCTGCGGCTGCGAGTTCTGTCGCTCCACCTTGCGCTCGTCCTGGGCGCCGTTCTGGTAGTCCCCGTGGAAGAACTGGATGGAGCCGCGGATGTCCTGCCGCGACGACCGCAGCGGCGGGTTGTAGTCCAACGGCCCTGGAATGTCGGTACGCTACCCGTTGTACTCATTGACCTACATACTCTAAATATTAGTCTTTATGGGTCTACACGCGTTATTAGGAGCAGCAAATACTTAGCTACTTACTGCCATAGAAACTAATATTTAGTCTAATGGAACGGGTTTTAAATTCTACATATTCTCTTCAATTTGTTATCCTATGTTAAAAAGTGAAAATCATGGTTTTTCTAAAATAAAATAAAAAAAAATATATTGTAGACCTATATTAAATGGCCTAATACATTTCATAATCACTACTGATTCAAGATTATCAATACCAATAATCAGGTATATCACAAAGACATAGGGATCGAACCCAGAATTCCTGTCGCAGGAAACTACCAAGGTGTAATATTAGGATAGTAGAATTATATCTGTGTGTGATTACGCCCTGTAAGAATATTAATGTAAATTTATATATATATTTTTGTTTACTTTTAATTGACCTCTGAAAACCCAAGACAGTGTTTATAAAACATTAGCACATTACGATCAAGGTTGAGTAGAATAAAGCATAACGTGTACCGTGTAATTGTTTTGAAATTAATGGAAGAACAAATATTATGGTGACTTGTAAAATATTATCTAAAGCTAAGGCAAACACAAATAAAACTAGCGACACAGATAGCGGCAGCCATAGCAAGAATGAAAACGTCAAGATAAATATTTTCATCGAATTTATCTTAACAATGCAATTCTGTGTATAAGTACCTAACAACTTTGCATGAGTTTTCTGGTTAAAATGCAGGCAAATTTTATTGTGTAATTAAAGCCGTACATGGTTTACACACAAACACATTACATCGTTGGCTTAGAGCACTGTTATTTTCTATGTATATAATTTAACTAATTTAGTAGATGATGTAAACGCCAGAGTTTACTTCTATTATTTTACTTTCAGCTATATTAGTTACAATAACATTACCTAAGCCAACGACAACAATAACTTAACTCTCATCTGGAATAATCATCGGCGGGCGATAAAAACAAGAGACGATCGCCAAAACATTCCCCTCTATACCACCACAACGTTCGCACCAAACTCACCGGCGGGCGCCGATATCTTCCGCACGTTGGCCAACGTCGCGAGCTCCTTCTCGGGATTCCTCCCGGCGAAGTGCAGCCGGTCCTGCGATCCGCCGAAGTTCTCGACGGTGAGCTGGCTGTCGTCCGACACGGAGGAGCGGCGCGAGCGGCGGCCCGCGAACGAGCCCTGCGACGCCTCGCGCCCCGAGGGCCGCCCCGCCGCCACCTGCGGGCCCGGCGACTCCGGCGCCGGCGCTGCGGGGGACCAACGCTTACTAACCTCCACATCACAGCCGCACCGAACCACACTCCCCTACACCAGACGACACATTCCTACTACTTCTTAGCATATAAACATTGATCGAAAGAAAATATCGTGAGCGGGTTTCGTGAATGATCCAATTCGAGCATTATGCAGTTTCATTATGAGAAAATTGTGAAAGTTATGATTTATTTTTATGAGGCAAATTTGTAATTCCAAGTGAAAAATGTAAGTCAATACTGTTACATTTTAAACTTAATTATAAAATCGATTTTTGTGATAGTGCCGAGCTGATACAGAGAGCTTGATTGTGCAGTACAAGACATCGCAATAAAGACGACACGAATAATTTGCCATAGTGGGTGTAAAAGAAATTTCTTTAGGTGTTTATAAACAACAGCATTAAATTACACAGTATCAGGTTTTGTTGAAACCAAATTGGAGACGTGTTTGTAAACAAACCGTTGGGACATTTTTCGTGTTACGTGAGTGCGTCAAGAGGCAAGCTTATGTGAAATAGGCGAGACGACTAAAAAAATATAATTATTTTTTTTAGATTATTTAAAAATATTGTACACGTATTTTTTATTTTGTTTCACAAACAAGAAATTATGAAGATATAGTACTTAGAAGTTTCGTATGACGTCACGTTTAGGTACAATTTTTGCGTAACTGTGACGTCACAAGCTCCCACTCCAGAAGTTTGATAGGCTATAATTTTGTCATTTTCCAATCAATTGAAAAACAAAAAAATACGTGTCCCATATTTTTGTATAAACTAACTTACGGACTAAATAGAATAATAAGATTTTGACCCAGTCGTCACGCCTGTTATATAATTTTATCCTATATATAGTTAACTGGGGTTCACAAAAATAGGCGTCGAAATCATTTGACACAACGAGGTTTGTTTACAAACACGGGTAAGAATGCGTGTGTTGTTTACTACTTGCGATGGAAAGACCCACGAAAATCGAAATTCAGTTGTTGTCTAAAAACGACACTTGCACAATTTTGGATAAAAATTTTAAAAAATATATTTATGTAAATTATTTGTGATGCAACAAATAATCATGTAAAGCAAAACAGTGTCGTTCTTAGACAGCTTCAGAATCTTGCCACTTCAGGCGCCAGATAGAACCTTTCTATCGCCACTACACACATACCGGCTTTTTATTGTAACTGACTTTACGACGATGGCTTGGAGTAGCCTCGTCAACACCGGACTTGCGGGGGAGCTCTTACCCCTAAAGGCTTGCGCTGACGAGGGATTTTTGTGTCGAGCAACGCAAACGAGGGATTAAAAGTATCGTGCACAAAAAATCCCCCGAATATCCGAGAGCGTGCATACTTTTTTCTCCGTCTCGTCGTCTGCGCAAACCTTTACACACATACCGTCGTGCGGATGCCTGTTGATGGTGGCTAGGGTGGTGACGGGCCGGCCGCGGTGCACGACGAACTCGTCTCGCTGCGGGCTGCAGCTGCGGCGCTCGGGCGTCGAGCACGCCGAGCGGAGCGCGCCGCGCAACGTGCCGCCTCCAGGGGACCGGGGCACTGGGCACACGGGGAAGATTGATTACGCTTGTTGAGGTGAATATTCGTAGAGACCAGTAGCGCTACCATGAGTTTAAAAGTGACAGACTATATCGCCTATGTAAAAAATGTACAGGGCCCCAATCGGTAACGGTAAGAACTAAAATCGGTAGTATGAAAAAAACAATACGATAGGTTTTTAACGTTCGTAAATTTTCGATAGCTTACTCATGGTAGCGCTACATAACCAGAGTGGCCCAAACCACAAGTTGTATTTTTTGAACTATCAAAATGTCCCCTTTCAATTCCCTTAGTTAACAGTGATGTTATGATTTTAATTCAATATTAATAGAGTATAGGGGCCCAGATCACTCGGGCCACGCTATTACGGCTCATGTCATTTGGCCTACTTTGGTTTTTGTGGCTTCAATTGGAGGTAATGCACTTGTGTTAAGGATGAAACAAAATGAACACCCCCAATAATCTCTTGGTAATCGAACTAAAACAAAACACAACCCTGTTTTACTGATAGAATAAGTGAGACTCGAGAATCGTTAAATCACTTGTTATGTTGACAAAATTGAAATGGACCAATGTCTTCAAGTAAACTAATTGATGAAATAACACACACACTTATAAGTAATATCGACAAAAATGAATCGGAACCCCCCCTGCCTAACTAGTCTGAATGGTAAGCTACTCGAAATATAAAACACAACCCGCCTATACCGATAATGAAGTGAGACATGCATATCGTTCAACTGAAGTTAATTGATTCTAAATTCTTGTGATACCCACAAAAAAATGGTAGGAATTTACACCCTTCCTAGATAGGAAGGGTGTAAATTTTAAACATCATATCACAAATTCTAATTATACCCCGGTTTGACTAACAAACAACCAGAGAAAAGTGAGACATGCCAATCGTCTACGTGGCTGGAGTCTCTAGACTCCAGTAATTCATTGCAACATCATATCTCGACCATTAAAAGAGTGTGAGACTGACTCAGTTCCTTTATGATGAAATGTTATTGTTTGTCGACCGATTGTTATAAAATTGGTCGTTGCTGTTTTACAAATCAAATGATATTATTTTTGCACCTCAAAACAATTCTGACTAACCCCCAGTTGAACATGCAAATTAACGAGTGTCAACCAACAAAGCATATTTTTGGTGGTATAAATCCTATAAATGAAGATATAAAATATCTTTACCTTAAATTATGTGTATGTAAACGACATTAAATTAAAAATTAATATACGTAACGAAATACGATTAAATATTTAACTAAGTCAAATTGGTTATTATAACTTTTATAAACACAACATGTACGAAACGTTAAATTATTTATAGTGAAACACAAATAGCAAATACATGAAACAAAAAACATAACATCTACTTCTATACAACAGAAATAAAAACTATACTAATCTAACAATCTACTGTTACAAACTTCTACAACAGCTGAACTAATTGATGAAGACATAAACGTGCATCAATATTATTCATGTTATATTTTGGGAGCCCTGAGGACATAATGTCAACGACTCCGTATGTTCTATGTAAGTGCTTATAAATTAAAATATTAAAGCTTGAGCCCGAAAGTCACATGCCAAAGCGCTAAACAAAAAATGTAAACAAATAAATAAGGTAAAACCAAAAACCGAACGAAAAAAGCGCTGTTAGAAAAAAGCGAGGTTAGTAAAATTTTGTACAAGTTAAAAATAAACCGGTATGTACAAGTCGAAGGTGTAAAAAACATTATAATAAGTCAGTATTATAAAAAAGGAACACAAGGTAATATAAAATAGCAGCATTCCACTTGACGGACGACAGGGACAACACACGCACACACACACAACACACTGGACATTGGCAGCTGACGGACCATCGACGCGGAGCGACCGAAAAACTTTACCGACACACGCATAGTCTTAAGTCAAAAGCAAGCATTGATAGTGAGTCAAAATGCAACGGAGTTGCCACTGCATTAGTCATTCTTGAAATCGTACGAACCATTTCAAACGAGACCTCCGTGACGGATGATTTTAGAAATAGGCTCGTGCCTTAAAGTACAATCTGTGGTTCTAATCATCTTTAATACATAGCATACAATCGGACTGAATGCGAGAAATCGCCATCGGACATTTATCGCGTTTAGTTTCTTTGTACATCGTTCGTTAGGGCGCGGCCCCAATAGGCGAACAGTGAGGCACTCATAGATTGCGGTTTACGCCCGCCGACTCATTTTGTATGTTCTAGATAACGAGTCCGAATCGCACGTTTTGATATGTAGGTATATTGTATAGTATGGTAGCAAACCGGAACCAAACTGTTACTCGCTCACTATGACCCTAATGGCGCCGTGCCCTCATCAAACGAAACGCGAAAGTTTACTCTTACTCGCCAAAAGATGGCGCTATGCAGTATTTTTCGATCGCTCGCGTCTCGGCCGGGTGGGGCGGGCGGGCGGTACCTGCGAAGGGCGCGCGCTGGGGCGGCGGCGGGTCGGGGCGCAGGTCGGGGATGGGCGCGGGCGGCGGCGGCGGCAGGCCGCGCGTGTGCCGCACGCCGTGCTCGTTGCTCGCCGCGCCCGCTGCGGACACCACGCACTCACAAGCGGGAACAGCCACGCGCACGCATCCACACGCATCCTTTTTTATTTATTTTTCCTTTACGATGATGGCTTGGAGTCGCCTTGTCATCGTCACCGGACTTGCGGGGGAGCGGATGGCTTTCACCCCTAAACCACACGCATCGAGCTTACACCTGCCTCTTAACTGCTCTATCTTTCTTTTTAACGGCATTCGAGTCTGCGCTAGACTCGTTGCCACGTATCATGAATGTGTTTCGTTTACTCGAATCGCACATTGTGGCAAAAATATATACAACATATGCTAGCACTGTAATAAACGTGCCTTACACGCATTTCGCGTGATGTTAAGCTATGGTTTACATCACCATATTACTTAAGCCTCATAAATTTTTTCCCGCAATACTGATATTCAGAAGTATCTGATTCACCAATCACCAAATATGTAGCAAATTGTGATAAATGAACACATAGACATACTAGCTCACACGAGACATTTAATAGTGCGAGCGACCACACACACACATACACCCGACCGTTCGTACGTACGTAAGCTGAACCCGCACATGGCTACTTACACTCGTGTGCATCACCCACATATAAACGATTATGTACTACAAGTAAATACAACAGGATCGCGATTGTCTTCGACATACAACTCACGATATACACCAGATTATATGCTTAGTTACATTACTTGGTATGCACACTTCAATTAGGTGACCGTCACCCTGCCTTGACTTACCATAAACGGCCGACGATTGAACAAACCTTTTTCCTTTTATAGTCTAATTTATTACCTGAACAAATCGCTTCCGAATAAAAAAACACGTAAAATTTTGTAATGTTAATCTCATGCGCATATTTTCAGCCAACACTGTGAACTTTGTCGCATTATAAGCCAGACAGGGTGACAATATTAGAAGAAAACATTTTTCAGCCAAGCATTGTCATTATTTACTTAACATCCTCGATGCAAACTTACCTCATGACTTAACGTTCAGAAAATAAAAAAGTGTATTTTACATTTATAGATAAAAATAATACACGTAAATTGCAAATAAAATAGTCTGTTTGAATTGCCAGGTCCCTTTATCCCAAGGCCTAAAAAGTTACGCTTTATTCTGCACTTAAAAAGCATCTCCGCCTCCACAATAAGATAGTATTTTTCATTATAAATATTTCGATTTTATTATTAGTAAGTAGGCATAGAATCTCTGATATTATGACCACATACTCCCATTAGAGGTCTAAGTAGCATGCAATACGAGGGTAATACCAGGGTGACCTGGGTTTAAGCCTGGGGGCGTACTCACCACTTCCCGGATACTTGACGGACTTGACGGGATGAACTTCTAGCATGTTGAAAAGATCTGCCAGCATCGCTACTAAATTTTGTCTCATTGACCTGGAAACATGACAAAAGATTAACTAAGTTAATTTTATTATATGATTATATTTAAATGTTTAGTTTCTTTAGTGACAGACGTAATAGAAGACCGGGGATTGCTTGCCATAACTTATCATTCATGATTGCAAGCAACTGTTGTTTGTACCTCAATACATGACTGTGTTAGTACACTATGTAAATAATGCTATTACTTTAATTATACATGATGTTGACTCAACAGACGCATAGGACATTAGCATTCTAAGCTCCTACAGAGCGCGCATATAACAATTTATGTCAGCAGCTACTGAGTATCGCTACTGCCAAGAAATAGGTCTTGGCAGTATGAGTTCATGTTACACGATACTTGGTGCCATGCATGAACATAGCAAGTCATTACCCTATTAAACTTTATGAGAGTTTGAACGCTGGCTGCATACGCAACGACTAGACGCCAGAAAAATGGCCTATAATGTACGTATATGGACATAAGCTAGAGAAATATTTTGTTTTCCGAAAGACAAATATGTAATTTCTGTAAAATATTAAAGATGTCAGTGATTACTGGCGCCCGTCGCCAGTGCCCCCCTTAACGGCACATCGTAGCGAAACGATACACAAAGTATGCTAGCACTGTAATCAACGTGCCTTACACGCATTTCGCATATCTATGGTGAGCTCTTTACTACACTATTATTTGTCGCAAACTTTGCGATAACTGTTTGCCAATCTTTGTATAAAATATCCCGACATTATACTTAGACAAGTATGTCAAATATAAATCTCGAAACTTTTGTTATGTAAAAAATAAAAGATACTTTAGAAATTATCTAAGTTATAACGTTTATAAAAAAAAGAACAATCAACTCGGACGTGAACTAAATAATGATTATCTTATATTTATGTCAGATATCAATTATGTCAATTAAGGTGATCATTAATGTCACCTGATGTAGATATACGTAGATTATACCATAAAAATTATGTCACAAAATTCATATTAATCTGCTACTAAAATCGTAAAAATATCGATAAGCGACATCTCAAGCAAATGTAATATGTGCCTATTACATTTGTATATAAGATAATATTGATAGACACGTTTACTGATAACTGTATCTGTCTACTGTGGGACAAGGCAAACAGACTCAATTTGTTTCGAATAAGCTAATGTAACATCATCATCTATTACTAGTTACTACATACAATATAGTAAGTGACAATCGGTAGTCACGACTCCCGCATATTTGTGTGCATTCTGCGCGGTATCGCTGCGATCAAGCCAGACAAGTGGATTAGCTTGCACGAACGTCGAACACCCAGCGGTATTGGGAACAAATTTGTTCGCCACATATTTGGCAACTAGTGCCGGATCGTTAGTTAATCGCACGCGACTTAAGGTTCAGATAACGTATTTTTGGGTAACTGTTAACTGTTAAGCACCTACTAGATTGCTACTAATTAAAATATATCGGTTTCTTTTGCGTTGTTCTAAATCTTTGCTGAAATCATGTCCTCGTTAGTAAGTAATAAAAAAAATAACATGATGAAGTCACAATTTATTCTGTCAGCTAATAATAGGATTCCTGTTATACTATACAGTGTAATACTGAAGACTCTAACGATTACTGTTTCAGTAATCGTTAGAGTCAATAATAATAACAATAAAATATTTGACTGCTACTCAATCGTTTAAATAGGTTCCAAATTGAAAACTCGCATGCACATTTAGAATTTAAGTGTTACTATAAATCACGAATGCATATTTAATTATCGTTATTTAATAATTATAATTGAGCTACTTATATCAAAGTAACGCCATCTATAGTTGACATTGAAAATTTACGCTTGTTATTTGTGCTGTCATTCATTAAAATCTGTCACCAAGTGCTCTGACCGAATAAACTAAGTTCGTGTTTACATTAAAAACTGGTTATTATGGGTCTACCTACACGCTTTAAAAGGGGTACCAAATACATAGCTAATTACTGCCCATCGTCTCGACTGGTGTACCAACTATCCAGTTAATTTTTTTTTGTTACTCACCCCCGCATATACGTAACATCCTCCGGCATCATATGGAACACATTATGGGGCAGGCAGGTGCGGCAGAAGTCGTGCACCAGCATAAGGTTGTGGAGACAGTCCTGGATGGAGGCCATGCGGCCGACGCGCACCGCCGACCGGGGCAGAGCCTCCGGGCAGTAGAAGGAGACCAGGGCCGCCAGCGCCGTGCCGTCGCACACGTCCTGCAGGCTGGTCACTTGGGGCACGTGGTTTGTGGAGTCCTCCTGGAAGAAATAATAATCGTAAATGGAATGTAATAGTAGTCCTGGAATAATAATAGTGTTGCCCGTGACCACGAGTGCCGTAAAGAGCTCGAAACGTCGGATCTCTAAATATGTTTGGAATGACAATACACGATATTATTTGTAAAATTATTTTTTAAAATTTTACGGTTCGCGCAAATAAAAGACAATACTATAAATAATAATGTCGGTAAGTAAATACACGATCGCATACGGGGCCAATCAGAGACGGGCTGGCAGATACATACCTGCCAACCCACCGCAAATTGTCTACATGTAGATCTCAATCAAATTTAGCTAAATAAAAGTAATTTGTAATGTTCTGTTAACTGTTGTCTGTCTTTCTAATGTTCTGTTAACTACTGTTAACAGAACATTAAGAAAGTATAAATATAATTAAATACAGATCGAATTTGAAGCTTTTCTGGGGTTAAGGGATATAATTTGACAAGTCATTTCATAAAACAAACCAATTATTAGTGGTTCTGTCTCTAAACCCGAAAATAGTAGGTGCAGTGTACGATCCAACATCTGTGACAGGATATTTCAACACCGGCAAGATACAATATAATTTTTGCTTATAATATAAAAAAAACAATGGGCTAATCAGTGTGTTTGTACTAGTATTAATGGGAAATTGCCCATTCATAGAAATACCTAATCACTTATCTATTTAAACAGAATACGTGATAGACAAAAATATGTTACCTGTTATGTTGAGCAAATAAACAAACTCAAGATGTTCCACGTGAATACCGCTCTCGGGTAAATGGCAGGTTTGTTAATCATTGAATCAGTCAGCAGATGATAAATTCCTGTGTTTGTTTTTGTTTGTAAACCGGTCGGAGACCGCACACGTGCGCACGCGTCTATTCATATTTTTTCGCGGAATTTTTATGTAAATTATCAACTTCAATTTCGTACGTTTTATACGTACGGCACAATGTTTTATTTGATTAGAAAGCAATTAAACAAACCGTAACACACGATTACGACTGAAATTGTTTCTTTGAACATCTGTTTCGATGTTTACGCAAACTAAAACGTTTTCCAACTGCAATCGATTGAGCGATTAAAACCATAAGTACCTACAAATGCAGTTAACAAGGTCGTCCTTGTTATAAAGCATCCTTTGTGCATCTTAAGGTTCAAGGCAAAAAGTAGTTTGTTAACTGATCTAGTAATACGTTTATAAAGGGGCGTGGTCACAGGGACAACGATGGTTTAGTAAAATAGAAAGTCTTGACAAGCCTTGACAAAGACAATAATACACTAAATAACAATTTGAATAATACCCGTCACGCGAAGGGTACTAGGGCTATATCAATCCAATAATATTCATCCAATCTGATTATGATAGTCGAATCGTCGTCCCTGCCAAGGACGCTTATGCTTCAACGGACATCAATATACAAGGTTGATCTGTTATAACCGGTATTTTAATTATAGCGCAAAAAAAGTTCGGCGATCCCGCCTACCGATATCTAAGGCGGGGTTCAGCCCTGTTTTTGGCTTGAACAAATGACACAAAACTGTCATTCGCAATCGATTCCACAGAATAACTGCATCAACCTCAGATATAAGTCATGCACTCTGTTATACCTTATAAGGTATCTATTAAATCATGTTTACATGTAGGTACTGGTCTTACCGTATGCAGTGCATACAGGAAGGCTAAAAACTTTGCTACTATAAAAGTTTCATAATTGCTTCTAAAACCATTAAGCAATACTTTAATAAGCAGTACTGGTATATTATGTACAGTCTTGCTATACGACACCTAAACAGTTTTCGTATTACAAATATTATAAGAGATTTTTTATGCTTGCCCTTGGAGTGAGTACTCAATCCACGATAGAATTCTTGGAACGACTAAGAATATCATCCGCCAAGCAGTAATCGATACTCTATCTATGGATCGAGAGTGACTGTTCAACACAAAATTAATTATGTACCCAGTTCCACAATTGTTATTAATTGACAACAAACATGTTATACAAATAAAGGATGTTTGTAAATAATAACTTGATTTATAATGTACAAATTAAGGTTAATAATTTCAACTGTAAATCTAGTTGAACAGAATAATTGTTGTTTCCTTTAAGTAATAAGTTTTATATTTCGCACCTCAGCCTTCGTCATTTCGCGCGCATCAGCACGTGATGTAGCTACCATCTTCCACCTCCGTGGTATTTCTGGACAGTCCAGCCACATTAGATCAAAAATTAAAGTGAAGTTGTTAAAGTGAAGGTTTTTTTTCATTAAAGACGCCCAGGCTGACCTCATTTAACCTGATCGGTCGTGAGGGACGGGCACAATACTCTCAGTATTGTGCCCGTCCCTCTAATTTTCAGGGTACTTTGAGTGGTTAGATGTCGTTTCACGCTCCCACTAAAGAGCCCAGAAAAAAGAGAAAACATGGTCTGGAAGCGCGTTTAATGCCTTAACGGCACGGGGCAGAAAAGAGAAACTTCATCTATTGGTACGGGCCACACGTGACTGAATGTTACGCTGGCAACGCTGACCAGCACGTGTTGTTTGGAAGTGGTATTATGCCGAGCCTACAGAGCCGGCGGGCGGCGGCTGGCTCGTGCCGAAGCGCTGCGCCGCGACCGACGCGCGGTCCGGGTCACCTCCGTATGATACGAGCCTACGGGACGCACCTCGGCCTTGTTGAGCGCCGCGCAGGCCGCGTTGATCCAGCACAGCACGCCGTCCTCGTGCGGGGCGGAGGAGCCGGCGGGCGGCGGCTGGCTCGTGCCGAAGCGCTGCGCCGCGGCCGACGCGCGGTCCGGGTCACCTCCGTATGATACGATCCTACGGGACGCACCTCGGCCTTGTTGAGCGCCGCGCAGGCCGCGTTGATCCAGCACAGCACGCCGTCCTCGTGCGGGGCGGAGGAGCCGGCGGGCGGCGGCTGGCTCGTGCCGAAGCGCTGCGCCGCGGCCGACACGCGGTCCGGGTCACCTCCGTATGATACGAGCCTACGGGACGCACCTCGGCCTTGTTGAGCGCCGCGCAGGCCGCGTTGATCCAGCACAGCACGCCGTCCTCGTGCGGGGCGGAGGAGCCGGCGGGCGGCGGCTGGCTCGTGCCGAAGCGCTGCGCCGCGGCCGACACGCGGTCCGGGGTCACCACCTCGCGCGCGTACAGCACCATCAGGGCTTCCACCACTGCCATATGCGCGCTCTGCAACAGACGAAACAGCGTTAACGATACGACGTTCAATATACTCAGCGTCCTAATAATCAATCACGGCAAACAACTGACACTAGCAATAACTCAACAATATGGAAAACAAAACTTGGTGAAACTTGGTGAAACCTGTTTTAAGATCATCATCATCATTATTAGCCCATATACGTCCCCTCTGCTGGGACACAGACGTCAGACAATCCCCTAAATTAGGGCGATAAAGCCTTAGTTAAACATGCTGGCCAAGTGCGGGTTGGTTTTAAGATAATTTATTACAATTCTAAGTGGGCGAGTTCAATGTGGGTAGACACTATTGACTCACACGACGATGGCTTGCGAGTAGCCCCGTCATCATCACCGGACTAGTACATCACATACATCACTAGCGGGGGAGCGGATGGCTCTCATCCCGTCAACAGTACTCACCATTCGGAGCGGGTTGGTCTGTATGAGCACCGTCTCGGTGAGCGCGCAGTCGGGCGGGTCGGGCACGTGCACTCCCTTGCGCGCGAGCGTCTGCAGGATGTTCCAGTGGTTCAGGCTGTGGTAGTTCGGGTCCGAGTACATGTTGGCGAGCGCGAGGCAGTACAGCTCCGCGTTCGCGAGCCCGCCCACTATGGGCGGCTTCAGATGCTCCTGATCCTGAGGGGAAGGGGAAACGTTATAGCCGATTCGTATGTAGTAAAACTTAGGCGGCCTGTCCATCGCAGAGGAGCAAAGAGAAACGAAGAAATCGTCATAAGATCAACGAAATGTTGGGAAATGTTTATGTCTCCAACATCAATCCACAAATGATTAAAGAAAAATGTTTTTCCAACATTCCTATTTTCAGATCCTATGATGATGTAAGAAGATAAAACTTAATTAAGACGAGTTTCATTAAAGTAGGTACATAAGATATTAATTTCCGCCATCCAATACTAATTAGCCGAATTTTGGGTACTGTAGCAAATTCACAAGTAGAACACAAGAAGTTCCGTGGCGAATTTGATTTGTCTGCGACATTCATTGTCCCCTTCAAGTAGAGCAGGTAATGCAACTCGGTTCTCGGGAGGATTCGCGTGTCATTGGCTTAGTGTCCGGTAAATTGGCGGTCCCATGGGAAAAGCTCCTCGATAACCCTAAAGTACTAACCAATCTACTCGTATGTAGAATCACATAAGATATTAAATTATTCAGCGAAACCTAATACACCTATGCAACCTAACTTAACGAGAACTGCACATTAATAGATTGTGGTGAGGTTAATCAAATGGAATGATTACCTACTTTAAAGTGAAGCAAATATACTAAGCGGGCGAAACCGCAGGCGGGCTGGCTAGTAAGTCGTATAAATTCTCAAACCAATAAAAAATAGAAGAACCAAAAAAGACGACCCTATTACGAATTCAATGTAAGTAGGCGTAGCTGTCGGTAGGCTTTACGGTGTCCACTACCCGAACGTAACAATACTTCTAAAAATAAAACATCGGAAACATTATTATGTATGATGACGTAAGCAATGAAAATAACAAATTGAATAGATAGAAAATTGAAGAGCATCCAATAGGATGACATAATAACAGACACAAATCCCAGTGATATATCTAGATCAGTGTTAGGTCACGACCCAATTTTAAACCACGCCGCAGCTTAGATGCGCTCCGGGTGTTGTCATCGCAATCAAAGAGGTGTGTTACGCGATAATATGAACTTGATACTGGCTTACAACATAGAGTAGCACGATTAACATGTTATTTCCCACCTACTACATCTTCATGACGTTATGTGCCTCAGAAACCAAGTTCGTCCCACCGAATTTGAAACATACCATTATATTCCTCGGAGAAACCTGCCTACTACATTATTCTATTACCGATCCGCAAAGTTTGTAGAACTAAATTCATCAAGCTAAGCGATAGCTTATTGGGTTTCCATACCAGTGCGCCTCATTAAAATACAATAATTAGACGTTGATTGAGAAAATGAGCGGTAAAAACACACACGCGAACAGGTAATTACCATGAGAGGTAACGTGGGTAACGCAATATTAGGGAGTGATGGTATGCGACAGAAGTCTGGACGTCTAACCTTGCGGGTAGGCGCGGTCGGCTATGACGTCAGACGGGGACAGCTTTTAAGCACCCTTGCCGCTATTAACTCGAATCCACTTCAGTGATATGAGTCATTTTAATAAAGGCGCGAGAGATTTACTAACCTATTTTTCGTATAAAACGACATATTAACACGTTAGTCATTATGAACTTAGTCTACCAGAGATAAAATGAAAATCAATAAACTCTACTTAACATCGTTACTATAGAGTACAGAACCTACAACGATAATGTCATTCAAACAATTTAATTCAATAGAAACCGTCAACGAGGCACGCTCACGAGACGAAATGTTCTATGCTAATAGAAAAAAATTAGCAGATCCAATAAAAAAAACTGGTTTTATTTCGCAATCGTGCGTTACGGCACAAAATTACCATCTGATCGGCCATGGGCGATGACACTGCCGTGTTAAATACCGTATCCATACAATGACGACTGTGGTATCTAGATTTGCGTTATACGATCTACGATCGCGAGCATGTGTGAGTAAACAAGGTGGAACATAAAGTCGGTAATTTAATTCAGTGCACGAAGGAATGCTACTCAAGATCTGTGTCAATTAATAAATTGAAATGACAACTTCATTCAATCATTAGTACCGCCAGTTTCTGTACCTAATTCTAAACTTTTCACAGTCTTCGATTAAATATATACAAAATTATCTAAATTTAACGGATCTTCAATTCTACATTCTAAAAATGTCGATACGAGTTTGCAAACTGGGAAAGTATATTTAATGAGCTCTAGATTTACATAGCATCATAATAACTTGCACATCACTAGTTTCTTTTAACATATGATTCCAGGAAATTGCTATAGATTCAATCATCTTCACATAATATGTAGATGGTAATGCAGTTTCATTATAAAATGAGCACATAACGCAATGTAACATTACTTAACTAGCTTTTCTGAGAGATGAAAAGTTGACAACATCATATTACGATGCTATAGCGCTTTCAGCGCTAAGTGCACTTCAGTGACTAAACTTTATCATACGATGAGTTTAACACGCGGTATCATCCTCAGCAATCTATACAAGTCTGCTTTGTTGAATTAGGGAAACTAGATTATGTCAAGCGGATCATGACTCGTGTAACAATAATTGCAGTTTTTGTGGACATCACCGGCTCGCGAGGTCGTCGCTCGACGAAATTACCAACGCCGGGTATTAAGGTAATCGTTTTGCCCCCGCGTTCAACAACTGACACTTTCGAATTATTCGATAACTGAAACCGTCTGATGCGCGGATCCACTCAACCGACAAAAATCAAATCTTACAGACAATGCAATCACAATTTGTTTCAAATTAAAGATGAATGAACAATGAACATCCCATGTATTCACAAGTGTTTCTATATTGTTTGTTCAAACTCTTTTGTCCGGGCAAAATATTATGAATATACTCCAACACCGACAACAGTAAGATAAACATGTTGGTTTCGATTACGAATCGAGGCGCGTGCCATTGTCAACACACGCAGCGGTCATAACATCATTCCTCGAAGCAAAAACATTGAAATGCCGTCATTATGGTACTGCTACTTTGGATTCTCCTTACGCATGTGCACCGAGACGCGACAAAAACGCATGCACTGGCCCTCGGCCGAGGCACGACAAAAGAAGCAAGAGTGGATGACAGATGCATTGTCGCGTCTCGGGTGTCGCCGCGGGTCAAGGAGAAAGGCGCCGGCTACGACATTCATTTGTCTGTGATTACATGCTAAACATTTCAATCTTTGCTTTTTTTCTATTACAACACGTATCGACGGTCCCTACGTATAATCACGCAAGTGGCACTTGAGGGATTTGCATGTTTTTATTGCAAAACCTCGAAATCAACACAGACTTTCATTTAGTTAACACAGAATGTCGAAAATGTGCCTAAAACATCCTTATATCGATGCACGACAAATTACTTAACTACACTACCACCGACGTAAAAATACTTAAATGGTAGTTAGGGTGTATTACTTCGGAACATCGCCGCTATACCCGCCCCCGCTGCCCCCGCAACTGCCAGTTAAGCGCTTTTGCGCCCGAGACGGCCTAGGCATATATTTTTCTGCCTTAAGATTGTTTTTTAAATGATATTTCGTAAAATTGCTTGTATTTTTATGAAATCAAACAAACTTTGAACATTCCAAAGCCTTTATCACGATGTGGTAGTTACGTTATTTTACGTAGGAAATTTAAAAATCATTATGACTTATGTGGTAGTTGTGTAGTTTTACACCGGAGAGCCAAAATCGATGTTTTTACTATCTACCAGATGGAATGTTTTTCGATGGAAAGTATTATTTTAGTCTTGCTAGTAACTACCAATTACGTTATTTTACGTCGGATATAGATTTAGTGACTGGGTGTGATTAAAGTGTTTGGGGTATATATTTTGTTTAATAAATTGCTGTGCTCAGCAAAAACATATTAATTGTTTGATAACCATTAATTTTGATACTTATAGCTTTACTTGACCCGGTTGTTTTATAATGAATTTTATTTTCTGACATTGAAGATGATTTAACCGACTGTGAGGCCATATTTTGTGTAGGAAAACTAATTTCGCAAATTGATTAAGGTTTTAAAAGCTTTCTAATCTGGGATAGTTATAGTTAAATAACCACTACCACAATCATGAAAATTCTTCATTTAACAGCTCAACTGAATAAAATTTGTTCAGTTGCGCTGTTGGTCATCAAATATTTAGTTGTATTAGGTAACAGTTTGATTGTGGTGATATATATAACTGCATACGTCATTTGCAACAGACCTCAGATTAAATTACTCGACCCTCCTCCGGGCAACTTCAAAAAGGAGACAACCCAAGCACTGTTATTCTCAACTAGGTCCTGATGACATCACGTCAAGATTGTTAGTAGACGTAGCCAATTTTATCGTACTACATTCAATAAAATAAATATTAACCAAACACAAGAGTAAACGAGTTTCTGGAGTGTAGACCGCGTCTCGGCAAACACAGTGTGGGACGCCGTCAGGCCAGGTGAAGTGACGATTTGCCCAGGACGGCAGGTGGGAGTTGGATGCGAGTGGCCGAAAATAGGCGGGAAAGGCGAGCATTTGGGGAAGTAATAATTCTATTAAACTTATTTTTAGCTTTTTACGCAAAAGAGCTCTTATTTATTCAGTGTTCCAAAGGGTATAGCGAGGTAAGGAAGACGAAATGGCCCCCACGGCCCATGACGGAATTATCATTTGTACTGGTATTGGCACTCTAAAAGAATACGAAATGTAAGGTCGTTGACCCCTGACCTTGACCTGTCTTTGAGACATTCGAGAAAGTTCGTAGGCGCACCGATTTTTTTCAAATTTTTTTTTCCGTAAAACTATAAAAGCTAGAAAGATGGGACCAATTGCGTATAATGAGGGATACTTTGAAGAATATTCTGTATTTTTTTCAGAGTTCTCGTGAAATGACAACTGTGCAAAATAATTAAACAAAATATAAATAATTTTTTTTAGTACTGTTCTATTATGTCTACCGCACCAAAAAAAAAATATAATACTCATTGATTTATATACTTATACCACACAAAAGACAATCAAAATCAAAGAGGCGCTTCTTGAGTAATTATGAATTTACTTAGTGTGCGTACGGCTGGTAGGAACTAATTAAAGAGGTAGTTTTTGGATTAATTATTATAATTACATGTTGAACATAATTTTAATCATCATCATCACTATTTTCATTTATTACAACATTGACTGCATCATTTAAAAATATTTTCGACAGAATTTCAGCAGGACGTAAAATGCGAGATAGATATCTCGCATGAGCTAAATAATATATTACACTTGCAACATGAGCGCAGCATCCAACTGTGCTGTTTCCATTCGGACAATTACAACAATATCCTCGGATTCCTTCGACACTGTTCATATTAGGAACATAATCAATGAACAATCGGTAATGTTTACTATTTACATGTCTGGAACGAACATTTAACTTGATGATAGTTGGGGTTTGTTTGACGTAATATATATAAAGATTACTCATGTCGTCCATTATTTCAGCGACCCGTTTCTCGAGAAGATTTGATAAAGAACACAAGTTTAACAGCTCGAATGTTATTGAACCTTAGAGATGATCAGCTGGTGTTGATATTTGACGGCACTTATATCAGGCATCAAAAAAGTTGAAAAAAAAACAATGAATACCAGAGAAAATCGTATTCTAGGCAAAAGAAAACCCATTTATGCAAGCCGTTCACAATCTGTACTACGAACGGGTTTATAGTTGATTTTGCCGGGCCATTTTATGGTACGAAAAATGATGCCACTATTATGAAGAAAGTGTTACAGGATGCTGATTATGTTCCTAATATGAACAGTGTCCAAGGAATCCGAGGATATTGTTGTGATTGTCCGAATGGAAACAGCACAGTTGGATGCTGCGCTCATGTTGCAAGTGTAATATATTATTTAGCTCATGCGAGATATCTATCTCGCATTTTACGTCCTGCTGAAATTCTGTCGAAAATATTTTTAAATGATGCAGTCAATGTTGTAATAAATGAAAATAGTGATGATGATGATTAAAATTATGTTCAACATGTAATTATAATAATTAATCCAAAAACTACCTCTTTAATTAGTTCCTACCAGCCGTACGCACACTAAGTAAATTCATAATTAATCAAGAAGCGCCTCTTTGATTTTGATTGTCTTTTGTGTGGTATAAGTATATAAATCAATGAGTATTATATTTTTTTTTTTGGTGCGGTAGACATAATAGAACAGTACTAAAAAAAATATTTATATTTTGTTTCATTATTTTGCACAGTTGTCATTTCACGAGAACTCTGAAAAAAATACAGAATATTCTTCAAAGTATCCCTCATTATACGCAATTGGTCCCATCTTTCTAGCTTTTATAGTTTTACGGAAAAAAAATTTTGAAAAAAATCGGCGCGCCTACGAACTTTCTCGAATATCTCAAAGACAGGTCAAGGTCAGGGGTCAACGACCTTACATTTCGTATTCTTTTAGAGTGCCAATACCAGTACAAATGATAATTCCGTCATGGGCCGTGGGGGCCATTTCGTCTTCCTTACCTCGCTATACCCTTTCATAGCTGTAGGAATATTAGAACACGAGTAACACATGTTTGAAACTTCAAAGCGCTCTCCTGTAAAATTTAGGTTTTGTAGATACGGTGTTATACGTTGGGACCGTCGGTATCAAAAGTGCGTTAGGTGGGGTGCGTGGATCATGGTTCTTACAAATAATTCGTGTTAAAAAAGTAGGTATTGATAAGATTTTAAGGCTAGCCTCTTGCTTGATCATGTCCTTGCCTATTAACTACGAAATGGCTATATAAAGCTTTAACTTGAGAGGAAGGTACCAATACCGGGTGAGTCATCGAACATTGGAGGATAGAACAAAAGATCGCCGGTTTCCCAAAGGCGGAAACGGTACGACTATTTTTACGGAACGACACTTCTATATTGGCGCCGTTGAAAAAGACGCGGCATTCCGTTTTGAACCTTACGCCCTTGACGGTCGAAATGGAGCATTCCTAAACTGGTGTTACGGGGAGCACCGTTGACTTGTTGCAGACCGTGGAAGGAATATGCACTCATTAGGTTATTTCCATCGTGGAAAACGCTCTGCGACAACTCCGCCGAGGCCGAACCCCGTGTGCTATTGGATTTCAAAGCGACAGTTCTGAAGTTGATATTTTATTTCGGGAACAACATCTTTAACAACTTCCTCGCGCATTAAATAGTTTAGAGATGGTATTTCCGAAAAGTGTCGATTTCATGAAATGAATTCCTGCATACGAGTCCCGTAAACTGGTCTCCCACATGTAGGTACGTTGAGAAAAACTATTAGTGTGTTGGCGTCTAATATTCTGGTTATTCACCTCATTGCGAGACAAAGCTGCGATCTCCAGTTGACCTCTGTCTGTTGAAGAGTTCAGCAAACTCTGCCCAAAGCCATAGGAACTTGGTACTTTTGTATAGGCGTCACGTCATAAACAATAGATTTTGAAACAGTAATAGATACTAATTTGCTAAATTACTAGATAGTATCAACAATGGCTTGATTTCCAAGCAGGAAATTTTCAATTTCATCAATGGCGCAACAACGTTCCTACAGCGATTGAGTGAGTTAAGAAATTGTAATAATTGAGACTATCTCTACGGTATTGTGTAGGTTAATTCCTAATTGCTTCGACCTGATTCTACGCTTTCGCGAGATCGAAAGAGCCGATAGGCGAGATTTAAAGCCTAACGTAGCAAGAAATACTTTTAATAAACCTTTTTCTTTTGCAAGACGTTGAACAAACTTTTCGCATTATCGTTACAGACTGAAAGTTCTTTCAATAACAGAACGCTTTATAGTACAAAGAGATAGAAGTTCCAAAGGAAAAATAAAAACATATTTTGTATAGAATTACTGCTTACTAGACTTAGGACTGAAGTTTTCAGAAAATCACAAGCTGCCGTGTTTAGCCGTAGGAAGGTTATTTCTGCGACAGACACGGTGGTCCTTGAACTTGTTAGCAACAACATTCGCTTAATGGACATCCGCCGTGATCCCGAATCGTGAAACGATACAACTTCTTGGAATCGAACAGTGCTCTGAATACAAATAAATAATAAATAAATAAATAAATAATAAATAAATAAATAAATATTTCACAACATCACATACATCGATCTGATCCCGTGGTAAGTAGCTTAAGCACTTGTGTTACGGAAATCAGAAACGACAGTGGATACACAAATATACATACCTAAATATATTTAATATCACACCCAGACACGGAACAAACACCGATGTTCGTCACACAAATATTTGTTCCGAGTGGGAATCGAACCCACGACTCTTGGAACCGTAGGTAGTGAACCTGGGTCACTAACCACTGTTCCACCGAGCCAGTCAAAATGGCACCAACAGAAATACATTTTGCATCGGCGCTAAGCAGGCGATAAGCTTTATCGTTTTATTAAGCCTCCTACTTAAAATGACGTTGATAACGACTGCTTGGTATTATAGTGACTCGACTATTTCGAGCATTGAAATGAGATCTACAAGTGGCATCAAAATTGGATGAACTAGCTAAAGCGCGTCAACAAGATCTTCATCTTGGATTAAGAATGAGTGGTGCTAATGTCTTACGTTCCTCCTCCATTTCTGGATCATGCTATGATGGTGAGGGGTCTATTGTTCAGTGTTCCCAGGCAGTGAACACACATGCCACTGCTCCAGAGGCACTCCCACGGCACGTTCCGTCGGCACTGAGCACGGTCGCGTGCCGACCGCCGTGCCGGCCTCGCGTAACTATGGATGCTCCGGATCAATATCATGGCTCGGGTTTACTTCTACTCGCTTAGGTATATAAACATTTTTTTGTTCAAGGTCGTCAGTCTCATGTAATTTCTGATTGATTGAACTGAATGTTTGAAATATTTAAAAGATCAATACATCACCGTCAATAAATTTTCGAAGATGCTGAAATGTTCTTCAGAAGACCTAGCACAGAATATATAAAAAAATATTACTGTTTATTAAAAGGTTAAACTACCCTTTCGATTCGATCGGCTTCCTTCAACGGAAACCTAAATATGAAGACGAATAAAAAAAGGAAATAGAGAGGTCACGTAAGAAGGTCAGTTCGATAAGTTGAAACCGGGTCGGCCTAGGCGTTTTCTCTTATATCCCAACTGGAGTCTCTGAGGTTTCGTCGGAAAACTAAAATCGGGTAACAACTATAAAATGTATAAACAAGTTATCCATTTCTTGGCTTATCGTCGTAGCAATACGGTTGCTTACTGAATCAGCTTTTGCCTTCATTTTCATATATGTGACGAAATGTCTCGGTACGTAAGTAGGTTACACTAATAAATCTATATATTCGTTACAAAAGTGTATTACAACAAAAATGTGAAATTAGTGAAACACGCAAACTGAATCTTGACTAAGAACTGTTTTACCTATTGTGACCATGTTATACCTATGTAAGAAACAGTTAAACTATTGATTGTCTCGCCAGGCAGGTAATTATCAAATAAACCAACAATTTTATTAGTAAATGGTTCAATTAACCAAAAATAAAGACAGACCAAACAGTGTACATACTAACTTCATAAAAATGCTGTAGTTCCTTTGACAAATTTGATGAAAAATTACGTCTGAAGATATTGTGCAAAGACGTTATTTTTTAAGTAAGCGAATATCAACCTTCAACCAACCAATAGGTTCACGTACATTATGCAACGGAATAGAAATTGTTATTAATAGGCGTTTTAGATTAGAAACAGTTCCAAGATATGAACAGCTGTTATTTAGGCCGATAACGTCTGGTAATCAATCAAACGGAGTAGATTCCCTTTGATCTAATTAAGTACAAAGAATATAAATAACACTTTAATTATTCTTAGATGTGGCAATAAATGACCACATTGCTCTTAGAAGTTCTTTTTAGCTACACTAAAAAATACCCTACATTACAACGTTCTGAAAATAAATCAATGTTTACAATAGTAAACGGCTAACTAGCTAGCTATATTATTTTATTTATTTACTTACTTGTAAAATCAAATAATAAACAGCGTTTCTAATTTGATAATATTTGATAGAGTTAAATACACGAACTCGTATCAGACAAATAGAGTACAAGAACATCAAGAATACGCATTCGAAGCGAATTGCAACGCAATTTTGTTTAATGATATTCAATAATTGTGGCTGGAAACGCAGGGCCCATTAAAATTCCTTTATATAATATTATAGTGCGAATGAGTTGAATAACCACGCGACGCGCGCGAATAGAAACAACAAACAAATAGATGCTACACCAACAATGGTAGTGAAAATTAAACGTGAGAAGCGAATACTTAATAAGCATTAAGGTGTGAGGGTCAACAACCCATTATCTACATTCTTGTATCTTAACGGTGGTGAAATCCGTCGGTTAAGTAATAATATTGCAGACTTTACGATAACACTGCACCGATATATCCAAGTTGTTATCGTAAATGTTTTGCAATTTGACGGAAAATGTATCGAGTAACATAGATGCTTTTGTGTTTTGTTTTCTTGTCTGCCAGACTACCTGATATCGGCGGTAAAAACACAATAAACCGGGGAAGTCGGTAATAAACAAATAAAAATAAAGCTCAGCAAGATAAACTCTGCGTCCGTAACCGCAACGAGATACGGCCGCGGGTGGAAACGGAATAGCTTTTGCGCTTTGAGTTACTGAAAGGAGCTAATCCGCAGTGACTAACAAATGAGAACTTATTAGTACAAACAGCATGTAGCAGGATTGCTACGAATGTTATGAATATTCTCGACAGGAGTGAAAACGTCTAACCTAATTTCTTGTAGTAGCGAAGGAGCTTAGGATAATTACATTTTGGTTGAAGATGAGTGTTTTTTTTTTAAATAAAGAACCACTATTCATAGCATTCGCCTTAGTGACACGGTAACTACACACTTTATGTATACTTATCATTTAGTTACCTCATGATCCCGGTAGAACGGTTCCACCAGATTCTCGGGGACCCGATTGTTGAAGGCCTTCGATAGCAGCCATTTGATCGACGCTCGCTGCTTCGACTGAAACAAAAGAAAAAACCTTGAGGTTAGTACATTATTAACACTAATGAAATCATTAATTCAGTAAGAATTATTCGCACAGTCGCAAACCATTCATACGTTTATTAATTGTCAATATTAAAATAAAGTAAATCTATTTTTAGGGGTAAACACGCAAATAGTATTGAAGGCAAATCACCGGCCTGTATAAGAGGACTAAACATGTATTCCATCAAAGCAAAATATTGGAAGAGATACTTTTCCTGTACAGTCCGTTTAATTTACCGACCGATACATTATCAATTATCCTACGTAACTTTAACATAATACTAACTGTCGGCGTCGGTAATTGCCGACAGGATCACAACTAATGTGTTGACAGTTGAACTGTGCGTTAAAAATCATTAGCATGGAGCAAAGTCGTGTCATTAGGACAAATTGCTATGCCTTGAGCTAATGACGACAGAGGTCTGCGCAGTGACAAGTAGATACGCGCTCACCGAGCATGAATGGCCATTGAGCCGGCTGTCGATTGCCACAATTATTGTCAACGGTGTTATGGCAACGTCCGCTTATTGTGATCGTGCATCGAGTGCAACCAACGAGCCTTGCCCTAATTTGACTACGTAGGTACTCCTCTAAGTAGCGTGGAGAGAAATCGCGCACATGTTTTAAACTATCACTCAATGTTAGGTATCTTCAAAGATTCAGTAATAGATGCGTTATAGATTAAGTTAAGTATACATTGAACTTAGTGATTAAATAACCTATAGGTTAGGCCTTTTGGCCTATAGGTAATGTCACCAAAGCTCATGATTGTAATAGAAAGGCGAGCATGCACCAATTTCCTGTATTTATTAAATAATAAAATAGAAAATAGGAAAGTTTTTCAACTTATTGATACAAGCAAATTTAGTCATTGTCTTATCTTTTTTTATTTAAAAGTGAACACTGCCAGTGAAAGTATTTCTTTCAGTAAGAAAGCAAGCAACAATGAATTTTACTCAGATAAAAGTAATGAATCATGTCAGGTCAATGTTCCTGATTAACGTAAAGATTTATTCGTTCTTAATAATAACAGGCTTGCTCTCAGACAATATTTGCTTAATGCGAAGTTGAATGAAACGATAACTGGTAAAGGTCATCAGATAACTGAGACATTGAATAGTGCCAGCCAACATCCATGTGCAATAGCTACTCGGGACTTGAATTAACCGATGCGATATTTTCGTCTCGGCTGCGACACATTTTACACTCGATTAATTGAACGAAATAAACCATGAACTAATGAAATAAATATCATCCGCAGCGTTCTAATCAACGGATTCAATTGGTTTCGGATGTAAGGAACAGCAAATAAAATCAGGTAGAGTTTATTATTATTGTGAAATCAGTAAAAAGAATCCAAATAAGTTAAACAATTCATAACAGAAAAAATAATAAAACGATTGAAAAGTACCTATTTGTATTGTTAAATTTTTATTATTAATTTTACTTACTCTTCACAGGTAAATAAAGCATTATTTTTAAATGCAGTAATTAAGTGGGTTTAAAATGAAACCGAATATAGAAATTGTTAATATCGATAATTTTATAATGCATGCGATGCACTCAGTAATTCATTTTGATTAATTCGTACAGAATGGCCAGATGGTAGAGCGGCAGGTGTATTAATATATTGAGGGCTAAGACTTTGCGAAGACAAAAAGGGATGCAGGCGGCAGCGCTAACTAGTTATAGACAAAGAACATCAGGCGAGCTCGATAATGCAGCAGATGGTTGACACAAAATGTGGTAATTCTGCATGAGTACGCGACTCCTTTTGAGTTGTAGGCAGGCGACAACGATGGTAAAAAAATTGCATGCGCGCACGGTGTTAGTAATTTTATGGTGCCTTTTATAGCAATAGGGTTCCGTATGAAGGGAAAAGGCGTCAAGTGCGAATCGTGCACCAAAGGTTTACATTTTTGGGAATGTAAGGCCATGTTATTTTCTACGTTTAATCTTTATGAATGAGCAATAGTGTAAGTTCTCATTATGACTTTATTTTTCCAATTGTCCAATACATAATATTGTACATTCATAAAATCACTGCCTCTATGAGACCATAACTGCACTCTGCATCTTTGTTTTCGCTTGAACTCTCAGCATGACGCCGTGATGATGGCACCAAAGGCATCTCACAGCAATGTCGTGTCAAGGCCAGTTAGATAACTCCATGGAGCCGTTAGCGGTGGTAATGATACCACAAATTGGAACGGCTCTTGAATATCTCACATGCAGTTACGATAACGTCAGCACGCAAGTGTGAAAGCATTCACGCAACCAGCGCGGTTCAGATCACTCTCTGTTATTAGCGCAAACTAATATTTAACTCATATAAGAAAGAAAATCTCTCGTTTACCAGTAATTAACATAAAGGCAAAGAAATTTAATTAAACATTTCAACGGTTTAAGAATCCAGAGAGGGATAATTGTGTGACGAGATGACGTAGGTATATACCTACAGCAAACACTGTAGCAGATTACGGCATGGCATTAATACAATGACTATTGCTAAGACTATTGATACTTATCATGGTGTTAGTTAAGGGAGTCTAAAAATAAACATTGACCACAAAAACATTCACCAACAAGACCGTTCTGAAAGATGGTTGAATTGTCATTGACAAAATGTGGTCATAAGTATGACAGCATCAGTTGATCGAGTAAGCATGTTTGTTTGCAGCTGAAAAGCAAACCTAATAAGGAACAAGTGGCGAAGCTATCAATAACGGCATCAAACTGCCGACAAATCATACCGAGAGGTCGGGCGCGTGCCGGCGCATGCCACAGTTAAAAATAGGCCGTTGCAGAGACACTCCCAAATAGGAAGCCACTTGGATGCTTTGGATCAAACACAATCGTACACATAGTAAGAAGATAAACTAAATAGGTAACGAAACAATACAACTGTAGAGATTTCTCCAAATACACGCGATGAAAATACACCACTTTTAAACTTGTTAGTGTATGTAAATACAAATTTCGAGAAGTCAATTAATTCGTATTTCATAATTATGTATGATAATTTTATGCACTACAGTTTAAAATAATAAAAATTACTCCCTCTGAAACCTGACACACATTTTAGAAATATGTGTTTTTTTTTTCAATTCACTTTCTTTAACCGCTTTCTTTGAATGCATGTACGAAGAATGTAAATCCGATATTATACACCAGTACGTGCATCTCTTTTACAAAAATAATTTAGTCATTAGTCTTAATTAGATAACAGATATTAGTCTCAACAATTTCATCAATGAAATAAGATTTTTTTTGACATGATGTAAGGTGGCCTCATCAAAATTACTCACTACTAAGGCTATTTCCATCTCAACACTTTCTCAAATTGGAGGCTCGCATTAGTCATGTTTAGTTGATATGGAATCAACTCATGAGGGGAAAAATATAATAAAGTATGAAACCGCTGGCGGTCTAAACAAATTGAATTTGCAAGCGGCGGCCGTCGGCGACGTTGGGAGCGTTTCGCTCGTAAAGAGCCGTCTATTAAGTAGTTTCATGCACCACGCCATAACATATAGCAAGTGGAGCGGGCAGGCCACTCTCTACACTCAATTCGTAGTATTTAATTGCGGAGCAATTAGCGGAATCGCCACTGCACTCGCATTTCACTCTCTCTTGTGACTAACAAGAGGTTTCGGCTGAGTTCATTGGTACCTTCGGACGGAAGAGCACACTTCCGCCACCACGGTGCAACGACAATCGCACTCCTGCAAAGAATACTTGCTGTGAACTCGAGCGGAACAGAACCCGCAGTGATCGACGACGAAAGATCGCTTTTATTCTAGAATCTGCAGTCTAATAGATATGCAAGTTTTTTGCGAACTGTGGGAACGGCAAATAATGAAATCAGAAGCCTTGAAGATATTCTCAATGAATTGTAATCTAATAGTGTCATGCGCCATATTTGGATGTGTAACATTGAATAGCCTAGCAAAGTCACACAAACAAACAATAAGATGAGTTTCTGCACAAGTCACACCTTTTTTGTTATTTCTCAGTAGCTAACTGCTGTTGATAAATTAATTTGTTTAGATAAATGAACAGATCATAATATTGTTTAGCTTTCTGTGTAGTGTATTATTGCAAATACAAATAACTTCATCGTTATATTAAAAAATATATCAAAAATACGCAGAAGCATGACTATTACATTCTTTACGTACATAGAAAACTAATTGCACCGTGAAAACAAAAAGCAACACGGCAAAATCAAAAAAGTTCAATCAAACACTTTTGTTAATCTTTCAATACTGTTAGTGGCATTGCAAAAAGAGATTCAATTACATCTTGAACCAAGATAATAGAGAAATATTCAATCATTGTTGCATACGGATAAGCAAGAGCGCAACAAACATGCTGGTATGCAACACATAACTGTAATATCCGTTGAGCGATCATCAATGGAACAGACGGGCTCGATTACGCAAGACAAAGAGAACATAAACATCAAAACAACGGAAGAGGTCAAGGGTTACCCGATGCATTACAATCGAGTACTGTTATTCGAGAATGGATTATGGTCGATTTGTAGCGATAGGAAGCAGGCAATGCGTGGAAACTGGAAAGGTGCGTTGGCACCTGCAGCCCACGCGGGCTGGAGCGAGGTGAGGCCGGCCCACGCCGCCTCCGCGCTCGGGACTCGGTTCACTTCGTCAGACTAATAACTTGAAACTCGGCGAGTTCTCCCAATCGCAGACTCGAATAAGATCAATGAATAGGAGAAGTTGGTGAGAGGTCGGTCGTTAATTTATCGTCAATTGCAAATGTAGTAGGGGTTATAAAAAAGATTACTGTCCAATACAAATCACTAGCATCATTTCTTGATTTTTCAGTAGTACATTTACATACATACATAAAATAACGCCTTTTTCCAGAGTGGTAGGCAGAGATCATTTCCTGCCATGTGCTACAGTCCTGGCACACTATTTTCAGTAGTGATTAACTTAAAATTCTTTTAATAATAATCAAACTTTTTTAATGTTTACAGTATCAAATCATGGATATAATGATCATACCATGAACATTGAAAACACAATGACATTGAAAATATAAACACGCACCTTAAGCAACTTCCAAAAAGGACAGGCTATTGGCAGGAACGGAACAAGAAGTGATTCATGACTGTCCAAATACGTAAAACAAGCCAAAAGACAGGACGAGAAAAAAAAAATTCTTTATAACACAATACATACATAGAGGAGTGATAAGTATTCTACTGATACTTCAAAGATGGTCATAGCATGAGTACTAATCAGGCTTGCATGGCATTTTACAAGGTCCATCACTAACTATTTCCAGTCCGTTTCCATAAAAGCCAACAGGAAATGGCCCTCATTTGATATTATTTCCGATATATTGTCATGAGGTACACCACACAATAAAAAAAAAACATAATGAAACTATCTGAGGAGGAACTCCCCTTTAAGAAAATACAGTATTTCAGTAACTTCTTGTATTCCATATTTAAGTTTTCAATAAATTGCTTTAGGGAAAACATTGTAAAGTGCATCAATTTTAGTATTTCTAGTCTGCCTGTAGTCAAGGGCAACAAAGCACCGTATCGCTACGCAGCGGTTTCCCAGCTTTCAGTCTGGTGGAACTAATGATATTACAATTAGCTTTGTAGTACAGGAAGTGAGAAATGATTTGGCCTCTTCTGAGTCACTGGGATTGCAATTTTCGATCAACTCGACAAATAGTTAGTCACCAGTTTTCTGTGAACAATTATTACCTTTTGAGTTTTTTTGACTAGATTAAAAAATAAACTCCCGCTTAGTCATCGTTCACCTGGGAAACAAAAGATGTGTGTCCAAACTATCACGCCTGTTTACAATCAAACCGTGCAAACAGTCGACTTCTTCCATTCAATCAGAGCCAAACGTCAACAAGCCAGTCTCGCGATGAAGTCATAACTGATGACAACTATAAATACTGAACCCACGCAACCTCGACATAAAGCGTATCCTTCGCTTAAACAACTATTACATAAAACTATTTGTAATGCCTCAATATGTCACCGGTTTGAATATAGAAACAGAAGTATCGCCGCCCCCGCAGAACAAAATGATAACAGCCAGTATCTTAGTTTTAGTGTTATGCCATTTTCTGGATCTGTGGGTGCTAATACATGTGCTTAATTTTTTTGGGATTTTTATGGAGTTATTTCACGAAGTTACAAAATGTTATAATAGTATTCATAGATTTAACACATGCCATAAATTACGAGAATTAAATTTTAATATAACATTATCGAAATGTACTCTTACTTGTTAGTATGACAAACAGTCATATAATTATATTCTCGTAAAAATATTTCAACTAGATAATGATAAACGCAGTTATCATTTTATTCTCGTTCAAAACGCACCGATCGCTAAGTATATAGTTGAGTAAGCAAAATGACTTTTATAGTTAGAAGGATAAGACTTAATATCATCAAGTGGGAGAGGAACAAGTTGGTTGGAAAGAACAAGTTGGAAAAAAAAATCCTTCTTAAACATATCATATTCCTACCTAGATAATTATATATGTATATTCGTATTATTAACTATTATTTTGTAATTTTTAGTGTGTCGGATTTTTTGAACAAAGGTTTATTTTTTTCATACTTTTGAGTGTAAAATTTTTTTGCACCCTAATTTTTTTTGTTCAGCTCACCTGAAATACTCCTCATATTATAACTAGTAGTCTGAATGTGGATACAGATTTGAAATAATTATCCTTTTACTTCTTTCTTTTAAGGAGTTGACCAAATTGCTAGGGGATCAAACGGAAAGCCCCAGCTTTCAAATAAAAAAATAATCATCCAAATCGGTTCACCCAGGTGAAAGTTATGAGGTAACAATCATAAAAAAAATACAGACGAATTCAGAACCTCCTCCTTTTTTCAAGTCGGTTAGAAAGAACAAGATGGAGAGGAACAAGTTGGAGAAGAGCAAGTTAAAGAGGAGCAAGTTGGAAAGGATCAAGTTGGAGGGGAGTAAGTTGGAGAGGTGCAAGTTGGATAGTAGCAAGTTGGAGAGGTGCAAGTAGAAGAGCAAGTCGGATAGGAGCAAGTTGGAGGGGAGCAAGTTGGAAGGAAACAAGTTGGAGAAGAGCAAGTTGGAGAAGAGCAAGTTGGAGAGGAGCAAGTTGGAGAGGAGCAAGTTGGAGAGGAGCAAGTTGGAGAGGAGCAAGTTGGAGAGGAGCAAGTTGGAGAGGAGCAAGTTGGAGAGGAGCAAGTTGGAGAAGAGCAAATTGGAGAGGAGCAAGTTGGAGAGAAGCAAGTTGTAGGGAAGCAAATTGGAGAGGAGTAAGTTGGAGAAGAGCAAGTCGGAGAGGAGCAAGTTGGAGAGGAGAAAGTTGTTGAGTTGGATATATAAAACATGATAAAATAGAGAGTTTGTGAGAGTGTTTCGCAAATAGAGTTTTACAATATAATGGGGTTAATAAATAATAAGAACTGGTACAAAAATGAGGATGGCCAAAAATTATCGTGGACTAAAATTATGGAAGTAAATGTTTCACATTCGTTGTTGCTTGCCATGCGAGAGGTCGCCAGTTCAAATCCCGTCACGTGCCACTGTATTTTTCGAATTTGAAATTCATTGTCAGATTATTCAGACGCTTTAACGGTGAAGGAAATCTGCACACCTACGAAGAAATTCTTAGGTTGTGTAGTCAACCAACTTGCTTTTGGCCAGTGTGGTGGACTAAGGCCTTATCGCCCACATAGGGTAGGCCGTGCCCCAGCAGTGGGAAGGTATATGAGCTGATGATGAAAACTTTGATTCCAAATTTAGTAGTATAAGAAGTAGGCGGGGTCCCAGCCAGGTACCAAGCCCAAGTCCTCCTGGATATGTACTCGAACGCCAAACCTTATACACAGAGTCAATCCAATAAGCACAATTTACTATGATGACCTTATGTGCCTCTGCAGGTGCATTCCATGTTACTACCACGGTTTTTACAAGTCCTTGACTAATTATGACCGTAGCGCAGCGTGTTCTAGTAGCAAAAGTGATGAAGAGGAAGATGATCACGATTAATCAATCTTATTTAACTTTTGCACGTCAGTAATCAAAGGACTGATTTTATAAGATAAATAAAAGGTTGATTTAATGACTTTTAGAGAGCAACAAGTTGAAGAAGAAATTAAAATTATATAACGCGATTTAAATTAAACATTGTTCATTTCTTCGGTATGATAATAATGATAAAATAAAAGCCTAAGGATTAGACAACCCCACCGCCCCCTGGTGGGAGTCGCTGATTTTCGCACCATGAAAGGTAACGACACTCTACCAGTGCAACCAGTATCCTCAGGGCAGCTTGTGGCGGGCTGAATGGGATTGACACCCCTTGGGACCCGTGCCTCTAAGAGTCGACCAGGCCCCTCTCACGTCTGGCTTGCCTTAGCCGGCCGGAAAGAGTTGGGCGTCAGAGCTACATGCTTGCAGGGTGGAAGTGAAAGATGCATACGTCACGAGTTGGCACAGTGGCGTTGCGCCACTGGGTAAAAAGCGGTGAACACCTTTCGCCACTAAGAGCCGCTCACACTAATGATTCTCCCCGTCGCTCCTGCTTCGTGCCTTGCATGTGCGACCAATGGGGGACCCACGACAGTGAATGGCGTGTTACCACCAGCCCATTTTAATCGTGTTTATGAACATAGATCGGGGCAAGTACCATAGTCCTTCCCGATCTATGTTTACATAGTCTCGGTTACCCAGTCCACTAACACTCAACCAAACAGCCCAGATTATTTGTTCTTCCACGCCATTCCATAGTCTTACACTAACTGGGGGTTGTCCTTGGCTATATTTTATTGTGTATATATAATAAGGCGTCCGACCGATTTCAGCCACGGCGGCCGGTCTCAATTGAGATCAGCCAAGGGCGCAGGACATATTATTATAGTGCACAGTGTCCGCGCAAACACAAGTGCACTCTCTATTCCCTTACACTCATAATTCGATGAGACGGCAATCCGACATGACCGATGAGAGATCGGGCGCAGGGCCACCGGCTTAACGTGCTTTCCGAGGCACAGGCGTTCAACCGCCAACTTCGTAACTCCGGGCTGAGTATTATCATTACAAAAAAACTCACACAAATTTTGCCCGACCCCGGACTTAAACCGGGGACCTCTCGATCCTAACGAAGCACTTGCTACCAAATAGACCAACGAGGCAGTATAGTGTATACAGGGGTAATCGTCGGCTGATGCCACATAACATTAACATACAAGTTATTAAAAGGCTTTTGCTTTTAAATGACAAAATGATTTCTAAGACTTAGTTCTAACACTGAGAACCTATTTTTTTGTATTTGCAGCGATTCAGGATTGAAAATCAATACATAGGTTCCAAAGTAAATTTTAAATACAAATAATTTAACTTCATTAAATAAAACTAATGTTGATTAACATGTAACAGGTTTGTTAAGACATCAAATTAAAGTCTTTTATAGAAAAAAAAGAATACAATATGTACGAGAATAAAATGATATAAAAGTGTTATCATAATCATGTGTACTCTAAAACTCAGTAGAATAAAATGACAAGTTACGTGTGCCATATTTGACTTGAGTCTGGCGAAACGGAGAATAAAATGATAATGGATATTACTGACTTCAAATAATTACTTAATTTCACTAATATTTTATTTCTCGAATATTATCCATATTTTAATATTTAGTTAAATACCACTTAATTATTTCTATAGTACTAAAAATTAGCTTTATTTAAAGTTATCAATCATAAGCCTATGTCCAGTATTTACGGAGCAAAAGACAAAAATATGTTTTTTATTTTTCCTGAAAAGTTGCGTTTCTGTAGTTATCATTTTATTCTCCGGGGACGGCGGTATGTATTTGTCAATTTTTCCAAATTAATTCCTAAAATGTTACAAATGTTACGTGCTACTAGAGACCAATTTTGACTAGAATCTTTCGGCAGCCAATCAACCTCCGTGATATCCACTTTTCGGAATAAATCTAAGCATATTTTAAATGCTACAACAAGCACATTCGAGACATACTCATCATCATTTGCAAGTGGATTATTTTGGCTAGCAAATGAAATTTAATGTGTCCAGTAGAGTAACACGCAATTGACAATGAAAATTATAGTGGCCTCAGGGCCTACGCGGGTATTAGCGAGGCACTGTCAAGGCTCGCCGCGGAGCCATGTAGGAAGTGACAGGAAACTACAGCTCATCGCGTTTAATAACTAAGCACTTAATCCTTAACAATATGTTTTGTTTGTTGATTTTGATATCACCGTTTGCAAAAATAAATGCAGTGTACGTACAGTGATCGATTTCTTGTAAGACGTCAAAGATAAAGATAATACATTATGAAGAAAGTAGCTTGCGATAAGAACATGATGATTGCTCGCGTTTCTAGTAATTTCGTATGTATGATTTATATTAAACTTTGAATGTTGACGAGATCATTACGTGGTCAACAACTTAACCGCAATCAATATTGAATAGCAAATAAGGAAATCAATAGGCCAAAATTAAGACAGCCCTTCAGTGCCCACACATTAGTAACACAGTAAATAATTTATTTTATGGACAGATTTAGTATTTTCCTTTTGAGCAACCATCAATTTCATCGTTCCGAATGTAGCTACTTTCTTTTAGTGGCAAATTTTGCAATTCACATCTAAAATCTCTGCCATTATGAATCCAAAAGTATGAGTAGCAGCGTTAATATGCTTTTTGGAATAGCATCTAGTGTAAAACGCGTAGTGTGACCCAGTTGGGTGGAGTAGACGGTGCGATTTATCTCGGTGAAAGTGAGAGATGCAGCGTCGCTTAGCAAAGGGAGCAAACATCCGTTGGTATAAACATTTCGTAACCACTATAGACTAACTACTGTCGATCGATATGACTGGCGGGCGGCACACTTGCTGCCTATTACACAGCCGGTTACATCACCAGCTTGACCAAAATATTGATAGTCAAATATGTATATGATTAGGTCGAGGTAATTGTTGCTATCGAAAGTTGTTTCGTCGTGGACCGGAAATATTTCGGAGAGAAACACCAAGCTACGACATTAAGTATAAATGAATAAATTGACCAATTAAAACAGAAAAGCGACAACTTTTTCTCAGCCGTTGAACTTGTTTTGCTTATGTAAATAAACCGAATGAAGGTACCTCTGCGTAACTTGTGTACTCAAATGTATGAGATCCCTAGAGATACCAATACCTATCTAACCGGGCCTATCTACTTAACAGCATTGCTTGCTAACAAAGTATAACAGTCGAAATGTTTACACGACAAGATTTATATGGTTTGTAACCTAAATTCCTTACGGAGGGCCCCACGTATAGAATATTGTGAGATCTAATTCTGTTTATATGGCAACATGTGTCAAATAGACCGCTTTTAGGTGACATTTACGAGAATGCATGAAATAAATATTATTAAAGTAGGCGTTAGTTTATGGCTCTACTAATTTGCGCTATGGACAAGGTTATAGTTAGTCAAAACACAATTATGAAACGCAAACCTTGATGTTTGTTCGCAAAGACATCATTGGCGAATCAAAAATCCATCATGGAAATGCGAATATGCTTCGGCGGCTCGGATTGCGAGTTTAGAACAGAAGCGTATTGAACGCTTTGAAGAAAAATATCATAACATAGCGTCCGTATAAAATTACAGTTAACTTTATGATTGAGTCAGCAAGTGGCTGCTGCTAGACATTTCCTTTGAATGTATTTCTAAGTGTCTTAATTGTATGGTGCGATAACCTGAGAAATTAACTTCGCACACGGCAAAAAGTTAACGAGGAATGTAGGTACAAAGTGTCCGGCGCTAGTTACTTATGCATGCACGGCTCTATTTCGAGATTTCCCACGGAGGTTGCAGCACAGCATTGGAGCACGACATTACCTTGTATCTGGGGTGGCGAGGGGATTGCTCAAGCGCCCGGCATCTCGACGGTTCGGAGGATGCGCGAGTGGCGAGTGCAAATCTCTCGGCTGGTATCTCTCAACAATTGGAAAGTGTGAGAACCGCGCGCTGTATAGTACACGAGAGATGTATTGGTTATTGAATTGGACGCGATGAATTATTCATGCTCCACTGACGTCTAGTTGTAAGGCCTATTGCCGTTCGATACACAAACCGACGATAAAGCTTGATAAATCGTTTGGAAACTTTGGTTTCGATGAATCCGAAGATGCGAGAGCATTTTGAAAACCCTTTTTTATGCACCCCAAACCAAAGTACCTACTTGCGTATTTTCACCGAACACGGGTAAAATCTATCATTATCATAAATACGCAGATCATATTATTCCCTGTGTCAACAACATTCGTGATTTTTGATTGACTATGCATAAACGTGTGAACTTGCCAATTCAATCATGTTCTTGCTTAATTAAAATAAATCGTTGAATGTAATGAAGAATGAATATAACAAGATGGATTAGTTTTTATTTTGTTGTTATTGCTGGATGTTTTCTAAATGTGAATGTATGTTTTTGTAGGATCAATTTACAAAAGCAGCTTTAAACATCTTTAGTATTCGATAAGATGAGTGCAGGTCATAACATAAGTCACTTAACATTATTTTGACAGGGTACTTTATTACTGTGTCAAGTCTTGTCACCAACAATACAATTAGTAACACTCACAATGCCACCACAAGTCTGAACAAGATAAATGAGATACACTCAAAAATGCAACCTTGTAACATGTAGTTTATACTAACTATTTGCAACATTATAACATAACTATCTTGAATCAACCATGTGTACATGCAACAAGTTCACAGTTAGAATCGCCCGAACAGATCATCCGCAGTTACGTTTACATTCGTAATTTCGGTTATGAGAGAGAGAGTGGTCCATTCATAGCTGTAGTCTAACAAATAGTTTGTTCGTCACATTCGCGGCTCCGAGCGCAAATTTCACTTTTAGCAATTATATCCGTATGGAGGGAGTACCCGGTTAGGTAATAATATCGGTATGTTATGCTTCACTAAACACTTGTCTTAATTACTTGCTCCACTGACATTGTAAATGCATGACGCTAGAAAATTTAACCAAACCGATAGCAATTGTAAATTGGATTGTTCCACTTTTAATACAGCTCATTCGAATGTAATCGGTGTTCGCAACGGAGACAACTTATTGTCAGACTATTGGCCCGATATAGGAACACTTGTGAGCAATGCTAACTCCATTAAGCCGGTGGCGTATTGCGAGGCATTGAGAATGCAATTTCTTCTTTGGTCGTATGTAATATAAAGCTCGACCACATGAAAGTAACCGCACGATACGCGCCGCATATAGCTTTCTCTGACTGCTGCGCCCATCAAACGGTCGTATTGTGCTATCAAGTGCTTCAATACAGTATCAATAATGCTGGAATGGCCTCCGCATTCATTAGCTAGCTAAGATGATTGATGATATCGAATCACGGGTAAGATCTTAAGTGAATTTCTGTCAAGTCAATGAAAACCATAAATTAAAATACTAAGTACCTTTTACATTTACACTTAGTAAGCACTTATCGTCTTAAATTAGATTATTAATTGCAACGTTAAGAATAAGATTTGTTTATTGTTAATTTTATATTATTTTCTTTACAGAAAGTGTAATACTCGGTATGTAGATAATTGCGAAGACATTCTTTATAGCCTGTATCTGGGACTCGATCTAGCCGAGACCGTATGTCTCGAAAGCGTTTCTAATCTTAAATAGACACCAGCTCTGATTATACACTGATTATTGTTATACCGCAACTCATAATGATCAATCTTGAAAGTTTGAGCTCCATCTCAGACCCAGATAATGAAATGAATATTGCTTAGCGTTCACGTAATGCAACATTCGTTTTATTTTACACCCAAAAATAATGGTTTCATTGTTTAATAAGATCCGAAATTGATCGAGCGCTGGCTTTTAAAAGGTTTAACAGCCACTAGTTGAATCAAAATAGTTTACGCAGTTCGGAATATCTATTAACCCAAATCGGCGTTGATGTAACCGGTCTTGGTAAACACATTGCATCTCTAAATGCGAAGACGAGGAGCGAAACATTAAAATAATTAAAGCAAATGGAAATATGATGAATCTAGTAGTTAACCTTCCGATTTAATATAAAGTGATGTTATTGCTAAAGACCGAGTCTGACAGATATGCGCGTACGTAGGCATAGAGAAGCGGTAACAAGGTCTGCGCCTTATAGAGACGAGTGGGCGGAAGCATGCACTAACACCGGAGGCACAATGAGCGCTGTGTCGAAACCAGCTCGACCACATCAATCCAAACAACTACGAGTAGCCAATTGCAGTTACATTGTTTTGTCAATAAATAAACGGTTTGATAATAACTCACACGGAGTTGGCAGAATTAACAATGGAATGGTAACATACAAACACTTATCGACACAAAATGTGTATTCAACGATAAGACGGTGGGAATGTATGTGTATACCTCCTTATCTAAATTTTCGCATCCTTAAGTCGAAAACTCGATATCAACAATTGGATTTCGTGAAACTTTAAACATCTTCCTTGACAGTTTCGATTAACAAACTACAGAGAGGTAATCTGGTTGAAGGCTCTAAGTTTTCCGTTGACTCGATTTAGAATTCTTGCGACAAACAGGTCCCGCGTCCTACAGCTCCGTTTACGTTCGCAGCATTCCAACAAGTTACTTCGTCACAACTCCACCGGCTATTTGCATTAACTCAATAACATCACACCTCAAAAACTTATAATAAGTATACTATAACATACAAGTTTAAAATCCAGTTTTCTGTTACGTTTCGAATAACCAGCAGTTGAAATCAGTAATTTGTTCTTTTATTGTACTTATATTTTTTAATTCCACATCTTGCGTTTAAGTTTAAAAAAAAACAACCAGTGCAGGCAATCCATTTCAAACTCGCGATTCAGTTATAAGCCTCATTTCCAATCGCACACCATTACCGCGGAAATCGCGTCGTCGGATCCACAGCGTTTTCTCTACGCACCGCGGGCCAGTTCATTTTACGATTACCCGATACAGCGAAGAGTTGAAACATTGCAATAGCCAATTTTAAACTTCATGCTCCCGCTGATAGATCGTGTAATTTACACAAAACAGTTAAGCGGAATAATACAATCATAGCATAACTCTCGGAATTACTCGATTAACAGAACTCCGCGTCCGGTGGCGCTCTCTTGTTGCCACAATCCGTGTGGCTGAGCAAATAGAACACCAGTTTCATTTAACTCTCTGTGTGATGCTCAACATGTGCCACATTTATTTGAGGGGGTAAGAAGCGAGTAAGCGCTGAAGTGATCTGGGTCGGCGGCCACGGTGGTGCGCTCCTTTCGCGGCCGGTGGCCAACGAGCCGTGATCCGCCGTGATTCTCCACGAACGAGATACAGCCACGGTCTGATGCCCCAACCTTGGATCCATCCCGTCTTCCCGTCCGGAGGCCGGTGACATCATCGTGGAGAGAATTACAACACACGTTGTGCTGCGAGGCCAAGGCCGGATTTTCGATCGATGTAATAAAACACGACTGAATATTAAAAAGGAAAGTTGGGTGAATGACCTTTTCACAGGACGGTTGAGCCGGAGCGATAGATTAGATTTTTTTAAGCTGTCACAACGTGGTAGACGGATCGATTTAACTTTCGGCCATCACTAGAGAGAAACAGAACCATTTGCGGACAGCTGACCGCAGACAGGTCTGGTGCATTCCAGCGCAGACTGCGCGGTATCGGTATTTGGAATAGTGGCAGTCTCAAGATAATAAACGAGTGCTACGGCTCCAATGGAAGTCGTTACACACCGCTTTCTAAAAGCTTTTGTAATACTTCCAATCCAAGCCAATTTATTGTGTTTAATGTATTGTTACTGGCAACAATTTTATTGAAATTTGATAGAATGATTGGCATTATGGATCGTAAACTTTTATATATAGCTATAGAAGGCAGCGTGAGTAGGTACTAATTCATAATACATATCAAGTAAATCGCAACATCATATCGATTGCGCTCCCCGCGGCACGCCTTCCGATAAAGACGCTTAAGTAAACAAGTAATTATCATGAACATTCCTAACGCATAACGTTATCACACCATGGGCGCTATGGGCAGTATGTCGCTGCGACTAACTGTGAACTGGTCGCCTGGCGGTGGAATCTCCCCAAAAAAGAAACCGTGGTAGGAATACAAATGTCGGTGCACTATAGGCCTATTGAGTTTAGTCGACTGAGAAATCAGCTGATGATTTCTCTTCAAATACTTTCGGAGTAGCTTCTCCGAGCGTTTCTAAGCTGATGATCTCACCGAAACGGCGACCGAGGCGCTGGGCACGACGGACGCCTCCCCCATGCCGTGCTGACCTTCCGGCGCGCTCATGAAGCGGCGGAGGGTGCCGTATCCAGACGCGGAGGCGACCATCGCTACCATAGTACACAATCACTGCACTGCGAGCACAGGCCTCCAGGTGGCATCACTCGCGCGCGGCGTTCGTTCTGCGGCTCGTGCGCGCGCGGCGTGCCCCGCGCCTGACGCGAGTCGACTGAGCGCGCGCGCCGCGGACCGCCGAGCCGCGGACCGCTTGCTTCAAGGTGGTGGTGGTCCGCGCCGCTACCGACACGGGAGACCGGGACTGCTACTTCGCGGATATTTCGTTTTAAAACTATCAATGTTCTTATATCTTCATGAACAATGATATCTTTGTGTACTAGTTTTAAGGTTTTTTTAAATAAACATATTATTATTATTAATAAGTATTACACGTACAAAATTCAAATCAAGCTAATTTCGACCTATAAAATTCAGATAGTCTTGAAAAAGAGCTTATGGTAGGTAGAATTCAGTTGGTTTCAAAAGTCCGACCACTTGCCTCAAGGTGGTGGTGGTTCGTCGCGCCGCTAAAAACACGGGAGACCGGGACTGTCACTTCGCGGATATTTCGTTTAAAAACGAACAAAATCCTAACATGCTCATGTACAGGTATAACACCTTATTTTTATCTATCCTGCTATGTCCCACTGTTGTCATTCACAATATCTTTCATTTCAAATCTCAAAATCCCAATTCTCTCCATTTCCGCCTCCATTTCTTCTCTGTGGTTAGAGATGGCCAATTTAGGTCTTAGGTATAACATTCACAAAATTAAAATCAAGCTAATTCCGACCTAGTTGAATTCAGATGGTTTTGAAATAGACCTTATGGTAGGTCAGGATTCAGTTGATTTCATTGTACATAGCCAAAGAGACCAAGTAGGGGTGAGAACCATCCACTCCCCCAAAAGTATGGTGATGATGACCAGACTACTCTAAGCCATCATTGTAAGTCAGTTAGGAAAAAGAAAGTGTTATGGCTTGCTCCTCATTCATGTGTACAATTCATACACAATTTTATTACTACCTCTTCTCAAGATCAAGGTATAAAAATGCTTATCACTTGTCTTGACTGTTATCAGTGAAAAGATAAGTAAATATTTTTAGAATAAATCTTTATAATGTGAATATGAAAAAACTACAGTAACAAACAATAACATAAATCTCAATTTAAAATATTATAAGTAAATAGGGTATTTAACTTAGCCTGTAACTTGTAAGGGCCTCTTAAATTTCAATAATATTAACAGGACAGATCATAATTTTTTTATTTTAATCAAGTGTCCTGTATTTAACAGGACAGGACAGGACCTCAAAATAGATACTTTGGATGTTTGTCCAAAGTATCTATTTTCAGGTTTACTTATTCAATAATTTGGTTTGCACTAACATATGCATTTAATGTTAACAAAATTAATGATAAATTTTTTGTACAATCTCATATGTATTTCATAATTGACCATAAGTTCAAATTTTTTTTTTGCCTACAAACATTCAATTGGGGAATAATACAAGTAAATCCATTACTTTTGACACCCTTTGACTACCATTTAATATCTTTAAGGGTGTTTGACTTTCACAAAAAAATATTTGAATTCAAGCCAAGTAGGTAATAAATACTTTTATTTTATAAACATAAATAAATTATTGCATTAGGAGTGAGAGTCATCCCCAGATACACTCTCCCGCAAGTCAGGGGATAGTGACAAGGATACTCCGAGCAATCATCATAATCAGTCAGAATTCCTGACGTTAACAAATTATTTAAAAAGTGAATTATGTAATACTAAAAAAAATATTTGTCTAGGAAAAATGATCCATAAAAATGATTCATCATAATCAGTCAGGAATTACGTTAACAAATTATTTAAAAAGTGAATTATGTAATACTAAAAAAAATATTTGTCTAGGAAAAATGATCCATAAAAATGAGATTGATATAAGTAGGTATGACAAGTGGAGAAGCGAGGAAGCATTCCAGCATATCAATTTAGCTGGCTGGAATTCTTATCTCAGTTTCAAGGGTCTAGCCTCACAGATGCCTATGTGAGAAAAGTGTAGTAAGTAATACCAAAATATTACAAGCATAATATTTGACACATTCTAGCAGAACAATATTAATTTCTGCATACATTCATCGTAAATATGTACAGAGACAATAGAGTTTGCCACAATCAAATCAGATATGACACATAAGGCACACAACAATGTTCTAATACCAATAATTTATTCATCAGCAGTGTGGGCAGAGACTAACTTCGCCCACCGGCTGCCTTGGTTTGTTTTATTACATTTAAAAGGTAACATGGTGACTGGCTAAATGGATACCTGCACTACATTCAATTAAAAAGCCATTTAGGGTAAACAATTGACCTTTATAGCGAAAAACAATAAAATAATTACACAACAAATATGTGGGACCTCAGTGACAGTAATTGCCATATAAAGACATCGAGGCGACATGAGCAATGAAAAGTTGAATTTCACCACAACACACATCGCCCCAGTATCGAGCAGCCGGCAATTACCGAAGAGTAGGGCTCACCTGTTTTGTGTCCGCGAAGTCCGCGGGCTCCATGTTGGCGTGTGATCTCTCCTGCCTCTCCATGACTTCGAAATCATCAGAAAATTTGATTCCAGGGTGTTTTATAAGCAGACAATACAAGCCCAATCATAACAATCGCGATGGACTCCACAATCCAGCGAAACAATGTCAGTGGTTGCACCAACACGTTCGACACGACAAGTTCGTTAAAATAACGGACGAATAACTAAAAATGTGTAATCACAATGTTAGGCACATTTTGAACGCTTCAACGCTACTAAGAAGCACCAACAAAAGGTTTTTCAGATAATACACGAAAAACACAGTTCATCACCATCTTAAAAATTTCACACATTCCGTCATCGAGGCCGACTGACGGTCGCTGCCCTACGCAATGTTCCAGTCCAAGCATACAGCATAAATGTCACAAATCACAAACCGTCTAGCAAACACGGAACAGCTTGAATTTTCTTTGATAAAGTAACAAATTTTCAGATAGTTTTTTACTGATTGTTAGTAGATAAACAATTCATAAATTGAGAAGTGAAAACAAAAATTAAATAAATTATTAAGGCTCAGACACAGTTTAGTGAATATTTCGTGAAACGGAGCTTCAACGGAATAAGAAGTACAGCGCCATCTATTGAGTGCATTATAAAAATAAATCAAATCTTGCTGTTTGAAAAAATCTAAATAAATACGGTAGTTTAGGGATATCTTATGATGTCAGGAATATTATTTCACATTTTTTCGACATTCAGGATGACCTCATTCCATCTGTTGGTAAGAGGGAATGGGATCACATATGAGGTCGACCGGCAAAATATTGACCCTATTAAGCCCGTTTCCGTCACCCTAAAAGATGTGATGCCGTCCACAGCTCCATCGAAGAGCCCGGGCATTGGGAAGAAGGAGAGAAAACATAACAATAGGAAGTGGTCGAAAAATCGATTACAAAAATCCACCCATACAGAAAAACTAACAGAGTCAGTCTAATAAAAGCTTGTAAAAAAGAAGAACTGTACCACTTGGTGCGGATCAACATGGTATGCAGATTCAAAGAGAATATAATCACTACGTTTGCAGATTGTTCACGTGTTGTTCGAGAATGGAATGGGGAGGGAGGAACTAGTTGAAAAAAAACGTGTGGCACTCGGGGACTGCCGCAGTAAAGCTATTGCATAGCATCGTCATATTTCGGAGCAGCTCGTCTCGATTCGTGTGAGTTTCGTAGATTCTAATCGCACGCACACAACGCCGTGTTGAAGATTGCCGAACTGAAACGACGTTAGACGAGTGGGGAGCGTAAGGTTTTTTCGTTATGGAATTTCTGGATCCGGTCCCCGCGCTCAAAGCCCACGATAGAAGCTATGCAATAACTTAAAATCTCTAAAAAAAAGCAAGGGGGTTACCTCAGTAACCTATCAAGGGCATCTAACAAGTACTTGACGTAGTAGTAATAATTTATACAGAGCACAGAGCTACACCGGAGTGTAAAATCATTGCACTCTCTTCATAATCCCCAGGCTGGGAGGCTGTTTTGACGAGGTTCAGGTTGCTTCGAACTTCGATGCCAAGGATGCTGAGGATCAAGATCAAAATATACATTAACAATTTTTGTAAACGCGAAAGTAACTAGGTTCATATCTTCATCTGTCTATCTTTCGGGCTTTCACTGAACCGATTTAAATATAACTTGATAATCAAAGAAAGTCTAGCTAGACTTCTAGAGCCTGAGAAAATCCTTCCGTAGTTAAATAGTAGCTTATATCTTTATTATCGATTTGCTATTGGAAAATAATGTTTTATGCGACAAATAAATATCATAAACTACTTCACAGTTGTTTAACTACACGGTACACCATCTCGCAAAACAAAAATGTGTACAAAAAAACAGGCGCATATCCTTTATCTTTGTGATTTTTTCTTGTTGTTAAAATTACAAATATTTTTGAAAAGAGGATGAATGTAATAAGATGAATTTTATTGCATTGTTTTTACTTTACATGTTACCGCAAAAATGGGTGATTTCAAATTAATTACATGGTATCCCAGTTTTTGATTGATGTCAGATTTTTTGACAACACAATGGACTGACGACAATATTATTTTATTTTTTGGTATTTGTATTGTATGCCTTTTCGCAATACTTATCGAGATCGACTAGCAATGTAAACATAGCATAAATCAAGTCAAAATGCCACGTGAAAAAAGCCGGTATCGCGACCGGCGGGGTTCGTCTCGTAGTTCCGAGTCGTCGTATGAGCGAAAGAAGTCCAAGAGCAAGCACAAACGGCGTTCACGGTCGAGGGACCGATCGGAATCCAGCAGCCACCGAAGAAAGCGATCTAGTTCCCGATCGAGGCACAAGAGAAGAAGTTATTCTAGGAGTCTGTCAAGAGACCGGTATGAGTCGAGAAAACGACGATCCACGTCAAGGTCTAGGGGCAAACGATCCAGGAAGTCGATGTCCCGAGATTATTCGCGTTCCCGATCTAGCTCGCGGAGTAGGACTAAATATAGCAGAAGTAAGAAGTCCTCGAAAAGGTCGCGTTCTTCAAGCAGCCGCTCCAGCTCTTTTGATATAGGTATGGCAAAAAGTTCTATTTGTTATTCAAGTCATAGACTGGTAATTTTAAGCATTTGGAAGATTTAAAAAACCAAAATAAATAAGTTTTGTATGATTTATAGTAACATGTAAATAAAAGACTTGCAACTTTTACTTTAGACAAAATATTTATTATTCTTTGTTTTATTTCAGAACGGCCACTACCACCAAAACCGGTGAATCTGGATGACACAGAAATGAAATTGGAAAAAGCAATCAAAGCTGCAGAAGCAGCTGGTCTCACAATGACAAAGATTCCCACTTATGAATATAAAGAGGTTGAGATCAAGGAAGACATGCCAACAATACACGACAGGAACTTGTTGGCAGAATTAAACAATGAATCATTTGTTCAGAAGTCATTTGTATCTTCAAAGAATAAGAAGCAGAATCAGAATATTGTGATCGATTTGAATGCACAGACTGTTACTGCACCAGAGCCAGAAGCTAAAGCACAGGATGATGATTCCATTATAGATATCAATGTAAGAACCTTTATTGCATCATTTTGTTGTCAAACTCTAATGTTTGCATTGATTCACTTTTATAAGTGGATTTAGAAGTATTTCTATAAGTAATGTGAAATGCAGTATTTATGTCTGTTCTGATGTCTTAATTAAGATTTTTATTTTTCAGGAAATACCTAGTGAAGAAGAATTAAGAGAAATGTGGATTAAAAAACTTTATCAGTACAGAAAAAAGATGCTTATGGGCTGAATTATAACAATAAAGTTCTTGGATAAGAAGTTGCTTTTATTTGTTACATAATATTGTTTATGCACATTTTTCAGTCATAGTAAGTTAATAATATTCACAACATGATTCTTGATTGACTACAGTATTGTAAATTGGAGATTATTTTCCATTTAATTCCCTTTTCCATCACATTCAATAATGCAAGATATGAGGATGCCTATGAATGTAGTAATAATAACAGAAATTGAAACTATTAACAACCTAAAATATCTTTATTGAACACAACAATATAACAACTGCCAGCCGCAACCCACAATTTGAAACAGGCTCTGGAACTACTAGTTTTCTATATGTACAATGGTACGATGGCTCGTGAGCTTCCCCATCAGGTCAAGTAGGCTCTCACATATTGTTCCGTTCGCGCTGGATTCGACTGCTGTACGTCCGTGAGACGAGGTTCCATGCATCCATATACCTGTCCATGCACATGGCGATACACTTTTGCTCAGAATTATCCAAAGCTGTGCCCGGTTTGTTGATGCACTTTTTGAAGCATTTCTCTGACATCTTCGTGAGGAGTTCTTGTGCATTGGCTATTGCAATTTGCTGTTTCACCTGATCCATTAGTTCCTCCTTTTGAACACCACTCAGAGAACCAGTTGATAACGAATCCATTTTGTAGTATTAATTGATAAATAGCTGTGTTATATTCTTCAAAATTTATAATTTACCTCTAAGGTAATAGAAATAACCTCAAAAACCGATAATTTCTCGTTGTACCTACTCGGCCAGCTTTCTGACATAAGAGTTGATGGATTGACTGACATTTAAGTTTACATTGTCTATGGATTAATCGATAATCAGATTTATCATGTGTAAAACGAATCATTACCGGTTAATTTTAGATACCGGTTTTAGTATAATGGAAAGTCACCATTATTTATGAAATAAACTGTCATCCATCGTTTCTGTTGTCCGGCAAACTAATGTTACGTCTCATGCATGTTTACAGATTGGACTACTACTTTATTTATTTACTGGGGTGCTCATGAAAGTTGTGTACATAACAACTGTAACATTATGAAATGGATCCCATTGCAGACATTGCTGACACGTTGTCCCATGATGACCTAATAGAGATCACGAATACGTCGATTGCTGCTTTGCTGAAATCCGATTCCCTTCTTTCTGATCTTCCCTCAGATGTTATATTGGAGGAAGTTATTTCACAGGTTACATTCTAAACCCTTTGTATATTAATCTTTCTTCAATCTATGTTCGTCCCATTTCTAGATTCTAGAGGAACAATAACTGTTCAATGTGTAACAATATTTTTTTGTTAACATAATTTCACTTTATTTTTTGTCCTTAGATTGCAGTGGAACATGGTCAGTCTATCACAGTTTACATCAGTAGAGAAGATGAACCAACACTAAAAGTTGTTGTAAGTTTAACAAATTCATGTATTACTTTGTTACTCACTGGCTCAGTGGAACAGTGGTTAGTGACCCAGGTTCACTACCTACGGATCCAAGAGTTGTGGGTTCGATTCCCACTCGGGACAAGTATTTGTGTGACAAACATCGGTGTTTGTTCCCTGTCTGGGTGTGTATTAAGTATATTTGTGTATCCACTGTTGATTCTTATATCTGTAACAAAAGTGCTTAAGCTACTTACCACGGGATCCGATCAATGTATGTGATGTTGTGTAAAATTTATTTATTTATGTTAGCTATTTTAAATAGTTAGATTGTAGTTATATTCCCGCTAGATCTGATAAAGTATTACAACCTAGTTCTAGTCCATGATTATTAAACACTAGCTGTGCCCGCGACCTCGTCTGCTTGGAATAGTTATTTACATGATTCAGATTTTTCAAACAAAAGGATTTTTCTGCTAATTCATGTTCCTGTGGTAATTCCTTTCTTAGTGCATTTCTATGACAGCTAGGCTACTTACCTTCTAAATTTCAAGAGTGTGTGTGCTTCATTTAGGTTGTGCAATTAGATGTCAGTCAGTTTCTCCTTTTACATATTTAGATTGTTTGAAATGTGTTGTATCCTATCTAACCCCTACCTCATTATATTATTATCTTGCAAGTTATAACTAAGCACATGTTTTTGTTTCAGGTTCCACAAAATGCCACAGTTATAGAATTAAAGAAAGCAATAGCTAGGCATTTTGAAATTTACCAATCTAGAACTGACAGTAAAGTTAAAATATCATGGAGGTATATATGGAAGACATACAACTTGAGCTATGATGGTCTACTCCTTGATAATGATTGTAGTTGTATTGATGACTATGGAGTATGCAATAAAGTCACATTGAGTTTCAAGAAGAAAAGAAAGATTAAAAGATGAGCAGATATTGACCTACTGCTGTATGGATAAAATATTATTACCCCAATGATTGAATCATTAATGATTTATGGGCAGAGCTGAAATAATATAAATAAAAATAAATTTTGTTCAGAAATACAGTTTATTTCTTTGTAAATTATTCCGTAATTATAACTAAAATACATCCCATTGAATTAAAATAAAAACAGTTCTATTACACTGCACCATGATACATATCTAATAGACACAAAATATTGAGCCTGAATATAATAGCATTATCTATTTTTACTTAAAATTAAATATAAATGAATATTCTTACATAGTGTAGAGATTTGACTTGTTGATAAATTTCTGAATATACAGTTTTCTTAGTAAATTATTCCTTACAACATTATACAGTACTTCTGTAAGAAAAATGTATGAAAATCCAGGATAGATATATTTTAGTATTTGTCTTGATAATAGTATTACTTCATCTACTTGTAGTGCGTGTGGTTACCAGAGCTGATAACCTAAGGAAATGATACACACAATTACAAGCTCCCAATTTCTTGAGTATGATTTCAACTCTCCCCACATTGTAGGGGTAAAGTTGCCTTTGTTCTTCCCATTTAGCAAGGCAAAATGCAGTAACCCCACATTCCTAACTGACATATGACGACAGCTTAGAGTAGCCTCGTCATTATCACCAGACTTGCGGGGGAGCGGATGGCGGAATAACCCCTCATAGGGGGGGTAGCACGGGAACAAACAGTAAAATGCCAGTACTGACTAACGTTAGTAGTTGATCCTTTTCCCCTTCAGTGAGAAAAAGTGGAATAACCCTATTGGGAGCGTGCACGACGGTGCTGCCCTCATTTTGGTGGCGTTTCTTTCGTTAAATCTTATGGAGTGAAATTAGTACCAACGGCCGCCGCTAGCAATAACAACGGACATCTCATAAGATAACATGCGTTTTTGACTATCAGCGCCATTTCTCCCTCCACTCACTTCGCACGGTCCCAATATAGGGATGAAGAACAGGCTAATCAAGTAAGTTGTTAGTGCGCCTACAGTTGTTCGAAGTCGGGCTGCGGCGGCGGCTCCTGCGGCAGCGGCTCGAAGTCGCCGAGGCTGTAGTGGGGCTCCTCGTGGCGCGGCGTCGCCAGCGGCCGGTCGTACGCGTCCTTCAGCAGCTCCTGGTCGTGCTGAAACATATGTACAACATTAATCATCCTTAGAATACTGAAAATGTCCGGGATATTTACCATGTTGTTTTGTTTTAATGAGCTCCCGATATTTCGGTACTGTTGCAAGGGCCATGATCACGGGTGAACTGTAGGACTGCAAGAATGACGGTAGGTCTAACTAAGAGCAGACATACTACATAATCTAAGAGAAACTCTGCTTGTCGTCATGTCTGCCTATGAAGCCAAAACTACTAAACTGATTTAAGTGAAATTCGTAAGCCAGATATCTTAGAAACATTTTAACCAACTGGGTTATATGGTAATGGTTACTGGTACGCGATGAATGACTTGACGCGGACGGAATGTAAGTTTGAAATAAAATTCACTTCTAAAAGTAGACATTTCAAATGTGACGTGTTCGAGCAAATGATAGACAAAGCTTACTTCGTGGACGGACTTATAGGCTGATTAGTGATCATGAACTTTAATGTTGAGGATAGTTTGTTTAATAATAAATAAATAAATATTATATAAATAAATATTTCACAACATCACATACATTGATCTGATCCCGTGGTAAGTAGCTTAAGCACTTGTGTTACGGGTATCAGAATCAACAGTGGATACACAAGTATACTTAAATATATTTAATAATACACCCAGACACGGAACAAACACCGATGTTCGTCACACAAATATTTGTCCCGAGTGGGAATCGAACCCACGACTCTTGGAACCGTAGGTAGTAAACCTGGGTCACTAACCACTGTTCCAATAATGTTTGTGTGTTTGAACGCGCTAACTCAGGAACTACTGGTTCGAATTGAAAAATTCTAAATTTTAATTTTCTATTTGTGTTGGATAGACTATTTACAGAGGAAGGCATGCGGCTATATAACATTACGCTGCGACCAATAGGTGCGAAGAAACAGAAGAAAATGTGTAAAAAGCGAGGGGGAACGCGGAGGAAGTCACTGGCACAGCTAGTTATAAAATAATCTTAATGACTTACCTGGTCGGACTGCAGGACGGAGGGCGGCGCGAGGTCGTCCAGCGACAGCTGCGTGTTGAGCACCGACGGCGGCGCGTAGTCCGCGATGGCCGGCACGCTCTCAGCGGCCTAGAAATTAACAACACTATTATATTAAAATGGTTTTTTTTCCCTAACTGACTAACGATGATGGCTTGGAGGAGCCTTGTCATCATCACCGGGCTTGCGGGGGAGCGGATAGCTCTCACCCCTAAAATATTCAAATGGCCATCGAGAAGACTATGTTTAGGAGATAAATAAAAAAATAAATAGTTGCATTACCTACACCAAAACGTATAAGTAACAGTGCAGTTTATGTTTTATCATACCATTTTATTTCACGTGCGATTCCGTCATCAAAACACAATGACGAAGACAAAAATAATAAGGAGTAGGTATTACATACCTAGGAAAGCCATCCAGATTTCCCCGGATTTGTCCTAGTTTGAAAGGCACCTGGAGGCTGTTCGGCAGGGGTTTTTAAAAGTGTCCGGGTTTTACCTACTGTTTAGTGTCGCGACAGCCCCTTTTTTTTGGATATGATTTTTGCTGTCGGCAATTGTTTCTGGAGGTGTCCGGGAAAGAAACCTTATTCCGACCGGTTTTGCCGTGTTTATCCGGCGTTACCAGTTCAGGTGATGGCAGTCCTATACATTAAAATATGTCTCTATGGGTCTACACGCGATATTAGGAGTAGTAAATAACAATGGTCGCGAGCGACCACGATTGGTGTAACCCAGTCGAGACGTCGGGCAGTAAGTAGCTATGTAATTTGCTACTCCTAATATCGCGTGTAGACCCATAGAGACATATTTTAGTGTAATGGAACGCGAAAGTCTAAAAAAAAAACGTCCTATACATACCGAATCGGCTGCTGCTTGCGTAGGCTCAGAAGAGTCTGCTTGGTCGGCCGTCTCGGTAGCCTCAGCAGGTTCCGTAGGCTCAGTGGCGTCGGCGGCGGCGGGCGGCCCGGGCGCGGTTTCGACGACCGGTTCGGGCTGCGGCTCAGGCTGCGCGCCATCATCACCGGACTTGCGGGGGAGCGGATGGCTCTGACCCCTAATACATGCAAAGAGTACAAGAAGGCGCACTACATACCGAATCAGCTGCTGCTTGCGTAGGCTCGGAAGACTCCGCTTGGTCGGCCGTCTCGGTAGCCTCAGTAGGTTCCGTAGGCTCAGTACCGCTGGCAGTGTCCACTGGCGGCTCGGACTGCGGCTCGCCGGCGGGTGCGGGCTGCGGCTGCGCGCCGGCCACGTGCGCGCGCGCCTCGTCCGCGCTGGGGTACGACGACTTGTGCTCGCACATTAGTAAATGTGTTAGCATGTCTGTGCCTGGGTACAAATAATAATACTTTATTGACAGGTAATTTTTTTTTAGTAAGTGACTCGATGATAGCTTTGTCATCATTAACAGAGTTGCGAGGGAGCGGATATATCTCACCCCTAAGAATATTTAAGTAGATCACCAAATAAATTGATTTCTCAAATATGTAGGTATATAAGCGTAGGTGGCTTAACCGTTTAGGTTGTTGAACTTAATACTAGAGAGCGACAGCAGTAAGCTTCTAATTAGATTTGACATCTATAGGTCAATCTAAGACCGAGATCGTTGGGAAATTCGTAGATGAAGATTACTTTACGACCGATCATTGGGGAAATCGTAGATATAGATTACCTTAAGACCGATCATTGGGGAAATTGTAGATGTAGGTAGGTATTTATCTACATATAACAGCAACCGATCTCAAGTCTTCAATTTGTATGGTGGTATACATCAGCTAAAATCAGTCGCAGCATGCCGTGGGAGCACGACGGGTATCTGTTCAGTACATACCGACGGTAGTGTTGTACCCGCACACGCAGTGCGAGCGGTAGGGCGCGGCGCGCGGCGCGTCCTCCAGCGAGTGCGGCCCGGCGCAGTAGGCGCTGTGCGCGAGCATGCCGCGGGAGCACGACGGGTATCTGTTCAGTACATACCGACGGTAGTGTTGTACCCGCACACGCAGTGCGAGCGGTAGGGCGCGGCGCGCGGCGCGTCCTCCAGCGAGTGCGGCCCGGCGCAGTAGGCGCTGTGCGCGAGCATGCCGCGGGAGCACGACGGGTATCTGTTCAGTACATACCGACGGTAGTGTTGTACCCGCACACGCAGTGCGAGCGGTAGGGCGCGGCGCGCGGCGCGTCCTCCAGCGAGTGCGGCCCGGCGCAGTAGGCGCTGTGCGCGAGCATGCCGCGGGAGCACGACGGGTATCTGTTCAGTACATACCGACGGTAGTGTTGTACCCGCACACGCAGTGCGAGCGGTAGGGCGCGGCGCGCGGCGCGTCCTCCAGCGAGTGCGGCCCGGCGCAGTAGGCGCTGTGCGCGAGCATGCCGCGGTAGCACGACGTCGCGAACGGGCACTTGGTGCAGCGCGTTGTGCCTCTGGAATGATAGACAAACATAAATATATATGGGAGTGAAAGGAGTAGACAGTAGCTGACGAATGATAGGCCCGAGTTGAAGAACGACCCCACTTAGCGTGGGACGGTCGTCATCATCACCAGACTTGCGGGGGAGTGGATGGCTCTCACCCCTAAAATGTTCATATAGGTTTTCGAGTTTGCCACTATAAACATACTCGGCTCAGCTCGGTGGGATAGTGACTAGTGACCCTGGCTATGGTTTCAAGAGTTGTATGTTGTTCGTATAATGATAGCGAATGATAATGAATGAATTTGGATGGTTTTGCAGATTTTATAGTTGGAAATTATTTCGATAGAGATATGTTGCATTACGATTGGACTGATCACCTAAGAGTAACGTAATTTTTTTTTTTGAATAATTTATTTTGAAAGTATTGGTATTAAGAGTTGGTATATGAATGATTTATATGTAAAATATTGAGTGAATGGTAGGGCACACTCTGAAAGGTATACACGGTGTCAGATCCTTCAGTTTGAACATGGTGTAAACGAGATTTCTCTGTGTAAGCGGTTGGAGATGAATGAGATCTTAAAACTTGAGCCGTAGTATGAAAGAATTAAATATGATGATGAAGTAAATGGTACAAGGTACAGACTAGGGCATGGATCCTTTGTTTGATCATGACGTGGACGAGTTTCCCTTCGTGAAAATATTAGGAGATAGATGATCTGAAAACATGACCCTAAGTTTTATTTTGCCGAGAGAAGAAAATAGTAATGAAATGATAAATGTGATGATAAGTATAAATGAGAAGTCGACTCATAATTGTCTGTACCTATAAAGAATAGTATTTGTTAATGGGATAGGCCAACCCATTAGATAAGTAGGAAGGACCTACTATGATAATATGTACCAAGTGTGATAAGCTATAATGAGAGTTGTGTGCCCACCACCACCACCATAATATGAGGATAATGAAATTGTTTGTTAATATTATAGAAGAGAAGTAAATAAATACTGATAAAGTAGGATAAATATATGTGGAAAATTGGTAACGAAATGGTATTGTGTAATGTATAGGAAATTAATTAAATTTAAAAAGAGTAAATTTAATTTTGGCGTATTATAAATGGAACTTAAAAATTACTTGTTTAAAATTGAAAACTTAATTGTGTATAATAATTTTTTTTTCTCTGTAAATTATTTTATGTTTTAAAATTTTAAACGGACCCGTCTGCCGATCAATATTTGTTATTGTATTAAAAAAAAATGTTTATTTTAGCAGTAAGAATGAATTTGACCTTGTAAAATGTTATGTAACAAAATTTATTGTACTGTAAAAAAAAAATCTTTAATTTTTTTTTTTTCTTGTTTAAATACGGGGGAGGTGTAGTGTGCGTAGCACCTCTCCATGTCGTGTACCTATATAAGCACATGTATTGGCATATTAGTTAGTCACAATATACACATCAAGCGTGAAGTCATCTTTTATTATAATCTCCCGGTCCCATCCTTACACGAGCCCCTCCCGGGATAAACATTTACGTCACGTCACTTATTTAAATATGCATTTATAAAAATCTATGTATATTAGTCTCTGACACCCACAGTAAAAGCATTGCTTAATTTGGTGTCAGACAGCTGTACGGAGATGTTCCATTGAAAAAAAAAAACAGATAATCTCCAAAACCGTTAAAGTACATAGACCTGCAGGAATTATAAACCATTACAGTGTCAATAAGGCGTCCGACCGATTTCAGCCATGATCAGAGTAATGTCATTACAGAAAAACTCACACAAATTTTATCCGACCCCGGACTCGTACCGGGGCCTTACAGAGCGCTTGCTACCAATAGACCAACGAGGCAGTTAACAATGTCAATAGTACTCACAGGAAGTGCTGTTCGCTGTCCATGGGCGTGTCGCACTCGCGGCAGATGGCGCCGTCGGGCAGCATAAGGGTCAGCTCCTCGAACGTGTCCAGCATCGTGTGGTTGGTCGTGTCCTTCACCGGGGGACGGGCTTTGTTCTACGATGGAGAAAACATCAGGAATTCATTAGTATGTTTGCATTATACGGGTCAGTAAGGTCCATTTTTTTTAATAATAATAAATTTTAATTTCATAATCACATAAACTGACAAGTCCGGATTTGAACCTACGACCTTCACGTTTCAATCGCGTTTGTTGTTGGGCGAATATTAAAGTTGGTCGCTGAGTCAATAGATCGAACTCACTGCGCTGCTTAGATCAACGACTGGTTTTTTAATGTAAAGAGTCACAGTATCACTTGTCACTCAAAATCGAAAAACGACATCGTGTATGCAGAATTTTATTTTGCAATCTACACTAATATTATAAAGAGGAAATATTTGTATTTTTGTATGTTTGTAATGAATAAACTCAAAAACTACTGGACCGATTGCAATAATTTTTACACCATTAGAAAGCTGCATTATTCAGAAGTAACCTATGCTATATTTTATCCCGGTACGGGAAGTAGTTCCCTCGGGACGCGGGTAAAACCGCGTGAAACAGCTAGTTTGTGATAAAGTTAATGAACATGTGTACTTGAAGTGTTATACACTTCAAGTACACAGAATAGTTCGGCCTGGACTTGGAGAACACTAGAGAATGCTGAATAATAATTAATTATTAGCACTACTTTGACTTAAGCTACAAAAAATGTTACCTTAGGCTGAGTGATCAAGTGTTCTTCATTGCACAGCGGGGTTGCGTTCTCAACAGTGTTGTGATCGCGAATTTGGTGCTCCTTCATTTGTCCTATAATAAAATCATACCAGTTAGCAGTTAAATAACATGTCACGAAGAACAAGTTGGTAATCCACGTCAGGCTTTTTGTAGGACGGATAGTCGATATTTCGTCAGATTCTTATCAAAGAAAAAAAAATTTAGATATTTGACCTACTTTTTGTAGGAAGTGTGCATTGCTTCATTGCAATCAGTATGTTTCATTTGTCTCTTACAAAAAATCGCTCGCCTATTGTAATCAGTCTTGATTAAAAAGTAAACTCACCAAGATGCACAAACTTGAGTACGCATCTGTTGCACCTCACTTCCAGATCCTTATCCTGGTGCAATTTGAGATGGTCCAGGAATACGCGCACATTTGATGACAGCTCCTCGCCTTCCGCGTACACCGGTATCACCTGGGAACAGTCAACGTTCGTTATGGGTTAAGGGAAATTGAGCTCATATTTGTATAGTACAATTTACAAATATGAGGTCAATTAAGTAAAAAGTAAGGTAGTTTAATATCTACGGGATACCTATTCATTGTTCTAGTAACGAGGAACTTTCAGGATGACCTCAGTCCACCTATTGTCGAAATGCACAATAGATCTTATTGAGCCTGTAACACTTACCCTGAAGGCCTGCTTAAATATCGTTTCAAGCTCTGGCTTAAGAGCCCGGAAATATGGAAAACATGAACTGGCAGGGCATTAAGGGCGCGGGGCAGACAAAAGGAACTTAACCACCTTTGTCCGAGCTGCAAGAGACAGCGCTGGCGGCAGCGGGGCTGGTATTTGTGATGTAAAAAAGGGGATAGTTGTAGGAAGTGGTCGAGGGCGGCGCGTGCGTCTCGTGCGGAGCGGCCCAGGGGAGAGACGCCTCACCTTGAGACAGTGGGGGCAGCTCAGCAGCGCCGCGCGCGCGTGTCGGTCGCGGAAGTGGTCGAGGGCGGCGCGTGCGTCTCGTGCGGAGCGGCCCAGGGGAGAGACGCCTCACCTTGAGACAGTGGGGGCAGCTCAGCAGCGCCGCGCGCGCGTGTCGGTCGCGGAAGTGGTCGAGGGCGGCGCGTGCGTCTCGTGCGGAGCGGCCCAGGGGAGAGACGCCTCACCTTGAGACAGTGGGGGCAGCTCAGCAGCGCCGCGCGCGCGTGTCGGTCGCGGAAGTGGTCGAGGGCGGCGCGTGCGTCTCGTGCGGAGCGGCCCAGGGGAGAGACGCCTCACCTTGAGACAGTGGGGGCAGCTCAGCAGCGCCGCGCGCGCGTGTCGGTCGCGGAAGTGGTCGAGGGCGGCGCGTGCGTCTCGTGCGGAGCGGCCCAGGGGAGAGACGCCTCACCTTGAGACAGTGGGGGCAGCTCAGCAGCGCCGCGCGCGCGTGTCGGTCGCGGAAGTGGTCGAGGGCGGCGCGTGCGTCTCGTGCGGAGCGGCCCAGGGGAGAGACGCCTCACCTTGAGACAGTGGGGGCAGCTCAGCAGCGCCGCGCGCGTGTCGGTCGCGGAAGTGGTCGAGGGCGGCGCGTGCGTCTCGTGCGGAGCGGCCCAGGGGAGAGACGCCTCACCTTGAGACAGTGGGGGCAGCTCAGCAGCGCCGCGCGCGCGTTGCGGGCGCGGAAGTGGTCGAGGGCGGCGCGTGCGTCTCGTGCGGAGCGGCCCAGGGGAGAGACGCCTCACCTTGAGACAGTGGGGGCAGCTCAGCAGCGCCGCGCGCGCGTGTCGGTCGCGGAAGTGGTCGAGGGCGGCGCGTGCGTCTCGTGCGGAGCGGCCCAGGGGAGAGACGCCTCACCTTGAGACAGTGGGGGCAGCTCAGCAGCGCCGCGCGCGCGTGTCGGTCGCGGAAGTGGTCGAGGGCGGCGCGTGCGTCTCGTGCGGAGCGGCCCAGGGGAGAGACGCCTCACCTTGAGACAGTGGGGGCAGCTCAGCAGCGCCGCGCGCGCGTGTCGGTCGCGGAAGTGGTCGAGGGCGGCGCGTGCGTCTCGTGCGGAGCGGCCCAGGGGAGAGACGCCTCACCTTGAGACAGTGGGGGCAGCTCAGCAGCGCCGCGCGCGCGTGTCGGTCGCGGAAGTGGTCGAGGGCGGCGCGTGCGTCTCGTGCGGAGCGGCCCAGGGGAGAGACGCCTCACCTTGAGACAGTGGGGGCAGCTCAGCAGCGCCGCGCGCGCGTGTCGGTCGCGGAAGTGGTCGAGGGCGGCGCGTGCGTCTCGTGCGGAGCGGCCCAGGGGAGAGACGCCTCACCTTGAGACAGTGGGGGCAGCTCAGCAGCGCCGCGCGCGCGTGTCGGTCGCGGAAGTGGTCGAGGGCGGCGCGTGCGTCTCGTGCGGAGCGGCCCAGGGGAGAGACGCCTCACCTTGAGACAGTGGGGGCAGCTCAGCAGCGCCGCGCGCGCGTGTCGGTCGCGGAAGTGGTCGAGGGCGGCGCGTGCGTCTCGTGCGGAGCGGCCCAGGGAGAGACGCCTCACCTTGAGACAGTGGGGGCAGCTCAGCAGCGCCGCGCGCGCGTGTCGGTCGCGGAAGTGGTCGAGGGCGGCGCGTGCGTCTCGTGCGGAGCGGCCCAGGGGAGAGACGCCTCACCTTGAGACAGTGGGGGCAGCTCAGCAGCGCCGCGCGCGCGTGTCGGTCGCGGAAGTGGTCGAGGGCGGCGCGTGCGTCTCGTGCGGAGCGGCCCAGGGGAGAGACGCCTCACCTTGAGACAGTGGGGGCAGCTCAGCAGCGCCGCGCGCGCGTGTCGGTCGCGGAAGTGGTCGAGGGCGGCGCGTGCGTCTCGTGCGGAGCGGCCCAGGGGAGAGACGCCTCACCTTGAGACAGTGGGGGCAGCTCAGCAGCGCCGCGCGCGCGTGTCGGTCGCGGAAGTGGTCGAGGGCGGCGCGTGCGTCTCGTGCGGAGCGGCCCAGGGGAGAGACGCCTCACCTTGAGACAGTGGGGGCAGCTCAGCAGCGCCGCGCGCGCGTGTCGGTCGCGGAAGTGGTCGAGGGCGGCGCGTGCGTCTCGTGCGGAGCGGCCCAGGGGAGAGACGCCTCACCTTGAGACAGTGGGGGCAGCTCAGCAGCGCCGCGCGCGTGTCGGTCGCGGAAGTGGTCGAGGGCGGCGCGTGCGTCTCGTGCGGAGCGGCCCAGGGGAGAGACGCCTCACCTTGAGACAGTGGGGGCAGCTCAGCAGCGCCGCGCGCGCGTGTCGGTCGCGGAAGTGGTCGAGGGCGGCGCGGTGCGCGGAGGCGCGGTACCCGCACGCGCCGCAGCGGTACGGCGCCTCCAGCGGCACGTGCGTCTTCTGCATGTGCGCTGCAAGCGTGAGCACGGCTGCGAAGCGGACCTGGGGATATAAACAATTTGGTTACGTCTTGGTTTATATAGATGAGCTACAAGCTCATCTATATATGCTAATAAGGGTGCTAACAGATGAGCGACCGCTCGAACGCAAACTTCGCGACTGTAGTAAGCGGTTGTCAGCCGCGGTCGGCGGCAGTCGCAGAATCAAAGGATTAACTACACTATCGGCTGGTTGCTGGCGGATCGTCCATCAAGACGGATATATCGACAAATTTTTGTTATCATCAGACACATCAATTTAAACATTGTTTAACAAAGAGCTTTTTTTTAAACACACATATAAAAAAGGAATTTGGTAATAAACACAGTAATTGTGCGACGTAGATGGTGTCATCACTCACCTCGCATATAAGGCACGCGTACGTGAACAGGTCGGGCGACTTAGTGTCGACGGGGTGCGCCTGGCTGAGATGGGCGGCGAGCGCGTCGCGGGAGGCGGGCCGCGCCGTGCAGTAGGAACATAACGGCGCTTCGGCCGCAGCCCCGACGCTCGCGTGAGTGTATAGTTGATGCATGAGGATGATATTGACCCAGTCGTCACGCCTATAGGTACTTCATGGTCACTCACCTCACATATAAGGCACGCGTACGTGAACAGGTCGGGCGACTTAGTGTCGACGGGGTGCGCCTGGCTAAGGTGTGCGGCGCCGCGCGGTACGAGCATAAGGGCGCTTCGGCCGCAGCCCCGACGCTCGCGTGAGTGTATAAGTGATGCATGAAGATGATATCGACCGCAGTCATCACGCCTATAGGTACTTCATGGTGTCACTCACCTCACATATAAGGCACGCGTACGTAAACAGGTCCGGCGACTTAGTGTCGACGGGGTGCGCCTGGCTGAGATGGGCGGCGAGCGCGGTACGAGCATAACGGCGCTTCGGCCGCGGCCCCGACGCTCGCGTGAGTATATAGGTGATGCAAAAGGATGATATTGACCGCAGTCATCACGCCTATAGGTACTTCATGGTCACTCACCTCACATATAAGGCACGCGTACGTGAACAGGTCGGGCGACTTAGTGTCGACGGGGTGCGCCTGGCTGAGATGGGCGGCGAGCGCCTCGCGCGAGGCGGGCCGCGCCGTGCAGTACGAGCACAAGGGCGCGTCGGCCTCCGCCCCGACGCTTGCGTGAGTGTATAGGTGATGCATGAGAGTGATGTTGTCGTTGAACTCTACGTTGCATTCCGGACACTGAAGGGAGAGAGAACAAAAATATTAATATTTCAGTTACTTAAGATTTTAGACTTTCGCGCTCCATTACACTAAATATTTGTCTTTATGGGTGCGAGTGCGAGTGCGCTTAAGAGTGCGCGGGCGAGCGAACTGCTCGCGACCACGATTGGTGTAACCCAGTCGAAACGTCGGGCAGTAAGTAGCTATGTAATTTGCTACTCCTATTAACGCGTGTAGACCCATAAAGACAAATATTTAGTATTTCAGTTACTTAGCTATGCATAGTGTTACAATGTTATGGAATCTACTTTTAAGCAAATATTTGCTTGTGTTAGGAGAGACCACTCTCTTTATCGATACAGATGGGTAAACAAGTAAGGACATGTTAGAAAAACTTAATTAATATTTCGTTGTGTGCGTATGAGTGTATACGTGCGTGAGAACTATACAACTAAATAAAATTAAAGTGTCTGTTTGTAATATTAAAATAACGACTTTTTACTAAATGGATATGAATCTATATCCAGTACCAATAACAAAAACAAGATTAAAAGTGTCTGTCTGTTTATTCTCGCAAATCTCTGTATCAGCTGGAGCAATTTTGACGAGACTTTCACTAATAAATAGCTAATTTATAAGTTACAATATAGCCTATTTTAATAAGTCATTGCAGCCAAAACCATTCCATGCGACCGAAGTCGTGGGTTGACGCTAGTTTAGAGCTAAAAGTCACGCTTATTACGAAATGCCACGTTTCTTGACATCAGATAGACGATGATGAACCTTATGAAATAAACTTGAATTCTAACTTTGTTGAATAGTCTGACATTTATAAAAAAAACAAGAAGAGAAATGTTTGTTCATTGACCTCTTCTATTTTACATTTAATTCCAAAATTAACAAAATCTCACCTCAACAGCGATAGCCATCTTCTTAACCTCCTTCGTGCCCTCGAGCTGGCCGAAGTAATACTTCTCCATAGACACAGTCTCCTCCGGCTTGATTTCCTTTTTGATCGCTTTGAGGGGCACATCGTCGAGATCGTCGTCGACGTACGTCTTCGGCTGCTTGCGGCGGCGGCCGGAACCCTCGCCATCTTTGTCTTTGTCTTTGCTCTTTTCTTTCTCTTTTGTCTTGTCCATCTCTTGCTTGATTTTGGCTTTCCGGAGCGCCAGGGGCATCTGGAATGAGAAATGGTACGGTAATTAATATAGGGACGTGATGGATTTCTGCTAATGGTTCAGTCAGTACCTGAAAAACTACAGTAATTATTTCTGATAAGTATTATTATTTCTGATGAGTAATTATTTTGTTATGTAATAAAAATTTTATAGTATTAAGGAACTTAAATTCAATCTTTTGGCTGTGAATTAATGTTTTCTGATATCGTCAATACTGATTGATGTGGGTTGGATGTCAAATAAAAGCTAATATTCATTCGGTGAAGGTCAATAAGAGCTTTGGTTGGACTGATGATGTACCATGAAGACATAAACTTATGGAAATTTACCAATGTCATTGGATTTAAACTAAAATGCAATTTGAACTGCAGAACAACATTTACTACAATAGCCTGATGATCTGTAATATAGAGATCTGGTATAGGCATCAGTCCCACACAAAAAAAAAAATAATGAGCTACGCTTGTCGTATCTTTATTGTGTTGAGAAATCAATCGTAGGAGACGCAAAAAACTGATATGATGATGGCTTGGAGTAGCCTCGTTGACCGGGCTCGCGGGGGAGCGTATGGCTCTCACCTTTTGCTCCATACAAATTTTGAAGTGTCGTTTTGTGGTTGTGTAGGTATGCCTCATTTGGGGAGAGTACGTTATCGCATAGGAACACGGATTTATAATAAAATGACAATATAATAAGCATAAGTGTCACCTCCTCATCATCATCGTCGTCCTGGTATGTGGCGGGCTCCTTGCGCTTCTTGCGCTTGGGCGGGGGCGGCGGCTCGGGCTCCTTGCGCTTGCGGCCGCGCTTGCGCGGGGGCTCCGGCGAGGGCTCCTTCTCGCGGTCCTTCTTCTGTGAACCATTCGTATTATCAGTAAGGGCCCTAGCTATGTAGTACACAAGTAAAATCACAGTTCCCTGACTAGAAGTTTTGTGAATTCAACATAATCGAAAAGAGATCTGCTTGACTGTGCATCTGCTAAATTCACAACTACGAGCCAAGTATTTCTTATTAAAAAAAAACTCTCGGTCTTTACATTCTTCAAAAAAAAATAGTATGACCAATAAAAAAAATTGGTCTAAATAAATGTAGGTCAGCAAAAATTTCTTAGTCTATTTGAAACTGAACAAAAAAAGACATACCTTCGGATACCTCCAGCCCTTGAAAGGATTGGACACAATCTTGTTGAGTCGTACTGTGATCGCATCCTTCGATTCCAATTTAGTTTGCTCAGAAATGTGCAACACTATGTTGTCGAATGCTTGCCCGGGAGATATTCCATACCTAACATAACAAACATAAATATTGAAATGGATATGAGATAACAGTATTGTTTTTACAAATAACAGCTTCAGTAATGATCTAGGACTAAGTATCAACTAAATGTTGCCTATTTATCCGGCTAGAAGGACCAGATGCAACAACTAAAAAACCTGCATCTTATTCAGTCCCCTTATTTAAGAGTCACAGTGCACTTACGCATAGCAGTAATACTTAAACCTAGAAAGAATAAAAACATAACATAATCAAACTCACTTCTCTCTCCATACCAGCTCATCCAGGAACTGCTGTATAATCTGCCTGGACAGCAGCGACAGCGTGTTCTGGAACATTCTCGGCACGATCCTCCTGAGATACTCCATGATGTTCGCGTTGCTATTCCTCGACGGCTGGTCCGAGTGGGAGGACGACTGGTGGACGTTCTTGAAGCCCATGGACACCAGGGTCCCTTTGTCCACCGTCAGGTCGGTCAGGATCACGGACGCGGGGTTCACCCAACCGGTGAGGGGTTCTAGAATCTTCTGGAAGCGCTTCTTGTAGTTCTTCTCGTGTTCCGCTAACGGTTCCACGGCTCGGAGGCGTATCTGAGGATGAAAATAAAAATTATATCTCCAAGTCCTATCAAGTTTGGAGTCTAGCAGGTAGCAGAAGCCTCCATCCTTCTATTAGAAGGCTCAGGCGTCAGGCGATTGACGCCACATGTTGTGTACGGTCAAAAGGTTTGATCTCTCATGGGTCTGACGGATAGCTGTTTCACCAAACTATGAATGATGGAACAAAGAGCGCACTTATGTTTGTGTAACCACTTATACACTTTATGTCCTGCGCAGTTACTTGATCTACATGGGGATATTCATGGCTGGAATTGGCCACCGAATACGGAGACTAATTTCTTAGGGGTGAGAGCCATCCGCTCCCCGCAAGTCCGATGATGATGACGAGGCTACTCCAAGCCATCATCGTAAGTCAGTTAGGAAATAAAAAGGAGACTGATTTCTATTGATATTGGCCGCCATGTCTGAAATCGATGGGACATCTTAAGCTAGACATACCAGCTTCTCCTGCGGGTCCAGCACTCCCAGCACTTCGACCTTGACCTGTCGCTGCGTGCCGTCGTGGCTGGTGGTGCCGAGGGATATGACTCCTACTTCCACCTTCTTGCCGGCGCCACCCAGCAGGCTTAGGTGCTCGTGGATAGCAGACGTGCAGACCGCGCGCAGCCATGTGAATAAGCCTTTCACATATAGGTTGTCCACCTGTCGGAAACATGTAAGTTATTTCATTGTGTTACCGCGAGCGATTGTATAAGACCTAATTAGTTTTGCAGCAGAATAGTATTCAACTTCAGTAAAAATACAAAGCATTATTCATATTTGTAAAGCGAAAATCTAATCTCTCACTCAATAACCTGTGACATTCATAAAATCTGGCCTAAATTACTGCTTGTGTTTTTGCCTAAATTGTACTTCATGACAGAATTATTTCTAGCTTACGACAAAACAGTCACAACAAAAATTAAAACGATTTATTTACGCATAATGTTTCTACATAAAAACAAAAATACACGAAATTTACCTTAACCCACTGCACTACATTCTGCACGTTGGTCTGGCAGGCCCAGTGGTATATCAGCTTGAGGAGTACGCTGGGCGGGAACGTGGCGCCCTCGAATATGGATCGCGAGAACACAGAGACGAACCGGGTCGGACAACACTCCGATATCCACACGTAGCCGCCCGAGTAAGGGAACTTCGTGACGTCTGAGTACATGCCTGTAAAAGAGGTATAATTATTAGGTTGGTGATGACTTGGGTACTTAAATGGACACACTGTTATTTAGACTTTGGATCCTGTGAGCTGTTTCTATTTATATACAAACTAGTAGCCGCCCGCGACTTTGTCCGCGTATTAATGGGTTTTAGTAGCAATGATGTATTAAAATAAAGTTCAAAGTTAAAAGTTCTCCCATACTATTTTGAATATGTGTCCCCCCCAATGACCGCCATAGGGGCTGAATTTAAAAAATAATAATTGCGTTGGTGTCTCTCCGGAGTGCCAGCTACCTCCATACCAAGTTTTATAACAATCGACAAACACTTGAAAATTCTCCCATACTAATTTTCACCCCCCCTGAACCACATGGGGGTTGAATTAAAAAAAAAAAAGTAGCCTATATGTTATTCCAGAGTGCCAGCTACCATCATACCAAATTTCATGAAAATCGGTTCAGACGTTTGAGCGTGAAAGAGTAACAAACATACATCCATACATCCATACTTACAAACTTTCACGTTTATAATATTAGTAAGGATGTGTCTCTAAACAGTTGAAACTCGGGCAGTAAGTAGCTATGTATTTGCTACTCCTTTCATCACTAGTAGACCCATAATATTTGGTTTACAGTATACACAAAAACTGTTATGATGGTGTATCAAAACGCATATTACTACTAGCACCATCAGTGTATCTGTCAAATTCTTTTGGAATAAATAGTCTGTTGCAAATTATAAGTGTCTTTCAATAAAAACTTATGAACACCCACATTTATTCATTGGATAAACAATTTTATTAAAATTAGGAAATGGAAAACAACAAGAGACAATGAATTTCCTATGTAATGGCAACCACAACTCAAAGCATAGACCTATAAAAGCTAAACCTTTGATATAGCGTGCTTGTCAGAGGCAGTATCCTATTACTAGTCAAACATATCCTAAATACATAGAGGGGAATCTTACCCAGTTTGAGCTTGTTGGTGGGGTGCACAGCGCACCATTGTTCAGACCGCACCAGTCCTTGCTGGATGAGCCACTCGGTGAACTTCATCGGTGTGTGCATCAGCACTGACTTCACCTTGCTGTCGAGGGCGGAGCGGTCCGAGGGCGGCGGCGCCTCCTTGGAGCGCAGGTATGGGCGCGCCACCACCACCAGGGATGGGAAGGTCTTGCCTGGAAGGTATGATATGGTTGTTGTAGTAACAATTATGTATTTCATCTGAAGGATTCATTTCATTTTTGACATTCTTTTTTTAAGGTAAAGGGAGGAAGACACACTCCGAAGACTCCTGGGGTTATGGGTGAGAGCTATTCCCTCCCCTGAAAGTCTGGTGATGATGTCGAGGCTACTCATCATACGTCAGGGCATAAAGAGCAGACATGATTGTAAATGAAAAACATATCTTTATCATATTGTATGTTAAATAAATCAAATGGGACAAACATAAATAATAGAGCCTTGTTATTTCTCACCTTGTAACTTGTTGAAAGAAACTTCACGGGAATCAGCGACATTCTTCACACTCTCCTCCTTGGTCAGATCAACAATTGCAGTTGTCTTAGTAGTGTTGCCAGTCAGCAAGCCACCAATAGCAGTTGATTCAGAGGGTCGCACATTGGTCACTACACTGTGCACATCTGTGCAAAAAAATAGTTGATAAAATAAATATAAGATTCTCATTGTTATACTATGAATGTTATGATGAACTATGCAAAATACGTGCTTTGAGAGTTGCAGAAACCGACTGGCATGAAAAAAAGACTCAAATAATACAGGCACACAATAGGAAAGTAGGAAACATTTTTAGACTTTAACTTTCCATTACACTACACACAGTCCGGTCCCATGGGTCTACAAGCAATGAACCCATTTATAAAAGCTTTTTCTACAAAAGCCTCCAACTGACCCAATGCCTATGTCCACATTGGGAACCGCCCAACGACGCCCTGAGCCGAGGTTTATCCCCGTTAGGGGGCACCCTCAGGCAAACATTGTTTAAATTTATTTAGGGGTGAGAGCCATCCGCTCCCCCGCAGGTCTGGTGATGATGACCAGGCTACTCCAAGCCATCATTGTAAGTAAGTTAGGGAAAAAAAGCCACAAACTGTGCTACTAAACTGTATGTAGGAGCCATAAGATACTGTTCATAATTGAATTTACATTAGGTATTTGTAGTATACTCACTGGATGGTGCCAAAGTCTTATCCTTTGTCTTAGTGTCCTTATCTTTATCCTTTTCCTTGTCTTTTTCTTTGTTCTTTTCCTTGTCCTTCTTCTTCTTTTTGTGGCGCAGTTCAGGAGATTTGGCCCTGTCTGGGGATGGAGAGTAGTCTCTATCTTCATCAATAATAGTACTTGCTGCTCGGTTTCTCTTTGGACGACCTGAAAATGAAGTGAATGTAATTAGGTATTTGAAAAATATGTATCTTAATCTTCATTTTTTTAATTACCATTTTCCAACAAACTTTAGCAAAAATAAAATCATTTATAAAGATATTTGCTGATATGTAAAAGTTTCTTACCTCTCTTATTTGGTTTCTCCTTGGATATGGAGAGAGAGCGAGATCTAGACCTAATGATGTCAGCACTCTGTCTTTCTAAATCTTTTAGGACTGGTTGTCTGAAATGATTGAATAAATAAACATATGTTATGGGCACTTTGTAATATATAATTGAAAACTGATAATTGAGACCCATCTGGTACTAAGAATATGAATGATGAGTTTAGACTTTACTCACTTGCCAAGTAACTGATAGGCTGTGAATTGGTCACCATTGTACACAATTTGACCACCAGTATCCTTGACCATTTCGTCCAGTTTGGTTTGAATGCTCTTGTACTCATCGTCGGCGTTCTTATAAGCCTGCAACTGGACCTCTGATAGTTCTTCCTCCCAACACTCAAGCTCCAACGTAGGGACATCGGGCCCGAAGTACGAACGCTTGTAGAGGTCAGCCTCGATGATCTCCGCTTGAGGAGGCACCACCGGCACCTCTTGCTGAAAAATACCAAGTATTGATGAAGCCGAATTCAGATGTAAACAAACCTGATTTCGTATAATTCAAACGAAACAAACCTCGGTATCCGATTTTAATTTTTTCAATTTCATGATTAGGGCTTTGACGCTTAAATCATCACAAAATTATATCCACATTATCCACCAAGGCTTTATTGGAAATCAAAAAAGCATCAATAGAAAACTGACCCACGCTCAGTCAAAGGCGGTCGCCATTTACAATTCATAGACAACCTGTCAAAATGTCAACCAGGCCAAGCTGTCATTTATTAAAAAGGAGTCTATCCACTAGACATTTTGCAAGACCGGTATTTTTTTATCATACAAAAAATATCTTGTGGTCCAATTCATACAAAAGTTTACCTTGACCTAAAATTTCTTGAGTAAGAAGCAAGTTAAATAGTAAAGTTTAACTTATTGAAATGTTAAAATAAACTAAAAATATTAAAAACCGGCAACCAAAAACCGGTAGTCATTCATAATGTGGGAGATTCTTTTGGCTGTGGTAATGTGAAATGATCGTGACAAACACTAACAAAAAAAAAACAAAAATGACAGTCGACAAATAATAATTTTTGTGATGAAATTAATTTACGTTGTTTGTACGATTTCGGGTGAAAAAATTGAATCATAACAATGGAGGCAGTGCCAAAATTACCACTGTTAAGTTTCGAACTGAAAGTGAGTCCTGAGAACACACACTTTGGACCAAAGCTTAAACAGGTAAGTAGGTCTTCCTAATCTTTCTAGATAATGCACAATTGGGTATTTCTTTGTGTTTATTCTATCTGTTTTTGTGTAGTACATAGCGGAAGCGTACAGAGAAGATCCAGAAAGCTACAGCAATGAGATCCATCAGCTTGAGGGTCTGCGGTCGGCCGCTGTGCGACCTAGTATGGACTCTGCTGGACTAAGCGCCTTGATCAGATATTTTTGCCAATTACGAGCCTTGCAAAGTCGATTTCCAATGTCGAAAGGTCAGCCTGTGGCATGTTCTTTCGCCTGGTGAGTAGTTAATCCTATTAGCTTTGTTTGTTATTGATTTACATGGTGTAATATGGCTTTAGTAAATATTATACATTCTAATAAATTTTCCTTAACCATTTAGGAAAGACCTGTATGCAAACATGAGCAGCTCTTTAGCAGATATTCGTTTTGAGATGGCATGCATTTTGTACAATATTGGAGCTCTGTATACACAAATGGCATCATCTGAGCCTCGAACATCAGCCGACAGTCTGAAAGCAGCTTGCACTAAGTACCAGAATGCAGCTTGGGCATTCTCTTTCCTGAGAGAACAGTACACACAGCCATCCGGAGTTGATGTCTCATCAGAGATTATGAGATTGTTGCAGGAAATATGTTTCGCTCAGGCCCAAGAATGCATTCTTGATAAAAGTATACAAGATGCAAAGAAACCAAGTGTAGTAGGTATGTGTGATTAATGATGAAATAGGTACCACAAATTAGCTACTAATTCTTGTCCAGTAAATCTATTACAGAAGAGTCTATATTGTTTTTGTTGTAAAAAAAGTAATTTTTGTAATGCTAGTTATGATCATTGTTGCACTAAGATTTCCTTATACATTCCATGCTAAAGTATGTCTGTAATAATGGTTTGCTCTAATTACAACTGCTCTTGAATATTCTGTGGGTTATTGAGTAGCTATTTACACTTATTTTATGTACAGAATACCTTAATAAATGTGTTTAATTTCTATGTTTGTTTAATAGGTGCTGTAGCTGTGCAGGTATTGCTATTTTATAAAAACTCCCTGGCCTTGCTTGGCCCATCCACTGGAACAGACAACATTCATGAAATCATTGGGACAAAGCTATACAACTACTGGCACAGATTTTTATCTTTCAAAGTGGGATATATTGGATGCATTGTATGTTTATATCAAGGTAATCAATGTTATTTGTTATCTATCAATATATGATTTTAGACTTTCGCGTTCCATTACACTAAAATATGTCTTTATGGGTCTACACGCGATATTAGGAGTAGCAAATTACATAGCTACTTACTGCCCGACATTTCGACTGGGTTACACCAATCGTGGTCGCGAGCGAACTCCAATATATCTATCAATATGGCAAGTTACACTGTAAAAATAAAATTATTTATTACTGAGTTTTTAATGGTTCATGAAAATTAGCTAATCAAATCAAATCAAATCAAATCAAATTTATTGCACTTTATCACATTACATAATAAGATCTAATAGCTAAGATTTATTTAGATAATTATATATTAGATTTAGATAATTTGCCTGAACTTAATGTTGTATCATTACTATATTCCACTTATTTATTTTTAAATTTCAGGTATGAATGCTGAAGAACAACAAAAGATGGGTGAGAGAGTTGCCTATTATCAGCAAGCAGCTGATAAACTGTCTGATGCCAGAAAACTGGCCAAGTACATTGAACCCACACAGATAACACAAGAGGCCTTGACCTTCACAAATGATGTGGTTGAAGGGAAGAAAAAGGCAGCCAAGAATGAAAATGAGTTCATTTACCATGAGGAGGTTCCTGATAAGGATTTGTTGATGGATTTAAAGCCTGTTTGTTTGGTCAAAGCCTTACCCATCAACCTGAATGATCCTGAAGTGAGTAATTGTTTCTTTGACAAACATATTTTTTCATTAAATCATAGGTGTTTTAAACCCAACCCTTTCTTAGGGCTCTAACTAACTAATTCAGACAATTTAACAATAATATATTGCCTAATTGCATCACTTGTCTTTCCATACCTAGAATAATAAAGAGTAGAAGAATGTTCAACAAAAAAAAGGAAATTTTGATAAATCTTTATAATTTTGATTCATTATTAAATTGATTAAATGCTAAAAGTTTTTATTAGTCTTAAGATACATCTCAGTCGCCAAACATTGTTTTTTAGTTTCATACAAATAACAGAGTTCTACCATAGGATTTGAACTGACACATTTAGTGTGCAATCAAATTATCCGCAAAGTGCCATGCGATTGCTATGCTGCAGTCAGAGCCATCCGCTCCCCCGGAAGTCTGGTGATGATGTTGAGGCTAGTCCAAGCCATTGTTGTATGTCAGTTAGGAAAAAAAAGCTACGCTGCAGTCGCGCAGCTAATTTGATGCGCCCTTGTGCTCATATTTGTGCTTTGATAGAAAACATTGTTGTACATCACAGATATCCGGGCCGGACATATTCGCCCGCCTAGTACCGATGGTGGCGCATGAGGCCGCGTCTCTCTACTCAGAGGAGAAGGCTAAGCTGCTCCGGCACGTGGTCGGGCAAGTGGAGGCCAAGGACACCGAGCTGACGGAGTTCATGTCCTCCCTCCAGTTGGATCAGCTGGATGTGCTGGAGGCTGATCAGAAGTGAGGGTTATTTGCTTATTTAGTTTTAAACTAGTGGTCCCGGCGAATTTCATACCGCCAATACTATAAACCTTCCCTGGACTATCACGAACATTTTAAAACCAAAATTACCTAAATCGGTCCGGGCGTTCTCGAGTTTTAGTCAGACTAACGAACAGCAATTCATTTTTATTTATAAGATGAGGAGTGGTAACAGTTAAAGTTAGTCACTTACATTTATTTGGTTCGAATCGGGGAATACTAACAGTGTCAATATGATGATCACAAATGAAAGTAATGCTTAGCAATCAAAGGTTAAACGTTTTGTATTCACACCACCCCTAAAAGTACAAGTAATATTTTTAATAATGTAAAATTGTTTATTGCATGTCACATTACACTATTGAAAACTATCATGTTCAATCGGAATAAATAATAAATCAAGCTTCAGAAAGGTGCATACTTTTCAAAACTATAGACTAAATTGAAGAAAAATTGAGATCATATGTATTTGAAAATACTGTTGTTATCATGTTTTGGGACTATTGTTAGTGTCTGTTCTTCATTCCTAATTCAATTTAAATAATGATGTATAGTGAATGAATAAGACAACGAATTGTTCATTAACTGAATAACACAACATACAATCACAACAAACTAAACAAGGCCTGACTGATAACAAAAAGTCACTTATCAGATATTGTATGACTCAGATTTTGTAGAAAGAATACCTTCGAATGGTCTTGACATACTGTTTACTTTTTGCGTCTTGTTTTCTCGAATGTTGATATAACAAGATGATTTATTATACAATGCGTTTTTTACAGGATACCCCAAGAGATAGTTGATAGATGTGCAGCAATGAATGCTAAAACTGAGGTGATACAAACACTGGTGGATTCCATGAACAATCTGGCTGAAATTATCAGCGATGTGGAACACACCTTGGCTGAAATAAAAAGCCTTATCCAGGTGTGTTAATCTATTTTGGTATATTTGTGTAATCCACTGTAGTTTCCGTTCACGATTATTCGACGCTTTAATGGTAAAGGAAAACATCGTGAGGTAACCTGCACACCATCGAAGAAATTCTTAGGTTGTGTAGTCAACCAACCCGAACTTGGACTGTGTGGTTGACTAAGGCCTTATCGCCTTAGTTTAGGGTAGGCCCGTGCCCTAGCAATGGGACGTATATGGGCTGATGATGATAATTATGTGGTTTTCAGATATTTCAAGCAACTTACTATGATTACACTAAATATTAGTCTTTATGGGTCTACACGCGTTATTAGGAGTAGCAAATTACATAGCGAACTCAGTTCGCTAGCGACCACAATTGGTGTAACCCAGTCGAAACGTCGGGCAGTAAGTAGCTATGTAATTTGCTACTCCTAAAAACGTGTGTAGACCCATAAAGACTAATATTTAGTGTAATGGAACGCGAAAGTCTAAAATCTTACTATGATTAGATCAATGAATGTATTGTTTATACATATTTGCAGGAAGAAACAATGAAAGAGAAAGACTTCCAAAAGGTGATGGGCCCCCGCCCACCGTCCATAGTCCAAACGGAGCTGTCCCGCGAGTTCCACAAGTACCAAGAGGCTCACTCGCGCACCAGCGAGAGCAACCAAGTGCTGCATAAAGCGATGACGCTTCACATCGCCAACCTTCGGTTGCTGGCGCAGCCTCTAGACGTGCTGCAGGTCAAGATACCCAGCATCGACAACATCGGTGAGTTTCACAGCTTTTTTTTCTTCTAACTGTCATACAATTCGACTGAGGACTGAATTCTACAATTTGACTGGCTCGGTGGAACAGTGATATATGGAATAGTGATAGTGACCCTGGCTGGCGGTTCCAAGAGTCGTGCGTTCGATTTCCCACTCGGGACAAATATTTGTGCGATGAACTTCGGTGTTTGCTCCGTGTCTGGGTGTGATTATGTATTTATAAATATGTATGTATATCAGTCTCTGACGTCCATAGTAAAAGCTCTGTTTAGTTTGGGGTCAGATGACCGTGTGTGGAAATGTCCCAGAGAGAGAGAGAAACAGAGAGTGTGATGTAATGATGGCTTGGAGTAACCTCGTCATCTTCACCGCACGTGCGGGGGAGTGGATGGCTCTCGCCCCTAGGTGAGTGCAGTGCAGACGGAGTTGTGCCTACCTTGGCCTATATTGTCAAAGACAAGTTAAGAATCTGAAAAAAAAAATGTTTGCTGTCCACAGAGGGTCTAGACCGGACTACAATGTCCGAGATGCGTCGAGTAGTGGGCAAAGCGCGCGAGATGCAGACGCAGCGGGACGCGCTTGTAGCTCGGTTACGGGAAGCCGTCGCCGCCGATGACGTCACCGGCAAGCTGCTCGCGCGCAGCAACGAGCCCGCGAGCGAGATATTCAAGCAGGAGCTGGAGAAGCACACGCCCCAGGTACCCACTGTGGTACCAAGTACCCAGTTCTACGGCTAATACGGCCAGCCCACCTCCACTTCAGCATGCTAATACGATGAGCTATGTCGTTGACTTGAGTTCGCCGGATCACCTCATTTCTGATTCGATCCCGCCATGACGCACATTCATAATGTTGCAGGTGAAGATAATAGAGCAGAACCTAGCAGCGCAGGAGAACATAATCAACAAGCTGACGGCGCTGTACGCCGCGTACGGTGACTCGCGGCGAATGCTCGCCGACGTGCTGCGCAAGCGCGACGGACTTGTCAACGGTGAGGATGTTAAACTGACGCCCCGCCCATAAGAGGGCGTGGCCATAGACTTGCTTGACATGTATTCAACGATACCTGAATCAGAGCCTTGAAAGAGATGACCTATTCTAAAAAGAAAGATCCTAGTCAATATTTTTCTACATCATCTCTTGGTATTATACAAGTTTCTTGCCCACAGCGCTAATAACCTCGTACGACACGTACGAGGAGTTGCTCGGCAAGTCGCAGAAAGGCCAGGAGTTCTACAAAAAGCTGTCGCATAACGCGGGCATGCTGCTGACGCGGCTGCGCGGCACGTGCCAGGTGCACGAGGAGGAGCGCGCGCAACTACTCACCAACCACAGCGCCAAAGGTATAGAACTAAACAATATTATGATTGGTCCGCCATCTTGGGTAGGCCGCCATGTTGGATTTAAAGGGCTAGGAGTTCTACAAGAAGCTGTCGCACAAAGCGGGCATGCTGCTGACGCGGCTGCGCGGCACGTGTCAGGTGCACGAGGAGGAGCGCGCGCAGCTACTAACCAACCACAGCGCCAAAGGTATAGAACTAAACAATATTATGATTGGTCCGCCATCTTGGGTAGGCCGCCATGTTGGATTTAAAGGGCTAGGAGTTCTACAAGAAGCTGTCGCACAAAGCGGGCATGCTGCTGACGCGGCTGCGCGGCACGTGCCAGGTGCACGAGGAGGAGCGCGCGCAGTTACTCACTAACCACAGCGCTAAAGGTATAATGTTATGATTGGTCCGCCATCTTGGATATGCCGCTATGTCATATATCCGGAGGTCTCTGGATAGGACTGGCGAAGGACCGAAGTGCATGGCGTTCTACGGAGGAGGCCAGGGTATAGCCCTGCAGAGGGCTATAATAAAAGGCTGATGATGATGATATAGCTGACCATAATAATCGGTCCGCCATCTTGAGTAAGCCGCCATGTTGGATATGGAATGATGTCACACCGTTAACTTATGCGTTGTCATCAAAATGTGTACAAAAAGTCATGTAAGATCTCATATGCTTTAAAATTTAGTAAACATTATTATCCCCTGCGTTCTTCCGTACTGACGTTAATTGCAAGTTAAATAAAAGATTGTAATAAACAATAAGTTTTGAATGATTATTCAGTCTTTATATAGGCATTAAAAAAGCTGTTGAAGGTTAAGCATTCGCCACATAATGAACTATTTAGCTGTTTCTGTTTGCGTGGAGATGTAATGTTGCTGACATAAAAAAAACTAGTGTGAAACACAAGTTGAGCAATGATATTTATAAAGTTTTATTTTTTTATAGCGGCTGCTTCCACTGCAGCTTCGGTGCCTAAATCAGCCCCAACTCTCGATTCGGTCCCGCCGCCCTCTGGCGGGGGCACACGGAAACTGAAGGACTACTTGCCGTATATGAAGAATAGGACTGCGGCTAGGAGTGTGACGCCACAGGGTTAGTTTCTATTGCTTTTATATGTTTAAAACTATATTCTAGAGTTTTAGCTGTCCGCCCGAGTATAATGCATAGTTTCCGCGTATTTTATTAATCATTACCTATCACATTAATGTGACGAATATTAATAACAAAAAATACAATGGTAATAAGTGCATTTCTTTAATTTACTTTGGTGTTTTAATTGTTTTTATCTGAGTAGTATATGTAATGTATATTTTGTGCACCTACCTCCATAAAAAGAATCAGATTAAAACATTTAGATTTGAATGTTAACTGGTATACTAAGCAGCACCGTCTTTATAGCTCAAGTGGACACTATGCCGCCGGATTCCTACTACCCAGAGACGATATACCCGACGTCGGTTCGGCCCACTCCAGTCGGCTCCGAAGGTAAGGTCCACAAGACTAACGCTTGTACGCTTACATTTAGAATGGTTAGAGTATTTAGTTATTTTGCTCAAAATTACCTTTCAGCGACAGACGTATCGCAAATGAAGATACCCGACGGCGTCGTGATGCCGTCGAAAGCGAATCCGTACGCGACCCCGAACCGGTACGGCTCCCCGTACGGGAGCGAGCCCGACCCGTACGCGTACGCGCGGCCCGGCTACGACAGGCCCGACGACTACGGGTACTCCACGCCCTACACGCCGCCGCAGTACTCGACGCAGGTCATCGACCCGCAGACGCAGACCTACACCAACTCCTACTACTCCGCCGGCCCCGCCCCCACCTCCGTCAGCGACTCCCAGCCCCCCGCCCCCGCCGCGCCCGCACCCAGCACCTCCCAATACAACCCCTACGACCCCTACCCCCCGCAGCACCCGCCCGCCCCGCTCCCCGCGCCCGACTCCACCCCCTCCCTCGCCTCCTACCAGAACGACATGAACGTCAACTTCGCCCAGATGCAGATCTCCTACCCGAAGGACCAGGCGCCGCCCTACGGCGACTACTCGCAGACCTACTACAGCGTGCAGTACCCGCAGGCCGCCACGCCCAACAACACCACCTACAGCCACGCGCCCCAGAGCTCGGCCACCAGTGTCACCCCCTCCCAGATACCGTCCGACTATTCCGCACTGAACTACCCGTACACTAGTGACGCTCAGTATACCCAGCCTGGGAATCCGACTTCGACGGTCGCCTACTCTGCCGACTACGGCTACACCTCGACCGGCTACGACGTATCCCAGGCGTACCCCATCTACACTAGCACGGATAGCGTCGTAACGTCTACGACCAGCGTAGCGGAGCCCGTGTCCTCGAGCCGCTACGAGCCCCCTTACAACTCCCCGGCCATGTCAAACTTCGACGCGCTCGATCAACCTATAAGGTCCCACGTGACCGGCCAGGCGCTTTCCTCGAACATCAGCTACCAATCTGGCTACCAAAGTTACGACCCCAATGCGCTTACTAGTTACGCCAACCCAACTGAGCCGACCTACCAAACCAACCAAACCCCGGTACCGGACTACAGCAATCCGACGGATCAGACCTACCCCGCGGCCAATCCGACTCCGCCAACGGTATACCCGAACCAAACCGACCAACCCAACCAAATCTATCAAGCCAACACTCAGCCCAACCAAAACTACCAACCCAACACCCAGACCAACCAAAACTACCAACCGAACACCCAAAACATACCCGGCTATTCCATTCCGGACCAGAACTACCAGGCCAGCAACGGCCAAGCGATGGCTTATAACAACGATGCGAACGTAAACTACGTGCAGACATTCCAGAACCACCCCGGGTACACCTACAACCCGGCCACAGGCAGCTACGATTACGCGTATGGCTCCCAGAACACCTACGTGAATTACACTACTATAGGACAATCGAATATGGAACAGAAAAACCAGAATTGGGGCTCTCAGTACACGAGCGCCGGGACGTGCGAGACAGTTCAGTCCCCGTCAGAGGGCCAGCCGGCTATGCCTGGCACGGACCAGACTGGGAACCAAACGTACTATAACGCTCCTTACGGGTACCTAACTACAAATGAACCCAATAATGTTCCTCCTGTGACCCAACCCGACTCGACCAACTACGGTGCCAACGTGAACCAGTCCACCTACATGCAGTCGGGGCAGGGTCACCAGGGACACACCAACGTCACGTTCACGAACAATCAAGGTAAGACATCATAAGAATGAAATGTATATTCGACTGTCTTTTCCTTTCCATAACCGCATTTTGGGAATTTGGTTACCTTATATTTTTATTTACTTTCTAAATAATCTGTATATTTTACTAATCCATAATATTTTTATTATGTTCCATTTCTATGCTATTCTTTATTTTACACTGTAACTAACTCAATAGCTTAAGTTTAATTTTTCTCAATAAATGGCTTTTAAAAATTATACGCATTTTATTTATTTACATTTCATTCCTTTACAGTGTCATCTCCGAAAGAGGAAATTTCTGAACCGAATTTTAACCAAAACGTAGGTTCTGTGAACCAAAGCGGACCGACTGTGGAGACAGTATGCAATCAAGTAGAGTCTGGTTCGGGAAATACGAGTAGTCAGAATGTTCCACCACAGATGCAAGAAGAAATCCAGAGGCCGGCCAGCGTAAAGGCGGAAGAAAAACCGGAACCGTCAGTGTTCGATTTGCTCTCCGATATCGACTTCAGTGTGGAGCAGAAACCTTTGATGCCTGAAATTAAGGTGCCGCAAATATCGGAGAGTGCGATTAAAAAACCGGTTTTTGTGTCGCAGCCGGAACCGGTTCGGAAATCGGTTCCCAAGGAGGAGGTGATAGAGAGGCCTGCTAAGATGGATCTGTTCTCTGATCCGGTATTGTTGAACAAGTTCACGCAGGAAGTCAAACGTTTACACTTGTTGGTGGACTCTTTCACTAGCAGTAGGTCTTCGAAGGAAGCGTTAGAAGCTAAATGGAAAGCTCTTCAGGATGAACAAGTAAGTCGATTATTAGTAGAGAAAGATCTAAAATACTTGTCAGACACTGTAAGAATATCAATAGGAAGGGATAAATAAATAATAAATATCTGGGACATTTCCACACACGGTTATCTGAACCCAAACTAAGCAAAGCTTGTACATCAGAAAATGATATACATAAATTTATATTTATATTTATAAATACGTACTTTAATACATATTCACACCCAGACACGCAACACCCACTTATGTTCATCACACTAATATTTGTCCCAAGTGGGAATCGAACCCACGACTCTTGGAACCGCCAGCCAGGTTCACTAACCACTGTTCTACCGAGCCATTGACTATAAATTCACTACTGGCTCAAATTTTTGATATTCAAAAACTTTGAAGAACCTGAAAAATGAAAGATCTGCAGTACATTATGAATTTAACCACCTGCGCAATAAGGGTTATGCTTGAAATTAATCTTGTACGGTTATCATCTACTACGATGGTTACTGACTGAAAGCACATCTTATATACAATGTATATCTTTCAGATACAGAATCTAATGCATAAATCTAAGTCAGCGGCTCAGAATCACGGCGAAGGCAATGTTCCAGTGGTGCCCTACGACGACTCGAGGGTGACTCTCAAATCGGACCCGGATGCTTATCTCAACGCTACTTATTATAAGGTAAATAATGTTTTATTAATTTAGTCTTTTACTACTGATAACGTGAATCATGTCATGTCATGTCATGTTCTCAAGTATCACGCTCAAGTTCCTTTTCTAGGATTCAGTTTTGGCATATTTTATATTTATTTGAATATTTACTAGATGGCCTTTTTTATGGATCAAAAAACAAACCTTTTGGTGAATTTTGTAAAGAATCACTTGTTGTCGAAATTTTAGATCAATTACAATGTGTTTTAGTTTTACTAAAGGGTGAGAGCCATCCGCTCCCCCGCAAACCCGGTGATGATGACAAGGCTCCTCCAAGCCTTCATCGTTAGTCAGTTAGGAAAAAAAAACTAAATATTAGTCTTTATGGGTCTACACGCGATATTAGGCGCTAATATTAGTTAGTACTAATATTTAGTGTAATGCAACGAAATGAAAATCTAAAATCGAACGTGTTTTAGTTTTGTTTATCATATTGAATTGTTTCAGCGCCTAGCACAGTGGGGCATCCCTATGGTGATCTCAAGCAATCCCACCGAAGAGCAATACGGTATCTTTTGGAAAGCTGTACTGGAGAACAAGATCTCTTGTGTAGTGTGTCTTAATAGTGAAATTGAGGTGCGTAACGTTTTATAATATATTGTGACCTGTAATGTATTATGCAAATACGACACGCGAAAAACATTAGGTAGTGTAATAATCAGTAAGTAACATAATCAGGATTTGTGATGGTGATAGCGAAAAGCTAAGGCATGTTGTTTATTCGATTTTAAATAAATAACATACTTACTCTATCAATACTAATGTAGAAAAGCAAGATAATTTACTTAGTTGAAGATGATTATCAGCAGAAAAAAGCGGTATCCGCTTGAAAAATATTTTACAAGGAATTAGAATTAAAATTATAATTTGATCTAATAAAATTACAGCTGTTATACCCGTCCCAAATCTCAATAAGTTTTTTCTGGTGTGTACGTGCTAAACAACTTGGTCTGTAACTTAGAATGCTAGTTGGGGACCTGGTCCAATGTACCTTTTATCCCCTAACTGACTTATGATGATGGCTTGGAGTAGCCTCGTCATCATCACTGGACTTGCAGGGGAGTGGATGGCTCTCATCCCTAGATAATTTCACTAAAAAGGAGTAAGAAATCTTATATCTCGCTATTTGAGAATTTAAAAAAAAACGTGAAATTTTGTGTAAGCGCCATCTGTTGGTAGCTGTTCGAAGTTGTATGTCGCTAAAAGTACCAATACTAACACAGATGCAAGGCGTGTCATACTGGCCGACGACGCCGGGCCAATGCCTAGAGCTGGGAGACGTGCAGGTGACTCTCGAGGAAGTCTCCCGCACTGTGCACTGGACGGAGCGCCGGCTCGGCGTCGCCGCGGGCGGCTCGCGGGCGCGCCTCGCGCTCTACCAGCTGCACGTGTTCCCGCGCAGGTGAGCCCTGGAGCCCTAGAGACGTGCAGGAGTCGCTCGAGGAGGTCTCCCGCACGGTGCACTGGACGGAGCGCCGGCTCGGCGTCGCCGCGGGCGGCTCGCGGGCGCGCCTCGCGCTCTACCAGCTGCACGTGTTCCCGCGCAGGTGAGCCCTGGAGCCCTGGAGCCCTAGAGACGTGCAGGTGACGCTCGAGGAAGTCTCCCGCACTGTGCACTGGACGGAGCGCCGGCTCGGCGTCGCCGCGGGCGGCTCGCGGGCGCGCCTCGCGCTCTACCAGCTGCACGTGTTCCCGCGCAGGTGAGCCCTGGAGCCCTGGAGCCCTAGAGACGTGCAGGTGACGCTCGAGGAAGTCTCCCGCACTGTGCACTGGACGGAGCGCCGGCTCGGCGTCGCCGCGGGCGGCTCGCGGGCGCGCCTCGCGCTCTACCAGCTGCACGTGTTCCCGCGCAGGTGAGCCCTGGAGCCCTGGAGCCCTAGAGACGTGCAGGTGACGCTCGAGGAAGTCTCCCGCACTGTGCACTGGACGGAGCGCCGGCTCGGCGTCGCCGCGGGCGGCTCGCGGGCGCGCCTCGCGCTCTACCAGCTGCACGTGTTCCCGCGCAGGTGAGTCCTGGAGCCCTGGAGCCCTGGAACCCTACAGCTGCAGAGGTGCAGTCGTCTGTATAAATGTGACCAAGTCAGGGGTACATATTGAAAGGATTCAGTATTAGTGGATCCTCCAGCTGCACGTGTTCCCCCGTAGGTGAGCCCTGGAGCCCTGGAGCCCTGGAACCTACAGCTGCAGACGTGCAGTCGTCTGTATAAATGTGACCGAGACAGGGGTACATATTGAAAGGATTCAGTATTAGTGGATCCTCCAGCTGCACGTGTTCCCCCGCAGGTGAGCCCTGGAGCCCTGGAGCCCTGGAACCCTACAGCTGCAGAGGTGCAGTCGTCTGTATAAATGTGACCGAGTCAGGGTACATATTGAAAGGATTCCGTATTAGTGGATCCTCCAGCTGCACGTGTTCCCCCGCAGGTGAGCCCTGGAGCCCTGGAGCCCTGGAACCCTACAGCTGCAGAGGTGCAGTCGTCTGTATAAATGTGACCGAGTCAGGGGTACATATTGAAAGGATTCCGTATTAGTGGATCCTCCAGCTGCACGTGTTCCCCCGCAGGTGAGCCCTGGAGCTCTGGAGACCTGGAGCCCTGGACCTGACGTGCAAGTGACGCTCGAGTACTTATGAATGTGACTGAGACAGGGGCACATACTGAAAGGATTCAGTATAAGTTCAAAAAGGGCAAGGAGGCAGGTGTCTAAATGAGGTTTAATATCTGGCTTTGACTACTTTGGAAATTGACTGAATATTTGGTTAATGCGTGTCCCTTCGCTCAAAGTGTAATCCCTAATTCTCTGTGCAGGATCGTATGCCCGCCCCTGGTGCTGCTAGCCGACCGGCTGCTCTCGCAGACGTACGAAGGCCGGCTTAGCAATCAGTTGACCGGCGCGTGGCTGGCGTGCGCCGGCGGCGGGCGCTGCGCCGTGCTGGCTCTGCTCGCGACTCTCGTGTGTCAAGTGCGCGCCGGACAGCTGGACCTGTGCGGTGAGTGAGGAGTTATATGTAGATACTAGCGGCCGCCCGCGACTTTGTCCGCGTATTAATGGGTTTTAGTAGCAATGATGTATTAAAATAGCCTACATGCCTTGTAAAATTTGTTATTTATTAGTAAAAGTTCCGTCAACGTTCTCCCATAGTACGTTCCCCCCCTCCCCCCAATAACTTCCATGGGGGTCGAATTTTGAAAAAAAAGTAGCGCTGGTGTCTCTCCGGAATGCCAGAATGAACCACATGGGGGTTGAATTTAAAAAAAAAGTAGCCTATATGTTATTCCAGAGTACCAGCTAACATCATACCAAATTACATGAAAATCGGTTCATTCGTTTGAGCGTGAAAGAGTAACAAACATCCATACATACATACATCCACACATCCATACATACAAACTTTCACGTTTATAATATTAGTAAGGATACATATGACGGCTGAGCAACCAGCTGAGCGGCGGGTGGCTGGCGTGCGCCGACGGCGGGCGTTCCGCTGTGCTAGCACTGCTGGCGGCGCTAGTGTGCCAGCCAAGTGGCAACCTAAGCAGCTGCCCGCTGAGCAGTGTGGAGCCAACTACTTTCTTGATTCGTTTTTTTATTTTTCCCAACCGACATACGATGATGGCTAGGAGTAACTTCGTCATCATCACGGGACTTGCGGGGGAGCGGATGGCTCTTACAATCCTATTACCATTGACAATAAATCATAAACAAACAACATTACAAGTGCCACATAAAATCAGGACAATGAGCGTTTCCAAAGTATGATAAATCCACTAGATGGCAAGACGTAGATATGAGGTCTAACTTCTACGTGATTGGTGAATATTGACATTTCTGTTAATGTGACGTCAAAATTAGCCAATCATGCTGCTGTTGGATCTCACGCATTGCCACCTTGTGAGAAATTCACTCCGAGACCTAATATCTACGTCTTGCCATCTAATGGATTTCTCATACGGGCTCTTCAGGCGAGCCACGAAACAACATTTAAGCAGGCCTGCAGGGTAAGTGTGACAGGCTCAATATGGTCTATTGTGCCTGTCGACCTCATATGTGGATCTCACTACCGCTTACCATCAGGTGGAGCGAGGTCATCCTGTTAGCATATTATAAAAAAAATACGTGAAAACTCTCATTCACAAGAAATGTTTTGAGTTAGCTATCAAAAACTTACGTATGTTAAAAACCTATCGAATTGTTTTTTTCATACTACCGATTCTAGTTCTTAGCGCTACCGCTAGGGGCGCTGTCCATTTTTTCATAGACATTTTTTACATGGCCGATATCCAGTCTGTCACTTTTAAACTCATGGTAGCGCGACTGTACTATTAGGTTGAATGACTGCCTCGTTGGTCTATTGGTAGCAAGTGCTGCGTTAGGACCGAATCCGGGGTCGGGCAAAATTTGTGTGAGTTTTTCTGTTAAGAAATTACTCAGCCCGCAGTCAGGAAGTTGGCGGTTGCACGCCCGTGCGTCCTACGCCCGATCTCTCATCGGTCATGTCGGATTGCCGTCTCACCGAACTATGGGAGTAAGGGAATAGAGAGTGCACTTGTGTTTGCGCGTAGACTTGTGCACTATAATATGTCCTGCGCATTTGGCTGATCTCAATTGAGATCGGCCGCCATGGCTCAAATCGGTCGGACGCCCTATATTATTATTAGGTTGAATGATACACTACACGGACTTATCCAGTATTTATCCTACAGATATGTTAGACACGGCGTGCGTGACCCTATACAAGCACAGAACGAACGTCCTTGAAGACAGCAAGTACCTCGCCGACGCGTACACCACGGCGCTCTTCTACGTGCAGGGGGTGCTTTGCTCAGGTTAGTAGAGTGTAAACAGGCTGTATGTTGACTATTCGTCTTTAGGAAAAAAAATCAAAGAATTAACAGCCAATTTTCGGTGGCAAACTTTATCTATCAAAATGTAAATAAGTGATTCAGGTATGGCTTTCTTTGCAAAGTATTTTGACATTTTGTAATATAATATTTAAGTAAAATATATTCTATCAGTGACGGGGCTCTTTTGAGCGCCCGCACTCCGCCTACTCATAATCATTTCATCAAAATAATTCACAAAATTGGTTTCCAGTTTAGTCCGATAGACTTGAATAACTTAAGAGTTCTGAAAAAAATTGAGTTTTGCTTAGAACTGTAAATTGATTTATATGAGAAACCATTTTATTACATTTTTCTTCTGTAAAATTTAGAAGAATAGTATATATTAGTAGTAGTATACTAGTACTACAAGTTGCCATTACACTAAACAGGTACAACAATGTTCAACGGAGAAGCAGTATCAGTCCCGATGGGGGTCGCGCCCGGCCTGCCCGCGGCGCCGCCCGCGCCTCAAACCCCCTCGACCCCGCAAACCCCCCAGACCCCACTAGCCCCCCAACCAAAACCCCTTAAGCAGAAGTTCTCTCGCGAGTCCTTCGAGGAGATGAAGCAGACCCCCGGCCTGGCCACTGCTGACATGAAGGACCCCCTCAACTTCCTAGACCCCCTCTGGAGCCTCAAGAAGAAGTGATAAGCGAAGCGGTTCAGCATACGGTGATATCATTAGCGATTTTAGATCATATTGCAATGTATTACGGTTTATGTTTGCGTAGAGAATTCGGAATGTTTTAATAACTTTTGCCAAGTTTCAATATGAGGAAAAGGTTTTTGTACTCGTATCGTAACCGGACATGTTAATTCTAAAGTGTAACAAGAACATCTGAATATTTGTATTAGATGTATCACATGTATTTGGACGATGCAACAAGGAACTTTATTTGATACATGGTGAGGATGAAGTAATCAATCGTTAAACCAATTTCAAGATAATAATATTTTGACAGTACTTTGGTTTCACTGTTATTAAAATGGCGCTTACAAATATTATAATCGTTGTTATGCAAATATTCGCTTCCGCGGCAATAATAGTGTACAATCCTATTACCGTAATCGAATTAGTTCCACAAACCGTTAAGATTTCCGAATAAATCATAAAGCATGAAATAACTAGCAGTTATAGAATAAGTAGAGATGATATCAAGAATTTTGTTAGTAATTTGGATTTCAAATATAATTAAATTTATTTCCTATTAAACAACCACTTTTCTCTTCGCAACAGTGTAATAAACTATGACAGTACATATGTTATTGGAAAAGATTAGCCACCACTGTATTTTATTGAGAAATAAAAGTTTATAGATATGTATGAGTGAACGTTTGCACTTGAAAATTGTGCAATAATTGTTTTAGTCTATAGTATTTGTTTATCAACTCTGTCCAAATGATAAGCGAGCAATATTTGGCGTTTTGCCAGTTCACCCAGCCCACGGGTACGCCCCTGTAATTGACTTTGAAAGCGTGATATTCATTCTAAATCAGCAACTGCCGTACTTGTAGTTTTCGATGTCGTAAAAAATATAAAGTAAAACTAAGCTTGTGTCTTTAAGCTTAGGCTCCAAATCGAACAACGAACGTACCCGATAACAGTAAGTTAGGATAAACCTAGCAATTTATAGTTCTGAACGTTTCTGAGGCAGCGAGGTCAAAGACCCTTTTGATGTACCGGCATTGTTTCTTTATAAGCGATTTCGTTACTGGCGATGCTTAGACTCCTATTATATTGTTGTACATACGTATTGATGTATGTAATCCTATTATGTTAAACCGGGCCCACACACGAGTAGCCGTCTCGCCAGTTCATGCATACACTTTTTTGTATTGACTGCCGCAAAAAGTTTCGTATTGATATTGGTATCATGGCTGTTGCATTAAATTATTGCTGATGGTTTAAAATTGAAATGTTGCCATGTCTGTTAATTATGCATTTAAATTGTTGACCGTAGTTACATTTATTTACATCAGTTTAATTTAATTATAAAATAAATTTCAGCGTTGAGAAGTTTCTTGATTGAAATTATTTTATAATTTGATGTTTTCGAAAGTATTAATTAACTTTGAATTTGAAGTGAAAGAGATGAAATTTGCGACTGAATATCAAGTATTGTAAGATATCGATTGATGACGTGTATTTAAGATCAATTATTGAATTATGTTAGCCACATTCCTATGCCTTGTTTTATGTAGTAATTAAAGAGTAGGTCATTGTACGAATCATTTTTGATCACAAAATTAATGTTATTTATGTGACTAATCATAATATTTATCTCATTAACTCGTTTTTATAGAATGTACCTAATGGAATGTAAGTAGGTATGATGCGAGATGTATTAAGGTGCTGTTTCGTCACTGTTTGATAAGCCCTGCTTGTGTTGATGACAATTTTGCGTGGGTTGCGTGTCTGTCAAAGTCCCGTATATCAGTGGTCCACACAACAAACAAGTTATGTCAAGTGAAAGATTTATTAATACCAATGAAGAAGTTATGTTATTTACGAAATTAGAATTAGGCATTTACTAAAATAAAGTGCTACTGTACTAATTTCTAATTCACGAAGGTTCGTTTTGTTGAGGTGAAATTGTCATCAATACATGTAGAATTTAGTATGTTATGGTACACCTTGTTAATTTAGTAATAGTATAGCGATACCATGCAGTGGAGTTTTTGTAGTACGAGAATGTTATCATCGCACCTTTAAACGGGCTAAATGACGAAGCTATTGTAAAAGTTTTAAACTCTTGCTATAATGTCAAAAAATATAAAATAGTATGGTCCAATAGCCTGTTTACGGGTTCCAAATGCAGACTTTTTACAAGCAATGTTTAATATGCCTTATTGAACAGTATCGGAAAATGTAATGAATTTGATTATATTGGGTAATATTATGTAGGTAGTGATATTTTGCAAGGTACTCAATAAAGAAACTGACTGAATATTGCTGTTTCACTCCCAATCTTATCGTCTCTGACGCTCTCAGATAGCTTGTGGTTAGTGTTAATGATAACAACTGTGTACCAAAATAATCACGGAGCCAATTATTAATGATGATTAATTTTATCGCTGACAAGTGTAGGTATCGCAAAATTCGAAATAATAATTTATAAATAGATAGTTGCCAAAATCTTTGCGTTTTTCTTGTTAACAACAAAATGACTGATAATGATATATTTTCCAACATTCTATACTTAAAGCTAAAAAGCTAAAATTCCAAAGGCTTTAGTAGGTATGACAAATGTAAAATAATTAAATTTTATATTTGTACATACCAATGGCCGGGATTTCAAGGTCAATTGAAGTTTTATCTAAATTAAATATCTATTTACACATCTTGCTATCACCCGAGAGGTACCTTCGATTTTAGAGATAAGATTGATGATTGATTACAAACATACAATTTTTAAGCCGCATCAAAAAGAAGGTTGCTTCTTTTTGATGCGACTCAGATGCGAAAGAATTTTATTTTCTTGTAAGACATAAACAACAATAATAAAACTACAGCTACAATATTTAGCCAACTAATAGTTCACTGTTTACCTACTAACGAACTTAATCTATTCGACAATCGATTATCTTAAATATTACTAGGTACTAGGTATTAAGCAATAGCTTAGTACAGTATTATGTTATTAGTGGTTTTGAAAGGAAGAAAAATTACAGAATAAAAATTATTATAAATTATGGTAGAAAAGGCAACTCTTGCCTCGCCTGTTGATGATAGCAATTGGCACCGCTAGTCCAGGCCATATCAGTCGTAGCTCGTAATTAGTAAGAAAAAAATCGTAAAAACACGAAGGCACAAATACAAAGGCTTTCAGGCTCCAGTCATCAATGATTGCATCCCAATCATGATAGTCCGCTGGTGGTGCGGTCCCGCGGCAGCATGGGGGCTCGCGCGCGCATCCGCGGCCGCCTCGCTCAGTCCGGCCCCGACCGCCGCGCAGTCCGCACGCACGGCGCACGCGCGACACGCCACCAAAACATTACGAGACGAGAATAATCGCACCACCCGCTCGTGGACGAAAACAATCTGACAGTGACGTTTCGGGCAACCGGTGACAGCGCACGCTGTCTGAAAATGCTGGCGTGAAAATATTCTATTTCTTTGGTATTACGAGTAAAATTTTTCAGTGGTCTGTGAGGTACATTTAGTGTAACCGGTAACGATCGATCGTGTCGCAGTGTAGTGTTGTGTTGTGGAGCGATGGATGGTCTGTGGAGGGGCTAGCGCGATGATGCGCAAGGAGGCTTCGGGGGGCGCGGAGCTGGCGCTGGACGGCGAACGCATCAGCCTGCAGCAGATCCTGCAGGCGTTCAACTCGACGATCAGCGAGGAGCACGCCTGGGCGTTGTTCCACCAGGCGGCTCGCTGCTTCCAGCGCTGCCTGGCCGACGGCGCCGCCTGCTACCTGGCCACGGAGCCGCGCCACGTCTACCTTCATAAGGACGGGAGCGTCCATCCCTCCACGCTGCTGCATCCAGGAGGTCAGTCGCTTACACTACCTTAACCGCCAAGGAAGACAGAAGCCTCTAAGATCGCTAAAGTTAATTATGATACCGTATATATAGGTAGGTAGATCAGGTTCACGGCCCATAAGAAAGCTTAAGAAATGGGTAAACAAACAAATTAAACGTGATTATTACTTTGCTTCTTTAACCTACCTCACATCTTATAATGATTACATTACCTACCTACAATCACAACAAATGCACACATGCTTCTAGTTTTCTTTGCATCGATATACAATCGTGCTTTTACTGCTTATAATGTAGGTAAGGCAGGTAATTTCATTAAGCAAAATGATGAGGGCATGGGGCGCCAAGTGGAACATAAACAACAAGTGAGTCGTGAGGTATTAAGTAATGAGAAGCAATCCACTCGCATTCGACTTCCTACCTTATCATTGTTATCACTCTTCTATCAGAGTCCTCGTACCTAACTACTAGACCTGCCTAGATGATAAACCTTATCTATAAGTTAATGGCTCATGCCTTCTTATTCATAAATGGAAATGTTGAAATTGTAAAAATATCATAATTTTACATAGATTTTCATGAAAAATTCTTTGAAAACACGTCTGTGAAAATCACAGTATTAGTGTGCTAAAGATAATAAGGCAAATTATACCCCTTTGTAATGTAGGACTTCCCTATCACCTACGATTGGGTACTAACATGAAACTATCTTTCCCTAACATTCAAAAACATTCCGATTCTAAATTTATTTTTTCAGCATCAGTTTCAATAGTAGCAACAGGTAGGCCGAACATATTTGGTAGTTCTAAGGTATTACGCAAAGTTTTCGTAAGTAGCCGTTAAGTTTAATGACAAAAGTTTCATTTGTTGTTTCACAATCCGTTTAAGAATTAAATATTTTAGACACGCAATCTTAAATTGCCTGCAAATTTTCATGTGTATACCTACTTGGTATTTTAAGTTTTAAGCGCAGTTATGATTTTGAGTTGAAGCTTGAGATTGTCCACAAAAACGAAAATCACGATGTTGTTATTGTTACGTTTTGTTACTAGGCCTAGATTTTTACATATCTTATATATAAAATTCTCGTGTCAGTTTTCATTCCCGTACTCCTCCCAAACGGCTTGACCGATTCTCATGAAATTTTGGGAGCATATTGTGTAGGTCTGAGAATTGGCCAACATCTATTTTTCATACCCCTGAGTGATAAGGATTGTCCACGCGGACGAAGTCGCGGGCACAGTTACCTAGTACTTATTTAAAAACATAAAGGCCTATTAAAAGTTGTGTTAAATAAGCACATTTATAAATTTGTCGTAAAACGCACATAAACTTACGTTTCAATATAATTTCTAACATCAAATCTTAGCATTCGTTCTCATGCTTCCATTCAGTGTAAAATATTCTCATGCGCCACTCAACACTTAATCTACCGACAATAATTTCTCCTAAAAATTCTCATGCCTGCCTACTTCGCATGGATGCGTCAGCGTTCATTCTACTTGACCATACCAAGTGTAGGTCTTATTATGACCATTTATATGTATCTAGGCAAATGCAAGATGCCAGTATTCATTGGACCAACACGATCTATGTTTATTGACTTGCATTTCAATTCGTTGTCTCATATACCTAATATTAATTAAAGGAGTGATTGACCTGCAGCCAAAGCTTGCTAATGATAAACTTTATTGTTTAGGCTAATGGAAACCGATCGTAAAGTTTGTGTGTGTAATATATTACTTAAAGCTAATATGTTACATTAGGAATAGATTAATTCTGCAGGTTATTTGAACAATGTAATAACTAAAAATCGCCCAGTTGTAACTAACTGCATCATCATACATTTCGTGTCTCTTTAACATTCTCATTATGCAAAACCGCAAGAAGTTAAAAACCTATTTGCAAGTAAGTGATAGATAATTAGGTATGTATTCTTTTAAAATGTTTCTCGACCCCACAATACTTAAGTATTCCCTAGCATTTGCGTGTCATCTCTTGTAGTAACGATGCATGTTTGTCCACAAATAGTTTTCTCAATAAAAACTTACAGAATACAAAAACCACGGAGTAAATAGCAATGTTGTGGGCACGTCTGCTCAAGGTTGATTAGCTGAACAAACTGACCGCGTCTTTCGGCAGTCATTGACTGGTCTGGGTAACACCCGTAATAGTGATTCAATGCCATTTCCTTGTCCTCATTTCCTTGGCTGATTTGTTATCTTAGTTGCGTATTTTCACAGTATTGACTTTCCCCGTTTGGGCGGGACCGTCGTGAAGAGTGCAATAGGCGCGACCTCGTACATATTTGATTAGTAATTTTTTCGGGGATTTAGGTATCTAGGTCACCAACTTTATTCTACGACAATTGTTAAGTTGGATTTTGTGTCTTACCAATTCTATGAAAAGTGACGAATTTCAAGAAATCAGGATCCTGGGAAACAACTTTTACATTACTTACGTACCTACTTAACCGTTACATTAAAGGTGTGTTGCATGCAATTCTTTCCGATTAATTTCCAAAGTGCAAGTACAGTATTTAACAGAGTGAAATATTTATATATTTTTAAGTGAATTCCACAGACAGACTAGCCCTAGCAAAAAATACGTTACAATTAGCAGCTGTTTTGTGCACCTTGAGTAACGTAGATAATAAACAACCTGCAACTTAGCATATTTTAGCAGAAATAATAGCAGGTTCGTACAGTGTAGTAAAGATGGCACTTTATTATGGGAATCGACTAAATTCATTGTGAGGTACGTAGGTTTTAGTTCATCAAATCTACTTTATAACGAGCTGTCATGCGACTGGTAGTGAAGTTAGAACTGTGATAACATCTTGAAGTTATTGCTGAAGTTGGGCATTATCGTCAATGCTTTGTGACAATTGAACAGTTTATCTTCTTCATGCAAATAATATCGATCACATCAGATTCGTTGGTGTTGATGTCAGAGCTCATGGCTAGCATGATCATGTAGTCGTAACCTTTAAACCGAAGTCAGTTTTGAAAAAGGTTCTTAATTATGGGGCGGTATTGTACGTGCAATTATTTCTTCACTTTGATGAAATTTTCGTGTACTTTAAACGTCTTGAGTATTTGTCCCAATACTTTAATAATTTCATGCCTCCGACTGCAGTTCTGTTTATACTTACCTTATCATTGAATTTTTATCTTGTTTCAGTCTTTTCAGTTGATTTTTAATTGTAGTTATCCAGGCAGGCGGGTTTTTTGGTTTAAATTTATATTTTATTTATATCTTTTTAGTATGATATCAATAATAATTTTATATTTTACCTACCTAAGAACACTCGGGCTATTAACACAAATCTAACGATACCTCAAATGTGAAAATCCATTCAACGGTTCTAGAGATACAAGGTAATAAAGAATATTACATACATACAAGATACGCCCTAAACACATAACCCTCCTGTCAGTCGGGTAAAAAGGGTGACTGATATTAGTTCGGTTAGATTTTCGATGAGATTTAAACAAGACTAGTTCGTCGTTCCAAATTAATAACCGTAAAAACCACCTGTCGGCTACACCATAGTAGGTTGCATAGGAATGGTAGCACTAATAATATCAGCGAGCACAGTTACCATCGATAGGTTTCCGCGAGAACGGTATATTGGCGATCTCGCGAGACGCGCATTTTAATTGATCCGTGCATAACGCGCTGTATCCACCGGTTTTTGCTGGCCCCGGCTGCCGTATGCGAGAAGAGTTATTGTTCTGTCAGCGAGCTGGAGATTTCACCCTGACGCTGTGCGCGTGAGAAACGGGCCTCCAACCCGGAAAGTTGTTTTTATCGGACGAATGTGGCGGTGAAACTTATAACTTGTCGTTTTTTTTTTTTTCATATTATTGTAACGTCTTTTGTAAGTGATAATCTGTGAAGTGAATGTATGTGTGTGTATCTTTGAAAATGTCTGCAAAACATTAAATGTTTAAATATTTATTGTGCATCTTTTTGAATGTTCCATTAAGCAAAGAGAATAATTGCTCAGTCTGCCCTCGTTAGTAACTCAATCGTCTTGAACCTTTTAAATTTAATTTATTTTTAATTTATTTATTTCTCAAAACCTTAAAACTAATACACAGTGATATCATACGGCCGCCACACTAAGCATTGGCTTGTCTCGCAGCGGCCATTAGCTTTACAATATTGTGTACGTCAGGGCGTCCGGTGCACATAAAGCATTTTAAAAACAACAAAAAATATATATTCTAGAAAATAAAATTTAATTGAAAACAAAATGTTACCTTTAATTCAATAAAATAGTTTTAGTTATAAGTTAATTAAAATTAAGAAAGAATTAGAAATAAATTAAATTCAAATTAACAAGTCACTTTAAAATAAGTACATAAATTGTATGCGTATGTATTTATATGTAAGTGAGCGCATGTGTGTGTGTGTGTGTGTGTGTGTGTGTGTGTGTGTGTGTGTGTGTGTGTGTGTGTGTGTGTGTGTGTGTGTGTGTGTGTGTGTGTGTGTGTGTGTGTGTGTGTGTGTACGTGTGTGTGTGTGTGTCAATGTGTATAACCAGATATTACCAAAATTATGTAATCAAATCTTCTGTTTGGGCATAGTCAAGCGTCATAAGGTAGGATTCAGTTTTATCTTTAGCTTCATACGTAGGGGTGCTCTTTAAGGTGATTTTACGGTTTATACTATTATAAATGCGTGGATGAAGATAAGCTGCTTGTCTTTGGGCGAAAGTGGTACGGACGGTGGGGACTGGGATTTTGTAGTTGCGACGAAGGAGGAGTTGGTTATACTCAGGTAAGTTTAGGGTATTCTTATGTACATGGACAACTACTCGCAAAAGGTACAACTGTCTTATTCTAAGTACCTTGCTCTCTCTATATAGCAGGTCTGTGCTGTACCTAATGGGTTTCTTCAACATAACTTTGAGGATTGCACGCTGAGTTCTTTCAACCTCGATGAGGGAGGACTTTGCAGCACCGCCCCATACTTTTATGCAATACAAGAAAAGGGACTGACATATGGCTTTATAAACCATCATAAGAGTTTTTTTGGGGGCGGATCGTCTCAACGCTTTCATAAGGTATATTGTTTTCCGGGTTCTGGCTGCTAGGTTAGTTAAATGGTATTTGAATGTGAGTTTATCATCGAGAAAAATTCCAAGGTATTTAAATCTATCGGTTCTACTAATGGGGAGGCAATTACATGGAAGGCATAGATTTTTGCACGAGTGCAGAATCAACTGTTTAGATCGGGAAGGTTGAGATGCGACAGTTTTGTGGAAAGCCATGTATTTAGTTTTGCTGCAATTTAGGGTTAACAAATTGCCATCTAACCAGTTAGCAACCCGACCCAGGCCTTCCTCTGCTTTGCTGTAAACGCTTTCCCAGTCTGGACCCTGGAATAACACTACTGTATCATCCGCGTAGCAGAGCACATCACCATCCTTCGAAAGAATCTCGGGGAGGTCTCCTATATAAACAAGAAAAAGAGAGGGTCCAAGGATGCTCCCCTGTGGTACTCCAAATTTTATGTACTCTTGGTCACTGGTGGTTTGATCTACACGAATACATTGCTTGCGGTTGGTCAGGTAACTAGAAAACCAGCTCAATGCAAGTCCCCTAATGCCGAGCTGATAAAGTTTTTCCAGAAGGATGGGTATTGACACAGTGTCGAAAGCCTTGGCTAGATCAATAAAGGCAGCTAGGCAACATTTATTTGTATCCAGGGCTGAGGAAACAATGTTAGCGAGATCAAGAACAGCGTCCTCTGTAGATTTCCTCCGGCGAAATCCGTATTGCCTATCCGAGATCAGTTTGTTTTGTTCCAGGTAGTCGACCAACCTCTTGTTCACTATCTTTTCCAAAAGCTTGGAAAAAATATTGAGCAAAGAGATGGGTCTGTAGTTAGATGGATTGCTTTTATCACCTCCTTTGTGAATAGGAGTGACGATTGCCAGTTTCCAGCAGTCTGGAAATGATCCTACGGAAAGGCTCAAATTAAAGATGTGGGTTAGTGGAGTAAGCAGACCTAGTCTTGCCTTCTTTATTAGCAAGACTAGGTCTGCTTACTCCACTAACCCACATCTTTAATTTGAGCCTTTCCGTAGGATCATTTCCAGACTGCTGAATACATCATGAGATTTAATTAAATTAAATAATCTGTAATTAATCGGAACCTGTATTGTTGCGCTATTTAAAGTAATCGTTACGTTAATTCAATTGACTTACAACGATCATTCATCTGCCAGCAAAGAAATTCCGATGCGAAAATATGCAGCCAGCGGTTTCTTTGTGCCCACCGAAACCGATTTACATAGGAATCCTTTTTGCCGCTGTCGATAAAATGGATTCGGCTTCACAGAACCTCTTCCGATCGCTAGTGAAAAAAAAAACTCGAATGATATCAACAATGGAATAGAGCGTTTTTATTTGCGCTTTTTCATTATGGACTTTATGGCTTCGGGTGGCGAGGTGTTCTTTTGTCAGCCAGTGGTGTCCACCGCCGACTCGGCGTTCTAGGAACATCTCGTTAGCTCCCAGGTAGGTAGCAGTGTGGGCGCTGACACTGCAGTGTTTACTTTATCTCTTTCAATAAGCTAAGAATAAATAGTTTACCGGCGCAAAATAAATATTTTAATATGGACGCGTTTAAGTGGCGATACTGTGTGGCGAAAGATCTGTTTGACATGACACGGCTGGACAGCACAATGACTCATAAATTTCATAATGCGATAGCGTTGTAAATGTGTCCTTGAATAATGGCTATGCATAGGCCGAAATAGGTTTGGTGATTTGGATAATCAGACAATTACTTATTTGTTAATGTAGGTATAGCTTTTTTTATGCAAGCAAATGAAGGCTTCAAAGAATCTGTATAATCGTTCAAGAATTATGCCTAATAATTAACTTTTCGGAAGGACCATATGAAAGTTCCAATCGGAATTTCGCATAATCCAGTGTTAGGATGTGCCTGATATCACGTCGATAGAGTTCACCCCTTCATCGGCAAAGCAGGTTGTACCTGTAGACCTGCATACAAGCATCTTTTGTAAATGTTATGATGTCGCAGATTAAAAAATATTTGTTATTTGACTGGCCACTACTTTTTTATTCGGTGGAGATACATAGGTGGGTGGGGACACGTAGTAGATGCCAAGAAAAACATGATCGCTCACATTCTCCGTCCTTATGAACGTATCATCCATAGTGCGGTGTTAACATTCAATAAACAAATAGAGTAAAAGCTGAATGCAGGGCCGGCGCGAGGGAGTGCGTCGGTCACGACTCGGCCGCACGACCGGCGACTCGGATTGTTTCAATGCACAATGAGTATGGGATCTATGCAGTGTGCAGTCGATACGTGTGCCACTTTGCTGGCGAACCTGGAAATAGGGTACGGTGTAATGCACGATGGGCCGTTCACGCGTTCCGATTGTTGATTAGTGTGCACGAGGAAACGAACAATTAAACGATATCGACATTGTATGATAATATTATCGATGTTTTCTTCTTTCTCTGCCCTCAATCCGAAGAATTAGCAAAAGTTTAAAAGTACATATTATGTAAAGTAAAGCTTTTATTGTAAATGTCTGTAAAAGTCTAGCTGATCAAAATTTATTTTGTAAGTGAGGATAGGGTATTCGAAATGTGAATTGAAGAAGGGTGAAATTAAAAGTAACCGTAATCGACGAGCATGCATGAAGAGATTGATGGATATGAAAGAAGCGAAAGTGGTGTGCCAGGACCGTAGCAGGGAGGCAGGAAGTGATCCCTGCAGACTCTGCCAATCTGCCCCTCTGGGAAAAAGGCGTGATTTTTTTGTATATGGTATGAAATATTTCTAGGACTTTTATTCACTCTATTTTGAGCTGAAGTTCTTAAGGCTCTCTCGATACGTCATGGTAGGTATTTAGTTTCCCTTTCGTTTCTCCTCACACTTGATGCGTGAGCAAGATAAATGCTGCACCGAGAATGACTAACTGATGACTCTATTAGAATCTCTCTTTGGATTTTCTTTTTGTAGTCACCGGCTCAATTCGCTTTGCATTAACGGTCTCATTAGCATCGCTTGTGATATGTTAACAAACTGATTAGTATACAGCTCGATATATTCATTAACTTTTCGTTACAGATGAAACCGATATCGGATTTGCTGTAACGTTTCTTTTACTTGCATTATTCATTTGACATTGCGGAATTACTTAGGCGTAAAACTGGAAGTGTTGTTTAGTAATTAAATTAAGATTTTTCTTTGTCGCCCAACCTCCAACCCTATTTTCATCTTGATAAAGCCTATAGAGGTTTTCCTTAACATTTATATAACAGATTTCTCATGAAGAAAACATGTATTCAAGCAGATTTGTACTTTACGCATGGTACTATCCCAATGTTATTCTTTGATCGATTCAGCTCCAGTGCAGTTAATAGCAAATATTTTCTCCGTTATCGAGAAACGGGAACAGGAGTGAGTGTATAAAACTTCTCGTTGACGTCTAACCTTTTCAATGATTCGATTCCAACTACATTACGGTCCCAGGAAGTAGGTACTTTCAGTGAGTTACGCCCGGCTGCAGTGTGGGGAGCGTTGGGTCACGCCCTGCGCCCAAGGTCGGCCGATCGATCCTCCGGCTGCCGTGACGTCACCACCACCGTGACGTAGCTGGGAAACTTCCAAGGGTTATTTCTGGTCCCACGTGAATTAAAGAATTGACTTGGGGGAGAGGAATTATGATAGGACGTAGTGCGTGCGAACGGGCTCGCAACTGAAATGGCGCGCGAAATACGTCCAAAACTTCTCTCTAAATTTTTATTTTTAATGGGGTTTGTCTAAAAGGGGTAGGTAACTTAACATTATTATAACACAATTTTACTTAGAAAGTACTAAGAAATAAAACTAAGTTTACGGGTCACGGGCAATTCCCGTGACCACGAGCGCTGTAAAGAGCTCAAAACGTCGGGTCTCTAAATAATACGTTTATATCATAGGCGAGTTTAGTACGTAAACTTCGTTTTAATTTAAAAGTTGTGGAGTTCGCGTTAATAATATACAATACTAGGTACTAAGAACTTCTGAATTTGCTAAAATAATGAACTTTTTAAATCAATGAAGAAAAAATAAACTTACCATTACATTACGATCGGATGGAACTTTATCTAGAATGTTATTAAAGCGCGTGTCAGTACAGTCAAAAGATAGCAAGGCCGGTAGATAACAATAAAAACCCGACAATAATGATTCATTCACAATTTTATAAAATTAACGGCAATTGTTATAAAAATATTGCTACATTTTAGTGGTCGTTATGAGGCAATAGTATGAGAATGTTGTTGAACTATCAGAATTACTTATATGTATAAATAAATGGTGTGTTAAAATTAGTAAGTAAGGTTTTTATAATTTTTATATTTATGATCTTAAGTTTATTCCTTTTGTTATTATTGTCTTTGTCCGTAAAAAACTGTTATCTCTGATATGATTGCAAAATTTTACTTAACCCTAGATCACTAACCATTCGTAAAAATTACGACGCGTGGCTGGCGCATTTAAGGTTTAGGTATGTTCCCCTTCCGTGAGAATCCGCATACTTCTAGTACCTTCCTAATTCGCATCACCTGTGACCCGTAAACACTCATTACGGATGCACCTGTTTTTGGTTAGGAAATATCGTGATCGGATCGTGTGATCGGCGTAAAAACAACGAAAGGTTAGTATTCACGCAATTTTTTTTCAATGAGTTCCTTTTTTATTTTTGTCTTATAAAATCAAAAATAATTACAAAAACCTTGTTTATTTATTATTATAATGCATAATATGCATACAAATTTATTTTTATAGTAATAATTTTGTTATTTTATGTTATTTACGACTGTGTGATGTTATTGTTTAGATTTGAAATTTACCTCTTTAGTTTATGTTTTAGATGGATTTGAGGGGCCAAAATGAGAAAATTTTACAGTGGCTAGAAGAATCGGATACGGAGTCAATCCCTGATATACAATCGCAATCGGATTCAGAGGAAAATAATAATAATTTAGAGACGGAAATTCACAACTGACGAAAGTGACGAGGATGTTGCAGTTTCGTCAGAGGACGAGGTTTTTGTGCCACGTACCGGTCGCAGTCGAAGGTTGGTCATAGATTATGATTCTGATGATGGTACGCCAACGACATTTGGCTCAAATCAGATCGTTGATGTTAACAATGAGCATACTCAACACCAGCAATCAGTCATTCAACCAAGGCCGAACATCTTGTATGGTAAAGACCAACCGATGGCCGCTTTGCTTGTTTTTCAACATTCTGAATCTGACTATAGCAAATGCATATGTCATCGATATCTCTTATGCGAACAAAATGAAAAAAAAAACCATGAAAAGGAGGCCTTTTGCTTTACAAATGGCAGATGATCTCATGAAGCCTAGGCTGCAAGAGAAATATCAGACCGTAACTTTGCAGCGAAATCTGAAGCTCATCATCGCAGAGATCTTGAAAATTAATGATATTCAGGAAGTATCTAATCATGACGTACCTAAAACGCAAAAACTGGCAACATCTGTCCTGCAAAAAAAAGTCGTATGACGACGACATTCTGTAAGAGGTGCAAAACACCGATTTGCAGGGAGCATGTGGTATCGATGTGCAATTTGTGTTCAGGATAGTAATTTATAAAACATATTATTTTGTTTCATTAAAAGATAAATAAGACTGTTAATTTAAGTCATTATGTGCCATTAATAAAGTTGATTTAATATTTTTTGATGTTTTTAATTTGTCGTAAAAATTACGAATGGTTAGTAACAATGTCCCTCGAAAATAAGGTTAGTGAGCTAGGGTTAAGTATATTTTTCTTGAGACATTGTATGTGACCTTTAGAACTAAGAAAAAGTACATAATTTTTAAGCACGATTTTTTTTTCCTAACCTGTATCATCCCACTGCTGGATAGTCTCTTCCAAACCTATTCACTGCCACAGATAACATAAGCCAATGCTCTCTATCCAAGGCTAGGATCTAGGCAAAAAAAAATATCGTACTTTTAAAAATATTGGTTATGGTTTTTGACTGAAGACTTGGCTCCGGCCGCAATACCAAAGAAACTACTTAAGACTAGGCTGTACGGGCTAAGATCCCTTTGCCTTTCCCTGATGGGATTAATTGGATATAAAAAAATGGTTTTGGTTTTTCGTCAATAAGTTTTATGAGTTTTATGAGTAGGAGTCCTTGTTCCTTGGTCATGTGTTACAGAATATTTTATTGAAGAATTGAAAGGGAAAATTAAACGTGTTCATAAAACACAGATTACTTTTGAACATTAACCAGCGTCAGTCACATGAAAGGGCTTATCCTCGGTCCAGCACTTCACTAAGGTGACGGACAATGTTAGCCAAGCTCGTAACGGCCACGCTTGCCAACTAATCCCTTCACTTCAATCAACTGGCCACGTGAACCTTTATGAGATTAGACCGGTGCACACTCGAGGGCGGTTTACACCCATTTAAACAGTGGACGACTCAAAAAGATTCGTTACGTGTAAATTGGCTTTCCAGCAAATTAAACACGATTAGGGATTTGGACCTGCGTGTAGTCTTTTCGTGAATGTGCCATGTTCCCCACCCGAATGTAATTAAATAAAAAGGTTCGCAATATCTGTCTCTGTGGAATTCCTCCGTCATGACATTTGACACGAAAAGTGATGAGTCCCATGATGAATCGATGGAATATAATCCTTTCTTTTTTAATTAATTCCTAATCGAGCGTGCATGAAGAGGTTGATGAATGTGGATGAAGCGAAAGTGGTGTGGCAGGACCGTAGCACATGGCAGGAAGTGATCTTTGCCCCCCCTCTGGGAAAAAGGTGTGATTTTATGTATGTATGTATGTATAATTGATGGTTAAACAAACTTACCTAAAGTGAAGTTTGACCGTAATTGTACGGGACGTTGCATCCGAATGCCTAATACACTTAAGAGTGGACTACAAGTGTTATCATAAATCTCGAGGATGCAACGTCGAAGTACAATCCCTTATAGCAGTTTCTTGCCTTATGATAAGTGGCGTGCACTTATAGAAAATAGATTATACATTTTATTTATTATATTTGTGTTCCATTTGTTTCGGCACTTCCGGGATTGTCATACCATTGTCTGCTTACACATAGTTAACGTGGTCACAGCGAAATGTTACAAGATTGAGGAAGGAATAAAATTCTCGCCGTATGGAGGTTCAATAAGAGGGGTCAGAGGAGATTACCGCAAGCCGATGTCCTAATCCGCTGTAAATGTGAAATGCGCGCGTCTTCACCTATTGTGTCACACTTGTCACATTTAACAGGCTTTACATCACTACCTGGATGAGCGTCCTACTCGGATCATTTACATTACAATTTAACAAGGAATTGCCTTATTGAAACATACGTAACTATTTTATCTACCATCGTAGATTAGATAAATAGCTTAGAAAAATAATAAGCTTTATACTTTATGACTTAGAAAAATAATAAGCTTTAATATACTTTATGACCAAAAATAAAAAGTTGTGGTCTATTTCTGAAATGACGATAAACAAATTCTTTTGTCGCGGAGTTTTTATTACCTACAGAAGCGAATATTATATTTCAACTAGGCACACAACATTTACACAATTTACCCATTGTTCGTAAAGTTAGCAAAGTTGTCACGATGGTCTTGGAAAGCAAATGCATACCTACATAACTTGAACTATGATCTCATTCTAATGATCAGAGGTTTACTACATGCTATGATACTTGAAATCGTTATGTGTGTTGCATTAATCGTGAGAAAATTAGACGTGTTATTTACAATCTAGTAGGTTAATAATATACAACAATAATACCAGAAATGCGCGGGTATTGTTTTAAAATATCTGACTTTCTCCGTTGTCTCCGATGTGTGCCGCATAAAAAGGTTATGGTATTAATTGGGAGTCAGTACAAAATAGTCTTTTTTGTATTAGCTCGTCTGAGCTATTTGGCATTCACACATCCTAAAAATGACGTAACTGCATATGTGTGTGTGTGTGTATTCATCTTCCCGAGGGGCATAAACCTCATTACTCGGCACATGTACCGTATGACAGCCGATCTTATCGTCTGCCCACTAAACGGTCAATTCAAAACGCTTATTATATCGCTTGAATAAAAAATCGCTTCCTACCATACGCGCCGTATCTGCGATCGTTATCGCCCTGTTATCAACTTTCTACCGAAGCGAACAGGTTTAATTGTATTTTTGTGTATGAGCCTCTTATCTCGCCACTATCAGTAGATAATAAACAACGACCTTTGATTGGAGTACTAAAATAATTGTCAAGTTTATATGAGATAATCATGAGAATACGCGGGAATGAGACGCATTTCCCAAACGCGGACGGCAATAATTTGAGATTACGTTTATGTTTTGATCCCAGACCACGGGTTCATCTTATGGAAACCAGAAACTCTCTAGTAACTATAACTATCAGAGCCGGCCCAAATATACGTTTCGTCAACAAACATAAATTAGTGACGGCGCGGGAATCGAACCTGTAATTATATCCGTTGTAATATCTTCTTCTAGCCGTATCTGTTTCGTCGTTGAAGCAATATCGTCTGGCATTATTATCTTCACTTTTACCTTCGTCCGCGAGATGCGCAATTCATTTTAATAACAATGTGTAGATTACTTAAAGTATTTATGTTAAGTAGCCGATGCAATAGCATGTAAAAGCGGCAGTAGCATTACTTAGCGGCAATAAAACTGAAATAGCACATTTGAAACTGTTAAGTTTTTACAGTAGTAAGCGGCTTAAGTTTCTCTGGCTAAGTGGAAGCCGATATCCACATTTTATACGGGAAAACTTTCGATTCGAAACGGTTTTATTTGAATTTACATGGAATGGCGCTGGCAACTTTTACGTCGCTGCGTTCGCGCACGTCGCCTAGAGTTTTCTACGCTTTGTTGTCGTGAAGTTTAATTATACTTTCGGGTAACGCTGATTCAATGAGTTATCATTCATTTCCATCAAATTATAATGCAATTGGATTAATATTGTTCATCATGATATAAGTCATGGGTTTATAATCGGTCCTTCATGGGTATTCCGTCGGATCAATCTCAGAATCAAAATGTTTTGAGCGCTTTGCGATTCGTTTTACTTTCTACGCAATCATCAAAATGATTTATACACGTAATGCTGTCGTTCAAGGAAAAGCCGTACCGACTCGCCCCCGTCGCAATGAAACTGTATTTGAGCAAATATTTAACACCATTAAAAGTAATTTCTTCCGCAGTTTGCGGTCCCAACTGGCTCACTTTCGATAATGCTTGGCAATGATTGCGATTCCGAGCTAGAACACCATGTTAAAGACTAAATAAATGGCACACATTACGCCGTGGTATTACTTGAAAGTTTTCATTATGCAATTGTTGTAAAAGCGTCAGTGATTTACTTGAGAACTGTAACAATGTGTGGCTTTCTTCGGGCTGAGTAGTTAGAGTAACTACTTGTCTAATGTGGTATAATAATGTACGTACGTACACCGCCGTTTACCCGTAAACTAGCAATTTGAAAGGATGAATGAGTTCTCAGGTACAGTTAGATCCATTGGAAATATAAAACCGATGAGATAACGTTGGCGAATTAGTTTTGTGTTTAAACTATTGTAATATTTACAAAAAGAGCTTCAAGGATTACGATACGGCAAGTGTCATTGATTACATATTTATTGGCTGGACAATAAAGTTAAAGATTAAGTTAAAGGATTACATCCCTTAAGCTTACTTAAACTTATTAAGACAATATAAAATATGGAAACAAGGAAATCTGCACAGGCTCGGATTCAATAGGCTTAAATGGACAAAATGTGAAATAAACTAAGTTTCAGATTACGTAAAACTGATTCCAAGGCAATTGTGTTGCGAGTATACCTGTTCCATAAATACTGCTTATGAGAGAATTACCACGTGCACTGTTAGGAAAATGAAGTAAATTGCGTAAACGAAGATTAATTTTAGATCATAATCTTTTAATATAGACATTGAACATTTTAATTGGTCAAACGTGACCATTTGTTACGCTGTTGCCTCATGCGTATGGAGATCATGCATCGATTTTAAAAAATTACGCCCTGCACTTGACGTTGGGAAACACGGTGCGTTGAACCGGACCTGCGTTACATAACTCTTTGTGTTTACCGAGTAATGAGGCATTTATATAAATTGATGATCCACGGCCCAGCTCTTGCCCAATACGGATCGAATTAAAATTAATGATTAAACGAACTTACCTGTACGTGAAGTTCAATCATAATTATACGAAGTGCCTCGTCCGAAGAGATTAGTATTTTTCTTATTTATACCATGTAGTATCGCATAGTGATACCACTTCTGCACTATGGTTTAAAAAAAAATATATAAAATGTCAGAAATAAAAAATATCGTTGGGGGTACATACTTGAAAACCGCCATCTTGCACCAACCTCAGACTCTCGTCTTCATTTAGTTGAGAGCAGGATGATTATGATATTTTTGTAGACCTTTGGGCTTGTTGCTTTAAAAATAAAAAAAGGAACAACAAAGGGTGGGAGGGTTATAATACTAATCTCTTCGGACGAGGCACTTCGTATAATTATGATTGAACTTCACGTACAGGTAAGTTCGTTTAATCATTAATTATACTCGTGCCTCGTCCTCGAGATTAGTATTTTTCTTATTTATACCATGTAGATGTTGAGAGATGAAAAAAAAATATCATAATATCATTATTTTGTCGAAAAATTAAGAAAAGAGTTTTAAATCACATTGATTTATTTATATTTCAACAAAATAAACTTAGAATTATTCATATTATTGTTTACTTATAACCAATTAATTAATTATTATTAGATGAATTGATAACAGTTCTTGCCAAAGCAGTATAATCATCATTACAATGAGTAATAGGTCTATTGTAATAGCGAGCAAAGGTAGTGGAATTGCCTGTCCAGCCCGCAGTTTTAAAGATCACATCGATGTTAACACCTTGCTTATAAGCTTTGGATGTAGCGGCATGCCGCGTACTGTGTGCGGTAAAGACTGACACGTCAATTCCACTAACTTTGAGAGTGGCTTTAATCCACCTACTTATTGTCTGAGAAGTGACACGATTATGGGGTTTTCTAACACCAATGAATAACTCTTCCCTGCTTCTAAATTCTTGAGACCGGTTCATATACGAGGTCAAGGTATTAGCAGGACATATTTCTACCCTATCTTCAAAATATGGTAAGTATAAAATAGGTTGAGGGCTACCTAATCTAGATGTCTTAATTAATTCTGGGATTTTAATAACAATTTGATCAGGTGAAATAGTTATATTAAGAACGCTTATTTTTGAGAGGGTCTGTACCCGATGCGCTGTAACAATAGCCAGTAACGTGGCACATTTCATAGACAATTGTTCAAATGACAACGTGTCGTTGGGATATAGCGAAGCTAAATAATCTAAAAGTTTGCTTGTATCCCATGTTTCATTATAGCGCGGAGCAGGGGTCGAAGTTTATAAACGCCTTTAAAGAATCGCTTAAGGCGATCTTCTTCGGCTAATGAGCCGACTAATAAGGAAATTGCAGCCCTATAACAATTAATCGTGCCGAATTGGCTGCCACTGTTGAAGACTTCAGTAAGAAATTCTATTATTACTGGAATAGCAGGTTGAAACATATCGATGTTTTTATCAAAACAATAGAAAAACCATCTTTTGAAACAGCCGTCATATTGTTTCATGGTGTTCTCCGATAGAGACGCCAGCATGATGTTTATGGCTGATGCGGGCGTGTCTCTTCGGAGTAACGCCGTCCTGACAATACTGCGCCCACCAGGGTAATGTGGGCGTGTATGGTCCCGCTGCTGTAATGAGGAAAATTAAGTGGTTTGAATCAAAATTAATGATAGGGGATACAACAAGCCGGGTAAACAAAGGGTACCATGGCTGTGATGGCCATGCCGGCACAACTAAGATGCCCTCTGCTTTCTCATAAATAATTTTCCTTAAACATTTTAATATAACTGCGACTGGAGGAAAAGCATAAAAATAAATATTAGACCAACTTATTGTAAATGCGTCTATAACATACGCATCAGGGTCTCGGTGCCAAGAGGCGTACTTATTACACTTATTATTAAGGCGACTTGCAAAGAGGTCTATATGTGGATAACCAAATGTCTTTGTCAAGAGCAAAAAACCTTCATCAGACAACTCCCACTCAATATCTGGGTGAGATCGTCTAGATTCGTGGTCCGCAACGACATTATCAGACGACTTAATGTATGATGCTGTAATGAGTATACCACGAGCCTCACACCATTGCCAAATGTCTTTAGTCACTTTATTGAGGTGGGAAATTGAACCCCACCCATACGATTTATATAACTCATAGCAGTGGTATTGTCCACTCGTAACAATATTGAGCAATTACTAATATCTTTTGTAAATATTTTAATAGCAAAATAAGCAGCTAAAAGTTCAAGATGATTAATATGCAAGGATTTTTCTGATAGGGACCACTGGCCATTGGCTGTCTGCCCGTCACACACAGCCCCCACCCGTTGTTGAGGCGTCAGAATATATTTCAAGAGCATAAACGTCATTTTTAATTCTGTGTACAGAAGTATTAATCGCATTTATCCACCATTGCAAGTCTGCTAGCAGGGAAGTTGGAATGGTCATGAGTCGGTCATAGTCATCGTGACCTAATAAATTTAGATACTTGCAACGTTCTAATGCTTTCACATACAACCATCCATACTCGACTGCCGGACAAACAGAAACTAAAAGGCCTACTAGTTGAGCAAATCTTCTAATAGTACATTGTTTTAAATGTAAGAATATGTTAAGTTCATTCTTAATACGTTCCCTTTTTTCTAAAGGTAAGCGAACTTCCCATGCGTGTGTATCAATTTCGAAACCAAGGTATTGACAGCATTTTGACGGAATGAATTTACTTTTTCTATCGTTAATAATAAATCCAAGGGATTTTAATAAATCGCAAGTAATTTTAATATTCTCTTTACATTCAGAGTACGATTTTCCAATTAGATATATGTCATCTAAGTATATCGAAGATAAGAAGCCACATAATCGTAAAATTTTCATAACCGGTTTCATTAATTTAGTAAAAATAAAGGGGGCCGTGCAAAGGCCGAATGGAAGAACATTAAATTCGAACATCTGCGTATTATTGCCAGCTTTTAGCATGAATCTGAGGTATTTACGAGATGCCGGATGTATTTTTATTAAAAAATATGCATCTTTGAGGTCTAAGGTAGCCGAAAAACAATCTCGACTAATAAGCTTAAGGACTGTACGTAAATCTTCCAGTTTGAAATGTTGCGTATCTATAAATTTGTTCAGAGCCTTTAAATTTAAAATAAATCTCATTTCACCATTAGATTTTGGAATCAAAAATACGCGTGACAGAAACTGTCCGGCAGTTGGGTTACATTCAGAAATAGCACCCATCGATGTCAATTTACTTATCGCCTCGTTATAGTGTTTCCTCTCCGATTCATTGTGAATTACAGTGATCGGTATATCCGACTGGTACACTATATCATTAAATGGTATTCTATAACCCTTTATAAAAGATAAAAGAGTACGGTCTCGAGTAATCAGAGACCACTGCTCATAAAAAAGGCTAAGTCTGCCAGCATAGCCTACCGGTGAGTCGACGACGGCGGCGGCGTCGGGCGGCGCAGGCGCGTCAGGGTGGGGTCAGCGGCTGCGCGCCTGCTTGTTGCGCTGCGACGAGGCGCGCGACGAGCTGGCGGGCCTCGGCCTGCTGTCGGCTGCTGCCGGCGGCGGGGACGGCGAGGGGGACCCGGAGCCGCCCGGCGGCTCCCGGGCCCCGCTTTCCAGTTTAAATTCCTCGTGTTGGAAGGCTTAGTCTTCTTGGGTGCCTCGATCTTAAGGTCGGAGCCGGACTTCGTGATAGCCTTTGCGGTTCGAAGGGTCTCGGGAAGGTCTTCACCGAATAGAAACTTGTCAATCTTGGCGTTTGCTAGCTGTTCCTTCATCTCTTTTTTAATGAATACAGCGCAAAATTCCTTCTGGATATGGATTCGCTGTATTGTATATCACACATAATGCGACCTGTATCCATGAGTTGTTTTAACAGCTCTGGATTTTGTTCTTATCGCTGAGCAGAGTCGATATAGATTGACCTAGACATGAAATAGCCGCGGCAATTTCGGTCTGCCTAGATTCTATAGCCTTATCTCTCTTTACTACAGTATCGGGAACCGCCGCTTTTATCTCTGCATTAAGTCGAGGAGCGCCCACGTGAGAACAGTTTTCCGGAATGGGATATTTCTCCATGAGCTGTTTTCTATTTTCTTTCGCCAAACCCTTGGTCGCTATATGATTTAAGCGAATAGCTAATTCTTTATTAATGTCTGCACCGTATTTTTGTACGGCAGCCGGGTCAGATCCGAGAATATCCAGGATATCAGGATCGGCGGCAGGTGCGGCCGGTGACGGCGCGGGCGCGGGCGCAGGCGTCGACCGGGGAGCGGGCCCCGGCGAGGGCGCGGGCGGCGCGTCGGTATTGTCGAATATATCTTCAATATGCGACGCGGGTGACACGGGCTCCAAATTATCTCGGTCTGTGACCAGACAGTACATATTCGTTATGAGTGATATAGTCCCGCAGACTATTCTGTGTATTAACGAAATTTATACGTCGAGACAATCCCTCAGATTGCTCTGGGTGTATATAATGATCATGCATCGAAACAGTCCCACAGACTGATCTGGGCAGATCGTCAGAAAGTATTGCAGCGAAAGTAGTCCCACAGACTATTCTGATTGCATGTTTAATCTGCAGTGTACATTTTTCACCGACATTAAACAAGAGTAAAAAATGCAGCGATATAGTCCCGCAGACTATTCTGATTGCATCACACACTTGTACTTGAAACACTTTAAAAAGAGAACACTGAACTAACCTTGAATTTTATCCGGAATCGGCGTGGAGTCCCTCGACGAACGCGATATGCTGGAACGTCGCGATGAACACGTGGACGATTCACTAGATTGTATACGCCGGCGCGGTGCACGACGAATACATTTAATTTCTTTTTCTAGTCTTTTTAACTTTTTCGACAAAACGTCTACACTTTTATCCCTATGTCGTTTAGGCATTTTGGATACGTGCGAAGTGGTCGAGCACTAAATTGCGAATGAAGACGAGAGTCTGAGGTTGGTGCAAGATGGCGGTTTTCAAGTATGTACCCCCAACGATATTTTTTATTTCTGACATTTTATATATTTTTTTTTAAACCATAGTGCAGAAGTGGTATCACTATGCGATACTACATGGTATAAATAAGAAAAATACTAATCTCGAGGACGAGGCACGAGTATAATGAGTGATGTTCGTGAAGCTAACAATGACATTTTTACGAACACCGGCGGTGGATGTATGTATGTATAGTGCTCTTGAAGAGCGCCTGCCCGCGCCGGCCGCGCGTGTGTCTCTTCGGAATCCCCATGTAATTACTCAGACAAACGATGTTTTCATTGTAAGTTATTGATTCGACAGTTGAGTTCCATTCTGGTATCTTAATCAGTGGAGCTTCGGTGCAGCCTCCGGGCGTCTTACTCGATAATTTATGAAAGAAAAGCTATTTATATTTCTCGAAGACATCCCAAAGAAATTGAAAGTTTCGAAATATGATTGAGTTCGCTTTTTATGGGAACGTTGAGAAAAGTTCCTTATCTGTAATGGAAACGGGGTGATAAATCATGGCGTATCTAATTAAGTGCTTATTCATAACATCGAGCTGATTAATACCTCACATTCGATGATAATGGATAGTTACTAGACGTTGCAGATGTGTGGGGAACTCAGATGTGAGGGTAGAAATTAGCGCGATGAAAATAAGTGAGTAGGAATGTAATTGAAGTTTCCAGAGAAAAACGAGTGTGTACACGATATTGTAAGTTAATAGCCTTCTCAGAAGCATAGTGTGCCTACTGCTTTACGGTGCCGACGGCCCAGGAGCTTTTTATTTTTCATTTTACATGTAACGCGATAGTTACGCTATCTAACTATACCCTCCAGTTGCACGTTAACAAGCGCATTTGCGTTTGTGGGAAAGGCGATGATACGTGCAAATTTGAGCCAAAACGAATCAGTGCGATCTCAGATAAGCCCTGTAAGTGCTGGCCGGTTGTAAATGGATTTCATTTGTGTTTCTTTTCGATAGGGATCAGCGTGGATCGTTTCCTTTTGCATAATAGTCGCTAGTTGTGCGGTAACAAAGCTTTCGAGTGAGCGACAATGGTACTGGCTGTTTTATGATGGCGTCCTTTTATTATTGTTTTAATGTCCTGTTCTATTATGGGCGATTTTGGCGGTTACGTCAGGTAGTTCGATGTAACGTTGATGGGTTCACACGAAGATAAAAGTCGTGCTTATTTATTGTAGCTCGTAAATAATGTTACATTATTTGAGATGCTAGGTTAGACTTTTATTATTTTACTTGGAAGTTCCATCAATGAAGGTACGTAGGTGTATCGAATTCATCGGCTTGCCTTCAATATGTCTATTTTAAATTTATGAAGGTAGTCACATTATAAAATGTTTGAATTTTGTTCAGCAAATCATCAAGCACATTAAATTTTACAGTGAAGGTTGATGTGAAATAAGAAATCATTTCCGCGTAAGTACTGTTTCAATAAAGATAAAGATAAACATATTTGCACAGTGTAGGTGTAGACGTTTCTGTATCAACTCGGCATTGATTCGCTCACCAATGTCAACTTATCTCGTCAGACTCGAATCATGAAGTATTATTATTTGTGGCGTCAAATTTAACGTTAACACTTGATAACCCTTAAATTATGGCTTATCTCGAGGCTTTGGGAAACCTTTATTGATTCCGTTTTTTGTCCGGATCGGGCCTGGGTGGTCATTGAACGTTAGGTTTTTTTTTATCTCGCTTGTCCTCAACCTGTAGAACTATAATAAATAGGGTCACACGAGAACGGATTCAAATAAATGTTACGGTTGACTAAGTTTCAATTGAAATTAAGTATACGTTTTAAATTGAAATGAGGTTATTTCAGTGTAAAACTACCTGTAGGTTTTAATAAATTTTTTTTACTAGTAATAATTCCATTGTTAGTTTTTTGAATAATTCATATCTATACAAATATGTATTTTCAGTGGCAAAAGTGGCAGATTTCAAATCGCTAATATGAATGATAATGAGACTGTATAATATGATTTAAAATGCAGAATCATCGTAACCAAATCGATGTGTTTTCTTTACTTCCTGTTCTCTAAGTCCTGGCTAAAGTCATAGACGTATTAAAGAGACCACCAATTTACCACTTAGCACGGTCCCGCTAACTAAAATATACAATTATGTTGAAACAATTGTGCCAGCATACCGCCGCACCGGTTCCCGTCCTTGATCTGAGAGGCGGTATCATATTCAATGACGTCGAAATGCGCCGGCGCACGGCCTTGGGCACACACTGTTGCGCGCACTTGCAACATCTCCCCATTCAATTCTAATGCATCACGAGTGCACTTGGGGTCAAACATGCAAATAGCGGATTCGCGCGTGACGCAACACGTCAAAACAAAAGCAAAGGTGACTTTCGCCTGAAGACGGAGTTCGTTTCATAAGTCGTTGACTGACAACGTTGAAGCGCGAATTGTTCGCCTGTTGTTGGGAGGCAGCGGGTGGCTGAGTCGTGTCGTGAGATGATAATGATCCTTTTGTCTGTTTGTCACATGGCTTATAAAACGACTAAATAGCTATTTAAACTCTGTAGTTTTCAATACAAAGTGATACTCCGTTATACATTTCTGAAGATGACGTTAGAGTATTGATTGCAATACGTGATGAAATTTAAGAGCAGAAAATGTATCATGTCCTGTATAGCCGCCCTTCCGTCAAATATATTTGGCACTACCACCCTTTCGCCGGGAGTCTTGAGCTTCGATCACCACTTGAGACGAATATAGTGTGATGGATGAGTATTCGCATTTTCTATCAGTTTTAGGTCTGGAACTGAAGGCACCATGCAACACATGAAAGAGAAAGTAATTAGGCATGTTATCAAACATTTCGTGGTCGTTCTCGCTATCCCAAGGCGGTTCCCATCTGCGTAATCTTTTACAGTCATCTCGCGAGATACCCAGCCGATCTAACACGACTGCTCTACATCAGCTGGAGTTACAGCGACTGTACGGCGTAATTACGAGGCCAATAAAGTAACTAAACATGTACACCGCAGTGTCCTTCGGCAATCGGATCGGAGTCACGTTAGCCGCATGAAAATTGCTTGTAGTTACAATGCGGCTTTTACTACTAACTACGGGGCGAGATAAAAGCGCTTTCTTCAGTTACATGAGCTTTTAATGTGATGTTAATGGTTCAAACATCAGCAACTCATGTGGTGTTGGCTGTCTACATTTTGTGTATGTTTGTGTCGATCAATTTTAAAATTGATTTCTTACTAAAAGTAAATCATTAGTATTATTTGAATGTGTCCAAAAGTCCACGTACAAAACTTAAGTTCACCAACCCTTGTAGAACAAGGGCTTAATAAAGACGTTGATCTTAGACAGATGATTAGCTAAGTTCGACGAGAAAAAAATCACCAAAAACAGCTTTCGTTTCGGGCGATCAATCAAACTGAAAGGGAAACTAAAGCCATTACGGCGTACGATTCGCTCACAATGCAAATGGTATCTAATAATAGTCGTAATGTGTACGGGCGTGATTCAAAACATCACAATGGGTCCTTTCTCCGATCTGGGGCGTAGGTGGAGCGACCTTGGGCGCCCTGTGGGTAGCCGGTGACATATTAGACGCACTTGCAGTACGGGCGGACGCAGCATTTGGCAATCGCGATAACTGATGCGTTTGAAGTGTTGCTGACCTTACTGAAATGAGAGTAATGTGAGCTACTTTGTATCGTTGCACTAAACATCAGTAGGCAGCGTTTTCTGTAAACGGGTGAACCACATAGTGATTAAAATTATTCAGCTTTATGTTATCTTGATCTAAAACTGGTATGCGGCCTGGGGATGAAATTGATTTCTTATTTCTTTGAAATTGGTCTTATTAAATAAATATTTCTGTTAGCTCTAGTTCGAATTGAAAATTTGTAAGCACCGCCTGTAGGGGAACCTGTTGTACCTTGGACAGTGTTGTACCTTGGACAATTGTAATTTTTCGTAAACTCCCGCGCTTTACAATAATATTGTATATGGCAGTCAAAGCCTGCTTTGATAAGACTCACGTGAAGTTAGTTGTGATTCGCCGGCGCCGGGTCAATGCAGTTAAAAAAGGTAATTTATTATTTTTTGCCTTAAAAGTTCGTTTTTTGGAATTTACTTATGGCCTCTTAATTTGTCACGATACGTATTTATAAAATATCTTTTACTTCCGATATAATCTCAGTTTATTAAGGTTTTAGATAGTATAGTTGTCAGAACCCAACCTCAATTAAAAGTGTGTTTAAACAAGTTGTAACTAAAAATTGTTATGATGTTGTACCTTGGCCCCCCAACTGAGGTTGTACCTTGGACATAGATAATACATAGATAATTTTGATATAGATAATATAACCTTATAAAAACATATTTTTTGATTATATTTTTATTCTATTTATATAAGGCAAAAAATAAATATTTAAATATGTAAACATTTGTTATGTTATTGACACAAAATAAAGAGACAAGAGACTATTAATTAAGGTAACTGTTAATCTGCTATTTACATTAATGTTTTTGTTGATTACAGGTATGAGCATTATTGTTGTACTTACCTATATTAAAAATAAAACTCTGCTGCAATTGCTAGTGTTTATCTTCATTCTACCCTGGAATGTCCAAAGTACAACTGGAACGGTCCAAGGTACATCAGGTCTGTTGTACCTTGGACAGTTTTCCCTTTTTTTTTAAAGTTGCTTTTGTTTCCAGCTTTACTGAAAATCCTCATATTTTATGTATTTATTATATAGTTGAGTAACTGATCTTTCCATTATTCCCTATTTGACGGATCTTATTCTTACCATTTATTTATAAAAAATAAAAATATCAAAAACTGGCCTAGGTACAACAGGTTCCCCTACTACAGTTGTCGGGTTGCGAATTCACGCGAGTACTGGCATGATGGATGGCAGCGGACGGTTGGCAGTTGGCACCAATCAATTACCTGGCGGCAGTGGCGGTATCCCGGTAACGCGCCAGGCAGCCCACGCTATGCAAATACATGCAAATAATCTTTTTATTTTACTTCCTGCTCCATGATTTATGTGTTTGCAAATATGGTGCCTTGGTGAAACCAGTATGTTCTGTTGATTGATATAATTTAGAAGCTTTTCGCTCTCTCATTTCTTGAGACCTTCCAATGGATTAACCTCGACCTGATTTTAGCTTAGGTACTCTTTAAAGCCACTGTTACTTCAATAGCGAAGCCTTTTCTTTCAAACTGAAGTTCTGAAGAATTTCTGTAGAACCTAAATCAGTAGGTTAAAAAAGCTTGTAAAAAGCTACTTAACGTGGACCCATTGTCACGTTGGTATGTTTCAAGTAACAATTTTGAAATCACTTCATTCTAGGTCGTTTCAGAATAAAATTGTTATGTAAATAGCGACGCGTGTATAAGCTAATATAATTTAAAAAAAATACTATCTGTCGTTTCGTCATTATGAGAAGTTGATGAGAAAATCTTCTGTTATCGTACATAGGATTTGGATTAGATAGTATTAAGAACATATTGATTTCAGTAAAAACAGTTCAATTTATCCGTTTTCATTGCATTGAAGCGCAATGATGTTAATGACTCCCAGTGACGATGATGTCAGAAAATCCAAGATGTTTTGAAAAAAAAAATCTCCGGATGTACATAATGTACACTTTTTACCCAAGTGCTCAATGCAAAATGGGTTAATTAAAGTAATCGCACACTATTGAGATGTAAATTGTTTAGAACTTCTTTTTGGTTCGCCATTAGTTATTAGGAGCTAATTTATTTCGTCGTCTGGTAATTTATGGTAATTTTTATAGTCGGTAAACCATAGATGTGCGCCTTTTTATGGCTAATAACAACTGGTGTAGTGAATTAAGATCTAATCTGACAGCGTCGCTTGATCATTGTAATCACATCCGTCGCACTGGTTTTGTGGTCAGCGTCAGTGTGGCTAACTCACAAAAAAAGTACTTAATTAATTTATTGTTAGATTCATATTATGTATGAAGGAAGGTACTCTGAATTTAGTCATTTGTTCGTAAATCTTCAACATATCGTAATTGATATTAACATAAAGTTCTAGAAGTCTAGAAACTTTATAACCTGCCATTATTCAATTATATGTACCTATATGGGTTGGGATCCATAAATTTAATATTTTAATGAGGTATTAAACAACAGTACATTATCCAGTCAGTAATCATGATAGATAGCATCTAAAATGAAAACGACCAAACAAAATACTAATAATTACAAAAGCCGGCAACACTGCTAACGGCATCCGTTCCACTGGTAACACCAATCCGGTGTTTCCAGGCTTGCCTGCGGCGACCGAGCTGCTCCTCATAATCAGCCAGGAAGGCCCTAAAGACTAGTGGATACCAGACCAGTCTTTACGCAACACCTGGATTTATTGGAAAAACATTGACAGTTCGTTACGAGCACGGAAAACGCGGGCTGTAATTTGAAAACGAACGATAATTACCTTTTGAAGTCAATCAACTGGGCACAGTATTTATTGATGCCAGATGACGGATTGATGACAGAGCTGAAGCGTGTTTCTTCCCAACGACGTAATATTTCATAACCATCAGAATAAATTATATGCTTGTAGGTAGTAGCTCTATCCTATCTAGCCTAATAACGTACTAGCGCTAATTATTATTTTTAAATATACATGAGTTAAATTGCTTTCGCTGCAATGGAACAGAGAAAAATATTTTTGATCATAGAACAAAAGTACAATTTACTTACAGTAAGATTTTGGACTTTCGCGTTCCATTACATTAAAATTAGTCTTTATAGGTCTACACGCGATATTAGGAGTAGCAAATTACATAGCTACTTACTGCCCGACGTTTCGACTGGGTGACGCCAAACGTGGTCGCGAGCGAACTAACTGAATTTACTTACAGCTAAGCTAAGAACAAGCTGGAATAAGTTGTGCACTGATAACTTGCCCGGTACCCAGGAAGATATTATCACTACAATAAAGCAGAAACGGTTTTGTTTGCAATTAATAATCGTTCACAAACGGTTGAATTTTACGACTCTGTTATAACCATTCAGGCAATTGAATTGGTCGGACTGTGCTGTCGGACCTCATTTCCGTAATATAAGTAATTAACAATTACGACAAGTAAAACGTTGCTTTTAAAGTTATTTCATGGATACGAACGAGCTAATTGGAGATTAGAAGTTACGAGACAAATAGATTCCTTTTATTAGATAGGTAGGTAGATAGGTAGTAGGAGTATAAATTTTCTTTAACGCTCATCCGATTAGTTTATGCGTTTGCTAATGTGATATGATCGTTCGTAACTTAGATACCGTGAAAATTGAATCCAGTGAAACTAGTCTTCGGTACGAAGAAAGTAGTAATATTTTATTTAAATTGATTCTATCAAAACGTATGACTGATCTAATTGATATTCTAGACTCGTAAGATTCAATCATATTTGGGCACAAATAGCGAGTAATATTACGTATATCGCATACAACATGTTCTATTTATGTACCGTTCGTTTGTATATGCACATGAGATCTTTTAGCCGTGAAGATAACCGAATAAGTACACTACATTTCATTGACATCTTTGTCCACCACTCACCAGACTCTTTTAGACAAGATTTAGATGCCAATCTCGGCTCACAATACTAAAAGTAACGGCAGCATACCTTATTATTCAGATTAATCATCCAAAAGCAGCACTGAATTACTGCGCCTTATCTGCGCAGATCAAATTCCGAAAGAGCTGACAGGGTCCCTGCGATTAGGGTGGCCAGGTGTCCGGAGAACCCCGGACAGTTTTAGGCTTCATGGTTTAGTGTCCGGTCAAAATAAACCATGTCCGGATTTACCAAAAAGCTTGATTTTTGCTTGTTCTTACATACAAATTTCTTCGTACACCTTTTTTTTTCCTAACTGACTTACGATGATGGCTTGGAGTAGCTTGTTATCATCACCGGACTTGCGGGGGACCGGATGGCTTTCACCCCTGAAACTTCGTTCACCTAGTCGTTTGTTTTATCGGTTTAGTGGCCACGTGGCTCTTTGCCTGATTGTCCGGCGAAACTGCCTGGTCTGTCCGGCTATTAGGCTTGGCGACCCTACCAGCGATGCCTAGACTCCCGGTATGGTACCACCATCTGATAAGAGGATGCCTAATAAGAAATAATTCATGTACCAGCACATACGCCCACCGGTTAATTAAGCATCGGCGATAAACACATTCCCCGGACAATCCGGACACCGGAGATTTGTCGATAATATTAATTGAGTTAATCGGTCCACTGTAACTCTGTGACCCATGTTTGGGAATTGATTAATTTCAATATATTATCATTAAAAGTTTTTTATGTATTAGTTAATTTGATGCCACGGCGTCAATTTTTAATGCTGCTAATGCAATTATTTTTATCAACTTTTATAGTTTACTATCTTCTTTTATGGGCAATATTAAAAAGTAACAGTTTTTGGTGCAATTGCCTATTTCTACTGAATGAGGTATGTAATTGGATTGCGTGTACCCACCACATATTTATTATAGAAGTGCGATATACTGATTATGGGGATTTACATTCTTTCACTTAATCGCCTTTAATTAATACTATCTGTCGAAAAACATAATATGAGATTACTAGGAAAGACAGATCACGAAACAGTTGGCTTTAGGATTTAACTATCCTTGTTGTGTTTAAGTATGTTCTTTATCTAATATCAGCGTTTTTGATTTTTAATATGAAGACAAATTAACACTCACGAATAAATCATGATACTGCTATCTTTTTTAACGTGATGAAATACCTTATACAGATAAAGATGCACTTTGTCCAAGGTAACTAAGAAGGATTTAATTTAACTTCATTATCAGTTGTCTGCGTGGCACCGGTGCGCTTCCTTATCTCGAAAGTCGGATTTGTTTTCTTTCCTTGTATGTGCGTGTCTTTCTTTGTAATCTTAGTTAATTTACGGTTTGTTTCAACTTCAATTTACATTAAAAACTATATCGATTGAATCAAAGTGACCAAATAACTCTTCACTGGTCACTTTCCAAATCTATATGGATCGTTGTTCTAAAAATTTGGTTTGCATGAAATAATAACAGCACCACCTTCAAAAACAAATCAAATTCCTACTCATTCCTAATTATTCATGTTTATATTATATTATTTTGTAACTTTTCGTGTGTCGGGTTTTTGTAGGCGGTTCTGTTTTTGTAAAAAAAAAAATACTGTCATAATTTTTCCAATTTCATATTTCATGCAAGATGACGCGGTGAATTCAATATGGCTGCGGTCCTGTGCGGAGTCAAGGCTGTCGGTTGATGAGCGTCGCGGAAAGTAACATGATACCTGATGATGGACAGAAACCGCAAGGACTGTGGGCTCATATGATTCATACACAACCGCAGTAAGCAGGGTTCTAGGGAAAACCGAGTGTACATACGAGTGAATCACGTGTTTCATGTAATGTGCTGGGAAATTGTGTTTGCTCTGAACGGCGGCACGTTAGTGTTGAAGATAAGAGCTATGATCTCATAAATCTTATCACAATTATTAATAAACTATCTGACCCGACAGACTGTGCACTTCCAGTTTGTATGAAAGTCGTGTACGATATGTTACTTATTTCGGCAATTCACATTTGTGATTGTGTCGAAATTATGCTTTTGGCGCTCATCTACTCGTATATTTATTGTCAAAAGTTTGCAAATGGTGATTACCTTTATTTGGATGTATTTTTAAGAATTTCAGAGTAATTTCTATGTCGTGGTCAATAAATGTATTTCTTTCTTTGTTTGTTTGTTTCTTTCTTCCTAATTCTTTCTATAGACAGCTTTTATTTAATAAGAAGTTTAGCTAACAGGTGTTAGTTACGGTTTAGTAAATAACATCCGTCAATACGATTACTAAAAGGAACATTATAAATGAATGGTCTATCGAATCTTATTGGATTGTGTGTAGGCGCCTTGCCACAGTTACTTGCACAACGCATTAAAAGCATCATGATGAGACGTCAATCTGCTCACAAACGCGGGTTACAGTGTCAACGTCAAATCTTTGTAACAAGCCTAATGTTACCTTCAAATATCGTCTCTCTCGTCATTGTAATAAGGTCTCAAAATTTTAACGTTCGGGGGTTGAGCACCGCATTTCAACCATTAACCTTGAAACGGCGGCGTCAATGTCGCGACCGGATTATCTAATATTTTGCGCGATAAACTTTCCTCGGCGTGTCATAAATTGTCCATCATGTTATGCAACGTGTTGACATCGTTAAACTGTTTGGGTAAGTAGGTAATTATGGAAATTTTAACTTTTTCTTTGTTTTTAACCAGTAGCGCCACCACTATAGTTGTGTCAAACACTCGCTGCCCGCGGGGCAATAAAACGTGGGACTAAGACAGTGAATATTCATCTCTCTGTCGCACTTACAGGTCTTATGAGGAGGTGTAGTGTTGCACCAGTGCACTGCCGATATTAATACTAATAATACTATAAATATTTTGTACAGTAATAAAAGTTATGGAGTAAATTATACAATTATTTTTATTATTGAATATTAGTATGTTAATTGTAGTTTATCGTTATTAGTGAATTAATTCGTAAATTACTTACTCTTTAAAACATTTATAAGCTGAGTTTCTGACAATTTAATTTACTAATTAATTATCACTGCCAGATCAAATACCTAGAAAACAATCACGATGCGCACCTAACAACGTATGTACAATTTTCTGGAAGAATGCATTTGTCGATAACTGTCCATCGACAAGTGCGCGATGCGCATGGGCCGCCCTTGCATACAGGTGATTTATGGCATCGCGGGCAGCGAGTCTTTGACACAACTATAAACATTGTAGGCAGTTGCTTATCTATTTTTTTTCTATGTGATTATTTATCGTAGCAATGATATAATTGATTCTAAGTGTACTAATCACCTGTATTGTTTTAGTGCCATATTGTTTACTTTATTGAAGTTTTACCGAATACATTACGCCGATAGATATTATTTATTGCCCAATTCGCAATTTTATGTATGTTTGTTGGCTGATTAGAGACACAATGTTTCCAAGCCTATCGTTCTTGTTTTTTTTTTCAAACATGGCTTACGCAGTGTTATTTCTGAATGAATAAAAATATTATCCCTTCTTTCTTTTTTTGGCGATGGCAAAACACTTTAAATTACATCCATTTATAGATGTGCTTTTATCTAGCTTATATTCGCCATACGTACGTGTAAAATGGTATTATATGCAGATGCGTAGTGTAATACCTAATCTAAGCATGTGCTAATCCACGCGGCGTTATCAAGAGTCATTGGCCGTTCGATTCGTTAATTCAAAATCAATGTCAGCGCGCGGTTTGTTTTTGTGCGCGCGCGCCGGCGACCGTTACGTCAGCGGAGGCTGCGCCGGCGCAGTGCCCGCGTTGCGCGCTCTTGCGTGACGCGGCCCTTTGTAGGGCTGGCTGGGCTGGAACTGGGACTGTATGTATGTATCGTCCTTGATTGGTATTTTAAAAATAAAAAATAATACATCGTTATTTGTTTTTAAACAAGGCTAACAAAATGACCTCTCCATCTGATGGTAAGCGGTAGTGAGATCCACATATGAGAACGACAGGCACAAAAGACCATAGCCTGCACTCACCCTGAAGGCCTACTTAAATGCCGTTTCACGCCCCGCCTGAAGAGCCCGGGATCACTGGAGGGAGGGAAACATGAGCTGGAAGGGCATTCCATGCCGTTGATCTTCAATTAAAATCGTTCTTTGAACGTTAATTATACGTGCACTTATAATCCATCGTCAGTACATCTATTTTGTCATTCTACCATCACCGATTCAAAATGCTGATTCTACCTAGACACCTTGTAGAATATCAGGCAAAACATAGTAATCCAAATCATACAGCTTCGGTTTGTAAGCCAAACCGAAACTGTTAATGACGTAGACGATTCAAATTCCATGTTTCCTAAGTTTCCTCGATTAAGATGTTCTAGTTCACATACAAGCAAGTTTTGTCCTAACTGCATATTTTTTTTTCAATATTACTGTGATAAAATTTGCATTTGTAGCAATTTTTACTACTAAATATTACTTATAATAAAGAAATCGTGTCAATATCGGTAGTTTCTACCGGAAACATTATTCTTAAGATGACCTAATGTTATACTATTATCTTGGCATTGATTCGGACATTTCGGCGCGATATTAATCGAAATCTTATTATACAGACTAATGGGAAGACTTGGACTTTTAATGATCAATTAATATTGATATAAACTTTTCCCAGAAGATTCAATGTTATTTCACTCATTTGGCAAATATAACCGTAGGCATAACGTTATTTATCTTTTGACATGGCTTGTTCGAGAGCAGACAGGTAAATAATTGATAAAAATCCTGAAAATGAACTCTCAAATCAAATTTCAGCTTCAGAAATAAATATGTCGTAGGCTTTGCAGAATCGATCGTTGAATGTTTTACTATACACTAAGGGTTGTTTAATGGTTTACTTTAAGATATGACGGCAAAGGGATTATACCTTTTTTCATGGTCACAACTATAGTCGGTTCGTTAACATATAGATCGCCAGCTTCAATGGAAGAGCCCTCAAATGGTAACCACATCAATCACCACCGCGACCGCTTCTCGTCTCGGCTCAAATGGGCCGTGAACATTTGATGGCGGTCTGGTTGACCGTGTCCAACAAACCCGCGTGCAGGTCTTCGTCGCCAAGGAACCGTGGATAAACGCAACCACCGATTCAACGGTTGTTTGCAAAGGACAACCAAAAAGTCACACGCTTGATTGATAAACTTCGGTCGACTTGACCCGAGACAAAAAACGTGAAACAAAAAGCTCGGATTGGTTTTGAGGTGTTGTCAGTGATCGATGGTGCTAACTGACAGGTGTTAATGAGGATGCTCTTTTTACAGTTGAAAAGTTAACTGACGAGAGCACGAGGTGAAAACGTACCGATAATTTATAGATGTAGAATCTCTGACGGATCGAAACAGACTGTGCTTATCTGCATGAAATACAAACGGATCCTGATAAAATAGTAATGTAATTAAAAGGCAAATCAGTCTGTTCTCGATCCAAAATTGGATATAACAATGAAAGCGTTTGAATTTTTAAAAAAATCTTCGTTATTCGTATAGTCTTTTTGCATCTTTCGGATTAAAACTTCCATCTCCGAATGGGCGATAGCCTCAATTAACACCAGTGATAATTCTCGTTCCACTTGTGTTGCTTTTTACTTTCCACTCGGATCGGTGGCTAACGGTACGCCCGCTTTGTCTCAAGATGAGTCTTTGAATCGGCCCTTACTAACGAGTGGACGCGAATTGGAACAGAAGAAAATTATATGGATGGGCTGCCGGCTCAGTAGGTAGGTGCGACAGCAACGTTTATGGTGATCACTGTGAATTATCAGCCTCTAAAGAGATCACTTTCTATTTTCGAAAGTAATAAAATATATGGATCTCTACACTACTCTACAATTCTATCATCAAGTGGTATTAGTGGCATTAGTCATTCAAATACAGAATTTTACATTGATTACTAGGTTCATTTGTAATATGAAAAGTCAGAAAGTGTAGTTTTAATACATTTTTTTTTTCATTCTAAACATATGTTGCTCTTTTGAAAATATTGGCGAATAAAATTTAAAATTGTATATTCTATTACTCGGTACTTTTAAATTATTGCAAAGCTGACATTGCTAAATTAGTCGAATATTTGCTCTAATTTGTTTCTCAGATTGTAATGTAATTGCTTTCCAATAACGGTCTTTAATTCGGGTGGTATTATCTGTTGTCCGATGACTAAATTACTTTGTCTGTGGTAACCATTATAAAAGCTATGTTCAAGTGTGAGTGCATGTGAAATATTTTGTTTCTATAGAAATATTAATGGTCTCCGGTATTAGGGGTGAGAGCCCTCCGTTTCCCCGTAAATCCGGTGATGATGACGAAGCTGCTACAAGCCATCATTAGGGGTGAAAGCCATCCGCTTCCCCGAAAGTCCGGTGATGATGAAAAAGCTACACCAAGCCATCATCGTATGTCTTTTAGAAAAAAAAATAGGTCTCTGGTATTCCGTGGGGCAGGTGTAGAGCGGAATTCGGTCGGCCGTATCAGTCAGCTGGTAATTACGCCACCGTCGTAACGAGCGGCCTAGTGTCAATGCCAGAGATTAGTTTACCGGTTCGTGACAAACAACTGTTTTTGTTGATGGCACACTTTGTTTTTGGGCAATCTTGGACATCTCAATTCGCTTGAAATGAGGCGAGCGACGGAACGTCAGAAGGTATGATTGCGTCGTTTGATTTGATTTTGAACACCTGACAATAGTTGTGAGCAAGTACGTTGTTATTATGTGGTTCTAGCGATTTCAAGTTTTCTGGTAGCAATGTTTTGAATTCCTTCTGTCAAAGAAGTTTAAGATTTAATTAATCCGGTGCATCATTTGTAACTGTGTCAATTTCATCTGACTTTTTTAGGTAGCATTATTCTTAATGGCGTAAAACTAAAATCCTTACTAATATCCTTACTAATATTATAAAGGTGAAAGTTTGTATGTATGGATGTATGGATGTATGTTTGTTACTTTTTCACGCTCAAACGACTGAACCGATTTTCATGAAATTTGGTATGATGGTAGCTGGCACTCTGGAATAACATATAGGCTACTTTTTTTTTTATTCAACCCCCATGTGGTTCATTGGGAGGGGGGGTGAAAATTAGTATGGGAGAATTTTTACGTGTTTGTCGATTTTTATAATACTTGGTATGGAGGTAGCTGGCACTCCGGAGAGACACCAGCGCATTTTTTTTTTATTTAGCCCCGTTAGTATGGGAGAACTTTTACGTGTTTATAGATTTTTATAAAACTTGGTATGGAGGTAGCTGACACTCCGGAGAGACACCAGCGCTTTTTTTTTTTTCAATTTTACCCCCATAGGGTTCATTGGGGGGGGGGGGGGATTGAAAATTAGTATGGGAGAATTTTTACATGTTTGTCGATTTTTATAAAACTTGGTATGGAGGTAGCTGGCACCCCGGAGAGACACCAGCGTATTTTTTTTTTTATTCAGCCCCGTTAGTATGGGAGAACTTTTACGTCTTTATAGATTTTTATAAAACTTGGTATGGAGATTACTGACACTCCGGAGAGACACCCGCGCTACTTTTTTTTCAAAATTCGACCCCCATGGAAGTTATTGGGGGGGGGGGGGACGTACTATGGGAGAACGTTGACGGAACTTTCACTAATAAATAACAAATTTTACAAGGCATGTAGGCTATTTTAATACATCCTTGCTACTAAAACCCATTAATACGCGGACAAAGTCGCGGGCGGCCGCTAGTAAACTATAAATTTTATGTTCTATATGATTATGGTAATGAGTAATCATGCAACAATATCATTCATCGTCTTTTAATACAATTGTACAAATGATGATTTTGTCGATAGAACATTTATGATTTGACGTTATTATCTGTTGCATTTTTCTAGCAGTAAATAATTGAACTCAATTTGTTTCCGATTTCACGGCAAACTGTTATTCTCTCGATAGCATCGATTCATTAAAAGTCCGCAATATTAAATGTGCATTATCAAGTTCAGCCGTAGGCGTATCAGATTGGTGAAGGCTGAATTATTTATAAATTACATCGAAGGCATATCGGGACAGCCAGCTGATTCGTTTAAAAATAGCTAACAGCAATAACGCCACTTTATTTACAAATTAAACCGCTTTGCTCATGCATTGATCTTAACTTTGATTAATTTACAATTAATGCATATGGATAGTCGCAAAAATTAATTTGGTTTTCATTAAATCAAAGAAAACAACATTTCTTTTGTAGTTTCTAATAATTATTATCGGAAATTTAAAATGAAGTATGAATAATGCCTCCTTTAGCGCTACCATGAGTTTAAAAGTGACAGACTCTATCAAAAAAAACATTTCTATAGGTTTTTAACGTACGTAAGTTTTCGATAGCTAACTCATGGTACCGCTACTGCAATAGGTAGGTTTTTGAAACAGTTTTATTTTTTATGTGCATTATCCTTAAACCCTATGATATTGTTTTGTTACATACCTATTTTCCATGATGCAGACGCAGACGACTACTTGTTACGATTTGATTATATCTATTGATTAGGTTACCGTGCTACTACAAGTCCTACGCTCCGCCGGCCACGACCGTCTGCCGAAGCTCTCACGCTCTTCCCTCGCTCTTGACACGGTTTCATGATCTAAGTCAAATTCGAAATTGGAAAAAGGGACGCGAAATTTGTCATGGCGCCTTATTAGCGATGTTTGTAGTGTATGATGTATGTGTGAGTTTTCAGTTTGGAGGTTTGAATTAGTAGGTAGATATTTGTGTTGTTAATATAAAATGCTGCCCCAGTAGCATAGGCAGGGAAGTACGATAAATGTTGTTGATGAAAATGTTGCTACAATATGTTTTTGATTCAGTTAGCAGGTCGTTAAGAATAGTAAGGCACGGAGCTTTTTTTTTTTAAATACTTTAAATATAGATGAAAATTTTGTGAAGTAGACTTGGAAATCGCGCGTAAAATGTAGCGAAGCTTTAGCACGAGGGCAGATGGTGAATAATGTTATTCACGTCATATCTAGGGGTGTGAGCCTTCCGCTCCCCCGCCAGCCCGGTGAAGTTGTAGAAGCCGTCAGAGGCTAACAGCTTAGTCCTATCGAAAAAAAATCACATCACATGTATTTCTTTATTTTATTCGTTGAGATAAAATGAAGGTTCCTACTATTTAACACCTGCGTAGTGGTAGGTAGTCTAGTGGAAAAATGTTATCACTTGAGTAGGTAGTAGTAGTTAGGGGTGAGAGCTATCCGCTCCTCCGCAAGTCCGCTGATGGTGTCGAGGCTACTCCAAGCCATCATCGTAAATCATCGTAGTTAGAAAAAAACAGAAGTACTTACTAAAGTTTCACTATCAATCACTAATGACTGTATTGTCATCAACGTCATCTACACAAGGACACCTAACTAGGTTGCCTGTCGACTCCACGATTCGTCTTTATTATTATAAAGTGAAGGTAATGAAAAGTGAAATTGACTTCCAATTATAATAATACGTCGATACATTGTTTCGGTCAGTAGACGAGGTGGTCAGCGATGGGCGCCCACGCTGCGGTCGGATCTCACGCTCCTAATCTTGACATACTTGTTACGATTCGCTTCGTATCGGGTGAAACTGTTTCTCGTTGACATTTGGCTAACAGATTTAGTTCTGCGGAGCTATGATGCAAAGGACAGATAGATAGATACAACAGGTAATTTTCAGAGTATAAGGGACACCCTAATAGACAGGTATGTTTGTTTACATTGGTTCTAGCGGCGGCTGAATGAATGTCGTTTGCAAGCACTTTTTGAAGCGCTTTTTACAGTTCTCGATCGCTAGACGATAAATTTGAAAAAAATAAAACCTCCATAATCGTTTATACTGATTTAGTCCATTACAAAATTAGGTAGTTTAAATATTACATAGAGCAAGTTGTACGTCTGAATCATCGTAACTATATGTTAACTAGCCTTTATCACTCAGTCGTTTTATTATCGTCTCGTCGCGTTGTGCAGCCATATAACAGCCATCAAGCAACCAAGGAAAAGTTTGTATGACTTCTAATTAAATTTTGATTTGATGAACACTTGAGTGAGTGTGTGATTTCAATTGTGAATGTATATTCGTTATAACAACTGTAGCTCAAATGTTAGGCCACGATTAGGCTGCCTGCACCTCAGGGGAAATCTAGGAACGTGTTAAGTGCTTAATTAATATTGCTCATTCTGTGTGAATAGCTGTTGTTATTTTAATAGATAATAAAGATTGATCAAACCTCAAATTGCATATATATATTATAGTATGTATACAGAATGTTTGATCCTTGTTTATGAAACATACTAAACATTATAATACACGATCATTATCACGACCAGATTATACATTGCTGTACTTTCTATAAAGCACACAAAATAAGCTTTTGTATTAATCCACTTGAAAATATATACACCGTGAAATTTTAGTGGTTGTTTTCCCGTGGCAGAACGACTTGCCTTTAGTAATACTATCGAATCATGCAAATTTTCCTCGAAAAAAAAATTTTTTTTTTTTTCGATTTTTCAGAATAATAATTTTCCAACTCGAAAACGAGAAAAGCTATCGTTGTTTTTGAAGATGTGACGTATTCAGGTACTGCTTGCCGCATGAAATCGATGCTTAAAACTAAAGAAGCTCTACACCCTAAGTCGTAAAGCGGTTCGAACGTGTTTTCGAGTTACGGTTAAACCTTTCGTAAAACCGGCATTTATTGATTTTACCAAAAAAGAACTGCACACATCTTTTGTACTACTAAGATAGAATCATTTTACTGTGGGAAAACAACCACTAAAATTTCACGGTGTAGAAATCATTGGTTCGGAAACTATTGTGATTTGTTAGAAATAGTATTTAAAATATTTATTGATAGGATCATTAACAATTAAACCGTGGTTTACGTGTCACCTATTGATTAACATTGCAATTGCGATTAGTGATAAACGATTGAACTCACGGAAAGCGTTTGCGAAAATTGTATACTTTTGTGCAACCACCATGGACGACCTTCAAAAACGAATGTAACGCAAGAATTTCTGAAGTTCGCCGGACTGGCTTGCCTTTGAAATGGTGATTAGATTTCGTGCCTGCACCGCCGAACGGGTCTATGTCACGTGAACTTTCGGAAGGCACTCAGTCGCTGCGGCAAATTCTCTCTGGCAATTATTTTTTTACGCCGTCGCGTGGTCTCTGCTCGCTTGGCTCACGCTACCCACCCACTGGACATTTATTCAATTACGCCCTATAAAAAGCCTTTTTTTGCTCCGCGCTTGTAACTAGAAAATTACTTTATCAAATTGAAACAATTTAGCCGGTATGTCGTCTATCTTTTGGGTCATGGTTGGAATTTCGACAAGATACCGCGTCTGGGGTAGAATAATTGCGCTTTCTAAATTTTCGTAATGATATGCATTATTGGACTATTAAGAATCGGGCTCCTAGTGAAGTTTGTTTAAGTTATTAAATGAGACATGTGATTACTTCTTATTGATTCCACATTTGCTTTCATGAACAAATATTTAGTTCCAAGTTTAGAGACTGACAGAATAGGCTGGCTTTAGAATATTTAAACTGGCGTGTACGCGTGTACGAGTAAAAAATATCATTCAATTCTCTCCAGTCACTGTCGTTACAAACCAGCGCAAACGTAAGTTAGGACAGGCGTCAAATCTTAAACAACTACAACATTGTCGCAATGAGACATTGCGTCTTTTGTTATCACCTCCCCGTTCTCGGAAGTGTATCGTTTCCTGTCGACAGCGTTCATGGTCACTCGCCCTAATGAGCGGTGTGGGTCCGGTCCCGCGGCGCGGAACGCCCCCTGCGAAAGTTCCCATGGGATGCGCGCGCGCTGCAGGTGCCTTTGTTGCGACTCCGATGAATTATTTATGCGCGCATTGTTGCGTTTTTACTCAGCGTAAGGTGATGTTGTAAATATTATTTTTTATGTACAAATTGTTGATTGTGAAATTCGGACCCGAGTTCATTGATCAGTTTGACGGTGATTGTTTTGTTTCAGAGTTTGTAGAGGGCACTTTTTTGTTCACGAGGACAAGTCTGTTGCTTACTTCTCCTGTTTTGCTGTTTATACATTGTTTATGACGTTTATTGTGTGATTAAAGGTGATAGAACTTACTTCTATGATATTCTGCTTTCCTGAAGTAGGTACAAGTAGTAACTATTCTATTGTCAAGAACACTTATGTGAGGAATCGAGTATCTCGATAAAACCTCTTACATCATTTGTCGCAATGTATGTCCTTCCCTAACTCCTAACTTCCAGCGCAGTGAGCTGAGCATTGCTCATAATAGTCACGACGTCGCTCGTTCTCCTTAGCCTAACAAATTAGCGAAATTGCTTACTCCCCCGATAAACTTTTCGCCTCTTCATAATGAGTTCTGTGACAGTGAGGTATATCTAGACGGCATTACAGCAATATATAAATACCGTACGGAAGCTGCCCCAAAATCTTGGGATGTTTTGCTAGAGCTACGTGGAATACGCCTCTCTGCTCTATTCTATTGTACTAATAGCGGCGTAGCTTCGATGCCGAGAATTTCAGGCTTTCGAGGACTTGCGAGCTTCAGCATTGGAAGAAATTTCGTGAATGTCAATATATTCTCAGTTTAGCAAACCGTGTGTGATAGAATGTTATAGAATGAGTACTTGTGTAATGTGTAATTCAAATATAAACACTTTAAACAGATTTACATACTTACTATTTAGTTTTAAAAGCATAAGTGTTTCTCGGATATAATTATTATGCATATCATAATCGATTGAGAATCTTATCCGTTACTTCACTGTTATCGTATAGATAGCGAGTATACTGTGACTTACTGTTACGAAGTTATAAGTTCAAGGTTATCAACCTTTGCAAGTATTCTACCGCTTTTGCTTAGAGCAGTGTATGCGTCGTAGTTCCGAGAGCGCGATCATTCACGATCCCAATGCACGCTTCTCGGATTAACGTCAGCTTTCATGCTCTAAGCAAATGTTGTGCATGCCTCGAACGATTGTCGCTGAGCCCACTATTAAAGATACTTTCTGCCTCAACAACACTATCGCCTTAGTCTCAAGACTGTAGCCACTAGTAATAGGTTGTAAGCCGATGTAGTATTGGGAGCTTTTCAAGTTTCTACTGAGGATATTGTTTCATTGTTTCACTCCGTATTTATGCAGAAAATAATGGTTGGTTTTGTTGTTTTTGTTGCGATCGTGACCTTGTAATTGTGACATGGCGAAATGTTTTTTACAATGAATACATTAGAGCAGTGCAGACAAATTTAAAGCTATTAAAATATGTATTAATGAAAGTTCTACGTGGGTTGTGTTTACATGGTATTCGTTTAATTGTAAAAATGTGGCGATAACATGGCGTCAAGCGCTTATTCTCTTTAAGTACCCGATTCAAGACTAGTAGGAAATCTTGTGAAAATGTAAATGTAAGTTTTCACGTAATTATGTTATATAGGTCACAGACAGACGTCTTGTGCGAACATGATATATAGTGCAACTTTTCTTTCCTTGTCAGCTTTTACAGTTTTCTTAAGCTTTCTAATGATATGCCGGCGTACACTCATAGAAGGGTATAATTTGAAAGTTATGAGAATGCCCACTGAGATCTTACTAAGGTTAGTCTTCAATTAAAGAAAGTATAATTCATTAATGTGTTTCTCTTGACTAGTTTTCTTTAGTAAGACGAAACTTTTACTTAAGTTTTTAAAGACATAATTTAACCTCGGGTAAGTAACATATGTACATAATGTTTATGCATAAGGATTTTTTAAAATCCTTTACGTAAATAGAAATATTACGTAAATAAATTTTTCATGAGAGTGTGTGTTCTATAAGAGTGTGCTGATGAGTAAATGCTTGATTAGCTTAGCTCGTACAAAATCATCAAGTTCAAATGTAGTACTAAATAGTTCGTTTACGTTTATGAGGTGAAATGTACATTAAAATTGAATGTTACCTTCACACGAAGCATGCTTAATTCAATGACATGACTAATATGACAAAGTGTAAAACTCACCGGCCGCTTGAGAGATGGTGTGCCCACGAGTCAATTATACATATTAATGCTTTCACATTCATAAACTTTTATGAGCAATTAATAATTTATAATGTAGTACTTGTGCGCGTTAATCAATATGATATGCGCGTTCATAAATAAGCAATAAATGTATTGATGCTCAATGAGACTGACAATGATGTTTGCAGACGTTTCTTTCTGCTAAAAAGTTGCTGTGACATACGGACGGACAGATAGACAGACAAGACGTATCTACGAGGGTTACGTTTTTGCCTTTTGTATAGGGAACCCTAAAAAGATTGAGTTTTGTTGCAGCTCTTTCAATCTGTGATCTAAACAGTGTACAGGAGAATTAGGGTACTTGTTATAAACATAAGCCATCCTTTCAAATTGTTTAAAAAGAAATTAAATGTTTTCGCTTTTGTCAGACTTCAAAAACAACCGCTTATTAATAGTCTCTTAATCAATATCATCCGGATATGAACATCTTTACTATTCACGTTTGGACTATCCAAGCGAAGCCTGATAATGCATTCCGATTACTGCAACGCCATAAATCGTACCCAGCTTACTTTTGCTACTTGTTGCACATGATACTTGTCGATATCAATTTATTACGTTACATATTTATTCATTCATTATGCCGCCACTTTCATTCCTGATACTAGATTATTTGTAATGAATACTAGATTATCTGTTGGCGTTGCAATTTCTCTTTCTCTGTGCTTGTTAATATGTGGCCACTGGTTGGTCATTTTTCAAATATGTAGGTATTATAACGAACTATGTATTAGATTATTCAAAAAATATCAATTTTTAACATTGGTATCTCAAGAACTCTGACCTGGGAATCTAATGATGAAATTATTTACTCGTAAATATAACTTAGCCTTACCGTTTTACCCTGGTGTTCCAGGAACTGTATTGTATCCCTAATGATGCAATTACTGAAAAATTACCCCTCATCCATTTGCTTCTTATCAGAAAGTTGTATGTTAACATATTTTATTGGAATGTACATAGTCTCAGCATGCGGGCCCGAAACGACAATGAGAGTCCACAATGGAGGTATTTGCGTTGATAAGAACATTGCAGCTCTCAAAATAAACGACTTTCTTCCATTCTACGCTTTCTGCCTTTCTATTCTTATCTATAGCGTTCTCCATCATGGCCGCGTGATTTATTTCTTTTTACCAATTTCATATTTCGTCGACGATAACCCCCATTCATGCGGCATCGAAAGTAATCTTCGCAGGAACGATGCCGTACCGCAAACAGCTCGGTGCCTTCGAAATTATACGTAATTTTTTTTGTTCACGACCCATTGTTCGCGCATTGCCAGCGGAATTCTCCATCTTATCACATTAGAAATGATGACCTTCGGTAGCGGTGTTCCGGTTTAATGGGTGAAATTTTTCAAGGCTCCTCGTTGGCCTGTGATCAAGTACAATAAGTGACCATAATTTGTGTGATTACGTCGGGTCCGCGGTGTGCGGCCGCGATGCCCCGCTCAGATAGCACAAACCACAGACAACAGTTTCGTTTTTAATTTGGACAAATGTACCCGGGCTCACGTGTGAACGACTTGAAGCGGTGTATTGTTTCGTACTCTCACCTGCATTCTGACCGATATTCATGACAGCGCATATATTCAACTTTATATCGGTTCGCGGGTGTTTAACAAATTGTTTTTGAAAGGCGTCTACTACCTCCAGAAGATGTGCTTAATTGCTGCGGTCATTTTTCTCTAATTTCTTATTGATTGCATTGTGTACCTTTGTGTTGCTAAAAGTAGGGGGAGAAAGTTTAAGCGCATTAATTTTACGTCTCCACTTGTTTCTCGTATTGCACGTAACGTGCGTAACATTCATTTAGGCACGCACTCTCGTCAACCTATGAGAGCCACTGTGGCCGTAATTTCGTGTACGAGGTGTTAGTTAGCAACACGCGATATTTTTGTGTACACAAATTATTTGTTTAGCGCGTGAAGCGCGGGAGCGCGAGATCGCACCGGACCTTTGACCTTCGTCCGGAAATTATCACGCCTAATGACAGAATTACAACTTTCTAAACGGTTATTAACCCTTTCCACGCCACGAGTTTTCGTCAAAAACGTTCACCACACGCCACCGCAATATAAGTGGTTGGTTTACTAGTGCTGACAACGTTGAGTATCGATATTATTAATTTGTTATAAATAAATCATTATAAAAAAATATATATTGTTATTTTATGTGTTATATATATATAGTTAAGTTCTTGGGGTTTATTTTATTATTTTTTACTGTGTGAAACATGTATTGAATGTATTGAAATCTCAGTGGCGCAATAATACAGTGAAAAAACCAACAAGTAATTATGACGATAATTGCATCACTACGTGTCTGATATATCAGACAGTGGCGTACGCATAATATGTATTTTTAGCGAGTGTTAGTGAAGTGTCAACTTCCGGTCATAAACTTCGATACCTTACGAATTACTTTTAACTTATTGATTTAATTACTAAATTAATAAAATGATTGAGACAATAATTATTTTACTATTTCCGATGATCGTATATCTAATAATCCTTAAATCAGGTTATATTTATTTTAACGACAAAAACGATTGAATGTTGTAAAATTTCACCCTACACTACATGACTTGCGGCTTGCCTACCTACATTACTAGCTTGAATCATCTAAATGTGTAATTTTTTGATTCGTCATCTCAATTTTGTTGTTCTTGCAATTGCCATGGCTAAAAGCCTTTACTCTTTTTCAAAGAGTTATGATTTTTAATTACTTTTTGTAGTGAAATAATGTAAAGTCCCGTAACAACAGAGAAATATATGTTTTAATGCAGCTATTGCTGCAATAATTTCCTTTAATGATGACCTTGCTCGCTTGAAGCACCATTTACATAAAATTTATATCTCTAATGGAAAGTATATAAGAACTAATAAATAATTTCTAAATTCATGTCCAATTTTACAGATAAGAACATTACAAACACTATATATGTAATTTTACGAATTAAACTCGCGTGTATTGGTATTCTAAACCTTATTTAGAGATCATGAAGACCATAATATCCCAAGCCCGTCAAAAACAACAACATATTGCAAGACCTAACAATGTTATGAGTTCTCTATGCGTGAATCGGAACACACAAAATATCACACCAAATGACGGTAGTAATTAAACTCACTTATGAAGACACCTGTCATCTTTAGTCTTAACCGTGACCACGAGCGCTGTAAAGAGCTCGAAACGTCGGGGATCTCTAAATAATGTTTAGAATACCAATACACGCGAGTTTAATCCGTAAAATTAGTTTTATTTCAAATGTGTAGTGCTCGCGCAAATAAAAATACACAATACCACTATATATGTATTGTGTTACATGAAATAAAAAATAAAAATGACCGGTAAGTTTTTTCTAACGTAAATACATCTATTTATTCCAATATTCCAATATAAAAAAAATATAAACACTATACCTATTGCGTCAGAGCATAGTAACCACATTATATTGAGAATACTATATAGTATTATAATTTTTTATAACTTACCTATTGATTATGTAACAAGACTTCATCACTTTCAAATTCAACATCATCAGTTCCTTCTAAAATCCTAATCAACAATCAACTCCTCTGCAGTGGTAATATTTCAATAAATATTAATTTACAATCGTAATAAATCAGCACAGAATAACACAGTAAATAACATGATTTTGCAGGGTACTTCCATAATTTATCGATATCTCCTACCGTCATTGTACAGCACAAAATAAGTAGTTCTAGAAACATCTATCGCCTCTGACGTCACTTCCGTGTCTGATATATCAGACATTGGCGTACGAGACTCATGCGTGATCGTGTCGCTATAGTGTTGTGACATACTATGCAATTTACTGGATTTGATGCAAAAAAAAAATCGATAATGAAGCGTTTTCTGTGGTAAAACTTCGTAAAATTTCGTCACACCCCAAAAAATATACCCAAAACAAAAACCTGTATAATTTTTACATTTTTGAATGTTTATTTTTTGAAGTACCAGATTTATAGTTTTGGTAGGAACATTGTAATGGAACATCACTGTCTGTCTGATATATCAGACATTGGCGCTGAGGGTTCAGATAAAAATAAAAAAAGAGTTCGAGTCGATTCAACACGGTTTTGTTTTTAATAATTTATCATTAAAATAACATTATAATACTTTGTAAAATTTATATTTTTATTAACTAAAGTATAAACTGTCCGAAACTTGTATGCATGTGTCGTCACATACTTTAACTATAAGAAAAAAATGGTAAGATATATTTGTCTGATATATCAGACTTTGGCGGCGAGGGCACGAAACTTAAATGTCTGATATATCAGACTTTGGCGCTGAAAAGGTTAAGAGACGGCCGACGCGTTTTCGGACGGTACAACAATACGCCGAGGTAGTGTTGCTAGGTGTCCTAGTTTTGGGGAGATGTATCAATTTTTTTTGTGTCCATAATGTAGCAGTTTACGGCAGCTGGTGGTACTGAAATCTAATTGTGTATGGTTTATTATATTCTTAAAGGTAAACGCAATGTCCTACATCCGAATTTATCGTCCATTTGTCATCGAGTGTAAATTGATTCGCTTAGAGCAATTTACTCAGCCTATTAGCTGAACAATAGAATTAAATATAACCATTTGATGTCTACTTATTTGGTTAAGAAACTGCGTAGTACTAAATTTATTTGTGAGGATCAGAATCCTCCTTATAATTTCATAATTTCTCCAAAAATCTTAACATGCTATGAAGCTAATTTCAAAATCATAGGTATGCGCAGTCGATGACCGATGACACGGTTCTCTCTGTCAAATGTCACGACTGAAGTACAAAGAAATAACAAACAACTCATAAAAAGCAATAGACTCATAACTTTTTTTATTATATTCAGTCCCCAAATTTCCAGATTGTCGTTAGCACCAGAGCTCGGGCCGGTCGATGCGCGGGCGCAATTCGTGACGTGCGGTTTTTGCGCGAACTCACTTTCACGATATGTCCTTATTAGTGCTCTCTGATATTGTCCGGATTTCGTTTTCGTTGGACCGCCGCGGGATGGCCAGCCAATGGGCTTGACCAACGTTGTGTGGACTTTATTTTGGTAAGTATTTATTGGATTTGGCAGACGTGAGATTATCACTTTGTGCGCTCAGTCGTGTAACTATCGTGTAATCTTCTTCAACAAATCAACAGTTACCATGCCCTATTCAAATGTTCTTATACATATAAGTAGATTATTGCTTTTAAAGCAGTGATGTTTTATTGTCTATTTTTTTTTTATTTGCGCGAGCACTACACATTTGAAATAAAACTAATTTTACGGATTAAACTCGCGTGTATTGGTATTCTAAACAGTGATGTTTTGCTAATTTACTTCGTTCATTCTTATTTGCAGTCCAAAGACATTATCTTTTTTTTTAACTCAGACAACTTTTGAATATGAAGGTTACAACCCATACAGAGAGGTGACAAATTCCTAATCCACGGTGAAATTGTTTGGCGCACACATACTGCGCTGCTGGTGTAATCAAGCTTTGTTGTTCGTTCGTCTCTATTCGCATTCTTGGCGGTGAGTGACGGCTGTCGACTGCGTTTGACGAGTCAATTTCGCGGCGCTCGCTTTCTGTCAGCTTCGAAAAAGCCTTTACAAGAGCGATTCTTCAACTATGAAAAAGTTATACTTTACAACTAATGTATCGTCTTAGTGAATTGTAACGAAGTTTAATAAGTAAGTTTTCTAAGGACTTATGGTCATGGCCATGGCATTGTTTTGATGTGACTGACATCTTGATTCTGAAACACTCGATCTGATTTTACAAGTTTTTTGTGTCCACGGAATAAAAAGCGGAATATATAATAGTTTTGTTGTGTTTGGACGCATTTCATCACTTGTTATTTACTAACGCGTGATACAATTTAGTGCTTATTGTCTCGCCAAGATTAAAATCAGTCTCTATTAAATAAAAATCAGATGCCATTTTGATAAGGTTCAATGGGAGACATAAACTTGATATGATCTTATGAAGTTATTGTGTACGTATTGGATTGTCATTTGCCAAAGGGCACCTCTTGCCGTAACTTGCAATTAACCGGTGATATTGCAAAACAAATTTACTTTAGAGGGTTAGACGATAAATTTATAGGTCATTTCGTCCAGTGAGTCCAATGTAAGAGGTTTCTGTGTCCATGCTGCGAAGGGGCATTGTGCATATATGGTTTCGCTCGTATTTGTCAGTTGGTTTTTACCTTTATCTGGGGCTAGTTAGGAAATGGCGTATCCACGATCGCCTGGGGCGTCCGTTTTTCGTGACTTATTTCGGATCTTGTTAACTTTACTGAGCCGCAAGTACGTCTCAAGTCTTAACCTATGGGTTAAGTAGGATTGCGTAATGTTTAGCGATTCTCGGTCTATTGTTTGAGGAATGAAGTGGATTAAACTTGATGATTTTGCTTACCTAAAAATAACAGTTCAGTGCGTTTGGTTGTAAACATATTTTCGACGCTTTTCCATGTAATGTTACCAAAAGTTCGATGAACTTTTAAGATTATAATAGTAATTTTAGGCAACCTTGAAGTATCTAAATATTTACGTGGATGTAAGATTTTCCGGTGCATTGCACATAAAGAAGGATTACAGTATAAAAGTTTCCATTTTCCAACGATACAATCGCATCTCGGCCACAATAGCGGCTTTGGAAAAATATATTTTTGCGTAGATTTCCCTCCATAGAGTCGAATGGAAGCTTTAGAAAATAGCGGATTATTTTAAGAGCCGTTCTCGAAAAAGCAAATAGCTAAAGTAGATCATCTAAAGATTCTTAAGAGTCTCTTGTGCTTGTCTCCTCTCTCCGGGGAAAGGCTTGCCCGGGGCGGCCTATATCCGACGATGTCGCGACACTGATATTAACTTTCGAAGCTTCTGTGTCGGTGGTTGCGACGATTGCTCTGCGATGACGTCATGGTTGCTGTAAAGAAAATTGCTGTCCAGTTGTGATAGCTGGCGATAAGATTGTGATAGTCTAGTCTACTATGTAGATCTTTCACACTTTTTTCGTTAATCATTTTATTAGAATTAACATTTTGGATACACATTGCACACACATACACATCATGCATACATTTGATGAGAAGACCAAAAGTTTTGTTTATTTTTGTGACTGTTTTAGATTATAACAATGGTTTACACGTCTAATATATCAAAGTGGGGTTTAAAATCTAAAACATATAACCGAGCAACTCAGAAGGTCATGCTAATATTTTCATTGCCTAGATTTATCATGATTTTACTATACTATTGACCTTTGGCTAACACTGTGGACCTATGTGTCTGAAATAAAATGAAATTTTATTTTATTTGTTTTTTGTCTAGCGTCCTGTATTGACTTTACAGTGTGTTCAGCGAAGTCCTTTTTACCGCAAACTGTGGCTGTTTTTCGACTCTCTAACAATAAAAAGTTGTAAACATGTCTAGCCGTGCCCGCGCGCTGTTTGTGAAAACAAACTGGTCAAATTTAAACAGCTCATTGTGTGCGCCGGCGCAGGCCCCAGATGGCGGAATTCAGCGGTCACGTGATGTTGCCTTGCCGCCTGTAAACACCGATGATTTTGTTGGTCGCGTGATTTGTTTGCGAGAGTATTGGAAATGGACGGTTTGGTATATGTGATTTAAGACTTTCTCGGTTCCATTACATTTAGTTTTGTTTAATATGTGTCTTCACGCGATATAAACAGTATGTATTTGACTTAGCTACTTAATGCTCGTTTCGACTGCATAACACCATTCATGGATAATGGGGAGGTGCCCAGCTTGTTGTTCTTTAAGTCGTAGTAGGCAATAGTTTTTATTAGTCCACCATAGTGACGCATGTCACTTCACCTTTTCTTTTATTATTGCTCAAACGTCACCTTTATCTCATCAAAGGACATTGTACAAATCAACCGTAACAAACTTAAAGGCCACACAATGAAACATCTTTGATTCATAAGCATCACTTACGTACAAGGATGATGTATGTAGGTCAGAACAATATGCCAAATTATAATCCTATCAAACTAATCCTCTCAGTGGAATCCAAAACAAACCGCGGTTTCGTCACTTGACCCACATGTTTCACGATCGTGATAAGATAATGCCATGCCGTGTTTACAACGATACTCCAAGGCCGCGGTGACTACATTCAGCACCCAATCGGAGACCAATTAAATGGAGTAGAGGAATACAGGGGCAATAAACTCTGGTAGCCGGATAAGTACTGCGATTTGCACTTAAGACAAGGAGTACTAGTCACTAGTAGCGAGTTTGTAGTTTAATCGAATGAATTTCTCTAAAAAGTTACGAGATTTCCTTTAAAACTGATGAAGATGATTTTTGGAGAGCTAGAAGTTGTTGAAGCAAAGAATGTGTTGTGTTCTCTCTGCCTTTATCTTAATCCTTTAACGAGCACTGTATATTCAAAGTTTCATTGGATTTAAAGCTTATGTCAACTGCTTAAAGCCTATATGAGAGTTTATCTTTCTCTACCCGCTAAAGGTTTGAAGTGTCACTGATTATCCAAGTTACATTATAAAGGGCGGTTTACGATGTTCCCTTGCATTCACCACTCAATTAAGAAGCCTCGTCAACATTCCCGTGGGCATCAACGCAGGTTGTTATCTGACGTGCCGTAAGCGTTAATTAACTGATAAGCTCACTACGATATCGTAAAGTGCGATAGCGGTACGATGTGGCTGCAGGCTCTACAGAATCGTACTAATATTATAATTGCGAAAGTTTGTTTGTTGTTCTTTTTTTTCCTAAGTGGCGTACGATGAAGGCGTGGAGTAGCCTCGTCCTCATCGCCGGACTTGCGGGGGAGCGGATGGCTCTCACCCTTAAAGTTTGTTGGTCTTTCACGCAAAAACTATTGAGCGGATTTGGATAAAATTTTACAATAATATAGCTTACATATCAGAATAATACATAAGCTACAATTCATAATGATATATTGTATACTATCCAAAGTATATAGCGGTAACTGACTCCACACGTACGAAGTCGCGGGCGGCCGCCAGTACAACATAAAACGGAGCCAGTTTCATGAACAAGTCTGTTATCGACGCCCTGTCAGATAAAAAGCACCAGCTCGATGTTGGAGACCCTAGAATAGTTGATTTATTACGTCCAGTTGGATGTTACGTGTTCTCTGTAAGGTTTGTGACAGCAAAGTTCATAAATAAGGTTATGGGAATCTGGGACGATCGGTTATGCTATACAATATAGGTAGTGCACGGAAGACATCTTATGTACTTATATCTGTGAGAACAAAATTGCCGTAACTTCACTTCCTATAAGAAATGAATAATGTCGGACAAAAGATGTATCGGCATTCTTCAAATATACGAAGACCCAAACTGAAAAAAAACCGTTCTAAGATAACGATAACGTGACTATGTGGAGTCAAACATCGCAATTGGTAACTCAATTTTCATTAACACACTCCAGTATCAAATTACCAATCCATTAAGGTACTTTACACAGATAGGGATCTTGTTAACGATTGGACAAGCCTGAATCCACTCGATGGTTTAATGGATCAGTTACTGTAGCTCAGTCAGGTGCCCTTAGACTGCCGGATATACCTCCTGCTACATTGGTGATTGTGTGCTATTCACTGCATACTAGCTGTAATTTTATGCCGATAGTGCCAGACTAATGATTGACCATTTGTATCGAGACTACTCGCCAGAAGATTACTCAATTTTTTCTTTGATAATTGCAGAAACTTTATATTTCAATATCCCTATCGCGCGATGTTTAAAATCTATGCTCATTTAATTATATAATAAACGTTTACTTATTTTTATTCTTCAATAATCCAGAGATAACTACCGTGATATTGAAAAAAGACATTGAGTTATATTATACAGTGTCTGACAAAACGCCAATACTCAGCAATATTTTAATTATAACACATCGTATGAAGGAACTACCCACAGCTGACATGACGCCTGCACCCCGCCCGTTTAAGTGGGTGGACGATTTGGCATATGATATTGCTAGCGTGCAACTAAAAACTATACTCATTAGCACATCAACGTATAATGGGAAATAAAATGCTGTAATTAAAACCCACATAATTGGTTGCAATAGTTATTTGGTAAATTAAAACAAAGATGTGGTTGCAACACGGCGTGTAAACAAACTGTTGGATTCGGCGCTGATATGTTATCTTCAAGGTGAGACGCGCATTGTGGGACAGCTGTTCGGTCGCTGATAGGTCGTTGGGCTGATAGCGGCAGACACTCGGGCTCGAGCGAGATGTGTGATTTGAGACGCGATAATTAGAGCACGAGAGCATACCTGCGATAGTAATCGTCGTACACGTCTTAAACATTGTAGACTTATAGAGTGAAGACTGAAACTCTACGACTATATATTTACAGTATTAAGGGAAGAATATCGAAACGACTATAATCGCATATTGTACAGCTTTAACGATCAATTTAGTAATTTTGAGCATAAGAGCTGCGTAACGTTCAAATATTTGGATAGTTGCCTTAAGCATTCGGTATGAAGATAGTATTTAGTAAATTTTTACATGGACTTTATTTTATGAAGTTCTAATTGTATCCAATAACCAATAACATCTATGTAATTGGCAACTCTCAATAATATTAGTTAACAGCTCTTGCAGAAATTATATCTGTCCATGTCAACTTATCAATCAAACATAATAATAATGAAGCCGACCGCCTACATTTATTAAACTCCGGCGTCAGGCTTGATAGGCGCATGTGGGCTGAAAATGTTGACATTGGATAAACAAACAATTCCATGTAACTGAACCGAGCCGATCACGCAGTAATGGTAACTCTATACGAATTAAGAGATGCGTGTGATAAGGCTGATGTCATCGAGAATCGACTTGCTGGAATAGGAAAGATCAGGGCTGGATTACACTGGCTATGCAAAATTTTGCAAATTACAAAAGCTTGCACCTACCTACATGCATTAGTAGGCGGGTAAGGTTAACAAGTACGAGGAAGTAAATATTGTAGATTAAACAGTTTAAGGTTGCATTTGTGTCGCGTATTTGTTAATCGTATCTATTGACATAACTTGACTTGATATTTTTAATCAATTGTTACTTTGTCAAGTACTAATAGTAATCTACATTAATGCACACACATTTTTTCTGATATGATCATTATAATATAGAGGACAGAAGTGTTTAAAGCTCAAACTTTGAGGTCATTAAGGCAACCCTTCAAGATTGTCTACTTTTTGGATTCCTTCGGTAATCACCATCTTGCCCCTAAATGTAGATCGTTATAGGAGATAGTTACCGTCTTTAATTCACCAAAAAACAGAACCATTACATTATAGTTCACATCACGATTCGAAGTTTAAAAAGCCGGATTAAGTTTTTTGGCTTCATCCATTATCCTGATATTAAGTGGTCTATAATGTCGCAGCTTTTAAATTGCCGTTTGAATTGAGTGTTTGACTTACTTATCTATTCTTCTAAGTGTATGTTATATTAAGATTGTTTTCTTTGTTCAAATCCCTAAATGATTTTCTTAAACAACTTATTTAAATATTAATTAATACTTATCATGGAATTTTATTTTTTTGGCCCTAATTTTCCACCATCAGTATGTATTCCGTAAGTTATGATAGAAATAGTTTCATGATGTAGCGAATTTTTCGATCATTGAAACTTCATAGCGTTTGAGCACGTAGCTTATTTGTGTAGGAATACTTTAGTTATCATGCTGAGGGTCCTGATGATCACAAATTGATTAGGGCGATTACCCGGGACGTGCCTCCGCGGTGTTTACGTGACACCATTCTTGCCTTTTTGTCGCCGCGCACCGCCCTGTCATTTGTCACGGCACATCTAAGATGAATGTTGCGTGCTTTTTTGTCGTCCGTTAAATTATGTCTGATGACCTTGAACAACTTTGTATTTAAGTTTGATGATTTTTACTTTATTTCAGATTACTTTTTGTTCCTCTGATACATTTAGTAGTTATTAGTAGGTACTCAAGATGTGATTTTGTGTATTGGACTATTAAAAATTTTAAGTTTATTCGACAGTAATTAAAAACGTATGATTATTACAACCGTATTTGTATTCTACCGATGATCTTGTATGCTACCTATGAGTTTTTACTTCCCGCATGAAAATTAATCGAAAGTTTTGATCTTTGATCCTTGCATATTATCATCGCAAATCCTATAGAACTTTCTTATTACACACGTAAGCAATCTTAAGGAAAAGTAATGAATATGTATTTATTTATATTGCAGCCAGTTACTAGTTTCATAATATCGATGAAAATAAAAGTGATTTGACTTGAATCCTTACGTATGCTTTAGTAAAATCCATGGGGCTATTACAGAGCGACCAAAGTATTCCGAATAATATTTGACCTTGATGGAAAGGCACTGAACCGTAAATTATCATAACCGTACATCTCATTTTGCAAAACGCCATAAGTAAGTACGTGCTTACTTAATTTTTTGCAACGATCAAGGAAATCAGATTGTGGAACGGGCCCCATTTCGTTGAAGAAGGTTCTGTGAATCTCCGGCAAACATTTGTTGCAGAGATTCGTTTGTGGGTGGGAAACATGCGAATTGTTTGAATTTGTGTCTTGTGAAGTGGCGTTAAAAGCTGTCCAAAGTTTCCGCGTGTTGGTCGCGAAGAGTGCTTAATATGTTATACGAGGATGAGCTCGTCACGCGCGCACTAGCGGGTGAATGCACTGCGCAAATGTGCTCATACTGTCAAAGCAAATCTTGGTATTTGCGTACATCATTATCTTTTTAGAGTAAGGTACTTTCTTTGTTTTCTTAAGGATTTGTGAATGTGGGGCAACCTGCAGATTTGCTTGTGCATAACGTAACACTCCACTCGTTTAGTATCATCATGACAGATTACTAGGTAAAACTATTTCAAGTTGTGAATCTTGTTTACAAACAGAAGCGTACTGTTCCTTACTCTTATCAGAAGTTATTTATAGGATATTGGACTACATTCAAGATGACCTTTGCAATTAATAGTATTACTATCTTAGAGGTAGATAGGGCACACATTTCATTGCAAATTAGAGATTCACATTGACCGTGAAATGCGTTAAATAGGATTATTAAATTATTGTAGGGACATGTAAGTATTAAAATTTTTAGGTACTACATACTACGGAATTATAATTGTTCGAAGTTTGCGAAATTCCTTCTCCAAGTTTACTATACCAAAGCACCGCTCTCGCGTGTCAAGCTCTCGTAAAAGTAAGTCTAATAGTCGTACATAGAGCAGTATTTAGCGTAGAAAATTGCGAAAATAATTCAAGCACATGAGCAATGATGATACTAATAGCTAATTTTAACTTTATGGCTGTAAAATTGTATGGACAGAGAAGCTCTATGGAGACTTTATTGCAAATTTAAACTTCTGCACCATTACGGGTCTGATTTACTAGGGAGCTTACCTGTGCAATTAGTTGTTGGCATGTTAATAATAATTACAACAAATGTTTAATGACTTAAAGCCTCACTTACTTACTTTCTCTTGGACGGGAAATTTTTGCATGCATCATGGTGAAAACTTATTGGAGGGATCATAAAGAATCGTTCTTTGTAGAAGTAGGCTAGTAACATTTGAGCATTGATTTATAGGTTAGTACTGTTTATTTCTATGATTAGTTCGTTATAAATAAGATTTTGGATGATCAACAAAGGAAGAATATTACAATACTTAACATTTATTTCAACCAAACTGATCCCCATTTCCTTGCATACCACGTTTGTCAGGTCAGTGTTATTTATCAATCAGTTAACCTTCGTCCAGATCATGTCTAATAATAAGTATACATTGTATGCTATAATATAAATCATTACATGGTACAGGTACAGGTACATGAGTTCCTGTAGTTTTTGTCGCTCTGTTCTTATGATAAGTTAGCTTGGAATATCCCAAACTAGATCATAGTTTGGAGTATCATATATGTGAGCATTTGATGGTACATCATATAGATGTAGATATACGAACCAGGTGATCACAGCAGGTCATCGCCCTCACAGATGTCGACGACGTCTCCGCTCTTGTCAGTTACTAGACTGTGGCATTGTGTGCATTCGGGTGCTTAGCTATAATCGGCAGCTTGTTTCGACCACTTGTTTCTACGTAGTTACCTACGCTTTCGGGCCCAAGTAAATTTTTCCTTATTTCATGTAATTTTGTAGCTCGGGGATTCTCTTGACCTCTATCGTGAAGTAAGTGCTTGTTATGTAGAAGTTAACATACAATTTGTTTTTTTTGTTACAGATGACAGCAGCAGAGAAGAAGTTACTTCAGAACAGCAGGTATGTCAAACTTTTTCGGTGATATATTTATAGAAATTAAGATTCTAACTGTATTAAAGTTTGGTTAGGTTTAAGTTACGAATTGTTGCCAATTTAAAAATAAAATTGACACACCAAGAGGTCGGGATTCTTTTTATTGTGAGTAAAATAAGATCAAAGAATTTGGTGACCCGAAACCAGATCGAGCCTTCAAACTGAATCCGGTCGATGAACTTGGAAGGAAACGTAAATATTTGTCTTTTATTATTTCCTCGCGCTCAATAAATAAGGACGGCGATAAATTCGATGAGGACATTAAAATGCGTCGGCGATGAGATTGTTTTTGTATGTTTTGTTGATTAAAATCATTATAATATAATGAAGAAAAAGACTGAATAAAATTTAATGAATTAAATAGTTTACAGTGCCCATATTTCATGTTTTATGTTATGATTTTCTGAAAAGATTTTGGTTAACGTGGATAACACCAAAACCGAATTCTCTCTCATATCTCTTTCCATAACTCTAGATAGCAGCTGAGTAAGTAAATCTGCAATCTTATTCCAGTCAGTTGTGAGCTAATCGTAAGTGACTGAGTGAGTGAGTGATCTGTTGGTTCTCGCTAGCCTCACTCACCGGCGCCCGGCACACAATTATAACGCACTTGCGTACACGTAACGCGTTACAAAATAAGCAGTATTTGAGTTACACTCACAAGTCTAGTGTTTGCGGAGACAGATTAGATATTGTTCAACTACTTGATGGAATTTGATTCGATAATTATGTATGTGACCTAATTCATGACTGGCACCATTAAGACTGATCAAACTAAGTTTGTATAGATGGAGTGATATGCCCTCTATTTGATATTATATAAATAAGTAATTACATGGTTGTAACTGTTTGTATCTCGGTATAGTACACAAAAAGTTATGGTAAACCTTGAAGTAATTGTGTTCATTAATACGTAATCCACCAGTTACAAAACTGTTCATTAAAAATACATATGACCGTTTACCTTCGTGTTAGAGTGTTATTTGTGGAATAAGAGCAGTGCAGGGAACCGCAAACCGTGACGCAGATAAAGTACATGCAGAGGTTGTTGTAAGCCTACGATACGTGTAAAGTGTGTAACAGTACATTTATGGCTTAATTAGTTACTGTAATAAAGTAGGTGCGTACAAAATTGGTGGGTATTTATGTCCGCTATTATACGCGTAGTATCAGAGTACTTACACGCATCAAGAATGTGGCAATTCGAGCCAGGATGTAAGGTAACGTTTTATAGGTAACTTGCAGTAAACATTTGAGAGTATACATTCAGGAAACATTAAGCTCAATAAATGTCTGAAGGTAATATAAGGAAAGGTGATGTGGACTACAGCGATAGTTTATCCTCGAGAAACTAGAACGCAATTCAAATTAGAAAGTGCTACATTTATTATTAATTATTCTTCATCCTTATTTGAAATCGATCCCACATAAAATATGATATATATGCTTATTATTAATTTATATAGTTAACTGCTTTAATATTACATTGTGAGGTTTTCTTGCAATATGCTTGTTCGATAGTAAAGGCAGTGTTGTTCATGTTCATTATCCAATTGCACAATTTGGCCCTGCACGATCTGAGGCAATGGTGTTTTGACAGCTGTTACAATATACATCTTGAGGTATACAGGCGGGTAATTAGTTCTAATTTATGATGGAAGTAAAGAAAAAAGGACAGCTTTTAAATTTTTAAAAATAATTGAACCCGCTCTTCTTGTCTATCTAATTGTAGCTCAATGCTCTAACATTCAATTATAAGTGTAATTTTCATTAGGACATCTACGGATCAGATAACTTTTGACGCATTAGATATATATCTACGAATTAATTAGTTAATTTAAGACGTCTCTTTTCCGCTGCTTTAGTTAGAAAGTAACTAATCACGTGGTTGGCGTTCAGTTGAGAATTAAATTACTCCTGCTTAGTGTGTGGTCTTGGGACAGTCACTTATCATAATCGTAGCAAGTGGATGGTACTTGTCTCTGCAGACCTAGACGGGAATGAGGCGTATTATAACTGACGGGCAATAATACGAATTCATTTAGTTAACAACTTGTAAGTACAATGCACGGTTTAAGTCATAGATCAATGGAAAATCAACTTAATTCTTACAGTGATGGTTAAGGTTATTGTTTAAATAATAATAAATAACTTTTTTTAAAACACATTTACCTACTATTATATTCTTCTCTTAGTATAGTAATACTCAATCATTTGAGGAAAACAAAAGCACACATCTCTTGTGCATAGGAAAATGCGTCATTTAGAAGAAAAGAAAAGAAGGTAGATGGCCCTGGACATTATTTGTAATATGAACACGAAACAATATGTAAGAAAATCCAAAACATATTAACTCGTAGAACAATTTGATTAGCGTTCAAAATCGCGAAATAGGCGATTGCCGATGTAGCACGACGCTACAGATCCGACGTGGTCGTTCCACCTGTTGCCCGGTAACCGGAGCGCGCCGGATGGTTTATGCGTGCGCCCGCGCCGCCGCGGCCGAATTTACGATTCGACCACACACCCATTCGCGGAGATCCGTGCCCGAGAGACGGGCTAGGGATGGGCTCTAGTCACTGGTCAGTACTACCAAGTGTGGTCTAGTGGGAAATTCACTAGATGGCTATACGTAAGTGTGAGGTCCAACTGCAGCTTGTTTGGTGAATATAGACATGTCTGCCAATACATACATACATAAAATCACGCCTTATCCCCAGGGGGTAGGCAGAGATCACTTCCTGCCGTGTGCTATGGCCCTGGCACACCACTTTTGCTTCTTCCACATCCATTAACCTCGTCTGCTAATGTCACGTCAAAAATAACCAATAATGCTGCAGTTGGACCTCACGCCTACGTATTTCCATTTAATTTCTCATATTATGCGTTAACCCTCATTGATATGAAGGTATTGAGTTAGCTCTTGGTACCTACGATTATCGAAATGACAGGCAATAAGTAAAACGATGTGAGGAGGTACGCTGTGCATTCGTTTAGTGACTAAACCGATAGCGAAGTGCGAGAACAATCTAAAAAGAAAATTTGCAGACTTTTCGAGGTTCGTTCTCAGCAGTTTTGCCTTTTGGGGCTGTAGCGTCCTGTGCCACTGACTAAGCACGCCTTATATTGGCTCGACAACGCACCATCTGCCGTCCTGGCTGGCGGTACAAACTGACTCGTCCCCTTCCACCACGTGTGACGTGTGCCCACGAGACAAGTTCATACTTGTCAATATTTTCGATAAGTTACGAATGTTATTGTTATACCTGTATCGATAATATCCCAAACGCCGCCTCAGCCAGCCCTACACAGACTCGTCCTCCGCGCATTAGAGCCGACTGCTATACGATACGAGTGCGCGTGCCCTTGTTTTATGAAACGGCCCGGCGGATTCATGCCGAGGAAAATCCTAATTTACCGTTTATTAAACGCCCCTTTATTAATCGTAAATCGCGCTACAGATACCAGTATGTTCTCGTTTCCCATCCGATCTCGAGGTCCGTAAAGTTAAACCTATGTGTCCCAGTTTCAAGGACTTGGAACACGCTCGCTCGTGATTAGGATTGCGGCGCGTGAATGTTTCATGGACACTTATTTTTGATCGCTTAATAACAGTACTACGCCGTCGCTTAATGCAGGTATAACTGTATGCAGAACTGCAGACGGATCTTGGCTTTTAAGGGCGCATTCTACCAATGGCGACGCGAGAAGTGTTATGCGCAACCAATAAAATGTTGTTATTAGGACTCCTTCCACCGTGTCACTAATGCTTCGATGGAATTTACTTGGAGATGGTAAATATATCTTAAAAAACTATACTTACTAATTCGTTTAATAAAAATAATTACTTACATGCCATGCCATGTAGTAACAAATAGAAATTAGCATATATTATGATCCTTCATTATATCATATATGAATCTTTATTACCCTTACGTAGGTAAAGTCGCAAAGAAACTTGGTTAATAATTATATTAGATGTAACATGATTTTAAAGCATAAATAATAGGAAGCACTAAAAGTGAAAACCCTATTAAGTAATAAACTTTACTGTGCCTAGGTTTCTTAGGCAGTAATTTGTTCTTCGGACACGGCATCTCATTGTCCAGATTGCCAGTAGTTGTCTACACAGCATGATAATATTATTTACTTAAGGCTAATGTTGAACTATAGCGAAGCTCGGTCGAAACTACTATGAAACAGCAGCTATCGTTATCAGCAGTTTCCGATTTAGATTGAGCGCAAAGATAAATATTTGTCGCTCCTTTCAAGCAGTAGCCATCTGTAGAAGTCGGTGACTTTTTAGGGTTCCGTAGCCAAAATGGCAAAACGGAACCCTTATAGTTTCGTCATGTCCGTCTGTCCGTCTGTCCGTCTGTCACAGCCGATTTACTCGGAAACTATAAGTACTACAGTGATGAAATTTGATGGGAATATGTGTTGTATGAACCGCTACAAAAATATGACACTAAATAGTAAAAAGAATTGGGGGTGGGGCCCCCATACATGTAACTGAGGGATGAAATTTTTTTTTCGATGTACATACCCGTGTGGGGTATCAATGGAAAGGTCTTTTAAAATGATATAAAGTTTTCTAAAAAACATTGTTCTTAAAGTGAACGGTTTTTGAGATATCAGCTCTCAAAGTCGTAAAAAGTATGTCCCCCCTCTATTTTTATAACTACGGGGTATAAAATTCTAAAAAAAATAGAGGTGATGCATGCTAATTAACTCTTTCAACGATTTTTGGTTTGATCAAAGTATCTCTTATAGTTTTTGAGATAGGTTGATTTTTATTATATTTGCTGCTACGGAACCCTTTGTGCGCGAGCCCGACTCGCACTTGGCCGGTTTTCTAGTTTGGTAATGCTGTAGAAAAGGATGGTAATTGTAATCTACTAATATTTATGTCGTAGGGCAAATGAAAAAATCTCCCATAATTTCCTTTGAAATGTATGTTTAAGAAGTACTCAGATAGTCTAGATATTGAGAAAATACATCTTAGACTTCTGTTGATAGCGCTGTTAGGGAGAATGTTTTAGTCTAAAAGACTTTTTTACCGCTTCGAAAATTCCCGGTCGTCCGGCCCCTCCCCCATTCTCCTCTAGGTCGGGCCCTGGTTATCAACAGCAGTCGAACAGTCGTAAACTACGATGAACGATGTTTCCTACCAAGTCCGCCTCGATCAGATAAGCCAACTGTTTCACTTTATTGGCGTAGCGGGCCGCTGCTGGCCGCTGTTTGCCGCCGCTCTTGCCGATACAATTTAATGAAAAGCAACTAGTTTTTCTTGTGGATACGGATTTGCTAACTGATAGTGTCTAATGTCACCCGCATAATGGTAGAGTCGCGTTTAGCGTAAGCAATTGCAGGCAGATAGTGTAAAACGTGAGGAAATAAATGATTCAGATTCTGGTAAAAATTACGTAGAAAATGAAAATATGCAACAAAATCTGACTTTGTTGAAAGTGTACTTGAGAACGAAAAAATAAGAAATTAGGTAGCTTATTTCGCAAAATATATTACTGATATATATAAAAAAAAACATATTTATCTATCTAAACTGTTGAAGTGAAATTAAGTTAAATTAATCCAAAACAATGACCCAATTGACGACTTACCGGTATGTAATATCAGCCTCATAAAAACAATATATAAGCAGGTTAATCACGCAAGCTAATCCGAAGTCATTGATTCCTAACAGGTCATGGGTCGCGCTTGACCGCCTCCGTAAAGAGATCGTATTTAGGCTCAGCCACTCCATACGCGAATATAGAGATGGGCAAACTCTGGCTGAAATTGAACGGTAAAAGCTTTGAAATGAACTTTTAAGATGAGTGTAATTTTTTTTTATTAATTTAACGACTTTTGTTTTTATTAGTATTTTGGCATAAGTCATAGGACTTATGTAAAAATACTGATTTACAATTAATAGTGTATGTATTGTTATAATTATAACGGGCTTGTTAATATAATTCTATATTTATAGAATACATACATACCAAACTAGAAAAAGTATGTTTATTGCCAAAATACTGATTTACAATTAATTATGTATGTTAAATGGAACTTGAACTCGCTTACCGAGGGTTCCGTACAAACTCATAGCGCTCACATATAATATTTTTTGTGGAAAATCAGTTGGAGATAGAAGAAATAGATTTCGAGTAGAGGCGTTTTGACCGCAACTCAGCTCTACTGGAGTTCGCAAATGGACTTGACCATCACTACGCAGCTACGTGAAGAAACGAGATATGCAGCTGGCTTCAAAGGGGGCTTATTATCTAATTAGTAGCCGGCTCAATTGGACGTCTCATAGCGCTAAACCCGCGGCTACCATCAAGCATCGATAACTACTTTAATTGCACGCACTCGACTGGATGAGTATTGGCAGTGTGTGGATAATGAAGCACGTATCATATATTATGCTTATGTGAGACATGACCACGGAGCATGTACAGGTTTTTGTTACTGGCAAATCATGAATGGATCCTAGTGCCTCTGGTGAATTAGCGTTTGTGTAGAAGATCATTAAGATCTTTTATGTTTCCAAATATTTTTAGAGCGTTTTAGGAACTAAACCAGCATCATCATCATCAGCCCATTCCTGTCCACTGTCCACCTCCAAATGCAATAAACCAGCATATGTTTATTTAATTCGTGCGACCCTCTACAAAGATATATTATTCGAGGGATCGGAATGTGCGCGCTTAATACAGACTTTAATGTTACTAGTAATCCTACAGAATAACACGAACTTGTCTGTCCGTTGACTCCAGGCGCAATGATACTGATCAAAGTTTATTATTAGTACATTCCATTCGTGTTAACGGTGTCATTAGCGACAGGACAAGAAAGTATTATTTGATTTGTGAGATTAATAGCTTTATTGAAGTCAATTGGTCGAAATCAGATAAATGCGCAATTGGCGAGTGCACGCTAATTGTACTTGATGGGTACAAACAAAACCACGCTGAGTGAACAGTGTTAGCACAGGCGGTATAAAACATGGGTTCTCAAACTTTGTTGGCCTTTAATTTTACACCACAATAAACACATTTATCTAATATCTAATAATGTCCACAATTTCGTTAGATAATTTTTGCGTAGTGGGTATCCAAATACTGATGATTTTAATGCAGTGTAGATTTTACTGACTGGTTGGTATCTAAAGTTGTTTTACGTACCACGAGGCAATACTTTCTCCCAAATCTTTAAATTTTTTCTGTTCAAGTGCATGATTATTAAACGTTTAAGCTTTCGCTTGTAAACCATCCATCGCTTAACAAAGTCAACGAACTATAACAACCACGAAAATTAATGTCATAAAGAGTTTACAGATCCTCCTTTCGAGTTAATACTTTGGGAACCATTGGTCGCGGTGATCTATTCAGCAGTCAGCTGGTTAGCGAACTGGGTTACAGTCGCTCGGTTCGGAAGACTGTTTGGTAAACAAACCGCTGCAACGGGAATGCACCCATCCATCAGGCGGATCGACGCGGCCCGATCATATGCGATATCCGCCAACTGATTTATGGCCATTTCGTATTCCTCACGGCGACGCTTCCAACCTTTTCGTTAAACCCTTAACAGGTTTAGTTGGCTGATGTTGTGAGGCTGAGGCTTACATTTGTGTAAGTTGTACTCACGATGTTTATCGGGAATCTTCGTAGATAATTGTTTGTTGATAATTTTCAGGTGGAAGTTTTTGAAACAATATCTATTTGTTAAGTAAAAGATTAATGTTACTAATTTATTGTAATTTTCGCAGAATATAAACCTTTACTAGTTGGGTTTAGTATCTAGGTAGTAGTTTACATGAATAACTTTTCGATTACAAGAAAAAGAAGCCAATTAATCTTTGCGTAGGAAGTTTAAATCTTGTCTAAGGAAAGAGAAAATATTTGCATCGACAATTCACTCAGCAGTCGTTAATCAATGGCCTTCTAATGACGCGGTTAGACAGGATGGTTCTTGTCTAGCGCTAGCGGAAAATGCGCGTCGACATTCCTGAGACGCTGCCACCCTATCAAGCAATTATATTAAGAACAACAATTGATTCCCGCGTTACGTATTAGTTTCTGCGAACAAAACGACACAACTATAGTCGTGCAAAAATTTCGCATAGCTTTTATATAACACCATTCAATCGCAACCAGTTCTCAAGGATACAAGCAATCTGGGTTCAATCACATCGCTCTCGGTGAATGAAACGCTACCCGGCCGCGGGTGGGAGACGCATTCCTCGTTCCAGAGCTGGGTGGCGTGGGGTCTCCTCCTTTGTCGGTGTAATACCAAGGAGCGGTGGAAACGCAGCCACCACTTTTTACGATAAGAATCGATCGGGCGAAAGTGATTCGATTGTTGCTATCGTTCACAGCGATTAATGATCGTCCGTCCGGGCGATTATTGCAGAAAAAATATCGCGATCATCTCGACGCGGCTAAAATGAGTATCTACTTGATTTCATCTTTATTTCTGATTGAGTCTTGTCAGTTTTTTTTAGCGTAACCTCCTGTAGAATTTCTTACCTGCTTCTTAAGAAAGACTTTGTGCTATTTTTTGTTCACATCAGAAAATTAATCGATGTTATTATTTTTAGAAAGATTTATCAAATCGGTGCTAACGATTCAAAAGTGTCCTCTTAACATGACATAGTGACTTTGGTAACAATTTGTCTAGTGTTGAGTCATTGTGAATCCGAAATTTTACTTTTTCTGCGACAAGTGTGTCATACGAGAGATTAGACTGAATTGCTTTCTTAATGCGTTGTAGTTTTTTTTAGAGTCTTTAAAGGGTAGATATATGCAATTACTTTACCGACACCAAGCGGCCTGAGGGTGCCTTCTATAAGGCATAATAAAGCTCCAATGGGCCATAAACAGAAATCGATTGCGGAGTAAAACGATCGCTTATATGGTGACGATAGCATGAGTAATTCACAGTTTGATTACGAGATGGGCAAAAAACTAAAGATTGAAGAGTCGCATGTCCTTACTGGCTTAGTGAGAGCATCTCTGATCTTTAATTAATCGTCCCGGCGTAATCAAAGGCAATTGACTTAATTAATACCTCAGTGGAGCGCGTCCGAGCCACAGATCATGTTAAACTTGTTTGCTTGTCGCTCGTCTGATGCAAAGCCGTTTAATAGGTGGGGCACGCGAATCCCCACTAGACAAGTTTTAACAGGCCGCCTCTATGGAGTATTCATGAGAGAAACATCTAGGAAGCGCTCGTTTGCTTTTATAATTGGATTTTTTACGAAAAGCAATAAGGCTTGGTTGGAGTTGAATGGATTTTTTGTGAGTTTTAATGGGGACTCTTTCGCTACCGTACGGCGGCTTTTTTTAAGGCGCATTTTAATTAGCATAACAAAATGTTTGAAGAATATTTTCCGAGCATTTGTGTTTTGTTTTTCTATCATTTATAATAATATTCTCTAGATTTGTTATTATAAAATTAAAAATTAAATATAAAAATCATTCTTCTCTAGAATGACAGGGCGATTGGCTCAGTTGTCTTTAAATAATAACCCAGAATACAAGTCGGAAAGCGTCGACTCTTTTTGTTAAATGTACGGAAGAATTCTTTATATGCGCAATTCCGCCGTGCAATTGGCCTGTTTATTAAAATACTCGAATTCCTAGCAGTCATTGGCATCTGACAGCGTATTGTACGATCTACATGTATTCACGAAACACGATTATCCCCCATTATTTTAGTTAGTCACTTCTGTGTGGCGGCCATTAACGCAAATAAATTCCCTCGCTAAGTGATAGACTGTTATTATGCATCTTAGAACCGTTATTATTCATCAAGTGGGCTTTTGGTGGCGGTTACAAACGAGTCACTTTATTCATCAACGGTGTGTTTACACTGTGCGATGTTGATTGATTTTATGCACGAAGAGAAGCAACTTTAATGGTATAAGTTCCTTGAAGTAACTTTTGGGAGTTTTGTTTCAGATTCTTTAAAAAGATTTAAATTGATTGATTCGCCATATCGCATGCAATAAAGCATTCAATATCAGGATATGTACCCCTAGTTATACATTTAGATTACACATAGGTTTACCAATACGATTTCTTAAACCTTTTGAATTAGCTCTCAGGTGAAGCAATGTAAAAATGTGTGGAGTGTTCTAAACATGGAGTTTTATTGTATGATAATATTATAATACGAGAGTATTGCGCGTAAATTTTTTTACTATTAATAGTAAAGTTTATGATTGTACCGTTCCATTAGATTTAAATATATGACTTGGGACTAAACGCTCTATTATGGTTTTAAAGCGATTATAAATACTGTATTTTATCATATAACATAACATACTTATTCGATAGCTTCGACTGAATCTCAATCGTGTCGTGTAAAGCGCACTTACCGGGCGCGGCGCGACAGGTTCGTACATTAGCTTTGACACAGAAGCCTTATTAGCCGGCTGAGTGACCCGCGCGGGTCGTGCGCACGCGCATATGAGTTAACTGATCGTTTAATAAACACCCCGCCTCTAATTGCCACTTAACGGGTGTGATTAGGACTTATCTTAGGAGCTTTTTGTAAACTGTCTTCTGCTTTGGCGGATTCGGTTAATAGCCGGTGGGCGTAATCAGGGTTTTATGTGTTTATGGTGTCTTCGTATTACGTTACCGTTATGTGAGTTGATATTAGTCGTTTGTGATTTTGCTTTGCGTGTTGATTAACTCTTAACCCGGCGTTCGCACAGTTGGGTCTATTTGACCCGAGCAGTTTTCAAATGAGCGTGTTTCTTAGAATTTGTGTGTGACATTGCCAAACTTCTTAGTAGCTGGAGCTAACGGTCCCCACTTAGTGCAGGATATCACCAATTAGTCGTGATACGGCCGCAGCGGGTGATAGACACGGTCAAACGCGAAAAAGGTAGTTATGACCCAACCATACTATTCGTGTCGTAATTTTGCGCCATATTAAAAATGATTTTTTTAGTTTTGAAATATTGTTAATTTTGTTATAAGACCGACACAAATGGTGTTATATTATTAGTCTATTAATTACTTGATTACCATGCAACAAATTAGTTTATATTATAGAAAAAAGTTTGTTTTGATAAAATTTTATTACTTTAAGACAGAGGTTGTCTATTTTGTTATTTACTTGTGATACTTTTATAAAAAAAAGTAATTAAAAAGATAGTTTCGTATCATGTTGTTTTTTTCTACTCAAAACCTATAACGATAATCGTATTATACAGATAGTATAACACAAAACCAAATTTATTTTAACTTTTGTAATTATGGCGTTTTCTTATACGGGTCGTGTCGACCCAACCCTACTGTCGTTGTTGCATATTTTGACTGTGCTGGCGCCGGGTTAAAACAAATACATTGCGAGCGTTTTTTAACCTTTACAAGTTTGTATAGATCGTGTAGTGTGTGCGTAAAAACACTACTACTAACACTATATAGACAATACTACATTATGTTTTTCCTACACTGGTAAGAAAACAATATACACTAACTTGTTACCTAAAAAAATGGAATACCACGCATTCTAATTAACAAGCTTTTTGCTATGCCCCGTCTCGCATCCAGTGTTCTCAGCCGTGCTTTAAAACGTGGGAAATCATAATTTAACGTGTCCGTTGTATGCTAAAGTAACAGCCGTGTGGCTGGGTCAGAGTTGTAAAAACTAATGATGTAGGTATACACTCAAATATCTAATGTTTCCACCAGTAACATCTCCGATCTGGGTGACTGGGCTACGGGGAATAGGTTTCTGTTTTAACAAATTGGATTTGTGGTTACCAAAAGTGCGTCAACGATGTTGGTTTCAGTTTTATGATGGAAACTAGATTCGGTTGTGTGCTGTGATTGAGATAATGTTTTGGTATTACTCACAAAATACGTGTCTTATCTACCTACTACACGAAATTTACCAGTTTGGTATCCACTTATCCAGTGTCAAAAATTAGGCCACGCTCTTTTCTTTAGTGCGACACTTGATCTGGTACTTTATTCGCTTAGATAGCTCAAGTTATGAGCTCCAGGACCACCCTGCAGTGTCGTTAATGCTCAAGACGTATAGCCGATGCGAAGGATAGGGTCATTAATGGCCTGGATGTACGAGTGTAGTCGACGCGAAGGATACGACGTAAACAACACTAATGCGAAGGTGGAGCGGTGCGGTCTCGCCCCCGTACCCTCGCTCCGGCTCTGTGCTATGGGCCCGCCCTTGTGCCCTGGGTCCGCCCCTGTGCACACATCCGATACTTTATCTGGGCGCGGGCCACGTCGCCCGAGACCACCCCGGCCGGCCGTTAATGCCTCCACTCTATTTATGGCCGTGCAGAGGAAATTATAGAAAATTTCGACGTTTATGCCACATTTGATATGTGTTACGTGGCACTTTTAGATTTGTGTACCCAGAACTGCCGACTAGACTGCACTAAATTTTAGTACTCTTATGTAAGTTTTAGCTTACAGAGATACCTAAGTGTTTAATGCTAGGGGATGTACGTACATGCGAATATAATTATGCAATGAATATTATAAATAAATAAAAAAATGTGTGGAATGTTTATTTACAGGGTAAGCTTTTATAATGTATTGCTTCGATTAATTTTGTTATAATTCACTTTATTAATATGGTATTAAAATTTAAGGATATATGTCTTGCTTGAACTGAAATAGAAAAAGTACCACTAAAAGTTGGTTAGTTAGCAATCGTGTGTGTATTCTTATACTACTTTACTTTTGTTACTATTTAAACCAGTAACAATAAGAAATAAAGTATATATTTGTCCATTCAACTTGGCCTTCGCCGGCACCTAATGACGTCATTAGAGCCTGAGTTAATGTAATTGTTTCATTTTGTACGCGGGCTGATTGATGGCAGATGAGCCGACATTATCAGCGGCGTCCGTTCCGGTCGCCATTTCCTCATTTCAATCGTTTCCGGTCAAACAATGTGTGCAGCCATTCTGGATTTTGTGCGCGGGTTTAACTTTGCAGGTGTTATACAATTAAATTTTGTAACTACATAACGTATCATTATGTCCGAAACAAAAATTAATGTTTGAAAAAAAAATACGTTTGAATCAGAAATGTAGGTAGATCAATTGTTTCTCTACAAATTCTACAATACACACCTGTGAAATTATTTGAAATTGAGAGTAAACTTAACTCGCTTTATATTATTTATTTTGTATTGTCGAGTAAACTCAATCATAAACTCAGATAGTCAGAACTTGACATTACTTGTCTCCGATCGCGGTTACGGGAAACCCGTCGATCTGTAGTATATTTATTTCCAATTCGCGCAAAATGCCAATAGTTTAATCTTTGTTTTTCTCGTAAATATCGGCCCGTCAAGAAGAATTATTCACTTTGCGTTAAGAGGGCCGAGCTCGCAAGTGTATAATTGGCCATAGCCGTCCCACGGTTCCGATTGTCGTCCCAAATGATGTTTAAACAGTCTTAGGGTCTACCGGTAATTCGGCTCTCGCATGTTCCGCCCAATTCTTGAGCTGGGGCTACATTAGCGGGCTGCGGCGAATATTCGTGGTACTATTCCGCTCTAGAAGATGTGAACTTAAAGAGACTCGAAGAAAAATCTTTGCGTGACTACAATGTTGTAGTCACAGCGTTAGTGAAGCGAATGGTTTTTGGGCAATGAGCTTTGTGTGCCATGTTAGAGTAACGAAGGGGAAACGAGCACGGCCTGCTCATTACTCCTCTTTTTTTTGTAGAGTTAATCTTCTGCACTAAAATGTATTACACATACGATTGCAACTCAAACCTTTGATGAGTTTACGTGGAACAAATTTTGGTGAAATACAGAACATAGTTTTGCATTCATCAAGGCACCACAGCATAAACGTGTCATAAATATAAATGTATGATTTGGTAAATGTGGGCTGCAAAATTAAGAGAGATTCCACAGAAACATTTTCGTAATTGTATGAACAGGTCAAGATCTCTGAAAATTATTATTACTTATTTAAATAATACATCTGAAAGAAATAAGAATGTCTTTCCGATATCGTACGTATCACGTATCACTGAGAGTTTTTTCTCGCCATCGCCATTCCTGCTCATCGCGCGTTGCATTCCTGCGATGCCGCGATGCACCGGCAATGCATTAGCCGGCGCGTCCGGAAGCGTCCGAGCGCTAAATCTGACGCGTTTATCAAACATCTGTCAATGCTCCGTTTGAAATCATGTACGATACGCCGTTTCTAATCTTTCCCGACATTTTCTAGCTCAAATAGACGCAGAAAAGTTATTTCAGTATTAATTTTTTGAGATTGTTTTCTTTTCCTACTACATACTGTTTCCCCGTATTTAAACAAGCATTGCAATTCCTTACTAATGTGTTAGTTCTTATTTTTAAATTATTTGTTTCTCTCGGAGTGAGATAACGGTGCGTGGTTCACCGCTTTCAAAAAAGGTAAAAAGGCAAAATATACTCTGGTGCCAACAATATCTTTATTGTTATGCGGGCACACGAATTTACTACCATCCAAGGCGACATAAATCTTCGATAACTATTTATCTCACAGCGAATATAATCCAACAAACAGATACATTGGTGGTTGTGTAGCTTGTTGATATTATTGCAGATGCAGTTCAATTTTATTTACTCAGCTCGGCTGGTTGTGGCTTGCGGTCGCATTATCATAGATAAATAAGTAGCTTAACGTAATTCCTACAGCTGAGCGGCTCGTATAGTTATTGTGGGATAACTTTCCATTGATTGTAGCCTCCATGTATCTAATCTTAAAGATTTCATGGATGATGGTGGTGTTATCAATGATAGTAGTTACTTACTGCGCTGGCTCAGTGCGAATTGGCCACTCTTGTCTGGTGACAGTGCCGGTACGATACGTTTGTAAATATTCATAGTAAATCTTGTTTACTTTCTTACCACTTTACAAACTTTCAGCCGTGTGGTTTTACAAACAAGCATTGAAACTCATTTGCCTTACTTCTCAAATACATAGGTTACAATCCTATCTTCCTAAAACATCTTACTTGGCATTGATCATAATTCGTACGACGGAATCGTAGAAGATCAATGAAATGCGGCCGACCAGCCTCTACCATTATCGAACGGTATTCGATCCAAAGTTATCAATCAGTCAATTAAAGATCTATGAACGACGTCAGTAGTTTGTAATCCACCTCGGGCGAAATCCGCTAGTTTCCGAAACCTGTCGCGATGCCAATTTAGGTCACCTTAAGTTTCTGATTAAGTTCTATCACTGAGACCAGCGGTGGATAATTTACTTGAGGCTATTACATTTTACGATTAGGTGAAGATACTACGATTGCACATGGACATAGTGTAGAGTTATGAACAGTGAAGTAATACTTCTTTTCTATAATAATAAAAAAAAATCATTTATTTCTATAAACTTAGTTACAAATTGTGGCCGAGACTACCCAGTAAGTTGTCTAAGACACTTGTGTTGGGTATGACTTCTATACTTAAACACAAACATATTTAATTAATACATTTATTAGATCTGACAATAAAATATTTTAGTATTGGTCTAGTCATGATATGACGTGTAATAAATGACGATGATGGTATGATGAATATTTCATATTGTGCCATCATATACGTATGTATAGTTTACGTTTAAGATTGGAAAATATTATCACAGATATTACAAAAATGAATATGTCCGGGTATTTACCATGTTGTTTTTTAACTTACACCGATATTTTGAGCACTGTTTCAAGCGGCATGATCTCGCGTCAGATCATTTGAATTCTGTTTTTTAATGTGTGTTACCATGGCAGTTTAAAGTTATATATTATCACAAATAGTTGTAGAGGTCAGCAAAGACGCCTCACCGGCGTCGTCCGCGCTGCGGCGCGCCCGGGGCGGCGGCTGAACTTGACACTGATTCCACGCTTCTAACTCTACTACACGATTCGTTCTCGGTTCGGGTTCGCAGTCTAAGATCGCGCTTTGCAAATAAATATTCGTGATTTGGCTCTCTCGTAAATATTAATTGCGTGCTCGAGAATGCGACAGCGTAATTAGCGTTAGTCAGTTAGTTAAAAAAAATTTAGTGTTTGGAACTTCGTGGATTAGAGATTCTCTGCCGAGTTGCACTGTCGACCCCAAATAAACGCTGTGGTGTTACTTCAATTACAACTGCTGTGTCGTACAAAATTAAATTTTAACTTGATGGTATTATTGGTATTCCGATACCGGAATATCATTAACATGAAGAACATCGGGAATCCGCGGTACGGTCCATGGTGAGATCACCTGCTCACAGCAAAACGTAATAGTGCCGACACCGTTAGGCTTTGATAGGAAATTTCTAATAAGTACTAGGGAATGTTTTGCAATCACGCGACCAGTTATAGTGTTTTTGTGCCCGTGGACAATCGACCGACTGACTCTACGGAACCAGTTTCACGTGATTTGATGAGAGGCCTATGCTAGGAGCGAGTAAATAGATTAACAGCTGCGGTTTGGATAGAAGAAATCGTGTCGTCCAATCATTTATCAACATCGATCCAGAGCGGCCTCATATTTGCCTGAATGACTAATTGAACGTCAAGACTCGGCGCACGAACATTTTCGACTGTCGCATTTGTCATGGACGGAAGTCAGTTAACCGAGGTCCGAAGCGCGATCTCCATTTTTGGCGTCATTCAAATTCACACTGGCAACTGCAGATTTGACCGACCCGATCTTTCTTTGTTGCTCATTTCTGTCCCAGTTTTCTAACACGCTCCGTTCATAGATATCTTTTACGAGCGATAAATAAGAGTGCTACGATGTGGTTTGGAACCCCATTGTTGGAAGTTTTGTCTAAGATTCTCAAAGATCACTCCCACGATTCTGACTGTAAATGGTATGCCATTGTCCGTTCCAAAGTCCCCTGAGACAATTCTTGACCTTGTTCTAAATTTTTCTGTCTTTATTTGTTGGTTTATGATTAGCATCTGTTGATGATTCTTTGCGGTCGCTATTGATGATATCTGATAAACTTTGAACTAGATTTCACGTGTCGAGTAGTTAATCAACGAATCTATATATGTAGGTATATGTTATATCTGAACTTAAGATTTCGTTAGTCCCTGTAAAAATCATGATAAGAAAACGACACTTTTCAAAAAAAGAATTAAAACTTATGATTGATTGATGATTTGTGTACCTACTTGTGTACTTTCAAAGTTTTAATAGGAGATAAATAGCATACAGTACTGTGGCAAAATGAAACGCAACTTAGTATTAGGGCCTATATTTATTTATCTATTACCATCGTCGTCGTGTACTTAAGTACCAGCCAGCCCTGTGGCCCGTCGTGCGTACGTCTAATTACGTAGATGGTGGCCGTTAAAATTCCCGGAACCGCCAATCTTATTAACTCCAGCGTAATTAATGTACCTACTGTCAGTGGTATGGGCCCCGCTCAGACACCTCGTTATCGACTCTTCGCCGATGGTCTCCGCTGATTTCACTACGATGGCTTTTGCTTTAGAAACTGCTCGATTAGATTTATATTGTCGTTCTTATGTAAACGGCTCATTAACTTCGCACGATGTGTTGCTAAGTCCACCTATAAGCCTGCCTCTTTGTTAGTGCGATTTTATTAATATAATAAACGTAAGGCACATTTCTAATTTCTAGCTCTGCAAAAGCTATAATTTATGCGCTCTTTATGACTTGACACGTCATATTGTAGTCATTGGAAAACGTTTTAGCATGTAGGTTTCAAATGGCGATTTCCATTCTTTTGTATGACATTTTCTCACATCCAATGAATTATTATATAAATAATATCTAGAAATTGTTATCAATACATAGTATAAAACAAAGTCGCTTTCGCTGTATGTCCGTATGTATGCTTAGATCTTTAAAACTACGCAACGGATTTTGATGCGGTTTTTTTTAATAGATAGAGTGATTCTTAAGGAAGGTTTGTATGTAAAATTTACCCGAAGCGAAGCGAGGGCGGGTCACTAGTAAGTTATTCAAAGCAAAGTTAGTTGGGTAAATTTTAACATTTGGAATGAGGAATTACAGGCTAAACTTGTTGAAGGTTATACATATACGTAGTTATTAAATTGCAATAAATTTTAATCCCAAATAAATAGTGTTAAAGTTGTCAGGGACTATAAGGAAATAAAATAAAGGGATACAAATAATGCGCAATCAATTCATTAGGGAATAAAAGGTAGCACATACTTTACGTCGCCTTAATATCGTAGTAGGGAGCGCTGAACTTTCGCGGGCCGATAAAAAGCTTAGCCTTGACCGGCGCGTGCGCACCGCGCGGCTCCGTAGCGCCTCATTACTGCTACGGCTACGACGGTAGCGGTGACGGCACGTGCGGTGACGAGCGTTATGCAAGTAATGACTTATGCCATTCCGTGGGGCCGTTTGCAATGTATATGGCATTGATATTGAAATGCTTACATTGGTAGAAGTTAGACGGGCAGTCAATGTGGTGTGCCAAAATACAGTTAATACTAGTAATAGCTACTTACAGCGAAACGTTTCGATTGGTTTCGCTCGGGACCTATTAGTGAATTTATAGGATACATATTCAATTATTTAATACATATTTGAATTGCGACGAAAGGAAAGCACCAATTGTATTCTATACTTATCTATCTGAATATGTCGTATCAAATAAAATATGCCTGTCGAGGTTACTAAGTTGGTTGGACTTTTGATTGTTTAGGCGTAGAGCGATTACTACTACATATTAGATGCTACATGTAAACCATTATGAAACGTTAGGTTCCAGATTTCATCCAAAGTTCACCGCGTGAGTTGATTGGAAACATGCAAACGCAGTTCAGTTTCGTCATGATCTCACAATCGGTCACGTCGCTGATTACACATTACGCGGAGAATAGCGAGCGCTCACAGCCTCGTGTGATGGGAAACTGTAAAGGTGACGTGATGCTATGTCTTGACGTCACATTGTGCCTGCTATTTGTGTAAGTTCGAAAAAAAAATACGTTTTGTACTTGTTTTAAACGCCATTCGTCGCTACCTAACACAAGCATCACATTAGATATCTAATATTTTGATTGACACATAGCTTTAACTAATACTTTACTCGCAGTTAAAAATATACGTACATATTACGTGAGGTATACAGGTTTTCCTTAAGCGTGTGTAGCTGCTAAGGTGTCCAATGGTATTTTTATTTAAATCAGAATGTAATCATCTGTAGTTTACATTTCTGCAATGAGATGTCTACGGCTGTCAGTGTGTATCACTGATAGTAGATGGCGCCACCTGTGGCTAACAGGTCATATACGGGAAAAATTCGACGGCTTCAATTAATAGCTGCTGGTCTGGTGTGATGGTAATGCACGTCTGGGCGCGATTCCCGGAAGGACGGGTGTTCGAATCCCCGGGCCGCGGTGAGGCAGTTGAATTTTTTTCCGTTTTTCTAAATATTAGTACAGCTAGTGCAAGCTTTAGCACTTAAAAATTTTAAATTTACATTAATTGCCAGTGTGTCATCATTTTCTGTAGTTTACATTTCTGCAATGAGATGTCTACGGCTGTCAGTGTGTATCACTGATAGTAGATGGCGCCACCTGTGGCTAACAGGTCATATACGGGAAAAATTCGACGGCTTCAATTAATAGCTGCTGGTCTGGTGTGATGGTAATGCACGTCTGGGCGCGATTCCCGGAAGGACGGGTGTTCGAATCCCCGGGCCGCGGTGAGGCAGTTGAATTTTTTCCGTTTTTCTAAATAACAGAATGTAATCAGCCATATATTTGTCAGCATAAAGGCGATGTAAAACAAAAAAAAAGTTCATTCTTTATGAAGCCTTATTTTCGTTATGTATGCTAATTTGCAAATCTACATTTTTTCACGCCTTATAAAAGCTTAAGTCTGTCGTATGTGGACGTCTTAAAAATAAAGAACGTATGAAATAGCTATAATTAAAAGCTGGCCTGCAGCTCTATAATCTTGAATTTAAATTGAAAGACAGCTCTACACATTTCCACGTCTATACATGATACCGATAATAGCTATTCTCCTACGGTGTACAATTCAGATTTGTATAATCATAATGTGTTAAAACTTTTAAGGCTTTTGCGGACAATAATCAGAAACCGCCGATTCTCAGACCGTCCATATTAAAGACCATCCTATTAGAAAAGTATCTATTATAGCAGACACTCGAAAATTAACCTCCAACCTACAACTTGTAATTTGCGACCCACGAAACCTTATCAAAAGCCTTAACATCGAAAGGGCACATCCAATAATTACACCCTATTAATGCTTCACGCATGAGCGCCTACGGTTATGGTATGGTAGCCATACAGCCATGGAGCTGTGTGCGTTAATACGGCACTTGTACCACTGGCACGGTGAACTTGGAAACCACAGGTCATGAATACAATTTAGTGTAGAACTGTAGACCTAATAGGTTTTGTTGCTGGGCCGTGGCCCATACGCTGATTGTCTGATCGGAAGATATGTGTGGAAAAGTTTGTATGCTCTCCCGAGCTTCAATTTATTTTACCACTTCCGTTCGCGTAGCCGAAAATGCATATAATATTCTGTAATATAAATTGAGATAGCTGAGATGTAAAAGCTTAAACAAATGGTGTGTACTTATTTGTCAGCGACTTCTTTATAAAATAAATGTTCACTTAGGAAGATATTTTTGACGGTTTCACCGCTAAGCACTTTTTGTAATTTAGTATAGGCGCGTAAAACTTGGTCTCATCTACAAAATTTGCGGTAAACGGATCGTTAAGACTTCAACTTTGCCTTCACCTTGCGTAGTACTTTTCACCTTCTAAGTTATCTTACAAACTTTCGACGTACTTAATTATTTTGCGTAATCTGAAGCCTTATTTTTTTCCAATTTATTACATCAGAGAAAGGCAAAGGGAGTTTAGCCCGTACGTACAGCCTAGCTAAAGGCTTAACTTTTTGAAATGCAAGATGATAAGTCACAGTGATAGAGGACAGACATAATGTTGCAGGGTCTGTATGTAAAAAAATAACAGGTCAAACAGCCGTTAGTAAACGATACGTAACAAACATCCATCAGAAGTGGACAAGTAAATTGATCGCTCCCCTTCCGCACACATCGCGGTATGCACGCGACGACCGCAGTGCTCCGATGCATTCGTCATATCGGATCGCTGCTGACCGCAACGTTCGCTTCCTTCTCGATTTTACTGGCGGCGAATCGGTCTCGAGTGTGGAGTATCGATTAATGAATGGATTAATGAAAGTCTTAATTTGAAAATTTGCCTTTACAAAGATGGGAATTTGTGTCTGCTTTCCAGATAATTATTTCTGTATGATTTGGTGTTTGTATTACAAGATGTATTTAGTACGCAATTTTAGTTTAAATATTGATACAAAAACACAACAAATGGATTATTAACATTGATTTGTTTGGTTTTGCACGTTGGTTCAAAATTTTGATACTTTTTCGTGATGTACTGTCTCCTCTATCGTGTCCTATTCATTTAGCGGGGAGTCGAGATCGTGACAGAGTTGATACAGATTTAGTCCATTGATTCCACCACTGATAATATCTCGCCATGTTCCAGTACAGTAATTACTTTCTTTTTGCCCGTATGTTTCTCAGTAAACTATTATAGGAGATGCATCTTTCTTTCGCACACGTACTGCGCCATTATACCTAAAATTGAATGCTGTTGCAATTACTCTGCAAAAAGTCTAATAAGAAGTTCCGTGCCGTACACCTTTATTACTAGTTTGCTGCCATCACACCCGTTCATCACTCGAACAACGCATGTGTATTCATACTGTTCTCAGGCACTTCAAATAGGCATATAATTTATAGATTCCTCCCGATAATTAGATCTACCTTGTTCTTTTACTTTGTATATAGCTCTGCAGATCAATATTCTTTTCATCGCACACCGACAAACGAAACAAATATAACTGTTCTTATATCTATAGAGTTCAGCTTTCATATTTCTTCAAATCAGACACATAGCATTCCTCTATCCGTTTCATGTATGCCACATTTGGAATATTTACATTTGTCGTACCGAATATCTAACATTCTAACCGACTTTTTCTGTATCATCGCACCGCATGACCAATTTAAATTCTGACTTGTTCCACTTAAATCGTCGGAACCTGTTCCGTCGTATTGAACTTATTAACTTTTGTTAATGGGCCCAAACGTGTTACCCCGATGATTTGTGTACGCAGCGTTAAAAAAAACTTTTATCGATAAAATCAAAACGTTGGAACCGGTTAAGGTTATTGATATAACATCGATGCGAGTATTATCTTTGATTGGTCGCTGAAACCTGTTAGGCGCGGACCGTTAAAGTTCGTTTTGCGAAGTGTGTTTAACGTTTGCGCGATAATTTCGCATGTTTGATCGGTTCACGTGTGTTCGGTAATCAGCAAATGGTATTGAGTCATTGTCATCGAGCCCATTCATTGTGTACACTTGTTTGATGACGTTTGCACGTTAACTTGATACTCTTTTGACGTTTCTGATAACGGTTATTTGCATGTGATATTGATTTACGAGTTGGTGGTATTTCAATAAAACACAGATTTTGTACTAAATTCACTGTAAAGTAAATCATAATTGGATAAAAGAACAAAGTTGGGAATATAAATATAATATGTTGGAAATAATGAATATATATGTCGGGAATATTCCCAAGATCTCTTTCTTATTCCACTCAAGCAATAAGAATGTTTTATTCTGATTTTATTGGAGTGCTCCAATCTCTAACTTATACTGCACCAAAGCAATAAAATACTGTATCGAGTATTGATGTAAGCATCCTCCTTGATCGCTGTTTTACATTTATATCGGACTCACATCCATTTCCTGCTACTTTATGGTCGTTGTCCGTCTGCCCGTTTGTTTGTATTATTGCACTTATAGCAGAATGCAATAATATGTAGCAAATATAAATATGAATTATTTATCGCTCAAAGTAAGTCTAACTCAGCCCTAGACTAATATAATGCCCACAATTGGTAACAATAAACAAATTTAGAATCTTTTTTGTTGTCTGTCTTGGAAATATTTGTAAATTTCACGTTCGGATAAACTCTCACCACTAATTGTGGTGTACACTCGCTGACATTGCTCACTGAAGTTTTAGCTTTCCATTATTTTGCATTGTAAAGGTTTAACAGTAAACTTTCTATCGAATTATTGTGTGTCGTCCGGCGGGCAGGGCGACAGTATCTCGCTTATTCAACGGCGCCGATCAACGCGCCTCCTTTGTCTAGGGCTATCTACGAATCGGTGAGTCATCAGGAAGTGCCCATATGCTATTTTACGCGATTGTCTTCGAAAAAAAGGATTCTCTTTACCGTAAGCTAATCTCTTCTTAGTGTTCTCTTTCAGATTCCGAGCGAGCATAGTTTTCTGAATGATTAGACGCTGGCTTGCTGAGAAAGTAACTAACCATTGATGCATTAATATGAAAACTATTTTCTATGCAAATTCTAATTATACGTGCACACAGTTAGGCATTTCTTTAATACTCCTATGATAATACTTACTAAACAAAGTAGCTTTCTGTGTCCTTTCATCCCTATGTATGCTTAAATCTTTAAAACTACGCAACCGGTTTTGATGCGATAAGTTGATGTAAAATTCACCCGAAGCGAAGCGAGGGCGAGTCACTAGTTAAATATATAAAACACTTTTGGACTAACTAGCAACTTTTTGCTTTTAACAATCGACTTCAACTCGTAAAATTATTTCTGCATCGCGATGCTCCATGGCAACTATAATTTTCACGGCAGTCGTTACGTGTACTAAACCAACATGTGTTTTAGAGTCTGAATGGCTTTCGAGTTATTTATCAGCTGCCCCACTAATACAGTCTGCGCCTGCGTCGTTTATCTTTACTGCGCTGTAAACCCTACTATCATGTTTTATAGTGGTTTGCTCTAGCATTATTTATGGCGTTACACGCTCGATTATCTTGTGTGCTCACTTCGATCATGACACCTATTGAGAAAGATGCTTTTAAGAGTTTTCATCGTGGTGAATCATAGTGTTGTGCCGTTTTGCTCCGATAAATAAAACTCAGTGTGTTGCAGTGTTAAACGGTGCATTTTTTTATGCGTGCCACCAGTTAACTGAAGTGCCATAAACATTCTTAAATGCAGCATCTTATCCTGCATATTTTAACTTCAATGATGAATTAAGGGAAAAATGTGTTTTTAATAGCGCAGTTTAACCTTCTTACTTCATAATAAAAGACCTTATGTAATTTGTTCCTGTTTTGTGTGTGGATAATGACATGGATGGTATGCATGCCTCGGCGGCATGTGGCAATTCGGTTTTTGCTACAAATGCAAGGCAGGTGATGTCTGCGAATGTCGGAACAAGTAGCCTGCTGCCGTACACCTGCTTTCGCAGTTCGATTAATTAAGATGAACCTATTGAGCTCCATCTTTAGACTAAGTGCGCTATAGGTTATGCCATAACTGAGACAGTTGCACAATTGATAAATGTGTTGATGCTATTTTTAACGTCTACGAAAATAGATCATAGGCGTTGCAATGACATATACTGTCAGCTGTAAATAACATGATGATTTTTTGTAGTATAATTGTTTGTCAGCACCTGGGTCGTTATTTTGTAACATTTGCAATTAGCAAGCTGTTCTAAGGAAATTCCTTGATGTCGACAATTGCAAATTGAAGTTGCCAATCAAGTTTATATTTGATTTGGTCGCTGCAAGTTATGCTTGCGTATTTTAATAAAAAAAATATATAAGAAACTTAATTATACAAACAGGTGTAAGTACTGCTGTCATATTGATGTTCTCATTATGGTCAGGCAGCGCGAAACTGACATATGTAGAACGAAACGCAAGAGAGCTTGTGCAGTGGGCGGTAGGAAGATCACTCCCTCCCTCCTCTTCTCGGTGCTCCTCATTTGTCATGTCATTGTGTTTAATACTTTCGAAATCCAATTGAGCAGTATTTCCTTTCCCGTCTCATTCCACTTTCGTTCAGTTTCGTGTCTGAGAATGTTCATTAACAATTACAAGCGCTCGTACAGATCAGCGCGTGCGCATGTGTTTAATACAATTAGGTTAGAACGAATGTCCATTCGTAGATTTGCATTCCGCGTCGTGGAAATGTAACCGGCTATTTATGGGAACCCGATACAACATTTAGCAATTAACACAGAATACTGATGGGGTGTGAAAACTTTGATTTTTATTGATTTTATAAATTGAAACGTTAGACTAGCATTATATCTTAATTCTTACTAAAGTTCCATTATGAACGAGCAAGCAACATTGTCCGTCTGGCTAACACGCCGAAACCGATAATTAGGTACACGGATATTCTATTGCCTTGAAAAGGATAAAAGCTACTTCTGAACTGAGCGCACTACGGGAGTATAATTTTACTGGAAAGCTTAAGAGTTTAGAAATAGAGTGAGAGGCGTCAGAAAATCATAGACATACTCGTAAGAGCACATGACTGGGATGCGATTCATTATTGGTATTAGATGGCTCATTTACCCTCATGCTTGATTTGTCCTTACTCGCGTCACCTGTTTTCCTAGATTTTCAGTTATCATGCTTCGCTTATCAGGAAATTAAGCGGTTTTCTAAATGAAGTAAGTTTCTATTAATGAACTTTGCCTTGGTACCTTCATACATTTTTAAATTTAAAATCTAATACTAACAGATTCCTATAATTTAGACTTGAATTAGGTATTCTGGTGGTGTTAAACTTACCAAATTCCAAAAATTAATTAGATCGAGTTAGTTACTAGAATTTCCTATGTTGTTGTAATAACTAATTTAAATATAGCAGAGATTAACAGATAGATATTGTCAGTGGCGCTCGTTATCTTACAGATAAGAGTCGATTGAGAATTACCCCCCAGGATTGCATTCTAGATACGAAAATAGCCTGTGGCGTGCACGCGAAAGCCATGTAACATGAATAGTGTACTTGTAAACACTGTGTGGAACTACTTGCCTTGGTGACCTAATATTTTCGGATTCCGATCAAAACGTGTTAATAAAGCTTCTTAGTAGGACGAAGGGATTGGCCTCAACTAATAAGCAACGTTATAGAAAGCTGTTTGTTGTTGCTGTGTTATAGGATATGTATGTATTACAGAACTTAATAACACAGAGAGTGGGTTTTAGTAATTGTCTTCCCCATTTGCATTGAGATTTTTTTCTTAACTTATATCATCTCACTGCAGGACTGTATCTTCTTCAAACCCATCTACTGCTCTATATCTAAGGCTATTACTTGCAGTGCTTTGACACATGGACCAGATTGAGCTTATAATCGTTTTATTTTTTTCCACAGTCAATTTCTTAAATATATACAAAATGACTCAATTTATTTATTCCGCTGCTAAATACATTTAACAGGCGATTCTTATCTTTCCTACACACGAGAGTACTCGTACACACCGAAATCGAAAACATTAATTGAACTGCTTTCATTTTCAAAAGAACTTTTTACACGTCGTACAAACAGGTTTAATTAATAAATGCATCCTAGCACTAATTGGACTTTCGTTCAATTAATACGGTAAGTACATATATGTAAGTACACAATGTATAGCTAATTTGTGTATCGAAATGTGAGAAAGTAAAACTGGCATCTTTGTGTCCGCGTATGCATTTGCATCCGCCGACGCCGGCATTCGAGTAACGGTCTTGCATCTCGTGAATGTTGCCCAAACCCGTACTATGGACTTTCATTTTTGTTTATATCGAAACAACCATCGTTCAAAGAGAAGGAAAAATTATAAAACTGCTGTTTTTTATTGGACTCATCAGTTATCTGTTTGTTTGATGAAGAAGAAAAGGATACAAAGTTATTCGTAAAGATCAGTTTTTATTATGGTAACGAATTATCCGCAATTTTAACGTTAATTTATATTCCTCTTCTATTATATTCCTAGATGTCAGAACCATTACAACAAATCCAAAAAAATCCAGATTTTGACTTAGAAATACATGCGCCCCTAACCTTTTGATAAATATTCATACGAGCATACGACTCGATGTTCATCCTTTCAATATTAAAGACATCAACGATCATACAACACATCTCATTCGTTCATATAACCAAGAATGTTAGGAAAAAAAAAGTTGTCGTACAAATTTAACCAAGGAAATTATCTGTTGTCGTAAATATTTGAAAGCTACGTTACAATTTTTCTTTTAGATTTATACCTATTCGTAGTAGGGGATCAGTGCGCGTACGCACTAGTGTGAGATGAGAATTTATGGCATAATTTTGTGTCTGAATGTGTGTCACTCGTATCATACTCTTAAAAATAAAACAAGTTTGACCTAATAAAATAGTCTATCGAAAAGCGGCGCTACTTAAAAGTTTACTTGCATGTAGAGTCGGTACCGTGTTTTGTAGCTTTATAATGTATGCGGTTGTAAATATAGTATTTTATAGGTACTTGCACAACTTACCTTAGTATTGTATTGTGTGAAAGCTCATAATTTTTAGAGCAAAAATATGAAAAGGTATTGTTAGTCTAGACTGTATAACATTGACTAGTTTATTGCTAGCTATTCTTTGTCAAGATAGCATTCAATATATTTCATTTCTTTCAAGAAATATTTTACATATAAAATCAATGTGGCCTTTTGTTAATAATAACTTCTGCTTTCTTTTCAGGTAAGGAAATTTTGTAAGCGCCGGAAGATATGTTGGTAAAACGTATAATTGCTTGATTTAGGTAATTTCTCTACGCAGCATAATTTGGTCTTATAATACGTTGGTTATAGTTACGGTGTCGATATTTATTTGACACGATTTAAAAATGTATTACTGCCGTATTTTTAAAGTTGTACAAATAAAAAAGAACACATTCCATTTGTAGCTGTTAAGTTAACATCGTAAATGAAGTTGCATTTACACCTGCTCGCGTTTATTAGCTCTACGAGAGAAAAAAAACAAGGTAGCGTTAATTTTATCGTCCGTAATGAGTGTCCGCCCTTAACGCAATCTCATAATAAGCGGAACCAACTTAAAAAACCTGGAATGCCTCGGAAAGCGCCCGTGTCGAATCAAATTATATATATTCCATATGAATTAAGTCGTGGGAATGTGATTTTTTGTACGTTGTGGAACAGTTTTTATCGTGAACCAGCTGCCGTGACCACTACTTTTAAAACGATAGGCGATAATTAACAGACTTTGCTCCAATCAACTTTGAGGTAAGAAGCATAATGGATGATAATTTATAATGACTGTAATGATGAGAGTGTAAAAACTATTGCATTATTTGTAACATAGAATTATAGATTACGTCATATTTTTGTATACATTTTACTATAATTGTGAATCTTTTTAATGGTTCTTCCTAATTTTAAATAGCCACTGCTGAACTATTTTAAACATTCTTTATTTCGTATATTTAATTAAGTTCAAAGAAAATAAAAGTGTTTTAAATAAAAAAAGCCGAAAGTGTTAACAAGTTCGTGACTATTTTTGAATCATGACAAGCGGAATGGATTGGGCGATTCATCTTCCGAGCAATCATCCCTTGTCAACTATTTGTATCTGTTCTTAAAAATGATCGGCTAAAATCGATTAATAAATTTCGTTAACGAGAATCGATTCCAATGTTCCGTAGCTGATAGGTATTTCAATGAACTCTGTCTATTGTTAAAAAATCTTTTTTTTAAGCGATTATTAATGGATCGACTTCCCGAAACTTAATAAAGTGCCATACCTGTGGGTGCCTAACTTATACTTCTTTTTATTAATGTAACAAGTAATTTAGATTGATAGAATATTTTTTAATTTGAATATTTCGCAATGTACCTTTGCTAATTCTTCAATCAACTGCATCTAACTTTAACGCTGCCAATTTGTAACCATTTTGTAAGTTATACATATTTTTGGTCTACCGTCCGTAACTCTACAGCTTTCGTTACATAACTATGTCTACTATTTACATATACCTCTATATACTACAATTGAAATACACACAGTGTCTCCAACGTATCGCTAAACGGCAATACACCGTACGTATGTTCGGCGTGACACGAAACGATTCGCTCCATCGAGCACCTTGCGCTTGTCGCCCAGTGACCGGGTGCCCAAAAATCGAACAGGTTATAAGTTCTCCGGACCACTTCCGAGACGCCGCGCCGGCGGAACCGGCGGCGGCGCTCGCGTGGGCGGGGTCATGCACAGAATGCACTTGATGTGTGTGCGAATTGGGTCATGGGGAGTCTGAATTGAAGCCTAAGGCCCGCCATACACGGACCGCTCGAGCAGTTAGCCAGTGATCAACATACACGGACCGCTCTTGCAGTCACAGTCAACAGCTTATGCCTGGCTTGAGATTTCTTGCTGCTTCTAACTGCTCGGAGCAGTCACGACTGTTCGAGCGTTTCCGTGTATGTGTGTAGGTAGCATCTGTAGTTTACTATGCAGCCGCAGTCAGCCGCTGTCGTGCGAGCTTTGTACGTGCCCGGTCGCCACCGCGTACGTCTCATTCTGCAGTTAATTTTTTTTCGCGGTGAAATGCTTTTCGCACCGTCATGGGGAGACGTGGTTCTCTCTCAGTGGAGTGTCGGACTCCCCAGCGTCTGGTGAACTACCGACTAAAACTAAAACTCCGCGGTGTGCTTCAATGCCGTTTGGCGGCGTCACGGGACTCTGACCTTATCTTCTACTGCCACGACGCTCAGTTTGCAACTTAATCAGTTTTCAGCCTAAGATGAAAATGTAGCGTACATTTAGCGCCAAGCTGCGTTAAGGTCGTAACACACATATCAACTCGGAAAGGGATCGTCACCGTATTTACAGCGGGGCGATCACGTTACAATTCCGATGAATGTGCGTTGCAGTAGGGAAAATTTCATACAAAGAATACTGAATGCCTGCCTTTGCGCGGACTCTGGCTCGTATAAAATTGACAAGTCGCGGGCATGTCGTGGCTTAAAGCCCGCTTTAATTTTACTTCTTTATGTGCTTGCTTTAATAATAATCATCTGCGACTAGGGGAGCTCCTTTTCAGTTTTATTTGAGTTCCGGTTAAACGGTTGTTCTTTTGTTTTATTACTTTGGGCTCGAAACTACGGAAATTGACCTACGAGATTTAATAGAAATCATTACAAAATTTTAATGATACTAGATTTTAGTATAACATGAAACACTAAACTATGTGAAAATACGAGGTAATTTTGTCATCACTATTGAAACACACCTCGAGATTTCAACTTAGGTATTTAGGTTTATCCTCACGCAGATTTATTCAGTTAATACTGAACGGATGCGAATGAGATTGCAATCCGTAGCATAGGTAATGCTTTCGTTTAAGGAATTGGAATAACATGCTGTATTTACCAGAGTATGAAAATAACACATAGCAATGATTTGTCATTAGTTTAATGTGCTCAGGCTTATTGTTAAATTATGCAACAATTAAAATGGTTATCGTAATCTTTTCTGCTTTCGTGATAGCATGTTCTATGACCAATGACATGCTACTATAAGCGATTTCCAACCAAATACCTGTTATTTAAGATGACTATATTATAACTACGACAAGTCTATAAAAGTGAACGCGCCTAATATCCACAGCTGAACACACCACGCGTAGTCTAATAGTATACAATTTGCACGTTGAGCTCGGCGTTCTCATCGCAACTTGTCATTGTACAAGCAATGATTTCACGCTTCGTTACAGCGGCAGCGTAAAACCTGGCCACGGACACTTTGATTAAGGAGACTGGCCTTCGAGTTTTATGAAATAAAAGAGCGCTGGCTATTCCTTATTGGTTATTAAGTGCCTCTCGTAAAATGACTTTCCATATTTATTGTTGATTTCGAGCGAAACTCTCTCCGGAATCCGCGCGACCGGTAAGGTGATCTGGGTTAGCGGGTCGCGCGAATTCTGCTGGATATAAGTATTCGCTAATAGCTTCTTAGTGGCCGTACACACTAGCTGGACCTAAGGGCCGCGCGGAGATCATATCAAGCTTTATATAGCCCTTTTCAACGTTCGTTCCACGGTTAAGTACTGATAGGGTTCTTTGGGATTGTAATAACACGTAAGACGCTAATAATCTGAATTATTCCATCTATAGTAGGTCAAAGTACCTTCATTTCAATCCTAAATGAAGGTACTTTGATCAAAGTTTAGTTAATAGGCTGGCCTCTCTACAAAGCACTAAACATCACTACTATGGCTGATATCCTTTGTTGTCTTCAACCGCACTCATTTTTCTTCCGTATACAGATTTAACCAATGTGTACCTTTACTCATTCTGCGCAATCTCTCTTAATAACCCGGCCTCTGTGACCGAAAATTCCAATTTCCATATTCACTCAGGTCAGGGCGGTGTCAGCGGCTCGACAGACGGACAGACAGACGTACGTGTGAACGGACGCTAAGACGACCGCGGCGGATTGCCCGCTGGGTGCGACACGACACTTGCAACGGATTTATGCGACTATTAAGTGTTGACCACGGGACAAACATGGGGAATGGCTGATTGAGAAGTTTCCCTGCGCTGTGATGAGGGCGTGAGGGCTGGTAGAGTTGGTTTTGTTTTACTTTTGTACGCGTACTTCGGATTTGATAGGAACTTGTAGGGATTATAGACCAAAAGTTTTATCGGATTTCTGGTAGTATTCTTAAAAGTTATTTGTTTGGGGAATTTAGTGCAGTTCGTGTTCGGGCAAGATATTTGCGGGATTGAGATTTAGCTTTTCATTATATTAACTAAAATCAGGCTGTAAAATAACCTTGTAAGCTCTCTGCAAAAATGTATGAATTCTAGTGTCGTTTAAAGTCGTGTTGTGCTTAATTGTTTGATTGTAATAATGTAAAATTATTTTCCATCTAATATTAAAATAATTCACTTATAACTTTAAATCTTTCGAGTAATCCGACATAAAAAAATACGAGTGTGAACTTAATTAAACATCATGTAACTTTATTCATCGCGCAAAATCTTTCCACTACTTTCCATTTCTCGTCGTGTCAAGTGCGACCGCTCTCGGCGTGTTTGTTTACTCTGGCGAAGTTGAAAGATCATCTATCATCTAATCAGGGCCGGGTCGGACAACGTTTTTGTGCACTTTCGATCACGGGCGGCTGACTCACGAAACCGCGGTTTAGAGATGCACGAATGCTGTGGTCCTTCGATAGGTTGTCAATATGCGATTGGAATAAATAACTTTCATTAATAGTCAAAGTCCACTTTAGATAACTGTGAGTTACCTATTCCCGTTAGCCCTCAGGCAAACATCGCATGGCGATGATGGCAAGACATCATCGTCTTCATAAACAGTTGAGAAAAGAAAAAACTCGTCTAAGTACGAGTCTAACTCGCACATTGAAGGGGGTGAAGGGAGTCTCCGTACCAATATTGTATGGGAGCCCCCCGTAATATATTTTTTCTTTTATTTTTATTATGCCGTCAATAGAAATACACCATTTGTGAAAATTTCAACTGTCTGGTTATCATAGTTCTTGAGATACAGCCTGGGCACAGGTAGACGGACAGACGGATAGCAAAGTCTCGGTGATAGTTTCCCGATTAACCCCTTGGATGGACGGACGGAACCCAAAGCTTAAAAACTCCTTCTCAATACGATTTATTTGAACTATGTCCAAAACGTCTAATAGGTATATCCAATAGGCGAAGACAACAATCGATAGCATATCGATAAAGCGGCGTGCGAATGTGTGTCGCGTATTCGTGTCAATACCCGAGGGTGCGCGGGCGCAGGGCGCGGGACCTTGCGCGCTTCCGCCGCGCGACAAGCGACGGGCCCGGTCCGCGCGACCAGATGATCTGTTGTGCTTGGCCCAAGGACAATGATATAACTGTACGTAGATAAAAAAAAATCTTTTGTTAACCCTTTATAGGACAACGAGAAAATAGAAAATATCTCACCTGATTTTGAATCTTACATACAGTTGTAATCGCGACGAAAACCAATTAAAAATGTCTTTATGCAATGACTTGGTCTTTAGACTGCTTTGAAACTTTTTTCCAGATCAGTATGAAATCAAAAAGTAACGAAACAATCGTTAACGAAACTTGTGTTTATGTTGCGTTTTATTTCAAGATACCAAATGTAGCTTTTTTCTTCGTTTTTTTACGCTTTATGACATACTAGCTGTGCCAGCGACTTCGTCCGCGTTACCCCCCGTTTTTCACACGTTTTCTATTGTTTCTTTGCTCCTATTGGTCGCAGCGTGATGTTATAGCTTATAGACTTCCTCGATAAATGGTCTATCTAACACAAAGATAATTTTTGAATTTGAACTAATAGTTTCTGTGATTAGCGCGTTCAAATAAACAAACAAACAAACAAACTCTTCAGCTTTATAATATTGGTATAGATTACACATTTTCCATTGTATCTTTGCTCCTATTGGTCGCAGCGTGATGTTATATAGCCTAAAGCCTTCCTCGATAAATGGTCTATATAACGCAAAAAGATTTTTTCAAATCGAACCAGTAGTTCCTGAGATTAGCGCGTTCAAATAAACAAACAAACAAACAAACAAACAAACTATTCAGCATTATAATATTAGTATAGATGTGCATCTGAACTGAGGTAGAGATGCATCAATCGATTATCGCGCGCGAATGTGTGTTGTGTATGGATCAAGGATAGTTAATCAGTACACAAATGATAATATCACACAACATCACTCACATTAATTTGATCCCGTAATAAGATTTTAATATAAAAGTTTTTATAAGCACCACGCCATCTTCCGATCTGTGCGATAGACTAAACTGGTACACATTTTTTTAATACATATTTTGGCTCATAAGATACACGGAGTGCTAAACAACCGGATGTCTTCTAAGGAGAACAAGAATCAATGAACGTAATTTTATAACATAGTTATATTAAATCGTAATCGTGCTTTCATCTTAAACAACATAACTTAAATCAAAATGTAAAAGCACTTTCTACCGCGCAACGATTCTTTGTTCACAAATGTCATAATAATTCCCATTAAGCAAATTGTATTAGACACCACGTGGTTCACTTTTGTTTTCTATTACCGACTTGTATTGTGCAAGGCGTTTGCGTACGCCTTTCATTTTGATCAAAACAAAAAAGAGGCATCGGCGTTCTGACATTGAAACAAGTGAAATTGTAACCTTCGCACGAACTGTCAATAACTACACACAAAACACGGGCCCGTCCGTCCGTCCGTCCGCCTCGAAAGCGAACTCAATCACTTTCATCTCTCGAGTAATGAACGGCACAAAAAGATATTTGCATCTATGTGGTACATCGCACGTTTTTTGCTGTTAAAAATTTGGGCACCTTCGTGAGGGGTGGGGTGGCGTCCGCTGAGAAAGCTGAGCGATTGTGACGTCACGAGATAACCTTACCTATATGAAAAGAAATTTCCAATTAACCTATTATGACATCAAGATTCGACCAGAAGAATAGATTTTAAAGGATTTTTACCATGAATTTCTCTTAGTGTAGGTTTGATGAGGTCCATCGATGTCCTCTCCATCGATGCCCAGCAAACATTTGTTTACTTCAGTATGATGTATTTTTGTTCAGGTTCCAGTTTATTCAGAAACAGATCAGAAATATGCAGAATTTTTTCTCAGTCACTAAGTATTTTAAATGAGAAATCTTTAATCACATCTTCGCTAAATACATATTTTAAAGAAAATTATATTTTCTTTCAAGCTACATTATATTATTATATTATAGCGTGCCCTGGACGCGTGCGCGGACCTGTTTTCTCCGCGCGCTGCGCCCGCGCCGGTCGATCAATCACCCGCCAAATAAAAACATCTAATTTGATTACTCATCGTAGCGCTTGCATTCCGAGATCGCGTAGCATACCGCAGTTTATTTACCTTTTTTGCTATCGATTGCTGTATTATGTTCTTAATAGACTGCAGATTTATATCGCTTGTAATTATTAATGCGCGCTTTTATATCATTCAATACTTTTGATGTTTTATGTGTGTTTACAATTTTTACAAATTGAGGAGAAGCATTAAGCACTGAATATTTTATGAAGTAGGTAGCGATAAAAATAGAATAATGAATAACCTAGAGTGCTTCATTTCGTAGCTTTCCCTCAAGATAAAACTACACCTACATTAATAACTAAATAAATAGATGTTCCTGGTCCTAAAGGATATTTAAATTTAACACCTGTGTAACTCGGTTACCAGTTGTGATTGTTTTATCTTATAATCTTCTTACTACTGCGTAGGTGCAGTCATGTCGTTGTGTTATCTAAATCCAAATGTAGTTATGTGTTATATGAACATGCAACACAAATTGTTTGTACCAATAAAGATAATTCGTGAACGTAGTACGAAAGTGCACATTACCTAGAAAACGAGTTTATCCAATTTGTAAGAGCAATCAATAAAAAACAGAGTCATTTAATTTAAAAACGGTATTCGTACGAAACACATGAAGTGTTCACGTCACTTTTGCTCTCGAAAGTTTCCATACATTCGCAAAGGAAATTACTGTGTGCTTAAAAAAAAAGCTTTTGTTTGTTCAAATTGCTTGAGACTCTCGAATCGGTAGGCTGTTAACTATTTATTGTGCAGTTTGCTTTCGATAGACATTGTTATGTTGTGTACTTCGATCTTGGTTTATGTTTTTGGGTATTGTCATGAGCAGCGTTCATTCACCTTACATTCCTTTTCATAGCAGTATGAGTAAACACTTATTTATGTTTCGCACGTGTGATAAGCTGAAAGCTGTATTTAGGTTTTTTTTATTCCATATTTGTTTTTACGCAATTTGCCGTAGCTTTTTTACGTGGAAAACACGAAGCTTATCCTACCAAGCTCGTCCATAGTGGAAGCTCAATTGAATAGACACGAGTAGTTGTTACGACACTCGAAAGTTTTAATTATCACAGACTTATACTGTTTTTGTACCTCATTAATATCCTGACCAAATGAACAACTCTATACCGATAAGGTAAGGTTCAAATTTGGCATTTCGATTACGAATTGTTTAATACGATTTGTTTAATATCAACATCGAAAGTACATACGTAACACCGCTATCGGCTTTGTCCGCGACTTTCTTCGGGCTATTGTGTTTAAATCGGGAGATAATGAGTTATAATGACCCCGGGCGGTTCGACTGTTTGCTGAACTCCGTTTAAGAATAGGTTTAATTAAAGGTTTCTAGTAAAATATTACATGACATTATCGTCGTCAAACCGAATGATACGATTTCTTCGTCGCGTGATTTGTTTTGAGAGTCGTTTATTAATTACGTTGCATTCGGGTCTAAGGCAATTATTTTAAATAGGTAATGCATTTAATTTTCCTTTGCAACGTGCCACGATTTTTCCAATTAAACGTAAGTTGCATAATATTTCTGATGTTGTTCATTTTTAAGTGCTAAAGTTTGCACTATCTGTTTTAATATTTTTAAGAAAACCGGGAATAAATTGCGCCACCGGTAATATGCGGGAAAATTTCGACGGCTTCAATAAGCTGTTGGTTGGTGTAATGGTTCGCACGTCTGGGCGCGATTCTTGGAGGGACGGATGTTCAAATCCCCGGTCAACAGTGGAGCTATTGATTTTTTTCTGTTTTGCAAATATTTCTAATGTTTTGATTGGTATTTATTGGATAAGGACCAACACTTACGTTTAATAGAAAATTCCCCACGACTGTCCTCGCGACGGGTCAATCTTGTATGAGCTGATACCCCCCGCAAATACACCGTTGGCTCAACTAACAAGATGTCAAATCTGATGTCGGGGTCCTGTGATACCTCAAAGCTTTCCTGTGAGCACTCGGGCTAATTATCGAAAGTAATATGACGCTGATGCGACGATAGCAGGGGTCGTTACGACCGACGCAGGTTCTCGATGTCTCGTTAACTCGGGGTTATTGGGATACTTAACTATCGATTACCGACTGAATTATGGTAATGAGATCCCGATGTCATAATGATGTCCAATGAAAATGTGTTTTGTCAGCAATTACTTAATTGATTAGGAAAACTCAAACTTTCATCGACATTATAATCGTTTGGTCCATAAACGTCATGCTATGACTATTATTTATTAAACTGACTGCAGGTAATCTTACATTGATGAGTTTCTATTGGTAGTATCAATAGTTTGATGTAATTAAATTAACTTTGTGTATGTGGTTGGACTTTAAGTCATTAACTTTTTGTAAGTATATATCTGAATTCCAAAATAGAAGTGCTTAAGTTACATACATACATACAATCACGCCTTTTTCCCAAAGGGGTAGGCAGAGATCACATCCAGCGATCCACTTTTCACCTCTGTGGGAAACGTGACGTGACGGGTTGTGGACCACGTCGCCGCCATTCTGCCTTGTGCATTGTTTTAACAAGGTTATTGCGTTCCCACGAGTAGCAAGGATATATGACGGGGGAAGGAAAAGGGGAGGAAGGATACTATCGCCTCGGATGATTTGGACTGAGTCGATAGTAGCTCGAGGAGCCGGGGTCGCTTACCCGTATACCGTTCACCAACCACCGGACAGATAGTTGTGACTGGTATCCCCTGACTTAAGTTACTTATACTTATACCATGTGATTCTTTAAATATAAGGGAAAGTCTTACTTGACAAGACCCCGCGATCCATGTGCTTGCGTGGAGTACATCTTTAAAGTCAGAAACACCAAACTTTATATGTATACGCAGCGTTAAATTACAAACGAAAGTGATATGATGTCCACGCGATAAGAAGACCTTCTCTGACTGAGTTTGGTGTCGGGGCTCGTTAGCCCGGGGTTAGCCGTAACTTGCGATTAACATCCGCGCTAAATTATGACAATGAGTTTCTCATCCGAAAACCATTGTGTTACGATGAGTTGTCACGCGCATTATTGTTTGATGCTGTGCAACAGGTTAAAAGTTATACCTAAGTCTCAGATTGGCTCAATATGTGTACGTACACTAGTGTAAGTATCCATCTATTCTATTAATTGCGTTCGCCTTTCTTTGAAAGTTATTGAATTTACTATCTAACTATCATCTTTTCAAAAATATTGCTTCATTACGTCGCCGTTTGCTAAGCTATCCTAATACTTTATTATGATAAATCGGGTGTCCAAAATTCCTTACGAAAACCCAATTTTCATGTAAACCTATTTAAAAATGATTAGAAAGGCGTTGCTGTGTCACGCGAACTTGTCATCTCCATACTAATGCAATAGCATTGAGTCTTCTGCCTTTTATTCACAGCATGTCGGAGTCCGATTCCACGACGAAAAGCTTAGATTTCGGATTGGAACGTCAGAAAAACATATAACTGAGAGGGCTGGAGTGTCGCAGCAAAACCAAATGAAAGAACAGATTTTTCTGAGTGTGTTGTGATGACATGATAACCGCGGTGTCAGCATCAAAGGCATATAAATATTCAAATTAATTGGCAGAAAATTGCCGACACATGAAACGACACTTTTTTTCACAAATATTTTTGCTGTCAAACTAGGTGGGCCCATTTTAAAGACCCCATAACGATTGGTGAATTGCCAAAGTTCCACTTTTTTATAGTAAGTACGTACGGCAGATTTGCTTAGTTAACTAGTAAGTACCGTACCTTCAAAAAAGTTAATTGAACGCGGCAGTCGCGTATGATTAACTTCCGCACACACGTACGAATCTCATTCAGTGGGGCTACCATGAGTTTAAAACTTACGCACTCGATATCGCCTACGTAAATATGTCTATGAAAAACTTGTACAGCGCCTCTGGTGGTTACGCGAAGAACTAAAATCGGCCGTATGAAAAAAACAACTCGATAGGTTTTTAACGTAAGTAAGTTTTCGATAGCCAACTCATGGTAGGCCCTCTGGTCTACGTCCTACAAATTGATAAGCTTTTTAAGTGGGTTCAATCAATTGCTTCTTTAGTACATTCATCACAGAACCACGTGAAGGTAGAGTAGGCTTATGTAGCATTTCAATTATATATATCGTGATCTCTGAGGAGGTCTTAGGTTGTGTAGTCAACCAACCCGCACTTGGCCAGTGCGGTTGACTAAAGCCTTATCACCCTAGTTTAGGGTAGGCCCGTGTCCCAGCAGTGGAGACGCTTACGGGCGGATGATGATGATGATGATATCGTGATAAAGATGATGTAATTATGTCAAAAAAATATTTTAAACTAAGAACAGTGTCAAAATGTTCTGGTCCGACGTTTGAGATATAATTATATCACCTGATTAACACTTGTGAAAGAGCAATCACATTGCATATTTGTTGATGCACTGATTATATTAGCGTCCTTTCTTTCTTTATATTACTTATATCAAAATATATATAGCTTTCTTGCTGTTAATAGAACACTGTTACATTAATATTGTACGTTGTAAGTGTTACATAAAACATGAACACGCATGTGGTCACCCGAATATTTCGTAGCCTTTGTCGCCAAACAATGTAATTTGCTAAATATTCTTGTGAAATTACCTTTTCTTGGTAGACGTAAGCTATTCAAGTATCTGTGTCATCTTTTCAGTCTTCCATATTTGTACGTGTAAACGATAATACAAACTAATTAAGAGTGTGATTTAATCAATTGCAATTCTTACTTAATATAAGAATTTAGACTTTCGCGTTCCATTACACTAAATATTACCTAATACCAAATATTATCTTACTTAATGTTATCAATGTTCTACTTAACATTGTTTTTTGTACTTTTAATTGAAATTTCAACATGATCCGTAACGAGACCACGCAAAGTGTTTATTAAATGTTATTTTAATATCAATGTGGTTTTTCAAAATGTTATATCAAAAGCAATATAGCACATCGCGCATTTGACAAATGCAATAATAGTTGCATTGCCAAGTAGTAATACTTGTATGTCACTCACGTTCTGAACTTATTATAATCCAGATTTTATTTAAGTCTGTTCCAAATAATTATTTGGAACCTTAAAGTGATTGTTTCAGTATTCGACCACTATACACGCATGATATGTAGTTAAGTTAATGTAATAATTTGTTCGTGTTAATAACAAATAGCAGTATATATGGTGTTGCTTATTCAATACAAATGAAGTATGTATTTATTCAATAATTTCCTACACTTGTCTCCTCACAGGTGCAGGTGGGGCATGTAAATAAGTTCCCGTTATTTGCATAATCCATGAATTACAAACGGACTTGCGTAAGTTTACAATATTATAATATCAGCTTGTATCGGCGACACGCCGGGATTCCAGTTTCGCGCTGTCAAATAAACAATTTGTGCGGATTAAACGTTAGAATGTCTCATTTCTGCACGATGCAAGAAGTAGAAACTTACGCCTCCGCAGATAAACTATCGAGTTTCCGGAACGGGATGTTTATAGTTTCGGAAGTGCAGTCATCATGGCGTCGTCAAACTTCCGGTTCCTTTTTTAAATAAAACCAAATACGTCTTTTAGGAATTGGAGAAAGGATACATTTGATTTCTTGACGCTATTAGTGTCTGTTGATCTGCCTGAAGATAAGCTAAAAGAGATATAATTATATAGTTTACTACACAGTTTCCGTTGAAATACCACAAGCGCGCAGCGGTATGAACATCTAACTAAGTAGGTATACCAATAACTGCAATAAAACAGTTTCAGCGAATGATCGTCTTCGTTTGGTCTTAATCGTTATAATGAGAAAGTCAAGATTAACAATATCGATGAAGACTCAATTAAATGCTTCATAATCATTCAAGTCTATCTAATCTTGTGACATATCTTTGTATGAAAAACCGCATTGAGTGATTAGATAGTTTGGAGACGTTGACCTTTCTTTTTAAGAAGAATTTAGTTAGTACGCGCTTCAACTAACGAACTGAACAGTAAAATACGAAATAATAATGTAAGAACAGCTAATATTTGCATAATATATATCGATCGAGTCTGATATGAGGTAATGTTGTTGTAGAACATTGAAATATGAACAGTCCGATGACACCATCTTTCAATGTTTACAAACATGGAGCAGATTGCATAACGACGATCCACATATTAGGACTATTGTCAACTTCCCGCCGCCCACCCGATACGTTATCGATCTACGTTTTAGGTTAGAAAGCGAAAACTACTTTCGCCATGTTCAAAATTTGTAAATCGTCCACATGAAGCCCGTAGGTAGCATCTAACAAGAATCTAACTTGAATCGTTATTAACTGCCCTCTTATAATGATATACTGTTATCGCTTTTGTTCTGCCGTAAAAGCAAATATCGATTTCAATATTGCACTGTTATCATCATGCCTCGTATTTTATTAAATTATTTGGAACATTAAACGGGTTTTTTTTTAAATTTAAAATGAATAGACGTGTAGTTTCATCACGAACAGTTTACTTTTGATAGTTGTACATGCGTAAAGTTTAATTTTACTATTGTACTTTGTATGTAGGAGTACATATACCTAATATTGGATTTTCATTCGCCCAGCTAGGTAATTTATTTATTTATTTATTTAAGGCACACCAACAACATATATATTACACATTCACAACACAATAACATACTATAACATATCAGATATATACATCAATAAGAGGTGAGCACAACATTCTTAATATATATTACATTAATAACAAGAATAGTTAATCGTGATATTCTGATGTCGTCACATATGTATGATGAAACACCAATCAAAAACATTGGCTGTTTACCAAATGTTATCTCACGACACCTGAAAAGTACAATGACAAATTGCGTTTTCCACGACAATCATGATTGATTATGACGTCAGTGTTACGTTAGTCCAGTTCCTTCTATAATAACGTCGACAGGACATCCCAAATCGTGAGCTTACACAACAGTCGAAATAAATGACGATTTGCATAACGGCACATGTAGTGCGACACATCACCGCTTATTGCGAAACCATGTGATCCAGTTGAGCTTTTATTGTCGGCTTCCTTTGCCGATTGTGTTCACACAAGACGCCTAGAATCTTCACTGGTTTTGGCATTAGAGATGGGGCCCGTATATAATATTTTATACCTACTTTAGGATTATTTACGTTTAGAAATCAAACGTTTTTTTGTATTTGTATTTGTTTGCAACGAAAAAATATGTCGATAATTCCACACCTCTTTTTTTGTTCAATTATCATTACTTACTAGTGGTCCCGGCGAATTTCATACAGCCGTTTTCTATATTTTTTTATTAACAATTTAAACCATCCCTTTACTACAACAAACATTTCAAAACCAAAATTAGCTAAATCGGTTCAGGCGTTCTCGAGTTTTAGTCAGACTAACGAACGGCAATTTATTTTTAACCGACTTCAAAAAAAGGAGGAGGTTCTCAATTCGTCTGTATGTATAATATATTTTTTTTTTATGTATGTTCACCGATATTTTCGTCAATTATAGACGGATTTAAAAAATTTTTTTTTGTTTGCATAGAGTTCACTTCCGAGGTGGTCCCATTTTCACCAGTCTAGGATCTGATGATGGGATCCAGGAGAAATCGAGGGCAACCCTCAAATTTTATAGGCACATGTACCGCGTTTTACATATTTTCTGAAGTTATATTGGCATTGCTTCTTGCAATCATAATGTTATAATGCTGAGCTGATGATGGAAGGTCAACTCCTTAATTGTTTGGAGTAAAAGGATAATTCTTTCAATACTGTATACATATTAAGAGTACTAGTTATAATATCAGTAGTATTACAGGTGAGCTGAACTGATAGGGTGAAAAAAATATGTAACACTAAAAAATATAAAAAAAAATTGTAAACAAAAAAAAAACCGCCTTCAAAAACCCGACTCACTAAAAATTACAAAATAATATAATACGAACATTTATAATAATCATCTGGGTATGAATTTTATATGTTGTTGAAGGCGGTGCCAATCAAAATTTTGAAGAAAATAAAGCACTCTGTGCTTGTCTGTATGAAATATAAACGGCACCGCCTTCAACAACATATAAAATTCATACCCAGATGATTATTATAAATGTTCGTATTATATTATTTTGTAATTTTTAGTGAGTCGGGTTTTTGAAGGCGGTTTTTTTTTGTTTACAATTTTTTAATATAAGATTTTAAATGAAGAATATCCGATATAATTTTCTACTTTTCATAGGTTTGAATAATTTTTCATGGCAGCAATGAAAGTTTAGCATTTCCAAAATTCATCGATCATCATTTTCATTAAAAAAAAAACAAATTGAACTGTCATCTCGGTACAAAAGTGGCGCCAATTATCTCGTCTTCGATTGATATCTCCAACTCGCAGCCAATTAAATTGCAATTAAAACGTAATCTTGTTCAGAAAAAAATGCGTTCACAATGAGTGTGGGTGCGGGGTACGCGGTCGGCGGCTCAGCGGTCGCGAATTCCGTAACTCAAAAGTGAATACGATCTTGATAGCTGCGCGTGTAAATTAATAAATAAACATTAATTTCACATCCAGCCACCTTTCCCCGGGCATTGTTGCACAACATTTTCACGGCACGAGTCGTGGGAAGCTCAATAACGCCGGGGAAATGAGATATTGTTGTCCGCCGCTCATTTGCCTTTATTTTGAACTGTTCATTGTGTTACGCGATTACGAAACGCATTTCTCTCTCTCGAAGAATACAGTTTTTAATTGAAATGCCCTTTCGGAACGGAAATATTGCGGATTTTTTGTGTTCTCTCTATTATTGTGGCTTGCCTTGCTGGTATGGTGTGGAAAGTATGTATGTAATTAGGTTGATGAATAACGTTTGGAATGTTCTGTGAAAATAAATTGACTTTTGCAGAATTTCTATTAACTAGTACGGCGCATCGATGCAAAATTAATATTGGGTTATATTTATTTTGTTTTGAAGCGAAGAATCTCCAAAAAATCACGTTAAGTAATGGCTCACTTAGTTTACTTGTAAAAGCTTGAACGGTCTCTTCGAAAGGTCGCAATTAGTGGTTACCGTAACATATACATAAGGATTTCCTGTAATGTTTCAAGTGTTTAAACTATTATGAGTGCAAACGAAGCGTGAAAATGTAGTTAAACTACTCACCACTCCTAAACTAACAGCGAAATCATTTCTAAATTCAATTCTATTGTTTTAAGCGGAGCATCACGCCTCACGCCGCGATCATGATACTGAAAACTAATTCAGACGTCACGTTGAAGAAATTGCAAATATCCGTAAGGTGTTGTGTGATTCAGTTCTATTGTTTGTTTATTATTGTGTAGATATTTTAAAAAGACTCGATTTATGTTAATCTCCACAGTATATAAAATTATTTTTAGTTGCCTACTGGATGTTCAAGCAGCATGGTTTTTGTATCGATAAGTATAAGCGGTTGACTAAGGCCCAAACGCTCTAGTTTAGGGTAGGGCCCTGCCCCAGCAGTGGGGACGTATATGGGCTGTTGATGATGATGAAGTTTAAGAGGCTTTCCTCACACGACTCTATCTGCATAAAGTAATTCAAGCAAACGACGAACATTTCAATAATTGCATCTTAATTTAGTGTGTGATGGATCTAGTCAACCAGTAAGAGTCGTGCAAACCAAATCCATTCCCAAAAGCATAAAATTACTTAACTGAAGTATTGCGTTATTTCTCATGTGCGCTCTGAACTATTGTTTTCTCCTTGAGCACAATAGTGAATTTAATTCATAATAAACTGAATGTTCGTGAGTAATTGATACAGATATGAATCTTGACAAATGGCCAGGGTTTTAATGAGACTCGTAAATAACTGGTTATAAGCAAATGAGACATTAATTTTTGTTATTTAGTATGTTGTAATTTTCAAGGAGAAATCTGACTGTAAAGATATCCAAAACAATAATTAATGTCATTAAACAACGTTTAACGTTATCAGTGTCGTTGTATATTATTTCTTTGATCACATTACTACTTATTTTCGTCTAAAGCTTTCATTAAGCAAATATATACATTTTCATAATTTTATTGTAATGGTTCGTGTGGTCACCATTTTCTCCTTTGTAAGTTATATAGCTATTAAATGTAACTTCAAATCCGTACATGCACGCACAATGTTTTGTCTTGTATTTAATAAGAAGCGCAAACTTTCTCGCTATTTAATATCCTAAAACATAAACAGTTAAAACAAATGAATGACTCGGCTAACTCTGACATAACCAAATTACTATTACTCAAATTTTAAGTAGCTTTTAAATTAGTTTACATGAATATACCGGCGTGGATAACTGTCTAAGTATCGCTGCGGATGTAATGCGTGCAAAAAGATAAAGACTATGGCAAAAAAGTGAGGCAAATTGTTTGGCAGAATGGGGCAAGTGTGAGTTGTTACCCGTGAGTACAGTTGAGTTGGTTCAGTTGGTCATTTCATGTAGGCTAACTTGATACAAGAATACATTCGCGCAGATAATAGACAATACTTCGTTGTTGATGTTTAGAGTAAAAGAAGTTTTTATGAAAAAAAAAACAAAATGAAAGAAAGAAAGCTTCCATAAGTTTGTCGCTCCTTTAATCGGTGAATATAAATTACGAACCTTTTTATTTAAACCCTATCCAGGCCAGTACAATAAATTCAATGTACACATTGTTTATCGTCTTTATTGCTTCTGGTTTCTATTATACTATTGCAAACCGTTGAAGGTTTAGGACTTAATCAACTATTCATCTAGACACGCGGCAGCGTGTCAAGCCAAGTTCAAGAAACAGAACTGGCGAGCCGCACCGTGTGTAATATTACACGAACCATTTGGAACCACTTTTGAACCCCTCATAAATCAAAAACTATTTCACATAAACGTATCAAATTTGGCTCATATATTGTGACTTGCGAGATAAATATGTGTTCTAAATTTCATAAGCTTATCTCAAACAGTTATTTAGATATTAATGTCCAAAAATCCTCATTTTTATCATTGACTGACTGACAGATCAAAATTCTAACCCAGTTCCAAATGACCTAGAGAGTTAAAATTTGGTGTGCAGATAGGTAATTACATGAATACAAAGGAATAAATAAAAAACTGGCATTTTTTAATAATTAGGTTAGGTTCTATTATGAACGCTTAACATAAATACCTAATTAGTGCCTAATCACACGGCGTTACGATGATATATACTTTTTTACAAAAAGTAATGATATCCAATCAAAAACATAAATGTGAAATGAGAGCCAAGTTCAATATTATGATAATTGCCTTGGTTGTTGACTTCAACGACAAAAGAAGTGAGATCTAAATGGGTGCCAAGTTCAATGGTCAACCCTGAAATTTATTTATAAGTAACACTATAACATACCTATCATATCTTCTTATAACATAAGATAATGTATGGTGGTAGCCTATGAAGGTCTGTCTTGGCTAGTTTCTATAAACCTACCAACGTATTATTATGTTCTCGCTAGTTTCTACCAACAATCCAAATTTTCGGAATTATAAAATAAAAACCGACAAATACATATATGAAAACTAGCCAAGACAGACCTTCATAGGCTACCACCATACATTATCTTATGTTATAAGAAGATATGATAGGTATGTTATAGTGTTACTTATTAATAAATTTCAGGGTTGACCATTGAACTTGGCACCCATTTAGATCTCACTTCTTTTGTCGTTGAAGTCAACAACCAAGGCAATTATCATAATATTGAACTTGGCTCTCATTTCACATTTATGTTTTTGATTGGATACAATTTACATTACTAATGTAAAATAACCATTGCTTTTATTTGTTGGTATAACAATTGAATTTTGTCTAAATAATAATAAATATGGGACGGTAAGATAGAACACGTCAACGCTTACTATTGAGGTTCCTAATTCCGGATGAGTAAGGAACCCTAACCTAACTAGGAAACCGCCTGGGGTTCCTAACGGATTTCTCATTAGTAAAGCTTTTGTTAGTTTACTATAAGTTTTTGCATCAATTTTAAATGAACATACGCCTTTAACACAAGAACCGGTAGATCAAAAGGTGTAAATTTTTTTAAAAGCTGTCGGTTCGACCTACTTTATTAATTTCATCATAGGTTTGAAGCGATCTTTATTCATTTAATTGTATTATAATTATTGGAGTAAATTCACACAAAAATGTTAATATTCCAGTGAATTTAATACGTAAACGTTATATCTCGCGGTTAATATGGTTTATCATAATAATTGACAGAGACGAAGAGAAATCGAGATTTAAAACCAGATCGCCTACAGCATAGTATCTCATTTCGAATTTAAAAAAGTTAAAATTGCTTTAAAAATGCTAAGTAACTGCCAAGTGTAAATTACAGGTGAGCTGTTAAGTATTAATTTACAGTATTGATCGTAAATTAAGTGGTGATCGAATTGCGTAAGTCGTAAGTGTTATGTGCATGCATCGTAGTATATCAAGCGGTCGCTTGAATGGCTGAGGATGACTGGAAAAGCGATTAAAGCTTAATTTGTTTGCAACTTGAGCGCGATGAGTTCGCGGTTCGATTACCGCTTACGTAACTGAAGCTCACTGAAAGCTTCGGACATAGTGTAAACAACAAAGTAATCGACCCTTAAGAATAACGTTGTAGAAATTGTTCAAAATTAATCGTTTAAAAAATCTTAATTATACGCAATATCGCGAATCTACTATGTAATTTTATAACTGTATTATTATAATTCGTATTAAACTATGTACGTTCAGCTACGTACGAGCGAACTGTCGCTCGCGTGTAGACCCATAAAGACTAATTTTAGTGTAATGGAACGCGAAAGTCTAAAATGTTATATGTACGTTCAATCTTAATATTTTGGCCAAAATGTAAAAAAATAGTATTTGATTAAAATAAAGCTTACCTTTAGAGACTTATCTATTTCCTACATTCAAATGAAGTGACAGAAAACAGAGCATCTAGACACGCGGTAGCGTGTCAAGCCAAGGTTCAAGAAACAGAACAGGCGAGCCGCACCGTGTGTAATATTACACGAACCATTTGGAACCACTTTTGAACCCCTCATAAATCAAAAACTATTTCACATAAACGTATCAAATTTGGCTTATATATTGTGACTTGCGAGATAAATATGTGTTCTAAATTTCAGAAGCTTATCTCAAACAGTTATTTAGATATTAATGTCCAAAAATCCTCATTTTTATCATTGACTGACTGACAGATCAAAATTCTAACCCAGTTCCAAATGACCTAGAGAGTTAAAATTTGGTATGCAGATAGGTAATTACATGAATACAAAGGAAAAAATAAAAAAACTGGCAATTTTTTAATAATTAGGTTAGGTTCTATTATGAACGCTTAACATAAATACCTAATTAGTGCCTAATAACGCCTATATACCGGGGAAGGCAGAGCACTAAGTATATATTTAGGTATACTTACTTATTTACAATTAAGAGTAGGTACTTATAGTCGGTTTTCATATTTATTACTTAGGGTAGGTACCTACATAAAGTCTAGTTTTAGTTTTGAATTTGTCCTTTTCAAAGGACCCACGGCGTTACGATGATAATATATACTTTTCTACAAAAAGTAATGATATCCAATCAAAAACATAAATGTGAAATGAGAGCCAAGTTCAATATTGCCTTGGTTGTTGACTTCAGCGACAAAAGAAGTGAGATCTAAATGGGTGCCAAGTTCAATGGTCAACCCAGAAATTTATTTATAAGTAACACTATAACATACCTATCATAATCTTCTTATAACATAAGATAATGTATGGTGGTAGCCTATGAAGGTCTGTCTTGGCTAGTTTTCATATATGAATTATAGCCGTCGCAAGTTCTAAGCCTACAAGTATTTGTCGGTTTTCATTTTATAATTCTGAAAATTTGGATTGTTGGTAGAAACTAGCAAGCGAACATAATAATACGTTGGTAGGTTTATAGAAACTAGCCAAGACAGACCTTCATAGGCTACCACCATACATTATCTTATGTAATAAGAAGATATGATAGGTATGTTATAGTGTTACTTATAAATAAATTTCTGGGTTGACCATTGAACTTGGCACCCATTTAGATCTCACTTCTTTTGTCGCTGAAGTCAACAACCAAGGCAATATTGAACTTGGCTCTCATTTCACATTTATGTTTTTGATTGGATTATTTTCAAATAGAGTAACACATTGTATCTGTACGTTAGCTACATTACTTTTCGTCATTGTACTATGGTGCTTAGTCAGCGATTTGACGTGGCGTGTCAAGTAAAACACTGGCAGTGTCATCGTTGTCGTCGTTAAACGAGACACTGAATGTTAACTCTGGACATTGAGCTCCCATGCGGATGTTTTGTTGAGCAACTTACGTCATTTCCTTGAGTTTAAAGCTTGGTGCTTACGAGTAATTTATGACTCGCGTTGTAACTGAAAAGTGTGAAGAGACGTATAGAAATTATGATAGCAATTCAATTATCAAATTGTGATGATTAATTGATATATGTAATAATATGTACATTTGCACAGTATATACAGGGTGTCCCAAAAAGTAGTGTCAAGCGGAAGTCCTGAGATAGAACACCCCGTGGGGCATCCGAAACACCCCCATGAATGTTCCGCGATTTTTTATAGTTTTCGAGTTATGATTATTTTTCTTAAATTTTGAGAACAACTGACCTAACCGACTAAAAATATTGTAGAGAAAAAAGTATTCCACTTTTTTGAGTAATTCTTTTTGCAAATCAATTTTCATGAGTTTTTCTTTAATGCCTAAAATATTTGTCTCCATAACTTATATGGAAAATATCAAAATTATGGTACAAACTGAAAAGTTACGTTCTGTAAATAATGTCTTACAATTTCAACGTTAAATTTAAAATATTAGGAGGTAGTTGCATGGCTCCTAAATAACTTTAAAAACTGCGCTTGACTTTCACCTTTCATAATCATTAATAAAAAATGGTACTTAATGGGCTACTTTTACTGAAATCGGACTTCAAAGACAGAGAGGTGGAAAAATCATAAAATTTTCCATTTGAATACGAAGTATTATTTGGACATTTTATTATTTCTAAAGTCAATAAGATTGTTAACAATCAAAATTATACCAGAAATGCTAAGAAATGACCACTTGAAAGTTGAATTTGTGATACTTAAAAAAATAATTTAGTTTAAAAATGGGAACTTTATTAAAAAATAAAGTTATCGTTTTTGATTATTTATTGTTAAAAATTTATAAGTAAAAGTTTATTAAAGTCCATAAAGAAAGTAAAGTTCGTCAAGTTCGTCGTAACAAAGGTATTGCATGTGAAAACAGTGTTAGCGCAATGAAACTTAAATTAAACAAAAAAAAGCATCCAAATGTTTCCATCTGAGTGCTCCTGTATTAAATTTAGGTTTGTTAACAAACTGACTAACTTTCGGAACAATAAAATGTCTAAATAATGCTTGTTCATCAAATAGCAAATTTTAAGATTTTTCCACCTCTCTGTCTTTGAAGTCCGATTTCAGCAAAAGTAGCCCATTAAGTACCATTTTTTATTAATGATTATGAAAGGTGAAAGTCAAGCGCAGTTTTTAAAGTTATTTAGGAGCCATGCAACTACCTCCTAATCTATACTAATATTATAAAGAGGAAAGATTTGTATTTTTGTATTTTTGTATTTTTGTATTTTTGTATTTTTGTATGTTTGTAATGAATAAACTCAAAAACTACTGGACCGATTGCAATAATTTTTTCACCATTAGAAAGCTGCATTATTCAGAAGTTACATAGGCTATATTGTAGTTTTAAAAAAATTAGGGATCCTTACTAAAACTCCAATAATGTAACCCAAGGTGTAAAAAATAGACCTGAAAAATTCCTTACGTCGCCTGCGCTGCGAATACTATTGAAGATAGAACAAAACCATTTACTAAGACTTTGCAGAACTCATCATTATCTACAAAAAGTGTCGCGACAGCATATGTCTAAATATTATAGTTATGTCACAGCAAGCGGTTTTTTATTCTAAAAATTTAATTTATATGCCGCCGCTTAAAAGGGCTCTTTATTTGTACCTTGGTATTAATCCTTATCAAAATAAGTTTGTATATACTCAAGACGGCTTCAATACCTTTTTATAACTTTTTGAATTATTCAATTCGGACATTTAATTCGGAAGATATCACGAGTTTAAATATGCAAGTATTAGAAAAAAGTCGCGTGGTTGCCGCCACCGCGATCAGCTAGCTAGCATGCGATGTAGGCTTCATGTAAGCGTCACTGGGGTAGTTGGTAAGCTACACTATCCCTGAGTGTCATAGGCTTTTTTTAGATAAAAAAAATAGATTTCTCTTACGGGGTTAAAATATATTACATAGAGATAGAGATATCCCCGAAGCGAAGCGAGGGCGGGTCGCTAGTATTTTAAATTTAACGTTGAAATTGTAAGACATTATTTACAGAACGTAACTTTTCAGTTTGTACCATAATTTTGATATTTTCCATATAAGTTATGGAGACAAATATTTTAGGCATTAAAGAAAAACTCATGAAAATTGATTTGCAAAAAGAATTACTCAAAAAAGTGGAATACTTTTTTCTCTACAATATTTTTAGTCGGTTAGGTCAGTTGTTCTCAAAATTTAAGAAAAATAATCATAACTCGAAAACTATAAAAAATCGCGGAACATACATGGGGGTGTTTTGGATGCCCCACGGGTGTTCTATCTCAGGACTTCCGCTTGACACTACTTTTTGGGACACCCTGTATATATATTCAGTATTCTGATTCTGAGCTAAGTTGCTTTATTAACCACATATGTTACAGATATCTATACTAATATTATAAAGCTGAAGAGTTTGTTTGTTTGTTTGTTTGTTTGTTTGAACGCGCTAATCTCAGGAACTACTGGTTCGATTTGAAAAAATCTTTTTGCGTTGTATGGACCATTTATCGAGGAAGGCTTTAGGCTATATAACATCACGCTGCGACCAATAGGAGCAAAGATACAATGGAAAATGTGTAAAAAACGGGGGAAACGCGAACGAAGTCGCTGGCACAGCTAGTCAAAAATAAAAGCAGAATACATTGAATCAAATCAAGGTCCTATTTCAATTTATTTTTCATATTTGAAAACATAGCATATCTTTTCGTTTGCGAAATCGAATTAATATACTTAAATAGATAAATAACATGTTGAGACTATCGAACCCAAGACCCCTGGCGTAAGAGACAGCGGTTCTGCGCCATCCAGCCAGACCGGATGCAAATGTAAGTAATAATTACTTGGTACTGTGAACGTAGTTATTTCGCCGAGCTCTGCTTAGACCGTGTTCAGATGGCGTATTTTTACTCGCGCGATGGTGAAACGCTAGAGGTTGATACGGTTTGTCCACATGCAGTCGCGCGTCTTGCTAGTATCTCACAATAGCTCGATACAAAACGCGCGAGTAAAAACGCGCCATCTGTGTAGCGCTACCATGAGTTTAAAAGTGACAGACTCGATATCGCCTTTGTAAAAAATGTCTATCCAATCAAAAACATAAATGTGAAATAAGAGCCAAGTTCAATATTGCCTTGGTTGTTGACTTCAGCGACAAAAGAAGTGAGATCTAAATGGATGCCAAGTTCAATGGTCAACCCAGAAATTTATTTGTAAGTAACACTATAACATACCTATCATATCTTCTTATAACATAAGATAATGTATGGTGGTAGCCTATGAAGGTCTGTCTTGGCTAGTTTCTATAAACCTACCAACGTATTATTATGTTCGCTCGCTAGTTTCTACCAACAATCCAAATTTTCGGAATTATAAAATAAAAACCGACAGATACTTGTAGGCTTAGAACTTGCGACGGCTATAATTCATATATGAAAACTAGCCAAGACAGACCTTCATAGGCTACCACCATACATTATCTTATGTTATAAGAAGATATGATAGGTATGTTATAGTGTTACTTACAAATAAATTTCTGGGTTGACCATTGAACTTGGCATCCATTTAGATCTCACTTCTTTTGTCGCTGAAGTCAACAACCAAGGCAATATTGAACTTGGCTCTTATTTCACATTTATGTTTTTGATTGGATATCATTACTTTTTGTAGAAAAGTATATATCATCATAACGCCGTGGGTCCTTTGAAAAGGACAAATTCAAAACAAAAACTAGACTTTATGTAGGTACCTACCCTAAGTAATAAATATGAAAACCGACTATAAGTACCTACTCTTAATTGTAAATAAGTAAGTATACCTAAATATATACTTAGTGCTCTGCCTTCCCCGGTATATAGGCGTTATTAGGCACTAATTAGGTATTTATGTTAAGCGTTCATAATAGAACCTAACCTAATTATTAAAAAATTGCCAGTTTTTTATTTTTTCCTTTGTATTCATGTAATTACCTATCTGCATACCAAATTTTAACTCTCTAGGTCATTTGGAACTGGGTTAGAATTTTGATCTGTCAGTCAGTCAATGATAAAAATGAGGATTTTTGGACATTAATATCTAAATAACTGTATGAGATAAGCTTATGAAATTTAGAACACATATTTATCTCGCAAGTCACAATATATGAGCCAAATTTGATACGTTTATGTGAAATAGTTTTTGATTTATGAGGGGTTCAAAAGTGGTTCCAAATGGTTCGTGTAATATTACACACGGTGCGGCTCGCCAGTTCTGTTTCTTGAACCTTGGCTTGACACGCTACCGCGTGTCTAGATGAAAAAATGTACAGCGCCTACCCTAGCGGTAACGCTAAGAACTAAACTCGGTAGTATGAAAAAAGCAATTCGATAGATTTTTAAAGTACGTAAGTTTTCGATAGCTAATTCATGGTAGCGCCATCTGAACATGGTCTTAGCGCTAGGCTGCGCGGGCGCACGCACTCGGCGCATTGTTTACATTGTCGCGCGGTTCCGGACCGTGGGATCAGCACCAGCTGATCCAAGTTGTGAGACGAGGCGATTCTCCGCATAACACTAATAAGTCACTAACCTTTGACTTTAAATTAAAAAAATATATAAATTATTTATCACACACAACTGACCACATAACGGTCGTTATCACTGGATGAGAAAATATTCAGGAGTTCTATCAATCGGCTTTCTTCTTTTCTTGTCTTGAATAAAGAGTTATTCATAAAATTTAAACAACACAACACTTGACCGAGTTTATCATGTCTACTCTTTGTTTTGTTCCACAAGAATTAATAATTGACCTCATATATCCAGCATCGATATAGCAATATATTATTTACTCCACGTTTCATTACCATCATAAATTTTAATATATCTATTCGATTAAATCGCTCGTACAGAGACTAGGCCACTTCCCTGTCCGTAATCTCGCTGATTATGATCTCTGCATTACAGATACCCTGTTTGTTGTAATAAATGCAAATTGCATCAAAATCTTTGTCTAACCGACTGTTTATAACTGTCATGAAACGCTCGAGGCAGCCCTTTATTAATAGGTGTGGAACAGCCCTAATTAAAGGCCAACCAGACTATAAGACACGTGGTACAGAAGTACTCCTATGCGTATGAAGGTCCGAACAATTTGGTCCATTTGAAAGCCTTATTCCAGGGTTTTACGATCGATATTATTGGCTACCGGTTTACAGCTCCCAGCTGTTTGCATAATTTACATATGACTTCAGATTCTATTTTGTTTTAGCAGATTACAAACATCAATAAACAGATGAATATGATAAATTATTGTACGTAATGTAAAGTACGTGTAAGTTCTTTGAAACTGGATACTGACCAAGTTTATTTAAAACTAGCTGTGCCAGCGACTTCGTCCGCGTTTTTATCCGCTTTTTACATATTTCCTTCTGTTTCTTCACTCTTATTGGTCGGAACGTGTTATATAGCCTTCCTCGATAAGTGGTCTACCCAACACAAAAATAACTTTTCAATTCGAACCAGTAGTTGATTAGCGCATTCAAACTAACAAACAAACAGCTCAGCCCTATAATATTAGTATAGATAATATAACTGGACCAAAACATGTGTATGAGTACCTAAGTTAGTTCTTGAAACATAATAAGAAACCGATAGTCCAGGGTAGGCGAACCTTTGGGTACCAACGTGCTATTTTCTTCTGAAATTTTTTGCGCCTTGTCATTGACGTGCCGTCAAATAATTTTGACTTTTTAATTGGAAAATTAGGTTAATGAAAACGTTCGATCGTCATAAAAATTTTACACATGTTTTATGATCGGCGACGTGCCCAAAATACTAATGTGGCATCGTAGGGCCCTGCGATAGTATATCGGCTTCATATTATGTTTCAACAATTACGAATCAAAGTGAAGACAGAGCTGGTTCTGGTTCCGTATAAACTATTCGCACAGAAACGAGATAAGTCAAGTTTCAAGACAATCGCGTCGTTACGTAAGCCCTGGGGCGCTAGGACTTGGGCCACCCACATGTCTGCGACCCGGGCACCGCGCTGTCAGCCCTGTCGAGCGGTCCTGTCCCCATCATTTGCATAGCACTTTCTATTTCCGCTAGATGGCGCTGTCCAGGACGATGCGGTTGCGCAAGCGTTCGTTAACTCGCTTGCCTTATTTAAGTCTTTGTTGACAGCGTTTTATTAGGATGATTGGAGAGTTCGGAAAAGTAGTTGAACTAATGGAATAGTTTAATTAATAGGTTTTAATGCAACTGTATGAGTGCCTTTGGATCTAAGGTAAATAAAAATATTAACAGTAAAGCGCTCAGGTGATTTGAAGGAAAGAAAACTTACAACTCACTTAAACTAATATTTAACACTTACTCATAAAACTATTATCGTTGATGTAAGTAAATAATACGTTTAACGTGTTAATATTTGTAAATAGTATTGAAGTTAACGATGGATTAGGAAGTTGTTGCAAATCTTATTCGGCTAGAAATTTGTAAATGTTACGGATTGTTTCCCTCAATAAGAGTGGCACTACAGTTGTGTACAGTCACATGCATTATAATGTAAACGCATCTTATTTGATTAAAGAAATAAATTTAACACAAAATTACCCTAAACCACTTGTATAACGGATAACAGAAACAAAAATGGTATGACATAAATAAATTAAAAAATATAAATGTTACTCGGACAAGGATCTTACATCGATGTTCTTCACACAAATATTTGTCCCGAGTGGAAATCGAACATAATGACTCCTCGCGTATAAGACAGGGGCTCTATCCAATGCTCCATCGAGCCATTCGATGCTTATCAAAATTGCATTAGAGTTCAATATTGAATGGGTTGTATACATATTCGCGCTTATGCCTGTACCTCCAACCTACATTACAGTTCACAAAACAATGTCTGGATGTGTCAAAGGCACGTCTCTCGGCCGTCCCCCACAACGCGTTGCACAAACTGTCTCCCAACTGACACCATATTGTCTCAATTTCCCGCGCAACGTCCCGGGTACAATACCCGGGCGGTATCTCGTTATTACGCATTCAATCACGGGCTATTGTATAAAACATAAGCTTCCTAGACTCCGTCTGTGGCAGCCATGTCGTGAGATACTTCCTCTGAATATTTACCAGACATAGTACTTTCAAATGTCCACGGGTTCTTGTTGGTTGTCGTCTTTTTAACTTCAGACAGCGAATGTGCCAATATTTTGCCTTTTTCTGGCCACACTCAGATGGGGGAATGTTTTTTTCATGAAGTGTGTACAACGTATGGAATTGAATATTCGTAGATGCATGATAAACTTTAGTATAGCGAATGGACCTTTGTTAAATCGGAATCTATCACCCTAACGCAAAAGAATCTTAAAAATCCTATTATAGTACTTTTCTACTCTCAACTACCATTCACTTTATTAATTAGAGAAATACTTCATTAATCATCTGTTACAATAATTAATGAAGTAAAAGTAGATTACTCAAACAAAACAGCACACACTTATCACAGATAAAAATACTAAAAGAGATCTCATCCAAGAGTATCATATTGAGAATAGACGCAAAATAAAACTAATAAAAGAAACGACAGCGAAAACACAAGTAATATTAACACCGGCCATTCACGATTATGTTTACTCGCACATAACACCGACTCATGAATAAAGATAAACGTTCTGCTCGTAAAAGTCATCTTAATATGAGCGCGGCCGATTACCGGACACAGCCGTCAGTTCGAAACAAAAAGTTATTTATGAAGGTGACGCTTCTGTTCTGACGACTTGTTAAGCGAAATGTTTGTACAGATCATTTGCATTACAATGGCGAAGAAAAGTGGAAACGGTTGCGGCGATGATTGGTACAGGCGAGACGAAATAGCTCGTGTCAGATTATAATAGCTGGGCTTATAGTGTCCGAAACAGGTCCGTCTATTTGAGTTTTAAGGAGTAGATCGGCCTAAAATCTCGAAAAAGTGCTCAGTCCCCCCCTCGCTTCTGTTTGATACTGATTAAGGGAAATTGTGAATCATTCAGTAATATTAAAAAGAAGAAATATTTGTATTCGTGATGAATTAACTTAAAAAAAACTGTACAGATTTAACTTAAATTTGGTAAACAAGTAGTCTAGCGATTGATCGGAATCACGGAGTCATGTTTTACGCAATAACAAACTTTACACGGACAGAGTCGCGGACAGTGATCTAGGCATTTATATTTCATTTATTAAATCCTACATGGCATTAAAATCAGTACGAAGCGATAAATTGTTTTTGATGTTTATTGTTGTTGGTACATCACTCCACGATCATCTCACGCAGTTGCGTAAATTATTATACGTTGTTATACGCGTTGTCCCACTAGCGGCCACTTTAGGGCAACTCAATTAGATTGCTTGTAGACTCGCATACAGGGAGTTTACGATTGTTTTATTAATAAATTAAAATAACTCCTGTACGGACTGTCTTTCTCATTTATTTTCCTCATAGCAAGTGAAACCTTTTGATTCATTGCAAATTGCTTATTTTTTTAGACTTAAATGAAGACTTTTCGCTCTAAGCTGTTATTATAGGTATGTAACTTTTTTGTAGAAAATATAATATAATTTTATACCTATATGTGTGTTCATGCGTACTATCTTAAAATATAGGGCTCCCCCGCAAGTCCGGTGATGATGACGAGGCTTCTTCAAGCTATGTATATCAGTTATGAAAAAAAAAGCCGCATAATATTCAAACGCATTTATTAACAAAGCAGCAGAGCTTTGGACTACATTCGGTAATTTCGAATAGGTTACTGGTAGATTTTTACCAGATGTCTTTCATCTAATTTATTTGCACACTCTGTAGACTGGCCGGTCAATAATGGCGGCGAACAGGCGACAAATCAAATTAATTGACCAGGTCGCGCTATTGCATTAGCCAATTGGGAACGCCCGGCTGCTGTGTCTTCGGCGCGGGCGCAGGCCACTTCTGTGTCAAGGGAATAATGCTTTGTTTGACTCGTTATCTTGATTGAATTCGCATAATAACTGATTGATGACTATGCAGAAAGGTGTCGTATATTCGCGTCGCATTATTGAGTTCTGAAATACCCATGTTCTACTTTCTATAATAATGTCACCTGACAAGTAACGGTATATTCATTTTTTTTTATAAAGAGGTTAACAAGATGACCTCACTCCACCTGATGGTAAGCGGTAGTGAGATCCAAATATGAGGTCGACAGGCACAATAGACCATATTGACCATAATTCATTAAATCAATTGCATATAAGATTTTAAGCACCCTTTCTTACCGATGTCTTTAATGTGTATTTTCTTACAAAAATCTCCGGTGTTACATAACTTACTTTTTGCATAAAGAGGTCCGTGGGATTGACCTACAGTCAACCTAGTACTCTTAGTCCTATTAGATAGTCCTAGATTTATTGAATTTCCGATATTGTCGGAAGGAAGCCGTGTGGCGACATTCAAGTACTTAGAAGGCAAGTAGGTACGAACATAGCCACTCTGTTGGTTCAATGTCAAGGTAATGTTTAGTATCTGTAACATAATTGCTTGTGGGTTAGTTTCCACACATAGTAAATATACATTTCTAAAGATGTTTTAAGATAGAAATACATACCTTTAGTACATAGTAAGTATTTCGTCTCCGTCTTGATAAAGAATACATCTATTTTTGTCTTTTTTTATACATTGCGGCATTTCATGGGATTTTCCTGTTAGTTGCTGCTTACCTATTAATGTCAAAGGTTATAAAAACAAGTTAAATGTTTTAAAGCTACTGATAAATAAGACTATTTTTCACATCAACATTTTAAACACCTCAGATACATCAACTTTTATGGACTGGTTTCCACGCGGTTTGGTCGGAGATTTATGGTACGAAAATAAAGATCTACGGAATAAATCTAAGGGTCTAATTAATAAAACTTTAATTTACATGTATGACGTCGGAAGATAACCAGTTAATTAATACGAAATGATCAAAATAAGCGTGTTATAGGGAAATTAACTTAATTTAACCAAAAAAAAAAAAACTTGTAGAAAAGACGAGATTATCGGGTTTTGGTTGTGACCTTTAAGGATTTCGGATAAATCTACACTTCTACACTAATATTATAAAGAGGAAATATTTGTATTTTTGTATGTTTGTAATGAATAAACTCAAAAACTACTGGACCGATTCCAATAATTTACACCATTAGAAAGCTGCATTATTCAGAAGTAACATAGGCTATATTTTATCCCGGTACGGGAAGTAGTTCCCTCGGGACGCGGGTGAAACCGCGTGAAACAGCTAGTTATAAATAAATCACAAATTCATATTTTAATACTTACTTATTCATACCCCTTATACATAACCAGCTACTGAATTCCTAGCTATTTTAATCGATGGACATAACAAATTGTACACATTTTTGTTTGAAGTGCTGGTGAAATATCCACTGCATCCCGGGTGTATCGGTTCAAACAATGCAGCTACAACGATGTGAATCAGCAAGCCACAATAAACCCAATCTCGCGATCAACAAGCGTTCTCTGTTTCCTAACACCCCATTGCATTGACAACACAACTGCCCTGTTCCGATTGTTGCCGCGGATCGGCGCCATCTTGCGCATAACAAGATGGCGGCCGGCTGATAACCCTAGGCTAGCTCTCTACGGGTTCACTCGGTCAGCGGACAGGAGGAGCGCCCAATAAGGACCGGGAGAAAGTCTGCCCATCACGGGTCAGACGTCACGCCCCGGACTGGATTTGACGCAGGTGGGAGATTGTTGCAGTCTAGGAAATTTGTTAAGGTATTAAGGGTATTTTGTCTGTTCAAAAGTAGATCGAAGTTCTGGTTGTTACTAGTGAGTGATGAGTTAGTGAGTTCAATGTTTTGCTTTGATCATTAAGATTTAATAAGAATTGATAATGTTGATATCTGCTCATAATAGGATATAGGTACAGGAATTCGCAGAAATCTATTCTTGCGTTAACATATTAACTGATAGCTGTCTTCAATGTACATATCTGTGCAAAACTATGGCCATACTATATATTAATTTGTTCAAACGCTCCCACACAGATTGGTCTCGTATTATATTCAGATGCTAGAGAGTTTTCTTTTAATATACGAGCATTAAGCAGAATATAAAACTAACTTCGAGTAATTCAAGAGAACAATGTAATGGAATGAACGCTAAATACTTGTGTCTATATTGGATGTTCCATGTTATGAATTAGGTGTCAAATATTGGAAAAATAGATACACACACAATCATAATGAGGCAGACGATCTGATTCTCGTTTTGACATCTCTGATCGGTGTCAATTGGTGCGTATAGCGCTAACCGTGTCGATGAGGCACTAATGTCAACGGGAAGTGTCATTATCAGTTCTTATTTTTTTGTAACGGAATCTCAACTATCGATAAACTATACACTCCACAAAACCTGATAAAATTGTAATAAAAGACAAATAAATTATTCATTGCATATGGATTTCGTAATTGTCTTTGTAATTTCAAATAATATTAGGCTTTCTATCGAAAATGTTGATGACAACTATTTTAAGACGTTGTTGTTTACAATAATAAAATGAATACAAATAGAAATTGACACCTCATTGTCTCCATTTGGCGAGTCAAAGAACTATTATAAGGAAGAAGAATATTAGCTAAGACGAACTTTCACTAATGCGATCCTTAATCACGCGCCATAAATGTGTTGTTGTTGAAGAAAGGAATGATTCGGTGAGAGGCGATAGTCCTCGATGTGTTAGATAAGGCGACGGAAATAAATCGCATCGATCAAAATCACACTCCAGTGCCAATGACGCAGGAAGAAAGGCGATAACACGCAGATATTGGTCGTCAAGTTCATTGGCGACGGCTGCAAGGTCGCTTCTTTAGGCATGGAAATGCATTAAATCTTTAAAGAAACACTCGAACTCGTTTCTATTTTAGCTAATTCTATTATTTATCGTACCTTCTGTTTGTACTTTCCGACTAATTTCTAAAAACGGACATTTTATTTCGGTGATAAAGGTACATAATTATGCTGATATCAAACAATACCAACAGATGTTAATTAAACATTTGATAAACAAGTCAAATTGATAAGAAAACTAGCTTCAGTATTCGATTGTAAGATAGATTTTTTTTATAAACCCTGTTATTTCAGTGACCGTATGCTTTCTTTGCTCTTAATTACACTTTATCATATAGATTGAGATTTATAATTATTTTTTCTAACACCCTAATGGACATTAGGCACTATAATTAAAATAAATCAGTGTGCTATCTTTTTCGCATTGCTTAAAGAAAGATTCATTACGTATCTATCTCATTTCTCGTTACGATTGCGATTTACAACGCTGGCGCTTAGTCTAAGCGAGAGAATCTGAAAATATGGACAAATGGCTTGCTCATTATTGCATAATGCTTTCCCACGGCCACTTGATTGATATATGCAGATATTTTATATAAGTACACGTTGCTGTTAGGCCCACACCGCTGGACGTTAGAATGCGTTTTTACTAACATTAGTGTCGCGTCTTTCAAAGTGAGCGCGATCCACAAAAAGTTACTTAGCTATAGATAACTTGGTTAGAATATGGTCATTTCCATCATGGGAAACTCTCGTGAGGTCGGATAATTGATTTCATCTAGTAATGACATTATAGAGGACGTTGGCTAGAATGTGCTAGTGTTTTGTCGTTGGAAAGGTGGCCGACCGTAATAATGGCTGGTTTTGTGGGTGCTTAATATTATAATCAATCAACTTGGCCTATCGACGTTCGCCGTTAGGGAGAATTTCCCGGTCTTCCGGGTTGAATTTATTAACTAAGTAATGGAATGTGCTAATGTTAACAGGTATATTGTTAACTAGCTGTGCCCACGACTCCGTTCGCGTACATTTCGATTTTTACAATTAGGTTTGTATGCGGGCTACGTCTTGTCATAACTGGAGCTAGAATTTAAATAGCCTATCCTGTGTCCCAGATGTCTATGTGTTTTTATAATAAATTTCATCAAATTCGGATAATTGGTTTAAAAGTTATGGAGGAACATACTCACATAAAGAAAAAAATTCTAAAAATCGTGAAATTAGTATAAGTATCATTATATTGAGCCTATAAACACAATATCTCTGAAAACAAACTAACTTACTCCATGACCGACCCTTACAGATTTATTATTAGTATAGATAGATATATTAGTACCTGATGTATGAGAAATTTATTCGAAATCGTCTGTTGCGAAATTCGAAAAGGACTTATTTGGGACCTGACTCATCATTTTATTGATTACCTCTTTAGTTAGATTGCCTTGCCACTGATAATGCACTTGACGATAATTATGCAAATACAATGTAAATGTTGCGATGACTTTGGATTTTGATCAACTCGGGTCGTAAAGATTACCAAGTTTGTCCCGGTATTTGAAAGAAATTACCATTAAGTCCATAAACTAAACTAAATCGCCTTCAGAACTTATGTTATTGACTAGACAGCTTTATCAGGAGATGTTCATCTCACCTTCTATCCAACCAGGTGATTAACTCATTAGCACTGAATGGTAGGAAATGATTCTGTGTTTGTTATTACCCATTGCAGTCTGGCGTTCATCCTGCGAGCTGCCGATGCAATCTATCAATTTGCAAATAACCTCAAACTGAGATTTGACCCCGCTCTGCGGTAGGGTTGTCAGATGTCTATATCTAAACCAAAATATGTTTTTTTTTTATTTAAATGAGTGAAATATCTTGCGAACTTAATGGTTAGTGCCTGCTTTTTTCTTTCTTTTTCCTTTTTAAAACAATTCAATCTATACTATACTAAAATGCTTACTATACATAAGTTCATTAGTAACAGTGGTTAGTGACCCAGGTTCACTACCTTCGGTTCCAAGAGTCGTCGTAGTTCGATTCCCACTCGGGACAAATGTTTGTGTGACGAACATCGGTGTTTGTTCCGTGTCTGGGTGTGTTATTTAAATATATTTAAGTATATTTATGTTTCTGATTTCCGTAACACAAGTGCTTAAGCTACTTAACATGGGATCAGATCGATGTATGTGATGTTGTGAAATATTTATTATTTATTTAAGTTCATAGTGCATTGTATTTGATAACTACTGTAGTAGGTATAATATTCAAGTATAGAAACATTATAATTAATGGAAAAGGCGTGAGCAGGGTTATAAGAATTTAGTGCAACATATAATTTATCTTGAATATCAATGTCCTTGTATTGAATTGCCTTTACATAATGTCAATCGAGCGCCTTGTTAGCTTTGTAACAATTTTGGGGCAAAATGTCGCTAAACTCTGATATTATCGAGATCGCTTTGATACCTTGTTCTAACAGGGTAGAGCTAACTTGACTGCAAATAATCCAATACAAGCATGGTAATTGATTATTCTACTCGTATATGGCAACTGAATTAAGCTTGCCCGTACTAAATGGTATTCCTTTGATGTGGCTTGAAATGTTATAACAAAAAGTCATAACTAATTATGTATGAGTATTTAATTTTCTGCTTATAGTTTTTGATGTGACTGTATGCGTTGCAGAAAAACTTCTACTGAATTGAAAACGTTTGGATCTGACTTAACTCTGAAATATTAAAAAATATTATACATACAGACGAATTGAGAACCTCCTCCTTTTTTGAAGTCGGTTAAAAAGACAACGGCGCACTTAGTGTCGTACAGTGTCATTATTTAAATCGTGGCACCTCCCCCAAATTGACTGCATATTAAAAACAACAGCCTGTTTAACCCATTTCAGCCTGCTTAAACTATATTTTGACACAAACGCATGGCAATGACAACCCTATTGCAGAGCGTTTAAGGACTCTCTTTGTGTAGCACCGTGCTCGTTCGGTCATTGTTACCGTCTCAGTTGCGTGCGCTTACGCAACTCAATGCAACACCATATTGCACTCGATTTGCACACAATGCCCCATCGGAGATGCCCGATATTCGGCTATCGGCTCTAACTCATGGTGAATGATGCTTATTGCCTTCTAAGTTGTGGTGATCTAGTTTTTATGGGCTATGTTTCGTAACTTTTTTTTGTTTTGAACGGTTACGTTACCGAAGAGGAGCATTACGTCTATGATAGTTGGGTGGGTTTCAGATTATCTGTGGTATTAGCTAGATGCAATGAAGATTAAGTTACGAGGAAAGTCTATAATCATAAGAGTGTATTCTTAGTACGAAATTCTTGGGCAACTTTTGAAAATGTGAAGAAATAATGTAATGTTGCCTTAATATTTAGCCATCATTTGGCTGCAAATTGATAGAATCCATCATAAAGATTTCTTAATTGTCTTAAATATCTTCCTTATCACTTAATACTTTCCGTAATTGCCATATGTTGACCCGTGAAATGCTAGCCATCACGAGTCGAATACTTTTTATCGTTGACCGATAAATTTCAGGACAAATACTTGCTGCCGTTGTTAAAAAAAAGGTGTTAAGTGTCTAAGTTGGTACAGCCACTTCGCCTGCTCTTAAGCCATCTCATCTGGTTTCCACACGTCGTTAATGGAGTGTGTCGTTGCGTCCGGGAGCAGTGGCGCGAGCGTTGGCCAACAATGGCCGGTGGTTACGGCTGCTGCGCTGATAGTCATGGCGAGCGCGTCGCGAGTGGTCGGAGGTATGGTCGGCTTGCTTAAGCGAAGATGTGATGTGATCTCTTAGGGACTATCCTCGAAATTCTGTAAGACCCCTTATACATGGACCTCATGATAGCTTATCATCAGATCATCCTGGGAGTCTTTTATAATAAAAAAAGACGTGTGGCACTCGGGGACTGCCGCGGTATAGCTATTGCATAGCATCGTCCGATTTCGGAGCAGCTCGTCTTGATTCGTGCGAGTTTCGTAGAGTCGTACAATACGTCTAACCGCACGCACACAAACACCGTGCCCAAGTCTACCGAACTGAAACGACGTTAGACGATTGTGAGGTTTTTTTCGTTACGGAATTTCTTGGTCTGGTCGCCGCGCTCAAAGCCCGCTATAAAAGCTATGCAATAGCTTAAAAGACGCATAGAGTAGTTTACTCAAAAATATAATGCGTAACGGGCACGACCACTTTGGCAAGAGTGTACGAGGATAGTTTCTTATTATACCTAATGTTGGCGGACATAATTTGTCTCACAGGACGATTAGAAAATAGAGCCAGAATCGCAATGATCAAGTTTCTATCCAAGGAAAAGTTCTGACTTATAAATGAAGATGTATAATGAAATGGTCTGAAATATGATAATTTTGTTATTTTATTTATTATTATGTTCAGAGACTCTAAAGATCACATCGGTTCAAAGTTCCTCACACGAAAATGAAGAAAGTTTAACATAATCTAATGGTTACGTTGGCATTTGCCGACCTAACAATAGAACTTTCATCTCGACCACAAGAAACTCTTCATGATCGATCAATACAATAGAAAAAATCAAGTCATTGAAGGGTCCCATGTTCATTATTCAAATGCACTCAGAAGTTGTTTTATCTTGGCGACTTTTTCCTTCCCCCTTTGGTGTCACTGTTAAAATAATTAGCGTAAGTTACTCTTTAATTTCAAGCTCTTACCACTAGTTGTATTTTGTTCAGTCAATAGGTTCTCGATTATCATTTTGGTTACGCACAATGACTTTCCATTAGTTATCACTACGTATAAACAAGTGGATATTATGTCATTCGCTTCCGTGCGTGTTTTGAGCCACATAAAGGTGCGTCACGTAACGCTAGAGTAGTCGTGTCAGGACCCTGCCCCGCATTATGCCGAACGATAATATTTTTTTTAATAGACGTCACTTCACTACTAAATAACACGATAATGGCCCGAATAAATTCCCTATCTAAATCTACCAATCGTTTGTTAGAGAGCTTTTCGATTTAGTTAATGCGAACTCACCGACGGATATATGCTATTTCATATACGAATAGGTATTAAGAAGGCACTAACAAATATGTGTGTTTCAAATATAGATTTCATTGATTTAAATTCACAGATAAATTAAAGACACGGTACTATCACTTGCTATCCTTTTCACGTGCTTGCGGTCATTTTTTAAACTTATACATAATCTTTAATGCGTTAAATCTGCTCGTGTCGATAATTAGTGTACACTTATAAACAAACTTATATTTACTCATCTTTACTTTACCAAGCCCCCCCACTGGAGGAAAAAAATGGTTTTTGCTTTCGGTGGGACGACTAAATAAGGCAAAGTGGAGAAGCCCTCGAAGTGTCACGCAGCGCGTTTTGTATGTTTTTGATGTTAATAATAGCTAAACAGATTTTTAATCGGTGCCGTTTTCTTGTTCCAGTTGGTGGTGAACCTGGCGCTGGTGATCTACCATGCGCTCGACTACCAGCACTCCGAAGACGAGGAGAGGCTCATCTCGCCCGACCTCGAGGGGCTCATCACCGAGATGACGGCCTGCGACGCTGCCGGTGAGTTTGATACTGTTTAAAAGGGACATCAGGGTCAAGGGACACTGATGATGAGGCACGGGCACGGGCACGGGCTACCCTAAACTAGGGCGATAAGGCCTAAGTAAACCACGCTGGCCCAATGCGGGTTGGTTAACTACACAAACTAAGAATTTCTTCTTAGGTGTGCAGGTTTCCTCACGATATTTTCCTTCACCGTTAAAGCGTCGAATAATCGTACATATGAATTTCAAATTTGAAAATCACATTAGCATAGGGACCGTTTTTAAGTAGGTAACGCTGACCGGTCGGAGCCGACGCCCGATACAAAAATCTATCGGCGCCGAAGATCAGCGTGTCGTTAGCGCGACTCGAAAATCAGCCTTTGACCTCTTATTTTTGGGGTCCCAATACAAACCTACTGCTGGCCGCTTTACTAAAACTGACTGTAAGAATGTAACGGGGACTAATTGCTCACTTTAGGAGCATGTGTTCTCGTGATTCACAGGGATGACGATCATTTTGACAAGAGTGTTTTGACTAAAAGGTCTGTTTGTCTGTCCGTCTGTCGTTCTTTCTCTGAAGACTGAAGCAGTGGTTTTCAGTACCTATTTTTTAACTATCTATCGTCTCTTCATTAAACTAGTAACAGTGCAACAATGTAAGTCAAGTCAAGAGCTGAATGAAGTGTGGTGAATGCAAGTGCCGCCGTTTGCACTTATTACAACTAGGATTAACGGTCAACGTTCCCTATCGATGAATATATGATAACCATTTATTATGTAAGTTATATAGCTATATACATATATGGTTAAATGGAGTTGGATCGTAGGGAGTTTGAATTGTATCTCAATTCTGGAGATTCTATTGTCAGATGTGATTATCAACTGAATAAGTAATTCGTAGGTACGAAGCGTTTAATTGGAAATTATTTATTCACCGAAAATATTGTAATAATATCCAAATATTACTTATGGTAATATTTGAATATTAAACTTCAACCTATTTGGAAAAAAATTCGTTAGAGAGCTTTAAGCTTAAATTGACCAGTCAGTTGACTTATTACTTAGATACCTGACGTTTAGAGCTCTATGCAGGGTTCGTGTATACAAGGGAGGGCGAGTCACAATTCCCAAAAAAGTTACTGTATGGTCATAACCCCAAATGTGCAGTCGAAAGCGAATACGAATAACTTATGCAACTAGCGGCGATATTGTAACAAAACGGCCGTCACAATGGCGTTCGGAGCCGAACGCGCCGATTCGCCATTCGCTTTTCTCCGGTGGTTGTGCTGAACTTTCGCCTTATTGACCTTTTTGTTCTGTCACGTCGCGGGAGAAACAGCGCTTGGAACGGTCACCGAGACCACCTTACCTTACCACGACGCTGTAAACTAACAGCCCATTAATGTCGCTAAGGGCAAAGGGCCCCGTAATTGAAATCAAGTCAACGTTAACGCGTGTAAGGACAATATAAATAATAGCGGCTCGTTGATATTCCATCCGTCCGCGCATATCGTTATGCTAATCCGTTTTTAATGCGAACGGTTAAGGAGTGAAAACTGTGAGAGCAATGCTCTTGCTGGTTTTCCCTGAATATTATAGCTCGGTTTTGATGAGGGCGAGTGAATTGCAAGCTTAGTGCTTAGTCTAATACTAAACAATTTATAGATTTAAATTTGGAGCTTGTAGTATAAGGCTTTGTTTGTTAATGCCTCGTTGGTCTATTAGTAGCAAGGGCTGCGTAAGGACCGGTTCCCGGTTCGAGCCCGGGGTCGGGCAAATTTTGTGTGAGTTTTACTGTAAAGACATTACTCAGCCCGGAGTTATGAAGTTGGCGGTTGCACGCCCGTGCCTCGGAAAGCACGTTAAGCCGGTGGTCCTGCGCCCGATCTGTCATCGGTCATGTCGGATTGCCGTCTCACCGAACTATGAGAGTATGGGAACAGAGAATACACTTGTGTTTGCGCGCATACTTGCCGCCTTGGCCGAAATCGGTCGGACGCCATATTATTTGTTTAAGGCTTTGTTTCCTAGAAACTTCGATCATTAGGAACCTGAAGTTGTCTTTTTGAGCAACATTAGTAAGAAAAATTAAATGCAAAGAATATGAAGATGTGTACGTCTATTCATGCAGGGTGTTATGAGCGAAACCCTGAGTCTGTTTATGAAAGTTTGATTATACTTTGATTGAAGATTTTCTTTGAATGGGCATGCACAATTAAAAATGAATGAATGACCCCTGTTATAAACAAGCAACTTTATGGTTACATACTAAAGTTTGTACTTGTGTTGTTAAACTACATCGTTACATAAACGTTTTGGGCAGTAATCGATATAAATGGTAACTGTCTGCTCGATAATTTGATAAGCATTTATGAACGCATCAAATAACAATTTTGTGTTGAGTGTCTGACCTCACCAACAGAGAAAACATTGTGAAGTAAACTAGAATCGATACTCGTACCCCGATTCTGATATCGATTTTATAACATATTCATAGCAACTTTGGCTGCATTCCTGCTGAGATACTAGCTTACAGGCCGTATTTGAACCCGAAATCCGATAGTAAATTCGAAAAGGTGTCGAAGCGGCGATCCGTTTATAATTACAATAAAATGGCCATCATTTTTCTATTTCCAACGATTTGTTTTGGTAAAGGACTGAATTAATTCGATGTTGTTCTTCTCGACGGAACGCATGTAATTGAAATGTTATTTGTATCATGCTGGGAGCTTGATGGAGCTTCGTGCGTGGTTACTGGCTGAGCGAGGGTCCCGTTATACCACTGGGCCACTAATAACGTGAAATTATTTGGAAATCACCATGAACGCCTTGGTTGGTATTGGTACTATCGACTAATCTCTCATTGATTCTTTTGAGACAATCCTCGAAGAATAGAGCCTATATACAATTATCCAAATAATAACAGAGTGTTTTAATGGTACTTTAGTTCACGTCCCTTATAGTTTCGTCACGTTCATTTGTTGGCTTACCTTGTATACATGAAACTTTTCAGGAATTTGTATTTTTACTGTGTCAAAGTGTTAAAATAAAATTATACATACAAACATAAAAACGCCTGTTTCACAAAGGGGTAGGTAGAGATCACTTCAAATAAAATCACCAGGATGAAAACCGGCTCAAGTAGTTCGATTTAATTATTTCGATTTATTTTAAAATTCGCAGTACTACTGATTGAAGAGCGCATGAGAAATTCACTATACTCTATTCATTTTGGCGAGCGACAAAATGTAAACAATGAATCTACGGCTCTCAAACTTTTAAATAATGAAACGAGTAGATACCTACAATACAAAAAAACCACAACACATTTTAGCCACGAATAACAATTCCACAACATTAGAAAACAATTAAAGTACTACTTTTAACTATGTAACAATTAAAACAAGGAGTCTGAATAAGAAATTAACAAAATCAGGTAAATGCACACTCGCGTCAACAGCTCTATCTGCTGAGTAAAAATGGCCGCCTGAAGTTTGAGAATTGTTTTTATTTAGGTCTTTTTTTTATGTCAACTTACAATGTCGAAATACTTTTGACAGAAAAAAACGAAAATATAGGTACACAAAATTATCATATAAATTGAGCATTAAAATATAAGATTTAATTTTCTTATTAGTACATACAAGCTTGGTTTTTTAAATATTTTTTACATAATGGTTCATGGTTATTCATGAAAAAAAAATGATTATTTATACTCTTTCCAAAGACGACCTATAAAAATATCATTTTTTGATTTGTTTACATTTTGTCGCTCGCCAAAGTGAATGGAGTATAGGTGGCAATACGTAACGTGTGAGGTCCAACTGCAGCACAGTTGGTTATTTTTCACGTGACATTATTAACAGTCAGAATCAGAAATAAGACGATCCGTCAGAGAACCAAAGTCATCGATATAGCTCATCGCATCAGCAAGCTGAGGTGGCAGTGGGTTGGCCACATCAGCCGTAGAACCGACAACCGCTGGGGTAGACGAGTTTTGGAGTGGAGACCGCGTCTCGACAAACGTAGTGTAGGACGACCTCAAGCCAAGTGGAATGACGATCGGACGGCTGGTAGGAGCTGGATACGAGTAGGCGAAGAAAGAAAGAAGTCGAAATAAGAAAGAAGTGGCGAGCATTTGGGGAGGCCTATGTCCAGCAGTGGACAGATATGGGCTGTTGATGATGATGATTATTAACAGTCATGTCAATATTCACCAATCACGTAGCAGTTATACCACATGTAGCACATCTACGTCTTGCCATCTACTGGATTTCTCATACGTCTCATCGCGTACACCCTCATTAGTTTCCGGAGTGCCATTAAACGAATGTACATTTTAATCCCAGTAGGTGATTCTCATCGTGCCTCCCTTGAGACAGGTCACGTTTCTCGCTTGACGCCTGTTTGGCATCGGCTTCACGTATTTAATAAGGGATTCTTTGTTATCACTCACGTGTGCTATCGTGAAACGCATTATCTGTGACAAATTGAACATGTGAATTGCATTATGCATTTATCCTTTAGTGTTGTTGATTATTTGATTGCATATAATTTGTATCTATGATGTTATTGTTGGTGAAGTTTTGGGAGATATAATATATTATTGTTGATAGGTGGTATATTTTAAGAGTTATTTTTTATTTCATTGTTATTTTGGGATTTTAAAAACTTTGTGTTGTACACCTACCTTCATTACCGTTTGCTTGCGATCCATATTTATTCGGGTTGGTCGACTACACAACCTTAGAATTTCTTCGTAGGAGTGCAGGTTTCCTCACGATGTTTTTCTACACCGTTAAAGCGTCAAATAATCGTACATATGAATTTGCTTTGTTAAAAAAATTGATTTGTTATTTTGGGATTTTAAAAACTTTGTGTTGTACACCTACCTTCATTACCGTTTGCTAGCGTAGCGTAGCGAAAGGATGCATATCTATCTGTGTATGTTGCTGCATACAGGAATAGTCTAAACCATTAGAAAAGTAGGGAAGCGTAACGCTCGTACGTAGGCTCTCACGGTTGCTAAATACAAAGTAATACACATTCCTTTGATATCAGACATAATACTATACAGACAATTTATAAAACATCATTTTGTCGGGAAATTTAAGAAGGAATTTCCCTGAGCTCTTTTCCTTATTGTCCTGTAACTAGTTTATATTTTAGTTTTGCCTTTTATAGAGCAATATTCTTCCTTTTAGAGATTTAGAGGTCGATGCCATATGTTGAACCTTGAGGGGTTGAGGGTCACTGTTGGCTGATGTGCTCTATAGAGCTTAGGAACTAGAGGATCCAGGATGAACTCATCTAGAGTTCATCCTCTAGTTCCTTAGTTCGCTAACACTCACACATCCTTTTACTACAAACTACGTGATTTGATCTTCCGTTTGTTTGGGATTCGCTACGTTATTATCAAAGAAAAATAACTATGATTTATAAACTAGAACTAAGTCGATATTCAGACTAAAACCGAAGAATCACAGACACATTAGACCTAAACAGTTACGAGTTTTATCTTAGAATAGTGTGGAGGTGAACCAAGTTCTAAGACGCAACTCTACAATAAGACAACTATGCAATGATAGTGTAAGTCGTTATGATATAAAGCCTTTTCCTGTGGCAGACATCTTTAGATATGTTTGAATCTTTCGCCGCCCAGCGCTCGTGTAGGCCACATGTATATAGCCTTAATGGTTACACATAATTTATGTTATTAATGCTCCTACATCGGCTCTGTAATGTACGGGAGTGGTCCATGGGAACTTTCTAAGTATGTACATCGTATACCGGTGCGTAGTTTCGTTCCGTCCATTGTGACTATGCGGGTTCGAATCCAGGTCTGGGTTAATTGTGTTTTTGCTGGTAATTATAGTATTGTGCGTATTCTCTTGTGCTGAGAGCACGGTCAAGCGTGTGTCGTTGGGAATTATGTAAATTGAACGCTATTAAGCAGAGTGGAGGAGTGGCTGACATATGTATGAATATTCAGTGCGTCGTTAATTAAGAGGTTAAGTTACCGCTAGACTTGGGGATTAAGTTTATGAGTATACATAACACTATACGATTAGTTTAACTGTCGGAGCTTGATTGCGGTCAGTGAAGTGAGAACAAATTCCTCGGAAGTGATGCATTTATTGAAACCGTAATCTACGTATAGTTGAAATGTCTTTTAAATTCTGATTTGACCTATTGTGTATATTTAGATAACGTAGTTACTTTCCTTCTGAATATAATTTAAGTTAAGCCGTGTTGAAAACTAGTTTATTACCAAGTAAGTGTTAAACCATGTTGAAAATTAATTATTTCGGGCTCAAATTGTCTAGATGGTATCTGGCAGCGCAACAATTAAAATACCAGGTCCCAGATGATGATACGAAGATAAAACTATGTGTATCGTGCAAATTGTTAACGCCGGAATAGAATCGTAATTAGGTACGCAGGTTACAATGGCGGGAAATCTTAGCTATTTACATATTAATTTCTCATCACATTCCACAGCGAGCGGTTATTTTTTGCTTTTACACTAGATAACTTGATGACATACAAACTTCGCTTGAGAATGCATCTGCATTTTGCATGCGGAGTTCCTGTACACGTTTTTCAAGAGGAACAACGCTTTATGTAGTTGCATCATTATCATCAGCCCATATACGTCCCCACTGCTAGGGCACGGACTTACCCTAAACTAGGGCGATAAGGACTTAGACAACCACGCTGGCCAAGTGCGGTTAGGTCGACTACACAACCTTAGAATTTCTTCGTAGGAGTGCAGGCTTCCTCACGATGTTTTCCTACGCCGTTAAAGCGTCGAATAATCGTACATATGAATTTCACATTTGAAAAATACAGTAGTATGTGGCGGGGTTTGAACTGGCGACGATGCACGACCTTAACCACTAGGCCATCGACGCTTTAATAGTTTAATGAGGTCACATTACAACGCTTATTTTGGTGACGTAACAAAGGATTGTTAAAGATTAGTATTTATTCGTTATTAATTTAAATTTTCTCGTTTTATTTATTTATTATACTAGTGGTCCCGGCGAATTTCATACCGCCAATACTGATTCTTTTTCTATATTTTCTCATTGAAACCTTACCTGGACTACGACGAACATTTTAAAACCAAAATTACCTAAGTCGGTCCAGGCGTTCTCGATTTTTAGTCAGACTAACGAATAGCAATTCATTTTTATTTATAAGATTTGGACATCCCGAAGTTGTTACATTAATTCTTATTTATAAAATTATGCATAATTATATAATACAAATACTGTTTTCTTTGCAAACATAGCATATGTTTATAAACATAATGAGACGGGTCAAGTAGTAGTTACCTAGGCTCATATCTCCATAATAAAATATTTCTTCTATTGTGCTCGCTAATGTTAAGTGCGTATTGTAATTAAACAAAGAAGGAGTAAGTACCTAATTCAATTACCTATAATCTTCTTAAACGGGGTTTTTACACAAGTGACATAATAACAGATATTAAAGAAACGTTACTCGGACGGCAAAGCTTGTTACCTCTCAACATAAATTAGCGTTTGAGTCGTAAGGTCTCCAATTTACGTGGCAATTCCGTTTCATAGCCGTTGTGAGTTTACTGTTGTAATTTTAAATATCGCACAACATCACATACATTCGGATTCCGACGCAAGTTGCTTGGTCACTTGTGTTACAGATATCAAAAACAGTAGTGATACACAAATATAATACATAAATAACACATATATTCATGGAACAAACAACGGTGTTCATCACACAAACATTAGTGTCCCGAGTGGGAATCGAACCCATGACTCTTGGCTTTTGTAAAAGACAAGTGGACTATCCATTGCGCTATCGGAATTTTTCATCTTCACAGCCTCTAACGGATCATAGTTGTATCATATTAGGGGTGAGAGCCATCCGCTCCCCCGCACGTCCGATGATGATGACGAGGCTACTCCAAGCCATCATCGTATGGCAGTTAGGAAAAAAAAGTTGTATCAGAGGAGGTTGTATCATCGCTTCGCTAACAATCCTTGTCATTGATTCTCGCTTTCTATAAAGCTCGGCACTTGTCGACTATGACATTCAAGTTCCTGTCGCCGCCTCTGCGGGACCTTTGCTCTTGGCGCCTCCCAGCGCGTCGCGAGTAGGGATTGACAGTGATCCCGCGATCCAACGGGATTCAGTATGATTATGGGCCATGCGAATGTGCAATTTGAATCTTTAAGCATCAGTCAGCATTAAAAATTTGTGTTTTTTTAAAAGTTTTGAAACTTTTAATAAAAATTTAGTAGCTGAAGTGGTTTAATATTAGTCAATGAATAGAAAATTTAACTATGAAGGAAAACATTGTGAGGAAACATCTACGAAGGAATTCTTAGGTTGTGTAGTCAACCAACCCGCACTTGGTACAACCAGCGTAGTTGACTAAGACCTTATCGCCCTGGTTTGGGGTAGGCCCGTGCCCCAGCAGTGGGGACGTATATGGGCTGATGATAAATAGAAATTAAGTATTCGTAATAACTGATTATGCCCGTTATGATGTTTATTAACGTCAATTTCATAAACAACTATAAACTACGCGGGATCCCACCGTAAACTATGCACTTCAGCAATAATCCCGCGTCATTGGAAACAGCGCGGGATTGCAATCCCACACCGTTTCGTCGCCACAATGAAACGAGGCGATCCGTTCCGCTTGTCTCGCCCTTTCCAACTCGCAGTCTCACTCAATCTAAATTAACTTGTCACATTTTCTGCTTTTCCCTCGACGCTGGCAGTTTTTGCTCGAATGCCTGGGTTGTAATCGAGCAATTTCTAGCAGCGTGTTCACTGCTTCCTTCTCGCTTCCTAGATCGCGGGGGCGTGTGGATTCGTAGGCTTATTGCGATTTAATCGCGAGCACCGGAAAGTGTACCGTTTTATATGGATAGTAATTTTATGCCTATCGACTTGAGATTGTTGCAAAATAAAACAATAACGATGTAGTAATATAAACAAAGTTATGGTGTTGAGGAAAAGCTTGCATTTCTTCGCATTCGCTTACGAATATAAATAGCACAGTACATTTTTAATGGTTTAGCTTTTATATGAAAGAAAGAAAGAAAGAAAGTTAATGCATTTATTCAGAGCAGCAAAAGAAGATACAGTACATAAAACACATGTCGTCCTTATATTTGCCTTATGTCTGTCTTATTTGATAAAAATTATAGGTCATTAATTATCCGATTTAGATGATCCCTATTTCGTAGTTACAAGTAGCTTATCATTCATAGCATATCATGTCTCTATAATCCGCAAGAAAGTCTCTCAGTAATTTCAAAAGATTAAATTATCAATGATCACACAAAAACGGTTTTCCCCATCGATATCTCATGACAACATTCCACATAACGGGGAACACAGGTACTGCCATGTAAACAATAGCGTCCATATATGTCGTATAAGCCATTGTGTCTCACCTGCCCGCTCCGACCGACTGACCCGATTCGAGATCTCGCTCAATCGATGCTTTCGATCGATCGATCCCATCGGCTACAATCGATAACGGGCCGCTGGCCGTGACCCCGCGTGATCGATGTAGGGACGTAGCCCTTTCAATTGAATCGATTTGTTGATGATATCGACTGGGAACAGTTTTTGTGGTGACCATAGACAGACAGTCGAGTGTGCAGATTGCATCTACTGATTGAGTGAAGTTAAAAGGGCATAGAATAAAGCGAAGTAATTATGTACCCCGTGTAGTGCTAAAAGATATGGAGCATACTTTTAAAATTAAAGTCTTCGAGCGGGAAAGATACAGTAATCACATAAAATTTTTAATTGATTTTTATTTGACCTCTGTTACCTTTCATGACTACAGCGTACCTTTATCAAAGAGCTATTCTAAAGACTGTAGTTCCCTCATTTGTCATAGTTCAAAGATTTTCCACAATAATGTCTCCTAGTAGCAAGTCGTGCTTAAAATGATAATAAAATCCGAACAAGTACGAGAAGTAACTATGAACGCAAATGCTCCCGATGCAATGTTGTAGCGGTAATGGCGGCGGCGTGCGCCCGCAACAGCCCAAGGCCGCCCGACAAAGGCACGAAAAGAAAGTACTCCACAACTTTTACATGCGGATCTAGGGAAACATCCTCACGACGTTCCCACGCGGCGTACGCGCAGATTAAATCGACACGGTTTTTATCCGGCATTGATGCGAGACGGCGCGGGTTTTTTTTTTGGGATGGCGTAGATTATAGTTTGGTTAGGTGGTAACAATAATATTATTGTCTTTAGGATACCTGTTTTTTAACGTTAAGACGACTTACCTGTTTATTGACATGTTAATAATGAGTTTCGACAAGTAAGTATTCCTTTAATTCCTGTAATCTGAAAATACCTATCCTATGATTTAATCTGATGCGAAGTATTATCTTTAAAGAATTCCTAGTGCTGAAACAAAAAGAAATGTTAATGATTTTGGTGTATCCCACCTTAATTTAGTGAGATTTTTTTTATCTTTTTTGAAGTCAATACGATTAGCATAGAAAAGCAGAGTTTTGAATTGTAATGTCAACTTTCATAACATATTAAACAATACAAGTTACTAAAATTTACAGATTCTTAATCCAAAGACCAAAGTTTAATGGGTCGAAGTAGGAATTGCTCAGATCAGTCCGCGACTTCTAGTTACATTATTGGCACACCACTAGCTTACCCTTTTAGGTGCAGTTTAGTAATTTTTTCTTATCTTTTTTAGCGGTGTACCCACTATAAGGGCCTACCTACCCAATTTCACGTTTGTAGGTGTTATAGTTTCAGAAATCCTTACTCATGTTTCTGTTAACCTGTTTTTAGATTTTATTTCAATGTATGAATTTGCAACAAGTGGAAAGGTGAAGTTGTGTTGTGTTTCTCTGCCGGGTGATTGCACCCGCACGAATGCTGTTCTATATATGATTTTAAACTGTCATGGTCACACACATTAGAAAACTGAAATTGTCCGGGATATTTACCATGTTGTTTTGTTTTAATGAGCTCCCGATATTTGGGCACTGTTGCAAGCGCCATGATCACGGGTTAACGGTTAGTTCCACAAAACAACATGGTAAATATCCCGGACAGTTTCAGTTTTCTAATGTTGTTCTGTTTTGATAGGAGGCACTATCTCGCATCTAACAAGAAGTTCACCGGATTCGCGGTTATCTCATGTATAACCGACTATACAGCTTAATACTGAGTATAGATATGTAATACTTAGAAGCTTACTTCGCGGATGCTTACGCACGCTTCTTGTTCTGGGAACATCAAAAAAATATGGTCAGTCACTTGCTACATAAAAAAAAATGTTACTTGTAGTTGTAGTGTAATGTAACATACGATAAGATTGTTGCGTTCCATTACATTAAAAACTATATATCATGAGTTTACACGCGATAAAAAGAGTAGCAAATACATAGCTACCTACATTGCTATTTTGCTGTTTTCAATGTAATAAACATTTAATGTATATGTTTTTAATGCTTTCTTATGATTGACTAATCATAAAAAAACAGTCTCGAATTAAGTTAAGTGCGACAAATGTGACATTACTGTTTTAGTAATAATGGACTCAGAAATTGCTAATCTACTTAACAACGTAGCCTTTTAAAATAACAGACAAATAGATATATTGGTTGTATATTGAAACAAACAAGGTACTTTAGAACACCAACTCTTACAAAACTTTCACTACTTACATGAATTAGGTCGTTTGACGGATAAAACAAAACAATCCAAAAGTCGATCCATTAAATATCGACATAAAGTACTTACTAGGAATGATTACATTTTAAAACTATTTACTATAACCGTCCCTTTTACCGTAAAACAAAGTTATGTCAATAAGGCTAAAACATAAAACTTTAAGTGCTCCTTAAAATGTCATCAAAATTATAATATGTCACTTTCTCTCGAACGATTTCAAAGCGCACATTAAGCTGACCGCTTATAATTAGTTATGCTTGTTTTATTGGTTATTACCGTAAGACTAATATTTGTTTGGTAAACGTAATACGTATAACATGCTTGGACGTGGTTTTATGAGCATCAGTTTGATTTCACAGTCAATGTTCGATGGATTATATAAATACTAGCGACCCGCCCTCGCTTCGCTTCGGGTATATCTCTATCTCTATATAATATATTTCAACCCCGTAAGGGATTTTACATACAGAAGTTATTTCCTAATAACTCCCGTTCCCATGGGAATTTTGTAATATCGCGTTGGAAGTAAGCTTAACGTTCATTAGGGTACCTGCATGCCAAATCTCAATCGTCTATCTATATCGTGGTTTAGATTTTTTCATACAAAAGTTTTTTTCCTATTACTCCCGTTCCCCTGGGAATTTTACAATATCCTGTTGCAACTAAGCTTTTAATTTATTAAGGTGCCTGCATGTCAAATTTCAAGCGTCTAACTTATGCGGTTAGTATTTTTCATACAAAAGGATTTTCCCGTTATTTCCCGTTCCCGTGGGAATTTCGGGAAATCCTGTCCTAACGGATGCCTACGTCATAACATCTACCTGCATGCTAAATTTCATCTCGATCCGTCCAGTGGCTGTGACGACTTCGTCCGCGTAGAGATGTTTAACGGCTAAAACATTACTTCTTTATAGCGCAGTCGGTTAAAAAGTAGCCTATAACCGTTTCTAGGCTCTGGACTATGTCTGTACCAAATTTCGTTTAAATCGGTTCAGTACTTTATGCGTGAAAGCGTAACAGACAGACAGACAGACAGACAGACAGACAGAGTTACTTTCGCATTTATAATATTAGTAAGGATATTAGTAAGGATTTGTTGTTATCTCGCATAACTTAACGAGACTAAATTGAACGGTTACTGATAGTTGTTGACGTAGGATATAACTGACGAATTGGTGTTGTTTTAGACATTTTAAATAAATGTTTAATTATACATTTATCATAATAATAATACATTTATAGTAATACATTTATTTATTTTTGTAATAATATAATATCTCGGTTGGAATATCCATATCCATTCAGATTTTTCTGTCACTGCAAATCAACTAGGGGTGAGAGCCATCCGCTCCCCCGCAAGCCCGGTGATGATGACAAGGCTCCTCTAAGCCATTATCGTTAGTCATCTAGGAAAAAAAACTGCAAATCAATAATATGTATGAGTGAGTTATATTGTTTTACATGTCCCATGGAATGCTATTTTGAGCCATAAAACTGGACTAATGGTTTTATATATCCATCCATCACTAATAAAAAAACATCAAATATATTTATAGAGAAACACAAATATAGAAGTTGCAGTATCATTCTTCGTATTCAAATAAGCTTATTCGGGTTTATACAAACAAAGGCTTTATGACAATAGGGCCTCCCTTCGCCCTACATTAGCGAGTGACCTCCACTCATACTTTGTTGTATGCTAATACTTGAGCGTCGAGTTCGCGGGACATATCAATCTTGGCGATAGGCGGTCCATGTTTTCGCTTATTGATCTCCGCCTTTATTATGCTTTCTAAATACTTTTAAATTGTATAGGTGTAGGTGTAATTGTAAAAAGCGTCGATGGCCGAGTGGTTTAGGTCCTTGCTTGCCATGCGAGAGGTCGCTAGTTCAAACCCCGCTACGTACCACAGTGTTTTCAGATTTGAAATTCATATGTACGATTATTATGCTCTTGGGCAGTGTGGTTGACTAAAGCCTTATCCTAGTTTAGGGTAGTCCTCTCGCATGGCAAACAACGACTTGCCACTCGGCCATCAACGTTTTTTATAAAGGTTCATTAAGTTTCATTAAATAACAATAATTATTCTTCCTATGATAAATTTAAGTTAAGGCGTACAGTGAATAAATAATTTATGTACTTCAAAACGCTGGGATTCTATGATAAATATCGTAATACATGCCTTCTAAAACTACTGAGAGACGAATTCTCGGTATAATCGGCTTTAGGCGACTGAGCTTCTTGGGAAGAGGTTTTTCTTAATCACACTAATTAACACATACTTGATCCAAATAAAGCCATTGTTCCAACTCGAAGAATAAATGTTATCTCATTTTCTTCCACGATTTAATTCATTCTTTCGTAAGTTAAATCTTCTAGTACGAAAATATTTTCTTACAGTGCAAGAAGGGATTATACCTTTATTTGTAGGTAAGTAAAATTAATTATTTTTATCCTATTTATAAATTTTGTATTTATTTTTAAAATCTTAATTATAAAAAAAAAAATATTTGTATGCCAAGATTCCTTGCTACACCCATAAATACTTTTTTTGAACCCATGATAGTGGTGGTATATGATTCCACGTACCGTTTATTTTCCTAACTGACATACGATGATGGCTTGAAATAGCCTCGTCATCATCATCGAACTTGCGGGGGAGCGGATGGCTCTCACCCCCATCTCCACATACAGTATTCCACAACTAACAATCTTTCGCCAAAGTGGTATAGGCGCAGATACCATGTACTTACTTGTTTTGGATCTAAGCTATGATTATACGAACGTTAATTTGTAATCAGCAGTTATCATGAATGATTCTGAACCGACATTAGATGGGTATGATCGAGATGTAAGTAGCAAATAGAAGGCTGCCCGCTCACATTAAATAAACGGCGTCTGTTCTATGTATATCATACAAATTCATCGGAAAAAAAATCGGCCCCACTATCGGTCCTACAAAAAGTCGGATGTGGGCAGGCAGCCTAAGTCACCAAAGAAATAAATAAATAATAAATTAATATTTCACAACATCACATACATTGATCTGATCCCGTGGTAAGTAGCTTAAGCACTTGTGTTACGGGTATCAGAATCAACAGTGGATATACAAATATACTTAAATATATTTAATAATACACCCAGACACGGAACAAACACCGATGTTCGTCACACAAATATTTGTCCCGAGTGGGAATCGAACCCACGACTCTTGGAAATGTAGGTAGGTGCCCGTGCGTGCGTTTGGTGTAGGCTAACAGACATTGTGTGTTCCCTTGTTTTACTGTTAGCTAAATTGTAGCTGGTTTACAAACGTTACGAGTGTTACCATCGGCATTAACCGAGGAGCAGTCAGCATCAGCAATTGACAATGAATCATATTCCTTGAGACGTAAGGCCGAATTTTTGTTTTGTTGTCGGTTTCAGAATTTGCGTATATGTATATTCCGTATTCCCGTACAGATCATAAAGCATTTTGGTACATCATATATCATTGTTCTGGGTACGGTATCCTTGACGACCTCAATAGGTATATTGGTTGATGTTTAAAGTAAGTAAGTAAGAGTATACCTTCTCTTAGTATAATGTTATATGTGCAGGAAGTACAAAACAGACGGCTATTATTGCTTTATGTTTAAAATATTAATCTGAAACCTTTTTGATTGATACGGAAACCAAACCAGATTGGATTTTTAGTGAATAATTTGTAATGACTGGCTCGGTGGAACAGTGGCTAGTGACCTAGGTTCACTCCCTACGGTTCCAAGAGTGGTGGGTTCGATTCCCACTCGGGACAAATATTTGTGTGACGAACATCGGTGTTTGTTGCGTTTCTGGGTGAGTATTAAGTATATTTGTGTATCAATTGTTGATTCTGATATCTGTAACACAAGTGCTTAAAGCTACTTACCACTGTATCAGATTAATGTATGGGATGTTGTGTTGTGTAATATTTATTTATACGCGATTTGCTTATGATGGTGTTGATATTTCACGATTAATTCAACTTTAGTCCTATTAATTTCAGCTCTTGGCTAAGAACGTCAAGAATTTAATCACAAAGCAGTTTACGTTAACTTTAAAAGCTTACCTCGCCCTCAGGCTGCGGCTAGCATTAAAAATTGGACGGACAGACACATGTTAAATTTTCTAAGTTTTTTTTTATTAGCAAACCGGGTTCAACGTACACTTTCTTTTCACTAACGATCTGTACTATTACAACTAATTTCCTGCTAATTATTCGTATATAGAGTGATTTATTACTCATTGCTCATGTTTAGTGCTAACTTACAAGACGTTTCCGCTACGGTTACTATCGATCATAGGTACCAATAAGTAGGTATTACAATTAAGCATACAGTTATTTGCATTGCCTAGCCTACTCCTGATTTAGGAAGCTATAACTAGCTAATTGGTTACCAATAGCTTATTAATCAATATTTTTTTATTGACAATCCCTTACACTAATTGAAGTAATTATAATTGAAGTAATTATAATTGAAGTAATTATAATTGATAACTAGACATTTGTATATCAGTATTTTTTTTATGATTCACGAGCACTTCATACGATCAATGCAGTACTATGAATATTACTTTGCTTTTCATGCGAATTGCACTATATTTAACAAGCAGTCTGGGTATACCCCCACTTGCCATAATTTCAGTTGCCCGAATTTCATTTGCCATAATATTCAAATGCCCGAATTTCATTTGCCATAATTTCATTTGCCCGAATGTTATGTTTGCCATAAAATACAAATGACATAATTTTAATTGCCCGAAAATCAGATTCCATAATGATTCGAATGCCATACGTATTGTTATCCATATTTTAATTGCAATAATTTATGCAACAGAATTTTCAAACGCCATATATGTCATACTCATTGTTTACTTTATTAGTTACGTGTTAGAAACGTTGTTTCCGTGCCATTACATCATTTCCCACCGAAAAAGCTTGTAAAATAGGTTAAAAGAATGATAAAAAAAATAGGTTAGGTTAGGTTAGAAACATGAAAGACCACGCACGAGCCGAGCGAGCGAAGCGAGCGTTATGCCGCGGCAGCGGCCGGCGAAGTGCCAGAAAGCCAATCGCTTTTTAGGACAAATATTTGGCGTTAGGAGTATGGCGCTTAAAAATTCTGTTGCATAATATTATTGCAATTAAAAATATGGATAACAATACGTATGGCATTCGAATCATTATGGAATCTGATTTTCGGGCAATTAAAATTATGTCATTTGTATTTTATGGCAAACATAACATTCGGGCAAATGAAATTATGGCAAATGAAATTCGGGCATATGAATATTATGGCATATATCTTTCGGGCAAACAATAGATAACCAGCAGTCTGATGTACATGATAATAAAGGTTCTGCTAGAATATCGGCGCTGTCGGTACCTAGCGGCCGTTGCAGCACATGCTGAGGCAGAACCTGTTGATCACTTCAATTGTTTGTGTGTTTCTTATTTGTATTATACGTGACCAATAAATGTCTTTCTTTCTGCTCTTTCTATAATTTAGAAGAGTTTGTTCAAACGCGCTTATTTCACGAACTCAGTAGTTAGTCCGAATAAAAAAAAATTGTGTTGGAGGAATCCATTTATCGAGGAAGGCTAAAGGCTATTAATATCACATTGAAACCAATAGGATCAAAGAAACAATAGAAAAATAAAAAAACGGGGGAAAACGCGGCCGAAGTCGCAGGCACGGCTAGTGATAGATAAATGTTAGGTACACTCGTAGTCACGTTGAAAAGACCTATTCAAATGAAAAGTCTTCCCAGAATCCCTTCCTAATAGTACCTACAGAATGGTAAAAGAAAAGCCGAGTTAGAAATCCAGTCACAAATTAGCCCCCGAACACATCTCCGCTCGCCGCGTCTCCAATGTACACACGCGCGTTGTTAATGAACCGGTAGTTCTAACGCAGCCTCCATGGGAAGCCAGGCTTATCTCAGACAACAGCCAACGGTTAACAGTTATTTATTGTATCCCACGAGTAACGTGTAGACGACTGTTACATGGGACCTGTTAAATGTGCTATTACTAACAGTTTCCGAGTGTGATGAGCTTCTTCGAATTGCGTACTGTCGGCTAGGCGCGAGATGGACGGGCATACAGAAGTCCATCACTTGTGTTTCTACCGTCCAGTCTTGTTTGCTGCTTAAGTAAACGGGCCAGCTTAAGTACGTAGATGATAGGTACAGCCGAGTAAATAAATCTAATGTGGGTAAAAAAAATATTATTTTATTCTCGTATATAACCATTGAGGAGCTCGAGCCTAACTTAAACTAAGACCGAGTAGTCAATAAAAGGAATTAATATAAATAAAAATACCGGTCTTCGCGTTATCAAAAGACTAAGACCAGCCATTCAATCCTCCAGGAATTTGGGCTTTGCCCATTATTGGAATTCCCATGGAATTCAAACGATGCATATTGCAAATACGATTAGTATTCCGATCCTATCCTGCAAACGTGATGAATTTAATAAGAGATTTAATTTAAATATTACATTTAAATTATGTTTATTATACTACACACCTAGTAGGCAGTTTTATACGTAATAACTTTAATTTCTCCGACAAATAAAAAAAATTGATTATGTGCACACATCTAACATACTTCAGTAACTTCTAGGATGGGGACTAAATCATTAGATTCTAACGGCTGAATAAGTAGAAATTTAACGATATTGGATATTTGAGCGCTGATTACAGAAAGTATCAAATACAAAACACTTTTTTTTGAATTAAGCGTCGCTTAAACTAACAATTATTTCATTGTCTGTCGGTCGTTAGCAGATTAAAAATAATAAATGGCTCGTATTGGCACAGCAGCCACAACACTGTAATTGGTATGAATCGCCTCAGCCAATATCGTAGAGCTATCGTTACTCACAACGTCATCACCGGCGCCAGTCCTCCGCTTATTGAATAATGTCCGCGTTTGGCTCGAAATATGTTCGCACCAACAAATTGGCTGGGAGCCTGTTAAATATCACTGCGACGCTGCAGATACGGGTCACTTCGACACACTGAGGCCTGTTTGGGTTGGATTTAGGCTTACAACAATCCTCTTGGCGAATTGGATTGTAATACACGGCATCTCTACAGAGTATAAAGCAAAGTCGTTTCCCGCGTCTGTCTGTCCCTATGTATGCTTAAATATTTAAAACTACACAACGGATTTTGATGCGTTTTTTTAATAGATGGAAGGTTTTTTTATGTATAATATTATACCTGAAGCGAAGCGAGGCGGGCGGGTCATACATACATACATACATAAAATCACGCCTTTTTCCCTGAGGGGTAGGCAGTGATCACTTCCAGCGATCCACTTTTCACCTCTGTGGGAAACGTGACGTGACGGGTTGTGGACCACGTCGCCGCCATTCTGCCTTGTGCATTGTTTTAACAAGGTTATTGCGTTCCCACAAGTAGCAAGGTTATATATGACGGGGGAAGGAAAAGGGGAGGAAGGATACTTTCGCCTCGGATGATTTGGACTGACTCGATAGCAGCTCGAGGAGCCGGGGTCGCTTACCCGTATACCGTTCACCAACCACCGGACAGAAAGTTGTGTCTGGTATCCCCTGACTACTGCGGGCGGGTCACTAGTAGAAATATGAAATTAAATTCACGCATGGTATAACCATAACTTTTGGTAATCATACTTCACAAAAGTTTACGATACTTGCGATAATAGTATTACTATTAGTACTATTTGGTTATATTTCTTAAGCAGCAAGTACAGTATGTTTTTTAAACCACTATAAACGGAAAGTAAGTTAGGTTAAATCTTCACACCGATTACTTGCCTACTTCATTCTATTGCTAAAATGGAAATGGCCCGGCTACAGTTCGTATGCACCCAACCTTCTAAGCTCGGTTGATAAGCAAATGATCTTTGTGTTTATTCCCAGCGTCTTGTCCCCGGGGAAAGGCTGTGTCGGAGCTATTAGGTATTTTGTTACGCAACAGATTTATGGCGACCGCATTTACATAGTGACTCAGCTCTGGACATGCGCCCGATGCAGTGAACTTTGACCCGAACGAAACAGATAAGTTTGTGAATATAAATCCTGTCATCTTAGGTGTGTAAGCGAAATACTCGTCCGAAAGCTTTATGCGTCATAGCTAGTTATTTCACACTTGATATAATCATGTGTAATACCGCGAATATGGAATGTGAATTTCACAAAACATCAACGATGGCCATTATTAAGATTTTTGAAAACATTCAAAAAGATCGCACTAGTCACCATTTCAATACACAAATTAGAAAAGCTACATTTGGTAGGTATGTTCAACCTAATATCTTTATGAATTGCGGTCAATTGATTTATTGATTGCAGGAAATTCGAAAAAGCGCATCACAAAAAGAACATGCTGTTTTTTAATGAAAAATTTTACTCCATACCTTTTCATGCAAGACCTGCAGTCTCAATTAATTGCTTTTGATCAATTAGAACACTGATTGATATCAAGTAAAAGAGTAACCTATACAAAGACAGGTATTTCTTTAGGTCAGTCAACCAGAATCAATCAATTAAAAGTGGGTGAGTAATGAACAATGGCCGGTCCCCGCGATCAATGTCAAGAATGAAGTTCGCAGCGAGCGCGCAACACGCGAATGTATGCGCAACCTATGTACAATGTACATAGTATGTCAATGAACAGTATGGCGTACCAAATATTTTAATACGATATGCCAATTCGACATGCAAAGCAAGAAAATAAAAGTAGGTATAGTTACAATGTACCTTTGAAAAGCTTGTCATGTTTTATGGCAACTGGTTTTGGTCTATCAATCCTAGAAAGGATTGCAAAACAGTACACTTCAGTCAGCTGTATTTAGTAACAGTAGAATTAGAAGTAGTAGTAGCAATGGAAAAATATCGAAGCAAATTTGTAGCATATTATGGACTTTATGGTAAAGTAACAAAGCCTAACAACTGCCGTGACTGTGTCAGTGTCAGTCCTACGGCGAATACCACTTGAAGTACTATATAAAAATCAATTACTTTTCACTCTGTACTATGTCCGTTCTACTGTTGCGCAAGCGGCGCTGTCAACAACTGTGGCGGATCGTGAGCGACCACACGTGCTGAATGAAGACTAAGGCCTTCGTTGAGGCAAAGATCGCAAGCTTTAAGAGCTTTCTCGTATTCGAAGTACTTCGGTTGAACTTGAACTGTCAGGTCATCAGATTTATGGGTTATTGACGACCCTTTCCCTCTATAATATCATTTTAACGATTAAAAATTTTAAAACCGTTTTAATAGTGATTCCTGATCAATCAATATGTACTTAATGAGTGAAGAACTATTCAAAGATCATCTTATACTTTTCACCCCTGTACTATGTCCGCTGCATTGTTGCGCAAGCTTTAGGGGTGGAAGCCATCCGTTACCCCGGTGATGAAGACGAGGCTACTCCAAGCCATCATCGTATGTCAGTTAGGAAAAAAAACTTGCGCAAGCGGGGCTGCGCGGGAGTCGCCGCTGTTAACAACTGTGGCGGATCGTGAGCGACGCGACGCCCCGCGGACCACACGTGCCGAATGAAGACAAGGCCTTCGCTGGAGCAACGATTGCAATCGATCAATAGCTATCGGATCAATCGAATGAGCTAGGCTTCAAACTTTCTCGTATTCGGAACGCGTCGGTCGAACTTGAACTGTCAGGTCATCTGTTGATTTATGACGACCCTTTACCTTTAACAGTCTCGGGAAAATGTGACTTATAAAGAAAAGATAAGTATTTATTTTATTTCATATTATACAGGGTGTCTCACGGAAAATTTCGAATTTAAAAAGGCTATAAAAAAAGAACGACTCGATAGATTTCAATGATCAAACATTTATTTGAAAGCATAATTCATGACATTATTTGTGAAAAATTATCTCGGTCAAATGTCCACCACAGCTTACTTGGCAGTACCCTATTCGATCAGTCCAATTTTTCAGTACATTTTCAATTGTTTCCGGCCTTATGGCAGCAATGGCAACTTCAATTTCATGTTTCAAGTCATCAATCGTGCTTGGCTTGTTGGCGTAACAAACGTCTTTGACCGCTCCCCAAAGGTAATAATCCAATGGTGTTAAATCGCAGCTTCTTGGAGGCCAATTCACATCACCATTTTTGCTGATTATGCGATTTTCGAAGATTGGGCGCAAAACATCGACCGTAGCATGGGCTGTATGGCACGTAGCCCCGTCCTGTTGAAACCAAATATCGTCCAAATCATACTCTTCCATTTGACCGAAAAACCAATCAGTTAACATAGCGCGGTAGCGCTCGCCGTTGACGGTTACGGCGGCTCCTTCATCATTTTCAAAAAAATGGGCCGATGATGCCGCCGGACCAAAATCCGCACCAAACAGTCACTCGTTGTGGATGTATCGGTTTCTCCTCAACGACGTGCGGGTTTTCTGTGCCCCATATACGGCAGTTTTGTTTATTTACATAACCGCCGAGGTGAAAATGAGCCTCGTCGGAAAAGATGATTTTTCGATAAAACTCACCATCTTCGGCCAAACGATCTTCCGCCCAATTTGCGAACCGTAGACGTTTCGGATGATCAATTGGCTTCAGCTGTTGGGCCAACTGAACTTTATATGGCTTCAGGGCAAGATCTTTGCGCAAAATTCGGTGCGTAGTTGACCGAGAAAGGTGCAACTCTTGCGCTCGATGACGAATCGATGTGGATGGCCGTTCACGAACACTTTGTTCCACCGCAGCGATGTTTTCGGTTGACCTTGCTGGAAATGGACGTTTACGTGTTGTTTTATCCAACAGTGATCCAGTTTCGCGCACACGATTCACAAATTGCCGCACATATGCCTCCGATGGCAAATCTTTTTTGGCAAATATTTTTTTCAAATTTCGCACAGTTTGCGTTGGCGATTCACCACTTTGGAAATAATTTTTTAATATTTCCCAGCTTTCCTCAAGCGAATAGCGACCCATTTCGTAAATGTCAGACTTATTACTAAATATGTGACACTTCTCCGATGACAGTTGACGTCTCCAATGTCAAATTATCGTTAGTTCAAATTCGAAACGCTAGATGGGACACCCGTTAGTAGTTTATCTACTCAACATATTATACCTCTTGTAAATATCTTAAACTATGGTCATTAGAAGAACGCTTCCTAAAAACTATATTTGAAAATGAAATTTGGGGATCTATCGCTTTTTTCTATACAAGTGATCATAAATAAACCAAAAAAAAAGAACAAAAAGATATGACAAAAAGAAGAGATATTATTTTCATACTACAGATCAACATTAATTTGACTAACATTACAGTGTCGGTTTAATATCAGTTAAAAATTACATCCTGACACTCCTATATGACTATGAAAGTTTTGTTCACGTAATCGAAGTTACCCAAAGTGCCATTTCGCACCCGAGTTTACCACCGTATTACAGGTGTTTATTCGTTATGAATATAAATAAGGCACCTTTGACCCCAAATCGACACACCAGTTGGGTAACTGCTTGAATTTGCGATCAATCCGCTGGAATGTCCGTGAAACTGTCCGTTTGCGAACTGTAAAATTGAGTCGTGAATAGGTTATGAAAACTACGTGTATTGCTAGGTCTTTTTACTTATAGAACTAAGTATACGTCTATATATTTATTTATTTATTATTAAAACAGAATGAGTTAGACAACTATTTTTACATTCTGACCCACAAGACAATTTACACTGTCTGACTGCGGGACTGATCGAAGTGATTCTTTATAATATAAAAATAAATATGAAGCGCTAGAAGTTGGGTTAAATACCGTAAGATTCAATGAGGTTTGCTGATTTTTTTTAAATGCTTTTAAACGCAGGATATAGTTCTTATGCATTTCAACATCTGAATCTATTTCTGTTATAACATCTAATCGGAATAAGTAATTATATAAAATTATTAATCAAGTTGATATCGGATACTGCTTTATGATATAGCTATTAGTAAAATGGTTAGGTATCGTAATATTTAAGCATTAAAGCATTAAATCGAAATGTGCAAGGCTCTAACATTAACTTTAAGCCGTCACATCCCTTCTTTCGTAAGTATCTGTGAGATAAGTGTAGTCCTATTTCCCTGGCAGCTTCTTGCTTGCTGCACTGAATCAATAATATCTTGCTATTGCACACTCATATTGCACGTCTGGGTGCAAAAGGGATGCACGCGTTGTAAAAACGCAAACGGAGGAATAAACGGCTAGAAATGCTTATGTTTGCATGAGCTCCCGTACCGCGCGAGCCACCGCCACCGCGGGCGTCCAGTTTTAAGCCTTAGGCATAGACCACATATAGATAGAGTATCCATAGACTATTTTTATTAAAATAATAATAATAAATAGGGATATTTCCAAATAAGCTGAGCTTCAGAGCTTCTTGGGCGTCAGAGACTGATAAAAATAGAAATTATAAATACATACTTAAGTACATAATCACCTAGACACAGAAAAAACACCGATGTTCATCACACAAATATTTGTCCCGAGTGGGAATCGAACCCACGACTCTTGGAACCACCAGCCAGGGTGACTAACGACTGTTCCACCGAGCCGGTCATTTTATTTACTACTTTATCTTGTTACAGACGACGATGAGGAGTGCGGCATCCTCTCGGAGGAGTCCGAGACGTCGGAGGGCGGCCGCGCCGATACCGACGACGAGGGCATCGAGCGCGACGCAGAGCCCGCGCCGCGGCGCCGGCGCAGGCGGCGGCGGTTCATGCTTAGGGACGTCATTGAGGTATGTTGGGGGAGGGGGGGGGGGGAGCTAGTATAAGTACGACTTTACCTGAGTACCATGACGGCGCCAAGGCGATGAGGTCAGCCAAAAGTGTGGTCTAAATTTCCGGATCATTGAACAATTATGATTCTGTAGACAGGTCAATCAAAACTCCCCATAAGAACTTACTAAAATGTTGGTAAACTGACAGATTGGTTTGTAAACATTCCATCTATAAAGCAGTAAGATCTTAAAACTAATATTCGACGAAATTTAAGTTTAATTTGCGACATAAAACAGCGATGATCACCAAAATAACTCGCACAATTTTAGTTGCACTATATTCTATGTATGGCACAAATCTCATAGTAGAGTGCTCAGAACGTCACTTTTACCGCTAGGTTATTGAATAAAATATATTGGCAAGGTTTAATTTGCACGCACTGCAGTTGTATTAGTGCCGTTAATACTAGTCATTAATTTTATAGCGGCCAGTCAGTAGCACTTGCATTACCCAACATTCAATGAACTGTTAGAGTGTAGACGTTTAGTAGGTTTGCACAGAATGTGTAGGAATTCCTAGCTAAAGTAATAGGAAAGTGCGTGAAACTATTTCAATATAATAATGACCATTTGTTACGGATATTGTGCGTATTATAATGTGCGATTAGATTCATCTTCATGATTTGGGTGGCAAGAGAAAACAATCAGAACTCTTACTAATAATGACAACTTTTAGACACTTCCGTGTATAAAAAGCTATTTAACATTTCATCTACATCATAACATCGAAGTTTTGTTTTTGGTGCATAGATCCGTTTTTGATCTGATTGTTAAATTTGTAGAAGTATTATGTGCTATTACTACAGCTCACAACTACAAAATCGCTGTTGTACACGTTTTGTAGCCTATTTTATTGCTGGCCTTTACTAAATACATCGAGTAATAGAATTACATAATAAATGAAATAGATAAAAACAATGCGAACAGGAAACAGTCGACACAAAAGAGTATTTTTTGGGGGAAATGTATTCTATTTTATTAGAGCACGATAGTGTCCTTGAGTGTAATAAATTGTGGAATTTATCGATATAGCTGCGGGTGGCGCCACGATACTTGATACAGTTTTATTGAGCCATGTCTTGCTTTCTCCCGAGATTCTTGTTATCCGTTCCTGTTGATTAGGATGCTTCACCTACTTAGTTAAGTTCTTAAACTTTTAGAGAAACTTTCGAAAAGTTTCTAAGTTGTTAATGTTTAAGTTGCCGGTTCACAACGTGCATAGATGCTGTTGAAATGTATGGTTTTGGTTGAAAGTTGTGAAGTTCGTCATTAGCTTACAGAAACTATGAATTTGTACCCCGATTACAATATCTTCTTTTGACATATGACTATAATACAAATTTGGGTCCTATATGTCAGAAACTGAAATTCAAAACAACCTCATTAATCTAACTAAGCTCTCAGAATAATGGGACATGTGTAACCAGTCCACGCACATTGTCTCTGTCTTTTGTAATGCGGATAACTGACCCTGACCATATACGTTTCATATCTCACCATTTAGCATTTAAGATATTGTCACGCGCGTCACTTATGATTGCACCATTGAGCTATTTTGCAATTTCATCTTATTTCTGACCTCATTCGTTTACAATGACTCGTTCGATATGCCTACAACGTCGGGCGGTGCTTTTTCACCCTTTGTACGACTACCCACATGTTGTGCAACGCGGAAGTGTATTGTTGTACAGTGATTTGGTACTGGTTCATCTGTCACGTGCCTAGATGGAGCAGCCCTTATGTGGTGACATTGTCATGGGTGTTGCGTCATGGACGCGTTGTGGGCGTCTATTATTATGACATCTGCTTTCGCTGGTGCAGGGGAGAGAACCTTTTTGGTCTACTAGATAGTAATAATTTATCTATAATATAATAGAAGATAAGATGGACACATAAATTGCTGGAAATTCGAAAACGCAATGCGTAGCAATTTAGTAGTCCAGGAAGTTGAACTTACGTTAAACATATTCGGATACGGGAAATATTGAATTAAACTGAGTAGGATTATATAATAACTTCTGTTTTATTTTATTTTGTACGTCAGATACCAAATACAAAATATATTTCCACTGTCAGAGCGAACACAGCACAGCGAACTCAATATGGACACCTATAAAACCAATAAAATTATTATTTCCAACAAAAGAGCAATATTCATTATGATGAGTCAACAATGTGGTATTTTGTTAAATTGTATTGTTTATATCGAGCACCAATCAATAACAGTAACTGAGATATGGATGTGCCTGGCTAGAATAAACGTTCGATTACAATTCTTATTGTAAACTTAAAATTTAAGATACAAAAGTGATATTGTCGTACCTTTAAATATTGGAAGCTGGCACCGAAGGTTCTCTGCCCCTGCCGCATGGTCTAAACACGGGATGATCCGTCCGGTCCAGGGATTCTGACAGCTTCGTCAAGTGAATCGGGCGGGATTATGGGCTTCTCACTAGAGGTGACGAGATACACTTTCTATTTTATGATTTGATGATAGATTATCGCCTCGGGCACTTTCGGTTAGGGCGTTATTTTTTTTTGTTGCCACTTGCTTGTGTACAAACTATAGGGACTAGTTTGATACAAATAATACAACGAGCAGTAAGTAATCTATTTCTCAGTGTCCCTTGTAATTAATTAATTTAGTTTTAATTTTAATTAATCAGATTTGAATTTCTTGGTGCTGTGACACGACAGTACAAGTTTCATTCCAAGTTTGTAGGAGTGTCTAAATAAACAAACTAGCTATATTATTTGATGTCATCACATAACACAGTAGATCAAAATATACTGCCTCATCAGGTGAAAAATTATATGTCGCGTACAAGTATTTGTAGGTTAGGATTGTAACATAATGAAGGTCTCACGTTATTCCGCCAAGGAAAAGGAGCTTAAAAAATATCTCAGCGTAATTTCCTCGGAAGGAGGTCAGCGGGGCGGCATTAATAATAAATGGCGGGAGCTTCGGCACTAGGAGCGTGTTTAGGAGCACTAGCGATGCTGAGGTAGTATTTTTAAAGCTTGCTGAGAAAGCTCTGATTTTACGTATAGTGCTTCTTGCTAATACGGTTCGATGAGTACTATATAAATCTATAGGTAGATATTACGTAACAGTGATAGGTATACACAAATGCACTTGAATATTTATGTTAATTATAAGTTTATGTATTCACCCCCAGACACGGAACAAACACCGATGTCCAACTCACAAATATTTGACAACAGACGACTCTTGGCGAATGAGAAGGGGAACTATTTATGTCATCAAGCCATTCAAGTACTAATTACCTAGGTTCGGAAGCACACATCTCATATTTTACCTTTACATCACAAAGAGGCCTATGTCACGTATCCTCTTTCCCTTATAATGTCAATCTACCAGCCTCGTGCTTTCAAAATGGTGACCCAAGTAGTTTACCCACCCACTCCATAGGTCGCCCGTAAAAGGATTCCACCAGCCCTTTTGACTATGGAACTATTTTGATCGAATGTCTATTTACTTTCCCCGCCGTACAAAAATAGCTAGGCGATGCCATTTCACTCTGTCAATATCTGATCTCAAAGATAGACGGATAAATCTTACAATCGAATTTAGTCGGCCATTGTTTACTTTCTTTTCGTAAAAGATAGCAAAGGTTTTCTCAAAGGATTGTTTGTTCTCGTATGTTGAATGAAAACGAATATATATTGAGAATTATTTGCATATTTGCAGATGTATCTATTTCCATTGCGGATTCCTATCGCATATAGCTTGTTGAACTGTACGATCATATTTCTTTACAGATATTATTCTTTACTAGCTGTGCCAGCGACTTCGTTCGCGTTTCCCCCGTTTTTTACACATTTTCCATTGTATCTTTGCTCCTATTGGTCGCAGCGTGATGTTATATAGCCTAAAGCCTTCCTCGATAAATGCTCTATACAACGCAAAAAGATTTTTTCAAATCGAACCAGTAGTTCCTGAGATTAGCGCGTTCAAACAAACAAACAAACAAACAAACAATCAAACAAACAAACAAACTCTTCAGCTTTATAATATTAGTATAGATTGATGCACTTCATACTGATATATAGGATATAATGGATAGAGAGAGACTAAATGTATTTTCCATCAACTTTTGTTTTTCTATACCTCATGTAATATTTGTGTGTGACCAATTGATGATTACTTAATCCAGTAGAATTTTAATTTATTTATTTTTTTTAGTAAGGTGGACTTTTTATGAAACAAAGTTTTATTGTTAAGTATTGAGCAACATTCTTTTGATTGAAGTTTGAAGGAAGTTAATGCCAATGAAGGAAGTTATCGTTTAATGTCAGTAAAGATAATAATTTTTAAAAAATCCCGTTTTATAGTTGTTATTATTTATTAAGTGCGATTCCTCGATAATCAACTGCAAGTATGAATACACCATAAGTAAACTATTTTGTTGCAATCATACCCCACATTATTACCGTGGCCGACCCACTTAAAGACATCGCGAGAGGCGTACGAAAGGAAATTATGTCGTCGTGTTTTCCTTTGTAATTGATGCACGTTACCTCTGAGAGAGCTTTAATGCAGCTCAGTGCAGGAAGTAGCGAAAACTTTTACGAGTCTCATCGCGTTAAAGCTCGCTCTTAATTTTTAGGTCAATGCCTAGTGCTTGTTTATTAGAATCTTTTTATTTAATTAGCGGCTTGGACGGGACCAATACTAATTTAATGCCATGTTACTGTGATATTGGTTTTAAGAGTTCCGAATTTTAAATGAAAAAATGTTACTGTTATAGGATCACTTTGTAAAATGATTAATATACTTTCTTTTGTCTACTTCACGACCATGATTTGGTTTCATTTACATCATAGTTTTTATTTTACTGATGAAAATCTCGTATAATAAGGTGCTACACTTAATAACACACACGTCTATGTAATTGCCATGTCTATTTTCGCATAGTTGATGGTGCATTTAATGCCGACACCATTCGTGATACCATTTAGATCGCAGCTACTCCTTAGATACCGTACTGAGCGCGGCCACAATGAATAATACCCGAGTTCCATTCAAAACGCTCGACAAAGCCACATTAAGGCGAGTGAACGTCTCGTTGCGCCGAACCGGTGGTTTCACGCACAAAATGGACTACAATTAAGAGTTGTCAAATTGTCGGATACCAACGCGCCGTAAATCGTCATTGATTTGCGATAACGGCCGTGCGCTAGCGCCGATCGGCCGACAAACGCGAGACTTAGGGCTGGCGAACAAGAATGCAGATTAGGTAAATAAAAACAAAACAGGCGATACTATTTGAGATTAAAGATTGCTGGGCGGTTAGATATGAACAAATACAACCAAAGGCTCATCCGTGAACGCTATGCACTTCAGCCCTGCGCTAGTCCCATTCAAAGACTTTCCGTGGCATTCTTAATGCCGCCTGCCCGTCTGGCCTGGTCTGCCAAACACTTTAGCGTTAACCGAATGGGACGGAATCTTCCAAAAAAAAATATTATTAATTTGAGAACAAACTCTAAATTAACTAGCACGGCTGCATTAACATAACCATACTTCACCCTTTACAATAAAAGTGCTTGCACTGTAAAGGATTTTACTAAATTATTTGGTTAAGCATATGTGTTTCTATCACAGATGTGTGAGGTGACTAGCAGAAATCTAAAGCAAATCTTTGAAACTATGTGACCGACCATTTCCTCCAGTGCTAAGTGTACAACATTTTTTTCATGGTAGCCCTAACCGCCGTCGCGACGATCGGACGACGAACGTGCAAACGTACCCCAGCAGCCACTGAGGTATCTAACCTTGCTGCCGTAACTCATATTTGTCGAGGCATAACTCACTCTGCGCTGGGCGGGGTAATGATAGCTCACTGCGCCAAGTATCGGTCGCGCGCCGATTTTGTTTTGAAACTATAAATCTATACTAATATTATAAAGCTGAAGAGTTTGTTTGTTTGTTTGTTTGTTTGTTTGAACGCACTAATCTCAGGAACAACTGGCTCGATTTGAAAAAATCTTTTTGCGTTGTATAGACCATTTATCGAGAAAGGCTTTAGGCTATATAACATCACGCTGCGACCAATAGGAGCAAAGATACAATGGAAAATGTGTAAAAAACGAGGGAAACGCGAACGAAGTCGCTGGCACAGCTAGTTGTATATACGAGTACCTAGGTCAATGCAGCGTTAGTGAAGAGCAAGAAAACGATTTGACGTCATCCTGAATAACGAGGTGACAGGAATCCATTCGAATTTTATGTGCGTCAGGAATATTTAACTTGATCCCACTTTTAGCTGTATAACTAAGCACAAACACTACAAAAAAAATTAAGAAAATAAACGTTATTCAGAGCATTAAGGGTTTTATTTATTTAAAAAAAACGAAATGGACGCCACTCAGCTAATGCCACGACATCGAATGCCACTATCATATATTTTTTTTAGGGATTCCAAATATTATTTGCTCTACATTTGTCGTAAGTAAGTAAGTCAACGGATTCGATCGTAATCCATGGATGTTGTGACAACAAAATTGAATAAAGTGAAATAAACAGTTAAGTTATTATGGCTAAATCCGACACCTGTTACCATAAAACTTATTACTGCATTGAGCTCACTTATAAATTCAGATAGTCATAAATCGCTTTATTGCCCTCAATTAATCACACAGATTACATTTGGACAGAATTGAAGCCGTTTTGCAATGTATATTATTCAAATTTTGACCTTCCTCTGTTTACTGTTGGATTTACGATCCAATAAAGTAATTTCGATACATCTGTTGCCGTTAATATTATTCTAATTTGAGTTGAACGCTCTATTCGACCTAAGAATAAATTATAAGCCACGCAGGCTTATAATTTATTCTTTTTTTTTCTCTTTTTTCTTTTTTTTCTCCCCAACATTTTTTTTTCGCATTTCACCCATGTGTCAACGTTAGCCAGCAAGAAAGGTACATAAAAAATTCGTATGCGAGACGATGTCTTTCGTGATAGCGTGATTCAGTTCAGTAGCGCAACCATGAGTTTAAAAGTTACGGACTCGATATCGCCTACGTAAATATGTCTATGAAAAACTTGTACAGCGCCCCTGGTGGTCACAGTAAGAACTAAAATCGGTCGTATGAAAAAAAACGACTCGATAGGTTTTTAACGTACGTAAGTTTTCGATAGCCAACTCATAGTACCGCTACAGGCGTTCTCACAATCATCGATGAAGTGCATTTCAAACGCCATTCCAAACTATCTGCTCGTAACAAAGTAACAGCTTTATTTAGGAAGCATTGCGTTGTCGGACTGTCAGAGATTGATGCATTCACGGTAGCCTTGATATACATTGTGGAGCCGTGCACGTTGCGACAGTGCAGCGGTGCAACGCGTAGGTGACTTACAGGAATTCGGCGGATGCAATCTGGGTGCGCTGAGTTAGATCACTTACTTGGTATTTGGGTGGTAGTTAGTAATGGTATCGGCGAACTGTTTCGACTGGTGGTCTTGCTAGGCTGAACTGGACTATCAATCTCTTTTGTGTTTATGGTTCGATCTACTAGTCTCTTACGCCAGGAGACTAGTATCTTTACTCCGCTATCGCAATTATACAAGTACTCAAGCGATAAACATATGTATTTTTTTCTAATTCTGGGCATGTATTTAAGCACTGTTGACCACTTCTGACACTCTTTTCCGTTACTGACCTATCTAAGAACTTGAAGCTACTTTAACATGTCTAGGAATCAGATATAAGTACGTGACGTAAGATAATGGTATGTGACCCGTCTGTTTAACGTTAGGGATAGCGTAAATTCGCGATACATACGCCAAATTATAAAATGCATTTGTACTACAGCAATTGTCAAAGTCGTTTAAATGTAAGCTACGACGAGTATATCATTACATAGTATAAAGCAAAGTTGCTTCCCGCATCTGTCCGTCCCTATGTCAGCTTATATTTTTAAAACGACACAACGAGATTAATGCGGTTTTTTTTAAAGATAAAGGGAATTAAGGGCAAGGTTTTTAAATATAATAACTATACGCGAATCCAAGCGGGGGCGGATCACTAGTTCTCTGATATGTATATTTATCCGATTTACCTTGTTACTCCCCAGCGCAGATTTTAATGTACAATATATCCCAAGCGAAGCGCTTGTCACTAGTTTTCTGTTTATTTATCTTAAGTACCTTGTTACTCCCCAGCGCTGCGTATGGCACTGCGGCGGCGGCGGGCGCAGCGTCCGAGAGGCGGCCGCGGCGCACTACCGCGCCGTGTGTCGCGCGCTGGTCGCCGAGGCTCTGGAGCTGGCGTCCTTCCTCGCCAGGGTGCGCGTCGGAGGCGCCAGAGACCTGGGCGCGGCCGAGGACTCGGTCACGCACCTGGACACGCTGCAGTTCTCCGACTGGGTGGGTAACTAGCTGCCTACTGCTGGGATGGGGGGTAGCGCCTGGTCGCCGAGGCGCTAAGCGTCGGTGGCGCCAGGGAGTTCGGTCATGCACTTGGACACGTTGCAGTTCTCCGACTGGGTGCGTAACTAGCTACTTACTGCTGGGATGGGGGGGGGGGGGGGGGGAGAGCTGGTCGCCGAGGCGCAAAGCGTCCATGGTGCCAGGGAGTTCCGTCACACACTTGGACACGCTGCAGTTCTCCGACTGGGTGGGTAACTAGCTACCTTCTGCTGGGATGGGGGGCAGCGCCTGGCGTCCTTCCTCGCTAGGCCCAGGATGCGCATCGGAGGCGCGAGATACCTTGGTCACTCCTGGACACGCTGCAGTTCTCCGACTGGGTGGGTAACTAGCTACCTTCTGCTGGGATGGGGGGCAGCGCCGGTCGTCGAGGATCTGGAGCTGGCGTCCTTCCTCGCCAGGGTGCGCGTCGGAGGCGCCCGGGAGCTGGGCGCTGCCGACTCGGTCACGCACCTGGACACGCTGCAGCTCTTCGACTGGGTGGGTAACTAGCTACCTATTACCAGGCGCTTGAGTTGTTCCTGCTAGATGTTAACTAGTGCCAGAAGGGTAGCACTGGTGATGCGACACTCTGCAGTTCTCCGACTAGATGAGGAACTAGCTACCTTTTGCTGGGGTGGGGGGCAGCGCCGGTACTGCGGCGCTAGATTTGGCGTCCTTCCTGTTGGATGGACAGTACGGATGATACAATTTTGTTAGATTAAAGCGTTATGTTCAAGCGTTACATGACGCTTGCAAACCCCTTCGCACATGACAAAACAAAATACAAATCATATACAATAATGTAATATTTGACTTTTAATTAAGTGCTTATGAATTATGTATCTCGGAAACGAATATTGAATTTGGAAAATTCTTACTTATCATTTATACATATAGTTCTTAGAAACTTTGAAGATACCCTGATATAGCATGGTGAATGTGTAGTACTCAAAAATATTGAAAGACTGCAATCTTGCGAAAGAACCAACCTTACCAACAGCCTCATGTGCCTTAGGTATTACACGTTATGACAAACTTGTAATACCTAACCTACGTGTGACCTAATTGACCACATAATAGAGCTTACATCGTTTATATGCCTGTGCACGCGCGATACAACTACGGTAACATAGCGCCTATTAATATAACTTGTTTGACTTTGGATTGGAACAAGCTATCGTTGTGTACTGTATTCAATGTGCATCAAAGTATATAAAGAGAGAAAAGACATATATTCGGTCGAATTGAGGAACCTCCTCCTTTTTTAAGTCGGTTAAAAATGATGACACAGGCTTTAACACTGTCAATAACGTTATGATATCTGCCTACCCTAAACCTAAATTCCTAAGGCCTTATCGCCCAAGTTTAGGGTAGGCCCGTGCCAACAGTGGGGACGTATATGGGCTGATGATGATGATGATGATATCTGCCTACCCCTCTGGGAAAAAGGCGTGATTTTATGTATGTATGTCATGTACTATGTATGTATAACGTTATTGCATCAATCATACACGTTAAAGTAAAATTCCGTACTACCAGGAATATCGTTAAAGCTGAGTAATTTCTGTTTAAGCTCTTTAAAGTCTGCATAAAATATGACTCACAAGCACTCGCATTGTATTTGCATAAGGATTTAGAACTTCCGGGCCGCAGCACCTCTTGTGACAAGACTCTTGTCACTTACTATCCCGACAATTGTAGCTCGAGGTTTAGGTACTCGCATTTCACACTCCATAAGTGGAAATGTTACCTGGCGCCTCTGATTATAATTCTCGCAACCGTTGATAACTAAGAGTGGCATACATAAAGCAGCATCTTCGGCTTTGGCAACGATTTTACGAGCGTAATGCACAAATATGCCGTCCTGGGCCCGCACAATTTGCAATGGTGCATTGGCTGCAAGGGACAAGTTACGCATGCAGATTGCAGGTTACCTAATGTGCGATGTATTATTAATGTAGTCCCACCGGCAAGGAATTTAGACTTGAATTAATTACATTAGGGAACTGTATGCAAATAGCAGTGCCCCCGGTTCGAGTGGAATAGAAATCTTTCATATGTCTGATAGCAAGAATGAATATTCAGATGGTTGGTTGGAAGTAAAGATGATGTAAGCACGCGGCTACTATTGCTAATTTGATTGCAAGTCGCATCTCGATCTATGTGGATCAGATCTGACCAAAATCTTGATTGGTCTATGTATAATAGAGGCACTATTATTTGGACATAATTCGGTTACTTTAATTGGTGCATTTTTCAAGATTGCAGTGTCTTCTATTCTCTAATTCTGGATGCCATGTATTCTGACGCTTTATTGAGAAACTAATTTAAGTCAAAAGAAACTAAAAATATCTTTTGCTACGTATCTTTGTGTACCTACTTAATTACTATCCTATATTTAACACCACACTGTAGTGGAGTATTATTGTAGGGTTTATATGTACCTATTTGTTCTACATATTATGTAGTAAGATAATATTTTTTGTTGGTGGAACTGACCAAATTTGAAACCAGCTAAAGGATTAATTACCTATACATAAATATTTCGAAGTTACTGCGATACCTACTTAAGTAACCAAGTCATAAACATGAATAGTCGTACCTACTAGTTATATGTATAAATAGAGTAGTAGCAATATATACCTAATGGTATTGCTGCTACCCTGTTCCCTACCACTCTAATGTTCTCTTTCTTAACTTTTCCAATCATAGTCTAACCGAAGGATTTGGAGAGCTTTACAAGTACGTAGATCCTGGGAAAGATATGCTTGCTTCCTGTAAAACTGCCATTGACATTAATCTCATTTAGGGTAGGTTGAATAAGTTTCGTTCATCCTACTGTATATAATTTGTACTTAAAATGACCATGTGTATGTGGTTAATGCATGTATTAATAGTTTTGTTCATAAGCTCTTCGTTACTTTGGTTAAAAATAGAAAATAATATACAAAATGTGTATTACCTACTCTTGAATACTTATTTCTCCCATTACAAATAGGTGCCATATTTTTAAGTAGTTTTTGACAGCACAACACAGAAAGGCCAGCACTATTACTCGTATTATACCTACTGTTGTATACTCATGTACTGTCGTTAACCTTTTTATTTAGCTATCGAGCACATTGCGCCTTCGCTTTACTTATAGCAATGTTTGTTGACTGTAACTGATTGCTCTTGTACTCTTACAGGCGCGGTTTTGGATGCAAGTCATTGGAGAGCTAAGAATGGGAGTTAAATTAAAGAAAGTGAATTACTCAAGGACACCAATAGAATATGAATTGACACCGTATGAAATTTTAATGGATGATATCAGATCTAGAAGATATACGTTAAGGAAGGTCGATGGGGCGATACCTCAAAGGTGAGTTCTAATTCTTCTTATTAGGTAAAATTTAAGGAAGAATGGGTTGTGCTAAGCTTGTCCTTTTACGCGAATAAAAAAATTGTGTTATATTATATTTCAAAATAAAAGACTTGTATCCAAAATGTTCACTAGTATTCTGGAATAAGATGGATACAGGATCTAAATAAGTATTTGAGGCGAATTTCTTTACTACGATAGTAGAGATATTGACGGGGACACACGCCTTTTTCCTGTTAGCAGAAACGTAATAAAGTCCACAAATAAATAGAATATGTAACAGGACCAATATGTAACAATATTCTTAGTCTAATAGCTCATAATAAGGCCTGTATCAATCAATTTGTATTATCTTGTTACCAGTTTTCCGTATCCGTAATCCGTATTTTCTAATGCTTATTTTTTATATTTACAGTGTTAAGAAAGACGCACACGCCATGATTCTCGAATTTATTAGAAGTAGACCTCCACTTAAAAAGGTAAGAAACTGAATTTATAACTAATTTGAATAAATTTATTTGACAGGTGTATCAAAGGCTAGGACCTGCCAGCTCCTTGATAGCTGGACCAAATCGTCACCCCATCTATTCGGCGAATGCCGTCTTTAGGTATCCATGTCCACACACAGTCAGTCTACTGCTGCATATGACTAGGGTCATAGGCAGCAATGGACAGGTTTGAAAGAAACATTTGCCCAACAGTGGGCCCAAAATATATACATTTCTGATTCCGAAGTACCTAAGTTTCTTATGCATATGTGTTACGGATATAAAAAAAAACACTCCGAAACGGAACAAACATCGATATTCGTCACACAAATATTTGTCCCGAGTGGGAATCGAACCTTAAAACCGTAGCCAGGGCCACAGAGCCACATTTCCATCGAGCCAATCAATAAAATAGTATAGGTTACACTAGTCTAACCACTTGAACACTTTTACAGGCATCAGAACGCAAACTGCCGCCCCCCAGACGGGAGACCACCCCTCGGGAACAGCTCCTGGCCTCCATCCAGGTCGGCCGGCAGCTGAGGCCGACGCCGTACTCAAGGAGATTATGTGAGTACCTGATGCCTTAAACAGCTTGTAATCAGTTTGAAGGGACCTACGTTCCGGAAAGATTAGCCAGTATTGAATAAAAGAACCGACCAAGTGCGTGTCGGACTTGGTAAAAACATGTAATTTGTATGGGATATTAATTTTATGCCCTTAAACAGTTAATTGTATATTTATGTATGTGTTTTTATAGTGGCAACTGCCTAGCTATTCGCCGTTTTTAGGGTTCCGTAGCCAAAATGGCAAAAACGGAACCCTTATAGTTTCGTCATGTCCGTCTGTCCGTCTGTCCGTCTGTCCGTCTGTCCGTCTGTCACAGCCGATTTACTCGGAAACTATAAGTACTACAGTGATGAAATTTGATGGGAATATGTGTTGTATGAACCGCTACAAAAATATGACACTAAATAGTAAAAAAAAGAATTGGGGGTGGGGCCCCCCATACATATAACTGAGGGATGAAATTTTTTTTTTCGATGTACATACCCGTGTGGGGTATCAATGGAAAGGTCTTTTAAAATGATATAAAGTTTTCTAAAAAACATTTTTCTTAAAGTGAACGGTTTTTGAGATATCAGCCCTCAAAGTCGTAAAAAGTATGTCCCCCCCCCCTCTATTTTTATAACTACGGGGTATAAAATTCTAAAAAAAATAGAGGTGATGCATGCTAATTAACTCTTTCAACGATTTTTGGTTTGATCAAAGTATCTCTTATAGTTTTTGAGATAGGTTGATTTTTATTATATTTGCTGCTACGGAACCCTTTGTGCGCGAGCCCGACTCGCACTTGGCCGGTTTTTTGAGATACAGTTTGGTGACAGACGGACGAAGAGCAATGTTTTAGTAATAGGCTCCCGTTTTTATCCTTTTTGTAAGGAACCCTAAAAATAAGGTTTTAGCAACGCACCGTTTTACCTTTAGTGAGGATAGTGTGATTCAACTAAATTATCGCGGCAAATCCCAATGATGATTTGGTCTTCAGTTATCTTAATCATAAAACAGGGCACAAGTGTCTAATATACGGTAACGTAGATGCGTGACATTAAATGTCAAATGTGCATAGTTTTAAATTAGGATAACGACCACTCCAACACTCTTTTCTGTTTACTAGTTAATAGTTTATGTTAGATCTATTTATTCTTCCAGATCCCCTAACCTATCAAGTATTTACCATCTCCGAATAATAACCAGATCCCAACACAGAAGAATCAATGTATATGTAACTATGTCTACTAACCGCTTTTGGATGTATTTATTTGAATACCTGACGTCTTTTGGACAGTAAATCACTCACAAACATGTTTGTTTTTTGTCGTTATCAATGTAGCTAGTTATTATTTCGTTAATTTAAGGAGCCGATTACAATATTTAAATTCGGCGAATGGACAATCCTGAAGATATCACCTGCTCTTTCGTAATACGCTAGTCAACACAAATCTATATTTAAAACGATTACAGTCCTTGTTGGATTGTGAAAATTATTCCACGTTTCTAAATTACTCTAGGTTTATACATTTATACATTATTATCTCCTCCTCTTGGTTACACGAAATAAAATAAAATTAAAAAATATTCTCCTTGTAAAATATATTAGCAAAGTTGCTGTGCCGCATTATAAATTGTGTAGGAGTTAGCTTAATACTTCATTAATTTAAGCACGACGGCCCCGTCGGGTTATTGGATTTGGGCATAAATATGCATACATGTTTATATTCTTGTAGAATAATATCTTTATAAGTTCACCTCTACCTATTTTTCGTCATCATGGCACAAGTATGTAGCTGTGGCGTATGAAAAAGTTATTATCAATTCTAATGGATCCCTTCATAAGCATTATCGCAGTTTGACTTTTTGAATGTTATGTCCGACCATATAGCTAGTCTAAAAATTATGGTATTATACAGAAAACCAAACTTACTTTATGTCACACGTTCAAAATACTCTTCTCAATATAGATACTTCCAGTGTGACAACCCATAAAACGTTGGCACCGCATTGAGTGTTGTAACACAACCTTTATCAAACTCCGGCTATATCTCCTCTCAGTAGGGCAAACAGTATGCTGAGTACATATAGTGAGCGGTCCAGTTTCATAACCACACAAAGTACTATGATCCGAGTGATATATCTCTTGTGTAGTTGCGTGCGGCGACTGCCAGGCTCTCACGGTTTAGATTGGACCAAAACTATAGGACCTCCCCGTGTAAGATGTTTGAATGTTTATTAAGTGTCTAATTACGTTTGTTGTTTGTTTGCGTGTGCACCGTGTTTGAAATGTTTGAAAGCGAGTGCGAGTAACTGCCATCAAATAAAAGCTTACAAGAAAATGATTTCGTGTAAGAACTTTTTCGGAAAAAAACAAATTGCCGAAGGCATTCAAGTTCTGTTAATAATTATTATTTTGCGAAGTGAGAGAATCTTTAACGTTTTTCTTAAAAGAAAATATTTTCATTATCCATAATAATGGGTAAGTTCACTATGTTATAAATGGACGAAATTGTTATTAAAAATCTAAATATTTGAGATTGATAGAAAATTCATTACTGAATTTGATCATCTACTTTTGCTGTTGACTGTACTACATAAGTGATGGATGATAGATAATAAAATAAGTTATTTTTCATACAAACGTTTTACACATCGTTGTACATTACCGCAGCGAATCCCAAAATGTTTGTCCCCGAAATTAATGTCCTTTCACACACCTGCACAAATAACGACACTCTTTAATAGTATCATTGTAACATTTAGTAACGTATTCAAAAAGTCCATTTGTGGCCTCCTACTCACGTTTCGCATACGAAAATATTATGCTCTCGCAACAAAAAAGGAGTACTTATCTTTCAGAATGAATAATTCCGTGTGTGGGCGTCTTCGCAACATCAGGGGTAGCGTGGACTGAATAAGTATCTGTGTTTATAAAAGAACAGTTAGCCTGAAATATTGCTAGAAACTGTACTTTTCTTCCTAGGTTTAAAGTAGGCTCGAGATTTCGTTTCAAGAAAACATAATAATGTACATTGCTATTATGTAAGTTTATTATTTGATTGTGTCTAATGAGGGTTAACGCGTATGATAAATTCACTAGATGGCAATACGTAGGCGCGAGGTCTAACTGCAGTATGATTGGTCATTTTTGACGTGACATTGACAAACATCTCAATATTCACCAATCATGCTGCAGTTGGACCTGTCGCCTACGTTTTTTCCATCTATAGAATTTTTCAAATGCGTTAACGCTCATTGTTCAGTCACACTTTCACTGTCTGAAATTTAATGTCTTGGATCTTTTTACAATTATTTTCAAAGAACGCTTATCATAAGCTGGGATTAGTAATAGAACAATCTCAAAATTGCGAAGGGACGATTGCCATCTGAATATAACATAATTAATGTTCTGTTCTAATTAAATCAACTAATAATATCTTCGACCGAACCGTAGTATTGGTAGTATTATTGGACCTCACATGTAGGTCAGCGCCTAATCAGCAAATATCTGGGTTTGTTCGTCTGTGAAGATAAAATACAGTCAACGCTAAGGTAAGCCGATGTGATATCTAGATATATGATTTCTTTTCATTTACTAAATAATTATAATTTTTTTTTTCTCGTACTTATCCAAATATTCTTGTACTTCATAATCAGATTTTTTAAATACACGTCAGTTTTTGAAAAAAAAAAAGAAATAAAAATTATAATCGTCTTGTGATCAATCTTATGATGACCAACGGAGACCTTCTTTTAAAATATCTAAGCTTGCAAGTTCACGTACATGATACGTTAACGATAAACTGAGTCGCATATAGACCGCAGTCGTGTATGTGCCTAAGATTTTGAAGCAGGACGAGAAGCTGTATAAACCTTTCAACGGACTCCTTCCAAAGAGGGTCCACTTCCTGTCAACTTACCCCAGACCAATAGGTACAGTGGCTAGAGTCTATTTACTCGTCATCCATGCCCCAAGTGATTAGGCGGGATGTAGGTCAGAGTCTCCGCGGCGCCGGCCCGTCTGCTGAAATAAACCCGGTCTGTCCGGGATCGATCTGGACTGGTTACGTAACCCTTAAGTTAGTTAGTTCCTTCATCTTACAGTCGTAGTATGAGTTTAACTACTATCTAATACTGTTTCGCCATATCTCGCCCTTAATCTTGGGTAGGCAAGCTGATAATCGAGATAGGCAGAGCAAACGGAACAGAAAACTCTTTGGAGCTCAATTCAAAGAACAGATAACATAATACGGTAGTTGAAAGTGAAATTGGTGGCAATAATGATGAAATTATGTATTACCAATAGAAGATGAAAAGGGATCTTTTCATCTTCTATTGGTAATACGAACTTCGTATCTATTGCAAAAATGGAATGAAAAACTTCAATTTCAATTGCCCTGAATTACGCGGACCGCGTTCGCTAATGCGCTCATTAGCACGCTCCCTAGTTAGCCGTTTTAAAAATTATAATAAATTAAAGGTTTATTTTCGATTGTAGTCATAATTTAGTTTTATGTCACCCTTTCTCCTTGAGAATGGATGAAATTCGGCCCACGTCAGTTTCCACAAATTTTCACGTCACAGAAAGAAATAAAAAAACACCAGCGCTTCTCAACACAATGGCGCTATATAAACTCGTTTAAAAAGAAATAAAATCGATTTCACATACTTTTTAAAAAGACAAGTGCAAACATATTTGTAATGGTAAAAATAAAAGGGTATTGTGAACAATAGATGGGTGAGCGGAGCAACATGAGCAAGGCAAGCGGTGCGTGAAACAGGTTTATTGGTCGGAGGTTCGATAACTTTCTTGCGATATGTAATGTCATTTTCGTAAGTTCATGTTTGATTGAATAATTTATTTCTGAATTAGAGCATTTGACCATAAATTGGCAAACAGTTTCAAAGTTCCTCAATACTTATTTATTTTTAAACGTTGTTTTCCACTATTTTACTTTAAGGTCTGTGATTAAGTATGTTAGCTACTTTGTTATGTATTTAAGTGTAAGAGAAAAAAGTGTATTACATCAGATTTTATAATGTTGTAAATGTCTGTCATGAACGAAATCACTTCTAGAACGATCTACACTCGATAGTTCATTCCTAAGCATTTAAATTTATTTGAACAATGGATTATATAACAATGATAACCATTAGTATCGCTAACAAACGCTTGTTATTCACAGAATATCTTCTTAAAACCTTTCATAAACATTACAAACAAAAACCTATCTTCATAAGTGAAAACCCTTCATAAACATATCAAACAAAAACACAATCACTAAAGACAAATACTGCAAGCGTATTAATGTGGATTATTATTTGCAAATAAGCATTTGCGTAGGGAAACCCGAGTAGAAGTTTGAGAACCGAGCGCTGCAAAGCAAGACGTAATCTTGTGTTTGCCGCAGTCTCTATCACACTTCACCCGCGCGCGGCAGTACTGATTGCGTTCACAATAATACAGTTTGAATTTTAAAAATTCACAACTCGTTCGTTTTTGTTTTTTTTAATGAAAACTTTCAAAGTGGCTAGTGTTGTGTTTTTTACTTTTTATAGAAATAGGCTGGGACAAAGTTTTGTTGTGTTTTAAATGGAATGTGAACATTAATTAAATTACGCGGAAACGTCATGTCCGGCTTCCTACCAACCCTTGCCGTGAGGTTAGATTTGTGCTAATGGGATTTTGTTTTATGTAAAGTGTGCGTACTGAACCTACATAACGAGTAGCGAGATCTGTGCGCGATTTTGTGTCAGTCAGATTTGACCTTTTATACTGTGTGCTAAGTTCCGTTTTCGGTCACCGTGTTAAATTTTTTGACAGTTCAAAAGTTGACTTACTTTGTGCAATGGGAGTTTGTATAACGAACACGCTGGCCATGGAGATAAGCCGTAAGTACTCCATGTGTTACCTAAGTTACCATAACCGTTTAATATTGTACCGTAAAAATTAGGTACCTATAGTCTTATGAATTATGATTATTTTTCTATCATTATACACCGTGAAATTTTAGTGGTTGTTTTCCCGTGGCAGAACGATTTGCCTTTAGTAATACTATCGAATCATGCAAATTATTCCTCGAAAAAAAATATTTTTTTTTTTCGATTTTACAGAATAATTATTTTCCAACTCGAAAACTAGAGAAGCTATCGTTGTTTTTAAAGATGTGACGTATTCAGGTACTGCTTGCCGCATAAAATCGATGCTTAAAGTTAAAGAAGCTCTACACCCTAAGTCATAAAGCGGTTCAAACGTGCTTTCGAGTTACGGTTAAACCTTTCGTAAAACCGGCATTTATGGATTTTACCAAAAAAGAACTGCACACATCTTTTGTACTACTAAGATAGAATCATTTTACTGCGGGAAAACAACCACTAAAATTTCACGGTGTATAATTTACAGGACCTTCAAAATATTTAGAGGTGAATGTAAATGGTATCTAAATATGTTTGAGGCAATTTACATATATGTCATATGTCCATATTGGCAGAGACGTAATTTCAGTATTGTTTTACATCGGAATCGGAAATTCACGCCACGAATCGTGTGCAGGTGGCGTTACTTATATTGTGAGAAAACTGAGTAAAATGTTAATTGTTTGTGAAGTAGATAAACTTAGTTGAACAGATTACGAACAAAGTGTGAAATGCAGTTGATTTTAACACAATATTTTGAACAATTTTGTCGTTATCGTTAACAAAAAGTTAGACATTCTCGAAAGTAGAGTCGTTGCGCTCAGTCTCAGGTTTCGTATCTTAGATAACATATTTCAACAGACATTAAGAATCTATTTACTTGAAAATTTACTCCTATCAATAATCTATTAAAACTTAAAACAGTAAATTTAATGTTCATTTTTATATAAAAAAAAATACATCACATGTATTTTTTCCGAAAAAACACTTAAGCAGTTTGTAATTGTTGGCCATTCCTTATTAGATATATCAGCACCGACATTTTCTTCTATCAAAACAGTTAACGTTATCATTTTTATGGATCGTTGGTCCCCAAACAATTTAACGTTTCCTTCCATAAAACAGTAACAAGATATTTATAGCAGGACGTGCTCTATCTGACGCATAAAAGACTTACCTATTGGAAGTATAAGTTGTTTTTACAAGCTTTTATTTTAAGTTGTAATAATAGAATGAAATTTGATGTCTTTGGTTCATTATTTAGTTAAATACAATCAGTGGTATAACAATTTCTACTGATAATTAAAAGTTGCGTTTAGTTAGTTAAGTATACGAAACACGATTTCAAATAATATTACGACAGAGATATAATGTGCGCATAAACGTTATTGGATATCAAGATGCTGAGAAAATTACACATAAACATCGCATATGTTCTAATATTTTTGGAAACTATTAATGATTGTCATGAACAAACACGAGTTGAAGTTGAATTTTTTGTTTTTATATAAGCTAACAAGATGACCTCACTCCACCTGATGGAAAGCGGTAGTGAGATCCAAATATGAGGTCGACAGGCACAATAGACCATATTGAGCCTGTCGCACTCACCCTGAAAGCTCTTGAGATCTTTTTTATCCATTTAATTACATTTATTTCTTTATGATTGACTATTGAATAAACTTTTTAAATTATGTCTAATTTCCACTTAAGAGATAAAACATTTTTGAGAGATCGCTAGCATATTCACAGATTATTTCTCACTCAGGCCGCCAGTTGTCTGTTTTTACTAAGAAAATCAGTTCGCGTCGGATGATTATCAAGCCTCCGGTTCAACGCGAGAAAGATTCATCGGAAACTTTCAATGGAATGATGATTTATTACGCTTTTAACTTCGTCTGCGGTTAAATAGCCACGTTTTATAGGCTCTGGCGATCGGTTCGATTGTTACGATTTCTCTGTTAATAAAGTTGAATAACGCTACCTACGTTATTTTTCAGGAATTTGATGTAAGACCGTGCAGTAAAATTTTATGTTTCGTAAGTGATTATAATCGTAAGCAAACTTTATTGTTTTTTACTTCAATAACAATTTCCTCTCTAAAATCAATAACATCTCGAGTCAATGATCGGGGTAATTTATTTAAATTATTTTATTGTTGGTGAAGATTTCTTCAATAACTTCACGCGCAGATAGACGTTGCGTTTTACAATACTTTTTCAGACCAAAAACTATTATTAAATATCCTAAAGTCTACCGAAGACATGTATTTCGATAGTTATTCTTATTCAGTTTTCCTTAATTCCTCCTCCTTGCGTCGTTTCTTCAATGCTGAGGGTCGTGACCACCATTATGCATCACTTTCTCCTTTATGGTGTTTCTCCATCTATTCCTGTCGTCGGCGGTGTGGATGGTGTTTCCTAATGAAATACCTTTATTACTTTAATTAATCATTGAACAATGCTGAATAGTCGATACTCTACTAAGTTGTATCGACTTGTTAACGTATAAATTTGTATTCCCGGCACAAAACAAAACATTACTTTAACTTACACAACGCCCATTCGCTGGTACATTGACATAGATAGTCGGACAAAACGAAGTAGTAATCATGGTGTCTGTGAGACCCTCTAGTATCGGCTGGTAATTGACCAATCGATTTTATGTAACCGACGTTCACTTCATACATTCGCGTCCTTGCAATTGATTTGGACCGGACGGTGTTGTTCTATTTATGTTGATCGAGTTTGCATATCGATGCAAGGTGTCTACAAAGGTGTATTTTGCTAGAAGAAATGTCAAAGAAATATGTATGACGGTTTTAAGTTTAACTCAAACTTCCCGGTCGATGTCTTATGTTCTTCATGAATAAAGATGTAAGTTATTCGCAATTTTCATTTTTGATATTAAGTTTTGTTATACCTAGTTATATAAAAAAAATAATAAAACAAAATAGAAATGCATCTTTGAAATTCTCACAAGTAAATAAAAAATTAAATCACAGGATTAATTAATAAGTAGTATTCCTTTTTCACATACATACTTTTCAACTAATCTGCTTTAATATCACTACATTTGTGTTTTTGAAACAGGACACAAAGTTGTAAAATCCTTGTAGTTGGCTTGCAAATCTTTTACGATGTACAATGAAAGTTTTACATAACAAACCACGCACAATGGCTCATAACTCGCAACCATTATTGAAAGCTAGTCGTCCACCAATCCGCATTGAAGTGTCCTTACAATCTTCCACTGCGTTCGAAGAGAATAGGTGACGCACTTGCGTGACTCTTTAAATAAATTCTTTGGTCCCTTTGATGCGATGCGTCAGATGCGCCCGCCCGGTGGACGCTCAGCCTTAGTCGGCATTCCGTGCTAACCTACTTTTTTCCGTCATATTTTTTTTCCAGCCAGTGCAGTGTCGTGACCGCAGACGGCTCTAAGGCTTTCGAAATGATGGCCGAATGCAAGAATTATGCTTTTAAAATTGTTAAGTTTTGTCAGGCGTGTGCGACGCTAATAGAATTTTGACCTTTTACTCCGTGAAGAGTAGTATCATGTCATTCATATCGTAATTTTCTTTAGTAACGAGTTTATGATAGTTAGACCTTCGGTCTAAAGGCACGTCTCTATTTTTCATTTTTGTAGTTTAAGGAGTATATAGCTTTATTACTTAAAGTGTTCCTTAGAATCTTAAAATCTAGTTTTAGACGTGATATATATGGCACGCGACCTAAAATGTAAAAATTAATAAGAGTAGAAAAATGTTCTACAAACCGGCTATATAAAAAAGACCTGGCTAGACCTAGCTAGCAAGAAGTTTAATAACAGTAAATAATACAGATAAAGAAGCCTCCTAAAATAAGGCCGTAAAATCTTGGCAATATTTTGCAACTGATTGAAATACCTATAGCTCTATTCTCGCACAAATTATCGAAGAAGAGCGTGAGACACGCGTAAGGCAAGTCACGATACCTCATAATAACTGCATCTCACGTAGTTGCCGCCTTTTGGCGGTTTGTACTGTGAATTGAATTCAAGTATTTTTTAAGCGCTAAATTGCGATGTAAAGCCTTCATAATATTGGTTCTTGAGCATTATAATGTACGTAGGCTTTAGACTTTTTAAGATCATCTATGTTATTGTAAAAAAAAAATACTGAATAAATTTTAAACAAAGCAGCTTTTAGAAATCTTTCGCTTTTAGCATGTCCTTTTTCAGGCTCTATACTATCAAATTCCATTTAAATTTAGATGTACAAAAATAAAGAGTAGATAGTTTTGGCATGAAAGCGCGACAGACAGACAAACTTGATACGCATTTGTAATACATATCAATAGTAAGGATTCTTGTCCAATCTTACTGAATCATTTGTTAAACAAGAGCGAACTCTCGCATAACCCAGCAATCGGCATTGTGTATGCAAACGGAGATGCAAAAACAAGACATTGAACTCTGAGCCGTTTCGTAAGGTTGCAGCGAACCGACTATGAATAGAAACTAGGCTTCGCTCAGGTTATTCATTGCAAAGATTGTAAAATTCCTTCATTAATATTAATAGTCATTGACACAATTTCAGTGAATATTATGTTTATAGTAGATAAACCTAAAACACTTTTCTACTTGTAAACAAGCTATGTAACAAATATTGTAGTATTTTCATGAGATGAGAGGTACTTATATCAATTTCTCTATTTATAATACTCGCTAACTTATGATTTAATCGTTTGAAAGAATTACGTTTTGCAAGAATCTAAATTCTTCTTAATGCTATTGGCCTCATCAAAGTAACAAAAAACTGTGTGACTGTTGTAACACATTGTCCCTACAAACCGATACCGGAATTAAATCAAATGTATGTAATAATCATTAAGGATTCTGCTCTATGCATTGACCAAACTTCTTAGTCAGTGGACCTTTAAAAACCAGGGCCGTCAAACATACAATGAAAAAAAAACATCAATCTTATCAACAGTTCTGTGCCTATTGTACCCATTCCGAATCGTGATTAAGAAGTCGGTATAATTGCTTGCCAATCTCAGCAGTCGTGAACATGCGGGAACCTTGGGCTAATGAAAATACGATAGTGTTCCATGGTCATACGTATAACTTATTTTATCGCTGAACATTATCTGGTCAAGGGGATATAGGAGTGTTGGAACGTCGCCAAGAAACCCACTCGTGTTTCAGAGGAGGCTTCGGTTCGCATAACTTACACATAGGTATATTTTATCCAATTTACCGATAAGCTTTTTCATGCTAATGTTCCAACCGTAAAGTTGGATTAAAGTGCGAAACTTGTTGACGTTATACTTTTTATGTTTATTAAGTACGTCATAAAACTGGATTTTTCCTTCACAAGTTAACTTCGCCCTAAATGAAACACTAATATAAGTATCGTTTGTGAACGTAAATAGGAAATGAAGGGAACTTATCTTATCTGGAACTTTATTTTAGCACTTAAATATAAAATCTTGCCGGCAGTAATGGTTATTGAGTGAAATAACGATTTCCTGGCAGAGTGATTTCTATTGCTTATAGCGATAAAAATAGCTTCGGAATTCTTTACTAAATCGGAATAGGTTTCTAGCGAAGCATGCAAAAGTCAATGAAGCATAAACAATTGTAGACATGGAATAAATAGGATTTAATTTATGATAGATCTAACCCAGTTTCAACTTTAAGCAAAAAATATTTTTTAAACAAAATCAAAATTGTGACGTTGGTCAAGCCAGGCTGTGTCCTATCAACACAAACTCAGAACATATTCGTCGACTAATCTAATATGCTCACCGTAAACAAAAATAAGCACAAATTCATCAATTTTATGAACCAAGCCAGGTCATTCGCTCCAAATATTAAATACGAAATCAATATTTTGATTTCATAACGTCAGCTGTCCGTTAACTTGCACTCTGGAGACTCGTTTAACTCGCTCTATTGGAGCGAATTTCAATTTATTTCGAACACACATAAAAATGTACATGTTTTGTTGAGCAAGTAACTAGTACATTACTAATATAAAAAGGTTACTTACAAAACTAATCATGCTCTGAGTGTTCACGGTAACAGTTTTTTTTTGCGCGATTTAAAATGCACTCGGCTTACTTTAGCGCCATCCATACGCAAAATACTGTTTTATTATAGATTATTACCTGCCCAGAAGTATGAACAATAATTGTACCAAGTTTTGTTAAAATCCGTCGAGTAGTTTTTGTTTCTATTAGGAACATACAGACAGACAAAAATTTTACTGATTGCATTTTTGGCATCAGTATCGATCACTTATCACCCCCTGATAGTTATTTTGAAAATATATTAAACGTACAGAATTGACCTGCCTACAGATTTATTATAAGTATAGATAAGAATGTCCCTTGTCATACCTACTTTTAAAGTTCCAAGAAAAAATATCGAGTAAATAAAGCGTGAAGAGGTAACAAACTAACGAAAGAGACACACTTTCGCGTTTTCTATGACAGTAAGGAACGTCTTGTTCGATGAAAATGTTATGCTTCATCAGTTCATATCTTGATATACATTTCGTTCCTGTTTAATCCGTGTTGCAACGCACCCATGCCAAATGTTGGCGACGTCGGACTATCGGATTTCCCAACCGAATGGTCTTGATTGGATTTTGCCCTATCAAATTGCATGCGAATATTGTGACGTAACTAGTTTAACGGTTGCTGAATATTTCGATCAAGCGCTGACCTTGGGAATTCTGCTAATTTAGCTCTTCGATTTGTTGTGAAATACAAAGGTGATACAAGTGACATCTTTAGATGATAATGAACTTTAGCAATGTTTTAATATTTAGAGAATTACATTTGATTTTGTTCCATAAATAACAAGTATTCAGAAGTGATGATGATACACAATAATACAACAACTCAAATACGTGCTCATAAAGAAGTTCTCAAACTAAATGTGTGCATTTGCGCAAGTTTGCGCAAATTTTCTCAAAATTAACATGAATCGTCGTAAGGTTAGTAATATATTTCTCAGCGCAAGTTAATTGGTGTTGGTATAATCATGCTCTTGGCTTCAGTAAATTCTAGATTGCTTAACTGTAATGGCTTCAAGTTGTGTCTGTTATTTAAGAAATAATCCTCTCATCATTATAAAGCAAGTAAGATTAAGTACGCTAAGATGGTCAATAAAGTATAAATTGAATAATTCATATATTATTCATGATTATTGGTGAGATTCCTAAGAGCTTTAATTTTAATGCACCCAATTGCCATTTCTTGAGGAAATTTATTGGCTGATTTAATAATCTATTTTTACGCAAGACTATTGTATTCATTGTTTAGATCACGATGTTAGGCATTTACATAGGTTTACAGCAGGAACACGGTCCATTTAAACTATACACTTGGATTCGTTAATCTGACATCACCCAACTGCAAATCGTGTAAACAATTTCCTGAAACTTTCCAACATATAATTCACTGGCCATCAATTATTTTATAACATTCGCGAATAGTTATTTGACTAGCGTTTTTTAGAGTTGCATCATCTTGTTGCATCACGTCGGCGATGCAACGCGTATTGTTCGATCACCGTCAATTATTTTAATTGTCACACCTCGTAACGGCGTTGCAAATTGTTTATCCATAGGCGTGAGAGTGTGATGCTTTCATTTGTTTTCATTGCGTGGCAAAGAAATCCTATTGTCATTTGTTTTTTCAGTGTGACGTATTGTACGTTTTTGAGGTTGGGTGAGCGAAAAGTTTTTGCTTTCATTAAGATTGGAATTGGTTCACGAAACTTTTTTTTATATAATAGGGACTCGGGATGACCTCACTCTACCTGATAGTAGGAGGTCGTGAGGTCCACATGAGGTCGACAGGCACAATAGACCCTATTGGGCCCGTCTCCTCCTGAACTCTACTATTCTTATAATTTATAGCTACTTTACTAACGCTATGTAATACTCCATTTTGGACATTTTTGACATAGCAGCAATGCAATAAGAATACGAGTGCAGTTAGGTAAGTATCTACTATAAAAATATAGTTAAGTTTGGAAAAAGTCACGCCTTGTGTACTTACTTCTATTATCTCAAGAATATTTGTCAGGTTGTAAATATTACACACACATAATCAAACGACATTTTATGAAGCCATTATGTCAGTTATAACTTTGTTACGAGGCACTTAATAAGCCTAACCCTGGAGCTTTGAGCGTAATTAAATGTTATTTAATAACATTTAACCTTATGTTCGACTAATTGGATATTTATGTTACTTCGATCAAAACACTAATACGTTTGAAAATTACTAAAATAGCTTCAACACGCTCTGATTTTGAAATGGGTAACCTTGCAGTTTTTGTTATTAAATTAATATTTCATCAATGTTGCGACACAGATTCGCAGAATCTGCGATACAGTTTTTCTCTTAATGCAGAATTTTCGTTTCGACATTCATTCGCGATCTCAAGAATGATTGTTATGACACGAACTCACGATTTGTTGTTTTAGCGTTTGGTTCAAAGTCCTATACCGCTGGTGACGGTGAATATTGTGTACAATTTTAACTGGTTATTTTTAATTTAATACATTATGTCTCCTGTATTTTTAACAGTTAGAATATATTCCATCCAGATTTATCCTGACTACACTTTCTCACTCCTATTTTACCACCAAGGTCATACGATCTTACACCTTATCTTAACGTGGTCTTCATAATTCCGATACTATCGCCCGAAAGTTGCCACCCAAATTTTTCCTATATGCAATCTCGGTCTAGCAATTTAATAGCGACCATTTAGGCTAAGTGTGGTACCTATTTACTTCTTCAATCATCTGAGAAGGCGGCATAATAATTTAAGTACACGTGGGCGTTTGAAGTAACGGTAATATGCCCGTAAACATTCTCGGACATACAGTGCGGTTGTATGGCCGACAAATTGCGCTAAACGTTCGAATAAAGAATGTTGGTTTGGATGATGACGTTCTTTTGTTTCTTTCTTTTTAATTTTCGAAATGAACGTACAACCTCGTATGTTGCCAGCTTCATGCTTACGTGCTAATTATGAAATACAAACTCTTTGATTTATGCAACTTTTTTTGTCTTTCTCATGCTTCATATTTTACGTATAGATTGCACTTAGGTACATTACTATTCATACTTGGCTGTTTCAATCACTATGACACCATTGTCTTAACGAAACAAATGACAAACAATGCAGCAGACAAATTTCGCATTAAAAAACTAAAACATTTCGCTCAAATAACGTTTAGTCTTGAGAACGGTAAATGCCAGGATCGTGTCAGACAAGGTTAGCTGGCTATTGGCCACCGCTCACGGAACTTTGAACGATATAGAACAAGAACAAGTCTGCAGCATACCAATAGCAAGTAACCTTTAGAATAGATACTTGCTTGTTCCTGGATAAGGCCTTCGAATCTAAACAATGTCAAGTACAGTGGTCGGGGAAAGATGTTACCACCTATTGTTGCAGTTAGTAAATAGTAGTAGTAGAAATATGTAATTTTTATTGACATTTATGTGACTTAAATGGGAGGTTTGAGATATGCAGTTGTAATTAATTACCTTAAAATAACTAATCTTCAATATGATCTGCAAAGGTCTTGCGAAGTTTCATCCAAGTAAGTGTACATCAGGATAGACATAGAGTTATGTACTTCAAAAGAAAACACTTTTATACTCGTATTTCAAAACTGTATGATTACATAACATTAATATTTATACTTATAGCAATCAGAAGAGCCTATGATCTTTTTTATTTTTAATTTTTATCGTTTACCATAAAACAAAATAGCATCTTTTTAAATTTATAAAAATCGCGTATTGTTATTCTCCACCGCAAATATTAATGACGTCGGCCATTTTAATCAATAAAACAAATGACTATCGTAGTATCCGCTCTCAAACTGGTCATTAAAAGTAATCGGTGACTCTAACACGAACTGTTATGTTTAAAACGTGAAAAGGAAACTGTAGCGATAAACAGTATACGATCTTATTTTGCTTGCATCCTGATGAAATCGAAACATAATTTGAGACACACACATGTACTACAGATACAGACCCGCCCGAAGGAATGAAAAACATAATATTCTTCACGATATGTAATCTATTCTCAAGATACTTCCGCTGGCTTGGCTTGTCATAAAATAAACGGATAGATAAACGTCACCATAAACTCTGACGCTTAGTTATTATAATATTATGTTATCTGTGGTTATGTTTAGATCATAAAACTAAAAATACACATTCCGACATATATATTTTTGCCTTTCCTTAAAAGATTTACGTAAGTTACCTTAACAATTACTAATCAGATCTAGGTTATTATTTGGCTACTTAAAACACTTAATTAATACGCTAGCAATAGCAATAAATTGGTATTATATTATTCACTTAATTGAAAATACTTATCTAATCTGAATTACCATCTCGTGCAAAGCAATATGTCTATAAATTATCAACAAGTTCATTATATTCTAAAGGCTACGAATAAACTTTTACTATGACATTTACCTCTTATGTTAGATACGCTTATTGTAAGAAGTACGATGTACATTTATGACGTTGAAAAAACGTAATCTCATCTCTTAGTGTATGTTATAACAAGGTTAATTGTTATGTATATGTTCATATAATTTTATTTTTGTTAAAGAAATAATAATTATAACTAGTTATTAAGTTCCGTATAATAATAGATATAAGGAGTATAATTTTAATATATAATATATGTTGCTATGCCCTTGCAGGGCGTCACATGAATACCTACAAATACCTGTGCTATCTGTAATACTGTAATGTGACATGCAATAAAGAATTTGAATTTGAATTTGAAGGTTAATCAAGACTCTATTACAGCGATTATAAGCCGGCTATTATGCAAAGCTGCCTGTACCGTTTATCATTTAGAACGATTCTATTGACTCAAGTGAATGGGTGGAGGTACTTTCTCTCGTGGCATGCTTAAAAAGACATGAGAACGTTGCAAAATCTTTTTATAAGTTCATTTCAATTCCTTCCGTGGAGATAAGATGTAGATTTTCCCAAGACCGGCCTTATTCTAGTTCAGACAATGCAATACCAACATTTCAATATACGTGATTAAATGTAATAATAGGGATTTGTGGAAGATTATTAAATGCATGTCATCCGTTTTTATTCGCATTTCATAAAATGAAGGAGGTTTTCCTGTAAATTATCATGGAAACGTTTTCTACGATTAGTAGCTACGAGTAATGAATCATATAGGTACTTTTTATTTTTAAAAAAGTTGGCAAAGAATAGATTCAGCTGATGCATTGCGCTTGGGTGCCAGGACACAAGTATTTTTTGTTGCACCAGAGTTGTATCCTATATATTTACTGTATATATTTTTTCAGTCATACAAAAAGTTATTTAAAACGAAAAATTAAACTTCGCACGTTTAATTTTTGTTTTATTGCGTAGTATTTTATTATAACACAACTTATTTCGAAAATTAACCAAATTATGCAAATCCTAAAAATCATAATATATCTTGCAATTTGTGGTAGAATCGCAGCCGAAAATAGTCCTTTTACTCAGCGGTTGGATTCGAGTTGGAATTATGATTAATAGTCTCCAAAGGTAATAACTTTTGTGTATCCCGGTAAAGGTCACTGAGTTCACGTAGTTACCTATTTATATTTACGTTTTGTCACTTATTCTTTCATTGATAAAGCATGATGGATGAGTTTTGTTTTCGTTCCGAATTTACTTGTAGCATTTTTGGTCCGGTGCGCTTCTCCATACTAACTATAATAGTAGTTACAAGGTCATATCGTATTGTATCTATGCCTTATTTGGAATATAGGTCAGATTTGTTCCAATACCAATCAAAGCATTATATTAATTATTCATACTTATAAAATATAGAGAAGTAGTAATTTTGCGTAACTTAAAATATACAGTGCGGCGTTTTAAATATAATAATTTAAGTGGGTAAGATTTTATCCAATCTTATGATAAAAAAATCTGTTGACTTATTAGTAGAATAGATGGGGCAAATTTCTTCGTCAACATAACTACATTTTTGGCGAATCCATTATCTGAATAGAAGATTTTTGTCAAGTGATACCGCAGCAAGGTTTACTAAAATTCGGCCGAAACTTTTTGTAAGGTTGTGACGTTCCTAACGGAATATTCGATCGCACTTGCAAAAAATGCTGGTTGATGGTCATCAAGTAAAATATTAAGTTCATGTGGTCACATGAACTTAATATTTTACTAAGAAGATAAAGTTAAAAGCTTCTATAACGATTGCTGCCTGACAGTAATCTAAATGATGGTGTACTTATTTTCATCTTTCACGCCTTAAAGCCCAAACTTGAGCTTCTAGTAACCTCGTCTCCTTTTCCTTGCTGTGAGTCAATAAAGATCTAGCACTGTGTTTCAACTTGAAAATATGAGATGATTGAAATCGGTTTAGATGCAACTAACTTTTCAAATGCATAATGTCACATACATAACAAGGGGTATACGTTCAACTGTGGTAAAAGTCCGACGAACGTCCAAGGTCCTTTGGCCAAGCCTATTGTAGTTCTAGCTTAACCCATTCTTATCTGCTGACGCAATGACGCGAAAACTAAGAACTGTACTGTTGAATGGCGAAACATTGCAGCACTTTTGTCATTGTGGGAATAACAGATGCTATCGGCAGATTTCGTGTAGTGATCCGACTAGGCAGGAGTAATAGGCATCCCACGGATTAAATGGTTGATTACAGATCCCATAAATTATGTTGACCAACACGGCTGATGGAGTGCTTGAGAGTACCGTGTAATTAACACTTCAAGGTGTTATTTTAGCAGAAAGTCCGCTTAAGTAATGATCAATAGACTTACAACTAAAATTTAAAAATATAACTGTTAAATAATGATGTAACTTTTAAATTATAAAGTAGACCGATATCTTTGTACAAAGTTAACGGGGCATTTGCATTAAAATTTGCTTCGATGTTAAATTTCAAACACGCAAAATGCTACTGTGCCAATTTTATTCACAGCAGACACGAGAAAAGCAACGAAAACGACTGCACTTGAATTGGAAACTAAGAAATTCCCTCCAAGTTTACTTTGATTGACGTAGGTCCGTGGGCCTGAATAAACAAATCAAAACGAGCTCTCGCTATTTATGACGTCAGACGAGCCCTTCACATGGCGAAGAAAAATGTGTTTTGTCATCCAACGCCACCAATGTACACACGCGAACCATTTTCCTCCAACCGAGCCCGCAATAGGTACGTACTATAGACTGTGTCGTAGTACAGACTACGAGCGGCATTTTGAATAAAGAACCCCTAACGTTTGCCGCGCATGCGTCAATTAGAACAACCCTCGCTTTCCAATATGGCGACAACCGCCACAAGTCAAGCACGCGCTTGCTTCTATTTACAATAACTTGCGCTCATCATTCTTTGCTATAGATTTAGCCTTTATGAATTAACAGTATCGCATCTTTTATTAGTGTTACCAAAAGTGTCGTTTTCTTGTGCAAAGTGAAAAATTAACGCCTGTTTTTTAATCGTTCAATGATTTAATGGTGACGCAGTGCGATCAGATGTGTTGTTATGTGGTAGCGCGTATTTATTAGTCGCAAGTCAGCAGTGTGTATCTTTAGTGTCAATTAATTAGCCAATTTGGTGGAACTCAATGTAGGTAAACTAGCAAACAATAAAACTCTGATTTATTTGTTGTTTTAGTGTTACACACATAGACTCTAAAAGTCTCTACTTAGTGTCTTATTCCAAAATTTTTAATATATCTCACAAATCTGTGCCGTCGTAGTTTTAAATCTAATAGTTAAATTTATATTTTTACTTAGCATCGTGATAAAAACATTACCATAGTTAAAATATACAATAAGAGTCGAAAAATACTTTCAAGTAAAACTTCTTTACATAAAATACTGCTAGCAGATAAATAAAAAACAAAACAAAAGAAGAAAAGCACCAATTCCAAATTCGAAACATTCCCGCGCGCTCGTGTTCCCGTGGGAGTCCGCACATCAGTCAAGCTGCGTCGCTCGCGGGTGTCGCCGGCGGCGCTGCTGCTGGGCACGCGGCCGGTGTCCGGGCTGGTGGAGCCCGTGCGGAGCCCCGAGGAGCCGGCGCTGGACGTCGCCCAAGACAAGGCTTACTGGGGCAGCGTAGCTACCGCTATGACTTCCAGCTGTAAATATTTGAACTTCTTTCTCGTTTTTATTTTTTCTTTAAGGCATTATACAGTCAACTTCTTTTGCTGAACCCATATATTTTTCGAACGTCTTTGTTATTTTTTTTTTGCTTTAAGATATTTCAAGATCAATTTTTTTACTAACAAACCCAATATTTGAACTTATTTCCACGTTTTTCATCTGTTATTCATAGTCAACTAAAGTTAGAAAGGAAGACGACTATGAATGAACTTTTCTTGGTTATTGTGTTATTTATGTTGATGGCCGAGTGGTTAAAAAGTTGCTTACCATGCGAGAGGTCGCCAGTTCAAACCCTGCCGGGTACCAATGTGTTTTTCAAATTTTAAATTCATATGTACCATCATTCGGCGCTTTAACGGTGAAGGAAAACATCGTGAGGAAACCTGCACACCTAAGAAGAAATTCTAATGTTGTGTAGTCGACCAACCCGCACTTGGCCAGCGTGGTCGACTAAGGCCTTATCGCCCTAGTTTAGGGTAGGCCCGTGCCCCAGCAGTGGGGACGTATATGGGCTGATGATGATGATGATTATGTTGACTTAGGTTATTGTAACTGAACAACAACACCAAAAAACTACAACAATACATTTCCTTGAAAACAAATTGACTTTATGTGGTATCAGTGACTTGTGACAGAATTTTGGAATAATAAAGAATGATCAACTTCGAGTAACGTAGGCCATAGTTTTCTTACAAGAAGTTCAGCGCTGTATATTAATTAGTTATGTATAATAATCATGACATTTACCGAGAAATGTATAATCCCACACATAATAACATAAAGATGTTAATTACCGTCGCTCTCCTGGGTTGGAGTACTACGCCTACTCTGTAATAAATTTATAACACAGAGTTACTCCAGAATTATCTTGCTTCTACTCTCTTGCACGGGTTAGTTTATTTTCCGAGTCCATTAGTTCTTTGATAATTTATCCCTCGAAAGGTCAGGTCTAGTCAACATCTATTAATTGAGCGACCTTTGGAAGCTTTTACCTGCGTCGACGGGCTTTGTTAAACAAATTACTTAGCATAGAGCGGATGGGGCGACATTCACAATTAAAATGAAGCATTTACCTATCGCATAAAATAAATCCTATTGACTCCATGTCAATTAAACAACAGAAGCAACGGTGTTATTGATAATTAAACGTTCTTACGCAGACACGGAAAATCGTGAATTATGTGTACTTGTCTTGTATGAGCATTGAACTAAAGACTCCTTGTACATTTGTACAAGACATACAACTAAAAGCTTTTTAGTAGTAAGAAGTATATGCACAGAGTCGTCATGAGGACTCTATATCCTTCTATGTATTGAAACAAATGGTTGTATTTATCACTAAATCTCTCAAAAGCGTACTAAGCTAAAAATCATAAAAAGTACACTATGTATCACATAACATTCACATTTTTTTTAGGAAATTTCATCTTAGAATCCTAGTTACGTTAGTAAGGAGACCGGCAAAACTATTTTCATTTGAAAGTTGGCTTCGGTAATTCCTTATTCAATTACGTCGTTCCCGATACGATACCCTAGTGGATAAGTTCTATCGCCTTCTTGTACAACCAGCATTAGATGTAGCTGCTATGTTATTGACAGTTAGATCTTATTGTTAAGGGCATAAGGGTCATATTATACTTAATGAGTGACGCTACTTTTGTTACCTACTTACACGAAATTGGCTAGTTAGTATGTGCTTGATTAAGTTGATACAGTTTTGGCATGGTTTTTCATACTAAATTATCGTATTCTCTACCAAATATATCATGGATATGCTTGACATCTTTGTAGACAGCAAAAATATCAAGATATGTGAAGTATCGCAATCCAATAAGAATTCCTGTAGGTAGGCTTTAGCAGTTTAATGAATAGTAGACATTTTAGTCAATTTGACGTCTTACCGAGCTATGAGAGTGTCGAGGAATTGCACCTGTTTGTGTGCACACAACTGTGCACTATATATGCGTTGCACAGTTGGCTGGTCTCCATAGAGATTGGCTGAAATCTGTTGGACCACATAAATATTGTCTGCTAGGTAGTTAGTGTGTTTTACTGCCGCAATTAAAGATTGGAGCAGCAATACAAAACAGATTTCAACAAACATATTTTAGTACAACAACACATTGCATGCATATATTACTGGGTATGTGGAGAAAAAACATTTCACATTTCCCAAATGCCTCATTGTAAAGCTTCCGTGACAAAACTCGCTCTAAATTGCTGGAGCCTAGTTTATAGGAGAAAAGGAGAGCTTTTATAAAGAATGAGGTAAATAACAAATTGTTTGTATCGTTTCGCTTATTTTTTCGCAAAAAGTGTTCAAGGTAGTATATCGTTTTAAATAGTGACAGTTCCATCTCTACTGTATAAAGCAAAGTCGCTTTCCGCGTCTGTCTTTATATATGTATGCTGAAATCTTTAAAACTACGCAACGGATTTTGATGGTTTTTAATAGATAGAGAGATTCAAAAGGAAGCTTTTTGCGTATAATTATATCCGAAGCAATGCGAAGCGACTGACTAGTTCATAATGATTAAAAACAAACCAAAATACCTTATAAACGATCTCTTTTAGAACTGAAATACCCATTTTTATTACAAAACATGTGTCTACATGCACTGAACGGAAAGAAGACTACATTACATAACATTCGTAAATGTTGTTCTATTATTATAAAACATATAACATACGGTGTTGAAATTAACTTTGATACCCTCTTCATATGGAAATTGGACAGGATGTAATAGCCTTTGTTATGACCGAACATATTATTCTCAGAACTAATTTACGTAGTCAAATTAGTTGTTTATGGAAATATTTTCCACAAGGGTTTAGCTGATGGGAATACCGATTAGAGCTGTGTTTAGGAAGTCAGGCGAACTTTTCGCTCTTAGAAATTCATTTCTCCGAAAGAGATTATTAAAAAATCTACTAAGTTTTAGATCTTTTTTTTTAGATTATCATATAAATTGTAAACAAATCATCAAAGTATTAGGAACTTTAGTTGTCACAATATTTATTTCGGTAGTTTTATAAAAAAGGTCCGGCATTAAATTGAGCTCCGGCAAATTGTGTTTAATAACACAATTTGCCGGAGCTCAATTTAATGAGGAAATTATTTTATTTTCACTTTGGTCATAAACTTCATTCAAAATAGTGCTTATTGGCTAAATTTTAGTCTACGACAAGGTAATTTGACAATTAAGTGTATAAAACGAACAGAAGGGAAACGCCGCCTCAGACGAAGGGGACTGATATGATTCAACCGTTTCCTAGCAACAAATTGATACACTCCTTTATACACTGTCTGTGAATTAGCCGAACTGGGAACTATGTAGTTATGGGGTTAAAATAAACCCGCTGTCATTTGCTCTCACTTCTTTAGGAAATAAACTGTATATAATTATGGAAATACACAGATATTTATAGAGAAAATCTAACTGATTACAAAGCTCTGAAAAGTTATAAAAAACCATTAGGAGGCACTTTCCGCGGCTTATTAAAGTCTTCCTAATAATTTTACGCATCAAATAACTGGTAAATTCAGTACTTACATTTCATCACATCCAAGGTATTTTAGCTTCGTATTTTTTTAATGGAAAAACCTTTCCAAAATATTGCGTGCTCTCCCAATATTCGCAAATGAATTCGAAAGGTCATGAACTTTCCATTTTCTACCTAATGATATACGTAGGTGGACGGATTTGCTTTTCAATTTGTGAGTCCATACCTACTCGTAGTCATGCATGCAGAGACGAGGCTTCCAATGGATTGAGTTATAAATTACTGTTTATATTAACCACTCAACCCATCGGAGTTTAATTAAATCATTACTAATATAATAAATGCGAAAGTCCCTTAGACTGTCTGAATTGCTTTTACGGAAAAGCAACTGATCTGACTACAGATTTATATGAAACTAACTGTGCCCGTGACTTCGTTCGCGTGGACTACAGGATTTTACATATAAAAGTTTTTTCCCAATCACTCCTGTTCCCGTGAGATTTTTTCAATATCGCGTTGCAAGCAAGCTTTACGTTCATTACGAGACTTGCATGCCAAATTTCAATCGTCTATCTTATGCAGTTTAGATTTGGTTCCCAGATAGTCTAGGTAGAGCTACATAATATACATAGCCTACTTTTTAACTGCCTTAGCTAAAAGTTAATATTCTTTCTTGAAAACTTCTAGCTTAGCCCCTAGCGTACCTAACCTATGTACGTCTTTCACCTTACTTTAGGGTAGGCCCGTTCCCCAGCAGTGGGGACTTTTGAGCTGATGATGATGAAACTTCAATAAGATGTTAAAATTTTCAGCCCCGAGTTAGAGGTTTCAGCCCAGAGACGGTAGTTATTATCCAGAATAGGTACTTTTCGCAGAAAAAACTATTTTATCCGGCACGAAATTGTATTAGGAACGTAGTACCGTAGACGTAGGTAATATGGTACAGAAATACAAACAGAATTTTGTCTTCTATATGTAAAAGGCAAAAATATACATAACATTTTGCCTACCTTTCAAATACCCTAAACGTAACAAAAGATATTTAATTGGTTGGATGAAGGTGCTCATTCAAATTCTAAGAATACCAAAAGAATGTTTCCCTCAAGGAAAACATCTTTTGTGTTTATCTTTTGGTTTAGGCTCGTAAATTATGACAAGAGGTTTATCTTCACCAGTATTAACAGTAGCGATGTTCTTGGAAATAAAAAGCTTTTTAATACTTTTACCGTTGGTACCTTACATATTGTTTATATTAAGCCAAAATTTTCTCGATTTTGTGTAAGCGTCATAAAAAATCGGAACGTTTGCATGAATAGATCTTTGTTTAGTATACCTGAATAATCACACAAATGCGCAATTATTTTTCCAGTGACAGTAATCTTAAACGAATTCATACTAAAGACAGTTTTCGAGTACATTTTCGAGAGCTTTTGTGAGAATTTTCAACTGTTCGAACGCTCCTTCGTTAACTGAACAAAGTTTTAATTGATTTCGCTGTTCATCTCGTGATAGTAAAGGGTGACACTCAGACTGTAGACAATGTTATATAAACAGTCTTGTCTATCATCTGTTAATGATAGGCGATGAGTTTTGATGAGCAATATTTTCTTTATTCTTATGTCTCACAAAATATGCTTAGTTTAGTAACTTGGTATCCCCATTAAAATATAAGTACATTAACTTCAATTAATGCATACTTCTATTCACATCTTAAGCACTAAAATAATCTGTCACACACAAAACCATAATCAATTTTGTCAAATGGTTAGTATAACGATCATTGTAAAAGTTGGCACGAGTTCCCCCGGCCCACCCTACAACTTGCAGAAGCATATGGGAATAATTTAGCTCAGATTTACCCCATATTTGCCTAGCGTATCAATCACATATATTACTCTACGTAGTCGCCTACTTTGACTTTATATAGGGGGTTATTCTGCGACTACGTTTTATTGCGACTGAAATAGTGAGAAGGTACCTTTAGACCTGTCTATGTCGACGCAATTCCAAAAACAAATCTCATAAAATTCAAATGAAACAAAACAGTTGACAATCGCAAATCCCAAAGTGATTAAAAAGTTGTCAAAAAGTGTAACGGGGGCACGTGTGACGTCACTCGGAGGCTGTCTGCAAATGCCAGGGTTCATTTAATTTGCGTCACCGCCCCCGCTCGTCACGGGCACAACCAGACCTTAATAATCAAAACTCGCACCTGAATCCGAGACGGCTATTAATATAATCTTTTTGAAATGTTCCTGGAAAACTGGGCCATTCGGAAATGTTAAATTGAAAAATGTTTTGCACGTTTATTGTTTTTTTCCAGCATTTTACTTGTCTGAGAGTAAATGAATGTTTGTTCGTGTTTCCGATATACAGGGTGTCCCAAAAAGTAGTGTCAAGCGGAAGTCCTGAGATAGAACACCCCGTGGGCACCCGAATCACCCCATGTATGTTCCGCGATTTTTTATAGTTTTCGAGTTATGATGTGTTTATTCGAAACATGGCCTTGCTATTAAAACTAAAGCTTCAAAAATTATATTTTCCTAAGCTTTTACCACACAGTAGCAATATCATTGGTACAAACAAAGGTGCCTCGTCTTTAAACCGACCGCTAATGATGTTCCGTTCGGCTCGGACGAAGATAGATGGAACGGTCAAATTGAAACTTCTGCGAGAGACAATAGAAGACCTTGACTCGACTTGAACGATGCACACACTGATTCAAATAGATGTAAGTTTTAAATAGAGGTTTTAACAGTTGCACAATAAGAAACACGCAATTTGAACTACCTCTACTGTTAAATTAGTTGGTATTACTAGATTATGACTATGTAATGTGCAGTTATGTTAATCTAAGGATGTATTTCTAACTTATTAATGCGTTTAACATTTCGTATGCAAATACTTCTAAGTTCCAACAATAATACAGACGAAAGGACAGTGAAAGTATGTGCCTTGCTAGTTTTCTAACGATTTACGTGTCTTGTTATGGTAGAATACAATACAGGTATTAGACTTGCTTGAACTCCTAAACATTGCATCAACTTTTGATCCCTCGAAGTTCTAAGTTTTATTTACGCATTATGCAGCTTATTGGAATCAACTTTTCTTAAGCCCAAAAACTTTATTAATATCATTTCCCTCTCTTTAAGATATAAGCGCACAAACGTAGATAAGAATTTTATTATTCAACATACAAATCAAATATTTTATTTAGATAGTAAACACAATTATCGCTTTCCGGTATAGCGAATATTAAAGGAGGTTATAATGTTACTTGACATTATGAATGGATTAAGAAACATTTTGTTATGCAAAATGACATGATATTTAAGACTTGCTTCTTAAAATGTCAGTTTAAATAATTGTAGTTAATAGAAAATGAGTGTACGTACATCACACTCATAGTTTCGATTTGCCAAAACAATAATTCAAAGGTAATGATGATTGATATTCTATTTGTATCGAACATTATTCTGTCACTATTTAAGAGTGAGTTTCATTGTGTAACGAATAAAACTTTAATACGTAACAGTTTAGATTTCGTTATATTTCGCGTTCAATAATAGGTACCCAATTTCTATAAATAACCTAACGAGTTTAAGTTTCTGCCGTCAATTAATTTGTGGCTGAAGTAACTTCATAAACCACACGCGATCTCATAAATCACTGTTATATCAGCATTTTTATGTAAAGGACCAATTCGAGGCAGTCATAATTTGTTTAGGGCAGTTTATGAAAAATATAGGAAAAACTAAATTAGAGAATGTCCATAGAACTTCTTTTTTCGGTTCTGAAAGTTATTTCCGTTTGGAGTAACAAGCTAATTCTATTAGATCAAGATAGGTATTGATGGCTGAGACTGTTTAATTGCAACAGCAGAAAAAGAAACATTTATCCAATAAAAAAAATTGCAGAGTATGTTACGATGCAACCTTCAACCCAATGATCCTTCGATTCTCAAAACTGAGGAACAGTACATCATCAAATGAAGTTAAATGTACGTATGTAATAAGTCATACAACTCTTGTACCGTTTTTTCGATGTAAGATGTAGTACAAATTAAATGGCTGTCATGGACAGGTACGTTTATCATTCTTTACGTTATTAAGTCAGGTCATTTCAATGGAATGATTGCAGGCTGGCCCTTGCAAGATACTGGGAACCGGCACAATCCGAATACAAACTACAATACAACAATTATCTCGGTGACTACGTATAATCATGTTTATATCCTCATTCCTGTGATTCTGATGCATTTGGTAGTCCATGTCAAAACAAGCCAGTAATTGTGTGATCGATCCTCAACCAAGAAAACAGTTTGTGTTATGCATTTGTATTAGTTCCGTGTCTGGATGTTGCTGATTGCTAAGGATAAGTGCTTAAGCCTCGAAATCAGATCAATGTTACTGTTCTCTGATATTTGTATTTCTAACCAACTTTAAAAATGGTTGATTTATTCATTCGATTATTGTTTATACGTCAAGTTTAGTCCGTTCAGTGTTGCTTTTCGCTCCAGATTCTCTACCACAGTGTTAGCCCATTTACTATCTGGCCAGTTGCCCTCATTCTCACACCTCCAACCCTGTGACCCTCACTCCTAGTTGGCTGTTACGTAAGGCTACACCCCGCCATGTGTCAGAGGTAGCTTTGCGGTCAGCTGTGGTTGTTTATTTTTAGATTCGCGCGAAGGCCTGCAGTTTACACGCAACCTTTCCTCGCTAACCGAAGATTACACTGCGGTAACGAAAAAGGTGTCTTGTTTCTGTTTTGTGTCATCAAAGTAAACTTCCATGTCGTTAGAATGGTTTTTGACACGATTTTGTTCCGTGATCAGCGAGTTCTGGAATATGATTGACAATTGTATCTTTGGAATATCTCTTAATGGTTTTTTCTGTTTTGAATTAAAAAACAATTTGCCTAGGTACGCATGTTATTTGAAGTGATTTTTATCTGGTAATAGTTGATGCTTTTTTGATTGTTAATAACTTATATCATACTTACGAGTAAGTTATGTGTAAGATTTATGATGATGCTATAAACGTTTTTTTATTATTTATTAATTAAAAACCGGCCAAGTGCGAGTCGGGCTCGCGCACAAAGGGTTCCGTAGCAGCAAATATAATAAAAATCAACCTATCCCAAAAACTATAAGAGATACTTTGATCAAACCAAAAATCGTTGAAAGAGTTAATTAGCATGCATCACCTCTATTTTTTTTAGAATTTTATACCCCGTAGTTATAAAAATAGAGGGGGGGGACATACTTTTTACGACTTTGAGAGCTGATATCTCAAAAACCGTTCACTTTAAGAAAAATGTTTTTTAGAAAACTTTATATCATTTTAAAAGACCTTTCCATTGATACCCCACACGGGTATGTACATCGAAAAAAAAAATTTCATCCCTCAGTTACATGTATGGGGGGCCCCACCCCCAATTCTTTTTTTTACTATTTAGTGTCATATTTTTGTAGCGGTTCATACAACACATATTCCCATCAAATTTCATCACTGTAGTACTTATAGTTTCCGAGTAAATCGGCTGTGACAGACGGACAGACGGACAGACGGACAGACGGACAGACGGACATGACGAAACTATAAGGGTTCCGTTTTTGCCATTTTGGCTACGGAACCCTAAAAAGTGATTTCGTAATGAAGAACGTCATTGCTCTAACCATTTTTGAAATGAGTTTCCATTGTCTGCATTCAATGATAGCATCCAATTGTATATCGTGGATATTTCAAGTCAATGTGTAATCATTTGTCTACGCTATCGAGTATATATTAGGCTGCTATTGCTCCTGAAAGAAACCTTTCTAAAGTAGCTAAAATAAGGTACCATTCTTTTATACGTAAACATCTGCGTTGCGTATGACGCGTTTATAGGTCCATATATTCGTATTATTGACATAACAGTGTTTATGTGCCGCCATGAAATGTGGCGGATAAGTTGGATACGTATTTGAACGCGGGCGCGTGAGCTACTGTAGTAGATTCAAACACCATTGGAACAATTCGCAAACTTGAAGGCTCGATTGTGGTAACATAGTCTATCGGCAGATACATTATGTAAACGTCTTATAATTTACTCAAAAACTTTTGCACTAGATCAGATCAGATCCTATCTGAAACTGTATTACAACATAACCATATTTCTTCATTTACAAAGGAACAATGTGTGTTAGTAAACCCAAAGATGATAAAAACGTGTGAGATAAATTCCACGCGAATAAAGATTATGTTTAAGATGAGAGTTCGCGTGATCGTGTTACGAAATTAATAAGTTGTTGAAATAATGTAACGATGTAAAATTGTTTATAAGTTTTAATGAGGAAGCGGTTTTTTTTAACTTGCTTAGCGGTGTAAATTAATATAGTTCATATAACAGGTGTTATAGGTGCTAGTATTTTACCGATCATAGTTTGCAGAGTGTATTTAAATTATCGATCGCAACCACGGGCGCTGAAAAGAGTTCGAAACGTCGAGTCTCCAAATAATCTATTTAGAATAACGATACACGCGAATTTAATCCGAAAAAAATGATTTATTTCACATGTATAGTGTTCGCGAAAATAATAGACTTTATCGTAAAAATGTTTTCATTTCGGTCTAAAAAAACCAATCGTTTAGTTTTTGTTTATAACACTACCTGCGATAATCTACTATTATGCATTAAGTCCGAAAAATTTGTATAAATTCCTAAAACTTACTGTAAATCATTCATTTAAACGACGTACGTATTGTGCGAAGTAACCTGTATATGATTCTATTGTGATAACAACATCAAACATCATACAGTACTATAATATTTATTCAGCCATAGCAAACCGTATTTGCTCCAGTACATTCAGCTACGGATTGAGGGCGCTTGTGTTTGCTCGAGCTGAAATCTGGCAATCATGGACTCCGAATATCCCAACTTTATGAACTGGTATTGGCAGATTATATTCCGTACTCTTTGACGTGAACGCAAACGTTTTTTGTGTAAACAGCTGTTACAATTACAAGATGATTTATTAAGCTATAGGTAAATCAGCCTATAACTCCGTCGTTTGCAAGTGGAAACGCAAAATTGCGCTATTAAATTGGCCATGCTGGTATGCCAAGTGAATAGTTTTGCTAATGACTAGCTACAAATACAGCCTTTAGGCATAACTATCTTACACATCTTTATCTTAGCACCTGAAACTAACCCTTGCAAGACACCAACAAGTGATACAGCAACCATTGCCTAAGGTTATATTCCCTAGTTATTATAAATATACCGTCACAGGAATAAAATACTTGTATTACCAATTATCTTGGGTACTAATAAGTAATTGTAAACAAATATGGTAGAAGAAAAACGCATATTTACTCTTACATACTCGTACGAGTACGAACTAATACGGTCAAAAGCTCTGGCTGAATCCTTGAATCACTTTAAGTGCGACTAGCAAAATGTGCTTGTGCTCATCACTTATTTTTGCATCGACTTATCTATACTAATATTATAAAGCTGAAGTTTTTTTGTTTGTCTGTTTAAACGCGCTAATCTCAGAAACTACTGGTTTGAATTGAAAAATATTTTTGAGCTAGACCATTAATCGAAAAAGGTTTTAGGCTATATAACATCACGCTGCGAAATATAGGAGCAAAGAAACAATAGAACATGTAAATATTTGTCTTTATGGGTCTACACGCGTTATTAGGAGAAGCAAATTACATAGCTACTTACTGCCCGCCGTTTCGACTGGGTTACACCAATCGTGGTCGCGAGCGACCTTATTTAGTGTAATGGAACGCGAAAGTCTAAAATCTTAAATAGAACATGTGTAAAAAAACGGAGGAAAAGGCGGACGAAGTCGCTGGCACAGCTAGTTATTTATTGATTTTTTTTGTTGCAGCGACCAGTGGGTCTGGCAGTGGGCCTGGCGGGGGCGAGTCGCGGCGAGGTGGTGACGTCACGCCGCACGCTCAGCCACAGAGGAGGCTTATCAAAGTCGACTTCGATAACCTTGAGGTTAGTACATAATATACTTACGACTGGTCTATTGGTAGCAAGCGCTGCGTGAAGACCGATAGGATCCAAGTTCTCGAGTCCAAAATTGTGAGGTGTTTGGTATAATATTAAAATTAGCGGTAGCTGTAACTGGTTGCAAGCCCGTTAAGAGCCCGATCTCTTATCGTTTATGTCGGGTTGCGATCTTACCGAACTGTGACATAAAAGGAACACTTGGGTGACTTCTATAGAGATCGGTCATCATGGCCAAAATCGACATCTTATTATTTACTAACGAATAAAGTAATTAAGTTATTGGTAAGAGTAAACTAAACCTAATGGTGATTTGATAGCCAGTGTAATCTGGTTACACATTTTTCTTTTTCCTAACTGACTACGATAATGGCTTGAAATACCTACCTCATCATCACCGGATTTGTGGCGTGAGAGCCTTCTCACCCCTAAATATTTAAGTGACGTTTGCATGAGAGCGTCCCTTAATGAACCATGGAAAATTTAAGTAACCTTTATGGTGTTTTATGAACTAATTAATGTGTCTAACAGGTTTGTGACAGCTAATTTAAAACATAGCGGTAGGTACGAATAATATCATCATCATCAGCATATAACTCCGTCCATTGCTGGATTAAGCCTCCCCAAAATAAAATATAAATCGTAAAAATTATATAGCACACTATTTCTCCGGTTGAAATGTACAAACTTCATAATATAATAACAGTGGCGTCTGGAGGTTTCATAAAGTTTCCGCGAAATCCATGAAGCAGTTTGTTAGTCTTCCTTGAGTGCGACACGCTACACCAAAGTTTTGTTTGATTTCAATTAGCAACTTATTTTAAAGTGTTGAAATGTTAAATATGAAAATGAAAACTTTACTCAGTTGTATTTTTTGGTTGAGTGCTTGTATCTGCTTAATGTACAAAATGAAACTATGTCCGACACCAAAAAAAGTTTTATCAGTACTTGCAATCGTGAACAAGGTGTCTTAAGTATTCTAAAGGTATTCTATATTATTTTGATGTATTATAAAAACCCCAAGCTTTTATGATTCCAGATAAATCTAGTACTATTTTAGTACGATTTTTTCAATATTTTAAGATGGGGAAAATATCACCAGAGTAATGCATATCTCTTATGATGCTGATAGTAAAGAAAGGCCATGCAGTTTGCAACGTTTCAAACCTGTCTTGTCTGCCTGTCACAAAGTTTTTGCCTTACAAGCTCGCTTCTAAGTGGTTATAGTCTTTTAAGGAGCTAAGAACCTTCATAATGCCAAGGGCACAGGCAATGCTCTACGTAGAATGAAAGCCATGTTGGTAAACTAGAATGTTGGCTGTAGTCCAGTCAAAATAGACAAAAATAAGTGCTAACTTAGACAAAATTCGCATAGAGCTGAAAATTGCCAGAGACGTTAAATACATCATAATAAACGAAATATCAAAAATCCCCATCAATCCTACTTCTGCAAAAAAATTTATTCAAGGTCAAAAGTATAAAATTAAGAATTTTTCCATTTTTCTCGAAAATAGTAAGTATTATCGTAAAAATAGGTCAAACAAAAGTTGTAGATCATACAATTTTCTACAAAAATGGTCCAGTCACTTTTTCTTTTTCGACTCACCATTCGCGAGATATCGTGGTTTTAATCATTAGAAAATTTATATTTTACATAATATGCATTCATCTGTTGATATCGTTTTTGATCGATATATGACCTGGAGTAGGTTCACTAGGGTAACCACGTTAAAAACCGCCCAAGTGTGAGAAAAAAAAACATAGGTTTTGTATGAGAACCCACTTTACACGTTGGTTTCATGTTGTTTCTAGTATTAGATGTTATAGAGGCAACTGAGATACACCATTCGTTAAAATTTTAACTGTCTAGCACAATCCCATGGGGGCCTGGAAGCGTTTGAAAATACAACTTTTTCAACTTTGTGCATCGCTATATCTCTGAAATGGTGAATCTTAGGAACAAAGTGTTTAGACATTTTTTATAGATAATTACGTGATAAGTAATTTTGTCATACATACTTTTATAATTAAACTTACCGTTTCGCTCAAAAGTGCATAAAACTGATATTTGTGACATTTGACCTTGATTATTTTTTTTTGCAGACGTGGGATCGATGGGGACTTTTGACAGATTATTTGTAATAGTTTTCCCAACATTCATGCCAATTTTCAGCTCTATGCGAATTTTTCCTAGGTTAAATGTCTATTTTGACTGGACTACTGGTAAGCAACTACTGGTCTAAACAGGTCACCTTACATCAAAACAGACAAGACACCAGGACCTTTTTTAAAAACGATTTAGTTACTAATAGCTATGTTTCTTGAAGATATATCTCCTTAGAGTAGCTTTAAAATAGGAGAGAATCTAATAAATAGGAGATATGGATGAGAAGAAAATATGTTTATTCAAAAATATATTTTCCATTCAAAATATTCTTTCTAGCACCTTTATTAATCTGAAAGCAATTTCTTAGAACATTTAAATAGGGTCTCATTTAAACCATCATGCTTACAAAGTGTCAACTTATAAAAGTGTAATAAAAAACCAAAATAACACTTAACTGAACCACGTTGATGGCCGTGTGAGAACAAAAGAACTCTACCAAAACTCGTGCTAGCCATAACACTGCAACGTAACTGCAAGGAAATACCTTCACACTGTGTTCAGCTGCAGTTTGTAACGTCCGTGCGCCCCGGATCAGGGAATTGGGTCAAGTGGCCCCGGCTATGTGTTGGCTTACGTGAGTCGCGAAAAACAGCCTTAAAAGCCTTGGTATTGGGCGGGCTTCGATCCATCTATCATCAACCTTTGTTCCGGTTTTCCAGCTTTAAATTTTTTTTACGCCCTGGCTTACTAGGCAGTCTAATCTCTCTTAAATGGAGTTAGTCTAACTTTTTTTCTTTTTGGAGTTCATACTGCTATTTAGAGGTCATCGATGGGGCAAGTTCCTAAGTGCATTTTCAATCTTACTTATTTTACATTACGATTGTTCACGACGTAATTTTGTTTTGGGAAGATTAAGGCATCCACCACTATCAAGACCATCGTCAAGTAAATTGATTATACTAAAAAGTATCTTTACTGTTACAATTGAACAGCAAAATCCATTTACCGAAATTTCCTACAACAATCAACTTCTATTAGTCGGAAAATAGCTCCAAAGTATTCATCGAAGTGTTACGATCGGGCAAGAAATAAATTGGTTTCATCGTCGACACCGACAGGGCCGATGACTCCGAGTTTCCGATCATCGAATATAAAAGATTATACAAGTAACAGCCTTATTACGACATTGTTGGTGTAAAAAAACATATACTCGCTTATTTCTTTTGGTGACTGTAAGTATCTACGGGTGGAAGCGATCGTGCGGAAATTCATTACTTTGCAAAACGTGCAAGCACATTAATATAATTTTGAGGCGGGTTGAATGTTATATAGGATTTTTAACATATTCGGTAAATACCTACATCTGTAAGCAATATGTAAGACACCTTATCTATGTATATGAAAGTAGTTCACAAGAAACTTATTCTTGAGACTATCAAAACCACTTCGTTCCCGTTCAGTACGTGCAAAAAAGTAAGAACAAGTGCAAAGGAAACTTTTACTCTTAATAAAATTCTCGCAATTCATTAATGATATTGCTGGCGGCTGCCATTTCATGTTTCACTGAGACCCTGCTTGAGACAGACCGCTTTCTTTGTATCAAGCTGTTTCTACAAATAAATTAATCCCTAGAATGATACAACTACGGGTATACTAGAAAAACAAACAGTATATTTTGACTGGCTCGGTGGAACAGTGGTTAGCGACCCTGGCTGACGGTTCCAAGAATCGTTCGATTCCCATTCGGGACAAGTATGGCTGGGTGTGATTATGTATTTATAAATATTATTTACGTACGTTTATCAGTCTCTGACGCCCATAGTACAAGCCCTGCTTAGTTAGGGGTCAGATGACCGTGTGTGGAAATGTCCCATATATTTATTTAGTTAATGTCAATTTATTTATGTGAATGTAGTTTTGAAAAGCCACTTTTTTAGTTTATGCCGAATTTTCACATTGTGTACCTACTGTAAATTATAAGTACTTACTCTCTAACTCGTTATTTAAAGATTCGTAGACCTAAAATTAACAAGCATTTTCATGAAAAATAGCAGTACTCACAACAATAGTGGGACGTTACTCCACCATTAACGCTTATTAGCACCACAAAGGTTCCTCTAACGGCACCCAAATATCCTCAGTATTAAAAAGTCCACACTTGTGCAAACCATACAAGGCTTCGTGGCCCAGTTTTGTGTGAATGAGAATAGCGGCCTTATGACTCACAGCATAAGACCGTTAATTCCGTGAAACATTCGAGGTCTGCCCGGGTGGCGTCCTAGCGCCACATTTTTACACTAAAGAAAGTATGCAGTTGGCAAAGGGGACTACTACGTTACTTTGTTTCTTAAACGAGTGAAATTTTTAAGTCTTTTCTTACTTCCAGTCTTAAGGAAGATTTAAAACTTCCATCTGAAGAAGGTACCTGAGGGAAATTAGGTTTTCTATAAACTTAGCAGGTGCAAGTAGTTTATTGCGCTTTCTAAATGAAATTTTATTGTATCTACGTGATCTCTTTACTCTCCTGAAAGTTGGTGCTTTATCTATTGCTAATGGCTAGTAGGTAGATTATGAGTCTGTTATGTCCAGTGTAATTAAATGATGCACATTGCAGACGATCTCGGTGATAGCGAAAGTGTCGGGTGACACTTTGCATGTTAATCCGAAGCTGCCGTAAACGAGGAGAGATGGGTTTTCACCTTTGTTAATGTAATGAGCTTTGTCCATGATATCAGATCTAATCAGAAGCCAGCAAAAATCAGTGTCCCTGTAATAGCTCCTCATAACATTTCATAAAGAAAAAAAATATACCCCATTGCTATGATATTCTAATATAACCAATGATACTATGAATTTCCCTCAACAAACAACCATCCTTTAATCTTCCCTACATTTCCTATTTTTATTATCTGATAAACTAAAAGAGTTGATCTATTATTACTTTTAAGCCTCGACTAAGTTAGTAGAGAGATTAATACGAATAGTTAATTTGAGATCCCATATACAAAGCACAGCCCTTGCCATATTGTTCGAAGTGATTAATAAATCATTTCAAAGGCAGCCCTTCTAACTTGGCATATGAATTCAATTTCAATACTCGATTAGTTGATGTTACATACTTGTATAGTTTATCGATGTTAGATGCTTCCTTCTGCCCGTTGGAGCCGATAAAAGGATGAACATAGCTAGCGCTATGTTTACTGTTATATGGGAGTGACAACGATAATACCTTATCATACTATGTTAGACGGATCAGCTACAAAAAATATGTAACATTAGATATTCTAGTAGGAACAAATAGGTAAGAAAAAAATAACTTCACTTTCATGCCCGACTGGAAGGGGACGAATGTGAATATTTTTAATTTACATTAGAGCTCTCTTTATCACTAAAAACGTAATTAAAAATAAAAAGTTTGAGTATTGTTATAATTTGCCCGAAACTTGAGATTTTATATAAAATTAATTGTACGGATTAAATTAGTATATATTACGACTGGGACTGTAAAAATTTTGTTCAGAATCGTAGTATACGCGTATTATGTTTGAATCCGTAAAGTTAGATTTGCTACAAGAACCGTATGAGTTAGATATACAGCGTGTTCACACCTAGTTATTTTTGGGCGATTTCGATCGCGGCGTTACCGCCGCGAGCTCGCAGCGTGCACGCCGCGATATCGCTGCGATTAAATAATCGCCTCCAGCTCGCCGCATCAGCGCATGCGCCGCATTCTACAGCGCAGGTCCGTTCATATTGGAAATATGAACGCAGTACGCGGCGAAATCGCCGCGATCCAAAATCGCCCAAAAATCGCTAGGTGTGAACAGGCACATATACTTCGGGAGTAAATAAATAAAATTATTAAATTTTTGCCTCGCACTTGGACGCCGAGCAAATGAGATTACTTTGCCTACAGACGGTTTAAGGACACCAAATTCGTTTATGTTTGAAGGAAATGCCAGAAAACGCTTTTTAGGGAAGAAAATGAATACAATTTAAGGTGACTAGCGGAAAATTATTGAAGTCAATACAAATATTTGTACCTATGATGCGACATTTTTTAAAAATCGATTATTAACAAAAAAATATGTTTTATTATGGACGCTGTTATCTATAATTAAAAAGCAATTAAGGTGTGAGTGATTGTGGCAACCGTTATTTATTAATTGATCATTAATCTTCATATCGATCGTTGCGCAACATTTTAAATTATTGTGGTTTACGATAGTCTATTCCATTGACTTTCTTTTCCTTTTTCTGGTAAATGATTTTCCATAAATATTTCCTTGTCGTTATAATACATGGCTGTTGTAGGTGGTTGCGTGTAAAGACTTCCAAGCCTGTTGCTAATAGACCATTATTACCATCGTGATTAGTAGATACGTCTGTCTCAAACGTTTCCGGACAGAATGCAAGTATTAATACATAAGATGATTTAGATCAGATAACATTCATTTACCTATCACACTTACATTTCAATTTGAGTGGAGGTACCTTACATCTTCATTCTACTATGAAACTAGCGTAAAGGAATGCTTGATAGCAAAATGCTCAAATAGCTTTCAATTAGTATTCATCAAAAACATACTTATATTAATAAATGAAGTCGTTACGCTACCAACTGTTTTTCTTTTTCAAAAACAACAAAAATTAATGTCACATAGCCCAAAGGTTAAAGTTTGTGTACCTCATACATAGTCTGGCTTCGTTCCATCTCATTAGCAGTATAATAACACTAAAGGGATTTCATTATTACAATGCAGTAGAGTTGGGTTTTATGTTAGTTATACCATTTTAAACGTATGAAGAATTGTAAATGGCTATTTAAAAATGTACCTAATAATTAGTGTATAAGAAGGTTTATCCAATGGTCTCATGTGGACCGTACGATCGTATTAATTTCTGATCTAGTCGTGTTGGATAAAAACTGTCTCTAACTTCAATAAATCTGCGGTAGTTACGTGAAGCTTCGTTAATCCGTGGGCTTTAGCCTCGCTTCGCTAATTCGTATCCGTGCTGAGGAATTGGGTTATCGCGCGTGACAGATTAAATTTACTTGCCTTAATTTGTGAAACCCTTTTTCTAACATGCCTGTTAATTTAAAGTACCTAGAATAAACAAAGCATTACGGTAACCTACATTGCGGTAATGTTCACGGATATTATTGACAATAAAGTTAACGGCATAGGCAGTAGGTAGTTTTAAGTTTGTGTTAGATGCTGAAAATGATACGATTGATACTTAGAGATTCGACGAGTAGGTCATATTCCTTTCACATGCTAGGACAAAGATTGTACGCCGGTCTTTGTGAATGGCAGGTAATCACAGCAATCAGTCAAAGGTAGATATACAATCTGGTTTGTTGTGCAACAGCAGTAGCTTGCATAAAAGCTGCATACTGCAATGAAGGTACAGCCCTTGACCACTTTCACTTCGCAAAGGAGGATGCGCTCAATTGCCCAGTAAGTACCGAATCTGCTGGATGTATACATGTTTCTGCATATAAAATATTTGGAGCAGCATATAAATCAGAAGTCGGCGCAATTTCCTGCCGCACACTGCAAGGCATTCGCTGGCGTTCCACACGCGATGCCTACAGACTTAATCCACTATATTTGTGCCAATATGTTGGTATTTATTTATCTCCACGGTTCATCGTTCATTGCGCATTGCTGACCTACTGTAATTCATTTTTATAGAAACTCAATACTGTATCTCTAACTTCATAATATCGCAGAAATGTTTATTTATATTCCGAGGACACTACTTTAAGTGCCTAACAATATGAATTTCTCATTTCCTTGTGGAGATTTTGCTGCTTTGCTTTGCGATTTATCGTTGTGTGTGCTTATAGTCTCAAGTCTCACGTTAGTTATAAGGTCTTGACTTGAGACTTTCTCTTACCTTCGAGGGGTCAATCTTGTTTATTCGCTGGGTTGGGTACGTCATTGACAGATAAAATACCGTGTTGGTTCACTGTTGCATAATAATATATACTGTGTATCTTTTATAAAATCTTCTTAAAAGCTTAACATATTTTAAACTAGTTGTTAACCTTCCCTAACTGCTAAATCTAACTATACACCTTCACATCGACAAACGTCAGCAATGAATAGCAAATCATGACAACTTTTAAGCATTTTAGTGTTCCCAATTTCGTTGCCTAAAACCACTAAAACCAGACCGCGGGTTTTAGTCTAGGCTTCAGAGTTTGCGACACAATAAAGCCTATTATGCAAGGGAAGGAACCTGCGACCGCAGCGTTGTGGTCGCGATGTGTTGCGAGGTCTGTTACGATCCCATTTACTGTGTTCCTGTCTATGGCAGGTGAATGTGGTATTTCGTTGTTCTAGTTATCTAACCTTTATTGTATTCGTTCTCTTTTATTAAGAACTTTAGCCTCTTGCAAACCTTCTATTTTTTTGAGAATCTTGAATCCTAACGCATGCATCAAAGATTATACTACTATCCACGTATGAATTTCATACTTTGCTCGCTATAAGATTTGTCATCATAAGGTCTTACAAGGGTCTACGATTACCATGAGATTTGATATCTCACTCACCATTGTGTAGGGTTTTGAACTAGGCCAATGAACCGTTATTGACCCAAAACAAATAATTATTTAAGATGGGCTCGTCAATCACGAACATTTAGATGACCGCGATGACTACGTGAGCACAATAGAATCGTCACGGTCATCTTTGAGGCTTTCTTTAGAACAAAATGGTATTTTTTGGTTCGTTACCATTGAACTAAGAAAGAATATTGATAAAAAGTAAACAGATGATAAGAAAGAAATATAAATAAGGGCACATTAAGTTTTACACCATCATCAGCCCATATACGTCCCCACTGCTGGGGCAGCTTACCTAGCCTACCCTAAACAAGGTCTTAGTTTAGGGAGCCCAAGTTTTACATACCGAGACTGAATTGGCTAGGATATGAGAAAAGGCTTATATTAAAACTGTTCTATCAATTTGTTCCCAGGATGACGAGGATGAAGACGACACAGAGACCTGCGCCAGTCCAGAAGTCTGCGCACCGCAGCCCTTCCCAAGGCACACGGCTCCTCCTCAGGCGACCCCTAAGCCTTGGAAGAGAACCGGTAATTAGAACCACCACAACTATGCAACAAAGCAACAACACAGATCTGTTTTTGTTTCCTAACTGACATACGATGATGGCTTGGAGTAACCTCTTTATTATCACCGGACTTGGAGAGCGGATGGCTTTCACCACACAGATCTGTGTTTTTTCTGTTTACTTGCAGGGGAGTCCAGTAAGATGCCTAATTTGTTAATATCCTCCAAGGAAGTAAACGCTTCAACCTAAATTCGAATAAATGTGATTCCAATGATGTAAAATAATGTTGAACAAAGTAACTTAATTTAAGAATTGTGTTCGAATACAGAAATGTGTGAGCCAAAAATTTTAAAAGAGCAAACTTCCCAAGTGAGTTTAAGTAATCCTAAGCTTTAATTATTTGTTGGAGCAGTACAAGATAGAAGAAATTGTAAGATGCATATCCACATCTACACCACCAGTCTGCGAAACATATCCCACTTTAAATATACCTACCACTTAAGATTCTTTGGTCATGGATCATCGAAATGATCGTCGTTAACATCGTAGTCTTAAGCACTTTCTCCTTCCCCCATGCACACCTCGACGTTACCACGGTGACGTATGACGTACCAATGACGTCATCGCAGAGGAGACGCCGCCGCGCGCACCGCCGCGCACGCGCATCTCCCACGACGAATACCACCAGTTCTGCGATGAGACCCTGGAATGTATGACGCATGTCGTGTCGCATAGCATGGTGTCACGCTTTTTCTGTTGCAATTCAAGTGTTAGGAGGTAGATGATCTATGTGACAACGTGGACTGTACATCAAATCGTGTTGGTACTCGCAAAATTTGTCGGCGTTCGTGACACGCTTGTCAAGTTATTTTGCAGCACCAATACGCTTTTCATTGCGGTCCTTTTAATGATCATTGATTTTGTTCGCTTTGAAAATATTTCAGCTCACGGAATCCTACTAATTTTCGTGGCTGAATTTTAATGTTATTCATGTAACTCATTATCTCTTTTGCAAACTCGTTCATGTTAAATATCATCAAACTTCATGGTCAATTTGTCTTACCTCATTAGTATTTTTATTTTCCGTTTGTCATTTTTTTAATCCTCATGTCTCTTTATTAATTGATAAAATTACTTAGTAATTTTATCCAAGTCTTTTTTTTAATCTTTAGAAAATGATGATCGTCTACAGTTTTCTACTCCTAATCTACATACTTATAGGACACTATATCACTGAAATAATATCACGGTTTTCTAAGTTTTACTATCACGTGTGTTCTAACAAACATCTTCTATTATGATATTTATCTGTTACAATGTGACTATCGACTACTTTTTAAGAACACGACACTTTTTAATACTGTTTATTTTTTCAATGTAAACATCACCAAATACACTGATTGATTTTCTCATTAGTTACTTCATGCATCAGCGTACTTCTTTTACATCTGAATGTACCGTGTTTTGCTAATCGTTCAACCCATCATTATCGTATACTTTAAAAAAATACTTGGAAAGTGTTTTTGTTTCTATCTGCTTATTCTATTAGATACAATTATATAAATAAAGTAGAGAAATAATAAAAAAGTAAGGTAAACATTGTCGTTCATTGAAAGTAGCTACGTATTTTATATAAACAAAGCATTGGATATTCAAACCTATGTTAAACACCTTACTCATAACTCGTATAGTAATCGTGTTTTTGTACAACAAACGTCCAATACACACGATACAAAGAAGTACATTAGTATGCCTCCCTATAAAAGGACTACTAGAATCCTACTGTAGCAAGCGATGCCGAGCTTCTGGAAGGTTCTGGAAGGTTCGGGAAGGTTCTAGAAGTGGCATAACATCGTTCCGTGTGTTCCAGCGTACGACCTGGCGACGCAGTGCCCGTCCCGGCGCGCGTCCATGCGCCGGCACACCGTCACGCACGCAGCCTGCCTACCCACCGATGGCGCTCATTCGCTGCCACACTCAAGGTATGAAAACCTGCTGTTATGCTCCTCAGCCTAACAGGTAGAGTTACCATTTAGCAGTAGCGCTACCATGAGTCACTGGCTCGGTGGAACAGTGGTTAGCGACCCAGGTTCACTACCTACGGTTCCAAGAGTCGTGGATTCGATTCCCACTCTGTACAAATATATTTATGTAATTACATTTGTGAATGCATTGTTGATTCTGATATCTGTAACACAAGTGCTTAAGCTACTTACCATGGGATCAGAGTAGTATGTGATGTTGTGTAATATTTATTTTATTATTATTTTTATTTATGTGTTAGCTATCGAAAACTTACATTCGTTAAAAACCTATCGAATTGTTTTTTTTTCATAAAACCGATTTAAGTTGTTAGCGTTACCGCTAGGGTCGCTGTAAATTTTTTCATAGACATTTTTTTACGTAGACGATATTGAGCTTGTCACTTTTAAACTCATGGTAGCGCTACAGATTTCCAGTGTCAGTCCAAAAAAATAAAGTCAACTGTTGCGGTCTCCTTCACGAGAGCGCGCACTGGCCACAGAGAATTTTCATTTTTTTTTCTTTTTTCGCTTTTTCCAACGTTCCACGTTCTACAGTCGTCTTTTGTTTTTATTATTGATTACACGCCAACAATTAACGTAACTCAACGTCGGTTTATTCAACTCGTTATTTTATTTAATGAATGAAATGTAATGAAAGTTTGGAGTTAAATCATCGGGGCGCGTGCACGAAAAGGGTACTTACATAATTTTGTGGAATGTTCGAGCCGGATTTTACATATTTTTGAGGTTCGACAAGACGAATTTATCTGCTTCATTTTTAGAACAAACAGAAGAAACCACAATGGCTGTATATGGCTTGCTGCGTAATGCCATCATATTAGTTAAGTAGCTTTAGCCGTACTCAAAATCTGGACCAACTAAAATTTTGAAAAAACAAAAGTTTAATCTACTAGTGCTGAGATTCACACAGACAACACGCATGTTTTGTTTGTTTGAATTGGTTCAAACCGACATCATGTCATGGCACCATTTTACCTAAACATTAAAAAAATAAAGTACATCAAAATTATCTAATGCGAGTTATATTTCGTTTTAATTAAGAAGCAATAGCTATTGAAGGTCTATATATTTTGAGCAAGTCAACTGACTAACCCCTACCTTAGTTTAGGGTAGGCCCGTGCCCCAGCAGTGGGGACGTATATGAGCTGATGATGATGATGATCAAGGGTTTTAAACATTAGAAAACTGTAACTGTCCGGGATATTTACCATGTTGTTTTGTTTTAATGAGCTCGCGATATTTCGGCACTGTTGGTTGGTTGGTTTCATCCGTGATCATAGCGCTTGCAACAGTGCCGAAATATCGGGAGCTCAGCAAAACAAAACAACATGGTAAATATCCCGGACAGTTACAGTTTTCTAATGGGTTTTAAACATTTCGTAAATCTGTACGTTTTATGATTTAAGTGTCCTAACCTATTTAACAAATGCTTTCCTTCCCTCAGGCCGGGCTCGCGCGCGTCGTGCGCCGGCGCAGCGTCTCTGGCGAGCAGCGACGCGGACGCGCAGCTCGGCGAGCTGTCCTGGTCCCGCTCCTCGCTCCAGGACGAGCTCATCAAGTCGGTTAGTGGCAGCCCCACCAGCACATCGCATGTGAGTAGACGCTTGCTAGTTGTAGTTGGTAGTGGGGGGGGGGAGGGGAGATGAGGGACGGAAATATATGAAAAACTTTGTCTAACTGTGCCACTAAAAAGATATGCCTTCAGCATAATGTCTTGTTTAGGAGGGATAGTGTTGTCGTTTCCTATGTGAGGAAGTGTTATAATAAAATGTTTATTCATTAACTTTTGTCATCATCAACTGATATGAAAGACATGAAAATGGCAAGTTGCCTGCAATTACTATACTTACTACTCGTACATGCGTTTATAGGTAAGAAAAAATATGAATGCAGTGATGACAACATCAACATATCCTGCTTATTAAGAAGGATTTATTGACTGTTAACAGAATCTGTTAACTTCAATATGGTCTGGCATAATTGTAGGCATAGACGTTTGTTAATGAAATAGTTGCAAATATCCTCGATTCTGCCAAAATATTGAAGAACTATTCATTATGATAAAGTAGTAACAAATTACAGAACTCAGAAATATGTTTTAAGTTATTTTGTGGCAGATCATCACATCACAAATTAACTTTCTATTTCGTAATTTTTTTACGGCAGCAGCTTATTAGCTTCACTTATTTCTGCAAGCCAGGTTTACTTTCTGCTAATATTCAACCTGCAGTTCTGCAAATTATTCTACACGGCATTTCATTACGGTAATCACGCAGTCACATTTCAGCAGTAACTTATATGTCTACAAAAAGTTTGTTTGATGCTGACAAATCGTGACTACATCTCTTTTTACTTGACTGGGAGCTGTACTGTAAGGTTTCCAACAATCATTATTGTGCTATACAATAGTTTTGTACTGCAAACGTAGTTTTGTTTTAACTCACACTGTATAAGTTATCTAGCTTATGCTTTGTTTTTTTTTGCATCGTACTAAGTAGTTTGATCTTATTGCTAAGGTAAATTACAAGTGCCTTCGACCAAACCCGTTTATGCAAAAGTGGAGCAATAACGTAACTAATTCCGTCGTCGGCAAGCATAAAGTAAGTAATAAGCGTATCAAATGGCACCAAGAGTTGTTTTAGAAATTCGATCAAACACAACATTGACTTGTTAGTAGTATTGTCTATTTTGTTAGTAGTTTAGAGAGCACGTTTGAACAGTGTTACAGCATTTTATTACGAGTATAACTACACGACTTTTGTCCTATAAGTTTTATTACAATGTGCGCACAAATAATAGACTATACTACCACGTTTGAATCTTGTTTTGCATGAGTGTTTAGCACTGTAGTTTAATAGTAAGTGCTTTGGTAAATGCAAACCAAGCAAATGTCGTTTTCGCTTTGGCGATACCTAATTGAAATGTAGGTTCTAATTTTAGATCAAGTGACCTAGTTATACTAGTGAAATAAATCGAAATGTTACGTGATTTGATCTTTGATAATATTATCTATATAACTTTAATAAATGTGAGCGGTTTACATTAAATAAAACCTTTTAACATTGCTGGAGGAAATCAGCTTCGGAATGTTTAATTTAAATAAGAAAGCTTAATTGTAATTGTAAGTTATTCTAGGCTAGGACTACAAATTGATGCAATTCTGTTCCATCCCAAGGAGAGTGCACTGAGTGCATCACTGCATACCATCTGAAAGCCTATCCAGTATGCACATAGCAATTTATAAACGCACCGTCGCCCTATGTTTTACATGCGTGACTGTGTACTGTGATTTTGCGTCATTCATGATGTGAAATGTGACGTTTTTGCATCACAATGACGTGATACGTTCATCAATGACGGCAGAAAAACGCCATGTGCGTGTATGTACTCTGACACAACAATTTCATTGTATTCTTGCTTTCCGCCCGCGATTCCGATCGCGTGAAGTAGATGATTGATTAAACTTTTTTGTCACGTGTTATTCTTGAGACAATTAAACCTTATGACGAACATTGTTGGTAAATGTTATAGACAGTCTATAAAAAACAAAAGATGCCCGGGGATGACAATTTCACCATACTTTTTGATGGCAGTATTTGGCTGTCCGCTCACGATCGACTTCTTGTGGGACCCATAGTCGGGCCGTTCATAATATTCAACCGACTACTTCTATTTATGTTTATAAATAGAATGTGCTAGAAATAGAAAAACCGTTTTGTTTTTTTTTTCGAGAAAAAACTGTCACCGATGATCGGACTGGTAGTCTTATGTGCCATCATCATGAGCCTATATGTATATGTCTACGTAGGTACGTACACGTCTAATTTAAGGTAGAGTACCCTAAACTAGGGCGATCAGAGGGCCTACCATGAGTTGGCTATAGTAAACTTACGTACGTTAAAAACCTATCGAGTTGTTTTTTTCATATGGCCGATTGTAGTTCTTCGCGTAACCACCAGGCGGCGCTGTACAAGTTTTTCATAGACATATTTACGTAGGCGATATCGAGCGCGTAAGTTTTAAACTCATGGTAGCCCCACTGGCCTTGCCTTATGTGTAAAACAAATGTGTTAATAAACGAATACCTTCGCAGAAACAGTGGCAGGACGCGATAATGTCGGACGACCGTCTTTCGCTGACGCTGGAGGAGATCGTGCACATCCGCTCGGTGCTCACCAAGGCTGAGCTGGAGGTGCTGCCCGTTGAAGGTCGAGTCAAAGAAGACGTTGAGAAGAGGAGGGTAAGTACACGAAGCTATATGATGTAGCTTTAAGTATGTATACAGTCAGGGGATACCAGTCACAACTATCTGTCCGGTGGTTGGTGAACGGTATACGGGTAAGCGACCCCAGCTCCTCGAGCTACTATCGACTCAGTCCAAATCATCCGAGGCGATAGTATCCTTTCTCCCCTTTTCCTTCCCCCGTCATATATCCTTGCTACTCGTGGGAACGCAATGACCTTGTTAAATCAATGCACAAGGCAGAATGGCGGCGACGTGGTCCACAACCCGTCACGTCACGTTTCCCACAGAGGTGAAAAGCGGATCGCTGGAAGTGATCTCTGCCTACCCCTCTGGGAAAAAGGCGTGATTTTATGTATGTATGTTAAGTATGTCGACAGGTCAAGAAATAACTTCCATGACCAAATAGGTCAAATCTTAAGAGAGGTCCAATCAAAAGTACCCGTAATCGACGAGCACACATGATGGGTGTGGAAGAAGCGACAGTTGTGTGCCAGGAGCGTAGCACACGGCAAGAAGTGATCTCTGCCTACCCCTCTGGGAAGAAGGCGTGATTTTATGTATAAGGATGTCCCGACGTGGTGTCCTCACAACAAAGCAATAACATAATTTTCACAAAAATCGGATTACCTATTACACCCATAACCTCATGGCTAACACCTTATTCGTTTTACACCCGACCAAGACATTTCGAAAATACAACACATAGGAACATTTTGTTCCTTCTTTTTAAATATTTGTTTCTTTCCAGAACGGATTTAAAACAAGAACACAATCCCGTTTAAAATTAAATTGATTTTATCGAATGATTTATTCATGGTATATTTTGGTTCCAGGTATGCTTCCTATGTTTGAAGACTAGATTCGGCATTTTCGGCCCGTGGGGTCAGAAGTGCAAACTATGCAAAAAGACTGTCTGTCAAAAGTGTTGTTCAAAGGTGAGTTATTATGCAATTACATAAGTAGGTATTTTATGTTCAAAATATTGTTTTTAGTAATGCGATAGATATATGAAGTCGCTTATCTTAACTGACAACTGTGCTAACAGAAAAACCCATATTTCTATGATAGTTAATCTGTCAACATGTCTAAAGATAGAGATTGCTTACGCAACCCGACTCTACTTAAGGTACTTGCCACCAACAAACCATCATACCAATCAGTCAGTCACGAACTTGAAAAAAACTTCTCAACTGTCTGTATCTACCTGCACCTGCACACCTACGAAGAAATTCTAAGGTTTTTTAATCGACCCATTCGCCAGGCCTGTGGCCAAGCAAGGATGGTTGTCTAAGGCATGATCGGAGTAGGTGCATAGAGGTAGGGGAAACACAAAAGATGCCTAAGGGTCGAAGTGAACCGTTCAGACGGTCCCCGTTTCAAGATAAGATAAGGCATGATCGCTCCAGTTGTAGGGTAGAGCCGTACCCTAGTAGCAGGGACGTATATGGTGAGAGCCATCCGCTCTACTCCAAGCCATCATCGTAAATCATCATCATCATCAGCCCATACTTGTCCACTGCTGGACATAGGCCTCTCCAAATGCACGCCACTTCTTTCTATCCTCGGTCTCGCATCTAGCTCCTACCAGCCGTCCTGCGCAGATCGTCACACCACCTGGCCTGCGGGCGTCCTACCCTACGTTTGCCGAGACGCGGCATCGTAAATGTCAGTTAGGAAAAAAGGAAGAAAACTTATGATGACTCTACAAACGTGTTCCCGTAGATGCGGATCCCGACGGAGCACTTCGCGCACGTGCCGGTGGTGCTGCTGAGCCCGTCGCTGCTGCCCTCGCCCGAGGAGGAGCACTCCACCTTCCCGCGCAGCCTCATGTCGCGGCTCGTGTCGCCCGACCACACGGTGAGTGACAAATCATCATAATTCTCCTGCCCTTGTTCCACGCGAAGTGGGTCGGCGCAACATGTATGTTTATTCCACTCGGGCCTATAATTCGTCAGCTCTGCGTCTACTCCATTCACTCCCATAATTATCATCTCTCATGCAATCCATCAATGTTCTTCGGTCTTCCTCTACTATTACGTCCATTGACATTCTTACTAATCACTCTTCTAGTCACATGACTCTCTTCCCTCCTCATAACATGCCAACAAGCTTGGTACGGACCAAGCTAACCTTGCACATCTTACCTTTTCTAAAATTGGTCCAACTTAACAAAAAAATCTGGGACATTTCCACACACGGTCACCTGACCACAAACTAAGATTAGAGGTGAGGGCCGTCAGCACCCCCGCAAGTCCGGTGATGATGACAAGGCTACTCCAAGCCATCATCATAAGTCAGTTAGAAAAAAAACAAACTAAGTAGAACTTGTGCATGTGCGTCAGAGGCTGATACACTTACATAGATATTTATACATACTTACCTACAATACATATTCACACCCAGACAGGGAACAAACACCGATGTTCATCACACAAATATTCGTCACGAGTGGAAATCTAACCCACGACTCTTGGAGCCAGGGTCACTAACCACTGTTCCACCGAGCTAGTCAATTTATAATCATATTGTTTGTATAATTCCAGAGCATGGTGGAGAACAGCGTGGGCAGCGCTCCGAGCAGCCCGGCGGCGCGGCGCGCGGCGCACGCGCACAGCGCGCCCGGCTCCCGCGGCGGCTCCGCGCTCGGCTTCAGCGACGCCGGCGCGCTCACGCGCAGCGTCGACGGCCCGGGGAGCATGCCGCTGCACCTCGCGCCGCGCAGGTACGTCCCTAGCTCACCACTCCCCTATGCCTACCTACACACCGCACCGGCACAGCGCCCGGCTCAGCGACGCCGGCGCGCTCACGCGCAGCGTCGACGGCCCGGGGAGCATGCCGCTGCACCTCGCGCCGCGCAGGTGCGTGTCCCAGGCTCACCGCTCCCCTATGCCTACCTACACACCGCACCGGCACAGCGCCCGGCTCAGCGACGCCGGCGCGCTCACGCGCAGCGTCGACGGCCCGGGGAGCATGCCGCTGCACCTCGCGCCGCGCAGGTGCGTGTCCCTAGCTCACCGCTCCCCTATGCCTACCTACACACCGCACCGGCACAGCGCCCGGCTCAGCGACGCCGGCGCGCTCACGCGCAGCGTCGACGGCCCGGGGAGCATGCCGCTGCACCTCGCGCCGCGCAGGTGCGTGTCCCTAGCTCACCGCTCCCCTATGCCTACCTACACACCGCACCGGCACAGCGCCCGGCTCAGCGACGCCGGCGCGCTCACGCGCAGCGTCGACGGCCCGGGGAGCATGCCGCTGCACCTCGCGCCGCGCAGGTGCGTGTCCCTAGCTCACCGCTCCCCTATGCCTACCTACACACCGCACCGGCACAGCGCCCGGCTCAGCGACGCCGGCGCGCTCACGCGCAGCGTCGACGGCCCGGGGAGCATGCCGCTGCACCTCGCGCCGCGCAGGTGCGTGTCCCTAGCTCACCGCTCCCCTATGCCTACCTACACACCGCACCGGCACAGCGCCCGGCTCAGCGACGCCGGCGCGCTCACGCGCAGCGTCGACGGCCCGGGGAGCATGCCGCTGCACCTCGCGCCGCGCAGGTGCGTGTCCCTAGCTCACCGCTCCCCTATGCCTACCTACACACCGCACCGGCACAGCGCCCGGCTCAGCGACGCCGGCGCGCTCACGCGCAGCGTCGACGGCCCGGGGAGCATGCCGCTGCACCTCGCGCCGCGCAGGTGCGTGTCCCTAGCTCACCGCTCCCCTATACCCACCTACACACCGCACCGGCACAGCGCCCGGCTCAGCGACGCCGGCGCGCTCACGCGCAGCGTCGACGGCCCGGGGAGCATGCCGCTGCTACTCGCGCCGCGCAGGTGCGTGTCCCTAGCTCACCGCTCCCCTATGCCTACCTACACACCGCACCGGCACAGCGCCCGGCTCAGCGACGCCGGCGCGCTCACGCGCAGCGTCGACGGCCCGGGGAGCATGCCGCTGCACCTCGCGCCGCGCAGGTGCGTGTCCCTAGCTCACCGCTCCCCTATGCCTACCTACACACCGCACCGGCACAGCGCCCGGCTCAGCGACGCCGGCGCGCTCACGCGCAGCGTCGACGGCCCGGGGAGCATGCCGCTGCACCTCGCGCCGCGCAGGTGCGTGTCCCTAGCTCACCGCTCCCCTATGCCTACCTACACACCGCACCGGCACAGCGCCCGGCTCAGCGACGCCGGCGCGCTCACGCGCAGCGTCGACGGCCCGGGGAGCATGCCGCTGCACCTCGCGCCGCGCAGGTGCGTGTCCCTAGCTCACCGCTCCCCTATGCCTACCTACACACCGCACCGGCACAGCGCCCGGCTCAGCGACGCCGGCGCGCTCACGCGCAGCGTCGACGGCCCGGGGAGCATGCCGCTGCACCTCGCGCCGCGCAGGTGCGTGTCCCTAGCTCACCGCTCCCCTATGCCTACCTACACACCGCACCGGCACAGCGCCCGGCTCAGCGACGCCGGCGCGCTCACGCGCAGCGTCGACGGCCCGGGGAGCATGCCGCTGCACCTCGCGCCGCGCAGGTGCGTGTCCCTAGCTCACCGCTCCCCTATACCTACCTATCTACCTACACACCGTATCTATCTTTATTCTGGCAGATGTCGAACGTAGTGTAGGACGCCCGCAGGCCAAGTGGTGTGACGATCTGCGCAGGACGGCTGGTAGGAGCTGGATGCGAGTGGCCGCGGAGAGACAGAAGTGGCGTGCATTTGGGGAGGCCTATGTCTAGCAGAGAACTGTTATGGGCTGATGATGATGATCATTCTTAGTCTATTGTACGATTGACAGAGATGGAGCATACTTTTTCCGAACCAGAAGCCTACCTGACAATTATCGTACTAGTATAGGGTAGCCCCGTGCCCCAGCAATGGGGACGTATATGGGCAGATGAAGATGATGGTGATCTTTATTAGGGGTGGGAGCCATCCGCTCTCCCGCAAGTCTGTCATTATGACTACGCTACTCCAAGCCATCGTCGTATGTCAGTTAGGAAAAAAGAAGTTCTACATCTGAAAGCAAACACTAACCCTTTCATCTTCTTCCGCAGCCCCCGAATCCGGTACACAACTGGGCGCGGGACCTTAGCCGGCGCGGCGGCGGCAGAACGTCTCCGCGGCGTGCAGATGGCGGTGTGTCACGACTGCAAGGCGATGGTGCTGCAGATCATCAAGTCGTCCCGCGCCGCGCGCTCCGCCGAGCGCGACCGGGCCCTCAGGCACCTCACGCTCGACTTGGCGCCGGTCTACACCGCTGATTGTTAAGCCTGTGTATATTCTCAAGTGTCTTCACTAAGCTTTGTCCCTTTTAGAGGCAAATGGATTTTTTTTTGCCTACTGTCCCCTCTGGGGCTAATAGGTATTGTTAAAGTTTTGCCTATTATCCCCACTGAGGCTTATAGGTATTGTAAGGCTATTAACACATTCCAAACACACAGTGTGTCACGGTGTGTTCCAAATACACGGTGTGTTTGGAATCAACGGATTCAATAGAAGCCAATGCAACCCGAGGTCCGCTTAATCGCTAACCGCGGCAGCGCGTGGTGCAGTGTGTTAATCGCTTAAATGTGTAATTTAACAAATGTCCCCACTGGGGTAAACTGGTATTATTTTTGTCAAAATTTGTCAGTCACAGCCGAGTCTCAGGTTTTACTATAATCCCTTCACTGGGATCTCTCCCTTCCAGGATTATTGTAGAAGTTTAAATTTTTACAAAGTCTTATTTGATACTTGAGGGGACAAAACTTAGATGAGGGCTACTAGGGATTATCCATGAGAACGGGTTGCGTCGAAGCTGGCTGTCGTCCTAACAGATAACGAATAAGAATCGATCGCCAGCGATGGTCGTCGTTTTCGGACGTACGATCCGAGGTTAGCGCCATATTAGTTGCAAAGTTCACTGATTAATCAATGTCGTCGATTCTTATTTGATATCTGTGATCATATCATCATTTCGCGTACCAAATAACAAGCAAATATAAGCTTTCCATCAATGGAATATCAGCAAAAAACAATTTAGGATGTATCGTGGATGGATGTATCTTAGGGTCTGAACACTTTACCTTTTAACAGCAGCTGACTTGAAGAGTCATCGTATCACACTATGTTTAGGTCATATTCACATAAATGATACTTTATTATGATTATGTAACACAATCAATTTTATTTTGTTGATCATCGTCTAGGAAACTTATTAAACTAACTTTTATTTATATTTTTATATGAATTATATAAATATTTTTGACTAACACGTCTTAACACAGTGATTTGTTTCGAACATTACAATCGGAGTTTTTAATTATGTTTATTTATTCTTCATGTTATTTTTAACATACTTTTTGTTTACCTTTTTCTACATTAATCCACTCAATTTACCTATTAGTAGGTTTATCTAGTACACGAATCGAACAGTAGGTAAGACTCGCGTATCCACTCATAAAGGAATTTACATTTGATACTTAGGACTAATTTGCTAGAATTTATTTGGTACGTTGAATGCGACGCAACCCTCTCTCAAGTATGGGTTAACGCACGACACTCGATTGGAGCTCGATATGAGTCACAACTCGCTTGGAGTCACGGACGGTGTATCCACCAATCACAAGTGGGAGTCACCAATACGACCAATCGTGATCGAGATCACTGATCACCCATAGGCAATTCAAACTGTAGATACTGATCAATAGATTTTAAACTCAACCGCTAACAGGTCGATACTCAAATATCGAGTACTCGTTGTATTGGTGAAATCCACAGTTTTATCATTGGGTGTAGCCATTCGATAGTAAATAAATAATACGTTTCAGAACTCACGGACTGAACCATTTAGAACTTGCAATCGACAGACAAACTTACAAACAGACAGACAATTTAATAATATTTACCTACCCACAATTTTGATTGTTGTCACATTTGAAATATCCACGAAATTTAATTGCTATTTTGACATTGACTTAAATAATTTGACATGCTACAATTAATGCAATCGCAATAGTTTTGGCTATTTTCTTCAACGATAATAAATATATTTAATTGAATCACAAGTTTAGACATTATATTATATAAATTTTATGACTTCAAATTATAATGAAATAATATAATACTGCTGGATTTTTAAGCAAGTGCAGGTTCACCCTCTTAACTAAATTCAGGCGAGAGTTCAGTCCATACATTGGAATAAAGATCTGAATAGTATATTTAGTCACGTAACGCGTCATAGCATTCTTACCCTACCACACACTCAACTATCAGTCGGAAGCCTTAAGGGAAATAGTGAGACATAGTTTCCCAAAGTCATCTGACATGGATGACCATGTCAAGTTCATAGCTCTCAATAAATGAATAAGTAGTCGAGTGTGTGGTCTCCAGGGTAACCGCGGCTCGCCGTTTAGCAGAGCCTTACGTTCGTCACTTGACACTACTGAGCAGTGAAACAGAGAACTTAAAAGAGCTTCCGAGGTTGTGTAGAATGTGTTGTGTACCGTAGAGTGGACCATTTCGTTTTAAAGTAGACAACTGTACTTGCAGCGGGGACTTCCGAAAGTTCTAGAAACTTAACTGTGCTTTGTATACGACGCGTCTTATAGTTTCTTTTTAAACGCCTTATGAAACGTATATGGAATATAGATAAGTTTTCTCAAGCTTTGAGCCCGCTGAAAGCACTTATATAACTTTTGACAATACTCAACCTTAGACAGACGCGATCAGATTTTCTTTATAGCACAAAATGATATTAACGAAAAACTGTTATATTTAAAATATTTACTCTAGGTACATTGTATCAAAATCATGCTACCTACTAAATTATATAAAAAATACCTATTTAAAATTTAATGATATATTCCACGAAATTAATATTTTCTCACTGTATTGTAATAGATGTATTTATATTTTTTCCGATGATAGATAATATGTTTAATATGTCTACAATTTGAATGTGAATCAAGATAATCTGTGTTCAAGAAAATCGATGTACTATGGATGTTAAATGTATTAAGAATGTTTATATGAATGTTAAAAATTTCATCTAGATTCTGTAACACTAAGTTTCAAACATGAAGCATGCCATCTTTTCCTTGACTTAAATATGGTTTTACTTTGAAAATGTCGAGCTGGGTTCTTACAAGATTTATATTTTGTTATAATAAGCGCACTAATAAAGTAGTTGAGGATATGAGGGCCCAGCTAGACCCCGGTATGTAATGTTGTTTTATTTTCCAAATGACATTTATTACGAATTGATTTGTTTCAAATGATTACGAAGGTAAGTTTCTGTGCCATAAAATGAAATTGTTTCAATCACTCCTTTGTATGCGAAGTTTTTACTTAGCTACTTTCACCAATGCATGATTTATGTACCTACTGCCACGTTTAGGGACAACGTGTTTTTGATTCTCTTATTATGTATAAAAAAAAATCACTTTTTGTTATTTTTTAGATAGAACTTCGAGAGCCATATTTTTATTTTATTTATTACGATACTAAAAATGTACCTTTTGAGTTGGTTGTACATTTTCAACAGATCATCCCAGTGAAATTAAATTGTCGATAATATACATCCAGCTCCGTAAAGTGTGATTGAGTGATGTTTGTTTCCTTAAATCATCCATGGTTTCATTCTACTTAGGTGTAATTAAATTATTTTGCCAAATATATAGCCCTTCCCATGATTCCTTGTAAATATAGTTATTTACGTTATAATTAGTGTCATTCTTAAATCGGTTACTTAATCCTATTTAGTGATAAGTTTCAACGTTTATAAATTAATGAGCTAGATTTACAGCATTCTTTGAGCTGCAATTCCATAAGTTTAAATTCTGTTCCCTCCGTCTAAGTTACATTACATTTGGTCCAAGATCCCAGAGCTGCCAGACATCACTTATTTTCTAATGGACAAAATATATACGATTGACTAGTGTTAGGGTGTACTATCATCATATGACTAGTTGCTACCTTGACCAGACGGCCATTTTTCAGATATCAACCAATCAAGGTACATAGAAACACTGCTCACCTCACTTAAATTCTGATGGCTGATTTTAACATATATTTCACACAATATCATTACAAATCAGGATTCATTACTCCCAGACACATGCGGTCGGCGGTTTTACCTTACAGACGCTTTAAAGCTATGAAAAAAAATTTACTTTTACTTATTTTCTGATGCTTGATTTTTATATATGTTATTCAAACAACTAAAAAGTGCTCATCTGACCGCAATAATTATAGAATTGTACCTTACAAACTATTTTATTAGAAAAACTTAACTAAATTCAATTTAAAAAAAAAATCTAAAACAGTGGGGTCTGGTGAATGTTTGGCCCCTTGGATCGGTCTGTCCGTTTGCAAAACGTTTTAAAATAGTTGTTTGAATAACATATATAAAAATCAAGCATCACAAAATAAGTAAAATTAAGTAAAAGTAAAATATTTTTCATAGCTTTAAAGCGTCTGTAAGGTAAAACCGCCGACCGCATGTGTCTGGGAGTAATAAAACCTGATTTTTAATGATATTGTGTGAAATATATGTTAAAATCAGCCATCAGAATTTAAGTGAGGTGAGCAGTGTTTCTATGTACCTTGATTGGTTGATATCTGAAAAATGGCCGTCTGGTCAAGGTAGCAACTAGTCATATGATGATAGTACACCCCACCACTACTCAATCGTATATATTTTGTCCATTAGAAAATAAGTGATGTCTGGCGGCTTTGGGATCTTCCTCTAATTCCATTAAAAGTAGAGCATTTTATTTTTGTATCAACAGACGAAACCAGGCCTAATTTTTCTATATTTATAAATAATATTAACACCGGCAGAGTTACTATCAGGCATTTATTATTGTTTATTCCAAATTGTTTCATAATTTAATTGTATAAAACCCTAATCCCAGTTATGAGTATTTTGTAAATGTGTGTAAATTTTAGTAGTCTATATTAGATGTTACGTAGATTGTACACGTCTAAAGCATATTATAAAGTAAAAATAAAAAGAAATAAAATATGAACGATAATAAAAATAATTACAAATCGTTGCTGTATTGTTTTATTAACACCTACTAAATAACAGTGTAGTAATTTGGACCTATAAATCTATGATATTTGAATTGATGTATTTTAGAAATAAATATTTTCTACAAAAGTTTTAAAAGAATATAAGAATTAAAAATATGAGAATAAAATGGTAACACTGACGATGGACCTATCTCGCTCTCGACGACCATCGAGAACAAATAAGTATGAAAAAACAACTAAGAACAATCAAATCACATTTATTGATTGATCACTATTGATGTACAGTTGTCCTTAATAAATAAATTGTCTAATAAATATCGTTCGTCTAGCCTACGATGAGGAGGCTCTCGGTGAAGGTGTGGGGGGGCACTTCCAGGTTGAGAGGCGCGGGGCCCTTGCGGATGCGCCCGGAGGCGTCGTAGTGGGAGCCGTGGCAGGGGCAGTAGTACCCGCCGAAGTCGCCGGCGTTGGCCACGGGCACGCAGCCCAGGTGGGTGCACACTCCGATGACCACCAACCACTTGGGGTTCTGGGTTCGCTGCTCGTCCGCTTGCGGGTCGCGGAGCTGGTCCAGCGGGACGGCCTTCTCAGTTGCGATCTCGTCGGGCGTCCTACAATCAGAATGTTTTTGAAATAAAACTAAATTTTAGGGAAAAAACTCGTGTGTATGTTATTCTAAACATTATGAGTCTTGCCCGTGACCAGAAGTATTATTTCAAATGTGTAGTTTTCGCGCAAATAATCAAATAATAGATAGAAGTGTTTGTATTGGATATATGAAAAAAAAATTAATCACTGAGGGTCAACAGAGGTAGGTCTTGCACATACTAAAATGACCCGTCGCAGCGAATTATTAAGAACCTACGTCCACATAACACAAGAGAGCCCTATACCACTGTTAAGTGAACAAGGTAATAGTTGAAATCAATCACCACAAAACTGTTCCAGCCCTTTAGAGTGCCAAGTCACAGATCTGTGTCAAGGTTGTATGTTTCAAACTTTGTAAGCTTTTACACAATATTGTTTAGATATCAAAGAGAAAATATTGAAAAAAAAAGTTACTTGTTTATTTACTTACAATAGGTATGACAACTGGGTCAAAATGTGATTATTCTATTTAGTAACTAAGTTAGTTTATACAAAATTATGTCACATGTCTTTAGGTTTTTCAATTGATTGAAATATGACAAAATTATAGCTCATCAAGCTTCTGGCTTGTGTCTTCAGGCCGAGGCAAAAATTAAACCACAATGTAATGTCCGAAACTTCTAAGTACTATATCTAAATACTACATAATTTCTTGTTTGTTAAACAATAATGATATATACAATATTTTTATATAATGTAAGCTATTATGTATATAGTAAAGTAGAAACACATTTTTGCATTACTTGTGACACTATTCCAAAATAATGATCTACTTTTTTATGTCAGCGAGGAAGTTGGTGAATAAGACCCCATAAGATGTTAAACGTTTAGTTTTGCATGCAATTTACAAGGAACATAGATATGCGCACATTTGTATACTATATGTTTTGCGCAGTTGGCGGTTCTCCAGGGAGATGGGCTACTATAGCCGAATTCGGTTGAACCATTGCTTATGTTTTACAATCACAAATGTAGCCAATACTTTCTAACCACAGAAAACACACAAAAAAATATTACCTGTGACGGATGAAAAGAGGTTTCCCCCTCCACTTGAAGGTGACGGACTTGCCCTCGGGGATCTCTCCGATGTTCACTTCGATCTTAGCCAGAGCCAGAACGTCGGCGGCGGCGGCCATCGACGACACGAACTGGGTGACTACGGACTTGGCGGCGTACGCGCCGGCGACGCTGCCCGCTGAAAGTGTTGAAGAAATTTTGTTTATAGATTTATAGTAATAACAAACTCACATTCTTAAATTTAATGTATAACGGAAAAAATACACATACTGCCTCATAGTTCTTTTGGTGGCAAGCGTCATAAAGACCATGAGGTGCTGGGTTGATACATTCCCCTTAGTTTTGCCTTGTGTAGAATTAAATGTATTGCAGTAGAACTGCCGAGTAGAGTTCGTGGAAATGTATAGCTGTGCCGAAGTCAGGCAAATGTTGTTTTCTTTTTTCTTTTTTTCCTAACTGACAAACAAGTGATGGCATGTAGCCTCGTCATCATCACCGGGGGAGCATATGCGATTTCACAGAACTATAAGATTGAGGTGACAGATAGTGCACTTGTGTTTGCACACACAGTTGTGCACTATAATTTGACCTGTGCAGATCTCTATGGAGATGGCATAATTGGACACCATGAATGGGTTAGCACTCATAATTTTTTGTAATTACTTGTATGACCTATATTTGAATATTCACATGACCACAATTTACTTTACAAAATAATAATTTTATTTTGATACACCTTTTTCAACAATAAAAGAAAAGATCTGTCAATTAACCTCATTGTGCATCTTTCAGTATGTTAGGCGGCCACTAGACGATCAATTATATTGCACAATATCTCTAATTGTGCAATAAAATTGATTGTTAAAGCTAATTATTGAAGATTGCGCAGTGATTGAACAAAAGTTTGAGCACCTGTAATTTTTATTGTGCCATATTTTTTAATTGCATTGTGTAGGGCCAGAGTTGCGCAATATTTTTAATCTCGTTTTCTACCTGACGAGGAAAACACACATCCGCGCAAAATTGCAGGAAAAGATAATCTAAAAGTTAAGAAGAGAGAGAGTTTATTGTCAAATGTATTGAGCTATACAGAAAATTACCATTAATATTATTTAAATTTTTTTGGAATGTCACGAGCAAAGAAATCATGACTGCGATAAAAAAAATGCTGCTTACGAAATATAATAGGTATATTAAGCAACAAAACCACAGCTGCATCTTGTTCACATGATGCTCCAGTAGAACACGAAAACATTGAGCAGTTCATATTTTTGAGCAATATAATTGTTTGTTTGAATGCAAAGCACTGTTCAATCTTATTGCACAATAAAATGTATTGTACAATGTTATTGTAGGTCTAGGGGCCGCCTTACACTTTATCAATTCAATCATTATCTTCACAAACTACAACAATTTAGTTCTGTAGATATATCATAGTGTAAAAATAATCTCTTATATAAAAATGTATTGAAATTTTTGAAGGCTTTTTGAAGAAATATTTTAATTCTCAATTTGTCGTATTTGCAAGACAATCCCGTCATCCCGTGACCTTGTAAACAGCAAACAATAATAATTAATACTGATCATATCTGCTTCCAAAAGCATTTATTAGGAAATGAATAAGGAAATACCATACCTGCCATACATACAATATTTCATATTAAAATAAATATTTGAAAAGAACTGTGAAGTAATCATTATAATTTCTTGTCTAAAACTAACCTCCAGCAATAAGGTAGGTGAACGACTGGCGCTGGTCGACGTTGTCCTCGGCCTTCACATTAGGGTCCAGGGTCTCCTTGCGGCGGTACGCAGTGAAGTCCGGGATCCCGATGTCAGTATGCGCAAAACGCACCTGAAGAGGCACTGAAATTGACATGTGTTATGTAACGTCATTTTTCTCATCATAATCACAAAACTAAACTACATCTGCCCATGGTCAAGTCCTATAACACTCACCCTTGGTACCAGCTTTGGCCTTCAAACCCTGGATGGGCAGAGCACCGTGCAATGATTCAACAGTCGAGGTTTTAGGCAAAGGCTTGACAACCAACTTATCGGTTGGTGTTGGGACCGCCGCCGCCACTTTCAGCCCATTGGCCACGACAGGGGACGAAGCCTTGAAATAAGGGGCCAAATGCCCAGCCCGCACTACGGAATTCATTTTGGTAACTTTGGGAAAGCGCAATAAAATCGCTTTTATTTTCTGAAAGGGCTGGTTCCAAGATACTACGTGAAATCTTGACGTAAAACGTCAAAATTTATGTTGCCATCATGAAAACACGATAGTCCCTATATTGGCTTTATTATGCATAATTTTTTTTGCCAAAAATTACAAAGTTTGGATTCCATACGCTTTTTGTATTCTATCCAAAAAAAACCTCCTATTTATCTGTACCCACTATGTTTTAATCCTGTCATACTTAGGTATATTTAAAACACATTTTACAAATGAATATTGAGTATAATAAAAAATAAAAATTGGGAACGTGAACTAGCTTCATCAGTTTATTTGTTTTATTTGAAATTAAGAATTGAAACCTATCATTTTTATGGTGGGCATGTGTATTTGCATACTGCTAAAGTGAAATATATTTTAAGCTATTGCATAGCTTCTATCGTGGGCTTTGAGGGCGGGGACCGCCTCCAGAAATTCATCAGAAGTAACATAACTATTGTTATCAAGTTATTTTTATCTTTTTAGTTCTTTATGTTAACAAACAATAAAAATTTTGTTTTTAGAAAGGCTTTTTTTTCTATTAATTTTATTTTAACTTTTTAGTAAGATGGCTAGTCCCATAGCCATCTTCCGGCTTCATCATCAAACCCCGATATCGTCGAGACGAATCAAACGAGCTCAAACACGATAGGCTTGTGTCGTTTAATTACTGAGTTCCCATAGCCATCTTCCAGCTCCATCATCAGACTCTGATGGCTGCCATCTACTACCAAAGTTCTCGTCAAGACGAAGCAATCAAGCCGAAGCTCGATGATGATCTGTTGTTAAATCATAAAGTAGGCTCCATCATCACTGCCGTCCTTTAGCTATAATGCCGTTATGTGACAAATTATACATTCGGAGAAAAACGGGTTTAAAGAGCGCGAAAGAAAAAAAAATCGCTTAACGAAAAGGAAAAGGTTTATATACAAGTGATATATATCATTACACAGGTATTTACAAGAGCTTTAATATGCTCAAACTCTCATAATTCTATGTGTTATATATTTTAAAATATTTTAATTTAAACGTTTTAAATCAGGATTGCTTTAGATTTACTTAATGGAAAACATAGCTAAAATGCCGCTATAGATACCTTAACGGCATTTAAGTGTTTGATTTTGAATAACTTTGATAAATTTGTAAAATGAGTTTCTATCTAATATATTTACTGAACTTAAATGCCGTTAAATGGAATAACGGCGTTTTAGCTCGGTAATCTTATTCTTGTGTCTTGTGCATTACTTACCAATAGTGCAGCTAACTGTTCATAACGGCATTTAAGTCGAGCATTTCCAACATAAATTACATAAGTTTTACTATGCATCTTTTACTAATGTTTATTACTAGACTAAAATGCAGCTAAAATCAAAACCTTTTGCCGTAACGGCATTTTAACTAAGCATTCATAAGTTGATAATTTAGAAATTACAATGTAGTGCATTTATGTAAAAAGTAATAAAACCGTTTTAGATCACTATTTAATTTAAAAATCAACTGTTTCACATTTTTAAAATAAATTGAGATCAATTTGTATCAATTAATCATCAATTTAACTGAGACTGAAACGATTTCATTTAATCTTGGGCCGTAAAAAATTATAACTTGTAATAAGACGAAATCGGTATTAATCGATAGGCAGGATACCTTATCAGCTTTAAGAGAAAATTTTGCAAGTATTGACATACGAGAAATGAGATAATGGAATCGGAAAACACGAAAAGAGTGAGCTAATTCCACCGGCCGGCACAACGCCCGTCAACTGTCAATGTCAGTAATAAAGACAGTCGGGTAAATAGACCATAGATCCATTTATTGGAATTGAAATCAATTAATTATATTATCATCATTGTACCGATATTATTGTTTTTTTGCAATTGATACGACACATCACTATGTTTGAACTGTATTGTGTAACGTTTAACGTGCATTTACTCACAATTTGGGTTTACTTTCTATTGCAAAATACTTTTTTCCTGTAAATAAATCGATTAATATGAATAATCGATTTTTTTACGAAAAGTAGAATCTTTTTCATATTTCTCAGCACGCAGAAACTAATTTTTTAGACCATATACCAATCCATTACAATTGCGGCCCACCATTTTCAGTCTCATTAAAAGGTAAAAAGCCATTTTTTATTCTGAGAACTGCAATTATCTAACCATAAATGTATATTTGGAACATCTCAATGGAAGAGAAGCAAAAAATTATAGAAAGCTGACTATATAATTTTGTTTTTTTTACAGCAATTGCGTCGTGCCAAATAACTGTCAATAGTTTAAAGTGAGAAGTGGTTTTCCCAACAGGAACAAAAGTTTCATTAAAAACAGTAAACAGTAAAAGGATATATTTAAAGGTTTCCATTTTATGGTAACATTATGGCTTTTTCAAGATTTACACTAAAATATTTCTCATAATCATTGTTGATTGATTTGTGTTCATTGTACACGTACAGTTCCCTTGCTTTTTTATATTTTTCGCGTTGTTTAGCCCAGTCAACACAAACAGCACATTCATAAACAATACATTATAAAGTTTAGCATCATGTTTGGATTACTTTTTTGTACCCTATAGGCTTCGCACAATTCACTCTCTTCGTTTCTGAGCTGAGTAAGACTTAATAATAAAATGCAAATGCATGAGTTTTACATTAAAATCGTTCTGTAAACAGCGTGGTTGATGTTCGTTGGCGTTTGTAATGAGGTGCCAATGGGTTAAATGTTCCTATATACTTGTTAATAAATCCCGGTCAAATGGAAGCGATGTTTGATGCTTGCTGCGCTAATCTTTCGATTTTTCGGTAAAATTATCATGCAAAGGTCATTCGTTTTTTCACAGACTGAAGATGTTTGTTATTTCTTTAGGCATTTGCATGATAATTTTTTACAGAAAAATCGAAAGACGCGGCAAGCATCAACAATCGCTTCCTTTTGACCGGGATTTATTAACGCACATTTAGAAACATTTAACCCATGGGCACCTCATTACAGAGGCGAACATGATCCATTGCGACGCTGTTTACAGAACGATATTTACCAACCCCCAACTTACCCTGATAAAAAAGTATCTTTTTAAACTTATAGAAATCACGTAAACATAATTATCAATCTAAAAGGGAGTGAATTGTGCGAAGCCTGGGTTACATAAAAAGTAATCCAAACATGATGCTAACCTTAATACTGTTCATGAATGCGCTGTTTGTGTTGACTGGGCTAAACAACGCAAAAAATAAAAAAAAGCAAGGGCACTGTACAATGAACACAAATCAATTTAAAATGATTGAGAAATATTTTAATGTCGATCTTGCAAAAGTCATAATCTATAATATAAAAATTAATCGCCAAATGTGTTGGTAAGCGCATAACTCAACAACGCATGAACCAATTTGGCCAATTCTTTTTTTTAAATGTTCGTTGAAGTCCGTTGAGAAAAAATTTAATAATTGCCGGGAAAACCCTAGAAACAGCCCTTTTCTTTTTCTCTTTTTTTTGACAGGACGACGTCTGTTGGGTCAGCTAGTTTTACCATAAAATGGAAACCTTTAAATCCATCATAATATTATGTCAACGACTTGCTGTTTAAATGAAACGTTTGCTCCTGTTGGGAAAATCACCTCTCACTTTAAACCATTGATAGTTATTTGGCACGACGCAATAAAATTGCTGTAAGAAAACAAAATGATATATAATGTAGTTAGCTTATTATATTTTTTTTCTTCTCATCCGTAGAGATGTTCCATATTTATATTTATGGTTAAAGAATTGCTGTTCCCACAATAAAATTAGGTTTGGTTTCATAAAAAAGAATCCGAATATGATGCTAAACTTTATGAGTGATTCTTCCGTTTCGTTCAAATCTCAAAGAATTTGAGAAAAAAAAATTTTTCATCGATTTTACAAAAAAAGTTGCGTATAATCATTAATGTACCCTTTTAGTATAGATTATCAGTAAAGGCCTTCATGAAAAACCTTTAATTGCCAAGAAAATAGATGGAATGTAATGAACCCACGGAAGGTAATGAAATAAGTACGGAAGGTAGTGATTGAATTTGGAAGGTAATGAAATAAAATTAAATATGACGGAAGTTTAATGATTTTGTATGGAAAGTAATGAACAATCAGAAGAAGAAATCTTTTACGTACCTATAACTTGGGTAGGTATATGATTTTAAATATTTTTGGACTAAAATTAAAAGACGTGGGTGTGTAATCAAACTTTTGTTTTATAAATTACATGTGTTATTCATGAACGAATACATTTAGTAGTTGTTATTTTATAAAGTAATGGAAAAATTATCAAAAAGGAATGAAATATTCAAGCGCACCCCATATGAATATGGGAATAAGCGTTAGAAGGATGATGAATAAAAATAAAAAACTAACATTAACAACAAAAAAACTTTCTAGAATAAAAACTTTTTTAAAAAATCAACTAAGTAGGCTGATCATGAAAAATACAAATTAGAGAAGGAGAAACAAAAGAGGAAATACTTTGTAACGAAGAAAAAAAACATAAGTATAACAGGCATGACGGCACGACAAAAGAGGGAGCGAAGGCGAAGATGTTGAAAAATCTCCGAAAAATATTTAAATAAGCTGAAAGAGCAGAAAAAATTTGCAAAGAATTTTAATAGATAACTCTCCACCCAGTAGTGAGATTGAGGAAATTATAAACATGCCAGATCCAATACACGACTCTCGTTACAAAAAGAATCCACATCAAGCCAAAGTACACCGAAGTCACATTTAGTGCATAAAACAACTAGTACCTACTTCAAATGCAATGAGGAAGCTGCGATACAGATCTAAAAAGCAATAACAATTTTACAGAATGAAATTGACAAACTAAATAAAAGAGAAAGCGATTTTAAGAACTCGCTTATTTATGGAGCGGAAATTACAAAAAGTTAAGATTCAAGATAGCATAGTAAAGAAAGAAGATGAAGTCATAAAAGACATAAATAATGAGAAGCTTTTTTTAATGAAACAGTTTGTCGAAGAGTATCAGAAAAATACGAAAGCCTTCCGAAAAAAGAGAATAGATCTTTTACTGGAGATATAATTGATAATTCGAGGCACAAACAATATGGGATATTGTCAAATATTACTTTTGCTTCTTCGAAAAGAAAAAATCGTATTTCCTGGCACCATTTGACTGTTTTTATCTTCTTGTAGAAAATTTTCAATACTTTGTTCTAGTTTCGCAGTTTTATTATCTAGAGCCTCGAATTATCAGTTATATCTCCAGCAGAAGATCTTTTCTTTTTTTTCGGAAGGCTTTTGTATTTTTCTGATACACCTCGACAAACTGTTTCATGAAACAATAGCTTCCTTTTCACTACTCGTACCTTCACAGTATTTATGTCTTTTATTACTTCATTTACTTTCTTTTCTTTGCTATCCTGAACCTTATCTTTTTGTAACTTCCGTTCCATGAATAAATGTCTTCTTCAAATCGCTTTCTCTTTTTTTAGTTTGTCAATTATTCTGTAAAATTGTTTTTGCTTTTTTAGATCTGCATGGCAGCTTCCTCATTGCGTTGGATTATTAGTTTTTTTATGCATTAAATGTGTCTTCGGTGTACTTTGGCTTGATGTGAATTCTTCTTGTAACATAAGAGGGTCGCGTATTGTAGGATCTGGCATTTTTATAATTTTCTCAGTCTCACTACTGGGTGGAAAGTTATCTTTTAAAATTCCTTGCAATTTTTTCTGCTCTTTCAGCTTATTTAATTTTATTTTTTGAGTTTTGTCGCCATCTTCGTCTTTGCTCCCTCTTTTGTCGTGCCGTCATGTCTGTTATACTTAGGACTTTTTTCTTTTATTTTTTTACAAAGTAGTTTACAAAGTCTTTTGTTTCTACTCCACTAATTTGTATTTTTCATGATCAGCCTTGACTTTTGCGTATTTTAACTTCTTTCGCAATCTGTCTTTAGCTATTTTTTCTTTTTTAGTTGCCCTTTACTTCGGCTTCAACATTGTTGCGGATGTATAATGTATCTAAAAAACATAAACTAAGCAAAATAATCGAATATTTCACGAAACCTTTATTATTAATTAGGTACCTACTTACTCCGTTCGTTCAGTAGTTTTTCAGTTTATTGCGAACAGACAGAAAGGCAGACAAAAAGAAAGATACAGCGGGGAATTATTATTAACTAACAAGTACAATAATACTGACATATACTTACACAAGTTATAATTCGATATAATCAAAATAATAGCTAACTAAGGAACATATTAATTTTATATTTAAAAAAAATAATTACCCTCCAAAGTGACTCATTCCCCTCCGTTAAAAAATTGGAGGGAATGGAAGGGAATGATACGGAAGGGAATGAAGTTTGAGCGGATTTTCTGAATTTACTCGTGAATTAATAAAGGCTAGATATTCATAATTAATTGATAACTAGACCCTACAGTAGGCTGTTACCTAAAGTCAATTTTTTTTTTTTACGTCATATACTTACATACAAAAACTATGGAAGGTAATGTTTACTTCTCGTGACAAACGCTGTTTTCAGCAATTAAATCGTGAAAATATTTTGTCCGGGCAGCGTGCGTCCTGTCCTGATGACTTGTATCGACGCATTATGGTCTAGGGAGTGTCTTTTTTTTTGGCAAGAAATAGATAGTATAGTACGTGCATTAAAAATTTAATGTTCAATTTTCGTGGAACGAAATGTTGTTTTTGGGTTGACAAAACTTTAAAGACGATTCTTTCTATGTTAAACACGTATAAAAAATACTGTATTGCAAGTTTATAATAGTCAATTAATACATTAGTATATCAGAATAAAAATTATGTACATTTCCCCTAGGAAAGTCACCAAATATGTGTCACAACGTTCTGAGAGACCATTTGAACAAGGAGAGGAATGAAAAAAATGCATGTTTTTGTTCTAAACTTTTTTTTATTATGAATCTTAAACCTGATATAGATGATGGATATTCAAGATAAAAGTATGTCCTACCTTATTGAATAAAAAAAATAAGGTTAATTACAATATTCATTATGACTTTTGGCCTGGAAAGGCGATTAGGACGAAACGGAAGAATCACTCTTATATCGTTCATGAATGTGCTGTTTGCATCACAAGTTTTGCGAGTTCATGTGCTCTGTGATACATCCTCTCTTTCATGCCCTTGGACTGAGACTGCGACTTCTTTCAACGTTTGGTACATAGTCGCATTATAGTTTAGTAATGTGGGTTAACCGCATTTAAGTCGTGCAAATTGAATGACAGCAAATTTATTAAACAAATTTAAAACGCCGTTATTGGACTTTAACGGCGTTTTTGTTTAATAATTTTACTTAACGGCGTTTTAGTCTTGAAATGCCATATAAACGCTTTCCGAAGAACAGCAAAACAATATTGCCGTTAAAGTACTTTAACGGCCTTATTGAGAAGGAAATTCAAATAACGGCAATTTAGTTATGTAATTTCAGTAAATTTTTATCATTTTCAGAAGTTAAAATCCTTTAACCGCGTTTTAGTTAAGAATCTTAAGGTAACTGCATTATAGCTATGTAACCTCGCAAAAACGGGGCACTCACTCGTAGTTAACGGCATACTATCTCAGAAACTACTCAAGATATAAAAAATTGGGAAAGATGGTTAGATTCCGCATATTTTTCTTATTCGGATAGTATTCAAAAGTCAAAAATGACCAAATGTTAGTTAACGGCATTATAGCTAGAGGACGGCAGATCAGTTTATCAGCTCCACGTCAAGATTATATTATTATTATTGCATTGTCATCCGATTTACATCATGCATGCAAATTTTCAGCTCAATTGGTAAACGGAAAGTGGCTCAAATTTAGCTCGCAATATTTCATTACAAACATCGGGACAAGTGAAACTAAATAAAAGCTTGTAAAATAATAACCTTTTTAAGCTTTTAGGGAAAGTTAAATTATGGTATCATTTCAAAATGTTTTCCCCTAACGATGATGGCTTGGAGTAGCGTCGTCATCATCACCGGACTTTTTAGGGTAAGTAATGGGACATTTTCCCTGAATTGACTTTTGTTTAGACTGGTAAGAAATTTTTTTTTTTCCGTTCCGTTTTACGTATTGTACAATTATATTGGTTTGACGATTTTAAATTGTGAGATTTAAAGGAACGATAGAAAAAAGCCAAACAAAATTAAATCCATGATCTTATTAAACATGAATATTAAAACATGAAAAAAAAAAAATATTTTACTGTTTTACGTTTACGCTTTTGCTTTATACGCTTTTTTTTATGAATGACAACAATGTCAAAATTGACGGAAGAACACTACGTACTTTTTGGTGGAAACTTTTGAATTTGTGTGATAGTGCCAAGAAAACTGATCAAAACTGAATAAGCCGCTGTCGGTAAGTATTATAGCACTTTTTCTTAAACTTTACTTGCTAACCTGTTCTGTTTGTCCTCTTAGAGAAAAAAAGTTTATATCGCATAACTACCGCCATAAAATTGTGGTTTCCAGTTGCGAATGTTTACAACATTCTGCATGGTGCACATTGTTGTTGATCACTTTATTGATAGACTACCTACTTGCAAAAGTATTGAGCCACAATATTGATAAAGACTATTCAGCCTATCCTTATACAATAATCTTTCATTTTCGGTAGGTACATGCTATCATTAAATAATTTTATTTATTTATGGATTTCCAACAAGAGCATCAGTACAAAAACAAATGTTGCTAAACATTGCTTTTAAAAAGGTACTTAAATATTTTTTATTGGATTAAGTTCAAAAATTGAATAGATATTGTATGATTATTCCCTATATGTGTGTCAGCAAACTTATTGATAATTTTTGTTTAGCTTATTGTAACTCTTAATAAGGCGTCCGACCGATTTCAGTCATGGCGGCCGATCTCAATTGAGATCAGCCAAGTGCACTATAATATGCCCTCTTTGTTCCCTTAGGAACTCTTTGTTCCCTTACCCTCATAGTTTGGTGAGACGGCAATCTGACATGACCGATAAGAGATCGGGCGCAGGACCACTGGCTTAACGTGCTTTCTGAGACACGGGCGTTCAACCGCCAATTTCCCAACTCCAGGCTGAGTAATTTCATTACAGAAAAACTCACATAAATTTTGCCCCACCCCGGACTTGAACTGGGGACCTCTCGGTCCTAACGCAGCACTTGCTACCAATAGACCAACAAGGCAGTTATTGTAACTCTTACAACAAATTTGTATTGTATAAACCCGGGCTTCCACAGAACTTAATGTTTACCTGTTTTATCTCTTGGGTCTTTTCAAAGTCAGACTTACCAAGTTTTGTCCCATTCTAGTCTAATTTAGGGGTTAAGCCCATCTGCTGCTCGGAAAGGTTAGGGGCGAAAGCCATATGCCGCCCTGCCATACTGGTAATGATGACAAAGCTTCTCTATCATTATGATAATCATAGCCAGTAAGGAAAAGAAACTAAAACTAAATTTTAGAAAAAGTGTTAGTCATTCTTAATTTTTGAATGAATTCAGAACTTGTTTTGAAACCTCTTTCGTACAAAATGCACAAAAATCTGAAAAAGTTTGTACAATGGAGATAATTAATTATTTAAATAATTTCATAATTAAAAAAGGTAAGTACCTACTGGAAGACTTTGTAAATACATGTACCACTGAAACTGAAACTTTCTATAATAGTACACACCTATGAAAATGATAGGTAAGAATAAAGGTACCTATGTTTTAAAAAAAATTGGGTAATTTTATAAATGATACAATTTTGATACAATAGATATTTTTTATTAAAATTTTAAAACATTACCTGCATTGCTGCCTGAGTACCAAGTTTCTTGTACCTAATTATTATTTTCTCTAAAATCAGCATTCCAAACTGTTTCTAAAAGATTGGCTATCAATATGTGTCTTCTCCCTTTAGTTGGAAATTTATTCCTAAAAATATGTATGATCCTGACAATTATTTAAGATCACAACAAAAATATCCTACTAATATTATAAACATGAAAGTTTGTATGTGTGGATGGATGTTTGTTACTCTTTCAAGCAAATACTACTGAGTACTGAACCGAAAACAATGAAATTTGGTGTGCAGGTAGCTGAAGATCCAGAATAACACATTGGCTTCTTTTTATCCCGGAGTTTCCGCGGGAATAGGGTTTCCACGAGGACGAAGTCGCGGGCGGAAAGCTAGTAGAATTATATTTATTAGTAGTTTCGATCGTCATCAGGTTATATTTTTTTAGTCAGGCTATGAAAGCTGACATGTTGTATCAGTATGTAGTCTATTCCTTAAAAGATTTATTTTTATTAATCAGACTCAGAATCGATGCACTTTTTCAATTGTCGTTTCAACTTCTGAACATTATTGCCAATGAAATTCGATTTTTTGTCAAAATTCTCAGTACGTGTAAAGTGAAAGCGAATTGAAATAACTATAGTCATATACTACGTAATTACAATATCTGAAATAATAGTGATTTGGCATACTTGGATATCACTCCAGGCGCAAGTTTACCAAATCTTAATTTTATTACACAAGTTGGTAAGTACATTGAGAACTTGTGTGGCGATTGATTTATCAATATTCCTTGTAGGCAGAATTCTGAAGAAGTGGTCTCGATTTCACTAAAATCTTCCGTTCTGAATAGCCGGTTAGGCGCAGCTTAGGCCTACCTAACGCCTAGTTTCGTCGCGAAAGTGACTTGTCAACTTCCATCAGCCTTGGTAGGCAAATAAATATTCATTGACAGCGAATTTAGTGCCTACCTGATCATTGGCATTCATACCGCCGTGGCAACCCGTTCCGTTGAGAATAAACCACCATAATTATGCGTGCGATTCGCAACACTTGTAAAATACGCTATTTATAGTCAGTTTACGATTATAATTTGTAAAAGTCTTATGATTAAATTTCAATGATGTTCTTTTGGGTGATAAAAGTCATGCTTTCAGATCGGCTAAACCGGGTCACAATTGCGAAACGGTTGTGTGGATGATGGCCTAGTATGTGATTGATAACGGTTTTTTGCATTTTGCACAATTAGCAACCATTGCTATTGGCATGGCAACATTTACTGGTCCTATTGAGGAAATACTTATTGTAGGTGTACTGGCCAACCCGGATATAGGGCTAGGTTTTATGTTGTAAAAGTACCTACTAATTAGTACCTAAGTATTGATCGAAGTCATCATAGAGTAACGTTAATAATGGCTTTGATGCAGCCATTGTATGTTGAACCGTTATAAATATTCATTGAAAAAAGTTTACTGAACTGCAATTTTTTATTGTACCTATTCTTCACGTCATGTGCAAAAATGCTGTCACATCATCACTTGTCTTTTATCGCACAAGTTAGACAAGTATTTTAACATATTTGAGAGGTATATTTATTCAAACATATCATATTATACGCGAATAAGGCCGCTCTATTTCTATTTATGTAGTAAATCTTTTTACTTTTTACTTAAATATGCTAAGGAAGGTAGTTTAGTGTACCCACCTTTCGGCTTGTTCATAGTTACTTGATTGAATAATTTTAAAAGAAAAACCTACGTATATTATCATTTTCTTTTTATTTTAAGCCATTGACAATTTAACTTTTGAAGGACGCTTGTATAAGCGTCCTTCAAAAGTTTTCTACAAAGAAGAATCAAAAGTTAAAAAAAAAAAGTTTTAATACTCATTGACAAAATGCATAGATTTGTATCCGCAGCATCCTTCTTAAATGAATGTAGGCCTTGTTTCCCGAAGTTTATGTAAGTTCATTCCGTAGTCCACCCTCCCCGGATGCGCCCTATACGTGATGCCTATTGCGTTGCCTCATTTCAGCCTGTTTCTATTCTGTTCGCGGGCGATACTTGATTTGTTATTTTGACTAATATGCTGTTTATTATTTTCTTTGCTGAGGCTAAGTGAGGAGTGTAGAGCGGTGAGGGAATTTATTTGATCGACATTCACGTGATTAGATTTTTATTAATCACCTATACTTATTGCTCACTTTGATATGTGACTTTAAAGATGATTTTATTCATTCTGAGTATAAATAATTTGGTACATACATTAACTAAAGATACCCTTGACATAATTGAAAGTCTTTTAATATTTTTCAACATTTCAACGTATGTATTTATTATGATCTTAAAATCTCAATCATGCTATCCATTAAAATGATCGAAAATGCTTACTGCTAGAATTAAGTACCAACAAAATAGATATAGAACAATAAAAGCGGAATTGTAGTAAACTCGAGAATCATCTCACTGTAAGCAACAGATGGCGCAGGTGTCAACTGAAACGCACGCCGCGTCACGAAACCAACAAATATTTTCGATAAAACCAAGTTATTAGCATAAATTAATTTTTAAACGGCCACCTATTCGAAGCGGCCTCGAGATATTGCTCTATGTAGGTACCTAACAGTTCTATAAACAATTTCATGGTCACCGCTGCGCTTTGTTCGCGTGTGTGTTTGTCCGTGAGCGTCGCACCACGCACACTGGCAGACGATGCGTGTACCAAAACTACCAAATCCCACTGCGCTAGGATGGCCAAGATAATTGGTGTTACGAGATTTCCTGAAGAAATGATGCGACAGCATTTAATAATCGAAACGTCCCAATAATGCGAAACTTAAGATGCTTCTGAATTTAGTATACTTATACTTTACGACTGAGCAGATCTTAATCATCTAAATATCGTTTTATATTTGATTGCTTGATTCTGCAAGCAGGTATTAATAAATGTAAATTTCATTTGCTTACATTCATTCAGATAGAAAGAATGAATTCATTCAGATAGAAAGAATTGGCTAAAAAGTAGTCTGTAATTTATTTATTTATACGTACATTCTTAAATTAAATTTGTATAATGTTGTGTTTGTATTAAATTGTGTTTGTGTTTCTTAATATTTTGAAAAATATAATGACATTTCTTTGATGTACTTGCAATGAATTTCGTAGTAATTTAAATTCTGTAGCACTCATGAGTTTCGTAGCAGATACGAAACTCGTAGCGAAGTTAGTAGCTACAGCACGCGATTTGGTACGTATTTGGTTCTCCAACAGTTGTATTGAATTGAAATCGTTTTAAAATATTGTGTCAATATTTTTTATTTATTTCAATAAAAAAAATTAGTTTTCTGTTTTGAAATCGGTTCTGTAGTTTTGAAAAGGCAAACAGATTTTGCGTTCATAATATTAGTCAGGATTTAACAATATCCTTGGAACTCGTCTTCTATTTGTCTATGTCTATTTGTTGCAGTATAAATTAAACTCCCAGCTTTACCTGAAACAGCATATTTTTTTGAAACAGTTTTGAGTGTACATTTAATAGTAATAGTAACAAATGCGGACATGTCCTTATCTATCGTACAGCGTGGTGGCCCTAAGCCCTACGCACACACACGCACACACTCGCCATAATCCTTGACAACTCAACTCGACTCGACTGGCTCGCAGCAATAAATAACGCAGTTGTGTTACGTTGCCCGCTAACGTAGATACGATAGGCTCCGGTTATTTTGCATACAATTACGCATTTTGTTTGTTGATTATCGAGGGCTTAATTGGCGGGTTTTGCTTCCGGATGATGTCGCCGCCCCCGCAGAATAAAATGATAACAGCCAGTATCTTAGTTTTAGTGTTATGCCATTTTCTGGATCTGTGGGTGCTAATACATCTGCTAAATTTTTTTGGGATTTTTATGGAGTTATTTCACGGAGTTACAAAATGTTATAATAGTATTCATAGATTTAACACATGCCATAAATTACGAGAATAAAATTTTAATATAACATTATCGAAATGTACTCTTACTTGTTAGTATGACAAACAGCCATATAATTATATTCTCGTAAAAATATTTCAACTAGATAATGATAAACGCAGTTATCATTTTATTCTCGTTCAAAACGCACCGATCGCTAAGTATATAGTTGAGTAAGCAAAATGACTTTTATAGTTAGAAGGATAAGACTTAATATCATCAAGTGGGAGAGGAACATGTTGGTTGGAAAGAACAAGTTGGAAAAAAAATCCTTCTTAAACATATCATATTCCTATCCAGATAATTATATATGTTCGTATTATTAACTATTATTTAGTAATTTTTATTGTGTCGGGTTTTTTGAAGAAAGGTTTTTGTTTTCATACTTTTGAGTGTTACATTTTTTTGCACCCTAATTTTTTTGTTCAGCACACCTGAAATACTACTCATATTAGAACTAGTAGTCTGAATGTACATATAGATTTGAAATAATTATCCTTTTACTTCTTTCTTTTAAGGAGTTGACCAAATTGCTAGGGGATCAAACGGAAAGCCACAGCTTTCAAATAAAAAAATAATCACCCATCTCGGTTCACGCAGGTGAAAGTTATGAGATAACAAGCATAAAAAAAATACAGACGAATTGAGAACCTCCACCTTTTTTCAAGTCGGTTAGAAAGAACAAGATGGAGAGGAACAAGTTGGAGAAGAGCAAGTTAAAGAGGAGCAAGTTGGAAAGGATCAAGTTGGAGGGGAATAAGTTGGAGAGGTGCAAGTTGGATAGTAGCAAGTTGGAGAGGTGCAAGTAGAAGAAGAGCAAGTCGGATAGCAGCTAGTTGGAGGGGAGCAAGTTGGAAGGAAACAAGTTGGAGAAGAGCAAGTTGGAGAAGAGCAAGTTGGAGAGGAGCAAGTTGGAGAGGAGCAAGTTGGAGAGGAGCAAGTTGGAGAGGAGCAAATTGGAGAGGAGCAAGTTGGAGAGGAGCAAGTTGGAGAGGAGCAAGTTGGAGAAGAGCAAATTGGAGAGGAGCAAGTTGGAGAGGAGCAAGTTGGAGAGGAGCAAGTTGGAGAAGAGCAAATTGGAGAGGAGCAAGTTGGAGAGGAGCAAGTTGTAGGGAAGCAAATTGGAGAGGAGTAAGTTGGAGAAGAGCAAGTCGGAGAGGAGCAAGTTGGAGATGAGAAAGTTGTTGAGTTGGATATAAAAAACATGATAAAATTAAGAGTTTGTGAGAGTGTTTCGCATAGAGTTTTACAATATAATGGGGTTAATAAATAATAAGAACTGGTTCAAAAATGAGGATGGCCAAAAATTATCGTGGACTAAAATTATGGAAGTAAATGTTTCACAATCGTTGTTGCTTGCCATGCGAGCGGTCGCCAGTTCAAATGCCGTCACGTGCCACTGTATTTTTCGAATTTGAAATTCATTGTCCGATTATTCGACGCTTTAACGGTGACACCTATGAAGAAATTCTTAGGTTGTGTAGTCAACCAACTTGCTCTTGGCCAGTGTGGTGGACTAAGGCCTTATCGCCCACATAGGATAGGCCGTGCCCCAGCAGTGGGGAGGTATATGAGCTGATGATGAAAACTTTGATTCCAAATTTAGTACAATAAGAAGTAGGCGGGGTACCAGCCAGGTACCAAGCCCAAGTCCTCCTGGATATGTACTCGAACGCCAAACCTTATACACAGAGTCAATTCCAATAAGCACAACTTACTATGATGACCTTATGTGCCTCTGCAGGTGCAGAAGATATTCCATATTACTACCACGGTTTTTACAAGTCCTTGACTAATTATGACCGTAGCGCAGCGTGTTCCAGTAGCAAAAGTGATGAAGAGTAAGATGATCACGATTAATCAATCTTATTTAACTTTTGCACGTCAGTAAACAAAGAACTGATTTTATAATATAAATAAAAGGTTGATTTATTGATTCTTAGAGAGGAACAAGATGAAGAAGAAATTAAAATTATATTACGCGATTTACATAACATTGTTCATTTCTTCGGTATGATAATAATGATAAAATAAAGGCGTAAGGATGAGACAACCCCACCGCCCCCTGGTGGGAGTCGCTGATTTTCGCACCATGAAAGGTAACGACACTCTACCAGTGCAACCAGTATCCCCAAGGCAGCTTGTGGCGGGCTGAATGGGATTGACACCCCATGGGACCCGTTCCTCTAAGAGTCGACCAGGCCCCTCTCACCTCTGGCTTGCCTTAGCCGGACGGAAAGAGTTGGGCGTCAGAGCTACATGCTTGCAGGGTGGAAATGAAAGATGCATACGTCACGAGTTGGCACAGTGGCGTTGCGCCACTGGGTAGAAAGCGGTGTACACCTTTCGCCACTAAGAGCCGCTTACACTAATGATTCTCCCCGGTGCTCCTGCTTCGTGCCTTGCATGTGCGACCAATGGGGGGCCCACGACAGTGAATGGCGTGTTACCACCAGCCCATTTTAATCGTGTTTATGAACATAGATCGGGGCAAGTACCATAGTCCTTCCCGATCTATGTTTACATAGTCTCGGTTACCCAGTCCACTAACATTCAACCAAACAGCCCAGATTCTTTGTTCTTCCACGCCATTCCATAATCTTACACTGACTGGGGGTTGTTCTTGGCTACAATTTATAGTGTATATATAATAAGGTTTCAGCCACGGCGGCCGATCTCATTGAGATCAGCCAAGGGCGCAGGACATATTATAGTGCACAAGTGTCCGCGCAAACACAAGTGCACTCTCTATTCCCTTACACTCATAATTCGATGAGACGGCAATCCTACATGACCGATGAGAGATCGGGCGCAGGACCACCGGCTTAACGTGCTTTCCGTGCACGGGCGTTCAACCGCCAACTTAATAACTCCGGGCCGAGTATTATCATAACAAAAAAATCACACAAATTTTGCCCGACCCCGGACTCGAACCGGGGACCTCTCGGTCCTAACGCAGCACTTGCTACCACTAGACCAACGAGGCAGTATGGTGTATACAGGGGTAATCGTCGGCTAATGCCACATAACATAAACATACAAGTTATTAAAAGGCTTTTGCTTTTAAATGACAAAATATGATTTCTAAGACTTAGTTCTAACACTGAGAACCTATTTTTTTGTATTTGCAGCGATTCAGGATTGAAAATCAATACATAAGTTCCAAAGTAAATTTTAAATACAAATAATTTAACTTCATTAAATAAAACTAATGTTGATTAACATGTAACTGGTTTGTTAAGACAACAAGTTAAAGTCTTTTATAGAAAAAAAAGAAAACAATATTTACGAGAATAAAATGATATAAAAGTGTTGTGTACTCTAAAACTCAGTAGAATAAAATGACAAGTTACGAGTGCCATATTTGACTTGAGTCTGGCGAAACGGAGAATAAAATGATAATGGATATTACAGACTTCAAACAATTACTTAATTTCACTAATATTTTATTTCTCGAATATTATCCATATTTTAATATTCAGGTATGTACCACTAAATTATTTATATAGTACTAAAAATTACCTTTATTTAAAGTTATCAATCATAAGCCTATGTCCAGTATTTACGGAGCAAAAGACAAAAATATGTTTTTTATTTTTCCTGAAAAGTTGCGTTTCTGTAGTTATCATTTTATTCTCCGGGGGCGGCGATGTGTTAGTTGGCTGTTTTAGGGATAGGGCGATATGATTTTGCTGCTATTACTGCAGTACAGTAAATTAATGCATTTAGAAACTTTTGGAATCCGTCTGATTTTTATAAATACCTGAAAGATATCCGATAAATGATTACTTGTAGCTCTTTGACATAGACAAGAAGTTCGTTGTTAAGAATTAATTAACAACTAGGCTATGCATTTATAGTGTACTACGCAGTAGGCATACTTCGAATCTGAAATCTAATTTCCATATTTTTTCGTATCGACATCGATATTTCCTTGACACTTTCAGGATGTGTCATTACATCGACACAATAACAATTGAAGTAGGTATGAAGTTGAAACTATAAATCCATTGAAATGTAGAGTCCTCCAGCTAATTATAAACTTTTTATAAAATTTGACAGAATTATGGCCTAAAAAGCCATGAATAAAATGGATGACCTTTACATGCAACTGATTTCCGCGGTACCAAACTACGATGGCCGTCACGCACTTAGTAGGCTGCGGTAGTGTGCGTGTCGCACACTTATAGTGAAATGATTCGGAAATGTTGGTACAGATGGCGCTGTGCGGTAGGGATCGTTAGTTTACACCGCGTGTCTTTGAGTTGCCATACTGTTGTGTTGTGTACTATTTTTGTTATTGAAGATAAATAAAAAAAATGATTTTGAGAAGGGCTAACACTTTTTGTAATTTTTCGTGGTTTTTACATGAACTTACAGCTCCACAAGTAAACAATCTAAAACATAGATTTACATTACTTGCATATAAATAAAACAAATGAGAAACAAGTAGTAACTATAACTACTTCAATCATTATATTCGCTTTCGTAGTTTGTGTCGAATTCGAATTTATATTTGGTAGAGTCCTCACTACTTTTGCCTCCAATTACCTTATATCGGCGTGATTTGTTGAGTAGGTACAACAATGTTTTTACTTAATTTAACCTAGTTTAATACAATTATGTAGACCTAACATAAGAGTTTGTCAAATTGACAATGGACGCAGAGAGCAAGTTGTTGTATCTGAAGCCAATACGAATTGTAGAGTCAATCGATGTATTATATACGTTACGTAAACTGGCAACCCAGTTCCTAAGATGCGTTTCAGAGCTGAATAGAGCGAGGTACGAATTATATTATAGATAGCGTGATGCGTGCGGGGCACTCTTGGGAGGGACGTCCCAATTCAGCCGGAGCCCATTACACAATGAATTTATAGCATACAACTGACACATATTGCTTGTATGACATGTGCGCCGTACGTCAGGAATGCCACGGCAATTAGGTACTTAGCGGGCTATTTGGATGTCGTTGGTTTTAAGTGCTGTGAGATTTGGGAAGCTGGTGAGTCGGCTTCTTGAATACTCAGCAGTTTTCATCTTGACTAAGTGTCATAAAGCATTCTGGTTAGGGTGACACTAAGGACGAGCACTTGTGAAACGTTTGGGAGTAAATATTTATTATTTTTTTGTTAATTTATTTTTTTATACAAACCGGGAATTGAAGGTGCTGGGCTTTGGCTTAGTCCAGACAGGAACTCTGTATGAGTATTATTCGTTTAAATTTGTATGATTGTTTTTTCCTTTTTAAACCCTAATCTTTAAAATTGTAGATCAAATCAAAGCCTCTAATGAACCCTGACTTATCATAATAACGTAAATAGTCTTCACTTTCTTTTTCGTTATTAACATATTCTGCACCTGGCGGTTAGCGCCACGTCCGCCCAAAACGCCGCAGTGCCAAACATAATGTCTAATTACTGTCTGCCACTCCTACGCGCTAATTATAAAGACGATGCCTAGATCTCATCCACCCAACAATTTCAGAGATATTTTAGCTACAGTGCCCTCTCCTTGGGATATTGCATACTACAATTTGGCTGAAGAATGACTGGCACAGCGGTGGCAAGCTCGTTTGCTATATAGACGTGCTTAGTTTCAGACTAACTGTAGGTCATAATCGGATGGTATTATACCCTTGGTTATTTTTAAGTCTCACTGCTTGCATCTGATGATGGTATCACTAGTATGTTTGTTTTATATACGTACTAGTACGGTAAAAAAAAATAACTTATTGAGGTATTCCGGAGATTAAGCAGTTATGTAGAAGCTACATATCATACATACTCCAGCTCGGCTTCGCCAGCTTAGATTTTATCACTTCACTCACACCTAGCAAACTTCTTACAAAAATCTCTTAAACTGCCAATAAATAACATTGAATGGTGATTGGTACTTTAAAATATTGTGCATGCGCATGTGCATTGTGGTGTAAACTTCATATAAATTAACTCTACAACTCGTAGGTAACTCCTTATAATTTGTTACGGAACAACACCATCTCCATTGTTGAATCAGAGTCTAGAAATTCTTTCAAATACCGGTTCTCCAAGGTCGTCTCAAAACTGTGATGTTAATTGCGTCCATTGTCAATTTGACAAGTGTGAAGAAGTGCAGTCGGGCGGCTGAAGTTTTTTAATGTTCGATTCTGTGTTGGCCCTTATCCAAATCTCTGTAGTTCTGTGTAATTTGCCAAATGGCGTCTCTATCTCGGGACACCTGTCGTCATAGAGTTCATTTATGTGAGTTCACAGGGATTGTCTCACTGAGCCGCTGTGACGGCGTGACTTATGAGTTCAGACCAGAAAGACGCCAGTTGAAATAGCATCCTGACTTCCTTAATATACTTTAAAATATGATATATGCCAATGTTACTCTATCTGATGGTTTAGCTTTTATTTTGGAACTTCTGTACCAATTTAGATTTGTGAAGACGGAGACGCGGGCGGAAAGCTAGCATTGTCGGGCGGTTTCCTGGTAGCAGTAATTTTGATAAATATATAAGATAAAAAAAGTATTATAGTGAACGAATTAAGTGTCCAAAAAACTGTTCCTTTACTCTCGCAGACGGAATTCTTACATGAATACACATTTTAAGCACAAGACAGAACCTAAAACACGGCTTTATAACTTCGCCAATATTCGTGCATTGATTCCAAGAATCCAATTGATCTTAAACAATTGACGATTGCAATGAATAATCGAATGGAACTTGATGTGTAACTTGAGCAATTCGATTGTTTCCTACCCGAGTGAGGCATAGCCCTTGCATGATCATTGTTGCGAGTCAAACTGTTTCATATCTTGTTGTTTCCGCCGATATTGCCCATTCGAAGGCGAAGGGCAAGGCCGCCTCGCCACGCGGTAATTCACTTGACGACATTGTACTGTGAACTTGAGTTTTTCTATTGATACGATTGGCCCATTGGTTGGCATAATTAACATGGTCGATCGACTTCCTTGGTGACTTAAAACAGGTTTGGTGCACCATTACATTACGGTTGTACTTTACATACGACGACGGAATATGACGTCATATTCTAACATGCATTAAAAAAAAAGACGTGTGGCACTCGGGGACTGCCGCGGTATAGCTATTGCATAGCATCGTCCGATTTCGGAGCAGCTCGTCTCGATTCGTGCGAGTTTCGTAGAGTCGTACAATACGTCTTACCGCACGCACACAAACACCGTGCCGAAGTGTACCGAACTGAAACGACGTTAGACGATTGTGAGGTTTTTTTCGTTACGGAATTTCTTGGTTCGGTCGCCACGCTCAAAGCCCCCGATAAAAGCTATGCAATAGCTTAAAAATGGAATAGACGATATTTTTTTTGTAATTTCACTTCGTCAAACTAATTTAACAATCCAATCCATTATGAGATAGAGATACAATAACCATACTCCATAACGTTAAACATAACGTCAATCAGAAATGTCCAATTGTCAATTTTTTATAGAGAGGGGAGCTGGTTTTGCCGGTTCTTTCCTCACAAAAGAGTACAGAGGGTAGGATAATGAAGAGAATGCTATGGCATTGCGGAGGTCCGGCTTTTGTGCCATGTCTTCTGTTTGCTAGTAAGAGCGTCAGAATGGGAGCGTCGTATTGTCCTTCTTAGCCCATGCTTCCGAATCGGGTCCGGCATTCCAATCGCTGTAGGTACAAAAATTACTAAACATTCCAAAAAATTACTCTTACAGTATTATGTACTACTGACGTAATATTGACCAAGTTATTTTATTGATTTAACTATTTAGTACGGTTCAGTTTTGTCTTAATTATACTTTACTTTTATATTTTTCTATGCCAACATATCTATGTATAACTTTTTCTCATAAATCTCATAATTTAAGACCGAAAGTCGAAATCTTTGTCGTTCCCATTAAATAATGGAATAATTGATGGGACAATAAAATATAATTACCAGTATTCTTTATTTTGTTAAAGTATAAACTATCGCTCCATCGGCGTAGCCCTTTGATATAATGATTGCAAGTCGCGTTGCCAGAGACGTACTGGGGCGCTCGGAAACCTTCGGTGGGCCCAAGGCCACAGAACCAGTTTCAGACCGGTACCTTCGTACGCCCTGGCGATGACTGGTGCCGGAATATCTCGGGCCTTATTGCAAAAAGGTTGAAAAAATATTCTCGATGACGTGTTCTTTTTGTTTCGTTTGGTATATTGTGTCTTTTCTGAAGTCTTATTATCTCTCTCTACTAGAGAAAAAGATAAGAAGAAAGATACTCTTGGATTACATTGGATTTTTTCTCAAATATTTGTATTAGTGTTTTTATAAATAACAGAAAATTGTAAGTTTGTTTCATTGCTTTTTTTCAGTTTATTAATGTAGGTAGTTCAGATTTCTCTCCGGGGATCATAAAATTAACTAAATACTATAATAATTCATGAGAAATATATTCATGTTCGATCGAAATCGAAAGTATATATAACTATACTTACTTGATGCTCTATAGGATAAATAAAACTAAACTATTTATCCTATAGAGCATCAAGTAAGTATAGTTATACCAAGTAATTTCTAGACTCGATAAAGAAAGATAAAGCAGATATATTTAATGGTTAATATATTAGATTAGATAAAATATGGCGAATAAAGCAATTAGATTGATTAAGATTGTACTATACTTTTAGTATCGGGAAAAAATCTCGTTATTAGTATCAATCCGTATGAGATACACCTGTAGTCACTTGATGGATAGACTTGGAAATGATGCTACTTCATCACGCTGGAAACCTAATTTATTAGACCTTTAATACATAGTACCTACATAGTACATAAGTAGCCACTAGTGGTATACGCAATAAAGTATGTGAATACTTTCTAGACATTTGATATGTTTTATGTAGGTTTTGAGAACATCTTATCTCATTGTTGTATTTATTTGTAGCGCAAACTGTAGTTAGGTGCTGATAGAAAACTTAGCTGGAATGCTACCGCCGAACAACGTGCGTCTCCCGTTGTTAGAAGTGTGATAGGAATGACATTTTACTATGGATACATTAAGACCATACTTTATTAAAAAGCATATGTCATCTTAATACATTGAATGTTATATAGTAATGGGGACGAACTTACGCAAAATGTCACGGCGGTGATGGACATCTGACGTAGTTCTGGTGATTTCGGCCGGATATCAGCCAAGTGCGCAGGACATATTATAGGGCACAAGTATGCGCGCAAACATAAATGCACTCTTTGTTCCGTTACTCTCATATTTCGGTGAGACAATCCGACATGGTCGATGAGAGATCGGGCACAGGACCACCGGCTTAACGTGCTTTCCGAGGCACGAACGTGCAACCGCCAACTTCCTTACACCGGGCTGAGTAATTTATTTATCGAAAATTCGGGGACCTTTCGATCCTTACGCAGCGCTTGCTACCAATACGCCGACGAGGCAGTTAAACCGTGCCGTCTACGTAAAACATAGTTTAAGTATAACAAAGAGATTCGATGGCTGTTTAAGCGTAGCCTCATTCTATCTCGTTAATAATTAGCACCATTCTTATTATATAGGTCGCTGACTTGTGCAAGCCGTAGAACAGTACAATTGTAGCACATTACCGACACATCCCTGAAACATGTACGTCGAAGTGGTTGGCTGACAACGATAAACATAACATCTGCTTTGCACATTTGGAACAACTTCCTGACTGGATCGGCGTTGCCCAACTTGAGACAGGACACGTGAATGATTGATTGCCTTGTGATTTTGTAATCCTTTGTCGTGCCTCCCAGAGTAAAGGGTCGCGTTCTCTTTACACTGTAGAACGGAACGCAAGAGTTATATTCAAAATGATCTGCGACTTTGCAATACTGTTGCCTAATAAGTAAATTTAAAGAATTTAATGATCGTGATGTATCTATAGTGTCGTTATTTCACAAAGCCCAATTTTCAGTTACACGCGATTAACGCACTAAAAGAAATTACGTAAGTACTTGAATGATATAAGATCTTAAATAAGTGCAATAAAAAGCAATTTTTGAAAACCTAAGTAATTAACTAATTAAACAAAATGTATTTGGATTCTGTACGAATATACAAATTCAGATGTCGTCAGGATACTATCAATTTTAGGTACATTAAAAATGCTCAACTACTGTCGAAGAGGCTGCCAGAAAATAATAATTTTCAATAGGAGGATTACTTATAGGCACCAGTGCTATGATCCAAGGATACACCCTTTTAATACTGTAGAATTTGTATTAATTATCTTGTATAAAGTTTTAGTTTTAGGCCTTAAGGATTCGCCTGTTGTGTTCAGTCATTAGTTCCATTCTAAGTCTAATAACAAATTCCCTTTGAGATCCTTTGGGTGCTATTAGAGGTAACGAATTGATCAACTTGTAAGCACTTAAATCCTTTTACAGATTGGAGAACTTGGGTGCGAGTACTAATGTTCTTGAAAGGTGTACCGACTTTTAATGTAGGTATAAATAAGATACCTGATAACTAAAAATACTTTTAGAAGAATTATTTTATGTGTGATGAAATTCGAGGTTTTTATTCAATGAAAAAATTGCCAAAATTGTCGTCCTTTAGACGAAAACAGGTAAAAAAATACGTGTGGTAAATACACGCTAAATATTCATATAATATCTTTCGTAGTCAGTTGCAAATATTTTGCATGTGCAATTTGTAGCATGCTACGATCGTAGCTCGTAGCTGCATTGCTACGGTGCATCGGTGCAGTCGTAGCGTGAAATCGTAGTATCAACTTATATGCGTTTCGTAGCACAGATGCATGATTTTATGTTAGCAAATTATGGTATAATTACAGTTGAAATTCGAAATAATTTGCATTTGACTAACATTTTTTGCTAGAGTTTCGAATTACTATAACATCGAGTGTGTAACATATTTGAAAGTTCCTGAACCTTTTTTTCTCATAGAAGCTCATAGAAACTATTTGTTAGTATTCCTTCAATGTTTTTAGCTGGTTAGACATGAAATCCCATTTATCTTAATCTAACTGTATTTAACCCGTGTTAATTTGGATGCAAGATAGTTAAAACGAAAGCAATGTATTTCATTGAAAATCGCGATGCGGAACACTAAAGCGTCCAATGAGTAACAAAAAATAGCAGCGAACACTCTAGCCATGTCTAAGCACTCAATTCTAAACATAGTACTACACCCCCACACGATAGCAAAAAGCTAATGCACTACGCTAGTCAGATAAGCGCTATAATTAATAGCATAGATACGTACATCGGACAGATGCAAGGGATTATAGGATTTTGTGTCTTATTGTGTGTGTGTTAGAGTTTATTTAATAGTTCTGGGATTCAGTTGTGCTCAGGCGCAGCGAGCATGACATAATGCGGCGTGCGAACGGCCGTCGACCGCCGATCCTCGTCAGTTTATTTTCATTCTATGTTTTGGCCAGTGCGCCTACCCACCAACATGTAAGACGTAGATGTAGCCACTGCCAGCAACAGTATATGCACACTGTCAACTCTAATTGATCTTTATATCTTTGGGAATAAGATCTATTCGTTGTCCAATTTTTTAAGATGCCGGTGCCGTTTTTGTAATTTCCTAGACTCTTTGGCTCGCTGAATTATTTATTGGTGTAGTTATTGCTATTTATTTTTCAATTACATCACAATTTGTTATTACAAATCTATAAAAGTGGTCAGCATGGCAATAATCTACATGAAAGTTAGTATCACTGGTACCAGTAAGTGGTTTGAAGTTGATGGTGGTAAAATACTTATTTAACTACCAACAATATATAAGTATACTATACTCAATTTATGTGGACTTAGCCTCATGCAATGACCATAGTTCTACAAGAAATGCTACAGGACGCATAAAACGACCTAAAACTGGGTGACATTATGGTTATTGTCTTAAGCATCTGTAGACCAGGTGCGCTACCTTTGCGAACAAATCTGAAGGCATTTGTGTTTTTATGTGGATTAAAATAGAGAATTTGCTATCGGCAATCGACCGCCGCACTCGGTGACTAAGCATGACTCAAATAGTTTTATTTGAAAACAACTGCATAGTGATTTGAAGCAGATTTCGTTCTCGGAAACGTTTTCCGTGTACTCACACGGAACATATTTCTTGTTTCTTAAATAGTTTTGTACTGTTTTTGTTTCCTTCGGCGTGTGATGATTCAGGTACTTATCTAGTCCTTGTAATCGTTAGAGTTTGTACAAGAAAAGACAAATATGTTTGAAACACAGCTATTGTTAAAAAACTCGCGCATAAAACGTATAGTAAAAAGTGTAGATAGGGTTATGTTATGCAATCTTCAGGTACACTTGTGCTTTTTAATATAAATCTCGCTGATATAGGATGATCAGATGCCACGGTATCACTGTCTTCATGGCAATGTAGGTATTTTTTTTTCCTAAATGACTAACGATGATGGCTTGGAAGAGCCTTGTCATCATCACCGGGCTTGCGGGGGAGCGGATGGCTCTCACCCCTAAAGATGGCTCTCACCCCAAAGATGGCTCTCACCCCTAAGTTGGCAATGTAGGTAGGATTCTCATGTGCTATCATTTTGTGCTACTACAAAGAGCTGATCAATACCGAATGCAGCATTTTTGTAGGTACATATTATTTCAAACAATGTAACATATATTTTCGGCAAATACCTCCTAGTCAGAATTTGACACATGTTTGTGGACGCACGCTGTGCGAGTTCATTGACCCCGCCAAATTAGTATTACGTGCATGATTGTGAATTGCAAGTAGTGTAACCACAATCGACGATTTGTGCAGAATGTTCTGTTGGCGACTACGAATTCTTAATTCCAGCCAGTTTAAAAATGGGCATCGGTAGGTATGTAATAAAGAGCTGTTATCACTAAACTTCTTTACATAGATGTTGGAGGGATTATATCAGTCTGTATGATTCCATAACCATAGCGCACTACTCAGTGTGCCAGAAATACGAAGCTAGTCGATGCTCATTCTTAAATAGGCTAGAATTATGTGGTTGTATTACGGCCTCTGGGGTCGAGCATAATTATCTCGAAATATTTGGGTGATCAGGGTAACAAGATTGAAATGGGAATATTTTGAAACTTCAGTATGTTGTATGTTGTTGTAATGCAAACAAAAATGCACGTACTTAATGCATGAGTAATAGTCAAATATTTCATTTAATAATTCTTTTATACTTAGACAACATAAAATTTTGACTCTGGTGGTATAAACGATATTTGCAAGGTACTCAATTGCATAAACCTATGTTTATTCATAAATACATATGCATGAATCTATGTTTGTACATTGTTTGTTTGTTGTCATAAATTTTAATATTCTCGTCGCCTTGTAAGACTTTCAATAGAGGAGGTTCACTGAAGATCAAGGCAAATGCACGCACTTGCGAAATAAAAATGCAAGTACACATTAATATCCTGAGTTTTTGAACGAAATACCTGGTAGCATGAGTTGCAAGCTTGAAAATGTATATGATTTGAGGCGGATGTGTGCGTGGTGTGTTTGACCCGTTCTGCGATCGATAGCTCCGGAGTACCTCAGGGGTCAAGTTCACGTTGATACGAGATGTTATTTACAATCGTTGCATATGGACCCGCTGTTCGATTATCATTAATGATGATTGTACGACGTTCAGATGTTTCATGAAGTTTCATGAAGGTTTTATGTCTACTTGAAAACGTTACGTCCGTAACCACAAACGTGCTATGAGGTCACTAAGTGCGCGCGCATAGAAAATGCAAACTAAATTCATAAACGATGTATATTTAAGTGTCTAAGTCGATAGAAGAGACATTTTGTTTTTAAAAATAAAATGTTTGCCAAAAATAACGTACTGAGAATTGTGATATAATATTATTGAATGTTTAATAATTAAGTGTACCGGTATTATCTCCGAAGTAGTACTTAGCTACAGTTATACTGGATCAACTTAGGCTTGAAATTATTCTGTAAACAGTAGTCTAATTATTTTTTTAATATTCAGGCCGTGTAACGTGATAAGCCCCTTTCAACTACGTAGAATTAAAATAATTATTTGATCACTTCTTAATTATTTTACTGAGCTTGAAATTTATTTAATCAAAACTATAAATTTGAAGTTTTTCCTCACTATTAAGCATGGTATTTTCCCCGTTATATCTATTTTAACAAATAGTTCTTGCGGAGAGGAAATGCCTCTGACCTACACTAATATGAAAACCATGCATTATCATAACTTTAATAGGGTATTTATTTCTTTGTGGTTTTAGTGAGAAATAAAAGCTTAAATGTATAAATTGGAATAAATCACATTCGTGAACCATTTTGTACCGTATTATGATCCCTATGTTAAATTATTTAATGCTTCCGTTTCTACGTAGATATTAAAATGTAGTATAATAGTGTGTGGTTATGACGCTATCACTTATATTTAGATATCTACATAAATAAATGTAAATGTTCCAGCGAACAAAAAAGTAGGAATAAAGACAAATCAAAAGATTTTTTGTAAAAAAATTGTAAACAAAAAAAAACCGCCTTCAAAAACCCGACTCACTAAAAATTACAAAATAATATAATACGAACATTTATAATAATCATCTGGGTATGAATTTTATATGTTGTTGAAGGCGGTGCCGTTTATATTTCATACAGACAAGCACAGAATGCTTCATTTTCCTCAAAATTTTGATTGGCACCGCCTTCAAAAACATATAATATTCATACCCAGATGATTATTATAAATGTTCGTATTATATTATTTTGTAATTTTTAGTGAGACGGGTTTTTGAAGGCGGTTTTTTTTTGTTTACAATTTTTTTTCATACTTTTTAGTGTAACATATTTTTTTTCACCCTATTAGTTCAGCTCACCTGTAATACTACTGATATTATAACTAGTAGTCTTAATATGTATACAGTATTGAAAGAATTATCCTTTTACTCCAAACAATTAAGGAGTTGACCTTCCATCATCAGCTCAGCATCATAACATTATGATTGCAAGAAGCAATGCCAATATAACTTCAGAAAATAAGTAAAACGCGGTACATGTGCCTATAAAATTTGAGGGTTGCCCTCGATTTCTCCTGGATCCCATCATCAGATCCTAGACTGGTCAACCTAATAGTTTAGCTCACCTGTAATGCTACTGATATTATAACTAGTAGTCTTAATATGTATACAGTATTGAAATAATTATTCTTTTACTCATAACTATTAAGGAGTTGACCTTCCATCATCAGCTCAGCATCATAAGATTATGATAGCCAGAAGCAAATGCCAATATGACTTCAGATAATATGCAAAACGCGGTACATGTCCCTATAAAATTTGAGGGTTGCCCTCGATTTCTCCTGGATCCCATCATCAGATCCAAGACTGGTGAAAATGGGACCACCTCGGAAGTGAACTCTATCCAACCAAAAAAAAATTTTTGAAATCCGTCTATAATTGACGAAAATATCGGTGAACATACATAAAAAAAAAAAAAAATATTATACATACAGACGAATTGAGAACCTCCTCCTTTTTTGAAGTCGGTTAAAAATGAAGTTTTTGTGTTTACTATTTCTTTCTGAATAGCAATAAATGTGAACACGTGGATTGGTGTTTTAATTATGTACCTTTGATTTTTTAAACCAGTTACGATATATATGAGTACGAGTCCAGTAAAACCAACGAAACTAACTTAATTCCGGAACTTGACAATGAATTTCGAAGTATTAAATGAATGCATATAAATTACACGTTTTCGTCATTTTAAGTCTTCGGTCAAAGCACCTGGTGAATTCTAATAAAGATAAAGGAATTTAATATTCATGATTTTTCAAAAATGCATTGAGAAAACACAATGTTTTTCAGCCTGTTACCTAGACACATATTTTTAGTATGCTACTGTCTGCTTTGTCGATTAAAAAGAATTTATTTGTTGAGTTAAATACAATAAAACATTATATAAAACATCACATACATTGTTCTGATTCCGAAATAAGTTGCTTAAACACTTGTTTTACGGACAGAAACAACAGTGGTATACATAAATATTCTTAAATATATTTAATAACACACACCCAGACACGGAACAAGCACCGATGTTCGTCACATAAATATTTGTCCCGGGTGGAGTTTCCACGATTTTTGGAACAGAAGCCAGGGTCACTAACCACTGTTCCACTGAGCCAGTCCAATCACCTATATAATCAAAGGTCCCTGGATACCTTTGCGGGGCGCGTGTTGCAAAAAATCACCGTGTGTGGATAAACCCATTCCCGTTCTGATAATACACTGCGTTTCAGTTCCATCGAACTATGTTGCTAGGGGCACCGAATAATTGGTCCTCACAGGCCACAATATTACGTCATCGCAATGTGTTATCGGAATATTTAGAACGCAGCGGGCTCGCTGTTGACAGTATGCCTTGAATTGTGACCACGGCTGTATGGACCGGTGGACTAGGGATTAGCGCCTTCCTTGCGAAGTTATTGCTAGTTTGGAACAAAATATTTGTTGAATTTATTTCGTTATTCAACACCGGGTAGCAATAGGTCGATTTTTTATTAACAATGAATTAATTAATATTCAATTCAAATATTTTTGGTTTCGAGTATCAATCAAGTTGATTGATTGATCTTTGACGATTTTTTGTTTTCCTAATCATAACCACAATCATAATCGTGATCATAATCTTTAATGGAATTGTGGTTATAAAAGATCACAATAAGGTTGACATAAACCCTAAAGGGTCCAGCAATTTACTTAAAAATATGCAACCAGTATTCAAAAGCTTTGACTATACTTCGATATTTTTTTTGGTTGTCGCTTAAACATCTCGCGTCTAATGGTTTCTTTGTTCCTGCCTGAATCCGTACGTTGGGGTACTATCAATAGGCCTAAGCTATTTCTATTCATTTATTATGTGTAGGTAGTAGCGTTCGTGGCAGGCACTGTATTACTGTAACCTAAGAATTTATGAGTATACTTACTGGGCTTTTTGCATGGCCTTTATTATCTGGTTTTGATAATCTTTTTTAATAAATAAACATAAAAATTATGAAATCTTAAACTATTATTTTTTTTAATACACCAAACATGTAGATGTTTTAATATTAATTAAACATAAACTCTCAAGTAAAATATATTTCTTTTGAAGAAGGTCATCTCTACTTAATGAAGGTTTACGCGTATGAGAAATTTACTACATAGATGGTAATACGTAGGCGTGAGGTCCAACTGCATCATGATAGTTTATTTTTGACGTGACATTGACAGGCGTGTACTGTGGCAATATACAGCAATCACGTAACAGTTAGATCTCCATGTACATGCCAGCCAGCCATCTAGTAGATTTCTCATACGAAAAACCAATCATTAAAGGAGAATCCTTGAGTTAAAACTTTTTGGTTCTGAAATAACAATAAATGTTTATAAATATTAATAAACGTATTGTTTATTCAGTGTCGTATCACTAAGTGCATTAGCCGAACAGGAGACGTCTCGTCACCTATTCACACATTGGTATGCCGAAGTCACAAGAAAATCTTCACGTCACCCGTGCAGTTGCAAAATATTTGTTTAGCACATTGGCAGAGTAGTTTTCGATTCGACTACCGCTAAGACGAGATGACGTCTAGGGATGAGAAGCAAAATCGTCACACCATAGCCAAGTCGGAGAGACATGATTAGAAAAGTGTGCTCTTTATGTTGCGGTCACACTTGTGCATTTCAGTATGTTCCAAGCTGAATGTCATTCATTGGTCAGACATAGGGTCCGACTTCAGGAACTGCCAATCTGATACCGGAAGAATACAGGCACTTCAGATCTAAAGACATGATTGCAATATTACAACTAATCTTTAGGAGTAATAGTTCAGAGGTAAGCTAATAGTTATTAGTTACCCGTAGGTAACACAAAATATCGCAATGGGTCGAAGGGAACGTTCACAAGGTCTCCGCTAAAACAAGATGAACCTTATGATAATAAAATTATCTCAGCACTTGAGACTTGAGAGTGGACCAAATGCAAGCTATTTTTTGTATATTGTCTAGTTAGTTTGTTAATTTACTGACGTTGTCTGTTACACGTGCATTCAACTTTTCGCACGTGTTGAGACTTACCCTATTTTTTGCTCTTCAAGTTGATTGAACTGTATACCTATTACCTACTTTATGTTAGATCTAAGGGGAATATTTAATGTATTTCATTTCAAGAACAAAATTCTGTGTACTGTTCACTTTTATTTCTTTTTCGTTATACCGCCTTCGTTGTATCAATAACTTCGAGGCCCAACAAAGTAGGCTAACTGTCTATTATTTTGGTCTATATACTAGATACATATTAGTCTTATAAACATTCAGACATAATGTCGTCAGTACTTTGATCGTATTAGACATATATTTATTCCTCTCAATTATGTCTACGTAATTATAATGTCTCTCTAATTATCTGGTTGTTGCCTTACTAAATGTGTTTTCTTTGGTCTATGTGACTAAACTTACTAGCGAGTACGAGTACGAGAGAGACCTTTTGGAAAATATTGGTTGCCGTACTTATCAAAAGTCCGAGGCGTAGATCGATGTTCTTATTTGTAAAGTCTTCTTCTTCTTATCGTATGGTTGATGAACAACCTGGTGTCAGAGTTTTTAAACCGCCCGTAGGCCTCTGACATGGCTTGGCACGCACACCGTTGAAAAATTTCTTAGGTGTGCTGGATTCCTCACGATGTTTTCCTTCACCGTTAAAGCGTCGAATAAAGTACATATGAATTTCAAATTTGAAAAACACATTGATACCTGGCGGGGTTTGAACTGGTGACCTCTCGCATGGCAAGCAACGACCTTAACCACTCAGCCATCGACGCTTTTTTGTAAAGTAATTGGTATACACTAAAACGCAAGTTTAAGTAAAGTAAAGTTAGCCAATTATAAAAAAAAAAATTACCCATAATACTATTAAAACTAAGCAGTAGAATTACAGTCATTACGTCCTCCTCGGACCCTCGCATACAATTTGAATTGCAATACCTTTGCTAGCCTACCTACTATGATTAGAGGACTGCTGAAAGAGGATAGACACAGAAGTCTATGCTTGAAATGATCAAAACAAAACGTTTCCATCATGACCTCTTTAGTTCCAGCCGTTGGTGACACCTGAATGAGAACGCCTTTGATCCTCCGAAGAACAATCTCTCTACACAAAGACCCCGCGAACTTACAGAAACTTTCCTAACTCCTGAGGTGATTAGGCTGAGGAATTTCGGGGTCATTTGCCCCGATTCGAACGGCTAGGCTTCTAGATTTTTATATTCATACCAGACGACTGAATACGGATTTTCGCGTTCCCAAATTTGATAATGACGGACCTTTATATAAACTTCCGTCGACAATTTCAAGACAGATTTTTCTTTCAGCTTCTTTCGGTTGCGTTCACTAGTTTTATTAGATGGTGAAAAGTGAATCTCAAGTTAAGTTTTTTTTTTCATATATATGCGAGTGCGTAATTTTCTCCTTTTTTCGGATATAACTTCATACACTAGAGTGTATCAAGTCTTGCTCTTGTGACTCGGCACAGGATATTACATTTCTTCCACCTGAGTAAGTTGTTATATGAATGTGTATGTGAGTAAGAGTTTGTATTTTTAAGGTTGTATATTATGGAAAAAACATAAGCAAGTAATGAATATTTCATCGAGTTATACTCGTAGTTACAGGTTGGTAACATAAAGTTTCCAGAACTAACCAATTACCCTTTAGACGATATAGCTGCTAGCATCGATACATTTTATCTGAACTAGCAAAATGTGAATTGCGAGGTAAATATTTAAATAACGCAGTTCATGAAATAAGGCCTTAATTTCTGCCTTAATAAAGCTCAGTACACTCGAAATCATGAGGAGGCTTTTAATTTGCTTCATAATTGCTGCCGTTCGGATAGGCAGATGATGTTTAAGTGCTTTTAATGTTTGGTGCCCGTAATATTATGTCGGGGATATCAGCGGGTCCCGGCGGAGCGTTGGCGGATTAGGCCGCCGGTGGGGTTGCAGCTCCCGGCTCACCTTGGAGAGTAATTATAATGATCGGCGCCGGAACCCTAGTCTGGGCCGGGAGTCCTTCCTGGAGAGGCGTGCCGGGCGCCGGGTGGCGCACCGAGGTACGCCCACGCAGCCCCGTCCCGCTCGCACCCAGCCACACAGCCGACCCCTGCCACAGACCCTCTCCCTCACACGACCCGTCTCGCCCCCACGCCCCCACACACCGTAATAACCCAATTTGTAAGAACCCCCCATTTTCAAGGACGGCCGTCGGTCTTTATGGCGGCGGCGACGGCGACGTTGATTCCCCGACCTTGTTTATTTCAGTTTCTTTTTGTTTAGGAACTGCTGAACTTATTTTCGTACGTCTGTACCCGGCCAGGTCTCGCTTGTTTTTGTAATGAAAACTCGATGAAGATTTGAAATGTTGATCACAAAGGCGGCCGTTTGAGACCGTAGCCTCTATACACATTGCCGTTCAATATCAATTATTCAGGTCTCCTCAAATTCTGAAACATAGCATTTCTATTCCTTTAGGCGTGTACTATAAGTAATTGGATGTATTTTGTTGAATGTCGATCAGTAGCCCGTGAATTTGTTCGTTACCCTGAGTAAATACAATGTTTTAGTAGGTTTTAATGTGAATGCTTTGGGGAACAAGTTCTCTATTTTAGTTTTATGTTTGGTTGGTGTGTAGGATGTTCGATTGAGTGCTTAGCACATAATGATATTGAGAGAAAAAAATGGTGTTCATACGTACATGTTAAATGCGGGGCAGCCTCATTTGTTTAAGCCGTTACAAAGTTCAAGGTCGTCGAGAACACCCTTATCAAAACCCGTCGTGTTGGGCCGTCTAGACGGCCTCACACCTCCAGCCCTTCAAGGGTCCAGATCAATTTGAATTGTTTCATTGTTCCTCTTTTTCACATACTCCTTTTATCTCATCTCTCGAGCGAGATCCTATTGATGTTTAGGGTCAATACAGCCACTGTATTGATTTTACTGCCGTCAGGAAATGTTTTGTCTGATTCGTTTGTTTTGTGTTATATCGTTGTTTGTGGCATTCTCCTTCACTTGGTTTGTTTGCGGAAACCTTGAAATTTTCACAGAAAGGGACAAAGTGTTATTATTTTTTGTTTTCGTTCACACTTTGTACAAAAGATTGGTTTATTATATAATGTTATGTCGTTATTTAGAATATTTTTATTTATGAATCACACTTCGATTTTTTCCGAAGTCTAATCAATTGAGGTAGGTGGTAACCAGGTAAAACTATGTCTATACATAGTATTACTATACATAGTTTTCAAAGACTATAAAAATATTTTACTTATTAACCAACTTCTTAACAAGGAAATGGTTTTTTTCAGTTTTAGTTTGTATTGCAGCAATTGATGTTTAAATTCAAAGGATTTCTCATTACATTCAAGTACTATTTTAACTCCTAGCAAATGGATTTCATTCCTTTCAATACCAATCATGAAATAATTTTGACATAAGTTCCGGTACAGCAAACAACATCTCCTTCAAAATTACGATATCGAATAATAATAATCCAAGGCAAACGTTAATGTTGGGTTATACAGAACGCTGAATCTTAACTAATGTAATTAAATGAAAAGTAAACTATTGGAGGCGGAATATTAAATCCGGTCGCGCATTCGACGCGAGAAATGAAATTTTAATAAAGACCCCGGCTGGGCGCCTCGTCAATTCTGAAAAAGGCGTCTGGGAAATGAAAGGAAAGCCTTAGGCGGGACGAGCGGGCAATACACGTGTTTGATCCTGACTGACACAGTTTAGAACTCTTATTCCAGGAATTTCCCAGCGAGGGGCCTTTGAGATCCGCCCACTCGCGCCCCGTCGTTATAATTTGTAACAACGGGCACGGCAAGAAAAATCTCAAGTGTCATGTGAAGTCCGGCAGAAAGGTCAAAGGTGACAACTGTCACTCGAAAAAGTAAGTTTCGCCAGCTCGGCAGCTGGAGACGGCCTATTGGAGCTGAGGGGGATGAGAAGAAGGATGGGGAGGGTTCGTCTGTCGCGACAGCTTTCTGAGCTTTCCGCGTAGTCCCCGGCCGGCGCATAGAAAGTAAAATATTCCACCGATAAGCCTATGCTGAAAACATACACTCGAATTTCCTTGGCATTAGGCGCTTCGCTTTGGGGCGCACGCCACGTCCCACATTTTGTATCGATTATATTTATTTTTAAAAAAGTAGCCGCCAGCACCGGAGCTTTTGGTGAATAATCTCACGGCCTTGATAAATAAAATAAATATTCCCATCCATTTCAGGCAGTTTCACATTTTCACAAAATAGGCTCGAACCGTTACTGGAAGCACCCGCTGGGAGGCTGTGTCCTAAATATCTGATATTACTTCAACTGAAATAAATTTACAAAATGTGCGCAAATAAAATATAATTTTATTTAACGGTACTAAAAGAGTGATAGTAGTTAATATACGTTTACTGCTCTTATTTCTAATGATGGTCAAATTCATAGTAAAGATGTGCTTTTATTGCGAAATTATTGAAGGGAAACTTGTCATTCTAAGTTAATGAAAATATTGCATTGTCATCGGATATACACGTGCATGCAAAATTTCAGCTCAATCGGTTGAGGGCAAGTGCCTTAAAATTGAGTTATAAAATTCCACCCGAACACACAAACATACATACATACATTGCAAGTTAAATAAAAGCTTGTAAAAATGGGTTAAAATTGTGTTTAAGTTTAGTACTAATTAAAGTCAGCATTTTGCTATCGTGTAAAATGTACGCAAATTATTTTTTATTACACCACTTCATAAGTTCAATAAAAAAAGTAAGATATGCGACGACGAAACTCGTTAAAGTAATCCAAGTCGGCTTTCTCATTACACAAAACGAACACGCGTTTGTTCCAAAGGCAAAATACTGCCGGTAGAACAATTTAAAAGTCTGCGTTGTATGCAGGGCGGGATAAGTTATAGTGGCATAGCGCTGAAAATCGAGGCCGCCCCGTCTGATATTGAGGAAAACTGGCGGCCGGCACGCACCGCAACGCACGCAGTCCACTTCGTCTTTAACACTATAAACCCCGAAATGCAGTTCCTCGACCACACAAACGTATTGGATGCAAACCATTCCCCGCCCGATATCAAACATCCACCCAAGTCCCACGCAAAAGCAGCGATGTACGAAACACAATCTACGAACGCCCTAAACAGTTCAATTCCGTACGTCACAATAATCTGATATTCTTCGCCCGCATCGAACTAGCGATTGTGCAGCGTACTATAGAGTAATAAGAACTGGATTCCTCTGTATATTTGGTGCTTGTTATAAGGTTTCGTAGAAGCTATTGGAGCCATTGTAAAGGAGGGTTTCATTGTCACCTAGATATCGTCTAAGGTTTTGTCTACACGCAATCTGGAGTTCCGTCCGCGTTCAGGATAAGCGGCTTGAATGGACACTCCGTCAAGTTTCTCGTGTGGAAACTATTGAATTTGTGTGGTGAATAAACGTGCTACGAAAGCGGATTTTGTTATCCTTGTTACGAATGTTAACTTAAAACGACATTACTTTACCTGTGCCCTATCTTGAAATGCCACGAGGATTACTACAATGAAAATCAGATTAGTATCAATTGGAAATCTGTTTCCAAGAGAAAACTTGGAAATGGAATCTTGAACCTGAAGTAGGTGAAATCAATCAAAGTCCTTTTTTGCTTTATTCACTCAATCAATCGGCCCGTTCATAGAGTGAATTCGCATAACACTACAATGGTATGTAACGAGCAGTTTCCAGATAATCAGAGTGAGATAATATAACTACGGCAAAAAAAGTAAAACTAATTTCACAATGGAGCCGGAATAAAAAACTGTTGAATCAACCGCCGCGGTCACGTTCTGTTCAAATGCAATCGCCGGCGACCTTGAAAAATTCACTCTTCTAGCTCTGTGTACATTAACACGGAAAACGTTCGGCTGTTTAGACTTTTAGAGCGTCGCCAGAGCGTTGGCGAGCGCGAATTGATAGCGGCTTGCAAGTAGACGGGGCTATTGCCCTCCCCATACCAATGCAAGGCCACCCAGGGCCGCATTCGACGCCGAGCCTCCGTAGCCATGGCGATCGTGTGGGCGCGGGCCCGTTGCGATAGTGACGTCGCCCGCGCCCCCTGGCCCCACCCCCGCCCCCCGCACGTGTTGAGCTCCGCTTATTTGGAGCTCTTTTCAATTTCCCTCAATGGCGGCCGAGAGCTTGAAGGTCGACCGAATATTCTGCCAGGTATGCCGATTTGAGCTAAATATTGGATGTTCTAGAGCTTTATTGATTGTTACGTTCAGGACTAACGAGACCCGTTTGCGGGTTGTATTTTTACGAGGGTATGAAGATCAAAAAGTATCTAATGCATCGCATGTAATGTTTACTGTGTTTCATTGGGAGCAGACTTTCTTATGTTTAATTTCAGACTGGTAAGCCAAGTATTTCCCGTATCCCGACACAAAGAGTTTTCAGGGCCGTCTTCCTAGAATCACCCTATAGGAACAGTGGCCCGTTTCCGAGAATTTCGTGTGAAACTCGACTTTCGCTAGACGATTCCATAATGTGTTTGCGCTTGTGTGAGCAATATCATTAACATACACATACGTCTGAACTTGTTTGATACGAAACGCTGGTTTGTTTGCAAAATAAATGTTTATGATTGGATGGTTTGGTACTTCAATATTTTGTAATTGTTCAAAATTAAAATATGATTAGCGGAAAATCTACTTATTAACGTAATTTACCAGAAAATTAATTACATTATATTTTTGTATTCTAAAACTATATACGTGACCGAAACATACCATAGTATATGTAAATTATAATTTAGTTTTACTAGTGTACAAATTAAACTATGACTAAAATTAACTGATCCTAACTTCAAATGTTTTGTGATTGATCTCTCAAAGGACAAATCCGGCACCAAATCCTAGACCTGCGCCGTAGTGCGGCCCTGGCTGGGAAGTACACTGTATGCCAAGTCGCAGCTTGCTATTTGTGAGCGCCGGGCCCCCGAACTTCGTACCTACCGCCGCCCCCGCGTCCCCCCCCCCACCTCCCTAGAACTACTAGCGATACTCACATATCGCGATGTTCGTCTATGATTTTGGCAGTGGATGCGACAGTTTCGAATCCATTTATGCTCGTTTTTATTTAGATGCCACGGTTTGTAGGCGGACGGATTTCGACACAGATTTGCGCAGCGGTGTGGGTTAGGCTGGAGTTTGGGTGCGTTTCTGTTTTCACTTTCATGTTCCCCCCCTCCGATCGGCGTTTGTTCCAGGGTACGGGATTCTAGGTCGTCTATTATTTTAGAAGCGCTTTATGAAAGTTTTATTGGAAAATATTCAGTTTGTTGCCTGTCGATTCTACTTTGATGTCGTGACAATATTGTTTAACGATTGCTGGAGATCAGTCGAGAGCTGTTTGTCCTGTGTTAGGAGTTCAAGACTTCATTTGTTTTCTACAAGCCGAATTCCTGTTGTATCAGATGAAGCTAGAACACAAATGTTCCTAGTGGGGTTTGTAAATACAGCATTTAATTAATATTCAACTTAGTTTACGTAATTACACGAAAAATGCAGATTCATTATATGTTACATTTCCTAGTCTGGAATTCTACAAATGTTTGAAAATATAGCTATAATAATGTTGACTATTTAAAACGCTAATTTTATTCAAGATGCTGAATATTTGTGTATCAGGCTTTAAAGAAACGAAAATCGTATTCAGTAGGCCCCTTGATTAGGTGACTGTAATTTATTCATAACGAAATTATGGATGTTATTTATACTTTTATTTTATCCACTTTTACATTCAACCTGAGAAAATAAATATTTGTGTTTGTATGATTTTAGACAAGCCTCTTATTGATTTTTTTTCTTTTTTTACAAGTCTATAGTATCATGTCCGGGTAATTGTTTAACGTTTGACCGGAACTCATGCATTCCGAGGATCTCATGCTGCAAATTTGCTGCAAAGTTGAAAATTTGTTGAAAATAAATGAATATGTCAATGTCATCATGCGTAAATCTATCGTAAACGTATTAAGTTTAATTGGAAATTATATATGTATAATAATACCTGTCCTATAAGTGAAGGGTCTGGTTAAAATTATTCAATACAAAGTTCTAAATTAGTCAGTAGGTAGCGCCCTACGCGCCTACCGTGCTCGTTACTATAGGAACGTTCAGGTTCCGATTTTCAACGCCCTATTGATTATGTGGATCAAAATGTACTCATGTACTTCATTATAATTCGGCACATACATTATGTAGGTATCGATCAATGAAAGGGTTGTTAGTATATAGGTATAGCTGTTAACTAGACTATTTATTTCAAATGACACTCTTGATGGTATTGTGACCTTAATACGTGAGAATTTTGTTTCTTGAGAGAACATTATGGATCGGTTTGCTTGAATTTTTCCACGCATAAAAAGGTTCATTTTAAAGAAATACTAAGTTACTATTACCAAAGTTATGTTTTCTAGTCCAATACCTAATGTACCTGAATGTTGAAATGTCAATGGTCATTCGCCTATATAAAACATCTTTTAATATATCAAGGGGTATCTTAAAATTCTTCCATTTCCTGGACCCTAGCAGTTCGCTAGTACTAGTGAATCGCTATTTTCTTATCGTGATTGAGAGTAGGAGTTTTTATAATTTCAATTTTGGTTTAATTCAGACTCGCGCTCGGAGAGTGAGAAATAACTACATTTTCTTTCTTATTTCCGACGCTATAAGTATATTTAATGTTAAAGGTGAAGACTTCGAAAGTTCTTCACAAGTATAAAGGCACTTCTGATTCGTATCGAGCCTTCTCTGCCGGAGCTATCCGAATATTTCTTCACTCTTATTGTATCAAAACGTTTTTTTCTAGTAATTTATTTTAGAGCGTCTTAAGGTTTATAAATAATTCTCTTTCGTTAACTCCCAAGTGAATATTTACTTAGTTACTTAACGTTTAAATGTTTACTGAATTCCATTGCTTGAAAGTACTGTAATTTTTTATACCAACGTTTGGAAAGGAACTCATATTTTTAACCTATGTTAAATCAGGTACCTTTGACTATGTCATGAAATCTCGCGATATAAGACATACATAGTAAGTACTTTAGTAAACAAAAAGGTAGCTTGATATATTGTTAGGAGAAAATACAGAAACGCAATAAAGTACATAAAAAACATCGTTTCATATTTGTTTACGGTTGATATTTTCCATGGCGTTAAAAAGGCGCCTTCTGACAAACATATACACATACATAGTAACGTTCACGTTATTTTATTTCATTTAAGAACATATCTAGCTGTGGTACCAGAAATATTTAACACTCAATAGTTTAGTTCGTTGCTTTTCTAGGTAACTCTATATCCCTAAACCAACCCATAACCATCGTTAGGGCTCTCAAATTTGTGTGGCCCCCTGATTCATACTTAATGAAGTGCAAGGCCCCTTCACACGGCAAGCGAAGGCTGTGGTATGTTCAGTTCTATTTTAGACTGCAAGTACATGTTTTTTTCGACCAACCAATTACTAGCTTAAACTTGACTCTTATTTCCTTAGCAATAAGGTCGGTAAATATGTGTGGGTAAGCCTGATGCTGACTGTACCAACTAGAAACAGGTTTCTCCGCGTTTCCTTGTGGCATCAGCTGCGAACCTCAACCATGACCGTGAGCATCGATTCAAGCGAGTTACGTAAGTATGCGCTCATCTTTCCTCGTCGCTTGCCAAGCGAATTTAGACTTAACGCTATGATCTTTAGGATCAACATTTAGCAGCAGGTTGATGTACTTTATCTCCCGCATTTTTGTCGTAATATTATTTTGACAAGTACCTCGCTGTGACTATTACTGCATAATATGACTAGCGGTGTGTAATGTGATTCTTCTTACATTATTTTATTACGTTTGACGCATTTGTAATGATTATTATAAGTTGATGTTTTATTTGGTACTTTAGTAAGTAATAAAATCAAAATATATAAAAGGAGAAGCTGACTGACTGATATATCAACGCACACCCTAAACGGCAAAACGTAGGCACTTGAAACTTAGAAAGGACGTAGTTTAGGTCCCGTAGAGGTGCACTAAGAAATTAATTCCCGAAATTCCCACGGGGACGGGAACTAGCGGGGAAATCGGGGAAATGTACTTATTTCCCTGAAAGTTCACAATTTATTTCTTAAGATAGCCCTTGTTCATTAATAAACGGGCTTAAGTCAAAGTATGCCGTAATATAAGCCTACTTCTTACAGCCCACGTGTAGGTAGTTTACTCGTGACTACGGTCGTTGCAGTCCAATCGAGTTCTTAGATAACTATGTATTCGATACTAAAATATCATCAAGTGAATTAGTAGAGGCCTGTACATAGAGATAGAGTAGGCTAAATATAAAAAAAAAACTCTGAACGCATACACACACAAATCGGACCTTAAACTTTCCTTGTTATTACGTTGTAAGTATAGTTCGTTAAATGACGTTGTGTTTCACACAAACACAACGTCATTTTTATTATCATTATGTTTATTAATAAATATAAGTTTGACTACATCTGTAGTTTATAGGTTATATTTTTCCTGCTGCATTATTTAAGATACTATCATTACAACGAAACAGTATGACCGCGGAAAACATCTTTTTATCTACGTATTCAAGAACATGCTTAGAAATCTTAGTGTATTCGTCATGAATTTGATCGAGCTTTTTATCTAAGAGGCATTTGTATTACTCTACTTATATTGTAGTAGGTAAGTTACCAGGAAGTGTTTTGTTAATCTTATGCAACCTGCCTGGTGAGCATGACGTAAGCGCACAGGTTCACGGCCATAGCCAAGTTCACACGTTTGCCAAAGACAATAAGCGAATACATGTGTTATTATTTCTTATCAGACCGCGAATGTTAATATTATGCATAATACATAATGCGCCTTCAGTATAAAGCCTTGAGTTATTTACTTTTTTTTGCTTTGAAAACAGATGCTTTACATTGGATAGATGGAACTATTCAATTGTTTTTCGCAAATAAAATAAAAATCTTCTACGATTTGCCCTTGCACTGTGCCTTCAGACATATTTAGTAGTTACCTATATATATATCTAGCCTTTATAAATATTGCCACAGAAAATAAAACGTCAGAATCCTTCAAATATGGCCTCATTATGAATTGAATTCAATATAATATGTAGTGCATAATTTGATTACAACAAACACGAATCAATAACGAATCTATTTGGTCTAAATTTCAACCTAATAATTTGGCAATTGGTAGGCACATGTAAGATTTGAATAAATATAATATAAAAATGGCCACAGGCTGGTCTGGAACACGATTTGTAATGAAGGCCAAACACCTGCGACTAAATTATTTATTTTAACTAGCAGTGTCTCATATTTCATTAGTGTTTCCGTGTAGCCGTAAGATTTATAACAATTGATTTGTAAGAAATCAAACTACTGAACTAGGAAAATGCATAAATAAATACATTGCGTTAGGGTTTTTAAAATGACATAATTTAAAATACAGTTAATATTGTCAAAAAGTTATAAATATTCCTAAATTAAACATTTAGTTCGTGTAATAACATCAATACATTTATCAGTCATTTGAAATTCCACACAACATTAGTTATAGTATAAATATGTATGTGTATGTTGTTTATTATAAAACTGCGCTTCTAACATTGGTGCCCCTGAAAATCTGTCAAAATATTTTGATATCCAAACACAATAAACTGACGACCTTGTGGTGTTTGTTGAACGACGATTTGAGTAAATTTTCTTTTTTTTATTACCCATCCTTTGACTGGCTCGGTGGAACAGTGGTTAGTGAACCAGGTTCACAGGCCATCGCGGGCCTTGAAGGGAGCAATCCCTTCAGAAAGTGCGACCTCTGCGCCTTGGGGAAGTGCAGTGTGTATTACCCAAATATAATCATGGATGCAACACGGCAACAGAAACTACCCCAGGAGGGTACCAGCGATGCTGGACAATCCCTCCCCGAGCCTAGCTCGGGCAGCCCCGCGTATTCTGGGGGGGGCACTGTAGTGCAGACCACGAAAACCACCTGCGGCGGTGGAGCGTCAGCTAAAAAGCCTGCGGTCCGAAAGGACAAAGGTGCCGAAGGTCTTGTTTCGGACAGGACCACGGCGCAAAATAAAGGTGGCCCAAAGCTGGTTGGGGAAGGTTCCTCGGACCCTAAACCAACTAGTGGAGGGTGGAAGGTAGTCGGTGGACGTGCTTCTGGTGCAAGGGGTGGGAAGGCACCAGCACAGCACCCTGGGAAAGGGACCAAGCCAGTGAGGCCTGGCAGGTCTACAGACCAATCGGTCAGCGGACCACCGGGCGGAGGCCTGGCCCATCCCACTAGTGGCCAGCTGTCTGGTTCCTTAGGGGCACCAGCTGAACCGATCCCCAGCACATCTCGTGGAACCGGCGGAGTGATGGGAGAAGCTTCCGTAGGAAGCCATCCTGTCCCTGATCGGGAACGCGGGGGTGGGGGAAAGGGGAGGCAAGAAGAGGCACTCCAGGACGGGAGCAGAGAAAAGGCGTGCTCAGGCGCTGCGCAGGCAGCAGGCTGAGGACGCCGTCTCTGTCGACCGTCAGAAGCGAGGCAGGGAGTACAGTGGTGAGGGACAGGGAGGGACCAGTGCGAAACGCATCAAGACCTCTGGGTCGTATGCGCAAGCACTGGGGACCTTCAAAATGGCCATCACCACTGCAAACTACCCTGCAACCATGCTTGAGGAAGGGATCTATGACGATCTCCAGCTCGCCATTCTGGACGAGCTGGTGAAAGCCAAGGACCCTCCCCCTCAAGTACATCTAGGATATATCGCGGCCGGTGTTGTCATTGTGTCGTGCGACGGAGAGCGCTCGGCACAGTGGCTAAAACTTTTCAACGGCCGCGATATCAAAGGGGTTAGGCTTAAGGTCGTAGATGCGAGGGACCTACCTAGACCCATTAAAATGGCCTGGAAGACCAAGACGGTCAGTGCGGACGTCTCGGGCCTTTGGGCATAATGCAGAGGATCTATCCAGAGGCAAGAACAGCGAACTGGCGCGCTGTCGACACCCTCGTGGAAGGTCGCACCACCAGGCGCATCTTGCTTATGGATGGAGGCGCTGCAACTTTTATTAAGGAAAAGGCTACTGCCTCAGTACGGGGATCGACCTGAGCCACTTCAAGCCACTCGAGATGGAGGAGAGGCAGGAGGAGGAGCGGGTCGACCCTGTGCTGAGGAAGCACAGAAGGCTCGGCAAGTGGACGGACAGACGGACCTACGTACGGACAGACGGACGGACGTACAGACTGACGGACGTACACACGAAGTGCCGATGGACCTGACGGTCGCAGAACCTGCTGCCAGCACGGTTCCTGCTGTGGTGGCCACAGCTCCTGACGGCACACTAGTACCCCAGACCGTGGTTGAGGGACCCATGTCAAGTGAGCAGGACATGGGGTGCTCTCCCCGGTCAGATGATGTACTGGGTGCTCTGGACCAGCTCTTCCTGGGGCGCTCCTCACCTGGCGTGAGTGAGACGGGCCTCCTCTCGGACTAGCAATGTCTAAAATCAGGTGTGTACAGATAAACTTACATCACTGTAGAGCCGCAACTGCCCTTCTGGCACGCGAGCTACAAAGGCAAAGGTTTGATGTTGCCCTAATACAAGAACCATATATTCACAATGGTACGGTTATGGGTTTTAATGGAGTGAGTGGTACAGTGTACTACAACTCATCAATGAATAACGTGAGGTGCTGCATTTATATCAGGAATGGTCTAAATGTGGCGCCTCTAACGGAATACTGTTACAGGGATCTGACTACAGTCAGAATCCAGAGGAGGAAGGGCAGCAGACGCTAATATTGGCGTCGGCTTACTTTCCATATGAAGAGAAGGAACCGGTGACTCAAATGTTGAGGAAACTGGTTGACAGCTGCAGCCGGGAGAATCGTGAGCTCATTATCGGATGTGATGCAAACTCACATCACGTGGTCTGGGGAAGCACAGACATCAATGACAGAGGAGAGAAGTTACTGGACTATCTGGTAAGTTCACCCTTACATATTATTAATAAAGGTTGTAAGGCAACTTTCTTCAATGCCCGTAGGGCCGAGGTAATAGACTTAACACTAGCAAATAACAAGGCTGTTAGGAATATTAATGGATGGCATGTGTCTAATGAGGTCACCCTATCAGACCATAATTACATATGTTTTAGCTACAATGTATGTAGCCGACTTGAAGTTGTACGAAGAAAAAATCCCCGTCATACCGACTGGGATAACTTCAAAACAAACTTAAAGTCGGCAGTGGGTAAACCAGTAGATCAGCTTAATTCAATACTTGACATTGAACTTGAAGCAGATAGGTTAACAACGGCTATAACCTCAACATGGCAGGACAATTGTCCTGACAGTAAATCCATAGCAAGGAGACTACCATGGTGGACTCAAGAAGTGGCTCAAATCCGGAGAGACACGAGGAAGGCGTTCAATGTAGCAAAAGCTAGAAACGACTTCAGCGAATATAGAAGTGCACTGACGAGATACAGCACTGCTGTCCGTAAGGCAAAAAGGGAAGCGTGGAAGAAGCATTGTGAGGGAATAATCTCTGCACCTGAAGGGATGCGACTCACAAAGGCAATCTCCACAACAAAGGCAATACAGCTAACAACTGTTAAAAGGCATAATGGAGAACGCACGGAATCCGGAAGAGAAACATTGGAAGTGATGACTAGTGTTCACTTTCCGGGATCAGAGGCAATAGAAGAAGAGGAAGACGCCATCAGTATTGAGGACCAATGCAAAAGGACCTCATATAGTGACTGGCAAATTTCGAAAAAGGTTGTTGACGAAGCAAAGGTAAGCTGGGCGCTAAAAAGTTTCCAGCCATACAAATCTACCGGGCCGGACGGCATTTACCCGATAGTCCTGCAGAATGGAATATCGATCATTCATCCTCATCTCTGCAGATTGTACAGGGCCTGTGTGGCGTTTGGATATATTCCCAAAATATGGAGGAAAGTCAGAGTAATCTATATACCAAAACATGGCAAACAAGATTATGAGGAACCAAAATCGTTCAGACCGATAAGTCTACAATCGTTTCTATTAAAAGCTTTAGAAAAGATGATAGACAAATTTATAAGAGATGGACCACTAAGGAGATTTCCGTTGCACGAGCAACAGTGTGCATACCAAAGTGGGAAGTCTACAGAAACTGCACTACACTATGTAGTTAGGAAAGCTGAATCAGCACTGGAATCAAAGGAGATGTGCCTAGCAATGTTTATTGACATTGAAGGTGCTTTCGATCGTACAACCTTTGAATCAATAAGCAATGCAGCCAAAGTACATGGTATCCCCAATACCATCTGCAAATGGGTGGAATGCATGCTTAAAGGCAGAATAATTCATTCTGAAATACTTGGAGAAAAATTAGCGATCAAAACGGCACGAGGATGTCCAATCAAGAAAACAAGGGGGAGTACTTTCCCCATTGTTATGGAGTCTAGTCGTGGACTCGCTAATAAGAAAGCTCAATGAAGGACCTTACCACACTGTGGGATACGCAGATGATCTGGTTATAATGGTCAATGGAAAATTTCCGAGAACACTTGTAGAACTAATGCAGAGTGCAGTGAAGTCCCTTGAGGATTGGTGTGGATACAACCATCTATCAGTCAACCCAAGGAAGACCACTTTAGTTCCATTTACAAGGAAGCGGAATATCAAGGATATGGGAGCTGTTTCTTTATTTAACACAAGACTAGAATGCTCAAAAGAAGTTAAATATCTAGGTGTCACCCTAGATAAGGAACTTAACTGGAGCCGCCACATAAACATCACTATATCGAAGGCTCTTCGGGTTTTGGGTATGTGCCGTGCTACATATGGAAAAACATGGGGGCTTAAACCAAAGGTCATTAGATGGTTATACATAATTATGGTAAGGCCAATAATAACGTATGGCAGTATTGTATGGTGGTATAGAACACGACTAAAAACCTGCAGGGACGCTCTGGAGAAAATGCAGAGAACCGCGTGTCTAGCCATATCAGGGGCCTTCAGAACTACCCCAACGGCAACAATGGAAGTACTGTTAAATCTTCCGCCATTGCACCTGGTGATCGAAGCTGAAGCTAAGAAGGCGCTCCAGCGACTACGTATTGCAGGAACTTGGAGCCCTAGCAAACATCAGACAAGACACACAAAATGGGATGACAATAGTTATCTGTCCAGAATTTTGGAAATGGATTGTGATAAAACGATTCCAAAATACATTTTCAATAGGAACTTTAAGGTAAATATACCGACGAGGGACAGCTGGAAGGTGAATCCGCCCTGCCCCGAGAGCAACAGCTTGATATGGTATACCGACGGATCCAAAATGGTATCCGGCACTGGTTCCGGTATCTACAGCAAGCATGTTGAGGAAAGTCAAAGCATGGGGGACATGACAACGGTTTTTCAAGCAGAGGTTTATGCAATAATCTCATGTGCTGAGAAGAACATTGAACTAAAGGTCAAGAATCATACTATATACATTCTCAGTGACAGTCAAGCGGCCCTTAGGGCATTAAGAAACCCCAAATTAGACTCTAAACTTGTCGCCAATGCCATAACGGCCCTTAATAAGCTAGGGAGGCAAAACAAGGTGAGGCTAATATGGATACCAGGCCATGAAGGGTATAAGGGAAATGAAAAGGCAGATGAACTTGCGAGAAGAGGCTCAGAAGCAAATCATATTGGACCAGAGCCATTTGTTGGGCTAGCATTAAGCACCATCAACATGGCATTTAAGGAACATGTTGATAATGAGCGTTGGAAGCATTGGAAGAATAAACCAGGAATGGTTCACTCCAAGAGCTTTATTGGCGACAATCCAAAAACGTGGTACAAAACCATGATGGGTGGAAGCAGACTTCAAAGTCGTCTACTCATGGGAGCGCTAACAGGGCACTACGTCACTAACTCATTACTGATGAAAATGAGACTGTCCTCAAACAGCGACTGTAGAGCTTGCAAGGAAGAAATGGAAGACATGAAGCATATCTTATGTGAATGTCACTCACTGGCCAGACACAGGCTCAGACTTCTAGGAACGGCTTATCCGAAACCAGAAGAATACAGGCACCTCAGACCCAAGGACGTTATTGCACTAATGCATTTGTTTTTCAGGGAGTAGGTGTATAAAGGTAGGGGAAACACAAAAGATCCCTGAGGGTCGACGTGAACCGGTTATACGGTCCCCGCGTTAAGATAAGATAAGAACCAGGTTTACTACCTACGGTTCCAAGAGTCGTGGGTTCGATTCCCACTCGGGACAAATATTTGTGTGACGAACATCGGTGTTTGTTCCGTGTCTGGGCGTGTTATTAAATATATTTAAGTATATTGGAAATCAAAAACGACAGTGGATACACAAGTATCCACTGTCGTTTTTGATTTCCGTAACACAAGTGCATAAAATATGTCTTTATGGGTCTACACGCGATATTAGGAGTAGCAAATTACATAGTTTAGTGTAATGGAACGCGAAAGTCTAAAATCATACAAGTGCATAAGCTACTTACCATGGGATCAGATCGATGTATGTGATGTTGTGAAATATTTATCCTCCCTCACTCTTCGCTCAAATGATATTGATTGTATTTAATCAATCCATATGAGCTGATGATGATGTTGAACATCATCATCAGCTCATACGTCCCCACTGCTGAGGCTCGAGCCTACCCAAGGAAAATCGTAGGGTGATCAGGCCTTAATCATTAACACCGATTCATTTCAAATTTAATCATTTGCCTGCTTCGTATTCAATCCTGTCAGAAATCTAAGTTTCTTCGCATATTACCCAAGCCAAACAATTAGCATTTTGCGCCTTAAGATAAAACGTTTAAATATTCACGGGAATTGAATTAAATTGCGGTCCGTCAAGAAATCGAGGTTTCTAGCATTTCTATTTGCGTTTTCGTACAATTTGTCTGTGATTAAGGCGGCCCGGTGTTGTTGCGATTTCACCAAATGTTATATTAATCGTTTAATTATACAATTTAACTATTTATGCTGAATTTGCAATTTTTAACTCTAAATGCCATGCTACTAAAAAACTCTCTGACTGGTTCAGAAAAATTTCAATATACTTCTAAGCTTCTTCATTTATGTGTTCTATAAAATTTGTGTTGTGATTTAAAATATTTCTCAAGAATGAACCAGACAACAAGTAAGGTAAAAAAATATTTTTTAGGTTTGCATTGAACTGACCTTTTCGACATGTCACATTTGATGTCATGACACACGAAGAGCTTAAGATGATGGCCGAGTCCTGAGAGTAATAGAACTTGCTTTATCGACAACAGCAAAGCTCTTAACCCTCAATGAGACACAGCATATAGAACATTTTAATTGGTTTTTGCCGGTATTAAAACTGCTGGGATCAGAATACTATTACATAATCTGGTGGGATCTATTTTTCCGTTGCCTTATTAAAGGTTCTATTAGATTTGATGTGTATGGAACGAAGGTTGTGCTGGCCCGCCTTAACGGCTACCTTTGTCAAACGGCGGCTGGTGCTTACTCTTCCTCTGCGTTTGACAGCTGCCCCGTTTTAGTTTGTGCTTCAATCCTCTTTTTGCAACCTTGATGCCCAAAGGGCTTGGTCAGGGTTAAATAAACCCCAGACTATTGGTTTGATTAATAATTAACCTCAGTTATTTCAGAAAGCTCTTAACGCCTGGGTTTTTTACAGGAATTCGAGCTTTAGGCTATTTTACGCACCTTGATAGTTTTCTTCATAATCATTATCATTTCAGCACTTATCATCACACTGCTGGGTATAGCTATATATACGCATATACTTATTGCGCCATTTCTCACGATTTTATATTGCGAATATAAAGGTATCCATTCATGTTTCATCTGTGTACAAAATACAAGTCAATTAAATACACAGAATACCACAAACTTGCATACAAGTTTTTAGTCAAAACTAGTTCCGAGAATCCGATCGTGCTCTGAAGTTATAATAAGTAGGGTGTAAGTTATATTTAAGTCATGCGAAGCGTGCCTGTTACTTCGGCTATTTATTAAAAGCAGAAATTGCGTGTTGGCCAGGTGGAGGTAAGGGTTCAATCAGGGTTGACTACTTGGAGAAATGCTTATAACCATTTAAAGTGGAGTTCTTCATACTATTGTCATAAGGCATTGTCAAGCAATCGCAAGTACATACATAAAGAACGGCTAATGCAAGTTCCATAATAATGTAAATGTTGGATTTTCCAGCTTAATAATTTGTTTTCTTTCTTATATCTATTTTACTACTTTATAATTCAAAATGTTAACATTTATATGTTACACTACATAGGAAAGTAATGTTACGTGAAACGTAGATAAAGACGATATTTAATAACCGAATTTTCTTTAATTTTTCGTGAGAAAATCCGGTTTCAGAACCAGAACTTTAATTCAAACCTAAGTTTTCTTTTAGCAGTGCATACCTAAATGACTAGGGGTCAGTTGGATGACCCTGACTACGTGTGTGTCCGTGTCAAAGTGTATAAGCTCTCAACAGTAACTTAATCATTAACCTCTTTAGTGCCGCTTTTGTTTTTTTAGGGATCCATACATAAAGGGCAAAAACGGGACCAAATCTCCAAACACTGTCTAATCTGGACCGTCGTGTCATCAGGCTGCATCTAATAAGCCTTAGATTAAAAGATGACAGTTTCTATGTCCTTGTTTTAGGGGTGAGAGCCATCCGCTCCCCCGCAAGCCCGGTGATGATGACAAGGCTCCTCCAAGCCATCATCGTTAGTCAGTTAGGAAAAAAAAAACAGAATATGTAATTATAAGAGAATTGCGCCATAACATGAAATACTAAAATTCTAAAAATAAAACTATTAAGGATATTAATAAAGTATTAAATAAAATACTCTCAAAAATAAATAATTAGTTTTAAATATACATATAGGTACATGTGTATGTTTGTATAATGGCACGGAATCCATCGTCCGCGAGTTCGCTCCGCACATGGCCGGTTTTTTAAGACTTGTTTCTGCTATGCGATCGCGTAAAAAATGCCCACCAACAAACTTAATTTGTAATAGGGTTCTTAGACACCTACATAATATAAAATTAAAAAAAATATTTTTTTAACTCGGCATCACATTGAAATGAACAGATGTTACGAAATGGTGAGACCTTGCGCAATGGGGAAAATTGAGAAAATCTTTGTCATTCTTCACCGACTAAGTACCTACACACAGGCTGCGTAGAGACTCGAAAATAATAACAAATTATTTAAAAAAAAGGTTAAATAAAATACTGCTGTAATTTCCCTCTATATTCTGATATGCAGCGAAATTACCACAGGTGGTCTACCACATCTTATTTTTTGTAAGGCCCTTCCGGACATTTTTCAAAACGTTTTTGGTAATATCGGGAAATAACGAACTATCTTACAAATACTCAACTACATGTGACAGAAACAAAGATAGCTCGCTTCCAAAAAGTCAAAAGTAAAGCTCTTCTCGTTATTTACAGTATGTACAGCACGCGGAAATTATGGCACTTGGCAACCCTGTTTCTAGTATCTAATACGTTCGGCGTGCAGCTATCCAGCCGAGGCCGCCCACATTTGATCAGTGCAAAATTCGTTCTCTGGGATCACTGTCCGCGCTCAGGGTCGCACTGCCGTATCTCTCAATTTTTGCCTGTTAATTATAAAAATAATGCGTTATATAACTAGGCATACGCCTCTCGCTCGCACTAACGCCCGCGCGCATAGCGCCGTCCCGCTCCCCCCGTAGCTACGACGCACACAGCAAAGATATCTAGAAAAATACATCCGTGAAATTCGGCTATGCGTTTCTCGTGTGTGAGTGAATGACGTTATCGCACAATGCGATTACAGGGCCGTATTGGAAAAGTTTCCGCAGGCGCATAATTTGATTTTTTATGCAAATTTTAGTAGAGGTTCGTTTAGTGCCTTATTTTTAGTACTGAAATGTGAAAACGGAACTATTCTTATGACTCCGTTATAACCAGGCTATTCTCGTATTTTAAGAACCGCGATAGCTAGTCAGTTGAATTTTTCCCGATGTTGTTTTCTGTTGGCGCGGCAATTTTAATAATAATTACTTAAAATAGAAAAGAAACATTTTTAAGCGTTTTTTTTTTTATTTTTCAACTTGGTGTTATTGTTTTTTTTGTTCAGCATCTAAATTTTATAATTTAGATGTATGATATGATCAAAATCTATTAAAACATGTGAAAATGTTATGAATGTTTAAAAAGTTTTTAAAATCTATGATATACTGTTTATAATTTTACGTAGATATGCATTTATTGCTTTCATTTATATGACTGTCTATAAAAGTAAATCGATTATTTTATTGTATATATTGTAAAAATCAGATAATAAATAAAAAAATATATTATTGCAGGTCCGAAAAAAATTGCATAGAGTTGCATATGTATCGGTGACTGAATCCGGCCCTGCGCTTACACGTGCCGCACTCAGCCCAGGATGCGATCTTTAGCAGTCATTGTGTGCTTGCACTGTATTTGCGCACTCCCCCCTCCCCCCACTCCCCATCACCTTTATTTTGAACGAATGCACGGTCAACCATAGATAAACGCATAGCTGATTCACACATGAAGGAAGAATGCAATAAACAATTCGCTTGTTTTCCTTACGTCGAGTACTTAGTAATTTTTGAGGAATGTTTCGATATTTTTATTACTTTTCACTGTATATTTTTTGGCAGCTGAAATTAGATGTGATGCAATTGTGATGAAATTCAGCTTCTTTTCGTTTTCACGTTAGAATACGGTCAATATGCCCCCAACACTAGACTTTGCTGCGGAAAAAAATATACTATTATTTTTTAATATTACGTTTTAAATAACCATTCATCTACAAAAAAATTAACCTATGTAACAAGTCTGTTATACCTACTGTTACAATTTCCAGATTTTTATAAACCTTATTTTCGTTTGTCGGATTGTAGCCAAAATTAATTGTTGGCTTTGCATAAAACCGTGTTACCAGTTTAAACCAGATTATCAAATTGAAATGATTGCTATCATGTGTAAACAGTACAATCTCCTTCAGTCGATAATTCCGGTTATTTTCATCGTGTGCCCAAATAGGACAGCGAAACCGTACTTTTTGTTCTTGTCGATGTTTAATTATTAACTTATTGCATTATAATTAATGCGTATCGATTTAATAGGCATATTCAAATGCTAACCAGTATTCTAATGTGTTCGGAATGGTATTTTTAAAATTATGTTTCCGTTCCCTTCAATAATAGATTTGTTTACCGAGTTTGGATAAAGCTCGTTTTGTAAATTAGTAACTTGACAGGCACTATGGATATGCATATTTATTATCTTAACTATACTTGTACTTGCATATTCAGTTCTGCTTACTATAGGAATATGCGAAGTATATTCGCTTTACTAGATAGGCACTAACGAGTAGATACTTTTTCTTTTACTACAAAAAAAAGGATTAAAAAATGTAACGAAGGCAATAAAGCAAAATTCAAGCAACCTGAACGCAATTAGTTGAACAGAGCTATGCATCAAAGTATGGCAGGCTCACTTATTCGTGTTCTTATAGAAATAATGTAGAATTTACCCCGTACAACAATCAGTACACAAGTGAACTTACAAAACCATATTCAAAGCTTCAGATGTGTGTTTGGCCAGACACTATTCAATTTCTATCTAGTTCTTGTAAAAAGTTCCACCTAAATCCACTAAATTAGTTTACCCTGATTCAAACAGTAACAGGAAACGAAGAAATACCCGAGGAAAATCCATTGTTTGCCTTCGAATTAGTTTGACAGCTGCTATCAGGGCCTTTGGCAAACTTTAGAAACCTAACAAGCCGGGTGCCACAAACAATATTGTTAGTTCTAGAATATCTATTCTGATTTGTCTGTGTCAAGACACGGGGTGGATCCTGAAGTTGGTCAAATAGGATGAGTTGATATTGTTGTGGAATCTCACTAGTCATATTTTCTATAAGTCTAGCTGCGATCCTCTAACGACGGAATATTGAAACGGCAATTACATTTGAACGCTGATTATCCGATAAAGATAATTTCAAAACCTTCATTATTGGAACTCACGCGTCGCTTAAACTGTAAAATATTTGGTTATCTTTTCAGTATTTGGCCGTAAGACATATGCACGCACAGTCCATCGATGATCCATATCCATACTAGTAAGCAGAAAATTGAAGTCGGTTACAATTCATATTAAATTTTTCGAGCTTGAAATATTTGAAAATTGAAAAACAGAACTTTAAAGTTAAACACCTGATTATTTGCAGCGAACAAAGTTTAAGCCTTGTTAACAAAGCTATTTAAGTTACACAGGATAACAAATTTGCATTTGACCTAATAAAATCTTAGATGCGCTAACCGCAAGAATTAGTCATGTTATAAATTCCTCGAAACTTGGTCGTAATGTCGTTCGGCCGTAGAAGGATATTAGAATTTGCATCAGCTAAAATATCAACTTTGTTTAATTGATACGAATATGGACACTAATGCTTTTACCCTCCTAATGGTTTGTAACGGATGATCCCTTGACACGACTTCTCTTTGTCAATTAGGTTACTTTATGTATTGAATTAGGGAACTTGATAATGCAATGGACAATAATTTAATTTGTGCAAAGTTTGAACGGAAATTCCGGACAATGTATAAGATATTTGTGGTTTGTATAGGAGTGGAATGAGTAGGAAGTTTATGTATTTTTTCGAATTTTTGGGTTATAAGTTTTATAAGTTATAGTTTTGTTTTTTTTTTGTTTAACTAATAAAAAATATATAAAGCTAACACCAAATAATGCTACAAGATTTATTTTATTTGGCTGTATTCTATAGCAAACAAATCTAGCTGTATCACGCGGTTTCCCGCGTCCCGAGGGAACTACTTCCGTACCGGATCTCGGAATCGACGAAGGAAAATGACGAATACTAAAAAAATATATAATCAGCGCGTGAAATGATCGCTGCATCGACAAGTCGCCGCAGTGGGTCACACTTGTGTCCTCATTAGCGAAAGATTCGTAGATATAGTCCGATGTGGGCCACACTACGACACAGTGATAGCTGTTGCAGTGAGGTTGTTGCACTTATCGGACTTCGGACTAGGCGGCTTGCAATGTTTACACTATGTACAAAGACGTTACTGTGCATACTTCCGTGCCTGTGAAGTTGAATCGGACCGACTGACTTAGCGGGTATTTAGTTTCGAAACTGTCAAGCCATTCTTGTATTGATGCTATTAAGACATTTGAACACTTACAATACTGTATTATTATAAAACTGAAGAGTTTGTTTGTTTGAACGCGCTACTCAGGTTCGAATTGAAAAAAATGTAATTGTGTTGGGTAGACCATTTATTGAGGAAGGCTTGTTTTATAACACTATGTTGCGACCAATAGGAGCAAAGAAACAATGGAAAATGTGTACAAAACCGGGGGAAACGCGGACGAAGTCACTGGGTACAGCTTGTAAAAAAATGATATTACGACGATTTAAAAACCTCCTCCTTTTTTAAGAGTGTTAAAATTGTAACAAGTTCTTTACAAAAGATCATCTTGCAAATTTTGACTTACTTATTTTTAGATGGATTAGAAAAATAGGTTTATGGTGGGTCAGTATCCTATTGGTTTGATTGTCATTACTAAAAAAATAACTAATTTGGAACCTTCTCCTTTTTTGAGGTCTGTTAAAAATCGCGCGACTATCTTTTTTAAACTACTGTTTTCGTTTAAGATGACTCGCAGCTGCATCGTTTGTTGGTATTTTATCATTAATTTACGAATAATGTTGTAGGAAACTAACTAGAAACATTTTCAGTTGAGGGATAGGAGCCATCCGCTCCCCCGCAAGTCCGGTGATGATGACGAGGCTACTCCAAGCTACTCCAAGAAAAAAAGGAAGATATTCAATAAAAAATAATATAACGGATCTGTTTACTATAAATTGCAATGGAAACCTATTAGTCTTTCAGATTAGAGCTTGTGATTTTTTATCTTTATGGTCACAATAAAAAGCATAAATATTATTATTATTTCTTATCATAATCACATTACTATTATTGATTGAAGTAAAACATTTTATTTCTGAAATTATTTATGTTTTGTAGGGTAAAAAGATCTTTTAGGTATATTATTCATTTTCATTTAGGGGATTTAGTCACATTTAGCTTTAATTAGGTTAAATAGAGATTATTCGTCCGTCGATGAATTTAAGATTTTTTACCAATTACTACTACCTAACATAAGATAAGGTTTTTTTTTTAATAGACTTTAGCATTTTGGGTATACACGTATATACAGGCCTAGCTGAGCACTTAGTTCAAAATAGTTAATAAGGAACTACGATTCAATATTTTTAGCAGACTGAAATATCAACATATGGAAACAAGTGTGTACTGTGTAAATTTAAGGTTAAGACAAATAGAATTGTGTCGTCCTACAACGAAGTCCACCCGTATCAATAAATCGATCGGTATCGAAACACGAAATTATACCTTTGATAACAAGTTCCAGTAATTCAATTCAAAAATACACCAAGGACTGTTTTCATTCTATTATTCAGTGTGTTTGCAGCGACTATCACCGCGTTTCTATTGCGACGGCGTAGGGTTTATAATTGGTGTGCCCTAAAAAATAGCGAAATGTATCGAATTGAGCTCGTCGCATCGTTCGACCTATTTATCGGTCTGGTTTCTATTTCGGCAGGAGAGCGGCAGCTGCATTATTTTTTGGCCGGCGGTTCTGACCTGATTTCGGTGGGCGCACTGTCCTTTGTGTTTTAAACTTTTGAGGTTATACTATGGGACCGGTAGTAACTTTTTCTTCTTCTATCTATTAGGCTTAGTTAAGGCCAGAATATCGAAGGATTTCGATGGACGTACCATTATTTATGTTTGAATGTTTTAAACTTTTGAGGTTATATTTGGGAACTTTTCCCGCGGTGTTTTCTTCTGTTCTTGAATCCTAAGGCCTAAGTAAATCGAAGGATTTCGATGGTGCGTCCTTTGTTTTCTACATTTTTGAGGTTTTACTATGATGGGACGGGTAGTAAGTCTTTTTTCACGGTGTTTTCTTCTATATAGTAGGCTTAATCGTAAATTAAGGCCATCATATCGAGGGATTTCGATGGACGCCCAGTAGGTACTTTATTCTCTAAACTTGTGAGGTTGACTACGGAACGGCAAGTTTTATTTTCACGGCGATTTCTATTATCTAGTAGGCCCAATCATAAATTAGGGTCATTATATCTGGTCGGTCATGGCGGCAAAGGTTAATAATTTATTTAACAATGTTCAGCGTTTCTAATTTGACAAAGAAACATTATAGATGTATTAGTCAACGATAGGTAGGTAATGATAATTGTTTCCTGTCAAATCGATACAATTAGTCAAAAGACGAAAAATCGAATGTGGAATATTCGATTTCGTAATTTTTTAGTGATATCGCTTTTTGGACTAAAACTATTTGATGCAAATAATGAATTACATACATGCAACGTACTTTTTTAAAAGTAATGCTTGTATAGGCGTGACGAAAGATTTTCAAATTATCTTTCAGAATGTTTGTACACATTTACTATATGCGAAAAACCCAATATTTCGGTAATTAAAGAAGCATTACGGCATATTTTTTAATTTCCTAAAATGTTTGACAGTAGCTCACGAAAACAAGCTGTAAATGTCATGGTGACGCTGTGACGTCACAAGTATGTAAGCTTGTTGTTGTTTCTAAGCGCAGTGAAGAAAAGTGAACTGAAATAATGAATTCCAAGGTTTATAAGTGGTGTGCGGTCCCTTTATGTAAAAAATACATCTATAATGAACCCTGATAAGTTGTTTGTGTATGTTCCACACAAGAAAATTATAAGAGATAAGTGGTTAAAGCTAGCTCGGCGAAGCCCAAACAGTGTAGCCCCGGATTCACCAATTTATTTCTGTGAAGATCACTTTGATGTGAGTATGTTATCATATATTATTGATTTAAAACTTCTTCTGAGTCTTTGTTTACTGTAGGAAATTGAAATATTGAGTGAGGTTTTTATGATAACAATTGAGGTTATGTTTGTTTAGGTCTTTGTTGTTATTCTTATCACCAATTTTAATTTGTATACTTTAATTGCAGTTGCCAAATGATATGGAAAATTACATGGAGTATCATATAATGGGGTCGGTATCACAAGTGCGTATGAAACCAGGATGTATGCCCAAAAAATTTACATGTCAGCCAGACAGAATAATTCGAACATCTGACTCAATAGAGAGACCCATGATCAGTCTGGCACCGACTGACTTCAAAAGCTCTAGAAGCTGTTATCCTGCCATAACGGAGTTCATGCCACAGGCTATTTTTATATTGGTCCCTTTGTTGCAATTTTAATCCGATGTATGACTTCAACAGACAAGTTTACCTTACTTAAAAATGTATCAGGACACTCTTCTTTATATTTCAATACAAGATGGTGCATTGATGCACTTAGTAGGTCATCACAAACATAATCTTGTTGATATTTTAATATCTCACAGTTAGAAGTCTTTTCTTTTCTTGCTTTCCTCAAAAAAATCTTTCTAAAACTTTTGGATTTGAAGGCACTACAGTGCTACCTTTGGCTAACTCTCTTGCTGAAATATACTTTAAAGTAGTGCCAACTCTGGATAGCTTTGATTTTTAGCCAATAGCACTGAACTTCAGTACAAGAAGGTTCTTCGCTTCTCCGATGGATCCACATGAGTAAAGCGATGGCATGTTTACAGCCACCATGAGCTGCAACACAATCATGGCATTGAATTGATATGACTTTCTCATCATCTTCATCAACTAGTAAAGTGACTGCATATAACTTTGCATGCACTTTGTGTTCCGGGCAAATCTTGCATTTCACTGTGCAGATGTTAGCGTCTCTTTTCAGTTGTACATAACTGATGGCATCATCGCCATACGATGGTCTTGAAGACCTGGAATAAGTAACATTAATCAGGACAAATATATACATACCAATTAGAAATTGCGATACATACTTACTATGTACATTTACAGTTAGATTAGATACACAATATTTTGATGATGTGACTGTATTACTAGGTGTTTATAATGAGACAAACTATTTGTAGGTTTCAAATTTACTCTCTTTAGAGTCATGGACGTGAGTAGTATGATCTTGTTACAACTTAGGTATAAGGCTGCAAGAGAGGTAACCTCAAAGATTTTTTTGTATGTAAAATCAACCAATAATATCTTATTTCCTTATGTCCACCGATTTCACTAGAGGTTTGATTATATCTAAGACGTATCGACACTTATAGATAAATACAAATTAACTTACAAGGAGGTTTTTACATTTCTGAACTCTGATGAGCAAAAATCTTTATTTGATGCGAGGAAATCTCCCAACATCAGTAAATCAATCCTGGGTAAATTAGTGCTTGTTGCCTTAATAAAGCCTGGTTCCATTGTTATGGTGTCGAGAAAACACACTGTTGGTATGAAATCGATGTAAAACTCAATAAAATAGCGTAAACACAAACAAAATTGAAGCGTCGCTGTGTTATTTACATTGACGTGACGTAATGCACTGTGATTGGTGTTTCATTCAAAAATGGCAGATTGCAGTATTTACTGCTTTATTTTTATCGAAAATCTTAATAATCTCCATTTGTATATGAAAATTAAAATCTTGAGAACAATTGTTATAGTATAAGTAATTCGCTAAAATCAAAAATCCTTGATTATTTAATGTTGTCGACACGCCTGCTATCAGAGAATAATACAAGTACTAAATTGACTGAATTAAATTGAAATTTTGGTTGGTACCTATCGTATCTATCAATTCAGAATTACGTTACCGGTTCTATTTATTATGTAAAGTGTGTTCTGTTAATGCAAATTAAGAGTTATGCATTAAACCCACAAGCGAGATGTCGATATATTGTTTGCTGTTGGTAGAACGAGACAGTGTTACAGTGAGTGTTGAAAGCGATTCTCGGAATCAGGAAATAGGCATAGATTGCCGTTTTACAGTATAACGAACTAGTGATATGACCTTGCACGATCTTAGTTTTGAGAATTCGACACAATTAGATATTCCATATATATATTTATTTATATGAAATGGCTGGTCTAGATATCTTAACACCAGTCCGTTATAAGAAGAGCCGCTCTCCCTAGTGCTGTTTGAGATTGGACCATCTGTCAATCTGAAGGCTTCGTAGATCCCTCGTGACCGACCTTTCTGAACCTGGAAGACCCAGCTGGTCTTTACAAATATAAGCTAAATAGTTTAAACTGCAAACTCCCGACCCAGGACTCAAATTCGACTCGGCATTTGACACCATTAAACCGAGGCGATCGCAGCGCTATAACAAGTTCATGTTTGTTGCTATGGGTCATGGTGATAATGATAATATTATAATTTGAACGATTTTCATTCAACGTTCGATACGAGCGCGAGCCAAATGTCAGGGCCACTTATTTGCACAAGTTGGGCCTTCGTAATGTCATTGGTTTTTACGCGCCTATCCGTTTTATAGTTTTAAATCGTGGCGTTAAAACTTAGAACATGATTTCATTGACGTAGGCTCTCACGATACAGGTAATTATTCCAAAAAGTTACATAATTGAAAACTTTTTTGTAGAGTCTAAAAATTCTAAAAAGCGTCTATAGCCGAGTAGTTATGGTCGTTGCTTGACATGTACCACTGTGTTTATAAAATTTGAAATTCATATGTAGGTACGATTATTCGATGCCTTTACGGTGAAGGAAAACATCGTGAGGAAACCTGCACTCCTACGAAAAAAATCTTAGATTGTCGACAAACCCGCACTTTAGGGAAGGCCCGTGCCCCAGCAGTAAGGACGTATATGGGCTGATGATGAAGGGACCCTATATTGTGTCTTAAGTTTATAACAATAGTACTCTAATTATTTAGGCTACTGCATTAGAATATGTAATCTGTAAAAACAATATTGTTGTTTTTAAACTGTGGACAACATTCAATTTTATTTCGTTGTCTTTTAAATGAAGCCTTAATTGAGGTCCCTTTTTATACGTGAGTAGGGTCTAACTAACCGGAATGTGTTCCGTTTTGTCGCTCTCATTAGTTTTATATAGCACTATTTTCAATTGGATTGTGAAAAAGTGATGTATTTTTTTAAGTTGAATGAGAAAGTGTTACTTCAATATTGTAAATTTATTTGAAAGTAATAAAAATGAAAATTCTCGCGATCATCTTAAAATAAAAAAAAGCAAAAAGCTTAAGATAGGTAGATAAATCGTTACCCATCTAACGTATTTCATTGAAATGATAACGAAACGAACAAAATACATGTATATAGCCAATTCTGAAAATAATGACTTACTGCGTGTGTGTCGTGGGGTACGAAACACAATAAAAATATAGAACTGAGGTAAACGGCTTGCGTATTTAGATTATTGGAAAACATTAATATTTCCTGAACTATTTCAAGAAATGTTAATGTTTTCCCACTTTCACTGTCGGTAAAGGAGAAATGTGATATATTACCGACGGAAATTTGCCATAAATTGGAGTTCGATCTGTTTTTTTTTCTGCTAAAATGTTGCTCTCATATACAAATAAAGGGATGTAGGAACACTTCATAGGATCAAATTTTACGATGAATAGTTTTTAATATATTATCATCATCGCCCCATATACCGCCCCACTGTTGAATCATGGGCCTACTCTAAATTAGGGCGATAAGGCCTTAGTCGACCGCGCTGGCCATGTGCGGGTTGGTCGACTACACAGCCTTAGAATTTCTTCGTAGGTGTTCACGTTTCCTCACAATGTTTTACTGCACCGTTTTACTATGTTATAAGATATAATTCATTCCGTCGTGATGGAATATGATATCTACAATAAAAGGATGTGTTACAAAAAGCTCGGTGTAGAATGACAACTAAATCAAAGCAAAATATTAAATGTATGATTACTAAGTTATGTATTATTTTTAATCGCTTTCTTGTATAACGTTGCTTTATTCATTTAAATAAGTTTGTGTTTTATTTGCCTTTAAAATACATTACCTAATACAACACGTATATAAAACAAACATATACTATACTAGCTGTGCCCGCGACTTCGTTCGCGTGGACTATAGGATTTTACATACAAATGTTTTTTAATATCGCGTTAAGTTTCACGTTCATTCGGCATGCCAAATTTCAATTATCTATCTTATGCGGTTTAGATTTTTTCGGGAATTCCTTTCTTAGTGCACCTTTACGGTACCTAAGCTACGTCCCTTCCAAATTTCAAGTGCCTACGTTTAGTCATTAAGGCTGTGCGTTGATATGTCAGTCAGTCAATCAGTCGGTCAGTTTCTCCTTTTATATATTTAGATGTAATGAATGAAATGGCACAGTTTCAGGTTTGACATAAAATAAAACAAAAACAAATTTTACGGATTAAACTCGCGTGTATTGTTATTCTGAACATATTATTTAGAGACCCGACGTTACGAGCTCTTTACAGCGCAGTAAAATTATTTTATTTTAAATGTGTAGTGCTCGCGCTAATAATAGACAATACTAAATCTGCGAGGATAAATTTATTATCAGACTGCTATTTCCAGTCCTAAAAATAGTCACTTTTCGCCCTTAATTGGTACAAACATACTTTATGATTTTATTAGGTCATTTAATTAGTCCAAATCATCCAAGGCGATAGTATCCTTCCTCCCCTTTTCCTTCCCCCGTCATATATCCTTGCTACTCGTGGGAACGCAATGACCTTGTTAAAACAATGCACAAGGCAGAATGGCGGCGACGTGGTCCACAACCTGTCACGTCACGTTTCCCACAGAGGTGAAAAGTGGATCGCTGGAAGTGATCTCTGCCTACCCCTCTGGGAAAAAGGCGTATGTATGTATGTGTATGTATGTTTAATTACCTGCCATAAAGGAAAAAACTCGGTTCATAACAGTAAATATTGCATTTTCTACCAAAATCAGTGTTTTTTAGAAACAATGTATCCAATAGGTAAGTATTTTCAGGTACTAATCATATGTTCCATTCATTTTGACAACTTGTAAATGAGTAGGGTTTGTTTACGGGGATATCACTTGCTGTCAGGCTAGATTAAAAGAGCCACTGTAGGAACTTTTTCTTGTTAAGCACCCACATTTGAATAAGTTAAAATAACTTGTGAAAGAAAATATTTGGGTTAAAGATCACTTATTACTACTGTTGATTACTGTACGCCTATGACTTCTTCAGAAAAACATATCTTTTTCCAAAAAATATATAAAAATCGGTAAAATGCTATTTTTACAACTTTATTCTTGGTAAAATGATCCCAATGGTGGAAAAGGCGCTCAGATACGAAGAAATCATCGCTCTACCAGAACGAATTAGAATAAAAAAAAGTATCGTAGACGGTCATATTATTAACTAGAACACACCGAAACCCGTAGACCGCAATTACGTCTAACTGATTACAGGCTATTGTCTCAGCCCGATCGCTGTACAGGTGGATAATTGATTGGACAAACAGTAGACGGGAATTTATAAAACCGTTACGCAATGCATTTTTTAGGGTCGCGAGGTAGTCAGCGCTTTTCAGAAATTACAGCGGGTGGGGTGGCGGTGCGAACGGTGGCGGGATATGACGTTCGATTTAAAGGGTAGGCTGGTGGGGTGGGCGGCGGCGCCCTAGCGGGCTGTTGACGGGCGCCGCGCGCACGCGCCCTGGCGCGCCGGCGCCCGCCGCCGCCCGATTTCCGTACCGTTGACAGTTAGCCCGGACTTACTTCCTCGAACTCGCGTGTCCGCGGCTGTGGTGCAGGGCCGAGTCCCGAGAACAGCCCCCGCCTGGCGCCGGTGCCGTCGCGTCCTCCCTGCGCCGATGGCAGCATAACGCATCCACACGTAAGTACACTACGACGCATACGGTGCACTTTTATTGTGTTTGGTACGTGTTCGATTTTAACAAATTAACGCATTCGATTGAGGTTCGGGGACGTGTCGTGTCCGGTGGCTATTTTGGGAAGCACGCATTTTTGGACCTGGGTGTTTCCTTTGTCTGTGGTTCCTTGTTACCGATTCATAGGAATCGATGACGCCGGTAGGTACAGGTAAATCAATCGGAAGATTTGGTTACCTATTTCTGACCGGTGTAGTGTCGAAGGGAACTTAGATATTTTCACCTGGGTATTTCCAAAAGTGCGAGTCGTCAAAATGTTTTGTTTGTTTTTAGATATTTGTGTCAGGAAATTGTTAGTATTGTTTGTATAAAGCTATCGTTGTTTTTTCTTACGTTGCAGTCAAAGCTTCGACTATTCGTCCTGCAATCCAAAGTGGATATATTTTCCTATTATTATGATTCGATTGATGAGTTCTTTTCGGACTATTTATCTCCGCTTTAATGGTTAGGTTAAACATAACCGTATCCTAGACGAGTCGCCAGTTGGGGTATCAGAAAATGCGGTCGATTTCACTTTTAAACCTTCAAAAGTAGCTACTGAATACAATTCAAATATAAAATTAGATATACTTACCTCTAGTTTGGTGTAGTTTATTATACAGTAAGTTGTTCTATTTCTAAACTATAGTAGATATTCTTAGCGCACAGTATGGCATGCAATCATTTAATCATCACGTGGCTTCACTGCCTGTAACAGGTTGACTAGTTCGCAAACCTTTATTTCATATCGGAAGTTATTCCGAGACGATGATCAAATTGGATGTGCTTCAATTCATACTTTGTACCTGCGACATAAGGTTCAGTTTCGCTTGCTCATAAGCTGTAGTTAAAATTAAATTATATTAGAACTTGTTTAGAGGATAGGCCTAAACACAATATAGTGGTACTTTGTCTTCTCACTTGATCGAATTTTGATTAGGATTTTGTGTTGACTACGTAATTGTTACTTATTTTGTAGCTAGTTGCACCAACTCCTGTCTTGCCTTAACATATTTTTTGTATATGGAAAATATTTGGATTTGATGTTAGTCATGTTAAGTTTTTATGTTTCTAGTTTTATGGATATAGGATATGGATTAGTGTAACTATAATAATTAATTAACTAAATTTTTTACTCACTTCATCGCTATCATAGTCTAAAAAAGTTAGTTAAGAAAACTGCGTGATAAACACATTAGGGTTGCATTTCCTTCTAAACAATCCCTTCACTAATCAACTCTCAAGTAAGTCGGTACCAGGTAATAAGATAATGTCATACCCTATACTACAAATAGGGGTCAGTAGTGCAAGCAAAAATACATTCTATGTCGTCGCAATACGGCTCTCAGTCGATTACGGGAAAAGCCGAGGGAAAAGTCTTCTCTGAGATTACTTGCATTGTGGGTCTATACACAGTTGAGTTACCAAAAAATTTACTTTTTAAAACTATAATACATAGTATTAAGGTATTGCAACGGTACGTTTTGCCTAAACATAGTGTCTATAGGTGGATAAGTAGGTAGGTATGTTCACCGGCACATCTGGGTAAATGTTAGCGCATGCGTAACGCACCTTACACTGCTCAATGCCAAAGCCTTGCATTTGGCTTGGTAAATGTAAACGATATCGAACACTTTGTTAGCTGGGAAGGTGGATGAATAATGAGTACTCCTATTATAGTTTAAGCTATTAAAATTATGTAACAGACACATTTGCATCGATTTGTTTCGAGATTAGTAGGTAAAGCACTCGTGTTGCGGATAATTAGAAGCAGTAGTAGTTTATTACACATTTGCTTTCTCAAATATTATTGAAGTACATTGATGCTTAAAATACATGCAAATCCACCTGTAACTAAAATAAATTGCATCAGAACTGTTTATGTCCCGGAAACGGAAATCAGGAATAACAATGGATACACAAATATACTTAACATATTAAATAAATACACCCACACACGGAACAACCCATGTTCGTCACACATATATTTGTCCCGGGTGGGAACCCACGACTCTTGGAACCATAGGTAGTGATTCTGGGTCACTAACCACTATTCTACCGAGCCAGTCAAAAAACTTGGTCAGTAGAGCCATGTAAGCTTATAATATGTAAACAAAGCTTTATTGTAGTTATTTTTTCTAACTGACTACGATGATGGCTTGAAGTAGCCATGCCATTATCACCGAAGCGGGGGAGTGGGGGAGCGAATGACTCTTGTGTGACATCTGAACTTCTAATAAGCCTGAAGTTCATGTATCTCCAACGAAATTTTTGATCTAAGATCATATGAAATCGATGTGTGGCCTCTAGCGGGTACATTACCTAAAGCGATCTTATGCGTTATTGTCATAGCTTTAGTATATCGGCTAACCCTAAAGTACCAGCTTATAAAGCTTTGTATGTGTCTAAATAAAAATAAATTAATACTCGTCTTAAATGTTCATATATGTCAATCAAAGAAAACATCATCAGCTTGTAACCACGTTTGGAGCAAGCCAATTGAAACGTCGGGTACGGCTACATATTTACTACTATCCTAATTACGAATTAGGTATCTTTGTTTTACATTTCAACTTCATGAGAAAGCGAAAGCTTAAAAGCTTATTGTTAAAATTGTATTCCTAATTTTGCTCACTATACAAATTGCTATCTACTTATGTAGTCAACAGTATGTTATTAAGGTGTGCGTGCAATATCGTAACAGCTGTTATTATTTAACTCAATGTTTTTTTAGTAATCTAGCGATACGAGTGTTTTGTCAAACGCCTCCTTTACGTAAATCTCATTTCGTTTGATAACTAACACGATGCAGTCATGTGCTGGCGCTGATTAGATAACCCTGCAAGGATTTTATGAGCCCTACGCGTCTACAGGTTGCTTTTTTTTCTGATGCTGTGAGCCCATTGTCAGCAAGAAAGAAAAAAAACCGAAACTTTCGGTATTTTTTCTTTTTTTAAGACTTCGTCCATGGCTCTGAGTAACTTTGGCATTATCACCGGGATGGGGTGGGCACTTTAGGAAATCTTTGTAGAAGCGCGCACTAAACGTTGGATAGATAATAGAAACAATAAAATTACTAAATAAATATAAAGTTTCACAATAAATTGGCTCTATCACAATTTAAAATGTTATTGAAGTTATCTCGAACATTTTCTTATATTTTCTATTTAATTTACAAGTTTATTCTAAATTAGCCGAGTCCGACTCGCACTTGACCGACTTTATTGTGAGTTTGATAATAGTATTGATACAACTACGACAAAAAACGACGCTGAAAAAGTATAAAACAAGACTTTTAGAACATACAATACTATTTTGAAGTATGCAATATTTACTATGTAGAGATAAGTTTTCATGTTTGGAAAACCGCAGTCACACGTTGTCAAAGTGCTACGGTAGGTAGGTACTTGTGTATGGAACGTGTGACTACGCCTTTCCAAACATGAAAACTTATCTCTACATAGTAAATATTGCATACTTCAAAATAGTATTGTATGTTCTAAAAGTCTTGTTTTATACTTTTTCAGCGTCGTTTTTTGTCGTAGTTGAGTTTTAGTTTTTAACTTTTTATTATTTGTACTATTTTGGTGTTAGTAAGTAGTAAAGAAGCTATGAACGAAAAGATGTGAACTATATGCAATCAGTCCATGAATATACGTAAAGTCACATGCAAATGCTAGTAATATATATATATTTAAAATGTACAAGTAAAGCGCTTTCCAATGATACCAAACACGGCGTATTTATCTTAACTTTATTTTTTTACTCTGTATGTTTTGTCCGCTAGTGGGCGCCACATTAGATTTTGTGAAACCCTATATAGCCTATAACCAGCGGACAATTAAGACGCTTCTAATGATATGTCATTTGTCGAATTCTGACAAGCAATTTAGAAGTTATGTGGAAACAGATGAACATACATACATACATACATACAAACATACATACATACATACATACATACATACATACATACATACATAGCCTGTCAAAATCATAACCCTCCTTTTGCTTTGCCGTAGTCGGGTAAAAATACTAGTAAATACTACCCGACGCGACGTTTCGACTGGGCTACACCAATCATAGTCGCGAGCGAACTCATTTATTGTGAGTTTTTCACTGTCCCTCAGTTTACGACCGCTCTGTTGTTTTGTTTTTATTATACCGCTCGGTTCAAACATGTAAGTTGAAGGTTTAGCTACGAGGTTCAACCTTGGCGTTCCCGGTCCTATTTCTGGGTATTGTGTCCTTGTCATGTTTGAGAGATCGTCAACCTCTGAATTCTAAAACCTAAAGGGCTATTATTCTTCCTGGTCGGCCAAATGGTTGGATTCTACTTTTGAGTCTGTCTCTCTCCCGCGCGATGTTGTTAATAGAGATGGGTAAATCTGCTCCGCTTTTTTCAGTTGAGTTAACTCATCTTATTGGGTGTTACGAGTAAAGTACACTATTTCAAAATGCAAGTCAATACTAGTGCTGTAAAATCCATGGGATAAAATGGTTGATTTGAAACATATTTTACGTACAGAGTCTGGGACCAATTGGCTGAAATAAGATTTAAGCCTACATTGATGTTATGCTATCATATTTGTTATTGAACACAATAAAAGCACGCATCTTATGCTAATTTAATGCATACAAACACATGAAATATCTTCTTCTTATAGATTAGTAAAGATTTTATGAATATTTACTATAGTGACGTCAATTGCTGTCAAGGCCTCAAGCTTGAGTATGTTCACTAATGAATGAGCTAAAGCATTACATTGCGCATGAGTTATCGTGTTAACTCACTAAGAATCGCAGCATTACCCATCTCTACTTTTAAATTCAGGGTTTGCTTCTGCAGCCTTAATGGGGTTGTCTTTGAGGATATTTTAGCGTGACACTAATTTCATTCTATAGTAGGGCATATTATAATAATCGGACCGGAATAGGTTGTATACGTTCTGACTTTTCTTATTGTAATAAGGACGTTTCATTTTTGACTGAGAGAAACTGGACAATTTTATGAAACATAACTCAGTAGCTATCCAAGCTATGATTTTTTTTATTCGCCATTCGAATAGTTGGTTGTTGAGGTTTAGACGCTAGATCATCTTTGTACTATATTATAGACAGTTGTTTAGGCTTGAAAGTGCGGCAGACACAGCCGCATCTACATACATTTTTATATTTAGCGCGTTATTAATCAACTATCCATAACTTTGTAGATGTACCACGTTACTGAAATGATAGACAATGAAAGATTGTTTTTTCAAGAAAACAACATTACACCGTCTGTTTCATTATTATGATTTCTGATTTTTTTCTGAATGTATCATATGTAAGATAGGTAATTAGATGTTGTTTGGATTGATTATCTAGTATCAAGAAGAGGTATCAAATCGTTGTCAATAAACATTATATGTACTTGCTTATGATGATGACAGAGAAAGTATAAGGAACAATATCGAGTGACTTGATTGACTCTATTGTTACACGACCAACCTTGGCGGGATCGATCCTTAGCAACCTGTTTACTTCGCCGGCTTTTGTTTTGATGGTTTGTAACAAAAGACATTTTGCTACGCATTAGAAACTTGGTACCCTTGAACCTGTATGATTAACATTGATAAAGTTGTATAGCTATCGCACCAATACTGGAACCACAATGAAATATTTGACAAAAACCGAAACTACGCGTAATTCGCCGAAACGTCTAAATCTCACATCTAAAATGTCCAAAAGTTCAGATACATCAGAAGAAATCTAGACATTTCGTGGATCTACGAGCAAATAATACGACGGTTAACCAAAAAAAGCTAACGAGGTCGAATAAATATAGAGAATATAGAAAAAAGTCAGTCTTCCAACATATTCTGCGAGTCTCAAACAATTTTCTTATTGAATTGTATCGGCTGATGAATAATTTATCGCAGGGCTAGTCAGTTTTCGACATCCTGTAGTCTAATGCTAAGCGTTATCACGATTCAGGTGGCCTTGCTGGCTTGATAAGCGGAGAATGTGTTTTTCTGTTTTTTTTTAAGTATTTAGGAATCATGTTGCACATGTAGGTTACAGCTATTTGTTTGGTACGTCATTACTTTTTGCACACTGATCTTGATACTTGCATGCGTTTCCGAGAAAATAGGTTTTCATAGAAGTTAAATGGACGAAGTACCAAACCTAGGAGGGTTTGGGTTTTCCCTTTCCGGTATCTTAAAACTGTTATGTTTAAATAATATGCAAATAAAAACGGTACTTTTACTTATAACGACTAATAACGCGTAATCAGGACAAGTTTAAAACGACCGCAAAAAAAAAAATTTATAATTTTATTTTTCGAATTTTTTTTGCACGGCATAACCAGCCCATTAGGTAAACAAGCCACATAGGACACAACTAAAGTGAGGCCGAAATATTCGTGGTTCATTTGTATGCATCGATTCGACCTAGGCATTGCGAGCAAGGCCTGCGAATTTGAACGGTACTCGAAGGAGTTTAGGCATGTAAAATTAGGTTTCACTAGCGCTTTCGCGTAGGTGTCCTACTTCAGACTAGATAGTAGATGGTTACCCTATTTTTACGATAGGTTTGGCTAATTAAATGGGCATAAAAATTGGTACAATGATGGAAAACGAACTCCTAATTTTTCTGTTCGTTAAAGAATAGGTATGTTTGTGTGTGACCTAAATATTAAAATGTGAAGACCAGAATCTGATATGTAGATTTATAGTGCACATGCTTTTGCGCACTTTCTTATGACCTATAATATCCACGAGTACATACTTTGTTAGTTAATTTTCTTATGAGGATATAGCAAAATTGGTCTAAAGAGAAATTACTACGAAAAAACTATATTAAAGCTCAGGCAAGACCGAAAACACAGAAAATGAAAGTTTTTTTTATCCAAATACGAAGTGGGCACTTTCTCTTTATTTTACGGAACTGATTTTAATCTTTCGTGTAGAAAAGTCATTAGGCCGAAGTTAATCTGTCAAATCCTATATTCGAAGGAGGAAGGTGCTTAAAAATTCATAAATCGTCTTGCGAAAAACTAATTTTCAGACCTAGACCCGGGACAGTAGACGTCTGGCAACGTCTAATCTTCGTGACTTTGCCGTTTCTCAAGATTGAATGCGGGAGTTATCAAAAAAGGTCATTTTGCTCCTTCGAGGCAAACTCCGATGTAATGATAACACTAGCCTTATTTTTTTACGAGCCTTAGCACATTTTTAGGCTCTAACGTTCAAGGCTTAAGTCGTTAAGACTGAGGTTACTACTGCGGTAAAATGGGCTATTTACCTACATTTCGTTTTTGTGGGGTCTTATGAAATACATACGGTTTTGAAGCCAGGTTATTTTTTTGATATACGTAAGGCAGGCAATTGGGAAAGAAAATAGAAAAGTCGGTTTCCACACAAAATAAATATTTATTGTTTTAGACATTAATAGTTGTGATAAAAAAATTCCATTAACAAAAAAGCGTAGTCTTTTCTGTAGCACGACAAAGTTAACCCGAGTAAAGGCAATGTCCAAGTTCACGCATGGTCTTGCAATCCTATCACAGTCTCGCCCAGACTCAAGATCAAGGCCAGAGAGTACCTGTAATTAGTCATTAAAGTCAACAACCTTGAATAAAAACATAATACGCGTCGGGATGTTCGGAGCCTCGGTACGTAGCTGCGCGCGCGTTGCACCGGGGGTCCACGGGCGGCGATCTAGCCGTCTTTTTTCATTTTGCGTGTCTTTTTTTGGCATCGCGCGTTAACCTTGGATTTTTTCATAGCGAAGCGCAGCACGTACGCGCACAAGTATCGGATAGTCGTAGAGCGTCCCCCACTCGGCGCGTCCGAATTTTCTGCATTCGGGCGGCGCGAAGAGTTTTCGGCGGCCGCATTCGCGAGCGAGGCTCCCGTGCTGCCGGAGCGACGCGACTAACGAGCGGCGCGCGCGCTGCAATTATGCGGAAGTGAACCAGCGGACACGCTGATGATACTCAGTGCGGCACAAGTGTAACAGTGAACACGCACGCTCCCAGTGATACAAACTATGATAGTTGTGCATAGCTCACAAGAGCACTGATGGTTTTCTATTGACACAAAAGGACTGTGGAATTTACGACATGGAATCGAGGAAAGTATTGTTTTTCATTACTTACAGTGAACACGTGCGCCGTTGACGATTATTATTTTAGCTACGCACATAGTTACGGCGTGACATTACAGGAAGTTGCTATGAGAAAAATGCGTAGCGCGTAACCTCATTTGGAAACCGTTCTGGATAATTTTAAAATAAGTTTAGTGATACAATGTCATTGATAAATATGTTTTGATGCTCAACGGCATACGATAAATTTTAAGTATATGCTTGCGTAAAGAAGTTTGCACCTTAAAATCTTCCTGCGAGAAGATAATTTTGCACATTGGTGCGTCGTCTACGAGTTTTTGCATACACGTGCTGTCGTTTTGGGGCTATTGAACTTGATAATGAGGCAACCGTATCTCTAAAAGTTTTTTGTCCGAAAATATTGCATCACTTGTTCTTTTCGCTAAAGTTCTCGCCGCGACCGGTTCCCTAACATTTCCCTGTGTCTATGCGATGAATCACGTGGGCCGCGCTAGCACGTTGCTCGCCACAGTAACGAATCTCGCCTTCGTCAAATGTTTAATGAATCCGTGGTGAAATCCTGTTTAGCAAGCAGCATAGGCAGTGCGGAGTCGTAATTTATGGGCGTGTATAGTTGGTGCCGGAGAGTAGGCCCGGAATCGCGGGGCCGAAAACTGGTATCTCAACGAATTAACATTTGCATAGAAACTGTCAAAGCGGCCGTTCGCGGCCGGCGATTGGCACCAGCGCGGTACCGGTCCTGCGCTCCTGCGCACACGCGCGCCGTGATCTATCCACTCCATTCGACTCCAAGTTCCGCTCCTCTCGAATAACTTGAATCCAACGCTCGCACACATAAAAATGCGTAACTGTCCAGTTTTATAGCTATTTTAAAACGCGAATCAATATACAGTCCATGCATGCATAAACAGATTCTTGGTTCAAATGTTTCGTGTGACTAGGCTGACGCCATTTTTGAACACGTAAGAAATAGGTATGAGTCTTTGCATTGTTCAGACTCAGGTTGACTGACCTGCAGCTGTTTAATTTAAATCTACACTAACTTTTGTAATGTCATCCAACAAATTGCCTACTGAAACTACTAAATGTATATGTCAGTGATATGTGCGCTAGAAAAAATGTTGGAATATATTCGTGTTGCCAGCAATTGATGCTACGGCGAAGGTCAATGTTACGATTTATTGTTACTAAATACAATCTCTGAATTGCGTTGTGGGTTCCGCTTACGTGAATATAAAAAAAGACATGGAAAGGTTTGCAGATACGAACGCATTTAATATTGAACCTCATTTGAGATTGCGTACCTAAATTAACCATTAATATTCAACTAAGTTGAGTTTTAATTGGAAGTCATCGACTTGTATTCAGTAGTAGGTAGGTGCTTGGCTGTTTAATAAGTAATTAACTAAATAAACAAAACATTTTTTTTTAATTTTGTGTTTTTAGTAAAGAATGACTATTTCTTGCATAAAACCGTCGTCTTTCTAAACACATTCGAAATGGTTTAGATAAAGCGGTGATGCATTGATAATTACGTTTAGTTTCAAGACGATCTTTGTAGCGTAGTAAGAACTGAAGGCCATGGAACAATGAGATGTTTTTAATTTAAATTGTTTACGTGACAATGACTCTAAGAGCTCTAATATTCTTCCTACTATTCGATTTAATTGTCATTGCGGCCGAAATAATTTCGAATGGAGGTTAGTATACTGCGTGGCATATAGGTACTACATGGTATATAGGCAATCCGAAGGTAAACAATTTAGTCTATTGAGCTCTGTTGCCATAGTTATTTCGTCCGATTGGGAGCCCGGTTGATTACCTACTGAAATCCAGCCGTTTTTTCAGAAAGAGATAATATTTGCATAGTTCACGATTTAGTATTATAGCAATAACTGCATATTTGAAGTATAAAAAAATTAAAAATATCGTTTTTGATTTCGGACTACCTATTAAGTAGTAAAATATTTCATGATTGTTTCAGTAGGTACTCAACCTTCAGCACTCAAAACATTGTCATGAAATTTCCTAGTCACTACTGAACAATACTATTGTCTGATAGCTTGTTCAAGGCGAAAGCAGGCTAAGGTTTTTGATAATCAAGGAAATGCCACAGGGATCTAGCTCTTGTGTTCTCGTACATAGAACACAGATACTGCAAAAATATTTGGAAATATGTAAATATCTTGTTTAATAATGTGTTTGTTGTGTGTTTACGAAATTGAATTAACATTTGGATTATGCATGTATGCATGTTTAAACCTAAAAATAAGTTAAATAATACAAAAGTAAATACCTGATAATTATTTGGAAATATAATACATTTTTTTTCTTTATTTATTAAGAATAACAAACAGATACACATTACATGTAAGCTATTACATATTACTTATTAATACATTGTATTTAGTAACATTATTCAAAGATAAATTTCCTGAACATGCTTTCATTTCTAATCTAATAAGAAATATCTAATGTTACTAACCAACATTGCGATAAAACAGTATTGACATGACAACGATATAATATAATACATACTCGTATCTCTCCTAATGCTTTGGAGCTGGATGCGAGTAGCCGAGTATAGGCGGGACTAGCGAAGACGTGGAGAGGCCTATGTCCAACAGTGGGCAAACCTATAGATTGATGAAGATGATGATGATGATCTTTGCTAATGGCAACTGTTAAATAAAATAAGTAACCCACGTGGGCATCCTCTAAATAAAGGGTCTTCATTGTGCCTACAGAGAAATAATAACAAGTCAAATTAACTGTATTGCTTACAGTACATCCGAATGCAAATTGAAACATTCACATATTATAGTAGTTGCTATGTTGTTATGACCTAATGCCTACGACATTGGTTAGATCGGCAACTGGTAACAAGTTTTCAGTGACCTGCTCGATAGTCAAATCAACGTCACCTACAGTGACTCTGACTGTAGGACTGATAATACTTTGAGACATACCTAAAATACCTACTTTTAAAAGACAGGATGAGTAAATGACGTCACTCACGTGACGTCTTCTAAAAGGACTACGATTTGCAGAACATTCATTTGCGGATACTTTTAATAAAATACTACTCGTATTTGATGCTTTTAGAGTTTCTGATGGTTTTGATCTAATTGTTAGAGTTTCGGATAGTTGGTTTCCGATAGAAAGCCAATTTTTTTTTACGTTGACTCTGATTAAAACTTTGTTTTGTAAAGTCACGTTGTTGAGTTGGTAGAGTTTCACATTTCAACTTGCCCCGAAACCCATTCGCAAGATATCAATAAAAAAAAATCGGTACTTGATTCCAAATCAATATGAGCACTGACGAATTTGGCTCAAATTCTACGTTGTCATTAGAAACCGTATACTGACACACACGATATCTGCAACCGAGATAACCTTACATTCGTAGGCCTACCGCACGATACGACGAGATAAGGCGTGATTAGGCGGACATAATAAGCGGATACTATCGAGTTGCAAGGTGATTGGTCCAATTCGTACGATTAGATTTTTTTTAGCGCCATAGTTTCGCGCCTCGTTTTACGTTTAACTGAACACTTATATGTCAAAGACGTGGGCATTACTTCATGAGCAAGTAAAAAAACTTTTTTTTCTTAAAGTTGTGAAGTTTGAAGAGTGAATGTCTCAATTTGTTTCTCAGAAAGCCACCCACCATACGCTATGCTTATTAAAGTCTGGGCACCGGTACACCTGTCTGTGCAGTGCAGTCGACTAATTAAGTGAATACGAGTCGATATCGATCGTCTTTCAAGTTTTTCATTTATATTTGACACTTGTCTTGTACAGGTAAAAAGAAAACTGTTTTATTAAGTAATTTCTTTATGTAAATTATCCATGAAGCGTTTAACCATGCATCATATTCTATAAGTACGAGTAACTGATAACTCAACAAATAATTAAGTCGAAATTAATTGTAGTTCTGCTATTCAGGGCTGCCATTACACCCGTTTTGTATTTAACATATTGTTTTGTTCAATATAATCAATAATGATATTTAATAACTACTTACGACCATGACCATCATTAACACCATGCGATCATGGCAACTCGTAAGTTAGTTCCGGGTTATATTTGCAAGCATCAGCATCTTTACTTTCATAGTATCTTATTCACGAGGAATAAGCTTGAACAAACATCAAAAGCCTGCAACTGGGTGTACCACCGTTTTCGGTTCGGTTAACTCACGAAATTGTCGCCTCGAAATTCCTCTATCGATCCGAGAAGTATCCGGGGTAGACTTGTCGAGTACCTACGCCTACACTAAGGCGGTGCACGCACTGACGCATAAATGCTGGCCTTGGTTACATAACCGTCGCGCCTCCAAGGCCCACGCGTCCTTGGCTCCCGCCCGCCCCGCCGCCGCCCGCCCTCGGCCGTGTAGACCAGGCTCAAAGAGTAATTACCTCGTCTGCACTCGAAATTTTAACGTCACTCAAGTACGCACTTGACTTTTGTGGTGCTTCTGACGAACTAGGACTCCGTGTAGACCGTGGTGTTACTGCTTTATCCTACTCGGATGAAAACACGGGGAGATTTTCAGAGAGATTTGCAGGCATAGGATATTTTTTGTTGACTAAGCACTTTTTGTAACTAAATTATCTGTGATACTAGTAAGTACACTTTATCAGTTAAATTTCGCTCAAAAATTCCTTAATAATAGGTTGATACTCGGTCGGCTCTATTTCCTTACGTTGTTGACGTTAGCTGAATGCCAAATGTTCGGGAAGCTTTGTTTAGCCTTATGATTAGTTCTGATTGTCCCTAATTCTTTATAGCCATAGACTCAAGCATGTGTAATGTCTGCTACATCTCTGATCATTGACCCCCCTGTAATTCACCACGTCATCCATAGACTGTACCTATGACTAACTCTTAAGAACTTTAATGTTAAATGATCATACTCCTAATTATGATTACTAAGTTACTCCGAATATCCGATATATTTCCGGAATATTTACATTGCGCAATATCCAATGGTTATGCCGTGTTCTGAACTATAATTACAAATATTATCCTAAATTTTGAGAAACCAGTATTCTCGTATGTTATATTACCAAACTTTGCGGTAGGTACTAGTAACTAACTAGAAACATAGATTGCTTATAATAATAGTTGAACTGTACTGAGGCCATCCTAACCTATTCGTTTCAAAATCGTAGAAGCAATCATCTGATTGTTATTTACAATCGAACAATTCCAATCGGATACTTATAAGTTATCGTCGGGTTCATTAAACATTACTCAGTGATCTGAGTTTCAATAACGAGTTTTGAAATACCTTTCCTTTAGGTCTTTGACGATCACGTTCATCTCAACTAGTACCCGAACTTCATACCCTGACGCCATTTTGAATTTGTGTGTGCAAACGTGGACAAGGTAATAATTATAGAAACGTATTTTTAAACTCATTATTACGACTCAAAATTGATTTCCCGAAATGTAATTGAGAAACGTGAGGTTTTACGAAGCGCCAAAAGCCGGTCCTATCGTAATTTAAACTACATATTTATAACACGGAAGGCGTCAACCCTAGTTTCTAACGCACAAAGATTATGAAGGTCGCACAAAAAAGTTGTACTTGAAATTTCTTGTAGATAATACCATCTACTTGTTTAAGCCAATCGGGTGTGAGCTGAGGAAATTGTACTTGCAAATAGGCAATACTGTCACCAGGTGAAAATGCCCTTGCACATCTGTGACGTCATTCCCTAAGTGCGTATAGTCGTACATTCGGTAGTCACGTGAACTGTGCCTAAGGTCTTCGCTTCTATGTAAACGTAATAAGGTACAAAATTGAATAATTTTAAGTAGTTTTGTTTAGTGCACGTGATACACGGGTCGGTAAGGTTTTATGTGTGCGCCAAAACATTAGTTCAGATGATAACGCTGTGCTACGATAAGGCGTTTGATTCGTGACCTAATGACGATATTGTTTGGTTATAAGTCAGGTTCTATTAATGTTTTCAGAGCCATTGCCTATCTCAATTCGTATTATATTCATTGGAAAACGTTCGATAGTTCTTCGTAGGTATTTTCTAGTATTTGTGACTAAATCTGAATGTTTTAATGAACGTTTCAGTATAAACTTTTAATTAAAAGATTTACTCCCTAAATGCTATATTTCATTGAAAGAAAATTCATCAGCCTAGTTGAGTAGCTAAGCCATTGACGTCACATGTTTCAGAAGCCATACATATTCGTTTGTGTCGTTCGTCGCTAAACATTTCTTACGTACTACTTGTATCGAAATATCTACCTGGAATTTCGAACTAGTATTGATCCTGTGGCTTACTTACTTATAAATTTGTTTTTCGTACTTTTTAAAATATATTTTTACATTTAAATGCACGACTAGACTACTATTCATGTAATTAAATATTCAGTAATTATAGCGTTAAATTTCTATGTAACATTTTGTGGAGTGACTAAAAAAAAGGCACGACGATATATAATAATAATGTTACGATTCGCTTAAAACAAATAAACGTAGTTTATATCTGCAGGAAAATATAACTCTTTACCTTTAACCAAAATTATTTACGGGACGGACTTCACGTATTATTATTGCAAAAGGTTTATCATGTTATGAAAATAGATATAATAGTAGTGATTTAATTTTGTTTTGATACCGTTAAAAACGTTATTTGGCATATAAAAAAATAAAAAAATGTTTAAACAAAAGTAATTCTTAATTCCAAAGTAAATTATGAATTACATAATTTAAAATAAAATTTGACTTAAATGTGAATAATTATTATTTTACATAATAACATGAACTACTAAGTATTTTGATCGGAGCAAACATAATTTAGTTTTTGAATGTGACCCTAACATATTACCAATCACTTATAAGTCATATTACACTGCAGCAAAATTAACACAACAACGAATTGCTTACACGGTGTTTACGATACAAAAAGTCGTGGCTATTTGTCATCCCTATTATAGAAACACGAAATAATCCTTTCGGTTTTGCATACAAACTGTGACCCATCTCTTTCCCCATCGACAACAATGGGTAACATTACCTGTGTGGGACAGAGACGAGAGAAGGAACTGGTCTCCAATTGCCGTCTATATTTGGGTCAAGGATTATTATCACTCGACAAAAAGACAGAATCCGGTTGTTGCATTATTTCTGGTCACCCTACGCGGAATCGGCGAGTTTTGGACTGTTATTATTATTATCTGAATAAGTAGGACGAGGCGATCGCGTTAGCCAAATTTTGAGAAACATGGTCATGTTTGAGGGAAACATTTTGAAGATTTTGTAGGCCAACCAAATACGTAGGTTTAATTTTGCTACAAGCTCTATCCGCTATATCGACACTACAGTTAAAGCAAAGAAAATTTGACACTAATTTTGTCGAATTTATCCGTAAGCTTCTTTAAAAATTGTCTTAATTAACTTCTACATTCATGTACTCGTAAATACAGTTATCATATCTTTTAGGTTCTCAAAATGTATTGACTTCATTAATAGAAACTCAATTGAAAGCTCGTAGTCAAATTGGCTTCAATAAAAAACATAAGTCTCATATGAATGAGTCTATTGATACTGATATTAGCGATGAATGAATCTGGAAAGAATCAGTCTTTCATTCGGCAAAATTAGGCGTTAAACTCGTACTTTGTCAGTATTATTCATACTAAAATGTCAGTCAGTATAAATCGAAATAAACTAGTAAAAAGCGTCGATGGCCGAGTGGTTAAGGTCGTTGCTTGCCATGCGAGAGGTCGCCAGTTCAAACCCCGCCAGGTACCAATATGTTTTTCAAATTTGAAATTCATATGTACCATCATTCGGCGCTTTAACGGTGAAGGAAAACATCGTGAGGAAACCAGCACACCTGAGAGATTTTTCAACGGTGTGTGAAGCCATGTCAGAGGCCTACGGGCGGCTTAAACTCTGACACCAGGTTGTTCATCAACCACACGATAAGAAGAAGAATCGAAATAAGAAAAAAGATAAGACGTTAAACACAAGTTTTGCGTTCCCAGAACGTTACGTCTATTTTGAAGATTCGATATTTTAGTTATCAATAAATCTAAGAAAAATATATCTGTCGTGAAGAGATTAAGATAAATAAATCAAAATTTGGAAATTGACTGAAGTATAACCCTGTATGTTAATAATAACATGCATTGCTAAGTCCATGCTTGCATAATCGTGTCGGTGCAGGGTGCGCGATTGGTGAATAAAAGTGTCTGGTTACATGGAAGGGTCTTACACTTGCCTGAAGACGTCACGAAAGCGCCTTTATATGTCTCATTATATCAACATATAATTCACGTTAGACACGTGCGTGAACACGTGTTTCGTGTAAGAACATGCACACAGTTGGTTTCGACCTTCATTAGAAGCCACGTACGGTACGGTAGCTAGAATTTCAGCTATTTGCGTTTATAATAATGACTTCGGAGCCGAATAATTATTAAAACTTATCTATTGTTAACAAACAGGGCCTCAATGTTACGCCTTATATGTACTTCTTATCATAACGTTTTAATGCTAGCTTCTTATCCGAAACAAGTACACTGGCTTTACTAATTTATTTTCGATCTTAATAATGACGATATTATGCAATCAATCGAAAGTTGTCATCCGTGAATCTATCTAGTAACGATTACAAACAAGTTTCAGCATGCATTTAGATTTTACGACCAACACTCGATTACGTGCGGTCGACCATTAATTATGCGGATAAATTGACTTCAATGATTTTGTAATGCATAACACTGTCCTTGTTTTAACTAGTCTAATTTTGCTGAAATGGCCAACGGAAACAATAATTTCGAAATTGAATTTTTGATATCAGTGGGTTTATTCAGCGCTAGCTTTCACCGTAAAAAAGTTAAAAAGTGTTGTTATTAAGCGTCGACAAATATTACTACCGTAATAGCGCTACTAAGGCAGTAGCCTCATCAGTATAAAAGCGTAAAAAGCGAAATATGGCGTCCTGTGAACCACAAAGTATCTATAACCCAAAAGTAAGCAAAAAAGTAGCTAATTGCAACTAGCCAGACTCAAAAGATATATATCACTTTGTATGTAAGTATATTTATACCATTGTATGATACTCTAATCAAAAATTTGCGTACTTGGCGCCGTACTCGGAAACACTATCAGCTGATAATATATATTTTAGTACATACGATATATGTTTTATCATAGTTGTCGTAGTCCCGTATATTAATACTACATATACTATCCGTGGGTGTGGTGTATTAAATATCCGTTATCCGGCCTATTACGCCTTAGTTTAGGTATGTACCTTATTCTTCTGTGAAAGGTAGGTTAATTACATACAATCAATTGTTATAGAACATAATCTTCTTATATATAAAAATGAATCAAACAAAATGTGTTGGTAAGCGCATAACTCAACAACGCCTGAACCAATTTGGCCAATTCTTTTTTTAAAATGTTTGTTGAAGTCCAAGGATGGTTCTTACGGCGAGAAAAAATCTAATTGCCGGGAAAACCCTAAAAACAGCCCTTTTCTTTTTCATATTTTTCTGACAGGACGAAGTCTGACGGGTCAACTAGTTTCATATAAAAGAAATTAAACTAGTATACCCCTAATACTCCAAGATTACTCGTAGCATACGCGAGCTTTAGATTAGCGAATGCCAAAACTTTAAAATCATACTGAAAGAATTTTTGTAGTCGTAACTTTTAGTAGTTTTACGAAGTAGCTAATGCTGTTTATTAAAACTACTTTAGCAGTAGTACGCCATAATGTAACAAAGTCTCTGCACGCACTATGCCGTAAGTACGTCTTTTTTAGGTCACCGAATAGCTTGCCATTGTCAAAAACGCATTGGTGGTGTCGCAGTGTAGAAAGCAGTCAGTAAAAAATCTTTTAAATCCATTATAAAATTAAGGTTATAAAATAAAACTTGAGTAACATCGCCTAAAAAGGTTGAATGCATCTGTAATATACATAATATGTATATTGCAGATCATGAAAAATGAATATCAATAATACCCATGAAAATAAAATGCTTCAGTTCTAATATCTACCTTAATTTAGTTCTTATATCTAAGGCACATTATTTCTCTATGTTTATTTTCTTTCTAAACGTCATCGGGGTTAATAAAGATACAAAAACATCATTGCACGTAGATGCATAGAGGCTATTAAAAAATGAACATAGTTTAAGTGCCTTGCTGGTATTGAACACGTTACCCCGAGACGCAGCGGCAAGCCCCGTTATATAAGAACGCTATGAATGGCACGTTGTCACGGTGCATCGTAGTGAAAGGTGCTTGCACGCACTACGCCGTGGATATTCACCATAGTCGAGTCTATGGTGATGAGAATTACTTTCCATAGCATTATGAGCTCCTGGTACAAGTAAAGTTACTTGTTTGTGATTTGTTTTTATCTAAATTGACCATTAAAGTGAAATGCATCCCATCTTTGAAATCCCAAATGAGAACGGGTAGGAATTGGATATCTCACCATGTTTTCTTAAGTTAATGGTTTATACAGATTACACGGATAATGAAGTTTGAAGGTAATTCCTATGTTGCTTATAATTGTACACACACACTCGTCATATCTAACTTGGGTTCCTCTTCGAACTTCAGTGAATTGCAAGTGATTTACTCGATTTCACTGGTATTTTCTCTACTGTGGCACTGTGCAAGAGATTATCCAGTGCGCCTGCTCACTCAGGTGCGATTCGTGCTTGTTTCAGGGTCGTATGTCGTGGCCTTTTTGGCAAACGGAAGTTTTTTTTTCTACGCATCGCGTGACATTGTAAAGTTGAATAAGTAAATTTGTTTCGCATAAAACTTAGCTGCATTGCTTTAAAAAAAAAAGTCTGAACTATCAGGCAAAGGAATGCAAGTCATTGATTAGTTTCGACTGAGAATACCGTTTACGTACTATGTTGTCACTTTGGAAGTAACCTTGCTTTGACAACGATAAAGATTTCGGTTGATAATAAAGTATCATTTGCTGCGTACTGTTTTGTACGTACATTTTTGATCTCAAAGACGACGACTGACTGTAAAATATTATCGCACAAAGGTTATTTTTATTACATTTTATGTGTTTTGAATGAAAAATGTATAGGTAACTGAATTTTCACCCAATTGTTAATAATTTGGAGGCGCATTAAATGCTGTGTAAGATTTTAGACTTTCGCGTTCCATGACACTAAATATTAGTCTTTATGGGTCTACACGCGTTATTAGGAGTAGCAAATTACATAGCTACTTACTGCCCGACGTTTCGACTGGTTTGCAATCATGGTCGCGAGCGAACACCGCATTAAATGCTGTTAGACTTTGTTCTTTGTACGCCGATCCGAAGTCACATCATGATGTCTACTTGCCGATGCTACAAAGACAACGCAGGGCGTGCGTTGCAACCTCTGCAGCTTTCTATTTGCCGACCTGTGCGGGCTTAGCACGTTTCTTCTATTAGAAAATTGTTGCATTAGAAAGTTTTTTTTTCTAACTTGCATTGTTACGTTACAATTGCTACTTGGAAGTGGGTTAACATGAACGTAGGCTTGCGAATTTTGATGTTAGTGTTCCGATTTCTTCTAGTAGAAAGATATTTTTTCCTTCGTTTATTTTGTGAATACTGAAGAAATGTTTAAACAAGGCAAAAAATAATACAGTAATATGAAATACTGAACTCTGAACTACACTGATAATATTGGTTCAAAGTTAGGCAGTTGGAAAAATAATGAACATTTTTGGAAGTTTTTATCTAACATCAGCCTTAATAGAAAAAGCAAAAATTTTAATATGAAAAAGTTCCTTGAATATAAATTATTTGTCGCTACTTCTACTTCTTTACTTGGGTCCAAGGTTTCCTATGTTTTTATTATTATTCTGTACTAACAGCAACATATTACATGCATTCGTCATAAAGAATTGGTTTCGTCTGAAATCTTAGGCCTACCAAGGGCAAGGTCGAATTTCTAAGTTGTTTTTCGGCTCTACTGGTTTTCATACGCTATTGTATATTTCTTGTTACTTATAAAAACTTATGTAAATCAGATGTTCTTTCGTTTTCTTTCGAGCCTATGATTTTACTCTTGTATATGATTGGTTACAAAAGTTCTATCAAGAGAAGTTTAGTTAAATTGTAAGAAAAGGTTTGCTTAGAATCAATTTGTACATCGCTTTTGGTCCTTTCAGGAAACGAAACGGTACAGAAAAATTAAGGTAAACTAATTTAAAAAAAGCTGTTGTTAGTATTTATTTTTGTGTCAACGCCGTAGTACCATAGCGTATAATCATCACAATCACGCTACTTCCTCTAATACGAATAGCTTCGCACGCATCTAAGGCATGGGAAACAAAGCCTCACGATTACTTCACCTACCGTAGTGCGTGCGTGCACCGATGCGAAACGATGCAGCGGTTTCGGGTGAGCCCGCGAGAATTTAGAAAACCCGTTCGCGAGAGAAGTGCGTCGGGTTTCGACATTAGTTACGTAACGGCATGCCGAGTCTACGCACCGCGCATCGGTCATCCGGGCCCGCCCATCTTTCACAACCGCAGCGTAGATGCATTTTCTACTGTACGCCACAGTACGGCCAGTGTGCAGAAGTATAGATAAGATTAGAAACAAAGTAGGTGAAGATATGTTTACTACAAGGAATGGGAATTTTTAACTATAGATACTTTTGCTAACAGGAATAAAAAAAAATAATGCGAATGTTTAATTGATAAAGGTGTCGAAATTTAGAATGGTCTAAATAAAATACTGGTCGTGATAAGGAGGTATGAAAAAGATAGACAAGACATCCACTCTAACTAAAATATAAACTTGTTTTCATGGTACTGCATTAGTGTATGTATATGTATGTACGGAACAGTCACGTGTTTATCTGATTAACATTAACATAAGTACCTAATTATTTTAAATCACGTGGATAATTGTAATCGTTTTCACGTTTCTCAAATCAGGTATGTGTTAAACTAAACGCGTGAAGAGCATTTGTATACATATATGAGATATTTCACACTTTGTTGTGCCAAGGCTATTTGTTACCTACAACGTATACGGATACAAATTCAGTGTGCTGACCTTAAATGGTACCTACCAGAGTGAGTGCGTCAAAACTTTTTTTCACATTATGTAGATGAGTTACTATCTCTCTGTGGACTGTGCCTTTGTCGTATTGCTAGCATTTGAATATTGTCGTCTGTGTTAAAGTCACGTGGCAACCCAGATTTCGGTTTCCTTTGCTCATTTCGTGTTCCACGCATAATCAATGTTTGCTGTTTAAATACTAGTAACGTTTGTGACAAAAAGTATTTTTAAATGTAATGCAATACCTAATGGGCAAATCACAAAAACTTAAGACCCTCCACTTTTTTATGGAATTCGTAATATTGGCTTAAAAAAAACAGAAATCATATATTTTAGTCAGATTCAGATTTTATCCTAGGAAGACAGGTAACGCTTCAATCCTTGTTGAGTACTGATTTTATTTATTTATTTATCATAACCTACAAAAAAGATAACAATCAATGCCAGATTACAGTATCTAATATGTTCGTTCATTTTAGTATCTTAAGCCATTGTCATAGACATATGAAAACATTCACAGCAAGAATCAAAGGAAAGCTTTAAATTTTACTCGGAAAGGACAACGAAGCCGTAGCTATAGCAAAATCCCCCACACCACGCAAAGAGGAAAGTCGAATGCACACTGTTGACACTTTCTACGGTCGCCGAGTTGCGTTAGAATGCAAGTACAAGTTCGTAACGGGGCCCAAACAAAGGCCTGCATCGACCGCTGCACATTCACTGAATCAGATACCCCCCCCCCCCATGTCCCTCCTCGCCCCGCCTGGGCCCCTCCCTACAAATACATGTATAACTACCTAGACGCGTTCGCTTTTTGGGAGAGCGTTGTTTACGTTTGAGAACGAGTAGTAAACGAATACTACGAATGAGTTGTGGGTGCCTATGAGGTTAGTTATGACGATGGCTAGGAATGATATCTGATCGTTCAGTATTGGCGATTTCGAAGTTTTGACGTTTTGAACGAAAAATTACGGTATAATGGAAAGTAGAGGTAAATTTTTTAAAGTCTTTTTTTCGTTTCTTTAAACTTTAAAGAAAATGTAAAATAAAGAAACATCATGGAATGAAATTATCGATAATAATAAATAAATTTATAAAATTAAGGAGCATTTATGAGTTGTTTATTTGAGCAAGACACATTTACCTACACTTTTAATTGAATAATAGTAAAATTAATCCATAGCAGTCTATTACACAACTTATCGTTAATAATTGAGACCATAAAACAATTTGGCCTATAGGTACATATAATGCGTTTGTTGCCTGACTGCATCTGTCGTTACAAGCTGTAATTTATATAATCACCGAAACGGTTGCCGGTTGCGACATCCACTGATTATCATGTTGTATGCTACAGCGACTTTCCCATCGCTTTCCGCCGGTGCAGAGTGACCGCCGCGGCATTTTGCGCAACTCAGTGCAACCGCTCCCCCCCCTCGGCGTACTACGCCTGCGCGCGACTGCAAGCGGAACCAGGTCGCAGCCGAAATTCCTCCTCGACTAGCCTAACTAGAACCACCCCTCCCCCCGCCACGCCAATCAAACTAGCGCGCGCCGGCCCGACTCCCCCCACCCAACGCAGCTCAGCGCACCCTGGCCGCGTATACCTGCACGTATGCAAATACAGTTAGGCTGTAACGGCCGGGATCTAATCGATATCGTATCGAGTCGATGCAACTGCACCTATATAGCCATTGCAGATGCGTAGCTGCCCAAGTGAGGGACTGCGTTCTGTGCTCCAATAAATTTGCATATTCGGTCAACGTTGTGCATCTATACCGTCGTTACGATGAAATCGAACTTCAAACCTTTGAAAACCTACGGTCGCGACCATCGGGCCCAACGTTCTCAGTTTAAGAAAGGGTATATATTTTTTTGAATTATATCGATGTTGTACTTTGTCGTTTTCATTTTTATTTCTGTCTTTTTTTATTTGTAGATTTTTCACGATTTGTATACTTCCGCAACCTGTGAATGTTCCTTCTTAAAAGAAAATTCTTTAATTTTTCTACTTCAATAAATTTTCTATTCCTCTATTATTATTGATACTACATCCTTTTTAAGAATATAATTTATTGTGCTTTTAATATTGTCTTCTTTCATTAAAATATGACGTTTCAAAGTGTAACTTCTATTTGAGAAAAGAAAAGCCGACTTCCATTTGGTTCTATTAAGAGGTTTCCTTTTTATTATTCGGTGGTTAAGTGTACGTTTAAAATTTTAAAATATTCACCTATAACGTCATCGGTGCCCCACTGACCCACCCCTCTTCAGGCGCCCCGCCCCGCGCCCGCCGTATGCTTCCTATTCCGTAGCAACTTATCGATTGGTAGTTTAATGCAACCAGATAGAGGTAGTTACGTACATATGGAGCTACAGACAATGTACGTATCTAGCTAGCTACGACAGACGCGTTTCGACTTTACGTAACGCGGGACTTTTCAACGAATTTTCCTGCGAACGATGTGAACAGCGCGCTACCGCAGCTCTGTAGCGCGTTTGCTGACGTAATGCCTAGGAACGCTGTGCTACGATCTAGACTGCTACGAAGAGATGCTGCTACGAAACTTAATGAATATTTTAAATACATGATATTGTTTGCGATTTTGTAGCATTGCGCTTATTAATTTAACATTAACATGGTGCGTTGATAGATAATGTACAATATGCGACACTGGTATGGCGAATTGGAATAAAGAAAGATTAAAATTTCCAAAGATGAGTGTCTTCTTAGTTATGCAATGAAACTTGCAAAAAATATTTTTATTACTCATCGTACGGTATTATTTTAAGTGGGATGTTTAAAGTAATTTGACAGCTTTCAGATAACTTTTATCTTAGTACAATAAAGATATGTAACGCTCATTTACGAACACATTTGTCTTGACGGCAATAATGTTTAGTCTGCAGTAGAAATACATTTTGCATCTGAAATCCAACGTACTCAATGACAAGTGCGTATTAACATAAACATATGTGTGCATAGCTGATAAATCAGAATTTGAATATTATGCTATATATTTGTAAAGATAAAAATACTATTACTCCATATACATAAATACTTTTTGGGTTAGTCTATCAACTATACGACCTACAACTCAACACATCATAAGTTGCCACGCAACACCTACGTCTCGGGTCAAACTCTAGCCCTTTAGTCGAGTTATAAGGCTTATAGCCTATATAGGCTATCGATTCGTGGCAGGTGGCGTTTCCCCGGTACATCGTGGGAACGTGCAAGTGGTCAATGGCATTACATATTCATGCTGGCTCTGGCGAGTCGTGGTTAGCCGTGGTGGGGCATCGATCATGCCGGTCCAACCGACCTTGGCACTAGGGTGCTTCGTGTTAACGACTACGGCTTACCGATGGACAAGTTGATATTTTATAATGATATCGTATTTTAGGGAAAATGGACTACTGTATTTTTTGGGCGGATTAATTAGACGTTTCTTGCGTTATGCTATAGGGTTGGGATTGTGTTTAGGAGTTTTTGCTTCCTATCGTACAATTTTATCTACTAGAGTTCGATGAGTCATGGTAAATTCCATAAAAACTTCAAATAATGCGTCTTAAAACGCATATTTTCGTAACGCAATCTGAACTACAACAATCTTACTATCTGGAGATAGGTAATCGTGTGATTAAAATTGGTCCAAGAACCTGACTTTAAAGTGACTCACAAGTATATGATGTGCTTGTATTTCGATTGCTTCAATGAGTTGTAGAATCTTTCTTAAAAACAAAACATTCCAATTGATGAATTTACACTCACAGGCACAATTAACCGCCCACCTTTAAAATTCGCCTCCCTGATAGTTTTGGTTTACTATGGCTTATCAAGTGTTTTGTTTTTTGTTAAGTGGGTAGTCTTGCAATAAATTAAACACCTATACCCTCATTTGGTTTCGTTAATCTGTGACAATGACTGTTGTGTTACTGTGTGTTCATTTCCTGTTTTTTTCTGCCGTAGTGTGTTTTTATTGTTTAATTTGGGTTTGTAGTGTTAGTTTGTTGTTTGTGACTGCAAAAAATGCCACCCGATGCAACTGGTGTTGCCAGGGCAGTTGCCTTTACTGACGCTGAGTACAGCCAACGTCGCATCCCTCGTGCACTCGGTGTACCACGAACTGCCATACGGGATGCCATCAGACGATTTCGGGAGACAGGTTCATACACCCTCAGGCCAGTTCAAGGTCGACAGCGATGCACTTCGGCTCGAGAAGACCGCTTCGCTGTCGACAACGTGTTAAGAAATCACTTTTCCACCGCTACTGAAGCCCAAATTCGTCTTTTTGAAGTACGAAACCTCAGTGTTAGTGGACGTACGATAAGAAGAAGACTGGCAGAAGGATATCTGAGGGTGTTTTGTCCAGCTCGCGCCCCAGAACTGCTTGCACAACACCGTAGAGCTAAATTTGCTTTTGCGCGAGAATATGCTGAGTGGACTGTACAAGAATTGAAGGTCATACTGTTCTCAGATAAGAGCAGATAGCCTTAAAAGGTCCAGATGGATGCCAGCCTGTCTACAGACACCCAAATTAAAGGTTTGCTCCTTGCGCTATATCGGAAACAGTGGGTTACAAAGAAGGCTCTATTATGGTTTGGGGAGGCATCACTTACGAGGCTCGTACCGACCTTGTATTGTTTGACAGAGGCAGTGTAAATGCTTAAAAATACGTGGAAGAAGTTCTCCAAGGACATGTCATCCCGTTCGCACCATTTATTGGTGACAACTTTAGATTAATGCATGACATGCACGTTGCTATACCGCAAAATTGGTTACTGAGTACCTTAATGAGACCGAAATTCAAGTTTTGCCATGGCGAGCACGCAGTCCCGACCTCAACCCAATTGAACACATATGGGACAACTTCAAAAGACGTATTTGAGCGAGAGTACCAGCCCCAACGTCTATTGGAGAACTCAAAACGGCTGCGGTAGAGGAGTGGCACATTATTCCCCAATCAGATATCCAAGATGTCATGGATGGACTATCATACCGGCTCCTAGAAGTCATAAGAGGTAGGAGGAGCAACGCCCATTATTAAATTTTAATATTGTTTTACTTTGACCTTCTTTTTTCTCAAAATTCGAAATTTACATTTTTCGTCGATACTTCGAAAATATCGATTTTTGTAATAATGCCCTATTAAACGACTTTTTTAAATCAAACCTTCGTTTTATTTTTTGCCTTAAATTAAGTTTATAACGGATCATTCATAAAATGTGGTTTATGTTTGGACATTTCCGAAAATTTAAGCAAATACAAGGTGGGCGGTTAATTGTGCCTGTGAGTGTATTTTCACAAATGTGTTATCTTATTTATTATCTTGCAATACGGTGCATGCCGAAAATATTTTGACAATTGTTGATAATTTTAACAAAACAACTGTGTCGTAAATATAATGTTTCAAAATATTTTTGTGTGATGAAGTCTAATATCTGAAGAATTATTTATATCTATTTACATACGTGCAATAAATATGAACTGATTGCAGATGATATGAACAACGAATGGCCGCAAATATAACTTTTCACGGACATTATTAGCGGTGCAACAAAGCTGAACAATATTTTCTTTTGAAATAGTATGCAAGAACAAGTGTATCATGGATAGACTGATAACTCATTTCTTTAAGATAAATGCTTCTATTTGTACTCCAAATTATATGTTAAGAATAACAATACACGCGAGTATAATCCGTATAATAAGTTTTATTTCAAATGTATTTTCTTCGCGCAAATAGACAATCCCAGTTTATACTAATGTATCTCATGTCCCGTTTGAACTGTTTGAAACTAGACTCCAAAAATAACTTAATTCTTTTTTGTACAGGGCAGGTATCCGAGGCGGCCCGGGCATGGACTCCCAGCAGCAACAGTACTGCCTGAAATGGAACAGCTTCGGCTCCAACCTGGCCACCTCGTTCGCGAACCTCTGGAACTCGGAGAGTCTCGCAGACGTCACTCTCTTTTGCGAAGGTGAGTAATTTATTGTTAACTGCTTCGTTGGTCTATTGGTAGCAAGTGCTGGCTACAGTCTTGATAATACATACATTATCAAGACCGTAAAGTGTAATATTACTCATTTGTCCCCACAAATTAGTAATATTACACTTTACGGTGGATTTGGATGCCCCCATCCAATTATTAAGTAGCCTGTAAACCTTTCCTTGATTGTCAGCTAAAGCTTCTTCGTTTGATAGAGGTAGAATCATATAAAGTGCAAGTCTCTCCATACAATGCAGATTTGGGGAGGCAGTTGCAAACGATTTTCAGATATTTAGCCTAGAAAGAGTAAGTCAGCCTGCTTGAAACTTAAACAACAAAGTTCTTGAATTTCTTAAGCACGGTATGCAAGTTAGGAGCCTTTACCGTTTTATTTATTTGCCTGAAAGTAAACGTATATTGTTTGTACGGTTTCTCGGTCAGAAGTTCTGAAGGAGTTCGCTTTCGTAAAACGCACAAGTACGAAACAATTGTTCTAATTGTTATGTTGCAGTAATAATTCGGTTTTCTCCTTGACCTGTTTGTGACATTGGTCTAGAAATTCACTTATTTATAAGTTGGTTGAGAAAGTTGCCTGTGACGTGTAACGTTATTGTTTTGCCCTATTTATTTTTGTTCGTTTTATTTACGTTCCGTTTCAAACATTGTTTATTTCATTCGCTACTTTTTAAATTATTTGACACGTGTTTTTGTTTATTATGTTATTAAGTAGTACAAATTTTGTAGTGGTCTGCCTTATGAGTCAATATACATTTTAATTATGCTTACTTTTTGGGTTCGTCCGAGAGGACACCTAATCACCTAACTACTCTATCTTTTATATTACTTTGATCCTAGTTCCGCCTTTGGCCGACTGCCAAAATTGTGCCTATATAAAACTTTTTCTAGCTTGTTTTGATCGTCTATGCTGACTTCCACCCTTATAGACGATAATTGGAGGCTAAAAAACTATTTCGTGTAGAATTTATAGCCCTGACTTCCTTGAATAAATTCGTAGTAGATATTCATATAAAGACATTTCTTCGAAGGGCTTTTTGGATACTGGCGATCAAAGCTTTAGTTTTAGTTAAGAAGTCTATAAATGTATCTTTGCTTTAAGTTTGCACCACTTTTGTTTATTAGTTATACCTTAGCAGTTATAAATTTTTGATGCTGTTTTAATACATTGACTTTATAATATTTTATAAAGTCAATGTATTAAAACAGCATAAGTCAATGTATTAATATATAAAAAAGCGTCGATGGCCGAGTAAAAAAGCGTCGATGGCCGAGTGGTTAAGGTCGTTGCTTGTCATGCGAGAGGTCGCTAGTTCAAACCCCGCCAGGTACCAATGTGTTTTTCAAATTTGAAATTCATATGTACCATCATTCGACGCTTTAACGGTGAAGGAAAACATCGTGAGGAAACCAGCACATCTGAGAGATTTTTCAACGGTGTGTGAAGCCATGTCAGAGGCCTACGGGCGGCTTAAACTTTGACACCAGGTTGTTCATCAACCACACGATAAGAAGAAGATAATATTTTATTTTTGTCTCTACTATATGATCGATCAAGTTTCAATGAAATGAAACTCCTCCATTACTCCATACATAATATTATGCATGAATAAATGTGCATAATGTTTGCCCTGTCTCATTATTACAGGGAAAATCCCTGAGATTAAGTAGGTACTATGAAATATTTATTTAACAGTTTCATTTGCGTATTAATCTATCGACACTAATATACATTAAACGCACAATTTTTTCTTAAATTTTCGAGCCTCAATTAGCATATTCTTACGAAACAATTCTGTTAGCATTTTGTAACCTTGACAATCTTTAAAAATGGTTGATATGTGAGAAAATGTATTTAATTGTCCTTTTTTGCAACTAACCTACCTTGGTATTGACATAAAATGTACGAAAGGAATGATTAAACTTAATTGACAAAATGCTAATACTATGTAAAAGAAAGACCGCTATTACTCGTTATCTACACATATAAATTGGATTCAGTGCTTAAGAAGTGGTTAAAACTTAATGCAAATATCATTGATATTGTGCTGTACAGTTTTAACTTACGTTCTTCCGAAATATTTAGTAAAACGGACAAAAATCAACTGTCTCACCGCGGCCCGGGGACTCGAACACCCCTCCTTCTAGGAATCGCGCCCAGAAGTGCATTAACATCACACCGAATTTTCCGAAATTCTAAATTCGAAGCGTAAGGTTTAAGTTAGAATAAGTAAAACGGACAAGTGTTTGATCAACCCACAGAAACGTAGTAAAACTCACATTTCATCAAGAGTGTATTTTAATAAGTTAAACGTTTATATACATGTAGTATACGAGTAATATTTACTAAAGTATCACTATAGTAATTGTTTACAAATACGAAACACTAGCTACTAATTTTCTTAGGCCCCGATGTACGTTACACTTCGGTAGGCTGCGTACAATAATTTATTTACGAACCGATGGTGGGTATCGATCGCCCCTTTGTAGAATGAAGTTATTATGTACTAACTAATTCGACGTTTACAAAATGGTGTAAGGGTTGCTACACAAGTAAATGGATAATATCGATGGTAATTGTTGAACTTACATGAAGCAACTTGTCTTCATTAAGCCTGTGTGCATATAAACTACTAGCTTTCCGCCCGCGACTTCGTCCGCGTAGAGACGTTTAACGGGTAAAACATTACTTCTTTATAGCGCAGTCGGTTAAAAAGTAGCCTATAACCTTTTCTAGGCTCTGGACTATATCTGTACCAAATTTCGTTTAAATCGGTTCAGTACTCTATGCGTGAAAGCGTAACAGACAGACAGACAGACAGAGTTACTTTCGGATTTATAATATTAGTAAGGAAGTAAGGATAGTAAGGATACATGTATAGAATCCTGCCTTTTTCCATGAGGGGTAGGCAGATATCACTAGTATTTAAGTAAGTATTCCATATTATCGATCGCTGTTAAAGTGTTACATAAGTAAGATATACTTTTTTTTTGTAAATTCGTATTGAAATATAAGAAAAAAATGGAGTACATAGTAGTTACTCGTGTATTGTGTAAATGCCTTCAATATTTTGGTTTACATCGTCAATAACTTTCGAACTATTTATTCAGTTGTCTCACCTCAAATGAGGCAGTGTGACAAATTGGCGTAGCCTTCGAATTTGAAGCGCCCCAATGCAGAAAATAATAACTCTAGTTGTTAAGCACATATACACTGATGAACTGATGAGTAAAAAATAGTGCTCTATAGGACAATCAAGAAAATTGTATCATTAAACTTGATTGCGACAGTTTAACATGAATAAACAGTATTCATTTAATTATCCGGAACGAACAATTTACAGCGATAATTCTCTTACTTTTAAACTAATTCTATCGTAAAAGTACCTAGCTGTATTTAGAAAAGCGACAACGATTCAAATTTGACATTTCAAGTGGTCTCTGAAAAGTCTACTCCTTCCAAAACTTAGTAGCGACGCCGCGGATTTCATTATCACCATTTATCGACTGTTCAATAACCACTGTAATGTCACGAATGCAAACGAGTGGCCTCGAAATTTCGCTAAATTGATAAACGGGTCATTGACTCCGGCGATAAATTTTGGCACTACATTTTGAGCGGTAATGTACGTGATGTCTTATCATTTAGTGGGAATGCAACGTAAAGAGTGCCGATAAGGCAACACACACATTTGCATCTATTTACATTGCAAATATGTTGTAACTACGCGTTCGTTTTATTTCACACTTCCGTGTTTTATTCGTTTTATTTAACGTTAAAGTGTATAGTATCTAGCATTGGTCCCCTTTTGGGGTGGGAGCGGTGTAAGATCCTTTTTTATTTGTACAATACGAGTAAACTTGATCGAAACCTTACTTAAGAACAACCAATTGTTTATCAACGTGGCATACTTGCTACTCGTTTTTTTTGTGTATTAGTTTTGTTTTTAGGTATGTAATTGATATTTAAATGATGCTGTGTGCATTTATAATGTTACGCTACCACACACAGATAGTATATTCTGACAGTGCACCTAGAATAAATACATAATATTGAATTTTGTTTTGTACGTTTTTGAATATTTTGGATTTTAATTATATTGTTCACTGTACAACTATTATTCATGGTATGTCATCGATTCAATTGAAAATACGCAATTCACCTCTCAAATGGGTAGTATGGAAGTAGGCAGAGTGTCAAAACAAAAGGAATAGAAGGTTGGGCAGGTGATATAACCATAGCGATCTGGAAGTCTATGGGTCCGTTTCCCTATGCCCACGGCCGCAGTCTACTGACTATACGTAAGATTAATTTATTCCGACAGCTATTAGACTGTGTAAATTTCCTATTTTATTCAGGAATAGACTAAGGAGTGTCAGGAGTTTTAGCTTTTATAGTAGAGCCAATGTTGTTTTCGAAAACACTATTCTTTGGATATTTTCCTTCGAATATGCAAATTTTTGTACCTATTAGTGCTTGTGATAATAAAGAGATACTAAATACTTATGTTATTGGTTAAAATTAAAAACGAAATATCCTTACTAATATTATAAATCCGAAAGTAACTCTGTCTCTCTGTCTGTTACGGTTTCACGCATAGAGTACTGGACCGATTTAAATGAAATTTGGTGCAGATAAAGTCCAGAGCCAAGAAAAGGTTATAGGCTACTTTTTATCCGATCGCGCTATAAGGAAGTAATTTTTTATCCGTTAAACGTTTCTACGTGGACGAAGTCGCGGGCGGAAAGCTAGTAATACATAAAGCTAGTAATCTCTCAAATGTAGACATCACTGATATTAATCTTCGCACAAACAATGTGTGCACATGATTCCAAATAATGATATAATCACAAAAAAATAAATAGCAGCTTACATTTGCCGCGTAATTGCGTTCTCACCGGAATCAATATCTATCGCGGAATTCACGAAAACATATGACGAATGCATTCGATTGTTTTCGCGGAATATATTTAATTGCGGTAGCTTTTGACTTTATACACCGTGAAATTTTAGTGGTTGTTTTCCCGCAGTAAAATGATTCTATCTTAGTAGTACAAAAGATGTGTGCACTTCTTTTTTGGTAAAATCAATAAATGCCGGTATTACGAAAGGTTTAACCGTAACTCGAAAACACGTTCGAACCGCTTTATGACTTAGGGTGTAGAACTTCTTTAGATTTAAGCATCGATTTCATGCGGCAAGCAGTACCTGAATACGTCACATCTTGAAAAACAACGATAGCTTCTCTCGTTTTCGAGTTGGAAAAATATTATTCCGAAAAATCGAAAAAAAAAATTTTTTTTTTCGAGGAATAATTTGTACGAGTCGATAGTATTACTAAAGGCAAGTCGTTCTGCCACGGGAAAACAACCACTAAAATTTCACGGTGTATAAAGGTGATACATTAAATATAGTTCATAATATCTATTTGATAAGAACACAAACACATTTGCATTGGCATCATAACATTTTACACAAGACCTTGACAGGATGTTTAATAAATGGCTTTAAAGACTGAAATCTCGCGACGCAATTTATTGTGAATGCCTCCTAAGTGACATATTTTGTACATTTTGCTTATTTAATGAATAATTTTCTTTGTGGCTTTAAGTAGTATATAAAATTTGTAATCGTTATTGAGGTTTACATAATTATCTTGATTACATTTAATACTCGAATGAATGAATTGTGCGACTCAGTTCTTATCCATTGTAGAACAAACATAATAACATTATTAAATCACATTACGGTAGATGTATCATCATAATTACTATCAAATTGTAAAATAATGTCTATTAATTGTAAACCTTGAGATGAAATTTATCTAACAAAACTCTACGCAATGAAAACGTACATTAAAAGCCCAATTTTCCACAGCGATACCATTTTGTATGGCGTCTGGCCTTCTGTAGGGAGCCATTACGCGCGGAACCATTGAACATTCATTAGCTCAGAGCAGGCGACCTAGATCCTTCGGCGCAGGTCGTGTATTACAGTTTTCCGCTGAAATCCTGCGCTTTCGGTTTCGAGGCCCAGATTTTCGAGGTCGTATCGAACAAGTGTGCTAGACGGTGCGGGCGGCGCGCCCGCCGGGGTGTGAGGGTCCCCCCCGGGGGTGTTGGGCGGGGGTGGAGTGCGCTACGTGAAGATTCGAGGTTAGGAAGTTTGCAGCGAGAGTGCCTGTCGGTTACGGCCTGTTGTTTGGCGATGCGTTATCGCGCACGTTTGTGGTTGCTTTTGCACACTGAATGGATCGCTTTCGTTTTTGTATAACGATTAGTATACATATAAGAGAATAATATGGGTCTGTTACATCTTATGCGGGATTAAAAACAAAATTGGAATGAATATCATAAACTCTACCTATTAGATACTACAATTTACGAGCTTTCTTCACAAGATATTTTTATTGTCCATTTTGGACTGCAAGTGGAAAAGCTTCATGAGCCATAAAACTGTTTGAATATTGGGAAATGATTTTTTCTGTGTTGTTACCCCCTTTTAGAAGTTATAAGAAAAATAGCTATATTAGAATGTTAGGCGTACTATACAAAATACCTAAATCTTAATCAAGGGTACGCGCAGGCAAACTCTCAAGTGAGTAGGCATTACATAGAAGGCACGTTCGAATAAAAATATATAAATCAAGCATTTTATTTAAGCGTTGGTTTTTGTCAAAATCTAGACAGTGCCCAGAATTCTAAATGGCCTATCGTTATTCGTATCCTAGATAGAGGGCCGCATAAAATGCTACGTGAGTGATTTTTCAAGTATCCATTACGTTTACACCAATAGCTGTGAACTTGGTCATATATTGACTTTTGAATACCTTTTTATCGTACTCAAAGCGAAATCGTCTTTTTGGACTTAATCTAAGATAAATCATACTAAGTACCTACTAATTCATTGCTGATTTGCAGATTAATTAGTGACAGTCTTTCTAGAGAGATTAAAAGCTATGAAACTATGTTTGTTCTAAAAAGCAATGTAACCTCTACTGAGTATTCTAGGAGTTTTGCTTATAGACTGACAGAATAATCTAGCTAAAATTTCGTTTCGTGCTTATTTATTATTACCCCAGGGTAAGCCAGGGCGATTAGGTTTTAATCAACCACACAGGCTAAGTGCGAATTGGTCGATTTCACACAACCCTACCTTCCGTGTTATATTTTGAAAACATGGAGCAAAGTAATCTCCTATAACCCCTGGTTTTTTGAGCGGGACGTGAAGCAGAGTCTATGCAAGGCTTTATCATGAGAGCAACAAGCTCAATGGCTTCTATTGTTCCTGTCGACCTCATATGTTGACCTCACGACCGCTTAGTAAGGTCTTTCTGGACTTCGAAAATAAAAAAATCATGTGAACGAGGATATATAGGCCAGCTAATGATGATAATGATGATGTAGGATAATGTTTTATGTACGAGTAACTTACATTTTTCTTTTTTTTGAGCTTTAACACAACACATTTGAAATAATAATAAGTTTACGGATTGAACTCGCGTGTTTTACTCTAAATATATTATTTAGAGACCCTTACATATCATCTTTGTATACTCTACCATTTTGGAGCAAAATAATCTTTCGACTTCGACGAATACCGAGCCCGGATGCTAAGTACAGCTCAATTAGGAGGAACGGTAGCAAGTCAGGAGCTCGAGCTACGAGGGTCGATCTCGTTTTCTGCGCCGTCGACCTGACTCCTCGTTACGCCGCCCTTGAAGCGTGATCCGTATAGTACAAGCTCCAATCGTAGTCCGGGTTTAGTTAGGTGTAACGCTGCGGGTACATTTGCAGCGGCGATGTCTTGGAGAGCGGGATCGTTGCATGGTTCGCTGTAGCCAGATAATGTAACCGCAGCTTAACTGTATGTTCTTGTTATTTTGTCAAATAGAACTCGTACAAATACTACCGTATAGTAAGTAATTCAACTCGTTACTTTCTTATTACTTACTTTTAGCAATAGTACCTACTTTCGGCCAGATCCAATTAACAAATACTTATTTGTAGTCTAGGGTACAGTAACAAAGAATTAAATGCAGTAGATCGGATTGAATTTTTAAAAAAATATCAAATAGTTCATTACGACGAGGACTCATGTATTCCATCAGGAATGAATTACCGGCACTGATTATTAAAAAGTAAGTCTTAGATGTCGGAAATGGCGAGCTAACGAAACTACTATTCAATTTTAAGAAAGGATTTCTGTCTAATGTGCCGCCAATTCGAAATGTTTTTGATGACGGTCGTAGGCCTTTACCCTGCAAGACATTAATAGGTTCAGTTTACCTGTGGGGGGGGGGGGGGAGTAGAATCTTGTTTTCTGCATCGACGACCCGGGTTCTCGTTATGTGAGTCGCGTGCTCTGTTTATTCACACTTTGGTCTTCCTTTTGACTGGCTACGGCTTATAGGAACTATTCCCATAGCATTCCCTTGCCGGGACACAAATAGAATGTACCTCATCTATACTGTTTGCGTATTTGTTGGTACTAATTGTGTTAAATGCGATGGATTAACCACTCGTGACTAATTATCGCGAATTAATCGAGTTGCTTTCCTAAATATATGGGTGAATGTGCTTCATGTTTTGGCTATCTACAGCTTACTATACTAAAATGCCGCTTCCTAGAATATTACATACATGAATGTTCATAGAAGATCCCATTCATATGCGAAGCTATTTTTAATCATAATTGGTCTTTTGCAATGTAAATATATCATACAAATAAAGATTTTTCAAATAGAAACCTACGACCAATTAACAGAATTTGGTCTAATGTAATGTAACTATTAACATAATGTGTTTATTTGTTGAAGTAATGTCACGCCGCATAATAGTGTGTAGTATCGTGTAAGTTAAGGAAAAGGTACAATGGAATATGTAAAATCGAAGTGTGTATATAGGTATAATATACCTTCTCGACCTTGCTTGATTTTACGTTGTTACACGGGTTTTGGTACTTTCAGGGTTGCCAGGCGTAGAAATGATTTCTATAAATGTCATACTTATTTGCATATTCAGAGGTTTGATTAGTAAGAAACATTTAGCTACGAAATATATAAGCGAATAATTATCATTAGTTTCACGTAAATTTATTCCACTTGCACTTACAATTTCGCGCAAATTTCCGCTCTAGTATCGCAAAGAAAATTCTACTTAAGCGTCGATCAGCGGTCTGCAGTAATTTGCGACGATGACGTCATCAAATATTCGAGAATTAGTGACAGTTCCAACGATCCCCGCGGTCGTGAAATATAATTTCGTGACGTCATAGCCAACGATACCGTCACAAATAGAGGCTACACAGTCAGGGTGAAGGTCGTTTCTACTTCCTCTTTGTTTCTTCGTAAGTAATGGACTCTCCTCAATGCTTCGCTGGGTTTGGTTGATTAGATGTTTTTGTTTTTCTTGCACAATTTGGCTGGATGTAGAACTTTGGCGTAATGGTGGAATGTACCTATTGACTGGGTTCCTAAACTTTTCTTATTTTTCTATTTACAAATACTTGTACATTTTGTACATCCGGTATTGATATCCAATGTAAATCTGCAGGTTTTATAGCCTTATATTCATATACACCAACGACGACTATCTTGTTTACTACTATCTATGTTTTACTAATTTTTTAACGCGTTTTCCAAATGCGGTAATTCCTTTGTGTCCTTCAAAATTTAATTATTCGTATGTTATGCGAGATAGAACCTTAGTTACAAGTCACCGATGGCTTAATTACTCCATTGTTGATATCGACCGATGCCGCTAAAAGTAACGTAACAGCTAGATACGTCGCTTACCCTACACTAGTATCCAACCCAGTTGCGCACAGAAGCACTAGAAAATTCGTCTGTGTCCCAGTTAGCGCGTTTTCGTGTCGCAATGGGTGCGTTTCGAGTCGCCGGAACGCATCGAGCCCGCTACCCTTATCGACCCGAGCGTATGCCCTCCCCCCAACCCCCGGGCGTTTTCCAGCAGCTGACACAGTGTTGTGTCGCACATTTTTATTTATAACAAACGACCTAATAGGCCAGACGATAAACAGACAGCTAGCTCGCCCGTTTGAAAGGGAAATTTTGCTTTTGACAGTACAGCTGAACTGTATTTTATCTGAGATAAATTGTGGAGAGGCGCTTTGTGGTGAACGACAGTCGGTTTTATTTTTCGTGCGCTCTAGGTACCGTTAGGTACTTGATTACTATAAATAGTCGATCGTCAGTGAATACAGGGAAAATTTGCTTTATATTCAGCCCTTACCTCGAATCTATTCTGGGATTATCTATACCAGTACCTGCGTTAGGTATATTACAAACACTACATATAAGTTGGATTGAATGAAACTTTCATAAACACCCTTTGGTCATGTCTATGTATTTGTGCGTTTTTATGTTTTCACATTTAAGGGGCCAAATTTTTTTCCCTTTCTTTCTATATTATTTATTTATTTACGGTAGATAAAGGGATCACATTGAATAACGCATCATGGTAACTACAAGTTCTCAATAAATTGTGTATTGTTTCATTTAAAAACCATATTTCAGGGATAAAAATATATGATTACAATTCGCTCATATCAATATATGTAGTCAATCGCAAACTATTCGATATCTTTTGCTACTCGCAAAAATTTCTAATGTGACACCCTGAGCGATCAAATCGACTATTCCGCAAACAGTGGGCGAGCTCGCAAAACGCCGCAATATTTAATATCGGGGAATGAAAGATGGCTCGGGTCTTCGGGGGCGCGGCGTGATTCTTCTGCATGGTTTTATGGCTTCTACGAAGAGCCTGCAATGCTGGCGCGGGTGTGGGGTATCTCATTTCCGAACGTATTGGGTTTGCCGAGTTATCAGCAGATTTCCGCCGATGAATGAGGTGTAAGTTGAAACAATGGGTTTTGCCGATTCGATTGAAGACGGATTTGTGACTGTTGAGCTCGTATGCGAAAGGCTTGAAAGCGCCTTTGTATATTTAGAGTTTGTATAGACTCTATGTACTATACTACTATAGTTAGTTAATCAAAAATTACATAATTCATTTTGTGGTTTTCCAGTAATACATGTCTGCTTGACTTCCTTGTTCAGTTAATGCTCATATCTTAGATGATTGATGATAACACATTTCTAATACGAGTTAAAACTGTTAAAAGATATACTTACATGCTCCGAAAATGGTAAAAACTACCAATTTTATCACTATGTACTTGCACGTTATCATAGTCTACCGATAAGCTAGCGTAACTATGATAAATTTGATAGTGCATAGTACTTTGAAGGGGATCTATTGATTTTAATGAAATCTATACTAATAAAAATATTACAAAGCTGAAGAGTTAAACGCGCTAATCTCAGGAACTACTGGTTTGAATAGAAAAAATATTTTGGTGTTGGATAGACCATTTATTATTAAGGAAGGCTTTAGGCTTATAACATCACGCTGCGACTAATAGGAGTAAGGAAACAATGGAAAATGTGTAAAAAAACGGGAAAACGTGGACGAAGTCGCTGGCTCATCTAGTTATTAAAATAAATAAAATGTCTAAAATAAATATCTGGGACATTTCCACACACGGTCATCTGAGCGTCAGAGCTTGTACTATAGGCATCAGAGACTGATATACATACATATATATTTTTAAATACATACTTAAATACATAATCACACCCAGACACGGAACAAACACCGATGTTCATCACACAAATATTTGTCCCGAGTGGGAATCGAACCCACAACTCTTGGAACCGCCAGCCAGGGTCACTAACCACTGTTCCACCGAGCTAGTTATTAAAAAAGTGCGCAGTATGCAGTAGGAATATTTTCGATTTCAATCTTTGTTCAACTTTCGTATCGTTGTTAAAGTCTAGACAGACGTGTAATGGAAGTTGTAATGTTTACGAAGATAAGGTAAATACTGTCTGGGGATCAACATTACTTTCTCTCAAAATAGGTTTTTAGTATTATTTGGAACGAAATAGCCTCAAACTATGTACAACCCAACCATAATATACCAATAGGAGCAATAAATATATGCGTGCCAGATGAATTACCTATCTGTAAGATAAATACTATTTCAATCTTTTTTAATTCCACACTTTTCAATCTCAAACATTTATTGTTCAAATAAATAGAAATATTATTCCAAACCATAAACATTGATCTAATCCCGTGGTAAGTAGCTTAAGCACTATTATACACGACTCTACTACACTTAATTATTGAATACGTTTATTACGGATATAAAAAATTACGTCTTGTGTACTTTAACTAGGATACTTTCAGACGACTAGTCATATGACTAATTTTTGTTGTAAATAAATAAACGTATTCTCTCTTTCTTTCTAATAGTTTCCCATTTGGTAAACTAATATAATCTAGAGATTTGTGTTCTCGCCATGACCACAACTCTGCTAACTTGTTGGTCCATCGACTGTCTTTACTCATACAAGATCAAACTTCTTCTTCTTATCGTATGGTTGATGAACAACCTGGTGTCAGAGTTTTTAAACCGCCCGTAGGCCTCTGACATGGCTTCACACACCGTTGAAAACTTTCTCAGGTGTGCTGGTTTCCTCACGAGGTTTTCCTTCACCGTTAAAGCGTCGAATAATAGTACATATGAATTTCAAATTTGGAAAACACATTGGTACGTGGCGGGGTTTGGACTGGCGACCTCTCGCATGGCAAGCAACGACCTAAACCACTCCGCCATCGACGCTTTTAACTAAAGCTTTTTACTTTTTTTAAATCAAACTGAAATACGCCTATGGTTTATTATAACCAATAATATTGTGGCACTAAATCCATTATTCACTTCTAAGCAGTGTATTATTTAATCTAATGCTGTCACTGTCGAACTATCAACGCCCAAGGCTGTTCTTGAATATTTGATAAGACAACTATTCGATTTTATGCCTAATAAAAGCGTTTTATGTTCCATTTCAATGTCGCACGATGATTTCATGTATCGATTCGGCCTATTGATGAAGCTCTTTGGGAGTTGATGATTGAATGGAGGCTATTGCATGTTTTTATTAGTTTAGTTGTTTTTATTTACGACTTTGCGCCTTACTTTTTGTTTACTAGGTTCACTAATTTATTTTAAACGTAACTTGGACTGCAGTACTTGTTGCGTAGTAAAGCAAAGTTCGTAATCCACGAAGAACTTTTGTTTTGTTACGTAAACGAAGTCGTGTGAAAAACTGCGAATTAATCATAAAACAACTAATGGCCGACCCTTTTTGGGCGGTATGATTTTTTAATCTGTATCTAACATTAAACCTACATTTATCACGCAGCCCGTTTTTAGTTAACGTCAAAAAATCAGGTACCTACCAGTAGGACCGTGGGCCCACCCTTGTTTTAGGGATAGGGCTGCTCACTAACATATGTCATAAAACATACAAGAACTTATATTTACGTAAGTCAATTTAGGAAACTGGAAACGTAAAAGGCAGAAAACGGATCTTCCAAATCCAATTTATAAAATACATTTTAATCAAATTATCGTTTGCTAACGAATGAACTTCTTAAAAATTCTACAGGCAGTATAGGTTTCTGTTCGGCTAAGGCTGCTAATTGAAACACATAATACCTGAAACGAAAAAAGTACAAAGATCCAGCTCAACAAAGTCGTACCAGGCTGGTCGATTAGGCATTTCGTTTAGTTTCGGTTATCCGCTCCGGTGGTCGGCAGCCCTGGCCTACGGCGGAGGGCGCCACTGCGGCATCCCACCCCACACTCCCTTCTATAATCGAGTGCATTATACGTGAAACAAAACCACCCTAACCCCCAAATTTTCGCTCCTCTAGTTGTGCATACTACGGAGGTTTAATTTGTACCCCGCGAGGGGTCGTGCAGGCATGTATCTATTGATTGGGCACGGAAGGGTTGAGTTCACCTTTATGCCGCCAGTTCGTTAGTCATGATGATCGGGCCGTTTGCAAAGGGTACAGATTGATACGTATGGACGCGGCATTTTTGGTTTTCCTTACACTGGACTCTGTTATAGTGAAATGTTTGGGTTGTTTGCTCGACTCTTATTGGCTGATTAACTTCTACTGGTAAAGATGTACGATAATATACATAGTTTTGCTGTAAAATACTGTGGACTTCAAACAGATAGGTAAACTTTTTAGGGAAAATTATTGATCTATCAAATATTAATTATGTGTGCTTGAAATTGTAAATGTATAATTTTTCACCACATAGTAACAGTAACTATGATTGATTTTACATGAATCATGTAAATAAGTTTAATAACAATTACCAAAACAATATCCATCCACATAATGACTTCATCGATAAATTTAATAATTTGTATGAGCCTTACCTTTTTAATGGTTTCAGTAAGGATAAATATTAGCAAATAAATTAACTATGAGATTTTCATTAAAACAAGAGCATAGTAATAATAATAATAATAATAATAACTTTATTGTGTAATTACAAGTTTGAGCGTTACAAGGTTTGGTACTACTTCTTTTAAGTTTAGAGAAACTTGTATTAGAAGAGTACCCTCTTAGCTGTGGTACTTTTTTTGTATCATTACAGATTAATATTTTTAATTTGATTCTAATGAATATATAAAGTATAAGAAAAAGAGAAAAATAGAAAAAATAAAAACGGTAAGAAAATATAAATCTTTTTTTTTTTTTTTATCGCGTGCTATCCACAATTTCGTGTGTATGTGCGTGTGTATATGTGCTTGTATGTGCGTGTGTTGTCTCTGTGTGTGTGTGTGTGTGTGTGTGTGTGTGTGTGTGTGTGTGTGTGTGTGTGTGTGTGTGTGTGTGTGTGTGTGTGTGTGTGTGTGTGTGTGTGTGTGTGTGTGTGTGTGTGTGTGTGTGTGTGTGTGTGTGTGTGTGTGTGTCAGTGTGTGTATGTGCATGTGTTTGTATGTACCTGAGTGTATGTGGTTGTGTGCTGTGAGCGTATGAGCATGTGTGCAGTGAGAATATGTGTGTGTATGTGCGTGTATGGTCTCAACGTAAGTGTGACATTTCTCATCCATTAGCCAAGATTGAGTAGTTGTGTCATTCCAGGTTCTAGTTTTTATATATCATGGGCATATCAAACAGAAAAGATATTATCTCATATGAGATAATATCTTTTCTGTTTCGTTATAGGTTAAGGTTTGTAGGTAAGATGTTATTTTTTTTTTACATTCTAGTAGTGAAATTGGGTAAGTATTTAGCTTCATATTTAATTTATTATATATTTTGACTGACTGACTTGTGAACTGCTTGGACGCAAATACTGTGCGAGTGGGTATTTGCTTAATTACTGCAGATTTATTACGTTTTTTTTGAACTTTTTCATCAAAGTTAATATTTTTGTGGACCTTTAGTGCACATTGTAAAATATAAAGCTGTCTAACGCTTAAAACATTTGCTTCAGAATATAGTTTATTTGTTTCAAATCGTCTTTTCTTTTTTATAAATTACCTTGAGTATGGCCCGTTGTGCTTTTTCAATACTTATAAATTTTGTTTTGTATGTCCCACCCCAGATCGTTATACAGTACAGGAGAATAGATTGAACAAGTGATTTGTATATATAAGTAATCAGTTCTTTATTTGTTATGTCTCTTAGGTATTTAAAAATCCATATCAGTTTTCTTGCACGATTGGCGACCAAATCAAGATGAGCGTTCCATGAGAGATTTTTATCTAGTATGATTCCTAAGTATTTGATAGAATTAACTTTTTCTAGTTTGATACAATCGCATGTTGTTTCTTCAGTTTCACAGTAATGTGCGGTGATTTTGAGGTCATTATCCGGTTGTAGTGAGTCACGCACAGAGAAAGCTATATATTTTGATAGTATGATAGGAGTTTTTGAAATAATATAACAATTTCCATTTATTTTTAGCCTAAATCTTACTGACTGTACGCTTCTCAAGAAAAATATATCTTATCCATTTCGAATTATCTGTACGCCAGTTTGTGTTTCACTATAAATGTATACGAGGGTTGTTGTATGCGTCTCTCACATGGTATGCTTTGAAGTATACAATTACGCTGCTACTCGTATTATCTTTGTATTTTAAACGGGGCGATATGTTTATAAATCCATACAAACCAAAACAAAATCTTATATGAAAATAAGTAGAAATATGATTGGAACACAAACAAAAAAAATATGTTTTTGCTGCTTAAAGGAATTAACCTGTTTCAAACACATTATACGATTACTTGAGTTTTCGTGTTTCGTAAAAGTACGATTGGAACTTATTCAATGTGAATTCTCTAAGGTACTTATTTAAATGGAAAACCAATTCAGACGTATATGTACCAGTACTTCGTGAGTGGATAATATGAGAAGTAATAAAAGCAAAATATGTAGATTTCAGTTTCGAAAAGTCATAAATATTCAATGTTCTTGTAATTATTTTCGTATAAAAAAATTAGGAAAAGATACAGTACATATTATCTATTGATAATATTGGTAATGAGTACGATATACTCGATCAAAACCTTACCTGACAAACAAAACATGACGAAGATGCTCAGTTTGGAACAAAATTTTCTAAAAATTTGCTAAAACTCGAGCATAGCAGCCAATGTTATACTTATTATAATAATACTGTATTTGTATTTGTTTTGTATTTGTATTTATTTCCATAATAAGCATTACAATTTTACCGGTCCTCACACTAGGCTTAGCCTGTCCTGTGAGGAACATACAAGTTGTACCAATACTTGAACCTCATATTTGTCTAGATATAAATAAGGACCTAACCTTACCTTATATGTCAACTTACCTAAGTAATAGGTACTACTACTAGTAATGTTTTCTGATACAAACCAAGAATGAAAATTTTCGTTATTCTTTCGGTACCAAATACCAATATTTCCCAATGTATAATATATTATGTGGTTTCCAAAAGGTTTGCGTTATCGATGCATGCCGCAGCCGGCCGTCCGAGCCCCGCTGCAATATTAAAAGCGCTGCCATCGGCACTCAAGTCACGTACCGCAAGTCCGATAACGGTTCACCTAGTTTTTCAGTATCCCCACTCCCTGCAAGATTGATTTTCTCTCGCGCATTTCGCTTGCACTCTCCACGGGGGTGAGTCGCGCTCTCCCTTTCTATCCCACCCCGGCCGACCTTGAGAGGGCGAGGGCACACGATCGTCTGGCGATGCGTTGTCATCTGTGTACACGCCGCCTACGCTTGGGGGGGGGCGGGCGACGCGAAACGGGGTTACTCGGCGTACCCCACCCACCCCCCACGATGTCGTTTTCACTTGCATCCGGGCGGTATCTACCCAGGAATACGAGTATAGAACGATTTTCAATTTGATTTCGGTTTCGCGACGAATTTTCGCGTCGATCGGGCCATGGGGGAGTGCGGGTGTTTTGCGACGTTTCATAGGCTTATAGGCTATTTCTGTGCATCTGTTTTACTGATAAGGTCAGATGGCGCGGACGTTTTCCTGTTTTGTGATTGTTGTGACAGTAACAGGTTTTTGATTTACGTAGTAGGCGGTTTTGATGTATTAGACATACAGTTTTTTTTATTGCAGTATTGCCAACTAGGTGGCTAAGTTTTAGGCTAATGCGCTAAATATGTTTATGAGAATTTTTGCATATTTATTTCGTAATATTAGGCATTTTAAAAGTTAGGCAAGTCATCAGAAAGCTAGCTATATTTACGAAAATTGTTAATTTATGTTAAACGAAAATAGATCAAATAGCGAAAACGTTGAACGAATAAAATGTCAATAATTTATTAAAACAAGACTTGAAAATATAACTTTCATATCTATCTTTTTATTTACTCATGAACTTGTAAAGTAAGTATGGAAAATAATATTTTCAATATACACAAAACTATTAAATCACACATCTATGACATCATAAACCCAGCTGTAACCGTTCGGTATAAAACTACAGTGAGTGTAGAGATTCGTTTCATTATCGCAAGATCTACTTACAAAAGTCTGGATAGCAACACAATGCACAGTGGTACTCTAGTTTATGTTATCACACCTTATTTTACACTGTATCTTGCCGACGTGTGCGTCAGCGTAACAAAGGCTTATTGAAATCCACAATTATGTGTGAAGGACCACAGTGCCGGTTCATTGTTAACGATGATCACTTTACATGTGTAACTGGAGTACCTCTTAGGTGTGAAGCGACTATGTAGTTACTTGAGGTAAAAGTGGTTTTGGATTCAATATTACCGTACCAACTTGTTGATAAAAAGATGTTACCTAAATGCTTTTCAGAGAATTATTTTGGATTGGGTGTTAGAGCGAAAATCTTGCATAAAAACTCTCAGTCTGAGTCTTCAATTGACTTTAAAAAATCTCTCGGTTTATCAAAACAAAAGCCTAAGCATTTTTATATGTTTTATCTGCAATAAAGAAAATCAATCTGATATTAAGCGAATCATATCGAGACGAAGCGAGCATGTCTACAACCATGCTTACACTAAAAGGATTTCAGTTAAATTCGAATGAATCAACCTAACCTCTTTCAAAAGAAGAAACCGCGATCGCTCAAAAAAAAAAACAAACCGGCCATCGCCCATCGTAGGTACATCTATCCCATTCCGAATTTAAAAGCCAGAATTAAAGATAGCAGCCATCGCGGTGCCCCCCTCCCGATACCCCGTAACGAGGAAATGGGCTAGCGGAGTAGCGACATTGGTCGGCGCCGGCGCAGCTTGCAACACCGACATTGGCCTACTTACCAGACCTACTAACGCTTATCTGTTCGGGTTTGGGAGCACTGTGCGTGCGTTACGATGTGTTTTTTTTTTCGGTGCTCGCTCTGGAGTTTTATTTTTTTATTTTGTGCCAGTAACAAAGGAGTTTAGGACGAATACTGAAATGATATTTGGATATTTGACATAAGCTTAGATGTATAAATTCAAAATTCTTAACCAAATAACTCTATGATGTCGTATTAATGCGATGTTATTATATTAATATACTCATGTGTCCCTTATTACGAATAAACACGCTTATTAGTAATAAGGGCTTCATTAAATAAACCTCCTACACAAACTAAAGATCAATGAAAATGGGACAATTTGGCTACTGTTTCAAATAAAACTGCGTTATATTTAAAATCATAGTAACATATTATATATTAAGGTATCATAAAATGTGTAGGTTTTCCTCACGAAATTTTTCCTCACGCTGACTAAGTTGCAAATACGTCCCTCTTTAGTAAACCCACAAAAGTTTGTACTCTGACGATCTATGTATCGACAGAATTTCATAAATGAAGCTGCTAATTCTTATACGAAGTATGCATTGAATGACAGAACGAAGCAAATTGATCGAACAAGGAAGTGCTCAAAACAAATTCGTAGGCGGAGTTTGTAGGAGCGGAACGTTCGTGCATTGCCGAGGCCTAGTTTAGGCTGCCTGCTCACTATCGATTTTCCCATAAGCACGTTTTTGTCGACCTCAAATACTAAAAATGAATGGGCATGCAGTTTCCCTTGTAGCTTGTGGATATACATTTTTGTGGACCGGGATGAACATGAGCAAACGGATTGCCTCGGATATAGTTCAATTTAGGTACCGGAGAGCAGTGAGAAAGTCAAGTGTCCTTTTTCGATTTAAAAACTACTTACTAAATCATCATCATCATTCTCCTGCCCTTGTCCCACGCTAAGTGGGGTCGGCGCAACATGTGTACTTCTTCCACTCGGGCCTATCATTCGTCAGCTGTGTCTACACCTTTCACTCCCATATCATCTATCACGCAATCATCACGCAATGTCTTCTTCGGCCTTCCTCTACTATTACTAGTGTTACTTTTCAAATCTAGAATGTCATCTAATGACCTTTCTTGGTCGTCTCTGCTAGACTAGTCGCATGGCAGTCGCGTAGGACCGCCTGCCCTACGGCGCATACGCCGGCAGGTCCAAGGCTAAGCTTATTTGGTTCCGCGCGATTCGCTCTGACGTCACCGCGCGTACGCACAGCATTATCTGCACCACGCAACACGTGGCCCTTTATCAATCTTATACCTATCACGATAGAGACTAAATTCCAACAGACTTTGAGGCCCATTTTTCAGTGTTTTCAACTTAAATCGCAGTAAGAAATGTGTGTTTTGTGTTTGCATTTACACAAATAAATTATTAGAAATGGTACTACAACTATACAGGATAACGCAGGATAAGCTTCCATTGAGACAATCTAATCGTAATTCCAAAATTGATTTTCTTTTTTTAAACATGGCCGCGGAAATGACTAGATAAGTTGATGTTTATTTCAATTGGTGGATTACAGTCGATAACGATTTATTATTAGCTCCTCACTCATGTATTTCTATAGTATTGAATGCATTGTGTAACACTAATTTGGTTATCCTTCTAAATATAACATAGAACTCATGACTCATCGGCAGGGAAGCTATGTACTTGCACTACACATTAGGAAGTAGGCAAGCGGTTACTGACCTTGGAATATTTAGAATATTGTTTTAATAAGCGGCCCGCGAAGGGACATAGTCCAGCTAGCGCCCTCTGTGTTGTCGCTGCGTCAATGGACACCTAGCGACGTTCTTGCGAACTATTTGACGAACTTGTGACTTGCTCGGCAAGGCCGGAAATAGCGGACAAAAATCGTTTTTGAGACAGGTTTTGGGTATGAACAGTTCTTTAAGTTGACATTTGACAACGAAGAAGAATGTCATAGGCTATTTTTCTATTTCATCGTTTGCCAAAGGTCTTACAAAAACTTCATAAAAAATAATTAAAATTACTAAAGTAGGAGATAATAATTACTTGATAAAGTGCCCAGACTCTAGTCTCGTTGAAATTAACACATACAAAATGATTAGTTTATTTTTAAATGCCACAATCCGGTCCAATTAAACTAGTTATATTATTAGTTCAACTGATCGAAGGCAGTTCTCATCACTGTTTTAGCCCATTGCCATGGATGTTATATATCGCAGAGCGTGGGAGGCGAGAAAATTTAACACAATCTAAAATAGATGGAGTCAGGCCCAGAATTAGTAGGGAGCAATATTAGATTAGCCCGTAAATTGGCAACAAGAAGGTCAGGTTTGTGGTAAATATTAAATTATGAGTTAATCTAGTACATATGTCTTATTTTATTAATATTGTTTTACTTCTATATCCTTGATAGGTGTTATATAAACAATTGATTTCAGTTTTAACCCACTTTTGTTCAGCTAAGACTATGCATTTATACCGGAGCCGTTCTTAGAAGACTGATTTGACACTTTTTATTTTATATTTTGCATTTATCCTTGTTAAGAGGAACATATTTAGCGAATCATAAAGAACAACTTTTAAAAATAAGACGTTATTTCAAAATGTCAAATGCACCTAATTATCTAATTATTTGTCTTTTATTACCTAAAATAATTGAATTATAAAAAGAAAACGTAAAATTTCCACTCTGTATTACGCTTTTACAAGGTGACGCCGTTTGACACGTTTTCATAGTGACGTAGTGGGTAATACTCACCAGGTATTTTTTTAAAATAGGATGAAGGATTTAATAAGTATTGTTTTTTAAAAATAAATATATTTATAAATAAGGAACTTAAATTCAATCTTTTGGATGTGAATTAATGTTTTTAATAAAAAATTGTTATAATTAGACCTTGCTTGGTTATAAAGTGGAAATAACTGTTACTTATATACTTCGGCAATTTTACCGTTGTCCCTCACTAGTGCAGTCAGTCTGACATGTAGCAAATCGGCCAACTTAGAGCGGCTCTGGTATAGTTACTAACTGTGCGTTTGCGTAAGTGTATATTATTAACCTAGTAATAAATGCGGGTCAATGTTTAATGTAGTTGAGGAAGGTCAAGATTCAGTCTCCGTAATACAAGTAAAATTAATGGCCTACAGTGATATCATTTTGAATGCTTAATTACAAGGAAATACATTTATTCATTAAGAAACTGACATTATCAGTAGTTGATATTATTACGTATTTGAGAGTAAGTCTAAAGATATCTTTAATGTAAGTTCAAAGTAATTTATGTAGTCTCCCGCCCGCATAGAGTAAAACATAACTTCCTTATAGCGTTGTCGGTTAAAAAGTGACCTATGTCCTTTCTCAGGCTCTGGACTATTTGTGTACGTAACAAACTTTATCCAAATCGGTATTGTCGTTTGGGCTTGGAAGCGCAACGGTCAGACTTAGTTACTTTCGTATTTATAATATTAGTAAGGATATTACTTGTATTGTTTTAGAGCGTGTTTATAAGAAAAAAATCACACGCACAAATTAACTAAAAGTAAATGCTTTGTGTTCTAACGAAGAAACATTATGACTATTGTGTGCCAAATCTAGCTGTATGCATATGTATAGTTTGAACTTTGTCTATTTATTATTGCATATGCTACTGCGCATAATGACAATTGTTTTCTTTTCTCAAACAGTCAAGGCTTTGACAAGTTTACGTCTTATGTCATGAAAGCCTATTTTTACTAAGGCCATTGTGGGGGTGTCTAAAGTACAAATAATCAAAAACATGATCCATTTAGAATAAGAAATCTTTCTTTAATACTAGTTTAGTTTAGTTACTAAAGAAAGATTAAATGCATTACTGGTAAGATAATCGACTCTAGCAAATATATGAGGCTTAATTAAAAAGAAAATACTCAATAATTAGAACCACACGTTGGGCGCCACTCTTGGGGACTCTTGGGGAAAACTGCAGGATGATAAATCTCGCGCTGTAATTGCAACAAGAGAAGAAAGTAAACATAATGTACTATTAAGACTGCAACTGCATCCGACATCAAAACTGAAGGTTTTATTTAGAGGGTATAACGTCAATGCTATTACTTTGTCATCTTCCCAAGACAAGTTAAAGAAAGAAGCCTTGTCGTAGAAATTAATCCCGCTCATAACAATATCCATTAGTTTTTTTTCTGAATTGTTCTCTTCGTCAGGTGTCGTGTATTTCAACAACGCTCATATAACTGCAAGTATTTCATTGATAATAAACAATGAAATGGTATTCTTGAGGGGGAAACTGATGTCCACGATCAGCTTTCACGGCAAGGATCAATTTATTTTGTGTGTTCTCACTCTTTTACTAGGTGTCGTGCCATTTATCCCCATTCAATAGTACAAATATTCCAGTAATGTAGAAAATTGTATTCTTGACATCAAACTCTATCAATTTCCTCCCATCAATTGAATTGGAAGTATATCACTAACTCCACCTTTCCTTCTTTCCAGGTCGCCAGTTCAAAGCGCACAAGGTGATCCTGGCAGCTTGCAGCAAACATTTCCAGGAGCTGTTCGACACCGCGCCGCCCAGCCATGCCGGCGCGTGCTACGTCATTCTCGAGGCGACCACCGCTGATAACATGCAAGCCCTCCTCGAGTTCATGTATAAGGGCGAGGTACACGTCAGCCAGGATGCGCTGTCCAGCTTCCTGAAGAGCGGGGAGAATTTACAGGTACGGATTCAGTGATTCCAATACTGTTGGTGATCTTACTAGGGATAGATTCTAGTATTATACAAATTAGGCAGCCACAGGAAATGGTTTATCACCTCTACGTTTACAGAAGTGTTGTAGCCAATGTGTATTCTGGGGCGGTAGAACGTTGTTTTTGTTGAAATATTTGTTAACATACTGAAAGTTTTGCTGCACTATAACATAGAAACATTTAAGCCTAAAATATTTTTATTAAAGGATACCTACTGGCAGAAATCTTCGATTACAAAGAATTTGTCTCTTAATGTTTCATGTTTACTAAAAGAGCCCGAATAGCATCTAAAATATGGATGAACATTAGTTAAAATCAGGACATAAACAGATAATGAGTGGAATTTGATTTACCAGCTCAAATCGCTAATAGGAAAATTGTAGGGTGGGTGGATTAATGACGACATCATCATCATTGCTAACGACAGACATAATCAGACAATTGCACGAGTAGAACAATTTTACAGATGTCAATGATTTCATAACTGATAGCGTCGTTCTTCCAATTCCAGGTGAAAGGGCTCTCTATGGAGATGTCCCAAGACGCATGGGTGAAGCAGCAAACGCAGCAGTCGACCGGGGACCGCCACCAGACGCGCATCAAGACGAGTCCCGTCTCTGGCTCAGGGAACTGCGAGGTGCAAGAGTCCGCACAGGGATCCCACACTGCCACATTCGCGCCGATAATGCCGCAGTACCCGCTGCCGATGCATGGGCAAGGGAATATTGGACGCTATGCGCCGCCAGCGCATGTCCCGCTGCATTCTACGTCGATCAGGCGGCCAGCGCAGCCCAAACCGTCGCCGTCGCAAAGCCCGCACGCTAGGAATTACAGGTACTTAGAATTTTTAGAATTTAGCAACGAGCTACTCTGAAGTAAAGCTTTATGTTTGTTTTATTTTACGTAAGAGCTTTGGTGGAGCGATTTCCAATCATTTCTTGAAGATTTCTCTAGGGAACAAAATTTACAAGGGAAAAGTGTTAACAAGTTTTTTTTTAACTTACCCAAAATTTGTACAGCATTCGACTTTCAATCATAAATATCCGAACAAGTTATTACTGTGAAACCAATTATGTTATGATTTGTTTTACGAATTCTACTACGAGTTACGAGTACGAGAGAGATTAGCATACATTAAGTAAGTAATATGGCAAATGTTATTGCCTTTATTAATTATGGAGATGAATGAGTTTTAAATAATTTAGCCGTTTAATAATAACGTAGCAACATAATATTGTGTAACTTGCATAATGCAACAGGAAACACAAACAATGAGTCTCAGTGCTATTATTATCAGTAAGTACAGAATAAGAATCCCACACATTACCATAGGTTATCTGAGATTATACTCCTAATTTAAATTTTAAATTTCATTCGGATAAACAGGCTCGGTTTACCTAGTATGTCTGAACCTATTGCTCTATTTTAAGTTTTATAATGGTTCCACTGTAGTGGATCAGCCCGTTTCGTTACCACGTAAAGTAAGTCATGTCATAATGGCGTCTTTGCCCCTCCGCACTAATTTGTAGAGTCGAGCAGCTTCGTTGTGCTTTGAAATCAATGTAACGTAGGTATAATGTGTTTAGGAAACTAAATATTTCCGGGATATTTACCATGTTTCCTTAAACTATCGAGTTCCTGATATTTTGGCAATGTTGACGGCTGGAAACAAGGTAATTATAATAATAATATAATATAATAATGGTCTATTTTCCAAACTTTAACAATACATAATACATGATACATACAAACAGTAAATTCGTGATAGATTATAATATGGTGGATCCCCTGACCTTCAAAATAGGAAAACCTGAGCTTTGAAGAGTCAGTGGTTCGGCTCTTATGGAGTGGGTATTTTTACGTTAAACACCAAGCGTACCTAGTGGCCTTGTATCTATGTTGTGAAAATATTCCATAAAATTAGAAATGAAAATGAAAAACATAAGGTATATATGAAAAGTAATAAAAAATTGTGTATGTGTGTGTGTTTATCCCGAACATATTCAGTTTTCTAATGTGCCTAATATTTTAAAGGCATGTATATTGTGATGTTGAGCCGGCGACTTCGTCCGCGAATTCACCAGTTTTTTACACATTTTCCATTGTTTCCTTGCTTCTATTTGTCGCACCGAGATGTTATATAGCAAAAAGCCTTCCTCGATAAATGGACTATCCAACACAAATATAATTTTTAAATTCGATCCAGTAGTTCATGAGATTAGCGTGTTCAAACAAATAAACTCTTCAGCTCTAAAAACATTTTAAAAAAAACTCTTCAGCTTTATAGTATTAGTGTGTAGATGTATCTTCACGATCCCTCAATCTCCAAGTAACCATGACAGTTTAAAATAATTCCAAGAGTGCGAGGTTGTGTGATACGATATTAATGTTTCCAATCTAAATTTCCAGGCAAAGCTCATCATCCTCCCACTGCGGCAGTGTCGCGGACGAGCCGGACACTCGCTCGTCACCCGGAGCCGGACAGCGCTACGAGGAGACGCCGCCCGACTGCACCTCGACCCTGGGCGAGCGGAACCCGGCCAAGAACAACGGGTACGAGCGCAGCGCCTCCGCCAACGACGAGATGATCGAGCGCCTGGCCAACGACCAGGGGGCTGAAGGTGGGTGGATGTTGGGATATGGCGGGGAAAACGGGTGGGAAACGGATTGGTAAACGGACGGTAAACGGGTGGAGAAACGGATGAAAAAGGGATTGACGAAAAATAGAAAACAGACGAACAGATTAGTTTAAGACTCCCTTTCTTAGTTTAGTACAATCCGAGTTGTGTAAAATCAATACAGTTTTGACCTAACTATTTTTAAAAACATTAACTGAACCTTTATAAGGCACAGTATAATATTGAGACATTTTTGCTGTTATTACAAAGTCTAGTATCTATTTTGCTTTTCCACTTATTATGGGATTAATGTGATTTAAAAAAAAATCAGACCGTTGCATGAACTATAATTTTTTTTCTGATTAGACAAGATTAAGCTTAACCATCGGCTGCCTAAAATGCGTCCATAGCATATTAGCAACTATCACTAATCCCCTCCCCCCTTCCAGACTTACGAGTGAAGAGTGAGAACGACTACCACCAGGGGGCCTACAACAACTCCCCGCCTCCGCCGACCACGATACCCGCCACCAACTACCACGACAAGCCGATAGCGACCTCGCCCGTGCCGCCCAAGCCCAGCCCGGAGATCTGGCCGCCCAAGATCATCACCAGCAAGTCGGGAGGGATCGCTACTGCTGATGGTATGGGACGCTTTTAAATAGTACTAGAGAGCTGATAGTACGGTCAGAAAACTAAAACTGTCCGGAATATTGACCATGTTGTTTTGTTTTAATGAGCTCCCGATATTTCGGCTCTGTTGCAAGCGCCATGATCACCGGTGAACTGTAGGACTGCGAGAATGACGGTAGGACTAAGAGCAGACATATCGGTCTACCCTCTTATAAAATGATAGTATGGTTCTTTTATACAGTCCTAATATTATCCATATGAGCCATCTGCTCCCACGCAAGTCCATTGATGATGACGAGGCTGCTACAAGCCATCATCGTAAGTCAGCTTGGAAAAAATAAAATAGTCGTTTGAGTAAAATTCAAATCATGTTATGAGATCTGTTTTATACATAGGTGAATAGAGTTAAAATCAAATCATGGTATTTTTATTATTATACATAGTTGAATAGATTTCTAATCAATTTAGTCAATTTATTTGCAAGAAATTGATAATTTCATACACTTGTGACTTTTTGCATTTTGAAACCGTACGTAATCAAATTAGACACCATCCAAAATCATCGGATAGTCTGCTAATCTATTTTTAAAAAGCAAGTTGATGTCGTTACTGTTACTGTTGGTCACCGATGTTACCACCTGGATCGGTTTTCGGCAAGACCACGAGATGAGCCCCCCCATTCGCGTTGCAGGTAAGAAGCTGAAGTGTCCATACTGCGAGCGGCTGTACGGGTACGAGACGAACCTGCGCGCGCACATCCGACAGCGGCACCAGGGCATCCGCGTGCCGTGCCCGCACTGCTCGCGCACCTTCACGCGCAACAACACCGTGCGCCGGCACATCGCGCGCGAGCATCGCCACCAGGTCACGCCGCACCTGCAGGGCCCGCTGCCCAACCACGCGCAGTAGGCGCCCACGGCGGCTGCACTGCGCCCACAGCGCCTATACCGCGCCCATAGAGCGCCCACAGCGCCCACAGAGCGCCCATGGCGCGCCCCGGCGCCGCGCCGACTCATTACCTCGTCGATGCATATTATTGTAATCAATGATCTACCTCAAAATTGATCTTAAGATTTTTTAAGGTTTCGAAATTGTGCGATAATTGTTACTTAATTTAATGTTCGGGCGTCCGCTCTGACGCGCCGCCCGGATCGGCGGCGCGCGAGAGACCGACGCCTCCTGTTTGCGAACTCTAGTATATGTCCGGTTGACTGTGAGACGAAGTTACCTTTTGTAGACGATTTATTTTGAGCTCTCGGTCGAGTACGACGTAGCTTATATTATATTACCCGAGCTAGGGAATCTTAGAGATGATGTCGAGACTGATGGTCATAGGCTAAGTGTATGTAAATAATAGGAGAATGTTGTAAATCGCCTTGGCCTAGGTTGAAACACGCGTTAAAGTAACATAGTGGCAAAAACTACCTCAGTTTTATCGATCGTACTGTCTTTTATTTTTACTACATATTACTGAATATCTCTACTTATACTACACTCGTGATGACAATAGATTACGCACCAGTTTTAAGTTACATATTTTATTCAAACACAACTGTGATACAATAGGAAACGGGCTTTATACTTAATGATATATCTTTTATGTTTATTTTGCCACTTTGTCGTTTTAAGAATGGAAGGAGAACTTTGCGGGGACGCACGTACGTAGGGTTTCTGCAGTTTTTTACTGTACAGTGAATTTGAACGGTTTTAGTTTTGTACAAAGTACAATTTTGCCCTAGATACATAAGTAGTTAGGTAAAAAACGTGTTATAAAATTGTGCATGTGAGATTCGATGCATGAATGGTGTTACAGTCCATTTCTGTCGTTCGTACCAGGCTCGCCTGCGCGGATGTTACTATTGAGACCAAATAATTATATGTTTCAATGGGATGGTGTCGATTTTAACATTCCGTTTTGATGTTTTATTTCGTCGTAGTGCATTTAGATGAAGGCCACTTACTACTTCTATATTCCTAGTCATTAAAGTGCAACCAGTTGAGATTTTTTAAAGAAAATAATTATTTAAATGTAGTTCGTCGGCGCGGGCAAGTATTATATTATTTTGTTGAGTCGCCCGCGCCGGCGCGCCACTCCGCTGCAATAATCATTAGTTCATACCAGATGGGACAGTGCCAAATAATTATCGTCAATTTTAAGTTCACATCTATTTATTTTATATTTTTGTTAAGTGTGAATGTAGCGACTGTGTGTTGTTATTCCTGATATTTAGGAATAGGTTGCATTCATATTTATTATATTTATATTTTAGGATACACAATTGAATATATTTTATGAGAAATGCTTTATGAAGGCTCAGTGACTTTTTTTAATGCTAATAGATTTTGTTACTCGTACCATTCGGAAGACAGCGTTTTAGTTATCTTTTAATGGTCTTATGCGATGCTTACCCACTCGTTAATTATATAGTAGGAGGGAGTCAGTGTAATGCTATCAATAGACCGCATAGAAGCTATTTATCGTACATACTCGATAAATCCGTATTTTCCTTAGATTCGAGTAAGCAGGCTATTTACTCTATTTACACAACTGATATTTTTACTATTACCTCTATGTCCACTTGTATATTATCACAGAGAATATTTAATGGTGAATCCGTATTGATTTCTATTAAATGCGTAGTACAAAGGAAAGGCTGAGTTCACTTTGGCGAGATATCACAAGCTCATCTGTCCTGTCTTGAAGTGGTTTACACTTACGATACGTTTAGTTCGTCGATTTATGTGCTGATTCTTGGTTTCATATAGTTTGGAAGGGTGAAACTTGTGTGATGCGTGGTCTGCGTGTGTGTGTTCGGTAGAGGGTGTGCGAACCGCGAAAACTATCGAGCCTTTTTTGGGTAATCAATTTTGGGTGGCTGGAAAATTATTAAAATCTTTTTCGTTTTTCAAAAATCATGTTTCGAAACTTTTGTGGCTTGCGCAGTTTGAGAATCAGTTGTTACATTTTTTTTTCATTATCATTTGCAGTTACGTTGATGTTCTTTTTAGGGATCCGTAGTGTAACTGCTTGTCGCACATATTGTTTACAATTGACTGTCTGTGACGTCTGGGTTCGGTAGTGGTGAACAGCAAACGAGGGAGATTTCTAAATTGTGAGCACTAAATAACTACACAATGGAACTCCATTAGTGTTCGGCACAAACTTTATATCGGTGTTACAGAACTGCATTCTAACTGCTTACTACTGCAGAAATGCAGCTTCGAGCAGTTACTGCAAAACTGCAGATTATTGCAACTGAAAACTGGCTCACTACAATCTAGCTCGAGGTAACTGCTAAGGAGTAATGCGGTTATTTTGAAGCTGGGTTGCGTGTGGTTCAACTTCAAGGTGTGATTGTTGGATCTACGTGTCTTTGGATAGCGCAGTTAGTTTCCAGTTTCAATATTGACTGCATAAATCTGCAAATGTTGCATCTGACTTGCAGGCAGGCAAGATGCAAACTTGTAAACCACAAAAAGGGTGGCCAGCATAGGTCTATGCGTTTTTAACACCGATACGCAGTGCCTTTAGCATGCTATTCGGAAACGGTCAGTAATATGGTGTTACGTAATTCATTATTCTTGTAATTTGGCCGAGTCTGTAATTATTGTATAAAAGATTTCATTACTTTTTTTCATTATATTGGATTTTTTCGGTAAGTGTATTATTGTTAAGACAAAAATGTTTTGCTAATTCAATTGCAAATTGTTAACATTACGTTTTATTATTATTATTGAAAACAAAAAATGTTCTATTTTTGTCCTTTCGTTTTTTCTTATGAATTGAAAATTCATAGTTGTGATTTCTTTTCGACATTTAATGTTTTTTGTGATACGTAAAAGAGAATTGCATTAATGCATCATGTTTTTAGCTTTTTATTATTTCATTTCGGTTAAGTAACTGACATACGAAGGGTAAGTTAGGAAGACGCACGGCGGTGTATTTGAGCTCCTTGAAATCATATGGATTTCCGTTTTATCTAAATCTTTATAAGGTACAAATTATAGATTACAATCGCGTGTCAATTCTTAGTTCGTGTAGTTTATTTTTTGAAAATATCTTCATCATGTTCTTATTAAAGAAGTTCCGTATACCTTGAAATATGATAACAATTCTAATAATTTGCATTGTTAGATCGATTAGCGGACGAATTAGCGTTCCCAGATAGTGTAATGTTGTATTCGATGTGATAAGGTTATCACAATAGTTGGTGTATCGCATCCCCCCGTACAAACGACTTGGGCCGATCTCCCACTAGTTTTGTTGCTGTAATGTAACTCTGTTTCTGAAGGCAATGGTTCGAAGATAGCAGTATACAAGCAATTGGATCCAATGTTTGATCAAAACACAACAGAGCTTAAACATTGGCCCAAATGTTTGCGATACATGAATAGTACGTATCTACGCGTGACTTGTTCTAGATTCGGGAGTGCCACAAGGGTGACACTTTAGCCCTATGTTTTAGTTAGTCTATCACAACGAGTTAAAGTGTTCGAAAGAGCCATAATCATTGCGTCCCCGAATTTAGAACAAGTTATGTAACAGATGTAATCAACCTTGGAGGCTAAGTAACGAACAATATCTTGTTTTGAACTAAATTGAATCAACTTGAAAGTCTTTACAATATCTTAGACAATTGTCGGAATGTCTTCAAATAAAATTCATCATTCACTTCGAATTGAAGTTTCGTGTTTCAATAACAGTTCATCTTCAGAGTTGTTTCAAGTCAAAGCCTTCCGGTTGATATTCGAACGATAGCACGTCTCAGTTTAGACAGGTTCAGTCGATAAGGTATTTTGTTAGATAAGTATTTGTAAGTTTTCTTTATTTGTAAATATATCGCGATATGTCGTGATGGTGAAGCCAAAGATTGTTACGGGTATGGTGACCCTCTGCCGTCACAAGGGCTTCGGAATGATTCTGCATTCGTCACATTTTGCCTCCAAAATGTCTAGTTTGATTCGCTGGACGTCGCCGGCAGAAACTACGACAACAAACCGACCAATGCGGCCTCATACCAAGCCCTCTTAGTATAAGTTTATCTACCTCGAGGAGTATAACTTAGTGTTAAGTGTAAGCTTATAGATTTTTATATGAAGAAAAAATATAAAATTAAGTTTTTAAGAGAAATTGTGAAAAGTTTAAAAAAAATAAAAATTTTAAAGTACAAATATTCTACCTCAGGATTCAACTTTAGTCACTTCTACAACTGTTACTGTCGCGCAGATGTATTTTAATGTTTCGAGAAATTATATTAATATGTAACTCTATATTTTTATTTTGTACACTTTTCCGGTTACGGATTTCACTCTAATGTATTTTATTGGTCCTATAGTTATGGAACAATTTGGTGTAAAATGTTGAAAATGTAAATAATTCAGTTGGAATACTATTAATGATAGATCGCATACATTTGAATCTCTGCAAGGTAGACACAGTGTCAACGGGCCGCGCCTCGGGCGGGTCGGCCTCCCGGCCGCTGGTTGACAGCCCTAATAAATATTTAGCGAGTAAGTGTTAATTAGGCTAGGTATAATAATCTCATCGATGTACCTCATTCTCGTAAGAACGAACTACGGGGGTCGGCCACAAGTCATCTCAAAGTAATCTAGTTGTACCTTCCTTGACTCTCCGGAGTATAAAACATTTTTTTTTAATTCGTAATTTTATTATTCATTACCTTTTCCCAGTTACTTTTTGTGTTTCATAGATGTTACTATGTTTTAAGGAGATGAAAAATTGAAAATTATTGTTTGTTAGGTTTAAAAAATTAAAAAAATTGTAACAAAATTATTTTTTCGTTCTTTTTGTTTCCTTTTATTTTCCTTGTTTTTCTTAATTTTTTATTTTATTTTTCTTGCCATCTTTGACAAGTTACACCCGTCCATCGTGTTTAAATGTTTATTATTAAATATTTAAGTACATTATTTAAGGAATTGACATTTAAGAACATAATATTCATAAAATAGTTGCACTTAACTGGACAGGAAATATTTAAGTAATCATTGGATGTTTTTATATTTTAAGGTTGCACTAGCAAATGAATCTATCACAGGGACACTTGTGGGTTCATCTTTACGAATTTGATAATGAAAATAAAAATATAAATGTTCTCTCGCGTTTAATGTTATGTAAGTAAAAATTAAAATGGTAATTTAATGCTCATTTCTGGATCACTAGAGTAATTTCACGGGGTATTCGGACTGCGGTAATTGATTGTCGGATTCGGTTAGTCATCGGCGCGGGTCGACGTGTCGTCAACGTTTTGCTTCGGCAAGGTCTCGAAATGGACGGACATGTAGGTATAAATTTATTATATTTGATGTGAAAAGGTAGTCAGGGTGGCGTCCACACGTAAATGGTCATTTCATGACTGTAAATAAACATTGTTTCATAAAAGTAAAAAAAAAATGTTTAACCTTAAATTCATTACATTAAGTTCGAATGGGGTAAGTCTCGATGTCACTTAAATTATGTATTGGTGTCATCTTTGTGTAAGTGTTACACGAGTTACGAAACGTAGTAAAACACTTAAATGATTAAAAACAACGAGCACTCTCTACAAGAACTAAAGTACAAATTTCTGAAGTCTTAAAGAGTTACTGCCAGTACAAATTAATTAAAGAAAAATTAAATGAAAAAAAATATCGGTTTTTACGTAAATGTTGCCAAAATTGTATTTTTTGGGGCATCAGTAAAATTTAATTTAGTGTAGGTTATTTGAGAAAAGTACAAATTGGATGGAGTTTATTGTTCTTTGTCTTTGTGTATGTCATCAGCCCGCTGTGTGAGGATTGATGTATTGGGCGATGCGGACTGTACTTCGACTGGCCGAGTTGAAATTGCACTGAACTGTTCTTACAAAGATTTATTAAAATATACTCTTCTTAAAAATACAGCATTGTCGACTGTGGAAAACTTTGCTTTATTTTTTGATCAGGGGCTTCGTTCTCTGTATTATTTTATTTTATAGATCTAACCACCACTCATTGACACTAGTCGAAGTACAGATCGCACAGGCAATTTCATACGAGTAATCTATGTAATCTTTCAGTGTATTTACCTATATATATTTTTCATGGCCAGTGTATATTAACGACGGTGGACACCTGAGTACGCGGAAGTAGATGGTATAACTAAACAGTGAATTAAAATTGTAAGATTGTATAAACCAGGACGGTTGTAAAACTAAGTAAATAGGGTTTTGTACGTAGCGTGGTAATGCTTTATATGAAAATAATTCGGTCGTCGGTCCGGTGGTCTATGTCTGTAAATGGAAAAGTGATTGTCTGTGATTTTTTTAAGCGACTTTTTTATATATATGGAAGAAAATATAAATTCCTTAACAGTAAGAATAGCACTACTTGTGATTTACACTAGATATTTATTAGTTGACTTCATTTTTTGTACAATATTACTAGTACTAGTAGCAAGTGGTATAGTGATGGATGCGGGTTGAATGTACATAAACACTAATATATTATGTAAAGGGCAGATAACCTGTTTCGCTGGTTATAGGTAAATGTTTGGCAAATGGTTTAACCACATGCGATGCTTGTTTGTTTTTCATTGGTCCGTGGCCTGAAAACGGCTAAAGTCAAACACTTATTAACAGGGCGAGCCACGGGCCCGGTAATAGCAAATTGGTTTGTGCGGCGATTTATATTGTAACGGTAATAATTTACCTCGTACTAGCGAATTTTTTAGTGTGGTAACATTTTGGCGTATTTTGTTAGTTATGTGTAGTGTATCTGTTATGTTTGCTTCGGATAACAGGAATGATATCATCGAAGATTTTGTGTGCTTTGGTACCTTTTGAAGACATTCGTTCAGTAAATAAAACAATAAATAATATTATATTTTCCATATTATTGATCTGATTCTGTGCTAAGTTGCTTAAGCACTTTGTTACGGATCTCAGAAACAACAGTGGTACATACACTTTCACACATAAATAACACACTCAGACACGGAATAAACACAGTCACTCAAACACAAATAATTGTTCCGAGTCAATCGAACCCACTACTCTTTGCGCAGGGGACACTATCCAATGCGCTACCGAGTCAGTCTTGATATTTCTTGAACAGAATCTTTGATGATATTTCAGCGATTTTTCATGTTTGGATACACGGCTAATACTTGCCTCGCGGTACAAGATTTCATTTGAACGCCTGTTGTGCCCTGCAAGTATATTTGCTAAGGAAAAACAAAAGGCGTTTTTTAATGAATAGTGAATAAGGGTCTTTAGTGTCGTACCTGTGAAGATTTTTCAATGTGAGGTTGTAAAATAGTACACTAAAATGTAAATAATAGTTAATTTTAGTAAATAAATAACATAGGAATACCATAAAACTAAAATATTTTTGAAAAATCGACAACCTATCAGAATAGTTAGTATTTTCTGTAAATGTTTTTGTAATACTTATAAATTGAATATATTTGTTACTTGAATCTCAACTAAACTTTTCCTAAATAAATATGATCTATCTTCATTATGTTTTAAATGAAGTCAAAATGTATACAAAATTAACTTACTTTGTTACCTGTCCAAAATACCTCACTAATTATAACTTAAGATTGTGTATAGGTAACTATTTTTTGTAGATAAATCAATACATAATTACAAAGTATATTTATTGCCTAACCTAAATTTATTTTTATCGTGTATCCAAACTGAAATTGATGTCGTAGAAACAAACTGATTTCAACATAAATGTATTATTATTAGGTACCTACAGTACAGGTATTATAATAATTGTCTATTTGTGCAGTACTATAAACAGATGAATCTGAATCCACAAACGTACTACAATCTGACTTAGGTCTAGATTATATTGAAGAAAATTTGTTCCATTGTGGAATTCTTAAATTAATAAAAAAATGTTGCTAAAATAAGCTGGTGGTTTTATTTACAAAGCATCCCTACAACCCTACCAACTCGCACAACCCTACAAAATTTGAACTGTCAAATTTTCATCATCATCGTTAAGCTTGCTATGTCAGAAAATAAAAACATAGGCATTCTTATACTGGAATTCCCAGGAACTAAATTAGCAAGTTGCAGGAAGTTACCTGCAGCTTGTGTGAAGGTGATGTCGCAATGATACGAAAGACCTTGCTTATCTAAACAAAAAAAACGAACATAGGTATGTAAAACGATACATTTACTTACTTTTCAATCTAAAGTCAGATAAAGTTTCACTTTTATACAGGTGGAGCTTTTTAAGACAGTATTCAAACTTGTTTACGCTTAAAGCTTACTTTAAATTTTCAGTAATGTGTACTTATAGTTTAACACATCACACTGAAGATAAATTTTAACACATTTATTTTCCCTATCCACTTAGATTAAGTAGTTTAACTTTTTAACTCAGTACCTATATCAATGGTATATAACAATATACTAACGTGTGAATGTCCTATTATAGGTACGTCTGTCTATGCAATTTTATTATAGAGATAAATTAATAAATAAATATTTAACAACGTCACACACACCGATCTGATTCCGTGGTAAGTAGCTTAATAGTCCAGTCATTTAAGCTTAAATTAGGTAAGAATCTCGGAATTCGAGATACCCAGCTGTAAATCTGTAAATATTTAGATATTGACACCCTAAATGTGGTCTCAAAACCTACATATGGTAGGGTGTACGCAACTATTAAATTTTCAATGTCAAATGTCACAAATATCAGTTTTATGAACTTTTGAGCGAAACGGCAAGTTTTATCATCAAAGTGTGTAGGAGAAAATTGCTTATCATCTAATTATCTATAAAAATTGTCTCTACGTTTTATTCCTAAGATTCACCATTTCAGAGATACAGCGATGCAAAAAGTTTAAAAAGTTGTATTTTCAAAAGCTTCCAGACCCCCGTGCGATTGTGCTAGACAGTTAAAATTTTCACAACTGATGTATTTTAGTAGCCTCTATAACATCTAATACTAGAAAAAGCTTAAAACCTAAATGTTTATATGGGTTCTTATACAAAACTTTGGTTTTTTTTTCTCACACTTGGCCGGTTTTTAACGTGGTTACCCCAGTAAACCTATTCCAGACGACACCTTTTATACGTGAAGAACACGTTGTTTATATGGAAGCCTAGTTAAATAATTGTTTTATGTTGTTTTTAGTACTATACATATACGTTTCAGTACATTTAAACTGCTTATTATGGGTCAAAAAGTACGAAATAACCAATTATTAGAATTTCTGTTTGAAGTATAACTGAAAAAAAATACATTTTAAAAATGTTAACTGTCCATCTAACTCGATTATGAACGTGAAGATCCATATTAACCAAATTTAATTTAATGAAACGCAGAAATCTTAAATCTTCTGAATACTGAAAACAACACAAAACAATTATTTAACTAGGCTTCCTTATAAACAACGTGTTCTTCATGTATAAAAGGTGTCGTCTGGAATAGGTTTACTGGGGTAACCACGTTAAAAACCGGCCAAGTGTGAGAAAAAAAACCATAGTTTTTGTATGAGAACCCACTAAAACATTGGTTTTAAGCTTTTTCTAGTATTAGATGTTATAGAGGCTACTAAAATACATCATTCGTGAAAATTTTAACTGTCTAGCACAATCGCACGTGGGCCTGGAAGCTTTTGAAAATACAACTTTTTCAACTATTTGCATCGCTGTATCTCTGAAATGGTGAATCTTAGAAATAAAACGTACAGACAATTTTTATAGATAAAAAGAAGATAAGCAATTTTCTCCTACACACTTTGATGATAAAACTTCCCGTTTCGCTCAAAAGTTCATAAAACTGATATTTGTGACATTTGACCTTGAAAATTTAATAGTTGCGTACACCCTACAATATGTAGGTTTTGAGAACACTTTTAGGGTGTCAATATCTAAGTATTTACAGACTTACAGCTGGGTATCTCGAATTCCGAGATTTTTTCCTAATTTGACTGGACTATAAGCACTTGTGTTACAGATATCAGAAGCGACAGCGGATACACAAATATATTTAATAACACACCCAGGCACGGAACAAACAACCGATGTTCGTCAACCCACGACTCTTGGAACCGTAGTTAGTGACCTGCAACCTGGGTCACTAACCATTGTTCCACCGAGCCAGTCTATAAACTAGTGAAAAGCACAAGGTTTAGAAAAGAAGAACAAGTAGGATGAAACCTATAGGAAAAGGAAGGGTATAACACTAAAATTAAAAGAAAAATAAATCACTCGCGATCTGGCATTAAGAAGGGTTTGTTATGTTCCACAAAGTTTCATGAAATTATCTTTTTCTTTGATGAAGATAAAAATAAGAAACTAAACATGTACTTTCTTGCATTTTGTGAATGAATTTTGAAGTTGGCAAGTGTAAAGTGTAAATACAAAAGTTGTACACCTTTTTTTACCTACAACTTTGCAATTAACTTATTTGGACAGGACTTCTATGTTTACCGGAAATCGAGATTAACCGATTTTCTCCCCAACTGTCCCTTCAGAACGTCAGATCGACCGTAATTAATTTTCCTTTAATTTTAGTGGTTTACCCATCCTTACAAACTAAGTGTTGTTACAGGTGTTATTCTTATATAACAACAATCTTTAATAATGTAGGTACTTAGTTACCCTGTCGGGTAATGCAATATGACGGCTTAAACTAAACAATGCAATTTGGAATTTATGAATGGATGTAATTCATCCTGTACGTATAATATCTTCAAGGCTGGTGAGATTGTCAAGTTAGGAACCTAAGTATCTTTAAAGCTCTCGGCTATTGTATGTTAATAAGTGTTTGTCTAAATATCAATGATCGTCAAGTGATAATCACGTTATTTAGTTGGATGTGTGTGAGATTGAAACTAAATAGATTAGTTCCTTTACATATTATAACTTTACATGATAGTTAGGTAAATACTTGATGTTAAGGTCTGCGAAGTATTTTAAAAAGTACCTACACCTACTAGCATACCTACTCACTTCCATATTTTTAAAAGTAAGAGTCTTATGTATTATATACATTATTGTATAGCGGTACACAATTGAGTAGGTATGTATTTACCCAACCTCGCGTTAAGTCACTATGACAATAAAGATAACCAAGCGTCGTTGGCAACTGTTCCTATGGAAACCAACCGTTACTTCAATTCGACAGGCCGTGCCGCGTTAAAATCTAATCTTTAGGTAAATTAATCAAATATGAGTTTCTGCGTTGACCTGGTGTCCGAAGACTCTTTCTACGAGAACATCACGTTGGGCGTCACCAAACTCTTGGAGTCAGACCCTCGGATCTGTAACGTGAGTGTGGAGCGTCGGGCCCCGTGTGACCGAGTAGCGCTCTCTACCTGGGAACAGCGCCACTCCGCCATGCTGCCCGACGACCTCCGCAACTTCTACGCCTCCAGCGACGGCTTCCAGCTCACCTGGCACTACAAGTACTCCGCCGACGAAATACTACCCGTCGGCTCCATCAAAGTCAACACTCTCAACGAGCTATGCCTCTCGCCGGCTCTGAAAGATTTGCTAGACTTCTCCTTGACGAGACAACACTCGGGCCCACGCCCTATCCTGAACACGAAGAGTAAAGTATTCGAGCTGGACAGCTGCAGAACGATTGGAAAAGTCTGCCTTGTATACACAGGAGGTGCCTGGTCTGTTTGGTTGGCGACGCGAGAGGGAGCTTGGGGATGGCTAGCCGATTCGTTCACCAACTACTTTAGGATGGCTCTAGTCCACCTAGGTCTCCCAGGCTGGCAAGCTACCTTCGCCAACCTACCTCTGATTCCCTGGGCAGAACAATTATTCTTGCTACTCGCACCGCACTTACTAGACAACGCCGTCACTGAGCCGACACTCATCGCTATCCCAAGCGAAACTGGACTCAACCACATTGATCCTACTATCTTCAAAACTTCAGTGCGTCATCACAAAAACACGACAAGATCAAATAACCAATAGCAATAATGCGAACTAACACTTATCTATCTAAAAACGTATTGCAAAATTAAGGCAGGAATTCCGTCACCAAGCGGAACCACGGTTATGGTGATAATAAATCGTAAACCAGTCCCCCATTTGTCTTTGGCTACTCTGCGACTGAAGTAAGTACTTGCCATTACATTCGCATTCTTATTATCACGTACATAAGGTTGAAATAGCGGACACTCGGATGCTGGGGTTGTTTGAACGAGTCGATTTATTGCGGATCACAACAAAGAGTGCTGAACTATTTTCAAGTTCGTCAAGTGACCGCTCCGGCCGGGTTAATATCAATGATCGTAAGACGTCGCTATATAAGCTCGTGTGCCTTCTTAGCACACATTCATTCTTTGGGTGGACTATCTCGAGTAAAGAAATGGCTGCTAAGGTAGGGGATAGTTTTATTTTCAAAGATATTGGGTTGTAGTTTAATCCTAATCATATTGAAAATAAAAAATTCTAATTTCAATGATTAGGTTTTCTTTTCTCAATTAAAATTAATTGTCCGATTTAATACTTTTTTCTACTTATCGGTGAAAGATAGAATACTACTTTTGCTCTTATTAATTAAATGGAGTGAATCCATCACTGTGAACCAAACGCATCAATCACAGATGCTGAAGCAATCTACTTAAAGAAATATACTGGAAACATGCTGTTTATAGAATGGCACAGGAATTAACCTTATGCTCTATTTCCGCTTTAACATTTTTAAAAGACAAACTTAATTCAATATAAAATTAAATTAGGTAGGTGTTTAAAATATTATTAAACATTTATATATTTTCATAGTTATTTCACATTTTTACACCTTATTTATTTGTATAAGGTAATATCGTTTTATTGTATACGGTAGCGGGTAGAGAATAAAAAAGAAATGGTAAATCCATCCATGTGCTTGGTATGCTAGGTAGATTTTAATATTGCTGTTTTTTTTCATTTTCAGTTCGTCGTAGTGCTTTGCGCGTTGGTGGCGGCCGGCCACGGGTCCGTGGTGCCGCTGGCGCGAGCAGACGCCGACTACACCAGCTTCGCGTACGACGTGGCCGACCCCAACACCGGCGACTACAAGAGCCAGGTGGAGACGCGCGTGGGCGGCGCCGTGACCGGCCAGTACTCGCTGCTGGACGCCGACGGCACCAAGCGCACCGTCGACTACTCCGCCGATGACGTCAACGGATTCAACGCCGTCGTGCGCAAGGACCCCGTGGTCGCCGCGCCCGTGGTCGCCGCGCCCGCCGTGGTCGCCGCACGCGCCGTCGCCGCGCCCGCCGTGTACGCCGCCGCCCCCGTGGTCGCCCGCACCGTGGCCGCTCCCGCCGTCTACGCCGCCTCCGCCCCGGCTGTGGTCTCCACTCACACCGTCGCCGCCCCTGCCGTCTACTCTGCCGCCCCCTCGGTCTACTCTGCCGCCCCCTCGGTCTACTCCGCCGCGCCTTCGGTCTACTCCGCTGCCCCTGTCGTAGCCTCTCCCTCTTTCTACTCTTACCCTCAGACCCCTCTGTACTACTAAATCTCTTCGACCACGAATGTTCAAGTTGTTAATGTAAATATTGCGTATTTATAAATCTTTCAATGAGAAAATAAAAGTGAAACTACCATATTTTCTTTTTTCTTTCTAACTCTTATTAGGTAGTCAAGCATTCGTTTTCGGCTTTTCAGAGCTTGGCCATAGTGCCTCACAAATAGAAATAACGAAAAGAAACTTTACCTATAAAATTCTGTAGTTGACATCCAATAATTTTATTTGACTACAAAAACGCCAATTACGAGTTTAATTACATTTTTTTTTAACAAAATTAATAAGGTACCATGTAGTTAATGAACTTGTTCTAACTAAGAACGAGTAGTCAAGGAATGAAAATTTTAATGAAATTTAATTTCGGATTGGTTTAAAGATTTCTAGTAATTTTTTTGCACCTTCTAAGTTTTTGTACTTTTTGTTAGTAGGTATTGATTAATGATATAAGCTATAGATAATTATGTTACCTTCATACTAATTTCCATTTAAATCTGTGCCCTTCGACACTTTACAGACATATGAATGAGATAGCTATATCACAAAGGTACCCTAATAAGGACATATTCGTTCCTCACATAGCTCGCGGTTGTAACATATCTTCCTCATAGTTTCATTATTTTGTTGCCAAAATCCTATCAACGGTCCTAAGCATGTGCTCACAATACTGATTAGGACATAAAAAGTGTTCAAGGACACTTCTTAAATGCCACAGCAATGAGACGAAGTGTGCATAAATAAAACTAAGTACGGTAACAGGATGTCTAATGCCTACCAGTTATTATGTACCGCCGCACGCAGTGCTTATTGAGCTGCCATTCCGCATATTATTTTGTGCGAATTTTAATAAGCATAATAAATTATCTGTTTCAATTAGATTATTTTGTTTAAATCATAACATTAATAGATTGAATTTACTTAAGATTTTTAATCTTGAATAATATTTGCTCTCATTTATGTACAAATTTAATGAAGTCCTTGGATGGTATTAATAGTATATTTTATGAGTTTATAAATCACGTGTAGAAAATGGCTTTTATATCTAAGTAGGTACTCATCATTAAACATAATATTTACTCTTAAAATTTGTATGATGTTAACTAAGACATTTGCAACTATGTTACTTTTTTCGGTTACCTTTGGACAGGATTAGGACCAGATGCTAAAAAAATAATTTATAGGCGAATAAGTCTAGGTGATAATTTCTTGTTTATTCAAGATAACATAAATACTGACGGATATTAGGCATAATTATTTCTTTCTAGCTGTGCCTGCGACTTCGTCCGCGTGGACAATCCTTATCACCGAAGGGTATGAAATATAAATGTTGGCCGATTCTCAGACCTACACAATATGCTCACTAAATTTCTTGAGAATTGGTCAAGCCGTTTGGGAGGAGTACGGGAACGAAAACTGTGACACGAGAACTTTAAATATAAGATGATGTATCCGTTCTGTGACAGTTCCACTGTCGACTGATTAGATGTGTCTCCTGCAACAAGAGTCGTAAGTTCGATTCCTGCTCGGAACAAAAATATTTGTGTGATGAACATCGGTGTTTTGGTCTGCGTCTGGGTATAAATAAAATAAATAAATAAATATTTCACAACATCACATACATCGAACTGATTCCGTGGTAAGTAGCTTAAGCACTTGTGTTACAGATATCAGAATCAACAGTGGATACACAAATAAACTTAAATATATTTAATAGCACACCCAGACACGGAACAAACACCGATGTTCGTCACACAAATATTTGTCCCGAGTGGGAATCGAACCCACGACTCTTGCAACTGTAGGTAGTAAACCTGGGTCACTAACCACTGTTCCACCGAGCCAGTCAAGTATGTTATTTATATTTAAGTGTAATTGCGTATACCATTTTTCTTTCTAGAAAAAAGTGTCGATGGCCGCGTGATTTAGGTCGTGCTTGCCATGCGAGAGGTTGCCAGTTCAAATCCCGCCACATACCACTGTGTTTCACCACTTCCCACTCTCCGTGGGCTACAGCTCGCCAATCATCACAAAAGCTCGTCTTGGCATCTTTTCTATTACTAAGTAATTTTCTATTTGAATCAGACACATTATTAAAACACAGCTTTTCCTGAGGTCTTTAAGTTAACTGCATAACTAACACTAACTCTTTGATTGCTCTAGGTCATTTTGACAATTATGCCTTGTAATATCCTGTTTTCCATATAAGAGTATGGTAAAGTAGGTGTAATCAAGTAAGTGTAACTTATTAAAATAAGGACGTATGTTTTTCTTAAACTTCGAATGTAGGTGTCAGAATTAATATTAGTTAGGTAGGTAGGTGGTCAATTTTATCAATCCCTCAAAAGGCATTACAAGAGTACTTATTGCTGTTTTTTGTTATAGTGGGTTGAATATGGACACTGAGCATAATAAGCTGCTTAGGCAACCAAAAATGAGGAACCTATGAGTGAAAATTAAAAGATGTACATGTTTATATTTAAGTGACTTTATTTTCTTACATACCTTTGTACAAACAAGTAACAATTTTACCTATTTACATTTCGAAAATCGGAACACCGAGTGGTTTATCGCTAAAGGCCTCGAAGAAAGGCTTTCGTTTACCAGTAGGAGACAGAAGGGGCAGAGTAGGCAGAGTAGTAGGGGGAGGCGACGGTCTTGTAAGCTACTGGGGAGGAAGCGTAGACTGTGGGGGCGGCAGCGTAGACGCTGGGGGCGGCGGAGTAGACAGTGGGGGCGGTCAGGGTGCGCGCAGCGACCACAGTGGGGGCGGAAGCGGCGTACACAGCGGGGGCGGCGACGGTGCGAGCGACCACCGCGGGGGCGGCGGAGTAGACCGAGGGAGCGGCAGAGTAGACGGCAGGGGCGGCGACGGTGTGAGTAGAGACTACAGCCGGGGCGGAGGCGGCGTAGACGGCGGGAGCGGCCACGGTGCGGGCGACCACGGGGGCGGCAGCGTACACGGCGGGCGCGGCGACGGCGCGCGCGGCGACCACGGCGGGCGCGGCGACCACGGGCGCGGCGACCACGGGGTCCTTGCGCACGACGGCGTTGAACCCGTTGACGTCGTCGGCGGAGTAGTCGACGGTGCGCTTGGTGCCGTCGGCGTCCAGCAGCGAGTACTGGCCGGTCACGGCGCCGCCCACGCGCGTCTCCACCTGGCTCTTGTAGTCGCCGGTGTTGGGGTCGGCCACGTCGTACGCGAAGCTGGTGTAGTCGGCGTCTGCTCGCGCCAGCGGCACCACGGACCCGTGGCCGGCCGCCACCAACGCGCAAAGCACTACGACGAACTGAAACAATGTTGAATTGTATGAAACAAGATGCATGGGCTGGAATCCTTATTTACTTACGACTGCGCTATATGAGAGAAATGTTTTAAACGGTAAATGACTTTACGCGGGCGGAGTTGCGGGTAGAAAGCAAGTAGATGTTGATCACGAAATGTTTGTTTAGTCTAAACGACTTATCTTATTTGAATCGAAGTTTAAAAGCTTTAAAGTAACTTGAATCTTGCATTGTATGCTATTTTAATTAAAAATATGTATACTTATTGCTACTTTAATTAAAAATATGTAAGGACATTGCAAATTTTAATGTGCTAAAATTAATTTTATCTACGGTGAGATCACATATCGCACAAAATAGAAAATCGCGGAAAATTTTAGAAGAAAACTAATAGTTAAAATAAAGAATTAGTGTGAAACTTTTAAAAACTTTTTCAGCTTAACACAAATAGAACTAAGTAGTAAGTAAGTATGCAAATAGTTACAACAAATTGAACTGCAATTACTAATTCAATGGACTCAATTACTTAAAACCTGATAACAAGTTATTATCAGATCAAAACAGCTCTAGTTTAGTTCACTAAACAAGTTCACTTAGCACGCCTAACGATTCACTTCCCAAACTAGTCAACAAATCAACAACGACGTTAAGAATAATCAAAATATCAAGTCGGTATTCACCTTAGCTGCCATGGTATGAGACTAGAGGATACCACTCGAGGAATGATGCTTGCTCTGTAAAGCTGGGAGCTTATATATGAGATCCCGATGTGGAGGCGTGGTCTGCGTACGCGCATGGCCGTACGTCAAACGGCCCAGCCGGAAGCGCAAGGCCGCTACTGGAAGATGGTGGAAGCTTAGTTGTCACTTGACATTTCTCGTGTGAAGTTCAGGGTTGGCTTTTGTAAGCTGTAATGTATCTATTTTGTTGTGATGTATCAATCATCTGGAGTTAGCTGGTATTGTTCTACACTATGCGATTGCGTGGTGGGATGTTGATACTTTGCAATAGTTAAAAAAGTTTTGACGATATCCGCACTGGCGGTTGATTAAAATATTAACTACTGTAGGTACTTACATTTCAATTCATTTCATATAAGATTTATGTGATAAATTTTAGATTGCCTGATGGATTCTGAACTTTGATACAGTTACAGCCGATTATTCGTTTTAATTGGGCCCGGGGTCGATTCGGATAGTCGGAAATTCGGATAATCAGACTTTCCCATGCGTCGGGACCGTAGCATATAGCAGGAAATGATCTCTGCCTACTCCTTTGGGAAAAAGGCGTGATTGTTTGTATGTATGTAGACATAGATTGTTAATAGATAAAAACGAATATAATAGATGATTTAAAGATCAGGCATATCTTATTAGAAAAATGTGAATGCAACACAAGAATGTGTAGGCAAGTCGGTAGTATAATATAATTATACTAATACTACTAAACTACCTATGTACTTACTTAAAAGTAAGTAGATATTATAATTGCTGAAAGTAGGAGTTGAAATAATTTTTCAATTAAATATATTTAAACCAGCCCTACATCTTAAATACCAGTGGTTAAGATGAAAATTGTGCTTAATTTATTTCGTTTTGTAAAGTTCGTTAAGACAGACGAAAGATAATGATTATTCTGTCAATTTCTGCAAATGTCAGCAAAACGAAGCAGTAAAAGCCTAGATTTATATAAAATAAAATTGAATATTGTAAACTTATTCTTCTTCTGTATGGCAATGGTGTTTGAAAAGATTTTTTTTGTTTTCATTTACATTCACATAAAGTTAGTCCTACTCAATTAGATCCCTTAGGGCATAAATCCAACGTTGTCCCCACGGGACAGGCTCAACCTAGTGTGGGGATCAGATGTTTAAAAAAATGAATAAAATATTTTATGGTAATAAAATTATTTGTATTTGTATGTCCGGCTCACACTTGACCGGCATTTTAATGGTATGTTTGTACTCTGTCGATTTATTTCTTACAAGTATAAATAAGCTCACGGGTGGCTCTGTCTCAAGAGGGTCTTTATATCAAAATTAATGTCGCACGAACCTTATTTACGCTAAGATTAAGTCCGAGACAGCACTAAACATGCCTCGGACGATTTAAAATTATTTAACGGTGTTAAATTCTCTTTTTATTTCACTACTTCCGCGTAAGGATTCACTTGGTATGCTTTCGACAGGACTATAATATCTTTTTAAAAGGGCACACACGTAAAATGATAAGTGGTGGAAACTAAAAGTAATGCAGAGTGTAACTATGTCTTAAAAATGTTTAAATTGAAAAAAGGTGTCCGACTGATTTCTTCTAAGATAAGGCTGCCGATCTAAAATGATATCAGCCAACTGCGCAAGATAATTTTTAAACACACGTGCACTCTGTGAGGCAAGGTTCCGTGAGAGGGTAATCCTATCAAAAATCAAGCGCTGCACCATCACCTCGGATCGCCTTGGGTGCGTTTAGCCGATACAAAATCTTGTCAGCACAGAAAGAAAAATGGCGATTGCTGAGTAGCATAGGCTGACGCGGCTGAGGAATGCTAAGTGGCGGTATTCAGATTGATTGATAGATTCGTCATATGGCGGAATAACAGCTAACTTCACTTCTCTCATTTCCACTCAGCATGGTTCTGGCCGATACTGTAGTCAGAATTGTCAAATGCTGTTCAGCACTCTCAGATTCTGACCAGTCTGTTTATCGACTAAACGCACCCTTGTCTTGTCCTAGCTTTAATTTTACATGAAAATTATTTGGAGGAATCACAACATGTTCATCTGGTACAGCCTACTAGAATTTAAAAAAGAAAACTCAGTGGTATTTTTCAAAATTGTTGATTTATGGAATGATTATGTAGTTAAGTATGCAGTCTATGCTTTAGCCAGAAAAGCTTAAGTGATAACTTGTTATTTATTGCAAACGCGTGATCCTTTTTTGTTTCGCCCAGATCTTGTGTTTTTACTCACAATGTAATCAGTTACATCTACTGCTGGGCGTGGTGGGCTTTAAATGTTAAAGCTCACTTATTATGGCGAGTCATTACAAGTCATTATAAAAGCCCCGTTATTATAACAGTCAATAGATTTATCAAAACTTTTAAGTTTTGTCTAGATATGCTTTGTTTTAGTTGCTGCTTTTAAACACACCAAAACTTGGGCATATCATCTAGATAATTTTTAGCAAAGTTTGTCAAAACAATAATGTAGGTATTTTAATTTAAGTGATAAATAAATATTAGGTCACATCACGTTTATAGATCTGATACTAATACCTAAGTAGTTTGTGTTAGGTAAGTTTTATAAAAGCGAGTCGTCCCATACGATTATATGTATATCAGTAATAAATATTTCAATAGTTTGTTGCCTTATGGCGAGACTTTTCGTAGGTGCTAGTTTATTTTGAATGTTTACACAAGCGAATAAGTTTTCACCAATTTTTCACACTCCGAAATTCGGGAGCAATGTTGGAGATATTTTCCGAATTGAACGGTCACCTGGATCTTTATGGTTTTGGCAGATTACCAAATTCAACTCTGCCGTGAAATATAATGCAATTATGTACATGTTTAAGTTTATGTGTATTTCGGTCACAGCGTGTCATTGGGGTCACTTTGGGGAGGAAATATCCTCATTCCAGCTCATTACCATATTTTTCCAGGCTCTTTCTGAAATTAGTTGAGGGATATTGACCTAAAATCATGATGTCCTGGTTGCCATAGTACCTTTTAATGATTCCGTACCCAAAAAGCTGAACCCTGTTACCTACTCTCTGATTTCTGACAGAAATATCATTAACTGGAGCATTAAAAACACGTGACTATCACTAATTTAAATAAACCATGGTTAATTAAAAAGGTTTTATAGTTTTTTGAACTTTACAATTCCACGTGATTTAAACTTAACTATTACGTAAATAAGATCGTTTGCCACCTATATAGATCCATTTATGCGGTGTCTTTATGACCATGTGTCTCTTTGTGTTCTCAAAAGGACAGGTTACACAGGAAATGGATAATAAAACATTCATGAAACGGACTTTTCTAATATGTTAATTATCTATCAGTATACAAGTTTGACAAAGTAAATTGGAACTTTAAATATTTATTAATAGCTTTGTGATTTTGAAGGTCAGGCGTAAGGCGTAAGGCGTAAATTTTGGTGTGGTTTTTGGTCTTTGTTTATTTATTTATGTATTTAGTAATAGGCTCAACTAGAATACAAATGCATTACTGTAAATTACAGGTTAAGCCACGTATTAAAACTGTATCCCGATAAAGTCTGCGCAGAGAATTCACTTTATAAAAATCTAAATGAAGATCGATACTTGAACATGCATATGTTACCGGCCAAACCCGATTTCAGGACAAACTAGTTTAGCCTAGGCCAAACTAGTTTGTCCTAAGCCTGTCAGGATAAACCGGTATAGCCTAGTCCAAACTAGTTTGTCCTAAGCCCGTTAGGATAAACCAGTTTAGACTAGGCCAAACTAGTTGATCTTGATATAGATACGCATTATCCAGGATATACTGGTATGGCCTTTTCCATACATTGTAATATGTCAAGAAAGTCAAAATAAATAGATTATCCCAATAAAATCCTCCGCAATAGGAAAAATAATAATTTTTATTATACTATAATCTTATTTCTTGTTTCTTATAAAGATAGGATAAACCGGTATGGCCTTCTGTTTACAAAAATTAAATTTAAAAATTGTGATAGCATGAAAATTAAAGGAGTTATAGTCAAAAACATATTTTATTTTTCTCTACTCCGTAACTGAAAATTTCGGCATGTGATTATTTGGAGCAATGTATGAGTACGCAGTATAATACAGAGACCCAAAACTATTGTATTGTGTATAATTAATATACATAACTATCTGTGCCCGCGACTTCGTTCGCGTGGACTATGAGATTTTACATCCAAAAGTTTTTGCCCAAAAACTCCCGTTCCCGTGCGAATTTTGCAATATCGCGTTGCAAGTAAACTTAAAAAAAAATTCAGGGTTTCAAGGGTTGAAAGGGGGTTAAAACATGAAAATTATTATAGAAAATATAAAATATTACTTACTCTATATTTACACACTAATGTATTTCTTTGTGTTTTTTCAATTTAGGGGTTGTTTGCAAGGGTTGTAAGATTTTCAAGGGTTGAAATTATTTTAATATGAGGTCATTGTGTTAGAAAACACTTCACGACTTCATCACTCACTATTAGACATGTTTTTTATCGATTAAGGTTTTGTTTACACCCTTTAAAAATAATAGGCGCAGTTCAGATCATTTTCACTTTTGAAGTTATGGGGTACATAATACTCATATGATTATTTCTTTTTATTATTATTTGTTAAAGTATGATTGTTTGTATTATCATTTATTATCCACTAGCGGCCGCCCGCGACTTTGTCCGCGTATTAATGGGTTTAAGTAGCAATGATGTATTAAAATAGCCAGCTACCTCCATACCACGTTTTATAATAATCTATAAACGTAAAAGTTTTCCCATACTAATGTTCACCCATGGGGATTGAATTTAAAAAAAAGTAGCCTATATGTTATTCCAGAGTGCCAGCCACAAGCATACCAAATTTCATGAAAATCGGTTCAGAAGTTTGAGCGTGAAAGAGTAACAAACATCCACACATACATCCATACATCCACACATCCATACATCCATACTTACAAACTTTCACGTTTATAATATTAGTAAAGATAATTTAAACGACATAATAATTGTAATAATTAAGACATTATTGCTTACATAAAAAAAACATTTATTTCTTGCCAAATATAGTATGATTGCACGAATGAAAACTTAACGACGAATCATTATAAGAAGTAAGAAATAAGATTATAGTATAATAAAAATTATAATTTTTCCAATTACGAAGGATTTTATTTGGATAATATATTTATTTTGACTTTCTTGACATATTACAATGTCTGGAAAAGGCCATACCAGTTTATCCTAGATAATGCGTATCTAAATCAAGATCACCTAGTTTGGCCTAGTCTAAACTGGTTTATCCTAACGGGCTTAGGACAAACTAGTTTGGACTAGGCTATACCGGTTTATCCTAACGGGCTCAGGACAAACTAGTTTGGCCTAGGCTAAACTGGTTTGTCCTGAAATCGGGTTTGGCCGGTAACACATACATAATTGTTGTTTTACAATTTGAACAAATGAGATAAGTTTGGTTTTAACTCATTTCGACGCTGTCACGATCTTGTCGGCGTATAATTATGACGATATCGTATTTTGTGAAGTTAATATTATCAATGGTAGCATACTAGGTAAATTACATTTATACGAAATTACATTCATCCAGGTGCATCTTATTTTGAGCTTTTTCCTAAAAATCTTTTCGTAATCTCTTCACTGAGACTTCTTGGAAATGTCGTCATGAGCACCTTGTTCCCATTATTAATCCCTTACAATCATTTTTTGATTTATTTATTTATAATGAATAATTTTGCAGGAAACTGACTAACCGGAACATTTCACTTAAACTTAGCTAAATAACGAAACAATCTACACATTGAGCCTTCACCTACATTGCGTGTAGCTAACATTTTTACTCAGAACTAAGCTATTTGCAATGGATAGTAATTATGAGGGAATTATAGCTTTTGCCCGAGTAGGTGGTGCCTGCCGGTAACAGCGCTCTAACTGAGTCATAGTCGTATGATCTTGTTTTACATAAATGGCTGTTACTAAGTGTACAAGACCATTCATTGTGAAATTCTTGACGTCACAAAAACATTATGTTGTTTTAAGAATAAACAGCAATTTGCTTACGTATTGCTGATCATTAAATTGACATTTGTTTTATTTTACTTTTGAGATTGGTTAAAAAAAGCATTATTATTGAAAAAAGAAATACGAAAGCTTTGAAATGACAATTTAATTTTATTTACACATTTGATTTTTACAATATGTACAATATTTGGTATATAAAAATGAAGACGAATAATGTAAGAATACAATAAAAATAATCCAGGAAAGTATTTACAAATTATTAAAGTATAACCGATGAAATGAAGACGAAATAATTAAGATAGAATTTCATGCCGATTCAGTAGTCCTTTGTACGAAGCAGTATTTGTGTTTTGAGTTTTCACCATCCGAGACGAGCAGCGCCGTAGCCGAGGTTGGCTCCGTAGCCATGGGCGAGACTTCCGTAGCCATGAGCGAGGCCACCGTAGCCGTAGGCACTGTTAGCGAGACCGCCGTAGCCGTATGCACCGTGACCGCCGTAGCCGTAAGACACGGGCGAGACCACGTTGCTGTAAGAGGTGGCGGCGTACGCGGGAGAGGCAAGGCTGGCGTAGCCGTGGGCACCATGGGCGCCGTAGGCGTTAAGCCCGGCGTAGCCGAGACCGCCGTATGAGCCGTAGTTCAGGGCAGATGCACCATAACCTGTGAAAAACGTTTTTCTTAGAATATTGAGGATAGTAAGCGTTTACAAAAACCTATTAGTTAACAGTACTTTATTGTAAAAGTAGCTTTTACACTTATCGTGGGTGAAGATATTTGTTACTATTATTGTATGTATTCTGTTCGTACACCGTCTTGTGAATCAGTGTACCCACTGTAAATGTCACGGATGACAGCAATACTAAGACTAAAGCAAATTAAATCAGTGCTGTAACTTGATATTGGTCATTCATTCCTTCCAGATGTAAATAAGGACAAAGATTCATCGATATGCATCAATCATTATTCATAACGTCTCCGCGGAGCTCATTATTAGAGCCTTATCAAACTAATGTTGACCGCATACCCACGAGTGCGATTCGCAATAGGACCTTGCAGTAACTTAGATAAGTTAGTAGATAAGTACTAACATACAATGTATAGTGGTAGAAATGAAAGCGCACCTCCGCTGTTTAGAATATTGCATTCCTATATTATGATACACTGCGCCTGGGGGTTAGCTGCGTATGATAGCTTTAGCAATAAATAAAATAGCAATGGCCCTATTTTATTTGCTGCATTAGGTAAGTAAGAGGCTAAATCTTCTTGCTTGTATTAGCGCTCCAAGGACCGAATATCTTTTACTTAGAACCAAGACTTATTTACTTAGTTAATGGTTAACATTAAACTAATGTTTGTTATGAAAAGAGAACCCATTTTTGCTAGCGCAAAGGACGGTTTAAGTGCACAATGGAGATAATAAAAATATTTCAGCTATTTGTATGGTGTCTTTATAGTCACGGAATTTTTTAATTTTTTTTTATGAATGTTGAAACGTCGTCTGTAGCTATGGATATGCTACTTCTAATATCGCGTACAGACCCACTATTTAACGTAATGGAACACGAAAGAAAATATTATTTTTATAAAATATTTCTGACTAATTTGGTGGTAAAAATTATATGTAGCGCTACCATGAGTTAGCTATCGAAAACTTACGTACTTTAGAAACCTATTGAATTGTTTTTTCATACTACCGATTTTAGTTCTTAGCGTTACCCTAGCGGTAACGCTAAGAACGCTAGTACGTAAGGGCTAGTACGCTAAGGGCGCTGTACATTTTTATATAGGCGATATCGAGTCTGTCACTTTTAAACTCATGGTAGCGCTACTGAAATCGGATTATTCACTGTGATATCCTGACCTGAGTGATGAGCACCGTATCCAGCACCATACGAGGCGGGGTGAGCAGCGACTCCATGTTTGCGGACCACAGCATTGAACCCGCTGTGAGGGTTGGCGTTGTAGTCGACGATGCGCTTAGTCCCATCCGACTCTAGGAGCGAGTACTGTCCGACCACACTGTCTCCCACTCGGGTCTCGTGTTGGTCCTTCACGTCCCCGGTGTGGGGATCGTTGACACCGTAGGAGAAGCTGGAGTAGCCAGCGTTGGAGGCGGCTGCCACCGCCAGGATAGCGAAGAAGGCGATCTAGGAGGATAAATAAATAATTTTTTTTTAAACTGTCTTGGTTACACACATTAATGAGTTCACCCGTGATCATGGCGCTTGCAACAGTGCCGAAATATCGGGAGCTAATTAAAACAAAACAACATGGTAAATATCCCGGACAGTTACAGTTTTCTAAATAAATAAATATTTGACAATATCACATATACATTGATCCTGTGGTAATTCGCTCGTATTAGAAGCGCAGAAACAGTTGAACAAAAATATACTTAAATATATAAATAACACACCCAGACACGAAACATTTATCAATGTTAATCCTGAAAGTATTTGTCCCGTGTGGGAATCGAACCTACGACTATCGGTGAAAGAAGCAGCACTATGCGACATCGAGCCAAGTGCAAAAAGTTATCTAAAGTTTTCGAGACCCTACTTGGGTACCCTACCCTACTCAGTATCCTAGTAAGATTACAAAAAGATTATTTTATTAAAATTCTTTCGATGAATTGGGTAATGAATATTAAAATTATTATAAAAGGGGCTATGATCAAAGGCTGTAAGTGTGTTTTATGATGTTTAACTAAAGAGGGGAAAAAAGTGTTTGAAAAAAGACCGATTTTAAATTGGTATAAATTTTCAGTTATAAAATGATACTTCAAATTAGAAGGTATTACAAAATATTAAATATTTTAGTTTACAAAATATTATGTGCTATCAAATAAACTTAAAATTTCCAAATAAAACTCAAATATTATATTTCAGAACAAATGCTTACCTTAGAAAACATTTTGTGTTTAGCTGTTTTGCTGTTTACAATGCAACTGATGTACCAACAATATTATACACAGTTTATATACTTATGCAAGTTCCAGATATGCCTACTTTAAATTTGGCTAACGCAATCAGATATTTTACAGGAAACATTGAAAGATAGCCTCGCGAATGCCTCTTCCTAAAGTAATTCATACAGTTAATAATGATAATGAGTAAATAATGAAGAGATCTTTCGGCCGATTAAGCTGACAAGCAAGTTAATTACCAAAAACCGCCCGTCAAAGAAATTGAACTAATTTACGTTCGCCATTTTAGGTTTAATATTAAACATTATTTGTTAAGTTTAACTTGTCTGTTTGAGTTAGTAAAATATCTTTATGTCACCTACTTGTGTGAGCTTACTTATGCTCTACCAAACTCACTGCTAAACTGGTAGAGTATTGAGACATAAACAACTTGAATAAGGAATGAAGAAAGTGATGTAGATATAAAACCTAAATCTGCATGCTGCTATTTCATTAATTCGTATGCAAATCCTGCTAATTATGTTATATTAGATAAACTTCGTCTGATAGCAGTACTCTATACCTACTTAACGAATGTAAACGAGGCAATTAACCATATTTCAGCCTAATAATGGTCTCTGAAGCTTACATTACAACATATCGTGTAATAAGTATTGTATGAGAATGATGATTTCGTTTTCTGACCCCCAAATACGCTATTCAGAGCTACTGTGTGAATATAAATATGCCAAAATCTCCGGGTTCATCATTCACAAACGAGATTTGAACAAGAGCACAAGAAACAATTACAACAATGGCTGCTAAGGTAACTCTCATAATGTGAAAAATATAACATAATAAATGCAACGTCTAGAATTCTTAACGCAAGTGCATTGTTTGACCGCGTTTAATAAGGTTACCATTTTTTTTCACAGTTCATCGTTCTCGCGGTATTCGTGGCCGCTGCAAGAGCTGGTGGCGTGAGCAGAGGCGTCCATGCTGGTTTGAACCCAGCGGTCCATGGAGGAATCAACCCTGCCCTCGGGGGTATCAACCCTGCCCTTGGCGGAATCAACCACGCCCTGCACGGAGGCATCAACGCCGGGATCCCCGGAGGTATCAACGGCGACCACTCCTCCTTCTCTTACGGCGTGAAAGACCCCAACACTGGTGACGTGAAGGATCAACATGAGAAGAGAGTTGGTGATAGTGTCGTTGGGCAATACTCTTTACTTGAGGCGGACGGCACTAAGCGCGTGGTTGAGTACACCGCTGACCCCCACACGGGTTTCAACGCTGTCGTGCGCAAGGAGGGCGTTGCCACTCACCCCCCATCACCAGTGCAGGCTCATGGAGCTCGTGCTCTAGGCTATGGAGCTCACGGTGCCCCTGGATACGCGCCTTACGCTAACGGTCTCGCCTCCCCCCTGGCTCATGGCGCGAATCCCCTAGCGTTCGGCGCCCACGCCAACCCCCTTCTTGGAGCTCACGCCAATCCCCTTCTTGGAGCTCACGCCAACCCCCTTCTTGGAGCTCACGCCAATCCCCTTGCTTACGGCGCTCACCCGGGCGCCTACGGCGGCTACTCTGCCGCTCTAGGTCCCAACGCCTGGACTGCCCGTAACTACGGAGGATTGGCTTCTCCTCTTGCCCATGGAGCGTACGCTGGCCCCTACGGCGCTGCTGGAATCGGCGCGTATGGACAACACGGCGCGTATGGAACCCACGGCGCGTATGGACCCCATGGCGCATACGGAACCCATGGGGCTTATGGACCCCACGGTGCTTATGGGCCCCATGGAGCCTATGGATCCTCCTTGGCCCACGCTGGTCTCCCCTTCGCCGGCCACGGTCTAGCCCACAACGCTCTTGCTCATGGTTCTCGTTGGTAGTTTTTTTTATATTTATTATTGTTATACCGATTTCGAAATAATGACGACTTTGTTTATTTATGAATAAATGTGAAATTATAAATCTGGATATTTTATTCATCATCATCATCAGCCCATTTACGTCGCCACTGCTGGGCCACGGGCCTACCCTAAACAATGGCGGTAAGCCATTGGTCAACCACGCTGGCCAAGTGGGGATTGGTTGACTACCCAATCACAGAATTTCTTCATAGACGTGCAGGTTTCCTCATAATGTTTTTCTTCACCGTTAAAGCGTCGAATAATTCTTCATATGAATTTCAAAGTTGAAAATCACAGTGGTACTTACTTACGTGGTCTGGTTTGAACTGACGACCTCTCGGCAAAGGACGACCTTAACCAATCGGCCATCGACGCTTTGGTGGATTGCTTATACTTAATTAAATCATCTAAATTTCCTTACTACTAGGTGTTGTTGTAGTGATGTTGTAAAAAGCTAAATCATAAAATCTCAAAAATAATTAAACGTATGAGCAATAAATATCTCCGAATATTTTTTTATATAATATGTTTCATTTGAAGTTTCGTTAGTATTAAAACTAAAACCACTTCTTGTATTTTAAACTAGATAAAATTTAAAATGTCTGTTGTCTGAAATGCATGTAGTTGTCACCTATAATTAAGTTTGCGTTTATCTAAATGTTCATCTGGTCATGTTACTTATATCATATTGTTAATGTAATCTTGTTGGTGATCTTAAATAAATAAATAAATAAATATCATCAATACATAGTATAAAACAAAGTCGCTTTCGCTGTATGTCCGTATGTATGCTTAGATCTTTAAAACTACGCAACGGATTTTGATGCGGTTTTTTTTAATAGATAGAGTGATTCTTAAGGAAGGTTTGTATGTAAAATTTACCCGAAGCGAAGCGAGGGCGGGTCACTAGTTATAGATATGGGTGAATCAATTACATGATATATGAGTGTATGAATTTCAACTATACTACAATATTAGGTTAGCGTATATGGCATTATAATTGAATGTTTTAATTTATGAAGACAAAATATGATCAAAATATGACTGGTATGACATGAATCAAATACGCATACGGCGTCATTCGCTTAGGTGATCATAGTAGATTAAATATTTCACAAAATACCATTACAAATTTGAGAGCGTAGAACGAGAAATGATTTTTTTTTAAATGATACCATTAAATAAAAACATTATACGGAATTGAATTTAAACACTAAAAGGAATAAAAATATTAGTACTTAAACTGATTAAAACGTTTCAATCAAAACTTTGGCCAGTTGGGCATGGCATGAATTCAACACATTGACTCTTCTATTTTGTTAATACGAGAAAACAATAGCATAACATATTAATAAAAAGTGCAACCAATTAAAACGAAACACAAAAAAACAAATTTAATAATAAATAGTATAACAGAACATTTAAACTTATCTGATTACATGCTAATTGCTTAATAGCACTTGTGTTACAGATTTAAATATAAATACGCAGACACAACTACCGATATCCATTACACAAAAAGTTGGTCCGAGTGGTAATCGAACCCTTGACTCTCTATCTCTCTTTATGTTATGAATATCAGAATCAACAGTGGATACACAAATATCTTAAATATATTTATTAACACATCATAATACGGAATAAACACTGTGAGACAAATATTTGTCCCGGGTGGGAATCGAACCCACGACTCTGGGTCACTCGATTCCACTGAGCCAGTCAAATCCTATCCTATCCTAGCATTTGTAACGTTATTTTGTTGTTAAACTAACGTAACAAGCAAACCAAGAAAGAGTTTATCAAATGTCTTGTTCTCGATAAATATATAAAATATCTCTGGGACATTTCCACACACGGTCATCTGACCCCAAACTAAGCAGAGCTTGTACTATGGGCGTCAGAGACTGATATACATACATATATGTTTTTAAATACATACTAAAATACATAATCACACCCAGACACGGAACAAACACCGATGTTCATCAAACAAATGTTTGTCCCGAGTGGGAATCGAACCCACGAATCTTGGAACCGCCAGCCAGGGTCACTAACCACTGTTCCACCGAGCCAGTCCAGTTGTTCTCGATGACAATGCATATCTCTTTGTTTGACCATTGCGTGACGTGAGGTGGTCAAACTTGCACAAAAACATTCAACTTCGCTTGTTTAACAAAGGTCAACTGAAATGAAACACAATAATTAAATCTATGTCAAATTATAGTTCTCAATGACATTTAACATACTACGGAGACTGTCGTGAATGTCAGCCCATGGTAAGGAATGAACCTACTAGCAGTTTCCTACCTATATAGAGTATTTAATGGGAATGTTCACCTTTTGAACTATCTTACTGAACTGTAGGTTTTTGCTCATTTTATATTGGAAAATATCTATTTTATAATGCAACAAGAATCAGAATTACGTAAATAGTGGATTTTTTAGCTATTTCTTATAGGCATTTTTCAATACAATCAAAAAGATGTAAATTTTTTATTTTAAATAAATACGAATTGTAATATTTTTTCTCGTGTTTTAAAAAATTTAATCATAAGGGGCTTCATTTATTTAAGGAAAAATAAAAAATATTGAAACCAATATCGAAGAATTTAAATTATTGGTAGAAGAGTTGAATCCAAAGAAATGAGCGTGTTTGAATTTAATGAATATTACTAATGTGACGGTTTTTGGTGCAATCGTTCTACTAGTTTCAATTTAGTGAAGGCAATGAAAAGAAAATATGGAGTTACCAAAAGATATTTATTACATCACAGCTTCTTTGATTTATACAGGGTCATAATATTGAACTATATACAGGTACATTTAAATTATCTAGTATCCGTAGCCGAGGTGGGCGCCGTATCCGTATCCGTGTCCGTATCCGCCATAGGCGTGGGCGACGGGGGCGGCGGCGTAGGCGAGGGGAGCGGCGTAGCCTCCGTGGGCGAGGGAGGTGGAGTAGGCAGAGACGGAGGTGGCGGGGGCGGCGTAGGCGGCGTGGGCGATGGGAGCGGCGTAGGCGGCATGAGCTACGGGAGCGGCGTACGCAGCGTGCGCTACGGGAGCGGCGTAGGCGGCGTGCGCTACGGGAGCAGCGTAGGCGGCTACGGGGGCGGCGTGGGCGACCACGGGGGCGGCATGGGCGACGACGGGAGCGTGGACAAGAGCGGGGTCTTTACGGACGACGGCGTTGAAGCCGCTGTGGGCGTCGGCGGCGTAGTCGACGGTGCGCTTTGTGCCGTCGGAGTCCAGGAGGGAGTACTGGCCGACGACGCTGTCGCCCACGCGGGTCTCGTGCTGGCTCTTCACGTCCCCGGTGTGGGGATCGTGCACGCCGTAGGAGAAGCTGGTGTAGTCTTGGCCGGCTCCGTGGAGAGCGCTGGCCTGGGCGGCCGCCACCAACATAGCAACAACGACGAACTGTTGGACAAACATACAGATGTTAGTAGATATTGCGATGGAAATCTATACGTGGTATATAGTCTCATACTGGAAATGATCAGCAGTCAATGAACATTTAAAATTTTGAGCTCATAAAGCTCAAAATATTGGAGATAAGTATACTTAAATAAAAGCGTATAACCAACTGACACTGACTGACTAGACTAGTAAAATATTTTGTTTTAGTACATACTATTGAACACAGTTACAAGTAAATCTAATATCCTATAACTAACTCGAAAACTGAAAAAGTTTAAAAATTCCAGCTCTATTCACAGGCAAATCTCGTCAGATAAAATATCTGTTTGTCGTATAGATCGAACGATTTGCTTCCCCGTCGAAAGAAATCAGATTTGTCACCAAGAAAACTTTCGAGAAGACATTTAAGTCTTCCAAAGATAGGAATCTAAGACCGCACTTTGAATGAATTGAATCTTAGAACACTGATACCGATTTCAATTTCAATAGGAATTGTAAAAGTGAATTTATTGTAGCACTGGCCGGTAAATCACTGTATGACACGACCGCAAAGGTTGAGTTACACCGCAATGGGTTTATTACCTTAGCTGCCATTTCGATACGTTTGTTTTGGTTGCAATGTGAACTGCGAATGATTAATCCTGGTTCCACCTGGCTTTATATACGGGTCCTGTACACTTCACTAACAATAGGAAGTAAAAGACAGCGCGCTCTAGGTCAAACGGAGTGAGGGTTTTTTCGTCGAGTCCAATTTCGACAGTCTACCAGTATGCGGAACTATACCGGCTGACCACTGCATACTTACGTGCGTATTTGATATTATATTTTATATTGTAAAGGAAACAATTATATTTCAAGCCTAGGCTACACTTTTTCAATGTTGCCGTACCCTTGAGATATTAGATAACACGATGTTTCAACAGTTTTGCCAAATTCATGATAAAATTATTTGTGTTAATTGAGCGATTAGAATTTTAATAAGGCGTAATGTGAGTCAGTTAGTAACTTGTGTTTAGGCTAAAATGTTTTTATGAATTAAGACACAGTTTGTAACAACATTCATTACAATACGCGTATTAGCTTATTGACCAAAATATGCTTGTGGTTCAAAATCTGTCTCCTTCTCCTTTCTTCAAATATAGGGTACCCATTGAAAATCAGCGTCAGAAATCTCGACACAATGCTGAGTGAGAGTCATTTTAGCACTTAGTTTAAGTATAAGTTTTCAGAACTGTGTGTTTGGTTTATGATTGTTTGTTTATATATTTGTATGCTAAATAAAACGATATTACATTCTATTCGTTTCTAAATACCTTTTTTCCTGCTAATTTAAAAATTATTTGTTCTAGTTTGAATCAAATTCATAATCTTTTCGCCTCTATCGACTTTTACAAAGCTATTCTTATTCAAGCTATATACAGGGTGTCCCAAAAAGTAGTGTCATGCGGAAGTCCTGAGATAGAACACCCCGTGGGGCATCTGAAACACCCCCATGTATGCTCCGCGATTTTTTATAGTTTTCGAGTTATGATTATTTTTCTAAAATTTTGAGAACAACTGACCTAACCGATTAAAAATATTATAGAGAAAAAAGTATTTGACTTTTTTGAGTGATTCTTTTTGCAAATCAATTTCCATAAGTTTTTCTTTAATGCCTAAAATATTTGTCTCCATAACTTATATGGAAATTATCAAAATTATGATACAAACTGAAAAGTTACGTTCTGTAAATAATGTCTTACAATTTCAACGTTAAATTTAAATTATTAGGAGGTAGCTGCATGGCTCTTAAGTAACTTTAAAAACTGCGCTAGACTCTCAGCTTTCATAATCATTAATAAAAACTGGTACTTAAAGGGCTACTTTTGCTGAAATCGGACTTCAAAGACAGAGAGGTGGAAAAATAATAAAAATTTGCCATTTGAATACGAAGTATTATTTGGACATTTTATTATTTCTAAAGTTAATAAGATTGTTAACAATCAAAATTATACCAGAAATGCTAAGAAATAACCACTTGAAAGTTTAATTTGTGATACTTAAAAATTTAATTAAGTTTAAAAATGGGAACTTTATTGAAAAAAAAAGTTATCGTTATTGATTATTTATTGTAACAAGTTTATAAGTAGAAGTTTATTAAAGTCCGTAAAGAAAGCAAAGTTCGTCAAGTTCGTCGTAACAAAGGTATTGCATGTGAAAACAGTGTTAGCGCAAAGAAACTTAAATTAAACAAAAGAAAGCATCCAAATGTTTGCATCTGAGTGCTCTTGTCTTAAATTTAGGTTTGTTAACAAACTGACTAACTTTCGGAATAATAAAATGTCCAAATAATGCTTGTTCATCAAATGGCTAATTTTATGATTTTTCCACCTCTCTGTCTTTGTAGTCCGATTTCAGCAAAAGTAGCCCATTAAGTACCAGTTTTTATGAATGATTATGAAAGCTGAGAGTCTAGCGCAGTTTTTAAAGTTATTTAGGAACCATGCAGCTACCTCCTAATATTGTAAATTTAACGTTGAAATTGTAAGACATTATTTACAGAACGTAACTTTTCAGTTTGTACCATAATTTTGATATTTTCCATATAAGTCATGGAGACAAATATTTTAGGCATTAAAGAAAAACTCATGAAAATTGATTTGCAAAAAGAATTACTCAAAAAAGTCAAATACTTTTTTCTCTACAATATTTTTAGTCGGTAAGGTCAGATGTTCTCAAAATTTTAGAAAAACAATCATAACTCGAAAACTATAAAAAATCGCGGAACATACATGGGGGTGTTTCGGATGCCCCACGGGGTGTTCTATCTCAGGACTTCCGCTTGACACTACTTTTTGGGACACCCTGTAGATTCAGAAAACGGAGCCTTTTGTTAAATCTTAATAAATAGGTAGGTATATACTTATTGGCAAAAAACATTTTAAAACAATATTTCATCACTATATGAAGAATACTTACTAGGTATGCTTGATATAGTGATGAAATATTGTTCTCTATTCTATCTCTCTTCCTGATTATATCTATTCCCGATTTAGCACTTATATGAGTAAACTTATTCTAGGCGCTATATTATAAATGTATGCCTATTTGTTATGGAATATTTTACTAATCATCTTAATAATCATCATATTATCAATCCCAGTCGAAACGTCTCGGACAGTAAGTAGCTATGTAATTGCTACTCCTGATATCGCGTGTAAACTCATAAAGACTAATATTTAGTGTAATGGAAGTCTCAAATCTTACATGGAATATTTTACCTATGGATTTAGAACAGAGGGCCTACCATGAGTTGGCTATCGTAAACTTACGTACGTTAAAAACCTATCGAGTTGTTTTTTTCATATGGCCGATTGTAGTTCTTCGCGTAACCACCAGGCGGCGCTGTACATGTTTTTCATAGACATATTTACGTAGGCGATATCGAGCGCGTAAGTTTTAAACTCATGGTAGCCCCACTGTTCTTTAAACTAAACCTGCCGTTTGTATACATTGAAGGAGTTTTTTTATTACTTTTTACTACTTTTACGCTTATGCCTTTGAATGTTCCGGAGTTCAAGGACGTCTCTAGTTATTTTGGTAAAACATCTATTAATTTCGTTGCCAAAACGTAATAGTAGACCAGGCACTAATCGGTGTCAATATTGGTATAGTTTCCTGAAAGTAGGCCTTTGTTTACCGGTACTCTTTAACAAACATTTATTTAGATACCTCTTAGTGCCGATTACGAAAACATTGGGTATATAGCATTGAAGGAACATTATAACACGAGTATGAAAACTATCGAATGCTGAAGAGACATTTAAAAATTTTACAGGTTTTTTTTAAAAACGCTTTAGTTAATTTTGTACCCGTTTTGTATATTCTAATCACTGTAGATAAAATCATGCGTAATAGACCTTAGCGACGCTTTAAGTATGGGGCTTTTGAATGTTAAACCTATTAATCAAATATTTCCTAATATTCAAACACTCTATCAGAAATCGATCGCAAGGTATTAAATACGAACTTTTATATCTATATCATCGCAAGAAGTTAAAATAGTAATAAGTTATGACGAATCTTTATTTGTTGTTCTTATTTGTACTTTTCATCTAGGATTGAATTTACCATAAGGCTCTTTGAGCTTCAGTCAAGAGTCCGTGGATTCTAGGGGTTCTAGACAAAGTAACAATATCGAAACGATAACGAAGTTCGAAAAGAACAAAATTTATGGGATCGACCACGTGATTTATCGCGTTTAATGTCAATCCCATAAATTTTATTCTTTTCGAACTTCGTTATCGTTTCGATATTGTTACTTTGTCTACGGCACCTTGGCCCGTCCTGAGAAGCAAATTAAATTTCCCAAGAAAAGTGCAGATAAGTGACTTCATATTTTGTCAAATTATTTAAGATTTTTTTTAACAAACACTAAGCTTAAGATTAGTGATTTAAATGTTCTTATGTATAATTTTAAGCAGTGAAATTAGCTCAGGCCCCTTGAATCATCGTCCGGCACTGTTTTCATTTTATTTCTTTACTAGTTTTGTATTTTGAAACTTGACATTTTCAGCTAGCGATGTCAAAAAAAATCTTACTTGAGCTTTCGTAATTTATTCTCACGTATTTTTCCATATCAATGAGTCATGGTAAAATAACTGTGATAGTTAACTGCAGTGAAATGATTTCCGTTGACCTCCACAATCCAATAGGATTGCAACCAGACCTTCAAATCTACATCTGCAGTTTCGGTCTAGATTAGCATTAGTTGTCAGTGGGCAGGTAAAATGGCCATCAACGCCTTAGTATCCAGGAAATCATTACATAATTGTTTATACAATTGTGGGCGTTCCTTAATAAAATTAAATTGTTATGGCTTGACCAATAAAATTCTATGCGACCAATAAAGTTTCTCATTGCCGTAATTTTCTAGGATCCAAAAGGCGTAGATTTTAGTTAACTTGAAACAGGAAATGGTTGAATAAGATAAAAATTACCTAAAGGTTAATCTGTTTTTATTGGATTCATTTAAGTGTAATGACTTAAGACATGTTCAACAAAATATTTACAAATCGGTAACAACTATTGAGAACTGGGTGGATGATATTTACAATTTTTTTGAATTTAGAAGTATTTGGCGTAGGCGTAGGGGGCGATGTTGGCGTAGTTGTAGGCGATGGGGGCGGAGTAGGAGATGGCTGGGGCGGAGTAGGCTACGGGGGCGATCGGGGCGACGGGGGCGATCGGGGCGACGCGGGCGACGGCGGGCAGCGCGACGAGCGCGGGGTCCTTGCGCACGACGGCGTTGAAGCCGCTGTGCGCGTCGGCGGCGTAGTCGACGGTCCGGCGCGTGCCGTCGGACTCCAGCAGCGAGTACTGTCCGCGCACGGTGTCCCCCAGCCGGCTCTCCGCCTGGCTCTTGAAGTCGCCGGTGGACGGGTCCGCCACGTCGTACGCGAAGCTGGTGTAGTCGATGGCGCTGGCCACGGCCGCGAGAGCGAGGATCATGACGAACTGCGGAAAGTTTACATTAACGTCAAATTTCGGTCATGTTAACTAAGTTTCAATAGCACAGGCACAATTTTTATCTAACTCCTTTCTGCTCTAGATTAGCATCTTCTCACTCTTTAATGCAACTAGACTTAATCCTGTACATTAACAAGTATATTGTCATGTAAAATAGATTTTATTGCATAGAGTAAAAAATCGTGCTAGGCTACGATAGAAATTTAATTTGGACTATGTGAGTTTGGATTGATCTAAAAAGTTAAGAAGCGATGTTTGTATCTTGTGATTAGCATAGAATTTTATCAAATGCATAGTTAGAATTTTATCAAACCATTGGAAGAATAATATTAAAAGAAAATCGAATTACCTTCACAACCATTTTGGAGATGTTTGTTTGTTTGTTGTGACTACGTCGAATGATTCCGAAGTATGATGCTGTATCCCTGTACGGTTACCCTTTTATATCAACGAAAACTGTTCCAGTTCTACATTACTTGTTTCTTTGCAAAGAAATTCAGGAAATAAGATAAAAGTCAAGTTCGAAAGAGGCCAATGCACCAAGAGTGGCGGTTACTTATAATGTACGTGAACGTTGGCTACACGCCTTCATTGATTATTACCATTGTAAATAAACCTTCAAGTGCTTGAGAGAAATTGAATTAATCCCATGTATTTTATTGAATTGTATTTATGAATCTTTATTGAAAAGATGCGTATGCGATGTTGTTTAATTTTGTGTTCACTGATGAGCATATCGTAAATGAAAGTTCACTTAATATGGTAAGAGCAGAATTAAAACACGATCAAGTTGATAAGGAACATTTATTAAGTTGTTAACTTTAAGGTTAAGTATAGAGTGCGCCGTGCGGTAGTGCAAATTTATCAAGAAGATATTTTTTTATGTAGGTGTCTATATGAACCAAATTATTACTTTTAATAACTTTAAGTTATTTAGTCCCTGTCTCCATTTTTTTTTCTTTCGTAATTAGTTTAATCAGTATAAAATTGGTATTAAGGATTATAAATGTAATGAACTAAAGATACCCTTAATTTAAAATTTACATTGAGCTTTAATAGCATTAAAAACAACAAATAAAAATATACCCTAAATTACAAAAAAAAAATGTTTCATGCAAGAATAAATCCTGTCTATCTTAAAAATGTAACATGTTGTTTCTCCACCTTAATCAAGAACAGGTAAGCATTAAAATGCATAGTAATTGCGTTCGCAAGCATGTGTTTAGCTATTCCCATTGTAATTACTACGCAGACTGGAATTTCACGAATGAAACTAATTACTAAAGGGCATTCTCGGTATGACGTGGCGTGAGACCGAAGTACAAAAGGACATAGCTCTGCAAATGTTTTATGTAAGCATGCCTACAGTTGGGGAGCTTTTTCGCCAACTTGGACTTCGGATGATAAATATTGCAGTGGTTTAGAAAGCTTACTGAGCTTTGTGAAATGAAATGTTTTAGTTTCACATTAAGAGCTTTCGGAATTAAATTTAAACTTCGAAGTTCAGACTAAGCTATTTACTATGTTTCCGTAATTCATGGAAATATGTTTCTAAAAGCGCTCGCTTTATAAGCTGTAGGAACACATAATAATATATGTACATAAGCGATAGGAACGCTTTTCCGAAAAAATAAATCTTTTAATGTTACTTAGTTGTAGCTCGTTAAACTTTTATAATAGTTATTTATGAAAGAATATTATTTTAAAGAAATAACCTATGTATGACCTGTGATTTGACACTATTCGACTAATGGAAAATCAACATAATTATGATGAGCAGATTAAAAATACTTAAATAAAAAACCAACAAAATAGGCTACTCATATCTGCTGTTAGTTTGATTAGTTAAAATTTTTCTCAAATTCTAAGTCTACATCTAGGTCGTAGGTCCTGGAGTAGTCACAAAATCCCACATCACTAACAAAGTTACATAACGCTATAAATATTCAAAGGACCACAAAGGTCAGCCCATAGTAGCGCTCGCAGGACAATTTCCCTGCGACTCGGCAAGGCCAACCGCTCCGGTCACCGATTATGTGTTATTTAATCCAGTGGTAGTCATAGAATGTTTCGGATTGCGGATAGTAGGAAAATACTCATTGATACGTTTCGTAACCGACGTGTCATGACCATTCTACAGCACTAGTGTTAGATTACTGTTAGCTGTAGAGTTGGTAAGGGTTTTGTAGCGAATCAATTGAAGTTTTTCGATCTCGCAGTGTTTACAAATTGGTCAAATTTATAGTACAAATCTCAACTTAAACTTGCTAAAAATATGGTCAACATGCTTAAACAATTTTTTCTTTAACAATATTTATAAGTACAGCTATAAAAACTTGACTTATCAATATGTTCTGGTTTTAAATAAGGAACGATATGAAATAAAATTCGACCAAAATTACCTCATAAATAGATTTTTATTGCAGACCTTCGTCTTATTTAAAACTACACCAACATAATGCAACAGAGGAAACGTATTGACATCGCGTCATTATATAGGAAAGTATAAATGCAGATAGATACAATATTGAGTTTCATCTCGGTGTCCGTTTCAATGGCCAGTTACTTTGCTATTGGTTCAATGATATTTACAGCCAAGGGTTATGTATGATGGGCTGGGTGTTAGAGATGGTCTGATGGATGGATGTCCTTGAGACTGCTACAGGCGCAGGCGCTGCTGTCGTGGTGGAAGTGGCGGGAGCCGGCCAGGGGTGAACGACCTGAATAGGAGCAGGAGCTGGCCTTGGGGCTTCCTCCACCTCTTCCTGATTGGCTGGAGCAGCTGGCCTGGCTACGCCTTCATTGTTCACCGTCGCTTGGAAACCGGTGTGTTCGTCGGCTCTGTATTCTACAGTCCTGGTAACACCATCTGGTTGGACCAAGGAGTACTGTCCTAGGACGGTGTCTCCTCGTCTGCTTTCGTGCTGGTTTTTGATGTCTCCAGTGTGAGGGTCGTTGACCTCGTACGCGAAGTTGTAATTCGGTTCGGCGTGGTACTGGATGTCATATAGAAGTGGGATCGGGGCTTGATGCAGTACCGTGCAAGTAGTTGAGATGACTAGGTAGGACAGTACCGCCAACTGCAAAAAGGAATGTATAAGGATACTATTAACATATTGATGGACAATTAGCACACCGAGCTTACTTGTTAATCGCTTATTAAGGCTAATAAATTAATTAGTTAAATGAAGTTATCTCGACGTCGCTTATCAAGATAAAATATTTAGTTGGAATTTTTATTCAACATCAGCTCTAGTTTGAATGCCCTTGAGAATGTTAATGCGAATAATAAATGTTACATTTTGGACTAATTACTCAAGTTATTTTTGATTTAATGTTTAATGATTTAGAATAAGATGAATAAAAAACTGGGCTTTGAAATGGAGTAAATAACAAAGCAAAATCAAACTTTAAAATTTGTGTAAGAGCTGATCTCTAAAAAATTGTTATCCTTTTAACTTCCGGGATCCCTAAAACCAAATTAATCGAAAATGGCACTTAATGACTTCGTTCAATTTAATGGATTGAAGATGTATTATTTACCTTCTGGAACATGTTGATAATTGTTTTTTGGGCGGGAAGACAACTCCTTGTATTGAGAACAAGTCGACGTTTCCGTAAGGTATGATTCCGATACTGTTTCCCCGCAATTTATATGCAAAGTAAATTGAAAATCAATCTCGAGTGTGCAATAGATATTGGGTTTCGGCGGAATTGGAGCGTTTACGCGAACAACTGATATCTACGGACGAAGCTATTTGTAGAGCTTCTTGGTTGCGGGTCGGGTTGTGCGGTTTTACAGAATTCGTTTGTGAGATTTCGATGTAAAATGTTCTGCCTATTTAAATAAAAAAAAGCTAGTATGATCTAACGAAGCTTGTACATTTTATGTACCATGTGATGTTACGGTTTTACATGCAAATTAAGTATTTAAGTTTAAAATTAACTCCCAATTTTGTCAATGAATTCAGAATTCTTTAGCACGGTAAGGCTGAATCCATATTAAATTTAAAAAAATATGAATATAAAAATTATTCTTATGGATTTAGTAGTTGCACCTCTACGGTGTTTAACATACTGGTACTGGTACTGACTAATTTTGCAAAAGTTAAAGAACGTATACAATGTTTTGAACTAAAACCATTTTGCATTTATAACTTATCACAGAAAAATCGATAAAAGCTAAAAGAAAAAATATGCGTAAGACGTGATATAAAGTAATAAATAAGTAAATAAATAATAAATATCTGGGACATTTCCACACACGGTCATCTAACCCCAAACTAAGCAGAGCTTGTACTATGGGCGTCAGAGACTGATAAACATACATAATATATATTTATAAATACATAATCACACCCAGACACGGAACAAACACCAATGTTCATCACACAAATATTTGTCCCGAGTGGGAATCGAACCCATGACTCTCGGAACCCCAGCCAGGGTCACTAACCATTGTTCCACCGAGCCAGTCAATAAAAACGATTTTATTTTTTATTGCCAATTCTTCAACCGCAACCGATTTAGCCATGACCATGACTCGTAGAGAGAATTTAAGAAGTTAACGCACTTACTTCCATTTGGAAGCTCATTTACCAAACATTTAAACCCGACATACTAATTGGGTAAGCACAAATGATCCAAAAAGCTTGCACAATACAAAAGGAAACAAGATGGAACGATCTCATGAAACAATGCGCAATGCGCATTGAGTTGCGCAACGATAATGTTCTCATCTCGTGACCGTGGCAATGAACCTGGTGCAGCGATTCGGCTGCGAGCGCCGAATTCTGACAACCTTTGTTCGTGGCCTGATTGCATAATGCGGTCCAAGGTATGAGCGTAGATTTTTTTATAAGTGTCGCAAAAATTTAAAATATGTAATCAGCACAAAAATAACTAGTCATATGCGGAGGTTCTTTAACTCACATCATGGTGTAGACAATTTAAATACCTACGTAGTATTTTAAAAATCTTGATTTCATTAAGACATACTCTAAACAAAACATTCGACTTACATGTTTTAAACATTAAACATTCATCAGAACTGTATATTGAAATTGTATGAGCTTACTAAAAAAAATTAAAATGCTCTTTCAAGAACATGTATATTAAAATCGTTTACTATAAAAAATAAAATGGTCTAGAAGTGACTGCTAGACTCATTCAACTTTCCCTTGCCCACTTGACTATCTATCAAATACCTATTGCCTAACTACCTTTGAACTCACTTTAATATAACAATCACAAATACGTAAAAATATAGTACTATGTGGATCAATTAATATGTGAATGAAAACAGAAAATAATTTATAGAAATTTGGAATAAATCAGATGAAATCGAAATCGCTTAAGCTTTTATGTTGCACCACCGCTCTTCTTTTGAGCAGTTAATTATAACTTCACAGATGTTTCACTTACCCACTCAAAGATAGCCTTACTAATGTGATGCCCAATTACAACTTGCATAACATTATATCAGTGCATCACATGATTGATTAGCGTCAGGAGAGAGTTTATATTTTGAAATGCATCTTCGTCTAATAGAGAGAATGACGTATGTAATTTGTGACCTCAGTGATCTGTATGTTTTTTTAATCGTGTTTTGTTTATGATGATTCCCATTTTGGTGCTTTTTTTCTGAACACTTGTCTTGTTAAGTGTATGAATTGGTATTTTATTAGTTGAATGGTTATCGGTCCCCGGTTCGAGTCCAGGGTCGGACAAAATTTGTGTGAGTTTTTCTGTAATGAAATTACTCAGCCCGGAGTTAGGAAGTAGGCGGTTGAACGCCCGTGCCTCGGAAAGCACGTTAAGCCGGTGGTCCTGCACCCGATCTTTCATCGGTCATGTCGGATTGCCTTCTCACCGAATCATGAGAGTAAGGGAATAGAGAGTGAGTGCACTTGTGTTTGCGCGCACACTTGTGCACTATAATTTGTCCTGCGCACTTGGTGTAACCCAGAAGAAACAACGGGCAGTAGACCAATATTTATTTTGTAAAATGGAACGCGAAAGTCTCTTATGCATGAGTTTTTGGCGAAAATGGTGGATGACTTTTTTAACCTTTATAAAGTTTATGAGAAAGTAAAAAAGTAAGTTAACAGAACTCTAAACTATTAATTGTAATTAATGCTAAATTCACTTATAATTGTCAAAAATTTATGTATTATATTTTGTATTACAATCAAGTTCTTTAGGTAAATGCTAAAAATCGTTTTATTCTACAAGAAAATATTGTTGTATTATAATACAAAACAAATATCTAGTAGGCCCGTTGAGATAATTGCTAGCAACCAAATATCTCCAATTTGGGAGTTAATTGTACAGGAAATTGCTAGAGTGTAAATCAATGTTTATGGCTGGTTAAAAAAATGATCCGATTTTAAAATGTCAACGCTCAACAACGGTGGAATAAAATGATTAGGGAACGAGTAATCGATCGGTAAAACTAAAACGATTTGAGATCGCTTTAGCACGGCTGAACACGGGCTGAAGCGTTTTATAGAATTTATCTTCTTGAAAATTCTAATTGAATGTTATTAGCTTTGAGTTTAAATCTAAAAGAGACCGGCTTGGCGGAACAGTGGTTAGTGTCCTAGGTTCACTACCTACGGTTTCAAGAGTCGTAGTTTTTTTATTCCCATGCGGGACAAATATTTCTGTGACGTACATCGATGTTTGTTCCGTGTCTGGGTATGTTGCTAAATATATTTAGGTATATTTGTGTATCCACTGTTGATTATGATATGCGTAACACAAGTGCGTCAGCTACTTACCACGGGATCAGATCAATGTATATGATACATACATACATACATACAATCACGCCTTTCTCCCAGAGGGGTAGGCAGAGATCACTTCCTGCCATGTGCTACGGTCCTGGCACACCACTTTCGCTTCATCCACATTCATCAACCTCTTCATGCACGCTCGTCGATTACGGGTACTTTTGATTTGACCTTTCTTAATTAATGTATATGATGTTGTGTTATATTGACATTTATTTACAAAAAAATTAAGTGAATTGATTTTATTAATTACGGGATTCGCAGGGATACAAACCTTACGATCTGTTTTATTTAGCCAAATCAAATCATGTTCTTTTCTCGCGTTATCGCCGATAAGCTAGGGGGTCCTAGAATCCATGACGTCATGTTTTGGACACAAAATATTGTGCAATGTTCAAATTCGTTTTAATCATTAGTTTGTAATTAAGTTTTGAAGCTAACAATCAATCAATCTAGTCAAAAATCTAGCACTTTAATATCTGAGTACTTTGAATAAAAACGCTTTCGCCTGTGTACGGCCATTCATACCTATTCCATGAGTAAGAAGGTATCGGTTCAACTACCTACGATTTAATTTATTTCTGGCCAAGGACATTACCGAGGCATTGTATTATGTTAGTTAAGGTCGTCATTATGAAACAGACTTATTGATACACTTTACTAAATTGTCTGTTTAGTGAAGGTCGTCGGTATAGTTGTTGTGTTTTATTTAGCCCTTGCTTATAAACATAAGATTATTGTTAATTTAGGAATGTATGGATTTGTAGCAAGGTTTTTTAAATAATTTATATCAATTTCTGCTGTAAAAATGCTCAGTTACTGATTTACTTTACTCGAGTGGAACTGTGGACCCGAGTCCCGAGTTAGAAAAAAGCATATTAATGGAATTGCTAACATGGATGCTTTTAAACATGTCATGTGTAGGTAAAATACAATAATTATTTTAATATATGTTTCAATTACACACACAAACACATCTTAATTGCATTTGTCTCAGATTAATATATCATGATTAATAGATACCAACTCGTTATCCGGATTTAAACTATTTGGCCGGATGCTAGAAAAAATCTTAGTCACAGCTTTTTTGTCTCGAGTTTTTATGAGCAAGTGATCCTTAAATAGTATATCTACCTAAATTTCAACTCAAGTCTCACAATTTTACATCTAAGCTGTCAAAGTACTATTGTTTATTACTATATTATTGCAATAAAACTATTATATATAATCCAAAAGAATGAATTACATACAACATAAAACTAAAACTCTTTGCATCATAAGTAATTGCCTACTCGTAAAAGCGTAAAATGTAGCATGTTTTGCGAATAAAAGTAAAGACATTACTAACTATGTAACAACCCATTAACTATATACATACCGACCGACTTTTAAATTATTCAAACATTACGATTTTCAAGTACTCGAGGCAATTTGTTAGAACATTTTTACGAGTGCCGCATTTGATATACCGGCGGGCGGCCTTGCGTGGGTAAGTTGTGCTTAGTAAGCAAATAGTATACATAGTCGTGACATTTGAGCTAGCTATGGCGGGGATCTGTTTCATTAGTCAAATAGACCAGTTCCCGTGGCCTAGATTGATGTAGTAATTATGCACTAAAATGCTATTTCTAGCATGTATTTTTGTACTGCGTAGTAATGAGGCGACAAGTACAAATGTTCTTTGAACAGGTTTACTTTTAAAAGCGTTGCGTGTTATATTTAAAACAGAAGAGTTCATTTTTTTTTGTATACGAAAACTTTGCTTTGTACACTAAAAAGATTTTGCTAAAACATTTACAGATAGGTTGAAAATGTATAAAAAAAAATGATTTCGAATTTAATAGTGACCCCGTGCAAGGTTTTATAAATTTAGTCTTTAGTGAAAAACACCGATGTACATGTATAGTAATGTATTTTGTTTAAGATCAGCATTTCAAAATTTAAATAGTATCCTGCAGGTTAAAAGTATAAAAAAGCTGTATAATGGCGCTCCATTGGCTTTATGGTAAGTAAAAAGTGAAGCCCAAGACGCTAAAATATAGATCGCTCTACAATTTATTATCGAAAGCTCGTTTTGTATACAATAAAGACTTATTTATTATTATTGATACACATCACGACGGTTAAATGGTGCTTTTCCTTTAGGCCTGCTGTAGTTGAGTAAAAAAAAGTCAGGCATCCATTTAAACACGGATACTCCGTAAAAACATGGCGTTACGAAAGGGCACTTGCTCGACATTATGGTCTGAGACAGAAAACTGCTCCATAAACAATCGACGTGGTGGGATAAATCATTTTATATGTCAACTTATGACAAAACGGGACCCGGATGTATGACGAAAATGACATTTTTCTATATGGGTTGGCAACTGGTTAATTTTTTTTTCTATTTACGCAGCATGAAGGCTTCTATTCACCTGTTGATAAAGTAAAAGGTACATAAAAAAGTATCCACTTGATAAAAAAAGTCGCCATAGAGCTTTTCTATCGCGACTTTTTTGTCCTATCTACTCTACTACCTACTCACTACTTTGTAAAAGTAAGTAGTTCACTAGTAGTTCATATTTTAGAGTCAAGAATTTTAACAAAGTTATAGTGAGCTACCTAATCAATTTAAATATACCTTTCTAGAATTAGACTCATACCAACTAAACTAAATATAAAGCTAACTAAGAGATAGTTCTGCTTTGGCGTAACACGCGCTACAAGCCACGTGGGTATAACATAGCTAGCTAACTTCCTGAATCCGGTCTATGTATAGCTGCAAAGTTATCTAATGTAAATTAACTCATACAAACCCAGTTCGAACAAGCCGAAGCGTTGAATAATTGAATAAGTCAATAATAAAAACAAAAGAGCGTCTCCTAAAAAATGTGATCAATGCCAAAGTTCAGACTTAAAAAAAACAAAGTGCACGAAGATGTGAACGCGCCGAATCTAACTCATCCTCGGGTCATTGACTGACGCGCGGGAGTCGGATGAATGAACGTAAAAGCAATGGTGGCATCGTATCATCTGCACGTATTGAGATGTGCCGACTCGGGCGCAGAGCGGCGGAATGCGGATAAGCGCCGGTGGTAGTGGTTGCAGAATCAACTGTTTAATTGAGCACGCATTTTTATTTTACTGTTTTTTTTTTATTTTTTGCAATTGTTTAAAACTAAAGTAAAACATGAAAAGTGGTTACAATAGCTAGGTACTGTAAAAAAGAAAATTGTACCAAATGCATAAAATAAATATAATTCGTAAATACTTAAACACATTTGAATACTTTAACGTCAGTGAATTAAGGAATGCATTTTTAAACTAAATTTAACACTTTCACGTTTGCTCATTTTTGTGCATTAAATAATATTTTTTCTTGAAGTCCTTTTAATCTTGAGTATGTAGGTAATAAATAGTTTTCCACAAAATCAGTCAGTATAAGGTTGGTAATTGCATAAAATACTCCTTGTTTGCCAACAGTTTTATATGCATATTTGCTTTCTCAGTTTTTAGCTAGACTACCATTAATCTGTTTAAACTACAACATACTGAATGTTGGCGTTAAAGCGCAACAGATTCACAGACAGAAAAAGTTACATTCGAATTCAAAATACCAGTAAGGATTATTGAAGTATAAATTTCTTCCTATGAAACCAAAGCCGGCAAATAAAAAAATAATAATCTGCCTTAATTTTGTTTGCTGTCGCTCCACGAATTGGTCGCTGCGCAGGCGCAAGGCCGCCGCTTCCGTCAGCCGCAGCCTTCGTTATGACATGACTTACGTTACGTAGTAACGAAACAGACTTATCGATTACCGAGGACCCTGTCGTATTGGGATACCGTGGTGGCGCCACAGGACACGCCACTAAAACGTTAAGTTTTTTTTAACAATGAAATGAAATGAACTTATTTTATTCAGTATCTTTACAATACATTATATTACTAGTGACTGGGATCTCCTTTTAAGTACAAACACCTATGTTAGGATGTCTTTCTTAAAGACTCACACTTTATGACATCTTCACTTCTCTTTGAATCTCTTCATTTGCTGGTAAGGCTGCTATTTGCGTAGAAGCTAAATCCAACGTTTTGGTTAAGCTGTTTGTTACTCAACCACAAGTCACTGACTAGATCATTCCTACAAATGGTTACTTAAGCAGCGGTTTGAAAGTGTTAGCGAAACCTTGCCATTATGATGTCTATGAGGTTGCAGCTTAAAACAGTACAATGTAGGGACCGGTGGTCACTGTTATAGTCTCCTAGTGAAATAAGACACTAAATTACGATCTGGATTCTTTGCTGACTTTTTAGTTGTTATGAGTTACAGCCAATTACGAGTCGAAGTAAAACTGCCAATAAGATGCTTGAGATATTGTTTTGTTTTTAATTTTGGTTAGTCATGTTCAAAATAAGAACATTTATTATTAGTGGCCAGTGCTTGGTGAGCTGATTTCTTTATGAGTTCTGATAAAAAATAATGATTATAATAAATACACAAGCACATGAATAATCGTTGTTATTTTTTTATATTTAGAGTGTTTTAAAGAGTTGGATAACTAAGTTAAGTTAAGTGAAATGAAATGAAATGAAATGAAATGAAATAATTTATTCTGCAAGTAGATTTCATGAAATTCTTTCGCATGTCAAATCACAGGTTAATTAATTACAAATAAATAATAATATGTACAAGTTACATAATTCTTGGATGTCCAAGCGAGCAGCACATCATGTCCATGGATTCTTATCATTCAAATAGTCTTCTACTTTATAGTACCCCTTTTTCAAAAGACAAGATTTAATATAGACTTTAAATTTATACAACGGCAATTCAATAATATTTTGCGGAATTTTATTAAACAATATTATACTTAAACCTATGAATGATTTTCCAAATTTTTGAAGCCTGAGTCTTGGAACGGAAAGCTTATATTTATTTCTGGTGTTAAAAGTGTGAGAATCCGATTTTTTATTTAATAAGTGCATGTTTTTATGAACATATACGATACAATCTAAAATGAACTGAGAAGCTACGGTTAAAATATCTATATCTTTAAAAATATCTCTAAGGAGTCGCGCGGTCTTATACCATATCGATACCTTAAATCTCAAATGGCGTAACCACCAAATCGCAACTTTTCAGGAGAGCAAAAAAACGTAACTTTTTTTATATAACTTTGTCAATTTTAATGCAGTGAGAATGTTTTATACATCAAATTTCTTAGAATTTTGAGATAAAGGCTTCAGTAAGAACTCTTTGCACCTAAATCTTATATTTAACAAACTAGAAGTCGGTTACGCCTATGAAAAATATTACGAAAAAGGCGTTTACGCCTCATAAAAAACATGATTTTTAAGAGGTGAAGGTGCTATCTCCGGAAAGTAATTGTCTTTTGTGCTTTAAAATAACTTAATAATGAAAGAAAACGTAAAATTTCCACTCTGTATTACGCTTTTTACAAAGTTACGCCATATGTCACGTTTTCATAGTGATGTAATGGGTAATACTCACCTTGTAAGTTTTATAACAGGATGAAGAATTTTTGTACATGGGAAATTTCACTTATAGTTATACGTAATTCGATTAATTTTGTCATTCGTTACCCCCGCTGCTGTATATTCACCATACATTTATCTATGTATTCAGCCATTTGCGTACTTGTGCGCATAGATTACGTTCCTCCGTGTATTTATTATTTTTTGTGACCGTTACGTTGACTTTGGCGCGTTATTGGTCTTTCATTCTGATTTGTGTTTGGACATTGATTTAAAATGCCGAAACAAGGAAAAGCAATAAATAGCCAATGTCTCCGCAAACTTAATCCCCCCGCGCATCAATACTAACAATAATAATGACAATCATGTGTTCAGCGATTTTGGGTGTAAACGCCTTTCTTTTGTATTGCAATTTCGAAAAATAGCGTGTCTTACGAGTTACGCCGGAAAATTATGTCCCTTACACCCTTTTTTTTTTAAATTTTTTTCACGTCACAATAATTTCTAGGGGCGTAACCACCAAGTAAATTAAAATAAGCCTTTTACGACCGGCTTACCTCATGAAAAGTGTTCAAATCTATAAAAAACATTGGGTCGTAATAACCTTTTTTTTTCGAATTTGAGGATTTTAAATATACAGATCGATAGAGAAAAAAAAACTGAATAAAACTGCATTAAAAAGTCATTTTGACCAAATTGGCGGTTACGCCATTTGAGATTTAAGGTAGCGATATATGGATCTGATGGCCCTTTTTTGTAGTACAAAAATGGTTTGAATGTCTGTAGCAGATCCCCACAGCAGAAGACCGTATGACATAACACTATGGAAATAGCTGAAATAAACTAATCTTGCCGTTTCAATGTCAGTCAACATCCTGATTTTTCTGACTGCATACGCAGCTGAACTAAGTCTATCTGCCAGAACAGAGATATGAGGTCCCCACTGTAACTTAGCATCTATAGTGATTCCTAAAAATTTTGTAGATTCAGTCAATTCTACAATTTCCTTATTTACAATAATGTTAGTATCAACTTTTCTTACATTAGGCATTGTAAATCTTATACATTTCGTTTTTTTTTGCATTTAACAATAAATTATTTGTATTAAACCAGCGCAGAACTTGCGAGAGGGCACTATTTACCTCGTCGTAGTTATTTTTACCTCTGTCAACCTTAAAAATCAAAGATGTATCATCAGCAAACAGTACCGTCTCACATAGATTCGCAGTTAAGTAAGGAAGATCATTTATATAAATCAAGAACAGTAAAGGTCCCAGAATTGAGCCCTGAGGCACTCCCATGAGAATGGGAGCGCCACAAGAATCAACTCCATTGACATTAACTGTTTGCACCCTATCTTTAAGATATGATTTCAACAAATTATTCGCCTCATCTGAGATTCCATAATGATTCAATTTCATTAGCAATATCTCATGATTTACACAATCAAAGGCTTTTGACAGGTCACAGAAGATGCCTATTGCATCTTGCTTATTCTCCCATGCGTCAAAGATATGCTTGACAAGTGCCACTCCCGCATCAGTGGTGGATCTTCCTTTGGTGAAGCCAAATTGTTTTTTATGTAATAGCTTATTTTCATTGAAATGAGACATTAATTGAGTGTATATAATTTTTTCGAAAATTTTACTAAGTGCGGGTAGTATAGAAACAGGGCGAAAATTGGATGGATCACTTTTATTACCTGCCTTGAATAAAGGAATTACTTTACTAAATTTCATCAAATTTGGGAAATGACCTACCTCTATACACATGTTAAATACGATAGCTAAATGCGGGGCTATTGTGGTTATAATTGTTTTTAATAGTTCCACAGAAATACCCCATAAATCTTCAGTCTTTTTAAAATTTAATTCTTTAAAGGCTCTCAAAATTATTTTGTGATTTACTTGGGTAAATTTAAAAGATACTAAACATTTTTCTACAGTTGCTATAAGGAGGGATTGAGCTTGGTGTGAGCATGAGTTTAGTTTGCTTGTAGTAATTATAGGAATATTAGAGAAATATGTTTCAAAAGCATTTGCAACTTCCTTATCAGAATCAATATGCTTATCATCAACTATAAGAGAGAACTTGTTGTCATGTGTTTTATTTTTACAAGTCTCTTTGTTAATAATTTTCCATGTAGTTTTTATTTTATTATTTGATTTACTAATTTTTTCTTTAAAATAATTAGACTTCGCAATTGCACACACTTTCTTAAATAGTTTTGAGTAATTTCTAACATAGTAAAGCTCCATAAAATACTGTAACACATAATGTCTATGTACTTAAATTATGTTTTCTTTATACTTTATATTTCTCACCTATTAATAATATTATACTATTTTTAAGCTAAGGGATGTCTTATGCTCCCAACTACTCTTGTTTGTGCTTTCCGTGGCAACCTGTCATTAAGGCCGCACCAACTCTTGTATCCTTACCATGTTGTAGTTCTCTAGCTATTAAGGTGTATGATCTTGTTGGTTGTCCAAATAAATAAAATAAATAAAAAATAATGATATACTTATATAATAAATACACAAGCACATGAATAATCGTTGTTATTTTTTTATATTTAGAGTGTTTTAAAGAGTTGGATAACTAAATGTATCGATTTGAAATCTAATAGGCTCCAAATGACGACATTGTGTCACACAAACATACAAAAACTTTTTCACATGTTTTATTTTTTAAACTTTTAAAATGTTTACAAATAATCACATGTAATAAAGTAGCTTTGATGTAGGCCGCCGTGTGATTGAAGGTGCCATATTTTTTCAATCAAAATGTCCCATAAAATCAGGACGGGTTCCAATCACAGGTACCTATGATGTTATCGGCGAAACCACTTAAGATAAGACGTGTCCTTTTATGAGTATTCTCACTCACTATGTTATCTCGAGAACCTAATTAAAACAAGTGGTATTTATTAAATGTTGTTGGCTTTAAGTTCACTGGTTTTCAAAGTTTTTTTTAATTTAGCCCATATAGGAATTAATATTGAGTGAACAGTTAGCAATAAGGATGTTATAATATATTTTGAATTAAATAAAACTTAAAAAATATATTCGTCAGTGTTTTTAATTGCATGAAACTTTTGAAAGGTTTTGTTATCTGTATTTTAAAAAGTGGTGACTTATTTCTATTCTGTTATCCAGATATCGACAGGCCCACCTGTTTTGAACCCAGTTTGAAAACCCCAGTTTTGAATTTAAAAAAATAATTTAATTTTGGCGCGTCGAACAATCATCATAAGAAATGTTATTGTTTATTTTTATCTATTGTAGTGTGTGTGACCCAATCGTTTATTACATTGTCATTTGAAAATATAACTCTCTTTGTTCTATACGTCTACCACATAGTTTTATTTCTACTGTAGCATTAATTAATATTCTGCCAACTTTAAAAAAAAATCAGAAAAATATATTTTTTCTGCAGAACTTCATAAAAAGTTTGAGAAACAAAGACCAGATGAAATGATTTTGTTGTTAATCGTCGGTGTTGTATGCACGGTATAATTGTATGGCACATTGACTTATGCCGTGAGTAAACCAGTTTGGTGAGTGTAAATGTGAGTGAGTTGCGTAGATAATTTCAATGGTAATAAAAGTTTATTATTTAACTTTATTTATTTATATGAGAAAAAGCTAGTTCGATACCGGAATCGGGTAAATGACGGAGTGTGTGATATAAAATTTATGACTGCAAGACATTTAAATTTTACGCATTTGTTGATGTTTTTTTTTTTATTTAGCCTGTATTCTCTAGTGTCCCACTGCTGGGCTAAGGCATCTCCCAATTCTCTATCTGATCTCTAAATCTAGATCAGTACATAAGTATACTTAATGTCAATTAGTAGGTAGACTTCATTTCTAAAAATATTCAAGCTGATAAAATGTCGAAAGTATTGTTCTACTTTTGTTTAAATATTTAACTAATAATGAAAATAAGTTTTGAATATTATCCCACTTACACAGCAATACCAGGTTTATTAAAAACCTTTAAAAAGTATGTTCTAATTAAAGTAGATTTTTTTAAATTCGTAGTTTTTTTAGTTCCAAATTTATCCTTACATTTTCTTTGTTCCAATTTCAAAAGATCTAACTGGCCAAAACATGCGGAAGCGTAAACCTTATTAAAAACAAATCACATAATAATCATTGCTAAGATCATACTTGGCATGCTGCCACGTGGCATCCTACGTCACAGCGACCTTGCCGCCTTCCTTGAGCGGGGGAGAAAGGCTGTGTCATAATTGTTGAGATTGTTGAAATCACTCTTCCTCATCATGCTCAATTAGGATTTCCTTTATTTTTGATTGACATTTACGTCATTATTACTAGTTATGTTGACATTTTACTTTTTTAATCATACGTAGATCAGTGTGTCAAATACGTACCTAGACTAAGTGATTTCATGACTAAGTACCTAAGTCTTGAAATCAAATATTTAGATACATTAGAGAAGTAATAAGCTGCTATTATTGCCAAAAAGCCTCTTAAGTAGGTAAGTAGATCCAAGTAAAAATGGAAGTAAAGTAAAAAATGCTTAGGTTCCTACTAGTCAGGTCATGTCTTAGTAAAAGCATGGTTTGGTACTTATTCTTCCACCTTATTTAAGTTTATTTTAACCAGCTTATTTTTGCCCATTATTTTATGTAATCGTGAACTATGAATGGTCAATTACAATTAATTTTTACAAAACTTCTTAATAAATTTTATTAAGCATCAAAACATGTAGGGAGAGATTGAAAAGAAAACTCGCAAAGCTCTCACTAGATGGCGCTATATGACTGCGCTCTAGCTCGGAAAAAGGAAAATATTTCACCCGTACCTCTGATCTAAATAGTTTTACAGTATCATAAGCTTTTCAAAAGGCTTTCCCTACTACAAAAGCTATTCAATATTTTAAATTAGATTATTTAATTTTTTACTATCGCTACCAAAACTTGTAGTTATCGATTCAATTTACTTTACTATGCGCTCTGCTTGGTATTAGTTCGTTTGTTAATCTAAAATAAACAAATGGAAATCAACAATCTGTTTACCGCGCATAAAAAACACCCAATGTCAGATTTAAAAATAGAACGCTCTAATCACAATAGATGGTGCTGACTGCCTACTGTTCCAAATACGAAAGCGGCGCGCGCTATTTCAGTCCGCGCGGGGGCTGTTCTATTTTCACCTGAACGTTTAACGAGTGATCTCCAGTCGAGTTATGCTCGCCTGGTACTTCGGGGGCGAGAATTGACTTCTGTGACGTAACGGACGTATGCCCGTCACTGTCATACGTGTCAGGTTGACGTTTTCGATTGGTGGGCGGGGAGATTGGTCATTAAGAGAGCGAGGCTTCAGCCTGTAGTGCGGGTAGTAAACGGTTTTCAGGAAAACGGGGATCATTTTTGATGAATCACTGAAATGTGTTTATCGTTCGATACCTGGATTTTTATTGTGATAAATTGTTACATTTGATTCACGTTAATTTCACTAACCACTTTACCAAGAAACATTTTTGTTTTTTTTTACACATTATATTACAAAAATAACAAAAACGTCCGTATAGTAAGGACATTTAAGAAAATCAGAGCTGAACTAATTTTATAAAAAAGATTATGCCCAAGATTTTTAAATTCTTACCAATAAACAGAGACTGAATATTTTTTTTTTGAGTTTATAGACAGTATTAGACCAAGTTTAGTTATTTATTTCTATTAAAAATTATCACGCTCTTCCTTTTTTCAGTATCCCAGGCAACCGGTTTTCCTTGAAACTTCAGCAATAAGGTTAGGGATACCAGGAGAGCAGAGGTGCAAGGATCATGCGTACGGTAGCCATCGTTACCGAATCTATGGGAGTTGTATGGACACCTGTTCGCGGGAACCGTTGCTTAGCAACGTGTTTATTAATTTGTGCAGTAGGCTTCTTTCGTGTACTAATAATGTTGAAATTAAGGTACTTCATTTTACTCCACTTAATTATTCCGGGTAAAGAACCCATACTCTCGCATTTAAATGGTAAATGTGAACGTAACGCAATAGTCCATACAGCAAGTTTGGTAATGTTTCGTTTTATATTACAATTTTTAGAAGAAACATTGTGAATACTAAAAACCACGCCAAATACCTAAATGACGTTTCTTCTTCTACTCCGACACAACAATCATAGGATGAACATTCACAAAACACTGACGTATGTCTAATATTAGGAAGAGTATGATAGAAGAATGTGTAGTTAATTACATATTAACACTGGCACTAATGAGTCTCGCTTAGATATTAGATTGCCATTAACAACAAAAAAAGAGAGTACCTACCTACATCCATTGTATACTAAAGCACGATTACTCGGCAGTAAATCAGTAATTTGCAGGATGAAATGCAGACTAATCACGCCCGCGATTCGATAATCGGAATGTTTTGCGAATGAGCACGCAATTATCGCGGTATCGATTAACGTATTAGTAACAAGTAACCTTCTCGATAAGCGGATTATATTGAAATCTCTCGACTAAGCTCGCATACTTATGGGCTCATCAGATTTACTTTATTTTCCTTCTTTCGAATTTTATTATGCTGAAATGTTTTACTTAATTATTAATTAATTTTTGTCGGTTATATTATGTCCTTTATCATATGTTTAGTACACTCTTGAAATATAAATGTAATTTTACGTTAAGTACGTATAGTAACAATATGCAATTTTGTACTGCCAAATTGTATTCTATGAGACCATATAACTATTAGGTAGTCTTTTTATTAGCTTAGCAAAATCACATTTACCTGCTACCTTTTTCAATTACCTACATTTCCTTAAAGAAAATTAATTGCAAATCACAATCACACCAATACACACTAGGATACCAGTACACACATATACACCCCACGAACTTTTCAGACTGCTTGGCGCGGCTTGATTTAGAACAACTGTTGTCTCAGTCGCACCCTCTATTTTCGGAATAACGCCGTCCCGCTCGCACGCACCCGCTTTCCCCGAAGTTTCCCCGGGCATGCGCAGAGCGTCCCGACACACGTGTGATCTCACCTCCACGTATATTCTGGGATCCTAGTACCAGGCGCGCCTTGGGCAGCCGCGTCGCGCCGCCGCCCATCGCCGCAGCCGCCCTACGTTAGAGTTGGGCGAGACTCGAGTTGTAAACGACAAGCTAGATGTCAGTAACTCGAAGTTAGTTCGAGTTTAACTTGATTTTAATGGCATTTTATATACAATTTTCTCACTGACACAAAATATTTACAGCAATAGATTTTTAACGTTTTTGTTTTAAATATACTAGGAAATAGGTATTAAATATTTAAAGAACGTGATAACATTTTACCATTCTCATATTTTATGTCTTTATCATAAAAAAAATTTGAAAATCGTTTAAAACTTAATGTAGTTGAATTTAGTTTTTATGAGTCGAAAATCATGTTCAAAATTTGAAATATTTTGTAAATTTTGGAATTCGGCTTTTCATCGTGCAGAAAGCAAGAACTACAAAAAAAATATGCCGCCTTCAGTATACGAGACTCTATCACTGCAAAAGTTCCAGAAACGAACCTCCCGGCACATTACAACTCTAGGACTCGAAACTTTGCCAACCCCACGGCAGGCTTCCGCCCGCCCAGAAGCGAAGCCGACCGCCTGCGACACGGTGCGTTCCCGGCTCGGGGGAGCGGCGCGCACGTGCTATAACTTTCGCGCGACTTTCAAATTTCGAACGAAATGTTCTAACCTTCTTCCTGCGAAGTGTGCAAATTTTCTTTTCAGCCAGCCGTATTATTTTATTCGAATTCGAAACTTTTTTGTTTCTTGTTTTTATTTTAGCGTATTTTAGCAGTCTCATTTTTTTTGTTCTATTAGATAATAATTTTTTTTTGTTCAATTAATCCAAGTGTGTTGTCATAGACAGGTGTTGTGGTGTGTTAGTGTGCAGTCGGCTGATGCGCGAGGTTCGCTGACTACGGACCAGCTTCCAAAATGAGGAGACACGCGTCTATCCCAGGTAAGTTTATTGCATCAGACAAACTTGCAATATTGTGCAACTGCATTTTACTCTGTGGTTTTCTGATGCGTCCGCCAAAAAAAAAATTAAATCTACTACTAACAACCTATTTATTGAAATAACTAGTGCGTATATTAGGTTCTCAATTAATTATTAAAAATATGATATACTGTCTCTGCGTATTATTTCGTTTAGTTATCGATTTAATAATATGTTAATTTAGTTATGTAAGTAGGGTGTGACTTTTCTTAAAAGTTTGCGTAAGAAATGGAAGAAATAATGATATATAATATTATTAAACGCAACCATCTGGTTATTAACTTCTGAATTTCATTGTATGAAATTTGGCCAAAATTCCAATGGTAAAATTGGAAATACATGCTTTAAAATATGTATTACGAGAAACAAAAATATGCTGAATCAGATTCTTGTCGACCTGTAAAAATACAGTCATTTAATTAAAATTGTACATACTTTTAAATTCATGTTACAGTTCAGTAAATATTTTTAAATATTATCTAGCTAAGAGAGAACTAAGTATATTCAAAAAGTACCTCACGAATCTGCAAGTAATAATTTAAAAAAATACTTAAACAACTTCAAAGTTATCTGAAACATCAAACTTTCCCATTTCCTCCGTTCTGTATGCGGTAAAAGTTTTTTTTATCACCATCTGATGCACTTCCCAGTATTTACTAACTTGCGCTGCCTTAATCAACACCGTCCGCTATTTACTTAATGAGAGTGTTTCAACGTAAAATACCCGCTAGGCAAAATGTAGCGTGGACACTGAGTCCAAGTGAATTCCAAATGTCTAATTTCTTTCATATTTTTACTATATGGAACTGTCAAAGGAAAAAAAAATTAAAATGTGTAAGGAACTTCGGCAGTGTACTTACGTACGAGTAGGAAAATATAATTAAAAAACCATATTTACGGTCGAATTTAGAAGCCTCCTTTTTTGAAGTCGGTTAAAAGAAAAATTTGGCGAATACTTGGAAATTTATAAAGTAAAACTTTTTAGACCATTTCTTTTTTACTATGATGTGAAATTCCAGTTCCAGCCAGTTCGCTAGCTTACCTCCGAAGAAAAGTCAATACTTGCAAATTTTTGTGCAGTTGCCTTTAGCAAATTAGGGCAGTAGATGACCAGACCTAACAGCAAGAAAAAATATACCTACTTAACCAAAATTAATGCCAGCAATATTCTTATAGCGACAGAAAGGCGCAATTTATGCGGAACACTGGCGCTACCCTCATCCCTACCGTTCCCACGCTCCCAGGCCGTAAATAATGCATCCGTGGAGTAGTTCGCAAATACAAATAAAGGCCTAGTGCCACCTTGTGAAGTGAGCGCTTCAAATATTTTAGCACTGAAGGGTTACGATTCGCGGAGCGCCTAGATTTAAAGAGATTGGTGGGTGCTGAGTTTGTTTTTCATAAAAGTCGTGGCAAGGGAAGCTTGACTCTACACGATTTTTAGCGGTGAGAGCCATCCGCTCCCCGCAAGTCCGGTGAATAAGACAAGGCTACTCCAAGCCATCATCGTAGTCACTTCAGTTTAGAAAACGATTGCACTCATTAGCAATTTAGTTACTGAATTACCTATACATACGATTGAAAAGTCGTACGCGTATAGAGTAAGAGTTAAAAAGAATAAGTAATGGTAAACTATCGAGTTATACTTTCTTCAACAGTTCTTACAAACTATACCTAGCCGTGAAATTAGAATAGCTTAGCAGATATCCAACCCGACTGGTATAATTTTTTTTTCATAGATAAATTTATTTGAAAACAACAAATACAACAGACAAAGTATTAATATGTACGAATTTCGCCAGTTCATTTTCTTGTGTCTTTAGAAAATATAAATAAATTAATAAATATTTCATAACATCACATACATTCATCTGATCCCGTGGTAAGTAGCTTAAACGCTTGTGTTACGGGTATCAGAATGAACAGTTGATACACAAATATACTTAAATATATATATATATATATATATATTTAATAATACACCCAGACACGGAACAAACACCGATGTTCGTCACACAAATATTTGTCTCGAGTGGGAATCGAACCCACGACTCTTGGAACCGTAGGTAGTAAACCTGGGTCACTAACCACTGTTCCACCGAGCCAGTCAAAACAATTGATGAAAACTAATATGAAAGCAATATTAATCATAATAGATATTGGTTACAACCAAATATTCAGGGGCAACTATGTCCGTAAGCCGTTAAGAGTTACGGCCACAAATAATTATATTGTAATTGGAACATAAATTGAAATATACGGCGGGCTCAGACTAAACAATATCAATTACTTGGCATACAAATTGAAGCTATGATGCAAAATAAAGGGTCAATTAATAACTGCCAGGCTTATTTCAAAGGACAATTTCTCAATACTGACTGAGAATTTGGCTTTCATATCTCAAACGTAGTCATTCGCTATGACTACCAATAGTTTTTTTTAAAGGTTTTCTTTTGTTTTTGCGTTCCATTGTATTAAAATAATGAAACGTCAAAAAACTAAAGCAAAACTATGAATTAAAAATAGTGAAATAGTATTAGTCGTTTTTGCTAATGTGAAATAACTTTTCAAACTTATTTTTCTACGATCTTATCATCATCATTTTCCTGCCCTTGTTCCACGCTAAGAGATCGGCGGAACATGTGTTCTTCTTCTACTATTATCGACGAGGATTTATATAAACTTAAAAAAATAACTGTTCACAAAATAAATCGATCATACTAGTTGCTATCCATGTTTACCTATTATCTAAAAGCTATGAAGGTGTTCGCTAGAATGGTACTTACGGTGATAGCGACGAGATATCTTTATTAGCTTCTTTTCCAATAGTATCCATCGCTTATCTATCACTGACCTTATCAACAGCCCATAGAGCGTTAGCGTTTGTACAAACCAATTAAAAATGCTGAAACTTAAGTATTCCAGTTTATAAATTTTACTGATGTTTCCTTTGATAAGATCTTTGAGAGTTTAATGTTAACTTGTGTTAATATCTTTCGCAAATCTACCCCTTGCAGCGATGTTTTCTTTTGCTGATTAAGCCATCATAACTCTTGAACCACTGCAAATGGTTGTTTTATCTCTTACTCTGTTTTTAAATGCAAATGATAAATTGAACTTAATATTTAAATGATATTTTCATATTATTTTGTTTTCAATTTCATTGTTTCCTATTAGCAGTAGCTAAGCGTCATTTATCTTAAACGATAAGATCAGGTTCAACATTTGTTCAAAATATTGGTACACCAGCCATTTTATTGGCTAACAATTTTTCCGCTCAAATAGAAAATAGTCTAGCTCGTCTTTACTTTCAGAATTCACCGATGCAAAATTATGCATTCTCGCCCACTTCTACAGTTTTACAGATAGCTCTTGAGCGCTAGTTGTAAATTGTATTTGTTGAAGGGAGAAAAATGAGCGTAGTCCGTACCGATAAATCGTAGCTACCGCGAAAAATACCACGAATAAGTTACCTTACGGACAACCAAGGAGGTATCACAACATTGTCGACCTTATTTATGTGACAGTAAAGTAGGAAATTGAGGAGATTCGTGTGTTACAATGTTATACGTGCTCTGTATGGGTTGTTCGCTAGCTGTGACGATTTGCTACCGTCGTATTGGGGATATCTATTCGTTACATTGCATTTAGAAAGCTTATGTTGGGATTTATATTGTAAGACGTGACTCAGTTTTAATATCTAGCTTATGTACGAGAGGGTTTATCTGCGGAAGTCAAGGTAATGCATTTTACTTGGACATTAAGTGGAAATGTGTTTGTGTCACAAGGGGATCAATGCGAGCTTAGCTTTATGGAACTTATTTCATACCTTATTACTTAGACTTCGCTGTTTGTTCTTCTGTATGTGATCAGGCTGTAAGAATCATGAAATTAACAACATTAGAAATTTTATTTTGCCGTTATTACAAGTATTACTTAAAAAATACATATTTAATGGGGCTCTCCCATCCAATAATAACTACTATAAATAATCATCTAAAAGAAGAAGTTTTTGGAAGAGTTTCAAAAATTAAGCCGATGTTATTCGAACTATGTTTGTTTATATCTAGCGTGATGAAGATGGATCGCCGTCTCATCGGATTATAATGTGAGGAAACAGAGGTCGACTACCGAAAAAGTCGGTCAGGGCCATAAAGAGAACTCCTTTCTTTAAGCAGATAACATTTAGCTGAAATATTTTCAGGAAAGAAAGCTTCTTATAGACTCGGCTTTACGTGAATTATGGCTGAAATAATTGAAAGATTTACCACCTAGGTCCTGCTCTACCCGCATCTTACGGCCGCGATCCAGTGGGATTTAACAAATTAATCAAACGCTTAGATATCTATATCCCCGTAGAAACGAAGCGAGAATAAAATACTAGTCTTATCAAATAAGGATTGACCATTTGGCGAATTTATCTTATTTATTTTATTTATTTATTTTAGGATGACCAGGATTTATATTTTGAAAATAGGATAATAAAGTAACAATGAAGAAATCACTGATGATGATGTCCGAGTATATAGTTTAAATCGCAGGGATATAATATTACGTGTAGAGATATAATATTGCCCGCACAAGATAGAACATCTTGTAGATCGAGGGTGGCTTCTATAATAGTTATTTAATACACTGCATTATACTTCTTCTTCTTATCGTATGGTTAACGAACAACCTGGTGTCAGAGTTTAAACCCCACGCAGGCCTCTAACATGGCTTCACACACCGTTGAAAAATCTCTCAGGTGTGCTGGTTTCCTCGAAAGCGTCGAATGATGGTACATATGAATTTCAATTTTGAAAAACATATTAAACAAATAATTAAACTAATAATAGTCTTAAATACTGTTCTCCTAGTTCGTTAGGTTTCTATTTATCCTCCTCATAACAGAGCTGACTTACCTTACGCCCCCGTAGATCATACAATAATATTACGTATATGTTACGGTTCACCCCATCATATGTGGCTCTAGTTCTACTCTCTCAAATGGAGGCATTCATAATTTCATCTCGCTCGTATGTCTTGCTATATTCGTACTTAAGAATGTTCTTGTCTACTTAAAGCCGTATTTATTCAAAAGCCTCCCGACGTTTGTAACTCCCTGGTTCGCGGTATTTTCTACGTGTTTCATAATCATAACAAAGGTTCCTCATATTCTGGCGAGGTATTACTTTGCATTGCATGCTAGTTTTGACGTTGAACATTGGTCTTTATGATATATGACTTCTTATTTTTAATAGAAACGTATGCAAACGTAAACTTTAGGAATTATATCGAGTTACACTCGTTTATGGTAGGCCTATGCCCCAGCAGTGGGGACGTATATGGCCTGATGATTATGATGATGATACCCGTAATAGTTTTATTATGTACTGTTTAAATAAACAGATAGATAAGACATTTTTAACAGAATTAATAAAGGCGGTTCTCAATTTAACCTGTATGTATGTTGGTTTTTCACATTTAAGTTGACACTCATAAATAATAATGTATGTATAAAATATTATACGAATCACGAAAGTTTACGAAAAGATCACTCACTGTATCATTTTTTATTTTGAGATACGGAATCCTATAAAATATTTTACAAGTGAAGTCTAATACTCGATACAGACCCGCCAGGAAATCCTTATTTTTATGTTTACCTGTGTATTCATAAAATTAGATTCTCTAGACGAAAGTATGAATATACATATACACCGTGAAATTTGAGTGGTTGTTTTCCCGCAGAAAAATGATTCTACCTTAGTAGCACATTAGATTTGTGCAGTCATTTTAAAATCAATAAATGCCGGTTTTATGAAAGGTATAACCGAAACTAAATAAATAAATAATAAATAATGCTTAAAGCATCGATTTCATGCGGCAAGCAGTACCTGAATACGTTACATCTTAAAAAAACAACGATAGCTCTTCTCGTTTTCGAATTGGAATTTTTTTTGAAAATTCAAATAACAATTTTTTTTTCAAGGTATAATTTTATGATTCAATAGTATTACTAAAGGCAAATCGTTCTGCTACGGGAAAACAACCACTTAATTTCACGGTGTGTACCATATTAAAGAAAGAGCATTTGATTTTGAAGCGACTATAAAACATTTGCTTTAAATGCTTAGCGATTTTATTTTAACTTTAGTATACCCAAGCGTTCAAATGATTAACTTAGTCACAGAAACATCGTCTCAAACGTTATCAACATATTAGTACCATTTCCTTGATAGTCTCAATATGATTAGATACTTAGAGGCATCTCTCGACCATTTCATTCTATTCGCGCCCTTCTTATTGCGGGTTTTATTACACGTGTAAACACAATGTCCATAATCCCGCAAGTTGGCTCATCCATATTCTATCCATATCTCGTCTTACAAGAAACTTTGTTTGGGGGAGAATTTGTTACGTGTATAACGAAGCCTGCCAAAAGTGATAATAAAAACCGGCTAAGTGCAAGTAGACTCGTGCACGAAGGTTTCGTACCAATTCAAAAAAAGACATGTGTATTAGGAAACCGAAAGTGTTCGGGATATTTACCATGTTGTATTGTTTTAATGAGCTCCCGATATTTCGGTACTGTTGCAAGCGCCATGATCACGGGTGAACTGAGTTCACCCCGAACATATTTCGACGAACATTTTCAGTTTTCTAATGTGTGCAACCATGAAAGTTTAAAAGACATGTGTATTGCATGGGGACCCCCTAAATAATCAACTTTTTTTAATATTCAGCTTTCTGGCTATCTCAGTTTATGAGATACAGCTTGAAGACAGGCAGACGGACCTTTTTTACCTTTTATATACGGAACCCTAAAAAGTATACTGTAAGTGAACTTCGATCACTTTGGATGACGTGAAATAATAAATCCATTGTTTATAAACGGCTATGTTAAAACAAACCGTACTCAATAAAATTTTGTACAAGAAATATTTAACACTTAAAGTAAATAATAATAATAATAGCATTAGATGCCGAGTAAAATTGTATTGGTAAGTCAATTCGTGTAAATGGTTGGTAATCGACGTATTTCGTAATTCCGTAAGCGAGTATATAAAGAATAGAAAAGTTATATATTAATTAAGAAAATAAGAAATGAAAAAATGCGGTGACTTAATTTATTTCAGGGAAGTTGAGAGACGTCACCATCTGTGGGAGGTTCTGTTTAAGATTTATAAGGGCGTTAAATCATAAAGAAGAAAATAGGATAACGGGAATTTATTAGTAGATTAAAGTAATGAATTTATGAGATTTCTTCCCTTCGTTCAAAGTCAAAGTCAAGTTACTTTATTTATACACCGTGAAATTTTAGTGGTTGTTTTCCCGCAGTAAAATGATTCTATCTTAGTAGTACAAAAAATGTGTGCAGTTCTTTTTTGGTAAAATCAAAAAATGCCGGTTTTACGAAAGGTTTAACCGTAACTCGAAAACACGTTCGAACCGCTTTATGACTTAGGGTGAAGAGCTTCTTTAGCTTAAGCATCGATTTCATGCGGCAAGCAGTACCTGAATACCTACGTCACATTTTCAAAAACAACGATAGCTTCTCTCGTTCTCGAGTTGGAAAATTATTATTCCGAATAATTTGCATGATTCGATAGTATTACTAAAGGCAAATCGTTCTGCCACGGGAAAACAACCACTAAAATTTCACGGTGTAAAGAAATTTACACGCACTTATCAATTGTCGGTACGTTAAATAAATAAGTGATAGACTAGTTACCACTGGTTTGGAACGCTGATTCTACTTATTGATATAAATAAATAAATAGCTGGGATGTTTCCACACACGGTCATCTGACCCCAACTAAGCAGAGCTTGTACTATGGGAGTCAGAGACTGATATACATATACATGGATATTTTTAAATACATAATCACACCCAGACACGGAACAAACATTGTTTAAAACATGATTTTTTATACAATCAAAGTAACTTACCAACATGGTGATCTCTGATTTAAATTCTTACAATTTTTAGTTTGAATCATAAGTAAATCGTTTCTGAGATTAGTGAAATCTTAACTGAATACGTTTGGGAGTGAAAAGTAATTTTGAAAAGATTAATCAGTCCCGATGGCACCATTCAGGGCAAACGAAAGAATCCGCGAAATCTGTTCAAATTAAAAAGTAAGGGTAAATCGCTGGCTCCGTCCCGTAATCCTAGGACTTATCAGCTAAATGCAGGAACATTCAGGATTTCCATTCTGAAATGGTATTCTCTGTGAAATTTGTGAGCTCGGTAATACTTTCACTGATCAAAACTGAAAAAAAATACAATGATTAGACGAGATAGAGTGAGTGGAAAATGAGCGTTTTTTTTTCATTGAAATTTAAAATTGGTTTAAAAGCTGTACTTATTAAAAAACTGAATATATCCGCTAATTTTACCTACCATGTTGTTAGAAAACTGAAAGTGTCCGGGATATTTACCATGTTGTTTTGTAGTCCTACCGTCATTCTCGCAGTCCTACAGTTCACCCGTGATCATGGCGCTTGCAACAGTGCCGAAATATCGGGAGCTCATTAAAACAAAACAACATGGTAAAAAAAAAACTGAAAATGTCCGGGATGGACACTTTCAGTTTTCTAATGTGTGTAACCATGACAGTTTAAAATTAAAATTATATACCATGTTGCTCACACGTATATTAGCGAGGTCCCGTTATTTTTGGCACTATTAGAAGCGCCATAATCTCGGGTCAAATAACCTTCCAATGTAGATTTCTTATAATGAACAAATTTTTCATTTTAAAATTTGTACCATACTAATTTTTATTATTATTGTACCAAGTAGCTCTAAAATTATGTCTTCACTGTACTAAATCAATTAATATCAAGTGTTAACTTACTTATTCATTCTGATAGTTTCTATTATAGTTTTTAAGGCTTTTTTCATCAGGATTCAGTATGTAAAAACAGGCTATATATTTTTATGACCAAAAAAAAAACTTGGAGTTAAAAAATTAAATAAGGGACGGTGTGCATAGCAGTGGATCCACTCTCTCCTCTCCTATATTGGAAAATGGTTCTAGTAGGCAAAAACTTATAGCGAAACTATGTCAATTTTAAGTAGATTGACCTAACTCGTCATAAAAGGGTTCTTGAAAGCGCTTTCCTATTCAATGCTTACAAAGAAAGCTTTATAGATCCGAAGAAAAGTCAAGAGGGACCGAAATAGCGTGGTCATATTTATTTACGATTGTGGTCATCTCACATCTGACGTTACTCGAAGCCCTAAACTGAAGGGCCTATCAACATACTGTGAAGGGCCCAATGGTCGGAAGCTTTTTCATGGATTATTCTGGCATAAAAATCGGGGTTGATCGTCGTCGGAACATTACACATCAGGACGAGGAAAAAAACTGAACAAAAAATTTCACAACTTCGGTGAACCGGAGGATGAAAAAAATTGTAGGTAAGTGAGTCATCTGGAAATTCGGAAAATGTGGATTTGAAATTACTTACATCTTGATATCATTGAGTTAAAGATATAAAAATAAATCACAAAAAACCTGCACATTAGCAAAATTAACATAATTATTAATATTATTATAGACCGCAAGAGGCCTACAAAAGTACCACCCTCTTTAGAATTTACAACATCGCCCCTCATTAAGTGACAGTAGCAAATGAGAAAATAGAACTCAACATTGCAAGAAACAATCCAAACTTTATTACTATTACATTAAAGTTGAATATTGTTTTCCCCAAACTTCCAGCCATACAATAAGGCGAGTTATCGCTTCTGCACACTGTACCACTTCCAGAAGTTTATGAAGTTTGGCCTGCTTCTTGATAAAACCGTATGGGGAACGCTAAGTATAAAATAGGCTCTTGCGAAGAGTTTTAAAGTACAATCAGTAAGAAATATCTTGAGCTCGCCAAATTATCGTGAGAACTTTGTGTGGGAACAGCTGCAAGTCAAGAGATGAAATTTACTGACCAAAGAAATAAATTATACAATAATATTAATAGTATAAATACAAAAAATAGTATACTCAAGCAGCGTTTCTCTATACGATTTAAAGAAAAGTTTATTAACATTACGGAATTTAATATTTGTTCTTTTTAAAAAAAATCATTCGGCATTATTTACCGAGCACGGAATGGTGACTCGTACCAAGAGGTTCAGTTCCTCTTTTCTGATCCGTGCCATTAATTCAGGTGGGGCGTAAAACGGCGTCTTACAGGGTGAGTTTGACGGGTCTATTGTGCCTGTCGGCCTCATATATGGACCTCACCACTGCTTACCATCAGGTGGAGTAAGTTCATCGTGAGAGTCTTATTATAAAAAAAAATATGGCTTTTAAGTCATAACTGATTTCGATATCAAATGTATCACATTAAAAAAGTGCAAAGATAATCGTATTTGCATAAAATCTGCGTGAAAACGAATATGTGTTAAAAATAGATTGAATCCAATCTGATATAAAATGCCGATCACCACTCATTCAGATCGAATGATAAAAATAAACAAATTCATTCTCGCCGACCGATATAGGCCGTGAAATTATGAATCGTTTGTATTGAAATCAATAGAGAGTGAAACGAATGAAATCGAATATATAAATTATTGATGGATATATTGCGACGAGTGTTGGTCTGACATTCGGTTATAATTGTAGCGGCAAGTCCAGAATGAGATGCTCGCTTACTTGCTTACAGTTAGTAAGTTTTTTTTTATAATAGGCTAACAAGATGACCTCACTCCCTGATGGTAAACGGTAGTGAGATCCAAATATGAGGTCGCCAGGCACAATATACCATATTGAGCCTGTCGCGCTCACCCTGAAGGCCTGCTTAAATGCCGTTTCACGCTCCGCCTGAAGAGCCCGGGATCATAGAAGGGAAGGAAAACATGAGTTGGAAGGGGATTCCAAGTAAATAGGTAAGTTTCAAGTCAGTCAATGTACCTCTTTTATTTTAAAAATATCATATTATAATACAATTGCCGAGGAAGGAATGATCCGCTCCATTCAACATAGTGACATAGAGTTTTTCAAACCATTTTTTTTTCTTTATAAAAAATAATGTTTCACTGTTGATACTACACTGTTTATATGACATAAACGACCCAAAAAAAGCAGTAGAAAATCTTCCACATTCTTTATTGCACGCAACTAAACCAAAGTGCCATCGTAAAGATATTTAAGGCGATCTGAGGCAATCAATTTCGCCGACACTTGCCAGTTTACTATGGCATAAAGCACTTTATTACCGTGACACATTGGCGAAAGTCACAATATTCGAGGACAAATTGCGTGAGAGTTTTCGTCCAGCCTACTTATCATAATGCTGTTTACTGGGACGGGATATCACATATTGCTGTAACTGTAATAAGAATATCGTCACGTTAAATAAATAAATAAATATCTGGGACGTTTCCACACACGGTCATCTGACCCCAAACTAAGCAGAGCTTGTACTATGGGCGTCAGAGATTGATAAACATACATAGAATTTTTTATAAATACATACTTAAATACATAATCACACCCAGACACGGAACAAACACCGATGTTCATCGCACAAATATTTGTTCCGAGTGGGAATCGAACCCACGACTCTCGGAACCGCCGGCCAGGGTCACTAACCACTGTTCCACCTAGCCAGTCCATGGAATGCTTGTAGCAAATCGGTGCCAATTGTGTAAATGTCTATCTGTTGAAAGTAACTTAAAGGTACCTATGTACAGTGTATGTAAAGTGTACCTAATAAATGTTATTCTTCTGATTCCTGCAGAATGTTTACCCTAATACTTTACCATAGTCATGATCTGCTCATAATGAGATAAATTAGATGCCTTTTTTGTAAAAGACTTTCAATATGATCACATTACGAGGTCGACAGGCACAAAAAGTCTGCTTGAAGAGAGAAGAATCAAGGATTGTAGGAGGGAGGGAAAACATGAGCTGGAAGTGCATTCGGTAGAAGAGAGGAAGAGTTATTATTTGTTTACTTATGGACAAAAATTCACTTAATTTCAAAGGGTGATTCCATTTTCAGCACCAATTCGAAATACTTACATTAAAAAAAAAACAAATAAGAAACTCGACAGTTTAACTTTCATACTCGTTCAGATAATCAGCAAAATGATATATTTTTTTCATTATTACACATGCAAATCAATTAGGCAACTGCGGTTAAGCTGGATTAAAATCATGAAATTGTACGTTAGCCTATAATACTGTTATTAAAATTAAAATAGTAACGGATTATTATTTTCGTTATGACCGCAAACAAGCAGCGGCATAAAGCATTTTGTTAAACTGAACGCACCCGTAAAATTATTTCAATGTAATCTAAAAGCTTTGTACTTTTACTATAAAAACAAATAAGCTTGTAAGTATCCTCTCGTAATGTGCTAATTTCTTTTTACGGCAATGTATTGTACGTGAAATAAGACTATTTTTATTACGCGCTCTTTGGTAAGGTCTAAACCTCTTTGGCCGACTACGAAAAATTTGTTTGCAATTTTAATTTTTTCATTGATGATAGGTCAAGTATAGGCGAGGATGCTTTTATTTATATTGAGATACACTTATACATTTTAATGCTTTTTAATTAAATTATAAAAAAAAACATTCACTTAATGAAATAGTATACCTTGTTAATCTTAGTCTAAGTAATTTATTTTATTACTGCATAAACTTGTCTATATTTATTAATAATACTAACCCAACTGATTGCCGAAATGCAATTTCAGAAACTGACACACGTTAACATAGTGTAAACTTTAAAAAACACACACAAAGGACCATTTAGATATAATCCCAAACATACCTGTAGAAAATAACAAAAGGAGTGAGTACTTTTACACGGCTAAAGTACTTTCCACGGTACTGTTCTACAGAATGAATTTATTTTCACCTATTGTTCTTTGGAAATTAATCAACGCCTGCTTTTGTTTTGTTCTCCAGTGTTGCCAACATCCCGGCAATAAAAAACCGGCCAAGTGCGAGTCGGGCTCGCGCACAAAGGGTTCCGTAGCAGCAAATATAATAAAAATCAACCTATCTCAAAAACTATAAGAGATACTTTGATCAAACCAAAAATCGTTGAAAGAGTTAATTAGCATGCATCACCTCTATTTTTTTTAGAATTTTATACCCCGTAGTTATAAAAATAGAGGGGGACATACTTTTACGACTTTGAGAGCTGATATCTCAAAAACCGTTCACTTTAAGAAAAATGTTTTTTAGAAAACTTTATATCATTTTAAAAGACCTTTCCATTGATACCCCACACGGGTATGTACATCGAAAAAAATAATTCATCCCTCAGTTACATGTATGGGGGCCCCACACAATTCTTTTTTTACTATTTAGTGTCATATTTTTGTAGCGGTTCATACAACACATATTCCCATCAAATTTCATCACTGTAGTACTTATAGTTTCCGAGTAAATCGGCTGTGACAGACGGACAGACGGACAGACGGACATGACGAAACTATAAGGGTTCCGTTTTTGCCATTTTGGCTACGGAACCCTAAAAGGGACTGTGCACTCGACAAGTGATTGAGGTGTGACTACGATTGCACAATGGGTTGATTCTTGTTTTGCAGACGGAAGTGTTGCCATACTTACCTTTGCCGAATGCGATTACACTTGCCGAAAGTGTTAAAATTTTAACTAAGTGGAGTAAAAGAGATATCTGTTTAAAAACGATAAGAGAGAGAAAGTGATTTTCTTTGTGAATTTTAGACACCTGAAGGTTTGATTGTCAATTACTTTGTAATATTAATTTTATTTTCTAGAATCATTACAATCACTAAGAAGGTTCATAACAATAGAAGTATTGAGTGAAAATGGATGATCACATAACGAAATTCGTTAAGTGATCATACTCACGACTATGTTCAGTGAATACTTGCTGGCCGTATACTGATAATATTTGACAAAGAGGATCAAGAGGCTTCCAAAAAGAAAATATTCAAATTAGGAATTCCCTTATCGTTTAAAAAGTAGCCAAAGATTTTAACATCGTGCCAGATTTGACCGTTTAACTTCTTAATTCAAATTAATTACTCCACTTCTTCAACGTGCAGGTACGTTGAAAGCCGCCATTTTGAATTGATGACGTAAGCGTATTCGCTGACTGCACAGCCCTAATTGCACAGGATGCTGCGGTTGCCTGCCAGGCGGACCTAATGGAGGTTTTCGCTGTTTGATTGTTCTAACAACTAACCGACCGACTAAGGGACTTTACCAAAGCGGAGATGAGTAAAACGAGATTTGCTACACCATTCTGTGATTAAACTAGTTTCATTCTAGTTCGCTGCCGAGGGCTACTGCTTTCGTTTACAAGTTATTTACTATTATGTAGTAGTAGGGACTATTGTTTATTTTGGCCTATAGATAATATTGTATACAAATCTATATTTTTGAATTGTATCCACTGTTGATTCTGATACCCGTAACACAAGTGCTTAAGCTACTTACCACGGGATCAGATCAATGTATGTGATGTCGTGAAATAGTTATAGTTAGTTAGTTAGTTAACTTATGTAAGTAGTGTGTGATATTACTTAAAGTATGCATGAAGAGGTTGATGGATGTGGAAGAAGAGAAAGTGATGTGCCAGGGACCGTAGCACATGGTGGGAAGTGAACTCTGCCTACTCTGGGAAAAGGCATGATTTTATATATGCGTTTAGTAGTTTTTGCGTGAATCGAACATGCACATAATCATGCACAGATTTTTGCCTATATAATATTACTGTAATGTTTACATTGTTTTTAAACAACTTTAAAATACCTAATATCATAGGGACTTATGATTTGATAACTGGAGGATTTAACATCTTACTTCTTCAATTTCAAAAGTCACAAGAAGAAGTTTAATGGCAATCATTCAAACTCTTCTATTTACCATTCTCGACGGAATACAATTTAATAATACTCTTGTTGCATTTAGAAGTTTGTTCGACAGAACATAAACGGTATTGTCTTTAATTTGTTACGATCAAAGATTCCTCGTTCATCGCACAAAAGAAAAATCAATTCGCAAAGGAATTTATAATAAGGCAAACTGGGGGCTTACATTTGAAAGAGACCTCGGAATGCCATGGAATTTTTCATTTAAATTTCCACTAGCTTTTTGACTTTGTGACTTTATGTTGCTGTTCTTTGATCCGTTAAAAATTGAGTCCTTTGATTCAGAACATGCATAATGCTACGTAACAATATTTCTGAAATACGAGTTCCTTTATGTTTTTTTTATTTTTAATTGGTTGTTTTAATGCTATTTGAAAAAAATCGCGTTCATGACACTACCAGAGTTCCTACCATGAGTTGGCTATCGAAAACTTGCGTACGTTAAAAACCTATCGAGTTGTTTTTTTCATACGGCCGATTTTAGTTCTTCGCGTAACCACCAGCGGCGCTGTACAAGTTTTTCATAGACATATTTACATAGGCGATATCGAGTGCGTAAGTTTTAAACTCATGGTAGCCCCACTGAACGGGGACGCATTGGTGACTCAACACCTGGGTTGCTCAGTGGTTAGTGCATCAGACGCGATTCCTTTATGTTATTGGAAAACTCTACTTCAGTAACATAATAACAGATTAAAAAAGAGATTATTTAATAATATGTATTTCCAATTCTCCAAAAGTAAATAATAATTCATGTTTTGACTAATGACAAAAAAATCTTTTATTCTGAAATAAATGTCTACTTCCAACACTTGGAATTTTATTGAATCTAATAACATAAAATTCACACATCAGATTATAAAATCATCAATGACACAATAAAACTAGAAGATGATGGTTTATACTCAAAGGCACACTATATAAATAACTACGTAAGCTCTCGTACTCTTGGGATAAATCAATATCTAGACGAGACTAAGTCTTCTGATTGGTGCGAAAAGCCTATTCGATTCGTAAATAGGTCTCAACCACTATAAACGTCGTTCGAATCAAGATAATAGCGATTGATTGCTACTATATAGGACCGTCATTTGTACGGGTAGGTACCTAATACTACATTTGTCATTAAAAATTACCTAACATACAAAAATAATACGACCGATTTCTGCCATGGCGGCCGATCTCAATTGAGATCAGCCAAGTGCGCAGGACATATTATAGTGCACAAGTGTGCGCGCAAACACAAGTGCACTCTCTATTCCCTTACTCTCATAATTCGGTGAGACGGCAATCCGACATGACCGATGAGAGATCGGGTGCAGGACCACCGGCTTAACGTGCTTTCCGAGGCACGGGCGTTCAACCGTCAATTTCCTAACTCCGGGCTGAGTAAATTCATTACAGAAAAACTCACACAAATTTTGCCCGACCCCGGGCTCAAACCGGGGACCTCTCGGTCCTAACGCAGCACTTGCTACCAATAGACCAACGAGGCAGTTAGACATACAAAAATATACTGTCTTTTAAAAATATCTGTGTATGCATATCAATCTCTGATACTTATAATAAAAACTCCACTACAGACACGGAACAAATACCGATGTTCATCGCAGTGTGGGAATCGAACCCACTATTCTTGACTAATGAAACATGAGCACTATCTATTGCGCTTACATACCATTTGACAGGTATACTCTGACAGCATAGTTTTTATGTGTTATTTGTATTTTTGGTCCTTGTAATTAATTTGAACAGCGTACGACAGTAGAGGATAGAAACATTTTTAATAAACAGACAATTGAAAACATTTTTTTTTTATTTCTACAGAATTGTTGTCGCAGCGCCGTTATTGGAATGTAATAAATTAGTTTTCCATCCAAAGCTAACTTGTTCAGCAGTCTGTTGCTTTCCAATTTCCACTTCGATATTTATTTCGATACATTTGTGACTATTGCAAAGACAATTTGCCGGTGGAATTGTGTTCTTTCCACAGTTTGGTCCACGAGATAGGACGTTCAGTTTCCGCCTGTGATTTTGTGGGAAAATATCTAGTATGTATTTATTTTGTAGATGCCAGAACAACAATTGAACGTTCACATAAAAAAAAAATTAAGTACCTTTCTTATTTTTCACAAGAAGGATAAAGTATTAGTGTCTGGTTAGTCCTAGTTATAAGGCTGCACGTTTTTATCTCTGCGTTCACATTAGGAAGGTAACTAAAGAAAATTTTTGGGTATCCATATTACGAGAGATCCGAGTGTTTAGTTCAGTTTAATCAAATTTTTTATTGATTTTGCACGCTCGTTTTTTATTCGACTTAAATTTATTGAATAGTGTAGTAGAACTTCATATAGAACTAATATGTACCTAGATAAAGATCTTTTCTACCCACATATTGCTATATAAAACCAGAATATAAAGGGCCGCACAAGACAAGTTGGTACTACACAATATTAAATGTCACTGTCAAAAAAATTTAACAACCTTCAATAATATCAGTAATCAAATCAGTAGTCCCTTAATTGTTTTAGGGCTGAGAATCAGATCACATTTATAACAATGTCTTCGACTGACAAACAATAGAGCAAGTTATTGCAATTTTGTGTATTGTCACGTTTACTTCTAATTACTCAAAGTATTAATTAAACAGGTAATTAAAATCAACATTTAGTTGCGTTGTTTGCATTGCTTAATAGCGTCGTGTGAAATATAGGGATTCTGTGTTCAATGTGGGTCCCTTCATTGCTCAAGTACTAATTTCTCAAATATAGTCGGTGTTAGATCTTGCCGCAGTAAGCACGTTATGTTGATAATACTCTAGTATTCCGTTAGTATAGTTAGACAAACATTGTGATTGCTATGAAAACTATTATAGGCTAGTATAACAAATGGTTCATTCACACTTATTCTTCAGTTACACTGTACAGTTAGTTTGACTAAATGTATGGTAGGGTCAATTTCAACAAGTCCATATTTTTTAACATTTCGGTGAACTTTTTTATTTGTTACTTTTTTGAAAAATACAACCATGTAGAATTGTTATTTACGCTATCGTTATAATTAATTTTAACACGACATTAAATTAAATTCATATACTTAAGAGATATAGTACTTTGAAATTTTGGTGTCACCGAAATGAAAGAAGAGTTCACCGAAATGAAACTTCTCATCACCGAAATGAGAAACGCAATACACCGAAATGAAATTACTTATGTAGTCACCGAAAAAGTAAACTGTTACCAAGTATACAGCCTACAACCTACGTTTTGAAGAGTGTATTCATCACACAGTAACAGATTTTTTCTTACTAAAATTAAAACTTCGGCCTTATCAATAAAAATGCATCTCCGTTAATTGTTTAACAGTGGTCGATGGAAACGTGGATACAACCCAGTCTTGATCTTTGTCAGTTCCAGATTCAGCTCTCAATGCATAAAGTCCATCTGCCAATCAATACCCCTAACCTTACATAGACCGATTAAGTGCAATATGCAGTAGTGCAATAATTCGTTAAACAATTGACAAAGCCATTATAAAGCTAGCTTCATTACCGAACTACGAACGATTCGTAGATATCATCGTCGTGCCAACATATCCCAAGAGGCTGTCGTACTTCCAACGTCCCGGGTTTGACTCAAGAGTCATCTGCGCCGTTTAAAAATTATGAATCCGCCTATAATGCCGATCCATTTTCACAAGACACATGTGATGCTTGTGAAATCTTAATGCTGTCTATCCATGCAAACCAGCGAACCAAATGGATTAATACAGTCACCAGCATTGACATGACCCACAATAGTAAAAAGGCCTAGACCACAATCCGTAAATGGACCGGTGAGCCCTCTCCTCCAAAGTTCCAAGTAAAGTTACTGCAAACAAAATTGCTCATCAACTGTTGCTGAATAAGAAATCGTACACTCGCCTTCCCAGAATTCAACTTGTACAATGCCTTCCGAAAGAGAATTTACTGAGCCAGCCTTTTGACGATATCATTTTTAGTGTAAGATACTTGAAATCTGGTAAAGCATCGAGTGTTGATGACATTTCCACAGAACAACTTAAAAACTTGGATCCTATGACTATTTGCTGGTTACAACCGAAGTTCAATGATTGTCTACAATCTGCGAAATTATCACGTCTATGGATCTTGATATTGCCATTCCAAAACCGGGAAAAGTTCTAGATGACCCTAAAAACCTTCCGCTCATTATCCTTGCTCAGTCACACATACAAATTATCTCAACGACTTTTGCTTAACCGCCTATCACCTATTAGATCAGCACTTAATTCCAGAACAGGTAGGATTCAGACCTAAAAAATCATGTTGTAACCAGACGTTAAACCTCACCCAACACATGCCATTTTATCATAAACGTCTAGTCCATAAGATTTGTATTTGTAATTCAGAAGCTACACTGATGTTATTCTGTTTTGTGAACCAAAATAAATAACACAAAGAGGATAGTTTTGAAATGGGAATGATTACAGCGCTGTATGCGTGGATCTGACAGCAGCTTATGATACAGTGAACCTGAAGCGTCTCTTGTGGAAAGTCTACCCGATGGTCAATGACTAGAAATTTATAAAAATACTTGGTGAGCTGCTCCGCAACCGTAGCTTTCAGGTCCATTTGTCTCAAGAAATAAGCAGATGGCGATCCCAAAAAAACGGTAATCCCCAGGGTCTCTACCCTGGGGATGACCGTTTTGTTGGAATCACTACTTTTCAACATCTACACAAAAGACCGACCATGTTGCCGATGACCTGGCGCTCATATCACAAACACAATCCTGTGAAAACATAGAAATAAACCTCACTTCAGCCTTAGGGTTCAGACACTCTCAGACTAAATATAACATGGCAGGGACAACCACAGAAGTTAAAGTCGGCATAGCTTTATATTTAGATTTAGAAAGTACCGAATCTTGACACAGATCCACCTTCTGCTCGTCTTAACCTCTGGTCTAACACGTTTGCTCCACCCGTCCCCTTGGTTCTACCTTCAGAAAGCCTTCCAACAGGACACGATTTGCCATAGTTAACCTGAAGGTCCCTGGACAGACTCCGTAGCCAGGTTGGCCAATGCAAAGATAATATGTTAAGGTGGGGGTTTCCTGGACAGGAGGATATCGCGTGCCTATGTGGTCTCTCACCATTGTCCATGGCTCACCTCACTTCAATCCCCGCCTGTCCCGACTCCTGTACACAAATTGAGCTGATAGAAGGGTCAACAACCGCGGTCCGGGTGGCGGAATTATCCAAAATAATTTTAAGTGTTTTGCCATCGACACGAAAAGAAGAAGAAGAAGAATAACTTACCATTTTGAACTTCATCATTTGACTTTAGATGCTGTTGACAAACATTTCAAGTTAATTTGTTATTACTTTAATCCAGAGTCCATCTGCGAGTATGTTTTATTATTAAGAGGATACTCTTAAATATATAAAAGAAGAATCACTGACTGACATATCGATGCACAGTCTAAACGGCTAAACGTAGGCACTTGAAATTTGGTAAGGACGTAGTTTAGGTACCGTAGAGGTGCATTAAGAAAGGAATTCCCGAAATTCTCACGGGAACGGGAATAATCCGGAAAATCCTTTTGTATGAAAAATCGCCCACGCAAACGAAGTCGCGGGCACAGCTAGTGAAAAATAAAGGTATTGATTACAACCACACATAGATTTTAATAATTTAATCTGAAATTCATTTGGGAACATGTAAGAATAAATCAACAAATATATTGTAATTATCAACAATAAAAATAAAAATATATTCCTTTCGAAATTACAATGTAACAAAATAATTTGTTACATTGTAATTTCGATATATTTGACACCGGTTTCGATAAGTAATTTGACACCGGAATGACAAAAGAAATCACCGAAATGAAGATAATAATCACCGAAATTACCAAATTCTCACCGAAATGAAAAAAAGTCACTGGAATGATATTTTTTCTCATTCCGGTGGTCAATTTAGGTCACCGAATTCACCGGAATGAGGTCACCGATATTATATACAGCCCATAAAAATAAGCACAACAAGGAAAATATAAATAAAAGAAATAAATTGATACGACCTACTTAATTGAGCGACATTTAGTAATAGTACATAGATTTTATAGACATACCGAATGATTGGATCACAACTTATATCCATTCACGTGAATGACAAAAAAAACGGTACGCAGTCACCGAAACCGACTTACTTACGTTTTTGGCGGGAACTGCAAACAGCAACACACGTCCTCTTACGTTAAGCGCGTAGGCGGCACTGATGCGCAGATTTACTGCGCAGTGGCAAGAAGCTAGTGTTTTTCGATGCCTAGATATTCGCGTACAACGAAAATTCACCGCGATGACATATCTCATTTGGACACGTGAATTTGTACTTACCATTCATTAAATATAACAGATTTTGTATTGAACTTTCCGCAATAAGGTACTGTCATTATTAAGGATTTAAATAAAAAAAGGTAAATCCCTAAAAAATCAACTGTTTTTAACATATGATTAAAAGTATACTGAAAAACCAATTGTGCCGCGTCACCGATATGATACAATTGGGGGTTTAAGATTTTTTTTACCTAATTAGCGATAATCATAATTTAAAAATATTTATAGTCACTTATAGGAGACAACACCTTTTATCTAAAAAAAAATATTACAAGTTAAAAGTGCCATCCTGCACTAGCAGTTTCAGCCGTGCCGTTTACGATTTGGTGTCGGGAAATTCACCCGGTAGTGGAACTGCGTAGTAAAGCTAGTGGGAATGTACCTAACAAATCGCTCGAGACTTCGGCCCACGTAAAATTTTACTTCCGTGTAACGAGAGAGTGCCGAGATGGAAATGGCGAGCATTTGTATAGACCTATGTCCAGGAGTGGACTGCAATGGGCTGATGAAGATGATTTTAACGAAGTCGGTCAAAAATAATCCTAGGTCTTTTTCCCGGTTTTAAGTTACCACCAAACTACTTTTCAGGCGCCACCTATCGGTTCAGCCGTTCTTGAGTTCGACTCCATTGCTGGGGCACCTTAAACTACGGCGATAAGGCTTTAGTCAACCACCCTGGCCAAGTGCTGGTTGGTTGACTACACAATCTTAAAATGTCCTCGTTGGTGTGCAGGTTTCCTCTCGATATTTTTATTCACTATTAGAGCGTAAAATGATCGACATGAATTACAAACACAGTAGTATGTGGCGGGGTTTGAACAAGCGACCTCTCGCATGGCCTTAACCACTCTGCCACCGACTCTTAACTGATACTGGAATTGACGTGTTATTTGAAATTTATGGCGATTTGATTATTAAACCTCATATAGTGTTACAAATACGTGTAAGTAATGTTTCCTTACACCACACGGACACACTAGAGTATGACGGTAAATCGTCTGGTTTTGCGCGTACACTTGTGCACTACAGTATACTCAGGGTAAGCTAATATAAAACAAGTAAAATAATGAACTGCGTAGCTTCTTACAGCACCTTTACGAGGAAGCCATATGTTGCACGCGTTATTGCCAAAATAAAATATAATACATCTAATTTATTGTTACAGAAACCGCGTCTTCAGAATTTTATGTGAGCTGTTAAACACTTTGTGGTATGGTCTAGTTCAGGAGAGAAGGTTTAATATTGTCTGTATAGTTCGCTCGCCCACGATTGGTGTAACCCAGTCGAAACGTCGGGCAGTAAGTAGCTATGTAATTTGCTACTCCTAATATCGCGTGTAGACCCATAAAGACTAATTTTAGTGCAGGTTTAAGTTAGGTGGGAACGACTCTACATACAAAACACTGAAACAAATTATTTAAGTGATTCGATTCGTTTCTATCCTCATTCGGGTCCGGTAGAACCCGATCTTATCATGTAAATGGCAAAGTATAGCTATGCCAGCGACTTCGTCCGCGTTTTTCACGTAATTTACACATTTTCTACTGTTTCTTTGCACTTATTGGTCGGTCTGTAATGTTATAGCCTTCTAGGATTTAAATGGTCTATACAACACAAAAAAAAAAAATCAATTCGAAAAAAGTACCTGAGATAAGTGCGTTCAAACAAACAAACAAACTCTTCAGCTTAATAATATTAGTATAAAAATATTTTTATATTGAGTACATACAAAATTTCTCGTGTACCGTTTCTCGTTAACGTTTCGTAAATATATACTAAAATTCCATTAAATATGATTTTATTATGATTGCGATCGAAAAGTTAAAAGAGGAAAATTTTAATATAATCAAGTTCGGGTTTCTATAATGAACGGATACTTATAATTAAAATTGAATTGTTTTTATTTTGACAGAATTTTCATATCTCTCCGCTCAACGTTTAGACCACTATCTCTGAACGTTAACCGTTAGTTTATTACCTACGCTGATGAACTATCAGTTAATTTTATTGTCGACTAAATAGCATCAGCTTTGTAGACAGGAGTCATGAACTGGAAATGTGGCGCAACCTTATGTACTTGTGTGCTGTAAATAATGTAAAGACAAAGGGCAGTCTTGTCTTCTAATCTTAGTTCATCCGTTACTCACATGAATGTAGGTATCTACATATGTATATTCAAGTATGCAGATTTTATATCATAGAAACAACAAAATGCACGTATTGTCAACAGAGGATTTGCGTACGATTAAAGGGAGGAAGGGAGGGAGGGGCCGGAGAGGCCAGTCAATCATCAAACATTTTAAGAGGAACAATTAAGAGGAAGTTTTGGATTTTTGATCTTTCTTAGATATGTTTTACGGTTGCTAAATATATTAAAGCATAAATAAAGCGTTTCATTAAAACCTACTGAAACATGAAGTACACAATTTTGGAACCTATACCTTTACCTATACTTCTTTATTTAAAGCTATAATTGAATAGGTAAAAAGATCTTAAAATATAATAAAACTCAATCCAAAAAAGAAATCATGAAGTCAGTGGTACTGTCCGACGTTTCGCCTAAATCAATCATGGCCGCTATGGCTACCACAAAGTGAAAATCGAATTGTAAAGTCTACTTCAAAACAGCGAACAAGGCAAGTCCAATCTCTTATCGAATCAGACCTGCGATCTCACCAAGGAAAGATCTAATCAAACAAAACAAAAATCTGTTTAGTGTACTGTATAACTCAATTTGGAGCCTCTTCGCGAATCGACTTCTGTCGCGAACTTCAGATCCAACCTTCAGCTGATGTTTGTGCAAGTGATAATTCGATAATATCTTTAAAAGAAATATTGGCTTTTATGGACTTTATGAAGTTAATGTTTTGCAAAAGGAGTTCTGAAATAAATTAGGTAGGTTTGAGTTTTGCTGCGAACTGAGTTGCGAAGTTGATTGTCGACCAGAACATATAAATAGACACTTACATTGAAGGTTATGCATGCTTGACAAAAATATTTTTTATTTATTCAACTTGTTCCACCAGAGAAAGTCAAAGGGATCTAGCCTGTACAGCCTAGTCTTTAGTAGTTTCTTAGGTACTGAGGCCGGACCCAAGTCTTCTTTGATTAGTGTTCTTATATAAGTAAAGATTTCAAGGCCGGTGCCAAGTCTTCTATAATTATTGTCAAAAATAAAGTACCTAACTATTCATATACTTTTTCCATATGGTCTTCTGAAAATTTATAAAAAAATCGTTTCTTTTCTGACCCTTAGTCGAAGACTAGAGGATTATACTTGCAAAGTCATCAATATTGTATTGCATTTGCGGCTTAGTTTTGCTCTTTTTTTCCTTTTAGTTTAACAATACCATTATTATATTGGGTCAGGCGAAAGTTTTCGGCTTGCGAATGTTTTCTATAAAGGTAACTTATGAAGAAAATCCTGTTTCCGGGGTGAGTAGTATTTTTCAAGCAAAAATGTACATTCAATTTTGACGTCGATATGATTCAATATTGAATTGTATAGTGAGCTACAGGTGCGGCTGTCATGTTTTTCAGTATTTTTGTTGAATGTTTTTCAATAATGTTATCACAATCTTATTTTCCTTAATTACGTTGACTAAGGCCTTATCGCCCTAGTATAGGGTAGGCTCATGCCCCAGCAGTGGGGACGTATATGGGCCGACGATTTTACTACAACTTATTAGCAGCCCGACTAAAATATCATCCGACAGTAAGGCTATACCTGTCGGAAGGTATGAAATAAGGTCTGGCTCTATATACAAACATTTTCTTAAAATAGGAAACTTTAAGGTCTACGAAAATAGAAACTAAGAAAACCTGACGTTACTCAATTTCTTTAAGAAATTTATGCTATTCATTTGCTTTTGGGAATAGATTCAATCAGTACCATTTTAACTATGAACACTATTTGTTTTATACCAATTCGGGTGTTCAGAACTGTTGTACTAGTTCTATCCAGTTCTTGGACATCAATCAAAAATCGCAATACACTGGCTTCGATAGTTTAACAATCTTAGCCTCTCAGGGGACGCGACCCGGTTGAGTTCCCGACCTTTGATAGATTGGGTTTCATTGTAGATGAACAGGCATTCGGCAGTTCCAAAGGTTTCTTTTTTCCTGGTATATTTTTGATAGCTGTGTAGATGATAGTACAGAAGCTCAGAAGCTAATGGCACCTAATGGTAGGTACATGTTCGCAACGCTTATAAGAGTCTTTGAGAGAACGCATTAGAGTTTCACAAACAATTTCTGTGTTTACACTGCTGCTATTTTTTATTAAAAAAAGAAAATAACTATTATTTTTATAAATATACGAAAATTTTTAAATATAAACTGTACTCTTGGTTAAAATGCATTCTTTTGATAACTTTCAACCGAAGTACTGTTAAAAGTTATCTTCTCATTATTTTTATTATAACGTATTAATTCTGGAAAGGATTTAAATAATAACAGTTATCTAGTGTTTAGAGATTTATTACATAGGTACTTAATCCAACCATTCGCTTTTGAAATTCCGGCGACCAAAGCAAACATTTTGTTAATTTTAAATTAATTATAAGTAATTAGCGTCGTTGTCAGAAACTAATTTAATTAAAATGTAGCTGCAAATGTAATTACGGGTATAACATGTCGGTGTAATAACATCTTGTTCGTATGAGTATGATTAATTTGCAAATAATATTCGTTTCTCCACGTTTTCCCTCTGATGCGGGTAACGTTATTACGAGCGCTTAAAACGTTTTTCTTTGAAAATGCTCGAAATATTCATTTGATCTTTACCGTTAATATTAAATGTATTTTTGTTTATTAAGGCCTAATATGAAGAATAAATGAATCGATCATGCTGATTTGTAATTATTGAATAAAATATTAAATACCTACACACAACATCACATATCACATACATTGATTTGATCCCGTGTTAAGTAGTTTAAGCACTTAAGCAGTGTAAGCACTTGTGGAACGGATATCAATAGCAACAGTGGATACACAAACGTACCTAAATATAATTTATTAACAAACCCAAACATTGTCCCGAGTGGGAATCGAACCGCTGTTCCGTCGAAGAAGAAGTATAGAAAGTTTGCAATATATTTTGAATATTTGTATCATCTCGGAATATGATCTAAGCATGAATTTCCTTCAAGTCGGCTTCCGAATATTGACAAAATTTTGACTGACGTGCCACTACGGACATAGCGGAAAATTTGGCGTAAAATAGAATTGGTTGTCTACGCAATCTGCGAGGCTCTACGACAGGTTTAGGGTAACCAAATATTTTTAAGATTTTTCTAAATAAAAATAAATACACGCTATTTAAATGTTGACACAATTTTTATCGCTGTATTGGGTTGTGGCATGGTTTTTTGCTTCCTATATATATATGGGAAATTATTATGATAGTTTATGGTAGCAAATATAATTTACTTCACTAATAGTAAATCCTTATCACAATATAAGCCGAAAGATGTCCACTGCTATCAACGTTTGGCCTTGCGCAGATCGCATCCAGTGTGTTTCTAAGGTCTTGACCAGATTGCTTCTACATCTTGCAGTGAGGCATCCAACACTGCATCAGATCCACCTCAGGTCGCAACTCTAGAAGATTAGTTTAACAAACTAGTTTTAATAAAGCCTCTTTAAGGTTTCCCTCAGACCTTCCACTGCAAAGTAACATAAACACATTACCACTCCTTTGCGTTGCAGTAAATGGCTATAATACTATACAACACAGTTTCCACAATCACTCTGAACGTCTGGCGACCGTACCAGTAGGTCTATTGTTTGTGCGCGTTTTTTCGCCCAACTGCCAAACTTCAAAGCGCGGCCCGCCGACGGGATCCTTTGATCCCGGCCGGCATCCGCCCATCGTCGCCAGGAGGAAACGACAGACCGTACGAGGAGTCAGAAACGTTCCATTAAGTACGAGTAGTAGGAAGTTCGAGTCTTCGATAGAGATGTTTAGAAATTGTGTAGGCAGGGATGATGATAGGTTTTAGGTTTAGGGTATAAAGGTTTTTGGAGCATTATATTTAAATAAGGTGCTTTGTCTCTCTATGTCTAAATACGGTCATTGGTTCAGTTAGTAAATAATTTATTTGAAAACAATTAAATACTTAGGAACACCGAACGACAAAAACTTTGGTCCAGTATTTATGAAATGATAATAATATACTTACATTATTGAATATCAATTAAATTGTAATATTTAATTTATCTGCACGGAAAGGAATCCAAAATATTCATTTAACAAAAAACTAATAACAATAAATACTCAGCAGTTTATCGACTACTGTCGCCATTACACTACAAGACTTAAAAGTTCTTCTCTTTACACTGTTAAGGATTAAAATAACAAGACACGTCTCCTTATCCTAGTTTGAGCTATTTTCATACTCGTGATAACCATCACTAAGGGTTTAGGATGTCCCCATCTTCCCCTTAATCATCTTTTACCCTTAAGGTAACCCGGGCGCCGAAGGGACCCGACCTTACCCTATAAATTGATACCGTGCACAAGAATGGGATAATTAGGCCATTTCTATCGTTTCATTCGACGTTTAATATGGTACCTTGGGAAACGGTTGGTCTAGAAAATAATGTTGGAGTAACATACTTGATCTTATGATATCCGTGTTTAAATTGTAAGATCTATGGATTTTATACCGCGTGAGATAAAATGTTTGTGTTGTTAATCTAATTAGAAATGTTACCATGATCAAAATCGGTACCACAACTTTACTTTTATTTTCAACTAGTGACCCGCACTCGCTTCGGGTATATCTCTATCTCTATATAATATATAGCTGTGCCCGCGCCTTCGGTCGCATGGACTAGAGGATTTTGATTTTTTAACTTAAAAGTAGTCTTAGTTACTCCATAACATCAGCTACCTGCCAATAAAAGTCCCGTCAAAATCTTTTCAGCCATTCAAGAAGTTAGTCAGTCGGAAGAAACATTAAAAACAAAATTATTTTGGTATTTATCCCCATAATCTGTCTTTTATCGTGTAATAAATAAGTATATTACACAATTACACTACAATGTGATGTTGTGTTATATACTTATTTATCCTAGCGACCCGCCCTCGCTTCGCTTCGGGGATATCTCTATCTCTATGTAATATATTTTAACCCCGTAAGAGAAACCTATTTTTTTATCTAAAAAATGCCAATGACATTCAGGGATAGTGTAGCTTTCCAAGAGTGAAAGATTTTTTCAAATCGGTGCAGTAGTTTCGGAGCCTATTCGAAACAAACAAACAAACAAAAAATCAAACCTTTCCTCTTTATAATATTATTATATTACATATTACATTGACTCCCCCGTACCCCAGTGACGCTTACATGGAGCCTACATCGCATGCTGGCTAGCTGAGCGCGGTGGCGGCAACCACGCGACTTTTTTCTAATACTTGCATTTTTAAACTCGTGATATATTCCGAACTAAATGTCCGAATTGAATAATTCAAAAAGTAATAAAAAGGTATTGAAGCCGTCTTGAATATAAAGTAATTTATTTTGATAAGGATTAATACCAAGGTACAAATAAAGAGCCCTTTCAAGCGGCGGCATATAAATTAAATTTTTAGAATAAAAAACCGCTTGCTGTGACATAACTATAATATTTAGACATATGCTGTCGCGACACTTTTTGTAGATAATGATGAGTTCTGCAAAGTCTTAGTAAATGGTTTTGTTCTATCTTCAATAGTTTTCGCAGCGTAGGCGACGTAAAGAATTTTTCAGGTCTATTTTTTACACCTTGGGTTACATTATTGGAGTTTTAGTAAGGATCCCTAATTTTTAAAAAATATAATATAGCCTATGTTACTTCTGAATAATGCAGCTTTCTAATGGTGAAAAAATTATTGCAATCGGTCCAGTAGTTTTTGAGTTTATTCATTACAAACATACAAAAATACAAAAATACAAAAATACAAATCTTTCCTCTTTATAATATTAGTATAGATTCAGGTTCAGTAGTTAAAAGATGTTATTTTATAACAGCTATATATATGCGATCCAGGCTAAAAGTCAGATTCAAAGCCAAAGTTCTAATCCTAATGGTGGGCTACCGTCGCTCACAACACTACATCCACATACATAAAAAGAAAAACCAAACCATTTATTGAGCGCACCGAACGCAATCCATCTCTGTGACGTCACCATCAAAAAAATTCGCCGCGGTCCAGCACTAACGAGCGTATCCAATGAAAAAAAAAGGGAATACTTTAAACTCGCAGCTACAACCAGCATCATAAGTACCCACACCGTTCGTAGCTAGTGGATCTTATTGCTATGGCCATAAGAGTGAAGAGGTGTCAGAAATTTTTCGTTGCTCTCTGCATTTGTACTATTCCCACTGTGGTAAATTGGCCGCCTAAACTGGCCGGTTAAAGCTTAAACGAATAAAAACAAAAAATACTGGCCGTACATATTTGACTTAAATATTGGCGGTTCGGTGTTAAAAAAAAAGTCGAATTGGGCTCCAGAATTGGCTGGTTAGTATAGAGCTTAAAAAAATAAAAATTAAACTAACTGTATGTGTGTATGACTTTTATAGTAAAGCTTACACGAAAGGTGGCTCTGAAAAGCACGATTAGCTTTGGTACACCGGTCTTTTTGAAGGAACTTATACATATACATACATATTATAAGAAATACCAATAAGGCATGTATTTGTCACTTCTATGTTTTCATGTCATTTTGGATGTGCGGAACATTTTGCTTTGAAATTGCTGAACTTTAGTATGTTTTAAATGAAAATACAGAGAGTCCAAAAAGTTGTTTCTTGGGAGTATTAATACCCATATTTTACCAAAACTCAACTTTTATGTGTATAGTTAATAGCCAACATGATCACTTCGTCCGATCAACATTCTTCCAAACATTTCATTAGGTATTTGAACCCGAACTACTTGCTCCTTTTCGATAAAATCCAATAACAGCACAGCACTTACAAAGTTGCAAAGAAATTTCTACTATTTAAAATTAACATAATCTTATTAGCGTTTATATGGACGCCTAGTCCCAGCTGTTATTCCTCTGTTAACGAGATAAAAAACTTTCGATCCGTTTTAATAACACGCTTTTCAGTCCGTTCTGAGTACTATCACCATGCTATCGGGAAAATGAGGACTTTGAATGAAACCTTAACATAAATACTACGAATTTTACAGATTACACTCGCGCATGATTGAACCATAATTATTTCGAATGGCATGAATCGATCTCTGCCTACCCCTCTGGGGAAAACACGTGACTATATGTATGTATAGTTATTTAAAGCTTAGTAAAATTAGACTTATTTCAAACGTTTGACGCAAATAATAGTTAAAATTGACCCTAAGAACGTTAGTATTTAACTCTGAAATAAATTGTTAATATTGTAATTTAAGATTCCAAAAGTACATTAAAAACATTTTAGTATTTCGTACCGGGAAACATATATAAAGAAATATAAGTCATTAAGACTAACTAAACAAATGAAAATCTCAAAGATATTAACCTCATTAGTCTCTCACAATAGAGTTGTCACGTTTCCGTATTTATCGTAACCGTTGGCTACCCGCATGCCGACAAAGTTTGAGACTGGGTACCGGATTATTCCCGTTATTTCATCGGGAATTAAAAATTCTACTTAAAACTCGGCAAAAAATGGCCGTTATTATAATATTTTTTGGGAGTTGTTAATGAGCGGGAGCAAGATTTGATTAAGTACTTCCGTTTCATTTGTAACTTTTGTCTTGGGTTGCACACACATATAAATTACTAATAGTGTTAAGACGGTTTACCCTTAGTAAAGTAAAAACTTTTTCACAATAATTACGACCAGTATATCAACCGTAATGATGTAATATCAACCAGTCAAACAATTATTTAATCTATGCCTTATAAAGGGGATTCTCCCTTGATAGTTAGAAGCATTTGCAACATTAGACAAACGAGGCATTCATAAAATGCATTACGTAATCAGGAGTCGAAATTTTATTGTTTACCAAAAATAGCGCTTGGATAGTGCTAGAACTTTGTAATTCACTGAAGTCTTGTTCAATTTTTCTTGCAACAAAGGAGTTGGAATTGCTAAGTTGTTAATACTTGACCCAGTTCCCGAGACGATCATTCAACCAATATTCTTCATTGTCACGCGATAGTTTGACGATACATTGTACCTAAAGTTAGTAAAATATGAAAAAATATAAGCAAAGTTTTACTGCTGTATTTTGACTGAAATAAATGCAAACGCTATCTTAATGGAGTTACTTAACCTTGGTAGAACATAAAAGGCAATTAAATAGAGCTAACGAGTGTAAATCAAGAATGATTTGTTTATTTTTAATGCTGGAAAATTAATTGAAACATGCCTCTAAATAAAGAAAGATAAGTGTATAACCTATCTAAAGTCAACCGCAGACCTAACACTTAGGACTTTGCACCACCCTTAGTTAAACCTAACATGCTATTGACTGCACTGCATTATTGAATACCAATTACAACATTTCCGGTATGGTTCTAAATAATTAAAATGAAATTATTTTCTATATTCAAGAAGCATTTATTCTTTGAAAGTCTCAATATGCACTGTAATTGAAATGGTTTGGTTCTTTTGTAGGAATTTGCAGATCAAAATTCGATCATTCCTTTGTGATTGAAAATACTTTCTGAATCCTCAAGAGGTACCTTGATAAGGTATAAATCATCCGATTGTCCCATTCAGGAAGTCTAGGTTTCGCAATTCAGAGACGAACTCATTCTTTACCCTGAAGTAACTAAGAATTCGTTGAAAACAACGTGGCATCTGCAGAGTTTCGATTGTGTCTAGAGCTGGGACACGTTGGTGCGGTAACTCATTGAGTTAACTTATTCTTTTAAATTGAGATTTCATGTGAATAAGTCTTACATGTATGCCTTCTGATCCAACCTCCTATACTTTGGGAGTTATAATGCTTAGAGAGACAATTTATAATATTTTTTGTAAGCTTTTCGCCCGCCTCACTGTCCACGTGAACTGTGCTCATAGAAAATCACTCACACTTAGTTAGTTGTAACTAAGTATAGCGCAGTTACTTAACAAGCTTTATAAAGCTCCAAACTAAATAACCTATCATTTAAATCATGATATTAATTAGGTTTTGGCGTGAAAGCACGTCATAGTGCGATAGACAGAGTAAGAGTTCTAATAAAAATAATATCATAGAAATCAATCTCAAATATATTAACGTGAATATTTTCTGTTGAGATCACTACCAACTATTGTCCTTTCTGCTCAGTAATCTCATTACTAGAGAACTGAACCTAGATTTGTCTTAAACAAACCTGCAAAATGGCACAATCATGAGTTAACTCAACGAGTTAGTGCATTAGTGCAATATAAATAGTAAATAAATCTAGAGCTTAGAAGCATTAGGGCGGATGTTGATTTTGCCAACTTTACAGGACAGAGTAAAATATAAATTCAATTTTATCTTCAAATATTTTATTAATATACAAACAACACGTAAATTATTTCTTCGCATTTAATTAGCTAACCAAGAAGATTTCCTATTTTTAAAATTAAAATTTAAAAACAATGTTTCTAAACAGTGAAAAATTAACTTTTTTCAAAAAATGATCACATCCGCCTTTATTCCATTAAAATAACTCAAATTATTTGTTCAACTGATCAGTATGTGCCCATACGGCTTTATGTCTCCAATTTTTGTAACTTAATGTTAAGGTGTTTGTCCGAATGCAACGTTATGCCTTCAAATATAATCAATATCTAGTAAAACTTATCGTGTTCATTTATTAACTTTGGTTGTATTGGCAAAAAGTCGGACATCACTTAAAAAATACTACACACATTAAAAGTGACTAGGGGTCGAGTATGTTTAAGAGTATTGCTGCAATCAGGTTTAAATAATAACTTTTTTGTATGGCTATTTTTATTTAAAACATTTAAATATTAATTAAATATTGTTTAAAATTCGATAATAAGAAGAAAATCGACTGTTAATGTGGATTTGTATAAAACTGAGTACCTACCTACTAGTTAATAAAAGTACCGTTTTGAGAAAATCATTAAAATGTCTGCATCGGAACTGAAACAATTTACATTTATTTATATGGAGAGACGACATCATTCAACCCGAGAAGAGATGATGCGAGCCGTCGGAATGTCGGAAGCTGGTTCCAGGCAACGTGCTGTAGCTTTCGCTCTTAACACTACACAGAACGTCACGAACGCGACGCGCTATCGCATGACGGGCAGCGTGGCCGAGCGACATGGAGGACGATCTCGCATCACGACACGCAGACAGGACCGGTATATCCAAAATACTGCTCGATGGAATCGTACCATGACCGCCATGATGTTGGTTACGAGGCTCCACAGCTCCCGAGACTAGCTAATAAGTGATCAAACAATCCGAAATCGTTTACGTGAAGTGGATCTGCGATCCCGAAGGCCGCTGAGAGTTTCACCTATTGCATCCTGCAATCGCAGGACCCGTTTAAGATGGGCTCACGAACACAGAAACTGGGAGGAAGAAGACTGGCGCTTTGTGTGCTTTTCGAAGGAATCCCGCTTCGGTATGAGACCGGATACAAGACTTACTCGAGTTTAGAGAACATCTGGACGTCAAGAACGTCTGAGATACTGTCAGGAAGTTCATCCATAAGGTAGGGGAACAATAATAATATGGGCCGGTATTTGGATCGGCGGAAGAACCGATCTCATTTTTTGTATCAGATGTCCTCAATACTCAAGTTAACGCAGAGAGGATTGTTTCAGATATAATCATCCCTTTGCGAGGCCAGTTAGGTGAATTATTTCAACTAATGCATGACACCGCACGTCCACACACTAGACGAAATACGCATTCTTGCCGAAGCTCGTATCAACGCTCTGCCGTGGCCAGCTCAATCGCCAGAACTAAATCCAATTGAGCACTTAAGCTTCAAAAAGAGCTCCGCCGAATATGCATACCATATATACTCCACAACAACATTTTGACTTGTTACAAAACACATAGGCGGCCATTTTTCAAAGTGATTATGATGTTCATCATCTCATCTTAAGCATGCCTTGCCCAAGCGTGTTTATGGTGGAAGTACAGATTATTAATTTTCGTAGTTTTTAAAATCATTATTTTTGCCATTTTGTGTCACTTAATTGACTTATCTCTATTCTAATTTAATTGACTCCGTTAATTTGAGTTTTTTCCACACAATTTTTAAAAAACATAAATTTTAGTTTATTATTATTTAATATAGGGGTAAGCGGTTTAATAAAAACATAGGCTTTAAAGAAGTCGTTCTGAAAGACTATAGTAAAAGGCCCATAATTTAGCCCTGGGGCACTCTCATGAGAATAGGAGCGCCACACGATTAACTCCATTGACATTCATTGTTTGCACCCTATTTTTGAGATATGAGTTTAATACATCAATCGCTTTATCTGCATAATGATGCAATTTTAATAGCAATATCTCATGATTTACACAATCAAAGGCTTTTGATAGGTCACAGATGATACCTATTGCATCCTGCTTATTTTCTCAAGCGTCAAAGATATGCTTGCCAAGTGCCACACTTGCGTCAGTAGTGGATCTTCTTTCGGTGAAGCCAAATTGCTTATTATGTTACAGCTTATTTTCATTCAAATTACACATTAATTGAGATAATATAATTTTTTTTAAATTTTACTAAGTGCAGGTAGTATTGAAACAAGGCGGAAATTAGATGGGTCACTTATATAACGGAATTTCTTGAATAAAGGAATTATTTTACTAAACTTCATTAAATTTGGGAAATGACCTACCTTTATACACATTTTAAATAATAATATGATGTAAATAATAAAATTTAAAATTTAACTCTTTAAAGGATTACAAAACTACGTTTTGGTTTACTTGGTTAAATTTAAAAGATACAAGACATTTTCTTCAGTCCTAGTCCCTATAAGAAGAGATTGAACTTGCTGTGGGCATGAGTTTAGTTTGCCTGTAGTAATTATATATTAGAAAAATAGGTTTCAAAAACATTTGCAACATCAGAATCAATTTGCTTATCATCAACTATGAGTGTTATACATCTACTTTGTAACGAAAGAATACTCGTGAAAGATACTGCCTAGTGCCTAGGCATCGTATAAAAACCTTTACCGCCCGAATAACGATAGAAAAACTAACTTTAAGGATTCCATGTATATTAGTATTGGTCTATTGGTCACGGGCCACGGCGTGTATAATGCCCTATGTCGCTAATTTTTTAGCGCCATATTTGAATAGTTCACATCCATAACGACTTATTTTCAAATTGGCCCACCAATGCGTTCACAAAGTTAATAAAACAAAATGCATAAAGCCGTATATCTGCAACCGTTTAAATGTTTCTAAAGCAAACTTAGAAGCATAATGTCGGAAGTTTAGTTATGATGAATATTTTAAATCACTGTTCAGACCATAAAGGCGTAACTCCTTTTACGTAGCCTTTGTGAGAATATTTTTTAGGCATAAGGGCCAAACTCACAATCCACCAAAATAAATTATCAGCATTGTAGACGCAGAGAGATGGAAGTGAAATTAAAACCTTAAGGTTCTAATGATTTTGGAAAAGCTGTCAGAACCGACATTATGCACGAAATTATCTTAGCACAGAAAAGGGATAGAAATATAGCTGTCAGTGGTATAGAAAGAGAAAGAAGTGTATTTCTTTGCAACCCAATAAAAAAATATTGCCCGATCTGCACATCCGCCCATATGCTTCTGAGCTCTAGAAATATCTGGGTCAGAGACGGATTTACATACATAGATATTTATAAATACATATTCACACCCAGACACGGATCAAACACCGATGTTCATCACTCAAATATTTGTCCCGAGTGGTAATCGAACCCACGACTCTTGGAACCGGCAGCCAGGGTCACTAACCACTGTTCCACCGAGCCAGTCATATCACATATAACAATCATATCAATTGTCAGTTGATATGTAGCACCTGAGCAATCGAGGCGACGAAAACATTTAATTTCCCAACCCTACGTGTCCAACTGCAATTGTGTCTCAGCAAAACTCCGGCCCGCGGTCCGTACGACCCGGTTTCATTAGTGGACGTAATCTACCTGAGTGCCGGAGTTAAATCATTCTCTGGGAGACAAATTTTCTCTTATTAAGTCCGTTGACACTGGCTTTCGGGCCTCATAATATTCGAGGGTTGGACGCTATGATTCTTGTAGGTAATGGTTGCTTGGATTCAGTTGGTAAGTAAGATAATGTTACGCCGCTTATTTCGATTTCTGTATCAGATTTTTTACTGTTACTGTTATTAAATTCTAAGAGTTCTTAGAGAACATTAACATGGATGAGTTAACTCTACCTGTTTTATGAGAACGTAGTACCATTTTTTAAAAAATTGGCATGAAATTTACAATGACTGGAAGTAAGAATACATACAGATAGGATATAGAAGTGTTATGAATGATAAAAAATAACCAATTGCATAAACGCATATTTTTACAGCTTTGTTGTTACTAAAATTCACGTAAAATAAGTAAATAGTTGTATTTACAACTCAAAATGGCTGCTAGGATAAATCCGTCTAAAGTAGGAAACTTTGCAAAGCACTATACGTTTATATCCGTGAACTTTTACTTGATTAATTCCAAAAATTGACAAAGTTCGAAGTTCAGGATTTCACCTACTGAATTTCAGAGCCAAAATCCGGAAGTCTGGAAGAGTTATAAAATACATAGATTTAAATTCATCCCCGGGAGCGCGAGTTTCATTCAATATTTATGTAGGCACAGTCCTGGTGTTCGCAGTAGTTCAGAACTATTAACATGGTTTTGTTTACTTTATTCCGTTCCGATGTTTGCCTTAGGGTTTTATGAGGGTGAAGTTAGTCCTTTATTGGATACTTAATACATAGATTTTATAAATGCGAAAGTACTAGTACCTACCTTATTATGATTTTTTTTAAATGACCCGTGCCATCCCACTGCTGGGAAAAGGTCTCCTTCAAACTCGTCCACAGCTTCTATTCAAGGCTTGGGCTTGCCTTGATAGCTGGACCAAATCGTCCCACTATCTTGTACTCTGACTCTGACTCTGTTCTGACTGTTCTGACTCTGTTACATAAAAACTACGAAATGAAATTGGACTGCTAGTTGGTCTTCGCTCCTTTTTATTCCGACTGTTCACAATAAACTAATTTTTGAAAGTGTTTTGTGATAGGATGAGCTAGGAATTATTTTGGGATGAAAAAGGAACTTAAAATTGAAATTATTGCTTTGGGATGAGTAAGGAAAGCAATAAGGATGAGTGAGGAAAAAATTATAAATAGGACGAGACGTCATAGGATGATAACGGAATAACCCCTTTTTGGGTTTAACCCACTGTTCTATACATTACACGATTTCAACGAGCACAGTGTTGCGAATGGAAAGCTAGTCACTTTACAAATTACTGCGACATGGGGCTTTGTCATTGCTGATATTAATTTTAGATAAAACCTCATTAGAAGTAAGGAAGGAAAAATGATTCATTAAATTCAGTTTACGAAAACAAACATAGGAAAATTAAGAAAAAAACTGAAATAATTGTCAATAAGTAAGTAGGCCTACCAACTCGACTATTCCATCGCAACTTTACATGGCATGTGTCGTTGCACCTCTTGTGCAAAGCCGCTCAATCAGACACGAAATGCAATATTCAAGCTGATCGCGGAATATGAATTGAGAACATAGTTTCTGCATGCAGCTGACCAAGTTGGAGTCCGCGGCTTAGGTCCCTGAGCTAGTTTGTGCGGCAAACTTGCAGATATGCCGATGTGATTGCTCGCATATTTTATGTAGGCGCTTTAACTTTAGTTGTTTTAAAAAGTATTCAGTTGAATTTGATTCTACCTTTGTAGATGACTTTTAAAAGTATTGGAACTATGAATATAAACATTTTTGATTACCGTATGATGACCTAAACAAGGCATGTCAAGGCGTTGATCGGCAAGCATTTAAAAATTGGGATGCCATTTTTTTTAAACGTTCCCTGCTTATCAAGCTCTATTTTCACAACTTTCCATATAATGAATGATCGATATAAAATAAGCCCAATGAATCCATAAAAAACACTGTAATTTTCATTTTAAGATGCATAAATAAGAAAAGGCCTTGCTATCACATGGTGCTAAAGCCAAATATCTTTATCAATACAATAATACACTTTGATGTAATTACTTGTTTACGTATTTTGAGTAAAAAGCACAAGTTGTCTTTTTACAGCTGATCGATACTGTAACCTTTATCGACTCGTTCGGATTTCTGTTTCCTGAAGTTCTTGAGAACGAAACTGGATATTTTGTTGATATAAAAACACTCGGTGCAGAGAAATAATTATCAATTACTTGCGATCCGTCGTAGTCACAACACAAGAATATTCAAAATGGTTGTGAAGGTAAATATTTTATTTCTCCATTATCTAATCTTAATTCTTACATAAAAAAAACTAATTTTGCGGATTAAACTTGCGTGTTTTGTTATTCTAAACATATGATTTAGAGACCCGACGTTTCGAGCTCTTTACAAGACTCGTGGTCACAGGTCGTGACCGTAAAATTAGTTTTATTTCAAATGTGTAGTGTTCAAATAATTGATAATATTCAATCAAGTTAATTTTTAAAAATTATCTTTAAAATAAAATTGCAGTCAATAGGCACTTTAGTGCAAGTTTTATAACGTGGTTTAGCTTAAAAATCGACGATGTAAATACGTTGAAAGTTCCAGGCCCTTAATTTTGACGCTAACTCGGTGTCAAACAAGTTAGTGTTTCAATGAAGTTCATTCAACAGCCGACTACTAAAAAGACAATTAAATATTCGACAGTTTGACGCTTAGATTGCCAAAGTAATTATCTAGCACTGAAATATTTTAAAAAATGCGTTTCAGTTTTCGGCTATACTAGTAGATAATCTTTTTGAAACGTATACGTACAGACGTAACTAAAAATAAGTAGTAGTAGTAAGTAAAGTATCATATTTTAAGTCTTTCTTATTCTGCTTAACTCATTTTTTTTTCATAGGATAATGACTTGGAATAGCCTCGTCATCATCACCGGATTTGTGGGGGAGCCGATGGCTCTCACCCCTTAAACCAAAAACTCTAAATCAAAGAATTATTTTTGAATTCTTTAATAAGAATATTTTGTAATAACTACACAACAATACCGCTTATTGCAAAAATTGCAGCCAGATTGTTCGGTAATAATAAATTCTTAAATCAATGGCCTTTTAAAAGCGGTACCCGCTTAAAAATAACAAGGTTACAAAAATAAGTTTGTGTCCCAAATACTTCGGCTTCTGCGGCTCTTTGGATGCTTTTGGTGATTGCTTGAGTGTTTTGTGTTTTTAATTATTGATAAAACTCTCCATTTCAAGTAACGGAAAGAGATTTATGATATAGATTTGTTCAAAGTACTGTTTTATATTGTTGATCTAATCAGAAATATTAAATAAACTTCCTGTTGATATTTTTTTCCGTCCCCAGAACTCTATTCATCCAGCTAATATTCAATATCATCATCATCATCTCCAGCCTATTTTTATATCCCACGGTAGGGTATAGGCCTCTTCCGTAGCACGTTTGCACTTCAGTCCTACGATATTATAGCTCGAAATGTAAACTTTATAGCCAAGGTTATTGTTTACCGTTTGTAACATCCGATACTATAGATCCCTTTCTTCCGAACTAGTTCGTCGTAATCCTCGCTCTCGCGGCCGTGGCCAGCGCCATCGATTACACCAGCTTCGCGTACGACGTGGCGGACCCGTCCACCGGCGACTTCAAGAGCCAGGCGGAGAGCCGGCTGGGCGACACCGTGCGCGGACAGTACTCGCTGCTGGAGTCCGACGGCACGCGCCGGACCGTCGACTACGCCGCCGACGCGCACAGCGGCTTCAACGCCGTCGTGCGCAAGGACCCCGCGCTCGTCGCGCTGCCCGCCGTCGCCCGCGTCGCCCCGATCGCCCCCGTCGCCCCGATCGCCCCCGTAGCCTACTCCGCCCCAGCGATCTCCTACTCCGCCCCCATCGCCTACAACTACGCCAACATCGCCCCTTACGCCTACGCCAAATACTTCTAAACTCCAACAACGCAATTCCTTGTAAATATACATCACCTAGTATTCATCCAGTCAATGAGGACAGAATTTCACCAAAAAGCTCTAATCAAAAAGTTTGTCTTCAAAATCCATGTTCAGCCTTAGTACCTGTTTTGTAAATATTAAAATATGTGAATAAAAGACTTATAAACGACTTACAAACGTGTTTAAAATAAAAAAGATTTTAGATATACATATTCATCGCAACTGTCAATCTAAAGGCTTCCTTTTTGAAAACATAAATGTTCTATTTGAAAATTAAAAAAGAATATAAAGAGATTGCACTTAAAATCTAATCCCTTAAGTCTTTGTAGGCTTTCCTCGGTTTGTCAAAGACTGACGAACTCAAACGAAGTTGCAAGGGTGTCGAGTCTTCAAAGCAAAATTATTTTAATTCATTTGCAATGCAAATTGGCGGCAGCCATAAAATGCAAGTTAAGTGTCAGCCAATCTACTTAAGAACTAGGTCATAAAAAGTCAATTGTAAAACCTCATTCTGTTGTTAACTACGAGTATGTTTGAAAAAAACCCTCCGTGCTGCGTTCTGCAATCAGTTTTCATGTAAAATAATAAAATCTTTACTTTTGTTTACAATTATGTATTAAATAGACTCGTAAGTCAACTGTACAAGCCGATGCGAGACTGGATCTTACGTCCGCATTTGCAGCAGGAGAACTGAGCGCTGCTAGGGTTGGGGTTTTTGAAGTGACGGTTGACACGTTTCACTGCAAGTTTGTGTAACCAGGTGAGCGCAGCTGCCGTGATAGACCGCAAGATGCTACATATATCGATGGCCCCACCGAATAAACGTGCAAGTGAAAAACGTCAATTTTACAGGAGAGAATAAAAACCCTTACTATCTTTACTATCTCGGGTATTATTATAGGTAGGTAAAAACAATGTATTATGAAATTAAAGGTGAAAAAATAATCTTTTAGCTGATATAATTTATTTTAAGGAATAGTCGTTAATTTAGCCAATAATCAAGAAAATCCATATTATACAATTACTCGAGTGAAATTAGAGTAGTCAGTTGACTGTTATAGATCATTACACGTTTATTCGTGTGAATTTAAACGATGTTGATGAACATAACGCAATGAGACACTATTATTCTAGGGAAATCACGCGTCTTTTGATGGCGGCTGCAATTGTTTGCACGCTTGTATTACAGAAATATTTGGTGATCTATGGATGGTAATAAAAATTACATTTATATTCGTGTCATTAAGTTAGCTTTACAATGTGTGATGCATATTAACATCATGAATTCACGCTATGTAATATTAAAATGTTGCATAAGCTTTAGAGGGAAAATAAACAAAACTACTGTTTTTATATATTATTTTTATTTATTATCATAATAATAACAATGAAACTATATTTTATAATAATCAGCCTTCAATTAAAAATGAACAAAAAAAACAAACAGCTTATCTTATAAGCATTTTGAGAACTAAATAAATTCCAACATAATCTTTAATGAAATTGTCGTCATCTCTGCCCATTGCTGCCCACTGCTGAGCATAGGCCTCTTCCGAAGCTTTCCAACAAAACCCAGCGATTTTCACCAGGTCGTCGGTCCATCTGGTAGGTGGTCGTCCCACACTGCGCTTTCCAGTACGTGGCCTTAACTCCAGGATCTTTCAGCCCAAACGACCGTCCAATCTTCGTGCTATGTGGCCGGCCCATTGCCACTTCAGTTTGCTAATCTGGTGGGTTATGTCAGCAAGTTTGGTTCTTCTACGGATCTCCTCATTTCTGATTCGATCACGTAGAAAAATGCCGAGCATAGCCCTCTACATAGCTCTCTGCGCGACATTGAGCCTTCTAAAAAGATCTTTTGTGAAGCACCACGTCTCAGCGCCGTAAGTCATCACAGGTAACACACATTGGTTGTACACCTTTGTCTTGAGACACTGAGGTATTTTTGACGAGAACACGTTGTGCAGTTTCCCGAACGCTGCCCAGCCGATTTGCATCGGCCTGAACTCTCTCTAAAGTTGATTTTCCTAAACGGATTGCCTGTCCGAGGTAGATATATTCGTCCACAATTTCGAGAGTAAAGTTCTCAACAGTTTGTACGGTGGGTGCAACATTAAACATATTTTTTGTTTCATCCATGTTCATTCTAAGACCCACTTGTTGGGAAACTTTATCGAGGTCATCGAGCATTTGTCCTAGATCTTCCAGCGACTCGGCCATGACTACGATGTCATCAGCAAATCGAAGGTGAGTGATGTATTTCGCCTTGCCAATAATATTGATACCAACTCCTTGCCATTCCAGCAGCTTGAAGGAATCCTCCAGAGCAGCAGTAAACAGTTTCGGAGATATAACAACTACCTATCGTACTCCTCTTTTTAAGGGGATTTCCTTCGTGCGATTTTCCTGTACTCGGACTGAAATAGTGGCGCTGTTATACAAACACTTCAACACTTCAATGTACCGATGATCTACATGGCATCGCTGTGGGGATCTAAGAACCGCCCAAATTTCGACGGAATCGAAGGCTTTTTCATAGTCCACGAACGCTAAGCATAGTGGCCGATTAAACTCCTCCGTCTTCTGTATAATCTGCCGCAGCGTATGTATGTGCTCTATGGTACTAAAGCCTTTTCGGAAACCGGCTTGTTCGGAAGGCTGGAAGTCATCAAGCCTGCGTTCGAGACGATTCGTGATGACTCTAGAGAACAGCTTGTAGACATGGCTTAGCAGTGTTATGGGCCGGTAGTTCTTCAGTAAGGTTTTGTCACCTTTTTTGAAGATCATGACCACAACACCCCTGTTCCATGCTTCTGGCGTTTTGCCGTCGAGCGGGGAGAAATAAAAGAGCTTCTGAGGGACTTTTAGTACCGGTGTTCCACCCGCTTTCAGAAGCTCTGTAGTGATTCCATCCTCACCCGGTGTCTTGTTTTTCTTAAGTTGTTTAAGAGCCATTCTTATCTCGAACAGGCTGATGTCCGGGATGTTCGGTATAGTATCGGGTTAGCTTGGCTCTGGGGTCTGTCGCCACAATAGCTGGCTCAGCACAGACCGAGGTATATAACTGCCCATAGAACCTCTCTATCTCGCGTAGCACCTCTGACTTGTTTGATGTCACGCTTCCATCTTCAGTCTTCAGCTTTGTCAGTTGGCTTTGCCCAATAGACGCGTCTCTTGCGAACATTTTGGAGCCTTGGTTCCGTTTAATTGTCTCCTTAATACGCTGGGTATTAAAAGAGCGTAAATCATGTCGCAGAGACTTCCTAATCAGTCTATTCAGTTGCCTATATGACTCAGCTTCATCCGAAGTTTTCAGCGTCAAAACACGTCGACTAGCCTGATGAGGATGAGGTGTCGGGTATGGTCGGATAGTTTTTGAGGTCTTATTTACGGTGGCTTTTGAAAAACTTGGACCGTACCGTATGAACAGTTTCAGTTTACAGCCTGCTATTTATATCTTCCACTGATGAACAGCTGTCCAGCCATTGAAAGCGATTCGACAGTTTAAGCTGAAAGTTCTCGGGGTTTTGGATATGTGCCTTCGATGGTCGGAGCGTAGACTTCACCAGACGCGTTCTTTCCAGTTTGACGTTGATATTTAATGTGCCTCTAACGATACGGTGATCTCTTCCGGTTTTAATCCTGTTGATCACAGAGACGTCGTTGAAATGACGTCTGCTAATGGTCATGATGTAGTCTATCTCATTTTTAGTTCAGCCGTTCGGACCCAACCAGGTCCATTTTCTGTGCGGCGACTTTCGGAAGAATGAATTCTTCATAAAAAGTCCTTCTTTCTCCATAAAGTCAGCTAGCATCTGTCCCCTGAGATTCCGATGTTCATATCCAAATCGTCCCACTTTCAGCTCACCATCGCTTCTACGGCCCAGCTTTGCATTGAAGTCTCCCATTACAACAGTGAAATGTGTTTTGGAGCTATGTATGGCCCCTACTAATGTCCTCATACATAGCTTCCACTTCAACACTTTGTATTCTTACGCCGTCACCACAAGGCTGGTGCTTGATTTATAGCAATAAATTATAAATTTTATCTATTATTACCCTGCGAGACCCGATTGCAAAAATTGATTGTCGTTTATATTTGGTTAAGGCACTTTTACTCTACTTTTTATTTTATTAAGAATAATGGAATACTGGTGCTTGATTTATAGCAATAAATTATAAAACTTATCTATTATGGTAATAAACAATGCAAAATTATTTGCTAAGTTACTTCTCGTGCAAGACACATTACTCAAAAAAGCACCAAAAAATATACACGAATAAACGTGCAAACGCATATTGCCTATACTTAACAACAAAGAACTAACAATATCAAACGTTTTGCTGTTTATACACGTTTATTCTTGTGTAACAGAGAAAGTATAAAGCATGTAATAGTCACTTAAAATAATATTCTTGTGACAAAAAAATATATTATTTCCGTGGAAAAAAGGTTTTAAATGCAATTACAGGCTTGTTTATGATCAAAAAATTCTAAAAAAAATTGGGGAGGTAGAGGAGAGGCTAATGTAACGAAATACCAAAAAAAATTTTTTGTGCAATGGCTATTACACGTTTATTCGGTGGGGCCATCGATATCATCTATTTAGATGTAAAGGCCTGTATATATAAGTCAACTTAAATTTAAAACAAAGTTGATAATCCATTTTTAAGATATTGGAAAGACGTGTTATAAATTAAATAATCAATGATCTATTAAAAGGAATCTAGGATAATAAACATTCTTAATATATAAATAATAAATCAAGTTAGACACACCTTTTTTTTTATTATCAAAAAAAGAAACAAATAAAGTCCAGTTGACCAATAATACGAAAGGCAGTCTCATAAGATTGCTGCATTTCATTTGGAAAACCGAAACTCTAAACATGTTGAGAGGATTTAGACTAACGGGGGTCGAAAGATTTTTGCAACGTACGCCAAAATATTGCGAAGAGTTTGCTCTCATGAAACGAAACATGGATTTATTTGACGTTTGTTTATAAATTAAGATGAAAATTTCAGTAGTCCTGAATTTAGGTCGCGGGTCTTGCTTGAGGGTAGAATATTTTGTGGCTTCTGTAAATAGGACGACTGAAATAAATCGAGATGTTATTTCTAAAGACACTCGTTTACACAAATATTAATGTTCAGTCTTGTTATGAACGCCTAAACTGGCAAGAATAATGTTTATGGCATTTTGATTAAAATTATTGAGAATTCATTTTTCACCTTACTTTTTTATGAAACAAATATCTTAACTGTCATCTCTTAAACCAAATAGTAAAGTGACCGTAATATATCTTGGACCTCATTTTCGAACCGGCTTCAAAATAAAAGGTCACAATTCATCCGAATATATTGTTGTCCTTTGTTTTAATTGACCCAAATATTTAATTAAAGGCCGCCAAACGATTTCGATTACCACTTTAATTAGGCAAATTTTAAATCGTGCATTAATCAACCGTCCGTTGTAAAGGTTATGTTAATCTGTGGGAACACGACGATGCGGCTCGGTTGAATTATTCAGGGGATCCGTTTGACTGATGTAACCTGTGTTTGACGGTAAATTGGAGTAACCTTGTATAGGCGTGTATCTGATATTAGTATCATGTTACTGGTACACTATTATATTATATGGAAATCGCGTAATACAATATCTTCGAAATATAATCAGAGGATCAGTTCTGAATGAAATGGTGGTAAAATCGTGGTTCTAAAGTTTAATATGTCATATTTTAGCGATTAAATGAATAGAAATGCTTGGTATTTTTTATATTTTTGAACTGTGTGATGATAATTCAATGGCCATGAGAGACTCCTTAAAACTTAACCTAAAATAAGTTAGGTAATTGACTTATAAAAATTGAATGGTTATGAATTATGATAAGGTACTTTAATGTATACGTACAGTCAGCCAAAAATGTGGTCTACCACCCTACGATTGAGATTCGTTTGAACGCCATGAAACAACAAGGTTAATTTTCCCTGGCAATTAGATTGTGTCAGTGACTATTGTCAATCTTAGCGATCGTTACATTTCGCAGAAACTTTCTTGTCTGACTGTACTTCATAACGTTACTGTCAAAAAGTCAATATCCAATACATTAAGTACTCACAACTAAGTCGTAGACACTATCAACACGTCCCACGCACCTCAATAATCCTCTTCTCCCGTCAGTCTGTCTGAACCAAGAAACTGTATTCGAAAGATTCCCAGTTGAGCTCTCACCTCGGCCCTTGGCGGTTTACGGCCACTTGGGCCAATATTGCCTTCCTTGGATTTGGCAAATAAAAAAGTTTCGTGAACTGTATGTACGCGTTTTTATGAAATATCCGGCAGTCGGCAGTTCCGAGAGTATTTGGACGGCGTGTTTGCTAGAATTTCGTGAGTGGATTTGCTGATTGCAGACTTGTTAGCGAGGTTCTGGATCCTAGAATTCTTACTGGTTAGGAAGAAAATAAAGATCAATGCAGTTGAAAACTCGTTGAAATCATTATTAGATAATTTTGGTACATTCAACCATGAATGGCTATAATTTTCGGTGATTTGTTTGCACACACATTATATTTCCTTGAGGAATAACCAATACGCATATTGTTTATTGCTGTCCATAACGTACCGAATAAATAAAGGTAGAACATCTTTAGAGGAAGATATTTATACTTACTTACTTAAAAATAGGTTTCATACATATTATTTTTTATTGAACTAAATAAAATAAATTAAGTTACTCATTAAACTCTCTAAAAGGCTATTTCTATGTTCGACAGAATGATCAAGAACGTAATTAGTCCTGAAGCCAGCCACCAAGCGTTGCACTCAACTAGTGGTACCAATTGGTGTTCTATTTCGATTAGAAATAGCCTGTAAAGCATTCGACGTCTCGCCGAGATTGTTTGCAGTACCTACATTGGCGTATTGGGGCGTGAGGCGATCTCGAGAGCCATCGGTGCCGACGTATCGAGTATCTGTCTGCTATTCCTGGCCGGGTATCTTCAGGGTCCTAGACACACAGAGATAGTTTGTCCACTTTCATATTTATAATAGAACATTTTGATTGATCAGCGTATCCGTAGTTTTTTTAAGAGCGTACATATAGTACGAAATTTAATGAACAATATATTCATATTTCAATAATTGTGGTATTTTTTTTTACATGGTGGTCGCTACCCCTGATAATCTCGATAGCTTGACACTTAAGGGTAGGTACAAAACTGAGTGACAGATTTTATATTCTATATGGGTAGAAGATACTTTAGGGCTATCATAATGATGACCGAAAACTAAAAAAAACAGATGCTATTTGGATATGGTAGAAAGGTTCTATCCCTAGTTCTAAAAGAGCAGCCAAGTTTAATAATGAAAATTGACCTGTAAAGGTCCCCCATTCGTGCTTAAAGGTTAAGTTAGGTTAAAGGGACAGCAAAAGGTCATCTCGATGATAGTGGGCAGCTGGGCCCTAGATCGGGAATGAGATAGGCTTTTAGTTGTTCGGGTTGCAAGTTCCTTAATCACTTGAAAGCGTTTGTTCATTACAAAATTGGAGGTATTCCACAAAGAGCACTCACTCGAATAGAACCTGCAAGAATAGCACCTATCAATATTTAGGATTATTTCTTAAAGTAATTTTCATATTATTTTGATGATGAATCTTAGTCTGACGAACATCGGTGTTTGTTCCGTATCTGGGTGTATTTTTAAATATATTTAACTACATATATTTGTGTATCCGCTGTTGATTCTGATATCCGTAACACAAGTGCTTAAGTTTCTTACCACGGCATCAGATCAATGTACTGTAATGTATGTTCTGTAATATTATTATTTATTTATTTATTTGATTTTGTTTACATTAGTGTTTAGTTGTTTGAAGTTAGTACAAGCGTTTAATTTATTTTGCTTTCTTACTAAAAAATAAAATATTTCATGGTTCTTGGCCGTGGTATATTTAATCTATACTATTATTATAAAGCTGAAGAGTTTGTTTGTTTGTTTGTTTGTTTGATTGTTTGTTTGTTTGAACGCGCTAATCTCAGGAACTACTGGTTCGATTTGAAAAAATCTTTTTGCGTTGTATAGACCATTTATCGAGGAAGGCTTTAGGCTATATTACATCACGCTGCGACCAATAGGAGCAAAGATACAATGGAAAATGTGTAAAAAACGGGGAAAACGCGAACGAAGTCGCTGGCACAGCTAGTGACATATAAAGTCCAGGTAAGGCGTCCGACCGATTTCAGCCATGGAGGCCAATCTCAAATGAGTACAGCCAAGTGCACTGGACATTTTATAATCCCCAAGTGTGCGCGCAAATACAAGTGCACTCTCTATTCCCTTACTCTCATAATTCGGTGAGACGGCAATCCGACATGACAGATGAGAGATCGGGCGCAGGACCACGGGTGTTCAACCGCCAACTTCCTTACTCCGGGCTGAGTAATTTTATTACATAAAAACTTACACAAATTTTGCCCGACCCCGGACTCCAACCGGGGACTTACGCAGCTTGCTACCAATGGACTACCCAAACTCAAGGTAGAGAAGAGAGAAACTCATATTTAGAATCTGAAATATGAGTTTCTCTCAAGAAGAGAGAAACTCATATTTGGATAGCATCAACTATGAAAATACAAACATTATGAGTTACTTCACATAACATTCGTTGCAAACCATTAAGGATGTATTCAGGAAGCTAGAAACAATGAAAATGTATGTTATATAGCGTCACACAAAGCCCTTTTCGCTAAAACAAGGAAGTGCCCACGATAAGGGTGGTGAAAGGAAAATAAGTGGGAGGTAATTATTTCCTGTTAACTAGAGTGTAAAGGACAGACTCGGTGGAACAGTGGTTAGTGACATAGCTTCACACCTTACGGTTCCAAGAGTTGTAAGTTTGATTCCCATCCGGGATAAATATTTGTTAAAGTAAATATCGGCGTTTGTTTGAATAGGGCAAGATAAATAATTGAAGGAAGGAATTGGAAGGGCAAGGGTCCCTATCAAGTTCACTGCAATATTGTGATAATTACAATCTAAAAGTAGTTGATGTTATTATTCAGCCACTAATCTATAGATACTAATAAAAAATCTGTAAGGGTCGGTCATGGAGTAAGTTAGTTTGTTTTCAGAGATATTGTGTTTATAGGCTTAATATATGATACTAATACTAATTTCACGATTTTTAGAATTTTTTTCTGTATGTGTGTATGTATGTATGTTCCTCCATAACTCTTAAACCAATTATCCGAATTTGATGTAATTTGGTATAAAAACACATAGACATCTGGGACACAGGATAGGCTATTTAAATTCTAGCTCCAACGCGAACGGAGTCGCGGGCACAACAAGTGTAAAATAAAGTGGTTACAGCTATTTAATCACATTCTCCAAAACGTAACGATTTTTTGTTTCGCCTACGCATTTACTCGTTTCACAACAAGATAGCAAATCTAAATTCTCGACACGGAATTTTCCTCAAATAGCAGCAGCTGTTTAATTGCCGGTTGGCGTAATTTAAAATACAATAAGTTTCTTGGTAGCATCTAATTACACTGGTTGGTACTAAGGGAAAACGTTTTACATTTCATATTGGGTTCTTTCTAATATTACTCTTTTTAGGCGCTAGTGAAAAATGAAATTATTTTAGTGCTTTAGTTCCAAGAGTCGGGCTCTTGGCTCTTTGGAACAGTGGTTGGAACCTAGACTAGGCACTATCTACGGTTATAAGAGTCGTGGGTTCGATTTCCACTCGGAACAAATATTTTGTGTGATGAACAACCGTGTTTGTTCCGTGTCTGGGTGTTAATATGTAGGTATTTAAGTATTTATAAATATCTATGTATGCATATCAGTCGCTGACGGCCATAGTACTTACAAGCTCTGCTTAGTTTGGGGTCAGGTGACAAAAGTAAAATGAATAATATTTATACACTAGCGACCCGCCTTCGCTTCGCTTCGGGGATATCTCTATCTCTATGTAATATATTTTAACCCCGTAAGAGAAATCTATTTTTTATCTAAAAAAGCCTATGACACTCAGGGATAGTGTAGCTTTCCAACAGTGAAAGTTTTTTTCCAATCAGTGCAGTTATAGTTTCGGAGCCTATTCGAAACAAAAAAAAACAAACAAAAAGTCCTCTTTATAATATTATTATATTTCATATAGCTGTGCCCGCGACTTCGTTCGCGTGGACTACAGGATTTAACATATAAAAGTTTATCCTGCTAACTCTCGTTCCCGTAAGAATTTTTCAATATCCTGTTTCACCTAAGCTTTAAGTTTATTATGGTACCTGCATGTCAAATTTACAGCATCTAACTTCAGCGGTTTAGATTTTTCATACAAAAGGATTTTCCCGATTATTCCCGTTTCCGTGAGAATTTCGAGAATTCCTTTCTTAGTGCACCTCTATGGTACCTAAGCTACGTCCGGTCCAAATTTCAAGTGCCTACGTTTAGCCGTTTAGGCTGTGCGTCGATAGGTCAGTCAATCCTAGAATTTGGCAAAGGTCCTTATAAAATTATATTATCTATTCTTCATTAGTATCTGTTATCGCCCTGAAAGGAGTATATTATAAAAAATATGTCAAAAACAATGTTTCCGCGAAACGTCAATGACTGAAGAAAATTAGTTTTGACACAATATTCACTCAATAATTCCGGCAAGATGGTGACTGTGATTCGTCTGTCAACACATTTTGAATTTAACAAAATACTCGACAATCCGAAATTTGCGGATATATGTTGTCGACTCGAAATCATTATTTTTTGATGTTTTATTATTCATGTAAGGTTTTAATCGAGTCTACCGTACCCCTTGACAAAATCTATATCTATATCTATACTAATATTATAAAGAGGAAAGATTTGTATTTTTGTATTTTTGTATTTTTGTATGTTTGTTATGAATAAACTCAAAAACTACTGGACCGATTGCAATATTTTTTTCACTATTAGAAAGCTGCATTATTCAGAAGTAACATAGGCTATATTATATTTTTTAAAAATTAGGGATCCTTACTAAAACTCCAATAATGTAACCCAAGGTGTAAAAAAATGACCTGAAAAATTACTTACGTCGCGTGCGCTGCGAAAACTATTGATGATAGAATAAAATCATTTACTACGACTTTGCAGAACTCTCTATTATCTACAAAAAGTGTCGCGACAGCATATGTCTAAATATTATAGTTATGTCACAGTAAGCGGTTTTTATTCTAAAAATTTAATTTATATGTCGCCGCTTGAAAAGGCTCTTTATTTTGTTCCTTGGTATTAATCCTTATCAAAATAAATTTTATTTTTCTTATATTCAAGACGGCTTCAGTACCTTTAAATAACTTTTTGAATTATTCAATTCGGACATTTCTTTCGGAAGATATCACGAATTCAAAAATGCAAGTATTAGAAAAAAGTCGCGTGGTTGCCACTTTGATTGTAACTTGAAGGAATTTTGTTAATAGTTAAAGTTTTAATAAATATTATATTTTAATGTAATATTTATATAGAGATAGAGGTATACCGAAGCGAAGCGAGGGCGGGTCGCTAGTTATTACTATAGAAGATTACTTTGGGGCAAACATCTAAATCATTAAAACGATTGTTATGGGTAAATTATAAAAGGTAGACATATGCTCTCGCGGACTTTTTAAAGATAATGTTAAAATGAACAATTCATCCATAGAGCATTTTTGTATAACTTTAACTATATGCTCAGCGCACGCCACGGAAGGCCTCAGAAACGATACTTTCCCCGTTTTTGAAACATTTTCGGTTACTGCTCCACAACTATAGGACCTAGCGTGATATTATATGTAACTTCTGAATAATGCAGCTTTCTAATGGTGAAAAAATTATTGCAATCGGTCCAGCAGTTTTTGAGTTTATTTATTACAAACATACAAAAATACAAATCTTTCCTCTTTATAATATTAGTGTAGATGTAGATAATCACTTATATCTGATCTGTGTCACAGACTTACGTCTACTTCAGACACCAGCTTCTCACATACCAAATAATGTATTATGTGCTATCGTTGTCTTATATTGTATGTGATGTGAGAATGAATCAACTTTATTGTTATTATTTTTATTAAATCAGTATTTTTTGTTTCAGGTACTATAACCGTCAATAACAACGTGATTTCTGGTAAAATATTAAAACAATATTATTTAAAGTGTTTTTAAAATTTTAAACTAATTTCAATATTAAAATTAGTATATTATATTATAATAACGACATAAAACTAAAATATAAAATTTTACGTAAAATATATGATTTCCCCAGTCTAAAACTAAATGCAATCAGATTTTTTTATGAAACAATCAAATACATTACAATTATTCTCCCAATACGAATTCAATGTGAAAGCTCCGCTATTTCGCGTTACCCAACATACTATTATCCGTAATCCCCATTTCATTTCCCCTCTGGCACCGATTAGCACACCATTTGCCAGCCGAAATGACCCATGGCATATAAGCCGATATGTATCAAGCCCGTTGTCCATTGCGGCATTCCCGAATAGTCAGTATGCAGATTCATCAAAATCCTCGAAATGTATGCACACAAACTCAGTGGCGGATATTGGCAGCTCAATTCGATGGTAAGGGTGTGTGTATGTTGGTAAAAATATAAGTCATCATAATATTTTACTAAATGATGATACGGATTTGGTATGAAATTTTTACAACACAAGGAGTTATCAATGTTTGTAAAATTTTTGTTTGAAATCGAGAAAAGTGTTGTTATTTTGATTTTAATATGTCCTACTACCGCAATATATGATCACGTAACTGTAGAAAAGTATTTACTGAACACAATTAGACCACCGTAAAAGGCGATAAAAATCGATTTGCAGTCTATCGGTACTCGAATTACAAACATAATCATTAAGACGGCATGTATGCGAAGATACAGAAAATAATTTTCAGAGTTCATCTAATCAAAATTACTATTGTGTATCGACTTTTTTTGTATTTTTTTCTGTGAACCCATTCATGGCGTCATTTAAATTTAATTATTGAGTGGTACTCCAATAATAAGGCTTTAAAACAAGAACCTGAGGTATAAAGTCTACATCCATGCGCATGGTAAATATAATTTAAAAAAACTATCGTACCATTGACTGCATCTTTACGCGAGCTCATGCTCGTATATTCAAAGCGATTCGTGAATTTTCTGTCGACACACATTTGATTAATGTGCTATGCGGCGGATAGGGAGCATTTATTAGTTTACAAGTCTGTGTCATCCTCATGTCATTATGGTAACGAGTATTCGGTGGTCTTAAATTGATTTGGCAGTATGCCTTCGTATCACGTGACTTGGCATTAATGTGAAACATATGAGAATCTAGAAAGCGGATGTAAAAAATGCTGGACAAGCGCTTAAAGTTACAGTTTATACACCGTGAAATTTTAGTGGTTGTTTTTCCGTGGCAGAACGATTTGCCTTTAGTAATACTATCGAATCATGCAAATAATTCAGTGGAATTTTTTTTTTCCAAATTTTCAAAATAATAATTTTCCAACTCGAAAACGAGAGAAGCTATCGTTCTTTTATAAGTTGTGAGGTAATGAGGTACTGCTTGCTGCATGAAATCGATGCTAAAAGCTAAAGAAGCTCTACACCCTAAGTAATAAAGTGGTTCGAACGTACTTTTAAGTTTCGGTTATACCTTTCGTCAAACCGTAATTTTTTAATAAAAAATAACTGCACAAATCTATTGTCATACTAAGATTGAACCATTGTACTGCAGGAAAACAATCACTCAAATTTCACGGTGTATTTACCTACCTCCTTATGTTATGGTATCAAATATAAAAAAAATATTAAATGAGGGATTTCGCTTATGAGGCAAGACGAAGTATGAGGTCCACCTGCTACTATTATTGATGAATATTAACATGTCTGTCAATGTAACGTCAGAAATATGTCATACGCGATAACCCTCATGGTATGATTCACCAAATACATCTAACCCGCTTAACATCTTTGTGCCAACCCTATCATAGTTTTAAGAAGCCCGTAAATGCTGAACATTCCCAATATGATTTTGTTGCAAAACAATTCGAAGCAGAGCGCATCAAAACTTTACTAATTAGCATTCTTCAAGTTTGATGTATTACAGCCATCAATCAATGATCGGATCCACTGAATATTGACATCCACGTCTAGACGAACAACATTCAACCTTATTCGCCGTAAAATCAACACTAATATTGACTTTGGCAAGTTGAGGAATTTCCCATGGAGCGTCTTGGGATTAGGAACTTCCGGGTCGTGGTCGGAACCGATTAATTATACAAGGACTTGCATTGGGTAATTTGTTTTCCGAGGATATTGATAGATTTTCTGTAGAATATGCACACAAATAGTAAATGAAAATAATAATGCATTATTATTTAAGCGGCCTGTTTCAGCAAAATAGCATGTCATCAGAACAATCCAATGTGATGTTGTGTGTTATCATGAGAAAATACAAACATGTCGTCAAAATGGTGATTCTAGCATATCATAGCGATAGGTAACATGATTGTTACAAATTTCAAAATATTACTAATGTTTTTTAAAATACGGTCCTGTATAGGCTGAGAGAGCAGCGACCTTACGGTTGAGTTACTAAATTCGTAACTTCCTTTTTGTTCTCTTAAAATGGTCCGAGTTTAACCTGATATCGTACCATTAGGAAGGCCATAAATTCACAAGTTTGGACTGCGATAACGACGTTGTTTCATGAAGATCTCACAATTAACAGAGCATTTTCGGAAAAGAGTTTCTTCGTTCAATGCTGTATTAAAATTTACGGCCTTTTTTTAAGAGCTAAAAGCCTAACGGCCGAATAGGTACTGAACAAATCGACTGACTCGGTGGACCAGTAGTTAGCTACAATTCCAAGAGTCTTGGGTTTGACTGGCTCGGAGAAACAGTGGTTAGTGTCCCTGGCCGGCGTTTCCAACAGTCATGGGTTCAACTCATACTATTTGGGAAAAATTTTGTGTGACGAAAATCGGTGTTTGTGTTATTAAACATATTGAAGTATAATTGTATATCCACTGTTGATTCTGATATCCGTAACACATCGCCGTCCCCGGAGAATAAAATGATAACTACAGAAATGCAACTTTTCAGGAAAAATAAAAAACATATTTTTGTCTTTTGCTCCTTAAATACTGGACATAGGCTTATGATTGATAACTTTAAATAAAGGTAATTTTTAGTACTATATAAATGATTTAGTGGTACGTGCCTAAATATTAAAATATGGATAATATTCGAGAAATAAAATATTAGTGAAAGTAAGTAATTATTTTTAGTCTGTAATATCCATTATCATTTTATTCTCCGTTTTGCCAGACTCAAGTCAAATATGGCACTCGTTACTTATCATTTTATTCTCCTGAGTTTTAGAGTACACATGATGATGATAACACTTTTCTATCATTTTATTCTCGTACATATTGTATTATTTTTTTTCTATAAAAGACTTTAATTTGGTGTCTTAACAAACCTGTTACATGTTAATCAACATTAGTTTTATTTAATGAAGTTAAATTATTTGTATTTAAAATTTACTTTGGAACCTATGTTTTGATTTTCAATCCTGAATCGCAGCAAATACAAAAAAATAGGTTCTCAGTGTTAGAACTAAGTTTTAGAAATCATATTTTGTCATTTAAAAGCAAAAACCTTTAAAAAACTTGTATTTAACATACAAGTTTTGTTATGTGGCACCAGCCGACGATTACCCCTGTATACACTATACTGCCTCGTTGGTCTATTGGTAGCAAGTGCTGCGTTAGGACCGAGAGGTCCCCGGTTGAGTCCGGGGTCAGGCAAAATCTGTGTGAGATTTTTCGCAACGATATTACTCAGCCCGAAGTTAGGAAGTTGGCGGTTAAACGCCCGTGTCTCGGAAAGCACGTTAAGCTGTTGGTCCTGCGCCCGATCTCTCATCGGTCATGTCTGATTGCCGAATTATGAGAGTGAGAGAACAGAGAGTGCATTTGTGTTTGCGCGGACACTTGTGCTCTATAATATGTCCTGCGTCCTTGGCTGATCTCAATTGAGATCGGCCGCTGTGGCTGAAATCGGTCGGACGGCTTATTATATTATATATACTATAAAATGTAGCCAAGGACAGCCCCCGGTCAGTGTAGGACTATGGAATGGCGTGTATGAACAAAGAATCTGGGCTGTTGGGTTGAGTGTTAATGGACTGGGTAACCGAGACTATGTAACATAGATCGGGAAGGGCAATGGTACTTGCCCCGATCTATGTTCATAAACACGAATAAAATGGGTTGTTGGTAACACGCCATTCACTGTCGTGGGCCCCCCATTGGTCGCACATGCAAGGCACTAAGCAGGAGCGACGGGGAGAATCATTAGTGTGAGCGGTTCTTAGTGGCGAAAGGTGTACACCGCTTTCTACCCAGTAGCGCAACGCCACTGTGCCAACTCGTGACGTATGCATCTTTCACTTCCACCCTGCGAGCATGTAGCTCTGACGCCATACTCTTTCCGGCCGGCTAAGGCAAGTCAGAGGTGAGAGGGGCCTGGTAGACTCTTAGAGGCACGGGTCCTAAGGGGTGTCAATCCCATTCAGCCCGCCACAAGCTGCCCTGAGGATACTGGTTGCACTGGTAGAGTGTCGTTACCTTTCATGGTGCGAAAATCAGCGACTCCCACCAGGAGGCGGTGGGATTGTCTCATCCTTACGCCTTTATTTTACCATTATTATCATACCGAAGAAATGAACAATGTTATGTAAATCGCGTAATATAATTTTAATTTCTTCTTCAACTTGTTCCTCTCTAAGAATCGATAAATCAATCTTTTATTTATCTTATAAAATCAGTTCTTTGTTTACTGACGTGGAGAAGTTAAATAAGATTGATTAATCGTGATCATCTTCCTCATCATCACTTTTGCTACTGGAACACGCAGCGCTACGGTCATAATTAGTCAAGGACTCGTAAAAACCGTGGTAGTAACATGGAATATCATCTGCACCTGCAGAGGCACATAAGGTCATCATAGTAAGTTGTGCTTATTGGAATTTACTCGGTGTATAAGGTTTGGCGTTCGAGTACATATCCAGGAGAACTTGGGCTTGGTATCTGGCTGGTACCCCGCCTACTTCTTATTCTACTAAATTCGGAATCAAAGTTTTCATCATCAGCTCATATACCTCCCCACTGCTGGGGCACGGCCTACCCTATGTGGGCGATAAGGCCTTAGTCCACCACACTGGCCAAGAGCAAGTTGGTTGACTACACAACCTAAGAATTTCTTCGTAGGTGTGCAGATTTCCTTCACCGTTAATGCGTCGAATAATCGTACAATGAAATGAAATGAAATGAAATAATGAAATAATTTATTCTGCAAATAGATTTACATGAAATACTTTTGCACGTCAAGTTGTAAATAAATTAATCACATATTACATAAAAATTCACAAGTTACATAATTAATTGATGTCCAAGCGAGCAGCTCATCATGTCCATGGATTTTTATCATTTAAGTAGTCTTCTACTTTATAATATGCTTTTTTCATAAGACACGACTTAAAAAAAAGTTTGAAATTATAAAAGGTAAATCAATAACATTTTGTGGAATCTTATTAAACAATTTTGTGCTTAAACCTAAGAACGACTTTCCAGTCTTTGAAGCCTGAGCCTTGAAACGGCAAGCCTATGTTTATTTCTGGTGTTAAAATGGTGAGTATCCGATTTCTTATTAAATGATTGCATGTTCTTGTAAACATATAAGATACAGTCCAAAATGTACTGAGAAGCTACGGTTAAAATATCTATGTCTTTAAAAATATCTCTAAGGGAGTCACGCGGTCTTATGCCATATATGGATCGGATAGCCCTCTTCTGTAATACAAAAATAGTTTGTATATCAGAAGCAGACCCCCACAGCAGAAGACCGTATGACATAACACTATGAAAATAGCTGAAATGAACTAACCTTGCCGTTTCAACATCAGTTAAATTCCTGATTTTTCTAACTGCATACGCAGCTGAACTAAGTCTACCCGCCAAAGCAGAGATATGAGGTCCCCAGTGTAACTTAGCATCTATGGTGATTCCTAAAAATGTTGTAGATTCAGTCAATTCTACAAGTTCGTTATTTACAATAATGTTAGTACCAACTTGACTTACATTTGGCATTGTAAATTTCATACATTTAGATTTTTTTTGCATTTAACAATAAATTATTTGTATTAAACCATTGAAGAAAGGGTACTATTTACCCCGTCGTAATTATTTTTACCTCTGTCAACCTTAAAAATCAATGATGTGTCATCAGCAAACAGTATCGTCTCACATAGGTCTGCAGTGAAATACGGAAGGTCATTTATATAAATCAGAAACAGCAAAGGTCCCAGAATCGAGCCCTGGGGCACTCCCATGAGAATAAGAGCGCCACACGAGTCAACCCCATTGACATTCACTGTTTGCACCCTATCTTTGAGATATGATTTCAATAAATCAATCGCTTTATCTGAAACACCATAACGATGCAATTTTAATAACAATATTCATGATTTCACAATCAAAGGCTTTTGACAGGTCACAAAAGATGCCTATTGCATCCTTCTTATTCTCCCAAGCGTCAAAGATATGCTTGACAAGTGCCACTCCTGCGTCAGTGGTGGATCTTCCTTTAGTAAAGCCAAATTGCTTATTATGTAAAAGCTTATTTTCATTAAAATGGGCCATTAATTGAGAGAATATAATTTTTTCAAAAATTTTACTAAGTGCAGGTAGTATTGAAACAGGGCGAAAATTGGATGGGTCATTTTTATTACCTGTCTTGAATAAAGGAATTATTTTACTAAACTTCATTAAATTTGGGAAATGACCTACCTCTATACACATGTTAAATATGATAGCCAAATGTGGAGCTATTGTTATGATGATTGTTTTTAATAGTTCCACAGAGATACCCCATAAATCTTCAGTCTTTTTGAAATTTAACTCTTTAAAGGCTCTTAAAATTATATTTTGGTTGACTTGGTTAAATTTAAAAGATACTAGACATTTTTCTACAGTCCCTATAAGGAGGGATTGAGCTTGGTGTGGGCATGAGTTCAGTTTGCTTGTAGTAATTATAGGTATATTAGAAAAATAGGTTTCAAAAACATTTGCAACATCCTTATCAGAATCAATATGCTTATCATCAACTATGAGAGAGATCTTGCGGTCTTGTGTTTTATTTTTACAAGTCTCTTTGTTTATAATTTTCCAAGTGGCATTTATCTTATTATTTGATTTTCTAATTTTTTCTTTCAAGTAATTTGACTTGGCAATTGCACAAACTTTTTTTAAATAACTTTGAATATTTTTCTAACATAATTGATAACATTAATATCATTTGATTGTGATTTAATGTCATACAATTCATATAATCTATTTCTACTTTTGTAAATGCCTTTAGTTGCCCAGTCACTGAATTTGTACTTGGGATCTTTGATTTTTATTGATTTTTTAGTAAAAATCCCATTAAATTCATTTAATATTAAATCAAACAGGTTTTTATAAGATTCATCAATGTTTTGATTCAGATTGTATTGAAAATGGGAAAATTTATTATTAATGTTTTTCTTAAAATTTTCTGTGCGTCTGGTAGTGATAGGTCGGTATGTAAAATGCAGTGAAGGATTATGATTGTGTTCAAATATAGCCATCTGACCACTATGGTCAGAGTTGATAAAATTAATAATAGATTTATTATACACTTTGCAATTACAAAAAATATTATCCAAGCAAGTAGCTGTTGTTGGAGTTACCCGAGTTGGTTCAAAAAATAAATTATTAAGTCCAAAAGAGTTAAATAAGTTAAGAAATCTAGTCGATAGTTGTGAGTCACTATCCAAAATATTAATATTGAAATCTCCACAAACAACTACTTTTGCTACATTTACATACCTTTTTCAAAACTTCCTCCATAGTAGATTCAAATAGTACATAGTTACCAGATGGGGGCCTATAGACACAGACAATGATGTACTGCTCGAGCTCTGCACAAGAAAGCTCAATAGTTCGCTCAATAGAGAGTGATGTCACATCCTTACGGTTTTTTGAAATTAATCATTTATTTAATAATATAAGTGATCCACCTCTAATAACATCTTCCCTTGTGAACGAACTAACAACTTTGTAATTATCAATACTAATCAGTAACTCATACTGTCTTAACCAATGCTCAGTAAGGCATACAACATTAATATTCATTTCATTTAAATATAACTCAAGTTCTAGTTCTTTTCCAGGAAAGCCTTGAATATTTTGATGAATAAGTGTTAAGTTATTATGCTTTCCTTTTGACCTTACATTTAATTTGCTAGAGTTGTCCTCTATTGTCCTATGATATAATTTAAATTACCTGAAACATTTTCCCAGCAATTCTGCCAACTGTCAATAACCTGCTCAATAGAAGCAGACTGAGTAGCCAAATTCTTGGCTGAATTACTTATTCTAATACAAAAACATAGCGATAAAGCTAACTGTCTTTTATAAAATTTTGAAAGATAAAAGTTATCTTTTGTCAACAATAGCCCTTTGCTAAGGTTAAATGTACTAATATTGCAGTCAATTAAATTAAATTTATTATTATTAAATGTGATTGTATTTAATGTCAAGTTCAATTTATACCTAATTAAGTTTTCTGATTGTGGCAAGCTATTACTGTAAGGAAGTGTAAGTAATATAATTTTATTTACTTTTAAGTTACTTAAATAATCAAAACATTTAATTAATTCTTTTTTATTTACATTTCCTCTATTCGCAATAAATATAATAATCGTCGTGTCTGTGTTAAACTTAAATTTAATAATTTTTCTAATAATATCACTATATGATGTATTTGGGAAACAATAATTACTGATCGGTTGTCCCATTATACTACTCATTAATAGGCCCATATTCTTACCTATCTCATCACTGAACATAACAATATTAGTACTACTTACTAAAGACACCTGATCGTTACATGCCTGAGGTGGATGGGTATAGGAACTGTTGGATTCCTCGGTTTGAGATAGGTTCAGCAAGCTATCACAGCGGGGTGAGCATGATGGGTCACACACTGACTGAGAACCATTTTCATTGTTAATCATGTTTACACTATGACCACTTGTCAACGAGGAATCTAATAGGTTCTTCAAAGCCAATATGTGTTCCTCATTCTCTTTTTTGCAGCTCATATACCTACTAGTCATATTTTCTAATGATTTTGTTAAATTAATTATTTAATTTTCTAATTTTCCTATACTATCCTCATAAGTAATAATATGTTTGTCTAATGTTAATGTATATAAATCTAACTCATCACCTAAACGCTGTCTTTCTTTTATACACTTTACCTTGTTGTATGAACTGCGGTGGTTTTTTATTAACTTTTGTGTTTTTCTTATAAATCTATTTATTCTTAAATATTTTTCAATTTATTCCGGCTGCATTTAACATTCCCAGCTGTAGGTGTAGGGCAGTTTAAAGTGTCATTTGTTAAGTCTATTGTCACAGTTGGGTTCATGTTAATTGCATCAGGAACAAGGCTGGGCGAACTGTTGATTAGCTCGTCAAACAGGGATTGGGTTTGAGAGGCAGTAAGCTTCTGCTTGGCAGTCTCCAGTTGGCTGCTGTGATTGTGGGCCTCCTGTAGCTCCTGCTCCAGCAGAGTGACGCGCCGCAGGTTGTGGATGTACTCATGACTGCACTCACCAAACCCATCAATAATTATTTGCAATTTGTCCCGTTCCTCAACTACAGTTATATGTTGAGTATGCAATTCGGCCATATCTTTTCTTAACTTACTGTTCCTATCCAATACATCCAACAGTTCCTTCTCATTTTCATCTCTCTCTAGAATTAATTGTGTAACTTCCTCCTTGGTGGATTTTAACTCTCGCAAAGCCAGGTCCAGTTTAGTCTCTGTCGAGACGGTCCCAGACCCGCCTGGCGAGCAGTAGCTTTGCTACGAGTCAACATGTTTATTTAAAAAGCAAAATAAAAAAAATGAATTTCAAATTCGAAAAATACAGTGATACGTGACGGGATTTGAACTGGCGACCTCTCGCATGGCAAGCAACAACATACATACATACATACAATCACGCCTTTTTCCCAGAGGGGTGGTTTCACCTCTGTGGGAAACGTGACGTGACGGGTTGTGGACCACGTCGCCGCCATTCTGCCTTGTGCATTGTTTTAACAAGGTCATTGCGTTCCCACGAGTAGCAAGGATGTATGACGGGAGAAGGAAAAGGGGAGGAAGGATACTATCGCCTCGGATGATTTGGACTGAGTCGATGTTAGCTCGAGGAGCCGGGGTCGCTTACCCGTATACCGTTCACTAACCACCGGACAGATAGTTGTGACTGGTATCCCCTGACTATCGTAAGCGAAACACTCTCACAAACTCTCCATTTATATCCAACTCAACCACTTTCTCCTCTCCAACTTTCTCCTCTCCGACTTCCTCTTCTCCAACTTGCTCCTCTCCAATTTGCTTCCCTACAACTTGCTCCTCTCCAACTTGCTCTTCTCCAACTTGCTCCCTTTCAACTTGCTCCCTTTCAACTTGCTCCCCTCCAACTTGCTCCTGTCCGACTTGCTCTTCTCCAACTTGCTCCTCTCCAATTAGCTTCCCTCCTACTTGCACCTTTCCAACTTAATCCCCTCCAACTTGATCCTTTCCAACTTGCTCCTCTTCAACTTGCTCTTTTCCAACTTGTTCCCCTCCATCTTGTTCTTTCTTACCGACTTGAAAAAAGGAGGAGGTTCTCAATTCGTCTGTATTTTTTTATGCTTGTTACCTCATAACTTTCACCTGGGTGAACCGATTTGGATGATTATTTTTTTATTTGAAAGCTGGGACTTTCCGTTTGATCCCCTAGACAATTTGGTCAACTCCTTAAAAGAAAGAAGTAAAAGGATAATTATTTCAAATCTGTATGCCTATTCAAACTTCCTATCCTTCCAGCTCATGTTTTCCATCCCTCAAACGGCATTTAAGCAGGCCTTCAGGGTGAGTGCGACAGGCTCAATACGATCTATTGTGCCTGTCGACCTCATATTTGGATCTCACTACCGCTTACCATCAGGTGGAGTGAGGTCATCTTGTTAGCCTTTTATAAAAAAAAAACTACTAGTTATAATATGAGTAGTATTTCAGGTAACTGCCTCGTTGGTCTATTGGTAGCAAGTGCTGCGTTAGGACCGAGAGGTCCCCGGTTCGAGTCCGGGGTCGGGCAAAATTTGTGTGAGTTTTCTGTAATGAAATTACTTAGCCCGGAGTTAGGAAGTTGGCGGTTGACCGCCCGTGCCTCGGAAAGCACGTTAAGCCGATGGTCCTGCGCCCGATCTCTCATCGGTCATGTCGGATTGCCGTCTCACCTAATTATGAGAGTAAAGGAATAGAGAGTGCACTTGTGTTTGCGCACACACTTGTGCAATATAATATGTCCTGCGCACTTGGCTAATCTCAATTGAGATCGGCCGCCATGGCTGAAATCGGTCGGACGCCTTATAGTATTTCAGGTGAGCTGAACAACCTTGGGCAAAAAACAATTTGGGTGCAAAAAAATTTAACACTCAAAATTATGAAAAAAAATAAACCTTTCTTCAAAAAACCCGACACACTAAAAATTACAAAATAATAGTTAATAATACGAACATAATTATATAATTATCTGGGTTGGAATATGATATGTTTAAGAAGGATTTTTTGTCCGACTTGTTCTTTCCAACCAACATGTTCCTCTCCCACTTGTTGATATTAAGTCTTATCCTTCTAACTATAAAGGTCATTTTGGTTACTCAACTTTACACTTAGCGATCGGTGCGTTTTGAACGAGAATAAAATGATAACTGCGTTTATCATTATCTAGTTGAAATATTTTTACGAGAATATAATTATATGACTGTTTGTCATACTAACAAGTAAGAGTACATTTCGATAATGTTATATTAAAATTTTATTCTCGTAATTTATGGCATGTGTTAAATCTATGAATACTATTATAACATTTTGTAACTTCGTGAAATAACTCCATAAAAATCCCAAAAAAAATTAGCAGATGTATTAGCACCCACAGATCCAGAAAATGGCATAACACTAAAACTAAGATATTGGCTGTTATCATTTTATTCTGCGGGGACGGCGAAGTGCTTAAGCTACTTACCACGGGATCAGAATGTATGTGATGTTGTGTAATATTTATTTATTTATCTGTTTAGTTTGGGGTCAGGTGTAAAGAAATAAAATATAGGTATCCCATAATATGACCGTTAGTTAGCTGAGTAAGGTGGTTCATAACGTGGAATTCTATTAAATATTAAATAATCCGACTTAGAGAAGATAATATACACTAACTCCTCTTGAACCAAAACTCTTTGACAGTAATCCGAGGTATTCTCTCAGCTTTAAATTTAAGTACCACCAAAAAAACTCATTATTCATCCCCTCCTTTCCCGGTTCAAAGAGGATTATATCGAGGTATAGCATGAATAATTTTGCACGTATTACTTATTAGGGTACACAAAACAGGGCACAACAAAAACCATGTGTTTTCTGGAACGTGATTCTATAAATGAGATTCGGAATTTGTCGGTTTGTGAGAGAATGTTCGACCCAATTCTTAATACTTATCCTTATCCTTACTAATATTATAAATCCGAATGTAACTCTGTCTGTCTGTCTGTCTGTCTGTGACGCTTTCACGCATAGAGTACTGAACCGATTTAAATGAAATTTGGTACAGATACAGTCCAAAGCCTAGGAAAGGTTATAGGCTACTTTTTAACCGACTGCGCTATAAGGAAGTAATGTTTTACCCGTTGAACGTCTCTACGCGGACGAAGCCGCGGGCGGAAAGCTAGTACTTAATAATTTTATGCGAAATCTTAATCTTTGTCTATCTGTCGGGATTCACTACTACTGAAATGATTTACATGAAATGCACGCACATAATCTAGGGCCTGAGATAGGACAAGTCCTGCTTTTTGACTGACTGCGCTATAAAGAAGAAGTAGAGCTTTTACTTACATAATTGCCAACCAGGACTAGTTCTAGTTATGGTTAACATTTGAGTTATACGAAATTAATAGTTTGCATCCAATATAAGATAAAGGAAGTTAACTACTGAAAAACTTTCGGGCTAAAACATACTTGAGCTGGTAAAAATCACAATCCAGAATAGTTTTTAGTCCAAAATTAAAGTATTTTTTAGAAAACTGAAACTGTCCGAGATATTTACCAAGTTGTTTTGTTTTGATGAGCTCCCGATATTTCGGCACTGTTGCAAGCGCCATGATCACGGGTGAACTGGCATCCCGGACAGTTTCAGTTTTCTAACGAGTGTCGTGGTCATGTCACTATGACAGTTTAAAATTAAAGTATTTTTTGTTATAACCCGATTCGATAAAATTAAACTAAATGTATTTTGTGAATATGGTTTGGTGTAAAATAGTTTAAAAACCATATTAAAGCAATATATATTATGACTAACGATTCCAAACTAACGAAAATTCCCGTTCAGTAGATCCACCTACAAAACAGTATTTGTATGAAATAAGTACGTTCTTATCAAAGTCTTAAATAACATGTTTGTAAGAGAAGATGGCGTGTGGTAGAATATTTGTTTGCTTAGATATAACATCAAATACACTCGTATTCAAGTATAATTAGGACAAATGCTTTGTGTAATGAAATACGTGAAGGGAATTGGGGGATGTTAATGGGATTTAGAGGGTACCTGAAACATGTTTTTAAAAAAACATTTATTTATAAGAATCTGTGATAGGCCTGTTATTTTACCGGGTTATGAGTCGATACAAATTTTTATTGCAAATAACGATTATTTTTATTTACGTATGATTTTAGACTTTCGCGTTATTAGGAGTAGCAATTACTAGCTACTTACTGCCCGACGTTTCGACTGGGTTACACCAATCGTGGTCGCGAGCGGTGTCCTAATAACGCGTGTAGACCTATAAAGACTAATATTTAGTATTTTTATTTACGTTTCATGAATAATGTAAAACATATATAAAGATATAATATAAATTATAGAGTAGGTATAATTTCGTAGTATAGTATATACAGTCAATAACTCGTTAGGTGTAGTAACAGTTCGATATTAATACTTGTTTCGTAGAGTTTATAACTAGTACAAAGATCCAAGAGCTGTTACTAGTAAAGTATTTAAACAGCACCAATAAAATAAATCAAAGGTAAAGTAAATTTTATTATTAATCTAATGACGTAGTAGGTATTTATAACAAATTAATGTCTAAATCTAAGACTAAATGACTTTCAGTTTTATCAAAGTGTTAGTTTTTCAACTACAAACCAAACAAAAACTTAAAAGCAAACGTAATCAGGAAGCAGAAGCTTTTCAAGTGGAATTATATAAGGAAAGTTTGTATCTTGAAACTTGTCGAAATGCTCTCTTCACATTTCAGTTGCTAGTTCGCTCTCGATAGTGTCCTACGCATTGTCAGCGTCGAAGTAAATTGTGTTTGTGACTAACGAGCCCGTTTCAGCTCTTACTTCCTTTTGGTTTAGTTTTTTCAGAAAAATTTAAGTAAATTCAGATGGCATTCAAAAGCTTACTATTGTCTATTAGCCTACTAGCCCACGGCTCTTATGAGGGTATGAGAAATCCACTTGATTAGATGGTAAGGCGTAGATATGTAACTTCTTCGTGATTGGTGAATATTACCATGTCTGTCAATGTCACGTCAAAATTACCAATCATGCTGCAGTTGGACCTCACGCAACGTATTGCGTATCTAGTGAATTTATCATTTGCGTAAATCTTGATTACTTTAATGAGTTGACGAGAAGATCGGATTGATCACAGAACATAGTTGCTTCTTAGGTTTCCGCTTCCTTTATACTTTCCTTATATTTTTGCTCGTATAGGTTTAGAATTAAAAATCATTAAGATACCTAGCTAGATATTATCAAGAGCTTCAATTGATTTGGGAAGAAATACGCATCAAGAACTTTCTTTGAACTTTCTCATAACTTCTCCAAATCATTTGTTGGTTCCTAATATTGTACTTGAACTAAAATCCATGACGTCACTACTAAAAGCCCTACAGTTTATCTCATTTCGCGCAAACAAACAGACCATTGAGGCGATAATAGCGTTTTTAGGGCATTATTATGTAATAAAACGGCTCCAATAAAGCCATATGTCATAGCGTCACGTCTTAGCGTCGGGCACTCCGGCTACGTGACTCGGCAATATGATATATGGCTGGCTTCTTAATGTTGTTTCAGTAAAATACTGAAGGCTGGAGCATTTGTTAGATGGTTTGTTGACTTGTTTGTAAGTTTATTGGGGATGTTTCCTGGTTATCTTATGTCTCAGCTTGTAAAAAGAGCGTGAGAGGTGACTGCTACAGTTCTAAAACGAATGCAGCCATTACCAAACCAATTCTTGTACTTGTTCTGATTGACAAAGAATAACATAATCATTATCATCATCATCCCATATACGTCCCCACAGCTGGGACACGGGCCTACCCTAAACTAGGGTCAGCAGGCCTAAAAAAAAAAGTCTTTCGTTATAAATATTTTCTATGACACCCATCAATATAATTCTCTGTCTAAGTCCACTTCCATCGATATTTATTCTGATACCTTGCACAAATTTAAATCTAAATGCTTGGTCAATCCCTGAGTGGTTGAACCAACTTGTTGATTATTTTTATATAATATGTTTCATTTGAAGTTTCGTTAGTATTAAAACTAAAAACACTTCTTGTATTTTAAACTAGATAAAATTTAAAATGTCTGTTGTCTGAAATGCATGTAGTTGTCACCTATAATTAAGTTTGCGTTTATCTAAGTGTTCATCTGGTCATGTTACTTATATCATATTGTTAATGTAATCTTGTTGGTGATCTTAAATAAATAAATAAATCAGGCAGCCATAGGTTTTTTTTTGTAATTTTAGAGTTATGGATCTCGAAAGTGCACACTCGGTTTCCTTGCTCTTATAGATCGCTCTGACGACAAATGCAGGAAGCTAATGTGCTTTCTAAGGCACCGGGCTAACATTTTACTATTCGACATGAACCCAATATCCATCGGACTTCCTTGCACGGCGCTTGCCGCCAATACACCAACGAGGCAACTATAAAATGTATAGTTGAATTATATTCCGGGAACATATTGGATACATTTATACATTCCGTGCACTGGGATAATAATATACGTTTTCTACAATCGTATCACGAAACCACAGAATCGTGACTGGGAACTCTAAATTCTCGTTCATAACGTAAGTTTTCGCTTAGCGAAAATTGCATTTTTTGGTTTTTAATCTAAGCTAGGAGAAAATTTTCTTGGATTAAAGTGGCGGTCTCCTTCAATTTTGACATTAAATATACGTAATTACGTACATTAATTTATTTCAATACATAAAGTACCTAATGTTTAAAAGTAAGTTAGTTACGACAATAATAATATGAAAACCCAAATATCTACATAATTGTGTATGGTCTACATAGATTTTACACATTAAGTATAGTCCGATGTATGATACCGTTACATATGCAACGGTGTTGAATGCAACAAAAGTCTTAAATATAACTATATTGTAACCTTGTATTGTTAGAAATTTTTGAAACGATGCAAATAATTCCAATAAAAATCCCATCACCAAATAATGTTCATATAAATAATATAAAAGACGTGTGGCACTCGGGGACTGCCGCGGTATAGCTATTATTATATAGGAGCAGCTCGTCTCGATTCGTGCGAGTTTCGTAGAGTCGTACACTACGTCTAACCGCACGCACGTCGCACACAAACACCGTGCCGAAGTCTACCGAACTGAAACGACGTTAGACGATTGTGAGGCTTTTTTCGTTACGGAATTTCTTGGTTCGGTCGCCGCGCTCAAAGCCCGCGAAAAAAGCTATGCAATAGCTTAAAAATACGGTCTAATTTTCCTCTTTCTCTGTCTCTCTCTTTGTCACCATTATTATATAAGACAACAAGGGTTTATGTCGAACTTCTTCTTCATAGCTATAATTTGTTGATCTCTCAATACGTGCTCAGATGTACACGAAAAGCATCGACGTGTCTGGGGTCCGTAATATATGGCCCTATAACATGCCCTCTTAAACGAGAAGATAAAAGTTAATGACGCGATAAATAACGATCTCACATGTGTTGTGGTTTTATTTGTTGTAATAGTTATTATGAATTAATAGAGGCATCGTTATGTGTAGCTTTTAAGCTAATTTTAAGCTAAGTAATTCAAAACTTTACCACTTTGGTGTGAGTTTATTGCTAAAGCGTATATTATGTATTGACTATAGAACATTATAAGTATACGACTTGATACGTGTGCGATATGTACTTTATTATTGTTTTTACCTATACATAAAAAGATAAAATAAAGTCGTTGAATGCGAGATTTTTCTTTCTAGTCAACCTTCAAAACTAAATTCTGTTATATTGATTATATCAGACAAAAGAACCTCGGATGCAATAGCATCATTGAAATAGATCATAGAAATTGTGAACTTTACTGATATCTAGGATTTCTCTAGATAAAAGCCAGCTTACTTTTGTTTTTTTTGTAACTGAAAAAATTAAAATGAAAAAAGGAAATCAAACTTGCAATAAATGTTTTTCCACCTTACGACCAAATGAATATGGCGAGTTCAAGCGTTCCTCGTTTACAACTGGCGAAAAATGAGCGCCAATAAAGTCCACACTTATCGCCCCGAGTAGAAACGCACCTATAGAATTTAAACGTCCACATTCATCTCTGGCGACGAAATTTGCCAGTTAAATGATCACTCAACGAACAGGGATGACGTCACGCTTTCACAGTAAGCGCCGATACATTGTTACCAAGTGTATTGTCTATGGGTTAACATTTTATCATTGTCAGCCATTTTTGTGGAGTGTTTCGGCGATCGGCTTTTGTTTGGTTCGTTCTGTCTTGTTAACTTAACTTGCGGTCATCATCAGCCCACTTCCGTCCACTGCTGGACATAGGCCTCTCCAAATGCTCGCTACTTATTCCTGTCCTCGGCTACTCGCATCCAGCTCCTACCAGCCGTCCCGTGCAGATCATCACTCCACCTGGCATGTGTAACTTGCTGTAAAGTAAAATATCCGCATGCCATACGGTCACTGATAGCCAAGTGGTTCAGTTCCTCATTTCTGTCCCCTGCCATTAGAGGTCATGATTTCCAGCTTATGTTTTCCCTCCCTTCTATAATCTCGGGGTCTTAGAAGGGGCAAAACAGCATCTAAGAATGCCTTCAGGGTGAGGTTGACAGCCCAATGGGCTATTGTGCCTGTCGACCTCTTATGTGGTCATCGTAGTGATGTTCGCAGACGCTCACCATTAGGCGGAGTGAAGACATGGTGAAAGTTTATTTCATAAAATATGCTATTTAAATGCTTACTCAGCGAATAGTCCACGCGTTAACGTTCATAGTAAGTGCCGATACATTGTTACCGAGAGTATTGTCTATTGGTAAACATTTTATCATTGTCGGCCACTTTTGTGAAGTGTTTCGGCAATCAGCTTTTGGTTTGGTTCGTTCTGCCTTGTTAACTTAACTTAGTGTATTGTAAAAAGCGTATGATAGTTCACAATAACGTACCTACGTTGTTTTAATACCGAGCTATGTTGCTTTTCTTTTAAGTACTTGTGTAAATGATACCAGAAACAAATATTCCGGATAGGAAACAAATTCAAAACAACTAAACAAAACTACCAAATTTACTATCTATCCAATCTAATTATAATACATACATACACATACATACATAAAATCACGCCTTTTTCCTAGAAGGGTAGGCAGAGATCACTTCCAGCGATCCACTTTTCACCTCTGTGGGAAACGTGACGTAACGGGTTGTGGACCACGTCGCCGCCTTTCTGCCTTGTGCATTGTTTTAACAAGGTTATTGCGCTAATTATTATATTTTACTGATTCTCAGTCCTCATTTAAGTTAACATTGTTTTGATCTTTCCTTATAATACGAGTAAATCTATCATGTCAATTCTAATTATGTACTAGTTTTGTTTTTTATTTACGAAGGCGAAATTAATTTTACATACCGACAAGAAATTTCATATTCAGATTCTGAGTATTTATTATGCATAGATAATATGCTATTCATATATATCCAAAGTCATATAACGCTACGTTCGCTCGTTGAGTTTCAACAAACTTCTTCACTTACTAAAAGTTTTTGATATTGAAAACTTGTTGCTATTTCGTGAAGCATATAAGTACGAGATGACTGAACAGGCAAATTAACTTAAACTTTCGTACTAAGTATGTAGTTTGGGCAAACCGCAACCGCGGGCTGAGATTAGACGTCGCTTATGTTTAAGCCAAGATTGAACCCTTCTTTATGTAATGCTTAAACGGTTTTATGTAGTTTTTATAGCCGTTCTAGGGTAAATTCAAAAGTTCTTAATAAGCACAATAACTTTTTTGTAATCGTGGTATTTTTTTAAAATTCAAACATGACCAATGACAGGTCGGGCGCAGGACTACCGGCTTAACGTGCTTTCCGCACGAGCGTATATCTGCCATCTTCCTGACTCCAGCCTGAGAAATTGTAACAAACAAAGTCACAAATTTGGTCACGAGATTTGAACCTAGCACCTCTAGGTCTTCTTTAGGCTTGCCACCATTAGGCCATCGAGGCAGTATATCAATTACCCTTATCATCTTATCACCTATTGCTACATGTACTCTGCTCACCTTACTAATAATAATAATAAGGCGTCTGTCCGATTTCGGCCGTGACCGATCTCAATTGAGATCAGCTAAGTGCGCAGGACATATTATAGTACACAAGTATGCGCGGAAACACAAGCGCACTCTTTATTCTCTTACTCTCATGATTCGGTAAATAAAGATCGGGCGCAGGACCACCGGCTTAACGTGCTTTCTAACTCCGCTGAGTCATTTCTTTGCAAAGAACTTACACAAATTTTGCTTCATCCTAGACTCAAACGCAGAGTAGCAAGCGTAAGGACCGAGTGGGTCCTTACACTTGCTACCAATAGACCAACGAGGCAGTTACCTTACTACCTAAGTACAGGTAAATGCAATTTTTACTCAAGCGGTGGTCGAAGTAACCGCCACTGCAGCGGCTAATTTAGCTGTAAAGTTTTAATGACTGACTCGGTGACGAGGCTCCCGGTCATTAAGCGCGAGACAGGTACAAACCCGCTTTATTACTAAAAACAGTGCTAAGTTTTAATGAAAATCGCTTTCTGTCAAGTAAGACGAGAGAAAGATAGTAAAGGGTTAAATAAAGTTGAGTTCGACGAGGGGTTTGTATCTATATTCGAATAGTGGTCCACATTAGTGGTACATAAATTGAAAATATTGCGTATTTTGTAAGCTAGAGTTATAAAACTATCAACTCTGATGGGTACGAATCAAAATCGTTCATTTATACGTCCCCACTGCTGGGGCGCGGGCCTACCCTTATCTACGGCAATAAGGCCTTAGTCAACCACGCTGGCCAAGTGCGGGTTGGTCGACTACACAACCTTACAATACTAAAGGGTATTTAAGGGGTCTTATTCTATCGTGCCCGAGTCCGACTCGCAATTGGTTGGTTTATTTCTGCTTGTATACGATGATAAGCTAAGCACTTATCGCCCTAGTTTAGGGTAGGCCCGTGCCCCAGCAAGGGACATATATGAGCTGATGATGATGATGAAATACCCTTCGGCAACGGAACACTAAAAGAGTAAATGACTCTCATAACATAATCTGTCACTTCCGCATTTCCCACATAAACCATACACTTTTATATGAACCATTTTGCAGGAGTCATAAATCGGGATTACGGTCAATAACAATGATTGTGACGTCACAATGGCGGTTCCCTGGGCGGCAGAAAGCGCTCTTTGTCCATTATTTATTCAAAGAGCAGGCTGGTTGGCGAACAGTCAGTCCGTTCATAGCATGCAATGTAAACTTGTGTTGTTTAACTGTTACATTTTTTGGCAGGTTAACCTTTTGACTCAGCCAAGGTCTGTCGTGATGTTAAAATTTAAGTAGCACACAGCTTAATCAGACAGTTATAAACATGCTATTACATTGTGGGCAGCAATTATGTTATTGTCAATTATTTGCCCAAACACCTCAAAGTCTCATCCCGACAGCTTGCAAAGAGCTCTAATATCCAGGTCCATAAAAATAGTTATGTCTAATTTTAATACTCACAAGTTTTCACTCAACATATCGGCAACTGCATAAGTACCCATAAGATATCATTTGATAATTCTAAGACCTTTTTTAAACTAGGTAGCATTAGACCTGAAGTAGAAACAACACATTATGTATGTGAACTGTGAAACGTCTCGAGAGGCGAATTCGTTTGATAAAATTTGCAAAGGTAGCACTTTGCAGATTCCTAGCCTAGGTATACCGAAAATACTAGAAGCTGACATTCTAGGGCGGTTTATAACGACAAGAAGATTAAAGAGTCAAAGTGATGAAAAAAATACCTAAGCGTACATATGGACAGAGAGGCAGCGTGAACAACTTTGTATTATTCGGTTATATACAAAACATTTAATTTAGAAAAAAACATCAATCGTATCCTATCGTTGTATTAGTTAATAACGTTATTTTGTTTCCTACTGACAAACGATGATGGCTACGAGGCTACTACACTTTATAAATTTATATAATTATCAAAGTACGATGCATGATGACATACGATGATGGCTTGTAGTAGCCTCGTCATCATCACTGGACTTGCGGGGAGCAAATGGCTTTCGCCCCTACATCAATGTAATACTTGATTAGTAATACCTATGGAGAGGTCAGTTAAATTACGAAACGTTCCTTAAACATTGCACGGTGGGAAAATTCAGGCACGTTCAACCTCATTTATAAACCGTCCGTTCTGCCAAAAACAACGACGACCTACCTGCAAATTATTCAAAGCCGTATAATTGCGAAGTATACTGTTCTTTTCAAAGTTTTCTTATTCAATAGCAGGTAAGACTTCTGTTAAGAGCTCGTAAATACTTGAACTGCCCCGGAAGAATTTGAACTTTTCCATTACTTATCTTAATTTAGACGGCTGTGAACAAAAAAGAGTTTTTCAAGACCAGACTTTAAGTTGGAAATACTTGTTTTGCAGAAGCTTGAATGCAGGTATCTTATTTAGCTTATTTGAATGGATTAAAATAAAACTTACTTTACACATATTATTTAGAGACCCGACGTTTCGGGATCTTTACAGCGCTCGTGGTCGTTAATCCGACACATTTTAAAGCAGACAGTAAGTTCTTATGCAGTATTATAAAAACATGTTTAAACCTTTGAGAAATAGGTCAGCTGGGACATTCATTAAACTCAGCTGGCTAGGTGGAACAGTGGTTAGTACCCCAGGCTCACCACTACCTACGGTTCCAAGAGTCAGATTTGATTCCCACCCGGGACAAATATATGTGTGACGAGCATCGATATTGTTCGGTGTCTGGGTGTGTTATTAAATATATTTAAGTATATTAGTGTATCTACTGTTGAAACTGATATCCTTAACACACGTGCTCAAGCTACATACCACGGGAACTCTATTTATGAAGCAAGTAACATGCCACATCAGCATTTCGTTGCGACCGCTAATATTAAAGCATTCTGTTACTACTACTTACATTTACGTAGTTGACATTCAAGGGTTATTGCACTTTGTTGTAAGCGAAGTTCAAGTCAAGTTGAAGCGTTGTTGTCGTGTAGTTTTACAACTGTAGTTGGCTAATTAAGCCTGTCTGTCTACGAAATTGTCTTGCAAAAACCAACAATGTGACTTTAAAGTACAGTGGTTGCCTCAACAAGTTAGCTTTATTCACATTTTGTGTTCCAACAGCAGGTATAAATTGCGTTAAGGAAAGAATACTCTCATGAGGCTATTTTTCTCCCTAGGTTGTAGATATCGATTTTAAATTTATTTGGCACGAAACTAGAAGTGTAGTCTAATAATTTCCCGAAAAAAAACATTTTGTCCGAATTCTACTCGCGCAAAATGTTCTAAACATTTTGAAATCCAATTTAGAACCCTGTATTTTTTTCTAACTGACATGCGATGATGCCATGGAATAGCTTCGTCATCATCATCGGACTCGTGAGCTTGTGTGTTGACTAAGGTGTGTAACAAAAAATCTCAAGATGTAAATCATAATTTATTCATCACATATCTACAGTAAGTACATGGTCCAAAAACTAAAAAAAAACTTTTTGACCAACTGCGCCGACAAATAGAAATGTTTCAACCTCTAAACGATAAAGCACAAACTTTTCTCATTCAGAAGCTTATAACTTGTTATAGGCAAACCATACTCGCTACCTCGTACCCACAAGCTCGCCACCTTACGTTATAAAAGGACTCGTGTGACCTCCCCACGCCAGCTTACTGAAGTTGACTTTCAGGATGATTAAACAGGGAAATCGCCCTGTGTGGTGTTTTTTAAACGAAACGCATGTAGCGCCAACAATAACTCGGACGGCGGACATTTTAGGCCTGTTTGTGGGAGTTCGCGTAACAAAAACAGAGTCCTGTGTTTTTGTGGACAAAAAACCTACAATGGTAGGAATGGTGTTTTGTTCTTTGTTGGATTGGGTCGTTTTTTTTTGATGGTGAAACGAATATTCTTACTGATTATTATAAATGTAGAGTTATTTTGACTGTCTGTCGCGTTTTCACGCTAAAGCTACTGAACCAATTTGGACATTGTTAGTCCTTAAAACTTTTGACCAGCTACGCTTAAGGCAGTAACGTTTTGTGCAATTAAACGACTCTACGTAGGCAGAAAGCTTATAAGTATAATTATTATTCATGTTGCAAGCACATAATTTTAACATTATTCTAGCAAGTTAATAATAAGAATTAACAATGGTTCTTTAAACATCTGTGTGTTCACATTCCCACATAAATTATACTTAACCTATATTTTCATATTCTCCTGATAGTATACTATTTTATTTTCATATGAAAAAGAAGTAAAAGACTCTCTAGAGTGAAACTTGACCCAAGAAGCTAGGTTTTTTATTTTTTCCAACTGTTCGCGATAGAAAGGCTGTATTTCGGCTGGTTAATTACCTCGTGGGCTGTAACGAGAAGCTGCATAGTCTGCATAATCAGAAAGACAAGTCTAAAGAGAAAAAAAGATCCGCTTCACGAAATCCTCGGATTTTTGCGGTATAAGAGTTTATTCAGCTATATATTGCATTTTCAGTTTTTAGTTGCATTTCTATACACATTTAGCTACCTAGTCACTTTTTCTTGAAGGATTTTACACATTATAACATATAAAAAGTGACATATTATATAAATTGGCTGCATATAAACCACTTAATTTATAATCATATTAATACTTTCTAAAATACTTAGACTCTGTATCTACAAACTTATCCATTACAAGTTACCCTACTCAAGTAACTAACTTTAATATTGCTTTATTATTTGAGATGTTTGGCTCCAAAACTTTACTGAACATTGGTTTTGAGAATTTGCCATGTTGTAGTTATTAGAAAGTTTTAAGTACTACATTTCTAAGAATTATTGAGGGTTCCATTTATAGGTAATGTTTTCATACAAGGTATTATCGGCAACGCTGGCGGTCGACCACCTATAAGGTGAAAATCGCTTGGCGCTTACGCGTCTGTCAAAATGGCATGGAGTTTTAATTCAACAATTATGTGAAAATTTAACTTCACTCGCGATTGACTAGTGCAATCCAGTCCAAACTCACTAACGTGAGTAGTTTCGTATTTGATACTCTTTTTTTTATCGCGTGTAGACCATAATATTATAGTTCTTATGGTAATGAAACACGAAACTTAAACTTAAAAAAGGCACATTCATAAATAAGTAGCAAGAAATGGGACATTACCCATTTTTGAGTTGATTTTTAGATAGTGTTTTTAAGGTCCCATATCCAATTTTAGTATTTTTAAATAATCAAAAGGCCTCGTGTAATCAAATTTACACCATTCCAATTATCTCGATCACAAGTGACACTTCAATCTCCGAACAAAGGCAAATTTTTTCTCAACAGTCGTATAAAGCCTCCGCGTACAACCCTTCGTGTCGCCGGGGTTATGAATCGCGAGGAATTTCATTAGGGAATTTCATTGGAGACTCGGTGTCATCGATGCTCTGAACGGTCGCGTTCGACATTTCCAAACGCCCTTATTTTGCATTGCAAGGGGATCTATTGTGCGCTTGATTTTGTCGATTACGTCACATCGTGTAGACGGTCGGTGCGTTATTTTTTTTTCACTGATTTACGATGATAGCTTGGAGTAGCCTGGCATCGTCACCGGACTTGCGGGGAAGCGGATGGCTTCCCTAAAGGTGTGAATATAGAACAAACAACATTAGACTACGGGCGCGTGTTGAAAAAAATATGGGTGATTTGGAAAACCAGGTGAGCTATCTAGCTAGCTAGTCACTTGTAGGCTGTTCAACTGAGAGCCGGTGAAAATTCAAAAGTATAGGTAGAGTGAGTACATTTTGATCACATGCACAGGTTAAATTGTGCGAAAAGCTAGGCAGTTTCGCAACGACTACGGTAAAGTTAACAAAGCTAAAAACGTCTTGTAAAAATAAGGATAATAGATTTTTTCAACTCTATGCATTCTTTAAGCCAAAATCAAGATGAGTGGTAGATTTTCTCCAACATTTTTTTAAAATAAAATTTTGCCACTATTCATAAAGTTCTCAATCAAATTATCTGTCCCAAGTATTTAACAAAAATGTGTCTTCCAAATGTGCAGATTTTCGAACCGAAAAGTTCGTATATAGCATCACCTAAGTCGACGCAATATTGTACCAAAAGTAAAACCGTGAATAAACAAAGCGTCTTATTACAAGTTTAGCATTTTACGCTTACACTAGAAGCGAATTCCGTGTTTTCATTTGCGATTGAAATCGAACGCAAATGGGGAAGCGAAAAACGAATTTACCCACGAAATTTTGCGGTGCAAAATCCGATTTAAATGTGCATTCGAGTAATGTTAATTATTTTAAACGATCCAACGTGCATTGTCTCGTGCACGTTTTACAATGGAAATGACTTGGACGAGAGTTCCAATGGTATTGACATGGATTTTATGAGGACGCAAGCGTGAATTCTTCTGAAAGTAGTGCGACGGTGTATGGCGTCGTTATAACTTGACTTTGTCGTCGTTATAACCGGTGGAATTTGAGAGAAGTCGCTTTTAAAAGCTTTATCTGACTCGGAAATTTATGTTTATATTTTCTTTGAGAATTAAGACTGAATCGATGGAGCTTTAAGCAGAGCTTTAAGCGATTAATGTATTATTTTATTGTAAACTAGTGCCCGCCCCCACTTCGGTTCGGGTATGATAAAGATACTCTTGAATACCTTTATACATTAAAAGCAACCCATCAAAATCCATTGAGTAGTTTTACAGATTTAAAACATTTATACATACAGACAGACGCGGTGAGCAACTTTGCTGTATACAATGTAGTGATGATATTCACACGGAATGAAGATGCTTGCAAGTTTCCAATTATAGGAGAAAGAAAACATTAAATTATAGTCTGGCACGTTACATAAAATATTTAAAACTACGGTACATTCGGATCAGTTGTCATTCAAACCATTAAGCAATCTGATGTATTAAAATTATTCATATGGTTTCTTACATTACCCATAAATTTCAAAGTAATTCTTACATTACAAACACTTAGAGGAAGCGAAATAAGGCTAGAAAAGCACTAATTTTTAGCACAATATATATTTTTCTATAACATATTTTATTTAAGCACAAGTCAAATAAGTAAAGCTCTAAAACTTTCTGAAAAGCTTCATAAAATACATAAGGAAGCCGCGAAGATGCATCGTTAGCGCTTCGGAACCAGACTAATTGAGGAAGTCTTTAAAAAGTGTGCGTGGATACGAAATGGAATAGAAAATAGGAGAAAAAATATTTTCCTTTTACTTTTTTAAAAAGCGAAATAACTAATGTGAAAGTAGCACTTATGTGTGTCGCGCTTACACGCCCAATCTAGTGAATTAATTAAATCAAATTAAGCTTATCGACCTCATATTAAGAATCTCACTATCGCTTACCATCAGGTGAAGTGAGGTCAGCCTGATAGTCCTTACTAATATGTGAAAGTTTGTAAGTATGGATGCATGGATGTATGTATGGATGTTTGTTACTCTTTCACGCTCAAATCTTCTGAACCAAATTTCATGAAATTTGGTATAATGGTAGCTGGCACTCTGGAATAACATATAGGCTACTTTTTTTAAAATCCAACCCCCATGTGGTTCATTGGAGGGTGAAAATTAGTATGGGAGAACTTTTACGTTTAACTCATTAGTACGTCGACAAGGTCGCGGGCGGCCGCTAGTTATTCTATAAAAAAAGATGGTATACATGAAGTTTTTAAGAGCAAAATTGATTGTCTAAACATTAAACAATAACAACCTACCTATATTTTAATATCATATGCCTACAATATAACTAACGTAGATTTTTGCCCTGTATTCACTAAACTTTAGCCATTAAACATGTTGCCTGGTAACTAGCCGTTAATTGAAATACGGGTGAAGTTAATATCACTGAAAGGTTTGATTTGTGGATTGCGCTGTAATTTGCGAAGTACTAGATAACATTATTGGCCTATTTTTTCTACTAACCGCAGCACTTGCTTTGTTCTCATTTCTTTTTTTTGATTGCTTTCTAATGTATAACTTCAACTGTTTGCATGCCGTGGTAGCCTTTAATTAAGGCAGCACTTCAAAATGTATTTTATACTACTAAGATCTCATTGTAATGGTGTATGCTTTGTTGGCTATCCTTAAATAAATAAATAAATAAATTAATGATTTTGTGGTTTTTGGCTATAATATTAAACTTATTCGTAGTTAACTATTTAGGTACTACATCAAATTTAATCAAATTTTAGTATTCGAGATAATTTGGTTATTAAATTGGTGAGTAATGGTAATTAATTAAAAAGTATATAAGAGGTTCAGTTCGTCGGACGGCAGTCGCTCCCGTAAAAGCGAAACTCGCCACTCAAAATGGTAAGAAAAGTAAGGAAAAGAGCCAGAGATAGGGCGCCGCCGCAAAACGGCGCGCAGGAGTTTCGCCCGACTCCTGTGGCAAGTGGGCTAGGGCTACCGCGTTGGGGACGGACCGCGTAGCCCCAACCCCACGGAAACTCCGCTTCGCGACGTGGAACGTGGGCACGCTTACCGGTCGCGCGAGAGAGCTGGCCGACGTACTCACCAGGCGGAGGGTGGCAGTGGCGTTCCTGCAGGAGACTCGGTGGAAAGGCAGCAGATCCCGGGCCATTGGGAATGACTACAAGCTGATCTACACAGGAGCACCTAGTGGAGAGAACGGGGTTGCGGTAGTGCTGTCCGGGGAGTTGCAGGATGACGTGTTGGAGGTGAAACGCTACAGCGACCGCTTAATGGACGTAACGGTGCTTATCGAAGGGGTTACGACCCACTTGATAAGCGCATACGCTCCACAGGCTGGTTGCAGCGACACCGAAAAGACTTCATTCTGGGATAGACTTGGAGAGGTGCTGCGTGGAATCCCACCATCTCAGGGAGTCGTTCTGGGTGGCGATCTGAACGGTCATGTGGGTGAGGAGCCTGAGGAGTTCGAGCGTGTACATGGTGGCTATGGGTACGGCAGACGCAACACTGAAGGGGAGAACATCCTCCAGTTGTGTTCGGCTGCCGACCTGGCTATTGTGAACACGTTTTTCCAAAAGAGGCCTGAACATTTAATCACCTACAGGAGTGGGCGGCACGCTACCCAGATCGACTTCCTACTCACTAGGAGGCACCACATCGGCAAAGTAGTCAACTGCAAGGTCATACCCGGAGAGAGTCTCACGGCACAACACCGTCTACTTGTCATGGATCTCTGCGTGAAGCCCAAAGCCAAAAGCTTTGAGCGCTGTCGGCGTCAAATAAGGTGGTGGCGGCTTGATGAAAACAAATCCCAGGTGTTCGTCTCAGCTATCGGCGACAAGTGCGCTGAGGCTGAGAACGAATCAGTTCAGAACCACTGGGACAGGATTCAGGCAACCATAACCGAAGCGGCGAAGTCAGTGCTTGGCACGTCTAAGGGTGGACGCAAATTTGACAAGGAGACTTGGTGGTGGAACGACGCAGTCCAGAGGGAGACTAGGGTGAAGAAAGCCTTCTTTAAAAAGTGGCAAGCGTCCAACTCTCCTGAAGATCGCGACGCATACAGGTCCGCAAAACGTGCAACTAAGAAAGCTGTTGCCAGAGCCAGGCGAGCCCACCTACAACCGCTCTACGATAGGCTGGAATCGTCTGAGGGGCAGAAGCTTATCTATAGATTGGCACGTTCTAGGGTCAAAGCGGCACAGGATATCTCCAAGTGCCGCTGTGTTAAAGACCCTCACGGTAACCTACTATGCGAGGACCTCGCGGTGAAGGAGAGATGGCGCTCTTACTTCCACGAGCTGTTAAATAAACAGCTGTTAAATCTTGGACTTGTGCCACCGGTAACGCCTGAAGAAGTAGAGAATGCTCTTCGCCGCATGAAGAATCGGAAAGCTGTCGGAGCCGATGGAGTCCCCATCGAAGCCTGGAAGGCAATGGGTGGTCGTGGTGTGGGCATCCTTACTAACCTTTATAACCGCATACTCAGCACCGGCGGGATTCCTCGCCAATGGAGACTGAGTGTTATCACCCCGGTCTTCAAGGGCAAGGGATCAGTGCAAGAGTGCGGTAGTTATCGCGGTATAAAGGTCATGTCCCACACCATGAAACTATTCGAGCGGATAGTAGACTCTCGAATCCGTCAGGAGTGCACTGTCTCTGGATGTCAATATGGTTTCCGCCCCGGTCACGGGACTATGGACCCCGTTTTTGCCCTAAGAATCATCATGGAGAAATACAGGACGAAGAACACGCCTCTCCACTTCCTATTTCTGGACATGGAGAAGGCCTTCGACTGTGTTCCGCGTGCGATGATTTGGTGGGCCCTGAGGTCCAAGGGAGTGCCAGAAACGTATGTTGATATCATTAGAGACATGTACTGTGATTCCGATTCTGTAGTTAGGACCGCTGTTGGCGACACTTTGCCCTTTCGTATAACCGTCGGAGTACACCAAGGCTCCGTCCTGAGTCCGTTTCTCTTCAGCCTGATATTAGACGTATTGTCAGACAGCATCAGAGACCACTATGAGCAGCCACCATGGCTACTTATGTATGCTGATGATATCGCGCTGGTGGACTCGGACAGGGACGGCTGGTGAGACGTGTTAACACATGGAAGGAATCGCTTGAGAACGGGGGTCTGAAACTCAACGTGGCGAAGACAGAGTACTTGGCCTGCAACACTACAGATCCCATGTCCGTCCGCATAGGCGAAGACACGGTCGAGCGCACGGACCGGTTCAAGTATCTGGGATCTGTACTCCACGCGAACGGCGACATCGACTCCGACGTCAAGGCACGCATTGCTGCTGCTTGGGATAAATGGCGGGAGGCGAGCGGCGTCACTTGCGACCCTAAAATGCCGGTTAAGCTGAAGGGACAGGTCTATAAATCCATCATTAGGCCTGTCCTCTTATATGGTAGTGAAGCATGGCCATTACTTGAGCGGCACAAGCAGGAACTGCGGGTCACGGAGATGAAGATGCTGCGCTGGATGTCGGGAGTTACGCGAGCAGATCGCGTAAAGAACTCCCGAATTCGCGGCAGCCTTCATGTCCGAGACATCGCTGATAAACTGCAAGAGTGCCGCCTACGTTGGTACGGTCATGTTTTACGGAAACCGGCAAACTACGTAGGGAACAAGTGTCTAGCCATGTCGCTACCGCCGGGTCCCGGCAGAAGGGGAAGGCCCAAGAAGGCCTGGCTTGACGTTGTAGTGGATGACATGCGTGCCAACAAACTCTCCGTAAAGGATGCCGAAGACCGTGCGAAGTGGAGAGTTAGGAGTAGGAAAGCGGCCCCCGGGCTCCGCAAGGATGCAACCGGGAAAACGCCAAGATGATGATGATAAGAGGTTCAGTTCCTATTTTTTGCCTCGGGTCATTAAGGCATGGAATGCCCTTTCAGCTCATGTTTTCCCTCCCTCCTATGATCCCGGGCTCTTAAGGCTGTGCGTGAAACAGCATTTAAGCAGGCCTTCAGGGTGAGTGCGACAGGCTCAATATGGTCTATTGTGCTAGACGACCTATGTGACATGTGGATCTTACTACCGCTTACCATCAGGTGGAGTGGAGTCATCTTTTCCTAGCTTATTATAAAAAATGTCACCTTTGAAAATTCGCAAGAAGTAGTCATATTTAGAAGTACATGTAAGACGACACTTGCCATCAATTTGGGAGACTACGTCATAGTTTGCAAAAGCACAAAGAAAGCCAGATAAAAAAAGCTCAGTCTATTATTGTGCCTTGTTTCTAAGACCCGATGCCCTTATTAGATAAGGGCGCTTTGGTTTGCAAACTAGAGCACATATTAATAAACCCTTGCTCTAAATGACGATGACAAAGATGAGCGTACTCGAGCGCGTCATTAGTGGCTCGGCACAACGGCGCTAATTGGGCATGCCTGTGACGTCAGAGTCTAGTGCCAACTACGAAAGCCCTAGGCAAGCGGTGGCTTGCATACCCCAATGTGGCTAAGTGTAGTTTATGACGACACTAGCTTAGAACGAACATTCTTAGAACGTGCATGCTGAAATATACGATGAGAGAGAATCCGGTCAAGTCCAATTAAAACTCGCGCTAAAAGGTTCCGTACTATTTTCTGTTTCTTACTTTTCACGTGGATGGTCACAAGCTAGTTCGGTCGGAGTCACAACTATATTAAATTGGTAATAACAAAAGCTTGTTAAAAGCGACCCATTATGGAACGAACTATGTTTTCTAACCTTTTGTAAAAGATGAGAGTGTTTTTATAATCTATGGTAGAGATTGATATGCAGTATAATAATTTTGGCCAAAAGTAAAAAACAACCACACGATTACAAAAAAAAACAACACCAATTTAGTGAAACATAATGATATTCATGAACAAAAAAAGTTATAGCAATCTTGCATACTAACATTACCTTAACGACGTGGCAGTGGCGGCAGTTCAGAAAAATGTATCATTCGAACAAATGCCTAGCCATTTAGCTAAGCATTCATTTAGGTCGCAGACAAATGCCTGCTTACTCCGAGCGTAATCTTTTCTAGAGAAATGCGAGAGCTACATCTGCAAAGGGCGAATGCAGTTTCTTACTTGAGAGAAACATTTTTACAACTCGCTGTTTTGTTGTTAGGTTTACTTCGAGTAAGTTGATTGCGTTGATACGTTTTTCCTTTCTTTTCATGATATCTTTAACTTTTAAGTTCTTATGAACTTAACTTACTTAATATACACGAGTATATTAATATACGAATATTGACTATATTTATTCATGCTTTGTTATTTAAATTGTTATTTTAAAGTAATAAACATCCAAAATGTAAACCTTTATATAACTGAATACCAGAATGATAACCCCTTAAAATTTATCTTCCTTCTTTCTTTTCAGGCGCTTTAAGCTACTTTTAAAATCACCTAATGCTCAGTTTACATTGTTTTAGTTAAAAGGCATCATTTTTAACCTTTGAAATCATAGTGATATTATCATACTACATGTTTGAATCTTTGAGATTTCTTCAGAAATTGAACAATAAGCACTCCACAGTATTTGATTACTGTATTTCTGCTGACACAAACAACAGTATTATTCAAAATGAAATACGGAAATATGGTTTCACGGCGAGGAAAATATGATGGTAAATGTATGCAAAATAGAAGCCGGTATAAATATTACAGTTTCGTGAGAGGTGAACATTTTTCCTCGTTTCTCAGTGTATGACATATTTAATTGTTAATAATATTGACATTAAAACATTTGAATAGCATTTTGTTAGCTGGATACAATTTCTTAATTGGGTAACACATACATACATAGATAGAATCTTCGTCGTCTTTTTCCTAGAGGGGTAGGCAAATATCACTTCCTGGCATGTGCTACGGTCCTGGCACACCAATTTCACTTCTTCCACCAATGTTCAAACATTCTCGTCGATTACGGTTACTTTTTACTTTTGACTAATCTTATTTCGAATCAGACCTATACCAGAGCCGCTCTAAGTTGGCCGATTTGCTACATGTCAGACTGACTGCACTAGTGAGGGACAACGGTAAAATTGCCGAAGTATATAAGTAACAGTTATTTCCACTTTATAACCAAGCAAGGTCTAATTATAACAATTTTTTATTAAAAACATTAATTGACATCCAAAAGATTGAATTTAAGTTCCTTCTTTGTAAATATATTTATTTTTAAAATACAATACTTATTAAATCCTTCATCCTATTTTAGATAATTAGGTGCATTTGACATTTTAAAATAACGTTTTATTTTTAAAAGTTGTTCTTTATGATTCGCTAAATAAGTTCCTCTTAACAAGGATAAATGCAAAATATAAAAAGCTAATACATTGGAAAATAGAGCAAAGAGGGCAATGCGAATGTGGGACTATCTTTGTCATTAAAAGATGCTACAGTTGTCCAATCCTTCAAACTTTGTAGATTTTTAGAAGCAGGTTGTAGCGTTTCCAGCTTGTTTTTAAAATTAGACGTGTTACTCCTTTTTGTACCCTTTAGCGTACTAATAGTAGGTTTCAACATGTTTGTTTTTATTTATAACCCCTACGCTATTATTTTTCTATAGGTTACTTATGATAAAGCTGTAGATATGTAAATTTTGTACGTTTAATTTTTATTCGAAATTCATATTGGAGGTTGAATTATGACACTGATGCCGAAATTGAAATCAGTAAATTTTGACGCACGGGTGAAAAACTACTGAAGAATTTTTTACCAAACTTGGGAACAGTTGTAGTCTATATTCCTGGGAAAACCTCCCCAGCAATATAGACATAGGCTATACATATATCATAACATTGAGACTCATAGGAGCCGAGCAAGGACAATACATTATTATCTGAAACAAGTGGGATTAAATTGCTCTTTCCTATATCCTCGTGTAGGTTAGTCATGTACAAAAAGTATTTATTACAAAGAAGATGGTATCTAAAATGACTACAAAGAAGCCCTTAGAGGCAGGCATTTATTTTTCATAAAAATCAGAGTCATCCGCTCCCCGGATTTGCAGGGTATAGAGTTCAAAATACTATTTTACGCGATAAACTAGTTCACGCGTACGAAGTCCCTAGCTCAACTAGTCTGAAATATAACTATTAAGTCAAACTTGACTAATCTCCTATCATCTATACCTTTCTTGAATAATGGCGTAATCAAACGCAATAAAAGAAAAACAGTACGAGTACAAGTAGTTCTAGAGACGAGCGCGTTCGACCAAACAGAAGCAACTCTTTATCTTATTCCTTTACATTATCATAAATACAAGATAAAACTCGGTACGATTTCCGTCAAAAGTTAGTTAATGTTACCCCCGAGGCTTGTTGCCATGACAATAGCCACAATAAACGGGATATTTCCCGTACCTACAAAAAGAATTTTATCCGCACCAAATCTGCCGCGGGGTAAACGTGTAAATTCGATCATTATATTTTTGTACATTGCTTTGAAGAATCGGATACGTTGGCTTGAAATTAATTTTTGCTTTTGGGTAAGGATAATATTTGTACGAGATAACCAATGTGCGTGTGTACTGTTATGTGGTCGTTTAAAAATATTGTGCAGCCATGATTAAATAATTGATAATTAATTTAAATCACCAATATGTGTAGAATTATTTTTTTTTGCAATATAAACTGGCTATTCTATTTGGGGACCTCTAATAAAAATAATACTAAAAATTCGAAACTAGCTAAGTGATTCGCAAAAAAACCACACACTTCAATATATCATTATCACACTGCACTGGGCCTACCCTTAATTAAGGCGATAAAGCCTTAACCGTCAACCACGCTAGCCTAGTGCGGGTTGTTTGACTCCACAACCTAAGAATTTCTTAGTAGTTGTACTGTACAGATTTCCGCACGATGTTTATTTTCACCGTTAAAGCGTCGAATAATCGTACATATGAATTTCAAATTTTTAAAACATATTGGTACGTGGCCGTGATTGAACTGGCGACCTCTCGCATGGCAAGCAACGACCTTAACAACTCGGCCATCGACGCATTTTATTTTCAGTTTGTCCAAAACTAGCAAGAGAACTCCTGTAAAATTTTTGAACCAAATAATTTTTAATCATAGTTTCACACCAAAAGTAGTTTAAAAAAGTATGCACATTTGTAGGGAGACATTTTGTATTACCTAATAATGCCAGGTCTTACTGTCACGGGTCAAAGCGGCACAGGATATCTCCATGTGCCGCTGTGTTAAAGACCCTCACGGTGACCTACTATGCGAGGACCTCGCGGTGAAGGAGAGATGGCGCTCTTACTTCCACGAGCTGTTAAATAAACAGCATAGAGAAGTGCAGCCACCGGACCTCCCTCCGAATCTTGGACTCGTGCCACCGGTAACGCCTGAAGAAGTAGAGAATGCTCTTCGCCGCATGAAGAATCGGAAAGCTGTCGGAGCCGATGGAGTCCCCATCGAAGCCTGGAAGGCAATGGGTGGTCGTGGTGTGGGCATCCTAACTGACCTTTATAACCGCATACTCAGCACCGGCAGGATTCCTCGCCAATGGAGACTGAGTGTTATCACCCCGGTCTTCAAGGGCAAGGTTCACTGATCAGTGCAAGAGTGCGGTAGTTATCGCGGTATAAAGGTCATGTCCCACACCATGAAACTATTCGAGCGGATAGTAGACTCTCGAATCCGTCAGGAGTGCACTGTCTCTGGATGTCAATATGGTTTCCGCCCCGGTCACGGGACTATGGACCCCGTTTTTGCCCTAAGAATCATCATGGAGAAATACAGGACGAAGAACACGCCTCTCCACTTCCTATTTCTGGACATGGAGAAGGCCTTCGACTGTGTTCCGCGTGCGATGATTTGGTGGGCCCTGAGGTCCAAGGGAGTGCCAGAAACGTATGTTGATATCATTAGAGACATGTACTGTGATTCCGATTCTGTAGTTAGGACCGCTGTTGGCGACACTTTGCCCTTCCGTATAACCGTCGGAGTACACCAAGGCTCCGTCCTGAGTCCGTTCCTCTTCAGCCTGATATTAGACGTATTGTCAGACAGCATCAGAGACCACCATGAGCAGCCACCATGGCTACTTATGTATGCTGACGATATCGCGCTGGTGGACTCGGACAGGGGACGGCTGGTGAGACGTGTTAACACATGGAAGGAATCGCTTGAGAACGGGGGTCTGAAACTCAACGTGGCGAAGACAGAGTACTTGGCCTGCAACACTACAGATCCCATGTCCGTCCGCATAGGCGAAGACACGGTCGAGCGCACGGACCGGTTCAAGTATCTGGGATCTGTACTCGAGGCACGCATTTCTGCTGCTTGGGATAAATGGCGGGAGGTGAGCGGCGTCCGTTGCGAGCGTAAAATGCCGGTTAAACTGAAGGGACAGGTCTATAAATCCATCATTAGGCCTGTTCTCTTATATGGTAGTGAAGCATGGCCATTACTTGAGCGGCACAAGCAGGAACTGCGGGTCACGGAGATGAAGATGCTGCGCTGGATGTCGGGAGTTACGCGAGCTGATCGCGTAAAGAACTCCCGTATTCGCGGCAGCCTTCATGTCCGAGACATCGCTGATAAACTGCAAGAGTGCCGCCTACGTTGGTACGGCCATGTTTTACGGAAACCGGCAAACTACGTAGGGAACAAGTGTCTAGCCATGTCGCTACCGCCGGGTCCCGGCAGAAGGGGAAGGCCCAAGAAGGCCTGGCTTGACGTCGTAGTGGATGACATGCGTGCCAACAAACTCTCCGTAAAGGATGCCGAAAACCGTGCGAAGTGGAGAGCTAGGAGTAGGAAAGCGGACCCCGGGCTCCGCAAGGATGCAACCGGGAAATCGCGAAGATGATGATGATGAATGCCAGGTCTTAGTGGACCACTTTGCTATGTGTCTTTGTTGTTGTAAATCACTTTGCTTATCAGCTAAGCCAAGGAGGTGAGGAGAATGATTTATGGAGGATTTGAGGCATGCTTCGTGTTAAACGCAATGTTATGACCCTTATGAAGCCTTGTACTGGTTCTGTAAAGAAGAACAATAGACTGTCATAATATTATAGCATTTATCTGCTTAAGCTATTTAAAAAATTAGAGGCGTTTTTATAAATAGATGAATAATGATTTTTATCTCTTTTTCGGCTATAGGTAGGTGTTTGTGTGTAATACCTACCAGTAGAAAAAACTTTTTTTGTACACTAGGTGCATGAATTTACTCATACTTAAGATTATGTACTGGAGTATCATAAAGTTACACATTAAAGTTCGGAACTTTTCGTGGCTACATAAAATTTGATATAAACTAGCCTTCAGCCCGTGACTCTGTCCTCGTAAAGTAGGTTTATGTCATGTCCTACGGAAATGTCATGTGTCTCTTGCCTGGTATTCGGCTACCTCTCCGGTATAACTGTTTAGCCATTCTTGAGTAACTAACGCGACTACTAACTAACCGTAAATAAATACCGTACACCATACAACTCTATTCAAAATAAACATCTCATTGAGTGCACACAGAACTAATACGGACAGATTCTGATTACTTACGATAACTTGTAGCGACTGAGCTGCCACAAGTTAGTCCCATTCAAGTCGCGGCCGGAGCGCACATACCCATTAGCAGTTTAAATCCGACTCCAGAGTACAACAATGAGGCGTCCGACTGATTTGGTCCATGGCGGCCGATCTCAATGGAGATTTATTTATTTATTTATTTGGTATACCAACGATTACAACAATAATGCAAGCAAATAGTACATGACAGGGTGATAGATAATTGCATAATCACTTATAGGTATACACCACATGCATATTGTAAGTTATGCAACGTTACTTATACAACTACTTATATCTACAATAAAATTTACATTACAATTAAGTTATTATTAATTACTTGCTAAAATTATATATAGTCCAATTATGTTATGAGTTATTTAAATAACTCATAACATAATTAGAGTTCACAGATAGCATCAAGAGCTTTGTTGCGAAATGTAGCTAAGGACATAGAGTGAACGTCTAATGATCCACTAAACTTATTATAGAGGTTACTAATCCTGGAGACCGGTGAATTAGTACCTAGTACAGTTTTGCGAGTTGGGCGGGATAGAGGTTCAATTTGTTTACGTGGAATTCGTGAAGGAACTCTGAACCTGAAACTGCTCAGTAGGGTTGTGCAGCGGAGTTTGTACCTAACAATTTTATAAAAGAAGGAGAGATCCAGTAAATTTCTACGGTTGTCAAGACTTTGCAATTTGAGGACTGTCAGTAGGTCTTTATATGAGTAGTGTTTTTTATCTCTGAAGTTAGAAAATATTAGGTGTTTTGTCAGTCGTTTTTGTATACGCTCTATCCGGAGGATATGTGAAGCATAGTGTGGACGCCAGACCGTACTACCGTATTCAAGGATTGACCGAACAAGGCTATTGTATAGTGCAATTTTGGTGGAAGTTCGCTTGAATACTCTTCCGTTTCTTATTATAAAGCCCAATACTTTTGATGCCCTACCAATTACATTGTCAATGTGCGGAATAAAAGTCATCTTGCTGTCTATTAACACTCCCAAATCTCTGACTACTTTGGTTTCGGTTAATGTTGTTCCTTCTATGGTATACGTTGATGGAATGAATTTATTTTTTCTTGTAAGTTTTATATGTGAACATTTTTTAATATTTAGTTCCATATCATTATTTTGGCACCATACCGCCAAGGAGTCGAGATCAGCCTGAAGCAGCGTGACATCTTTCTGTGAGTCGATGACCTTCCATAACTTCAAGTCGTCTGCGAACATTGAGGTGCGCGAGTGTCTAATATTGTTGGGGAGGTCATTGATGAAGATATTGAAGAGAATGGGGCCCAAATGGGAACCCTGTGGCACTCCCGCTATTGTTTGGTGAGATGCCGAATTAAATCCGTTCACTACTACATAGAAGGAACGTCCAGTGAGATAACACCTGAGCCAGGCTAGGACTGATCCCCCTACACCATACATGGCCAATTTGTTGAGGAGTAGTTTGTGGTTTACTCTGTCGAATGCTTTGCTAAAATCGGTGTATAGAGCATCGACTTGTTTATTACCGTCAATACTACCGATGACGTCCTCAACATAAGTCACTAGGTTTGTTGTTGTTGACCTACCTCTTGTGAAACCGTGCTGATTGTCGCTTAGGTATTTTTCAAAATAGTTTTGGAGAATAGGGCAAACTAGAGACTCAAAGACCTTTGCCATGGTAGAAATAATGGAGATAGGTCTGTAATTGGAGATACATTGAGCATCTCCCGCCTTGTAGATGGGAACAACCTTCGAGACCTTCCAATTTCTAGGAAACGTACCAGATTTGAGTGAGGTGTTGAATATTATGAGAAGGGGTTTAGCCACAGCGGCGGCGCAGCGGGGTACAAATAAAGGTGGGATTCCGTCATACCCGGCGCCCTTATGTATGTCTATACTGCGCAGTTTGTGGTACACTTGGATCGTAGAAAACTGGAGTGAGGAGAAACAGTCGCTGGCAAATATCTCAGGTGCTCCGTATGCGGTGTCATCTTTGGTAATAGGAGAATTGTTGTTTGTGTGAGATGTTATTGAGGCAAAATGGGATGCGAAGCTGTTGCAGATGTCAATTCCCTCAGTTTTTCTGGTTATCTCCGGCGATCATGACAGATGGATATGCTCCAGATCCTCCCTGCTTAGCTTTAAGATAGGACCAGAAGGCTTTTGGATTTTTGGCTATATTATCTTCAACACTACGAATGTATGATCTGTAGCACTCGGCGGCTAGTCGATTGCATCGCTCTGTCAATAGGCGGAACGAGATTTGGTCAAGGGGATTTTTGTATTTTTTATACCTGAGTCTGTATTGATTTTTTTCTTTTAAGCGGTTTATTAGATTTTTACTAAACCAGGGCGGGTGCTTGGTATTTTTTGGTTTACAATTTGGAACAAATTTGTTGATAGCTTGTCTAACTGTGTCAAGAAAAATATCAAGCATTTTATCAACATCGTTATTTTCAGAAAAACTTGATAGCCAGTCTACTTTACATAAGTAATCATTTATAGCCTCATAGTCGGCTTTGTGATAATTGGGTCTAATATTTGTATTACTTTTAAGTTTTGGGGTACCTATTGGTGATAACTCTATTGAGAGTGGAGGATGATATGAATCAATAGGGCACAATATGTCGATGGCTTCGGTAACAATACAAACTGGTATTCTGGCCAGAACTAGGTCTAGAGTCCTACCCAATCTATTAGTGATAGTGTTGTATTGATTTAGATTATTAAGGTTTACAAAATCCACAAAAAACTGATGTGTAGATGATAGATTTTGGGATAGACTCCCGACCCGGCTCCAGTCCAAGACTCCCAGGTTAAAGTCGCCTAATACACATACATTTGAATTACAAATCTCAGAAACCTGGTTAAACTTTTGAGTGAAGAGTTCGAGTGCTGGCATGAGTACAGGTGGAGGGAGATATACAGCACATAATGATACGGATTGGTGACCCTCTATTTGTACCCAGATATCTTCACAGTCACTCTGCCAGTCGATCATTCTTTTTGAATTTAGGCGCGTAGATACCGCTATCAGAACACCTCCTCCCTCTTTTTTTCTTTTAGGGCCATCTATAGTCCTGTCTCGTCTATAGACGGTATAGCCATCGCCAAATAATTCTCTGTCTGAGATGCTACTGTTAAGCCAGGTTTCTGTAAGAACTATTACATCATAGTTTGAAACGAGTAAATTAACTAAGAATTGGTGTGTTTTAGTTCGTAGGCCACGAACATTTTGATAATATATCGATATCGAGTTGAATTTTACAATGAATAATAATTATATAATGCAAGGTTATACAGAGTAAGAGATTTGATTAAATTTACTTATTTGATACTATTTAACGAGTCCATATCACGGATCACCACGAAGTTAGAGTCATCAGTTTTTCTCATAAAAATGCGGCCATTCCTCACCCATACGTGTTTATAGCCCTTTTGCTTAGCAGCTACTCGGGTAGCAGCATGTAAGGACTTGTTAAAGGGTGATAGGTGATCAACTATGAAGATTGCTGTCTTGTTCCCTTGGTAGCCCAGATGAGAGCTATTCAGCTTGTCGTTAAGTGCCTTTTTCGGTTGAAGTTTATGGAAGCCGCTAAGAATTCGTCACGAATAGTTTTGCTTGTAAATTGGGTGACAATGGATCTTGGTCGTGTGCTATTCGTATTAACTTTCGCGATTCGAGTGCTGTGGACTATGTCTTCGTTTTTAACATTGCAGTTGATGATAGATCCCAATTGAATTACAAGTTGCTTTAAGTTTTCACTTTTCTTTTCAGGAAGGCACTGGATCTCTATGTTGGTGGATCGGGCATTTTGTTCGAGGGTATTTAAGCGGGAATTTAATTCCCTTACGTTCGACTTCAGAGCTATGTTTTCCTTTTGGACGTCAGTCAGGGCTTCTTTAGTTTCTTTGTGCTCCTGAAGTAAGGATTCATATCTGGAGTTCATGAAGTCCATGGAGTATTTCATCTCCGTCATTTCCTCTCTTACAGATTTTAGTTCATTGCTGATAGATAAGTTTAATGATTCAATTTTAGAAGTAACGTTTGAGCAGTATTCTTGCATTATGCCTCTGATTTCACTTGCTGATATTGCCGAAGCCGGTGGTGATTGCAGCGCCTGTCTTTTTGTAGGACGCGTCGTGATGTTGGGGTTGAAACGGACAGGTGTGTTGTCGTTGTTACTATTTTTAGGTCGCTGGGCAATGCACAGTGGGCATTCCCAGGGTAATGCGTCATCGAAGCTCGAACCAGCAGTGGGATTAAGGCAGCTAGTGTGATATTTATTGCCGCAAGTTTGACATTCGAAGAATTCCTCAGTATTCCAGTCCAGGTCATCATTGCAGCAGCCCCAAGTTTGGTTTCTGGAGGACATTTTCTTTGCTTTCACTTCTTCTGATGATTTTATAATAACGTTATTGTCAGTTCTGTTGTTGATTGCTATGAAGAAACTGACAGGATTTTTAAAGAACGATGAAAAATTATTTCAATTTTATATGGAAATAAATCTCCAACACTAATGTTATTACGGGGCTTAGTTGATACCAATTCGCTTCCGAAGAAAAAAATAGAAATAAAAAATTAAAAAAAAAAAAGAAAAAAGTTTACACTAGTCAGGTTTGAACCCACTTCACTTGGTTAATTTTAAGAAAAAAGTATGTTTTTTCTAGTGCAAGTGTAACTCGGCCACAACAACTTCGCAAACTTCGGTTGAATATCGTCCATATATAGTTCGGTTTGAAATAGTTTTGAGTAAGTGTAGTGAGTGAGACGGTAATTAGTTTTTGAATTATCACAGTTCTAGAGGAAGATCCCAGAGCTGCCAGACATCACTTATTTTCTAATGGACAAAATATATACGATTGAGTAGTGGTGGGGTGTACTATCATCATATGACTAGTTGCTACATTGACCAGACGGCCATTTTTCAGATATCAACCAATCAAGGTTACATAGAAACACTGCTCACCTCACTTAAATTCTGATGGCTGATTTTAACATTAACATATATTTCACACAATATCATTAAAAATCAGGTTTCATTACTCCCAGACACATGCGGTCGGCGGTTTTACCTTACAGACGCTTTAAAACTATGAAAAAATTTTTACTTTTACTTAATTTTACTTATTTTGCGATGCTTGATTTTTATATATGTTATTCAAACAACTATTTTAAAACGTTTTGCAAACGGACAGACCGATCTAAGGGCCAAACATTCACCAGACCCAACTGTTTTTGATTTTTTTTCAAATTGAATTTAGTTAAGTTTTTCTAATAAAATAGTTTGTAAGGAACAATTCTATAATTATTGCGGTCAGATGAGCACTTTTTAGTTGTTTGAATAACATTATATAAAAATCGAGCATCAGAAAATAAGTAAAAGTAAAATTTTTTTCATAGCTTTAAAACGTCTGTAAGGTAAAACCGCCGACCGCATGTGTCTGGGAGTAATGAATCCTGATTTTTAATGATATTGTGTGAAATATATGTTAAAATCAGCCATCAGAATTTAAGTGAGGTGAGCAGTGTTTCTATGTACCTTGATTGGTTGATATCTGAAAAATGGCCGTCTGGTCAAGGTAGCAACTAGTCATTGATGATAGTACACCCCACCACTACTCAATCGTATATATTTTGTCCATTAGAAAATAAGTGATGTCTGGCAGCTCTGGGATCTTGGACCATTCACCAACACACTTCACAAATTGTTATTATTGAACGGAAATGTTTTATGATTTAATGTCACAGTTCTCTTGATCACGGGCACTGTTTCACGCGGTTTTTAGCTTGATGCTGGATCTCACGATTGCGCATCGACTAGTATGGGTGTCAGTGCGAAATTCTTGGTTTAGCCACTTCTAGTAATTAAATTATGCGCAGCGTTGCTTTGTGCGTGTTCACCTCACTAAGTGCGGCGAGCAAAAAAAAAGCGTATAAAAAAGTGTATAAAAAATATGATATGTCAGCCAATTGCGCAGGACATATCATATTTTTTTATACACCGTGAAATTTTAGTGGTTGTTTTCCCGCAACAAAATGATTCTACCTTAGAAGCACAATATATTTGTGCAGTTCTTTTTCAATAAATGCCGGTTTTACGAAAGGTTTAACCGAAACTCGAAAGTACTTTCGAACCACTTTATTACTTAGGGCGCAGAGCTACTTTAGCTTTAAGCATCGATTTCATACGGCAAGCAGTACCTGATTACGTCACATCTTAAAAAACAACTGACCCGCTCCGCCCGCACAATACCGCCGCTAAGACTTCACTGGTCCGGCGCTTGTCGCAACAATGGTCCCCCCTGGCTCTGGTTCGTACAGTGCTGATCCCGGAACGCGACTTGACCGAGAGAGGCCAGAGTCAATAGTGCACAAATGTACGAGCAAACATTGCACTCTCTGTTCCTTTACCTTCATGGTTCTTTGAGACGGCAATCCAACATGACCGGTGAGAGATCAGGCGTAGAACCACCGGCTTAACGTGCTTTCCAAGGCACAGGCGTGCATCCGCCAACTTCCTGACTCCGGGCTAAATAATTTCTTAACACAAAAACTCACACAGATTTTGCGCGACCTCAAACCGGGGACCTCTCGATCCTAAAGCAGCACTTGCTACCAATAGACCAACGAGGGAGTCAATATTATAATGTACTCGTATTTTGGTTTAATAAAATATTCCGTTTTTTAAATTGGACTTATTTTTTTTTACTTTCAGTATTTGTTGTTATAGCTTTTAATAGTATTGTCATCAAACGACTCATACATAAAATGCTGTGCTTTAAATTACGATATTTTTAATAATATGCCATTTGACACTTAGTTATTCATAGTAGTAGACACAAGGCTGATTCTCATTACTCGTGATAACTTCTAGCGACAGCTGAGCTGCCAGAAGTTAGTCCCTAGTCAAGTCGCGACTAAAGCCCACACGCCCATTAGGAGTTTAAATCCGACTGCAAAGTTAGCCGCGTGAGGAGACCAATCTGTCTTCGGAACTGCAATAATACGTCAATACGTCATTTGTAAGTCCGTTGACGGATGCTGGAAGCTTTTAAGCTGACTAATGACAGCTTTCCGTCAAAGTTAACATGAGAAGGCATTTACGTATGCAATTTTGTTTCTTAAATATACCTACCTATATTTATTATCTTCGTTTATTTGACAATTGAATGATAAAAGACTAGCCGTATGTGACCCGGTATTGCACTCTAAGGGATAAAATAAAATAAAAAGCTTTTGTTCGCTACAAACGGTTATAATGTTTAAATGGAGCTTGACTGCTCAGTTATTATGTTTTATTACTAGAATATAAAAAGACGTGTGGCACTAGGGGACTACCGCGGTATAGCTATTGCATAGCATCGTCCGATTTCGGAGCAGCTCGTCTCGATTCGTGCGAGTTTCGTAGAGTCGTACAATACGTCTAACCGCACGCACACAAACACCGTGCCGGATTCTACCGAACTGAAACGACATTAGACGCTTGTGAGGTTATTTTCGTTACGGAATTTCTTGGTTCGGTCGCCGTGCTCAACGCCCACGATAAAAGCTATGCAATCGCTTAAAAGCTTTTGTTCGCTACAAACGGTTATAATGTTTAAATGGAGCTTGACTGCTCAGTTATTATGTTTTATTACTAGAATATAATATTTTTTCTTTAAAAGTAATAATCAAATAATATTATTTAGACCAATGGATATCTAAGTGCTTGATTTTTATTCCATAAGCCTACGGTCTATCCATTGCCTACCTTTAGTAGCCGTGGCTCTGCAGTAGGTTATTGAATAAAATTCTTCAGTTGTAAAAGCTTTAGCAAAATATATGTTTGCTAAAGTGCTTGTTATTCCATCTAGTGAACGCATCGCGCAGTCCTGTTAGTATTTACCTTCCTTACTTGCATTTGAGAGTGCATTTTTATATTACCAACTTGCTTCCGGCCGAGAAGATATCCGCGTTAAGTCATTAATTGCGTAATACATTTTAAAAATAAATAAAACACAACATCAGATACATTGAACTGATCCTGTGAGGTAAGTAGCTTAAGCACTTAGTGCATTCATTGAAGCTAAAAATACGGTCAAACCTGCGATTTTTGTAGTGTGTACCAATTTGCATGATTTTTTTATTTAGTCTCATATTACCCTTTACTTCAAAAGTGAAAATAATCTGAACCCCGCCAATTATTTTTAAAGGGTGAAAACGAACCCTTAATGGAAAAATTTACATTGAGCCATTTTATCGCTAGAAAATATGTCTAATAATAAGTGGTAAAATTATAAAGTGTTTTCTAACACAATTACTTCATATTAAAATAATTTTCAACCCCTTAAATATCTTACAACCCTTGCAAACAACCCTTAAATTGAAAATCACAACGAAATACTTTGGCATGACATAAAAAGATGTAAGTATAGAGTAAGTAATATTTTATATTCTCTATAATAATTATGACACTTCAACCCCCTTTCAACCCATGTAATATCCATTAAAACCTTAAAAACGACCCCCTTGAAACCTTGAAAAATCTTTGTATGAAAAAATTTAAACCGCCTAAGATAGATGATTGAAATTTTGCATGCAGGTACTCTAATGAACGTAAAGCTTACTTGCAACGCGATATTGCAAAATTCATACGAGAACGGGAGTTATTGAGAAAAAACTTTTGGATGTAAAATCCTATAGTTCACGCGAATAAAGTCGCGAGCACAGCTAGTTATGTATACTTATACACATAACAGTAGTTTTGGGTCTCCATTATACTAAAATATACTGCGTACTTTCACGTTGCTCCAAATATTCACACCCCGAAAATGTTCAGTAGAAAAAGAAGACTGAGTAGAAAAATATATGATACGTTTTTGGACTATAACTCCTTAAATTTATTTGCTATCACAATTTGTAAATTACCATTGTTAAGGTAATTAAGAGAGCTACAACATCCTGTATTGCAATATGTAGTAAAAAACATTTTACACAAACGGGGAAGGGTTAAAGGGCTTAAGAGAGGCTGTGATTGCGCTGCCACGCGCTCTTTAAACAATCATATCTCCGTCAATTTTTGTTCGATAGAACAAACAAAAAAACTAAATTGTTTGTTAGAAAATACCAATTTTTTTATGCCTAGACTTTTATACGTATCTGTCGTAATTTTTGAGATATTATGAAAGAAAGGAGGGATTTTTAAACAATTTAATTTTTTATTATTTCCTTTATCGAGATTTTTTGAACAATATGTGTCATGAAGCATCCAAACTGATACAATCTATCAAACTCTTTATTATAATGATATTTCTAGACGGAATACGATTAATTTCAATTTGGGTGGAAATAGCACTTATGAAACCCATTGATTTCGGAGAAAAAACCTTAGATGCTCCGCTTATTTGCAATACAGCTCACTTATTTAAGGTGCAAAAGACTTTAAATAGTACTCATTTGAAAGCTTTTTTTATGGACTACAAAACCCTATTTATTAGAACGCATAAAATGCATTTCCTCGCCGCTAGATGACATTGACCACATGGATAAAAGTTCAGACAAAGTGAAAAACGACCTTGATCTTTAATATCTAGCTTAATATTGCACTTAGAATACTTTATAAATATCCAAATTGTTAATTTTTTTACCTGCTCCAATTTTGTTAAGGAAAATTTTCGATATATCGTATATTTTTGGAGATATTTGCTAAAAACCGATGAAAGAGGTGCAAAAATTGCGAATTTTCAATGGCTAATTATTTGAAAATTATTGGATTTTTTGAAAAACTTTCAATATGATTTTTGCTTAAAATTAGGCCTTCTATCGATATCTGAGGTTATCTAAAAAAATAAACCATCCACCGCCGAGAAGGGTCAGCAACCACCCCCGGGGTGGTTGCGGGGTCCAAATCATTTTCACTTTTGATATTAAGGGTAATATGGACCTAAATCCAAAATTTCATGCCAATCGGTTCACAGTAAAAAAATTCGGACCTAAAATGCTTCAATGACTCCACTAACTTGTGTTACGGATGTTAGAAACAACAGTTGATACACAAATAAACTTAAATATATAAATAACACACCACACAGAACACACACCGATGTTCGTCACACAAATATTTGTCCCGGGTGGGAATCGAACTCACAACTGTTGGAACCGTAGGTAGTGGGCCACTTACCACTGTTCCATCGAGCCAGTCAAAAAATAAAAATAAATAGCCTATGTCCTTCCTCTGGTTCTAGACTTTTTACAGTTATTTTCGAAATATATTCAGTTAATTTCCAGGTTTGGCGTAAGAGCATGGCAAACTTAAAAGAGTCAATTTATAATACAAGTATCCAATCAAAAACATAAATGTGAAATGAGAGCCACGTTCAATATTATGATAATTGCCTTGGTTGTTGACTTCAACGACAAAAGAAGTGAGATCTAAATGGGTGCCAAGTTCAATGGTCAACCCTGAAATTTATTTGTAAGTAACACTATAACATACCTATCATATCTTTTTATAACATTTAAGATAATGTATGGTGGTAGCCTATGAAGGTCTGTCTTGGCTAGTTTCTATAAACCTACCAACGTATTTTAGATGTTCGCTCGCTAGTTTCTACCAACAATCCAAATTTTCGGAATTATAAAATAAATACCGACAAATACCAAACTAACCAAGACAACTAACTAGACTACTAACTAACTAACTAAAGAAAACTAGCCAAGACAGACCTTCATAGGCTACCACCATACATTATCTTAAATGTTATAAGAAGATATGATAGGTATGTTATAGTGTTACTTACAAATAAATTTCAGGGTTGACCATTGAACTTGGCACCCATTTAGATCTCACTTCTTTTGTCGTTGAAGTCAACAACCAAGGCAATTATCATAATATTGAACGTGGCTCTCATTTCACATTTATGTTTTTGATTGGATATCATTACTTTTTGTAGAAAAGTATATATCATCGTAACGCCGTAGGTCCTTTGAAAAGGACAAATTCAAAACTACAACTAGACTTTATAAATATAAAACAATTGAATCAGTTACTGTATTTTCCTACGTTTACGGGGTATAACCCTAAGTAATAAATATGAAAACCAACTATAAGTACCTACTCTTAATTGTAAATAAGTAAGTATGTATACCTAAATATATACTTAGTGCTCTGCCTTCTCCGGTATATAGGCGTGATTAGGCACTAATTAGGTATTTATGTTAAGCGTTCATAATAGAACCTAACCGCAGCAGTGGTCTCCTTTTTCACGGCTTTCAGGGTGAGTGCGACAGGCTCAACATGGTCTATTGTGCCTGTCGACCTCATATGTGGATCTCCCTACCGCGTACCATCAGGTGGAGTGAGGTTAGCCTCTTATATAAAAAAAAAAAAACCTAATTATTAAAAAATTGCCAGTTTTTTATTTTTTCCTTTGTATTCATGTAATTACCTATCTGCATACCAAATTTTAACTCTCTAGGTCATTTGGAACTGGGTTAGAATTTTGATCTGTCAGTCAGTCAATGATAAAAATGAGGATTTTTGGACATTAATATCTAAATAACTGTTTGAGATAAGCTTATGAAATTTAGAACACATATTTATCTCGCAAGTCACAATATATGAGCCAAATTTGATACGTTTATGTGAAATAGTTTTTGATTTATGAGGGGTTCAAAAGTGGTTCTAAATGGTTCGTGTAATATTACACACGGTGCGGCTCGCCAGTTCTGTTTCTTGAACTTGGCTTGACACGCTACCGCGTGTCTAGATGGATATTTATACCGATATACTCAGTAAAGTAATCGGTTCAGTAGATTTGGCGTGGCAGACAGATGGACAGAGCTAATTATCGCATTTGTAATATATAATAGTGATATTTATACCGCCACATCCAGTAACTGATAACACCAGTTGTTTGACTTTTCTGTAGACTCAATATAGTACTATATTACATTAGTAATCGCATCCTCTCTAAACCTGTTCGATTCCAATGGTGTACCATGCTATTGCTGCTGGCAATCTTGCGCCAATATCCGAAAGGAGATATGCAAGGCTGCTACGGAACCAACGTATGGGTTTAAATGCTTCAGGATTAACTTGCTTCAAATGAGATGTTGTGAGAAATGTACTAACGATAATGGTGTGAGAACTTAGGTGTACACAGGGAAATAACTGAGGTCTTTTATTTGGGCGAACACATTACATTTGAACACAATATCTACACAGTTTTAAGTCAAAATAAATAAGTTTTTTTTATTTTTTTAAGTCAATTTCAAGATACTTAATTTAATTACAAGAAAGTTATAATTTCTATCATTTTATTTATTTTAACTATCGGCTTTGTATTAAAGACAGATTCAGCAATAGCATTTCTAGTTTTAAAATTTAAGAAAATGTTTTTTGAGCCACTATCTGAATAACCAAAATTAAATTGTATCATCGAATTATAACAATGCATTTATTTTATTTATATAACCAGCGACTCGATTCGCTTTGTAAAATAAATATACAGTAGAAAATGCATATAAAACCTTTGCATCTAAAGTTTTTAGCATACAGTGTGTTCCTAACACACGTCCGTCTACAGCCAACGACTTATTTTATGCCATGTTTGCTAAATCATAATTCTTAGTTCAATAACTTCGACACTCCACTATCATTCGAAACTAATTTATCGCCAATTCGACCGGTAATGGCGTCCTAATGGCAGATGTGCGCGATGCGACATTGTTTCACGCGCGTAAGTTCGGTAAGTGGCGGTAAGTAGAGCGCAAAATCGATTGCGCTTCGGGGTGCAGACGAATTTGCGAGAATTAGAATATACGTCCCTTATCTTGAAGTTAAGGGAGCGTTGGGTGTAGTGTTTAATGAGCTTGAACAACATTTTCCTTATTGGAAACTTAAAATGTAGAGGTATACAAATCATATTTTATGAACATAGCTTGTTTTACTTACTTACGAAGAACACAGTAAGTTTTTTAAAAATAACTATGTTTTTAAAAAAAAATGTGTCGGTGTTTTTTTTGTAAAAGAAAATAATGAAAAAAATTGTAAACAAAAAAAACCGCCTTCAAAAACCCGACTCACTAAAAATTACAAAATAATATAATACGAACATTAATCTGGGTATGAATTTGATATGTTGTTGAAGGCGGTGCCAATTAAATTTTTGAGGAAAACTGCGTGAAATATAAACGGCACCGCCTTCAACAACATATCAAATTCATACCCAGATTAATGTTCGTATTATATTATTTTGTAATTTTTAGTGAGTCGGGTTTTTTAGTGGTAATTTTTTTTACACCCTATTAGTTAAGCTCACCTATAATTCTACTGATATTATAACCAGTAGTATCAATATGTACACAGATTTGAAAGAATAATCCCTTTACTCCCAACTATTAAGGAGTTGACCTTCCATCATCAGCTCAGCATCATAACATTATGATTGCCAGAAGCAAATGCCAATATAACTTCAGAAAATATGTAAAACGCGGTACATGTGCCTATAAAATTTGAGGGTTGCCCTCGATTTCTCCTGGATCCCATCATCAGATCCTAGACTGGTCAACCTAATAGTTTAGCTCACCTGTAATGCTACTGATATTATAACTAGTAGTCTTAATATGTATACAGTATTAAAATAATTATTCTTTTACTCATAACTATTAAGGAGTTGACCTTCCATCATCAGCTCAGCATCATAAAATTATGATAGCCAGAAGCAAATGCCAATATGACTTCAGATAATATGCAAAACGCGGTACATGTCCCTATAAAATTTGAAGGTTGCCCTCGATTTCTCCAGGATCCCATCATCAGATCCAAGACTGGTGAAAATGGGACCACCTCGGAAGTGAACTCTATCCAACCAAAAAAATTTTTGAAATCCGTCTATAATTGACGAAAATATCGGTGAACATACATAAAAAAAAAAAATATTATACATACAGACGAATTGAGAACCTCCTCCTTTTTTGAAGTCGGTTAAAAATCACGTACAACGACGTATCACAACGTAATTATAAGGTAGTAAATGTACTTTATCTGAGACAATTTACGAATACTCGTGATTGGATATTTCTATCTGAAACACTTCGAAACTGGATTTTCGTCTTCCATCAAAAAGACCAGTTTTAGTACTAAAATTGACTATTGACGGTGGAAAAGCAAAAATAATGAAGCTGCAAATATTGTCTGGGGCTAAACTCGGCTGTTTCTGAGGTGTTTATGTGGGGTTTAGTAGTGCGTAAAATCGTAGCTCGGAGCGGTTACGGTAAACCAATTTGCGGGAACCGTCTGGAGCTATCGCGGGAATTGTGGACCAAGCAGCTCTGTGTATAAGTTTTGGAAAATAATGAAGAGATGTACTAATACTACTATTAGAACTATGTAGTACACAATTTATAAGATTTGTACTATGTAGTACTCATCTATAGAAGATATGTACAATGTAGTACACATGTATATAAGATGTACTGCATAGTACACTTCTTTATATGAAGTGTGAAGTAATGTAGGACAATTGGATAGGTTAGTAAGTTAGAAAAGTAATTTTGTATTCTAGCACTAAAACGTAACCTAGAATTAATGCTGTTATGGAAATATAATATTATGTTGGGTCTTGCCTAAAGTGAGAAATACCATTTTTTTGTGGGAGCGCTTTGAAGTTAAAATATCTGACACATACCAGACAGGGTTAAAAATCATATTAATTAAATAAACATAATATTAAATGCCAGTTTGCAGACCACTCTGGTTTATATAATGATAAAAGTCCTAGGTATCTTTTATTATTAAAATGTAATGAAGGCGATGGCTGGTAGCCAAAAGAGGTCAAACACTACAATCGATTACTGATTTTAGAAAGATCGGTCAAATGTTTTTTAATGGAAATAGGAATAATAAATTGAGTTCTAATGTATCAATTACGATGGCATGAATAATTATTAAACCTGCAAATATTAATGTTGTTATGAATCAACTTATCAGTTAATCATATCGAAGTCTTTTCCGTGTCTGGGTGTGTTATTAAATATATGTAAGTACATTTGTATACACAGTTGACTCTGATATACGTAACACAAGTGCTTAGGCTACTAACTTCGTAATCAGATCAACGTATGTGATGTTGTGTAATATTCGTTTATTATTTACACTAGACCTATTTCAACACAGCCGAACTAAATAGACGCCATATTCTTCACGATAAATTGGTGTTTATCACTCTCACCCAACATCAAAACTCCATATTTTCAAGGAACACGTTTTTTGTGATAAATCATCGTCCGCGCCCGTACTATGTACCTCGTATAGTTTATTTCTCGACTCATTGGATTGTAAAACCGATTTCGACTGTTTCGCTCGCGAAAAAATTGCCTGTTCCAATGGTGGCGCAGGTGTTTTTGCACATTTGCGATGCTTTACCGAGCACAAATAAATTTTGAACGGCATAATTAATCGTTTCGATTTTTCAGCAGTTTTCCCACTCGGGTTTTATTTAACGAAGCGACGTTGAACCCAAGCCTAGTGAGTGGCGGGGCTCAAGTTTTATAACTGGGTATTAACCTGAATTAGGTCGGTTTAAGTGAAATGTTTGCTTACGTTTTTTCACAGCAGAGTATTAGTGAAAAATATAATTTAATGTTTTTTGTTTCTTTAATATCATCATCGATGAATTCACTTACGCATTTACATACGTATATATTTGGCCATGTATTGCTGAAATCCAATACCTGAAGGGAAAATTCATACTGATGGCAAGACATTTAAAATGGAGTTCGCATTATTTTCCAATGCAAATGCAATCGTGTTCAATGCTTGCATTCTCCTCCCTAGCGGCGTCACCCATTTGAATACGAGATAAGTTCGATCGTGATTACCTTTTGATTCCCTTTAACGGAGACGGAATCGAAACTACTTGAACTAGTGTATACGTCTTGTGTACATAGGTTTGTATACTCCCATCATCATATATCAGCCACGTTGGTCTATTGGTAGCAAGTGCTGCTTTAGGACCGAGAGATATAATGAGTTTGGGGTCGGGCAAAGTATGTGTGAGTTATGCTGTTAAGAAATTACTTACTCAGCCCGGAGTCGGGAAGCCGGTGGCCTTGCGCCCGATCTCTCATCGGTAATATCGAATCGCCGCCTCCCGTACTATGAGGGTACGGGAACAGAGAGTGCACTTGTGTTTGCGCGTACATTTGTGCACTATAATATGTCCTGTGCAGTCGGCTGATCTCCATTAAAATTTGCCGCCATGGCGGAAATTGGTTGGACGCTTTATTTATATCAGCCAAAATACCTTCTCTGGATATAAGGAAGGGCAATAACTTGCAGATTTTCTGACCGCAAATACTACCCGAGGTTTTGGTCATATCGTACATTAGGAGTAGAGAGTAATATTGTACTTTAGTATCAACGCACCAATTTCAAAAATTACGTGACCATAGACGTACCATACAAATATGAACGAGTAGATCAATTTAAATTTAAATTAAATAAATAATTTGCAATCATTCATCTGTAACCCTTTAAATGTTATTAACAAATTTACTTAATTAGATGATTTTCTATAAAATATTGGTACTATAACCTAACTGAAAAAAATCTGATAAGAGTTCATAAAATAGCCCCGATGTAACGAAATAGTTCCAATTTTTCTTTTACGTTCTATTCAGACGGATACTTTGTTTTCTTCATTCCACTTTGTTATGCATTAAGTAATCACTCCTTGCCATTTCAAGCTTTAAGTTCACGGGATAAAGGTGAAAATAGAACGTAGTGGGAGCTATTGAAAAGTTGTATCTTTGTTTATTGCCTCATCACAAGGAATCTATTGGGCCTAATAGGCCTTCAGTCCTTCGAAAAACAGATTACAGTGCTGGAGGAAATAGGCTTTAATTTTACAACGAGTAAATTGATGGAGATATAAACGTTTGACAAATTGGTGGGGAACACTGGGGGAGTTTAAAAATAAACTTTCTGTAAGTTAATTGCGGTTAAAACTAAGATACGCATTTATTATTGTATTCATTAACGGGATTCATGGTTTTGGTATACAAAATAATTATTCAAACTTACGATTTACTAAGCTATTAATATATTTATGGGAACTTACGACAAATAAAGAGTAAAGCTATATAGATATCTACTTTTTGTACAAACCTTACTAGAACAAGCGAGATTTCATGATGAAAAATGTCTTCTTTTGCCTATTGAAAAGACTCTACCAATGTATCTTTCTCTCAAATCCCCTTCTATACTGTACATTTTTCCGAATATTTCATTCGGAAATCCCCGGACAAATCCTAAATCCGTCTGTAAGCTCAAAACTTGTCCGCTCCACACATAAATGTGAAAGGCATTTGTCCGGCCGCCTTGCCCTGGAAATCCGTGCAATATCCGGGCGTTATGCAGAACCGGAGCAATCGGGTAGTGGCCGGGGCAAATGGGGTTGTGCTGGAGCAAACCGGGGGGTGTCGGGGCAAATCGGATGCTCGGGACCGAATGTATGGAGTCGTTGCTAATTTTCCTTGCAGGCTTAAGGATGTAGGTCTAGAGCTAGGATCTAAAATTGAGAAATTACAATTTTTTATATTGTGTAGGTACTAAATGGACTGTATATAAATACAGTCCATTTAGTACATACTAAATGGACTGTATATAAATACAGTCCATTTAGTACATACTAAATGGACTGTATTTATATACAGTCCATTTAGTACATACTACACACACATTTAGTACCCAAGCTCTAAATATTAGTCTTTATGGGTCTACACGCGTTATTAGGAGTAGCAAAATACATAGCTACTACTGTATTTATAGCTGACCTAGACGGATATTATATTACAATTGTTACATAATTGATAAAATAATAACAAAGTAAATTTTTGAAAGAATGTGCCTACTAAATGTTTGTTCGAAAAGTTTGATGGTAAAATAAAAAATATGTTTGATGTCGTAATTATTTGTACATTTTGAGTAACATTTACATACACATTTTTTTTGCTCAAGTTACTCATAACATAACTCGATATCTCGCTGATATCGCTGCTCTGTTATTGATTATAACTTTTATGTTGCAACCATTTATTTAGCTAATGAGAATTTCTACATATACATAATCAAATCAAATCAAATTATTTATTGCGTGTCACATTAACATGTTACAGGTGGTCGAAAAAAAATTAGGTCTACATGTGACGCCCTGTTAGGGCATAGCAATTGAGATCTTACAGGTGCTAAGCTAATTTTACATATACAATGAGTAGGTTAATATTTACTTAATAATACAAAATAATTGCAAGACTTTACGAGTCATAAACCAGCAATCAATTATAAAAGAATATATTTTTATCATTGAAAAATTCGTTATATTGTAATAACATTTACTTATCAAAAATATTCTTAAAACTTTGTTGAAATGGATTGGTTTTTCGTGGTGTTTTATGAAGTTGGGGATATGGTTATAAATTTTTATACAAACTTCAAATACTACTGTCGACTACTGCATTTTATTAAGTAGATATTATAAAAAAGATGTTTATCAGCTCCTAGACTAAGCAGTATTGCAGGAAGGGATTTGGAAGAAAAATCCTCCATTTAAAATGTTTTTGCAAAGATGTTGAATACAGAGAAAAATAAGTGTTTTCGAATTTCAACAGATAGTAAACAAGTCTTTTTAATATTTATCTGAATATAAAGTGTTATGTTTTTTTTTCTTGAACTTTCAGGATTACACATTAGAAAACTACGACGAACAAACGATCTACCCTGGACATTTTCAGTTTTATAATATTTTGTTTTTGTATTATACACAATATTTGAGTTGACTTGTATTTGATTAATTGATTTGATTTATACAATATTTGATTTGACTTGTATTTGATAAAAAATAAATGTCGCGGTATTCTACCACGACACTTATTGAGAAGCCAAACTGGCTTCTCAATAATTTAACTTTCCATGCATTGTGTGGTGTTGTTTTTTTAACAATATCATAATAAAATTAGTTTCTATCTACCGTGAATATGTTGCGGGCGAATCTCCTCGATTTCCTTTTTATATGCATGAAACATGTGACCCGTGAAATAACAGAGATAATAAACATTTTCTTCATGGGGTAAGTCCTTTGATATAATGTTCATCGCTATGTTTTATATTATGTTGATTAGATAAGCGTAGATGGGGTTCTGCAAGGATATACGAGCATTTAGTTTTAATACGTTTAACTACAAAAAAGATTTGTCTGACAGCTGAGAAATTGTCTAATTGAAATGTATTGGTTTTATAGCACAAAGCAAATAGAAATTGGCCAATATAATACACCGTGAATTTTAGTGGCTGTTTTCCAGAATTAAATGGTTCTATCTTAGTAGTACAATATACTTGTGCAGTTTTTTAATTCAAATTATTAAATACCACACATACACACATACATACATAAAATCACGCCTTTTTCCCAGAGGGGTAGGCAGAGATCACTTCCAGCGATCCACTTTTCACCTCTGTGGGAAACGTGACGTGACGGGTTGTGGACCACGTCGCCGCCATTCTGCCTTGTGCATTGTTTTAAGGTCATTGCGTTCCCACGAGTAGCAAGGATTTATGACGGGGGAAGGAAAAGGAGAGGAAAGATTCTATCGCCTCGGATGATTTGGACTGAGTCGATAGTAGCTCGTGGAGCCGGGGTCACTTTCCCGTATACCGTTCACCAACCACCGGACAGATAGTTATGTCTGGTATCCCCTGAGTGAACTGACTAATGAGTCCCAAAAGCATGCTCAAACCGCTTTATTACTTAGGGTGCCAGCTCCTTTAGCTTTAGTCATCGATTTCTTGCGGCAATCAGTACCGGATTTCGTCACATTTCGTGATAGAGCTATCGCTTCTAACGCTTTCGAGTTGTATATTTATATTTTGGATAAACTGACTTTCTTAATTTTTTTCCATGAAAATACTAGCATTATTCTACATTACTACTAAAGGTTAATCAATAGGTTAATCAGTACTACTAAAGCTTTGGGAAAACAGCCACTAAAATTTCATGGTGTAAAGTAACATACGAGCTCGATCATGGTTAGAGTAGTGTACCTAGTCAACCCAATGTATAAATTGTGACTTTGCCTTTGGCTTTCGAGAATATTTGCAAAACCAAAAGAGAAACAATTCTAAACTGAAAGCGCCAGCTTCTAATTTCTACAATAAATTTAACCAGCGACTACCAGAATATTTGCCAACTAACGCGAATATTATCCCACCGCATAGGCGAAACTTTTGCTTAGCCTCTAATATAAATTTTTCAGGTTAAGTTGAGGGTTAAATGACTCGAGAACTTAATAAATTGTGTTTACCAAGGGTCCAGCATTATAATTAAGCTTATTATGGTTGTCTCTTATCGTAATAACGATCTTGTTTATGAGGTGAGTTTGGGATGGTCTTAGATTCGGGGAAGGTTACCGAACCTGTTATTTTGAGCGTGGCTAAACGTGGCAGTCTACAGAGACTACGTAAACACAATAAATTCATTACGTAGAGCCCGACAGTATTCGGCCAAATATTATACAATAATTCACTTAAATACAGGAGTAATGGGTAAGCTATTCAGATCGTTAAATAACTAAATTAAAAAGACACATTAATACAAATTTACGTAGTAAAAATGGGAGTTATTTCCAGCTGTCTACCCCTGCATGCTTTGATTTTTCAAACAGATTTCATTTTTTTTTTTAAATAGAGAGGTTATTGTATAAATAATAGTAAATAGACACTAATAATTTGCACCCGTACAAAGCCAGGGTGGGTATTAAGGTAATTTAAATATAAAAGGTTAAATAAAGACAAAATAATGTCGGGCCTTGGGAAAATGGGTCATAATTATCGTTCACGCTAACACGTTAGAAGTCGACGAAGCAGGTGACCCGACCGTCCTTAGAGAAACTGAGGCAAAGATAACAAGGTGACGATGCCTTTTAGAAAATATTACTATAATGAAGTCTAACGGGACGACTCCGGGGTATTTGCATGGAAGAATCTGTGAAGTAAACGTTGTCCTAAGAAAAAAAATCCTTAGTTCACTTCTGATCTGGATCAAAAAGACTAATAGTATCGGATCAAGTGTGAGTTGAACTGACACCCCTAGTGTTTCGGATCATTGTATGATAAATTTGCTTTTAGTACTACCAATAAAAGACAGAAATATTATTCTGATATCATTTGTCAAAAAAACTGCTGTTTCAGGCAGCAGTTGTATGGAAAAATTGTGTGCAAAATTTAAAATAAGTGTTTAAATCATCAAATGACGATATTATATTTTTTAAACGTGTATTAGGTCTATGGGATGTAGTGTCACATTGTGAGTGGCCAAGTAAAGTCATTAGATTGGCTATAAAAAAGCATCAAAAACTTTGTATTGGTATAGCCTGTAAGGATAGTGTGTTTGAAATGTGTTTTGAATTAATAAGAGAAAAAAATGCTCGCGCAAATAAAAATAGACAATACTAAGAGAAAAAAGTATATAATTAAAATTTTCTATAGTTTAATACTTATTATGGGCGATCAATAAAGCATCATAAATTCAAACACAAATTTTGTAGTGGAGAAAAATAAGAAAATCCTTCTTGGTTAGATAGAAGGAAAAACAAAACCTCCAATGACGGATTACCTCCATTGGCCAAAAAGCCTTTCCAGACGACATCCATCATTATTTGCCAACCCCAAAATTCAATTGAATTGAAACTTGGCACTGAAAAGTCAGGTCCAAACTTTATATTATATTATTTTGTCAATATGCTAAGCCTCAATAATCATAAAAAATACACTTATGTTATTTTTGAAGTTTCTACCTAAAAATTATAGCAGTGAAAGTTCTCTGTCTCTTCTTCTTCAACTTTTTTTTCAGGGGGAGGGGAAGGGGATAAATGTTGATGGCACGTTATGGCTACCATAATGGTTTTACGCAATAAGTCTAAAAATTGTTAAAGTACATAACTTGCTTATGTACTTTTGCCATAACAAATAATGAGAAAATTTTCTGATCATTAACCGTTCGAGCAGAATGTAAACGCTTTATTGGAGTCTACGATAAAGTCCCTTAGTCTAATACAGTTTATCTTTCAGTTTCATAAATTTCAGTTAACAGAAAAAACTACCAGCTAATTTAATCTTATCGCGACTCTGCACAATGTCTCCACAGAGGCGAAGGATTTTTCACGGGCCACGACGTGTGAAGATCAGTCTAATGATAAATTACGAGTTCCTATTATACTCCGAAAGCGATGGCGAAGAAAATGGCGATAAAATGCAACGTTTGCTCTGCTGCTCTCTGCTCTATCCAGTTTTTGGCGTGCTCAAGAAATGCGCAACTGAAAAAGTTACTCTAAGGCTCTTTGATACTTTCACGTGCTTTCTGACAGGAGCTTTCCTGGAAGAACATGCAGGATTTTATTTTTCAAGATTTATACTGCAAACGTTGTTTTTGAATTTTAATATTTTTGTTCTGAAATAAGTTTTAAATACTGAAAAGATATAGTATAAAGACCCGATAATCCATAACATAGTATTACATTTAGCTTCACGAATACCAATAAATTATAGGACTAGACATTTTGCAATGCATGACAATAATGAAACATACTTTTTAAGGAAAAATGTAATGATGTCGCGTGATGATGATGTGTGGATGTTTACTAACTACTTAAACTTAACTAGATACAGTAGTTATAGAAAATTACAGTAGACAAAGATAAATTATTTTATTGGTCCACTTAACTGGATTATCTTGTGTTCCACCACTTTTTTATCCCCGACGTTGAGAGATAGATTGTGTGACTATTTCATTAAATACTAGCTGTGCCCGCGACTTCGTTCGCGTGGACTACAGGATTTAACATATAAAAGTTATTCCCGCTATATCCCGTTCCCGTAAGAATTTTTCAATTACCTGTTTCACCTAAGCTTTAAGTTTATTATGGTACCTGCATGTCAAATTTACAGCATCTAACTTCAGCGTTTTAAATTTTTCATCCAAAAGGATTTTCCCGATTATTCCCATTCCCGTAAGAATTTCGAGAATTCCTTTCTTAGTGCACCTCTATGGTACCTAAGCTACGTCCGGTCCAAATTTCAAGTGCCTACGTTTAGCCGTTTAGGCTGTGCGTCGATAGGTCAGTCAATCCTAGAATTTGGCAAAGGTCCTTATAAAATTATATTATCTATTCTTCATCAGTATCTGTTATCGCCCTGAAAGAGTATATCATAAAAAATGTGTCAAAAACAATGTTTCCGCGAAACGTCAATGACTGAAGAAAATTAGTTTTGACACAATATTCACTTAAAGATGGTGACTGTGATTCGTCTGTCAACACATTTTGAATTTAACAAAATACTCGACAATCCGAAATTTGCGGATATATGTTGTCGACTCGAAATCATTATTTTTTGATGTTTTCATGTAAGGTTTTAATCGAGTCTACCGTACCCCTTGACAAAATTATTAATATAGAAGATTACTTTGGAGCAAACATCTAAATCATTAAAACGATTGTTATGGGTAAACTATAAAAGGTAGACATATGCTCTCGCGGACTTTTTTAAAGATAATGTTAAAATGAACAATTCATCCATAGAGCATTTTTGTATATCTTTAACTATATGCTCAGCGCACGCCACGGAAGGCATCAGAAAAGATACTTTCCCCGTTTTTGAAATATTTTCGGTTACTGCTCCACAACTATAGGACCTAGCGTGATATTATATAGCCTATGTAACTTCTGAATAATGCAGCTTTCTAATGGTGAAAAAATTATTGCAATCGGTCCAGTAGTTTTTGAGTTTATTCATTACAAACATACAAAAATACAAAAATACAAATCTTTCCTCTTTATAATATTAGTGTAGACAAGCAAATACAGTTAAACAGATATTCTTTCAGTGTTTTATCATCATCATCAGCCCATATACATCCCCACTGGCCACGGGCCTACCCTAAACTAGGGCGATAAGGCCTTAGTCAACCAGCCTTGCCAAGTGCGGGTTGGTTTGGATCTTAGAATCTATTCCTAGGTGTGCAGATTTCCTCACGATGTTTTCTTTCACCGTTAAAGCATCGAATAATCGTACATATGAATTTCAAATTTGAAAACACAGCGGTACGTGGCGGGGTTTGAACTGGCGACCTCTCGCATGGCAAGCAACGACCTTAACCACTCAGCCATAGAAGCTCTTCGTTTATTTATTATGAAATTGACCTTTGATGCTTATAAATTTGGCAGAGTCTACGTCGTTGCGTGCCAAATTTCATCTAAAATGACAATTATATGTTATTGTCCTAATGTATAGTCTTGTAATATTTGACTGTTCCATCTTAAATGAAATCACCAAAAATACCATTACTTTCCAAAAATAAAAAAATGCGTAGGTATATTTTCTACATAAGGATAATGTTGTGTTTACGTATTAAGATTAAATTATATTTATTAAAAAAATCTTGTATTCATAAGGGCTGGGAACGAAAAATCCGGAATTAATTTTAAAATAGTGACTATTCAAAAAACCGCATCAAAAATCCGCTGCGTAGATTTTAACTTTTAAGCGTACATAGGGATATAGGAATAGATAAACCGACTTTGTTTTTTACTATGATGACGTGAAGATATACTTAACTACTCTATCTTTTCCTTAATTGAAGTCGCCCATTGTCTCTTGTAATTAAACTATAAATTCTAATTTTGTCGCGACAACGGTTAACATCTCGCCGTCCCCGGCGAATAAAATGATAATGGCGGTTGTCATGTTTTTCCGATTATTGATGTTTTAGTATATAAAAGTTGCAATACATAACATAATTTTTTTGTAGAATTTTATCTCCTTTACAAAAAAAGTTAGAAAATAATTACAATAGTTTTCATGATTTTTATCATTTTCATAATTACACTAAAAACATTACAACAACATAATAGTAAAATCTTTACTACATTATTTTTTAACTAACAGCCAATGCAACAATTTTCCCGAAAATTTTGATGTCATAAAACATTCCAACGGCAATTACCATTTTATTCGCGAAAGAACATGCCGAGCGCTTGCGGCTAATCGATCTTTATCCTTCAGTGTATTGAATTCCTTCTGTTGACGAGCCACCCATCCGGGTACCTAGTGTCGGTTTGTGCCCCGCTGGGGTCCTCCGGCCACTGCCTGGTGGGTGCAACAGTGCCATGCACCGCTCCCCCACAACCCGTGGAGGTGACGCGGAGACTGTGGTGCTACTCGTCGGTAGATTGGGATGGTATGCATTAATAATTCGCATCCATCCCTTGGAGTCAGACCTGCTTTGGAGGAAGTGAAACGGACAGCGTACCGCAACTGGGCCAGAGCTCAAGCACTCCGGGATCCTAATATTACTTTGATCAAAGCAGCCAAGGCTAGCAAAAGGGCCTACAACAGAGCAGATGCCCAGCGAGTTGCACGTGTTGGCCAGGACCTTATTACGCATCCCACGGGTAGCCGCTCCTTTTGGCGTCTGGCTAAACACGTGTAATCCAACTTCTGTCTGCCTTCGTTGCCCCCGCTGAAATATCCTGACGGTTCCAGAATCATCAGCCGCGGGAGAAGTCAGATCTGCTTGCCAATCTTTTTGCGGCCAATTCCTGCATTGATGACGGTGGAGCACAGCCGCCTAAAATTGCGGTGTTTATATGCCTGGGATTCGGATCCCAGGCATATAAGGCAGGCAGGCAGCCATCCAGGCAATCTGATGTACGTACCGAGTTGCAGGCACTTGATGTAAGGAAAACTAATGGCCAAGACGGTATTCCAGCGTAAGTATTTTAAATTTGCGCAGCGGAGTTGTCTCCAGTACTCACACCTTGGGCATTGTGCCCTGGGCTTGAAAGGAGGCGAATGTTCAGCCTGTTCCCAAAAAAGGGGACAGGTCCGATCCTGCTAACTACCGGCCCATAGCTATAACCTCAGTACTGGGTAAGGTGTTTGAGCGGATTATTAACGCCCAGCTCATCCGCTACCTAGAGGATTACTCGCTGCTGCATGACCGTCAATACGGTTTTTAGACCAAAACGGTCCACGGGTGATCTTCTAGCGTACGTTTCGCACCTCTAGGGGGAGGCTATGGAGAAGCATGGTGAATGTATGGCAGTTAACCTTGATATCGCTAAAGCGTTTGACCGTGAATGGCATCGTTTGCTTCTCTCCAAGCTCCCGGCATACGGTCTGCCACCTCGCTTATGTGAATGGATTGCAAGATTTTTGGAGCGACGCAGGATTCGTGTACTTTGCGACGGACGTACTTCTTATTTCCATCCTATAAATTCCGGTGTACCTCAAGTTTCCGTTCTGTCGCTGACATTGTTTCTGCTGCATATCAATGACATGTTGTCACTAGGCAATATTTATTGCTATGCAGATGACAGCACTGTCCACGCACGTTATTTCGAAAGACCTGGGGTAAAGCAGACCGAAACCGAGAGAAAGAGGAACCTTATTGTCGCCGAGCTTGACGGGGTCTTGGACCGCATTTCCGAATGGGGATCATGCAATCTTGTCGAGTTCAATGCCAAGAAAACACAGGTGTGTGTTTTTTCTAGTAAAGTGTCTCCTGTCCTTTCCCATCCTACTCTTCAGAGCACCCCCTTACCAATACAGGATAGCCTTAGCATCTTTGGCTTAGATGTTCGCCGCGAGCTGAACCAGCGGGATTACATCGAGAGCGTCATTAGAACAGCCTCCCGCAAACTGGGTATCCTGAAATGAACGGGCGCCAGCAAGATTAATTCTTAAAAATTTAAATACTCTTATTAATCAATCATGTCATGTAGGAACGCTGACATTATTTTAATAAACTAACCTGATTTTCATGAGCCGTTTTTTATTTCCAAATCTCCAAATAAACGTACAAAGTGAATAACCATACAACATCCCTTTAATGAGAAACCAGAATACAATGGTAATCGATCATTATTTGCATTACTTACAACAAACTATTCATGCGAATAATATTGCGATCTTCGATTACAATATTCATAAATGTATGACAGAAACCGCGAATAAAATGGTAATAGTGTATTAGTAAAAAGTATCTTTAATTGATTGCTACTATTATTAATTTTATGTTAAATTTCTTTATATATACATTTCAAAAATAATTTATTTACACATATTAAAAGGTACAAAAATTAACTTTCATTTGAATGGTCACTCAAGTTTGTAGCATATCTAATACTTTTTTTATGCGCCAAAACATGTTTTTTATTTTTCCTGAAAAGTTGTCTTTTTGCGATTACCATTTTATTCGCCGGGGACGGCGATCTGCCTTAATATTTGTAGCAGAAATAGCATAGAAGTTGACCCCATAGGTAGTGGGATTTAAATTTTGTAATTTCATTATTTTTCTTTAGAGTTCGGGCAACAATTTGATTGGGAAGGTTCTATATTAGAACAGTATTAGTTTAGCGTTGATGTAAGAAAGAAAGACCGAAAGAAAGCAAACGTTTATTGAGATACAACAAAAATAACTTATACTAATAATAATCTCTATATATATAAAATTGCTGTTCATTAGTCTCGCTAAAGCTCAAGAGCGGCTGAACCGATTAGGGTCCTTTTAGTATTTAAATATTCGTGATAGTCCAGTAATGGTATAAACGGTTAAAAAAATGGAAAACATTAAAATCAGGTAGGAAAAATATTTTTAATTTTCCCATAAATACTGTTCTACCAACTTTTCTGTCAAACATTATTGTTACTGTATTGACATATTTTGATAGTTGTCATTGTTAGGTCGTTTCCATGGTTGCAAGTCACACGTAGCTATTGAATAATAATAATAAAATAAATAATAAAAATAATAAAAATCATTTATTTTCAGACCATAGTTTGTCCATAGATAGTTAGTAAGTAATAGTTAGTAACAATGTAACTTATAGACTATGTTAGTAGGTTAGTGCAATACATTAAAATTTATTTAAAATTTATTCCTCATTACCTCCAGTTGGCAGATTCATCGACCCCTTTTCACATGTAGATCAATGAATCTGCCAACCAGGGTTGAATCTATACTATTACCTACCATCTTAAGTACTATGTTTGTGCTCTGTCTCACCCTATTCACCAATGAGGCAACCTTTTTCCGCATAAGTGCATAGAAGTCATCCACACTGGCGTCAGCAAACATACCCGACGCACTACAGTAGCGTGGGAGCCTGAACATAGCCCTGAAGATGTTGTTGTATTGGACACGTAGGGCATGGTAGGATTTCTGTGTAAAGCTGGCCCACAGGCTACTCGTGTACATTGACTGACAGTAGGCCTTAAAAAGCGTGATTTTAACTTCGGCTGTACATCGAGCAAACCTATGTGCCAACATATTACCACGCACCGAAAGTGCCCTACGCTCCCTCTTAATATCCAGGTCATCACTCAAATTTTCTGTGAGTATATGACCCAAGTACTTAAACTGTGTGACACGGTTCAAAGTCACAGCGTTCAGTGTAAGTGGTGGTATTGTAGATGGTCCTTTACTGTTAGATTTAAACAACATGAACTCACTTTTTTCGCATTATACTTTAAACCGTGCGACAGAGCATAAGTCTCACAAATTCTCAACAACTTTCTAACCCCCCAATTGAAGGACTCAGCAACACCATATCATCTGCGTAGCTTAGATTATTAACACACACATCATCAACAAAGCATCCCACATGTGTGCTGCTGAGCTCCACAATGAGGTTATTTACATAAATGATAATAATAAATGACACGTATGTGTAACTCATAAGAGTTAAATCAATAAATCCGTTTATCTCATTATTAACGGCGGCATGAAGTTCGCTGAGCCCACTAGTAATAAATACAAATTGTTTAGCGCTGGTTTATTATTTTAGTTAGGCTAAGGCTAGCACTTGTAAGCATGAATTAGACGCCCTCAACCCATCAAAGAAAATAAGGCGTCCGACCGATTTCAGCCATGGCGGCCGATCTCAATTGAGATCAGCCAAATGCGCAAGACATAATTATAGTGCACAAGTGTGCGCGCAAACACAAGTGCACTCTCTATTCCCTTACTCTCATAATTCGGTGAGACGGCAATCCGACATGACCGATGAGAGATCGGGCACAGGACCACCGGCTTAACGTGCTTTCCGAGGCACGGGCGTTCAACCGCCAACTTCCTAACTCCGGGCTGAGTAATTTCATTATAGAAAAACTCACACAAATTTTGCCCGACCCCGGATTCGAACCGGGGACCGCTCGGTCCTAACGCAGCGCTTGCTACCAATAGACCAACGAGGCAGTTAAAAATGTCCCAAAGAAAATAAAGAGGTTGCAAAACGATAGAAATTTCTCTATTTTTATTTAGTGCTGAGTAATTTCTGACTAAACATCTTTTTTATTATGTGCACTGACTGTAAGTTCAGTTAGTTCGCAATCGGTCGTAAAAGTTTTATAGGTCACTTTGGGCTCTCACTGGGCGTGAGCTTTGGTAGATCCATTCCGCTTGTTTCATTATAAAATTATTTACAAACTTGGCCGTTTGAAAATTTTGCTGGGCTATTATTTCATGAAAAAAAAAGATAAATAAGTAGCACAAAATGATGTCATAATATTAAAAATATGTAGATATATTTGTGATGATCTGCAGATTATTACATTGTGATGTGTATTCTTTCGTCTAAAGACCAGTATTATGTGGCTGTAAACGCTTAACTACGCACCTGCAGCTTAACGTTGTTATGTCCGTTTTCCACATAGGCAAGTTGTACAAATATACATTGGTACCTGGCGGGGTTTGAACTGGCGACCTCTCGCATGGCAAGCAACGACCTTAACCACTCGGCCATCGACGCTTTTTTTAACATCGTGAGGAAACCAGCACACCTGAGAAATTTTTCAACGGTGTATGAAGCCATGTCAGAGGCCTACGGGCGGCTTAAAAACTCTGACACCAGGTTGTTCATCAACCATACGATAAGAAGAAGACTAGGTTCTAATACATGCATCAGTTACAGGTGAGTACAACTTTAACAATATAAACTTATAACATACTAGCAGTGCCAGCGACTTCGTTCGCGTTTCCCCCGTTTTTTACACATTTTCCATTGTATCTTTGCTCCTATTGGTCGCAGCGTGATGTTATTTAGCCTAAAGCCTTCCCCGATAAATGGTCTATACAACGCAAAAAGATTTTTTCAAATCGAACCAGTAGTTCCTGAGATTAGCGCGTTCAAACAAACAAACAAACAAACAAACAAACTCTTCAGATTTATAATATTAGTATAGATAAACAATTTACTTATGAACTTATATACTAGAATAGCAATATATAATCGAATAGCAATCGAATACAACCAAATTTCCTTTACACAAAATGATAAGTGACCGCAATCAATAAAAAATGATAAAATTGTTCCTACCAAAATAAGTCAAATCCATAGTTACCCCTGGCCTTTAGCCAGTAACAGATTTCCACTAAAACACCGATAGAGCTCAAAAACTTGAACTCTACGGGAGCCAGTTACAAATTCCGGGGCCAGTGGTGACCGGGCTTGGTCTATTTCCTCCGATCAATTACTGATAGGTGAACTGCTCTCGAACCGATGTCGCGGTTGTCAGATTGAGGTCCAATCAGACGGTTACATCAATCGCAGCACTAGGAACGTCAATATGACCTAGACAGGGTTAGATTTCGTTATGTTGAAAATGAATTTCGTTATGTTGAAAATGATTTGACTGGCTCGGTGGAACAGTGGTTAGTGACCCACGTTCATTACCTGGGCTTGGATTCCCACCCGGGACAAATATTTGTTTGACGAACATCGGTGTTTGTTCCGTGTTTAAGTGTGTTATTAAATATACTTAAGTTATTGTTATTAAATATATTTATATATTTAAGTTTATTTGTGTATCCACTGTTGATTCTAATATCTGTAACATATTACACAAGTGGTTAAGCTACTTAAAACAGAGTCAGATCAATGTATGTGATATTTATCTATTTATTATTGAGATTTTTTTTATACTAGGCTAATAAGATGACCTGATGTCGACGGGCTTAATAGATCATTTAATAAAAACAAATAACTAAAAGCATACCTACACTGGAAATAAACTCGAAACAACCTAAGCTAAGCTTTGTACTCCGGCACATATGCTCGCTGACCTATCAAGCCTGCTCTATTTAAAACTCTGATCTGGAAGACGTGATGTCACGACCCACGCCTTTTCCGCGTACTATAGTGATCAATTATTCGATAGGTGACCCGTTCGGGTGCACGGGACGCCCAATGTACTTTTTTCACAGGGCTGCCCTTGAGATGCTGTGTCATTAACGAAGACAAAGGTGCTGTCATTTAAGAAAAGAAAGCTGGCCAAGCAAAGTAACTTATTTAAAGCAACAGCAGTATTTCATCGAGTTACTTCTGCTGCAAATATAATTACTGATTTTCCTTAATGCCCTTTATAACAAGGCTTTTCTTGATTTTTTTGGTTTCCTGTTTATTAGAAAAAGAAATAATAGCAACTTCTTTTAATGGAGCTTAATAAAATTATATTCCTCAAATAGTGATACTGAATAGAAAAAGATCTGCCTATTTATATTTATGACATAGTAAATACTTTGGCTTACCTAATGTACCTAAGAAGGAACCTAAAACATTCAAATGACTAAACAACTTAAGCGGATCTTCGGATCTACAGGTCTTTTATGATTGATTACATGTCGATATGCACCAGGCTAGTTGTCTTATCCACTTAGACGTACTCAAAATGGGGCATCCTTAGTTTAAACACAGAATAGCAAAGCCCACGCCTCACCACTCGGATTCGTTAGAAGTAATTGAGGAAGCCGGAAATTCGTTTGGGAGAATACGACCAGATTTACCAACGAAGAAAATACATTACAGACCTGTAACTAATCGAGGAGTAACTTTTTCAAGTCTGAACGTAAGCCATGCTTAGAAACTTTCGTCATTTTGCCGTATTAAGTCTGTTCAGTTGGTTTTGATAGCAACTTTGAATTCTGGCATCGAGCTAGAAGTAGTTGTAAATGCTCTAGATTATCGTAAAAATGTAGTCCGGATTATAATCTAGTGTTCAAGAGAATTACTCCGTTTGACAGGGCAAGATTGATTTCTAGTGTTATAATACGAAATAAGCATCGCTAGGATCCAATACAATATAATATAGAAGTTTAAAAGTCAGGGCGGTGTAAAACAAGTGACAACTGTAGCAGTACCATGAGTGAGTACGTGAAAAACCTATCAAAACTAATAAAAAATAATTTTCTTTCATTCTACTGATTTTAGTTTTTAGCGTAACCGCCGCTGTACAAGTTTTTCATAGACATAATTACATAGGCGATATCGAGTCTGTCACTTTTAAACTCATGGTAGCGCTACTGGTCTGGTCCGTAGGTACATTCGGCAACGCTGGCGGTCGACCACCTATAAGGTGAAAATCGCTTGGCAATTTCGCGTCAGTCAGAGCAAGCCCCGCCCAATTGTGGTCAAGGAGCTGGCAATAATTTTTTGGTAGATATTTGAGGCATGCTGAAAACTTGTCCTGTACCTCTCCTATTATATTCCAACACAAACCCGCAGACCTGGCTGAGTACCGGGGCTAAGCTAAACCCCCAATTTTTTTTATTTAAAAATATATTTTATAATCCAATAAAAATAATTTGTCAGCTCACCTGACAGGTAGAAGTTCCATCGAAATGATTTGTCTTGTGAGTCTTATTTTTAGTTATAAATAAAAAGATGAAAAATATTTTTGGGGGTTTGCTTTAGCCCCGCTACTCACCAGCCAGGTCTGCAGTTTCGTACTGGGATATAATAGGAGAGGTACAGGATAAGTTTTCAGCTTGCCTCAAATACCTACCAAAAAATTCTTGCTAGCTCTCCTACTATTGGAACGTCTTTGCTTGGATTTTGACAGATTTTCTTCAAGTGCTCTTCTATTGGCCAGTGGGCGGGGCTAATGGCGTTTAAAGAAATCTGTTTGAAAAGTGTACTACCGCCAAAATTTCTGGTTGTATGTCACGCTACCAATTACAATCTTGAATCTGTGAACCACTTATTCATTTCTTTAGGATTTAAATAGATTGCATTATAGTTTCGGGAACAATTAAAAAAAATATTCATTTTAACACCATGTTTTTCTCTCATCTTCCAAGTGAAACTCGGACCATTATTAATTTCCAACAATATGAATTCCGCGAGAAGTTGCCAGAGAACTGCCAAATAGAAAGTAGTTAATAATGAACGGTAACGAAGGACGTGCCTCAGGCAATCCGGGTAAAAGGTCCAGTTAGCGACCTCTGCACCGAGCCATGAATAAACAAAGGATCCGGTTAGCGTCCAACCGGCCTTCACCGGTTTACTGATACATACGCTATCTCAGAGTAATGTTAATCGTTAATTTTGGCTGAGTGTGGGCCCTAATGAATTAGAACCGTGACTCGCTCGATTGCGCCAATAGTTGCGGTCAACACCCGGTTCATACATTTACTATGCGCATCTGTGTTTGCTACTTAACTCGGCATCGGATTAACAAGGATTTACTGGTCATGTTCACATTATCTTCTCAGTATTTGGAAACTACTGAGACTACTTATTTTTTAAGATATCCAATACTCATGTTTTATGCAACTTGGTAAGCCAAGGAAACAGATCAATGTCTCCCATTCATTGATTCGTTTGTGAAAAAATGCCTATTTTTTTACAGCCTAACCTAACCTAATAACTTCCACTCGTCTATTTCTTAGCTATAATCATGATATCCTATTTCGTTAACCGGCACTTTACCCCAGAGAGTATTATTATGCACATCCATTACTCCAACATCTTTGACGCCAGTGTTGTCTCATTACCGCGTCACTCAGAGTGAAGTGATGACGTCAGACGAAAAAGGATGTACCTCGGCTTTTAGAGCATTAAGATATTCAGTTTCGTTTTTATTTTTTTCAGCGACGATGCTCCACTTTGAAGGATGTTTTTGTTGGGGTAAAAGTTCGGATTGCGGAGAGTCAGCAATTTTTGGCAACGGGATAGAGAGGCCATTAATTTTGCAATGCTGTGTGCAGAGTCATTGGGCAATAACTTAAACTGTAAACGTTGTGTCGTTGCTAATATAATATTTCAAACAAATATTTTAATATTTTTACAATTTAAAAAAATGTGAAAACTTTTTCATGTCGGTTGCGTTTGCATGAAATTATAGTAACACGTGCAGTCTCATAATTTTTTTTTAGTTTTATCAGAGCCTGTTCTTATTTCCGAAATAAATCAGCAATAATGCTTAGAGAATCATATTCCAATACTAGCGAACTATAAATTTGGCAGCAAGCTACTTTCAAACTGGAAACACTCGTAAGTCCTAATATACAGCACTGCACCTTACTTCAAATCTAAACTCGGTTCGCATTGTGGATTGCGCCGGAATCCTAAACAAAGACTTAGCTTTGCAAGTTTGTTTGTAGTCCTTTGAAAACCCTGTAACGAAAACTTTAAAGCGTAAGCTATTGTGCAATGCTCACGTACTCAATATGAGAGTAGTGGTATAGTTTTAAAATATTAAAACAGCTACTGCAAGCTTAAGCACTTAAAAAGTTAAATTTACATTAATAGCCAGTAAGTCATCAATTTTGTAGTTTACATTTCTGCAATGAAATTTCTACGGCCGTTAGTGTGTTATCACAAACGGATGATGGCGCTACGCTAACAGGTAAGATGCGAGAAAAAATTGACGGCTTCAATAGCTGTTAGTTGGTGTGATGGTTCGCGCGTCTGGGCGCGATTCCTGGAAACCGGGCAGACCGGGTCTTCAAATCCCCAGTTAAACAGGAGCAATTGATTTATTCCGCTTTTCAAAACAGTGTGATACATCATTTTATTAGCATACTTCAGAAGGTTTGCATGAAATAATAGCCAATACCAGATTACGTACCAGTATTTTAATTCGGTTACAAACAAATATTTTACACCTCATACAACCAGAGCTCCGTTCCGTTCAAAACGTATATATTTTCCCGCGCTTTACTTTTTTTTCAAAACAATGCCGATTGCATAGATTATGTTCGGAAACTCTTATAACAATCGTTATTGTTAACGTTTTTTTAATATTATATTTTTAATTTATCGGTTAGTACATTAAATTATTAACATAATGCTTACAGTCGGCCATTCTGAACAAACGAAGTCCTCTCGTTAATTTATAATTTGAATCTTATTCACTTGCCAAAAAAAAAAAAAATGTAACATTAATTCATTATGTACTATTTACATATTAATGTAACTACAGACAAAGCCTTATATAATTTGAAAAATCAATTGGAAACGATTACCACGAACTTACTTTAAATAACTAACTATTTATTATTACATTTATACCTAATTATTATTATTTAATCTATTGAGCATTTCCATATAATTAACGCTAATAACCTTGCCCAGACACACATAGAATTTCTATTACGTTCGGCCATCTTATTATAATAATTGTTCCATCAATTAGTCCAGTTTCGAATGCATTTATGATAAATAAAAAAAAAAATTACATAAACCTGTAATTATAGCTTACATACTATACCTATAACTAATAAATTAAATCATTAAGAGTATCAAATCATTACATTGACACAAAAGCGCTCAAATCCTTGGCAAGGGCCTCCGTGCGCAATATTCCAGCAAATTGAACATACTCATAGTTGTCAAGAGACTCAAGTGTATGTCAATTTTTCCATATCCAATTCATATCAGATTTATACATAAATCAAATCTAAGTCACGAGTTATTCCAGTAATTGTTAAGACTCCATCGCATGTACTATTTTTTCCAAATCCCATTCATATTATTCACATTAATATTTCTTAATCTAGTCACAATTATTCTAATACATTAAACATGTTTAGAATTGTCAAGACTCCATTAATTATGCTAATTTTTCCATATCTAGTTCACATTTTGTTTTAAAACACAAGAATGTATTTAATTCAATCATGACTAATGTACAAAAGAACGTTGAAGAAAGAACAAAACATTAAAATCATCAGCAGCTTTCCTACAATAAAATTATAACAGTAACTTATTAAAATAAATTCTCAAATCCCATTTTGCTTATGCTATCACACCAAGTAAGGCATACAAACACGCATCGTCAATTCATATCCATGACTGAAACCATTATCACGTGAACTCATTTAACTATCACTACTCTCCTCGGCGCTTGCTACATCTGCTGGCATCTCTTTTGAGATGCCCCCAGACTGAACTTCATCATCAGCCCTGTCCGAAATAGTTCCATTATCATCTTCAGTTGAGCTCGCTGTATCCGAATCTACTAAGCTTTCTCTAGTAAAACTCAACCACGGATGAATTTTATCTAATCCAACTACTGCCTCATACTTCCTATTTTGTTTCCGCGTTAAGGGTGTATCCTCAATAACAAATCTATCGTGATCTAACACTTTGATGATTCTGTATGGACCTTGTAATTTAGCTAATAGCTTTCTTGATTGTCCGTTATTACTTCCTATCTCTCTTTCAATCCTAACTAAATCTCCTTCTTTGTATTTTCTACCAACCTTCCTATTTTTATCAAATCTCTCTTTTTGCCTCTCTTGTTCCTCACTTATTTTTGTATTTACATCCTCCCTTATGGCATCCAAATTTTCTTGTGAACTATCTAACTCATTTTGGTCAATCAGTGAAGCTACAATTCCCTCACTTTTGGCTCTTAACCTTGTACCAAATAGCACTTCAGCTGGAGTTTTCCCGATACCTTTATTGATAGTTGTATTAAGACCCAACTGTATCTCTTCCAAGTGAGTGTCCCATTCATTTTCCTTACAATTATGATTTTTCACCGCGAGTGAAGCCAATATAGTACGATTGTATCGTTCTACTTGGCCATTCGCTCGCGGTGTTGCTACCGCATTTAGAATATGCTTAATTCCTAGGTCATTGATAAAAACTTTAAAAATTTTACTCGTAAAGGAAGTGCCTCTGTCACTGATTAACCTACTTGGTATTCCGAATAAACTAAAATATTGGTTTAAGACCTTAATAGTCGATTTTGATTTGGTGTTCTTAACTGCATGTAAAGTGATGTATTTAGTGTACGCTTCAACAATAACAAGAAGATATGTATTCCCGGTTTTACTTCTAACAAATGGACCTAAATGGTCCATATGTATCGTATGGAAGGGTTTGTCAATTTTTGGAATTGGGTGAAGCATTCCTTGCCTTTTTCCTGCTGGTACTTTATGGTAACTACATTCCAAACACGAATGAACGTACTTTTGAACGAATTTGTTCATCTTGGGGAACCAATAAAGGGATTTTAACTTATCTAATGTCTTGTCTACCCCAAAATGACCAAGATCGTCATGACATTTCCTAAGCAACTGCCATCTAAACCCTTTTGGAACTAACCATTTTAATTGGCCACCAATAACTCTATACACTTTCCCCCCTTTCAACTGATAATTTTGGTAAGTCTCATAAACTTTAGGCGTTTCTGGGTCCTCTAATATACGTTTTATCCGCTGTACTTCCTCGTCAACCCCTTGAATTGTCGTCAACCAGTCTTCGGACTCTACTACTAAAGTATCAAACACAGGCTCGGGTTCGTTCGAGATTGGAATAGCATTCCTGCTTAGTGCATCCACGTGGCTCATTCGATTGCCCGGTCTGTATTCAATACTGCAGTCGTACTCCTGCAATTGGAGCCACCATCTACCTATACGAGGTATCATATCCCTTTTGGACAGAGTAGTACGTAAAGCATTACAATCGGTCACTATTGTGAACCTGAGTCCCAAAACGTATATTCTAAACCGTTGTAGGGACGCGATAACGGCCAAGGTCTCAAGCTCGAAAGAGTGGTACTTTTGCTCTTCTAAAGTAGTTTGTCTACTGTAATACGCAACCGCTCGCCACCTACCTTCGTTATCTTCTTGAAGAAGCATTCCTGCTATACCTGTCTTACAAGCGTCAGTATGGATTTGGGTATTAGCCTTCACGTCATACAACGACAAAATAGGTCTTTTAACTAACTCAGATTTTAAAGTAGTAAATGATTTTTCTTGTTCGGGTCCCCACTCCCATTTGCTATCCTTTTTAAGTAATTTTGTCATTGGATTAGCAATTATAGCAAAATTTTTAACAAACCGACGGAAGAAACTAGCTAAACCTACAAATTGGCGTACTTCATGCTGGTTCGTAGGTCGCTTAAAATGTTCCACGGCCTCCGTTTTTTTTGAACCCGGCCTAACTCCCTGACTGCTTACCTCAAACCCAAGATAATCGATTTCTTTGGAAAAGAAAGTGCACTTTGATAATTTTAATGTCAACCCCGCTGCCTTAATAAGTCCTAGTACTTGCCTTAATCGTTCCATCCCCTGGGATATGCTATGGATCGGTATTATAATATCATCCATAAAAGCCAGTACTTGGTCTTTAACGTCCTTTAGTAATTTATTCATAGTTTTTTGGAAAGTAGACGGCGCGTTAGCCAGACCAAATGGCATGACCTTGAAATGGTACTGACCATCAGGAGTGACAAAAGCCGTTTTATCTTGAGATGATTCAGATATAGGGATCTGATAATATCCGGATGCAAAATCTAGCGTTATAAAATATTCAAAACCACCTAACTGATCAATTTGATCTTCGATCCTGGGTAGAGGATGATGTTCTTTGACTGTCTTTGCATTCAAAGCGCGGTAATCAATGCAAAGTCGTTGATCACCGGTCTTTTTCTGCACTAAAATAATCGGACTTGCATAAGCAGAATCAGATTCCGCAATAATACCAGAATCTAACATTTCCTGTATCATTCCCTTAACTTTATCTCTTTCAGAATAAGCCAGCCTGTAAGGTCGATATACGACCGGCGTTGTATCATTTAGATGAATAGACATTTCGGTTAGATTGGTAAGTCCTAAATCAGATAAGCTGAATGAAAAACAATCCTTGTATTCAATCAGCAACGCTTCCAATCTTGCCCTGTCGTCATTATTTAAGTCCTCTCCGCATTTAAGATGTTTCAATATTTCATCCTCTTTATTACATTCAACTGTGCTTATATTCAAGCAATCCCCTTGATCTATCATACAAGCTCTAGTAAACAATTGCCCCTTTTTAAATTTAATTTCTTGTGAACTTAAGTTAACTACCATAATATGACCCTTACCTTGCACAATCGTATACAGTCCAGGCATAACATAATAACTACTAGTACCTATATTTCGTACTGATTCTCTCACAAGTACATTTATGTCGTTTTTAGTATTTACCTCTATCGGTATCATGTTAATATAATTTAAAGTAACGTCAGTATTTACAAGTAAATTTATCTTTTGTTTATTCGTTCCAGAATCAAAATTAGGCAACTGTTGGAAAATTAAATGTTCATCTGTTTTGACTATAACAACCCCAGCATGCTCGGTAAACGTATGTCCCAATAAAACAGGATATTTCAACAATTCATCAGGAACAATCAAAACTTCTACCGATATGCTTACAGACTGTACCTTTATTTGAACAATTGCTTTGCCAAGGGGTTCTATGATTGAATTTCCGAACCCTTTTAGCGTTGGCAAATCATCCGTGCTAAATGCGACATTTAAATCCCTAAAATTGCTAACTCTAACAAGAGTGCTTTGACTACCAAGATCCACATAGCATGTCATCGGTTTGTCGTTAACAAAAATGGGCAGAACGTATTTATTGTCTAAGCCACCTGCTAACTTAACTTCAGATACCATTTTATCCTTTTCGACTTGTTTATTGAAATCATGACTGTTCCTGGGAAGACGTTTACAATTATTACTCTGGTGTCCAAGCCGCTTACATATACTGCACGTTAATAATGGCTTGTTGCACTTAAAAGACGGATGACCTACCTCATTACAATTAAAACATCGTATAGAACTCGATCTGGATGTGTTATCGCTTGGACCATCAAGCCGCCTCCTAACAAATGGTTGTCGATTTGATTTATCTTTAGTATCCTCTATCTTAATTGATTTGAAGTAAGCTAGTAACTCTTCGGGTTGAGAATAATTTGCCGCTTGAGCTCCTAACCGCATACCTTTGTCTTCTAACCCGTATATCAGACAGTCTACCGCTCTTTTTCCTATTATGTCACATCGGTTTAGCAGGTTAATTTTATGGTAATAATACGTCTCTAATGGTTCGTTATATCTAACCTTCCTATCTAGCATTTCATGTAACATTTGAGCGTAGTTTTGAACAGTAGGAAATTGCTTAGTTAATAGATCCTTCCATTCCGCCCAATTATGATTTAAAGAGTTTAACCCATGGTACCATACCTTGGCTAATCCTATCAGTTTAGGCAGTGCATAATGAAGTAATTGTATTTCAGACCAATTATACATTGCCGCGCATTCTTCTACCTTAGAAATCCATAAGTCAACCGTCTGCTCCTTATTGGCAGGATCAAATTCCGGTACCGTATTCGTCGACATACTAAAATGGTTTTGAGTTTGGGACGCCGACGAGGGTAGTGACTTTATCAAATCCATTAAATCGCTAATACTTAAATTACGATTATTATCATTAGAATTACATGACGTCACATTTGCACTGACCTTAGAAGTGCTTCGCTTCGTTTTTACACTTGTATAACTTTCCTCACTGTTCGAATCATATGAAGATTGACTCACAGTTTCATGCTGTCTCCGTTTTTGATGTCGTACACGACTCCTACCGTAGTTGCGGGACTGCTCTCGATCCTGACTGCGTCGCCGGCGCCTTGCTGTCCTCCTTGAGTCACCAGACCCCGAACGCGAGCGTGAGCGCGAGGATCGCGATCGCGAGCGTGACCCCGAGGGTCGCGAACGTGATCCTTTTGCGACATCTCGTCGCGAGTCCGCTCTGCGTCGCCTCCGGCGCCTCGGGCTCCCATCAGAGACGTCACGCCTCCGCTGTGTACGGCCTCTTAACCCTGCTCGGCTTGAAGAACACGACTTCAAGCTCGAGGGTCGCGCGCGCCGTGCAGCAGAGTCACTCCTCCTAGGGCTGCGACTGCGACTCGTCAACGTTGGCGTCCCTCCATCATCACATTCCGCGTTGGCATGAATACGTTCCGCACGATATCCAGACATATTTTAAATCTGAAATCAGTTTGGGTGAGAAAATTACCGTTTGTTTCTATTCGAATACGAATAAAAATAACTACCACAAGACTATTTATTTATTTATTTTTAAAAGGCACAACATACAGAATACAATTCGTACATTACAATAAATTACAGGCCCATATCTTCATTTTAAAACTGTATTTCAATAAAAGTTGCGCACAACATTTACTTTTATATAAATCTAAATAAAAAGAATGGTACTTAAACATGCATGCATAATTGTTATTTTGGTGTGCTATTTATCATTTATTACAATTAACACTTACTTAGATCATTCAGAAATTATTTCTCATGATGGGTTAAATTTAAATGGGTTTCTCTCAATATATCTAACTTTCTATTCAACGTAACTCAACTAATGAAGAATAAATAATTCAACTCACCTTTTGTTTTTATTTTGTTAGATACCTGTCCGATCCGTTATTAATTAAATTACATTAAGTAACGAATATGGACGTGGTTGGAATATTGGGTAATATTCCTATTGCATCCCACTTCTGAAGTATTAGCATACTTCAGAAGGTTTGCATGAAATAATAGCCAATACCAGATTACGTACCAGTATTTTAATTCGGTTACAAACAAATATTTTACACCTCATACAACCAGAGCTCCGTTCCGTTCAAAACGTATATATTTTCCCGCGCTTTACTTTTTTTTCAAAACAATGCCGATTGCATAGATTATGTTCGGAAACTCTTATAACAATCGTTATTGTTAACGTTTTTTTATATTTTTAATTTATCGGTTAGTACATTAAATTATTAACATAATGCTTACAATTTATACTCATACTACTTAGCCATTCGCCCGCGACTACGTTCTGGAAGTCCTTTATCGCGTAAACATTACTCTTTTATAGTGAAATAAGTTCGACCATATACTACATGCAATGCAGAAAGTGATGCGAAAAGTAGCTTATGTCCTCCTTAAGTTCTCTAGATATACTCGTAATATGTGTAACAAATTCAGTTCACTATCAAATTCAGTATAAACCAGTTCAGTATTTTGGTTCACTTAACGAGTGCAGCAGGATGACTACCAGCAGGGAGAAATGGCGGGACATCGTAAGGCGCACGTTGGCGCCCGTCTCCAACACTACATGATGACCACGACCACACTGTCAAGAGTGATATACGATATTAGGAAGGACTAGCCATTTTTTCGTCGCTCAAATAGGTTCCAGCCTCAATACCAGCGCCACAGCGGCTTCACGTCGTTGTGGCATATGCTGAGGCTGGGACCTAGTTGACCACTGTTCAATGTTGTGTTCCATGTTGTTTTCTTGTTCACTTTTTGTTTGTTTGTTTATTTTTTTTTCTTTGGCTTATTTTCTTGATATGTGGTCAATAAACATTTTTTTATTATTATTATTTTTATTTGATTTTAAAACTAATTAACAAAACAGGCTAAGCTAAATATTATGGAATCAAATGACGCTTAAGATATGATGTTCCCAATTCAACAAATAAATTATAAGTCGGTATTGATATGTACCTGTTTCAAATGAGTATTATAACGAAAAGCGCTTTAGGTAATCGTTAACAAAAAACTGTCACGTAGGATGTAATGATGTAATTAACTTTCAGCTAGACTGTAAGCGTTACTCTTAACAAAGTCTGAAGCATAATCCGTTCTAATTCACGCTCGTACTAGCAGAAGCAGCAGTAAATCGGAGCTTGCCGCGTAAAAATTTAACAGCTCAATCTCAGCGCGGCGTAATATTTTTTAAGATCAATTTACTGTTTAATTAAGCCGGTCATTAACCGCAGCGGATTTCGAGTAATTGCCGGTGGCGGCAGGTACGGGCTTAACTGCGCGGTTATTGTTTCAACCGTCATTTTTTATTTTTTTTATTTCTATTTGTGTTTTTTTTTCTGGCCCGTTCTAAGACAGAAAATAGTTGATACAGTGGCTGTGACATTTGTTTTTTTTTATCATTTCATAACTTTTTATTTCAGTTTTGTGGCCAGGACGCTAAGATGTTTTATTATTGTTAACATTTTTGTAGTAAATAAGGTCAATATCGACATTGGAGAAAACATTTTAAAAATTGAGGACCGACACAAAAAATAAGTTTGTGGGTATGCAACCTTATTATTAATTGAAAGTAATGAGTCTTTAAAGGTTAAGGTTTATTTTGAGCTCCTCTTAGCTACTGAAGGTCCAAAGAAAAAAGAAAGATAGAATCATGTTACTTATTTATCTTTTACAAGCACCTTTACATTGTTCTTATGTAAAAGAGATACTTAGTAGATATGAGAGATACTTAGACTTGTTTGCTAAGTACATGTTTATTTAGAAAACAAGTCTAAGTATCTCTCATATTCATACTAACACCATAGACCGTGTCAGGAAGCTGTTCGAAAATTAATAAAAATCACTTAACGGCTTTCAGTTTAAGCGACTATGCGCTCAATATGATTGCGAATCCATTATGAAATTGGACGCGGTCTCTACCGCATTGCCTATAGCTTAGCGATCGCGACACGTGTTACTGAATATAGAACCAACGTGAAACATATCTACTCGTTTATATATTCTAGCTGTAGGTATGTTTTGACTAGATTAGTGGAACAGTGGATAGTGACCCAAGGTCTACCTACGGTTTCAAGAGTCGTCGGTTCGATTCTCACCCGGGAAAAATATTTGTATGAGGAACATCGGTGTTGTTCCGTGCCTGGGTGTATTATTAAACGTATTTAAATACATTTTGGTATCCACTTTTGATTTTGATATTACAGATATCAAAATGTAAGTACTTAAGCTACTTATCACGGGATCAGATGTATGTGATGTTGTGTAATATTTATTTATTTTAATTTAAGGTTGGCGTTTACCTACAACAGGGTATAACAGAGCTAAGTCATCATGCTTTAGCTGAAGTCATTTATCGTTTAATACTTTGCTCTCTTATAGCTAAGTCGTTTACGAGTCACTTATGTAAATTTTTGCTCCTTAGACTATCCGCTTAATAAAAATTAATTAGTTTTGGCATGAAAAATATATTTATATTTGTATGTTTAATACACTAGCTTCGCTTAGGGTAATACTTAAAAACCTTCCTCTAGAAGAACTCCATGTATGTAAAAAAATCGCAACAAAAAATTCGTTTGCAATGGTTTAATGATCTAAGCATACGGAAGGATATACAGAGGACTTTGTTTTATATGTATGAAGAATGTACGAATGAATGACGAATATACTATGTCATGAAGAAGCCAAAGAGGTAAGGCAAGGCAACAAAAAAAAAAGATATAGTTTTACAAAATAAAAATAAAATAAATAAGTTTTTCGTAAGTTAGTATGCAAATACGCCCGTTCCATGTAATACTAAAACAGGTACATTTGCTCTGCGGCTCTGTATCACTTACATTATTCATACAGTTTTCAAGTTTGACAAAACACCGACCATGCTATGTTTTAGATGCAATGAATATAAAAGCGTGTTCTAACGAGTTCCGTTATCATTTGAGAGTCCTGTTTTTAATGAAGTTTTTAAATTGTATCTCAAATTAAAATGTTTTTTTTTTTTATAATAGGCTAACAATATGACCTCACTACACCTGATGGTAAGCGGTCCAAATATGAGGTCGACAGGCACAATAGATCGTATTGAGCCTGTCGCACTCACCCTGAAGGCCTACTTAAATGCCGTTTCACGCCCCGCTTGAAGAGCCCGTGATCATAGGATTTTGACTGGCTCGGTGGAACAGTGGCTAGAGACTCAGGTTCAAAACCTACGGTTCCAAGAGTCGTGGGTTCGATTCCCACTAGGGACAAATATTTCGACGGTCCCTACGTATATAAGGACATGTAAAAAATGTGGTTTTTTTTTTATTGCATTTTTCGCAATGATTTATCTTTGCGCTTACGCCCATATATAATTTTTTTTCTAAATATTCATACTTTTGCCAATTTAAGGAACGTATAAGAGATGCGGATATCTAGACATATCCTTTTGTACTCTGTTTTAAAATGCGCGCCAAATCTAGCGAGCGCGGTCATGTCAAACATAACGTTATTTACGGGAGATTCCCCAAAAAACGTGTCGATTCGTGTTCATGTGGTAAAAAGATACAATTTCTAATCCTTTTTTTGGAATAAAATAAGAGAAGTAAAAATTGAAGGGGCAAATCCAGACATTGTTAAATTTAAATGCAACTTCTCCGAAGAAAGCTATAGAACTCTAAACTGCGAACATAACATAAAAAATACTAGGGGTGTATAGAAGAAGGAAGATCTGATTCTAGAGAAATTATACAAAGAGGCAATTCCTATCACTGAAGTAAAATACAAAGACTTAAAACATTTATGTGATACAATGATTATTCCAAAAAAGTATCATATTTTCTATAAGAATCTTAATCATGGTAAAGAAGAGGAAGGTCAGGCAGGATGAAGAAGATTAGAAATTGATTACCTCTATGTGCTTTATTTATAAAAATTGTGTTCCTTTTAGAACAACACTACATACAATTAGTAGAATAAACCTGTGATTATTTTTTGTTACACATACTGAAATTACTTAATAATTGTTAATGATAAGAGAAACTGTGGTTCACGATGAGACAATAATTGTAAGAATAATAATCATCTTTATTATTATTATTATAGTCTGAATAAATACATACATACATACATTAAATTACGCCTTTTCCCCAGAGGAGTAGGCAGAGATCACTTCCTGCCATGTGCTACGGTCCTGGCACACCGCTTTCGCTTCTTTTTTCACATCCATCAATCTCGTCATGCATGCTCGTCGTTTACGGGTACTTTTGATTTGACCCTTCTTCAAAATTTGACCTATTTGGTCATGGAAGGTATTTCTTTATACTTCCTCTATATATTTTCGTTAATTGTCTTTCATTCATCCTCTCAACATGACCGGACCATCTTAGCATACTTTTTTCAACCTCAGTCACTACATCTTCTTTCACACCACAATGTTCTCTAATTATTTCATTTCTAATTATATCAATCAGTTTCACCCCTAGCATACTTCTAAGTGCTCGCATCTCCACTGCGTTAATCCTACTGTCGTGCTTCTTTTGCCATACCCACCTTTCGCTTCCGTACATTAGTGTCGGGAACAACACTCCCCTATGAACCGCCAGACGTGCCTTTTTGGACACTTTCTGACCGTTCACAAAGGTGTGCAGCGCTCCGTCCGAATAAAGCTGTGATTATTTTTTGTTACACACACTGAAATTACTTAATAATTATTAATGTTAAGAGGAACTGAGATTTATGATGAGACTACAAATAAATATAAAAAAGTTGATTTGTTAGATGATTGTTACTTAAAATAAATAACTCTTTAATATAAAAATTTGTACTTCAAATAATTAATTAATACTGAGACTAAAATAAGATTTTATTTCTAAACCGGTGTCTCAGTATTAATTTTATTATGGACTTGTCTTTTTTACGTTTGGCTCTATACTTGTGCCGTATTAAACACTAGCAACGTAAAAACAGACATGTGTCCATTAATGTATAGTTTATACTTAAGGATAGCTATCTAAAGATTTTTAAGGTATGGTTTTGAAAATAATTACAGTAATTTATATTTTCATTAAACATTGACTTGAAAAATAATTTAATTTATTGAGTTGGTATTACCCAAGTATATACAGATATCTTAGATTTGTCTTGTATTTTTTCATTTTGATAACAATGTAAAAACGGTCAACTGTCAGTTTTATCAAGAAAATCGATAAAAATTAAATATGTACCAATACCGTTACAAACTTCCTCAAACTAATAAAACTTTGGAGTAAAAATATAATTAAAATTGTTCATACCGTAATTTGTAGAGAGATTTGAACCTTTATCACGCTCTCCTGTAAACCTATGTTTTTGACATGTCGCTTTATACGTAGGGACCGTCGATTTGTGTGACGAACATCGATGTTTGTTCCGTGTCTGGGTGTGTTTTAAGTATATTTGTGTATCCACTGTTAATTCTGATATCTGTATCACAAGTGCTTAAGCTACTTACCACGGGACCAGATCAATATATGTGATGTTGTGTAATATTTTTTATTTATTTATAGGAGGGAGGGAAAACGTGAGCTGGAAGAGCATTCCGTGCCTTAATGGCAAAATGGTTTTTAAAAAGTTTGAATTACGATAGTTTGTACTATTTACAAAATATTGTAAACACGTACTACTAAATCGACTATAAGTAGTTTGTACTATTAGTACTAGTGACCCAAGACGCATATAGGCGCATATTTATTTTTATTTTTCATTTTATCAACAATGCCCTTCTTCACGTATATCATCGTTACATTGTATATTTTTATAAACGGTCTATATTAATTTGTTCTTAATTATTTGCTTGTATAATTAAAGGTAAGAAACAAGACAAGCTTCCAATGGCTTTTTTTTCTTTTACCGTCATTTAGATGGTCGTTGGTTTTTCTCCCTGACCCAATTTTTAAGGTTTCATGTCAGTTGAGAATTGATAATTACATTCTTAAATCATCTTCAACTTTTATACCTTCCTAAAGGTTATATCTGTTTTAAGACACATTAAGTTAGAATAGGTAAAGCAGCATCCGGTTGCACAAATCAGTGTTCTGCTCCTTTGGTTAGTGGCAAAGTTAAAGTTATAAACTAACTATGATCACGACTCTTAATTAAGACGAATATTATGGCTTTTGGCAAGGGAGCTAGAGAGCTCCGCCAACTTACTAATTACATCGATGATGAACGATTGACAAACGAATTAGCTTACCCAGCACTAATATCTCCTCAAGTCTTTTAATCATTTTGTGTCCATGTGTTGCGCAGTTTTGTAGATCTAATAGAAACAGAGATACAGCGAATAGCGACTTTGTTCTACACCGTGAAATTTCAGTGGTTGTTGTCCCACAGTGAATAGATTCTATCTTAGTAGTACAACAAATTTGTGCAGTTTTTTTTTATTTAAATCAATAAATACCGGTTTTACGAAAGCGATAAACGAAACACGAAAGTACACTCGAACCGCTTTATTACTTAGAGTGCAGGGCTTCCTCAGCTTTAATCATCAATTTCGTGTGGAAAACAGTACCTAATTACATCTCATCACTTAAAATAACTACAGCTTCTAACGCTTTTGAGATGGTTTTTTTTTAATTGAAAAAAAAATGTGTTTTTTCTTCACGAAATAACCAGAATGATTCGATAGTACTACTGAAAGAAAAGCATTCTGCCACGGGAAAACAACCACTAAAATTTCACGGTGTATGCTATGCAGTGGTACAAAGATATTTTTACAAAAGCATTTATATTAAACCTAAAGTCATCTAGATTGTGGTTCCCTAGCCGTATATTCGCAAGCCACAAGTATTTTCCCAAGTCAGGCAGGCAGCAACGCTCTAAAACAAATACCATTTAAGTTATGTTTTGCCAGGCCTCACATTTCATCTCATTTTAAAACAAATTACGCATACAAGCGATCTCATGCTGTGTCACGTACTGTAATCCAGTGATTTACTGATATAACGGAGTCTCGTTGATTAAAATGAATAAAATATTATGTGTGCGAACTAAACAACCTTAAATCAACCATCAGGGTTGTTTAATTGTATTAATAATTGCTATGGGATGCTTGATGCCATATAATACAATGTTTTTTACTGGTTAACGATTTGCTTGCCTTTACATACATAAAAATGTAGCTGGCGTGAATTTGTATAGTATAACAAACAATTACATAACATTCCTTAATGCTACTAAAGAGTTATTATCTAAAACACTTCATATAATTATGCAACCAACACCATTATCCTCAAAGTAATATGAAGAGCATACATAACATTCAAAATTCTGCGTTTTACGCTTGTTGATCACTGGACAACGATAACTTAAATCAACAACGATGACGAATGATAATTTAAATCAGTCTTTTTTTGGTACTTCTTAATTGCAATGGCTTCTCGAACTATTCTTGTATGATAATACCTTGGGGTCATATAGCTCTATTTAATGAGTAGTCCATGTAATAGGATATCGTTTCAGGTGCCGTAGACAAAATTTATATCGAAACGAAGTTTTGTTCGAAAATAATAAAATGTATGGCATTGACATTAGACGCGATAAATCACGTGGTCCCATACATTTTGTTCTTTTCAAACTTCGTTATCGTTTCGGAATGGAATAGACAATGTAACATATTGTTACATTGTCTATTCCATTCCATTCCAGCCCCATTCCATTCCTATTTTCAGTTCCGTTCCAATATATTAAAAAATATTATTATTATTATTAAAAAATATTCACTATGGGTTTGCTTATTTTTTACGTTCGCACCAAGCTGAATTATCCAGGCGTATCTGAATAAATATTTGATCTGCCTAAACGATCCTTTCGATGAAATTAGTAGGTGATATGTTGAAAAGGGTTCGGCCGAGCTGGGGTTGAAAGACTTTAATTTATTGAGCTCAAACTCTACAATTCTTAGTACATAAATTGTTTGTGTTTTGTAGGTTTTTGTACTCACTTTTTATTACTGTTACAGTCCCCAACATTTTCATTTTGTTGTCCGTCTGTCAAGACCCTTCCACTTGGATACTTGTGGAGGTATCAAATATGGACGAATGAAATAAATATGGTTAGTTTACCCTACAAGAAAATTAAAGAAAAAAAATCGAAATATTAAAGTGTCATGTCCTATCACAAAAAAAAAATGTGTACTTTGTATGTGGTTGAATAAAATATCAGTTAACATAATATTTATATGCACATACAAGTTTGTCTGACATGCCCCATGGCATTAGCCAAGCTCATACTTAACTGCATTTTACGTGTAATTTGGGTATTCTACCGTTTAAAGTAAAATTAAGCTTTTTACAGAAAATTATATTAGCTGAAGACCTGGATTAAAAGCTCGCAAGCTTAACTAAAGCACTCAAACTTTGTACCACGGGCACTAACTTTGTTGATATAATCGCTGTGATTAAAAAGCTCTCATTCTTCTTTATAATGTAAACTAGACTTTAAATCTTTTTATTTATCGTTTGAGTCAAATGAGGCTTAGAAATAGTTTGATGAAGAAGGATTCCTCCCGTGCTTATATAAGCTTCACTTTATGTTTTCATACAAAAGGTACTCTTTTGAGCTTCCACGCCAAAATTACTATTTTAAATCTACACGGTAAATGATAGTCTAAAGACTGAGAAAAGATAATAAGCTACTTTTGACCGACTTTGCTAATATAGAATAATGTTTAACGCGACAAACGAATTCACGCGGGTACACTCGTGAGCAGAAAGCTAATCTATACAACTAAATAAATTTGAAATGTTTGTTTGTAATATTAAAGTAACGTCTTTTACTAAATGGGTACGCATCAATATGGAACACGTCAAGAACACCATTATTATTTTTTGTCTATCTGTCTGTCTGTTTCTAGTCTCCTAAACTGGCGGCCAAATTTTACGGGACTTTCAGTAATACGTAGCTGATTTTACAAGATATAGGCTATTAAAGCTATTATTTCAATAAATCAATGCCAATTTCTACCAGAACGAAGTCGTAGGCAGCCATTGTTTTATAATAAATGTCTGTCTCCGATTTGATAATAAAATAACATATTGTTTTCTTCATTTTACATAGAATATTATTTATGGTTATCTCTCCATAAATACTAAGAACACAATTTTTAACGATAAAACTGCCCAACTTTTGGGAGGACGCGAACTTTACGGCTAAGCACGTAAAACGCTCGTCGCTGTTTTTACCAAAATGGCGGCTGCTTTATATCTTCAGGGCATTGGGTTGCGGTCATAAAATTAAATTTCACGGTCCCGGGAGCTTAGAGAAATTTGTAGCCCACATGCTGGGCACACCGACGCTTACGTTTATTCCTGCATACCCAATTACGGGAACTTTTACTGGCTGAAACGGCGCTAAGTACATACCCAGGTACGTACCGTGAATAAAACTCATCCGGTGTTTACAGGAGATGGTTTTAATGTGATTAAATTCGTCCGTGTTTGTTCGAATCAAATGTTCTTTTCGTTTGTTGATTAATTTTGTCTTTCACACGTTTCGTTTGTAACTAAATTGCGCATATTATACGTTGATAATATCAACAATGAATATTTATGTAAAATTGTGGGTTTGTTTAAAAAATAGGTTCAAAAAAATTACATACCTACATTGTTTCTTTGATTCCTTGCTAACAATTGCAAGAGTATTTGTGACACACAGTCATGTTTTTTATCACATGAAAGTCTCGACTCTCCGTCGTTGACATTTTACTGTATTGATACACGACTCTTTGTATCGCACCTTTCCGTTTCAAGTAAACATTTTTCAAACCGATGCAACTTTAAGAACTTTTCATCACATAAGTGTTGGTATGTGTAACTATTCACCCTCGTTGCTTTATAATATATTGTCCGCAGTAATCAATTCCGTTTCCGCTATCGGCTTTGATGTCGAGAGCGGCAAAGCCTTTTTAGCCAAGGTTTTGTACCCGGCCGTCCGTCAGCCGCTATTGAAGCCGCTACTAACCAATCGAATCCCGAATGAAGAAGGAAATGAATAAAATATCTAAACGTATTTTTACCGTTCGACGTGAAATCGCGACCGTGGAAGCAAGAGGAGACAGCTCAATTTTCGCTTAACAGGAAATTATGCTTCATCTACATTTATGTATATTGCGTCGTAGAAAAAGTTTGTGGTGGCAATTTTTTACTGTCTTTTTTAAATTAAATCTAGCCACTTAGGCTAGAATTATACACGTGTATTTAATAGTATTGAATCCTTAAAATTAATTGTATTTCAAATGCGTTGTGTTCGCGCAAATATTACGTATTAATTTAGATCTTATTTTTTTTTAACTGAAAAAGAAACTGCTAGACAAAAGTTGTCTGTCAGACTGCCGCAACGATTAGCAACGCAAAGCCAAATTATGATTGATGTACGTCAGTCTTAATCAAGTAATGTATTTTATTTTATGCGAAAAAAGCTGCAGCTATTTAGCTAAGTGCACTTGGGCTGAGTTCTATTAGAAAAATAGATACTAGTCTTCCGAGTGATTTCAGTGGAATTTACGAATTCCACTGAAATCACGTCACGAAAACTTTTTACGAATATTGTTCCAAGAAACTCAGTTCGACGTTTCTTTACGCAAGAAAAAAAACTCATACTCCCCAACTCTTTGACTCGAAACTTTTCTTTCACTTTGTAAAATGTTTCGCGTCGTCTGCAATGTTTTAATTAAAACCTTTCAAGCCCTTTCAAATGACGACACACACACACACACAAAACAGACCGTTCCATCGTTCATTTCTTCTAACCGTCAAACGGCAGATTGTCAAGCGGGCCTTTTATAAGTGAGAATCGTCCAAATTTCGTCCCGGGACAATTTCGTCGGTATTCCAGGAATTTCTCAATATGCCGTTCACAATAAATTTTCCATTAGTGAAAAGTCGAACGGCTATTAACTCGGGCTCGGCTTGCATGCTAATAACTTCCAGCTGCGTACGAAAGTGCCTCAAATTAAAAAAAAAAAGTCTCGCCAATGTGATTAGGACCTGCTTACACTTGGTTCTGGACCTTTTTATATGTCTTTCAAGATATTTTAAGTGGCATTTTTATTCGGTTCGTTTAATTTGTACCAGTAACAGTTATCCCACATCCTACAACTTAAAAAAACTGAAGTGTCTAACAAACCGACACTTCAGTTTTATTATATTAAAATTACGACTTTTTTCTTTGTGGATTTAAATGTATCGGGTACTAATAACAATAAAATGTTTGTTTGTTCCTGCCAATCTCCGAAATAGCTGGACCAATTTTGACGGGGCTATTACTAATGCATAGCAAATTTTATAGCTAAGTTTTAAATACAAGCGAAAGTTCAAATGTTTTTTTAACACAAACATTATTCAACAATTATTATGGTTTATTTAAAAAAAAAAAGTTGTCATCAGCAAAATAAACTAAAACACTAATATTAGCTATGAAACATAGAGCATTCAGTCAACGTGATTACATTAGCCGGTCTTGGAAAAGGGTCTTGTTTGATGGACAGCCGCCCTAGACTAAATCCAAATTAAAACGTAATTGACCTTTCAATCCTACCTTCTGTAAAACCACATAATGTCCATAGTATTAACTTGTTTCATATTAGTAAAATAACCATCCTCCAGAATCCCTCTACCAATTTTAAAAAACCGATCAAAAATACGTTGCGTAGTTTTAAAGGTTTAAGCATACACTGATGATGATGATGATAAAGCATACACTACAAGTATACATGCAGACACGGGGAGCGACTTTGCTTTATACTATGTAGTGATACTGCAGTAAAACTCACTTGTATTAAGTAATTTATTATTTATATATAATATTTTATTTAAATTTTCGAACAGAAGACGGTAACACATTACAATATCTATGATTTTAGACTTTCCATTACACTAAATATTTGTCTTTATGGGTCTACACGCGTTATTAGGAGTAGCAAATACATAGCTACTTACTGCCCGACGTTTCGACTGGGTTACACCAATCGTGGTCGCGAGCGACGTGCGTGTGTGAGCGTGTAGACCCATAAAGACAAATATTTACATTACAATATCGTTTTATAAGAATATACAGTACAATAAATAGAGAATCAAAAATCATAACCCTCCTTTTCGCTTCGCCGTAGTCGTATAATAAAAAAATACTGTGTCTTAAAGATTATTATTTATATTTACATTCCCAAAAAAAGAAGTAAATCGAGCAAACGTCTCATAAAACTACACTTCGTCAATCCATGTAAATAAACAATACAAACTGGGCCACTGATACAACTCAATAAACTCCTATCCCGTTTTTCGTTCGCACCTGCGGATCCCTAGGGAAAGGTGCTCAGGAAGTGTCGACGTTTTGCTTCATTCCAAATGAACTTCGGGGACTTTTAGCCTTTAGATACGAGCAATTGCTGGAATGAGGTATTATGGAGTAGGCGTTACGACCTCTTTCGAAAAATTAGGGATTTTGAGCCCGTGGGAAGCCGTTTCATTTAGATACTCTTTTGAATTTTAGCGTACTTCGGTAAAGTAAAGAGCGCAGAAATCATCAGAATATTTCCTCAACTTTTTATTTTAACAACTTGACTAGACCAAAATAGTCATGTTTCCTTGTTAATCCTATCTTTTGACAGTAAACTACAAAGCCATTGAGACGAGATCGAACAATGTGATGGTCCAAAAAACGAGAGTATCATGTTTTTCAGCACGAGAGATTATAAAACTCTTATTTCATAAAAAAAAAAGATTCCGAATTGAGGACCTCCTTTTTTAAGGTTAAAAACATAAATAACAACACATTCTGGTACATATTTGAGCCGGCCAAACCGGATTTCCGGTTTATTTTCATTTGTACCCATTATTCCTTCACAATTCCTGTTAATCATGTCGCATGTCGCTATCATCCTTCGGCTCACAGGCTTTGCTTGATCTCCAAAATACCAAAGCGTTAGTCCTGATAGGATTCATAATCCTTGCTGAAACGACGATGGAATTTAAATGGTGTTTGAATGAGGGGAGATGTGTTGTGGTTCTTGTCGTTGATAGACGTGAATCGATTCGTGTTTTGAAGTAGCTGGCCCGACTATTTTTAACTACTGTATTATTTAAATTTAAAATTTGAAAAAAGTCGCATTTATGACCCCGCCTGAACGGGGACTTGAACCACCAGACCTCCCGATATCGCGTCGGTATCTCTAACTAGAGCGATATAGGTCATGAATGCGAATTTTTCCAAATTTTAAATTTACATTGAGCTTTGATAGCATGAAAAAGAATCAAATAAAAATACAGCATTTTTTGTGCGAACACTACAATTTTAAAATATATTTGTGTAGGAATAAATATATGTAAGCTCTCCATGTTTTATAAATGATGGTCTTGAAATTGAGTTGACATAGGCATATCTGGTTCTATTTCTTGCGCCAAGGTTCCAACCCCGTTTGGAACAATTTTATTTGACAAACCTCTTACTTACCTCATACATAAAATCACGCCTTCTTCCCAGAGGGGTAGGCAGATATCACTTCCAGCGTTCCACTTTTCACCTCTGTGGGAAACGTGACGTGACGAATTGTGGACCACGTTGCCGCCATTCTGCCTTGTGCATTGTTTTAAGAAGGTCATTGCGGTTCCACGAGTAGCAAGGATATATGACGGGGGAAGGAAAAGGGGAGGAAGGATACTATCGAATCGGATGATTTGGACTGAGTCGATAGTAGCTCGAGGAGCCGGGGTCGCTTACCCGTATACCGTTCACCAACCACCGGACAGATAATTGTGACTCGTATCCCGTGACTGACTAATATTATAGTATATATTTAATATTTTTAATAAGCATAGACACTGGCCAAAAATAACTGCAAACAGTTTATTTATTCTCATCAGTAGTCCACAAATAACAACGTTGCTCTTCTACTGTACTTCAACCTTGAGACTGCAGTTACCTCCTAATGAAATTAGTTTTTATAAAGCTTTCTTGCACAAAATGAGATGGCCGTGGGAAATGCGAGGCGGTCCGCATCTGGCCCGGGCGAATCAAACGGGTATCGCATTCAATGCTCGAGTTCTTCCGATCAGCGTTGCTTAAACTGTGGAACGGCTTTACAGATTACTGAATGGTTTAGAGTTCGCGAGGGCAAATTGAACTATTCATACGTCGTGAACTCTATGGTAAAAACATAAAGAGGTATTACAAATCATCACGTACATTTATTAGGTGCTTAGTTGCTCAAGTTACGAATATTGGGCAGAAAATGCAAATGTTCCGGATATAAACCATGTTAAGAACATGTTCAGTTTTCTAGTGTTTGTAACCATGAAAGTTTCAAAATATACACCTTGAAATTTTAGTGCTTGTGGTAGAACGATTTGCCTTAAGTAGTACTGTCGAATCATGCTAGTTACTTTTAGAAAAGAAAAATTCCAACTCGAAAGCCTGAGAAGCTGTCGTTCTTTTAAAATATGTGACGTAATCAGGTACTGGTTACCACATGAAATTGATGATTAAAGCTAAAAAATCTCTACCCCTTAAGTAATAAAGCGGTTCGAGCGTACTTGCGAGAGTCATATATTCCTTTCGTAAAACCGGTATTTATTGAAATTCATAAGAAAAATGTACAAATCTACTAAGATAAAATCATTTTACTGCGGGAAAACAAACACTGAAATTTCACGGTGTATATTTTTAAACTTTCATGGTAAGCATACACACATGTATACACGAGTGGTCATACAAGAGGACATTATTATTGTATTTATGTATTCTTATGTTTTTTTCGCAGATTCTACTTAATTTGTATTTTATTCATATAAACCTATTGAAATGAAATTATTATTTTAATATGATACATAACAACAACATTTTGTTTTCTTGTTACAGGTAAGGCTGAAGACGATACTAGTAAATAATGTCTACGTATACATAAGGTAGATAATATGTTTTTTACTAGCTAATGTTTTATCTATTATGTGTTTTGATCCAGTCTATACTTAGAATTATTAAAGCTAAAGAGTTTTTTTGTTTGTCTGAACACACTAATCTAATCTCGAATTAAAACATTATTTTTGTGTTGGATAGAACACTTATTGGGAAACGTTTTCGACATACAACATCACTCTACGACCAATAGTAGAAAAGAAACAGTGAAAAATGTGTACAAACTGGGGTAAAAGACGGGGCGCGCGGGTTCACCACGCCTCATTCAGAACTTACTGAGTGTTTTGTAGGCGCAGGAATATTAAAATTCTGGCTTAAGTCTCTTTTCCACGCGAACGAAGACTCATAGCAAACGTTAAAATGATCATGTGTGAAGTCGACCAATCCGCACTTGGCCAGCGTGGTTGACTAAGGCTTGATTGCCCTAGATTAGGGTAGGCTTGTGCCACAGCAGTGGGAACGCATATGAGCTGATGTGTCATGTGACATTATTTTTAATATTACATACAGTTTGTGGTTCGCTGTCTTAAAAGAGCACGTTTACTTGACGAGCTATTGATTATTGGAATTGCTTTAATACCTTTAAAACTTTGAACATCGTATTTTCCTACTAATTTAGAATCTTTCTTCAACTAGTTTATCGTTTTATATTACCTATAAATATGAATTTTCATATTATCTACGGTTTTTTATGAAGTTTCTTTACTGTCTATTAAGGTAAGGATTTTGTATGAACTTAATGTTTTTAAAACATGTTAGATGTTATTGTGTCACAACATATTATTTACTTAGTTTTATTAAAAAACATACTTATTATGGTTAAAAAAATAAAATGGTTGAAACCATTTAAATGTTTAATCTCAAACAATTTCGATAATTAAGAAAACTAACATCACAATTTTAGTTAAAGTTTCTGCAATGCCAATAAAGTTAAAGGCCCAAGCCTTTTTTGGAAAAGCTCTTAAAGTACTAGTGTACTTTTAGAACATTGTATTGTCAGTTCTCACAGCAAAACAACTCAGTCAGGCGATGTTTCCTTCCACTAAGCCTTTCTAAGATGTACTGTAACAAATGACATTACTTTGCTTGGTCCGAACTTGAGTATATGATAAAGTATGTGTGGAAATAGTTTGGCGTGAATAATGTGTTTACGTGGTATGAACCCGAGAACAGAAGGGTATTGTTATTGGAGAATATTTATATACATTATTGTATTTGACATCCTGATTTACTTGATGATTAAAAATTTAAAGTAACAAGATGTTATAGCTCTTTTCTTTACATTTTAGCACCACTCTATTGACAAAGCTCGTCACCACCAACTGCCTAATTTCTATCATAATAATGGAGCATGAATTAATAAATAAATATTACAAAACACCACAAACATTGATCCGATCCCGATAAGTAGCTTAAGCACTTACGGATATCAGAATCAACAGTAGATACACAAAAAGACATGTGGCACTCGGGGACTGCCGCGATAAAGCTATTGCATAGCATCGTCCGATTTCGGAGCAGCTCGTCTCGATTCGTGCGAGTTACGTAGAGTCGTACAATAGGTCTAATTGCACGCACACAACGCCGTGTCGAAGACTGCGGAACTGAAACGACGTTAGACGAGTGGGGAGCGTGAGGTTTTTTCGTTACGGAATTTATGGATTCGGTCCCCGCGCTCAAGGCCCGCGATAGAAGCTATGCAATAGCTTCAAAATACTTAAATAAATTTAATAAAACACCAAGAATCAGAAAAAATACCGATTTTCGTAACACAAATAGACCCGGGTGGGAATCGAACCCACGACTCTTGGAACCGTAGGGAACCTAGTTAACTAACCATTACCACTAACACCAAATACAAAAATAGTTCACTTTTTAACCGACTTCAAAAAAGGAGGAGGTTCTCAATTCGTCTGTATGTATAATTATTTTTTTTTCTTTTTTTTTTTTATGTTCACCGATATTTTCGTCAATTACACTGGTCAACAAAATGAAAAAAAAAATTGGTGCAGAGATAGTGTGAGGGGTTTTTGACTAAGTGTCAACTGGTAACACTAAATTAATATTTCTTTTTTTTTCCTACGTGTAGTGTTCGATCTACCCTCAGTTTTGAATATTGCCTGTAATCAGTACTTTAATGCGCTTGTTTTGTTAATTCATCGGTATATTTCTGAAGATAAGTTTATTTTAAGATCATGTCTTCATCGCGAAGAAGTTTTGGAAATGAGCTCAATGTGTTTTGTTACATCTGTGGTGAATACACAGTTAAAAAATATAGAAAACCTAGATTTTGTAAGAACTGCCTATTTTTCCTATTTCAAGTTGAAAATTGTGGATGATTACAAGCCCTGGATACCTCAAATTGCTTGTAAAATGTGCTGTGAACACTTGAGACAGTGGGTTAACGGCAGCAGAGTGGATACACTAAATACCCATGTTTTTATTGCCTGCGGGATAGTCGTGCCAACCATCAACACTGGGAAAAAAGAGATTGGCCAGTACGTGACACGATGGAGGTAGGGAGGCAGAATGTCATCAACTCACCTTTGGTTTTAAGAGATAAAATTATATTGCCCCCCCTTGCACATAAAATTAGGCCTAATGAAACAATTTGTTAAGGCGCTAAATAAAAATGGACAATGTTTTTCTTATATATCAAGAAAAATGACTAGTCTAAGCATAGAAAAGTTAAAAGCAGGAATTTTCGATGGTCCGCAGATAAGAACATTAATAAAAGATACTGATTTTATAAGTTCAATGAAACGAGCTGCGTGAACTTCGTTTGTTGAAGTTACTAAAAACTTTCTTGGAAATTACAAGGCAAATAACTACATACAAATCGTAAATAGATAGCTAGAGAACTTTAAGCACTTAAAATGTAATATGTCCATCAAAGTACACTACCTCCACAGTCATCTGGATCAATTTCCAGAGAATCTTGGGTCCTATAGCGAAGAACAAGGGGAGCGGTTTCACCAGGACCTAAAAACCATGGAGGAGAGGTACCAAGGTCGATGGGATAGTCATATGATGGCTGATTACTGCTGGGGTATGCAACGGGATTGTCCTAATACATCTCATTCACGAAAGTCGCGAAAAAGAATTTTTTTATGTACATAATACTTTTATAAATGCTGTTTTTCCTTAAAAAATTGTATTTTTTATACATGTCAATATTTAAAAAAGTACACGTAGGAAGTAATTTTTTTTGGTATTAATGTAATCAGGATACAGTCCTTAGTTAATAAAAAAATACAGTGTATTGGCACCAAAACTAGTGTTGACCAGTGTTATAGACGGATTTCAAAAATTTTTTTTTGGTTGGATAGAGTTCACTTCCGAGGTGGTCCCATTTTCACCAGTCCCGGATTTGATGATGGGATCCAGGAGAAATCGAGGGCAACCCTCAAATTTTATAGGCACATGTACCGCGTTTTACATATTTTCTGAAGTTATATTGGCATTTGCTTCTGGCAATCATAATGTTATGATGCTGAGCTGATGATGGAAGGTCAACTCCTTAAAAGTTGGGAGTAAAGGGATAATTCTTTCAAATCTGTGTACATATTGATACTACTAGTTATAATATCAGTAGAATTATAGGTGAGCTGAACTAATAGGGTGTAAAAAAATGTAACACTAAAAAGGATGAAAAAAAATTGTAAACAAAAAAAAAACCGCCTTCAAAAACCCGACTCACTAAAAATTACAAAATAATATAATACGAACATTATTCTGGGTATGAATTTGATATGTTGTTGAAGGCGGTGCCAATAAAATTTTTGAGGAAAACTGCATGAAATATAAACGGCACCGCCTTCAACAACATATCAAATTCATACCCAGATTAATGTTCGTATTATATTATTTTGTAATTTTTAGTGAGTCGGGTTTTTGAAGGCGGTTTTTTTTTTGTTTACAATTTTTTTAAATAAATAAATAGATGCCAAGGAGGATAGGGCGTCGACCTCATAATTTTACATCGCGTCTAATTAACAGATTCAAAAAAAGGTTTTATTATTCATCTCAGCTTTTACAGTTAAAAAAAAGTGATACCCATTTTATCTGCAACGAATCCAACACTTGAATAAAGCCTTTGCATCACGTTTGTTTAATGAAAACAAAATTGTTGACGTGGTTTTCACAAAAGCTTCATCTATACAAGTGAATACAATTTTATTAAGGTCTGTAATATTAAAATAACGACTATCCACTAAATGGCTATGAATGTATATCGGGTACCAATAACAAAACATAATCAAAAAAATGTTTGTCTGTCTGTTTCTTCTCACTAATCTCTGAAACGGCTGAATTAATTTTGACGGGACTTTCACTAATAAATTGGTAATTGAACATGGTACATTGTATGCTATTTTAATTTTCACATTTCCACGCAACGATGTCGTGGGAGGTCGCTAGTCGATATAAATATCTGTTTCATGTAAAATAAAGCGTCCGACCGATTTCAGCCATGGCGGCCGATCTCAATTGAGATCAGCCAAGTGCGCAGGACATATTATAGTGCACAAGTGTACGCGCAAACACAAGTGCACTCTCTATTCCCTTACTCTCATAATTCGGTGAGACGGCAATCCGACATGACCGATGAGAGATTGGGCGCAGGACCACCGGCTTAACGTGCTTTCCGAGGCACGGGCGTTCAACCGCCAACTTCCTAACTCCGGGCTGAGTAATTTCATTACAGAAAAACTCACACAAATTTTGCCCGACCCAGAACCCGAACCGGGAACCTCTCGGTCTTAACGCAGCGCTTGCTACCAAAAGACCAACGAGGCAGTTTCATGTATAACTTTTGACACTGTTGCTCGTTTGGAATTGTTTAATTGAAAAGTTTACGTATTAATCGATTCAGTATTCATTTCCTGTCTATCCCGAGCTTGTGGATTATTGAGAGATGATAGACATAAATGTACGTATTTAATTCTCAGTCATTTGGGAAAATGAGTTTTACTAAAAAGATATTATTTCTCTACAAAAATATATTATGTGCATTAAAAAGCAAGATTGTATTTTAAATATCAATCTGCAAATAAATGTTCCCTGTTTGGCTCATTTCCACGATATTTTTCTCTGAAAAGCATTATTATGAAGACTGACTGAAAAAAAAAACAATAGATAACGGTCTGATGGTCGGCCCTTGAAAGCCTCCCAAGTAATCATTGGAGTAAGACAATAGACAGTGAGAATTGCCCCCTAATGCTGTCACAGTAAATTTAACATTCATACTTGGATGTTGATGATAACTGAAAATATATTTCAGCCACTTAGAAAAAAAGACTTAACGTTTTATACGCCTTTGTCACGATGAAAAGGATCTGACCTATAAAAAGATATCTAATGTCTTGTTAGAAACATATACATAAACGACTGGCTCGATGGAACAGTGGTTAGAGACCCAGGTTCACTACCCTACGGTTTCAAGAGTCAGGTTCGATTCCCACCCGGGACAAATATTTGTGTGACGAACATCGGTTTTTTGTTCCATGTCTGGGTGTGTTATTAAATGTATTTAAGTATAGTTATGTATACTTCTGTTGTTTCTGATATTCTTAACACAAGTGCTTAAGCTACTTAATTAAAAATCAGAACAATGTATTAGTATGTAATGTAGTGTGATATTATTATTTATATAGGTATTAATGGTATATTTAGTAAATAAAAAAAATACTAACCTCTCTTTATATGTTTGAAGTTTAAGTATTTTCATAACATAATGTTACACTCTCTTAGTTTTTAAGAATGCAAAAGGAGGAGGTATATAATAAGACTTATACTTTGAATAATACCTATAACGGAACTATTTTCAAACAAGCAAGCACAAATCAGTTACATTTGAGAGACATTGAAATACCCAATAATATTTTCGATACGCGACATATTTCCTCTTTGTCTCTTACACGTTTCTTGTTTTATTCTGACGACACCTCTATTGATGCGTAAGGAACAAATTTATGTTTTGACAGAACGTTATATCAGTCTTATTTCGAGTCGAGACGGTATCTTTTCATGTACTCGTTATATAACAAATAGCGTACGATGTTATTTACATTCTACGCGTGTAATATCTTCTATTTATATAATGCCTCGGTTACCTAATGTCTGGTTTTGATATGCGTCGACTCAGCGTCCCCTCTCCTTGCTGGAGCCATAAACCATTTATGAGTAATGCTACGTAGTTCATAAAATGCTCACGTCATATTACAATGTACCCAATGTACACAATGTATCCCCAGCTATTCCACACATATTTTCATGTGTTTGCAACAAAGTGTTGTGAGAAGTTTTGGGGTAAGTGCATTTTATGGGGTTGTGTATTGAATAATATCTCAGAATTTGAATTTACTGGGTAACTTTATTACTGTTTTAACTGGAATGATTGTGCAGTAAATAATACATAATCGTTTAAGATTTAATCTAAAGATTAAATGGTAAAATAAGATCAATAGGTTTTTGAATATTGTCTTAGCGCTAATGCAAAAACTTAACACAATAAGACTTATACTGAACCAAAACAAAGTTCCTTTTTTACTATAACACTAAGTTTATAAAAAAAATCATTTTTGAATGAAATTCATTCCCCTCCATATTCAGAGGCTTTGTGATAGCAGCCTTCGCCTTAAGTGCATTTTTATCGAGGTTAGAGCATTAAAAGCGACAGTGTTATTGACACTTTATAAGTAAAAAGCTGAATTTTAACGAAGTTGGAAGCTTTTGCTTGTTACATAATATACACTTTAGTTCTATTTTATATACTAGTAGGTTTTGTAATCGGTAAAATTATGGTTTGATTTGGACGTCAGATATTTTTATATAGCCAATTTCCATCTTCGTTTACCATGCTGGTGAGGGAAAAAATTAAAGATAATTTATTTTGTTGAGTGATTCTAAAAAGTCTAAGGCCTGATTGTCCTATTAAAGGGTGAGCCGGTGCCCCAGCAGTACATTCGTATGTGGCTGAAGATGATGAGCAATTCTATCACCAAAACTTGACACCAGCAGATTCCTTGAACAGCAAGGAAACAGCTGATGTGTCTAAACATTTGATCTATAATAATTACTCAGTTGATTTAGCGATCATACAAACATACTCTACCCGTATTACTGATGATACATTACTGGTTACAACTCGCATAGTAATTGAGGAATATTAACGGAGTATTGCGTAGGAGCACGAAACCAATTAGAGGAGACAAGTTAGCAGTAATTATTTACCCGCGGACTTAGTAATAGAGCGTTATGAGACATAACTTGTAAGTATGATAGATAGAACACTATAAGTTATTGTTGGGTGTAGAGCTAATTAAAGATCTGCAGTTGGAATGTTTGTAGACCCTTTAATGAGTGTGTATGAGTGTACTCACAGTAGAATTTTCTATAAAAGCTTCGTTTGTATGTTTACTGTAAGAGTCGCCTTAAAACCTTAGTATTTATTGTGTAAATTAAGCATGTGTACGTACGTATGAATATAGGTACTAGTATCATTATATTTTAAAGTTATTGGGTCTTTTCTGTCATATTATATAAGTTTAAAGAAATGCGAAAATCCAAAAGCGTACCAACCTTAATAGATTCAAACAAGCCGCCTACTTAAATCATGCAGCAGCCGGAAGTTTTAGATACCTTAACATAAAAATTTCAAAGCTGCTATACACCGTGAAATTTGAGAGGTTTTTTTCCCGCAGTATAATGATTCTATCTAAGTACTAAAATAGATTCTTGCAATTTTTTTTATTTAAATCATTAAATACCGGGTTTGTGAAAGTTTTGTTTATCACAAAACTCGAAAGCACGTTCGAACCACTTTATTACTTAGGACGTAGGACTTCTTTAGCTTTTATCGTCGATTTCTTGAGGCAAGCAGTACCGTCACATCACTTGAAAAAACTATCGGTTCTCACGCTTTCGAGAGAGATGATTATATTTTCGAAAAATTCAAATCAAGCTAGTTATTTCGTGTAATTTTTTTTTGTTAGTAGTACTAACTACTAAAGGTTAATCGTTCTGCTATGAGTAAACAAACAACACAATATCACAATGTATAGACTTTTTGGTCTTTATTTTTCCATTAATTATGAATTACTTCGTGTAATGTGCCAGAATAACTTATTTACGTACAGTGTAACTCTATCTATTGTTACTTTTATGACAAGTTCCCCGTTTGCAAATTTTTAATATCCCAATGAAAGCTAGCCAATTTGCCTGATTGGTTTATCTAATTACTGTGGTCGTATCCAGTCATTTTACGAGGCAGTGCAGACTACCCTTACACTGCCTTTCGATTAGTTAGAACTAGACCACGCTTTATGTCTAACTGTTGTATGTGATGTTGTGTTGTGAAATATTAACTATTTAGTGTAAAAGCTGCTGTTGTTTTATAACATGCAGGGAATAATAAATAAACAAGTATTACACAACAGCACATACTTACATTGATCTGATCCTGTGGTAAGTAGCTTAAGCACTTGTGTTACAGATATCGGAATCAACAGTGTATAGACAAATAAACTTTAAAATATTAAATTACAAACCTAGACGCGGACGAACACCGATATTCGTCACACAAATATTCCCGGTTGGAAACTCACGACTCTTGTCTATCCACTGTTACACCGAGCAAGTCTCTATAATGTAGAGATTAGATTTGAATTATTTTTTCATTAAGTGTCAATCTTATATAAATGAATTCAGTAAGTAGAAGAGGTCCCTGCACTACTGACGGCAATAATAAAAGGAAAACGTGCTCTAGATTATCAATAAATGGTAGAGATGGTGCATAATGTGCATTTACTTTGCTCCCTTAATTTTTTTCTTTTTTTATTAATTAAAAAAACCCTTTATCCAGTCTTTTCCGGATTCGGGCTTGATGACACTCAAACAATTTGAGCTCGTTCTTACGACAGTCTCAGGATTTTTAAGAGTTCAATATAATGGAAAATCGATGAATAGTAATATTATTTTAAAGCATACAGCCGCCAACGACTTCGTCCGCGTAGAAATGTGGAAATAAGCATAGCCTTTAATGTACCTTATAAAATTAGCTATGTTTTAATGAAAATTCCGTAGAAATTGGTCCAGCCGTTTCAGAAATTAGCGGTTTATAACAAACAGACAGACAGACAAAAATCTTAAATTTAATTTGATTGTATAGATTAAAACCAGTACGACAAATGTGTAAAAAAAAAAACCTACTGCCTTCAAAATTTATGCCGGAAATAGAATGCGTACGAACCACTCTACAATAAAGAAGTGGGGGAGAAAAAGTTTGGTATTCACTGCATTTCAAAATATGTTTTACAGCGAGCGTACATTCGCTTTTGAGCGTACAACAATTCACGGTAGGTTTAACATTGAAACTATCAAACTAGAACTTTTTAAAGGGATACCAGGGTCATTCTAATTTTTTGTGCAAGTTTTTATGATTTTAATAAACTGTTAAATTTTGATATTCATCGTATATTTAAATCTATACTTATATCTGAATCAAATAATGATCTGCAATAGGATGTGTGTTTTACTGTTTACGAGTATATCTTTTATTTCGACATTTTGCAATCTTCGATTTCAAAATTGTACAACTTTGTTACGTCCCTAAAGGTTACTGTCTTTTTGAGAAATACCACTGTGTTACTGTTAAATAGTATGAATAATATATTTCTAAACAAAACTACATAGTATGGTCCGCATACTTGTTGTCTATTTTACATTGATGTGTATTTTTTTTTATTTTAGAAATTTAGCCTAACAATTTAATATTTTCTTCGAGGAACAAAAAAACGTGCACTAAAAAGTAGAATGACCCACCAATAAAAACAATACTGCAGAAAATATTTACGGGATATAAGAGCGGAGTGTCTCTACTGTTGTCTTAAATTTGAGACGCTCACTCGGCTCGCTTTCTTTTGGGGTTAAAAGGTTTTCTTGCTGACCCTCGAGAGAGGGTAAGATGAAGTGACGTACGGTCAACATAAAAAGTTTGAGTTGTTAGCGTAATCGGGGCAAGATAAACACATGGGGAAGTGCTGGACATTTTTAGCAGATATCTGACAGTTGAGTAGTAAATTTCTGTGGATGGATCTTAGATATGAAAAAAATAAATGCTTTTGCGAACTCTTGGGTATTTATGAGTATTCTGCTCGCATGGTTGCCGTAAGGAAAAAAATAAAAAAGAATTCTTACATTTTTTTTAGTATACTGTCCAACTAATATCAGTTTTTAAAATTATAATAAAAAGTATGCATTCAGAATGTATGCTCGTTACGAGTATCTATTGACGAAAGCTACTGAAAATATTTATATAATTTAGTCTGGTATATTGACAGGTAGTCTTAAGCCTGAGAAAGGACTTAAGCTAATTTTACCGACTATGCTAAGTAAGTTATGTTGTACGATTCAAAAAGAATTGGCATAGGTCTTTGTCCTTCTTCTTTTTGAATCGTTCAACATAACTTGCTTTAGCATAGTCGGTAAAATTAGCTTAAGTCCTTTCTCAGGCTTAAGCCTACCTCAGGCGGAAGACTAGCAATTAATATGAGAGTATTAACAATTGAAAATAACAATGGTGGAAGACAATTACTTATGTGCGTAACTGAAATGACACATAAACAATTTGATCCCGTTCTAATAAATGAATTACTCTATACTTGTCTAGTGGCATTAAACCATCGAGCTTGGGCACGTCTTAATGGGAATATCTTGAAGCCGATACAAGCCCCTGAATAATTCTGTACTTGTCACGACATGCTTATAGGCAGAGAGACAGGGTGCACGCACATTGAGTTTGGAGATTGATTATGATCCGATGATAACAAAGTTTATTAAGTTATGAAAAACAACAACAAACCATTCATAAAAATAATAAACAAATAAAGCAAATCATGTAGTTAAGACGTATTAGATTTAGGAAATAATATTAATTGTTCCGTATTTTTAAGATTTTTCTGTCAGTCTATCACTTTATAAGCTGGATGTAAGATCCTTGATGAATTACTGGGACATTTTCACAAATGATGAAATAATAGTACCTATGTAACCGCTATTATTATAGCAGAAAAATACCATGGCCGAAATCTGTTGGACGCCTTATTCTTATTAAAGCATTTACAATTTGTTTGTTCTTGTTATTACAAATACCAAAAGTAGTAAATATAATACTTAGGAGAAATGCTCCCTAATACTGTCTTTTATGATGACGAAATCCTTCGTACATGTCCGACTTGCACTTGGCCATTTATTTGGAAAATGTTACGTATTAACGTCTATTAGAAATGAAACTAATTTTGCGGATTAAACTCGAGTGTATTGTTATTCTAAACGTATAATTTATCGCTCTTGACAGCGCTCGAGGTCATCGGCAAGAGCTTGCCCGTGGCATTTTAAAACGCTATAGTATTCGCGCAAATATTAGGCATTACTATTAACGCCTATTAAAGTGGTAAACGTGTAATATCTACTGACAATCAACTGATGTTTTTAGTCAGTAACCGTACTCCCACGGCCTTTCCACCAGTAAAAGGGAGCATTATGCTCCATCATTGTAGAACTTGGTTAAATATTACACATGTTTAATGAAAAACAAACCAGTTTACGGCCGGTCGCAATCCGTATCCACAACATTTATTTACACGGCTTTGAATAATAAATGCCATGACTCCGGTCTCCTCGCCTATTACCTGTATGTTACAATGACATGTCCCCGTCGGGGCAAAATACAGAAGGCATTGTGACCCTGGGGAGATGCCATTATGGGATCGCTGTTTTCATAATGTTGTTACGTGAATTTGTTTCATGGGTAAAGCTGGTATCGTGACGATAAGGACGGACTGGTGGCATAATTAGGTACTTACATATTTATTTGTGCAAGGATCCAGTTTGCTATGTTATTTTCGGTCATTTGACATGTGTGTGTACAGGTATACTACCACATTATTCATTACTCACATAACACTATCATAACCCGCTTAGCCAAGAACAGTCCTAGTAAATATTGTATCATCATCATCATCATCATTAGCCCATATACGTCCACACTGCTGGGGCACGGGCCTACCCTAAACTAGGGCGATTAGGCCTTAGTCGACCACGCTGGCCAAGTGCGGGTTGGTCGACTATACAACCATAGAATTTCTTCTTAGGTGTGCAGATTTCCTCATTGAGATGTTTTCCTTCACCGTTAATATGGTGGAACAGTGGTGACCCTGGCTGGCGGTTCCGAGAGTCGTGGCTTCGATTCCCACTCGGGACAAATATTTGAGTTATAAAAATCGGCGTTTGTTCCGTGTCTGGGTGTGATTATGTATTCAAGTATGTATTTATAAATATATATGTATGTATATCAGTCTGTGACGCCCATAGTACAAGCTCTGCTTAGTTTAGGGTCAGATGACCGTGCGTGGAAATGTCCCAGGTATATGTTTTGTCCCAGATATATATTACCCTCAGCGGTTTCCTCAACATTCGGAGTAGGTACACAATTGAATTTCATATGTCAATTGTTTGGATGAAATATCAGGAGGGTAAGTCATCCAAATAAAAGGCGTATTTTTACGTTTTCACGATCAAATCAAATTGTTTTGATATCAATACGAGATTTATATTGTAAACACTTGAGAATTTAATTTGATGAACGAGATTTTTTTTTTATTGTTTTTGGATTGAAATTATTGATTGAGGCTTCAATTATCCTGTTCATAATGAAGGGTTTAGTTATTTACAACCCATCAGAAGCTATTTGGAGATTTTTTTAAAATGTAAACATAGTCATGAAAACATGCAAAGATATCTGCACGTATTTTTACTTAAGAGTATCTCACGAATTTTTTTTATTACTTAACCTGTATCATCCCACTGCTGGGCAAAGGTCTCCTCCAAACCTGTCCACTGCTCTCTATCCAAGGCCAGCACTTCCCAGCTCCTTCTTAAAAATAAAACATAAAAATTCTGTTGCATTGTTGCGAGCTGTTGTTTGTCGTTAGTTTATTTTGGCCGAAATACCACTTAGTCAAAAGGTCTAAAGAGATATTAAAAATAACGAATATACAGTTTGTATAGATTGCTTTAACGGTAGGGATTTACTTTTATTATTAACTAAACAGTCTACATAGCCCAACCATTAAGGCCCCTTTCTGATCTTCTGTGGTGGTTCCCTGATTAGTCGCTTCAAAACACCTTTAACGCATACGTACCTACCCCATTCAATCGAAGCATAATTACGTTTTCTATACAGCATCCGCAAATCGAATGGCGTCCCGCAATCGCGTATTCCTTGGTAACTCAATCACACCAATCGCATAGACGTCGACAAAATATACCCCAAATACGAAACGGCAAATTACCCGAGATATGGAAATGAAATGACATCGATCCCGGTTGTTGTGTATGCCGAATGAGGAACGTATTTTATATAGTGAGTAACAGATACGGATAATGGAACACTAATGGCCTCATTGTATTGCCTGTCAATATTTATACGGTTGGCAACACTGAGTTCGACAAGGAAAATATAACATATTACTGATTATAATATGGCTTTGAGTAAGATTGTCATCATCTTAATGACTAGCTAGATTTTTAAGCTACGTTTTAAAGACGGCACCAAGAACAGGGACTTCCCATCCCCTAAGTAAACTAAAATAAGGGTGAAAAAATCAAATTAATGATCTATGTAGATATCATTTCTTTTATTCCGCATACAAAAAGTTTAATTAAAACACAAGACAACACGCGCTTAACAAATGTTTTAAATAAAACGGCCTCAGTCAACTCAAGTTGAGGAATTAATTAATTTTCCTTTCATTAATTGAGTTTTCATTATCTCTTATTGCTACAATCACAATTCGTCGAAAGGGGAGGATTCCGGCCTTAATCTGTATGTTACCGTTAAACTGTTAAACCCATTCTTATACAATATATCTGTAAAATGGTAAAATAGGCGTGTCGACTGGGTCAAAACCTTATTATTCTATTTAGTCCGTAAGTTAGTGTATACTAAAATATGGGACACATATTTTTTTGTTTTTCAATTGATTGAAATATGACAAAATTATAGCTTATCAAACTTCTGGAGTGGGGGCTTGTGACGTCACGGCTAGGTAAAAATTGTACCATAACGTGACGTCATACGAAACTTCTAAGCACTATGTCTTCATACTTTCTTGTTTGTGAAACATAATAAAAAAATACGAGTACAATATTTTTAAATAATCTAAATAACGGACTAATTATATTTTTTTAGTCATATCGCCTATTGTTATGTTACTTGTCGATTGATTGAACGGAATAATATGCCTGCCTAGTTTCCATTGTATGTGTTGAGTCAGTATGTACCTGATTGGTCATTCCTGATAGGGTAACAATATCAAAATAGTAGCGCTAGACACATGACGTCCATTCAACCAATCAGCGCGCGAAACTTGATCGTCAGTTCCACAATTGTTATATTGTAACGAAACATAATCCGTTACATTGCAATCACATCACAATATAGGAATCTCGTGAGAAGTATTTTAATACGACGGTATTTGCAATTTTGCGATGACTTCGCAAACAGCGCCAATTGTTGTTTTGAATATGAAATCGAAATAATGAAAGGAAACAGGGAAGTGAAACAAATTTCGTATTTATAAATAGGCTGTCTAATAACGCCGAAATATTTTCAAAGGTACAATAATTAAATCGTATTAAACGCGTTTTGAATTGTGAATAGAGATAGATGTTCTACTATTAATCATAAATTGAATAAAATTTGGTTCTCGGCTTTGGCTGTATGGCTAACTTACGGTGGACTGCGGTATTTCGAGCGTTGACTCCCCGGTATTTTAGTCTGAAAATTTTATTTAAGAATTATTTTTGAACAGAAAAAGCTCCCTTTTCTACCAAATGGTGATCACTAAAAATCAGCGTCGGGGCTTCCCCACGGGAATAATGACACATTGCTGAGTGGGAGCCCTTTTAGCACATAAGTTAGGTATAAGCTTTCAGATATGTGTTTGGTTTACTTGTATGTTAGTTTTATATTAATTGTATGCTAAATAAAACATTAAAAAGAAGAAAAAAATTTACTTTGCAGTCAAATTCATCTCGCACAGCATATGTGCGACAGTGTGCTCCGACTCGAAAGAACTTTAAAAAACAGTTTGTTACTTTTCTCAACTGCCTCGTAAAGGTCGTACCAATAAATATACGTTTAGCTGTACTCGTATGTAAATAAAGTAGGAAATAATACATCATTCATTCATTCATCATGTCAACAGTAAGTAAGTAAAATCAGTAAATTGTGTTTGTTATATTCAAAAAGTAATTGCCGCACGAGAATATTAAATACTCGCTAATGAAAACATTGATTACTCGATACAAATATCAGTTAACATTTAAAATTACTTTTGCCGTCATTAATACACGGCAAATAGTTTAATTTTAGCGAGCCAATTAAAATAATTACTCGTGAAAATTGATTATGAAGATAACATTAGGGTAGACATTGCAACGTGGTAATGTTAAATAATTCTGTTTCAACCCGCGGTATGAGTGGTCCGGATCTAAAATTAGGCCATTCTGTGTTTGATTTGGTAAATTAGTGTGGCCTATCTAGGTATGCCTGAATAAATAATAAAAATCTCTTAGATACAACTTCAGGTTACGATATACAAGCCTTAACGTTTGTTTAATAGAGATATGTTTGAATAATATAATAGTCAATTAGTCATATCAAAATAATAAAGTCGATATTTGTGATCGCAGTACTTTTTTAGAACCATTTTTTGTTATTTCAAGCGGTTTATGAAATATCTACATACATAAAATCACGCCTTTTTCCCAGAGGGGTAGGCAGAGATCACTTCCAGCGAACCACTTTTCACCTCTTTGGGAAACGTGACGGGTTGTGGACCACGTCGCCGCCACGTCGCATGAAATATATAATTATAATTCTCAAAACAAAGTCTAATCCATATGATCCCTTTACCTTTGTTGACAAAATCCTGAAAAAGATAACACTATAATATTCCATACAAACATTGAACTAGTCAGTATATTACCTCCATTCATGTACCTGTTCTGATAGGTTGTCCAATATTGTGACAACTTGCCTCTCGGGCATAATCTGAATGCAAATTTACTTGGAACGAGACCGAATTACGTCAAGAGAATGCAGCATGATAGATGAAACTGGAATATTCAAACAGACACACTTGACCGACATTAACAAATAGGGGTAACGTTTTGCTAGATACAGACATATGTTACTGTATTTTGTCCGTTGCAGTCATAAAGCCCTGTTAGTGCGAATGATGTGAATTAATATTTTTATTTTTAAACATTAACTGGTATATTCGTGTTAGATATCATAGTTTTCTGTGTCAATCATCGAATTAAAACAACTTAAACAACTGACTGACGGAATATAATAATAGGCTAAAGATGATCACTATTCGAAATAAACAAATATAAGTCTGTCAATTTCCGTATTTAAATGGTCATCATCATCATCATTATCATCAGCCCATATACATATAGCTTGTGTTCAGCTAACCCGCACTTGGCCAGCATGGTTGATAGGAGACCTTATCGCCGTAGTTATGTAGAATCCCCACTGCTGGGGCACGAGTCTACATTACTAGGGCGATAAGGCCTCCTGTCAACCACCCTAGCCAAGTGCGGGTTAGCTGAACACAACCTAATAAATTTAAATGGAAACTGGCTCGGTGGAACAGTGGTTAGTGACCCTGGCTAGTGGTTCCAAGAGTCGTGGGTTCGATTCCCACTCGGGACAAATATTTGTGTGATGAACATCGGTGTTTGTTCCGTGTCTGGGTGTGATTATGTGTATAAGTATGTATTTATATATGTAAAATATATATGTATGTATATCAGTCTCTGGCGCCCATAGTACAAGCTTTGCATAGTTTGGGGTCAGATGACCGTGTGTGGAAATGTCCCAGATATTTATTAGATGCCGGTCAAATATGTTTTTTTATTAAACTTAGCCGACCTCCGAATTGGGACAACTTTTTCTATACTAACCCCAACACCTAAGAAACACTTATAAACGAAATACTCCTCGATCAAAAATCGGCGGACCGAGCGTATTTTAGCGGGATTTTTCGAGGAGTTACACTGAAGTGTTCTCAGAGAGGATTTATGTACTTAGAATGTGTTGAGTGCCGGATATTTCGTGAGGAAAACGCCTATTTCTGGATTCCCTTGTCAATTGTAAATCTATCTTTGGAGTGATAGGCTGTGTGATTGGCTTGTGACCTTTCGCACGTTTCCTCAAGATGGTGGACGAGAGGTTATAGAATTGGAGAGATTAATCTATTTGATACCTTAATTAAGACTAGTAAGGCGTCCGACCGATTTCAGCCATGGCGGCCGATCTCAATTGAGATCAGCCAAGTGCGCAGGACATATTATAGTGCACAAGTGTGCGCCCAAACACAAGTGCACTCTCTATTCCCTTACCCTCATAGTTCGGTGAGACGGCAATCCGACATGACCGATGAGAGATCGGGCGCAGGACCACCGGCTTAACGTGCTTTCCGAGGCACGGGCGTGCAACCGCCAACTTCCTGACTCCGGGCTGAGTAATTTAATTTTTCCCGACCCCGGACTCGAACCGGGGCCTCTCGGTCCTAACGCAGCGCTTGCTACCAATAGACCAACGAGGCAGTTTAAGACTAGTAATAGTAAATTAGCGTTTCGAACGGTGATAGAATCTTATTATTAGTAATGTGACGATTTATAAGTTTAAGTTAATTGCATCCATACATAGACATTTTCATTTTGATTCTGATTAGATTATTGTTGTTGTTATTATTGTTTTGAGGCCGTATGAAAATTATATCTACATTTGGGATATACTTTAATTTGAGTGAATTTCCCAAGAAACTACTCATCCTGGGGTTAGGTAGTTGGCGTTTCCTACAGATAGATAGTATAAGTGCTATAGGTAGTAATAGTATATTTTTTTCGTTGAAAACGCCCCATATAATTGGCCCCATATAGTAGTTGCTAATACCTACTGCCCATGACCTACTTTGAAATCAGATACTGACCTAAGATCAAGTCCTTTTTCAAAGCAAACGCCTATTGTACACATATAAAAGATATCATTCCACAATATCACAGATGTTACGATCCAATAAAAATAAACTTTATCGCTCATTTCGTTTCGAGACATTGTGACACAATACAAAGTTATGTAAGAACCAATCTTAAATTTTCGGGCATCTAGAAATAGGTGCATTTTAATGGCATGCAGTAATAGTTTAAATGGTTTCGGCACGACTGAGCTGAGTTTGAATATTACAATAAGAATTAGACTTAAATCCGTCAGAGAACCAAAGTCATCGACATAGCTCATCGCATTAGCAAGTTGAAGTGGCAGTGGGCTGGCCACATCAGCCGTAGAACCGACAACCGCTGGGGTAGACGAGTTCTGGAGTGGATACCGCGTTTCGGCAAACGTAGTGTAGGACGCCCGTAGGCCAGGTGGTGTGACGATCTGCGCAGGACGGCTGGTAGGAGCTGGATGCGAGTGGCCGAGGATAGAGAGAAGTGACGTGCATTTGGAGAGGCCTATGTCTAGCAGTGGACAGGTATGGGCTGATGATGGATGATGAATAAAAATTAAACAAGACTTTAGAGTAAAAGTTGCCGTTAAGAATTATAAATTTCTCCTTTTAGACTTGCCCAATCATGATCATCTTTATCATACTTCTGCCCACGCTAAGTGGGGTTGGTGCAACATGTATACTTCCTCCACTCGGGCCCGTCATTTGTCAGCTATGTGTCTACTCCTTTCACGCAGTCTATCCATTATAAAACTGAAAGTGTCCGGGATATTTACCATGTTGTTTTGTTTTAATGAGCTCCCGATATTTCGGCACTGTTGCAAGCGCCATGATCACGGGTGAACTGTAGGACTACGAGAATGACGGTAGGAGCTCATTAAAACAAAACAACATGGTAAATATCCCGGACACTTTCAGTTTTCTAATGAGTGTAACCATGACAGTTTAAAATTATATATCAATCTATCCATGTCTGTAGCAAAACAATATTGTAAACAAACAAGTTGGCCGCGCGCTGCGCGCGGGCTCGAATACTTTCCCTCTCGCACCAGTGCCCCGTCCCTCTCATCAAGTTTTGCACACGACACTGGCCGCCGGACCTCTTTATAAGCCGCCGCGCGCCGCCTCAACGTCAGATAGCCAACAGCATCGGTTCGTACTGGAGCGGCAATGTCCCATAGCCATTCAGTACAACCAGTCTGGTAAAGGAGCCGGACAGCTTACTGCAGACCCACTCTGAGCCAAGCTAGGTTTCTCACTAGCTAACGTATAGGTTAAGAGCCGGACAGCTTCCTGCAGACCCACTCTGATACCTGTTAGGTTTTAAGTATGCACTAATGTACCATTTACCTATGTACAAGAAGTTATAAATAAACATCGAGTCAAGACATTATTGGCGTTTGCATTCACACCCCTTCATAAGTGGCGCCCAACGTAAAAAGTATTGTTACGACGAATTTAACAAAATTTGAAGAAATAACAACCAACATCTATCTACCAGCAAGAAGAAAACAAAGCAAACGTCACTGTCAAAAAAAGAAAACAAGTAACCTACAAAACTTTAAAAGTCACGGCATTGGAACACGGTATTTTTGCAAGAAAATTAGGCTCAGTACAGCACTAGTGTACTCCTGCCTTATAATAATACCACGGCCATGGCTAAGACGACGGAAGAATTTTTCGATACGAAGGTAACCGAAGAAAATACAAATATGAACCTACCGTCTATCCAACTATCGGACTTGCAATTCAGTCAACTTATTAGCAGACTACAAATCTCAACAACAATGTGCAGCAAGAACTTTACACGTTGTGACATCAGATTTTTTGGAGAACGGGACCATAACAAAGTCGAGGAGTTCGTTACCGCCGTGGAGATTTTCAAAAATATCGAAAATATATCCGACGACGACGCGCTGACAGGGCTCCCGTTACTATTGAAAGATGGTGCAAGTACTTGGTGGCAAGGCGAGCGACCAGAAATAAAAACCTGGTCTTCCGCTTTAAAACATGGCCGCCTTTGCCCCGAAACGACAGCCGCACTAAACCTTTCTCTTCATCCCAAGGCATAAATTAGTCAATCGACGAGATCCTCTGCAGAAAACGCGCACTGCTCGGGCTCTTACCGCCGAAGCGCCATAAGGAAGAGGAGCAACTAGATCTCATTTACGGTCTACTAAAGCTGGAATTGAAGAAAAAAATTGCGAGGTGTGACATAAAAACTTTCGAACATTTATTGGAACGTGCTCGCTATCAAGAATCATTGGATAACTCAAATCCGAGCATAATTAATCGCCCTATTCCGACCATGCAACAGATAATTGAGAAGCCGAAGCCCAAACGATGTCTCTTTGCGGTAGAAAGGGACACAACGTCGAGGAATGTCGCAAACGGGTTGCTTACAACAAAATCATAACTACTATAGAAAAACAGACGGCAATGACAACGAGTGAAAACAAACCGATCACATGTTATGGATGTGGCGCACCAGGCGTTTTTAGAAGTAACTGCAACACATGCAAAACAAAAGAAACTCCACCAAAACCAGTTTCTTTTTACACATTGCATACTGCACTTCAACAAAACCATATTAAAATCCCAACAATAGAGATCTCTATTAAAGGAAATATTGGTTATGCGTTCATAGATACTGCCGCCAGGACGAGCATTGCTAGCGATGTATTGTACCGAATTCTGCTGAATGCCGGAGTACAGTTTACGGAGCGGAACGCCGAAATCAGTCTGGCCGATGGCACTATAAGGATGGAGGCACTCCTCACTTGCACTGTGGAGGTAGTTGTTGGTAATAGAATTTTGCCAATCACACTTACCGTGTTGCCAAACGCAAGGGACAACCGCACCCTCCTGGGAATCGACTTTTGGAATCGGCTGGTATCACTCTCAATTTGCCTCAAAGAGTCTGGTCATTTATAGACAAACCAATGGAAACATTCGAATTCCTACAATTAAATAATGAAAAGCCTACGAATGTTGTTAAGAAAATAGACTTCGAAGACACCGGGTTATCAGAATTCTTGCGTTGGTCAAAAGAACTGCAAATGATCTCTCCTCTAACAGCAACACCACCACCAATGAACAATGATGACAGCCCAGCAAACAAGAAGCCACGTTGGGAGTTGAAGAAACTGGATACTCCACCACGCCCAGTTCGCCCACGCGAACCTGCAGATTCAAATTCAGCTGTTGATCCTCGTATTGATTATGTATTAATAAATCCAATGACACTGTATTCGTTAAATATTTCATTATCCCCTGATGAAGCCCAATCACTAAGTAATGAACAAAGAACTCAGTTAAACACACTATTGACTGAATTTAGCGATATATTTGAAGTAAATGAAGGACATGCACTATATACTGAACATAGGATTGAAACTGGTAACCATCATCCTATAGCAGTAAAGCCATATAGACTATCCCCAGCTAGACAACAACAGCTAAGGGATAAATTAGATGAAATGATCAGTAATAATGTCATTGAAGAGTGTGATTCACCTTGGTCTGCTCCTGTAATATTAGTACCAAAGGGTAGCGACGATGTAAGAGTATGCATTGACTATAGACGGTTAAACGATATCACCAAACCTGATAGGTACCCCTACCTCGAATAGACGATTTACTACACCAAGCAAAAGCAATGCCTTTTATGACAACAATTGATCTCCAATCAGGTTACTGGCAAATAAAAAATGCATTGTCAAGATATGGACAAAACTGCCTTCATTTCGCCCTTCGGAATGTACAGATTCAAACGTATGCCATTTGGATTACGAAATGCACCTGCTACATTTCAACGCCTGATGGATAAATTCGTTCATGGGTTACGTGCTCAGTGTGTACTAGCCTATTTAGATGATCTCATAATACGATCTGATACATTCTCCCGACACCTGCAAGATCTACGAGAAGTTTTCACGAAACTAAGAGATTTCAATCTACATGCGAACAGAAAGAAATGTAAATTTGGCTGCTCAAAAATTAAATATCTAGGACACCTTATCGTCCCTGAAGGAATAAAGGCTGATCCCGAGAAAATATCTTCAATTACAAATAGACCTGAGCCGAAAAACCTGAAACAACTAGTAACATTCCTACAAACAGCGTCATGGTACCGACGATTCATAGAAAACTTTGCAGACATAGCAAGACCACTAACGAATCTCACAAAGAAGAAAGTAACATGGCAGTGGAACAAGGAACAACAAAAAGCATATGATACTTTAAAAACTACACTGACTACATCACCAGTATTGAAACAAGCTGATTACGAAGCACCATTCACTATAAAGACAGATGCAAGCAATTATGCTATTGGAGCAGCTTTGATTCAGGGGGAGGGTCCACAGGAACACCCGATCGAATACGCCAGCAGGCTGCTAACAGCACCAGAACGTAACTACACCGTTACAGAAAAAGAAGCATTGGCAATAGTATGGGCAATATCACGTTTTCGAGGATATATAGAAGGAAGCAAGTTCTTGGCAATTACTGACCACCAGCCATTAAAATGGTTATTAAATCTAAAATCGCCAACAGGTCGACTTGCAAGATGGGCCCTACAACTACAGCCTTACAACTTTGAAATTAAGTATTCCCTGGGAAAACTAATGTATTAGCTGATAGCTTATCACGACCCCCATGCGACAATCATACTGATACGTGTGAAATCTGCCAAGTAGAAATCGATTTGCCTAAAAGAAATGAAACCAATATTCGCGATGAACAAATGAAAGATGAAGATGTCAGTCTTATAATACAAACATTAGAAGATGAACCTGATTCCGAAGATTATAAACAATGGTCGAAAAGAGGTTATCTCCTCCACAAGGGTGTGCTATACCGATTCACTCCAGATCAAGAAGACGAGAGTGCAAAACTAATAGTACCAAAACACGAAATAAACAATGTGTTAAAAGCATTCCATGACTCACCAACCGCTGGCCACTTAGGCGTAGACAGAACTGTGAAACGGATTGAAAACAATTTCTTTTGGAAAGGATTACGTAAAGATGTTATAAGATACGTAAAAACCTGTGTTGAATGCCAAAAATACAAACCAACGAATCAAAAACCAGCTGGCTTATTTCAATCAACAGCCACAAATCAAAGATTTGAAGTCTTATCCATAGATCTGTTTGGACCGCTACCTAAAGGACCAAATGGAGAAAAATGGATCTTTATTGTGGAAGACACAGCTTCACGATGGGTGGAATTGTTCGCATTAAATAAAGCTACGGCTCAACAATGTGCCCTAACTCTTCTCAATGAGGTATTTCTAAGATATGGCCTACCACGTCGAATAATAAGTGACAACGGCACACAGTTTATATCTGCTGTTATGCAAAAGCTGACATTCTGTCTAAACATTCAACAATTTCTGACGCCTGTATATCACCCAGAGCCGAACATTGTAGAACGAAAGAACAGAGACATGAAGAGTCGAATCGCAATCATGGTAAAGGATAAACACGACAAATGGCCAGAAACCTTAGCCGCTATAAGGTTCTCTATGAACTCTGCACATAATCAAAGTACAGGGTTTTCATCTGCTTACCTTACATTTGGCAGAGAAATGCGAACTATTTACGAAATTTCCCACAACTTTGGAGAAATTGTACAAAGTGAACAATTTGTACCAGAAATAACGCCACATCTAAAGAAATTGGCAAATGATTTAGCAACTGCAAGAGCAAACATTGAAATAATGCAAGACAACAATAGAATTAGAGCCAACATGAAACGACGACCGGATCCTGGTTACAAGACTGAGATTTGGTCTTGGTAGAAACACATCCGATAAGTAATCAAGAAAAGCAATTCTCAGCTAAATTGGCCCCCCGTCACGATGGGCCTTATGTTATTATAAAGAAGCATGGAAGTTCAATATATGAAGTTGCCAGCACCCAAGAACCTGGAAAATCAATTGGAAGGTTTCATACATCGGCAATAATCAAATTTGAGAAACGAGGCGACGAGACACCGGAACCAATTGCACCCATTCGACGGCGAGGTCGACCAAGAATCCTCCAGTCCTCTTGATTCCTGCTACTCTTACGGGACGTTAACGAGTAGCAGAGGGGGAGATTGTAGCAAAACAATATTGTAAACAAACAAGTTGGCCGCGCGCTGCGCGCGGCTCGAATACTTTCCCTCTCGCACCAGTGCCCCGTCCCTCTCATCAAGTTTTGCACACGACACTGGCCGCCGGACCCTTTATAAGCCGCCGCGCGCCGCCTCAACGTCAGATAGCCAACAGCATCGGTTCGTACTGGAGCGGCAATGTCCCATAGCCATTCAGTACAACCAGTCTGGTAAAGGAGCCGGACAGCTTACTGCAGACCCACTCCTGAGCCAAGCTAGGTTTCTCACTAGCTAACGTATAGGTTAAGAGCCGGACAGCTTCCTGCAGACCCACTCTGATACCTGTTAGGTTTTAAGTATGCACTAATGTACCATTTACCTATGTACAAGAAGTTATAAATAAACATCGAGTCAAGACATTATTGGCGTTTGCATTCACACCCCTTCATGTCTTATTTGGCTAATATACTTGTCCTATATGCTGTGTATTACTACAATTAATTTCTATTTGTTCCTTTTTATTTAAATATACGTCATCGCCTTTTTTGAAAGCGTGTTTGTAGTTCAAAATAAAAACAATTCGCGTTAGCAATTCAATGCCTGATTAGTAGCAAGCGACAGAAGCAACTAGGTACTACCTACTGCAATTAGCTTTCTAGGGCATCCATTCAACGTATTTGCAAATACTGATGCAAAATTACAATCAAGCGATGTTAATACCTGAATCAGACTACTCTATATGCATAATGCATAATGTATGTATTTGAGTGCATGTGGTCCATATTTCATGTAAGATGATCGAATCGAGAGGGAAATTTTAAAGTAAACAAATATTTGAATTGCTGGATATCTTAAAAAAGGTAGGATAAAATATTATGATTTAAGACTTACGTTATATTCCATTAACTTTAATATTCATGTAATGCCCGACTGCATTAAAAAGCTATGTAATTGATACTGTTTTTATTCTGTAACTAGTGGTCCCGGCGAATATCATACCGCCAATATTGATTCTTTTTCTATATTTTCTCATTGAAGCCTTTCCTGGACTACGACGAACATTTTAAAACCAAAGTTACCTAAATCGGTCCGGGCGTTCTCGAGTTTTAGTCAGACTAATGAACAGCAATTTATTTTTATTTATAAGACTAGTGGTCCCGGCGAATATCATACCGCCAATACTATAAACCTTCCCTGGACTATCACGAACATTTTAAAACCAAAATAACCTAAATCGCTCCGGGCGTTCTCGAGTTTTAGTCAGACTAATGAACAGCAATTTATTTTTATTTATAAGATAATCCTGAACCGCATTAAATCTATACTGATATTATAAAGCTGAAGAAATTTATTGTTTGTTTAAACGCTGTAATCTCAGGAATAAGGTTCTAATTTGTGAAATTATTTTGTGTTGGATAGACCATTCATCGAGGAAGGCTTTAGGCTCTTTAACATCACGCTGCGACCAATAGGAGCAAAGAAACCACGGAAAATTGGTAAAAAAACGGGGGTAGACGCGGAAGAAACCGCTGACTAAATACTGTTGCGCTGCAGCTGTGTATTTTATAAGTCAGGGTAGTAAAAAATAAAGAATTTATCAATTTCGATTTACTCTTAAAAATGCATACCTTAATCAAGTCTACATGCGCTCGCTTCGCTGGAACGGAGAAAAAATTATGCTTCTCATAACCAATCGACGAAAATACTTATCAATATTACTCCAGTTTAGTTCACATTGGGCTGAGAATTGAAATTTCAATCAACGTTTCATTTTACATTTCTGCATTCCACGTTGATAGAATTGCAAAGCTCATAGTTCAGTTTTCCACGGTACGCTTTAGAGCTTTTTCACAAAACCAATTGAAGTGGATATTCTCGTATTTGAAAGTTCTGCCATTATTTCTCAAAAGTTTGGAGACCCAATTTTTAAAGCTAGAAAATTATTTTTTTAATAAACTAAGAAGTAATCAATCGCTACCCCGAATCTTAAATGTTAGACAAAATTAATGCCGAACGTAACAATTCAACTTTCCCACAACATGCCATTTTTAAAGTGGAAAATTTTAAGCAGTAGCCTCATTGATATTCATCTGTGGTGACGCCACTGAAATACGCTCACTTAATAAAATGAGAGGCATCTCATAATCATCGCCCCGACGACTATTATGGCACTTATATAACGATATTAAAATACATTAGCCGGCAACGAGATTGTTCAGATACCAAGTGGCGGTGGTATATTAAAATCAGTTAGGAGTATTGTTCGGAAGATCCCCCCTAAGACATGGCTTATTGGATCGATCTTGGAATTCTTTTCGTCTGCAGCCGTTATTAAGGCCCACTTGCAAACTTTGTAATCTATATTTGATCTGAAATTGGAGGCGAAACCGTAATTTGTCTCTGCCAAATCAAATGAAGTTATGGTTGAAAAATTATGTTTGGGGATGCTGTAGGTATACAGTTTTAAAATATAATTGTCGAGACTTCAAAAATCTGTAAACTATTTGAAGGTAAGATTTTAGACTTTTGCGTTCCATTACACTAAAATTAGTCTTTATGGGTCTACACGCGATATTAGGAGTAGCAAATTACATAGCTACTTACTGCCCGACGTTTCGACTGGGTTACACCAATCGTGGTCGCGAGCGAACTGGCGCCGCCCGTCTTCGTCTGCCACTGCGGGTGTGAATTTCTTGATCCACCCCCGAACCAGCACTAATGTCATTTGTACAGCTACCCACATTTGTCTGACACACCACAGTCACTGTATCCGGGTTGATATTAGACGTTACTTTCCGCGGTATGCACTTACTAATCCTAATATCGCGTGTAGACCCATAAAGACTAATTTTAGTATTTGAGGGTTTTATCAGTCATTATCTGAAATATAATAACGAAACAGTTATTAATACATTTATGTGGATGTGTATCATTAGATTTCCGTAGCACAAGTACTTAAGCTACTTATCACGGGATCAAATCAATGTATCGCAGAAATTGATTTATGGTCTGCGTCTGATATGTTGTCCGAAATTTATTTATAAGAACAACGCTATTTTTTCTAACGGGTAATCTCCCAGTCCAAAATGAAATACTAGAATGTAGATATACAAATTACTTGTACCCTTCAACAGATGTGCAAATCCTGGCACCTAACATTTTTGTTAATTGACAAGTTTCCATCCAGAAAGTTCATTCAACTTCAGAAAATCCTCCAATAGTAAATTGGGTGCAAACCACAAGGCTGGTGGCCTCGACCAATTACATCGATTACCAATTTAATTAATAACGATTTTATCGCGTCGGTCCACAACCTATCTGATGGTACGAGGGAGGCAATCGATAATGATTTGTAAACGTGTGTGCGATCTCTACGGATCGTTAGGCTTCAATTTGCAAGTGTTTTGGGAACACTTTGAAAATTACCAGTCAAAAACAAACGATAAAATTGTGTACGTGAGTAGACCTGATTTTTAGGTCCGGATATTTCTGTATGTGAATGGTTATTATCATTTAGTTTTTTCAATTTTTGTATTGCATACTAAATTGATGATGCTTCAAGGGATTGAATTCAACTTCAAATGGAAATTAAATTATAGCTCCGGGAGTCTTGGGTTTGATCCCCAACCAGGATAAGGATGTATTTGTGTAATAAAAATAAATGTTAATCCTATGATTGGGTAAATTATTAATCTATTTAAATATACTTGTTCACCACCGTTGATTTTAAATAAATAAAATAAAATAAATATTTCACAACATCACTTACATTGATCTGATCCCGTGGTAAGTAGCTTAAGCACTTGTGTAACACAATTTTCATGTCAGTCAAAGCCAAAGATACTTGTCTGAATTAGTTTCGAAGCACTTTAATTATATTATGTAACTTTTTTTTAAATGACTCATATAATTTATTTGATAGCAATCATGAACCCTGAATACTAATAGGTACCTGAAGATGTTTAAACATAAAACTACTGTATTCCAAATAGCTGTAAAGTAACCACTTTTACCATAATATCTATTGAAGTGAGTTGTACACACTCGAACAAAAAAAGTTTTCGAAGGCTTTGAGATTCTCAAGTAGGTTTAGTCGACTCATCCTTTTTGAATGCAAATGAAATTGAGTCCACAGCATTTGAGATTTAAATTGGAGCTCTATTGGGCGAATGAATTAGCTTTGCAGTCGATTTCGAAGAGCTAGTGCTACTTTCGTGTTTATTTTAATTTAATATTCTTTTGGTAATGCTTAATGTGAGCTTTTCGTTGCAGACTTATGTAGCAAGCTTTTAAAAAAAAAAATTTTCATAGAGGATCATCATTACGTAGTGATTTTTTGTGAGTTAACTCGATAACCTTAGCTCAATTTTAGACTCTGACTCATTGAGTTGACTCAAATTCACTTCCTAGTTTCATTTCTGTGCTCTTGTCAGGTGACGTCACTAAAGTGAGTATTTCTATCATCTGTACTAAGCAGGACTCGGGAGCTTAAATATGCATGGTAAAGGTTCTGGAGAAAAACTACGAAAGTCTTAAATTCTATATTATTAATACTACGTATGATTGTGTATACAAACTTAACTGCCTCGTTGGTCTATTGGTAGCAAGTGCTGCGTTAGGACCGAGAGGTAACCGGTCGAGTCCGGGGTCGGGCGGAATTTGTGTGAGTTTTTCTGAAATGAAATTACTCAGCCCGGAGTAAGGAAGTTGGCGGTTGAACGCCCGTGCCTCGGAAAGCACGTTAAGCCGGTGGTCCTGCGCCCGATCTCTCATCGGTCATGTCGGATTGCCGTCTCACCGAATTATGAGAGTAAGGGAATAGAGAGTGCACTTGTGTTAGCGCGTACACTAGTGCACTATAATATGTCCTGCGCACTTGGCTGATCTCAATTGAGATCGGCCGCCATGTCTGAAATCGGTCGGACGCCTTATATAAACGTAAAGCTTAATTTACCAAAACTTTACCATCGCATTCACTTACAAAATTATTTCGTTCAGAAAGTGTGCAGGTGTGCTAGCTCTAGTACTTATCAAATTCATAATAGTATAATCTGACCACAAACTCAACAAAAACTTTGCTTGCTCGCGCTATAATTAATGAATCACATTCAAAGTAACAATACAGTGTAGTCAGTACACAATTAATGTTAACGCCATTTTCAGCTACGGTTTACCGGACTAGCTCTATTTGCTTGAACAAAAGTTTGCATTTGTGAGTTAACTTCTCTCGCAAGTAATAAATTACATGTCCGGCGAAATGCACACATTGGATCGACAAATTAGAAAAGCGATTCTGGAGGAAAAAGTGAGTTCACTGCTTAATTAAGTTCTTGACAAATTAATAAGAGTTTTTAAGTTAAACGTTTTTCTGATAAATCAGTTTACTTTACCCGTTTTTTTTTATTTTGTTGTTCTAGTGTTATTGATCTAATGAATATAAATAAATTAAAATTTAGGAAATAAATACGTGTTTTCTAAAATAACTCGTCGTTGTTACACACAATCACGTAAGGTAATACGTTATAAATTCATATAGATATTTATATCAGTGTGGCTACCATGAGTTTAAAACTTACGCACTCGATATCGCCTACGTAAATATGTCTATGAAAAACTTGTACAGCGCCGCTGGTGGTTACGCGAAGAACTAAAATCGGTCGTATAAAAAAAACAACTATAGGTTTTTAACGCACGTAAGTTTTCGATAGCCAACTCATGGTAGGCCCTTAGATATTAACATGAACAAAACAAAAACTGCATGATCCTAAAACAAACGCCGTTCAGTATAAACCTTGAACTTGTTTCTTAACATACATACATCCAATTCAATATTACGAGCGCTCTTTAGACAATCCTTTACACAACTCAAAAACCAGAGAACAACCCTCAGTTCAACCCTTAATCCAACCCTCGCCTACTAACAGGGCATTTAATAAATTCACGCATGTTTAATAACCCCTAAAGTGTTATCTGACCTTTTCTAACCAGCCTTAGGGCGTGTCTCTCCAAACGAATGCACAGGACCAGTGGACTGGATAATACACTGTCCGGAGCAGATTCGAGTCTCGAGTGTTTTTTAACGGTTCACATAGGTGTAGTTTAGTGGATAATCATGTAATTTATCATGTGGAGCGTTGCGTGCGGAATATATTGGTCTAAGAAGGGCGGTTTTGTTAAAGCCGTGTGGGAAGACTTTAGTGGTACCCATTTTCCTACTTACAATAAGCAACAGATGGTAAGCGTATGATACAAGATTTTTTTTTCCATGAGTGTTAATGCTGATTTCAGCTCAGTTTAACCTTGCAGTTTGATGTTGGTTTTTTCTTAAAAAACAGATTTTTAAATATTAACTGTAGGAGTAGAAATAAAATGATAAGACTTAGAGATAATATCTCGTCTCTTAGTCATATTATGAGTATAGTTTCAGGTAGGCACTATTTCAGATTTTTTCTATCAACATCCTCCTTTCTCGCTAAATCTAAAGGTTTCAGTACCCTAACTGGCATTTTAATTGTTTTAAGAAACAATATTAAACATTGTGAAACTTTTGATCATTTGCCACCTACTTGTGAACTTACCTATCTTATAAACGCGAAATTTGGCGGTTTGGTTTCTGAAGTTTGTGGATAAAATAAGTTTGAAGCGTCTGCTAACTTGAAGGAGTTAATAATAACATGGAGTCAAGTACAATTTGCTTCTATTTCAATAACTTGTTGACGTAATGACGATGGTAACAATTGACTTTTTCTTTGAACTGAGTTTTTGTAAGCAGTTGATAATACATTATTTGAAAGAAATATTTTATGTTGCACTTTGATTAATTAATAAATTTTAAAATACTTTCGGTAAAATAACCAACCATAATAAAAATATAAAATGTTATTTATACTATTGTGATTTGTTAAATAATCTTGATGTTGTATTTATAGTAATAAAGTCAATAGAAAGTGGTCATCATAAAATACATTTTAAACATTTTTACTTCAGTCTTCATGAAGTTCTTAATTGTAATTTCTTTGATTTTTTTTGCGTACTTATTTAAACTTGTACAATATGTTTAGATTTGAAAGCCCTTATTGGCTGTTGGGAGTGACGAAGTTCATAAACGTTGGCTTAACATCGCAAAATACTTGAAAGGGAATGATTTTAATTACCAAGCTACAAGGGATCTCAAACTCCATAATGAAAGAGAAGTTTATTTCATTTGTAATACGTACCCGCTCAAAAAAATATTAATTAATTTTTGCTAATTTATTTGAAGTTTGAAGTGGCCTCGGACGTTTCTATGGCATTTTGGGATTTGTTTAGTTAGGCGTTGTTATGATAAATAATAGCTTTCTGCCCTAGTAAAAGATGGGAGCGTGGTTATTTAGCAAACTCTTTAAATATTAATATTTGCTTAATTCCAGTAATAACATCTATCTTTATAGCAGCAAGTTTCTAACTTTATACCTAATTAGTGACCAGCCCTCGCATGGCTTCCGTTATTTATATCCCTAATCCCCTCTATCTATTAAAAAAAATGCTATCAAAATCCGCTGCGTAGTTTTAAAGATTTAGCATACATACAGACAGACACAGGGAATTAACTTTATACTATGTAGTGATACCGTTCTACGTCCAACGTTCTCATCGAAAAAAAAAATGCGTCTATGTTGACCTAAGGGTTGGATTCCCAACAAAAAGTACTCTTTAAATATTTTGTAATATTTCGCCTATTGTTTTTCGATCGAAAAATGTAAACAAACTTGATAGAAGATAGAATTTTCTTTCAAAGAAGATTCGATTACATTTTGAGCTCGTAATCGTAGCGGTTTGTTTGCAAACATTAATAATTTCGCTTGGGACAGTGCCATATTATTTGGTATGTGGGCAATTTAATTGAATTTCGCTTCTGAAGCCAAAGGGTTCACCCAGTTTGAGAAATTACGAGGAAATAGAAACAGGCATAAAGGATTTCGACGGATAATCGTGTATCGTTTGAAACTTGATAAGTACGAAATGTAGATTACACTTTAACTTGGACAAAAATCATGTAGTTCAATATGTAAATAATATAATTTTTTAATTAATCGTTTTATTTAAAAGAGTTCACATGTCAAGACATGTGAACTTTGTCATCCACGTTACATATCACTTTTAAGGTGCTTTTTCACAGTACTTAGGATTTCAATATGTAAGAAATAATTGCGACAATAATTACTACTAAACTAGTAGTGCCGGGAACTTTTATATAACATCAATACTACAAAAAGTTTTTGTCGAGTAAGTTCTGCTAACGCCATCTATGACTTACAGTTCACACTTGGTTGTTGTGTTGAGCGAAACTAAACAAGATACAAAATGGCGTTTGCTTGGAGAATGCTTAATAGGGTGAAGTTAATACCAATGGCAAATGTAAGAGGGCGCTTTCTTGTCACAGTATTATTCTAGCGTTCTCTTAATTTCTGTCTATATTCTATAAATTGCAAATTAATAATGCTATAAGTCATATTATTAATTTAATTTATTGATTTATATATAAAATAAAAAAGGGTAAATAATCTTAGTATCGGTAGTCAGCTTACCGCCAAGAGGGGACATTCTGCGCATGTGTATTTTCGCTCCACCCCTAACTGTTTACCCTCCCTTTCTAATTCTAAGTCCCCCTTAGAGACTTCCTTAAGTGTATGCGCTCCTGGTACCAAGTAGACATTTTCCGCTCTAATCGGGATTTCCAGAAATCTATTAGCCGGCCAGGTGCGATTAGATTCCGGCTTATCCCTTTTCCCCGCTCCTCAGAACGCTTTCCAACATGTTTCCATGGCTCGTGAAAATTGTCACCTCCACTAACTTATGCGGTCCTAGTACTTTTTCCCGTAGCGTTGAAGCCTTTCACTACGGTGCTGCTACGAATTTGCTACGAACTCGGTGGCTACGATCGAGGGAGGGAGGCTACGACTTAAATGTTCGGTTTCAAGGCCGCCATGGCCGAAACGGTCGTACGCCTTATTTAGTTACATACTTTATACATTATATTATGATATTTTTATTTGTTAATACGAAAATTAATTTCTAAAATAATTACGACAATAGACAATAAAAGAAATGTGTGCGTGTACTAGTGTACACACGTAAGAAGTTAAACTAAGATGGCGCGTGACGGAAAAATGTGACGCGTAACCAAAAAATGTGACGGTAAATGTTTTTCCAACGCCGATAAAGAAGTTTCACTTAAAAAAATGTTAAATGTATCTTTTTTTTTCAATGCAATAGACTGAAGCGTTTCAACAGCTTGCGCTACGAAAACATGTGATTAACATCTATTAATGCTCCTGAAACAATAATAATTTTCCTGTGTTTCACATCAAAATATATTCATGCAGTTATGCTATCCTAGTATCTTTCCTCAGAAACCTGAAACCACCTTTGCAGGTAAAATTCTACAGGTGCGTCGTCACCCGCTACGGCTTCGTTACGGCTCGGTGCTACGATTGTAAGTTGCACGAGTATCCTTACATTTATGCAACCCTGGTACTCTTTTTCGTAGCGCTGAAGCCTTCGTTACTACTTTACTGAAAAACAAAAGTAACAGTGATCGTGAAAGTTATAAGTCGTGTAAATAATGAATGGCAAAACTTTTTTCTTCAAGTACAAAGTTAAGTGTAGTTCATAGGATACAATTAAAATGAAGAAATTCTAAAGATTGTTAGAAATCTGAAAGATAATAATTTACAAGTTCCTTTTATAACGACAACACATAAAAATACAATTATCTAAATAAATTTCTTTCTCAAACCCTGCTTATAAAGCGCCACGGACAAGAACGTACCTATTATTAAATTACAACGTAAACTTCAATTAGCAAACTTGAACTGACTTCAAGGAGTCATCTATTCCAGTCGATTCCAAACGAGGTACTTTATAGAGCATAAAAATGGTATAATTTATCGCCGCCATTTGCACTATGGAAGGAAAATTGTCTCGTAAAAAGGTCTATGAGAAAAACATCAGTTTTGTAAGTCACGTCACGAAGTTTCAGGATCGACGATTTGTCCCGTCGCCGGAGGGGAATTCATTTTGTTGTACCCTCACTACGCAATGCGTATCTTTATGGCCGATGGTCTGAGGGGATGTGGGACATAGGATTGCGCACGCGATGGCCAGGAACTATACCGTTTAATATTGTGGTAGTAGTGTTATTTTTATTGTTTCTAAGATAAGCATTGAAAAATGAATTAATACAATGTTGCTACATATTATTTTTCATATAGCTTTTTTGTTTAATATGGTGTGTAAATTATTTATTTTATTTCAAGGATTGTTATTTAAGCTGAAAAGTAACTCTTGTATTATTTGCTGTATGATTACTGTTTTTCTTTAACAATGTAAGTGTTCTATTTGGAGAAGGTTGGAGTTTAAATAATTGTGCGTTTATTAAATGCCAATGTCCACATATAAATATGTCTATATTTTTTTTATAATAGCTAACTCGAGTATCAATTCATTACCAAGATATAAGATATTAAAGCCAACTATAAAGGTCTTGCTTCACGTCTACGAGAGTCGCCGATTATTGTCGTAGTGTGGGTGCTACAGAATTCGTAGCACGGCTGGAAATGCTACGTGTTTCGTAGCATTCATTGTTGTGCTAGGTCTTATTAAGGACGCCTTGAGTTTTCAAAGTAAGTTTCTTGACTGTTTTAAGTATGGGCAACAGTAAAATGGGGTTTCTGCATTTAAATATTTTAGTATCATTTTATATCGTAAAATGTACGCAATTTGGCTGTGCATATTAAAACAGAATCAAAATTGGACAAGATCCAGCCGTAATATGCATCCCACCCACAATACCATTTTATGCAATGAAAATTGTCAGCATAATAACATTCTGTGTAATAAAAACTTTTAGTGCACCTAAATTTATCTCATTTGAACGGTATTTCAAATTTAAGTTCAAATACCAAAACTAAATTTTCATAATACAAAAAAAAATCATGACAGAAACTCTATTGCTAGTGAAAATAAACGCGAAAAGACAGCAAGATATCTCAGACGGTTCGGGAAACAAAGTACTCAACAGATCCCCGGAGGCAATTTGTCTATGGACACTCGACCTAAGCCAGTGAAGTAAGCAGCGGCTTGAAACTTTTATGGGCTCTATTGCTATCTGGTATTGACGGTTTTATGTATTGGAGATTGGTTTAGCGCCTATCTTCGTAGCAGTCTATATTTTTTATCAAGACTACATACAGATTACAGTTTGAACAGTAGTAATACTAAATGGGGAGTTGTACATTTTCATTTGTTATTTTTAATGCTATTAAATCTCAATGTAAATTTAAAATTTAAAAAAAATCGCATTCATGACCCCGCCTGAACGGGGACATACAGTTAAACATATATTATGGTTCTTTATGAAACAGAATATGTCCTGAATATTTACCATGTGGTTATATTTGAATGAGCTCCCGGTATAACGGTTTCGAAAAAGGGTATCTAGACAGTCAGATGAACAAACGTATAAAAAAGCTTATTCTATAAAGCTTCCAAATATGCACTTTTCTTGAGTCTCAAACGTTCTCCGCCATGTCCATTCTGGTCCAATAGACCGTCTCCGTTTTCAATACTCCTCCAAATAAGAACTTCAAAAAATGCGGTCACGTACTAGTTTTATCAACAATGGTGACCGACCCCCGGTGAAATTGAATAACGTCCAACCGCGTGCGAAACTGCGCCTGTAAACACCGGATCCCGGCATCAAATCCCGGGGGATTCGTACCTTGGGGGATGGTGAACTAATAATGAACGATTGACTAGGGTTTTTTTTATAAAGGAATTCAAGGATTACCTCAATCCACCTGATGGTAAGCCGTTGTGATGTCTACACATGAGGTCGACACGAATAATATACACTTTCGAGTTTTTTTTTAAGATCTGTGCTATGGCAATGGAATTAATTGGAATAATAAACAGAAGTTTTTTCTCTTAAGGACTTTTGTGAATATGAAAAAAAAAATACAAAGGAAGCTGTTACCTAAGCTTAAATGTTAAGTAGCTTCGATGTTAATTTTAAAATTACCCACATGAAAATAGGGTTATTAATAGATGGATGGAGAGTAGGGATATAAATAAATCATAATAACATATATAATTTTGCTATAGTAATGATAATTTTCTAGATTTCCGTGGTTTATTAAAGTTGACCATAACATGTACACTATGCACAATTTTAAAGTTTTCGATAATTAATATAATCTGGCTCTAGGACAACACAGTATTGCTTCCTCCTTTAGTTATTGACGGCTTAACGAAGAGCCATACTTGAAGAAAGGGATTCCAAATATTGTATTTAACAATTTGTTGGAAAAGAGGATTATTGTAAGATAACACACATCACATCCTGCATCATAGATTCCTAAAGTATTACAATTGAATTGGGTAACATACAGAACTACTTGTAGTAATAAAAAAAAATAAAAAAAAATCTACGGATTTAACTAACATTTTATTTGTTTCGCCCGTGACCAGGAATGTCGCAAAGAGTTCGAAACGTTGGGTCCCTAAGTAATAATACGTTTACAGGCGAATTTAATCCATAAAAAAAAATCTAATTATTTTTTGATTAGCTCGGTGGAACAGTGGTTAGTGACCCTGGTTAGAGTCGTGGGTTCTATTCCCACAAATATTTTGTACGATGAATATCGGTGTTTTTTCCGTGTCTGGGTGTGAATATGTATTAAAGTATGTATTAATAAATGTATATCAGTCTCTGATGCATAGTACAAGCTTTTCTTAGTTTGGGGTCAGATAACCGTGTGTGGAAATGACCCATAATATTTTTTTGTGTCCGTTTTACCGCCACTGTAATTATATTACTTTCAATTAACGCAAGTCGAGCTTTTGACTGGCCACAAAATGTATGAGGAAAATCTTCAAAAGCTCCAGCAGGAAAGTTGGAATCGGAAGTTTTCCCTATGACTCGCTCGGGAATACCGGGACTTTCCCCGTGGGGATGAGCTTTGTAGTTCATGTGTAGAATGTCGATAGGTCATTCTTTATCACCATAAAAGCTTTAAAAGTGAGGTAGAGAAAAATGGTGGAGTATTAAGTCACTTGGAGGAGCAAATTACATTTATTGACAAATATACATTTGCACCCACCCACACACACACACACACACACACAGTCTACCTGGAGATATATTATAGATTTCTATTTCTTATTGTCCTTCCTCTCTTCTGATAAATTTGCTTTGCCTGACAGGGTCCATAGTTGAAACTTTTTTTTAAACAAAACCTTTTGTATATTATGGAAAAGCAATAAATATTTTGAGTTTCGTTCTGCCCGCGACTATTTCAGCGTAATGTCTTTACTTCATTTTAAACTCACTATAGCGAAGTCCGTTAAATAGTAACCTTAACTCTTTCTTAGTATCTATACTATTGGTAAACCACATTTTATTTTACATTCGGTCGTTTGGGAGTAGGCACTAAAAATTAAATTTCGTAGAAATGTCCGCAATAAAAAAAGATACAAACGATTGACAATTACTAAATTTCACTTCAAAAAATGTTTGATACTTTCGTTCATTATCGGGAAAACGCTTACAGAAAGTTTTTTTTTCATAATAGGCACCTTATTAATCTCGATTTCAAATGTCACTTTGTGCACAGATGTTTCACTTCCGAACTGAGCAGTCTAAAACTCAACTAATCTCATTACCTGCCTAGTTTTGCACAACATTTGAAAAGTTATATCCGGAGGCGTCGGAAAGACGAACTTTTTGCAAGTTCCAATACGGACGTCTGAACGGGCGGAGTTTGCGCTTGTTAATTTATTTATGCTTTTTTAATCTTGTAAGACGGGAATGGGATTGGATTTAGACATTTTAATGTTTGTATGGATGTCTATCTAACTTAAAATAAATTTATAGGTGATTAATTTATTTGTTGTTATATATTTAATTATTCTTAAGTTATATTTGTAGCGGAAGGATATACAAAAATGTCATAAACAGTTTGCACTTCGTAATATTTATATTCTTATACTTATGTCTTTCCTTTTTGTATTGTATGCGTTCCTTACGTTCCCTAATGTTTTTTATAGCAGTTGCCTTTCTCTACTTCTATAAAATATTAGGGTTTACATTAAATCGACAGTAAAAACGCTTTAATTATAAAATACAAACACTTTTTCCCTTAATAACTAATCCCAAATATAAGGTATTATTGGTAGACCACAATGTAATCTCATTGATTTCATTATTTTATGGTGGTAACACTGTTGCCAAAAATCTATAATGGCGGATAAGTCGTGTAACTTACTGTGAAGCAAATAAAGTGTTATACCTCATTAAAACCATTTGTTTTACTCAATTTCCAATAGGTTATGGGCCCAGGCACATAATTCTATAGAATAGAGTAAAACACTGGGACGGATTACTGTTTGTCGAAGAAAATCAGTCGATGTCGGCGCGGCGTGTTGCGCGCGTTTGAGATTAAGTCGGCGGGAAGTAAAAATACTTGCATTGCAAGGACGGGACGAACAGGCAGGAAACAAAACACCATGGAAGATACTAATAAGATCGGCACACACATTAAGTTGGAAGAAAGTTCCAATTGGAATGTATGGAAATTTCAATGCATGATCGTGTTGCGCAGCCATGACCTTCTAGAAGTGGTACAAGGGACAAAAGTGAAGCCAGAAGTTGCAACTGAAATACCAATATGGGAAAAGCTAGACGCGAAAGCACAAACATGGCTCGTTACGAGAATGTCGGAGAATGCCATGATGCATATCATAACCTGTACGACCTCCGCACAAATGTGGAACAAATTAGCGAGCGTGTATGAACAAAAATCTGAAACCAGCATCCACATCTTGCAACAGCGATTTTTTCAATATAAGTACGAAGAGGGAACAGAAATGTCTACGTTTTTATCCAAGATATTTCAGAGAAATTCGTCATAACAAAAGTACTGATGTCTCTTCCAGACAGCTACAGTCATTTTGTATCTGCGTGGGAATCGGCACCAGATGATAAACAAACGTACGATAATCTAGTGGCTAGATTGTTGGTAGAGGAAGAGCGGCTGAAAAGCAAACAAGACCAGCCGTCGCAGTCATCGTCATCGGCTTTTTGTTGCGAAGAAAATCGAAAAGAAAGATGCTAAGTGTTATAAGTGTAACCTTCGGGGACATTTTTCAAAGTGAGTGTCGTAGTAAGCGGAACAATAATAACTCGGACAGTGACAATAAATACGGTAAAAAGTGTTATTATTGTAAAAGGCAGGGACACTTAAAAAGTGAATGTTGGTTTAGGAAAAATAAAGACAAAGAAAGTAACGCGTTTGTGACTGTGAGTACATCTGGACATTTACAACAAGCACAGTGGCTTGTAGACACAGGTTGTAGTGATCATATGTGCCGTGATAGGAATTTGTTTACAACATATACTCCATCGTTATCGAATAAATCTATCACTGTTGGTAACGGTAGTTTGTGTAGTGTGCACGGCTACGGACAGATGGCGGTGGAAGTCTATAATGGTGAAAATGGATTAGCACGACCATAGACAACGTGATGTTTGTACCGGAATTAAAAACAAATTTACTATCTGTCAAATGCCTTACGGATAGAGGTTATGTTATGATCACTGACAAGAACATTTGTAAAATTGTGAAACAAAATAAAGTCCGTGCGGTGGCGTATCGTGATGGCGATATGTACACATTAGAAGTGCGTTATACACACGGAGGGGCGAATATGGCTCAGTCCCAGTCGAGCCTTGAGGAATGGCATAAAAAACTCGTTCACCAAAATATGCAACATGTCAAGACCGTGCTTAAAAACAATAATATCCTAGTGAAAGACAATGCGGACATTAAGTGTGAAAGTTGTTTGGAGGGTAAAATACACCGTTTGCCCTTCAGTTCTAGTGAAAGCAAGACAACTAAGACTTGTGAACTTATACATGCAGACACATGCGGCCCAATGGAGGTGCCGTCTGTGGGAGGTTCCAGATATTTCGTTATCCTGAAAGATGACTATTCAAACTTCAGATCTGTATACTGTGTTAAAGGCAAGGATGATGTGAAGAAGTGCATTGAGAACTTCATAAACAGAGCTGAGAATACCACCAACAATAAAGTGCTGTACTTCAGATCTGATAACGGATTAGAGTTCGTAAATAAAGCGGTGGAAGATTTGTTTTCCAAGCGTGGCATAATACACCAAACAACAGTACCATACACTGCTGAACAAAATGGAAAAGCAGAACGAGAAATAAGAACTCTAACAGAAGCAGCCAGAACAATGTTGTGTGCGGAAGGTTTGCCAAAGAAGCTGTGGGCAGAAGCCATCAAAACCGCAGCATATGTTTTAAATAGGACCGGTAACAGCAATGAAGTTGGAAGAACCCCATATGAAACATGGACCAATAAACACTATGACATAAGAAATTTAAAAGTGTTTGGTACCCCAATTTATGTCCATGTTCCAAAGGAAAAAGCGAACAAAGTGGGATTCAAAAAGGAGAAAAAGGCATAATGGTCGGCTATGGTGAAGATGTAAAAGGATATCGAGTATATTTTGAAGAATACAACAGAGTGGAGACTAAGAGAGATGTAGTGTTCCTGCAAAAAGCCTCAGAAGAAAAGACAGTTCAATTAGATTATGATAGTGCAGATGAAAATAAGCAGATACCTGAGGAGACAATAAATGAGAAGACGCCTAATAAGAATGTCAAACAAATGCAGTCCAGCGAGAGTGAGGAGCACTCCAGTCAGATCCCATCTAGCCCTAAATCAATAGCTAGTTTGGAGAGTGATGACAGTACATATGTTCCATGCACCAGTGATGAAGCATCTAGTGATGAAGGTGCTGATCATGAACCGCAACGTGAAAGATCTACACGAGTTAGAAAACAAACCTCATTCTACAACTGCCATCATGCCTTTGTAGGAGAAAATGAACCAAGGACATATGAAGAAGTTATGATGAGGAAGGACGCAAGCAAGTGGCAGCAGGCTATAGATAAGGAACTGCAGACATTGAAGGAGAATAATACGTGGGAAGTTTGTGACAAACCTGCATCGGAGAAGACTGTAAGTAGCAAGTGGGTGTTCAAAATTAAAAATGGACAGCAATACAAAGCTAGATTAGTGGCCAGAGGCTTTGAGCAAAGTGACAATATGGACTTAAGTGAAATCTATGCACCAGTAGCTAACCTGTCAACATTTAGATTGTTTGTATCTGTAGCAACAAAATTAAACTTACTTATTTATCAGATGGATGTAACGGGGGCATTTTTGTATGGAAACATTGATGAAACTGTGTATTTAGAATTACCAGATGGTGCATATAGTGGTAATAATAAAATTGTTAAATTAAAGAAATCCTTGTATGGTCAAAAAAAATCGCCAAAATACTGGAATGACAAATTTAATTCTGTGATAATGAAACAAGGTTTTGTAAGGTCTCAAAGTGAAACTTGTCTGTATACGAAATGTAGTGGTGATGCCAAAACTTATGTTTTATTATATGTGGATGACCTGTTAATTTTTGGAAATAAAAAATCTGAAATATGTGACCTTAAGTCAATGCTTAACAGGGAATTTAAAATGAAAGACTTGGGATTAGTATCTAACTTTTTAGGTATTCGTGTAGAACAAGACCTGAAAAGTGGTATCACAAAATTGAGTCAAAAAGAGTATCTTGAAAATGTATTACAAAGATTTGATATGCAAAATTGTAAAGAGATGTCAACTCCAATGGATCCAAATTTTAATGCAAATGTTTTTGATGATAACGAGTCTGTGCCAAATAAAGACATTGAAAATAAGTGTAGAAAAATTATAGGCAGCCTGGCCTATGCAGCCAATGGTACTAGACCTGATATTTGTGTAACAATTTCAATCTTAAGCAGATATCAAAATCATGCAAACCATATGTTGTTAACTGCTCTTAAAAGAGTATTAAGATACATAAAAGGCACATTAGACTATTGTTTAATATATAAGTGTAATAATGATATGCTTATAGGGTACTGTGATGCTAATTGGGGAGGTGATTTAAAAGATAGGAAGTCAACGACAGGTTATTGTTTTAAATTTGCAAACTGTACAATCAATTGGTGTTCAAAGAAACAGGCTAGTGTAAGTCTGTCTTCTACGCAGTCAGAATATGCAGCTATTAGTATGGCTGCAAGCGAAGCTTGTTGGCTTATAAATTTGTTGAACGATTTTAAAATTGAAAATGTGTGCCCGGTTATCATGCTTAGTGACAGCCAAAGTGCCATAATGGCAGCAAATACTGACTGTGTTAAGCGTTTAAAACATATAGATATAAGATTTCATTATATTAAAGAATTAATTAAAAAGGGGAAAAATACATAAAAACAGAAGACCAAACAGCTGATATGTTTACTAAAGCATTAAATAAAAACTTATTATCAAAGTTTACAAATAACTGTGGTTTGTTTGATCAATAGTTGATTTTTATTTATTAATAGTCTGTTAGGATATAGAAAATGTAGGGATTACATTGAGGGGGGGTATTGGTAGACCACAATGTAATCTCATTGATTTCATTATTTTATGGTGGTAACACTGTTGCCAAAAATCTATAATGGCGGATAAGTCGTGTAACTTACTGTGAAGCAAATAAAGTGTTATACCTCATTAAAACCATTTGTTTTACTCAATTTCCAATAGGTATTTCTTAGGAATAAACATTAAATTGAACTCTTAATCATAACACTGCCTGCTAATCGGTTGTCAGTACAACAATGGCGGTCTCTACGGTGAAAAATAATGCGACGATTTTACTTGACATTGAGTAAATGTAAGCCGCTATCTCGGGAAAGATTAAGTAAGTAATTGCTAGAATTAGTAATACAGTCTACAGATTTCATTATCGATCCAAAGACAAGTATTCTTCTCATTCACTCTTCAGAAACGTTTTGTCTACGTATAAAAAAATGAGTTTCTTTAAAATGTCAGGTACCGCTGGGAAGACGAGGTTGTGTAGGATCTCTGCGAACTCCATGTGGTCAACTGGCGGGACCGGCCTAGGTGGAGGAGCTTATTATCGAAGGCCAAGACTCAGATTGGGTTGCTGCGCCAAGTTAGATAGTCAGGTTATACAATCCATCATCATCATCATCCTTCTAGTGGCAAATGAAGAAGGCAGCGAGATTTTCTGCCTTACATTATGCTCTTATGAATTTGAATTTTAATTGCCTCATTGGTTGGTAGCAAGCGCTGCGTAAGGACCGAGAGGTCCCCGGTTCAAGTCCGGAGTCGGGAAAAAATTATGTGAGTTTTTCTGTAATGAAATTACTCAGCCCGGAGTTAGGAAGTTGGCGGTTGAACGCCGGTGTCTCGGAAAGCACGTTAAGCCGGTGGTCCTGCGCCCGATCTCTCATCGGTCATGTCGGATTGCTATCTCATCGAATTATGAGAGTAAGGGAATAGAGCGTGCACATGTGCTTGCGCGCACTATAATTGTGCACTATAATATATCCTGCGCTCTTGGCTGGTCTCAATTGAGATCGGCCGCCATGGCTGAAATCATGGGACGTATTATGAATTGGAATAAAAACCGGCCAAGTGCGAGTCGGGCTCGCGCACAAAGGGTTCCGTAGCAGCAAATATAATAAAAATCAACCTATCTCAAAAACTATAAGAGATACTTTGATCAAACCAAAAATCGTTGAAAGAGTTAATTAGCATGCATCACCTCTATTTTTTTAGAATTTTATACCCCGTAGTTATAAAAATAGAGGGGGGGACATACTTTTTACGACTTTGAGAGCTGATATCTCAAAAACCGTTCACTTTAAGAAAAATGTTTTTTAGAAAACTTTATATCATTTTAAAAGACCTTTCCATTGATACCCCACACGGGTATGTACATCGAAAAAAAAATTCATCCCTCAGTTACATGTATGGGGGCCCCACCCCCAATTCTTTTTTACTATTTAGTGTCATATTTTTGTAGCGGTTCATACAACACATATTCCCATCAAATTTCATCACTGTAGTACTTATAGTTTCCGAGTAAATCGGCTGTGACAGACGGACAGACGGACAGACGGACAGACGGACATGACGAAACTATAAGGGTTCCGTTTTTGCCATTTTGGCTACGGAACCCTAAAAAAGGCTACTTCAATGGACTACATACGGCATATTCTACATTATCCGTATAATTCAAAATTATTTGATTTTTTTTTATGAAAGTTTTTCTCTAATACTTATTAGGACTTATCTGTTTATTTAACCTACATCTTTCCAAACCTATTACGTAGTATCGCTTGATTTACGATTCTGCGACCTCCCCAGTTGGACAGAGGTTGTAAATTTTTTACCTCGTCTCGGCCCGTCTTCGTACGTTTGCCTTTCTCAAACTACCCTCCTCAATTGTGTGGATAATTCGATGAATCACTTTGTGCTAACTTGAAGGAACGAGTTTACAATCGGACTGCTGAAAGGGTTTTTCTTTTCGATTTGTCTTTGATTTTTTTTAGGAGATCGTGTCTATTTTTTAGTTCATGACTTTACGCTTTTCCAGGCGAAGATAGGTGGTATTGGTTGCATTGTAGGCGAATTGACCGGCTCGGTGGTATAGTAGTTAGTGACCGAGGTTCACTACCTTCGATTCCAAGGGTTTGTTTCCCACCTGAAAAAAACATTTGTGTGACGAACATGTGTTTGTTCCTTGTCTGGGTGTGTTATTGAATAAATAATATGAAAAATAAAACGCGGTACATGTACATGTGTTTATACAATTTGAGGGTTCTCCTCGATTTCTTCACGATCCCATCACCAGACCATGATATCCTCATCATGGTACAATTTTTATCTTCTTTCGAACCAAAAAAAAAAACATCAAAATCGGTTCATAAACAACGAAGTAGATATATATACCGGTCGAATTGAGAACCTCTTTTTTTGAAGTCGGTTAAAAAGTAATACAATAGCTATTACATAAACCGTTCTACTTTCAAGTTTTCAATAGAAACTAGCTAATCTGAAAATAATATCCATTTGCTTGACATAATAAGCTCATAATAAGCTGTGTAAAACCTTAAATTATTTATCCGAGCACCTTCATTTACCAGATAACATCTCCATAGAATGAAAGTAATGCAAAGAAAGGATAATTTATATTAAAATGTCGCCGAGTTATCGATGTAGCGGCATTGTCGACATTTTTATAATAGCCTCGTTATTCCCCTTCAGAGTCTTGGAGATAAATATTATTTCTTGAAGCAAAGCAATGTTTATTAAGTCTTCTTCAAAAAGCCAGTCTGTTTTATGCTTTGCTTAACTGACAATTAGTGTCAGCGATAGAGAAAACTGTTTTACTTTCTGAAAGCTCTTTTGGTGATGATGTATTTAGTTTCAAATGCAAATACTTAATTGTATATTATTTTTCCTTTATGGTATTGAGTGAAACGAGTTCTAAATGTGACACCCTTCAAGGACGAAACATAATTTCATCATGACCATCAGCCCAATTCCTGTCCGCTGCTGGACATAGGCCTCTCCAACTGCCTCACCACTTCTGTCTTTCTTCGGCTACAGCTCCTACTAGATCCCGTGCAGATCGTCACTCCACCTGGCCTGAGGGCGTCCTGCACTACGTTAGCCGAGACGCGGTCTCCACTCTAGAACTCGTCTACCCCAGCGGAAGTCGGTTCTACGGCTGATGTGACCAGCCCACTGCCACTGCAGCTTGCTGATGCGGTGAGCTATGTCGATGACTTTGGTTCTCTGCCGGATCGCCTTATTTCAGTTTCGGTTCCGCAGAGAAATACGGAGCATAGCTCTTAACATAGCACAATTTGTGAGTCTTTTATTAACACTGAACAGAAGTAAAGTATTATACGTATAACTTTGAAACAATTTCTCAATACTCTTAATCATTCGTTTACAAAGTCTTATTTTTTTTAAATATCACACACACCATTCTTAAAAACAAAAACAACCATCGATCAACCAAGTTTGATATTTGTTTTCTTCTTAAAAAAAATTGTAAACAAAAAAAACTGCCTTCTTTTGAAGGCGGTTTTTTTTTTTGTTTTCAATTTTCCGCCTTCAAAAACCCGACTCACTAAAAATTACAAAATAATATAATACGAACATTAATCTGCACCACCGCCTTCAACAACATATCAAATTCATACCCAGATTAATGTTCGTATTATATTATTTTGTAATTTTTAGTGAGTCGGGTTTTTGAAGGCGGTTTTTTTTTTGTTTACAATTTTTTTCATCCTTTTTAGTGTTACATTTTTTTACACCCTATTAGTTCAGCTCACCTATAATTCTACTGATATTATAACTAGTAGTATCAATATGTACACAGATTTGAAAGAATTATCCCTTTACTCCCAACTATTAAGGAGTTGACCTTCCATCATCAGCTCAGCATCATAACATTATGATTGCCAGAAACAAATGCCAATATAACTTCAGAAAATATGTAAAACGCGGTACATGTGCCTATAAAATTTGAGGGTTGCCCTCGATTTCTCCTGGATCCCATCATCAGATCCTAGACTGGTCAACCTAATAGTTTAGCTCACCTGTAATGCTACTGATATTATAACTAGTAGTCTTAATATGTATACAGTATTGAAATATATTCTTTTATTTACTCATAACTATTAAGGAGTTGACCTTCCATCATCAGCTCAGCATCATAAGATTATGATAGCCAGAAGCAAATGCCAATATGACTTCAGATAATATGCAAAACGCGGTACATGTTCCTATAAAATTTGAAGGTTGCTCTCGATTTCTCCAGGATCCCATCATCAGATCCGAAACTGGTGAAAATGGGACCACCTCGGAAGTGAACTGTATCCAACCAAAAAAAATTTTTTAAATCCTTCTTTAATTGACGAAAATATCGGTGAACATACATAAAAAAAAAAAAAAAAAAATATACATACAGACGAATTGAGAACCTCCTCCTTTTTTTGAAGTCGGTTACAAAATAAGTTTTTTAGAACGCTGTTGCATTCGAAAATATTCAAACGACTCATTCGCATCACCATAAAGATCTCTCGCACCCGCGCATTCGCTGAGCGAAATATTATCTTTAGCATTAACAATGGACCGAATGCAATAAGTGCAGTGGCCGGGTGCATGAATAATTCACTCGGCGCCGAGACAAAGGATGCCCTACATAGCCTACGGCTTACATTAGAACCTATTTGCAGTCTAGATAAAGGTTTATGAAGTGTGCCTCATTGAGTTTCGTTAGTCTTGAGTTTGTATGATTTCAACTACGATTTAGTAAGTACAGTTTATTTAACAAACTTGTACTGTGAACGTTGTAATGTGGGGAGAGCTTGAACTATCTTTGGTTTGTCATTAGTGAATAGTCATGATTAACAGTAATAAAGCGTCGAAGGTTAAGGTCGTTGCTTGCCATGCGAGAGATCACCAGTTCAAACCCCGTCACGTACCACTGTATTTGAAAATTTGTAGTGCATTTGTACGATTATTCGACGCTTTAATGGTGAAGGAAAACATCATAAGAAAACCTGCATATCTACGTAGATATTCTAAGGTTTTGTAGTCGACCAACCCGCAGGCCTGATCGCGATAGTTTAGGGTGGGCCCGTTTTTCAGCAGTGGGGACTTGATATGGGGTAATGATAACAGTAATAAAATTATTATAATAACCACACTGTTTATAATACACCCATTATGGGTGAATAGCGTATTTTAACCTATGGCCTTGCTAGCAGGCAAATAGAGTTATTAGTGTTACACATATCGATGGTACGATTAGTTTAACGAGCCTGCACCCAATTCGTAATATATCAGACCATCCACAGACCTAGTGACGCCTTCGGCCATTGCTTTAATGAAATCCAGAATCTTAAATACTACTCTGTTTTACACGGGTTTTAGAACTAACCTCGAAACGGACCCTTAGTAAATTATGCCTTTTGTTTATACACTTCCGCAGCACATTGCTTGCCAAAAGATTCTGGCTCGCATGGAGTCCAGCCAAAACTGAGTGGAAACCAATGTTAAGGTCAACATGCCGGGATTTATTCAAAACGCATTCGATTGTGAATGATATATGATTCTTAAATTATTCTCATTTGACCGATTTTGGTAGTTTTAAAATTCAAATTAGCAATGTTCGTAGACAGTTCGCATAGCACAGTTAATTACTTTAATTTTCAAGTTCAACACTTTTGTAATGTTTAAAAGTGTTATTATATTTTTATTGATACAAATACAAAAATAGGGAACATATTTACATTTATTGTTCTCTAATCCAAGTCACCTAGGAGAGCCGTAGTTTTTTTTTTACTAACTGACATACGATGATGGCTGCGGACTTGCGGGGGAGCGGATGGGATGAAAAAGTCGTAATTATTTTTAACTTTAACATTACGTGTATACTTAGGTACTGTACCATCTAGACACGCCGTAGCGTGTCAAGCCAAGTTCAAGAAACAGAACTGGCGAGCCGCACCGTGTGTAATATTACACGAACCATTTGGAACCACTTTTGAACCCGACAGACCTTCATAGGCTACCACCATACATTATCTTATGTTATAAGAAGATATAATGGTATACTGTTACTAATAATTAAATTTCGGGAATGACCATTGAAATTAGCACCCATTTAGATCTCACTTCTTTTATCGTTGAAGTCAACAACCAAGGCAGAAGGCATTTATCATAATATTGTACTTGGCTCTCATTTCACTTTTATTTTTTTATTGGATATCTATAACTGCACGTAAATGTGAAATACAGCTTTAGATTAAACATCCAAGAAACGTATAACGACAATATTTTTATTTATTAACAAACAACTGAAAACGAGCACGACATACTATTACAATATTAACACAAATGCATCACACATAGGACATACGTGTACCTTAAATCACTGGGACTTTCTAATTGAGAACATCTGAAATTCACACAGAAGTAGCGGCTTCAAACATATCTCAAGGAAAGTGAAAAATATGTTAATAGCACGCGGCAAATTAATATTCAGAAGCTCCGAAAATGATCCGCTTCCAAGCCTCACATTTCTCAAATTGGGTACCGAACAGTTACATTTTAATTTTGCTATGAATTATTCAACACTCCATGAATAACATTGTGGTACAGATTATTTAATTTTATGTAAAAATTGTGCGTACTAAATTCATTACATTTGTTCTTAGATTCATTTCTACTTTAAAGATGTTAAATGAGCGTATGGCTGTATACCAAGAGTATACTGCAAGAACTTTTAATTATTTTTGTGCCTTTGCAATGGTATTTAAACTCTCTATAATATGAGATGCGATGAAAATTACCTATTTACCTATTACGAGACTAGAATTTCTATAAAAGTAAGAACATTTATATATACCTATATATATATATATATATATATATATATATATATATATATATATATATATATATATATATATATATATATATATATATAATAATTTTAAATTAATCACTTATTAAAACAAAACAACATGTTGTCACAACAAACAACAACAAATGTCAGAAATTCTAAAATGTCTGTAAAATACAATTTCTGACATTTATATACCTAATCACACACACTCGTATGATTCCTTGGTCCTAGCATCTTGCAGTTAATAGCCGGTCATTATTTTCACACGTCTTGATATCAAGGTAATACTTTTTTGCAAAGTAGCGGGCTGGGAAATAATTATAATATTTGGCTGTCATCATCATCAGCCCATATACGTCCCCACTCCTGGCACTGGCCTACCCTAAACTAGGGCGATAAGGCCTTAGTCAACCTCGGTGGCTAAATGCGGGTAGGTCGACTACACAACCTAAGAATTTCTTCGTAGGTGCAGGTTTTCTCACGATGTTTTCCTTCACTGTTAAAGCGTCGAATGACGGTATTTGGCTGTGTTTTTATCTATTTAAAAAGAAGAGAGTAGAATAATTGTTTATTAAGTATAGATTTAAATATATTAATACATTCTACTGTTCATTCTAATACCCGTAGTGCACAAGAGTTTGCAATGGAACTCAGAAGCAGATCAATGTATGTAAAAATGTATGAACATCACAATGTTGTGCGATATTTGTTTGCATATTTAAATGACAAACCGATTCAGCATTTCGGTTTATTCGTAAAACGTTTGAACCCAGGATTCAACTGCAGAGATATATATTCAATGCGACCTTCGGAGACTTTGCGGATTTCTGCCGCTTCGTTTAGTTGCCAAATCACGTCACGTGACGTAAGCACGATAAATACCTAGTTTATAAAAATATAGTTATTGCCTGTATTGGTTTCCGTGGTTTTTTGCATCGTTGGATACTTTTATTGGCTTGTTTTATGCATCCATCTGTTTCACAAATCTGACGTAGATGCTAGTCTAATCACATAATAATAATATTGGTTCAGTGAACTCAAAGGAACTAGTTGAACAAAATAAATTACTTAAAAAATATTAATTATGTTATTAAATAAATGAATAAACGTATAATCTGTATCAACAAAGAGCGTTATCATCAGAATGAATAGAATTGGGAGTCACCCAATCCGAAAGACGAATAAAGCGTCCGACCTATTTTGACCATGGCGGCCGATCTCTATGAAGACAGGCACAGGACATTATATTGCACTAGTGTAATAACACTCTCAAGACTATAATACTTTCATAGCTCGGTGAGAAGACAATTCGACATAACCGGTCAGAGATCGGGCGCAGGACCACCGGCTTAACGTCCTTTCCAAGACACGTACAACTGCCGATTTCCTGTTACCGGGCTGAGTAATTTCTTAACAAAAACTCACACAAATTTCTCCCAACCCGGAATTGAACCAGAGACCTCTTAGTTCGTATGCATCACTCCATAAACTAACGAAGCAGTGAGAGACAAATATACAAACTTTAAAAAGCTCCATATGATATTCACAACTTTTATGAATTACTTGTTTTATAGTTACATTTGCACTACAGCCTCTTATAGGTACATTCTGTTTTCTGTATATGTATTCTCTTTCAATCTTTTTCTTACTCTATAGTCGCCCAAGTTACTAAGTTTACGTATAGCGCAAGTCCACGATTCAAATTGATTTCATGAGGTTTAATTAATTTTCAAACGACGTCAAACGAACCAGAATTGCGGTACAGAGACAAGATCGTCTTTAATTAAAATCAATTAGATGACATTTGCGATTATTTAAATCTTAATTATTTCTCGTCTGATATTGAATATTTGATTTTGCGTTTTTCAAATCGTACGTAAACGTAATCCTACTGTAATGTATCGGAAATAAATTTTAGAAAAGACAAGAATCATCACAAACTGATGGCATGGTAGTGTATACTATGGAACCATTTTGCCAAATCCATTTTGCCAAATTCAAACATGGCATTTTTTTTTTTAATCTGTATTGATTCCTAAAAAATAAATAAATACATGCCATAACAGCTATTCGATATTACATTTGACTTAAACAAACTTAAAATAAAACATCATAAATTACCAAAGGTGAAATAACGCGAAAGGAAATATTAGGATATAAAATTAGTAATAGAAGTATCTATTTATGATAGCCTTTTTGAACCTTGTAATATTTTCATAAAAAATGTCGATATGTAGTTGTAGGTACAATTAAATTTGTTATAAGCTCTAATGGTAATGATGCAACGGGCTGATATCCGCAACTCGACGTCAAAGCGCCTATTTTGCGTGGCTAAGTTATAAGCTCTAACTATAAAACTATTTTTCTTATAGTTAGTAGTAGGAAATGTATCCTTGTGCCGTGCACTAAATCTGAAAAGTGTGCATGATTCAAATGACAATATTTGAATGTACACACAATAATTCATGGTTGAATTTGAAACTCGTTCACAAACAGACTAAAGTAGTCTTATCTCAGATACGTTGGGTTCTTACGGCTATTCACGACGTTAGGAATAAGCTCCAAACGAATGTTTTTGCGGCTTAGCCTCGTCGCGACTAACATCGTGGTTTAACTCGTAGTCGTGCTTTCAGACATCAAACATTGGATGCATTTCAACAAGGTAGATTAATTTAAATAGTGTGAAAGTGAAGCCTACTAGTACAAGTATGTTATAACTTAAAAGTAGACTCTAACACATTTTTATGTAAAAATAGCATAATTTACCTGAGTAAATATTTTTTTTATTTTATTCGTGGCACGTCCTGGCCTTGAATAGAGAGCAGTGGATGTTTAACCTATGTCATAATCTTCTCCTAACCGATGGGGTTGCGATGGATGAGATTTTGACATAGGTTAAATAAAAAAAAACACATTAAAAAAATCAATTTTTAAAGTTTAGTCACAGCATGAAATAAACGTCATAAAGGTCGTAATTGGATATGAACGTAACAAAGTAGATTCGGTGAATCCTCTATTATATTGTTGAATGAATGGTCTCCGTATGTTTTCATTCACTTTCGTTTCTTTTTCCTGTTGCTGTTGACATTTATCTATTCATATTTAAATACAAAATCTTTCACAAATATAATGTCGCTGCCCCTAAAGTAATCGAATGTCAAAACAAGACACTAACAACTTGGTGGTCATATTTTTTTTCCACGAAACGCAATTTTTCTTTGCACCCTTCTATCAAAGAAAAATATTAATAGGAAATGAAACTGTCAGACAGCCATTTTCGATGTAACTGGATACGAAAGGCGAAATAAAAAAGAGAATGTTTCGCCAACTGAATGTAAAGATTGATAATGTCTCCTTCAATGCTTTTATCAGTGATGGGAAACACATATTTAGCGGACATTTGTGGTCGTACTCTATTATATACTGTAATGGATTGTTGGCTTATGTGCTTATTATACTTCCGGTTCTAAGAATAGCAAAGCTTTATTACTTTTCGTCACTATATCGAAATACTTTTCCTTACTCAAATAAAAATGTTTATTTTACTAGAGTTACAGTTGACTTGCTCGGTGGAACAGTGGTTAGTGACTCACTAACGGTGAAGGAAAACATTGTGAGGAAACCAACACACCTGAGAAATATTTTCAATTTTTGTGTGTGAAGCCATGTCAGAGGCCTACGGGTAACTCTGACACCAGGTTGTTCATCAACCACACGATAAGAAGAAGAAGACTACCAACGGTTCCAAGAGTCGTGGGTTCGATTTCCATCCGGGACAAACATTTCGGTGACGAACATCGGTGTTTGTTCCGCGTCTGGGTACCGTGGTGCAAACACCGACTAATATATTTGATCTAGGGACTAACACTCGAGAAGATTTATTTACCTAACTTGAATAATAAATATACTCCCTTTCACGAAATGTTGGTTTATCTTGTAGAAGTGTTAAATCCAAATTTACATTGAAGAAGAGAAGAAATATTTGAGGCCAGTATTTGTATAGGACTTGAAGAGAATGATGGCACCTGAACTAGTTTTTTTATTCTTTATTTTGACCAAAATCCACAGATGTAGGTTATAATATAGGTTGGTAGATTCTGTAATTTATTGATATCGAAATAGTATTGTATAGCAACGGGAAGCAACTAGCTGAATACTCAATTAGTATTTTGTTTGTATACGACTGATACATTTTTATGCTCCATTTTCTTTTTGTCTATGTTCTCTCTTACTTGGAATATAACCGTACTCGTGTAAAAAGTGTTTGCTGCGTTTTACTTAAAATAATAGATTCATTATACATGGAATCTCTGAATCTGTGTAGGTATTAGATTATCGCAAGATGTGAATATATTTTTTTAATTTATTTCATTAAAGAAACAGTAAATAAGACGGGATGATGAAACAATAAAAAGCTTTCTTGTCCTTAATCTCAAAAATGTATGATACGGCGAAAAAATAACTGGCAGCAGAGATTTGCTGCTTAAAGGAGAGCTTTTAATAAGAATTAATATATCATCACAACCTTATTTGACCTAACCAAAATGCATATAAACCTCTTTTAATATAAGCAGTGTCCACCGAAAATATATTACAGCCAGGATTTTCATGAGATACGATGACGTGAGCCGATGATTCGTTTTATTACTTCTAGCCATAAAAATGCCATAAAAGATGCTATTATTGAACCGCTTCGAGCCCCCGTGGAATGTGACTGTTGCCGATATTTGAGGGTTTTATGGGGTTTTGAGAAGGAAGGCAGGAGGGGAATGTTTTATACACCTGATATGTTATTTTATTAACACCTTTATGGGACATCGTACCGATTCACCGAAGAAGAGATAGAATGCACTAGTATTTCAGAATACACTTGTGCAGTACACATAGTAGCAGTAGTGTTTTGTAGTGCAAAGATGGCTGATTTCCGTTGAAATCCAAAAGTACCGTTGGCTGAAATTTATTAATTTCATCACGTACAACATTGTTCAGATTCAAAGTACCTAAATAAACCTGAAAGAAATACTCAATCATCATACAACTCTTTGGGTTATCTATTGTTTGCCCGAAAGATATATGCCATAATATTCATATGCCCGAATTTCATTTGCCATAATTTCATTTGCCCGAATGTTATGTTTGCCATAAAATACAAATGACATAATTTTAATTGCCCGAACTTCAGATTCCATAATGATTCGAATGCCATACGTATTGATATCTATATTTTTAATTTGTCTTTCATGTTTCTAACCTAACCTAACCAATTTTTTTTATCATTCTTTTAACCTATTTTACAAGCTTTTTCGGTGGGAAATGATGTAATGGCACGGAAACAAAGTTTTTAACACGTAACTAATATAGTAAACAATGAGCATAATATTATTGCACTTAAAATATGGATAACAATACGTATGGCATTCGAATCATTATGGAATCTGATGTTCGGGCAATTAAAATTATGTCATTTGTATTTTATGGCAAACATAACATTCGGGCAAATGAAATTATGGCAAATGAAATTCGGGCAAATGAATATTATGGCAAATAAAATTCGGGCAAATGAAATTATGGCAAGTGGGGGTATACCAACTCTTTGTCCTAAGTAGCAAACGAACCCTCGATTCCAGGCCAAAAGATACTGCCATCACTAAAAGCACCATAGAGGCAGTAAAAAAAGTAATCTACTTCATCATCCGCTCTAGTCTTGTGTTAAACAAGCGCCGTTAATTTCCCAACTCCGTCCTGAATGTCATTATTTCCCTACCCGCCAGCCGCGTAACCTATGCGAAACACGCCAACCACACCATTGCCAGCCGACTGGCAAAAGGTGCTGCCACGTCAATACCAGCTACATCAACGAATTTTACAACATCAAGGATTCAGAAACATCAGTCGTATTGGGACCGTGCGAAATGGGTGGAGGAAGATATGGCGCTGATTGTCAAAAACGCATGTAATCTTATGAGATGTCCGTCGTTATTGCTAGCGGCGGCCGTTGGTACTAATTTTACTCCATAAAATTTAACGAAAGAAACGCCACTAAAATGAGGGCCGCACCGTCGTGCACGCTCCATAACGATACTTGATATATAGAAAAAATAGACACGGAACAAGCAACGATGTTCACTACACACATATACACCGTGAAATTTTAGTGATCGAACGAATCGAATCGAAAGCACGCTCGAACCGCTTTCTTAATTAGGGCATGGAGCTTCTTTAGCTGTCGTCATCAATTTCATTCGGCAAGCAGTACCTGGTGATGTCACACCTCTTAAAAGAACTATAACTTTTCACGCTTTCGAGTTGGATTAATATTTTTTGGAAAATATAAAAAAAAATTACACGAAATACCTAATTCGATAGTACCTACTTCTAAAGGTAAATCGTTTAGCTACGGAAAAACAACCACTAAAATTTCTCGTTGTAGATGTAACCAGATGAATTTAGCACAAGTGACGTTACGGGTCCGTCCGCTTAGGGGTGAGAGCTATTCGCTCTCCCGCAAGTGCGGTGATGACGACATGGCTACTCCAAGCCATCATCGTATGTCATAGTAACAGAGCCCACGACCAAAATTTTTGTCTCATAGCAATACAGCCAAAACCGCATCAAATCGATAGATAAGATTATTCTGAACTCGAAAATACCAATATCAGACATTTTCCGCGTAGCGTTTGATCTGACCGAATTTTCAAAATTGTCAAAGAATTTTACCGAACTGCATCATAGCAATATGTCTGATTTGCAGACTGTAGTTGAATGATGATTCTGAGATACCGGAAACATATTTTTCAGACGTTAGTGGTGTAGCGCAAACCCGTAAAATCACTTTAAAAGATTTAAAATGAGACAAAAAAAATGTCTCATAGCAATACGTCTGAAAATCTTTTTTATTAGTAAATTTTGGTTATTTGATGCGAACAAAACAATTTTCAGACGGAAATGTGGACGCATAAAATTTTGAGACCGTTTTGAAAATGTTAACAAATTTTACCGATCGGTATCATAGCAATATGTCTGAAAATTGCTAGACATGATAGAATAAGTTGTCCACATGTGCAAAAAATTTATATCAGACAAATGAAGTGTAGCATCTTCTCTATCAGACAACTTTTCGATACTCAGATATCATTTAAGAATCGTATTGAGGCATCTTGAATTCTCTGTTACAAACCAATGAATAATAGTAAGAAAGGGGCAGGGGCGTAACAAGCGCTGAGGCAGTTGAAATTAAATACTGATTGATTTGATAGTTTTGGTTTTATTTAAGCACACTTGTTATTTTGGTTTTGGGAGTATATGCTACACTTAAAGTGTCTGAAAACAGGTTTTTGGTAATCATGGCAGCAAAACGAAAAGTTAAAAAAAAAATTATCCGTATTGCTATGACACAGGTCGGCAAAATTTTTTGACATTTTCAAAAATGCGCTCAGGCTATTTGCTACGCACAAAATGTCTGAAAACAAACTTTTTCTTAATACTTTTTTTTTTTTTTTTATAAAAAGGCTAACAAGATGACCTCACTCCACCTGATGGTAAGCGGTAGTGAGATCCAAATATGAGGTCGACAGGCACAATAGATCGTATTGAGCCTGTCGCACTCACCCTGAAGGCCTGCTTAAATGCCGTTTCACGCCCCGCCTGAAGAGCCCGGGATCATAGGAGGGAGGGAAAACATGAGCTGGAAGGGCATTCCATGCCTTAATGGCACGGGGCAGAAATGAGGAGCTAAACCTCTTTGTCCGAGCCACCAGCGCCTGCATTGTATGTGGATGGCAGCGCTGTCCAGCACGTCTCGTTCGGGAGTGGAAAGGGGAGGGAGGGACTAGCTGGAATAGCTCTTCAGAGCATTCCCCATTATAGAGACGGTAGAGAACACTTAGACCGGCAATGTCTCTACGTAGCTGGAGAGGCTCTAAGATCTCGGACACCTCTACATCACCGACAATACGGATAGCACGTCGCTGCAACCTATCGAGGGCGTCGAGCAAGTATTTTGCGGAGCCATCCCAGAGGTGACAGCAATATTCCACACATGGGCGAACTTGTGCCTTATAAAGAAGGCAGAGTTGCACCGGTGTGAAAAATCGCCGCACTCTGTTCAGGATCCCCAGTTTGCGGGAGGCTGTTCTAATGACGCTCTCGATGTAATCCCGCTGGTTTAGGTCGCGGCGAACATCCATGCCAAGGATGCTAAGGCTATCCTGTATTGGTAAGGGGGTGCTCTGAAGAGTAGGATGGGAAAGGAAAGGAGACACTTTACTAGAAAAAACACACACCTGTGTCTTCTTGGCATTGAACTCGACAAGATTGCATGAGCCCCATTCGGAAATGCGGTCCAAGACCCCGTCAAGCTCGGCGACAAGAAGGTTCCTCTTTTCCTCGGTTTCGGTCTGCTTTACCCCAGGTCTTCCGAAATAACGTGCGTGGACAGTGCTGTCATCCGCATAGCAATGAATGTTGCCTAGTGACAACATGTCATTGATATGCAGCAGAAACAATGTCGGCGACAAAACGGAACCTTGAGGTACACCGGAATTTATTGGGTGGAAACAAGAAGTGCGTCCGTCACAAAGGACACGAATCCTGCGCCCCTCCAAAAATCCCGCAACCCATTCGCACAAGCGAGGTGGCAGACCGTATGCCGGGAGCTTGGAGAGAAGCGAACGATGCCATACACGGTCAAACGCTTTAGCGATATCAAGGCTAACTGCCATAGATTCGCCATGCTTCTCCATAGCCTCCCCCAGAGGTGCGAAACGTACGCTAGAAGATCACCCGTGGACCGTTTTGGTCTAAAACCGTATTGACGGTCATGCAGCAGCGAGTGATCCTCTAGGTAGCGGATGAGCTGGGCGTTAATTATCCGCTCAAACACCTTACCCAGTACTGAGGTTATAGCTATGGGCCGGTAGTTGGCAGGATCGGACCTGTCCCCTTTTTGGGTACAGGTTGAACATTCGCCTCCTTCCAAGCCCGGGGCACGATGCCCGAGGTATAAGAGAGGCGGTACAGGCGTGTGAGTACTGGAGACAACACAATTATAAAATCTATGTACATTTTCATTGTCAGACGTATTGCTATAATACCGACTGCCTTTTTTTGACACAGCAGAAATGGCCTCCCACGCAGTTGCTACACTTTCGACCGTTACTATATACCTAGTCGGGTTCAGAATCATACGATCTAACGATTTTATAGGGTTTTTGCCGTATTGCTATGAGACATGGTTTTGGTCGTGGGCTCTGTAACTATCAGTTAGAAAAGAAAAAACAAGTGACGTTGGCACTACCATAAGCGCTTTCGGAGCAGTTGAAAAAATGAAGTAACTGACGAAAAAAAGCTATTTTATTTACCTGTAACATGCATAGTGTAAAACAACTGCCGTTCAACTACTTCCCAATATTTTTCCGTCGTGAATGTCATTATTCCCCGTCCCGGCCGGCCGCCGCGCAATATCCTATCCGAAACATGCCAACCACACCATTGCCGGCCGACAGGTACCCCGTCAATAACAGCTGCATCAGCGAATTTTAATATTAAATTGCGCGGTAAAATCCTAGACTTGTAATACCTGGGCTGTGATTGGACGAGCGGTTGAGGGAAGGTAGAGTGTGAATAAGTTGGGCCCACAAAAAGGGAAACAAAATTGAACGAATATGTAAAACAATTGTGTTTAGAACGAATGTTCAGTTTGTGTAAAGAATAAGGCTCAAAAAGTAATACATAATTATTACACAACATTACATAATTGCGAAGTATCAATTCGTGTTATGTAGAATAACAATTTGTATTACAGTAATTATCAGATACAAGAACGGTATCCACTAATATTAAAAAAAACAAACGAACACAGATAAAACACCGATGTTCATTATGGAAATATTTATCCTGGACTGGGATCGAACTCACGCTTAAAAAAATAGACCTTAGTGTGAATTGAACCCAATATTGGTGCAGAAAACAAAGGCACTTCCAAATACAGTGCCACTAAGCTTCAAACAAAAAACAATGGACTGCGGATCTCATCTTTCACGGGTCACTGAGCATAGAAAATGTACTGCAAATATACAAATAAACGAACAGAAGGCAAGGCGTTGTGCCTTTTTTGTCATAATATGTTTCCCTAGCACGGATTCCTATAAATTCGGGTCGTGGCTCATTGAGTCCAACAGCCCGGAAAGAGAGCGGTTCCGCTCTGGCGACCCTTGTTCGATTGCCTAAGATATTCTTGGCCCCTGGATGCGTCAATGGGTAAACATATTCGACAAAATATACCTTACTATATCATATACATATACACAGTACGAGGAGTTTAAGCACTTGTGTAACGGATATCAGAAACGAAAGTGGATTTTAGATTTATGACTTTCGAGTTCTATTAGAATAGGCGTGACGACTGGGTCAAAATCTTATTATTCTATTTAGTCCGTAAGTTAGTTTATACAAAAATATGAGACACATGTTTTGACAACACAAAATGACAAAATTATAGCTTATCAAACTTCTGGAGTGGGGGCTTGTGACGTCACAGTTACGCAAAAACTGTACCATAACGTGACGTCATACGTATCTTCTAAGCACTATATCTTCATAATTTATTGTTTGTGAAACAAAATAAAAAATACGAATAATATATTTTTAAATAATCTAAATAACGGACTAATTATATTTTTTTAGTCGTCTCGCCTATTAACATTATTTACTAATTGCCCGACCCATTCAATGATATTACTAAATGAATAACCTAATACAGAAATATAGAGCACATTCTTCACACACATATTAGTTTCGGATGGAAATGTAACCCACGGCTACTGGCGAAAGAGACAAGGTCATTGAAGAGCACGCCATCGTGCCAGTCATAGTATCTAATGATCAGGTTTACTGGCTCAGTGGAACAGTGATTGAACCGCAGGTAGTAACCTGCGGTTCTAAGAGTCGTGGGTTCGATTCCCACACGGGACAAATATTTGTGCGACGAACATCGGTGTTTGTTCCGTGTTTGATAATATTTAAGTACATTTGTTTATCCACTGTTGATTCTGGTATTCGAAACACAAGTACTTAAGCTTCTTACAATGGTATCAAATCAATGTATGTGATGTGTAATATTTATTTTATTTATTTACTTAGTACGTGAAGTTGAAGGTCACTTACTCATCACAATATACCTAAAACTAACAAGTGCTGCAAGATTCACTTGCCTTTATGTTGGAGGTGCAGCTATTATGAAAATGTAAGTCTAGTCTATCCCCTTTTACCTAGTTCCCTTCTCATCTGATTCTTCCTATCTATGGGACTACAATGAAGCTCAGTGCACAAAAGAATCTTTAGTCACCATAGATGCGTTTCATAGAGACACGTACAGCGTGGGAGCGTTATAACTTCATTCTCAACATGGAATGGATGACACTTCCAGCATTTTTTCACAAACGTCGTTTATCTCAATAGGAGCTAAGTACTTTCCCCTTAAACCGCTAAACGTTTTATGAAATGCGCAATTCTAAACTCTAATAGCAGCCCCATAAGATCCTTTACATTTTGGAGTACTTGAAAATATTAATAGGTTTTTGTGACGAGAGACAATTTTATGAGGATTATTCGATACAAGCCTTGATGATAGGCCGGTTTCTATTTACATAAATAAGAATCCGTTTTTCAATATGGAAATCAAAATTAAGTGCTAAGGAGGTCTATTTGACATTTTAATGTTTATAAATAGATACTTAAAGAAAATTGTTTGCATGGAATGTTAAATTATAACCCTAACTGACTAACGATGATGGCTTGGAGGAGCCTTGTCATCATCACCGGGCTTGCGGGGGAGCGAACCTATTTTCTTAAAAAAGGATATAGATTGTACTAACTAATAATGAAGTGTTTGCTTTAAACTATGTTCAGTATTTGGGTGATGTAGTAACGACGAGTCAGTCATTTTACTTTTTTTTGTGACTTAATAATAATTATTCGGTAAAAATAACTGACATAATATTTAGTGTAGTATTTGCTTTGTGATTTAGAAGATTATCTGTAATTTTTATTTAAGAGCTGTGGATTTTGAATAAACAAATAAATAAATAAATAAATAAATAATATTGAATTATGATTTCAGTCTTCGACCGCCATATGGCCGACAAAAGACACCGTTTGTTTGAGTAATGCATTCGTATTTCATTCGAATGCCCTTGAAGCCTATATTCCTCTAAGTGATGTTCCCTATACAAAATAAAATAAAATATGTCCCTTGTACGCCATTTGTCATTCTCCTCGAGAAGGTATTATATAGGTCAAGTGGAGGAACCATTTTTGGGATATATCGTAGTAATATGAATGCCCCGGTAGCAGTCGATCTTAGTACGGTCAATGTACGTGAAATATTGTAATAATGAACATAAAAAATCATCGCGTCTTGTTATCTCTCACGCCTGAACCTACAATAAATGTAGTGTATCTGTCACCGTAAAATTGCAAATAAGGATAGATTGCAATCTATCTCGCGAGATTGTGAACTGTCGAATAATTGTGAACTATAGTTCACGGTTGACTTTAAGGCCGACCAATCAGGGACAGCCTTCGGACGGCTGTCCTAAGGCTGTCCCTGATTGGTCGGCTATAGGCTATGCCTATAACTGACCAATCAGGCATTGACATCATTGACAAGTGACATATTTAAGATCGCAATTTATCAGTTTCACTACGATATATTGCAATCAGATGAATAACACACGATAAATTGTAAGCATCATGTTATGGTTCACAATTATTCGACAGTTCACAATCTCGCGAGATAGATTGCAATCTAACCTTATTTGCAATTTTACGGTGGCATATCTACTTTACCAATCTTTTAACATTTTGTTGAAAACTTAGAAAATAATAAGTATCTCACACATCGTCACACCATCAGCCCTTTGTCAACTACGCTGGCCAAGTGCGGATTGGTCGACTTAATAAATAATAATATTACAAATTTCTTTATTTGCAATTTACATGATCCAAAAAATTAACCTAGTACATACAACATTTGTAAATTTACAAATATGGGTGAGTAACTAAAAATAGGTGAACGTTAGCAGCCGTAGTAGTATTTAAACTGTGTCACAGCTGCAGACGTCTTCCACACAAGGTTTACCAGAAAAAGAAAAAATGTTTTAATGTAAGTCTTTAAACTTACACAACCTTTGAATATCTTCGTAGGTGTGCAGGTTTCCTCGCGATGTTTTCCTTCATCATTATAGCGTCGAATAATCGTACGTATAAAATTTGATGCAGCGGTACGTGGCGGGGTTTGAACTAGCGACCTCTCGCATGGCAAACAGAGCCTTAACCACTCGACCATCATAAGTACGCTTTCTTGAGAATCTCACGCACACAAATTTGCTATCTCTTTTTCTTTCTTTTTTTAATTTTGTGATTTACTAAATGGCACGCGTGTAACAGATATAAGATACTAGCTTTCCGTCCGTGACTTCGTCTGGGTAGATACGTTTAACGGGTATAACATTACTTCCTTATAGCGCAGTCGGTTAAAAAGTAGTCTATAACCTTTCCTAGGCTCTGAACTATATCTGTACCAAATTTCATTTAAATCGGTCCAGTACTTTATGCGTGAAAGCGTAACAGACAAACAGACAGACAGACAGACGGACAGACTGACAGACAGACAGACAGACAGAGTTACTTTCGGATTTATAATATTCCATCCAACGAATCCTAGTACAAGAGACAAAAGCTCTCCCAAATTACACAGTCTAAAAAGAAAACGTATATCTTCATCACGCTACACTAGAGTCTGTAGAAAATATTCTAGGTAACTGCATTTGAGCGTGCACTGAATTCTTTCTCCTTATTTACAAGATACTTTATCTTACCTTCAAAGGTCTTAAAGCTGTAATTCTTTGCAGCGCTCACATAAGGGGATTTAGCCGGGAGTTACTGATTAAACCGTAGCATTGGTAGCGATGAAGTAAACTTGTTAAGGGAGGCTTATGTTAGTTGCTGGTATAATTGGTTCAGGCCACACATAATCACGCAAGTAACAAGATCTGGAATTAGTACCTATATAAATTAGGGTGTGATTTTGTACAGATTCAAGGGAAGTTTTATTAAGGTTTTAGTTGGTATATTAATTATAATTTTAAAGTTTTCTTAAATATCAAAATATTTTTATTCAATAAAGTGCATTTTTATTTTAAAACTAGTGACCAGACCTCTCTTTGCGTAAGGTGAGTATTACATATAAACTCACTTCCTCATGAATCCCTTAAAACAAAACTGTTTCAAAATCTGTTGCATATTTTTTAAGATTTAAGCATACATAGGAATATATGGACAGAGAAAGCGACTTTGTTTTATACGAGTACTATGTAGTGATAACATTTATTTTCATTATTTTCAGGTAAGTTCTGACTGTGAGTTAAGATCCTCAAACACGAGAAATGAAGGCCTGAAAAGTTAGAAATCAAGGTATGTAATTACTTATTTCTCCTACTTACCGCGGGATTGAAAGGGGACTTCAGGCGGGATCACTCCTTTTGCCCGTCGACATCGTTTAACTTTCATTAAACGCCTTTCGACGTAAACGCCATCAAAAAGGCGTGTTATATTAAAAATAAATTGACCTTGCTACCAAGTTTTTCGCAATTAAGGAAAAGCTTAGCTATCACCATTAAAATCTCGTCAGAAACTTGTCTTTGAAGAAGTCTTCTCATTTAAACGATCTTTAGTTTAGTGTGCTTTTGAAATAATTTTATGGCTTCAACTCGCGTGTGTTGTTATTCTAAACATATTTTTTAGAGACCCACGTTTTGCCCGTGACCACGAGCGCTGTAAATAGCTCCAAACGACGGGTGTCTAAAGAATATGTTGAGAATGACAATACACGCGAGCTTCATTCGGATTTTTTTTAAAATTATGTAGTGTTCGCTCAAATAATAGACAATATTAAGTGTGCCTGTTAGATTTATTTACACGTAGATATACAAGTTATTAAAAAGTTTGTGATCATCGAAATACCTACTATATATTTATAAAAAAAATTATAACAGAAACCTCTTTTTCAATACGTTTGAAAAATGAAGACAGTTTAAGATTTTTCTACGCATTTTATGTCATCATTGACGTCACCCAACCCTCCCCTGCAAATAACTCCTAAAACTACAAGTGAAGTGTTGATGAATGCCAAAATAAATATAAAAAAACAACAACCACGTCCATAAACGCAAAGAACCTTTACACTTCCCAATTGAAAGCTTCGAATGCGTCAAATTAGATGCTTTTATATTCATAGAGCTGTTTGTGTACTTTTAAAAGAGACGCACAGAGAGGCGGGACTTTTTGCGAAAATGTTGCTGAAAAAGGACCGGATTGAAGGAAACATTCCTTGTAAATGCTTCCATTTTAATGTTACGTCTATGTACATTTTTTGTTCTCAAATAATGTTTATTTGTTCTCTTTGACAATGATGTATGTTAATGTTGTACTTGTATGTTAATTTGATGTATTATATCATGAATATTTTTTTTGGTTTCATTGTTTCACAATATCATTACGTACTGATTTGAGTGGCTTGGCGGAAGAGCAGCTAGTAACAAGAGACGCGGGTTCGATTCCCACACGGGACAAATGTTTGTGTGTCGAATATCGGTTTGTTCCGTTTCTGGGTGTGCTATCAAATATATTTTGTGTATGGATCCACTGTTGATTCCGATATCCGTAACACAAGTGCATAAGCTTACGACGGAATCAGATCAACGTATGCGATGTTGTGATGTTGTTTAGTTAATATTTATAATGGAGCAATCAAAACTTTTTAAATAAATCACAATGTGATTGTGATGGGTTATGATGCTTAGTTAGATTTTAAGATAAACCTTATAGAATTTTACAAAAGTTGAAAAGAATACATAATGGTAACGATACAAAGCACAATATTTATTATTAATCACGCAAAGCGGAGAATTTTACAGGTCCCCAGTTGTTCAAGCAATGTTTACTAGATATACAGTTAAAGTTCAATACAGTTAACTTCACAAGCCTCAAAGGTAATTGGAAGTTAACATTCCGAGTATTTAATTATTCTCAATCACTACAAGAGCATTTTGGTCGTGCTTTAAAGGTACACTGGAGATCAAAAAATTGCACAATATTTTGTTCACTTATCCATTATTTTCAGCCCATTGCTGTCTACAGACATAGGGTCTACACACATCCACAAATTCTCGGCACTTCTTCCTATCCTTGGCTACGGAGGAGAGGACAAAAATGGGTTGATGATAATGATGATCCATCATTATATTGTTTTGTCGTAAATTCTGTTTATGTTGACTACGGCCCGAAATATCGCTAATGTATATCAATGGCATCAAATGTTGTAGAATGGGCGCTTAATTAAGGGTGAGAGCCATCCGCTCCCCCGCAAGTCCGGTGATGATGACGAGGCTACACCAAGCCATCGACGAAGGCTTGGTGTAGTCTTGGGAAATCTTTTTCCCAAGGCGCTAAATCCAACCTACTACCTAATTTAATACAGATAAATAAATAAATAAATAAATATTTCACAACATCACATACATTAATCTGATCCCGTGGTAAGTAGCTTAAGCACTTGTGTTACAGGTATCAGAATCAACAGTGGATACACAAATATACTTAAATATATTTAATAATACACCCAGACACGGAACAAACACCGATGTTCGTCACACAAATATTTGTCCCGAGTGGGAATCGCACCCACGACTCTTGGAACCGTAGGTAAACCTGGGTCACTAACCACTGTTCCTCCGAGCCAGTCCACAGAGTCAGAGTATGTTAATAAATAAGTAATGTTCGCGAGCATAATCCGTGAAAATACGTAGTCTTATTTCAAACCTACTCAGTGGCTAGATTTGTGTTTTTTTTTCCTAGCTGACATGCGATGATCGCTTTGGGGTGCCTCATCATCATTAACGAATTTGCGGGGGAGCGGATGGCTCTCACCCCTAAAGTTAAATCTGATCAAGGTTTCAGTATTCAGCGTCTTTTAAAACTATCTACTGTTTAATTTGAAAACATGTTAACATTTCAATGCTCGCCATTGTAAATATATTCTGATTTTGTGCGTGATTTTTGACCAGGGTAATTATGAAAACAATCGTATCTCAACGAAAATTTAATTTGCATAAATGGGGATAGTTCATTTGCGATCACGTTTATTAAATTTACCGTTGTGTGTATAAAATTAGTCACAATATTGTTATATTGTGCACGGATGTATTTTGTACCAATCAATGAATAAAATTTGATAAAAACTTTTACTCGTAATGATTTATTGTTATTTTGAAAACTTTGAAGTACTTAAAATATCATCATCATTATCACCACTGTCTATCGTAATATACGTCCTCACTGATGGGGCACGGGTCTTGAACTTGAACTAGAATTGACTAACTACTACCACTACTATAGATAGGTAGGCCTATCTATAATATAAAAATGAATCGCAAAATGTGTTGGTAAGCGCATAACTCAACAACGCCTAAACTAATTTGGCCAATTCTTTTTTCTAAATGTTCGTTGAAGTCCAAGGATGGTTCTTACGGCGAGAAAAAATCGAATTATTGCCGGGAAAATCCTAAAAACAGACCTTTTCTTTTTCACATTTTTTTGACAGGACGAAGTCTGTCGGGTAAGCTAGTTTTTAATATGATTAACCATGATGTGTACACATGTTTTAGGATAACATTTAGTCCATAAGTTTTGAATTTGTAATTTAGAAGCTACACTGATGTTGTTCTGTTTTGTGAACCTAAATAAATAAAATAAAATTAAATTAAATATCTTAAGATATAATTATATAATCTCAAACCTTTTAGGTAGATTAGAGACAGAGTGCAAAATTCTCACATCGTTTCTTTGAGTGTCGCCAAATATTAGATCCTTAGTATACTCTCAAATATAGGACGTTAACGAAATATTTTCTCACTTCTCCGACCACTTTCCTTAGTACGAGTAGACTGAAACCCGGACATGTTCGCACGATATACCTTTGTAATGTCCACAAGGAAACGTGACTTGTTTCCCCATGTTAATTATCAGCTCCCAAAATGGGTAATCATGCCTTGAATCAGGGAGAGGCAACCCGTTTACGTACTAAACATTTTAATCTTAGATCAGGGAATTTATTTTTTAGGTATAATTTTATCTTATACAGGTTTTTTAGGATTCCGTATCCGTGGATGTGGGGGACCATGTACATTATAGGGTTTTTTAATAATAATGTTACAGAAACAATGAAACTTATCATAAGTGTTTTGCATTACTCATAATTTTGATAAGTAATTATGTTGAAATGTCTTTTTATCACATAAACATTATCGTAGTACCAGACCTCCCTTGAACTCTAATAAAATCATGCAAATAGCAAACAAAAACAATATGTTTATTACATGTACATAATTTGCAAAGGTTTAGCATCTAAACTTATAAACCACTTATAAAAAACATCGGTACAATCTCTTGTCTTAAAACCACAACGCTTGGAACTTTGCCAAGGGATTCAGCTCAGATTTATTGGTCTGAACAATTACTGTTTACATGGTCATAAGCTACATTGCGGCAAAAATTACTTTCTTCCCACTTTATTGGGTACAGTAACTACTAATAAACGGTAGGTGTGATTAGGTACGTAAGTGTATAATTTACTGAGTTTGCTTATAATGTGTTAAGTTCAATCAAAATCTCTGATTTCGAATATAACTAAAATACTATCATAACTAAAATAAAATTATAATAGAATGATAGTTTTTAAGGTGCATAAATAAATTTGCCTAGACACGAAATAAATACAAATTATGTATTTTTTATTAATCTCATAATTCATGTTTATGCTAAAGACGTAAAGTGTGCCAAAAAGTCATGTAACTTGGACAAAAAAACTGTCAGGGTATTGCTACAATACGTCCATGCTACGAGTGTATTACAAGACTTGAATCCTAATGATGAAGATTGAACCCCCATGTGTAAATCTCAAATGGGCCGTATCTAATATCATACTAATTAATAACCCATTAATAATAATCTGTGATTAATCCACATGAATTATTCTCTGAGCTTGATTGATCAACGCTTATGCGAATCTACTTCATCTCAAGGACGAATATTTTATTATATGAAATATTATAAATAAATGTGTTTGCTCTTGCAAATTGTTTCAACTTAGGCATTAAAATAGCAGTAGGTATAATTTTAAAATAAGCTTGTGAACAAACAACCTTATGGGTGTTTTCAAAAGTAAGATTTAATACAATTATCACTACATAGGTACATAGTATAAAACGATGTTGCTTTATCTGTCCCTGTATGTAGGCTAAAATCTTTAAAACTACGCTTGCTTTGTATGTACTATGTAGAAATACGATGTGTGTCCGATTATAATTATGTATTACGACTAAATAGTCATATTCAAATGAGTTTTCGATAATTACTCGTAACATTTACATGTAATAACGTAACCCTCTCATTGTTATGGTAAACGTGACCGATCATTAAGTTACCCTATGAATTGAGGTCGATTATTCCCATTAACCTTTGAAATGCATACGAATATTATGCGGCCTACTACCCAATACATTTGGTTGGATGATCATGAAGCGATCATTTTATCGGATTATTTGAGATATCATTACAATGTAATAAGGCGTCCGACCGATTTCAGCCATGGCGGCTGATCTCAATTGAGATCAGCCAAGTGCGCATATTATAGTGCACAAGTGTGCGCGCAAACAAAAGTGCACTCTCTATTCCCTTACTCTCATAATTCGGTGAGATGGCAATCCGACATGACCGATGAGAGATCGGGCGCAGGACCACCGGCTTAACGTGCTTTCCGAGGCACGGGCGTTCAACCGCCAACTTCTTAACTCCGGGCTGAGAAAATTTCATTACAGATAACTCACACAAATTTTGCCCGACCCCGGACTCGAACCGGGGATCTCTCGGACCATTACAATGTATGAACTAACTAAAGTCAAATCCTGAATAAGTATGTGATTAACTTACTTATTCACAATTAAGAATATTAATGATACCCTTGATCTACGATAATTTTTTACTCAGTATGTTTTAATTATTTTTAACGTTTTTATACTAAAGTTGATGTGTTTTAAAGAACAGATAAACCTAATAGTTAGGAAAGTTTTTCTCCCAAACCTCAATAAAAGAATCCAATGGAATATTTTATCGTTAAAATGAAGAAGATAAGAAAATAAAACATGTGTCTGGATATTAAATAACTGACGCTTACGCGTCGACCCAATGACATGAAAACTACAAAATCCGCTTTGTAATAAATAACACCTTCTATGGGGATTTATACTTAAAGTTAAGTAGTGGAGGTAATTTTCCTATGATCGATCCAGTTGAACATTTTAAACAAAGATTTTACTTTCATTTGTTGGTTAAGGACTTGTTATTATGATATTAATAATTCATAGCTTTGATGGTAACGTAAAATAAACAAAAATGTTCAGGCTATTTGATGAAACTTGTAAGGATGTGTTTATTTGTAGTTTGTAGGTTAGAACGTTTATAATCATTATTTATACATTATCCAAGCATTACTGAAATGTCATTAAATTTATTTTCGGTTACGTAACCCTTTCTTCTGGAGTTGATTCTTTTTAGCATAAGCAAATTTTTTTTTTATGTTTGCCTCTTTTACTAGGATACAAAAAACAACTGTAACAAACTAGCGATAGAGCAAGATAAAAGTTATCTCTAAGTTTTATTCGAAATTGTAGCGTAATTTTTACCACAATATCTTCGAATTTGCAGTGCTCGAATTTCCAGTTTCTACTTTCGTCGTATAAGAACAAATATTTGAGCTTTTAACAATGCACGCCTCTACAAAATCCGTGCTCGACAACCATGAAATCCTGTTCCAAAAGAAACTGTCGAACTTCACTAACTTTCAAACAATTGACGATCCAAAATTTCGACAACATCATTCGCGAACCATAGATCAAGTATGGTCGAATGGAGTAACAGTGTGTGTTCTGTTGGGAGCGTGGAGCGCAATGCAGTTACGGGTCTGTAAGGCCGCTCCGTTTCGCCAGACGCGAAGATATCGTTCCCGGGAAAGCACGGCTCGCGCCTACGGTTCACCCGGTTACGTAAACGCGTTTCGGTGCCGAGTTGAATGCACTAGTGCTGACAGTTGGTGTGAGTTAGTGCGTTCCAAATTTGAAGTGATTGTGACATGTGAAGGTTTGTGATTTAAATTTGGAACGGTTTTCCGATTCCATTTTGTTTTTTTTTCAACTTTTCACTTTCTTAAAGGTTTTAAGGGTGCAATAAATACTTTTTGGTTATTATCTATTAAGAAAGCTTCATCATATTTTTCCTATGGCAAAATTATGCGTAAGAATGCATAATAACAAAAGCATTCCCCATCAATTGTGGCGTGAGCGATAATGGAATAAATTATGGTAATGAAATTGTTTATGCGCGAAACCTTATTTGGCTTTTATCATGGTAATTATAAATCTTATTTTATTGAACTAATTGCTAACTTTCTTTTGCTTTCGGAAAGCTGAATACTATTTTTTTAGTAATTAAACTACATATCTATTTTCCTTGCGAAATATAATTTTTTATATCTCAACGTCTATATGTAATATTTGTGACAACTGATTATTTTTCAATGTAGAACTTTCGAAAACAGCATTAAAAATAGCGAAAAAAAAAAATAAGAATAACGTATAGTAAAGTTATGTGACTATACGTAATTGGGCGCGGATTTTTAAGGTTCAGTAAATAAATATCAAGCAAATTTTATTTTTAAGGACATTTGTCTGTTGATATTTTCTATCAAATATTTTAATTTAAAGTCGTAAACTATACAGATGGCACTGGGAAAATCATTCTTGGGGTTATTTTAATTCTAATCGTTATTGTTGGTAAGTAAAGCAAAAAGTATTTTTAGTTGAAATTCTAGTTTTTTCAAGTTTTCACAACATGAAGCCGTGTACAGGTAAGGTTTTGTAAAATGGCGGCGTGGAGTTCAAATAACTTGAGTTCGTTTTCCCTCTTGAGAAACAAACTGAGACTATATTTGTTAACAAAAACCTGATGATTATTGTTTATAACAAGAACAAAAACGTGTAAGCGAATCCACCGTCGTTGTCATCCATCCCAATTTGAATGACCACCAACGAAACCTCCAATGTTTTTTCTAACAATCAGACACATCGTAGCCTAATTTCCCCAAATTCCCCAGTCGATTATACGCCGCGACCTATCTTGGGGTTTTTTGGGGGATTAAGTTGTGGGGAGATCTCCCGAATTCGGGGTAACATCGATCAGAGGCCGTTGACAGGCATAACGACCAACTGATGGATTGGTCTCATCCTATCTCAACCGTCCTATCGCAGATATTCAAAACATATATTTTTTCATTGTTTACCAGTACAGATTATATAAAATAATTATTGACTCGCTCTCGCTTAGCTTCAGGTGAACTTTGAAGTTTTGCACAACAACGTGCCACTTGAATCCCTCTTTACAAAAAAAAACGCATAAACGAAAAATCTGTTTCGTAGTTTTAAACACTAGGCATACATAGGATCACAGAAAGCGACTTTGTATTTAATTATACAATGAAGCGATAGTTAGTTTGACACGCTGCTAAATTAAGCAGCAAGTATATAAATAACTAATTATGAGATTGAGGGGCAGGTGTTCCAAATGATTGAATGTTCTTAACAGTAGCTTGATTATTTTTGTGTCCCACTGCTAGGCCCAAATTCGCCAATTCTCTCCACTTCTGCACACTCCACTCCACTCCCACAACTAACTGTGGGAGTGGAGAGAAACTCGAAATAATAAGAATGAGAAATGCAGGCTGATAGATGTTTTCAGAAAAAGTGATGAGAAAAAATATTCAATATGAATTTAAAGTACGCTCATTAAAAATACATTTTCATAAATGAAAAGCCATTTGATAAGTGCTCTTTTAAGGCTTCTAAACCAGAGCAAATTAATCACTGTAATATAGCGCTCAATTAGCTTTCAATATCGATTAATATAAATGTTCAGAACCATCATGAATATTTGTACTGTATTTTAGAACAGGCTCTAAACGTCTACGTTTATATTAAGATTGGGTCATATAAAAACTTCAAAAAGGTTGGATGCGAGTATTTTTACAAGAAACTTGTTTGTATAATAATGGGGACACAAATTACCTATACAAAACAGGTTACGGGGGATAACGGGAGAGATTGGATGGCCTAGTAGTTAAGGGCGTCGGTTTCCACGCGAAAGGTAGCCAGTTCAAATCCCGCCACGTACCTTTGTGTTTTTAAATTCATATGTAACTGCATACCTACCTGTGATTTCGAAAGTTGTTTAGAGTCGATCAACCCACTTTTAGTCAAAGTAATCTAGTCGTATATGGTGGCTGATGATGATGATCAAACGGTGATGCACAGTGATGATGGAAGAATGCGCTTAGTTCTAATACACCTACATAATTGACCCTAATAGGGCCAAACATATTATATGGTCCAATAGGGGTCCATCCACGTCACTTTGAAAATATTTAATGACAGAAATATGTACGTAATTAACCACCATTTGTAAGTGTGTATCGTTTGTTACTGAAATCCCTGTAGGGCTACCATGAGTTTAAAACTTACGCACTCGATATCGCCTACGTAAATATGTCTATGAAAAACTTGTACAGCGCCGCTGGTGGTTACGCGAGGAACTAAAATCGGCCGTATGAAAAAAACAACTCGATAGGTTTTTAACGTACGTAAGTTTTCGATAGCCAACTCATGGTAGGCCCTCTGGTATTTATGTTCAACCATCAGGTTTCGTACTGGTTTATTTTAACCATCGCTCCATAAACATTGACGTCTGGCAGAGATTTTCACAAACACAATTATACTCTAGTTATTTTTTTAACACGGGGTTTGTTTTTACAGAGTTTAGATTGGTTTTGTAAACGTTTTCAATTCATTCCAAGAATTAGTGTTCTTACAGTATTTTTGTTCTGAAGAATCAAATAAACGAAAAATCGAATGGAAAAATACTGGAGGTTATAGATTTTAAATGTACAAGCAATGTGAAGTTGTGTTATCATTAAAAACATTATGTGCGTTTTATTTACTACATAATCGGCGGCAAAAAAGGATAGAGTCGCTAAAAATGGAAAGATGTATTTTGTGATATTTCATCTACGATTAAAGAGATATCTTTCAACAAAAATTTCAAACAACCTTTATACAAACCCCTCGCATAAATCATCAATACAAAATTGTATTCTTTATCAAAAAGGTGGTATTATGTACTATGTCAAAAATGAAGGGTAAAGGTGTAATAAGAGGATAAGTAAATATTTATTAGAGATAGTAATTAAAAAGCATATGAGAATCTGGTGATTGCTTTTCGTCTCGTTTTAATGTTTTGTTTTTTTTCTATTTGAGGTATTATATTAAAATGATAGAGAGATTGATGGATGTGAAAGAAGCGAAAGTGGTGTGCCAGGACCGTAGCACATGGCAGTAAGTGATATCTGGGAAAAAGGCGTGATTTTTTGTATGTATGTCATAATCATCAGCCCATATACGTCCCCACTGGTAAACTTGGGCAATCAGGCCTTAGTCCACCACTCTGGCCAAGTGCGGGTTGATCGACTACACAACCATAGAATTTCTTCGTAGGTGTGCAGGATTCCTCACGGAGTTTTTCCTTCACCCTTAAAGCGTCAAATAATCGTACATATGAATTTAAAATTTGAAAATACAGTGGTACGTTGCGGGGTTTTAACGGGCGACCACTACGACGTTAACCACCGGGCCAACGATACTTTGTACTTGTGTAAGTATGTATGTATATTAAAATATTTGGAATCCAAAAGGTATTCAAATCGCCTAATTCTCTTTCATAATCAAAGTCTCACTAATTGGAAATCACAAATTATCGAACTGTACAGACGACGAGGCAAAACTTTTTTTATAAAAGTTTGAAGGCAATTCTCGTTACGGCGAAATTTCATTTCGTGTCTCCAAATGGAATATGCCTATGATTGGTAGCTATTGTTTTAGCGGAATGAAGGATTTTATATTACCTATATTTGCTGAATAGAAGCGTTTGAAATCAAATAAAAAAGGAAGGTTTTTATTTTACTAAGTTAGTCCGCGGACAATATTTCATACAGTGCTTGTTGAATTTAAAATTAAAAGTGTTACAAAAGGTTAGCGTTGCAAGGTAGCAAGGTTGTGTAACATATTTTTTATTTGATATATTTATTGGTTAAATGGTTTATTCAAACAAATTAAACACAAGAACTCTTTATCAGAATGATTCATCAGAATAATAATAAGTAGTAATTATTTTAATTTTGATATTTACAAATTTTTATTTTTTTATTGTAATACCCAAACGGTTAGTAAAGATGATAATGATAAAAGAAAGTATTAACGCATTTTGTCTGAGCGAAAATTCTTATGACTCTTTCAACAATTTTCCTTTAATCTATTTCGAGCGTAACATATTACACGTCTAATGGTTCTCGACACTTTCGAAGTCTTCCTCAACATTTTGAAAGTAATAAGGAACTCGAGTTCCCTGAAATGCGAACCTCTGAAACAACACACGAACACACACTCAGAAACTATAACATCAGTTTCCTCTCAGTGTTCGTCTAGATATTTTGTTAACAATTTGACAGGGTGGCAAAATTGATTAAATATTATAACGATGTCTTTTATAAAAAAAAAGACGTGTGGCACTCGGGGACTGCCGCGGTATAGCTATTGCATGGCATCGTCCGATTTCGGAGCAACTCGTTTCGATTCGTGCGAGTTTTGTAGAGTCGTACAATACATCTAACCGCACGCACACAAACACCGTGCCGAAGTCTACCGAATTGAAACGACGTTAGACGATTGTGAGGCTTTTTTCGTTACGGAATTTCTTGGTTCGGTCGCCGCGCTCAAAGCCCGCGATAAAAGCTATGCAATAGCTTAAAAGTATAAAATACTTTTTCAGAGTGTAGTGAAATAGAATCAAGGTAATTAAGGTAGTAAAAGCAGGAAGCGAATCATTAAGAAGGGCTGATTAAATCAGTTGTGAACTTTTGGGCGTATAATTTTTTTTTAAAGCGGTGGAACCTTTTCAGTTTCAGTCAATACCTTATTTAACTGATTCAATAGCGCATTTTGGTATGTCCTGTGTCCCTTGTATCAAGAGCCATGGGTTTGATTCCTAGTTGAAACAAATATTTATGTATTGGTATATATACATACATTGTGTATTGTTGGTGTGTACCTATTTAAGTATATATGTGTCACTATTGTTTTTACCCGACTGCCAGGAGTTTAGCGCGTATCTTGTATGTATGTAATATTCTTTATTACCTTGTATCTCTAGAACCGTTGAATGGATTTTCACAATTGAGGTATCGTTAGATTTGTCTTAATAGTCCGAGTGTTCTTAGGTAGGTAAAATATAAAATTATTATTGGTTTCATATTAAAAAGACTAATAATTTAAATAAAAACAAAAAACCCGCCTGCATGGATAACTACAATTAAAAATCAACTGAAAAGACTGAAACAAGATAAAAATTCAATGATAAGGTAAGTATAAACAGAATTGCAGTCGGAGGCATGAAATTAAGTGCTTCTATATGATAAATTATTATCTCTTTGCGCATGCCTCCGACTGCAATTCTGTTTATACTTACCTTATCATTGAATTTTTATCTTGTTTCAGTCTTTTCAGTTGATTTTTAATTGTAGTTATTGATATCCGTAACACAAGCGCTTAAGCATCTTAACTTCTGATCAATATATTATGTGATGTTGAGCAGTACTTATTTGTATAACTTTAAGCTCTTTAATTACATTATCGGGGTACCTGAAACACTCTACATTGAGATAAATTGAGCCTCTAATGTTCAAAGGTTTGAATCCTATCTATTAATAAACAGTACCCATTGGTTTGGTGCGAGAGACAGCTGTCTGATACATAACATCTTTGTGCTGCCGTATTGTGTTGCCTAAGCTATTTTGCTATGTTATTTGAAATATGTAAACCAATACCAACGTCTGGTACAAAAGACGTAGTTTACAAAATTAACGTTGATAATACGAAATATGTAAGTCCTACTTTTGCCGTCTCACCAAACTAGGAGAGTGAGGGAACAGAGAAATTACTTTTGGCGGTGGCTGGTCTCCGTTGAGATTGACTTCCATGTTCGAAATTGGTCGGACAACTTAGGGCGTATTCAAATTAGCCACAAAGCGTCGCGGCCGCAGCATGACTGCAGCGCTACTGTATTCCTAAAGTAATAAAAAACTAATTGAATACAATCTTTATTATTTCACTTGAATGTACATGACCGAAGAGATGAAGCATGGATCAAGCGTCGATAGCCGAGTGGTTTAGGTCGTTGCTTGACATGCGAGAGGTCGCCACTTCGCCAATTCAAACCCCGCCACGTACTTCTGTGTTTTTAAAATTTGAATTTCATGTACGATTGATTATTCGACGCCTTAACGGTGAAGGAAAACATCGTTAGAAAATTCTTAGGCTGTAGTCAACCAACCCGTACTTGCCCAGCATGGTTGACTAAGGCTTTCTCGCCCTATTTGAGGGCAAGCCCGTGCCCCAGCAGTGGGGATGAATATGGGCTGATGATGATGTTGTGGTGTACATAATAACAATTATGTTTTTACCATAAAGAAACCAATTCGGCATCTGCCAAGCAGACCCGCCTATAGTATTTCCAATCTATTCATTATCCCGATCACTAAATTCCTGGTCATCGCACGCAATGTTGATATCCCTAAGGATAACCCTATCTAGCGGGCAACTATCTTCGTGTTAACGCGATTATACCACGACCCCTGCGAATTAACGGTTTGCGGCTGGAGGCTTTTGTATCTAAGATAATGTTGCATGTTCATTTTGCCTTGTAAATTGCCCACCGTCTTGGCTCGTTTCATTTTGATAGTCATTGATTATTATGATTATGTAAGGAACTGTTGGGATGGGTTAGAAGTACTTTTGAAATGAGGAAAAGAATGAAAATCGTTGATTCATTGACATATAGTAGTAGCTCTTTGCCAGCAACTCTGTACGCATGAAGTCGATGACATTACTCCCAGTCGATTATAAAGTGTGTCTTAAAATCTAGCAATGTGCTGAAATTTGGCGCACATGTACTAATTGTACGCGTATAATTAGTCAATCTAGATAAACATCTACAGCATGCCTTGATGACAACAGCATCCATCTTGAGGTAGAGGCAGCAATTTTGAGCTGCTTTAACCACAAAGAAAAATAGTAAAAATATAAAAGGCGGAAGTGTTTTTACCTGAATTAAATTGTACATTTCATTGTTAAAATCAGTACGCTTTGATGTTTTATTTACGCACTGATGTCCTCTAAAGCGTTTAATATGATAAAGGATCAAAAATGCTTTTGTTGTGTGACATTTCAACAGTAATTAACTTTTTCAACCCACATCAATTTTTTGGGAGCTTTCGTAATATGTGTTCGTAAAGTTATTGATACTTCATCATCATCTTTTCTCGGTAATCTTACTCAGTTTCTCCGCTCTGTATGTATCAGGCTTAAATTTTCAAATGAAATAGCTTTAAACTGTCATGGTTACACATTAGAAAAATTTGCGCCATGATCACGGGTCAACCTTTCCCGACACATGATCATGGCGCTTGCAACAATGCCTACATATCTGGATCTCAATTAAATGAAATAACATGGTGAATATCCCGGAAATTTTAATTTTTTTAATCAAATGAAATAAACTCGCGTGTACGTTGATTGCTGTCACGAACTGCCAACCTTGTTTATATTTAACTGATTTCTATACTAACTTACTGTGAATGAGCCGAAATAAATTCACTTGCCCACAACTTTACATTTTATCAATCCTAGCTCAGCAGTCACGCGATATTACAGTTTAAAACTTCATGGTTGCCATTTATTTTCGTTTCCGGAAAATTATAGTCTTACTTTAATGAAACTTTCTTGCTTTCATGAAAGCCGGCCGTAAAAATATTGAAAGTGGATGGTTTCTATTGCTAATGCCTGGCTACATAATTGTATTATGCACACCTATTTCTTGTAATCGCACGTAGCTTGTTGCAATCATAACACTTTTCCGCTCGACTCTCTGGCCTAGTTTGTGACAGTTTGTAGACATTATTATTGCGTTCTCTGTTAATTATATACTATTGTTAGTCTCGGATGTAAAGAATACTAACGACGTTCAATCCCTAGTATGTCTTGTCACGACTTGCTTTACAATTTTCTTATACTACACTTTTATTTCAAACTTAGTGCCCTGTAAACCAGTTATGTCTTTTTCTAGTACCAAAATGTGTTGTATGAAATATTTTTTATTAGGTAGGTATACTACCTTTTTATGTCTGTTAAATCAGTAACAAATAAAATAATGTTACTTATTAACTCCATAAAAAAACTACTTAATACTAAGAAAGTAAATAAGTGACAGTAGACTTGCCATAAGATATCACCCGTTGAACCGACAGCCCTTGTGGCAAATATAATTTGGAGTGGATACCGCATCTCATCAAACGTAATACGTCCTACGTCCAGCAGTGGACGAAATTATGGGCTGACGGATAAATCGGGTTCAATCTTAAACAAAAACAAGTCGTCTTTTAACTGTTAACCCTTTAGAAACAAAAACCTATCGCTTTTGCTAACTTACAGTAAGTTAATTTATACTAATAGTCCAGTCATTTAAGCGTAAATTAGGTAAGAATCTCGGAATTCGAGATACCCAGCTGTAAGTCTGTAAATACTTAGATATTGACACCCTAAAAGTGGTCTCAAAACCTACATATTGTAGGGTGTACGCAACCATTAAATTTTTCAATGTCAAATGTCACAAATATCAGTTTTATGAACTTTTGAGCGAAACGGCAAGTTTTATCATAAAAGTGTGTAGGAAAAAATTGCTTATCATCTAATTATCTATAAAAATTGTCTCTACGTTTTATTCCTAAGATTCACCATTTCAGAGATACAGCGATGCAAATAGTTGAAAAAGTTGTATTTTCAAAAGCTTCCAGCCCTCAAAAGTGCGATTGTGCTAGACAGTTAAAATTTTCACAACTTATGTATTTCAGTAGCCTCTATAACATCTAATACTAGAAAAAGCTTTAAACCTAAATGTTTAAGTGGGTTCTTATACAAAACTATGGTTTTTTTTTTCACACTTGGCCGGTTTTTAACGTGGTTACCCCAGTAAACCTATTCCCGACGACACCTTTTATACGTAAAGAACACGTTGTTTATATGGAAGCCTATTTAATTAATTGTTTAAAAGTAATTTTCTCCTACACACTTTTATGATAAAACTTCCCGTTTCGCTTCAAAAGTTCATAACACTGATATTTGTGACATTTGACCTTGAAAATTTAATAGTTGCGTACACCCTACAATATGTAGGTTTTGAGAACACTTTTAGGGTGTCAATATCTAAGTATTTACAGACTTACAGCTGGGTATCTCGAATTCCGAGATTTTTTCCTAATTTGACTGGACTATAAGGCGAGGCATGCAAGCCTGAAAACGCCTTCATTGCGAGACGCATCAACGTTCGCGACGCAATTAAACTGGTTACAACTTCTATTACCAACTTTTATTAGTATTTGTGAGCATCTGACCTCTGCTTTATAAATGCAGAACACGCTTTCATTAATGACTTGCAATCTCATCTGAACTTTATATTATACATCTATATCTATATCTATACTAATATTATAAAGAGGAAAGATTTGTATTTTTGTATTTTTGTATTTTTGTATTTTTGTATGTTTGTAATGAATAAACTCAAAAACTACTGGACCGATTGCAACAATTTTTTCACCATTAGAAAGCTGCATTATTCAGAAGTTACATAGGCTATATTATATTTTTAAAAAAATAGGGTTCCTTACTAAAACTCCAATAATGTAACCCAAGGTGTAAAAAATAGACCTGAAAAATTCCTTACGTCGCCTGCGCTGCGAAAACTATTGAAGATAGAACAAAACCATTTACTAAGACTTTGCAGAACTCATCATTATCTACAAAAAGTGTCGCGACAGCATATGTCTAAATATTATAGTTATGTCACAGCAAGCGGTTTTTATTTCTAAAAATTTAATTTTTATGCCGCCGCTTGAAAGGGCTCTTTATTTGTACCTTGGTATTAATCCTTATCAAAATAAATGACTTTATATTCAAGACGGCTTCAATACCTTTTTATTACTTTTTGAATTATTCAATTCGGACATTTAATTCGGAAGATATCACGAGTTTAAAAATGCAAGTATTAGAAAAAAGTCGCGTGGATGCCGCCACCGCGCTCAGCTAGCCAGCATGCGTTGTAGGCTCCATGTAAGCGTCACTGGGGTACGGGGGAGTCAATGTAATATAATAATAATAATATATAATAATATTATAAAGAGGAAAGGTTTGATTTTTTGTTTGTTTGTTTGTTTCGAATAGGCTCCGAAACTACTGCACCGATTAGAAAAATCTTTCACTGTTGGAAAGCTACACTATCCCTGAGTGTCATAGGCTTTTTTTAGATAACAAAAAATAGATTTCTGTTACGGGGTTAAAATATATTACATAGAGATAGAGATATCCCCGAAGCGAAGCGAGGGCGGGTCGCTAGTAAAAAATATAAAATAGTTTTTAAAAAAAATATCTACATTTTTAACAGACCTTTTACAAGAGAGTATTTAATTTCACACTATGAGTATGTGTATAAAGTTTTTTTTAATATAGGTAAGTATACTACGAGTATGTACTTGATTAGGAATGTCTTTTGAGTCTGTGATTTATGAAAGCTCCTTCGAAAATAAGCCACGTCATAATCGTTGACGAATTCCACTTATTTTGATACTGGACGAGAAGATATGATTCGAATTATTTACTACAACAAAGCGTTTATTGCCTTGTTATTTTGTAATTATAAAGGATACCAACACTAGAAACCGTTTGTATTTCGGCTTTACATAAAGTTACAAAACCGAGGCCTCTTGATTAAAATACTTGAACTTAAACTTCACAATTTTCAAAACATCAAATGAAAAGAATTTACGTCACGTACCTACGCATTACATTTTATTATCATCGTCTACGTGCCTTAAAAAAATAAAGCCTTAGTGTGTCAAAGGCACTTCATTCGTTATTCTATGTGTGACTTAGTGTAATTTAAAGCGAAGTACACTTGAGATGAGGCTGACGCAACCCGCTGTCTCCAGAAAGCAGCCAGCGATGAAATTAACTCAAATATAATTTGTTATGGTGATATTTCTTGTTTGAATTACAGAATTGATATTCGCAAGTCACTGCTTCTGCTGAGGTTCATGCTTGTATTTTTATTTCTGATATACACCGTGAAATTTTAGTGGTTGTTTTCCCGCAGTACCTAAAATGATTCTATCTTAGTAGCACGAAAGATGTGTGCAGTTCTTTTTTGGTAAAATCAATAAATGCCGGTTTTACGAAAGGTTTAACCGTAACTCGAAAACACTTTCGAACCGCTTTATGACTTATGGTGTAGAGCTTCTTTAGCTTTGAGCATCGATTTCATGCGGCAAGCAGTACCTGAACACGTCACATCTTCAAAAACAACGATAGCTTCTCTCGTTTTCGAGTTGGAAAATTATTATTCTGAAAAATCGGTAAAAAAATTTTTTTTGCATGAAAAATAATTTGCATGATTCGATAGTATTACTAAAGGCAAGTCGTTCTGCCACGGGAAAACAACCACTAAAATTTCACGGTGTATTCGTGTGTGTGTTTCGATTCAACTCACGCAATCGCTTTGTTGGGCGAACTAGTAACAAAAATTCGTTAAACTTCTAGCGTCCGGGATCCGAAAATCTATGCTCTCGCATGGAAATCAAAAGCTGAAATTGATTAATTATTAAATACTGTCATTATTTTAGGTTGAGATGCCTGGAATCCGTTTTCCTATTAATTTATAAGAGCTTGGGGCGCTTTTAAAAGCGCATCTAAGTAATTAGAGCCATCTACACTCCCGCAAGTCCGGTAATGATAACAAGGCTGCTCCAAGCCATCGTTGTAGTCAGTCAAGGAAAAAAACTAGAAAAAGAATCAAATATAATATACACACAGGATTAGATGGGTCTACACGCGATATTAGGAGTAACAAATACATAGCTATTTACTGCCCGACGTTTCGCTATGAATTTGCTTCTCCTAATATCGCGTGTAAAAAGACTAATATTGTAATGATACCCGAAAGTCTAAAATCATATACACAAAGGATGTAGAAACAAAAAAAGCGTTCAGGTTTTATCGTTACATATCGCCAAAAGCCCACGAAATGTCCTTCCGTTTCGCTCAGTGGTTAAAATAGAATATTCAACAAGGAATCTCCATGGCAGCCTTTGTGTCGTAACTGAGGGTTGGTTACCGCGGTTGGCATCGCGCCAACCAGGTACCCGTGCCCACGTGGGACCCAACTCGTAGGTAATTCCATTCGCTTTGATAATCCTGCCTACAGAAACCCTTAACAAGATATGTGTGACGTGGGAGAGTAGGAACTTTTTAGTGTTCCGTATCCGCTGGGTGAAAACGGGACTCTGTTATAAAGACTTCGCTGTCTGTCTCACGGTCTGTCTATGACCAGTTGCGGTACCATGAGTTAGCTATCGAAAACTTAAGTACGTTAAAAACCAATCGAATTGTTTTTTTCATATTACCGATTTTACTTCTTAGCGTAACCACTAGGGGCGCTGTTCAAGTTTTTCATAGACATAATTACATATCGAGTCTGTCACTTTTATACTCATGGTAGAGCTACAGACTATCTAATGTATATCGAGAAATCCTACACAGTTGCGAATTTCATGAGAATGACGCATTTCTGTTGCTGCAATAACAACAAATACCAAAAATAAAATAAATATTTAAGCTTCCCTTAACAAATTAAATACAGGAACTCTTCATGCGTACTCCAACTCGAACTTGGCCGCTTTTTTAACTTATTTACTTTAAAGTTCTACACCAGTGGCTGGCTTTGCGCCAATCTGCGGCCAAGAGGATTCGTCCCTGTACATAATTTTTGGTTTGCTTAAAAAAGGCAAGGTCTCCTTTTTCTTGTAACTAACTTGCTATATTAAACCACTCATTTCATATGAAATTTCTTATTTTGTAAGTGCTTTAAGAAAACAATTATTAAGTGTATACATACAGGTCATTAAAGTTCTTTATACTCGTACTAATATTCAATACATTGAAGTTAGAAGGAACAGATAATCATATTATTAAGATTCATATTCATAATATTTTATTATAATTATGTCAACAAATTTGTGTCACAGTTTCAAAATGAAGCCTGATTTACCAAAAATATTATTTCTCGGCATAAATGATAGCTTTGCCTAAACGAACACTGAATATCTAAAGAATTTCCAAGCGAGTTTATTTTCGTAAGGAAAAATCGTTTTCGACATTGTAATCGCGATGAAATTCTGAGAAATGCTATGATTATAATGTCTTAACATATACGTACGTTTGCCTGGGATATAGTTAATAAATTATATTTGCTAGAGGCGGCCAAATACCAAACTGAAAGTTAAATATTTGAGTAATGATATCTAATTGAGTAGGTAGGTTCGAAATTCGAAACAACAAATTGAATGTCAAATATTATTTTTCCTCTAGTCGACTGATAAGACCTACCTTTTAAGAAAAAAAAATTGACTAAGATAACCTGAAAAGCATGACTCCTTATTGATTTCACATGAAAAGTTGTGGAAGTCTCGTCCTTTCTGAGGGTGATAACGAACTCAATTTGGTATAGATTGGGTTACCAGCGGGCAATTTTTCAGAGGCATCGTATTTCGTTGGAGGGTGTAATGGTCAACAATCAACACTTATTGGGTGCTGGATAGTTTCTGATCACAGAATGTTCGATACCAAAGACTGAACAAATCTATTCTTATAGTGCAAAGTACTCTATGAACATGGTAAGATACCTGTACAACTCATTCGTGCACAATATGCCTATGTCCTGCTTAATTGGCTAATCCTCATTGAAATAATTATGCCACCATAGCGGAAATCGTTGTAAAAAATTAAGAACCTTACTCGAAATACATATAGGTATATGTATAATATACTATAAATGTTCCTGAAATAACTGTTTGATATATAATATAACTAGTGACCCGCCCTCGCTTCGCTTCGGGTAAATTTTACATACAAACCTTCCTTAAGAATCACTCTATCTATTAAAACCGCATCAAAATCCGTTGCGTAGTTTTAAAGATCTAAGCATACATACGGACATATAGCGAAAGCGACTTTGTTGTATACTATGTATCGATATGATATGTACGTATATATTTCATTATTATCCTTAAATATGAGCTATAACAGATACGAGCTAGGGATAGATCTATTCGCAAATCATTAATAGAGACTAAATAGAAACCGTAGCTCCAATCCAGTGTGGACTGAGCGTTTCATCGGGCTAGATAAAGCGAAACCAATTCAGCTTGGACACAAAGAGATTGAATAATCGGAAATAGGAAATTGAAATGTTTCAAACGATTGCACCCAATGTTATTTGAGTCAAGGTTGTTTTCATTCTCGAAATTTACTAATATCTGATTTTATTATTTACTGGCTTTCCGCCCGCGACTTCGTCCGCGTAGAGACGTTTAACGGGTAAAACATTACGTCTTTATAGCGCAGTCAGTTAAAAAGTAGCCTATATCCTTTCCAAGGCTCTGGACTATATCTGTACCAAATTTCTTTCAAATCGGTTCAGTACTCAATGCGTGAAAGCGTAACAGACAGACAGACAGACAGACATAATTACTTTCGCATTTATAACATTAGTAAGGATTAATTGCTTTGCGAAAAACGTAATTGTGATCAACCAACTGCACTAGACATAACATAGTGCGCACGTGTGCACGCAAACAAGTGCACTTTCTGTTCCCTCACACTTAAAGCCCGGGGCACGACAATCTGAAATGACCAATGAGAGATCTTTTGCACGCCCATCCGTCAACTTCCTGACTCCAGGCAGAGTAATTACTTAAAAGACACCGGACTCGAACCGGGGACTCAGTTTCAGCGCGAAGTTGTGAACACTACAGTATCCGTAAGACGTTTGCATAATGAAATTCAGAAAAATCGGATTGAATTATTACGTAGTAGAAGCTTCTCCGACAAAGCTCCGAATGAGATTACACGTCTTCTAACAAAATTAACGCCACAAATGTATTTACACGTGTACGTACAGCCTTTGGGAATACGTTGGTCTTGCTTTATTATCCTTTTGTTTTTATGAACGTTTGCGTAAGTACTAATAAGATCCTCTGCGGCTGAAATCTGGACAAATTTTAATATTAATAACCCCCGCGGAAATCTGTAGAGGTGCAAGGAATGATTAAAGAATTAAGGTCACATTGGCAATATTTATAATTAAAAAAAAAATTAGGGGTGAGGATGGCTCCCCCGCAAGTCCGGTGATAATGACGGCTACTAAGCCATCATCGTGTATCAGTTGGAAAAAAATACATAACAATATTTTTTTAGCGATGAGCACATTTTGGTAGGCTGCCATTAGTAGTAAGTAAAGTAGAAGTAATTTTCCTGTATAAAAATAGCCAAAATAATAATTCTTTTATTTTTGTTACTTGGAAGTGGTTCATTCAAGTGACAATATCTTGCCATCCTTTTCTACTTTATGGCGTAGTAAATAACAATTTGTCAGATACCCAAATATATCATTTGAATCTCTTCTATTCAAATATGACTAACAAAAAATGTCAGAATAAGCTTCTTTACTAGAAGAATTGTTTGTTCAAAGAATCGTTATAACTTGTTGGAATCATCCGTTGTAATAGTTAAACAGAAATTACAAATTGTTATCACCTTTCCAAATATTTCCTTTATGATGATTATTTACAAGATAACAAAACAGTATGTTATTACAGTATTATTTACTCGCTATTTGTATCTAAAAGGGTGTGGTTGAATAATTTTATTGAATAAATGTGACGGAAAAAACATTGTCTACCTAATTCAATACTGATTAATGTATTCTGCCTTCCCTTCAATCCCTTTAGACCAACTTCACAGAATTCTTCAAATCTATTCAACTAAATAAAATTGAAATGTCTGTCCGTAATATTAAAATAACGACTTTTCACAAAATTGAATCAATATCGGGTACCAAACATTTTTGTCTGTGTGTCTATCCGTTAGTTCCCGCTTAGCGCCGAAACGGCTGGATTAATTTTGTCAGGATTTTCACTAATACATACTTAGGTAATTTTACAAGGTCCACTATTTATAGGCTATTTTAATTTTTTACATTTCAACGCGGACGTGGTCGTGGGCGGACGATAGTATTTAATAGTATTATGTAAGTTCATCATTGTAATCAAATCAATGACGTCATTGAAATATAAAATAGATCATAGCGTACTTATGCTCTATTGCTATGTACGCATAATATTTCAAGCCTAATAACATTACAGGTGTATCAATAAGGAAAGTTTTGTGCACGGCCATTCATGTGACAAGTCACACTATCGCTTTCATATTAGATAGTTCGTCCGACCGAAACTGATATCGGATAAATTGGGCTGCTCCTTTGAAGAGCGTTTCTATGTTTATTAAACGAGAGGAGGCCTAGTATGTTGATCAAACAGTAACTGGGAGTAACCATACTTTTAGTTATTAAGTAAGTAAGTGAGAGCGGTGGCGTGAAAAATAAATTATTATAGGTAGTTTCTCTAAAGTGCGACAGCATCGATGGCAATGTGTTTGTGTGTGTGTTTTATATTAGAATAAATAAATAAATATCTGGGATATTTCCACACACGGTCATCTGACCCTAAACTAAGCATATACATTACATAGATATATACATATATATTTGTAAATACATACTTCAATACATAATCACACCCAAACACTGAACAAACACAGATGTTCATCACACAAATATTTGTCCCGCGTGGGAATCGAGCCCACGACTCTCAGAACCGCCAGCCAGGGTCACTAACCACTGTTCCACCGAGCCAGTCAGAAGCAAGAAATTCATATGTTCGATAATATGCTCTTACGGTGAAGGAAGACATCGTGAGGAAATACACAGCACACCTGCGAAGAAATTCTACGGTTGTGCGAAGTCTAAGACCTGATTGCCCTAGTATTAAGTTAGGCTCGTGCCCGAACTGACAGGAACCATAGTGATATTTGAGTGATTTAGTTCTGGAAAGCAACGACTAAGGATGTTTTGAATTGATTTACTTCAAGACGACTACACTGTGTCTACAATTTGACAGTCTCAAAGTCAATGTATTGGAATGCATGGAAATATGCCAGGATTTATATGATTTATAGATGCGACGTATAACCAATACTTATTGGTTACACACTCGTACATAATCAAATGCTTGAACAGCTGATCAGCCAATGATACTCGTTGATTTATTAATTTCATGTAACTATCCTACTAATACTATAAACGTGAATGTCTGTATGTGTGGATGGATGTTTGTTACTCTTTCAAGCAAATACTACTGAACCGATAACGATGAAATTTGGTATGCAGGTAGCTGACGACCCAGAATAACACGTAGGCTACTTTTTATCCCGGAGTTCCCGCGGGAATGGGGCTTCCACGCGGACGAAGTCGCGGGCGGAAAGCTAGTAAATGCCCCTCTTTTTGTATCGGGCATGAAAAATGTTTTATGTTTGACTAATGTGTGTTTGCTCTTAGATAAATCTGTGATCTGGGACATTTCTACACACGGTCATCTGACCCCAAACTAAGCAGAGCTTGTACTATGAGTGTCAGAGACAGATATACAAAAAAAAATTATAAATTCATAATCACACCCAGACACGGAACAAACAACGTTCCACACCCAAATATTTGTCCCGAGTGGGAATCGAACCCACGACTCTTGGAACCGCCAGGCAAGGTCACTAGCCACTGTTTCACCGAGCCAATCAGATGGGTATACCGTTCATTTCTAAGTGACAACTTTTTAGACACAAAAATATCCAAGCAAAATTCTAGCATGCTCTTCATGTCTGATAAACCAATAATTTCTTTCGCTCGAGAATTCACATATTTACATACGTTCATAACATTTTTTTACTCTTTTACTCGCTGCTGCATGACCGTCAATACGGTTTTAGACCAAAACGGTCCACGGGTGATCTTCTAGCGTACGTTTCTGCACCTCTGGGGGAGGCTATGGAGAAGCACGGCGAATCTATGGCAGTTAGCCTTGATATCGCTAAAGCGTTTGACCGTGTATGGCATCGTTCGCTTCTCTCCAAGCTCCCGGCATACGGTCTGCCACCTCGCTTATGCGAATGGATTGCGGGATTTTTGGAGGGGCGCAGGATTCGTGTCCTCTCATGACGGACGCACTTCCTGTTTCCACCCAATAAATTCCGGTGTACCTCAAGGTTCCGTTCTGTCGCCGACATTAGTTTCTGCTGCATATCAATGACATGTTGTCACTAGGCAACATTCATTGCTATGCAGATGACAGCACTGTCCACGCACGTTATTTTGGAAGACCTGGGGTAAAGCAGACCGAAACCGAGGAAAAGAGGAACCTTCTTGTCGCCGAGCTTGACGGGGTCTTGGACCGCATTTCCGAATGGGGCTCATGCAATCTTGTCGAGTTCAATGCCAAGAAGACACAGGTGTGTGTTTTTCTAGTAAAGTGTCTCCTTTCCTTTCCCATCCTACTCTTCAGAGCACCCCCTTACCAATACAGGATAGCCTTAGCATCCTTGGCATAGATGTTCGCCGCGACCTGAACCAGCGGGATTACATCGAGAGCGTCATTAGAACAGCCTCCCGCAAACTGGGGATCCTGAACAGAGTGCGGCGATTTTTCACACCGGTGCAGCTCTGCCTTCTTTATAAGGCACAAGTTCGCCCATGTGTGGAATATTGCTGTCACCTCTGGGATGGCTCCGCAAAATACTTGCTCGACGCTCTCGATAGGTTGCAGCGACGTGCTATCCGTATTGTCGGTGATGTAGAGGTGTCCGAAACTCTGGAGCCTCTACAACTACGTAGAGACATTGCCGGTCTTAGTGTTCTCTACCGTCTCTTTAATGGGGAATGCTCTGAAGAGCTATTTCAGCTAATCCCTCCCTCCCCTTTCCACTCCCGAACGACACGTGCAGGACAGCGCTGCCATCCACATACAATGCAGTCGCTGGTGGCTCGGACTAAGAGGTTCAGCTCTTCATTTCTGCCCCGTGCCATTAAGGCATGGAATGCCCTTCCAGCTCATGTTTTCCCTCCCTCCTATGATCCCGGGCTCTTCAGGCGGGGCGTGAAACGGCATTTAAGCAGGCCTTCAGGGTGAGTGCGACAGGCGCAATATGATCTATTGTGCCTGTCGACCTCATATTTGGATCTCACTACCGCTTACCATCAGGCGGAGTGTGGTCATCTTGTTTGCCTATTATAAAAAAAAAAAAAAAACTTAAGACGAAGCTCGCTGAAGCTTGTTTGAAGTTATTTACCCAAGCTACACTGTACTTAACGGCAACACGTACTCGTAAGCTCACCAGACTGTAAGTTAGTTTGTCGTTGACAACGCCAGCGCAGATTAAACAAGTAAATATGAGACGGAATCTTATTAACATCTCGGCTAAGAGACGGCTGGTTTGAATCGAGTTACGAGGTTTGGATATTGCGCGTCCAACTAAGTATGGGTTAGAATGCCATTAGCTGCTAAATAGAGTGGCGGTTTTAGTTACACTGAGTTGTGTGTTATCTCTAACAATGAATTTGTGTGCGTACTGATATGAGAATATGCTAAAGTTGCAGAAAAATCTAGATCCTCGTAACAACAAAAAACTAACTGCTACTCCGCTCGGTTTGGGGATTGAAATCTACGTCCAATCGCGCATTTTAAAATATTAAAGTATACAAATTATCATAATGTCATAAAATAAAATAAATAAGGCGTCCGACCGATTTCAGCCATGGCGGCCGATCTCAATTGAGATCAGCCAAGTGCGCAGGACATATTATAGTGCACAAGTGTGCGCGCAAACACAAGTGCACTCTCTATTCCCTTACTCTCATTATTCGGTGAGACGGCAATCCGACATGACCGATGAGAGATCGGGCGCAGGACCACCGGCTTAACGTGCTTTCCGAGGCACGGGCGTTCAACCGCCAACTTCCTAACTCCGGGCTGAGTAATTTCATTACAGAAAAACATAATGTCATATTGGCTTGGTAGAACAGTGGTTAATAATCCTGTCTACGGTTCCAAGAGTCGTGGGTTCACCCGGGACTAACATTCATGTATTGATCATTTACGTTCGTTCCGTGTTTGGTTGTGAATATGTATTTAAGTACATATGTGTGCATATCATCAGCCTTTGACGCCCATAGTACAAGCTCTGCTTAGATTACAAACAAATAGCCATGTGTGTAATGAGAGTTTTCACGTATGAGAAATCCTTAGATGGCAAGAGTATAACAACTAGTGGCATGAGTTTATCTGCTAAGTGATTGGTGGATATTAACATTTGTCTGTCACTGTTCCATCAAATAATAACCAATCATGCTACAGTTGGACCTCACGCCTACGTATTGCCATACCTATATTAGTATAAACTAGTGACCCGCCCTAGCTTCGCTTCGGGTAAATTTTACATACAAACCTTCCTTAAGAATCAATCTATCTATTTAAAAACCGCATCAAAATCCGTTGCGTAGTTTTAAAGATCTAAGCATACATACGGACATACAGCGAAAGCGACTTTGTTTTATACTATGTATTAATTAAAGGCAAAAAGCATCATTGTCCCAAATATTTACTTATACCTTGGCTTATTTAATTAACAGTCTTCGCACATTACTCTAATGTAAATAAATAGGTATTCAGTTTTACACTATCCTGTTCAAGCATTATCAAAGATAAACCATTTAACAACGCTAAGGTCGAAGTTCGCTTGATAATGTCTTGGGTATTACTTCTACATCAGCACTAATTACTAACATTTATCTCGGAAAGGCGTCGTTTACTATCTACTGGTAAATAGATAAATTACATCGGTCGGATAATTACAACTTACAAGGTATATTTCGTGTTAAACACCGATTTATTATCAGTTCGTGCCTATAGGACCAACTGATGTTAAATCTCAATAAAATTCGGTGTGTGTTCAATGATGTATGTGCAAAATAAAACAAAGATTAAAATAATTTTATTCATAAAATATTCGAATTCGTATGAAGTTCCCTTACGTGGTTTCGCTTATGATTGAATAGGGAAGATGACGGTGTTTTATTTTACAGATAAAAAAAACCTTCAATGCCACAGTTTTTAAGCAAACTTATTTAAGAATTGGCACTATAAATACGTGATTTCGTTTGTAATTAGGTATTTTCTTTGTAACTTAGCCTGGGGCAGGGGCAGGAAAATAGTAATAATGAAACACTACAAAGTCGGCACTATACTCAAAGGACTACGGACAAACAAATGAATCGTTATTCGAGCTTAATTATTTACTAGCAATCCTATTAACCGTTATTATCGGTCCGATCACCGCAATCCTCGCCACATAACTACAGTTCACAACACGATCTCGTTACAAGCAGTAGAAGCTTTGAACATGGAACAAATAGAGGTTCATTAGTGAACGCCGCATGTTAGCTTAATTGATAAATTAATATTTATACCTTGAGTATATCCTTGCTTGATATAATTCAGCGAACCGCGAAACTACATAGTGGTTTTCGAAACGTTACTAATTTTGACGTCACACTACATTTCAGCCGTTGTTTTGTGTATGGGCATAACGCTCCTCTTTGGTTGTTGAATAGTTATGTTATCTGTGATTATTGTGGTTGTTAATACTATACTTTACGCCGAAAGAAAATTTTTAATATTTTAAGATTTTGATATTTGACACTATTTTAGTCGATTATTATTTTCTGAATTAAAAATTTTAATCAAGATTGATGATGTAAGAGATTCAAATAAAATAAGATTTAATAATTTTCGGTGTATTTATTAATTATCTACATTATATTTTAAATCAAGGTTCCTTTTTAAGCGGTCAGTAAAGTTTCAGGCCGCTCATATAATTCTGTGCTTCTCAGAAACAATACATTTCAATAAACAACAAAACAATTCTTAGTGTTGTCATTACGACTTCTCCCAGTCATCTGGGAAACTACAGGTGGGAATCCGAAATTCCGGCGAACAAGGATGGAAGGCTAGATGTCTAATAAATTATTTAGGACGCCTGCAACTAAGGTGTTAGAGGAATTTCCGAACAGAACTTTCCAATCGGGTTGGCGTTTGAATAATACCCGTCGGGGTAAGTAGGTATTTTAATGGGGCTAAGTGGGTACGGTCGAACTGGATGAAATTTTAATGTGTTATGGAGTCCGGTGATTAAGTAATTACGGATTGACGGATTATTGATTTTATCCTTAACACGGATTGGGTTGTAGAGTTTGTTATTAGAGGATGTTACAGTTGTCTTGCGATCTCTTACGAATGTTTTTAATTTATTTACAAACCAACGTCTTTTTATAGTATTGTCTATTATCTATATATATAAAAGGAAGTCGTGTTAGTTACACCACTTATAACTCAAGAACGGCAGAACAGATTTGGCTGAAAATTGGTAGGGGGGTAGCTTAGAGCCAGGAGAAGGACATAGGATACTTTTATCCTGCTCTACCGAGTTCCGTGGGACTTGACACCAAACGACAGTCATTGTGTCAAACATTATATAGTCCTTTTCAGCTAAGATGATCCCTGTGACACATCGATTTTGACAATTGTAGAGATGTCCTACAATTAAATAATTTCGATTATTTCTGGTAATCGATAATATTTTATATGGAAATGAAATCGATTTTATGAAACTACCAAATTTGAAAGCATGATTTGTCTTTATGTATTATAGTGAAAGTTTTTTGTTCATATATGTATGCTTTACATAGCGCTATGCGGTAAAGTGAAATAATAAGAAGAGATTAAATGTTTTCATTCAGTATTTGAAAAATCACTGTCAGAAGAATCGCTTGATGAGTCACCATCCCCGATATTTATTATAAGTTGGTCTTTCCAGTCCTCTAATATGGTACTTTTTGTCTTTCCGACTACTTTCGTCCAATCTTCACGAGTGACTGAAGCGATTTTCAAGTGATCGCCATATTGCACCCGATTATGTTAGTACCAGCTCTATGCTCTTACTACGTTTCGTTCTACGTATACGAAGGCAATTTTTTAAAATTTTCTATTTCATTAAATTATACTGTTTCTCTTTTAACAATATATTTTCTTTTTATATTTTTCCTAATGACGCCGCAATAAAATGAAAAAGTGTGCAATAAAATTCATTCATTCAAATCACAATGAAGTGTCACAGTACTCATCTTAGCTGAAAATGACTATAGTTGTCCAATCCTGTCAAATACTGTAGCAACTATTCATGTGTGCGTTCAGAAATTATTTTTTTGTAAAATGTCTCGAAAGTTTAGGTACCTACTGTTTTATTTGTTTGTTTTAGACATTAATATGTGTAAGTAATTTATTTGATTTTTAATTTACGAAAATTATACCTCAGATTATTAGAAGGGTTCTGAATCGACAACATTCATCTATATTAATCAATTATTGTCTATTCCAGAGATTCTCATTTAGCAAAATAGTGACATCTAATTGACATGTTCGTTTACTGACAAATATTTCGATATCTATAGTAACCAAATTAAAGAAGGTTCTTTGACAAACATTTTTCAATCATCACGTTTTTGGTTCAAAAGAAAAGACGAGCTTATCGCACTACAATAAATACGGTTCATACCTGTACCAAACGGATAAGTAGATATTAAATCTCTTAAACAAGAAATTTTGGCAAATACATTTTATGGGCAATTGAGCAAAAGAAGTTGATCAGCGTTTGCACAACAATTTGGTGAAGATCTGTAATATTGTGGAACATCATCACACATTTTTCCGTCGACCCATAGGGTAATTTCCTAAGTCTAAGTTTACATGCGATTTTACAATTAATAATAAGATATAGGTAAATTAATAACATTAGTCAAATTGGAATTAAAATTTTTGACGAAATGAGACAAAAATAGACATTTGAAGTTGGTTCGGAAAGTCCATTTCAAAACTGCGAAAATTCTTCAAAAATGCTATGCCATCGTATTAAATACAAAATAAGTAGTAACTTTCACATGAAAATATATTCGTAAACGCAACATTTGATATAGCTGCTGAACAAAGTTCTTGCGTTATGCATACAGTATTACACGTTGTGACGTCATCATTTGTATGAAGCGTTTTGAGCTCACCCATATGATGTGCTATTGAAACTGTAATATCTCGGGGAGTTTTCCAAATATTTAACCATTCTTTTAACAGTATAAGTACCTTCTTTATCCAGCTATATCAAAATTGTAATATTGGGTAGAAGAGTTACCAAAAATCAATATTATGCTGTGAACTTAATGTGATCAACAAACACTTATAAGCGAACAAAAAACTTCTTCGTCTTTAAAACAAAACTGTATTAAACTTTTTGACGTAGTTTACGTCAAAAACTTTAATACAATTATTGTTGGCGCGGTTAAATTACCACAGATCACTAAATACATAAGCTATGCGAAGTTTGTATATGGGTTCTGAAATTTAACTCATATTTGCCATTTCCTTATATGTATACCTTGAAAGTAGGCCAAAACTGTCTCGAATAAGTTTTGTTGCGCCAAATGAAGTCATTATAAGCAATTATTGAATTGCTGGATGTGAGTAAAAATATGAGATTAGTAAAGTTCTTCTCAGCTATGACGAGACCAGGGAAATAAGGATTACATTTTTTATATGGAGGATATAATGGATTCCAGGGCAAATTGAATAGGTACTTACTCATACCTAATATGGGACAACTGTCAGCTATAAAAAGCATATATACGGTCAAATTGAGAGACCTCCTCCTTTTTTTGAAGTCGGTTGACAAAATAAAGTAGTGCATCAAAGCTACGTTAAGGCGGTACGAAGTTCGCCGGGTCAGCTATTTGAAATAAAACTAATTTTACGGATGTCGAAGACAGGTGTCTTGCCCGTGACCACGAGCGCTGTAAAGTGCACGAAACGTCGGATCTCTAAATAATGTTTAGAATAACAATACACGCGAGTTTAATCCGTAAAATTAGTTTTATTTCAAACGTCTGTTTGTATTTTTCATCATTTTATGAGTATAATTAGTGATACATTGACATTTACAATATCTAAATGCAACAGACAATTCTGGCAAGCTCCACATGTACTTCATACAAACATTATATTGTATTTAAAAAAAACTTAAAAATAAATACATAATTAATTTTTCAGTAGTGGGAAGACTTCAAAATGCACATTATATTATAGAAAATACTTACATAATTTGGGAGGAACTCCCAGTCCCCGTCTAGATGATTTATAAACAATAGAGTTAGCAATCGGAACAGGTGTTAAAATCACATTACTGTCTTATGTTTAACTATTCCAAGTTTAAAGTAGTAGTATCTTGTAGCCTATACGAGCATAAAATTTCTGAATTGAATTGTTCGCGGATTTGTGTTTTTTATTCAGCAAGTCTCGGACTGTTTAATTTTAATCCTCCACTGGTGTTTAAAAATAGGTAAACTGTGCAATAATAACCCTCCATGCATTTTTCCCTCTCATTTGAAACGGAAGTGAGACTGATTGTTTGAGCGTACTTTTTCTCCCACTAACTACATTAATTCCGGTTACAATTAAAAGTTATGACTTAATCCAGACTTTAATTCGTTTATAAAGTACTTTTGAAAAATTGTTTCGGAAAAAATGGGTGCGTTTTAAATTTACTTTAACTTTTTAACTACATTTTGTGGACATTGTGCGCGTTGTTAGGTGTAGAAGCTTTAGTAAGTAGTTTTTTAATCTATCTTGTCCGGATGTAACATAATCATGTTGTAAATAAACCTTTTTAAATATATAGTAGCGGAATGGAGATTTACTCCGACGATTTATCGTCTGCCATATTAACCTGTGTTCACTAACACAATGATAAATGTATGAAACATTAACTTAAGCATGTATTCATTTAATTCACAGCCACAAAAAGAGGAAAAAGAGCATTTGATGTTTTATTCATCTGATGTTTTAGAGCAGACGGAAATAATGGGCGGCCATTTTTAAGGCGATTTCCTGGGAAACCTTGCTCCGACTAAAGATGTGGTTTCTTCAAAGTTTAAGACGAATAATACAATATTAGGTTTGTTAGAAGAACACACGTGTTTTTTTATTAACACTACCTGTCCATTTGTATTAAAATTTTTAAGAGGTATTGTTTTAAAATTAGAACAGTGATACTCGAATGGATACAACATATTTGACAGTTTCAGCGACGCTTTATATTAAAATAGGATAACAATTAAAAAAAGAAGTTTTGAATGTAGAAACCTGCTTAATAGGTAGATAAATCAACAAAACACATCACAATATTTCATAATTATTGAATTTTTTCTCTATCAGTATTTGCTTTGCATTTGAAAAAAGCACACAACAAACTTTAGTAGGGTTGTTATTTTTCATCTTTTTTGTGAAATATTACCTTAAGCAGAAGATACCGAATATTTTAAGTAATTGCTTTTTTTCTGTAGGTAAGCCGTTAAATTTATGGGTCAGCTTTTACGTTCGAATGAATTTATAGGTGTCAAAATAAAGGAAAGATATATTGGAGTATTAACATTCAGTTTGCTTGGACTTATAGGGTGTTTTAAATTTAGTGACACGTGTTCTTATTGCTTTCAAATGGCTAATCGAACATTTTAGGTGAACCGACTTCGGATATTGAAAAATTTTGTAATATATCATTATATTTGACAGACAGCATGATAAATTTTACTTATATAATTAATAATAAATAATAATTTTTCTAATTTAATGTAATAAGAGCTTTGTGTAGCACCAGAAACACAATTTGAAATAAAGACTGTATGATTTAAATGCAGTAAATTCAAGCAAAGTAAGTAATCTTTCGGTACAATAATTTCAGGTGTTCAGAGTGGTGTGAGTCAGAAACCGGAAATATTTTTAAAAGCACAAGGCAATTGTAGCAAATAGTTTAGGGGTGCAAATAAAACGAAAGTGTTGAACAATCGTAAAATGCTCGTAAAAAACTTAGTTGCAGACCGGCTGCTACGTATTGCATATTTTACTGCAGTTTTAATTGTTAAAGAGCAGACCCATTTTTATTAAAAATGTGAGTTATGCGCTTTAGGTATGAGTTGATACATCATAAGATATTTAAAGCATATGATGCGTTATCTTAGTGCAAACGTTATTTTTTTAATTTTTAATTGTTCCATAGGTATGTAGATTACTTCAGTAATAGAAGTCCATTAGTTTTGATTTGAAACTACCGGTGTTCGGAAGAGCCCTGTAGCGGTACCATGAGTTGGCTATCGAAAACTTACGTACGTTAAAAACCTATCGAGTTGTTTTTTTCGTACGGCCGATTTTAGTTCTTCACGTAACCACCAGCGGCGCTGTACAAGTTTTTCATAGACATATTTACGTAGGCGATATCGAGTAACTTTTAAACTCATGGTAGCGCTACTGTTAAGAGAATGACACGCTGGTTGATTACTATTTAACTTCCTACCTGTAGAATAATATTATAAGCGAGTTAAAACCGTGATTTTTTTGTTACTTTAATGTGTATTATTCGCGCAATAGCCTGTCTCTTATATATGAAAACAAAATTGACCATCAAATTTTAAAGATAAACATATTTCTTTGGCAAACACGAGTCGTCATCAGTCCATAGGTAGATGAAGTAGGCTCACAAAGTAAGTCTTTTTGTGTTGGCTAAATTCAATGGCCATTTAAAACGTTAATTTTCCCGTTGTCTTTTACGGCTCGTAAAGCCACAATAATCTTTTGTCGTAACTTAAAGCGTTTCGGACGTTTGCTTACCATAAAGTTACATTGTAGATCACTTTGTGCAGTAACGCAAATAACATGAACAACATAAATTCATATTTCAATAAGCCTATAAAGAACTTTAAAAGGAACTCGTTTGTACATTATGATAATATTATTTATTTATTTATTAATATGATTATGATTATATCATTCATTTAGTTTTTAAAGAATTTGAAGAAGGTTGGTTGTCAAAAATACATTGATATAATCGTCAAGCGTTTGGTATCAGAAAAAAAGATGAATCGAAGAAGGTTGGTTGTCAAAAGACGAATTGAAGAAGGTTGGTTTTTATTTTTTTTATTTTTAAAAAGTTTTTAAAGTTTTTTGAGCTTACAACTCATGATTGATGTAGGTATATATAGCCTACATCACATAATATGTGTGTATTGTATACAATACACACATATAATGTGTGGTAGTTTAATAGATATAACTAATCATTACTTTTTCTTGTTCAAACCTCACCACGTACCACTGTGTTTTCAATTTTAAAATTCATTATTACGATTATTTAACGCTTGAAGGAAAAAAATCGTCAGAAACTTCACACCTATGAAGAAATTTAAAGGATGTGTAGTCGACCAACCCGCACTTGGTCAACGTGGTTGACTAAGAACTTATCGCCTTAATTTAGGGTTGCCACGTGCCCCAGCGGTGGTGACGTATAATAGGCTGATGATCAATTATTGTCTTCATATGAGAGACCACAATATACCTTATTATTATTAGTGGCTATAGATATAAATATTACTCCAATAGCTAACTTTCTACTGTATAGTATCAAATATCGGCCAGTGTAAAGACGGATCAAGTTAATTGCACGCGTTTACCTTAAACTGAGGATGTTAAGGTGTTCCAAACTTTGTAAGTGGTTGGAGGCGCTTCCGCCCGCTTATATGCTTAAAGTACTTTATACAAGGGATCAAGTTAATGAACATTTTAACTGAACTTAGTACTCGGTTCTATTTTGTTTTTTTTTTTATTAAAACAAACAGGATCTCTACATCTTTTCCTTTGTTTAACTGACTTCAAAAATAAATAAATAAAATAAATATTAGACAACATCACATACATTGATATGATCCCGTGGTAAGTAGCTTATGCCCTTGTGTTATAGATATCAGAATCAACAGGGGATATACAATTATACTTAAATATACTTAATATACACCCAGACACGGAAAAAACACCAAAAACAACAACCGAAATGAAGGAAGGTTTCTCAATTCGACCACGTATATGCTTTTTTGAGTTCCACATACAAAGTGTGTTAACGGCACTCTTCTTCTTCACTCTTCATATTACATGTTAAGTATACTCTTTGTCCGTCTGTCTGATCAAAGGTTCTAGCTCGTCAACCGCAAGAGGTAGACCGCTGACTTCTTATACAGACCGCTATAACAGCATAAAAAGTAAATGTAGAAAAATACTTAATTTTAATTTTGTACGGAGCCCTATGTGCGCGACGCAGGCTTTTAATGAAATCGTGTTTGTGTAGACTTCTAATTATCTACCAGTCTGCAATTGAAGTCTAGGAATGATGACAAAACAGTTCGGAGTCTGATCGGATCGATCAATATTGAATTACGGTAACGGATGCTTTGAGAGATAGTTTTGGCTCTCTACCAAAGTGTGGCAATTCTCTTTGTGGTAGTCCCATCAAAATGAAGAATATGTTGTTCGTATATTTGTCGCTTTCCTCTTTTAAATTTAGGATTCTTAGTAGCCTGAAGAAGAAAGTTGTGGCCTAACTTTACTAGCATAGTCGTATAAGTTGAAATTATTTGTCATTTCTGTCAAATAGTATGTTAGTTCAATTAGGGTTTTCGCGTATGAGAAATTCGCTAAATTGCAAGACGTAGATATGATACCTATCTCCTACGTGTTTGGTGAATATTAACAGGCTGCAGTTAGACGTAACGCCTATGTTATACGTCAATACGTTTTCAAGAAATTCACTAGATGCCAATCCATCCAGTGAATTAAGAAATTAAGAAGAATTAATAAATTTCTCTTACGAGAAAACCTCATACCGAGTATAGTGTAGCAATGTATGAATACCGTAGTAAAACGTTTTACTGGATTAAGATAAAATTTATAGGCAGATTCAAAGTCCTTGCTGGAAGTGATGAAGCTTTCACGTCTCACAGAATAAGTAACGAGTCTTTGAGATTACATTCCTTTTCCACATGCTTCTCAAAATAATTTGGCGGCACCTTCCAAGTTACAGAAACATTACAATGTAGGAACGTTGACAGTGAAGTAATGATAAATATTAGTCTTTATGGGTCTACCTACACGCGATATTAGGAGTAGCAATACATAGCTACTTACTGACCGACATTTCGACTGGGTGTTACACCAATCATGGTTGCGAACTGGCGCCGCCAAGTGAAGTAATGGTTAGGACCTTTTACGTCTTGCTTCAAGATGAGGTTAACGTAAAAATTAAGTCCAAACTTAAATTTTGATGCCGATTATTATAGTCACAATACAGGATATTGATTACAATAGCACTAATGACATGTGCACTGTGCAGTTAGCCATTTTTTTATTGGGAATGGCCACAATGTCCCAATCTGATCGGACACCTTAATTATAATTATTATTTACGTATATAATTATCATTTATGTTGATTGGCATTTGAATTAAATCCTACTGATAATAATCCAAGGATCTTCGTTAGTTACTAATTACACGATTTTGTTATTTAATGACAACTTGTGTCTCGAGATATATTTGTTAAGGGTCTATATCATAAAAATTTAGCTGAACATAGAAAAAAAAGCTAAACAATTAAATTATTATTTCATTACGTGGAACCCTCATTTGATGAAACTGTCCATGAGAAACCTTTCATGGACGTTCAGAAAATACGAATATACACTGTCAAAATGTTCCTCGCTGAAATAAGGTTTTATTTCAACGACCCAATACGTTGTTCCATGACGTCGTATTTGAACAGCTGTTCTCTCCCACCGACACAGTTTTAAGGAAAATCCATCTTTTTCCCCATATGAAGTGTTACGCGTTTAAGTACCAAATATATGTGCTCAAGGATTATGGATTATCTTCGGCTAAAGCTTATTGAACAAATAGCAATCTCAAACTGTTTGATCGTTTGGATTTACTATCCTTCCTTAAATAACCTTTTCTTCCGATAATAGAAAAAATCTTAATATAGTCTAAAAATATTGTGTTCTCGATTTTTTAGGTATATTTTGATGTACCTGCGTATAAGAAATTATTAAAAAAAAAAGACGTCCAACCGATTTCAGCCATGGCGGCCGATCTCAATTGAGATCAGCCAAGTGCCCAGGACATATTATAGTGCACAAGTGTACGCGCAAACACAAGTGCACTGTCTATTCCCCTACTCTCATAATTCGGTGAGACGGCAATCCAACATGACCGATGAGAGATCGGGCGCAGGACCACTGGCTTAACGTGCTTTCCGAGGCACGGGCGTTCAACCGAAATTATACTTGGGTGTAGACATTAGTAACAAGCTTTTGGTTAATATAATCTTCTTCATTGAATGTTATTTATATTGTTAGTGATTATGCGCACTATTAAAGGATTTATTGTACTTATTACTTAAATATTATCGATTGGGCAACTATCCTGTTTCTCCGCTTAAGACCTTTGTCTCTAGGTATAGCCCGTCTAGGTATCAAACTTAGAATGCCCTTATCGCTATACGATCCCAAATGTTGCTTGTTAGCGTTTATCTAGGCTGGCGAAGGAACAATAGGGCTCGCCTTTTGTGGCCACAAACGGTGAACAAAGACTTGACAATATAGTATATCTGATATGACAGGTATAGGCGGGAAGAATTTTGAACGGAATATAAATAAGCTCGTATGAATTTTAATCATGTCAATCCATATAATGCTAAGCTACTTACGCATGTCATTAGGGATGTATAAATATGCTTCATAGGCTCTCTAGATTCTGAATTCGGATTTCTTTTACCAAGAGTAGTGGGGTTCGATCCGATTTTGGAGGATTATTTTTTTGTTCTATATCTGGGTGTCCATATCATCGACAGCCTAGTGGTTGGTCGTCGCGTGCCATGCGAGAGGTCGTCAGATCAAACCCCGGTGTTTTAAAATATATATGCGCGAAAAGCAGCCATCAGAGAGGAATGGCGACGGATCGTCAAGCGTGTTACCACTCCTGGACTGACGATCACGACCGCTGCCAAGAGTGTTACGATGAAGAAGATAAAGTTTGATATTTTATACACTCTCCAGTTATATAAAAAATATAAAAAAAAATCTTGCATAAAAGTAAAGTCTTGTGTAATGACATTACCTCTGGAAATTAATTCACGTTCTATTATATTTAATTGCGTCGAAAACACATAACTTTGTCAGCTTAAAACAATTTTATAAAAAGATAGAAGATAGAAGAAAAATACCAAGGGAAGTCGAGTCTCAGAAATAACACCGGAAGTATTCTCGGAGATAAGTGCTTAAATTATTATCTTCGCCGTCTTGAGGGCGACTTCATTTGCAAGAAACTTAACTGAAGATTGCAATGAAAGTTAGTTTCTATTTTGAAAGTGTCATTTAAAATAGACTGGCTCGGTGGAACAGTGGTTAGTGACCCAGGTTCACTACATACGGTAATATGGGAATAAATCTATTCTTTGTTATTTATTATGAAATAAAATGAAAAACGTTATTCTGCAAATAGATTTTCATGAATTACTTTTGCACGTCTAGTTAAAAATTAATTAATCACGCTAAAAATAAAAATTGATCAAGTTCCATAATGCATGGATGTCCAAGCGAGCAGCTCATCATGACTATGTATTTTTATCATTTCAGTAATCTTCCACTTTATATTATGCTTATTTCACAAGACACGTTTTAGTAAAGAGTTCAATATTAAACAAAGGCAATTCAATAATATTCAATAACATGATGAAGGTTCTTATCAAACAATTTTGAGCTTAAGCCTAAGAACGACATACTTACTTATTTGTATTTGTACATAACAAATGTTACATAACCTAATTTTTAAGGGTACAGAAACACCCATCACATCTCATGCAAAATTGGCGTGGCTTCTCAGCGAAAGATAAATCCTCAAAACTTGGTATATTAAGCAAATAAATTACTGACATTCTCCATTCTATGAAAATTATCGTCGGTTTAAAATATCCTTATGAGTTTTTTTTTATGGGCATTATGTTTGTAGAAGCATAATAAATTCAATTTTTATGTAAATTTATATAAAGCATTATATATATTAAAATAATCTGTAGCACGCTGCAACCCTATACCTAAACCATAAATCCTAATATTTTTTTTCTAAACAAATTCTTCTTCAAACTAACCTCGAAAAGAAGTGATCGCAAATGTTATAACAAGTCGATTCTCGCTATTTCTCAATTGTAAAAAATACCTATTTCACCACATTATAATCACGTCGTGCTCGTAAATCTTTCTTCAGGCGTAAAAACTCAGAATTGCCCAGCAGTCTCATAAAAAGGTAGGTTATAGAAAGTCCTGAAATTCCGAAGGCATTTTATTTTTCGGCGAGACTCGCTCAGCCTTCCTTGAAGTGATGGAGATCATTTCGCAAGGACACGAAACTCCAACGCCGAAATGGAATATTAAAAAAGCAATTACAGAACCCAAATAGCGGTGCACGTGGTATCGGCGTTGAGGACGGGTTTCCACTGAAAGTTAGCTAATTATTTCCACGAAATAGCTGTTTCAATTTGGACATGTTTTAGTTCTAATGTTTGCAGTTTTAACTAGTTCTAATATTGAATGCTACTTAGACAGGGCATACTAGCAAGTATTTAATCCAACCGATTCCGGCTATGGCAGCCAATCTAAATGTAGATTAAACCACAGTGCGTTATCATGTGTTTTTTAGGGGTGAGAGCCATCCGCTCCCCCGCAAGTCTATTGATTATGACGAGATTACTCCAAGAAATTTTGTATGTTAGTTAGCAAAAAAAATCATAGTGTGTGTGCGTAAGAACAGTATCCTCACTATTCGCTCATTCTCAGATCTGGACAAGAGGGTAACAAGAAATGACTGATAAGATATTAAAAAGCGCCGAAGTACGCCTAGCTTGACGTACTTTACGAAACACAAAAGTTAAAACTACCACCTTACTGACTCTGGCTGAGTAATTAATAACAGTTTATTGGGTTAACCAAAAACTAAAACCCGAGACCTCCCTATTATTTAGCAGTGATTGCCACAAAACCACAATAGACCAAACGGGCATTTAAAAAATCCTTTATTCAAAAATAATTTAATATTAATATCACTTATCCACACCTGGAGGGCGATCCTTATTCCCAACAGAGTTGAAGAAATTCGAGAACTCGAATTATTATTGAAGGGTACTAATCAAATACCGTCTCTGTTATCAGACCAATTACAACGTCTTCGAAGAATAGGAAATCAATCATGTCTTATAATATGTAAACGTATGTCTGTCGTTTTTTGTGGCTCAATTTATATTAGGTACTGTTAGATCAATCACTTTATATAGAAAAGTATACCTACTAATATAGACTATAGATTGACAGTATCGTCTTGATTACAGGTATTTCTATTAAATACCCTGGTACCCTGAAATGTGAAGGTCACAAAATGTGTATTCTCATTATTCCATAAAGATTAAATCAGAATGTTTTCGCCGTCACATAATTAGGCTGTAACATTTTTATCAGTCTTGATTTCTCGTTCCATTGGTACTTAAGTTAAGTTTTATACAAACGAAGAGTCAAATTCCAAAGTTCATTACAGAATAATATGCGTCAACACGTCTCTTTTCCCTACACAGCCTCTCACGCCCATACGATTGGAAACTTATGTCATTAAAACTTTGAAGGTGTCGAAGAAGACGATTCGATTACTGCCGTTTATCATGTTAAACGTTGTTACATCTTTCTGGTTGAGTTTTGTTTGTTTGTTTGTTATGCCTTGTTTGTCGATTGGTAGCAAGCGTTGCATAAAGACTAAGATGTTTTAAGTCCGGCGTCGGGTCAAATAATAAAGATGTTAGGTGTAGCATATGCTGAGGCCCGTACCTCGTTGACCACTTTAAAGGTAGTCCTTACCTATGTGTGTGTATTTCATTGTTTGAGTTGTTGTGTCTTGTGTATTTATGTTTCATTGTAATTTTAATTTCTATGTCGTGGTCAATAAATGTTTTTCTTTCTTTATTTTAATGCATATAAATTTAATATTAAAACAATAAAAATTATCATTTTGCACATCGCCAAATTTATATCTTCGTTAAGATTACGTTCAATTATCAAGCTTTTAAGAGGAACCTCTAAATTCTTCCTCATACTCTTCAACTGCATGAGTTAAAAACAAGAAACTTTAACGAAAGTATAAAAAAGTTTTCATTCTTCAAGCTCGAGTGCTTTACAGAATAGGGGTCTGAGAGTTTAATAAAGACTCGAATGGTTGAATGGCGTATTCTGCTGGAGCATAATCTTATTAAACAGTTGAATACCGTACCCGTACACGTTGGTATGGGGCAGTGTGTAATATGAGCTTTTATTGCCGACTCAAAAGAATACGACATACTATTTGTACTTTGAAATCATATAAAACTGAAAGGTATTTGTATTGTTTTCGCATCGGGTCTGGAAAGTAATACTTCATTTTGTTTTGTAGAAATTGTTTAACTAGTCTGTCTCTACATGTGCTTTTGCACATTATTGAACGTTTTCTCCCCCCGCACTTAATCCGAGAAATCCTAATCTATACTAATATTATAAAGCTGAAGAGTTTGTTTGTTTGTTTGTTTGTTTGAACGCGCTAATCTCAGGAACTACTGGTTCGATTTGATAAAATCTTTTTGCGTTGTATAGACCATTTATCGAGGAAGGCTTTAGGCTATATAACATCACGCTGCGACCAATAGGAGCAAAGATACAATGGAAAATGTGTAAAAAACGGGGGAAACGCGAACGAAGTCGCTGGCACAGCTAGTTAGTAAATAAAATAATCAGTTTTATTTTTTGTAACCTCACATTTTGATAATGCTTTTAGTTTTGGTTAACGAATATTCATTGTTTGATTGCTATCTTTACACGCCCATTGTATGAATGTAGTAACATTGAATAAAGATACTTTAAAAAAAGTACTTTAAGTGGAAAAATCGTTAGCGCCTAAACACACTCATAGTGAAAGAGTGAAAGAATTTAATTCACATCAAGACTGATGTGAAACACACACAGTACAGACGTACTGTGTGTTTCATTTCCATAAGGAAGTACTCATTCTTTAATATACGAGTTTATAAACCATTGTACCAGAGGCCTACGGGCGGCATCAACCATACGATAAGAAGAACCATTGTAAGTTCTGTCAAATCCAGTGATCCCAACTCATAATGCAATCGGAGTTTCCATTATTAATTTGGTAAATCAAGTCAACTATGAGGTCGAACTGAGATAAGGCCCGTATCATCTTGAGACGAGTAGTTGGCCGCATCGTCTTTATGTTAGTAAGTAAGAGTAAGAGTAGAATTATATGCCGTTCTTGTTGATTTCCAGAAATTGTTAGGTATCTTTTTTTTACTTAAACATTCAGGATGACCTCACTCGACCTCATGGTGAGGTCCAGGTAATTGAACCTATCTTCATTAATAAAATGATTATTCATATATTATTTATCACTTAGATATTGAATACTATCTAACATCAATGTAGTAATTATTCATATATTATTTATCACTTAGATATTGAATATCGCGAATTGAGTGATGTACAGAAAACCGAAAGTAGCCTTGAACATCGTATAGAACTTGAATTTATAGAAAGAAGTCTGTAAACTGACCTTGTTTCATAAACTGTTTGTTCAGATATTTCAAGAACGGATAAGGATTCGCAAGCAAGTAAATAATAAACTAAGTGAATTATGCTTTTGAGCAGGCTATTTCATTACTGACTAAATGAAGGAAATGTGTCTTTTGAGCAATGCGTCTGCTGTGCCAGCGAATTCGTCCGCGTTTTCCCCTGTATTTTTAAACATTTTCCATTAATAGGAGCAAAGAATTCATATTAGTCGCAGCGTGATGTTATATAGTCTAAAGCTTTCCTGGATCAATTGTCTATCCAACACAAAAAGCATTTTTCAATTGACCATTAATTCCTCAGATGAGCGCTTTCAAACAAACGAACAAACATTTCAGCTTAATAACAAACATTTCAGCTTAAAAATAATTATTTTTTTAGTAAAGATTTAAATATGAAGATCAGGTATCCACAAATGAATTAATTAACTAATTTTCTTATGCTTCAGAGGAAGTTGATATTGAAAACTTATTCAATAAAACCTCCAATATAAGAAGACCTAAAAAAGGTCAAAGTTTGAAATCCGATTTGGAAGTTGGATCTCCTATTTCAATTTTGAATGATAAAATCATCTAACTTGCGTATCTAATTTTCTAGAGTTTATGATTCCGATATTTCCTCTGACAAAATTAATGAAATTGACGCTATGTTTTATTTTTTCTTCATTTTACTTGGCATTATACATATATTTTAAAAATTTATTACATTCTAAGCTTTATAAATTTTGCATGCCCATATTAGACCTAATATAGTGGAACATCTCCTACCTACTAAACTACAAGTACATGTTTTGCAAATAAATTATGTGATTTGATTTTAAATTTAATAAATGATAATACAGATTTCGAACACACGAATTTTGGTCAAGATTATCATAACAGTGGATAGTGGGGTAGTAATTGGACTGGCTCAGCGGAACAGTGACTAGTGACCTTTCCGACAGTTCCAAGAGTCGTGAGTTCGATTCCTACCTGGCTCAATTTTTTTTTTTATTTATTTATTTAAAAACTTATGCTAATTTGTGTGACGAACATCAGTACCTGGGTGTGTTATTAAGTATATTTAAGTATATTTTTGTATCCAAAGTTGATTCTGATATTTGCATCACAAGTGCTTAAGCTACTGCCCACGGGATCAGATCAATGTATGTGATGTTGAGTAATATTATTACTTATTTATTTACTATAATATTGGCGATTTTTAGTACAAAATCCCGTTTACTCAAAAATAGCAGCAAAAAGTGTGAAACATTATTTCCTTACTAATTATACTCAACAGCGAGCTTATCCTCCAAAGTCGTTTTACTTCAAAGGGCTGTCGCGATTAAAGCCTCTTAAAATCAGTGGTTCAAGTTACCTTCCGATTGTCTCTCAACTTCCATGGATGACGTAATAGTGCACTGTGAACTGACAATAGGCGTGAATTCTATTGAGCTTTACAATGGGCATATCTCGCGTAGTCGACTCGTTAGCTGCATTGACTACGTCACTAACTTAGTGATGACGTGCATTTGGTTTTGTTTGCAATTAGAGATGGAATAATAAGGTCAAATCTTAAAGAGAGATCAAATCAAAAGTACCCGTAATCGACGAGCATGCATGAAGAGGTTGATGGATGTGGATGAAGCGAAAGTGGTGTGCCAGGACCGTAGCACATGGCAGGAAGTGATCTCTGCCTAGTAGGCAGTGCCTACCCCTCTGGGAAAAAGGCGTGATTTTATGTATGTATGTATGTATAGTATAATAAGGTCGGCTACGTCGCTAGAAAAAAAATTGAAAATTAAAGTTTAGTTCAAAGATAAAGTTGTTGTGAAAATGATCGATGAGCTTTACGAATGAAACGTCGGTCTTATCTTAAGTAGGTATCCAAAATTTCGACTATCGTTGCACCGAGTGTTTGAAATCGCAACCGAACAGATGTTATGCTACACAAACTATCGCAAACCTTGAACAAATAGGTATTCAATTGCAGTGAATCAAAGTAAACAATTCAACGGATTGTTTCATCAAATCGCAGATTTGCTATTATAGCGGTGTGTAATGTGTATGTCTTCCGTGTATTGGCTGTAAATACAAGTCTACTAATACGTAGCTACTTTGGGCTATAGCAAACAAATGTTTGTCTCGTTGCTTCCAGATTAGAAAGGTGTTTATGGGATGGCACTAATTTGGAATCACCAACAAAAAGTAACAGTAATATTAAAACAACTTAAACTTCAAAACATCTAGTCTTAAAATTATTTTTAGAATACTACGAGTAGTAGGCTTCATAGCCCTAGTTTATGGTGGCCCCTTGCCTCAGTAGTTTCGACTTAAATGGGCTTATGATGACGAGTAGAATACGCGTGTTTAATCCGTAAAAATGTTTTATTTCAAATCATTTAAACATCTACACCTTCGTGTCTGATTAATATTACCAACCAAAAAATGCAAGAATATCGAAAACTGTATTAAATAAAAGCTTATTCTATTCCAATAGCCGTTTACACTTACCTTACCGAAGGCGCGCGGACTCGAAGCATTTATTCTAAGCCCAGCAAAAGGAGTTAAATAACCTTCGGAAGGGAACGTTTTCAGCCGTAATGGGAACTGACCTCTATCAACTATCAGGCGAGATAAATCCGACGGACTCCTAACTACTTATCTGGGACAATTTATTTTCTCCCTGGTTGATAATACGATGTAGTTAGTCGGTCGGTTTAAACCACTCGATTTCTGGGCAACAATTTTCATGGAACTACGGTGGTGGCGAGATTGCTTTGATGTTGGCTATGTTTATTGTTATGGCTGTTGTGTTTATGTTTATGGGCGGTGGAACCTTGGCCCCTAATGTTTACCTCTTGAGTTTAATATATGTATGGGTTTTCTGGAGATAAGCAAACATAATCGCTACCTTAAATCTCAAATGGCGTAACCGCCAATTGGGTCAAAATGACTTTTTAATGCAGTTTTATTCAGTTTTTTTTTCTCTATCGATCTGTATATTTAAAATCCTCAAATTCGCAAAAAAAAGGTTATTACGACCCAATGTTTTTTATAGATTTGAACACTTTTCATAAGGTAAACAGGTCGTAAAAGGCTTAGTCTAATTTACTTGGTGTTTACGCCCCTAGAAATTATTGTGACGTGAAAAAATTGTCAAAAAAAAAGGGTGTAAGTGACATAATTTTCTGGCGTAACTCGTAAGACACGCTTTTTTTTGAAATTGCAATACAAAAGAAAGGCGTTTACACCCAACATCGCTGAACACATGATTGTCATTATTATTGTTAGTATTGATGCCCGGGGGGATTAAGATTGCGGAGACATTGGCTATTTATTGCTTTTCCTTGTTTCGGCATTTTAAATCAATATCCAAACACAAATCAGAATCAAATACCAATAACGCGCCAAAGTCAACGTAACGGTCACAAAAAATAATAAATACACCGAGGAACGTAATCTATGCGCACAAGTACGCAAATGGCTGAATACATAGATAAATCTATGGTGAATACACATCAGCGGGGGTTTCAAATGACAAAATTAATCGATTTAGATACGTAAAAATCTTAGTGAAGTTTCCCATATTCCAAAATTTTTCATCCAATTCTAAAAATTACGCGTTGAGTCACTATGAAAAAGTGTCAAACGGCGTAACTTTGTAAAAGCGTAATACAGAGTGAATATTTTACGTTTTCTTTTATTATTAATTGAGTTTAAAGCACAAAAACATTTTTTTATTGGAGATACGACCTTCACCTCTTAAAAATCGTGATTTTTATGGGGCGTAAACGCCTTTTTGTAATATTTTCACAAGTCGTAACCGACTTCTAGTTTCTTAAATATAAGATTTAGGTACAAAGAGTTCCTACTGAAGCCTTTATCTCAAAAATTCTAAGAAATTTGATGTATAAAACATTTTCATTGTATTAAAATTGATAAAGTTATGAATTAAAAAACATTTTTTTTGTTTTTCTGCTCTCCTGAAAAGTAGTGTTTTGGTGGTTACGCCATTTGAGATTTAAAGTATCGATATTGTTTCTCCTTCAACTTTCACACAAAGAGAGTGTTCTTTTTGCCACTTGCTAGTATATACGTATATATATATGTTCTTTCAACTGGACGTTCACTTGGAGTCACTGTGGAAAACTATCATCATTGTATTGTAATATCATACGGAAACTTAAATTGAGATTTCTAAAAGTTTATTTCATATACATATTACACACTGATACTGCGATTTTCTGCAAATAACTAAATATTCAATCCTTATTAGTATATAATCGTGTCAGCGATTGAACTTTCTTCATACGTTAATGTACCTTAATTGGTATAAGGAGTCACTCCGCGAAATTGGTAAAGCGTTCACTGCATGAAACGTTCGTTACATTCGGTCCAAAGAGAGTACTTACAGCTAAATCACATTCAGTTATCTTTGAAGTGAGTGGAAGGGGGATATGTGTAGGCCCTTTGTACATAGCGTGCTTTGTGGGTGCAATTCTTGAATGCCTTACTATGTCACGCCATTCTCGCACCAAGTATACTTTTGCTTATTTTCCTGTTCACGTTTGTAGGAATAGAAGTGAAAAGAACGTTCTGTGATGTGTATTAGAAATTGAACCATTACATGATTAGTACAAATTATTCAATGGTCTACCTTATCATACATTTATTGTGCCATAACTTAAGTTTTATTATATTGTGAAATGTTATAGTGTCGTTGTAGTACATATGGTACCTTTTTATGTTATTTTATAACATATAAAATAACATTGTTTTCATATCCTGACTATTCACAACTGTATTGAAATAAAATTCGAACTGTCAAAAGTGTTTGTAGCTTCAGCTTTCAAAATGTGATGATGGGGAATATATGAAACGTACATCTAATTAAACGCAAGTATTATCAGTAAATGTTATTTATTATCAAATAATAACAAGGTTTTCGCGTAAATAATAGATAATTAATAACATGCAAAGGACCTATTAATTACTTTAATTATGATCTATTATTTTAAAAGTATGTCTACACTAGGCTCATTTCGATTAACCCAATACACTTTATGTTGTTCAACCACGAAATAGGTCACAATTATTACATTAGCAAATTGTGATTATTACATTTGGCGATAGTCAATTGTTTATACACACAAAAGTTGACATGTCATTGTTTCGTGTAGTTATGGATTCTTCACTTTTTTAGGCATCAGTAATGTGACTAGACATCCTATTTTTAAAGGAAATGTCCCGTTTTGAAGTAATGTGTCCCGGTGTGGAATACAAAAAATGGAAAAGCGTCCCGTTTTCAACCAGAGGCGTTTATTGTCCCATTTTTAGCAAACTTCCGGCTAGAGCGCAACGGAACAAGCTTTTGTCGTAGACGTACCGTTCGGGCCAAAAATAAAAATGGTCACATTAGGAATCAGTAGCGGTACCATGAGTTGGCTATCGAAAACTTACGTACGTTAAAAACCTATCGAGTTGTTTTTTTTCATACGACCGATTTTAGTTCTTAGCGTGCCCCTGGTGGTTACCGCGGGCGCTGTACAAGTTTTTCATGGATATATTTACGTAGGCTTTTAAACTCATGGTAGCGCTACTGTATCAGTTGTAACTGTTCATCTCTGTTCTATCTCACGGTAACATCGATATGGTATCTAGATCGAGTCAATATCGGCCCCGTTAGCTTTGAAACGAACAATAGTGCAGAGACAATGTAGAGGTACATATGTTCTAATGTCCGGTAGTGCTCCTGTCTCGTGCGCCAGGACTTGTGTAATTCCTACTTGAGACTAATTTGTAAAAAGAAGGCGTCATCCTGATCGTCTTACTCTACGTGATGGAAAGCGGTTTTATTAATAATTTTGTTACATATCGCCGTCCCCGGCGAATAAAATGATAATGGCGGTTGTCATGTTTTTCCGATTATTGATGTTTTAGTATCTAAAAGTTGCAATACATAACATAAATTTTTTGTAGAATTTTATCTCCTTTACAAAAAATGTTAGAAAGTAATTACAATACTTTTCATGATTTTTATCATTTTCATAATTACACCAAAAACATTACAACAACATAATAGTAAACTCTTCACTACATTATTTTTTAACTAACAGCCAATGCAACAATTTTCCCGAAAATATTAATTTCATAAAATATTCTAACGGCAATTACCATTTTATTCGCGAAAGAACATGCCGAGCGCTTGCGGCTAATCGATCTTTATCCTTCAGTGTATTGAATTCCTTCTCTTGACGAGCCACCCATCCGGGTACCTAGTGTCGGTTTGTGCCCCACTGGGGTCCTCCGACCACTGCCTGGTGGGTGCAACAGTGCCATGCACCGCTCCCCCACAACCCGTGGAGGTGACGCGGAGACTCGTCGGTAGATTGGGATGGTATGAGTGAATACTCCGCATCCATCCCTTGGGGTCAGACCTGCTTTGGAGGAAGTGATCCCACGGAGTGTGCAGCGGCTATTGCGGGTGAGATCAGTATGGAGCAGCAGTATTACTGATGTCACCAGCGGTCGCAAAAATGATCTCTGGTTCAGTCGTGAGTGCACCGCAGCCGTTGAACTGAAACGGACAGCACAGCAACTGGGCCAGAGCTCAAGCACTCCGGGATCCTAATATTACTTTGATCAAAGCAGCCAAGGCCACCAAAAGGGCCTACAACAGAGCAGATGCCCAGCGAGTTGCACGTGTTGGCCAGGACCTTATTAGGCATCCCACGGGTAACCGCTCCTTTTGGCACCTGGCTAGACATATGCAATCCAACTTCTGTCTGCCTTCTTTGTCCCCGCTGAAATATTCTGACGGTTCCAGGATCATCAGCCGCAGCAGGAGAAGTCAGATCTGCTTGCCAATCTTTTTGCGGCCAATTCCTGCTTTGATGACGGTGGAGCACAGCCGCCTAAAATTCCAGATTGCGGTGCTTATATGCCTGAGATCCGAATCAGGCAATCTGATGTATGTACCGAGTTCCAGGCACTTGATGTAAGGTAATCTAGTGGCCCAGACGGTATTCCAGCGTAAGTACTTCAAATTTGCGCAGCGGAGTTGTCTCCAGTACTCACACGCCGGTACCGCCTCTCATATCCCTCGGGAATTGTGCCCTGGGCTTGGAAGGAGGCGAATGTTCAGCCTGTTCCCAAAAAAGGGGACATGTCCGATCCTGCCAACTACCGGCCCATAGCTATAACCTCAGTACTGGGTAAGGTATTTGAGCGGATTATTAACACCCAGCTCATCTGCTACCTAGAGGATTACTCGCTGCTGCATGACCGTCAATACGGTTTTTAGACCAAAACGGTCCACGAGTGATCTTCTAGCGAACGTTTGGCACCTCTGGGGGGAGGCTACGGAGAAGCATGGTGAATGTATTGCAGTTAGCCTTGATATCGCTAAAGCGTTTGACCGTGTATGGCATCGTTTGCTTCTCTCCAAGCTCCCGGCATACGGTCTGCAACCTCGCTTATGCGAATGGATTCCGAGATTTTTGGAGAGACGCAGGATTCGTGTACTTTTTGACGGACGTACTTCTTAATTTCGGTGTACCTCAAGGTTCCGTTCTGTCGCCGACATTGTTTCTGCTGCATATCAATGACATGTTGTCACTAGGCAATATTCATTGCTATGCAGAGCACTGTCCACCCACGTTATTTCAGAAGACCTGGGGTAAAGCAGACCGAAACCGAGGAAAAGAGGAACCTTCTTGTCGCCGAGCTTGACGGGGTCTTGGACCGCATTTCCGAATGGGGCTCATACAATCTTGTCGAGTCAATGCTAAGAAAACACAGGTGTGTGTTTTTTCTAGTAAAGTGTCTCCTTTCCTTTCCCATCCTACTCTTCAGAGCAACCCCTTACCAATACAGGATAGCCTTAGCATTCTTGGCTTAGATGTTCGCCGCGACCTGAACCAGCGGGATAACATCGAGAGCGTCATTAGAACAGCCTCCCAAAGCAAACTGGGGATCCTGAACAGAGTGCGGTGATTTTTCACACCGGTGCAGCTCGGCCTTCATTATAAGGCACAAGTTCGCCCATGTGCGGAATATTGCTCTCACCTCTGGGATGGCTCCGCAAAATACTTACACGACGCCCTCGATGGCTTGCAGCGACGTGCTATCCGTATTGTCGGTGATGTAGAGGTGTCTGAAGCCCTAGAGCCTCTACAACTACGTTTACGGTCTGAGTGTTCTCTACAGTCTCTATAATGGGAATGCTAAAGAGCTATTCCAGCCAGTCCCTCCTTCCCCTTTCCACTCCCGAACGACACGTGCTGGATCAGCGTTGCCATCAACATACAATGCAGGCACTGGTGGCTTGGACTAAGAGGTTTAGGGTGAGTATTCCGCAGTCTCAGGTCGAGATATTTCATTACAAGAGAAAGTATCCAATCTGTAACTTCACCGTGTTTGATTCTACTCGGTGCAAGGGTTATTGTTATGTTACTATCATATAATGCACTATCAGCTAGCGAATTAAGGAGCTATTGAGATTGAGAGAGCTGAAATGAACGAGCACCAGGAAGATTAATTCTTAAAAATTAAAATACTCTTATTAATCAATCATGTCATGTAGGAACGCTGACATTATTTTAATAAACTAACCTGATTTTTCATGAGCTGTGTTTTATTTGCAAATCTCCAAATAAACGTACAAAGTGAATAACCATACAACATCCCTTTAATGAGAAACCAGAATACAATGGTAATCGATCATTATTTTCATAACTTACAACAAACTATTCATGCGAATAATATTGCGATCTTCGATTACAATATTTATAAATGTATGAGAGAAACCGCGAAAAAAATGGTAATAGTATATTAGTAAAAAGTATCTAAAATTTATTGATACTATTATTAATTTTATGTTATATTTCATTATATATAAATTTCAAAAATAATTTATTTACACATCTTAAAAGGTACAAAAATTAACTTTCATTTGAGTGGTCACTCAAGTTTGTAGCATATCTAATATTTTTTTTATGCGCCAAAACATGTTTTTTATTTTTCCTGAAAAGTTGTCTTTTGCGATTACCATTTTATTCGCCGGGGACGGCGATATACGTTTACGTTTACGTTATAGCACGATAATATTTTCTCTAAACCACTAATAGGAAAGTGCAAGACTTCTTACGTTTTACATGACTGCCTTTTATCATCAAAGTCAATTCAATAGAAGTCTTTCATTTAACCGTTCACTAGGTTTGACCTGAATGTGTACAAGAAAAATAAAAAAATGTAAATGATTTACAACCATAGACAGACAGAGTTACCTACTTAAGCATTTATAAATTAGAAAGGTTAATTAATATAAGTCTTTATGTCTCTACACGCGATGTAGACCCATAAAGACTAATATTTAGTGTAATGGAATGCGAAAGTCTAAAATCTTACAGAAAGGTTACTTAATATGTAATAGTGTGTACAGAACCTAATATAAAATCATCCACATTGCTTCATCGGGGCTCATGCTTCATGTTGGTTTAGGTATGAAACGTAAATCACTGACATTTGGAAATATGATATATTCTGTTTGCATTGGAAAAATCAATTTCCTTGTTACCTCTTGCCTTCTCGTGTTTACATTAGACGGTTTTCTTTGTTTTATTGAGTTATGTTATAAAAGATTCAACATGTATATCAATACAGTTACCTAACTTTATTTATTTCAGTTTAAATAAGAAACACTTATCAATCATAGAGTATTAGTCTTTATGGGTCTACATGCGGTATAAGGAGTAGCAAAAACTTAGCTACTTACTGCCTGACGTTGACCCATAAAGACTAATATTTAGTGTAATGGAGCGTCAATGGCCGTGTGGTTAAGTCGTTGCTTGCCATGTGAGAGGTCTCCAGTTCAAACCCCGTCAGGTACCAATGTGGTTTTCAAATTTGAAATTCATATGTACCATCATTCGACGCTTTGACGGTGAAGGAAAACATCGTGAGGAAACCAGCACAACTGAGAGATTTTTCAACAGTGTGTGAAGCCATGTCAAGGCCTACGGGCGGTTTAAAAACTGTGACACCAGGTTGTTCATTAACCATATGATAAAAAGAAGAAGAAGTGTAATGGAACGCAAGAGCTTAAAATCATACAATCATAGAGTATTTGTAATACTCACACGGTAACTAAGTTGTTAGTGCTAAAGTTTTTCTCACAAACCTGCTTAAAACGCAAATACGAAGAAAAAAGTTTTGAGTAAGCTAATACTTAAATCCAAAGAAAGACAAACCGATAGAAATCCAATTAGGAGTAGGTACCTCGACCAATTTACAGTTCATTTAAGTCGGAAACTCGCTTTTATATTCTCGATTCTCTTAAGATTCTATTATGTTGTCTTATCGTTTTTTTAACTGTCAGAATATATAAATGTATACAACTAAATAAAATTGAAGTGTATATTTGTAATATTAAAATAGATATGAATCTATGTTAAAAAAAAACTATCCTTATAAAATTTAGTGGCTTTGAATAGTGCCCCTTTCTCGTATGTCAGTCGTGGGTTTAATTTCCACTTGGGATAAATATTCAGTCAGGGGATACCAGTCACAACTATCTGTCCGGTGGTTGGTGAACGGTACCTATACGGGTAAGCGACCCCGGCTCCTCGATCTACTATCGACTCAGTCCAAATCATCCGAGATGATAGTATCGTTCCTCCCCTTTTCCTTCCCCCGTCATATATCCTTGCTACTCGTGGGAACGCAATGACCTTGTTAAAACAATGCACAAGGCAGAATGGCGGCGACGTGGTCCACAACCTGTCACGTGACGTTTCCCACAGCGGTGAAAAGTGGATCGCTGGAAGTGATCTATGCCTACCCCTCTGGGAAAAAGGCGTGATTTTATGTATGTATGTAAAAATATTTGGGTGATATCAGTGTTTGTTCCGCGTTTTGATGTGTCATATAATGTTCAAGTATATCTGTGTATACCACTGTTGTGTCTGAAATCCGCAACACAAGTGCTTAAGCAACTTTCTCCGAAATTGCAAAAAAAATTTTGATCTTGGGTATGAATCACTTACTATTTACTTTAAAAAATCATGTATTTAATTAAGTATATAATACAAAGTAAGCCGAAATAGAGCGACTAGGCTAGCGTTCCATTGGGAATTCAAATCACGTTTGGCACAGCCAATATTTGGGTGTTCGTCGCCCGACAACGCGGCCCAATGTTTGCGGTCTTCACGCAACACCGCAAATCCGGAATTTACGCTAATGTGACATAGGTTTTATGATTGCGCAGGTGAGCACTGGCTTTATGGCGCCATCTTGTTTAGTTGAACGCCAAATGGAACGTTTTTCTTCCACTTCGAATACGGTTTTATTGATTTCGCTTGCAGTCTTCAATAAAAATTACGGATAAACGGATGAAACGATAAATGTTGTCTCTTTAGTGCTTAGTGCAGTTTTATTCGTCTTTTGCGTTCTTGAAATGGAAATTGTGAGAAAATGCTTGAGAAAATGAAAACTTGGTGAGCAAAAATGTCCAAATATACCCAATAGGTATTGTAATAGTCATAAATTAAACATATTCCTTGTTCTTTCTTTTAAAAATAATATAGTCTAAATACGAGTACATCAAGTAAGAATGTACTCATTAAGTTTCAGATAAGTGCAATATTATCTTGGACATAGTAGAAAATTTAATGGTTAAAATCGAAACAATGAGTAAATTTAAAACTCGTAGATAGGTGGATGACATGTTACCTACGAGTACAAAATGTTTTAATTTAAAAGTAGTCGCATGAACTTTATCTCAAATACCATGACATTATTTTCAAGTCTAAGAAAAAGATTACTCAAAGAAAGCTCTAACCATTTGTTTTTGGGAGTGGTTCCGTATGTATTTCGAGGTAGTATTTTAGAATGCAGTCATCTCGCTTAGCGCACAATATCTTTGTGGCGTTTAAGCGGCGGAGTCGGCCCAACATTCTCATTTCTCTCCACTCGTCTTGAGTTTAATCTGCTGTGTTATTTTAATAATACTTTCTTGAGAATCTGTGCTTACATTTTTAGAATCTATTTAGAGTAATATGGTAGCGTATAGGATTGTTAGTTATGGGTAGAGTTGGCTATTACGATGACACATTGCTCTAATATACAGAGCCATCCGCTCCCCCACAAGTCCGGTGATGATGACAAGGCTACTCCAAGCCATCATCATAGTCAGTCAGTTGAAAAAAAAAAGAAAAAGCAATATTCCACCGAAATCCGCATCCTTTTCTGTAAAAAATCATTTTATGTAATCTTAAGCTACTACACAATAATATTGTAAAACATATCACACATAGTACAGCGGATACACCCTTGGAGAATATCCTTTTGATTTCCTTTACGGAGTCGTAAGAAAATTATCGTGTATCTGAGTTTATTTTTAGTGTTGACTATTGGTCTACGTAAAAATGTTGTAACTGCCAACTAACCAGATGAAACATTAAAATAAACAGAGCCAGAAGACTCGAAGGAAACGCACGGAATAAATCTATATAAACAAAATATCAAAGACTGTTTAGATTTGCGTAATCACATTCGGTACTAGAGATGAGAGAGTTTTCAGGTTACCTGAATATTTTCAGTGTTTGTTCCTTTTCGGTGCCTGAAAAACCAGTTATCATATGAGCGCGGAATGAAATGAATTTAGGATGTGAAAACGATGCACGCGGTCCTGTGGTAAAAATGGTTTTCGCAACCGAGTTTTTTAAAACAAATTGCGTCACCATTTTTTAATTAAAACTTGCTAGCGCCATGTTGAACTGAACTGTTATATCTGTTTGAGGCCATAAAACTATACACAATTTAAAATCATATCATCATCATCAGCTCATCTCTGTCCACTGCTGGACATAGGCCTCCCCAAATGCAAAATCATTTATCAAATTTTAATTAAATTTATATTTATTTCATTTCTTTTGAAAGAAAACAGCGCGGAGATCATGTAAAGGAGACGGGCGAATCTGGAATCTTAATTTTTAATTTTTAATCACGAAATATTAAGCCATTTTACCATGGGATATTAAATAAAATATTTAATCATAATATTATTGACTTTCGTTACTTCCTAGCTTTACTGTCATTTTTTGACAATGTTGCCAAATGAAATAAAGTAATGATATAAATAAAGAAATGATATAAAATAGAAAATAAAAGCAATGAAGGTGAATAAAGTGTGTTTGTCTTTAGATTATGCTTTAAAATACGTTTTAAATAATTAATTATATAACAACGTTTATAAAAACATTGTAAAAATAAATTGATCAACAGGTTTATTTTTTTTCTTGTACTGGCAACAAATTAGGCCTCATGTTACATCAAAGTCAAACGTCAAACTACATTGGCTTGAACGTACGATAGCGGATATTTCGTTTTGTTGTGTTTTCGTTTGCTTTTATTATTTAAATTAGTATTATTTTGCGACGATAGATTCTGATGGTTATTACGAGAATACAATGACTGATCAACGACTTCATTGTATCAATTGCGGCATAGCTAGCTGGCGGCGGATTACATCAAAATAGAAGAGGAAAGCATAATATTATTGTTCTTGCTTGGTAGGAAAAAGAAATGTGGGCTGCTGTTGTCACATAATGTCCATAATATGGTACCTAGGCTGGGCGAAACATCAAGAGTATTTAATACCACCTGCACAGTTTTAGGACGATATTTTAATTGTTTCTGATGAAATAGATGATCAATAAATAATTATTATGAGAGAAATGTGTTCTTCATTCATACTTATACCCATCTACTTACACTAATATTATAAAGAGGAAATACTTGTATTTCTGTGTGTCTATTTGTATGTTTGCGCCGATTTCAAAACTTCTTTCACCATTAGATTCACCCTGCCTGAGTAACATAGGCTATATTTTATCCAGATACGGGAAGAAGTTGCCCCGGGACGCGGGTGAAACCGCGGGAAACAGCTAGTCTTTTACAATAATCTTAGAAACCGCAATGTGTTAATGTGCTAAAATACAATCTGATAAAATCTAGTCAGTAGTAGTCTTTATACAACGTGAGAGCACTGAGAGTTTGTTAGAATAACTCATTACAAAGCAAATTATAACACCCTATATCTTTTTTCTCCCGTGTAGCAGTTGTAAAAAAGTTTATTTATTTTAAATGGCAGTAATATCAAAATTAAATAGTGAAGTAATTGTTGCTGTACAGTCAGGCCCAATTTTGTATGGACGTTCGCCCGTCTCCTTTATTAATTGGTTACATACGAGTATACATGTTTTTCTTCTTTTCGTGTCGATGGCAAAACACTGTAAATTAGTTCGGCTAATATTCTGCCATATACCCATATAGGGGATACCAGTCACAACTATCTGTCCGGTGGTTGGTGAACGGTATACGGGTAAGCGACCCCGGCTCCTCGAGCTACTATCGACTCAGTCCAAATCATCCAAGGCGATAGTATCCTTCCTCCCCCTTTCCTTTCCCCATCATATATCCTTGCTACTCGTGGGAACGCAATGACCTGGTTAAAACAATGCACAGGGCAGAATGGCGGCGACGTGGCCCACAACCCGTCACGTCACGTTTCCCACAGAAGTGAAAAGTGGATCGCTGGAAGTGATCTCTGCCTACCCCTCTGGGAAAAAGGCGTGATTGTATGTATGTATGTAATATTATGCCACCGCTTGCTGACGCGCCCATCAGCTCAGGCTGCGTGTAGTAGTCGGGACACGGGGGGCATGAAGTGAGGTGAGCCATGGATTGTGGTGAGAGACCACATAGGCACGCGAGATCCTCCTGTCATGTAAAAGGATGGATGGTAACATATATTATCATATACTTTAATACTAGTAATCAGTTCGCCGAGACCACTACTTCAAAATATACTTATAACCCTTACCACGATAAGTATGATCACTTAGCGTGGATATAATTTTTTCATGAATTTTGCAAAGATAACATTTTGATAAAAACATTTCGTGTACGTTTCCTTTCATCTCGTCCGGAATTCGCACTTTACACCTTTCCGACCTGTTTTCTCGATTCGATGAGTTTCGCACCGTGAATAGAATAACGCTTCCCCGAATACAACTTAGGTACTGAAGTATGAGACTGATCAACGGTTTACTTTGAAGCAATAATAATAATTATTCGAGCAGGTACTACGACAAGAAGTTTAAAAACTAAAGAGAACAATTAATTAATGAATAGATAAAGATAACTGTCATCCTTAGGCTTGGCAGGTCACTGATAAATAAATAACATACAACATCACATACATTAATATTAACATGTGCGATTTTAACCACGTATTTATGTAACGAAAATCAGCTTGCTTAAAAAGTTGGGGTCCACATGTGGGATAAATAGGTGATAGACAAACTTTTGTTTGAAATAAAGGAATTAGTGAGGAAGTAAAGTTATCGTCAATAAACTCAATCTATCAACTATCTCTCTCCTCTTTCTGTGCAATTCGGGGCCAACCCAAAATGGAATACCTAATAGTTCACAAATGCTGCAAACAAGAATGTGGACCCCTTGACCTAACCGATTAGAGACCCCGAAATTCCTACAGATACTTCGCTATGATCCCAACAATGTATTTCGATTAAGCAAAGGATTGTATTTTAATGGGCCAACCAATCCGGTACTCTGTTCCAATAATACTAATTGTACAATTGTACAGGTAAATAATGTAAACCCGTACCTTGAATCATTATTGTTATTGTAGGAAGGGGATTTTAGCGTTTGTTTTTGTAAGGGAAGGGAAGGTAGATTAACATGAAATTGGGTAATTATAACAGGCTGGGTTATTTAAATCATGTTTTGAAAATAGTCTACTGTACTTGTATCATTGACCTTAAAAAATACCTTCGGAATCCAGATTGATTTTTTTTTACTTTTACCACGGGCCTGATCAAAAATAAAACAATAATGACTGCTGAAGCTTAAAATTACTTAAACAGGTATTCTAGCTAGAGCCTAAGTCGGACAGGCTACTATTTAACCGACTTCATTATAAGAAAGTACTAGTGTTTTGCACGATAAACGGCTTTACACGAAGTGAATTGCGTAAGACATATATGTTTATAGAAAAATATGTCTATTTATCATTTAATTTTGGAATCGACGTCTCACTTAATTAAAAGATGCGGCAGAAATAAACTTGAGTAGGTATGTCCCTGTGCCAGCATGGAAATATCACTGAGATAAATCTAATACATAGATTTCACATAAAGTTCTTTCTTGAATTTTATCCGTTTAAGTTCATCACAACTTTACTTTCCCCACATATTTAAACGCCGAAAAACAATATAGAGATATAATAAAGAACAAAGTAAATAAAATGTAAAAACATTATCAATACATACATCTTTGAAACATTTGGATTATTTAACAAAATCTTCAAACATTTGGTTGTAAGATTCCGTCAGCTAAAGTTATGGTAGTACAGCAATAGTATGGCATAGTAAAGTAAAGTTAGTAAGTTGTTCGTTAAAAATATTTTTCATAAAGTTTAGTACTTATTTTTTATAAGGCAGTTTCGTTATGAAACTGCAGTATTCCATAGTTTGATTAGTTTTCTTTTTCATTCTGACTACGATGATGGTTTCGTAGCCTTGTTATCATCAACTTGCGGATGGCTCTCACATCAGTGTTATCACTCAATAGACTAGGAGAATATAATAACTGACGCATTTTTTACGATGTCTAATTGCGATCTAAATGCACATCCAATCAAAATATACCATGGCGGAAAACATATGGTACTCCTTTAATGCTTGTGTACTACCTCAATCTTTATATTATTATGTAGTAACTCCATTTCAATTAAAAAGGTCTAGTAGTTTTTGTGTTCATTCAGTTCAAAAATACATACTTTCCTCGTTTTACATTGGTGTCAAATGTCACAATGTACTTACCAGAGAATATCATTCTGAAAATAAATATTATAACGTCTTTAATCTTTAAATAAAAAGATCATTGTTTAAACCATCTGATTTAGCCTATTGTCTTAAACTTTTCAAAAAGTGATGATCTAATATAACTTTGACATGAAAGGCCCGGCTTTGAGATGCGAGATTTCTATCTGAGAATCTTTTATCCTTACTAATATTATAAATGCGAAAGTAACTCTGTCTGTCTGTCTGTCTGTCTGTCTGTCTGTCTGTCTGTCTGTCTGTTACTCTTTCACGCCTAAACGGCTGAACGGATTTTGATGAAATTTGGTATGGTGATAGATGATAACCTAGAAATGGTTATAGGCTATAAATATGCACGCTATCGTTCTTAGGGGGCAGGCAGTAGGCAGATAACTAAATTGAGTTAGTGATTTTTAGTCGTTTTTGCTAGGACTTTTGCTCTTTCACGCCTAAACGGCTGAACGGATTTTGATGAAATTTGGTATGGTGATAGATGATAACCTAGAAATGGTTATAGGCTATAAATAATCACGCTACCGTTCTTAGGGGGTAGGCAGTAGGCAGATAACTAAATTGAGTTAGTGATTTTTAGTCGTTTTTGTTAGGACTTTTGCTCTTTGACGTCTAAACGGCTGAACGGATTTTGATGAAATTTAGTATGGTAATAGATGATAACCTAGAAATGGTTATAGGCTATGAATAATCACGCCATCGTTCTTTGGGGGTAGGCAGTAGGCAGATAACTAAATTGAGTTAGTGATTTTTTGTTGTTAGGACTTTTGCTCTTTGACGTCTAAACGGCTGAACGGATTTTGATGAAATTTAGTATGGTAATAAATGATAGCCTGGACATAGTTAAAGGCTATAAATAATCACGCCATCGTTCTTAGGGGTGGGCAGTAGGCAGATAACTAAATTGAGTTAGTGATTTTTTGTCGTTTTTGTTAAGACTTTTGCTCTTTGACGTTAAACGGCTGAACGAATTTTGATGAAATTTGGTATGGTGTTAGATGATAACCTAGAAATGGTTATAGGCTTTAAATAATCACGTTATCGTTCTCAGGGGTAGGCAGTAGGCAGACAACTAAATTGAGTTAGTGATTTTTTGTCGTTTTTGTTAGGACTTTTGCTCTTGGACGTTAAACGGCTGAACGAATTTTGATAAAATTTGGTATGGTGATAGATGATAACCTAGAAATGGTTATAGGCTATAAATAATCACGCCATCGTTCTTAGGGGGTAGGCAGTAGGCAGATAACTAAATTGAGTTAGTGATTTTTAGTCGTTTTTGTTAGGACTTTTGCTCTTTGACGTCTAAACGGCTGAACGGATTTTGATGAAATTTGTTATGGCGATAGATGATAACCTAGAAATAGTTATAGGCTATAAATAATCACGCCATCGTTCTTAGGGGGTAGGCAGTAGGCAGATAACTAAATTGAGTTAGTGATTTTTTGTCGTTTTTGTTAGGACTTTTGCTCTTTGACGTTAAACGGCTGAACGAATTTTGATGAAATTTGGTATGGTGATAGATGATAACCTAGAAATGGTTATAGGCTATAAATAATCACGCCATCGTTCTCAGGGGGTAGGCAGTAGGCAGATAACTAAATTGAGTTAGTGATTTTTAGTCGTTTTTGTTAGGACTTTTGCTCTTTGACGTCTAAACGGCTGAACGGATTTTGATGAAATTTGGTATGGTGATAGATGATAACCTAGAAATGGTTATAGGCTATAAATAATCACGCCATCGTTCTTAGGGGGTAGGCAGTAGGCAGATAACTAAATTGAGTTAGTGATTTTTTGTCGTTTTTGTTAGGACTTTTGCTCTTTGACGTCTAAACGGCTGAACGGATTTTGATGAAATTTGGTAGGGTAATAGATGTTTATCTAAAAACCGATATGAAATCAAAATGATCACGTCATCATACTTAGGGGGTAGGAAGTAGGCAGAAAACTGAATTGAAATAGTGATATTTTTATGGTTTTTGCTGGGAGTTTTGCTCTATCATGCCTAAACGGCTGAACGGATTTTGATCAAATTTAGTTAGGAGATAGATAGTAACCTAGAAAAGGATAAAGGCTATTAATATTCATGCTATCGTACTTAAGGCGTAGACAGTAGGCAGAAAACTAATTAAGATAGTGATTTTTAATCGTTTTTTTAATAGTTTACCTCATTCACGCCTTAACGTCTTAACGGATTTATGCCAATTCATAGACCACATAAAGAGTCGTAGGTTTTTCCACTCACACAGAAATATTTCTGTGATTAATACCTGTTTATACCGTGTCTGGATGTGATATTTAAAAATTTAAGTGTATACCACTGATTAAAATGAGTGCTACAGGTTCTTAGCCCGGGATCAGATCAATGATAAATAAGTATATTGTAATTGTGAAATATACTTATTTATTTCACGATAAAAGATAGATGGTTATGATGATATATACCAAAATAATTTTGTTTTAAATGTTTCTTCCGGTTAACTATCTTTTTGAATGGCTGAAAAGATTTTGACGGGACTTTTATTGACAGGTAGCTGATGTTAAGGAGTAACTAAGACTACTTTTAAGTTAAAAAAAATCAAAATCCTGTAGTCCACGCGAACGAAGTCGCGGGCACAGCTATATATTATATAGAGATAGAGGTATACCCGAAGCGAAGCGAGGGCGGGTCGCTAGTTGATTATATTGAAAAGAATATCATTAATATTATGCAATAAAATTTCTTAAAAATACTGTTAAAAGTATGTATTTAATGGAAACGTTATTTAAAGGGAGATTCCCTTAGAGACTCAAAATAATTTACACTTTTCATAGAAATGTTGTGAATCTAGGGTAAATACATTTGAATATTACCTGAAGTATCTAAAAGGTACCCAAAATATTATATATTCCATTGTATGTGTACATATACCTACGCCACTTTAATAAGAGTAATTCGCGTGATCAATATATCCTTACTTGAAAACTTGTAACGGCTCCAATATTAAAATTCTTACAATACTTTCTTACGGCTTCGGAACAGAAAGTAAGGCATTCTTTAAAGTAATCTTTTTGTAGATAACTAGCGTCCGCCCGCGACTTCGTTCGCGTGGAATAGTAACTTTTGGCAGCAATTATTTATTAAAATAGCCTATAATATACTTTGTAAAATTTGCTTTTTATTAGTCAAAGTTACATGGAAATTAGTCCAACCGTTTCGGAGATTAGCGAGAACTAACAGACAGACAGACAACAATTTATATAAAATTGTATGTTTTTATTGGTTGCTTGGTATAAATTCACACCATTTTCTGCCCAAGAGATTTAAAACTATGTTTTTTTATGGACGCTTCCCCTGATGGCACAGATAGATAAAGGTGATGTAGTAAAATAAAATGCTATGGTTCAAATTTTATGATTATGACTAAATAGTCATCATAAACAATATTATTTTATATTCTTTATATAAGCCATGTTATAATATAACTTGTCATTTAACACTATTAAACTATACAAATATTAAGAGATAGTTTATTTTTTTACATTGTGTAATATGCATAAGAACTATAATATGCACAATCTTAAAAAAAACAACATTATTATTAAACATAAAGGGTATGTAAATAAAAATAAATTAATTACTACTAAATCCATATTAGTACAGAATGCCAATCAACGATACAAGTAGTTAGGTATTCGTTTGAATTTAAACTCCAATGAAGTCATTATTAGCAGTGGAAGTCAATTTACTTGCCGTCTAGACGTTCGTTCGTGTTTACTGTGTAAGAAACACTCCAAGTTCCTGCAGTACTGTTTAACAGCAGCAGCTTGATGGCATAGTTAGATAATGGCCATAGCGAATTCAAACGGGGATCTTGTTGAAAGCACTAAACTACGCAGAGATCGCAATGCTTGATTTTGATTGTTATCTATGGTATTTTCGCGGCAACTAGGTTTTTGATTCGCCTTTTCGTTAAGGTGCAACGCTTACATATTCTATGACATAGCATATTATTATCACCATCATAACCTGATATACGTCCCCAAAGCTGGGGCACGGGCCCACCCATAACTAGGGCGATAAGGCCTTAGCCACCACACTGGTTATGTGCGGATTGGTCGACTACATCATCAGACCAAATACGTTCCCACTACTGGGGCACAGGCCAACCCTAAACTAGTGCGATAAGGCCGTAGTCAACCACGCTGACTAAGTGCGGGTTGGTCGACTACCAACCTTAGAATTCCTTTATAGATGTGCAGATTTTCTCAAGATGTTTTCTATCACCGTTAAAGCGTCGAATAGTCGTACGTTTAATTTTTAAATTTAAAAACACAGTGGTTCGTGGCGGGGTTTGAACTGCCTCTCGCATGCCAAGCAAGGACCTTAATCGCTCGGCCATCGACTCTTTTCTAACAAAATAGCACAGCTGATAAAAAAAAACATTCAGTCACATTAAGTATCTTACAACTTTTTTCGTAATATTAATATAAGTTATACTCCTATGACTTTGCCCAACTATAGAGCTGTAACCTCCAAGAGTCCAGCCCTTTATTACCCAGGAGATTCACGTAATACCTTTTTCATGGCGTCGTTAAAACGATTCTCAAAGAGACCTCAATTTCCGAGCGTTTTTCTTCAAATTTCTTCGGACAAATCCATTTGTTATTTCATTAGTTACGTTTACTTGACTTTTAGCTGGTCATTTGTCTTTAGGTCACCCAGATAAGTAACTTGGACTTACAAAAGGGGTTTATTTTGTAACTTAAGACATTTTTCTGTATCAGCTATAAATTCAGTTAATCTAACACTCCAATGTATGTTTAATTAGGAAATTATTTTTAAAAAAGCGTCGATGGCCGAGTGGTTAAGGTCGTTGCTTGCCATGCGAGAGGTCGCCAGTTCAAACCCCGCCAGCTACCAATGTGTTTTTCAAATTTGAAATTCATATGTACCATCATTCGACGCTTTAACGGTGAAGGAAAACATCGTGAGGAAACCAACATACCTGAGAGATTTTTCAACGGTGTGTGAAGCCATGTCAGAGGCCTACGGGCGGTTTAAACTCTGACACCAGGTTGTTCATCAACCACACGATAAGAAGAAGATTAGGAAATAATAGATTAAATCTTGAACATGACCTTTTTCAGCGATAGTTTTTTTTTAAACGAATCCTCCGTTTTAAATATGTAAAAAAAACACAAACATTTGAATTGTACCAACGTGTCTCGGCGATTTCTTTTTATGTGAATATAATTATGACTTTCAGAATTTCTTTACTTATTTTAACGCCATTTCATCTAAATTATAACTCGTGAACCATTACTTTCGCGAAATATTATTATTCATAGAATTTGCTTCACAATGTTAAGTGTATGTAAATGATAGACATATTATTATACCGAACGTCTTTAAAGGCTCGATCAATTTAACTTGCTACGGCACACTAAAAAACGATGTAAAAAATCTATGTTTAAAAAAGTGCCCATTCACGCTACTCTTCAAGATATCTGAATTGGAGATTTCAAGATGAATCGTTTAGGGTAAATTTGCACAATTCTGCTTCTTATGTAGTTGACGGTATCACAAAGGAATTAGCATATCGCTTAAACTTGATTCATTACAATCGAAGAATTTAATTTACCAGAACTATCAATGTAAAACAAAATTTTACTAACATGTCTTTTCCGATAAATACAGAAAAAAAACCCGTGCGGTCGACGAATCAAAAAAATCCCGATGTCTTTAGCTCTTGTAAAGGTCTCGAAACGTTGGGTCTCTATGTAATATGTTTAGAATAGCAATACACGCGAGCTTACTTCGTTAATTTACTCGTTGTTTTATTTCAAATTTTCAGTTTTCGCGCTAATGATAGAAAATTATAACAAAGCAAAAGATAGCATACTATAAGAAAAAAAAATTGAGAAAAAAACCGCCCGTTAGTCCTACGTCGCGCAACCTTTATCGTTAAAACTACTGTTAAAGTTTTTTCTTACGATCGAACTCAATTAATGAATGCTCGGTGCCAGCCATTTCTGGATGGTGCTCTAGACTTGGTTGTATTGAATTATTTTTGTTCTTACATTACAGAGTTACTGGCGCCGCGTCGCCGTATTTCAAAGCACATAACAGCGATGGGGGCGCAATATTTATGTTTACATAAAGCCTGGTCACGCGATCCCTGACAGCCTACAGGAATTGTTTACCGTAACTTTCGTTCAAACACAAACTGCAATCAAACGGTCCCATAATTATGTTGGGTCGAACCGTTATTGAATATAAGATTAATACTCGTTGTATGTAATTGTTTGTTAACGGTTGTTCAAGGAATTGGATAATTTAACACAGAGCTTCCACTAAGCTGACAGAGTGTTTATGTACTTACTTCCATTTGTGTGATGAAGTGAATATAGGTAAGTGTTTGTAGAAAAATACAGACGGGAATTTACCTGCATGCTAAGCTTTAGTGAAGTATTGCTAAAAGCTCAAAGGCTGGTTTGAAGGGCATACCATAATACTTAGAGTTGATTGGGAATGAAACGTTTCATTAAATATTTGCTTGGTTTGTTAGTATTCGTATCAGTTAACAAATAGCATTCAACGATAGAAGTCAAAGCAACGATTTGTATCTAGTTTCAAAATAAACTTATGTATTTCACTAACCACATTAGTCTAGTATGTGTGTTGAGAAACAAGGCTTCAATTAGTGTTCACATTCAGTGGTTCAAAGGAGTCGCCGTACTTGCAAGCCTTAAAAGCCCTTTTTAACAAACCTCGTGGCAGAACAGCGGGGCTCGACCTGACTGATAGTTAGCGGTAACAAGTGCCTTACTCGTTAAAACTGTGTTGTTGACCTGGTAAATGAGCTGGGCCTATGTGCTGCGGTGATTATGTAAGGCGGGTTATAGGTAGTGAGTGATAATCGTTGTTGTATGCATAAGTTTATCGGCTTAACGTATTAGGGTAGGTAATAATAGCATATTGGATTCGTATGTGTGCTGTTCTGTTATTGTTAATTTATTTTTGGTAACAGGTAAAAGGTTAGCCTTTACCGAAATTCAGTGTCTTTCTAGTGAAAAGGTTAACTGCTCTCTTGTCTCATAAAAAAAAATCTCTATGTTGGTAATTATGTAAACGTTAATCCGTAATCGTTTATATACCTACCTTTATTTTAAAATAATAGTAGGCGAGGTATATCTCGTTTGTAACGTGCTTTGATATCAGTTAGATTTTGATCACTCTTTGATGTTAGTAAGTACAAGAAGAAAAAAAAAATTTTTTTTATTGTTTGAGGTTGCCAATAGAGTCGATCAGTTAAAAGTTTTCTTATTTATTTTCCTAATTTACCTTAAATAAACCCTCAAATTGTATCCAATTTCCGAGCCGATGGCAAAATCATCTAATTATTCTGAAACACTCATAAAGTCCTACATCAGTCAGTCATCATCCACCTGTGTGCAGATTGCCGGAACAATTGTCCAATATCCATAAAAATCAGCTCTTACGATCTATTCAAACAAACAACAGAAGTCACTCACTCATATATGGCATTCTCCACACGTCCATACGCGGTGTTATAAAGCATCTGTAAAGCAGTACAATACGTATTGTTTACCAGGTCCAACGTAAACAAAACTCTCCAGGATTAGACTCGGTCGGTGGGCACGTTGGCGAATTAAACACCTAATTGATTACACAAACATGAAGGAAGTTAAGCGCACAGGTGTCTCGCGTAATGTAACGACAATATAGCTTTATAGAGGGGTAATCAGGTATTTACCCCTATACACCGTGAAATGTTAGTGGTTGTTTTCCCGTGGCAGAACGCCTTTAGTAATACTATCGAATCATGCAAATTATTCAGCGAAAAAAAAAATGTTTTTTTAAAATTTTCAAAATAATAATTTTCCAACTTGAAACTAGACAAGCTATTGTTCTTTTATAAGATGTGACGTAATCAGGTACTACTTGCCGCATGAAATCGATGCTTAAAGCTACCGAAGCTCGACGCCCTAAGTCATAAAGCGACTCGAATGTGCTTTCGAGTTTCGGTTAAACCTTTTTCGTAAAACCGGCATTTATTGATTTTAACAAAAAAGAACTGCACAAATCTATTGTACTAACTACTAAGATAGAATCATTTTACTGCGGCAAAACAATCACTAAAATTTCACGGTGTATAGGACAGGAAAAATCGACAAAAGTGGAGTGAATGGGGATTGGCCGCTAGGGGCGTTAGTGTCGACTGAGGTCCTCTAAATGTCAAATGCCACTGATAGCGGGTCGGTTTTAAGGATTTATTCCTATTAAGATTAGTATTTGAACATTTATCAATATACAAGAGTCGATAATGACAATAATTAATGAATATGAGTGTTTTAAAAGCGAAGCTGATGAAAAAACTTACGTCCGCCCCTTTTGAGCAAAATGGTATTTAACTGGGAAACACTGTTGTTTAGCCAATAGGTTATCTTTTTAATGTATTAAATTTACTTGTAGATTTAAGTGTACTTTTCTGTTGTGGCTACCAGAAAAAGTTTTTACAGGCGTTTTTAAGACCCCAACAATGCCTTGTAATGCCATTTTTCAGCAGTGGGACACAAAATCAATACACATATTTATTCATAAGATAAAACATTAACTAATATACACCGTGAAATTTTAGTGGTTGTTTTCCCGTGCCATAACGACATGCCTTTAGTAATACTATCGAATCATGCAAATTATTCTTCGAAAAAAATACATCTTTTTTTTTCGATTTTAGAATAATAATTTTCCAACTCGAAAACGAGAGAAGCTATCGTTGTTTTTGAAGATGTGACGTATTCAGGTACTGCTTGCCGCATGAAATCGATGCTTAAAGCTAAAGAAGCTCTACACCCTAAGTCATAAAGCGGTTCGAAAGTGTTTTCGAGTTACGGTTAAACCTTTCGTAAAACCGGCATTTATTGATTTTACCAAAAAAGAACTGCACACATCTTTTGTACTACTAAGATAGAATCATTTTACTGCGGGAAAACAACCACTAAAATTTCACGGTGTATAGTACAGGATCCGTGGTGTATTTTTTCACTTGATTACTATCAAGCTAATTTTCCGTGAGTAGCTTCATTTTGATAAGACGCCCAAAAAATTCCTGTGCGAAAATTTTTGATTGTGGTAGCTAACAGAGGTAGCAATGATTAAATATTTAGGACCGTAGGACCGGGACAAAGTACCACGGAATTTGTAGGACAATATGACCGTTACATTATATAAATATTAACTAAGTAAAATAATAAAAATCAGCTGGTTAGTAATCATTTTTGGTGATCTCGTTATCGATACAAGTTGGAGGAGGAGATCACCAAAAATGATTACTAACCAGCTGATTTTTATTATTTTACTTAGTTAATATTTATATAATGTAACGGTCATATTGTCCTACAAATTCCGTGGTACTTTGTCCCGGTCCTACGGTCCTAAATATTTAATCATTGATACCTCTGTTAGCTACCACAATCAAAAATTTTCGCACAGGAATTTTTTGGGCGTCTTATCAAAATGAAGCTACTCACGGAAAATTAGCTTGATAGTAATCAAGTGAAAAAATACACCACGGATCCTGTACTAGTATAAGTACTTGCTGCATGATAATTCCGCTGATTTACACCAATGTTAGTAGTCGCGCGCTAACTTATATAATGATTGGTGTAACCCAGTCTAAACGTCGGGCTGTGTAGATAGCTATTTGTTTGCTATTGTTTTTATCTCTTAATAATATTTCCCTTTAATAATGGGGAATGCTCTAAAGAGCTATTTCAGATAGTCCCTCCCTCCCCTTTCCACTCCCGAACGACACGTGCTGGACAGCGCTGCCATCCACATACAAGCCAGGCGCTGGTGGCTCGGACTAAGAGGTTTAGTTCCTCTTTTTTGCCACATGTCATTATGGCATGGAATGCCCTTCCAGCTCATGTTTTCCCTCCCTCCTATGATCCCGCGCTCTTCAGGCGGGGCGTGAAATGGCATTTAAGCCGGCCTTCAAGGTGAGTGCGACAGGCTCAATATATGATCTATTGTGCCTGTCGACCTCATATTTGGATCTCACTACCGCTTACCATCAGGTGGAGTGAGGTCATCTTGTTAGCCTTCTATAAAAATTCTTGAAGAGTCTTGAATCATGGATAAATAACAATGTTTGCTTCGTAACATAATTTACATTGTTCTATTTGAGATCAACTAATACGTAAAAACTTACTAACCTCGATAATAAAGCTCTGTCAACAAAGCTTTTCCCCTGTTTACGTACTTAATGCAATGAATAGCGGAACCGAATGATATTGGCCGTGTTTACTTACCTATTATTCATATGTTTTCTATTACGGCTGAGTTATTTGTATGTTATGTTAGGATTAGCTACGACCAATAGTAACATATGTGCCATTGTTTGGATTATACCTATTTACAAACAACATGGAACAACTACATTACACGGTGTATTAGTTTTATTCAATGTTATGTTATCATGTCAAACTATGTAAATAGTTTTGTGGGACTACTGTATAGTAGAACCAATAAGTAAAACACTGTTTGTTCTTAATAAATAAAACTAAGAGCTGCCTTTCCCCTTGATGGTAAACTAACTCTGCTTTTAGAGACTCCAAAGAATTCTTCAAAGCAAACGACTACTAGGGTTTTTTTCTGCTTGTAATAAAGTACGTTGTTTTTCCAATGATCTAACAGGGAAAACGACAATTCCACCATCTTTTTTGCCCCAATCAATTTTTCACACTACCATCCCACGCCCTGGCCACGATTAATTTCTAATCCAGACATTCCGGTTACACGCGTAAACAATTCCGGTCACCATTAGTGGGATTAAACGCCTTTTTGTTGACGCTAATTTTGGGTCAGTTGGTAACTTCATTAATGCAAGGGTATGGCGATTAGTGTCGTATCACTTTTTTGTTGTTTTTTTTTGTGTTTTATTGAGAAAGGTCGCTAAGGTAACTCTTATGGAAGTGAACTTCTAGGAAAGACATAAGTTTTCTAAAGCTTATGAATTCGTATTAGAATAACGTATAACATCTCTTATGTAACGTATCTGACGACACCAAAATAAATGAATAATTTATTCCAGTATCCAAAACGTCATGTTCATTCATCGCTTATATCCGATGCTTCTATTCGATTTTTAAAACTTAAAAAACAAATGAATCAACATATTTTTTTATCAATTTCAGTGACTGTGTCTTGACTGTGTTCGTGTGTGGAAATGTGTTCGTGTGAAAAACTGTGACTGTGAGATAGTGTAGTGGACATAATGGATCGTAAGGAGAGTCGAACGGACGGGCAAGCGAGTGGGCAGAGTAGGCGACAGGGGCGCGACGAATCGCCCGACCTGTCGCCCCAAACGCCGGATTTATCGCCCGACCCGTCGCTGGACGGGTTGAGGTTCCGATGCGACGGTGCTGCCGCCATGCGGGAGATCGCGTCAAACCCCGCGACGCACGGCAGCGCCATGCGGCAGGTCGTGAGCGGGAAAGTGTTTAAGAAGTGCAAGAGCGCTACTTTTCAGATAGATGGCGCCACTTATACCATTGGTAAGTGGGGAATTGGAAAACTCGCTTACTGATTTTGTTTGTTCCTTCAATTTTACAGATTAACTTTCACTTTGATTATTGTCGATTGTGAAATCATATTTATTGTTTAAGAATTACATTACGAATTAATTAGGATTGATAAACTGAACATTCATTAGCGATGCAATTAAGCGCCATCTGGTAAGTATGTAATAGTTTATCGCAAACGACGAAAATAGTGCTGCTTTTCACGTAGCGATGGGGTAACATCAAACCCATAAATTACTTCCGGCAGTAAAAGAAAATAACTTCACAAATTATACTTGTTATCTTATACATAAAAATAATTTTATGTTCATTTAGAATTTATAACAGTATTCTAAATAATTAAGTTCGTTCTTAAGAATAGGGTTCAGTCGCATTTGGGCCATTCGCGATTGGTCCAATGTAAAACATAGTTGTTTATTTGCGTTTATTAGTTTAAATACTAATCTGATATTAAAGTATATTATATTTTCAAGCAGACTTATTGAAAATTAATACATTGGACCAAATGCGATTGTAAAAAGATTTGGTAAAATGTAAAGCCACCCATTATTTAAGTAGGATAAAAAATAACAAATCACAAGAAAGACATTGAAGTGTATAAAAAACAAAAGTCAATTTGAATTCAAGATGGCCAGCTATGTACAACGACAAATAAAATACATTAACAACGGTTAGCCGAATCCGGGATAAATATTAAATCATCGCCGTCCTCAACAATCCAGGTTTCATTGAAAATTAATACACCAGTTTAAAACATTACCATTTCATCGTGGACGCGAAAAGCTGTGAATTACTGAAAATTCAGTTTACGGGAAACGCTTTCGGGAAATTTGATTCCGGGAGGGTAAAAGTTTTGGATTTTTACGCTAACGCCATTGAAAATCGTTTAAAAATGTTTTCTAGATATTTTAAAACATGTTAGGTTATTTGATTTAAGAGAACGTTAATATGGAAAGGTTTGCAACCATTATAAGCCTTTGTTCAGCTCCTAATTTTGCGCTTGGTACCTTTAGAGTTTGGTCCCGTAGACAAAGTAACAATATCGAAACGATAACGAAGTTCGAAAAGAATAAAATGTATGGGATTGACATTAGACGCGATAAATGACGTGGTCAATCCTATACATTATGTTCTTTTCAAACTTCGTTATCGTTTCGATATTGGTACTTTGTCTAAGCCCCCTGACCGACCACCATAAGTTAATTATGTGTTATTCATAAATGTATGTTGTTATATAAAAAAAAACAGGCGCACGAAGAGTTCCGTACTATTTTTTAAGCAAACCACGTTTGCAGGGAGGCCCTCCTTAATATTTATTTTATGTTGTTTTTAATATTTGTTGTGATAGCGGCATCTAAATATATCGTGAAAACTTCAACTCTATTATAACTACAGAGATACCTGTTGACGGACGGACATAAATAATCCTTACTAATATTATAAATGCGAAAGTAACTCTGTCTGTCTGTCTGTCTGTCTGTCTGTCTGTCTGTCTGTCTGTCTGTTACGCTTTCACGCATAGAGTACTGAACCGATTTAAACGAAATTTGGTACAGATATAGTCCAGAGCCTAGAAACGGTTATAGGCTACTTTTTAACCGACTGCGCTATAAAGAAATAATGTTTTACCTGTTAAACATCTCTTCGCGGGCGAAGTCGTCACAGCCACTGGACGGATGGAGATGAAATTTAGTATGCATGTAGATGTTATGACGTAGGCTAACCGTTAAAAAAGGATTTCCCGAAATTCCCACGGGAACGGGAATTAACGGGAAATTCCTTTGTATGAAAAATACTAACCGCATAAGTTAGACGCTTGAAATTTGGCATGCAGGTACCTTAATAAATTAAAAGCTTAGTTGCAACTGGATATTGTAAAATTCCCACGGGAACGGGAGTAATAGGGAAAAAACTTTTGTATGAAAAAATCTAAACCGCGTAAGATAGATGATTGAGATTTGGCATGCAGGTACTCTAATGAACGCAAAGCTTACTTCCAACGCGATATTACAAAATTCCCATGGGAACGGGAGTAATTGGGAAACAACTTCTGTGTGTAAAATCCCTTACGGGGTTGAAATATATTATATAGAGATAGAGATATACCCGAAGCGAAGCGAGGGCGGGTCGCTAGTAATAAATAAATATTACACAACATCACATACATTGATCTGATCCCGTGGTAAGTAGCTTAAGCACTTGTGTTACGGAAATCAGGATCAATAGTAGATACACAAATAAACTTAAATATCATCATCATCATCTTGGCGTTTTCCCGGTTGCATCCTTGCGGAGCCCGGGGTCCGCTTTCCTACTCCTAACTCTCCACTTCGCACGGTCTTCGGCATCCTTTACGGAGAGTTTGTTGGCACGCATGTCATCCACTACAACGTCAAGCCAGGCCTTCTTGGGCCTTCCCCTTCTGCCGGGACCCGGCGGTAGCGACATGGCTAGACACTTGTTCCCTACGTAGTTTGCCGGTTTCCGTAAAACATGACCGTACCAACGTAGGCGGCACTCTTGCAGTTTATCAGCGATGTCTCGGACATGAAGGCTGCCGCGAATTCGGGAGTTCTTTACGCGATCTGCTCGCGTAACTCCCGACATCCAGCGCAGCATCTTCATCTCCGTGACCCGCAGTTCCTGCTTGTTGCCGCTCAAGTAATGGCCATGCTTCACTACCATATAAGAGGACAGGCCTAATGATGGATTTATAGACCTGTCCCTTCAGCTTAACCGGCATTTTAGGGTCGCAAGTGACGCCGCTCACCTCCCGCCATTTATCCCAAGCAGCAGCAATGCGTGCCTTGACGTCGGAGTCGATGTCGCCGTTCGCGTGGAGTACAGATCCCAGATACTTTCTGAACCGGTCCGTGCGCTCGACCGTGTCTTCGCCTATGCGGACGGACATGGGATCTGTAGTGTTGCAGGCCAAGTACTCTGTCTTCGCCACGTTGAGTTTCAGACCCCCGTTCTCAAGCGATTCCTTCCATGTGTTAACACGTCTCACCAGCCGTCCCCTGTCCGAGTCCACCAGCGCGATATCATCAGCATACATAAGTAGCCATGGTGGCTGCTCATGGTGGTCTCTGATGCTGTCTGACAATACGTCTAATATCAGGCTGAAGAGAAACGGACTCAGGACGGAGCCTTGGTGTACTCCGACGGTTATACGAAAGGGCAAAGTGTCGCCAACAGCGGTCCTAACTACAGAATCGGAATCACAGTACATGTCTCTAATGATATCAACATACGTTTCTGGCACTCCCTTGGACCTCAGGGCCCACCAAATCATCTCACGCGGAACACAGTCGAAGGCCTTCTCCATGTCCAGAAATAGGAAGTGGAGAGGCGTGTTCTTCGTCCTGTATTTCTCCATGATGATTCTTAGGGCAAAAACGGGGTCCATAGTCCCGTCACCGGGGCGGAAACCATATTGACATCCCGAGACAGTGCACTCCTGACGGATTCGAGAGTCTACTATCCGCTCGAATAGTTTCTACACAAATAAACTTAAATATATTTAATAATACACCCAGACACGGAACAAACACCGATGTTCGTCACACAAATATTTGTCCCGAGTGGAAAATTGGAAATCGAACCCATGACTCTTGGAACCGTAGGTTTTGAACCTGAGTCACTAACCACTGTTCCACCGAGCCAGTCACACAAACAGACAGTAAATTCTCAATTAGTCTGTTTTTACCCTTTGAGTTCGGAACCTTAAAAAATGATAAGTTAAGCAAGTCACGGGAAATATAAATATATAATAAAGTAAATAGGTATGTTACCCTATCATTTGGACGTGATTATCTTTCAACAAAAACTTATTCTACCCATTATCCGTGTTGGTTTACATTATACTAAGTATGAATAATGAATATCTCACCAATCATCAGATGATATTTTTTGTTAGTACCAGGAAGCGGTACATTTATTTTGTGTGGTTTTTTGAACCTGACTGATTATATCTATACTTAGCTATACTAGGCTGAAGAGTAACGCGCTAATCTCAGGAATACTGGTTTGAATTGAAAAAATATTTTGAGCTGGATATTTATCAAGGAAGGCATTAGGCTATATGTATAACATCACCCAGAGACTAAAAGGAGCAAAGAAACAATGGAAAATGTGTCTAAACGGGGGTAACAGCTAGTTCTGTATATAATTATCTACTGTCTCTTTATATTCTTGACTTTTTCATTGCATTTTATAACAAAACAATGTAAAATCAAGCACAAAATCACAGGAGCTCCGAAGCTCAGTAGGTATTACCCTACTGATGATTTTAAGCTTTCGCGTTCCATTACACTAAAAATTAGTCTTTATGTTCGCTCGCGACCATGATTGGTATAACCCAGTCGAAACGTCGGGCAGTAAGTAGCTAAGTATTTGCTACTCCTTATATCGCATGTAGACTCATAAAGACTAATATTTACCCCACTAAGCTTGGAAGCTCCTGTAAAAAATCTGCTTTGTTCAGCAATCGGTTAAAACAGAAACTAAGTCAAAACCTTCATTTCAGTTTCTTATTGATGATTTAGCTGTGTACCAACTATAATCACCATTTCAAGTGTACGTGACTAAAAGCACGAACAAAATAAGACCATTAAATTGATCAGACCATTATAGCCAACGGTATTAGTGCGAAAATAAACAGCCGGGTCGAAAGGGGAATATTTAAACGCCATTGAATTATCTAGTTCCGTTCAGGTTAGTTCAAATAAACATTGAAAGTGATACTAACTGTGTTTACGTTATTCCATGGAAATTTTCGCTAGGGTTGGGCGTGCTTTTGTTTGTGATTGGAATATTTGTTTTTTAAATCACTTGGAACCGAGACCACGTGAGAGTATGATACTATGTGACAAAGCAGACCCAATACCAGACATCCTTATAGCCTTTATAATTAAAAAGATATTTGGTTACATTAACTATTTTACCGTCACTCGGGGTACGGCCAGAATACCGGCGCTGCAGCGGCTCTCGGGCAACGCACCACTTCTTATAGTCCTCGTCTATGTATATTTTTTGGTAAGAGTCGAGTTTTTGTGTCTTTTATATTAAATGTATTATTGTAACTGCCTCGTTGGTCTATTGGTAGCAAGCGCTGCGTAAGGACCGAGAGGTGCCCGGTTCGAGTCCGGGGTCGGGCAAAATTTGTGTGAGTTTTTCTGTAATGAAATTACTCAGCCCGGAGTTAGGAAGTTGGCGGTTGAACGCCCGTGCCTCGGAAAGCACGTTAAGCCGGTGGTCCTGCGCCTGATCTCTCATCGGTCATGTCGGATTGCCGTCTCACCGAATTATGAGAGTAAGGGAATAGAGAGTGCACTTGTGTTTGCGCGCACACTTGTGCACTATAATATGTCCTGCGCACTTGGCTGATCTCAGTTGAGATCGGCCGCCATGGCTGAAATCGGTCGGACGTCTTATTTTTTATTATTGTAACCTAAAGGTGATTATGAATAATAAATAAAGGTTATTTAAGAATTATGTTCATTGACCACGACATACACTACGATATACAATAAAAATTATTCTTTCTTTCTTTCATTTTAAAGAACTAATTATTTTGGTTCCCTAAAATATTAAAAGACGCTGATCTGCTATATTGGAAGCACAGTAAAAAGAAGAAGACGAATTCACTAAAGGTCTTCCAGTACTTTATATTTTAAAAAACTAGCACGTTTTTTGTTAACTAGTTTTCATTAAACAATAAAGATAACGGGTAGATATAGAAGTTTACTCATAAATCCAGAAGACGTCTTACAATTTCATTGTCAGACGCAGATCGAATTACGCCCAAATTGCAATTAAAAAGTGATTAATTACGAATTAAAGTGACTCATTACTTAGTGACGTAACTCGTAATCGTGGCGACAGTATACGATGATGGAAATAGGCTAGAAAGGGTGTTAGTTTTATAGCTGTTACGTTAGTCTAGACCTAGACAAGACACGACACATGTTGTGAAGTGGTATGTAGACCAATTTGTGTTCGTACATTATCAGCTTTTGAAGTGTTGTAATTTTCTCATAAAAGTTGCCGTTACGTTTTTGTAGCTATACCATATAAATCTGATAAACAAACATAATATATAACATAAAAACACGCCTTTTTCCCAGAGGGGTAGGCAGAGATCACTTCCTGCCATGTGCTACGATCCTGGCACACCACTTTAGCTTCTTTCACACCCATCAATCTCTTCATGCATGCTCGTCGATTACGGGTACTTTTTAATAAATAATAATAAATAATAAATATTACACAACATCACATACATTGATCTGATCCCGTGGTAAGTAGCTTAAGCACTTGTGTTACGGAAAATCAGGATCAACAGTGGATACACAAATAAACTTAAATATATTTAATAATACACCCAGACACGGAACAAACACCGATGTTCATCACACAAATATTTGTCCCGAGTGGGAATCGAACCCACGACTCTTGGAACCGTAGGTTTTGAACCTAAGTCATTAACCACTGTTCCACCGAGCCAGTCTTTTTTTTTTGGTTTGACCCTTCTTCAAAATTTGGCCTTATGGTCATTCTCGGCCTTCCTGTCTACATTTCCATTTATGCTTTCCTTATAAACCAAAAACCAATAAAAATTATTAAAACCAAGAATTTTAAATAGTGCGAGGACTCGCACGGCTCAATTTAAAATTCTGTATGTCAGGACAAATTATCGGGAAAGATCAGATTTTATACAAATACTAGAGAGGATTTGCTCCTTTAGGCTAACTTATTAAGTCGTGTGTTTTATTGTGAAAGAAATCGGATAAGTACCTGTTGTATATTATAAGCGGTAGTTCTTTCAAACTAAAGTAGAGCATAGTGAAAATCTCTTCTCGCTACCTGTAGGATGTTTTGGCTTTTTATAGATCTACTGCAAAAATTGTGTAAAACTAGTCTAAAACTAGTGTTTCTTGTTTACTAAAATACTGATGTACTTAAGTACTGACCTTAATGTCTGCCTACTGCTTTATAAAAGCGTGGTGTTCATACCAAAAACAAACTTTTCTTTCAATTGTTTCAATGCTTTTAAGTCAGTCAGTCACCTCTCCTCACAGCAACAATTATTACATGCAAACTAACAACGCCTTAGTTACACTGTAGCAATTACAGACCGAGTCGTGTAGGCATTGTACTGTTTATAATTGGTCCCAGTAAGCCAAAGTTCGCGTGATGGCTGGCATTCAGCTCTGACCAACAATTTGTTTTATCGCTACGGATAAACTCTTTGTGGAATTTCCCGGCGTTCTGTTACTATTTTTTTTTTCGGGGCTATTCCATTTTGTACTGTCCAAATTAGGTTTTCGTTCATTAGGTAATCAAATTGGTGTTGTGATGGACTCGTCGTATGTGAGCGTACCGTCTGCAGGCTTCAATTATTGGAATGTTTTTGGATGATTGGTTTCACAAAATGTACGATATTCAAAAAATATTTTTTTTTACTTTTGCCAACGGGCAAAGTTCTGTTGACGTTATATACCTACCTATACATATTTATTTTGTGACAGTTCCACACACGTTTACTACTAACACGACCACAAACCAAGCAAAGCTTGTACTATGGGCGTTAGAAACTGATATATAATAATAATATGTAAATAATAAAGTTCCATGTTAAAAGTAGGTATTTATTTTGGTCCAAATAAAAATATGCCATATATCGATGTACTACATTTAAGGTACAAATTCAAGATGTCTTCTTCATTGAAGAAAAAGCATTTGCTTTTGTTCAGTGGCAGAGCCGTGTTTTCTTTGTAAAGGGCAATTTATCCCTCGCATATAAAAAGGGGACCACGTGATTGCCTTTCTTTTACGATCCCTTTCGATAGTCATTCAATGATTTGTCTAGATGAAAAAAGATCGATTCTTATTCCCTCGTAAAATTTTTGATCTTACATTAAAATTAAAAGTGAAAATTCACATTTATTTCTGGGCGGGGACTTTTGAAGTTTTAAACAATTATTTTAGCAGCTTAAGTTAAAAATAAATTACTCATTATTCTCTTTAAGACTAGATTGTAATCAGATGGCGTATATTATCCATAGGGACGTAGGTCAGAAAAAAAAAATCTGGGCGGGGACTTGAAAAACAGATCTTTAGTTATTGCGGCTAACGCGGTAGGTACGAAAGCGCCGAAAGAAATTACTGTACGACAATTTGATTATTTTTTAACAATTAATAGACATTTCTACTTAATAACATAAAGTGTGTAGCTATTCTAACAGGGTTCAATGTTGTTTATATTTTTTGAGGCCTTTAAATGTAGGTAAACTGTTTCCATAACTACAACTCTACTTTTTTTCTGTTTCAGGTAAGCGTGAGGTCGTTAATAACTGTTTATGGCTGAGTAAGTAGAAATTGAAAATAAAATAATATAATTTCAGAGTTGAGTATAACTATAATATGACGTCACATAAAGGAAAATTTTAATAGAGCCATATTTTTATATACCCATTACCCACTGTAAGAATACATATTATGTTATGAACTTAAGTACGTGATATTCCTTTCTTATAAACGAGCAAACTACAAATTTGATGAAATAAAAAGTCTCAAAATTGTAGCCCAAAATGGTTTAAAATTATAATCCATCCGAGCGAAACCGGGGCGGGCCGGAAATGAAGAAAAATGCAATAAAGCAATCAACGGAAAGTAATATCTCCAGTGTAGGTAACAAGTTCATTATTTGAAATGAAATCCAATACTCTAGTACGCACTTTTGAACTAATAACAAGTTGGACTTTGCAAATAGGGAATTGCGAGCTTTTAGATGTAGTTTCACAAGCCTGAAATAGAAATGAAATAACTTCAACCATCGCAATACCATTGACACATTGAACGTTGCGACCAGTAGGGCACTTTCAGGTTAAAAAAGGGTCGACTTTTTTATAAACACAGACAAATATTTGTTCCTAGTGGGAATCGAACCAACCCACTATTATTGGAAACGCCATCCAGGGTTACTAACCACTATAGATATGTTATCTGTGCTAACCACTGTTCCACCGAGCCAGTCAATTAATTAAATAAAATATAATAATACTATTGACTTTACAAACAACTGTAAATTCACGTGTGGTTTAGATTTGATAACACGATATGTAACTTTTTTATTTATAAAAGGCTAACCAGATAACTTCACTCCGTCTGATGGTAAACGGTAGTAAGATCCACTTATGAGTAAAATTGTGATAATGGTAAATCAAAAACTAAACTCAGTCGAGAAGAAAAGTCTTTACTGGCCTCCTACGTATTGTGTTTCTAATATGGGAGTTTAGAAACAAAACAGATGAAGTTATATACGTTATAAGGTGGACTTCCGAGCACTCCAATATTATTCCTGCAAAACAGAAATGCAACTGGGGATACAATCCCACTATCTAATATGCTTGACTATAATGAAATATTAAAGTTCCGTAATGTACGTTACCTTCATTCAGATGATCGTGATGCAGTGATTACGGAAGACATATAGTGCACAAATTTGTGCGCATAGTCGTGTTCACACATTTGTTGCGCACTTGTCACACAACAGGTTAAATGATGCGGCTTGCTGCAAATCTTCCACAGCAACATAACGGTTATGCCAATAGTAAAGGGAAGACGCGCAGAAATATATGGAAGTTGACCTAGAACCAATAACAACCAGACGTATAACATTGGAAAGCTCTTTTCATTACTATCTTTGACGATATTTTAACTCCATTTTTTTTTATTTCAAGTTTCTTTTTTAACGGTTTTCTGACCTCATACTTCCACACAAAAAAATTAACTATTTATTTTTAAACCTAGATTTTTATCCATAGATTTTATTTTAGTTTATCTGTAACTTTTTTCCTAAAACGAATTGAGACTAGCCCATAATAACTAATGAAAGTCATGGAAAGAACTTTCTAAGACATACATTTAGTCGTTATTGGTCGGTCGGCACTTTCTGCCGTTCTTCTTTGGCGTAGCGTTACGACACACCCTATATCATATTGCGGTTTGCCGTAAAAGCAGCGCGTAGCCCACCGCTAATGTCCTATCACTCTTAGAGCAATCAAGACCCATGAGATAATGCGTCTGACCGATTTCAGCCATGTCGGCCGATCTCAATTGAGATCCGCCAAGTGCGCAGGACATATTATATTGCACAAGTGTGCGCGCAAACACAAGTACACTCTCTATTCCCTTACTCTCATAATTCGGTGAGACGGCAATCCGTCATGACCGATGCGAGATCGGGCGCAGGACTACCGGCTTAACTTGCTTTCCGAGGCACGAGCGTTCAACCGCCAACTTCTTAACTCCGGGCTGAGTAATTTTATTACAGAAAAACTCACACAATTTTTTCCCGACCCCGGACTCGAACCGGGGTCCTCTCGGTCCTAACGCAGCACTTGCTACCAATAGACCAACGAGGTAGTTAAGACCCATGAGAACTAAGTAAACTAATCATGGACTTAACAGGATTAACATCCTACAACTTAATTACCAAAAACATTCGTAGGGATAGTACCTATAAATGTAATCAAACAAAGCTCTTTCAAATGGATTGGAATCGTTCAACTATTTACTCTAAAAGGTAATTAATTTAAATGTAAGGCATCCCGGGAGATTCAAATATTTAAATTGTAGAAGTAATTAATTTCTAAATACTTAACTGATATTTTTTTCTGGATAGCTTATATCGGAATTGAAGTTACTTAAAACTGTCTTCTTTTCATTATGGCATATTTATTTACCATAAACAATAAACAAAAAGCAAGTACCGTCACATAGAGTGCGCAGTAATTAGCTTCATAGCTGTTTATGGGAATCAGAATAAAAAACGTAATACAGAAATTTACCTAAATCTATCATCTTCAGCCCATATACGTCCCCACTGCTGGCACACGCCTACCCTAAACTAGGGCGATAAGGCCTTAGTCGACCTAAATCTATACTAACAATAAATCTGTAAGGGTCGGTCATGGAGTAAGTTAGTTTGTTTTCAGAGATATTATGTTTATAGGCTCAATAATGATACTGATACTAATTTCACGATTGATAGATTTTTGTTCTGTATGTGTGTATGTTTGTATGTTCCTCCATAACTCTTAAACCAATCATCTGAATTTGATGAAATTTGGTATAAAAATACATAGACATCTGGGACACAGGATAGGTTTTTAAATTCTAGCTCCAACGCGAATGGAGTCGCGGGCACAGCTAGTATCATATAAATAACACAACCAGACGACCAAAACAGATAGGCATCCAAATTTCAAATCACAAACGTTTGTGCCAAGTGGGTATCGAACCCACGTCTCCTGGCGCAAGTACAGTGGCACTACCAATTGTGCCATCGAGTCATAGGCACTAAAGCTTAATTATCTAAATCTATGTTTGTTTATTATTCGGCCGTTTAATTAGAGTGTTTATATCAAAACCTGATGTTATTCCGCGCAATGACTTTTGCAATTAGTACTCCTATTAATATTGGTGCATTAATAAGTTGATGTTTGCACTCATTAACCCTTTTAGCAGGCGCAATTTGTGAATCGATTTGCGAAACCACATTGCTTTGGTTACCGTTGGGTTATTTATTATATTCTGGTAAAAGACTTTCAGGACCTTATCAAATTTGCATAAAATTTTCAACGGAAAAAAATATTGGATTTAATTAGGTAACAGGAAAATGTAAAAAAACCTTCGGAACTGTTACCGTCACGATAGTTTAAAAAGAGAAGAGAAAAAACAATAAACAAAAATAATAACTTCTGTGTAGATGTTTTATTTTTGTACTTTTATTCAACACAGTTGCTTAAGTGGAAATTTTAACGTCCTATCTGCAAAAATAACAAAAGAAAATCCATCCAAAACTTACGAAACATCCCGCGCGAAAACAAATGCGCATCTAGCCCAGAGCATTCGCAGCTTTTCCTCTTGCCTTCCTAAGACAGGAACATTAGTGGCCATTTCATTTGCGCCATTAGAATGTCCTGGGAATTCGAATTCGGAACTACAAGTGCTCAGTACCAATCAACACCTACCTGTGGCGGCGGGAGCATGTGCCTCGGACGACAGTCGCGCGCAGGCCTCCACGCGGTTCGGTTGCGTGCCGCCATGCCGCCCTAGACCGTGCAACCGTCCGACCATGTTTCCAAGCGGTAGGTCGCAGGTCGAAAAGTAAAAAAAAAATCGCGTAAAAAAATCACATTCCATTTTCGAAAACGTGTTGAGAGTGCGTGCGTAACCGTTGCCGAATTCGCGAACAGGACCACCTGTTGTTCGCGATTTGGCTAAGTCAGATGGACAACGTCACCAACTGTTTACAAATGGGTTCCCCCCGCCCTGGGGTGGCGTGACGCAACGTTTTATGGGCATCGTGTGCGTTACTATGGCGGAAAAACAACTGTTCGCTTGAAAATAGATTTCCGCGTTGCGCCCCGCTTTCAACATGAAGTTCCTGCTTGAGTGTGAAACTTGAAAATTTTCAAATTCTAATTTTTCCACCGGCGAATTGTTTGAAACAATGCCGAATTGATTCGGAATTTCATGAGTCCGCTTAATTCGCCGAAAATGAGGGAGGAACAATAGCTCATTTGTAATAGTTCATTAGCATTCTGCGAGATAAACAAACGGCTTTTTGTTTGTAATATTCCGTAAAAGATGTTCGGCCTTGTTCAACACTGGGTATAAAATATTAAAACACGAATTTATGACCAGTTGTAAATACAAATACTTTTTTCCGTAAAATAATGCTTAAAAATAAATCTTTATTAGAGCACACATGTTCAAGTTTGATCTAAAGATATCTTTGCAAAATATCGTTAGTACTATTAACTCACGGATCTGGATAAGGAATTACTTTTTAAATACTTCTAAAGTATTTACTTTTTTAAACAAAGGATAAGATCATTTTTATACTTATCCTTAAGATCAGTTGAAAAAAGCATCTCGTTAAGAGTTGTTACACGCATTTGTTTGCTATTGATTTAAGCCTATTGTAATGTATTTACATTGAATAGCGACAATTTACGCTGGAAGCTTTTAATTGACACTTCAAACAATAATGAATGTTCGTTCAATAATGTAGCTATAAATAATGTTTATACATATTTCAACTTCAGTGTTTATGTAGTTATATAATAATGTCTTATCGTATTGTCTCAGTCATAGTAGCGAAGTCATTTTCTATTAATAATCTAATGCATTATATGGTACGCAGCGCAATAATGATCTTTGAAGAATACAAATAGGTATAACATAGAATTTATCAATAACTGATATCAAAATATTGAGATATTATAAATTATATCGCGCAAATACTAATTAGTTAAGTCTGTGATCGTTTTCAACTGACAGAAAAGTTAAACGGTACTTTAAATTAAACGTTATTAGAAACAGTTTGAAAGTTGATGAATTACTAATTAGGCAATGTTGTTATGCTTCAATCAAAGTTCTTTCATACAATTTACCGGCTTTTTTACATAACAAATTACCGTTGAGGCAAGACTAGTTAGGTGTCAAGAAAAAGCTCGACAAAAAGTATTACAAATTTCAATATTAATTATGCAAAAAGCCTGAATCTAATTTACACTTGTTCATATTTGTAACTCTATGTACCGGTTTGTAGAACGAAAAATGAGCAAAAAATTAATCATTGCTTCATGTTAGTTACTTTGATAAATACGTAAATGTATTGAAGAGTTGGTTGAACTTAGCGTTATAATGTGCGTACACTGTATGATACATGATGATATATGACATATAGATAGATACATGTATGACATAATATTATGTAAGTTTATTTACGAACTTATGTTTTTGACTTAGTTACAATAATATACTGATGATTAGTTACAAAATAGTTAAATCCTAAACCAAGGTGTTCGACTCTTAAAATAATTTATAAAAACCAGTATGTACTTATTCTTGAAAAAATTATGTATTTGTTAAATTATTTTTTATGAATTTCTTTCCGTAGACTGGTTTCTTCATGAAAGGGATAAATCAATTAAACATTTCGTATTTTCGCACATAGACACATGTCTATATTGTTTATCGAATTGTTTTCATTACAATAATTACTAAAATAAAATAATCCCACAGACAACAAACCCGCTATCAATACAACAATATTACATTTCAACACAATGTCAATCCATTTATTACTCCTTATCTAAATACAGTCTTAATCCAACACGTACTCCAACCGTTTTCGAAACTTGACGAAAGAACGCCATCAAAACATCGTCAGTAATAATTCTTAATGTGATCGCAAGAATTTAGCAATGAAAACGCCTGAAGCAGTCTCGACCTAGCCGCTACGTATCAAAACAGTGTCGAAATCGCAATCGTAAACATATCGCTCACGAAGCGATAAATCGGAACGGATCGGTGTGTTCGAGTGATACTTTAGTGAGTTCTGTGATAGTGTCACAGTGACGTATATAACAGAGTGTTGAGATAGCGTATGATGTGATGATGCGACGGGGGAAAGCCTTGTTGGAGGGGAGCAGGCAGGGGTCTGTCGACGGCAGTACGGCGGTGGGCAATGACAAAGAGTTGGTGCACAAATGCCACAGTGATCCTGGGGGCGGGCGGGCCTTAGGTGCCGCCCCTAGGGGCCACAGGCACAGGTCTGCGTCTGGGGCGCCGAGGAAATGCGTGCTGACTTTGGACGGATATTCTTATGTCATTGGTAAGTTTCAATCTTGCTTTTTTTTCCTAACTGACATACGATGATGGCTTGGAGTAGCCTCGTTTTCATCACTGGAATTGCGGGAGAGCTGATGGCTTTCTTTTTGCAGATCTAATGATGTGTCTCGTAGGTAGGTACAGTACACCCAATCAAGTTTTTTAACTAATTGACATAGGATGATGGCTTGGAGTAGCGTTGTCATCATCTCCGGACTTACGGGGGAGCGGATGGCTCTCACCCTTAAGCAAAAATAATACTACTAAAGAAACAGTCATACAGTTCAATTTACAAATAATATAGATGGAAATTATTCTATTTAATATTATAGGTTTAATCAAGAGTACTCCTGGCGACGAGGTGTACCATGTTTAATGAAAAGCTTAGCGCTAGCGACTAATTATGTTTATTAACTAACCTTAAATAGTGGTTTGGTATTGAGCGTGCTAGGTTCAACAGCCCCTGTAAACTACGAGGCTTGATAATAGAAATGCCGAGGAAGTTTTAGAGTAATATAATGACGATTTTCGCCAGGTATTGTATCATGCTAGTTGCGAAATATCCTTTGAGATGGTCACGTGTATTCCAGTTCTAGTTTAAATAAAACAATGTGTGTACCTATTATAAAGTATGTTTTCCGCACACATTAAATGAGTTCAAAGGTTTATTTAAAACATCTGATTCGAAGATTTTTTGAAGGATAGAAGCTACTGATGAACATTCAGAAAGCGCATTTCTCGATTTCAAGGATATCGGATTCAAAGGCTTTTAATAGGATAAACGTACTTGATGAAATGCAAGAAAACGCATTTCTCGATTTCAACTCATACTCGACGACTCATACAAACACAAGGTAGGTGTACTGTGGTATCGAACGTATGGACTCGACGTCCAAGAAATGCATTCTGACGTTCGGACGGATATTTCAATGTCAGTTGACGCAAACGCTGGTAAATGCGGCACGTATACGTAATCTTGATCTAGATCCACTTATTGTTACAGGAGTGGGATTGGTCACTGTTACAGGGTATTCTGTCGGCAAACATGCTTTTTACGCGTGGTCTACCTGATTACTACTGACCGAGTTATGAATTAATATCGTACAATATAGCAGTTACGTTAGTTTTGTTTCAAATGTGTAGTGTTCGCGCAAATAATAGACAATACTTACTATATAGCATACGTTGTTCCGATTCCGAAGTAAATTGCTTAAGCAGTTGTGTTACGGATATCAGAAACAACAGTGGTATACCAAAAAACTGTATTATATAATTAACACACCCAGATACGGGAGAATCACACAAATATTTGTCTGGAACAGGAATCAAACTCGACTCTTTTGGGGAAGAAAAAAGCGCACTATCCAATGTGCGACCAAGCCAGTTAATAAGATAATAATATGTGATAAGTAAATAAGGAATTGTTTATAAGGTGAAGAAATTTAATAATCGATTCACCACTAAGACGATCACTTATTGTTTATTTCTTTCAGGCTACCACTTAGGACATTTGAAAGCATGTGTGTATTCGTGTTCCCTGAAATATTATGAATCTAAAAGAAAACGCGTAGTACGCAAGGGTGCGTAGCTAATGTGACATCTGTCAGCTACGTACATTACACAGGCGATATCAATCTTGGAAACATTATTATCCTAAACCAAGATTATATACAAAAAAATCTAAGAATATACGGAATAAATCTAAGAAATTGAAGTGAGGACCTCTTGAAATCGTATTATCGAAAACCAAGATAAACAAGAAACGGAACGTTAAAGAAATTGAAATATTTAACCGTACGTTTAATTTAAATCGTACACAAAAGAGCTTGAAAGTTGACTTTCAAATTAATCTTCATTATCATGTTAGTTTTGCCAGTATTTCAGCAAATTCCCATTCTTAGTAGGACAATGGTTAGTGTCATTGACAATAAAACATCATAGAATAAAAAAAATAATTACACACTTAGTTTGCAAACTGAATTCGCTGTTCAGCTATTTATCAACGTGAGCAATGTTGAGGGCTTCTTACGAGGTTAAATTCAAATTTAAAATATTTATTGCGTGTCACACTTTATTACATAGGTGTTACAGATAAAGTACAGTCCATTATGTGAAGCCCCGTAGGGGCACAGCAACACTTACAGAGCGCTTGTCATTACATATTTTGCTTCATTTAATCACAAGTTTAAAGTTTAATTATCTTGCAATAGGTAACTTTTTTTAAAATCAAAAGTACCCGTTATCCGAGCGAGAGAGATTGATGTATGTGAAAGAAGCGAAAGTGGTGTACCAGGACCGTAGCACATGGCAGGAAGTGATCTCTGCCTACCCCTCCGGGAAAAAGGCGTGGTGATGATGTACGAGATGTAATGTATGTTGTATGTATGTATTGATTTGAAGGGCATATCTTGACCACTACTTATCAGTAAGGATTATTTATCTTTTTTGCCTGGTTTTCATGGTAGTTTTGTACTTAATTAAGTTTAAATAGAATTGTTTATTAACCACATTATTTACTCGTTAATATTATATTCAAACTTTTTGATTTTATATTTCATTTTGACAATGTTGCAAAATATAAGTGAAAATGTAATAAAAACTCGCTGTTTAGAACATACTCTTAGAAATTGCGTTACCTAAATAACTTCAACATTATATAACAAAGGTTATGAAAATTTAATTATTAATATAGAGTTAAAATAGTATTGTTACATAATAATAATAAAACGATTATAGTCACAGACACAACCAACTTGCTAATATAATCCATCAAAAACTAGCTCAGAAATACAAATTAACTAATGATCCACACACCCCCTACTACAAATACACACCGCAACATGTTTTGGAAAATTCTAACTACAAATTATATTATGATCGCACAATTCTAACAGACAACACAATATATAATAACAGACCCGATATAACTTTGGTAGACAAACATAATAAACACACATTTATAATTGACATAGCAGTTCCTAACACTAATAATGTTCAGTCTACAATAATGGAGAAAGTCAGAAAATATACCGAACTACAAGACCAAATCAAACGTGTATGGAAGATGAATCAAGTCACAATAGTACCAATAGTTGTTTCTACCACCGGAGTTATACCCAAACAATTACTCATAAGCCTTCAGAATATAGACCTCCCAAAACACACCTACATAACCCTCCAAAAAGCTGCAATACTCAATACATGCCGAATAGTCCGCAAATTTTTACAGTTAGAGTCTAGTTCATAAACTTTTCACTTTTGCTTGCCCAAAAGCCGCAAATTTGAAATAAACCCCTTTAAGAAGGGAGAATATATTTTTAATATATACACATCATAATAATAATAATAATCATTTATTTCGGATTTCTCTTACATCCATATTTGTTAGTAGGTACAATTGCTTACAAACTACAGTTAGTAATGATCGTTTTGGTTGTTACAAAGAAAAATAAAAACGATGCATAAATAAAATAATGCGACAGTATCGGGTGACCTCACCGATGCTGGAGGCCGCATGCTATACGACAGCGTGCAGCCGTATCCAGCGAGCCAGCATCGGTCCGCCAGCGCGCGCAGGATGGTGTTGGGACTGTCGCGCGTGCGGCGCATGATAGAAGCGCACCGCTTGCGCATGATGGCCGCGAAGCCGTCTGTGTCGGCCGCCGCGAACATTGCGGAGGCGCTGCAGTAGCGCGGCAGTCCCATCAGCACCCGGAACGCGTTGTTGTATTGAACGCGCAGATCACTGTATGCCCGCTGCGTATAGTCAACCCACAGGCTACAAGTGTAAAATAATATATCACAAAAAAATGTGCCATTGTTCTAGAGCTTATTTATGGGCGATGTGATTTTAAATAATCAATCAATCACTTCTGATGATGGGAAAACTACAAGACATTCATTATATAGCATATGCTGGTTTTTCTTACGCTGGTACGTAGACTTAAAACAATGCTTCATTAAACTTAATTCAATGTAAAACTTAACATTTTAAATGATCATTTACTTAGCACAAATTGTGGCAAATTTATAACTTAGTTTACATACAAAACTTGAGTCATAAATGATAAAATGTAAATGTATAGGTATATTACTATCGCATTTAAACCTCATAATATAAGATCCTATTCAAGTTTTATTTACATTTTGTGCATTTCATAACCTTTAATTACTTTTTACTGAATCTCATTAAGACATTTTATAAAGTACTCGTATTCAACGAGCATGCAATGAAGAGATTGATGGATGTGGAAGAAGCGGAAGTGGTATGTCAGGACCATAGCACAAGGGAGGAAGTGATCTCTGATTCTTATGTATGTATGTGTAAATACCTACTTATCTGCCCGGTTTTAATTTAGCGGGTGTTTATGCATATCATTATACATACATTGTATTTGCATAAAAACCCGCTAGGATACCCCAGTAACCTAGCAGGTTTCCTCACAATATTTTCCTTTTTCACCGTTTTCCTTGATTTTTATTGTTATTCGTAGAATCACAACAAAACAAGCATTGATTTAAATCAAATGACAAATAATAAAATACCAGTACATATTGTATGATACCCGTACGTTATACGTATGATTATGATCGTTTATGTTGTGATATAAATAAATAAAAAAATACTTCATACGTAACTTTTTTTATTCTATAAAATAAAATAAAAAAAATTTTGAGACATTTCCAACATACGATCATCGCACCCCCAAACACGAAGCAGATAAGTAATCCGAAAATTAATTATTATTATGTAACTATTGATAATTTCATTCCCTATCAATAAATTTCTGGCTGGCTCGGTGGAACAGTGGTTAGTGACTCAGGTTCAAAACCTACGGTTCCAAGAGTCGTGGGTTCGATTCCCACTCGGGACAAATATTTGTGTGACGAACATCGGTGTTTGTTCCGTGTCTGGGTGTATTATTAAATATATTTAAGTTTATTTGTGTATCCACTGTTGATCCTGATTTCCGTAACACAAGTGCTTAAGCTACTTACCACGGGATCAGATCAATGTATGTGATGTTGTGTAATATTTATTTAAATAAATAATAATAAAAAAAAAAAAAATTTCGATTGTGGATCTATATTTTAAGAAAGACAGCATTCTCTTTAATTAGTAAGTGTGAATCGAACCCTTAAATGTACCAAACCAAGGAATAAACGAACATAACTAATCTTACACGGGAAACATTAGAGGAAAGCTTACCAACACAAGAATGTAATACATCTTGCCGAGAAATACTCAGACATCTTTTCTGGGTCGATCCCCACTCGGGAACCACTCTTTCCAAGGCAGGGAAGGAAAATTATTTGTACGTAGAAAAAGTATTTTTCGTGAAAACTTATGTCGTCTCTCCCAAACATGCGAGGCTTAAATCCCAAAGGCGGCTAACCAAATATTTATGAAAGTCGTTTTCAGCTTTCCGTTCACTTCTTTGGGGCTACTTTAATGGAGAAATTAAGGAAATATCCTTGGTAAATACTTACTGAAATAAGGAAATTTTATTTGAAAGTGAATTTATCCAAAAATAATGTACAGCGTTATAATATAACATACATACATAAAATCACGCCTTTTTCCCTGGCACACTCCTTTCGCTTCATCCACATTCATCAACCTCTTCATTCACGCTCGTCGATTACGGGTACTTTTGATTTGACCTTTTTTTAGGGTTATATAAATAACTTTCATATACAAAAAGAGCATATTTAATAGATTATTATAATCATGTTATCTTCCATAGCTGACATTTATTTTTTATATATATATATTTTTTTTCATTTAATCTATTGAAATACAGTATAAAAATTACATAATATAATGCACTAGAATAACATTGTGATGCAAAAGTAAAAAACTGTACGTAATCATACTTTTAAAGAAATCATATGCCTACAATTTGAATGAAAGAAAAACCATTTCAAACCAGATTTCAATTCACATCAGCAATATCAAGATTTTCTATGTAAAATGTAAAATTTCTGAGTTAAAAGCAGCTAAAAAGTAAATATTGCTAATGAAATCCCAATTCAGTTTATCACATTAATGTTTCCACAGGGAACACATTAGATATTAGCCAATACGATTTTTATCCCAACTTAAAGATACAATAAAGCTATGACGCACGAATGCCCGAGATTCGCAAGATAGCAAGGGGCTACTTTGAATCAAACATTCCGAAGAAAATCCCCTTTGCTGCGAATTTCAATAGCAAAGGATCTATTTTTATGGACAGTCAGCCAAAAATGTAGTCTACCACCCAACGGTTGAGATTTATTTGAACGTCATGAAACAACAAGGTTAATTTTGACTGGAAATGAGATTGTGTCAGTGAAAAGTCAACCTTAGTGATCGTTACATCTCGCAGAAACTTTTGTCAAAAGTGGTAGACCACTTTCTTGGCTGACTGTACGAAACATGAAAACGTTGCGGGGGGTCGATGACACTGCAGTACTGTCGCAGTAAAACGAAACATCGAATAGAATTTGCATTGAGATTAGAGTGATATAGACAGTTGTATCGATTGCAATTTCTTTGATACAATGCGTTTTCTATCCCTCGCTGCTCCAAGAAAAAAATTGAGAACAGCTACCCGCCCACGACTGTCATTGATTAATTTACTTTTTTATAAATAATAGAGGTAAAAAATATACCTACAAATTTTAAGTTTTTCGCAAGGCAATTTGACTAGTCAAACCTGGTTTGGTTGAGCCGTTTGAGCGTTTGAGCGCACATATAGTTATTGTTATGAGTTCTTTTGTTCATAAACCCCTTCTTAATACATATATCGGCAATAATAATAAATAAATAAATAATAATAATAATGAATACCTACCACCAGACCAGTTGTAGGTACCTAATAAAAAAATAATTACAATTAATTACAGCCTGTTGTTTATTTTTCACTCCAAATCTATAGATATTATACAAAGTATTGGTATAGAAGTTAAGGGTGTGAGCCGTCTGCTCCCCTAAAGTCCAGTGATGATGACAAGGCTATTCCAAGCCAGCTTGGTAATCAGTGAGCAAAAAGTAATGATACTGAAGATTATTCATTGTTTTCCTCGTAATCACATCCACCGGATACTACAGGGTACAAAAATAAAACCCCTTCACTAAGCCATCCGGCTTTTATTTTATTTTTGTATGAAGGGGTTATGTTGTTGCCAGCAAAATTGACAAGAGTCAACCAAAACTGATATTCCCCTATAAATCTGTAAGTAATTACACATACCGTACGCTGTATCGACGCGGCCGTGATGACGTCACCGATAAGCTATCAGATAGCGGTGATGTATCATTAATCGTGTCTGCGTTGTTTAACATTTTATGCGTAGATCCAAACAAGTGATTATGTGAAAGTGTTCACGTTCGAAATACGTTTTCAAGGGACTTTCGATGGGTTTTACGGAGCCATTTTGTCAATAAGATGGCTTTTTGGGAATGACTTAAATGAATATGTTGCACCGAGGCAACAAAAGTGATACAATGCAAATTCAGGTGTCTCAGTAACATGGATATTCCATGGTCGTTTTTCTTCAATACGTCAACAATTTAGAAAAAAATATTAAGTTTCGTAAATTAACTCTTATAGTTTCTTAATACTCGGCGTATAAATGAAAGAAAAACCATTAAATTTCCATTTTCCCGAGACACCCTAATTTTGTGTTGTGACACTTTTCTTTTCAATCTAGTTGTTAAACAAGTAAAATCGATTTTGTTAATCTTAAATACTCGAAAACAGCTGGCGCTTTTTCACTTCATAAGATAGTCCTGAGCTTTTGGGCAACTCCTATTTTTCTCCAGGGACACAATTTAGTGATTATGACGTATTAAAATTTTGACTTCGATGACATGAATTCGCACGCGATCATGATTAGTTAATGTAACCCAGCCAAAACGTCGGGAAGTAAGTAGATTTGTAGATGCTACTCCTTTCATCACGTGTAGACCATTATTAATAAGTTTTTAATGAATAATATTCAATTATTTATCTCGTTAGTTTCTCTATATAAGATAATCCCTCGAGTATGAGTATTATTCCTAAAGGTTTTCTCGCTCAATCACCCACTAGTTCAGTATAAACACAAAATGATTCGTAAATAGGGTTACATTGTACATCAAAACTAGATGCATTGTATGCGACCAAGAAGGCGGACCCTTCCATGTATGGAAGGTTGCACTTGATCTCTATGCAATGTATCAATTCACTTACAACATTTCGCAATCTAACCAATTACCGACGTGTTATACCATTATGTACTCTATGTTAACGTGTTACGAGCTATTTCGAGTTAGATCGGTATGCTGATCAGATGAGAGATTGGAATTAGTGTGAAATGGCCGGATGCTTATTGACAGCACCTTGGCTCGGTTTAAGTTAATGATCAAGCACACGAACACTTCCTTTACGAATTATCTTGTTCGTAACTTAGTCGTATTATCAGATGACTATTTTATATGGATTTATCACGATGATTTATATTGCGTGGCGGATTGGCACATTTGGTTGTGTATTAAATCCTAAAGTAGGTCAAAAAAGGGATGAATACATATTTATTTTTTCGGCTAGATGGATAAATATACCGGCAAGATGTTTATGTATAAAATTTAAGACTATTTGGTTATACTACTCTTCGTTCAAATATCTATATATATTTATTTTATTGAGCTTTTTTAAGCTGATTCAGATTATTGTAATGTATGTAATGTTGTACGATATCTGCAATCAGACGTCATTTTAAAGTTAAAGGTTATTCGAAATTTTCCATGAGGATATTTGAACACGACATATTTTCATTGGATGATCGAGATATTTTCCTATATAGACGTATGTTTGATCTTTTATACTATCCGCTGACGATTTGTAAATAGGTTATTTTTCCTATAAGATACCGAAGTATGCAACATATCCATACATATCTCAAACTTGATAGAAAAAAACAGTTATAGACATCAAATCTTTAGAATGTAACTTTGCCGAAAGCCCTTTGGAAGGAAAGGTTTTATTATACTTTTGAAAGAAGTTTAGAAAGTGCTTTTACAGCCTCAGGCGGAAAGCTCCTTTACATATCATATGGGAAAATCTTTAGGCAACCCGGTTTTTAAGTAAGTGTTTTTTTTTAAAGTCACTTACACACATACGATTTTAGACTTTCGCGTTCCATTACACTAAATATTTGTCTTTATGGGTCTACACGCGTTAATAGGAGTAGCAAATTACATAGCTACTTACTGCCCGACGTTTCGACTGGGTTACACCAATCGTGGTCGCGAGCGAACTGGCGCTGCCCGTCTTCGTCTGCCATTGCGGTTGTGAATATCTTGATCCACCCCCGAACCAGCACTAATGTCATTAGTACAGCTACCCACATTAGTCCGACACACAACACTCACTGCATCCGGGTTGATTTTAGACGTAACATTCCGCGGTATGCACTTATTAATCACTGGATTCCATGCCGACGATAATTTAAATCCATCTTCCCTATTGAAATTCTTGTGCTTCTTTATTTCAATAGCTTCTCGCACCATTCTTGTATGATAGTGACGATCTGTGGAGAGGACCTTCGGGTCATGTAGCTCCATCCAGTGATTAGTACCCATGTCTAATAGGTGCTCAGCCACCGCGGACTTGTTCGTTTGTCGATTTTTAACAGCTGCAATATGTTCTTTCACCCTCACGGCTATAGCCCGTTTGGTTTGTCCAATATAAGAACTACCACAACTGCAATCGATTTTATATACACCCGGAGATTGGAAGGGAATTACGTCTTTCGGTGTCCGCAACATTTTAGACATTTCATGCATGCATGCCTTCTTCACACCACCACCCCAGACATCTTCAATCTGTTGTGTCGTCGTTAATGAATAGAGCGTATGAACTGTGTGACCCTGAGCATATACAGGCAGAGCTCGTGCATGTTCAGGAGGTACTGAAACGCAACGGATATGGGACGCCGGGGTGGACTAGAAGGCAAAATACAAAGGAGGAACCCGGGGTTAATCGGCAATCAGCATTTTTGCCTTACATAAGAGGTATAACGGATAAGATTGGAACAGTTCTGAAACAATACTCCATTAAGACTGTATATACTCCGTTATATAAAATGTCTAAAATGTTGCGGACACCGAAAGACGTAATTCCCTTCCAATCTCCGGGTGTATATAAAATCGATTGCAGTTGTGGTAGTTCTTATATTGGACAAACCAAACGGGCTATAGCCGTGAGGGTGAAAGAACATATTGCAGCTGTTAAAAATCGACAAACGAACAAGTCCGCGGTGGCTGAGCACCTATTAGACATGGGTACTAATCACTGGATGGAGCTACATGACTCGAAGCTTCTCTCCACAGATCGTCACTATCATACAAGAATGGTGCGAGAAGCTATTGAAATAAAGAAGCACAAGAATTTCAATAGGGAAGATGGATTTAAATTATCGTCGGCATGGAATCCAGTGATTAATAAGTGCATACCGCGGAATGTTACGTCTAAAATCAACCCGGATGCAGTGAGTGTTGTGTGTCGGACTAATGTGGGTAGCTGTACTAATGACATTAGTGCTGGTTCGGGGTGGATCAAGATATTCACAACCGCAAGGGCAGCCGAAGACGGGCAGCGCCAGTTCGCTCGCGACCACGATTGGTGTAACCCAGTCGAAACGTCGGGCAGTAAGTAGCTATGTAATTTGCTACTCACTTACACACACACAGTAGGTGCATATTATTTTAATGAACATTTTGTATTTAAAAAAAAGATAATTACTGAAATAAAATATTTTTATACAGATAATACATATGAGGCTGTAATTTTTTATAAAGCCTATTGGGGCTAACACAAATACATGTATCTTACTCTATCATATCTTTCTTTATTAAAAGTAGATTCCATTTTATGTGATCGAGTAGTCAGCTGGTTGTATATGTATTTATTCAAAGTACTATGATGTCTGCTGTCTTGCAGTTGACAGATTAACTATAGCATTTGACATTAAAATGTAGGTCTGATCGTTGTCAAATGACTGTCGAACAGTGATTTACGACAGTATAATTTATCGATCATGATGATAATGTAACGACTACTTTATAGGTTTATAGGCGATAAAATCATAAATAAATGAATATATAAGGTGAAATCACATACATATTAGAAAACTGTAATTGTCCGGGATATTTACCATGTTTTTTTGTTTTAATGAGCTCCCGATATTTCGGCACTGTTGCAAGCGCTATGATGTGTGTAGTTTAAAATTATGTATCAAATACATAGTACTGTGGTAAATAGGGTGTGTGTGTGTGGAATAATCAACTACACTCAATAAATTAAGACTCATAATTAATCCATTTTATTATGCATTTATATTAGCATGATGAATGTGTAGAACTCGTGCAAACCATAAACAACACCCATCAACTTTGGTATCACTTATAGTGATTCAAAACCTATACATATCATTGTTACCCAATAACATTATGCACCTACTGCGGCACTGGAACTACAAAGTAATATAGTATACATGTCATAGTTATCTTCAAACCGGTCGAACCACAGTAGGCTTATAATGCGCCTTGATACGGTATGATTTGTAACAATGTCATTATGTTAGTCGACTGTGTGACAAACATTGTATGCTAAATGACAGCGTTTGTATGGAACAGGTTCGTGTTTGTATGCTCCTGCGCAGTTGTGTATTGTATATGTGCTTCGAATAAATCTAGTTTATTTTTTTAAATTTGGTTAGTTTGTAGACGTATTGCGGGGACACGCTATAGCCAAGATAACCAATCTCAATATTCTCACTGAAATAACCTACTGCAGCTGAACTGATGAAAAATGTGACTCGTGAAAAGAAAATAACTGATAATCAGATATTTGGTACTATGAACTTTTTAACAATTAAAAACGTGGAATTTTCAATTCTTAAAACTATCATCTCGCTTTGATATTTAAAAAGTCGTATCGTAAAGCAGATCGTAATCTTTCCTACTGAGGTGTACGAACATACTCTAAACTTAGGCGATCAGGCCTTAGTCAACCACTGGCTAATTGCGGGTCGGTCCACTTTATTCTTCTTCCTGGTCGTACGTGAAATTTGTGAGAAAGTTTTATGTTCTGGAGTGGGTCGGCCCATCGTGCTGGTAATCGGCCACGTGATCTTTTGCCTTCAATGCAACAGGATATTGCAAAAAAAAAATTTTTGAAACGGGAGTTAGCGGGAATAGCTTTTGTAGGTAAAATCCAGTAGTCCACGCGAATAAAGCCGCGGGCACAGCTAGTATTATGTAGAATTCTGAACGGACGCCATATACCAGTGTTACACCTATTCACTCGCCTCTATTCAAATATTCATTTTATAATCACTGATGTAAAGGAGGTGTAATTAATGTGTCTGAATTATTCATACGCGCGCGGTTTAGATATTCTCAAAGGTAGCGTAGGGCTCATTGGAAGATACGTAATTTTTAGCTTATGAACGTATCTGTCGGATTAACAATAATGAATTAATTGAATTGTATGGGAAAGAGACCCCGAACCTGCAGATGTATTTGGCAAAAAAATGAGTTTGAACTTGAAGTAGAACCTCTACTTCAAGTTCACTCAACACGAGAGTATTTTATTTACACTTTTAATATATAAAATCTATTGTGAATCTCTATTTATGTTTAAAAACCTTGTCTACTGGAAATGAGATAAGCTGGGGATATACTATTTCAATAACTTATTATTTATTTTCTACATTAGCTCTGACTCTTACGCCTAGACCCGGGACAAATATACAAATATTTGTAACAAAAGCAGAACGTTATTTCACCACCACATACAAGTGATATTTTTGAAATCTACGACATTATGTGCTTAAGCAAATTATTTAGGAATCGGATCAATAAACGAGTATGTGATGTAAAAGGATATGTATTATAATCATAATGGAAGTGTTTCTGAAAAAAAAACCAACTAAACTAGACCTAGACTCTAGCCCTCCAACAATGGGGGATATGCACACATTTTTTTTATTATAGAAATCAATATTTAAATCTATTTTTCAATTTACTTTAACTACAAGCGAAATATGGCTGTTTAAAGTTCCCGGGTGGACAGAGAGATCCGATATGGCAGATGACGTCACAATTACACTACGGCCATACGCGATCCATAAAACCTCCATTTGTAAGAAAGAGATAGAAGATTAACTTTAATTCCTTATAAATCCTTCTGTTTGTGAACCGATTTTTCATTTTTATTTCACATTTAAGTATAATATACTATGTGCATAACATATTATGTTTAAGCCTTTTTTCATAAGTTGTTGAAAATTTCAAGATTGCAGATTTGTGCATATTCCCTATTGTTCTAGACTCTAGCCCTCCAACAATAAAATTGTTACTAGTCTTTATATACATCGCCTCCAGTGGCCAAGGTTTATCTCAGGCTGTCACTACTCAATACTATCTTTAGCAATAGTCGAAACGCGAGCGGCGCCGCGGGGCATAAGCTGAGGTGAGACGCCATTAATCAAAAGTCTTGATTAATAGCCGTCACCCGCTAACTACTATGATACAGCGTAATTTGTCCGCGTGTGTGTATATCACTGTTCGGAACCGGCTATTTGTGGTTTGATGTATGGACGTACGTCCTTACTGGGAAATGGAAAAAGGAAAATGTATTAGTGTTGCTAAGATGCGGATGTCTTACCTTGAAAAATGAAGTAAAATGGATATAAATGTTTTCTCTTAACTAAAACTAGATTTTGAAATCCAATCATATTTTTATTTTATTTATTTATTTTTTAGATTTTTATTTAAATAACTGCTCACAATACCTACTCATATTTATTTTCATTAGTACCCCATCATTAAAACAGTCGTTGAAATTTATTCAAAGATATATTTTCGATTGTAGTAACATAATTATAATTTATTATAGCAGGTATATAATAATTTATCAGGAATCCGTGTTGCCTGTTTAATAAAAATAAATTCATGATATTCATCAAATTCAGGTATTACGAATACCAAGCAAGTATCCAAAGTCATTATTTATTCTAAACGAGTTACCAAGCTTTTGCTATAAAAGTTCTTTATTTACTTATTCATGCTCAGGCAATATTTTCCCAACAAAAATCTGTTTCTGTTCAAGTTAGAGGGTTGCGAACACCTGAACGAATCTGAGCTTTTCTTAAAAATTGTCAGTAATTGAACGCAACCCTTATTTTGTTTTTTTAACTGCCACTACGTGGCGCCACCTGTCATGGTCTGCCATCTTAATTTTATATTCTTTCACTCCGCGGCGCCTAGCTTGTAACTAACTATTTGTGATTGCAATAAACTGAATATATATTTCAAATAAGATTATTCATGAAAACCTTCAAAAATGCACTTGCAAAGAAATTTAGAATGACCAATTTTTGTTGTTGCATACATACGTACATTCAATTTTAAACCTTATCATTAAGCAGTAAGAACGCATGTCTATATATTTCAGTGCAGGCGACTGTACTCTGTAAAGTAAAATAATACCTCAGTATAGTCGTAAATTACGTAATACATAACAAAGTGTCGTTTTATTTTTAAGCTAAACCTTTGATTGTCAGCCCTAAAGAAAGGGCCCCCATTCCTTATGCCTATTTCTAAATTTTTTATTCTATATTCACTCCAGATGTGATCTGTGCCTCCCTTAGGATCAAGGTTTTAGGCTAATTTCACAATAAATTAGAACTCTTATTTAGACCTTTTTTTCGGTTTTGCAACTATCAATACCTATTACATAGACTTCTGTGTAACCCTGCCTGGTGAAAATTTAGTTACGATTATGTTCATTGCTGTATTTATTGCTTCATGTCCTAGTTGAGATGGGAAAAAAGTCAGACTAACGAAGTTTTGGAAATAGAAGATACTTCAAATTATTGTTTCATGTAAACTGCTCATATAATGTTAAACGCTTATTTGTACGGACGCTATTAAAGAACGTTTGATCCGAACACCGGTACATGTAAGTAAGTGCTAATATTACATTTTTCGTCAAATCTAGTAGTGTACCTCTAACAATTGCACTCATATGCACATAACACAGTCGATGCATTACTGGTAATTAACTTAACAACAGCCATTCGTCTAAGTGCCATGTAATATGAGCTTACTGCACCTTCGTAGGGCCGTTAGACGGTCAATTCCACTATTATGCTATAAGATCAAGTTTACTAATAGACTGCAAAATTGGAGCACAAACGAATGTTACAATTATTGTTATACTTACCAACTTTAGCTTTCTAAAGCTGAGCTTTGGAAAACTTTAAGTCATTGTATTAGGTTTGTTTGAGTGCATAAATAAAATACGGTAAGTATATAATATATACAATGGTGAAATTAAGCTTAAAGTTCCTAAATATCATGCAATCCAATCAAATTATATAAATGTGAGATGTATGAGTTAAACTTAGTTGCTTAATTTTTAATTAATGAACTGAATATTAATATTAAAATAATAAAGCAAGTACTGATTTTATGTGATAAAGCGATTGGAATAGATTTATATACTTTTAGCCGGTGGCGACGAGTCAATTATTTTTTTTTCTCAAAAAAAAAAAGGCTTCACCCTCCCTAAATGTACTTTACACGATTATTATGGACTATTTGGACTTCGTAAAAATGTATGTAATTTATGAAATAAAAGCAATACCAGAAAACACGCAATCAAAAATTTCCTTTCGACTGCTCCACCTTTCTAACTCACCACCGACTATTTTATAAATATCATAGGCTCGGATATATCGAGATCGCACAAATAGAGGTTAGACCAACAAAAACCAGTGCGGTGACGTAATTAATGAATCGATGTGGCGCAAGAGTATCAATTGCAGTAACACGTGTGCGATGGGCGGTCGGTTAGCGCCTTGGTCGGCCGCAAGGCTATGTGAATGGCCAGTGCTGGACTAGTTAGGCACTTGGTACTGTTCGTTTTTAGTTTTTTTTTAAAGAGTGGTCGAGATTTTCTTAAATAAATGCCAGTTTTTTAGAAGCTTCAGCGCTTGACATACGTATCTTATCTTGTAGAGCTTTTTGAGCGTTTATCATACGTATGTTTCCCGAAATATATTGCGTCAATAATTTCTAAAATAATATGATTTTGTTGTAACTTGAAATAAATGTTAAGTCAAGGATATGTTTTTCTTTATTAACCCGTTTCATCCCACTACTGGGCAAAGGTGTCCTCCAAACTTGTCCACAGCTCTGTATTCAAGGCTTGGGATTGCCAATTCCTTGATAGCTAGACCTAATCGTCACATCATCTTTTCTTGAGCCCTTCTCTTTGGCGTCCCGTCTTCCGGTACTCATGTGTAACGATTTTGGCACATCTGTCTTTCTTCCATCCTGCACATATGCCCTGCCCTCTGCCGCTTCAACTTCGCAGTGTTGAGCTCTACATAAGCGATACCAGTCAGGGAGCGTATGGTATAAAATACTTCGCTCCATAGCCCTTTGGCAAACGTTTAGACTTCTGACGTTCAGTGAGAGACCAAGATACATCATTTAAATTAACCCAAAGAAAGTGCCTGACAAAACATAAAAGCAAAAGAGACGGATGAACATTCAGTTAAGGTGCACACACTTGCAAAATGTTAACAAACGTTTGCCCCGCGGGGATATAACTCACGAAACCCGCCTTCAGAGACACGGCGGGGCTTTTCTAAATGCGCCTTCAATCCAGTTCATATCCTTTGTGTTTTACTTTCATTTCCCACTTACTCAGGGCCTAGTAGTCAAAGTACGCAATCTTGTCTCATATTTATTTCTTGCAGATTTCATTTGTCATTGTGCCTTGTTTTATTTTATTTTTAGCAGTCTTGATAGCACATTGCTTAGTCCCCCTGTCCAAGCTCCAAAAGTCGTGGGTTCGATTCCAACTTGGAACAAATGTTTGTGTATTGAACATCGGTGTTTCGATATTTGGGTGTGTTATTTACATATTGAAGTATACTTTCATATTATTTTACTGTTTATGATAGCCGTTAAACTAGTGCTGAAGCAACTCACTTCTGAATTTGAAGGAGGTGTGCGATATTTATTTATATCCAATCAAAACATAAATGTGAAATGAGAGCCAAGTTCAATATAATGATAATTGCCATGGTTGTTGACTTCAACGACAAAAGAAGTGAGATCTAAATGGGTGCCAAGTTCAATGGTCAACCCTGAAATTTATTTATAAGTAACACTATAACATACCTATCATATCTTCTTATAACATAAGATAATATATGGTGGTAGCCTATGAAGGTCTGTCTTGGCTAGTTTTCATATATGAATTATAGCCGTCGCAAGTTTTAAGCCTACTAGTATTTGTCGGGTTTTATTTTATAATTCCGAAAATTTGGATTGTTGGTAGAAGCTAGCGAGCGAACATAATAATACGTTGGCAGGGTTACAGAAACTAGCCAAGACAGAGCTTCATACGCTACCACCGTACATTATCTTATGGTACATGAAGAGATGATACGTATGCTATAGTGTTACTTATAAATAAATGTCAGGGTTGACCATTGAACTTGGCACCCATTTAGATCTCACTTCTTTGTCGTTGAAGTCAACAACCATGGCAATTATCATTATATTGAACTTGGCTCTCATTTCACATTTATGTTTTGATTGGATATCATTACTTTTTGTAGAAAAGTATATATCATCGTAACGCCGTGGGTCGCTTTGAAAAGGACAAATTCAAAACTAAAACTAGACTTTATAAATATAAAACAATTGAATCAGTTACTGTATTTTCCTACGTTTACGGGGTATAATTTTCTTCTGAGTGTTATTTTCTATATTTTCTTGTACCTTTGAAATATTATGAGTAGGTAATAATTTTATACTATTGATGGGCGCTAAATATAAAAATAATAATAAATCCCAGTTAATAAAGTAGGTACCTACCCTAAGTAATAAATATGAAAACCGACTATAAGTACCTACTCTTAATTGTAAATAAGTAAGTATACCTAAATATATACTTAGTACTCTGCCTTCCCCGGTATATAGGCGTGATTAGGCACTAATTAGGTATTTATGTTAAGCGTTCATACTAGAACCTAACCTAATTATTAAAAAATGCTAGTTTTATATTTATTCCTTTGTATTCATGTAATTACCTATCTGCATACAAAATTTTAACTCTCTAGGTCATTTGGAACTGGGTTAGAATTTTGATCTGTCAGTCAGTCAATGATAAAAATGAGGATTTTTGGACATTAATATCTAAATAACTGTTTGAGATAAGCTTATGAAATTTAGAACACATATTTATCTCGCAAGTCACAATATATGAGCCAAATTTGACATGTTTATGTGAAATAGTTTTTGATTTATGAGGGGTTCAAAAGTGGTTCCAAATGGTTCGTGTAATATTACACACGGTGCGGCTCGCCAGTTCTGTTTCTTGAACCTTGGCTTGACACGCTACCGCGTGTCTAGATTTATCTGTGTTTTGGAACTGGGTACACCCCTGGTAACCAAGCATCATTTAATATAGCTATGGATCGCTTTGACGTGAAGAATCTGGCACAATCATAACGCTATCCAAACATGGTCCACCAATCACGAATTCCAGTTAAGTTGGCAAAAATCTTAATTCCGAACATAGTTTCACTAAATCCAGCAACTGTCGTATGAACAGGTGTTGTTACAACATTATCGACACATTAAAACCTATATACGATTGAAAATGTTCGCGGCCCATGAGAATTTAATATAAAAGCGGACCTTAACGCCTTACTCTCCCAACTAATATTACATGTGCGAATGTGTGTTTGTTTGGTTCTTACCTCTTTGATATATCAACAGCTTTATTATACAGTTAAGATAATGATTCAGGACGTAGGTTAGCCGTTCTATGCGGGAAAAAATATTGGAATTGCGAATAAATGACATTTTGCTAGATGGTGCTAAATGCGTAAGATAGAAGGTAACAAGAAAAAACTGTAGACGGAAGCTGACAGAAAGCTATAACTCTACCAGCGGGCTGCAGCTACGCACTTACTGTCAAAATTTTCATTCTGTATTTTGACCCAATAAGAAGAGTTTGTTGCGAGAGGGACCGACGACTTGAACAAAATCGCAGGGATGGATGGGTTGAAATACACTGAATGCGTTTGGCGGAGGGCCGAGCGCTGTAAAGATTATTTAGGGAGGGTTATATCTAGCAGTGGACGTCTTTTGTCTTCACCACATAGTACAAGACAAAGTCGTTTTCTCTGCCCCTATATATCCCTTTGTATGCTTAAATCTTTACAACTACGCAGCGGATTTTGATAGGTTTTTTTAACAGGATAGAGAGATTCAAGAGAATGGTTTTTATGTAAAATCCACCCAAAGCGAAGCGAGTTTTTTTTACAAGTTTGTTTATCAACTATGCTATTCTCGGTGTTTCTCTGCGGGATCCAATCAGAAATGAGGCGATCCGTCAGAGAACCAAAGTCATTTACATAGCTCAACGCATTAGTAAGCTGAAGTGGCAGTGGGCTGGCCACATCAGCCGTAGAACCGACGACCGATGGGGTAGACGAGTTCTGGAGTGGATACCGCTTCTCGGCAAACGTAGTGTAGGACGCCCGCAGGCCAGGTGGTGTGACGATCTGCGCAGGACGGCTGGTAGGAGCTGGATGCGAGTGGCCGAAGATAGAGAGAAGTGGCGTGCATTTGGGGAGGCCTATGTCTTGCATTGGACTGTAATAGGCTGATGATGATGATGATGATTGTTTATCAAACTATTGCTCTTATTTAAAATAAAAAAACCTTTTAAATTAGTCAAGTAGATGTTGTATTTTTTAATCAAACACAAGATAGAGGAAGACGACGTTTTATTTATTGAGAACTTGTTAATTGCCTTGTTGCGCGGCTGTTTTCAATTTATCGCCCAACCAAAGATTCAATCAAGAAAACTCGTGAAATATCGCTCACTAAATCTCGGTCACAAACACAAGCGTCATGGGTACTCGTGATTAGTATAAAAATAGCCGATTGGTTCTGAATATTGCGCTTCGATCGTCTATAAATACGTGATGCGTTATTCGAGAGACGAAATGCTGTCGCCAGTCACTGGCTTGACCGTCAACATAATGGTGACATTCATCTGTAGAATTTTAGTAAAACCAGGTTAAAAGTAACTTAATCCAAAAAAGTGATCACTGAAAGGAATCCTGGCAGGGTCGCCATGAAGGGAAATTGAAATCAAATCAAAATCAAAAACACTACCAAATTAACAACAACTCAACTCAGCTGCAGCAGCAGAAGAGATGAGTGATATACCTATCAACGCAAGGCATTGAATATTCTATGATAATAAATAATAATAAATAAATATTGCACAACATCACATACATTGATCTGATCCCGTGATAAGTAGCTTAAGCACTTGTGTTACGGATATCAGAATCAACAGTGGATACACAAATAAACTTAAATATATTTAATAATACACCCAGACACGGAACAAACGCCGATGTTCGTCACACAAATATTTGTCCCGAGTGGGAATCGAACCCACGACTCTTGGAACCGTAGGTTATGGACCTGAGTCACTAGCCACTGTTCCACCGAGCCAGTCAACCGATATATGAATCATGATGAAACAAACTGTACATTCATTGGAATGGTAAAAAATATACACCGTGAAATTTTTGTGATTGTTTTCCCGCAGTAGAATAATTCTATCTTAGCACAATAGACTTGTGCAGTTCTTTTTTATTAAAATCAATAAATGCCGGTTTTACGACAACTAAAATTCTAAAGTACGTTCAAACCACTTTATTACTTAGGGGGTAGAGCTTCTTTAGCTTTAAGCATCGATTTCATGCGGCAAGCAGTACCCTCATTACGTCACATCTTATAAAAGAACGACAGATTCTCTCGTTTTCGAGTTGGAAAAATATTATTATTTTCAAAATAAAATTTCTTTTTCAAGTAATTATTTGCGTGATTCGATATTATTACTAAAGGCAAAACGTTCTGCCACGGGAAAACGGCCACTAAAATTTCATGCATATTAACTCAATTTCACAATGCTTCAAAATTATTCCTCGTTAGATGTAACCAGTTTATTTAAACGTCAATGAACTGATACCAAAATAATTATTTACAAAGAACCTTTACTTCGTACTCTGTAAACACTGTTTAATTTGTTCATAATTAAGCTGAATAGGGTGGGAACATTGTTTGAAGTTATTATTAAATTATGATAAAAAGGAATTCCGACCGGAATTCTTCTATAACATTGGTGAAAAAATGTTCCTTCATGCAGCATACTTAACTTTGTGACTTTTATTAAATTTTTCGGAGGCAATGTTGTACATTCTATAATATTTTTCGAGAATTCCAAAAAAATATTATACTCGACCAGCCATGGAGACATTGGCACGCAACACATTTATTACGCACTACGATATCTTACTAAGAAGACTTCAGACTTAGTTTTAAAAATATAAACGGGAATTATACCTACTCTAAAAATATAAATTACACAAAAAAGTCTATTATTTGATGGCGGGTACAACATTTCGTATTTACATTGTACGTAACAGTGCTCGCGAAGATAATTAGAGAGGTCTGAGATCTCTCAGACGATGTCATAATTATTGAGATCAATTTATTCCGAAGTTAATGATTTTGTTATGCATACATACATACATACATACATACAATCACGCCTTTTTCCCAGAGTGGTAGGCAGAGATCACTTCCAGCGATCCACTTTTCACCTCTGTGGGAAACGTGACGTGACGGGTTGTGGACCACGTCGCCGCCATTCTGCCTTGTGCATTGTTTTAACAAGGTCATTGCGTTCCCACGAGTAGCAAGGATATATGACGGGGGAAGGAAAAGGGGAGGAAGGATACTATCGCCTCGAATGATTTGGACTGAGTCGATAGTAGCTCGAGGAGCCGGGGTCGCTTACCCGTATACCATTCACCAACCACCGGACAGATAGTTGTGACTAGTATCCACTGTTTTGTCATGAGTCATTGATAATGGTTGACTATGTCCTCCTTCAATATTTAAGATAAACTCAAGCCGTTCGGTGGTGACGTATGAACGTACATACCTATATATGGGCTAAATAATAAAATAAATTAATTTCTGGGTCATTTCCACATACTCTGACCCCAAACTAAGCAGAGCTTGTACTATGGGCGCCAGTGACTGACATACGTACATATACTTTTATAAATACATATTATGTAAAACACAAACACATATATTTTGTCCTGGGTGGAAATCGAACCCATGACTCCTGGAACCGCCAGCCAGCCAGGGTCACTAGCCACTGTTTCACCGAGCAATTTGAAAAAAAAAGATATAAATTTAAGCAGAAAAAAGATCAATATCTCTTATTTGTAGTAAATCCGCTATTAACGATGGAGTTTTCAATAATTTGTTCTCAAAACTCCGAAACTATTGGAACGTGCGAGACCTTCCGCATTGGATTTTGTTTCGGGCAGTTTTGGCTCGGAGTTTTTGAACTACTTTTTGATTTATATGAGACTGTTATGAGCAAAAGTTTAGTGATTTCCTTCCCGTGTGACATTTTTTTTTTATGTTCACTGTACGTATTATATATATATCTATTACATTGTTAACCTCATTAACTATATTATTATACCCATACCTCACCATCATTGGTTTGTGACAAGCTTATTTTGATTTCATTATAAGATATACTCAAGACAATAATTAATATTATTACGTCTGGGTCCATCTATTATTTTTATGTTTTTTAAAATTCAAATGTAACCATTGCTGTTGAGTTTACAATGATATAATGTGTTTTATAATCTTTAATGTAACTTTTTATTGTAAACTTGTTTTATGGTTCTAAAATAAATGAATTAAAAAAAAATACTGTTATTAGTCGCACTTGTATTCGAAGAAGACAATTTAATATGTTTAATCAACTTTCCTTCTATTCTGTTCACATCGTTTCATATAAATTTATATTTGGGTTAATAAGGTCAGATAGTTTACTGTAAATAATCAGTCCTGAAATTAACTAGCTAAAAGCATTGTTTTATTTTGCATAAGTATAAACTTTCATGACATCTATAAAGCTCTTTCCTTTAAACTTGCCATAATGTGGCCCGTGTTATTTCGGCGTACTCATGAATAACCTGTCAAAAGAAAACTCATTCAAAAGTCATATTATTTATTGAGGGGATTTTCCTCAAAGACATTCAGAGAAACGTGTTTTGATGGTCCAGTGATGTACAGGACATCAGAAAGGTTAATGGGGGTAAAGAGAGGAGGGGGGAGGTGCCCTCTCGCAAAAGGTTAGGGAGCAATTTAGCCTCTGACCTCCAAATTTCAATTTCATATTAATTTACTTACCCGTTTTACTTTGGGTGGATGTTGGCAGCGTCGAGTTTTCGCCGCAAATAAAAAGAGTATGAGGAAATTATGAAGTTGAATGTCAATTCTTTTTTTACCCGGACCGTTTTCTCAGAGAGCTGCCTGCCTACCTGCTTTTAGCAAAGCCCTATAAATAGGGTTTATGACTGGCGAGGTGGAAGAGTGATTAGTGATCCTGACTGCAGTATCAAGAGTCGATTCCAACTCCGAACAAATATTTGTGTGACGAACATCTGTGTTTGATCCATGTCTGGTGTTATTAAATATAATTTAAAAAGTATATTCGTGTACATACCACAGTTTGTTTCCTATATCCGCACATCAGTGCTTAAGCAACTTATTTACAGAATCAGAACAATGTATATGTGAAAGTTTTTGAAAAACGGAAAAAATTCAATTGCCCCTGTCAACCGAGGATTGAACACCCGCCCTTCCAGGAATCGCGCCCAGACGTGCGAACCAATTTTTACCCGACTTCAAAAAAGGAGGAGGTTCCCAATTCGTCTGTATGTATATATTTTTTTTCTTTCATATAGGAAAAAAAAATCAAAATATTAAAACAGCTAGTGCAAGCTTTAGCACTATAAATTTTTATATTTTCAGTGTACCTATGTGATATTTTTATTATTTGATTATGAGCAGTAAATATTTAATCAACCTTGTAAATATTTTGGTCACCAAAATAGTCATACTAGTGTTTTACTATGTCGGACTTGCGACATGAAGTCTTTGGACACACTTAAGTAAATTATGTTTTATTCGACTTACACCAATCAAAATAAAACAAACAATCCGTATAATTCTTGAACAGGGCAATTTTCAGTTACAAGAACTTTCCTACATACATACATAAAATCACGCCTTTTTCCCAGAGGGGTAGGCAGAGATCACTTCCTGCCATGTGCTACGGTCCTGGCACACCACCTTCGCTTCATCCACATTCATCAACCTCTTCATGCACGCTCGTCGATTACGGGTACTTTTGATTTGACCTTTCTTTAAGATTTGACCTATTTGGTCATGAAAGGTCTTTCTTGGTCTTCCTCTGTCGACATCTCCAATTACACCCTCTCTATAATATACTCTACGCTAATCGTCTTTCACTCATCCTCTCAATATGACCAAACCATCTAAGCATACCTTTCCTTCTTATTAAATTTTATTTTCCTGGGAAATAATTCTGGCAAAATACGGAGAAGTACTTTATAGGTTTCCCTAGAAAATATATTAAAGTAAGTGTCCATAACGTTAATTGTGTAAACATAGTAGATTGCATTGAGCTTGAACGTTGATTTCTAACAGCTTAATACTAAATTCATATTATAATAAAATTGGTACCTTAACGGGTTTCCGACTCAGACAGACAAACAACAAAGTGTTGTAACGGTTTCCGTTTTACCCATTGGGGTGCTCAACCCTATAAAGCGAGCGAGCCGGAGCCAGGGATTGTCAATCTAGCCCGCTCACCGCAACTGTGACCTAAAACTAACGGGAAAATGTCAGGGAGACATCGTTTGTGTGTTCATCACCTAACAATTTGTAGTGTTCTGATTGTGACAGGGCAATCATTTTGATGCCAATTATCTACATAGACATTTGAACTATGATTTGGACTTATAGTTTATTCAATAAAAACGAAAATGTATAAAAGCAGGACATACAATATATTGATTACCTAATTAATTGCAGAAAAATTTCACCTAAATACCTAATTAAAAGTATACCATTAATTAGGAATTAATAACTCTATATTTTTATTAAAAATCAAACCGTTTTAATAAAAAGAGCAATATTTTATTACCATACAATAATAAATGTTGGTCTTAAGTAAAAGTGCTTGGCAAACCACTTTTAAAATACTTGTTATTTTCGTATATAGATTGGGTTTAATTTACTTAATTAAAATTCTACGGCACAACAGAATCCACACATACAATTTTGTTCGTACATAATTAAGAGTTTAAATTACTCATACGAGTATGTACCCTTAAAAAGTATCATTGCGTAAGTTTGAATATGATTCCTTTTTTAAATTCTGTAAATAATTAAATCGTTATTATGTAGTTGCCTCAACATTGGTTTATTAATAAATAAACTAAGCTTAATGGAAAACTTAAATTATCAACTTTGCTATTACTCTACATAACAAAGCTTTATGTTACTGCAGTGCGTGCATTTGTATTTATCGGCGATTGGATTATTGTCATTTATTTCCTTGTCCATTGCTATTAAACAATTGTTAGGTAACTGAAGAATAATTGCTCGTGACATACTTACTTGTGTTTAGTGGTAACAAGTATTCAAAGTATGTGCCGTTAAACGTTTCCGTTGCACACCTACACTCCTAGTAGTGTTTAATTATAATTTACTTACTATCGACCCGCCCTTGCTTCGCAGGGTGCAACTTTGATAAAATTATTACTGTTTCTCTAGGACATTATGCATAACGTCATTCCTTTAAATCACTCTACATATTTAATAAAAAACATCGAAATGCGTTGGCTCCTTTTAAAGATGTAAGAATACATCCCTATGTGTACATAAACAAAGTCAATCTTTTTGCTTGTCTAATTCGGCCCATAACTTTATACAGACAGACAAAATCATTAGCCCGTACATATACCTCTCCCCTAACTAGGGCCATCAGGCCTTAGTCGACCACACTGGCCAAGTGCGGGTTGATTGACTATACATCAACAAGAGACAAAAGGAAAGACTTGGTTATCCATCCAGTGATAGGTACCTAACTGATTATGCCTTTTAAATGTTGATGGTTATGCAGCGTTGACAATGCCACCAACAGTCTGGTCAATCTTTAGAAAAAGAAATATTTAGACCAGCCGATACATTTACAACGATTTTAATATTGAGAATATGATCGGACTCACCCAAAATCGGATAAATCCTTAAAAACTAAAATATTGAATTTTCAATAACGACAACCCAGTTGGTTTTAATATAATACTTTACAATTGATTAATCAATCGAAATGTTTCCTGGATATCCGTCCTTCATTATTAATGTTCACGTTTTATGAATACCAAATAAAACGTCATTGTATTTTCTTGTAAAAATCCGAACAAATTTTATTGAGATGGTCTACTTCCATTATTAAGATTAAAATTTAATAAAAAATAAATAAACAAAATATTTTAAAAAATATGAAAATTATCTTCAGTTAGCTTTTTGTTTTTTTTTTTTAACTTAATTTAACCAAAATGTATTATAAAAATTATATGCTTTTTAAAATTAGTGCTAAACTTTGAAGGCAAAAGAACTTTATAAAGCGTTCAAAGTTAATTAACTTCTTGGATTTGTCGAGTATTTCTCTTCATTGTTTGCAATTTAACAAACATAAAATTGTCTTAACAAATTACGTCGAAAAGGAACAGAAGTAAATGACATTTGCAGAGTAATGTGTTTTTAATTGCATTTGAACTAGAATGTAGCTAAATCTGTGGTTTAAATAACTTATTCATTTGGAGGTAAGTACCATTATTTTGTCTGTCTGAGCAAAATTGTATTAAAAATCTTGAGTGTATTACGTTGGCGTTTCATTCAAACTTGCTGCAATAGTTATTTGCACGGATCAAAATAATGGCGTATGTACATGCTTATCACTTTAAGTAAGTTCTATATTTATTAAAAGATCGCCTACGTATTTATTTATTTATTTAATGTCCATAATATTAATTATATTTAAGTCTGTTCATATAACACCCCTAGTACCTATAATCTTTGCTTAGTTTGCGGACAGGTGGCCGTGTGTGAAGATGTCCCAAATGTTTATATTGATTGAAAATAAATATGTTAAGCTATCGGAAAGGTGACAAGATCTAAACATTATCTCGGCCTTTAAAAGAAAATGACATACCTTATTTTTTCAATAAATAATGGATCGGAAAATACCTACCATACCAACAATTTATTCGCATTGCACCTCGTACTATTGTGAAAGACTACATTATTATGAATGTTCATGTTTTATTAATATACATTTAATCATATCTTGAAGTCTCGTTACGTAAGATATCAACTGATAACATACATAATAATATATCTATTTGATTATTATGAGTAACCAGTGTTACCACATCAAACATTCATACATTGCTACAATATACCCTTTAATTATGTTTGTTAACGAGGCATGCAATTTTCATTTGAAATATGTCCTATAATATGGTAATTGGTATACGTAATAATATTTACTGGCGTTATTTTCCCTTTAAGGAAACTTGTATAAGATTATGATAACATAGTGTTATAAGCAAATAACCAATCTTACGAAGAACATTTATCTTCAAAGGTCTTAGAAATCCATTTAAATTGTTAAAAATATGCGAAGATAATAAAAAAATGAAGAGAATATAATGGAAAAAAATTATTGATCATAAAATTAAAAATACAAAACACTGCTCGCAAGTGCCTTCAAAAAGTGTCGATGGCCGAGTGGTTAAGGTCGTTGCTTGCCATGCGAGAGGTCGCCAGTTCAAACCACGCCAGGTACCAAAGTGTTTTATAAATCTGAAATTCATGTCAGATGCCTACGGGCGGTTTAAAAACTCTGACACCAAGTTGTTCATCAACCATACGATAAAAAGAAGAAGTGCCTTTTTGTTATCCTCATATTAGCGTTTTACATTTAGTTAAACACATTCTAAAACCATTTATCCCCGTGGAATAATTCTTTTGATTAGAACCTCAATGAACCAAATAAATTGTATTAATACTTTGAATGCTAAAATACATAAAATATTTATCTTTAATTTTCGTCTGAATGTTATTCCGTTTACATCGGCGTGTGAATTTTTGCAATAACTTATTTCGCTTTAACGACATGAAGTTTGCTGAAGTTATGATGTATTGCTTAGGGACACCAGATGAATGATCGGGTGTTTGCTCACAAACTGGAGTAGTAGGGCGGCGTGTGCAAACGATGCAATGCAAAAAGGTTCTGCTTTGAACCTTTCTTCAACATGACGTTTTAGAAAACAGAAGTTTAGTTTTGTGTGGCGAACATCGGTGTTTGTACCGTGTCTGGGTGTGTAATTAAATAAATTTAAGCATATTTGTGTATATCCACTGTTGATTCTAATATCCGTAACACAAGTGCTTAAGCTACTTACCACGGGATCAGATCAATGTATGTGATGTGATGTGCAATATTTTATTTACTAGCTTTCCGCCCGCGACTTCGTCCGCGTGGAAACCTTATTCCCGCGGGAACTCCGGGATTAAAAGTAGCCTATGTGTTATTCTGGGTCTTCAGCTACCTGGATACCAAATTTCATCGTTATCCGTACAGTAATATTTGCTTGAAATAGTAACAAACATCCATCCACACATACAAACTTTCACGTTTATAATATTAGTAGGATTAATTGAGCCAATCCATAAAACCTTACCATAATAGATGCAAGTTTGCTCAATAGCCCTTTCAAAAACATGAACAGCAACCCGAACTTTGAAAGCGTTGAGCCAATTATCTGTTGGTGATTACGTGTCAAGTTTTAATAAACCAATTTCAATACTGTTGACACCTGAATAAATATTGGCTATGGATTAAGATGAAAATGTCAGAGAACGGTTTCAACTAGGTAAGGGCATTACAACTTCCGACCAACTCAGTGTGGCTACCATGAGTTTAAAACTTACGCACTCGATATCGCCTACGTGAATATGTCTATGAAAAACTCGTACAGCGCCACTGGTGGTTACGCAAAGAACTAAAATCGGCCGTATGAAAAAAACAACTCGATATGTTTTTAACGTACGTAAGTTATCGATAGCCAACTCATGGTAAGCCCTCAGCTCAGGTAATAAGACACTTGGCAGTGCGCAAGCAAAGTTGGAGTGTTATACCGTCAAAAGGGATTTAGGATAAAATAGTTTGAACCGACCATGAAGTGTCAACTGTACTGAAGTTTTATGAAACAAAACTATTTCATTGAACCTCATATTCATTTTGAGTGCAGTGTGAATATTAATCACTACATAGTATTCAAATTCAAATATATTTTATTTTCTCTTCACAAAGATATACACATTATGACATATACTAAGGATGCTGTTAACAGTAAAATAAACATACCTTTGTGAGAGACTGGTGTCTAAACTAGGTTATTCCCTGTGTGATCTAGATCACCAGGCCCTCACATAAAAATCTCTGGAACGGTATATTTGACTTTTTGTTTTCTTGACAAAAATATTAATAGTGAACAACTGTGGGAGAAAATATAAAAGTATAAAACCAATAGTACATAATATCCCTTTGTATGCTTAAATGTTTAAAACAACACAACGGATATTGATGCGTTTTTTTTTATAGGTAGCGGGATTCAAAAGGTAGGTTTTTATGTAAAATTTACTCAAAGCAGAGGCGGGTAACTAACATAAATATAAAACTAATTATATGGATGAAACTCGTGTATGCTAAAGATAATTATTTTTAGCAGACGATCCGAACGGAGCGCTTGTGGTCACGGGAGACTACTAAATAATTATGTTTAGTATCTTGTTAAACAGGAGATTCATCCGTTTATTAACAGACTTCCTTTTAATATTCATTTAAGTTTTTGACCGACTTCAAAAAAGTAGGAGTTTCTCAATTCGTCGGACCTGGACCGATTTGGAAAGTTCTTTTTTTGTCTGAAAGGATATGGTTTCTAGGTGGTCCCATTGTCAGCATGTTGACCTGATGGTGGATTATGAGGGAAATCGAGGGCAACCCTCCAATTTTATACCGCGTTTTGGGGTCAAATTGATGTACGTGATGTATATGTGAATATATAAATACTATCCGCTAAATATGAATGCAATTAGAAGAAAAAATCTATTTGTTAGATTAAGTTTAAACTACAAAGCTTAGATAATATGTTAAAACTATTATAAACTTTATAAGCTGATTGTAACTTACTTTGCTACGATGAAAATGACACAACGGTCTCGGGCATTAATTATTATCTTTTAAAACGTTAAAATATATATATATTGACTGGCTTGGTGGAACAGTGGTTAGTGACCCTGGCTGGCGGTCCTAAGAGTCGTGGGTTCGATTCCCACTCGGGACAAATATTGGTGTGATGAACATCGGTGTTTATTCTATGACAGGGTGTGAATATGTATTTATAAATATGTACCTATGTATGTACAGTCGGGAATTTTGGCGGTTGTACACTTATCAAACAGATTTCTTTAAACGCCATTAGCCCCGCCCACTAGCCAATAGAAGAGCACTTCGAAACTTTGTTTACGAATACGTTCCAATAGTAGGAGAGCTAGCAAGAATTTTTTGGTAGGTATTTGAGGCAAGCTGAAAACTTATCCTGTACCTCTCCTATTACATCCCAGCACGAAACTGCAGACCTGGCTGGTGAGTAGCGGGGCTAAAGCAAACCCCAAGAAAATTCCTTTTCATCCTTTTTTTATAACTAAAAACTAAGACAAATCATTTCAATGGAACTTCTACCTGTCAGATGAACTGACAAATTATACTTTTTTGGATTATAAAAATATATTCAAACAAAATTGGGGTTGGTTTAGCCCCGCTACTCAGCCAGGTCTGCGGTTTTGTGTTGGGATATAATAGGAGAGGTACAGGAGAAGTTTTCAGCTTGCTTCAAATATCTACCCAAAATTTTTGCCAGCTCCTTGACCACAATGGGGCGGGGCTTGTTCTGACAGACGCGTAAGCGCCAAGCGATTTTCACCTTATAGGTGGTCGACCGCCAGCGTTGCTGATAGTATATCAGTCTCTGACGCCCATAGTACAAGCTCTGCTTAGTTTGGGGTCAGATGACCGTGTGTGGAAATGTCCCAGATATTTATTTATATAATAGAAAGATAGAAATTTATTCAGTTACATTTAAAAAAAACACACATACATTTGCAGAAAAAAAAATAAAAAAGTAGGTAACTGAAAAGGGATCTGCTCAGCATGTGTCGAGGAGTCGGGGACACCGCGACGCTGGTCTTCCGCAGATACCTTATCAGGGAGAGCTCACAGTGCACAGCAGTATACATTATGTAACAATAATACAATTTTACTTTCTATATAAACTTGGCTTTTACTTTCTATATAAACAGTGTAGTAATAGTTAAATCAACTCTTAAAATATTCCAATTATGCATTGAAACGCTCATGCCTTGCGCGATACATTGATTTATATAGATTTATGCCCTTTGGAGGCTTCTGACTTAGTGTTCGAAGTAAATAATAAATAAATAAATAAATATTACACAACATCACATACATTGATCTGATCCCGCGGTAAGTAGCTTAAGCACTTGTGTTACGGAAATCAGGATCAACAGTGGATACACAAATAAATTTAAATATATTTAATAATACACCCAGACACGGAACAAACACCGATGTTCGTCACACAAATATTTGTCCCGAGTGGGAATCGAACCCACGACCCTTGGAACCGTAGGTTTTGAACCTGGGTCACTATCCACTGTTCCACCGAGCCAGTCAAAAATGCTATGCGTTCATCATTAGATTAACAATGTTAAACGATTAAACGCCTACTTTATAATATACTAGCTTTCCGCCCGCGACTTCGTCCGCGTAGATATGTTTAACGGGTAAAACATTACATCTTTATAGCACAGTCGGTTAAAAAGTAGCCTATGTCCTTTCTCAGGCTCTGGACCATATCTGTGCCAAATTTAATTTAAATCGGTTCAGTACTCTATGCGTGAAAACGTAACAGACTGACAGACGAGTTAATTTCGCATTTATAATATTAGTAAGGATAAGGATTATTCTGGCCTAATTTAGTTGTACTATTTAGACTTACAATTCCGTAGGTACCAATACTCAAAAGTATCTGCCAAAGGCGTATTGAGAACTCCCTTTTCTTAATCAGTTGAAAAGTTGATTTGGTTTATCTGAAAAAGTGAATGAGTTGAAGGGATTCTACTTTTATTCTTTTACTGAACTATCTGGTAAATTGCAAACTATCTTGTTAACTAAGCTTTCCTTTCCTTATCCTACTTTGTAGACCGGTTATAACGTTAAAAAATATTATCCAATTATAAAGTACGTATAACCCTCGCTAGTAAAATTGTACTACGCTATAAAACTTCATTAGTTTGTAAGAAGCCAGCCAAGTGATTCTAAGCCGCTTGCAAATTCACTTACAGCTCGCTAAGACATGCCACTATTGGTGTGAAATGAATAACTTAGTACAAGATAAATGCATACACGTACTTGCGAATATTTTCATCTTCAAATAACATACACACTTATTCTAAATACTGAAAGAATAATTAAAATCTTGACCTTTAAATAGACGATTGAAAAAACAACTGAACATGACCGGAGTATTTGCCATGTTGTTTTGTATTAACGAGCTTCCGATATTTCGGCACTGTTGCAAGCGCCATGATTACGGGTCATCAGTAGGGCTACCATGAGTTTAAAACTTACGCACTCGATATCGCCTACGTAAATACGTCTATGAAAAACTTGTACAGCGCCGCTGGTGGTTACGCGAAGAACTAAAATCGGCCATATGAAAAAATCAACTCGATAGGTTTTTAACGTACGTAAGTTTTCGATAGCCAACTCATGGTAGGCCCTCAGTTTTCTAGTGAGTGTAGGGACGGTCAAACACGTAACGTTTGAGAAGGTACTAAATTAGCATTGAGAACCTTCTCAGTAGTCTGATTTTAATCTCAAATATATTTACATGATAACATGTTATTTATATTTATTGTTTTAGTATTACGCCTTAACAATCTACACCTTAGTTTAGCCGATAATCGAATACGGTTACGTACGTAACGATTGATTTAGAAGGAATTTGAGAAATAATCAATTTAGTAAGACCTTAAGACCCTTAATTTTTATCTAGGGACCGAATAGGGTCTAAGTGAATCAGACATTCACCTAATTTTACGATGCTACCTTAGTACGTATATAAGGTAGGCTATAAGGGCTTAGTGTAGAGATTGTCGGGTCGTTAAAACTTCGTGAAGGGTTGATCGTTTTGGCCCTTAAAGGAATGTTACAGTGATGGCTCTTGTTTCAGACGAGGATTCGATTAAGGCTGTGAAAAAGTTTACTTTTTTGGGTGATCTAAGGGTATTGGCAAAACATAGTATGTGTTTGTCCATCGTTCCCAATTTTATAGTAAAATAGTTACCTTTAATAGGTGTTAAAGGAAATAATTTGAAATACTATGTAAATAAATTACGAACATTTGAAAAAATATAAATATGGCTACTTAAATGTTCATGTCTTAACATTTTTCATTTTATCGGCGAGTGTAGGAAGTTGTACATAATACCTATCATATGTATTAAAATAATTCATAAGCTGCAATGAGGCAGTCCTTATTACTTATTTATATATATTTCAAACCCAAACTCAAACCCAAAATATTTATTGCTTTTCATAATGTACAAAAGGTGTTGCTTAAAAATTCATTAATATTTAAACGACGGCCTCATGACCATTTTTAACGTGAAGTAGTCAACTTCACGTTAATAATTAGGTGATACCTACTTAATAAACGAATCGTAGATCTGAGAATTTGTACAAATTTAATTACTTAGGAGCCTTAGAATTCGGCCGATGAAATAACAAATTAATTAAGATGAGGAAATTTTAATGAAACTTGATTTATGGTACCAGGTGAGAATGAAGAATGGCTGTATACTGACTTGTCTGATTCTGTAGTGAATAATTTATTTCTGCAGGTTACATTCAGATATATAATTTTAATGATCCGTGATCATGTCGCTTGCAACAGTGCCGAAATATCGGGAGCTCATTAAAACAAAACAACATGGTAAATATTCCGGACACTTTCAGTTTTCTAATACATTTAGATATCTTGAAACATTAGAGTTGCACAATATTAATCATTTGTTAAAAAAATATTTAAAAAAGAAAATCGATTTGCCTAAACTATTGATGGACAAAGTATACAAATAGAAGGATCTATTTCATTTATGAATGTATTGTTTATTATTTCACACTTACGCGTTGACTTTATTGCGTTATGCTTGCGGTCGTGAATTTCAACCCCTATAATTACTATTTGATATATTTTTAGTTCAGACCAACCCAGGACTTACTAGGTATACCTAACCTAACCTAACCTAACCTATACGTGGTAAACCTATTCCTAACTTCCTTACATACCACAAGGTATTCTGAGCACAATAAATACTAATTAGGTCGCTTTTAACGCGCCGACGTTGTTTCCCATCACGAATGAACTCTGAGGTGAGTTCCAGCTCATTAGTTAATTCGCCGGTCGTAACTTTGTTCTTAATCAACTTTTTGGGGAAGGGAATTGTAACTATACCACAAAAACGTGTTCAACTTTATGTCTGACTCAACATTTTTCTTAGTACACTTATTTGTAGTGTCTTCTTAGTAAGTTATACGAGAAATAATATGATGTAAGTTTGTTTTTGCTGTTTAAGCAATGGCCGCGTGTCAATTGGCCTAGGGGCGTTAGTATCGAGTGAGGTCCTTTAAGTGTCAAATGCCACTGATAGCGGGTCGGTTTTGAGCATTGATTCCTAATAAGATAAGTATTTGAACATTTATCAATATATAAGAGGCGATATGACAATTATTTCTGAATGTGAGTGGATTATAAACAAAGGCTTGGTGGCTCATGATAGTTGTAGTGTCTAACTTGAGCTATGAGCCGTGAGTTCGATATGCCGTAAGCAAATAACCACTCATTTTCGGCATAATGTGTATGTATGCGTGTTACAATTAAATTACGAACTGAATATACGTAATTACTGTTCTCTACGTATTCTTGCAAATTAGATGAGGTTTCATATATGATAAAGAGAGAAAGATATGCTTGAACGAGGAATGCTTATACTCAAATTAAATACATTAAGACATACAATAGTAGGTAGTAATAGTAAGTTCTTAAATTAAGAAGGTGAAAAATTATACTGTGTAAATGTATTTACATATTGAAGTTAACGCTACTTAAATGCTTTAACGGCAAAGGAAAGCATTGAGAGGAAACCTGCACAAGTGCACAACTATGAAGAAATTTGTTGTGTAGTCCGACCAACCCGCACTTGGCCAGCGTGGTTGACAAAGGCCTGATAGCCCTAGTTAAGGGTAGGCCCGTGCCCTACAAATGGGGACGTATATCGGCTGATGATGATGATGATGCTTGAAGTTTAAAATACACATTTTAAAATTAAATCATCATCGTTTTACATATTAAAACCAACCAAACTTATTCTGAAACTAAACAGTATTTATAATAAAATATTCTTTTTCTGCTTCCAAACAAATACTCATAAAATTTTCTTGTCCGGCCTTATATAGTGCAAAGGGTGAGGGGTCGAAAAGAATTTATATTGCGTAGATACCACTGTCTGTTGACTGAACAATCAAACTCGCAAACTTGATTTGGCGAGTCGGTTTGCCCGCAACTTTCATATTGCACTTTGGTCTCAAGCGAATACATCCCGGGTAAAAACGTAACTTTACTTAACTATATATCGAATAAAGGTTTATTCGATTTAGAACCGCCTACGGTATAGTGTTATTTACCGTTGGTCTTGATAGGGAGTTCCCATTAATTACGGAGGAGATTAATTTAACATGTGGTCGGGGCTCATACTCATTAGATGTAAAATAAGTCTTGTATTAGCAGATAAATTATTTCTTGGAATAAAGTTAAAAAAATCTTAATTATACGAGTATATTATATGACAAGACCTCCAATTTTTTAATTAGGCAAAACCTTATCCGTCTTTTTATTTGTTTATTAATTTTATGTGTATGTGTAATTTCGCGCTATAGTTAATCTCCGCCATTTTTCTCTTAAAAAACCCAAGTTATTTATTGACCGCAGCACTCCTAATAGCTATCAGCGGTTTTATTATTGGAAAACTAGGAAATAAAGCCTGATTATTTTATGAAAGTTTAATAGAGATCGGATCGGTGTGTTATTGGCATTGCAATTTATCTACTGGTTAATTTCCTCACCACTTTAATCAAACCGTTGAAAGTTGCAACGTTTGAGAGAATTAGGGCTGCCGACAATAGAATGTCGAGTATCTAAAAAGCTACGTTATTTTAATACGTACCAAAAATAATAAGGGGTATTCTTACCGTTGCTTTATAAAAGAATTTGTAATTTTTCATGAACCGGACCTCTAAAGAAATAACGAAACCTTTATAGCATCTCTTTGCTGCGCCTGTGTTTTTCTACTTGTTAGTAACTCTTTTGCACACCGGTAATATATGAAAGAAACTTTTAAGAGGAAAATATTATTACCTAGATAGGTCTCTATGATTAATGCATGGCAAGATAAAACTATTATATTGTCTTAATTAATTATTAATCTTAATCTTAATTAACCCTGCTTTCTTAAAAAAAGTCCAATTTAAAATTACAGAACTAAGTTCCATCAATACATCAGGTGGGAGTCGTTTTGTCGACCGGTTGCTGTTACCACCATACAGTTGAGTAAAACCCGCCAAGTGACTCTGACCTCTCTCGGTCAGGTCGCATTCCGGGATCAGCACTAGCACTGTACGAACCGGAGCCAGGGGGGACCATTGTTGCGGCAAGCGCCGGACCACTGGAGTCTTAGCGGCGGTATTGTGCGAGCGGAGCGGGTCAGCCTGCCGGCCAGGGAGACCCGTAGAAACGGGGGACCCTTCAGTCCAGTGGACTGGCCAACTCGGACCCGACACAGCTCAATACCAATGCGAGACTCCACACCTTGTCTCGTTGTTGCCGCAGCAGTGGGCTTTCAGGGTGAGTGCGACAGGCTCAATATGGTCTATTGTGCCTGTCGACCTCATATTTGGATCTCACTACCGCTTACCATCAGGTGGAGTGAGGTCATCTTGTTAGCTTAATATAAACAATAAAAAGAAACTTTTCTTATCGATTCAGAAAAAAGTAGTTGTGACATACGAACGGGAAGACAGACATGAGGAATGTAAAAGGGTTCCTTTTTTGCCGTTCCGTTACGGGACCGAAAAGCCAGTGAATCTCAACCCTGACCTGGACAAAATAATTACACGAGTGAGAAGTATTATACTGTTCCCCGGTTACCGAGGCTTTAGTTAATTAATACGCCTCCGCTGAGGCTCTACAAATTTAACATCACACAGTATTTGCTTAAGGAGAGGAATAATTTGCTTTACAAGATTATTCCATTACCTGCGCGGATGCCTTCGTGGTTCTGATTGTTATTGTATCTTTGTAATACATTTAATGTTACTTTTAACTGCCTCGTTGGTCCATTGGTAGCAAGCGCTGCGTAAGAGCCGTCCTCTGTACAAATCCGGGGTCAGATAAAATATGTGTCAGTTTTTCTGTAAATAAGTTACTCAGTCCTGAGTTTGGATGGAAGTTGCCGGTTGCACGCCCGTGCCTCGGAAAGCACGTTAAGTCGGTGGTCCTGCGCCCAATCTCTTATCAGTTATGTCGGATTGCCGTCTCACCGAAGTATGAGAGTAAGGGAACACAGACTGCACTTAAGTTGGCTGATCTTAATTAAGATCAGCCGCCTTTTAGTGCCTTATGAGAAATATTATTGTTTATTTGATTCTATCGTGTGCCTAATAACTTTCCGCCCGCAAGTCCATATGTGTAGAGCCATTTAATCGCGTTAACTTTTAACGGCCCGATAGAACAATTGTTAGTGACCCGGGTTCACTACCTACGGTTCCAAGAGTTGTGAGTTCGATTCCCACCCGGGACAATTATTTGTGTGATAAACATCGGTGTTTGTTCCGTGTCGTGGTGTGTATTTAAATACATATATATACGGTGATGGCTTGGAGTAGCTTCGTCATCATCACCGGACTTGCGGGGGAGCGGATGGTTCTCAAGAGTAAATGTCGTGTTTATCTCAAGAGTATAATCAACGTCCAGGATGACCCAATCCTTGCGATAATAAAGATGGTGACCCTGATTCTTACGCCAGGGTTTGATTTCCATCTAGGAATTAAGATAATAAGAACATTAATGACAACCAAAGTGAAAACTTAGAGGGACAATATTAATGTAAGCTCGTTGTAAGTACTAAAGTAATGTGGCTCGAATGACAATTAGACCATCAAAACCTATGTAAATTAGTCACGTGCTCCTCTTGTAAAATTATGTATGCATTCATTTTATAAATTATTTATGTAAAAGCGGTACAAATTAAGAGAGACATCTGACAGGTGGTCTACATAATGTAAATCCTGAATTGTTTATGTATATGGTAAGACGCAAAAAGTTTAACAATGTGTTAACGTTGCATGTGTGTGCACTTATTTAAACACTTGCTTTAAAAGCGTGAATAGCCAAGTGGTTAAGGTTGCTGCTTGCCATGCGAGAGGTCGCCAGTTCAAACCCCGCCACGTACCACTGTATTTTTCAAATTTTAAATTCATCCTACTATTATACAACGCTTTAACGGTGAAGGAAAACATCATGAGGAGAACCTGCACAAATGCACACCTACAAATAAATCCTTAGGTTGTGTAGTCAATCAACGCGCACTAGGCCAGTGTGGTTGACTAAGGCCTGATTACCCTAGTTTAGGGTAGGCCTGTGCCCCAGCTGTATGGACGTATGGCTGACGATAATAATGAACAGTTTTTTTCATTTTTGCATGAAGTTTTGAACGTCTGTGGCAATGTGGCGATGTCGTGTTGAACACTAAACCCACGTTAAATAAATAATTAAATAAAGAATTTCAAAAAATGTTGGTAAAGTAAGGTGGTCACCAAATTTATTTAATTTTTTTTTTATATTTTGAGTTTATTAGATTTCATATTTTACCTGATGCTGACATTCATTATTGCCGTAACAAGGTGTGTGTTTACGGTTTCATAGAATGTGTCCATAAAATACTTTCCATATTTTCTTTGATGTTGTCCCGCTATTCCGCATGATTGTGGATTATATAACAAAGAGCATGCCTTCAGGTGCTGGTTTTAGTTTAAGCAATTTTTTCTAATATTTGACATCGTTTTTGCAGCAAAATCATTTATTAACTGTATAGATAATACTTTTTGTTTGAAATTAAAGGTTTACAGTAATAAAGTGAACATTATTAAAATTTTGAATAAGCTATGTAAATGCATTGTTTTTTTTTTTTTAAACAAAATTCACGATTAGATTGAGGTACCTTTTTCCCATGGTGGTACGATAAGTTCTTTTTTTTTATATTTATTGAGGAACTAACTGTAATGTCTCAGCTTTCCGGCCTAATAATTTACCTCAAGAAAGAATCAAAATTCACCATCTTAATAAAGTATTTAGACAAGCAATACTAGGTAGCTACCTACTTATAATGTGTTATCGATGGAATCCTGAATATATCAGGGGGAAGGATCACCCAAATCTCGCTGAGAACGTCACTCATACATAATTCATGCACGCAAATGAAGGCCTTATTATGGTTAGTGGGAATTTCATACAACTGCCTGGCAGATTATCTAGTCAAGGTAACATGACGTAACCCGGACAGTTGTAGGAATACGGAGTACCCAAAAGTAATAAGAATGTAAACGAGAAGTGGTCTGAAGTCATGACGTCACGTTTCACGGTTTTTGAAAAGAAAAAATAGGTAGTATTTTTATCTCTCTCCTCTCTTTGTAAGTTTTTTTATTATAAGAACTAGTGACCCGGCCTCGGTTCGCTCCGGGTAAATTTTACATAAACACCTTTCTCTTGAAGCACTCTATCTATCGGAAAAAATCGCGTCAAAATGCGTTGCTTAGTTTTAAAGATTTAAGCATACATAGGGATAAAGGGACAGAAAAAGACTTTGTTTTATACTATGTAGTGATAAGTTTCAAAAGTTTAGAAAGATGATGATATTGATATATTGCTGAATATGTGTCACTTTAATATACGTGTAGTAGGAAACATGATATTGCTGCAAAAAGTTACGTGTCATATTACACTACATAGTATAAAGCAAAGTCATTTCCGACAGGAATCTTGTCCTATATACATACATAGTAATCGAAATTAATTAAATACTAAATCAATTTTTTTTTCGATTAACTACATTATATGTTATTCAAAGACCTTGGATCGACATGAAACTTAAAATATATAGAATTTAGATAAGTAATCTTTTTACGAATATTAACAATTACTTCCTGAGCTTAGCTTAGGCTTAGGCTCAATTACTAAAGAAAAAAAAAACAATATCGTTTCAACCATTTATTCCAAGCAATTTTCGTCGTATATTTTTGATCAACATGAATATTTATTCATTAATTGACGACTTTTAATACTAAAGATTCACTTCCGAGTACTTCCAATTGACTCGCGTCGACGATAATTCTGAAAATAATTAAATTTCAATTTAAAATGTGGTTACATGATGATTATAATATGTATTAGTATTATGTACAACTTACTAACAAAGTCAAGTAGTTCTAAAGATTTTTGTTTAACCATCTTCATGGGAGTTTGAAATGTTTCTATGTGTTGTCATGTGTTTAAATAATAAATAGAGAAAAATAGTAATAATACACATAGATTAGGGCAATCCATTAAAGTTGTCGCGCATTCATAAACACACACACCTCATTGTTAAATTCCACGCTAAGTAGCACAACTACTTGTCCGACGGACATCAGAAGCAAAATGTATTTATTTCCGTTGTTTCAAATACTCATGAATAAATTCTGGAGTCCTAAAATTCAGGGTCTCCCTAGTTTAGGCAACAGTTTCACAGGCTTTTGAGTTAGTTCGATAAATTAAGTTAAATTTTATTAACGTTTTTAAGTAGTGTTTTAAATTGTATTTATCCCAAAGAAATCGAACCCATAGCTTCTGAGACACGGTCATTTCCAATTACATAAGTACAATTTGAAACAGAATTAAGATCAGTTATTGGTTGAGAAGATCAAAACATTTACCCGACTGTTTTCGGTGATTGGATATTGCTGAGCACCACTTCTAGATTTTCAGTGACGTTCTCGAAGTAAGTCAAGTCGATGGTGTAGTTGTTGTTCCTGAAGTTGACAAGGATGACGTAGTTTTCGCCGTTGTACCATCTGTAACAAAAAAAAAGATTAATGTTAGAATTATTTTTTCATGATTTAATGGCACGAGGGCAGAAAAGAGGAACCTCATAGTCCTGGCCGCCAGTGTCAGCATGAATACTGCTTGTATTCATGCTATTTAATATTATAGGATAAAAGAAGTACCACTATCTTAATATTGAATGTATGTTTTAAGTAAAAAATTGATCATTCCTTGATTTCTGCAAATAATTCTGAGTAACAGTTACTTTAATCGTCGAATAATTTATGCAAAAAATTATGACCTGCATAGTTCATTCAAATATTAACACAGGAAAAGAAAATAAAATCAAGATGAAAGCTTCCTCAATTGTTTCTTTACATTTCTTCACAATCTAATAACAATATTCCGTTCGTAACGAATTTCAAAGGTCGTCCAATGTTTACGTTGGCTTGAATATTTTATTTTTCTTTAGCAACGGGTTATTCAAATTGGTTCCTTTCATTAGCAATAACTGTAACAATTAGTTGAAACAGTCGGATTTTAATGCTGCCCCGGACCATTATCTTTCATTATCCATTCCCTTTGTGGGAGCTCTGCCGGTTTTTCTTTGAAAGCTTTGTGTTTTGACAAATCATGTAGAAGGTTTTGGCTCGGTACCTTTACTAAATGTACTACGGTTTTTGTGTTTATATCTGTATCTTTATGTTGTAGTTCCATTTACAGATGTGGGTGACTAAAATAACTTTAGTCTAACCAGTATTTACTTTTTAATGTTTGACCTTTCTTTTATATTTTTATATAAAACTTAATTAAAATATTTTCGTTTCAGGTAAGCATCCCAACTTCTAACATAAGTAGCCAGCATGTGAGTAATAATACCTTTACTAAGTTAATGATTAAATATATTTGTTTTCATTGGTTGTTACATATAAAACAATAAAGCAATATATTTCTTTGTACTATTTCTATACTTTTCTTACTGGTAAATAACTCTATCCCCGACCATATCAATTTTAAATATTTAACTCATGTATCTTTCATTTTATCATATTAAACTGATCGTTCTAGTACGATTATCTGCTATTTTAATCTCAAAAGATTGATAAACTGAAATATCAGCAAGTACTCCACAATTGTTGACAAGGCTTATACTAATCTCGGACGGCTTAATGTGAAGAGCCACCTAGAATTCTAACCCCACACAAACTAAAAGAAGAGATTGTATAACACCTACTTATCTAAGATAGCACTCACAGGAGAGTTTTGTTTATTAAATAAATATCCATCATAGTTTTTATCACTAACTGGGAGTTAAAGGAAAATATCGCAAGGAAATCTGTATACAGTCAGATAACTAGTAAATAATCAAATGATTTACTGATTCAATTTGGAGGGTTGTATGGGCATGTTTTACTGATTCACTAAGGAGATTTGTATTGTTTTATGCTATAAGAAGATACAAAAGTAATGAACATAAACTGAGTGGGCAACAACATAATTGAAGTCTTTATGAGCAGGATTTTAATTAACCTCGTGGTAGACTTCTCCATATACAAATTTGGTAAGACTCTCACTCTACCGTGGCTACTTGAAAATACCACAACCTCATTGGTATAATGAGGTTGAATCAACAGAACACTGACCTTCTGAAAGCGAAGACGTCAGAGTTGAAAGCAACCGACTCGTATCTGCCATGTCTGAACACGTCTTCAGTACGCAGAGTCGATAAGGCCTTGTACACATTGAGGTGAGATCTCTCAGCAGCAGCCTGAGATTGCACGTTCAGGGTCTCGTAGCCAGCAGCGACTGGCAGCCAGGTCTTGGCGGCCGAGGAGAATCCTGAAATGAAGCCGATACTTGACTCACAAGTTCGGAAGTTCCGGACCTCGTACTGGTCCTTTGGTGTTGTGGAAGTTAGAGAATATTTAAAAACAAAAGAACCAGGAATTACATCACTGCATAAGTGCATAGTATAAAATCGCTTTCTCTGTCCCTATGTATACTTAAATTTTGATGTAGTTTTTAATAGATAGAAGGATTCAACAGGAAGGTTTTTATGCATAATTTACCCAAACAGAAGCGAGGGCGGGTACTAGTAAATGATATTATACAGGTGGCCTACCTAGACATGTATCCAACACTACTTTGATCACTAAGATTAACATTCGTTGACAGATATCACGTATTTAATAGCAGTTTTAAGTAACAAAGAGGGATAATGAAAGCAGACAATCACACGTAATGTTGTATCTGCCAATTACTTATGAGAAGATTCGTATATAATATAGTTAACCAGCGTTGACGTCAGAGTTCCATTGGAACGGAGTCCTGGTGGGGTCCCTGGATGACTTCCAGTAGTTGATGGGGTCGTCAGTGTTGCAGCCGCTGGGGTCCACGGTATCCTCCCAGCTCACGTGTCCGTCGACCATTCCTATTTCCTCACCCTGAATGAAATAAGAAATACATCGTCAGCACTCCATCTTTTCTTAACTTTGGAAGACAACAAAAGAGCTTGCTATTGAACTTACCATGTAAGTGACAGCAATGCCTGGCAGGAGTAAATCGATCATGTTCATGCCATCAACTAGCTCAGAGCTGTATCTTGATGCAACACGACTGTTGTCATGGTTACCAATCTGAAAAATCAGGTCACTATAAAATTTGCTCACACTGGTTACAAGTATTTCTAACTTGTGTGAGAAGTTTGCAGACAAAAAATACTACGTACCACCCAGTTGGCATGCTTGTCGATAGGCTTGTAAGTGATGAACTCGTCAATGGCAATCTTGATTTCAGCAGCAGAGGACTCACCGTTGACGTCAGATATCAGGGCGAAATTGAACGGCACCTGTACACCTTCCTTTTCTCCGTCACCAAAGTATCTCATAACGTGAGCAGGGTCTGTGTACGCTTCAGTCATCAGCACTCTTGTGAGTCCATCAGTTTTGGAGATCTCATCGCACACTTCTCTCATTTGGTAAATGACGTCATAGATTTCATCGAGATCCTTGGTGTAGATATGGTTCAAGTAGCCGTAGTCGTCAGGGTCATCAGTTGTCCCAGTGCGGGGTTCATCAGGGTATTTGCCACCGTACAACTCTTTGTCTGCTTCGAACATGTGATTGATCGCGTCAACCCTGAAACCAGCAACGCCCTTGTTCAACCAGAACCTTATGATGTTCTTCAATTCCTCCAGCACATCAGGGTTGCGGTAGTTGAAGTCAGGTTGGCCGATCACGAACTGGTGGAGGTAGTATTTGCCGACTTCTGGTCTGTACTCCCAGGCACTCTTACGGAATACACTGACCTGTAAAAAAAATATTATTTCAATAATTTTTGTAGAAGTAACAAAATAAAACTAATATTTACAGCCTTTTTTGTCATTTTATTATATCAGGAAGTAACAACATAATATTATGGCGTGTACTAGCATAAAAGCATATATGAAGTTAATTCTAATGGTTTAATAATAAACGCTTTCAAGAAGTAACGTAACTAGATCATTTTGTTACTGAATAGTGTAAACGCATATTTAGTACCAAAACTATTACATATAAAGTTATCCTGTTTGAACTGCCTGTTTGAACCACTTACCCAGTTGTTAGGAGGCTGGAGGTCTCCATTCTCATCGACTACTCCATCTTCCCACATAAAATAGTCGTAATATTTTTCGTGGCCCTTAAGAGCCTCCTCAAACCACACACTTTCATTGCTCCCATGGTTCGGGACAAGGTCTAGGATTATCTTAATATCTGGAAATAATGGACTTGGTTTAGTACGTACTAAAACTATGGCTTATTGGTGAACGAAGCCAAAGATATATTAATGAAAACAAGTATTTTTTTGTAGAAATAAACGTAGATTTAGAAATTCGTTCATCATTTGCTAATTTGACCGTTTTAGCGGGAGTGAATTCAGCGAAGCTTAATCGTGTTTTAGTGTGAAGTTTGAATTTTGGTATTTGCACCCTAAAATGGAGGACACAGCGAGAAGCGTTAACCGCAATGAAATTTCCAAACAAATTGGTTGGTGGTTCACATGATAAACGCAATATATGTTAGGCACGCGTGCTGGGTCATAGGCGTGTTATGAACTATATTTTTTAATAATTGTCAAAACAAACCGATGTACATTGTTCATTATTGGTCCAGTGACATTAATTAAATGATGAACGAGATGTGAATATGTCACTTGAAATTGAACAAATTAACTCAGACGTTGAGACATGATTGTCCGATTGATGATGATTGATGATTATGGAAGGGCCGGTCAAATACTCTTAAGTTAATAAACAAAACCCACCCAGCTCTTTGGCTTTAGCAAGCAGGTTCTCAAAGTCTTCCATAGTTCCGTACTCCTCTTGAATGGCGTAAAAGTCGGAAATATCGTATCCAAAGTCGTACATCGGAGACTTGAAGATCGGTGACAGCCAAGTGGCTCCGACACCGATGTCCTTCAAATGTTGCAGCCTGGATGTGATACCTGAAAAAAAAATGAAATAAGCTTTGAAATTTAAAAAAAAAGCATTGGATTAACTTTTATGCATAAAAAAAGATCGACTAATTGAGAACCTCCTTCTAGTTTGAAGACGTTGAAAAAAATTGTTTTTTTATTTTATTATGAAAACCAACAGCGATTTGTACATTGTTTCTTATCTATTGCTTATTATAACTATGAGTAAGGCTAATTACAGGTTTCCCTATTTTAATACATATTAGCTTAAGGCGTGAAACAAAGAAATACTTAAATAAAGATTCGAACGAGTATAAAGAAATCGAACTCATCTCTTTTCGAAAGTTGCAATCATACGATACGAGTATTACAAAAAAAGACAATGTAAGTTGGCAAGTGTTAACATTTAAAATAAAAAAGAATAGTTAACATAATTGCTGTGTGAACATTATAATAATATCAACACACTACATACCGTTCAAATCACCGATGCCGTCTCCATCACTGTCCATAAAGGACCTCGGGTAAATTTGGTAGAAAATACTTGTTTCCCACCAATCCTGGTCTTCCCCGCCCCGAGCGGCGAGGAAAAACAACGGAAACAGTAGGAGACTCTTCATACTTATCCTGCAAAATAATCAAATAAAGCAATGAAATTTATTTAAACCTTCGGGACTCAAGGATTGACACGGTACAGAAGCCAAAATATTGCTACTTATTGCCTGACGTTTCGACTGGGCAAAATAGTCATGGTCGTCTGAGCGGTTTTTATTTTACCGTACTTTGATATTCCTAAGAATAATATAACATTCCACTTATTAGTAAACACTTTTGTTTTTTAGCATGCAAATACTACAGAGTTCCTTAAGCATGATAATATTTTCTGAACTGAAAAGTCTTTCTACTTAGTATGAAGGTCACATTGATATTGGCTCTGGTAAGTTATTCACTACACTTATTAAATATATAATTTTAAACTGTCATGAGTACACGCGTTAGAAAACTGTAAATTTCCGGGATATTTACTATGTTGTTTCACCCGTGATCATGGCGCTTGCACGGTGCCGAAATATCAGGAGCTCATTGAAACAAAACAACATGGTAAGCATCCCGGATATTTTAAAATGTTCTAATTAAATATTGATATATCACTTGTCTTCTTACTAAAAACTGTAATAACGAAAGTGTACAAAACAAATGTCTTGTCTGTGCTTTAAATAAACAACAACTGAAGCTAAATATAGGAAAGAACTGCACAGTGCACTCAACAACTTGGCATTATCTACTTTATTTAATTGACTTGAATGTACTCACTGATGGAGTCATATGTTTTAATGAATGTGTGCAACACATGATTTAAGGAAACAAACTTAAAAATACCTTTTACTTTTTAAATTCCTATGCTCAAAGATATTTACTATATCCGTTTTTTACCTTAACTTGTAACAGCTGTTCGAATATTTGATTTATAATGCATTGAACTTTATAAAATCGGACAATAAATTTAACTAGTATGTTTTAGCACAGCTATGTACTCTTTTAAGGTATAATATTTTTTGTATATATTACCTACATGCAATTTACTTAATTAACCACATGTGTTTTGAATATTAACGATCAATAATTACTGCGGATGATTAATATTTTGTTGTTATTAATATCTAAGAACGTTATTACCAGATTATAGAGGTTAAAAGCCATATTATCATTTGTAAATATAGAATTAGACCTCATTGCGCACAAATATCACACGTAATACAATTTCGAAACGTCACAATGCGATGTAGTGGTTTTGTTTTTATTATTTTCAAAATTTTATTAACCCAAATATGTAGTAAATAATGTATATGTATTTTATAAGTCTTTATGGGTCTACACGCGTTATTAGAAGTAGCAAGTTACATAGCTACTTACTGCCCGACGTTTCGACTGGGTTGCACCAATCAAGCGAGCGAACTTGTATTAAGAACTAACTAATAATTACTAATACTTGTATTAATTTCAGTTTCACTATGTTATTTGGATCTAAAATAACCTAATAAGTCAGAACTAGATACATATTTCATTCCAGAGCTAGGATAGGACTTTATTTACCACCTGCTGATATTTAAATAGTACAAAATAAGGTCACTTACCTCATAGTGGCTTCTTTTGCAGATGTCAAATTCTTCACTGTGGTTCCGTTAATATAGGAAAGATAATCTTTATAAAGAGATAAAATTCAAGATAACCCTAGAATTTTTGTGATAAAAATCCTCCCAATGGATTGTTTATCTGTAATCATCTTAGTGGCAGGTCTTGACAAAAGATTATAAGTGCTTTTTGTTGTCTAATACACCGCATGCATGCATTGGTAACGTGAAAATTTTTGCCGAAAAAAAAAATTAAAAAAACAGTGCAAATTACACATACATACATATATGTGTAATCTGCACTGTTTTTTAAGTATATATATATATACATATATATATATATATACACCGTGAAATTTTAGTGGTTGTTTTCCCGCAGTAAAATGATTCTATCTTAGTAGTACAAAAGATGTGTGCAGTTCTTTTTTGGTAAAATCAATAAATGCCGGTTTTACGAAAGGTTTAACCGTAACTCGAAAACACGTTCGAACCGCTTTATGACTTAGGGTGTAGAGCTTATTTAGCTTTAAGCATCGATTTCATGCGGCAAGCAGTACCTGAATACGTCACATCTTCAAAAACAACGATAGCTTCTCTCGTTTTCGAGTTGGAAAATTATTATTCCGAAAAATCGAAAAAAAAATTTTTTTTTTTCGCGGAATAATTTGCATGATTCGATAGTATTACTAAAGGCAAGTCGTTCTGCCACGGGAAAACAACCACTAAAATTTCACGGTGTATATATATATACATACCTAAAATCACGCCTTTCTCCCAGAGGGATAGGCAGAGTTCACTTCCTGTCATGTGCTACTTCCTCCTAATTACACACTGGTGCAATTTGAATTTTACAAACACGAATTTGTATGAGACTAATTTGGTGCATCTTTTTCTTAGTTTCCCTGAGAATTTCAAGCAAAGAATTTCGCTTTATGGACAGAATAACGATATTTTGATAGCTCGTAGAAACAGCTAGCTCAGTGCTCACGCGATTTATAGTTTTGACGTAAAATTTATCTTGCAAAATAAGGTGCTTCAGCAACTGACTACACAGTAAAAGGTATATTTTATGCTCTATTTTATAAGATTGATGATATTTTTTATAAGTTTGTTGGTTGTTTTAAGAAACCAAGATCAGATACCTTCTTATAATTATACCTATAATTTTAATTTATACTTGTATATTTATTTCTTAACTCAGTACTTCGAATATTGTGTTCATAATCATGCAACTTCTACTACTAGACTTACAAATTAATAAATTATAGGAACAAAACATACTTCAAAAGTTTAAAGTTTGTTGCAGTTGTCATGAAATAGCATCAAAATTGTTATTTTTTTAATCAGGAAATGGTATTTATACCCCTTTGATTCGCTTCGGTCCAATATGTCGGCCTATTTAAATTTTCATCCAATCCAATTCCAAGACGAACGGTCATTCACCCTATTTTAATCTTAGAATCGATTGATCACATCCAATATCGATTCTTCCTATTATAAATCCTATTCGCAAAAGAAGATTCTTAGAGACCTATCGTTTTGTATCACATATTTAGAATCTTCTGTATTATGTGTATTAACGTAGAAATTGTTTTTTTGTAGTTCTACGCAGTAACAACCTTTGTTTTTCCTATACATAAATACGTAGATAACTCATAGTAAGTACACGTGCAAATCTATGAACAACTTCAGGATTAAAATCTTTTCCACTGTTTATAACAAACTCTTTATATTATATATTCATGTTTTAGTACTTATAATAATAATAAATCGTACTGCATGACGATCATCCATCAATATTATGTAAAAACAAACAAAACTCTTATGATAAAGAGATAATGTATTTCCACTTATTTTAGGACGCGCGTATCTTACAGTTTTTTCTGCTTGCAGCCATGAATCCATGAATCCATGACTGGCTTTTCAGCTATATCCGTTGATAAGCGAACAATTTGTCAAATCATCGTTGCGTTGTTGCATGTCGCCCCCCCTCCTCTCCCCTTTCCACTTCCGAACGACACGTGCAGGACAGCGCTGCCATCCACATACAATCCAGTCGCTGGTGGCTCGGACTAAGAGGTCTCTCTTTTGCCCCGTGCCATTAAGGCATGGAATGCCCTTCCAGCTCAAGTTTTCCCTCCCTCCTATGATCCCGGGCTCTTCAGGCGGGGCGTGAAACGGCATTTAAGCAGGCCTTCAGGGTGAGAGCGACAGGAGCAATATGATCTATTGTGCCTGTCGACCTCATATTTGGATCTCACTACCGCTTACCATCAGGTGGAGAGAGGTCATCTTGTTTGCCTATTATAAAAATAAAGTTGAGGAGAGTTTGTTTTTTTTTAAACCGCCGTGAGGTCCACACGTGCGATCGACAGGCATATATACCCTTTAGAGCCTGTTGCCCTCACTCTGATGGCCATTAACGAGGAGGTTTGAGATTCAGGAGGCAAGGAAAACTCAGCTGCAAGGGCGTTCCATGACTTAAAGGCACGAGGCAAATAAAAGGTTTTGACTTAAAAATACATTATTATGTAGATGTTAGTTTAATTTCATATCAAAAGTTACAATATTAGTAAATGTTCTATGAATCTTCTAGGCTTTTACACCTGCATTCTAAGGACAAGTGCTTCGTCAGCTGCTAGGTCTAAATAACCTGCTTGGACATTGTCACTGAAACAGAAGAAAATAACAATATAGCGTTCAAAAGATCTCGTATAGACTTGTACTGTCGATATTTCATACTGTTTCATAACAACACGAAATAATCTTACGTGAATAGATAATATCGGGGAAATATTTTCCCCTAAATATCTCTATTAAAATCAACAGATAGCAAGTCTACTGATGGTCTGCCTGATTTGTTCCGGATGTTGACTGATCTGTACCAATATTTTATGTTTATCTTACCACTAGCTAAACAATATTTGATAATTTTCAATGCGCAATCATGATTGGAATCCTGATAGGTTTAACTGTCATTGGGTCTCTTTTTGATAATGCCAACGACGCCATTTCCCTCATTCAAGAATTCACATAAGAATACGATAAGATGACGAGTGAAAAATCGGCAAACATTTTTGTTTTGTAAACCATCAGTTTCATCGTTTATTCGCATGATCTAAAGTCTGATAAAAATCAACAAGAATTTGGTACCTGTATGTTCTAGAAGACAAAACACTGCTGCATTCTACCTCTAGTTGTCCAAAGATTAAATCGAAGGCAGTCAGGTTCACAATATGATACGTCTTGCCCACATTCATCACAACGATATAAGTGTCGTCGTTGTACCATCTGAAAAACGTTAATTACATGTAAATACTTGATAAGCCCGCGCAGGGAGGAATGAAGAATATGGAGGAAAAAGTATAAAGGAACAAATCAAAATACTGCGGTAACGTGTGACATGTTTCATTTCACTAGTTAGATAATCGTCATTTAATTTTGCAGGGCGCGGATTTGTATCCCAGAGTCTGGGGTGACTTTTCCCCTTCTTCGTCTTTCAAAAAATCGTATTCATACGTAAATTCCAACACACTAAGCCATTATTATGTTATCAATAATAGCAATTCGTTTAATGTGTGTAAATGATCATTACGAGGTGTTGCAGAGTTACATGGCAGGCACATTCATCTGAACGCACCGTTTAAAAGCGAAGACGTCACTATTGAGAGCCAGGGACTCGTAGCGGCCAAGCCTGAAAGCTGGTCGTAAGCGAAGGTTGGTCAGCGTACGATACACCTGGTAATGGGACCGCACCGCCGAACGCTGATTGGCTACATTCAGATGTTCAAACCCGTCAGCAACTGGCAGCCAAGTTTTATCCGCTGTGGAAAAGCCTGAAAAAAAGAAAGTTCTGTAAGTTCAGAGCAGACTACTGTGTAAGATTTTCAGGAGAACTTAACATACGCATTCACTTTCTTATGGATGTCTATTAAGATGAACTATTCTATAATATTCTATTCCATGGCATAGTAAGGCTACGAACTAACGACGTTATTTTTACCATAATTTCTACCAGAAATCTTCTGTAATCTGTTCACACCGAAAAATCGATGCTTTATTGCCTCCATCAAGATCAAAATAAAAATGTATAATTTTTTCCATGGGATTTTCAAAGGCGTTATAAATATACCTTAAAGTGTCTTCTAAGATAACAAAACGCATGTTACAGAGGTTCCTACCTCATTGACGACGCTCCGGTTTGATACAATTCACATGAAAAGAAGATATCAAAGGAATTGTATATGTGCGAATCGGCCGATCTACACTTATTCTTGCAACCCTCCGCGCATCTAATTCTCTCCGATCGAATAATGAATTCAGCGGGAATAATAAAAACCTTTTAAGGTTAAAGGATCGTCACAAATGGATTCCACTTTAGTCGAGGTGGCCGCGGATTCGTGTTTCGTTCTCGAAAGCGATGTAAATTCACCACGGCCTGCTATAATGTATACGTTATGTTATCCGATTATAGGATTTTATTCGTGCCCTCGACGGCTCGGGTTATTCAGCCTTGATGGTGGGCGGTAAAAGTTTTTATTATGTGTTAAAGGTGCCGAATTCAGTTTAAATATCTGGGACATTTCCACACACGGTCATCTGACCCCAAACTAAGCAGAGCTTGAACTATCGGCGTCAGAGACTGATATAAATACATATATATTTTTTTAAATACATACTTAAATACATAATCACACCCAGACACGGAACAAACACCGATGTTCATCACACAAATATTTGTCCGAGTGGGAATCGAACCCACGACTCTTGGAACCGCCAGCCAGGGTCACTAACCACTGTTCCACCGAGCCAGTCATGTCAAGTTTTGGTAGTTATCTAAATAAATTACTATATAGGGATCGAATGGGTTGCTCCGGATCGATCGGTTCCTCTATGGCTGCATCGAGCGACGTCTGGCTATTTATTGCCTATTGTAAATGTTCAGTGGCAAAATTTTCCACTTTTGAAAAGGGTCATGGATCAAGCTGAATTGTGTGAAGAGACAATTCAGATTGATCAATGACTTTGTAAAGCTTTTTTATTTGTTCTCTGACAAAGAGAGTAATCACAGGCATTATTTTATCGTCCTATATAAACTGGTTTGTAATAAATATTTAGGTCGTTTTTATTATTTGTTTAAAATTTGGCGTTATGTGTTTGTTACTTTTGTATTTAGGTGTAAAAGATGTTGGTTTTAGTTTGTGGGAATTTTATAATGTTATTTTAATTTTAAAGTTTTTCAAATCGACTAAGAACTTGAAAGTCCACATCCATAGCCTGATGATTACCTTACTTCTCATATAAATATTACACAACATCACATACATTGATCTGATCCCGTGGTAAGTAGCTTAAGCACTTGTGTTACGGAAATCAGGATCATCAGTGGATACACAAATAACTTAAATATATTTAATAATACAACCAGACACGGAACAAACACCGATGTTCGCACAAATATTTGTCCCGAGTGGGAATCGAACCCACGACTCTTGGAACCGTAGGTTTTGAACCTGAGTCACTAACCACTGTTCCACCGAGCCAGTCAAAGATTATATCACTATTCTTCCGCCGCAACATCGTCCCTATCGCTTATCTAGCCACATCTACTCAGCATTATCGAGATGACACGAATCTTGACATTTCCAGCATAATCAACCCCCGTCTCGTTGACCTGTGTCATAACGGGGAGTACTTCATTCAGGCGCCGCAAAATATTCAGAGGGTCGGCCGCGAATAAAGGAATTTATTCCGCCTACCTGCCCTGTATTGCTCCATCCGAGGTACCAGGCTCGCATGAAAAATGTAATGGCCGCGGTAACACTACGGTTGGCTTGAAATTCTGAATTTTGATGCTGGCCCAAAAGAGAATGAAATTAATTTGTAGAAATTAGTGACTGAAACATCGGTAAGCATGAGTCACTTATTTCAAGTTGCTCAGTAAGTAAAATAGTTTATTTTTTAACGATATGCCTCTGAATATCGTCAACGGCTCAAAAAAGGTCTACGTCTATGTACATAATATAATTCTGACTGCCTCGTTGGTCTTTTAGTAGCAAGTGCTGCGTTAGGACCGAGAGGTCCCCGGTTCGTGTCCGGGGTCGGGCAAATTTTGTGTGAGTTGAAATTACTCAGCCCGGAGTCAAGCAAATAGCAGATGCACGCCCGTGCTTTGAAAAGCATGTTTAGCCGGTGGTTCCTGATCTTTCATCGGTCATGTCGGATTGCCGTCTCACCGAACTATGAGGGTAAGGGATCATAGAGTGCACTTGTGTTTCCTGCGAAGTTGGCTGATCTCAATTAAAATCGGCCGCCATGGCCGAAATCGGTGAGATACCTTATTTATTTATTTTTTATAATTTAATTCAATCAAATTGTATTTCTTTGAAAAACAACCGAAGAAAATTCAAAGCAAACTTTGTAGTTCCAACAAGTTAAAAGGCGACGCGGCGCTATCTTTCAGTTGCTGTCCAATAATGTACATTAAACACCAAGACCTTTAGATATTTCGTCGCCTGACCTTTTGACGTCCACTTCAATTGTGTTGTGCCAGCGTTCGACGAATTGACACGCTTGACATTTGTAGGTAATCACGAGCTTGTCGACACGATGCCTAAACTCTTCAGTTGTCACCAAAAATATTTGAACAAATTCGCCAAATAAATATTTGGAAACGTTATTGGGATACAACTTCAATTACTCATCGTGAAATCGGTATTTGATCCAATGTGTACTTGATCAAAAGCTTGACCAAAGTCAATTAGTACTTACTGACAGGTAGACAGATTTAGCCCTTTCGCGTAGCGTTTCGGAGACTTTGCGTATTACGCTGGTTATGTACGTTACCTATTTTTAACTTATAAGTAACGATCACGATACGATTAAACAACGCGTTATGTTACTTGGTAGCGAATTTCTTTCGCCACTCTTGTCCAAAAACTAATATTCAGACGATAAGGTATTATGAGGAGTAGGTTACTTATGCTTAGTATTAGATGGGTCTAGAAAATTAAATGTAACATACCTCCGTTCTTCCCGCCACTCCATTGGAATGGGGTCCTTACTGGGTCCCTGGACACTTCTATGAAGTTTACGGGGTCGTCAGTGTTGCATGCAAGGGGGTCCTTAGTCTCACTCCACGGGACAAAACCATTCAGCATACCTATTTCTTCGCCCTGAAAAGTATTATTTTTGTCTGATAGAAACTGACTTTGAAATAGTGACCACGTGATGAAGTGTGAAAACAGGAACAAGTTTAAAAAACTCATCTTTACATATACTTTAGTTTGAAATAGTAAGCTTAATTCATAACTAGCTGACCCGGCGAACTTCGTACCGCCTTAACGTAGCTTTGATGCACTACTTTATTTTGTTAATCGACTTGAAATAAGGATGGAGTCTCTCAATTATACGTATATATGCTTTTTATAGCTGAAAGTTGTCCCATCTTGGGTATGAGTAAGATACTTCGCATACCTTATTTGGTAATCTGTGGCAATTCAACCGCGCTAACAATAATTTTATTAATGCTTGATATCGATTTTTGGTAACTTTTCTACCCAATATTACAATAGGCTTATTTTGATATATCTGGATGAGGAAGGAATACTGTTAAAAGAATGGTTTGATATTTTGAAAACTCTCCGAGATAGTAATGTTTCAATAGCACATCATTTGGGCGAGCTCAAATCGCTTCATACAAATGTTGCAGCACACTATGTCACAACGTGTATAAATAAATACTGTATGCATATCGCAAGAACTTTGTTCAGTAGCTATATAAAATGTTACATTTACGAATATTTTTTCATAGTGAAAGTTACTACTAATTTTGTATTTTATACGATGGCAAAGCATTTTTGAAGAATTTTCGAACTTTTGAAATGGATTTTGCCTCCAAACTTCAAATGTCTATTATTGTCTCATTTCGTCAGAAATTTTAATTTCGATTTGACTAATGTTATTAATTTACCTATATCTTACTATGAATTGTGAAATCGCATGTAAAGTTTGCCTTTGGAAACTACCCTATTGTGTCGATGGAAAAATGTGTGAAGTTGTTCCACAATATACAGAATAGAATAGAATAGAATAGAATAGAATAGAATAGAATAGAATAGAATAGAATAGAATAGAAACGTTTATTGACCACATAACATAAAAAATAGGTATACAATAAATTATATCAATACAAAACACAAAAACTCAAGCAAAAACACACATATATGACAGACAACAGAAGTACAAAGACTTAACACGAACAGATAAGGACAGGATGTGTATATTATCTTCACCAAATTGTTGTGCACAACGCTGATCAATACTGATTCTTATGCTGAATTTGGCGTTAGGACCGAGAGGTCCCCGGTTCAAATCCGGGGTCGGGCAAAATTTGTGTGAGTTTTTCTGTAATGAAATTACTCAGCCCGGAGTTAGGAAGTTGGCGGTTGAACGCCCGTGCCTCGGAAAGCAAGTTAAGCCGGTGGTCCTGCGCCCGATCTGCTCTCGGGCGCAGGACCGCGCATCGGTCATGTCGGATTGCCGTCTCACCGAATTATGAGAGTAAGGGAATAGAGAGTGCACTTGTGTTTGCGCGCACACATGTGCACTATAATATGTCCTGCGCACTTGGCTGATCTCAATTAAGATCGACCGCCATGGCTGAACGGTTGGACGCACATTACATACATTTTACATTTGTAAAGTATCCATCACTTAATAATAGAAACAACAACAATACTTATGTTGAATTGCGCATAAAATAGGTATATTTGCAAAAATTTATGTGTAAAGATTTAATATCTATCTTCTCCGTTTGATGCAGGTATGAACCGTATTTGTTTGTAGTGCGATCAGCTCGTCTTTTCTTCTGAACTAAACACATTTGATGATTGAAATTTTTTGACAACGAAGCTTCTTTGGTCACTATAGATATTGAAATGTTTGTCAGTAAACGAACATATGTCAATTAGATGTCACTATTTTGCTAAATGAAAATCTGTGAAATAGACAATAATCTGAATAATATAGATGAATTTTGTCGATTCAACACCCTTATAATAATCTGAGGTATTATTTTCGGATATTAAAAATCAAATAAATAATTTACACAAATTAATATCTGAAACAAACAGTTATAACAGTACCTAAACTTTTGAGACATTTTACTAAAAATGAATTTCTGAACGCACCCATGAATAGTGACTGACGTTTCATGTCAAGTCCCACGGGAACGCTGTGGAACGGGATAAAAAGTATCCTATGTCCTTCTCCTGGCTCTAAGCTACCTCCCTACCAATTTTCAGCCAAATCTGTTCTGCCGATCTCGAGTTATAAGTGGTGTAACTAACACGACTTCCTTTTATATATATAGATTAAAAATGAAAAAAATTATTATAAAATGTATACAAACACACTTAGCCAAAACTCTTACAAGTGTTTGGCTAAACTTACCATATAAGTGAAAGCTATTCCAGGCAACAAAAGCACAAGCATGTTGAAAGCATCCACTAACTCTGCCCGGAAACGGGACGCTACACGACTCCTGTCATGATTGCCGATCTGAAAATAAATAAGCATAGTGATAATCGATACATCGTCATCATAAATCGATCTGAAGCATCAGCTTGCTTTTAATTTTTCTTATTTCGATGCTGTTAGGTACTCAATAAGATATTTGAAGTACTTTCCGCTTGAAACTTCTCCCGTATGATGTCGTTTATCCCCAAACCTTTAATAAACATTGGTCTCTTTTCCTGTCTTCTTCTCTTTGGGCACTGTCTGTACTGTCTGCTTACCAAATTTCATTAAAATTGGTACAGTATTTTATCGTGAAAGCGCGACAAACAGACGGAAAGAGTTTGGTATTTATAATATCATCAGTAAGGAATTTAAAATATTAGTAAGAATTTTAAATATGTAATTTAAAAGAAAATAACCAAAAATGAATCTTACCACCCAATTAGCTGGCTTCTTTAACGGCTTGTACGTAATCCAGCGATCCACAGCATATTTGAGGTCCCTGGCATCAGAGTCTTTATCCAAATCGGACACTAGGGCGAAGTTGAAAGGGATATGAGCGCCGGAGTGTATCCCCTCTCCGTAATACTTCACTGCATTTTTAATACTGGTATACGCGTCTGTCATCATTACCCTAAGGAAAAGTGAAACAGAATTTCAAATGAGGCGTTATGTGCTGTAAGAATACAAAGGAGGAATTACATAAAACGGTATGGTGGCGTGGCGGAATTAACTTTGTTGTGAATTTCATTGGTAGCGTTTTGTAAATGGAGTTTATAAAAGGCACAATGAACATTTTTAGAATGCAACAACTTGACGTAATCAATAGTAATGATTGCGCTCTATGTAGTCATATTTGCGTGCATTATTATTACTTAAATTCATCATTGTAAGCAATTTTATTTAAATTCATAACTGTGGACTGATACGTTGGTTTAACATATTAAATACCTAATTATATATCTACGAGGGGAGGTCAATAAGTTCGCGGAATGAGAGAAGGAGGTTGAAATTAAACACCAAATTATTTTTCCTTTTCAATATATTCTCCTTTAACCCTAATACATTTTTCGGATCTCTCAAATAGCTTGTTTATACCATCAAAAAAAAATGATTTGTCTTTGGTGTCAAAATAGGCCGAAATTGCCGACTTGACTTCTTCATCGTCGTCAAATTTCTTTCCACGCAGCTCTTTCTTCATTTTTGGAAATAAATAATAGTCACTGGGGGCCAAGTCTGGACTGTAGGGTGGGTGGTTTAATTGTTCAAAGCCGCATCGGTGAATGGCAGCCGTCGCAACATGGCACGTGTGGACGGGTGCATTGTCGTGCAAAAGGAGCACACCTTTTGACAGTTTTCCTCTTCTTTTTTCCTTAATGGCTTCTTTCAATCTTTCCAGTAAAGAAGCGTAGTACTGTCCCGTTATAGTCGCACCACGTTCTTTATAATCGATCAGTAAAATACCTTCTGTATCCCAAAAGATAGTCGCCATGATCTTTCCGGCCGATTGTGACACTTTGAATTTCTTTGGAGGAGGTGTGCCTTTTTTATGCCACTGCATCGACTCTTGCTTCGACTCAGGTTCATAGTGGTGAACCCAGGTTTCATCTCCAGTAACAATCCGGGCCATATTTTTCTCCCTTTCTCTCTCCACAGAGCTCCAGAAACTGGTGAGAGCACTCGACTCGATCGCGTTTTTGAAGTGGCGTGAGCATTCTCGGAACCCATCTTGCACTGACTTTAGTCATCCCAAGATGATGATGTAGGATATTTAAAATACTTGATTCGGATACTCCAACCATTGCTGCAAGTTGCTTCTTCTTCAGTCGGGCATCTTCCAATACAAGTTTTTCTACTTTTTCGACGATTTCCGGTGTGGTGGCCTCAATTGGCCGTCCGGAGCGGGGGTCGTCTTCAATGGACTCCCTTCCTTGTTTGAAAAGACCATGCCACTTGTAAACCATGGTTTTACCAGGGACAGAGTCCGCGTAAACCGCTAACAGCTCTTGAAAAATCGTCTGAGCGGATTTTCCTTGCTTGGTAAGGAACTTAATAACGGCACGGTGTTCAATTTTCTCCATACTGGCTGACTTCTTCCCGATTTAGTTGTTTGCAGGTCGATAACTCAAAAGTTAATGACCCGATTAGGTTCAAACTTGGTATATATACTCTTAATGAGGTGCTTAACTAGTGCCTACCTGGACGGGTAAATTTATCCCCACCAACCCCTCCATTCCGCGAACTTATTGACCTCCCCTCGTATTTATTCTCTAAACTAGAAGATTAGATACATACTACTATTATTTACAATGATTGGGCTACATAGTCATGTCATTTTAAGGTACAAAGTTAGTGTGAGACTGATAACCACCGAAATAGCTTTTTAGACGTAAGTCGAAGTAAAAATATCACGCACACTGAAATGTTTCCGATACCAGAAAGCAATTCTACCTTTCCGTAGAAAGCTAGACGCTATTGACACTTGATTGTAATAAAATATGCAACAAAGCAAAATACCTTGTCACATTGTTCCGTAGCGTTATAGCGTCGAACACGTCGCGAAATTGTGAAACCATTTCGTACGTTTCCTCCTGGTCTTTCGTGTAGATATGTTCTAAGTAACCATAGTCATCTGGTCCTAGTCCGGGTTTACCAGTAATTGGCTCGTCAGGGTACCGCCCACCGAATACGTCTTTATCGGTCTCAAAGAGATGATTTACAGAGTTTATCCGCATCCCAGCAACGCCTTTCTCCAACCAAAACTTGATAATGTTCTGAAATTTCCAAATACGTCATTTGCAGGCTGTCAGGGAGATTGATGCGACCGATATTGAAAAGCACAAATAACGACAGGTAATTCGTGTAAATATACCAACATGTGACCTTACGTGGTGAAGGTGCTCACAGAAACATTTGAATGATTGATGACGAACCAAATTCGGTTTCGGTGTGTAAATATAAAATTGAAGAAAGGACTGATGACGTCAATTTATTACGAAAATCAGCAAAAATACACGTTGTATCATTTCAATAGGACTTTAATGTGAAGGTAATAGATGAAATATTTCTTTTTTTGACTGAAAACCATTACATCAAAAAATATGAAAGAGATTTTTTATGAAAAATGAGGTCGTTCTACCTATAAATTATAAAAGTAAATATAAATTATAAAGTTTTGTTAATGTTTAGTTATTACATAATCTTATTCTTCTTCTTCTTATCGTATGGTTGATGAACAACCTGGTTTCAGAGTTTATAAACCGCCCGTAGGCCTATGACATGGCTTCACACACCGTATATTACAGCCAATATACCTATTAACGCTAAAAGTTTTATCAGTAAAAGTAGTTTTATTTCAAACTCTGTTGTCCTGTTTAAGCCTAAGGTTACCTTCATTTCATCCACTACTACAGGGTTTCTGAAGTTCAGGTCCGGCTGAGCTGCGCTGAATTGATGGAAGTAATACTGGTCTCTACTCGGGGAGTAAGTCCAAGCGCTTTTTCTGAACAAACTGATCTGGAATTTGAAGGATATACAAAATTAATTTTTATTCATTCACCGACAATTTGTAAAATTTAATTTTAATTAAACTTTTAAAATAATTTGAAGTTTATTCTGCTAAATAACAATGTCAATGTCGTTTGTTGTAGTAATCTCTACAGTAATTTATTGCCTATTATATATTAGTAATTACTCATGAAACATCGTACATGATTCAGATATTTTAAACAGCATGGCAATAAGTACTTGCGCCCTTTGGCAAAATTAATATAAAGTTAATAAAGCTGTAAGTGTATGTTGTTTCTTAAATGACGTTTATACATACTAAAAGATACATTACCCAATTATTTGGAGGTTTTCTTTCACCAGTGCTGTCGATGTGCCCATTCTCCCAAATGTACCAGTCATTATAATATTCGTCTTTGCTTGCGGATTTGGAGAACCATTCGCTCTCATTACTTGTGTGGTTTGGAACGAAGTCTAAGACTATTTTAATATCTGAAATTTATATTTTTTTAAGTATTTGTCAAAAATATGTTTGACATCTTATTTATTTAATTTTTTTTTTATTTTGACGAGTTGTAAGCTACCTGATCATGATCAGTCAAAAGCTAAGACATAATGCTTTAAGATTTCTTCAAAGATATGTTTGGGAACAAAATATCTTTTCAATTTGATATTATAATAATAATAAATCAATATCTGGGACATTTCCACACACGGTCACCTGACCCCAAACTAAGCAGAGCATTATAAGAAAAGCATATTATTGATTACATTTTTACATTGAAACTTGACAGGAATATGAAACGAGATCCTACTAATTTTATTTATTGTAACTACTAAGCGTATTAAAGTTAATCCAACGCTTCCTAGAGGCTTGACTTTCACTTAAAAGCCTATGTCACTAACAGAACTCAAACCGCCTGAACAAAGCCATACATGACGAATAAGGAGCAATCTAGTTATGGAAGTTCAAATGACTGTGCCGCTGTGAATAAACAAATTGTGTTAAAGTCGAAAATTCTGATGATTCGTCCGCGCCTAATGCATAAATTTACGTAATGGATTGAGCAATGAATAATGATGAGGTTCAGTTTGGTGTTTGGAGTGCTTGTTCTTTCTTAGTCTGGTTGTGTTCATGATCTGAAGTGTGACGTTTCCTCAATATCACTCAAAATATCGGCCGGAAACTCGGTTAGTTTCTTGGGATGCCTAAAAGCCTCTAGTCTCAGCCTAAGACTGGTGATCTAAAAAAAAACTAACTATACTGGCGCAGTGACCCAAAAAGGACCTTCATCTAGGCCGATCCTGGTGATCTAAGGCATCTTTTTTTTTATAAAGAGTGTTTTAGTTAATTTTGAATAATTTGAAATAATTAATATCCGGCTTATTCACCCGGAAAGGCTGTTGAAAGTTAGTATAAATATTATGATGTGGCAGATTTATAAAATCATTCATCTAAATTACATATATCTAATAAAACCCAAAACATTTATTGTAGCAGTAATAATTAAAGTAGCGATATTGAAAAGGTCCTTCTTTAAAAATATTTTATCCACTACTTGCACCTAGCTTTTTCCACTCTTTGTCGCGACATTCTTTAATCACAACCCTATAATTTGTAAGTCTGGACGGTACCATTTATAACAAAAGCTTAATTAACGACAGACACAAATCCCGTCTTATCCAGTTACTTTGAAATGTTGTGGCTGAAATTCGCAATAAAATTAAAATTAAATTCACAAAGTCTGAAAAAGCTAAATAGTAAAAGACTACAGGCAATTTCTGACTTACTTAAATGCGGATTAGAGAAGTAAAACAAAACTTGAAATACCATCATAATAGGAATCAGTTTTATCATAAACTAGCTTTCCACCTGGGACTCCGTCCGATTGAACCATTTATTGCGTATAACAATACTAGTTTATTATTTTTATACTTAACATATGTTTACCAAATTTATTAAACGGCTTCGGTAATCGTTTGGACGTAATAGCTCATCACGCCTAGTAACTTGAGCATTCAAAGTATTAGTAACAATGACGATGTAATAACTTACCAACGTTTTATTTGCTATCAAGATTAGTGAGTATGCTACTTCACCAGAAAGAAGAACTTACTTAACTCGCCGGCCTTTTTAAGCAGCTGTTCAAAGTCCTCAAGAGACCCGTACTCTGGCTGTATGGCGTAGTAGTCGGAGACATCGTACCCGAAGTCTTGCATAGGCGACTTGAATATTGGGGACAGCCATGCCGCATCCACTCCTATTTCTTTTAGATACTCTAATCTTGATGTAATTCCTGTAAAAAAAATAAAGGTCTTCATCGTTTCAAACATTTGTAACACTAAGCTTAAGCTACTTACTTCGAAATCCAATACAATGTCTGTGATGTAGCATGATACTTAATTAGATTAATTCATGATTAAGGCATACATTTTCAACGCTCTCCTTGTAAATTTTAACAAGGTTTTGGCTAGCATGCGTATAACAGTATAAGTAGAGCCTATAATATTGTCTACCAGCTTTCCGCCCGCGACTTCGTTCGCGTAGATATGTTTAACGGGTAAAACATTACTTCTTTATAGCGTAGTCGGTTAAAAAGTAGCCTATGTCCTTTCTCAGGCTCTGGACTATATCTGTACCAAATTTCATTTAAACGGTTCAGTACTCTATGCGTGAAAGCGTAACAGACAAGCAGAGATACTTTCGCATTTATAATATTAGTAAGGAAGTAAGGATTATTTGCACGAACATCACACATTTGAAAATATCGAGCTCTTTACAGCGCTCGTGGTCACGGGCAAGACTAAATTAAGTCTCTCGACGTCGTAGAATAACAATACATACACACGAGCTTAATCCGTAAAATAGTTTTATTTCAAATAAGTAGAGCTTCTAATTTTTTGTAACCTTTAACATTCAATTTCATCGCATATACAAAAAGTTGATAATTAACGGTTAAGTAAAAGTTTAAATTTCTTTTAAAAAGGGGACCTAAATTAGGTTATTTTCCTGAAAGAATTTTCCTTAGAGCCGATAATATTTTAATGTTGAAGCAACACTATTTAAGAGGGTGGCGGAAAAAAATTGATAGAACACGACTCGTCCTTTAGCTTGAGGTGACTTAACTATGCTTTACCTTCCTATTGTAGTTCAAATGAGCTCTGGCCTGCCTCCGACAAGCTTTGTCTATCCTCTTTTCATATCGTTTTTTTATTACTAAATGTTAATAGAGCTTCAGTTATCTGGTGATTTTCTGGTGCTCTACATCAAAAGCTATAACTTTTTCCTGTATGACGACATTGTTGTGACGTATTTTTGACTATTTATATAACAATCAAAGTGATGTGCTTGTGCTCGTTATAACTTATCATATTATCGTAATACAAATCAAAACCACTTGACATTAAAGCTTCGATCACCAATGACGCAGAAAGGATATTCTGTTAATACGTATAATGCACTTTTAAAGCTTTTCGTCATTTGTTTTTAAAGAACGAAAAAGCTGCATTATTACTAAATATTAGTTATTATAGATATATAAAGCTACTTACTACCCGATGTTTTGACTGGGTTTACACCAATCGTGGTCGCGATCGACCACGATCAATCTAAAATCCAAAATCTTTTGCAGAGCTGCAATATGTTCGATAGTATAGTGTTCCTTTTACTACAAGCAGATATTGCATCTTCGAAAGTTTAGCCAATTTTTTTTTATTTCGCTTTGCTTTAAAAATAGAAGGACGATATGTAGGCACGGTATACACAACATGTTTTGGTCGGTTCAAAGTTTTACCGACGTATGACATTAAGCAGGCGCAGTTGGCTGATCTCTATTGAGACCAAAATCGTCAGGCGCCTTATTTCTTGGTATAACATATATTAAATATAGTAATCTCACCATTGATATCACCTACTCCATCACCATCACTGTCCATAAAGGATCTTGGGTAAATTTGATAGAAAACTGCAGTTTCCCACCAGTCTTGTTTGATGTTCACATTTTCATATCTCGCATTGGCTCCGCCAAACACTATAATACTACACACTGCTACTAACTCCCACATTGCTGAAAGAAATTGGTTTAAGTACTCCGTGCGTATTGCGTATAAAAAAGTAATTTTTAAGCTTAGGTCATCACACTTTGAATATTAGATAGAATTACCATGAATGTGTTAGTTTTTATTTTTCGTTACTACAGTTGCAATTCATTTTTTTTTTTAATCAATATCAACTTCAAACACGTCAAAATCAAAATCTATAAAAAAATTGGTGACTAACAGGTCAAAACATAATTATATACTGCTAGCACAATTTTCTCAAGGAACTCTGTAGTCGTTTTTACTTAATATAGAAAGCAAATGAATACTTTTACTTTAAGAAAAGGAAACAAAGACGGGAACCTATTAGTAGCATTATTTACAGTACATTGATAGATCAACAAACAAAGTATTCGTAGTAAGGTTGTCCCAGCCCGTTCTTAAGTTATCTTCAGCTTTAATATACTGTCGTTACAGGATTCAATATACACAAATCTTCTGTTGATTAATGAAACAGTTTGAGTTTGAGTTTAAAAAGGGAAGAAAACAAAAATTTGCTTGACTGTTGACCGGGGATTTCAATGAAATACATCTTCTAAATATGTAGTTAGAAGCAGTACTATTAGTATACAGTTATTGTTTGGAGATATTGCAAGTTAAAACTATCAAAAAAGTGTGATGTATCAAATTATATAAAACTTACCGGCGAAAAAGATTAACACCATATCTTCATTAGCTATCCTATACGAGTGAAAAATAACTACCGGCCACAGCATTTATATAACTAACCAACAATCGGTGTTTAAAAACATTGCTAGGTCTTCCTTGGTAGGCTATTCAAATTTCGTTGTGATGTCATTTAGTTTCAAACATACGTGACATCAGCTTAGGCATAAAATGGTTGCAAATGATATTCATGTAGGTGATCAGATAAATTAATTTGATTAGTGCAGTTAGGTAGTTTTCTTTCAACTTTATTTACTCAGTTAATACTAAGTAACTCAAAATCTACAGTTCATATAAGTAATTAAAAAAAATATTAACTCAAAACACTAAAAATGATCATCATCATCATCATCAGCCCACTTTCGTCCACTGAAAAAATAGAATACAATTGAATTATTGTCGATACGATATCTTAACATTATGATTTATTTATTTATTTGGACAACCAACAAGATCATACACCCTAATAGCTAGAGAATCACAACATGGTAAGAGTGCAAGAGTTGGTGCGGCCTTAATGACAGGTTGCCACGGAAAGCACAAACAAGAGTAGTTGGGAGCATATGATAACAATTAACATTTAAACTAATCGAAAAAAAATTTACCAAATAGGTCCCCCGATTAGCTCGTGTCGTGATACAGTGTACCACAGTCACTATATTCTGCGGATAACCTTTAGTTTTATCTAATAATAGATATTTAGCATTGATTAAAATAATATAATTATGTACTGTAAATTACCTTATTATCTGTATTAGTTATTTTTAATAAACTTTTTCTTTCAACTTTATTTACTCAGTTAATACTTAATAACACAAAATCTACAGTTCTTAAGTTCTTATATAAGTCATTTAAAAAAATATTAACTCAAAACACTAAAAATGATGATAAAATATAATAGTGTCTTAAATCGGATACAAATCTGCTTTAAGACACTATTATTTTTAAACAATTATAGTGTCTTAAAGTATTTTTTTAAAAATTATAGTGTCTTAAAGCAGAAATTCTATTTTGAAATAATTTGTTTAAATAAAAGGTATTTTACTTTTAAACTATTTGTTAGTCGAGTTGGTTAATAAATTCGATAAATAAATAAATTATGTTGTTTCCACGGTCCAATCACATAATCCTAAGTAATCTAACCTAACCTATCTGTGAAGTGAGATCTACCTAGACTTTACCAAGTGAGATTTTCCTCAATATTTACTACTGATAGGTTATCAATCCCTTAATCTTATTCGAGTGTGTTGTCAAATAAACTCAAACTGTTAGAATACGACGCTTAGAAACATGAAAACATATTCATGAGGAAAAATAGCATAACGTGCTAATCATTACTAACAACACAAACACCAAAAAACTCTATATATGTCAGTGGCCCCTTAACTCCAAATCGACTTTTCTGATTTAAATAATATTTGGTAGATGATCTGAGAGAGACCAAGGATATAATCATATTAACAACTACTTTTTCATCGACTTCGCTATTAGAGAGTAATTTTTTCGTCGACTTCGCTAATAGAGAGTAATGCTTTCATCGTTTTCGCTATTAGAGAGTAATATTATCGTCAACTTCACTATTAGAGAGTAATGCTTCCATCGACTTTGCTATTACAGAGTAATTTTTTCAACGACGTCGCTATTTTAAAGTAAATCTTGGTTCCAAATTAACAGAGTAGATTTTTAGTCAAATCTTTTCCGCCTAAAGGTTTTTGTGATCCGTGTTATGGGTGTCACACTAGCTACCCCCATATTTAAAACGTGCCAGAAACGTTTTCGAATCATATCCTGATTCCTATAATTTACCTAGTTAGTTACCTAAGCAAATTATTATAAATAAATATAATAAAATTACACAACATCACATAGGTACATTGATCTGATCCCATGGTAAGTAGCTTAAGCACTTGTGTTACAGATATCAGAATCAACAGTGGATACACAAATATACTTAAATATACCTAATACACACCCAGACACGGAACAAATATCGATGTTCGTCTCACAAATATTTGTCCCGAGTGGGAATCGAACCCACGACTCTTGGAACCGTAGGTAACCGTAGGTAAACCTGGGTCACTAGCCACTGTTCCACCGAGTCAGTCAGTATAGTCAGTATTATAAACAGTCACAGAGCATAGATTTTGCGAGGCCGATTGTCAAAAGCTTTGTGCATAATCGGGCTGACCAATCCTGTTTTGATTAGCGATTCGGAAGATCTATTTGTATGTAGATGTCAATATCGTCCAACCATGAAATACAAAATTACTTCAAAAAATGGTTCTGCTTTCAAACACTTTATAGACCATTTTAGTTTCACGGCAGTCAATGACTTCGCCAGTTCTGTTTAGTATTATGACAAATAGTTTTCAAACATTACTTTCAAATCGTTTATATTAACTTGTTAAGCAATAAGCATTACTGATAAGGTTATAAGATTATTATTTATTTCAACTCGTAGTACCTATTCAAAAACTTAAGTTGAATAAGAATTGAATTATCTAAAGTCTGTTTTTTTTGTTTCAGGTAAGCATCGTGGAGTACATAAAAAGGCGAAATGTGAATCGCAGACGAAGATATTTGAACGAACCTTCTAATCCTGTAATTATTGTTTGTAGCACATGTTATTTTCATTGAAAAACATTTAATTTCATTGACATATTTTCCAAGACTAAATTTTCCACCTAAAGATATTTTGTTATTTTTGTGAAAGATCCTCTTGAAATAAATAAATATTACATATCACATAACATACATTGATCTGATCCCGTGGAAAGTAGCTTCAGGACTTGTGTTACGGATATCAAAATCAAAATCAACAGTTGATACACAAATAGTTAAATCCTTACTTATAATATTATAAATCCGAAATTAACTCTGTCTGTCTGTTACGCTTTCACGCATAGAGTACTGAACCGATTTAAATGAAATTTGTTACCGATATAGTCCAGAGCCTAGGAAAGGTACTTTTTTACCGACTGCGCTATAAGTAATGTTTTACCCGTTAAACGTCTACGTGGACGAAGTCGCGGGCGGAAAGCTAGTACTTAAATATATTTACCACACATTATACCCAGGCAAGGAAAAAACACTGGTAAACACTACATAATATAGTTACTACTTATTTCGATACCCAGGACGAATATGAATAGATAGATAGATTTTCATAGGCATCGTAAGGGTTGGCCGATCACGTGACTTTTATGCAGACTATTCATAATTTAAACCTAACACAATTTATTCAGCAACATCGTATTTTTTGTCAGTACTTTAAATCCGGAATTAAGACGTCAAAATAAATACAAAAATATCCGGGCTACTCAGTAGAATCCGCGGGTGCAGTCTGCCTGGATTAATAGAGGAAGTTTTCATTTCGGCTCAGTGAACTTTCATCCGGGATAGAGTGGTACAATTCTTTGTTTTCTCGTCTTATCTTTTTTTCAATTGGGTTTAAGTTTATAATACTCTTGTTTCATAAAAATTGCTTAACTGGCCAGTTATGAAATTTGTCAACCTTTTATTTAATTTTTTTTTATTTTACGACTGAAAATCTTTGTGAACATTTTAAGCACTGTCTTTTAAACTTAATTAATTAATATGTATAAAAAATTCAAAAAAAACCTCATGGGATAAATCCCTCTTAGTATCCTGATTTAAATTCTTTGCAACAAATACAATCATGCCCTTTAATATGAGCCCTTTTCAAAACTATACCTACAAAAGTAAAAAAAACATAATAAGAAAAACACAAGACTGTTATGAACAAAATTCTTACAATACCAAGCTGCCTGTGGTCTCGCAGACTTCATATAAAGCTTTGATCCTTAATAAAACCCTTTCAAGTAATTTTCGTGCGATGAAATTCTCTTGCATTTGTGGTTTTTCATTATTTCTCGTCGTCACATAGCGCAGATAACATAATACTATATCGCATAGTGATTTATGTTGTACAGTTTTTATTTTTACTTAAGCTTTGTTGGTAAAAAGTGAGTAGTAGTTTTTGAGAAGGCGGTACGATACTTAAAATCACTTAAATTTAAAATAAACAAGCCGTTGTAGTCTGTCCGTCCCTAAGCTAAAATCTTTAAAACCTCACAACGGATTTTGATTCGGTTTTTAGTACATAGAAGGCTCCAACAGGAAGGATCTATGTATAACATACCAGAAGCAAAGCAAGGGAGGGTTATAATTGGAACAAGGAACTATGTAAAAAAGGTAGTTTAACAAGCTCAATAAAAAAAAGCTCAAATCTCGTAGCTTAATCCAGAAACAAACAAAATTATAATTAACACGCTTATTCTAATGGTAGACATTCTTGTATGAACCATAGCCAGCATATGCCACCCATATGCAACTTAAACTAACAACAGTTCTAATATTTATTAACTGTGTACAGTGGTTAGTGACCCAGGTTCACTACCTACGGTTCCAAGAGTCGGATTCGATTCGCACCCGGGACAAATATTTGTGTGACGAACATCGGTGTTTGTTTCGTGTGTTATTAAATATATTTAAGTTTATCTGTGTATCCACTGATGATTCTGATATCTGTAACACAAGTGCTTAAGCTTCTTACCACAGAATCAGATCAATGTATGTGAAGTTGTGTAATATTTATTTATTCTGCTAATACAAGTCAGTTTCAAGTAGTTTTCAGTTGTAAGTTCAATATAAAATGAGGCAATATTCATTCTTTTACGATGGATTATTTTCCTCTGGCAACCCTGTAAGCATCGATCTTAGAGGACCGAGAAAATTGTATTAGACGATAATGTGTTTTATGAGTGTCTAAAACGTTTGAGCGAACTTCTATCGGTCTCATTTCGGTGAACATTTATTTTAGAACGGGAAAATTGGCTCCCCAGAGAAGGGGAAGATAAAAACATCAAATGGCCGCAGTAATGATGAAAAAATAAAAATGAAATATAAATAAAGTTGGAACTCTCTTATGGTCCTATGATAACACATAAAATGATGTGATGGAATTGCGGTCACGAAGGGTAACATGGGCATACAACACATGTTCACGTTACTTAATTAAAAAGGTCGTAATAAAGTAAAACCGGCATTTAATTAATAATAAAAAATAAAAACAAATTAAATCTTAAAAATAAAATATAAATTAAAAACAATAAATATATATATAATTTTAAACTGTCATGGTTACACACATTAGAAAACTGTAACTGTCCGGGATATTTACCATGTTGTTTTGTTTTAATGAGCTCCCGATATTTCGGCACTGTTGCAAGCGCCATGATCACGGGTGAACTGACCCGTGATCAAACAAAACAACATGGTAAATATCCCGGACAGTTACAGTTTTCTAATCAAATATATAATTATTATTTTTATTTTTAATTTATTATTAATTTTTCAAATAAAATGAAAAAATCAGCACTATTGCAAGCGCTTAATATGTGACAGTACACAATTGTATATGTTACATGTTTAAAATTAATAAATATACCGCACATTTTCAATGTTCCGACAGTTAATGCAAAACTATGGGTGTATTTTTAACTTATTCCAAAACAAAATAACGAATTATATAATGGTATCCCAACTCGGTAATCAGGGTAACAGGTTTCATAAACTATACTTTTATGTACGCAATAAATAAATAAATAATCGACCCTTGGTTCTCTCAACAGTTACCTATTATAACTATCCAATTTCCATATACATATAACAATGTATCATGAATTCCTGGCCATCTCCAAAATCACAAAGGCCGGCCCCTAACAAGATAAGACATAATAAATCGCGGCCTTAGAAGGAGCCTCGCAAAAATGTTTTGTTTGTTCATCCCACATTCAGACCCGTGCCCTCATTTTACGTGTCTCTTACCCACTCGGGCTTGACTAATCGCAAACAGTAAAATAAAAAACGGCAAGACAAATTGCAAACAAGAAAAAAATGTTTTACGTTTCTGACCGATAAAAGGATGATTTTCAGTTCTATGGTTAAAATATTTTGCTGCAATTAAAGAATTTCTCAATGATATACATTTTTTTTTTCGTTTGCGTATTCTACATTTTATCCAACTACAATAATCTGACTCTCTAATTGGTTTCATTTGTTAGTGTCAATATCAGTGGCGCCTGAATTAACTTTTATTTTAATGAATATTGTTTTTTGTTCTCTTTCAACTAACCTCAACAAGGTTCTACGATATTAGGTCAGCATCACATTTCAACTACGTTTTAAATTTGTGCAAAACCCATAATACAAGCTCTTTTTAGTTTGGGGTCAGGTGATCGTGTGAGGATATGTTTCAAACATGTATTATTATTTAGGCAACATTTATTTAAGTGCCAAAATTTTAATTTATGTGCAACATATTATTCTTTATACTGTGCGCTCAACAGCGATCATCGCGAGCTAGACTTGCTTTGTTTCAGTGCAAACTCCTGTTTTGTTCCTCACACCATGTTTCAGAATAACCCTTTGTTCCCAGAACCGTCTTATTACAGAATAAATTGAAATCTTACTTGTTTGTATTATTGTTGCTTAAAGTTTTGTGAATGGCCAATGCTAACAATGCATTAGCAAGTTTTGTATACCAGATGGAAAGTTTGAACGGGCTTTTATGAATATAATTTTGTTTGCATGATCTTCAATGGATATTATTAATTAATGTAGATCAATAATATAGATAACTAGCGACCCGCCCTCGCTTCGCTTCGGGGATATCTCTATCTCTATGTAATATATTTTAACCCCGTAAGAGAAATCTATTTTTATCTAAAAAAAGCCTATGACACTCAGGGATAGTGTAGCTTTCCAACAGTGAAAGATTTTTTCAAATCGGTGCAGTAGTTTCGGAGCCTATTCGAAACAAACAAACAAACAAAAATCAAACCTTTCCTCTTTATAATATTATTATATATATATATATATATATATATATATATATATATTATATTACATATTACATTGACTCCCCCGTACCCCAGTGATGCTTACATGGAGCCTACATCGCATGCTGGCTAACTGAGCGCGGTGGCGGCAACCACGCGACTTTTTTCTAATACTTGCATTTTTAAACTCGTGATATCTTCCGAATGAAATGTCCGAATTGAATAATTCAAAAAGTCATAAATAGGTATTGAAGCCGTCTTGCATATAAAGTAATTTATTTTGATAAGGATTAATACCAAGGTACAAATAAAGAGCCTTTTCATGTGGCGGCATATAAATTAAATTTTTCGAATAAAAAACCGCTTACTGTGACATAACTATAATATTTAGACATATGCTGTCCCGACACTTTTTATAGATAATGATAAGTTCTACAAAGTCGTAGTAAATGATTTTGTTCTATCATCAATAGTTTTCGCAGCGTACGTGACGTAAGGAATTTTTCAGGTAAATTTTTTACACCTTGGGTTACATTATTGGAGTTTTAGTAAGGATCCCTAATTTTTTTAAAAATATTATATAGCCTATGTTACTTCTGAATAATGCAGCTTTCTAATGGTGAAAAAATTATTGCAATCGGTCCAGTAGTTTTTGAGTTTATTCATTACAAACATACAAAAAAACAAAAATACAAAAATACAAATCTTTCCTTTTTATAATATTAGTATAGATAAACAGAACAATTCTTGTCAAGAAGCCTATTCTTGACAAATTTCATAGAAGAGTACAATTTTGTAAATTTACAATTCTTTGCAGCTTTTATTTTGAATTACTTCCATGCAGATTGTCAATCGTGTCAATCAAATAACAACAAATAACTTACTTATTAGACCCCTGACGAGATTATAAAATATTCAAAACTTTTGAAGCAAACAAAAACCGCACAGACTAAGTAATGAAATTTGCACAGGTTACTAAATTAGTGTAAACCCTAAACTTACCAATACAGTCTGTAGGCACAATCAATTTTCCCACCTGACGTTCCAAGACCCCGACTTGTCAACCCATCTAGAAGCATCAATCTTCCCGTAACATTGTCTAATTGGCGTGAATATCTTGTTACCCCACCTGGCTCAGTGCACCTGCACTTATGCTGGGGCTACATTATCAAGCGAAGATACCTGTAGCGTTAACGCGACTCATCGCGCCTGCTATTATTGTACTATTAACACTGAAGTACGTAACGTAAATTTTTAATTTTCAAGTACCGTACTAAAGACTGCATCGCTGTTTAAATATTTTGAAAAACGGAATAAATTCATGGGATCTGAACACTCGTCCTTCCGGAAATTGCGCCCAGACGTGCATTACCGTATGGTAATGCAAGTCTGGGCGTAAGACCAAGTAACAGCTATTGAAGTTGTAGTTTTTTTCCCGCATATTACCTGTTTGCTGCCACTGGAGTACTGAATATTGTTGCTACAATTCTATTGCGGAGCACCAGTTTACCGACAATGCCCCGGTAATACATCGCCTCTGCCGGAATAAATCGCGTGGCCATGATGTAAGATCGAAGCACCTCTATCCTGACCAAATATAACCACAATTTTCAAATCCATACAAAAAATTGTTAACGAACTAGTTATAAATTACAGGTAACAAGTTTTCGATTTTACCTGTCCACCTAATTTTTTTTGCCTAAGCCTGCCGCATTAAACAAAATATTCATGGACCACTCATTCTCCCCTAATTCAATGATTTCGATTGTATCTGACCATTCATCGAATTGAAACAAATATTCGCCACACCCCGCCAATGTAACCGCAGCATTATGCCAATGTAAATCAGAGCCGAGCGCAACTCAGCGTCTGCAGTTTAATTGTGATTAATGACGTTGCAAGTGAATCTGACGCTCCTTGCACCTCCGGAGACAATTTTACGGCGTATTTTCACCAGGTGGCGTTGGGGAGGTTTTCAATTTGTCAGAATTTGCTGGGTGATAGATTGGTTCGGTTAGTCTGGACAGGGCGGGTTGGACTCAGGTGGACGGTTCCGTATAAAGATTTGTTTGTAATTAGAATTTTGTATGATATTTTTTAATACACTTGTTAAAATTCAAGGCCAGTTAAAATATCCACTATATTCAATGTAACTATCATTAACGGATGTTTTCGTACATGAGTTGTTCCACATGCGATGGAATGAATTGTTGTTACTGGCTTTTTAAAAGACTCCTACTACTACCCTTTCAAAGATCTTGTAGCTTCTTAATTTAAGTAGTTGAAGTATTTCAAGAAAAATAATATACAAAAATGTAAACATACGTTTATAGTCTTCTAAAATATGAGTGATATGCAAACATAATTCGACTTGAGAGATACAAAATATTTAGTTACAAAAGAATCGTTTCTCCTAAAATTCCTGTGGTTTCATCAGCAAACCAAACGGATCCCGGAAACCGCTCAGCCGATGCTTCTTAGTTTCATGAATTTTCGTGAATCCCGTTCAAATTTCGAGATAAACATGAACAGTTTCTTAGCCCCGGGCCATTCTTCACGTCTTGTCCTGGTGGCTAATGGAAAGTACTATTCCGCGTCAACCCTTGTTAGTTGCCGTAATTTGTCTTCTGATTCTCAATTTATTCCGTCACCGGGAACTTTCAGCGTCCAAACTGCGAGACAATTTGCTATTATTAGTTGGAAATGTCTGGAACTGTTCTGTTTTAAGCAAACCTTGCCATCTTGTTTTACTGTTAATAAGTCTCCCAGAGAGTATTTACCGACGTTGTAACTAATGCATACCTTTATGAAATGTAATATTGTCTTTGGTGAGAAAATAAAAAATCTCACAACTCTTCACATTTTTTCCAAGATAGGTACTATAGTAGCTCAAAATCTGATAGAATAGTGGAATACACAAATATGTATTACATGCGCAGACTCGAACTGAACATGTATATTCATAACTTATATACTTTTTTCCTAGATGATTAAGTAGAATTTTTTGCTACGCCGATACAATATTTTTTTTCTGATTGGCTACGATGATTACTTGGAGTAGCCTTGTCATTATCACCAGACCTACGGGGTAGCAGATGGCCCATATATCATCAAGAAATGTTTCGATCATATATTTTATGACAGCTGAGAGGAAAATGGCTACAAAGACTCGGATATGTGCGAAAAAGTCTATTACTATGATAAATAGTAATAGATTTGTTATATTAAACATCTGACAGCTAATATTCTTGTAAGCAGGTTTAGTAGTACTAAGATATTAATAACCTAACTGGTCAGGTTCTGGTTGCGGTTTTCATTTATCACTGTAATTTACGATGTTTAGGCGCCTTGGTTCTCGTAGGCGCCTGCGGTTCTCAAATGGACGTTGCAACTAGCTCTCTGTAGATAGGCGTCCCACATCGGAGTTCATACAAACGGCCATTTTCTACGATGTAGAAATATACACACACATTCTATGTATTCATTTGTAAATGAATTGAGTATTATCAGATACCCAAATAAATCTACTAATTACCGGCTTGCATTTGCAACATACGTATACTTACATTCGTAAAATGATAATGAAATGTTCAGTAGTTCAATTAATGTAAAACAACATTACAAAGAATACTAATCGAGTTACAACACTGTAACTTTCAATCAAAAGTATCATAGGTCATATTCCTCAGTAAACAACACCACAGTGTCCCCTTTTCAAAGAAAAAAGAACAACGAAATCCATCATGACCGCAAAATATTACTTAACAACAGCGAAAGATTACAATCTCAGAGTATTTTCCTAGCTGCAAATAATTATATTACAAGATTGATGGTTTCTCGATACTTAGTTGATTACAAAGTACAATAGCCCTCTACGATTGCGCAGATTAGGTGCTAACCGAAATTTATCGAGTTCCAACCGATATCGAGACGGGAAATTGCCGGAATCGAATCGGAGCATAATCCGATTGGAGACATTGCACGGGTGAAGTGATCCTCGGCAAAAGTTTTATTGAGCGTAGTTCTCTGGACATACTAGTAGAGACGGGTAATGCTGGGAGTTTTAGCGAGTTAACCCAATAACTCAAGGGTTTTGCGCCGGCGCAAAGAGTTAACTCAAAGGCGTCATGGCGCATTCTTCGAAACATTGACAGTTGACTTTAGAAAACCCTCTTGACCATTTACTATAGTCTACGTTCGTATTCGATCAACAGATTGGTAATGAGGAAAATCTGAATTGATGAAACAAAAGAAAGAAAGATAGAATAAAAACCGGCCAAGTGCGAGTCGGGCTCGCGCACAAAGGGTTCCGTAGCAGCAAATATAATTTACAGTTAAATCAACCTATCTCAAAAACTATAAGAGATACTTTGATCAAACAAAAAATCGTTGAAAGAGTTAATTAGCATGCATCACCTCTATTTTTTTTAGAATTTTATACCCCGTAGTTATAAAAATAGAGGGGGGGGGGACATACATTTTATGACTTTGAGTGCCGATATCTCCAAAACCCTTCACTTTAAGAAAAAGGTTTTTAGAAAACTTTATATCATTTTAAAAGACCTTTCCATTGATACCCCACACGGGTATGTACATCGAAAAAAAAATTCATCCCTCAGTTACATGTATGGGGGCCCCACCCCCAATTCTTTTTACTATTTAGTGTCATATTTTTGTAGCGGTTCATACAACACATATTCCCATCAAATTTCATCACTGTAGTACTTATAGTTTCCGAGTAAATCGGCTGTGACAGACGGACAGACGGACAGACGGACAGACGGACAGACGGACATGACGAAACTATAAGGGTTCCGTTTTTGCCATTTTGGCTACGGAACCCTAAAAACCATATTGACCACGACAATACTTATAGATAAAAGACACAAAACAAAGGAATATCACACACAGACAAAGATAGACACAGATATGAGAAAGGATCAACGAAATAAGGGCCACATGGCATATGTCACACATTTTCCACTGTTTCCTTGCTCTTATTGGTCGCTCCGTGATGTTACATAGCCTTCCTCAATAAACGGTCTGTCCAACACAAAATTACACAGATTTATTAAATTCGAACCAGTAGTTACTGAGATTAGCGCGTTCAAACAAACTATTCAGCTTTATAATATTAGTAAAGATGAGTTAACTCATTTTGAAATCGTTTGTTATGAGTTACTTATACGAGTTGGCGCACCACAATTTTTCCCACCTCTACATTATTCGTAAGCCTATCTATTGTGTAACTAGAATATTGTACCGCTGGATTGGTTAGGTTTAAAGGTCTTTCTTTTTTGTGGTGAGATCCTCATATTTACTGTAGAGATCATCGATATGGATACCGCAGTGATTTTGTACAAATCATGAATTTTTTTCATCATACTTTATCAGATATTTACTTAAAAAAATGAATTTAACTCCTTAGAGAGAATTATTTTCAATCGAAAATTTTAACTTTAAGTGAAATCTCCTTGCAATCCCTACAATGCTGTGCCTGTTGTCCGACACTCTAAAATCTTATAAACCTTAGTACTATTATTTGGCTAGAATTCCTGCTAAACAATGCGGTGTTTGCAGAGCTTTTCCGTGACCGTCAATGAACTAGAAAATACAAGGTCTCGATAGAGACCGACACGCAAATAGTTTTAAAACATTCTTAGCGTTTTGGGGCTGTTTTTGGTATTCTATGCCGCATTGTGAAATGGCTTTTAAATACCGTAGCTACCTCAAATGCCCTATAGATTTTGTATGTTAATTTTATTACAGGTATTAATTTGAGTCGGAGTGTTTTGAATGTACCTTCATGGTACATTAAGGACTGAAAACCTACCACACGCGAATAATACAAAATTTTTTCACATACTTTTAAAAATATGCTATCCAAAAATATCGCGATTATAAGCCACCATCACCACACCATATTATTATGTAGTCGCCACCACACCAAATCGTAAATTTTTAATATATTCCATTTACATACATAAATACTACGAAATCTATTATAGCGGGCTTTGTTTTAACCCGGCAAATACCCATTGCTTTTCATGCAATTTCCAGGTACCCCGTTCGTCAGTTAGGTACTAACATTTTAGTATTACTGTACTGGATACTGCACCTTTGCATGCTCGAAATAGCCTGAAGGAATCGTAGCGCACTGCGGACGTCGAATCGTGCGATTGTAGAGTATTAAAGGATTGCGATGCAAAATTGAAATTTGCACGCCACCTCTACTGGCTGCCCAAAATCGAATGTACATTCGTATCGTATAAACTACAACTACATTGCAGTTTGCAAGTTTTTTTACTGCATTCTTCGTTATGAGTTTTTGTTAACTCGCCATTTATAAGTACCTAAATTGGCAATAGACGCTTTTAAGTAGCTACGTTCGTTTTACCATGCGAGAGGTCGCCAGTTTAAACCCCGTTACGTACTACTATGTTTTCAAATTTGAAAATTCATGTGTACATGGTTTTAAACGCTTTAACGGTATAGAAAAAACATCGTAAGAAAACCTGCACACCTACGTATATAAATAAATAAATTATTTTTTTGCTATCACCTGGAGTAGACGAATCATGTTATGTCAAGTGTAAAAAGCCTACATATAGTATAACACTTAGATGTACTTTATTTACAGTATTAATTAGATTATAACTGTGATTATTGTCTAAATTAAAATCAGAAAACATTAAAAATGGATTTTTTTCTATCATTATTACCCACTGTTTTTATAAAGGTCTCATAAAATATGACTATTCATCAAAAAATAACTTCACCTATCTAGACCTCCTGCCACCTCACCTTACTCTATCACCTTTTAGAGTAGCTAAATGCAGGTAAAGTGCAAAGTGCGCCTTGCACTAAGTTTAAGACAACGTAGGATGACGTGTAACATGAATCTAAGGCGAGTTACATAGAGTAACATGAAGAACACGCTTCAGCCAAAAGCTTAGGTGGCGGAGCGAGGAAGCGTGATGTGTGATTAGATTTCATGCTACATTAAGAACTCAATGGATTAAGGTGTCCGTGTGTGAGGTGTAGGAATATGTGTGTATGTCTGAGTGTAAATTGGTGTATCTAATTTATTATCGAACGTGGCTTCCCGGAGGGAGGCGAATCAGAGTCAAACCTTGTTACCCCCTATCTTTATTTATCTAGATTATGACATTATTACTTATAAAGGCCAATAAAGGCGATGATTTTTTAAAATCTAAAATATGGTTATTACGAAATCAATAAAAAATGAAATCAGTATTTTCAAATATACTAGAGCATGTTGTATGGATGTTACATTGCATTAGGTACATATATATTCTTTATGTTATTTTTTTCCAATTCCAGTTTTTTTGGTCAATAAGAAATGAATTCTTCAAAATTTTATTGTATCCGTTTTTCTTTTTTTCATTTTCATGTACTTACTTATATTTTGTATATTTCTTGTGTCTTTACATATTCTCATTCGTAAAGTTCAATGCCTTGATACCTTGAACGCGCCGCAAACGAACTTCGGAAGGCATTAGTTGGAGCCCCATCCTAATTAAGAGTTTGAAGCGGTCGCGTGAGTGAACCGAGATATCTGAGGGCTGAGGGCCCTCCCTTTGTCGTCACACAACGCCTTTGTTTTTAATTAGCAAAGTCGGTTAACCTCACAGAGCTTAAGATAAGACTGCTGACACTGAGTGCGAAAAGCGCTTGTCTATTATCTACTATCCCAATTTCCTAGAAGGAGTTCGATGAAAATATGTAGGTAATAACTTTTGATTTCCTCTGAGTGCCCGATAGATTTCAAAAACAAATGATGAAATACGGATTAATTCAAAATGATCCAAAGTGGAAACTGACTATGTTAATAATGGGGTTAAATGAATTCAATTCTATTCATCGTTATCCAAAACGATTTTTTCATGTAAATTTTCTTTTCAGCATTAACAATAACATTCTACTTTTCTCTACCTTTACCTATGTAAAGACTCTTCCATACAACTAAATAAAATTGAAGTGTCTGTTTGTAATATAAGAATAGCGACTTTTTACTAAATGAGTATGAATCTTAATCAGGTACCAATAACAAAAATACAATTTAAAACATTTTTGTCTGTCTGTCTGTATGTTCTCGCTAATCTGCGAAACGGCAGGACCAATTTATTTATACGGTATTTTCACTAATAAATAGCAAACTTTACAAGGTATATTTTAATAAATCATTGCAGCCAAAAGATACTAGATATTATTATTTAACGAGGACGAAGTCGCAGGCGGCCGGTAGTTGTAAATAAAGGTGTTTTAAAACAAAGCTTGCCGAGTGTATTGAATAAGAAGATATTGGACGGACGCTACAGCATCCAGATAGTATAATTTGCATCGGAAAAATTCAACCGAAAGAAAATCCAATTTGCTTGCAACTGTAGCAAATATTAAGGCTCTAGGAAATTCTGCAGAAGTATTTCTCTATTGTTTCATTTTAAACAAGACGTAACTAGTTTGTGTACTCATTTTAATATATATCTGGCACAAAACGCTTTAGGCTTAGACTTTCCCGTTTGTTGATACTAACCCTTACTAATATGTATTAGATAATCATCTACTTATATCGATTGGCTCGGTGGAGTAGTGGTTAGTGACCCACAGTCAATACTTACGGTTCCCAGGTTTGTGGGTTCAATTCCCACCCGGGACAAATATCTATATGACGAACATCAGGGTTTGTTCTATGTCTGGGTGTGTTATTAAATATATTGAAGTATATTTGTGTATCCACTGTTGATTCTGATATCGGTAACACAAGTGCTTAAGGGGACCAGATCAATGTATGCGATGTTGTGTAATATTTATTTATTTAATATTTGATTTTTATCTAGTATCAGTAAGGATTAAAGCAAAAAACGTTAACATTGCTATGTGAAAGATTATGTAAAATCACGCTGATGTAAACAAGTATCGACATAAATAGCATCTTATGTTTTTAAACTGTCATGGTTACACACATCACGGGCCCGTGATCATGGCGCTTGCAACAGTGCCGAAATATCGGGAGCTCATTAAAACAAAACAACATGGTAAATATCCCGGACAGTTTCAGTTTTCTAAAGCATCTTATGTGAAGACGAAAATACGTATGCTCAAAAGGTTCACAAACAGTTCATTAGTAGTAGCATGATACTTACCAAACATAGTTATCACCCGTTCACCAACTTAACTTTGCACTCTGGTTTCGGAGTTCAGTTAAGTTGTTACAACTTAATAAGTACATAAGTAGCTAACTACCTACTTGTAGATAATTTCTACTCGACCAACAATCTTAACTAAATCATAGCTATTAAAAGTTATGTTACACTGTTTCAATTTAAAATGGAGAATACATTTTATGTCAACAATAGCTTATAACTACTTACTAGTGACTCGGCCTCGCTTCGCTTCCGTGAATTTAAAAGAATAACCGTCCTCTTGAATATTATATCTATTGAAAGAACCGCATCAAAATCCGTTACGTAGTTTTTAAGATTAAAGCATACATAGGGATATAAGGACAAAGAAGTTGTTTTTGTACTATGTAGTGATCGCTGTTTAATATTCTTAGGTGTGCACACTGGTTAAGTTATGTCAGATTTTAACACTTATTTGTAAACTTTTTTCTGAATAAGAACGAACTGAAAGGGTTGATATTACTACATGTGAGTTACATACAACCATGGAAATGAAACAACAATGGCAACCGTCAAAAATGTCAATATATTGACAAAACTTCATGTTTGACAAAAGAGTAGGTACAAGAGTTTGTATGGGAAATAGAAAAGGGCTGTTTTTTGCCTTTTAAACCTTTCCTAGACCTCCACGAAAATTTCAAGACTAAGATAAGATAAATCCGTTTAGTTTTTCTCGAGTTTTAGTGAGACTAACGAACAGCAATTTATTTTTATATATAGATAGATAACATTAAATCTGTGTGACTTGTGTGCTATGTATCCTAACCCCTGCCTGATGCCTATATTTAAGCAGGTATTGACCAAATAGAAGAAACACGTATCCAACAACGCGTAAAAGGGTCGAATAGATTTAGGTGTTATGTGATCGAAGCTGACCTTGGCACCACGCGTGTTGTTGACAAATACACATACCTAGCTGTTGTATTTCGTAAGCTTTACATAAGCACATAGCACTGTTTTTCAGTGGATTGACCTACATCTGTGTATATTTCTCGAAGCATTTCACTGCGTACATGCCATTAAATCCGAAAAATGAGTAGCAGTGTGTGCATACTATTTGTTTTTAGAATTTACAAACTTTGCTATATACAGATAAAACCTACCGAGAAGTACTATCACCAACGCTGGCGGTCGACCACCTATAAGGTGAAAATCGCTTGGCGCTTGTACGCGTCTGTCAGAACAAGCCCCGCCCCATTGTGGTCAAGGAGCTGGCAAGAATTTTTGGGTAGATATTTGAAGCAAGCTGAAAACTTGTCCTGCACCTCTCCTATTATATCCCAACGCAAAACCGCAGACCTGGCTGAGTAACGGGGCTAAACCAACCCCCAATTTTGTTTATTTAAAAATATATTTTTATAATCCAAAAAAAAAAAAAAATTATCAGTTCACCTGACAGGTAGAAGTTCCATCGAAATGATTTGTCTATGTGAGTCTTATTTTTTAGTTATAAATAAAAAGATGAAAAATATTCTTGGGGGTTTGCTTTAGCCCCGCTACTCACCAGCCCGGTCTGCAGTTTCGTGCTGGGATATAATAACCTACCAAAAATTCTTGCTAGCTCTCCTACTATTGGAACGTATTCGTAAACAAAGTTTCGAAGTGCTCTTCTATTGGCTAGTGGGCGGGGCTAATGGCGTTTAAAGAAATCTGTTTGAAAAGTGTACTACCGCCAAAATTTCCGACTGTACCTACACTTATCAAAAGGTATTTAAGGTGGGTATATGTACAACATACATATGATAGGTATCTAAACTCACACACGAGTATGGTACTAGGAGCTTATCAATTGAAAATGATTTGTTCCTTTTCTGTTGAAACGTATAACAAACTAAAAATCACTTATTTGTCAGAATCAAACTACCTATTTACGAGTGCATAAGTTCAAAAAACAAACCAACCAGGTTTATCAAATTTTCCACCAAACCATTAATGCCGTTGCGCCTTGCGAAATGTGGACGGCAATTTCGTCCAACGATTCAGTCTTAACCCTAAATTACCTGGAAGTTTCCGCAGCGGTGGCTATGCAAATGAGTGGTTAAAACTTAAAACCAAAATCACGCTAGCCGCAAAGCTCGTTGCACTCTTGGCACTGGCTCGATGCCAGGAATCAGGAGTCTAATGCCCAGGATACGAAGTCAGAGGGAAGCAGGATGCCTAGGGAATGTTCCTGAAGACTATTCTATCTGTTTCTTTTATTTATCAATTAATTATACTCTCTTATCCTTGAATCTTTCGGTGAAATATAGGTTGCGGTTTGCGGTTTTATTGAAAAACTCAGGAGATCGCGCGGTCGCGTGCGCGCTTATACAGTCGACAATCATCGCCCGCAAATGCGGCGGGCGAAAACTGACAAGACGGGCAAGTAAAACAGTTGAGAACTGAGATGATGACTAACTCAATGATGCATTGGATATAGTACCCCTGTTTCAGGCTCCAAGAGTCGTAGTTTGATTTCCACTCGATTACCAGACGAGGGTAACTAAGTATTCAAGTTTTTTAACAATAACAAGTGTCACAACACCTAGTTCACAATAAAAACTTTGACTTTGACTTTGACATTTGTATCATGAACATCGATGTTTGTTCCGTGTCTAGGTGTGTTACTTATATATTTAAGTATATTAGTCTATACCACTGTTGACTACACACTAGTGCTTATACAGCTTTTTTCTGTGCAAAAAGGTTCTAAATGATTTTCGAAGCGATGTGATCAGGTTCCAATGAACTCCTAAAACACATTGACCTGAATGCATTCGCGAGCTTATTCAACTATGCAAATAAAGCTGGGGCTACAATAGAGAGCCATAGGGAAGATTTTTATTCATATCGAAGTTGTGTACCGGCCCAATACTGGAAAGATTTTAGTTATTTGAGCACTGATTTGCCGATTAATTAGGTACTATTCGCATTATTTATGAAATTTCAAATTTTTGTCAAATAATTTGCAACCAACAATCAGTCAGTCAATCAGTTTGCAATATTAAAATAACGACTTTTTACTAAATGTGTATGTATGTACATCGGGCACCAATAAAAAAAACACAATTAAAATTTTTGTCTGTCTCTTTATTCCCGCTAGTTTCAGAAACGGGTAGACCAATTTTGACGGGACTTTCTCTAATAAATAATTTTGCTAGGTCTATCATATTTTTTTGCATGTTCCTTCCTTATCAGTTTTGTAGAGGGGAGAATATTCATGTAACTACCCCCGTAGTTGCATGAATATTCGCCGTAGCTGGCTAATGTAGTCATAGCCTTAGTGCATTGATGCAACAGTCCTAACATCTAGGCTCGTTGATGTTCGTTATGTTGGAGCCGTGCCAGCGTGCGTACTGTAAACTCAGTCTGCAGTTTGAATTCGTACTTATTGTTACACTAAAGCGCAATACACACTGGGCCCGCCGGGCCGCCGACACAGCCCGCCGATACAACCCGGCGGCATATTATGAAAAGAATTATGAGTAAATCAGAAGTTTCTGTGTCGGTATCGGCGGCCCAGCTGGCTTAGTGTGTATTACGCTTAACAGCTTTATGTACCCTCAAAGTCATTTGTGCAATCCACGTTTCCTATATCTTAGTACTTACACTCAGTGGATTTGAATAATAATCATTGTTGTTCTATTTATATGTAGTATTTAATTCATAATTTTTCGTCTTGACATTAGTTGTGGTAATGATGAGCTATGAAAACAGTAAAAAAATTGTTTCAACATCAAAAAAATCAAATTTAACTCAGTATTTATTTAATAAGTAACTTACTCATCCCCGTTCATAGCCTTTAAGTCACGATATACTTTTTGGTAGAACTTAACTTCATCTTTTTCTGAAAGACACGTTTTGTTGGATAAAATTTCCAACAACAAAATATAAAATAAAGATGTAAAATTCATTAACCATGTCATACCTTCTTGGCTGATCTCCGCTTCTAGACAATTTCAACAAGACGAGAATATTAATATAAAATTATTTTTTATACGAACTAGTCTCTCAAAGTAATTATTTGCAAAAATAATAATTACTTACTTAATTTGCGTACATAGTATTTTCTCTGCAATTCCGCTGAAAACAAAAGTATTGTAATGAGGGTGTTCGCGTATCAGATATCCACTAGATGGCAAGACGCAGATATTAGGTCTAACTGCTTCGTGATTGGTGAATATTGACATGTCGGTCAATGTCACGACAAAAATAACCAATCACGCTGCAGTTGGACCTCACGCCTACGTATTGCCATCTAGTGAAGTTCTTATACGCGAAAACCCTCATTGTCAAAGGGTTTGAACTCACACTGAATATTCATCAATTATTTGTCAACAAAGTCTCAAAATATTTTATGGACTTATATAACATGTTAGCAAATATACCTTTTAATTTATTTAGTCTCTGTAATCAATTATGTATAACCAACTTCCCGTTAAAACAAATTACGTCGTTTAAGATAATGTTCAGAAATACATGCTATAAAGAAAAATATATTTAACTTACCTAAAACGTTGTGATACTTCGTGATTTCTAAAAAAAATATAAGTTTCAATAATAATTACTAAGTAAATAAATCGAACCTATCGAAATCAATATTATAATAAGAGCATAAAAACTTAGTAGTAAAAAAAATATCAGGTACCCTACCTCTTTGTTCGTCTTCAGAATCATCAGAACTATCGCTGTCTGACGAGCCGTCATCTAGGTCACTCAATGATTTGGCTATAATCATATAAATTGGCGTTATTTATTAATTCTGCGTTTGTGATATTTTTTAAGGAATTTTAATACAAATTTGCAGCATCTTTGGTCCGATGCAGTCATCAAAAGCAGAACTAGATATTTAGTCCAGTCATTTAAGCTTAAATTAGGTAAGAATCTCGGAATTCGAGATACCCAGCTGTAAGTCTGTAAATACTTAGATATTGACACCCTAAAAGTGGTCTCAAAACCTACATATGGTAGGGTGTACGCAACTATTAAATTTTCAAGGTCAAATGTCACAAATATCAGTTTTATGAACTTTTTAACGAAACGGGAAGTTTTATCATAAAAGTGTGTAGGAGAAAATTGCTTATCATCTAATTATCTATAAAAATTGTCTCTACGTTTTATTCCTAAGATTCACCATTTCAGAGATACAGCGATGCAAATAGTTGAAAAAGTTGTATTTTCAAAAGCTTCCAGACCCCCGTGCGATTGTGCTAGACAGTTAAAATTTTCACAACTGATGTATTTCAGTAGCCTCTATAACATCTAATACTAGAAAAAGCTTAAAACCAATGTTTAAGTGGGTTCTCATACAAAAACTATGGTTTTTTTTTTCTCACACTTGGCCGGTTTTTAACGTGGTTACCCCAGTAAACCTATTCCAGACGACACCTTTTATACGTGAAGAACACGTTGTTTATATGGAAGCCTAGTTAAATAATTGTTTTATGTTGTTTTTAGTACTATACATACATATACGTTTCAGTACATTTAAACTGCTTATTATGGGTCAAAAAGTACGAAATAACCAATTATTAGAATTTCTGTTTGAAGTATAACTGAAAAAAAAATACATTTTAAAAATGTTAACTGTCCATCTAACTCTATTATGAACGTGAAGATCCATATTAACCAAATTTAATTTAATGAAACGCAGAAATCTTAAATCTTCTGAATACTGAAAACAACACAAAACAATTATTTAACTAGGCTTCCTTATAAACAACGTGTTCTTCATGTATAAAAGGTGTCGTCTGGAATAGGTTTATTGGGGTAACCACGTTAAAAACCGGCCAAGTGTGAGAAAAAAAAACCATAGTTTTTGTATGAGAACCCACTTAAACATTGGTTTTAAGCTTTTTCTAGTATTAGATGTTATAGAGGCTACTAAAATACATCATTCGTGAAAATTTTAACTGTCTAGCACAATCGCACGTGGGCCTGGAAGCTTTTGAAAATACAACTTTTTCAACTATTTGCATCGCTGTATCTCTGAAATGGTGAATCTTAGGAATAAAACGTACAGACAATTTTTATAGATAATTAGATGATAAGCAATTTTCTGCTACACACTTTTATGATAAAACTTCCCGTTTCGCTCAAAAGTTCATAAAACTGATATTTGTGACATTTGACCTTGAAAATTTAATAGTTGCGTACACCCTACAATATTTAGGTTTTGAGACAACTTTAGGACGTCAATATACAAGTATTTACAGACTTACAGCTGGGTATCTCGAATTCCGAGATTTTTTCCTAATTTGACTGGACTAATGGGTTCTGTTGACAGCTCGTCACTTTTCGTATTTCGTCACTTTAGTTAATACGTCTCATTGATTATGACGTCTCTCGGCTTAACTAGACAACATCTCTTACATGTCTCATGCTGTATTTCGTCACTTTCCCGATTCGTCCGACGAGCACGTATATTCAAGTATAATATTATTAACATTTTTTTCCGTTTATTCGCACTATTTCCATTGATTGGTCGCATGATGGTACTACTGTGATGGTTAACCATTTAAAATAATTCGCATGAGGACTATTTAATGAGTATTTTTCAAATACGTATAACTATCAACTCACTCGAGGGTTGGCAGGATTAATAGGCACATTAATATAAAGAAACCAGGCCTTTACTATTTTATTTCTATAATTAAAAGAGAAGCTCACTTTGCGCATTTAAAAGTAAAGTGAAGTCGCATCAAACGTGCTGCTTTATTAGATACAAGACTAAAGTGCGTAGTAGTGATTTGGCCGAATGAGTAAAAAAAAAATTTTAATTATTATAAAAGGAACCAAAGAAGAGGAAAAAAGTAGACATTTTTGACTAGGCTTCAAAGGTAAAGAGACTCGTTGATCGATGTAACGATTTTATTTTCGTAATTTTAGTAATAAAATATAATATATTGGATATAGTTTAAAATAAAATATTAATAATCTGGATTTTTTCTTTTATGCTTGCTTGTACTATGTCGGACGAATCGGGAAAGTGACGAAATACAGCATGAGACATGTAAGAGATGTTGTCTAGTTAAGCCGAGAGACGTCATAATCAATGAGACGTATTAACTAAAGTGACGAAATACGAAAAGTGACGAGCTGTCAACAGAACCAAATGGGGGTTCTGTTGACAGCTCGTCACTTTTCGCATTTCGTCACTTTAGTTAATACGTCTCATTGATTATGACGTCTCTCGGCTTAACTAGACAACATCTCTTACATGTCTCATGCTGTATTTCGTCACTTTCCCGATTCGTCCGATGAGCACGTATATTCAAGTATAATATTATTAACAATTTTTTCCGTTTATTCGCACTACTTCCATTGATTGGTCGCATGATGGTACTACTGTGATGGTTAACCATTTAAAATAATTCGCATGAGGACTATTTAATGAGTATTTTTAAAATACGTATAACTATCAACTCACTCGAGGGTTGGCAGGATTAATAGGCGCTTTAATATAAAGAAACCAGGCCTTTACTATAATTAAAAGAGAAGCTCATTTTGCGCATTTTAAAGTAAAGTTAAGTCGCATCAAACGTGCTGCTTTATTAGATACAAGACTAAAGTGCGTAGTAGTGATTTGGCCAAATGAGTAAAAAAAAATTTTTAATTATCATAAAAGGAACCAAAGAAGAGGAAAAATGTAGACATTTTTGACTAGGCTTCAAAGGTAAAGAGACTCGTTGATCGATGTAACGATTTAATTTTCGTAATTTTAGTAATAAAATATAATACATAAATTGGATATAGTTTAAAATAAAATATTAATAATCTGGATTTTTTCTTTTATGCTTGCTTGTACTATGTCGGACGAATCGGGAAAGTGACGAAATACAGCATGAGACATGTAAGAGATGTTGTCTAGTTAAGCCGAGAGACGTCATAATCAATGAGACGTATTAACTAAAGTGACGAAATACGAAAAGTGACGAGCTGTCAACACAACCGGGGTTGGGTTCTGTTGACAGCTCGTCTCTTTTCGTATTTCGTCACTTTAGTTAATACGTCTCATTGATTATGACGTCTCTCGGCTTAACTAGACATCATCTCTTACATGTCTCATGCTGTATTTCGTCACTTTCCTGATTCGTCCGACGAGCATGTATATTCAAGTATAATATTATTAACAATTTTTTCCGTTTATTCGCACTACTTCCATTGATTGGTCGCATGATGGTACTACTGTGATGGTTAACCATTTAAAATAATTCGCATGAGGACTATTTAATGAGTATTTTTCAAATACGTATAACTACCAACTCACTCGAGGGTTGGCAGGATTAATAGGCGCATTAATATAAAGAAAAAAGGCCTTTACTATTTTATTTCTATAATTAAAAGAGAAGCTCACTTTGCGCATTTTAAAGTAAAGTGAAGTCGCATCAAACGTGCTGCTTTATTAGATACAAGACTAAAGTGCGTAGTAGTGATTTGGCCGAATGAGTAAAAAAAATTTTTAATTATTATAAAAGGAACCAAAGAAGAGGAAAAAAGTAGACATTTTTGACTAGGCTTCAAAGGTAAAGAGACTCGTTGATCGATGTAACGATTTTATTTTCGTAATTTTAGTAATAAAATATAATATATTGGATATAGTTTAAAATAAAATATTAATAATCTGGATTTTTTCTTTTATGCTTGCTTGTACTATGTCGGACGAATCGGGAAAGTGACGAAATACAGCATGAGACATGTAAGAGATGTTGTCTAGTTAAGCCGAGAGACGTCATAATCAATGAGACGTATTAACTAAAGTGACGAAATACGAAAAGTGACGAGCTGTCAACACAACCTTAGTTTGCGAGTTCAAAGTCCGATATGAAAGATAATCAAATATTTTCACAGTTTCAGCAAAGCTTAAATTTTTAGTTTTACGGTTTCGAATTTAGAACCTACTTTCAATGTGTGCTTTAACCTTTGAAACTAAAGTCATCTAATTACTGTTTCAGTTTACAGCCATAATGTAAATTATCCAGGCTAATTTTAATAAAGCATATTAACCACTCAAATAAGCAACAGCAGAGAAGAAAACTTACATTACCAGTAGCACTACCATGAGTTTAAAAGTTACGGGCTCGATATCGCCTACGTAAATATGTCTATGAAAAACTTGAACAACGCCGCTGGTGGTTACGCTAAGAACTAAAATCGGCCATATGAAAAAACAACTGGATAGGTTTTTAACGTACGTAAGTTTTCGATAGCCAACTCATGGTACCGCTACTGGGGCGTATTACGATCTCTTGATTTCAGTCAGTTTAAAAATGGACATCGGTAGGTATATGATAAAGAACTGTTATTACTATACTTATTTTCCACACATACATCGATGATGGCAGGGCTATAGTATCAGCCTGTATGATTCTACAACCATAGCTCTAACTAAGTGTACCAGGAACACGAAGTTAGTCGATGCCATTCTTATATTTATTTATTTTTTTATTTATTTAGACTAAGCTGTCCCACAGCTGGGCAAAGGCCTCCCCCATTTTACTCCAGAGCTCTCGATCTGCGGCCAAGGCCGGTCGGTTCCTGTCGTGGGCATCCAATTCCAAATCATCTCTCCATATATATATTTTTTTATTTTTGTTTCTCTTCACAACTAAGTAATTACAATACAATAGGCTTAATAGTAACATACAGATTTTTCTAAACCTTGTTTGTGAGAGATTGGTCTAGAGAAAAATTTACTGGAATTAAGAGGTTGTAATACGGCACCAGGACTACATTAATTTAATATTTAAATAATAAATCATAATGTAATAAATATATATAAGAAGAAATTCTAAGGTTGTGTAGTCGACCAACCCGCACTTGGCGGCCAGCGTGGTCGACTAAGGCCTTATCGCCCTAGTTTAGGGTAGGCCCGTGCCCCAGCAGTGGGGACGTATATGGGCTGATGATGATGATGATGAATAAATATCTGGAACATTTCCACACACGGTCATCTGATCCCAAACTAAGCAAAGCTTGAACTATGGACGTCAGAGACTGATTAATAAACATACATATATATTTATAAATACATACTTAAATACATAATCACACCCAGACACGGAACAAACACCGATATCACACAAATATTTGTCCCGAGTGGGAATCGAACCCACGAATCTCCCCCTTAATTTCCATATTATTGTACTAGAAAACTCACCTATTAGATCCAGAGCGCCTAGTTTTAGTTCTGCTTGTGTTATAGAAGAATGTAGCAACACCTGCAAGCAACTAAGTTTTAAATCGGAAAATAAAAGGCTTTTACCTGGTAGTCGGTTTTGCAAAGTGAATTGGAGAAATGAAAGCGTTTGTAACGAACGCTATCTTAACTATGAAAGATGTTTAGTTGAGGTCTAGAGGGAAAATTTGAAGCTTGAAAATGCCTGCAAAAAATTCAGCGACAGCATTATAGATAAGAACATACAGTTGTTTTTGTATTGCTCCAATTGCTTCTGATAAAATAAAATCTCGGAGATTATACGTGTAATGTTATTTCAAGTATGTGTCGTCTAGACGTCATTTTATATAAAATGTTCTTAAATACGACGTCTCAAAGCGGGGTATGCATTAAGATATTTATTTTCTAACTGACATACGATGATGGCTTGAAGTAGCCCGTCATCATCACCGGACCGAGGGGAAGTGGATAGCTCTCACTGTGTGTTATTAAATATGTTTAAGTATATTTGTGTGTACCATTATTTTTTCTGATATCCGTAACACAAGTGTATAAGCAACTTACTTCGGAATGAAAACAATTATATGATTTCATGTGATATTTATAACATGTTGATTGCTCCGCGAGTAGTGTAAACAATACATTTTCTATTAAGTCTAGTTTGATACTAAAGCTAAAGCGTAAAACTTACCATAATGTTGAGGTACAAAGCAAGGTACATGTCTATGCACTACTATATTACAAGTACTAAGTTAGTAGAAATGTTTCTAAATCTAAAACAGTTTCAATTAGCAGCCGATCGCTAGCGGGAAGTATCGATTAATCAGTGCACTTTATTGGTTCTGTTTTACTGCAGCAATTAATTAAAAGTGCATTTTGTTCGGAGTCGTAAATCAATGTGCTGATAATGAAGGTTTGTTTCGTAAATAATTACGTTTAATAATAGTACTTAATAAGTGAATTGGGGGAAGCCTTTGTTCAAATGTTTGACATCACAAGATAGATTAAAAAAAATTGTAGTAGGTATCATACTGCAAATAAAAATTATATATTACTAGAGTTTACACCACATTACATTACATTTTATTGTCACGTTTGTTTTGCAAATATTGGTAAATAATATCTTAAGACTGTGCGTATACAGTGTTGTGTAAATATACACTCTGTTCAAAGTTACTTATTTCCCCAAAGCATATTTTACTCATTTTTAATAGGTACTGTTAGGACATCTACAAAATCTTCGATGGTCTGAAACGTTTTAGGTAATCAAATCGCAAACCGGGTATACACGGATGATACAAGATAAAAAAAAACCGTTTTACAACTTATCGTAACGTCATGTTGAACATATTTAAGATTTCCTAGAAATAATGGAAATATTTAAGATTTCCATTTGAAATAATAATTTGAAATGGGTCTTAACGCGATGACACCTAATCAATATCACTATTTTGAACACTCTAATCGACTATCTGAACAAATCAAGTTCACATATTTAAATAGAATGTCCAAAACCTCCTCGGGCTAATGGACGGGGATTATAATTTCACCATTAATCAAGTTTAGCATTCCAGTGTTGACTGTGCGGTTAGGTTAATATTCATCTGGGCGTCTCGGCACGGAGGGAGATTAGCTACCTCTGTATAAATTACAATGTCTACATTTAGAGAGTCTGTACTAAGATTGGACGCCATTAGTTTACTCTGTAGAGACTATTAGGTTATGTTGACTCTTGCTAAGTTGCAATTGATTTCTTTACCGGGGAATGCAAAGAACTTAATGAGCATACTAAAAAAAAAATTTATTTACTAGACAATAGAATATGTGCAAGTGTATTTAAAAATATCGGATGTTAAGAGTACCTATTGATTTTTTTATTTGCGCTAACACTACCTACAAGAAATAAAACTATGTATTTAATCTCAATATCTTCTTCTTCAGCTTTTTTAGTCACGCAAGTGTAATCCGTAAACATAGTTTTATTTCAAATCGGAAAACTTATTATAACAAGAAACGAAGTTAAGCCATAGCCAGCCATAGCCAGCCATAGCTAATATTCAGTTTTATAATGTGTAAAATCATGACAGTTTAAAGTTATAACTTGATATAGGTACGTTCCACTTTTTGGACAAATCATTAAAATAACGAATATATCTTTTTCTTAGTATTTTTATTAAAAGCGCTTTAATAACAGTGTGTTATTTTTTGTTTCAGGTAAATATTTTCAAGATTATCACAGCTTCACCGAAAGAAAACGTAATGCGATAGAATAGTTTTTAAATTTAAATTTTTTAATAACACAATTACAACACTAAATATTTGTCTTTATGGGTCTACACGCGTTAATAGGAGTAGCAAATTACATAGCTACTTACTGCCCGACGTTTCGACTGGATGGTGTAGACCTATAAAGACAAATGTTTGGTGTAATCTGAATGAACGCGAAAGTCTAAAATCGTACAATTACAACACTACTTAAGTTTTTTGACCAAGACGTTATTTAGTTGCGTTAACCACTTTTGAAATAAAACTTATAGGATATATCGATAATTTACGGATTCCAAACATTATTATGATATTATTTAAATTAAACAGTACTATTTTAGACGGGTAGTGTTTGCGCAAATAATAGAACATACTATTTTAAATCACTTTAAGTTTAGTGATCATAATCTGCTTGAGAAAGCAACGACAGCAAGTCTAATTAAAAAGATTTTAAATTCTAACAAAGTTGATTTTTAAGAGTTTTAACGATCCCGGAAACATCTTGGTAGCTAATAAAAAGTAATTGAAGCCTTAAATTCCACTAGAACTTGGTAAACAGTAACCAGAATCGCTCTTAACAATAAAAAACACGGAGAGTTCTTTGTAGAGATCTTGAAATATGCAAGCAGCTGTGGACGGGCGGTTACGGCATTGTTTTAACTTCAGTTCCCATTTAGTTCAGTCCTTTCATGAGAACGTTACTGGACTTCTTTTGAGACGATAAAAACCCTCACAGATTGCCTTCTTCTTGCCTGAAATATATTTGTTAAGCTATTTAACAGAACGACCCACTGTGATTTCGACAAAATATTGTTTTAAAATTAATTATACATTACTATAGTTACAAAATAAATACTTGAATGTAGTTACGACTCAAGTTGATGGGATTTTAATGTGTTCTTTATATTACTTTGAACGATTATAACTATCCTATTGATCTGAAGTGGTTACACAAAAAATACCATGTTTGGGTTGATGTCGCCCATGTAGAGTTCCGTATCGGGACCGTAAGGGAGTTTCATTAGTGTTTGTAGTTAAAGCGGCAACATAAGTATGATAATATTTAAAGATGTCAACTATCTATTTCGGTTGACTGCCTATAGCCCTGTGACAAACAGTCGGACAAGCAAACAACTGAGGCATATCAATGGGGTCCTATTGGCATGCTTTGGCACCCTAAAAAATATAAAGGAATAGGATACCCAGTAAAAAATGTATCACCCGCGAACTAACAAAAAACAAGCATATATTACGGTCGAAATGAGAAAACTCCTCCTTTTTCAAGTCGATTAAAAAAACTAAAAGTAAAGCTTTTGGAAAGAGTATGAACACTATAGTTTTTTTAACCCATTACTAGTCTCTTACTACTACTGGCTATCGTAATCTTTAAAGACCCGGCGCCCATTTGTGTCCTAATAAAAAAATATTAAAAGCAATAAAGGATCCACTCTTGGTACTTAATGGGCGTGATACGTGTCGCCAGAGGAGGGAAGCCCCCTTTAAATGGGTTAACATCTTTATTGAAGCCTTTGTTCCGTGATTCTTTTATTTTCTTAAAAAAGTCCCTTGATTAATGTTAGCAGCACAGTGGTTTCACTTTTCACTTTTGTATATTTTAATGATCGGACAAGAAGCGCTAAAACGATCTTTTAAACTAAGCCTTTGACGGTTAATAAGCTTGAGATATTTGACAGTTTTAACGACGTTTTCATTAAAAATTTGTGCTTAAATGATTAATGATTTTGATTCTTACATCCTAGTGAAATCAGTAATCATCGTTTTAGAATCTATTAGATCATTTGCTAGTTTCCTTATTAGTAATTATTAGGCGTAAAATATCTGTCCATTGTATATGCTTTTTGCTATAATGGGCTAGAAGCCGGGTCTAATAATGTTTGTCGCGACGAGAAAACAAATGCCTGCTTAATATTCGTGTCACGTGATATAAACGACAGTTAGGGTGTGGGAGGGATTATAGAAAATTCCGTCTCATTTTCGATAGAAAAAAAATCGTAAGAGGAAGGAATGGCCCATATTCGCCTATTATGAGTCAGTTTACTCTTTTAAGTGAAGGCTTTGCACGTGAACACTCTTATTTTTATATGGATACTTCCTTTTTATTTACTTAGTGAGGCAGTATACTTTGAAAGGTACCGGGTCACTACTTTTCATTGCAGAAGGCTTGGAACGATGACAAGACCTAATTTATAAGTATATAGATATTTGCGGGTTTGCCGCAGTGAGCTAATTTCTCAAAAACTTCTACATAACATTATTATAGTAGATGCAAGAATATTGTTACTAACACATGGATCACTGTTATTTGAAATACCTAAATATAATTTAATTTAATTATTGAAATTTCACTGGCTCGGTGGAACAGTAGTTAGGAACCCTGGCTGGTGGTTCCAAGCGTCGTGAGTTCAATTTCCACTCGGGACAAATATTTGTGTGATGGACATCGTATTTGTTCTGTGTCTGGGTGTGAATATATATTAATAATATGCATCTCGATCTTTGGCGCTCATAGTACAAGCTCTGCTTAGTTTGGGGTCAGATGACCGCGTGTAGAAATGACCTAGATATTAATTTATTTATTATTTATCCATTTACTTCAACTTTACTAACTTTAGGCAGAGTTTATGCGATAAACTCTAGATAAAATGGTACTCTATAACCTAAATAATGCAACATTTAAAGTAAGAGTAAAAATTCACATGTTCGTTCATATTATTGGAACAACACCTTAAAATAATATAAGATTCCCACAAATACGTTAAACAACGGCTCAAAACCCCTAGCACGTCTTGATCATAAATATCATCCGTGAGATTTACCCAATTAATGCAGTCCTTAAAAGTAAAATAAATCCCGTTGTTTACGGAAGCATATAGGAAGTTGAACAGCGAATCCTAAGTAAGATTATTCTTACTATTATTTTATTATCAAATAAGCTTTAAACATAATTTTAAGCTTTACCTATGTAAATACACATAATATGTAAATACCGCTACAGGCTATTAGAATTAATCATTTATTGTTCTTTTTTAAAAACTTAACCGTACCTAGGACATTCATAATCATTGAAAGCATAAATTATTATACCAACTTCCGACCAAGCAATTTAAACTTTGCAGCGAGATCTGATATCTCAGAAGAGGTATCATGTCTGTTAATCGCTTTGAAATAATAGCTTTGGCTTTTGTGGCACACACATAATATGTATATATATGTCGTGATACTTGAAAAAAAATCTTCTTGTGTAGCGCTCAAATATTTAGGATGAAAAAATAAAAAATATTCTTTTTGAAAACTGTATTTTTACAATTTTAAGGGTTCCGTACCTAAGAGGTAAAAACAGGATCCTATTACTAAGCCTCCGCCGTCCGTCTGTCTGTCTCCAAGGTAAATCTCATAAACCGTGATAGCTAGAAAGCTGAAAATTTAAAACAAAAAATTAAAAAAGATAAAACGTCCGACTTGCACTTGGCCAGTTTTTTTAAACAATGCTGAGCTCTCAACCCTTTAAACGGACACATTTTTTTACTGTAACTTTTAACGACTGCTTCGAATTGTGGCGGCACTACAGATTGAAGCACGGTTAAAACAAAGCATGCCAGCGGTGATGACGCAACCCAACCCTCAGACAGGAAGTATCCTACATGCGGTGCAGTCACCTCGCATCGATTGCGCGCCACTGAAGGGTTGCACATAAAAGTGTTTATTGACCTACACTTGCAACCAAATGTCTATGAGATTTGGCATTAGTTATGTTTCATATACCTATGTATCCGGTTTAAATAACCGGTTGTTTAGTAATGTCAATCACTCGATTGACATTACCGGAAAGGTTGATAAGCTCATAACATGCAATTCGATGTTTCAATTCCAAGGCATATGTATTTATTTATGTTTTACAGTAAAATAAAAAAATGAAAAGTATCTGTAAGTAAAGTAATAAAATTTAAAAGTGACAATGCATTTTTAAATTTTATTTCTAGAATGGCGGCGACGTGGTCCACAACCCGTCACGTCACGTTTCCCACAAAGGTGAAAAGTGGATCGCTGGAAGTGATTTCTGCCAACCTTTCTAGATAAAAGGCTTGATTTTATCTATGTATGTTTTAACGTGCATTCGTATATTACTTCTAAGAATTACACATAAAAGTACTGGTAAAAAAATCTGTTTGACTTTTTTCATTTAAAGATTTTACCTGATGAAGAATGCAACCATGTCTAAATAATATCTACTCTACAAACATATACGAGTATATAATTTTGTAAGCTGCTTTTGTAATATAAAATGAAAATATTACTGTTTACAAACTACCAACTTTTTACGTCACATTCAGGTCCTTTCCATTTAGCTATTTCTATCCACATTGTAAAGAAAGTTGTAGTATGTACTCCCTTTTATGACGTGCAATAAACAAGTAATATGGATATGCATAGCTTTTACGGCTTTCTGCATATTTTACAACTTGGATATGTATGCACTTACCACGTATTACAATTTGCCTAGTACTAGGTATCAAACATAATAATTCATAGGTACGTCGTTTATCCCTTTGCCTAATATATTGCTGGAAGGCGCTTATGTACTGCCAAAATTCCTATTAGGCACGTACGATTCTAGAGTGAAGCAAAAGGTTTTAGAACGTAAACTGTCCTACTTTTTCTTGCCTATACTTAGCGAAGTGGAAGTGCTTATCTGTGCGGCTAAAATTGTGGCACATTTTTATATAGTACGTTATAACATTCAGTACAGTAAAATAGGTAACTTAATGTGGTGATGCAGAGTTACTGACAGAAGACCAAAACATGGGTAGAGGCTTACATTATGTGGTTATTCACACTTTGCCCCACTTAGCAGCCCATTGAATGCAAAACAACACTTTTTTCCCTTACATTTGAGGCAAGGTGGTATAACTCCGTTAAAGACAGATTAACCAATATACAACGACGATAAAGGATATACATCTTAAGTTTACAAACCCTTTATACCTAACACTCCAATATTTGTCGGTAGAAAATATTGGCAGCCTGCCTGGAAGTAAAGTGCCTAACTGCTTAACGATCCACGGTCTATGCTCAGTCAATGTTGACTTGCAATTTGCGCTAGGCGAATATTTTAACTCACATTCTCTTTGTGTCTCTGGTGAATATATTTTGTTTACATTGCTTTTGTTTATTTCATTATTGCAATCCTAATGGTTCGTAAAACGTTACGGGGAAGGAAAATATTGTGAAGAAACCTGCACATCTATGAAGAAATTCTAAGGTTGTGTAGTCGACCAACCCGCACTTGGCCAGGGTGGTTGACTATGGCCTGATCGCCCTAGTTTAGAGTAGGTACCCTAGCAGTGGGGTCATATATGGGCTGAAGATAAATGGTTAGTTTACCAACCTTACAGCAATCACATGCACACTAGACATGATATTTAAGCTTGCTACAACACGTATTGGTCAGATAATAGGAAAAAAATATTAATTCACTTATAAATCGTAAATCGTCTAATAGCACGATCCTTCCTATTTTTGTTTTGAAATTCCTAATTTGCCAGGAGAATTCCGAAAAGTTATTGATTTAAGCATGGACATAGGAAAGCAAGATAATATAAATTGTAAGTTAAAGTCACAATTTAGGTAAGATATTACTTCCATTTCTTTCTATAATTTATGAAATACTAGTTCAACATAAGTATTGGCATAGTATTTGCTAATAACATTAATAATCTCATCGTCGTGTTAGCATTAGCGCTATTATCATTGGAATACAAATCGAATTCAACAGTTCATTTGCATCCCATTGAAATCGGAGTTACACGATCAGAATAGGATACGGTTTCAATAACCATTACTGTAAATACTTATAGCATTTGAACCTAAACATATTAAACAAAGGGTCGGTAATAGTCATTATTTTTATAAAATGCTAACAGGATGACCTCACTCCATCTTATGGGAAGCAGTAATGAGATCCACATATGAGATCGACAAGCACAGTAGACCTTATTGAGTCTGTCATACTCACCCTGAAGGCAGAGTCAAAGTCAAAGTTCAAAGTCAAAGTTTTTATTGCAAACTAAGTGTACATTTATAGGTCTTACAGTAATTAGTTGCTCTTTCCAGGCACTGCAACATGAGGGCATAAGATTAAAGGCATGCTTTAATTGTGAAGTTTTGTAACAAACTGTGGTAGGTAAATAAAATCAAATATGCCTTTATGTCGTAAGGGCTGATTTAAGTTCAAACCACGTTTTGCGGACCCAGGCGACGCGTGACATCGATGACGCAAAAAAGGTCCTTTATGACGCTTTTTGACGCATAAGCAAACACCCCGTTTACTTTCTAAAGTTCCACGCGCTGGACAAATTGTATTTCCGCTGTGGTTGGTTGATTTTTAAGTGGATTTATTTGCACGTCCTATTTTACGGCCGTTTTGTTACTTGTTGCGACTACAAGAAGATATCAATTGGTTTACCTCTTTAAGGTATTTACCTTAGAACTTACCATTTAGACCTTAGAATTTTATCATTTGATAAATTGCCTTGTTCTTATACCTACTAGAGATGTCCGTGTTGCAATTATGTATTACTACATACATAGTATAAAATAAAGCCGCTTTCTATGGCCCAATATCGCTATGAATGCTTAAATCTTTAAACCTATGCAACGGATTTAGGATTAAAAAATTTAATTAGAAAGAATGATTCAAAAGAAATGTTTTTATGTAAAATTGATCCGAAGCAAAGCAAGGGCCACTAGTTTTGGATAAAGTTATAAATAAATAATATTTGAAATTCATATGTACCATCATTCGACGCTTTAACGGTGACGGAAAACATCGTGAGGAAACCTGCACGCACACCTACGAAAAATTCTAAGGTTGTGTAGTCGACCAGGCCCCAGGATTAAGGTATGCTCGTGCCCCAGCAGTGGGGACGTATATGGGCTGATGATGATAAATTAATTAATTAATTAACAAGCACCATACTTCACTATACCTATGCAGATCATGTTGTTCAAAGTTTCAATATCATTTTAACTGTATCAAATGAGAGTTTTACTCGTTTGCGTAAGAATGTTTAAAAATGTCGTTGTGTTTACATTGTTTCGCAAAGCACCGAAAATTAATTACTATAATAGCTACGGTCTTGTTTGTTTGTACAGCGCGAAATACTAAGAACAGTAAAATTTAATTTAACCACAGATTATTTAAATGAAAGCCTATTTTCGTCCGTTAATTGTGTTACTTTGACGAAGGGAAATGCAAATTAGTTGTTATTTTTATGTGTTTTGGATTTTCTTTTTTGATGCGCATTTTGTAATGTATACTATTTACTTTAACCAAGATTTTGTATTATTTACGGCAATACAGATATAATTACTTTTTTTTAACTAAGCATGACCAAGGTTTGATCGCCCTAACCAAATCAATCAAGGGAAATTATATAGTTTACGTTACATGATTTTTATACAAGTATCTAAAACTACCTCAATAACTTTGTTATCTTCAAACCGAATTTCTCGACATCATTTTATAACGGATTCCTTGTTCGAACACAAAGTATTCTTACATTAAATACAACGTCTACTTACCGATCCCTAAGAGGGTATGAACGCCTGAAATAACAGAATTCCTTTGGAATTATCCTGACTGATCCCGTCAACAGATGGGCGGGTCGCGTTTTCTTGGCGTTTTTTTTTTGTTTTTTTTTCAGTCAGACACTTGATGACGTGCATATTTTCAAACGGTGCCATTTTTAATTCAATGAAAATACAATTTATAAAGGAAATATTTTAGATAGACGAACAGCTACGTGTATGAATGTGTGTAGTTCATTCGAGTTGTTAACCGTCATACATACATGTGTGGAAATTTGGAATTTCAAATTTAAGAGTTCTAGAGTGGAGACCGCGTCTCAGCAAACGTAGTGTACATCTGCGCAGGACGGCTGGATGCGAGTCGAAGAAAGACAGAAATGGCGTGCATTTGGAGAGGCATATGTCTAGCAGTGGACAAAGACGGACTGATGATGATGATCATGATGATGATGACGAAATTTCAAAAATAAAATATACCTTTTTAATTCTCGTCAATTTTTCAGGTCAAAGAAACTATTCGCCTACATAAACTTTGTAACCATCTTGATGCAAAAGACAAAAGAATTTTAAGGACTAAAAATTACACTATACAATGTCAAGAATCGTGTACCTTTTTCGAGCAAATGATATTTGGTCACCCTAAAGATCTAATGTTTAATATTCGCCATCAAAACAATCAACACTTCATCTCTCCAAGATTACAATTTCAAAGGAATCGTAATCACAGATATTACAATACACATTATGTTCTGAGAATTATCTGAGTGTAATTGATGACAAAGGGAGATATTACGTAGGTATAGCTTTGTTTTACTGCCATTCGGGGATTAGACGATAGGTCCCTTTGATTGTAAGCTATTCAGACAGTTAGTAATATCGAGACAGTACCTCGGTCCCCTTTCAGCTTTTCCTTTGAATGCACCTTGCTACTTCTAATGCATGCTTAGTTCAATTCTAAGTTGTATCTGCATCTGTACACAATAATTTGCCGCAGCAACCAATGCTGGAGATTAATCAATCATGCACAATGGGCAAGGGTGTTAGTTAACCATAGGGGTGAGAGCCACGCTCCCCCGTAAGCCCGGTGATGATGACAGGGCTACTCTAAGGCATCATCGTAGTGAGTTATAAAAAAAAAGTTAGTTCGTTAATATGACTTTGTGCTCTTAATGAATTATTTAGATTAAGTCTTATCGTACGCAGAAGTATAGGAGATGTCAAGTCAGTGAAGTCAAATTAGGAAGGGCGACAACGTTAAAAAAGACGTCCGATCGATTTCGGCCATGGCAGCTGATCTTAATTGAGATAAGAATTGGAAAAATTCACATTCATGCCCGACTGTGTGGTAATCGTGGGTTCCAGTCCCCGCCCAGCCGAACATGAATGTGAATATTCCAATTTTAAATTCAAAATATGTATTTAAAAAAAAATCTTCCGCATTTTTACCGGCAATACCGTGTATTGTTTCAGCGGTCCGGTCACGTTGCATAACGCAATTACGCTTTAAGCTGCGTAATTATTTTGGTGATGATCGATGTGTACTTTAATGGGATTTCATTAACTACGGCCGAAAATCACATCAGTTCCGTTATTAAATTCTGTGTAAATACAATTTGATGTTCCGTTTTAATGATGGTAAGGTGCTGTATGAATTTCGAATAATTATGCAGGTATTCATTAAAAAAGGTAAGTGATTAAACTTTATAGACACCTGTCATCTTCAATCTTGACCACGAGCAATGTAGAGACACAATGAGCTAGACACGTCGAGTATTAATAATAACATTTAGATTACTAATACCTAATACGCGGATTTATTTATTTATTTGTTTATTCAAAATCCACAGCTCTTAAATAAAAATTACAGATAATCTTCCAAATCACAAAGCAAATAACGGATTTTATATACATAGTTTTAAGTTATATTACGCTATTACAATCAGAGAAGGTGAAAAGTGCAGAATATAATACTATTATATACACAGGCGAACAAATTAAAATTAAATTAATTAAAAATATTACTCTAAAGACTCAAACTCACACAGCTCACTAAAACATACGTAAAATCAGTTTTATTCAATTTGTAGTTCTTTCGGAATATAAGACAATATTTAATTTTATTATTACTAACATTATGTTCAATCTTTAATGGTTGTAATGAAATAGTTATAACGTATAACAATAGCTCCTATTGTATATTATTGGGAGTTAACCCCAAAGGTTTCAAAATATGTAATTACATATATCTCTAAATATACATACATACATACATACAATCACGCCTTTTTCCCAGAGGGGTAGGCAGAGATCACTTTCAGCGATCCACTTTTCACCTCTGTGGGAAACGTGACGTGACGGGTTGTGGACCACGTCGCCGCCATTCTGCCTTGTGCATTGTTTTAACAAGGTCATTGCGTTCCCACGAGTAGCAAGGATGTATGACGGGGGAAGGAAAAGAGGAGGAAGGATACTATCGCCTCGGATGATTTGGACTGAGTCGATAGTAGCTCGAGGAGCCGGGGTCGCTTACCCGTATACCGTTCAGCAACCACCGGACAGATAGTTGTGACTGGTATCCCCTGACTGAAAATATCTCTAAATATAATCGTAATATATGTATGTTTAATTCATAAAATTCGTTTTATTTCGTGTATGACAATAGATAACGGGAAGATGATGTGAATGTGTAGGAATAGGTCATAATTTTCTCTTTCAGTCACACTGATAATATCGTCTATTTTCCATGCAACGCATTAATATTTGGCCAATTTGGTCGCTATCACGAGTAGGTTTAGGTAGTAATCATATTTCCCATTAACAAGCAGATTATAATACAGGGTCACTTGAAGATGGGTGCAAAGCTTGGAGGCGAAGTTAGTATAGACCATTTAGAATCATTTGAGCCATGGTTGTCTTAGATTAAGATTCACTATTTTGTTTTAAATACTTATAATGTGTTTTTTCATAAAAAAAACCCATAATTTTACAATGTATTGCTAATAATGCCCAATTTTAATGATAAGTGAGTATTTTTTTATTTTGATTAATTAAGGTAATGTGGAAGCAATCTAAGTAAACATGTTCTAAGCATTCATGTGATCAAACATTTTTTTCATAGACATTTAAAGTCTTGAAAATTACGAAGATTAAAAAAAACCGTTTATTTGAGGGCCTGTAAATAAAAAAACGGAATGTTTTATTTTTGCCTTTTTAAAAATATATGTGGTTATTGCTCTTTATTTTGAGGTATCACTTATGCGGATATCTCACAAATTATTGAAATTCGGACATAAAAACTAAATGAGGGAGAAAATATTTTTTTAAACTCCAATGATATTCTCAGGAATTACACAAACTCGGCGAGGAATGTGAAATCGAGAATACAAAAGCAAATCCATTAAAACCAAGTTAACTGTTTACCTATTAGTATTTTATTTCCTTTACAAAGTAATAGAGATAAGTGTACTTTATATCTTTATCAATAGTTAGGTATTAGCGCCATTGCAATTAAATTTTATTGTTTTGTGCGTTCCGTTACACGCGCATAGAACTCACAAAAGCTAGATTAGAATTTTGGCAAAGAGATGCAGAGTCGGGAAGAGATTAACATAGCTATCGTCAAATATGGAACACTACACTGTCATAAAATCTGCTCATTGGAAATTAAATAAATGCACCTGACCCACTTAGTCCATTGATATAAAAAATATATATATAACTTACCGTATGTCATTATATCACTGTTCATACTTCAAGATTATTCTGATTCTGTAATTTCTATTAATTGGGATATCAACCAGTATCATTCATTTTTAATTCATCATTAAAATTATATTTTTTTTTCAGATAAACTGAGCATTCCTACTTTGTTATATACTTTTCTTATATTTACGTTACTTCCGAGTCCGCCTCCCACTTAATATACCGACGATCCATCAAAGATACTGACTGGGTTATCCTTTTGCTCCAATTACTGGATGCCAGGAATGGTATAATGAGTTTACACGAAGCAATTAAACTGGCAAGTGGGTCAACGGGCTCAATTTGTACTAACTTACAACTCGGCGGATTAGATCCGCGAACGTCTCTGGGGTGAACGTACTAAATAGTTTTACTGAAGTACCTGTGAATGTTCGTAGTTAGAGCCTAGAGTAATATAGATCGTATCAGTCATTGATATCGTAATTGACATAGTATAAGACATGTGTTTTAGTCTCCCTTGTCTTGTATTTTACCGAGACGCTTCGGCAATCGTTGGCTACGTACTCTATCAAATTAAAGAACACGAGTAATATAAATCACCGCTTATTTTATATTTCTAATTTACCGGCATATTACTTGTATGTATATGAAAAATGTATCATATTTATATTTATTACTTTACATAAGAAAAATAAAGTGCTTACGGCTTAAAACATAGTTAAGCACCCTATGACACAAAATTCAATATTTATTTTTATATATTTATTTACTTTATTTGTTAAGACTCCAAGTGAAGCTGAAAGCTTTATTTGACCCTGCAAAAAATATAGTATATAGAAAACCCAAATCAATATTAGCCAAGCGGTTTGTGCGAGCCTTCTCGAGATAGGCAATTTGGCTGCGAAGATACCTATTGGGCGAGAGCCACTTAACACTTCACATACACGGTACATCTTGACCCTTGCTTTATATCCTAGCTAGGGATCTATATCATCTAATGAAAAACAAACATATTTAAGCTTAACTCCCACGAAAAAATACAGTTTTTGATCAATATTATAAACTTCAGTGACCAGAATACATAAATCGTATTCACGGTCTTGATTATACATTTTTTAAATTTGTTTTACTTCTTTTTATCTTAAATTTAATTACATCTTTATTAAATCTTATATTTAATGTTCTTCATATTGTAACACCTAGGACTCAAAAATATCGCCGTATAATGTGTGTATGTAATAGTCGTAGCACACGACTACGGCGTAGCATGCTACATCGAAAAGCACCTACGTCGTAGCGCAACCCACGAAGAATTAAACCAATGAAATATAAACGTATTTGATTGAAAATCGTATTCATAATTATTATCATGTACAAACCTTAAACTTTTTTCTTACTTGTTAAATATCGCGTGGGTATACTAAAAATAATGTCTTTTTTTATTTATCTGTATCATTACCTCCAAACATTTCCACAGTTTTTGTTAATAAAAAACATAAAAGATACATATATCAATAAAAATCTTACAAATTCCGCGAACAGTTTGATATTTTCATAGAAGCAGTTGAGGCATCCCGTTGTATTTATCGGCGCCGACATTGGAGTCACATCCGCTATTCGACGTATCCGTAGTTATTTCCATTCACAGGCTACAGGCAGGCAAAAGGCAGTTTAACAGGTAAAATTCAGTTGCTCGTCAATTCAAATAGTAAATCTTTTCCAGCAATATTTATTAACGTCCACTCAAATATTATTAATAAAAATTAACATTATTTTTTTGGAATCAAAGAATACTCGTATCAATATTTAGTTTTAAATTTTGTACAAAAAAATTGAGCACACAAAATTTCAATATATGGCACTCGATAATACAGGATAAATAGGACGGTCAGCGTCCTTTCCACGATCTATTAAAGGTTAACGCTTATTTCTGAGCTTTGCAAAGCTTTCAATGTGATATACGTGAAATTTTGAAAACTATAGAAAGGATTTTTTTTTTGCGGTAATTAATTATATGCAATACATATCCTTTGGAATGATCAACTTTGGAATAATTGTATGTTTGTATTTCTATTAGGTACACTGCCAATATTTATTTGCCAGCCTTTTGTCTGATGTAGCGATATTTAGAGGCAAAGTCAAATTTTTTAATTCAGACTTATTTAGTCGTATACGTGGCAAAGCTCTCCTGTCAAAATAACTATCAAACATATCATGGAAATGAAATAAAAAATTGCTTTGTCGGACCACTTTGGCCAATTTTTAGGAAAGCTATTTATTATGCGTCGTTTCATAATAGCTAACAGGTTATCTAGTCGAGTTAACATTTAATTTACAATGGCAATTTCGCTAGTTGTTACGTCCCTTACCTATTATGTTTTATTGATAACAATTTAACATAACACAAGCTAGTTTAGAAGATAATCTTTAGTGATTTTTAAAAAAATAATAGGGTTACCGTTGAATATCAAACCGTTGAATTTTAATTTATTCATGATCATCATCATCATCAGGCCATTTGACTTCCCCACAGTTGCTGGGGCATGGGCCTATCCTAAACTAGGGCGATAAGGCCTTATTCGAGGCTAGCCAAGTGCGGTTTGGTCGATACAACCTTAGAATTTCTTCGTAGGTATGCAGGTTTCCTCACGATGTTTCCTTCACCGTTTATGGGCATCGACTAACTTCCGTTTTTTGGTACACTTAGCTGTGCGCTATGGTTGTGTACCATACAGACTACCCTTTCCCTTCCATCATCTTTGTAAATTAAAAAAAAAGTGTTGTTAGAACAGCTTTTCATCGTATTGCTATATGCCCATTTTTAAACTGACTGAGAAGAGGTCGTAAAACACCAACACGCAACACCTAACCTCTTCATGTTACATTAGAAATCTTGTAAGTAATTGCACTCATTTTCAAACACACATAATTGGAATGGTATATTCCTACACAGATCTCTCGACGTTGATGTCTATTGAAGAATAATACCTTGTGTTCATCTAAGACTCAAAGACACGCTTAATTTCTGAGAGTTTAACTAAATTGACGTCACCCAAAACTAACACTGCTATCAACTTGCTAATCAAACTAGCGTCGTACAAACTACGTTGACGCAAGAGATCAGTTTGCAAATTAATTAGTTCTATTACTGCTTTTGACGGTAGGTGTACATTTGTTCACAAAAGCGACCATTTAATCAAGCGGATGGATCGTGAGGCGCTATAATCATCGCTGTTTGTACAGTCATAACGAGAAGTGCAAGACACCTTTGCGGTTTGAAACTGTTCGGTACAAACTCCGAAATAACTGGTATTCAGTTCGGATTCTAAAGCTAGTAATGCAAATGTAAATTCAAAGCTTTGGCTATGTTTGAAATGAAAACGGCTCCGTCATATATATTTTACGGTGTTATCCATAGGTACTCCTTGCTAGATATTGAGGACCAATTTTCGCAAATAGTGATCTAAGACTCTAAATTTATACCCAACGAATTTATTACAATCTCTAGCCATTTTTGAAAGGAATAAGAGTAAAGCTCCAACTTGACAAAAATCTGTACTTTGTTCATCTGTCATTTCAGCAGCTTGAATAAGTTTTCTTATTAGATCCACTTTGCACATGAAAGTTACTGAATATCGGGTGATCATTGACAAACCCTATCACCAGTCTATGAATGCGAATCATTAATAAATTCTGTAAGAATCCTTAATTTATTCTGCAACTGGCAAAGAAACTGTAAAAAAATAAAACCATTGCGTAACTCCGCCGCGACATATGACGTGGACGCGTTATTATTTCCTCTTTATCGATTATGTGCCCGACTGTACAGTGCAGCGCCACACCCAGCCATGCGATGTCCGACTGATAAGGCGGGGAGTGTCTCCGATGTCATTACAAGGAGCGCGTTATTACTTGTCGTCGCGACTGTACCGGGTAAGACATTTACCACGTGATTTGTAGGGGTGAGTCTGATTCGTTAAGCCTGGGCGTGTAGGTCATATATGTAGAGTTTGTATTTGAATTCTGAACAATACTACACCTGAAGATCGTAGAATATGTTCTAATTTTGAGTAAAAGGTTTGTTCCTAATAGGCAAAAAATAAGCGGCTGCCATATTGTCACCGAAAACATTTAAAATGGAGTACATATACAGCATAAGCGACGTATCACTGAAATTATAATTTCAATTAATGAAATAGATTTAGCCTTTACACTCGTAAAAATTTGACGTATTTATAAGAAAAGCAAGACATTATAATAGGAGAATGATTACAAACTAACAACACTCACCACAATTTCGCTCCTTCTCCTTACAAAACTAATAGTAGGCACAAAAGCGCGTATCAACATCTAAACTCTTTGTAACCAAAAGCACGTATCTACATCTATCTGGGGACTGTTTAGTTGTGATTACAAGTGCGTGTCGCCTTAGTGATTGTACTTATGTTGACGAGACGCGACGTGATGTTGGTGATCGCATGTCCCTGAGGCGATTACGGAACAGAATACAAGTATCAAGCGAGAGACATGACGGAGAAGACAAGCTCATGTAAACAGGGTTAATCCTATTGATATTGTCAAAAGATGTTTACGTCGGTTTGTTGTTAAAGTAAGCAAATAAATGGTTTGATTCGATTTGATTTAAATTTATTAACTGTTAAATTTAAAGGCAATAAGAAGACGAATTACATATAGCTTAAACAGATGAATGTGTTCTGTGCAGTTAGTGATTTCAAGCAATGTCAGCTTATTGCTTAAGTAAAATTTGCAGTAATAATGTTAAAGAGAAAAATGTTACGGAAAGTTTCTGTTCTTTGAGAGTTTCTGTAACTGATGACTTACCACATGCAAATGCTATTGGCCATAGACCTATCCTTATCAATCAAGTTGAGGTGTATGAAGCAGTGATAGGAATGACGAGTGGCCAACGTGAATAAATCATTAACCACTATGAGCATAAAGCAATTGACACATTTGTCCAACAGACCATCATGGTACAAACATCAATTTATATATGTATGGGAACTTGGGCCTTATCAGAGTGGTTATCCATTTTTCTAAACAATTAATCGCTTGTGCAATTGGGCGTGGATTATCGGGCGAGGAGGGTATTTTCCAATAAAATATGACCACCGTACAGTTACTTCATTATAATGATGACTTTCACTTAATTACATTGACAAAATCATAAAAGATTGACAGGGTAATTTCTGATTGAAACTATGACGTCCGCCGGGCACGTGGATGCGTGCGCCTTCACCACCAGTCACCAATAGAATGATCACCAAACTCAACAAAATGGCCGCCCTTCCAGAGCCCGGCGTCACGTCAGAGCGACAGCTCTGCTTCTTTCGAAAATGACATAATAAGATCAACCAAAAAGGTCACTAATTCTAGGTAACTCTATCGATGCGCCGTCACGGCCAACCCTGACAGACGCACGTCCTCGTGCGTTGTAGTGTAGTAACTGGCACCTCATTCATCGGGACCTGGAAACATATCAGAAATTTTAAAAAAACCGTTCGGCCAGTCTTCCTGACATGTAGAATGAGAGGCAGTTTATGCCTTTGGATAAATGGGAGAAGGACCGGGCACACGGCACCTTTTCGTCCACCCAGCACTACTAATGCACAGTTTGGGTCGGGCATACGAGGCCCCTTCATCCCACACTTAAACACTAAGCTTGGATCGGGCATACGAGGCCCCTTCATCCATCACTTAAACACTAAGCTTGGATCGGGCATACGAGGCCCCTTCATCCCACACTTAAACACTAAGCTTGGATCGGGCATACGAGGCCCCCTCTTCCAGCACTTAAACACTAAGCTTGGATCGGGCATACGAGGCCCCTTCATCCCACACTTAAACACTAAGCTTGGATCGGGCATACGAGGGCCCCCTCTTCCAGCACTTAAACACTAAGCTTGGATCGGGCATACGAGGCCCCCTCTTCCAGCACTTAAACACTAAGCTTGGATCGGGCATACGAGGCCCCCTCTTCCAGCACTTAAACACTAAGCTTGGATCGGGCATACGAGGCCCCCTCTTCCATCAATTTACCACTAAGCTTGGATCGGGCATACAAGGCCCCTTCTTCCAGCAACCACCCGAGTCAAAACTGTTGCGTAGAGCGGGCATACGAGGCCCTTTCCTCCAGCAACAACCAAAGTGTGGCCCGGGCATACTCGGCCCTTTCAACCAGTTCGAGTTAGAATGTAGCAAGGATGGGGCGTACTAGGACCTGTCCAGCTACAAGGCAATAAAGGTAAAGGCAGCAGGCAGCTATTCGACATGTGTCTAGATAGAAATCTATACTATGGTATTAGTATTGGTGCAACGGGCTGGTATCCGCAACTCGACGTCAAAGCGCCTATTTTGCGTGGGGTGGGAATCACTTGAACCATCCCAGCTCGTTGAGGAAGGCCAGCAGCTTCTTCACGCTGCGGGCGGCCTCGCTAAGCGATCCTGGAGATCCAAGGTGTTTGGCCCGGTAGATGGCCACCCCCTGACATTCGAGAATGACATGGGCGTCTGTTTCTTCTTTCTCCAGACATCTCCTGCAGAGCGCGCTGTCTGTAAGTCCGAGAGCATAGAGATGTTTATTATAAGGACCGTGACCAGTAAGGGTCCCTATAGTTATTCTGAGCTGAGGTTTAGCCAGGTTTACTATGGCTCTTGCAAGTTTCTTGTTTACCTGCGGAGTGAACTCCCTGGCTTGACGACAGGTACCACCTTGTGTCCACGCTGTGTTGTGTTGGTTACCTGTTTGTGTTCGTAGCATGGACCTTGCTAGATTGAAGGAGATGGGGATGATCGGTTCGGGTCCGTGGACTACCGTGTCCGAGCCCCTCCTTGCCAGTTGGTCTGCAGCGTCGTTGCCTCTATCGTCACTGTGTCCTTTGATCCACTGCAGTGTTACCTTGTTGTAGGCTTCAACTTGCATTAGGCGCTCGTTACACTCAAGTATGAGGCTGGAGTTGATTGAGTGACTAGCTAGAGCTAGCAGGACTGCCTTGCTGTCTGATAGTATGCGAACGTTGTGTTCTTTCACCTGTCTAGCCGTAATAGCTGTCGCGGCCATTAGGATACCTACACATTCTGCTTGAAGAACAGTGTTATGCTGGCCCAATGGTGCCGAGATGTGGATGTTGAGGTCCTCAGAGAAGACTCCCGCACCAGTTCCTCTTGTGGTCTTGCAGCCATCCGTGAAGATACGAACTTCTCTGTGAATCACCTTGTTGTCACTAGGGTTCTTATGCAGTTGAATCTTGTACTTCTTGTCGAAGACTAGTCTTCGGTGGATAATGTCCATCGGGCTGGCAAGTATAGGAAGCTGAGTCATTACCTGCTCTAGGATGGTGGTATGTGCTCCCCTGTTCCTCCACAGGTCCAGAGAGTCTAACCTGACCGCATCACACGCAGTTTCTTGTTTAATGAACAGATGCAGCGGCGGCAGTCCCAGAAGGACCTCTAATGCCGCGGTGGGGGTTGTTCGCATGCAACCTGAGGCGGATACGCACGCTAGCCTCTGAAGTTTCTGCAGTTTGTCATTATGCCACCACACAAGGCAGCCATAACTTACCATCGGTCGAATTACTGCTTGGTATAGCCATAGTGTGATTTTGGGGGAGAGTCCCTATTTCTTACCAATCATTCTGTGACAATGCCACATGGTAAGTGTAGCTTTTTCGAGCTTTTTCTCGATGTGCGAGTTCCAATTCAGCTTGCTGTCTAGGTACTTTACCTCATTGGAGAGTTTTAGTTCACTGCCAAAGAGCTTTGGAAGGTGGTAGTTACCTAAAACCCTTTTGTTGGTGAACATGACAGAGTCGGTTTTAGCTGGGTTTACCGTTAGATTGTTGGTGCGGCACCATTTTTCTACGATATACTACTTGAACTACAAATTGCACTTACTTCTGTGTATTTCAACTTCGTAAGTGAACCACATGAACGTCATTATCGGAAGCTGATGAGATGTCACAGATAGCGGTCAACGTGTGTTCACTAGAGATATATACCATCGCACTATCTGATAAATCTACTTGACCAATTTCATTTTCATCAACCGCCGTCTCGGTCTCGCTTTCCTTGACATCATTTACTAACATTGAGGCTTTATCTAAACTAAGGTGTCCGACCGATTCCAGCTATGGCGGTCGATCCCAACTGAGATCAGCTAAGTGTGCAGGACACATTACAGTGCACAAGTGCACACGCAAACACTAGTGCACTCTCTATTCCCTCACTCTCACAATTCGATGAGACGGCAATCCGACACGACCGATGAGACCGTGCCCTCCGAGGCACGGGCGCTCAACCGCCAACTCCCCAACCCCGGGCCGAGCAATTTCATTACAGAAAAACTCACGCAAACTCTGCCCGACCCCGGACTCGAACCGGGAACCCCTCGGTCCCCACGCAGCGCTCGCCACCAATAAACCAACGAGGCAGCCAAGAGGCTATATCTACTAGATCTTCAAAGCCCCTTTGAGGCGATCTACCTGTTCGTCTATCCTGGGAAGAGGGTAATGTTCGGGTCGTGTATTTGAGTTAAGCACTCTAAAGTCGATACACATCCTATCTGTGCCATCCTTCTTCTTTACAAGGAGGATTGGGCTCGCGAACGGGGAACAACTCTCTTTTATGACGTCAGAGTCTAGCAGTGATTGGACTTTATCTCGAACAATTACCTTCTCTGCAGGTGAGAGCCTATATGGGCGTCGCAGCACGGTTTCATGGGGTCAATAATGTCAATGTTCAACTCACCCGTGGTCACTCGTCGCGTTGGGATCCCATCAATGAAGAAGTCAGTGTACTTACGCAGAATAGCTAACAACGCCACTTTGTCGGCGCCAATTAAATCAGTGTCAATTTGGCTAAAATCAAAAGTTTTATTAGTTTCACACGTGTTAATACTTTTACGCGTCGAGAACTTCATCATTTCACAGTCAATTTCAACGTGAGTGCCCTGGTTCAATATATCTCTACCTATGATAATGGATTCTACGTGACATTATCTGCGACTACATGAAGAAGAAATGGAATTGTAATACCCTGTATTTAGACAGAATTACGAATTTGGGTTGAGCACTGGATATTTTCCCCACCAATACCTGTCAAGTATATTGAATCATTGCGCACAGTGCCAGGAACTTGTTCGGTCAAGCTACTTTTAATTAGTGAGCACGCCTATCCGCTGCCAAATAAAAATGGAATGGTCTCACCAGTAACAGTCGATAATGAACCTCCCGTTAACCTGCGTTCATACACGTTAACCTTCTTCTTAACCAATAGATCATTTCCGGTCTTCTTTTCGAGGCAGTTGGAGCTCACATGTCCGAGTTTTCGCAGGCGAAGCATGTGATGGTCTTCTCCCGATCCGCAGGTTTAAACTTGTTAAGGTTGTCAAGTCACTTGCGGCAGTTTTCTATCTTATGATCTCTATTGCCACAGTAGTGACAAGACCCGGTAAACAGTGCATCTACAGATACAACACGGCTTTTCTATGTGGGAACCTCAACCCCGTCGCTGTCATCGTGACGCTTCTTGATGGAAATTCCGTTTTGAATGCGACAAAAATGTGCTCGAGTTATGATTGTGTCGGCATTCAATTATCTCCTGATTGTATTTCGTTGACAAAGGACCGACAAATCCCGCGATCACGTCTTCAGGCATGTCAACTCTTGGTATGCGTTCAACATTGGCGAATGGATTAGAGCTAAAAAGCAGGGTCCGTGTCAGATAGTTTTCGGTTAGTCAATATAATTTACGTAATTTTGGTTTCCTTCAATATCTGCTTCCGGGGCGGCCGGATCGAATTTCATCGCGCTACTGCGTGGGGTTTTGTTGCACTGGCGTAGTTTTCGTAGCAGCCAGAAGGTCATATTTCGCACAATTTCCCTTCTAACCTCCTCATGTCTATTTGGCCCTTCGAATCCCACTTCTGATATGGGAACTTGGGCCTTATCAGAGTGGTTATCCATTTTTCTAAACAATTAATCGCTTGTGCAATTGGGCGTGGATTATCGGGCGAGGAGGGTATTTTCCAATAAAATATGACCACCGTACAGTTACTTCATTATAATGATGACTTTCACTTAATTACATTGACAAAATCATAAAAGATTGACAGGGTAATTTCTGATTGAAACTATGACGTCCGCCGGGCACGTGGATGCGTGCGCCTTCACCACCAGTCACCAATAGAATGATCACCAAACTCAACAAAATGGCCGCCCTTCCAGAGCCCGGCGTCACGTCAGAGCGACAGCTCTGCTTCTTTCGAAAATGACATAATAAGATCAACCAAAAAGGTCACTAATTCTAGGTAACTCTATCGATGCGCCGTCATATTAAAGAGAATCACTCGTCAGCTCTTAAGTAAATATGGCTGAGTGCAGCATGCAGCCAGAAACATGCAATTGGATTTGTGGCGCCCGCGTCACCCGCCTGACCCCGTTGCCGTCACACGATCAGTCGCGATCCATTAGCGAAACCGCCTATGTCCTACTTTAACGTAGGATTAGAAAACTAAAACTGTCCGGGATGTTTACGATGTTGTTTTGTTTTAATGTGCTCCCGATATTGCAAGCGCCATGATCACGGGTGAACTCAGTTCACCAGTGATCCCCGTGAACATGGTAAATATCCCGGACAGTTTCAGTTTTTTAATTTGTGTTACCATGACAGTTTGAAATTATATATTTAATGTAGGATATTCGGACTTTGAGTAGGTACCTATGTATACGCCCGGTAGGAGGAAAATAGTAGAGACATTATGATTACTGTCAGATAGTCCTTCCATCTCATAAGCAAGACCGAGTCTCTAGCAGATTCAGGATCTATCTAGAGATCATGTTATGCCTGGCCGCGATGAAAGAATTAATTGTGGCCCTATCGGTTAATCGGTAAATATTGAGTAATTTGCATTTTTGAAGCATGTACTAGCATGTATATATTTATATCTATTCAAGTAGACCAGGTGTTTTTGTTTCATCCACTGATGATTCCAATATTCACACTGACACGAGATGAAGTGGTTAATAATATTAGTTTAGGGATACATTTAGAAGACCAGCATAATATGCTGTATAACAACGGTCTTACTACAAGATAGAGGTTTAATGAAGGCCTAGTATAATCTATCTGCTTTTACGACTAGATATGCATTCAAATAAAAATAAATCATTTATTTTAAATTAAAACACGAGGAGAGGGACTTTCCATGATAGATAACAAATTGAAAACAAAACAAACTTTTTTTTTATTTCAAACTCAGTAAACAAGTAAGTAGTTATACTTCGTTCTTTACTGCAATTGAAGTAATGCTTCTTGAGCTTCTTAGAAATCTGTCGATAGTTTACCATCGCTAAAGAACAAACTGATAGGTAAAATGATGAAAGCAACAAGAAATAAAAACATACAAGAAAAATTCACTTGCTTGAAATTATTAACATAAGAAAACTTTACTTCTAAGGTATAAAAATGTGACACGTCCTCCAACCCTTCCCCTTCTATTAGGTGAAATCTTTTGTAAATTAATTTTCCCCCAAATCCTAAATTTTAAATTAAATGAAATGAAGTAATTTATTCTGAATGTAGATTTCATGAAATTCCTTCGCATGTTAAATCACAGGTTAATTAATAACAATTAAATAATAATAATATGTACAAGTAACATCTTGGATGTCCAAGCGAGCAGCTCATCATGTCCATGGATTCTTATCATTCAAATAGTCTTCTACTTGATAGGACCCCTTTTTCATAAGACAAGATTTAATATAGACTTTAAATTTATACAACGATCAATAATATATTGCGGAATCTTATTAAACAATATTATATTTAAACCTATGAATGATTTTCCAACTTTTTGAAGCCTGAGTCTTGGTTTTAAACACAATAAATTTATAACGATCGTGTTAAAAAACATTGATTGAACATGACATTATTTTTTTTCCAACTTGTTAGATTTTTTTCCACAAATTGGTCCCACTACGAGGACTGATCATCCGCTCAGACAGGTTCAGATAAGTTAATGTGCTAATAAAACACAGCACATCAGCCCACAGCTCCCATGCGACAGATTAACACGCAGATGTTACATTGGCCCTACTCGCCAATGCATCTTTATTTATTTACTAGCGGCCGCCCGCGACTTTGTCCGCATATTAATAGTTTTAGTAGCAACTGATGTATTAAAGTAGCCTACATGCCCTGTAAAATTGAAAGTTCCGTCAACGTTCTCCCATAGTACGTTCCCCCATGGGGGTCGAATTTTTTTTTAAAAAAAGTAACGCTGGTGTCTTTCCAGTATGCCAGCTAAAGTTCTCCCATACTCATTTTCACCCTCCCCACCCCCATGAGGCTGAATTTCGAAAAATATCGCTGGTGTCTCTCCGGAGTGTCAGCTACCTCCATACCACGTTTTATAAAAATCTACACGTAATAGTTCTCCCATACTAATTTTCACTCTCCCAATGACCGCCATTGGAACTAAATTTTTAAAAAAATGCGCTGGTGTCTCTCCGGAGTGCCAGCTACCTCCATACCAAGTTTTACAAAAATCGACAAACACGTAAAAAATCTCCCATATATGTTATTCCAGAGTGCCAGCTACCATGATACCAAATTTCATGTATATCGGTTCAGAAGTTTGAGCGTGAAAGAGTAACAAACATCCATACATCGATGGCCCCACCGAATAAACGTGTAATAGCCATTGCACAAAAAAATTTTTTTTTGGTATTTCGTTACATTAGCCTCTCCTCTACCTCCCCAATTTTTTTTAGAATTTTTTGATCATTAACAAGCCTGTAATTGCATTAAAAACCTTTATTCCACGGAAATAATATATTTTTTTGTCACAAGAATATTATTATAAGTGACTATTACATGCTTCATACTTTCTCTGTTTCACAAGAATAAACGTGTATAAACAGCAATACGTTTGATATTGTTAGTTCTTTGTTATTAAGTATAGGCAATATGCGTTTGCACGTTTATTCGTGTATATTTTTTTGGTGCTATTTGAGTTATGTGTCTTGCACGAGAAGTAACTTAGCAAATAATTTAGCATTGTTTCTTACCATAATAGATAAGTTTTATAATTTATTGCTATAAATCAAGCACCAGTATTTCATTATTCTTAATAAAATAAAAAGTAGAGTAAAAGTGCCTTAACCAAATATAAACGACAATAAATTTTTGCAATCGGGTCTCGCAGGGTAATAATAGATAAGTTTTATAATTTATTGCTATAAATCAAACACCAGCCGTGTGGTGACGGCGTAAGAATACAAAGTGTTGAAGTGGAATCTATGTATGAGGACATTAGTAGGGGCCATACATAGCTCCAAAACACATTTCACTGTTGTAATGGGAGACTTCAATGCAAAGCTGGGCCGTAGAAGCGATGGTGAGCTGAAAGTGGGACGATTTGGATATGAACATCGGAATCTCAGGGGACAGATGCTAGCTGACTTTATGGAGAAAGAAGGACTTTTTATGAAGAATTCATTCTTCCGAAAGTCGCCGCACAGAAAATGGACCTGGTTGGGTCCGAACGGCTGAACTAAAAATGAGATAGACTACATCATGACCATTAGGAGACGTGATTTCAACGATGACTCTGTGATCAACAGGATTAAAACCGGAAGTGATCACCTTATCGTTAGAGGCACATTGAATATCAACGTCAAACTGGAAAGAACGCGTCTGGTGAAGTCTGCGCTCCGACCATCAAAGGCACATATCCAAAACCCCGAGAGCTTTCAGCTTGAACTGTCGAATCGCTTTCAATGGCTGGACAGCTGTTCATCAGTGGAAGATATAAATAGCAGGCTGTAAACTGAAACTGTTCATACGGTACGGTCCAAGTTTTTCAAAAGCCACCGTAAAAAAAAGACCTCAAAAACTATCCGACCATACCCGACACCTCATCCTGATCAGGCTAGTCGACGTTTTTTGACGCTGAAAACTTCGGATGAAGCTGAGTCATATAGGCAGCTGAATAGACTGATTAGAAAGTCTCTGCGACATGATTTACGCTCCTTTAATACCCAGCGTATTAAGAAGACAATTAAGCGGAACCAAGGCTCCAAAGTGTTCGCAAGAGACGCGTCTATTGGGCAAAGCCAACTGACAAAGCTGAAGACTGAAGATGGACGCGTGACGTCAAACAAGTCAGGCTACGGGAGATAGAGAGGTTCTATGGGCAGTTATATACCTCGGTCTGTGCTGAGCCAGCTATATTGGCGACAGACCCCAGAGCCAAGCTAACCCGACACTATACCGAAGACATCCCGGACATCAGCCTGTACGAGATAAGAATGGCTCTCAAACAACTTAAGAAAAACAAGACACCGGGTAAGGATGGAATCACTACAGATCTCCCGAAAACGGGTGGAACACCGGTACTAAAAGTCCCTCAGAAGCTCTTTTATTTCTCCCCGCTCGACGGCAAAACGCCAGAAGCATGGAACAGGGGTGTTGTGGTCTTGTTCTTCAAAAAAGGCGACAAAACCTTACTGAAGAACTACCGGCCCATAACACTGCTAAGCCATGTCTGCAAGCTGTTCTCTAGAGTCATCACGAATCGTCTCGAACGCAGGCTTGATGACTTCCAGCCTTCCGAACAAGCCGGTTTCCAAAAAGGCTTTAGTACCATAGAGCACTTACATACGCTGCGGCAGATTATACAGAAGACGGAGGAGTATAATCGGCCACTATGCTTAGCGTTCGTGGACTATGAAAAAGCCTTCGATTCCGTCGAAATTTGGGCGGTTCTTAGATCCCCACAGCGATGCCGTGTAGATTATCGGTACATTGAAGTGTTGAAGTGTTTGTATAACAGCGCCACCATGTCAGTCCGAGTACAGGAAAATCGCACGAAGGAAATCCCCTTACAAAGAGGAGTACGACAGGTAGTTGTCATATCTCCGAAACTGTTTACTGCAGGCTGCTCTGGAGGATTCCTTTAAGCTGCTGGAATGGCAAGAACATGGTATCAATATTATTGGCAAGGCAAAATACATCACGCACCTTCGATTTGCTGATGACATCGTAGTCATGGCCGAGTCGCTGGAAGATCTAGGACAAATGCTCGATGACCTCGATAAAGTTTCCCAACAAGTGAGTCTTAGAATGAACATGGATAAAACAAAAAATATGTTTAATGTTGCACCCACCGTACAAACTGTTGGGAACTTTACTGTCGAAATTGTGGACGAATATATCTACCTCGGACAGGCAATCCGTTTAGGAAAATCAACTTTAGAGAGAGAGGTCAGTAGGCTGATGCAAATCGGCTGGGCAGCGTTCGGGAAACTGCACAACGTGTTCTCGTCCAAAATACCTCAGTGTCTCAAGACAAACGTGTACAACCAATGTGTGTAACCTGTGATGACTTACGGCGCTGAGACGTGGTGCTTCACAAAAGATCTTTTTAGAAGGCTCAATGTCACGCAGAGAGCTATGGAGAGGGCTATGCTCGGCATTTATCTACGTGATCGAATCAGAAATGAGGAGATCCGTAGAAGAACCAAACTTGCTGACATAACCCACCAGATAAAGCAAACTGAAGTGGCAATGGGCCGGCCACATAGCACGAAGATTGGACGGTCGTTTGGGCCGAAAGATCCTGGAGTGGAGGCCACGTACTGGAAAGCGCAGTGTGGGACGACCACCTACCAGATGGACCGACGACCTGGTAAAAATCGCTGGGTTTTGTTGGAAAGCTTCGGAAGAGGCCTATGCTCAGCAGTGGGCAGCAATGGGCTGAGATGACGACAATTTTATTAAAGATTATGTTGGAATTTATTTAGTTCGCAAAATGCTTATGAGATAAGCTGTTTGTTTTTTTTGTTGATTTTTTCTATAGTAATGAGATATATCTCTATGAATGTCAAAGGCCGATTTTTATAAAAAATAGTTTCATTGTTATTATTATGATAATAAATAAAAATAATATATAAAAACAGAAGTTTTGTTTATTTTCCCTTTAAAGATTATGCAACATTTGAATATTACATAGCGTGTATTCATAATGTTAATATGCATAACACATTGTAAAGCTAACTTAATGACACGAATATAAATGTAATTTTTATTACCATCCATAGATCACCAAATATTTCTGTAATACAAGCGTGCAAACAATTGCAGCCGCCATCTAAAGACGCGTGATTTCCCTAGAATAATAGTGTATCATTGCGTTATGTTCATCAACATCGTTTAAATTCACACGAATAAACGTGTAATGATCTATAACAGTCAACTGACTACTCTTATTTCACTCGAGTAATTGTATAATATGGATTTTCTTGATTATTGACTAAATTAACGACTATTCCTTAAAATAAATTATATCAGCTAAAAGATTATTTTTTTATCTTTAATTTCATTATACATTGTTTTAACCTAGCTATAATAATACCCGAGATAGTAAGGATTAAACGTTTTTATTCTCTCCTGTAAAATTGACTTTTTTCACATGCACGTTTATTCGGTGGGGCCATCGACATACATCCACACATACATCCATGCATACAAACTTTCACCTTTATAATATTAGTAAGGATTTATTGAAAACAATCAACAAAAATGACATTAAAAGAAGAAAAAAAAACATAATTCAAAGTACAGGTTGACTTAAGGCTAAGTGTTTACTTAATTATAGGTTGTCACAGCTTGCATCTTGATCGTGTTTTGTTGAAATATGATTCGAATTTAATACCTATTATTTTTTTGTTCCCTCTTCCATCGCTTAGTTGGCTAGACCACAGTGGTTCAAAGACGACTAAGCTGATGCGCTCAGATGGACTCAGACAATAGTATCAAGTACTCCTATCGATTACGGCTATGGCGGCCAAACTTAGTAGAGATTAGCAAACTACACATATTGTAGTGTACAAGTGCGTGCGAAAACATAAGCGCACGCCCTGTTCCCTCACTTAAAGTACACTTAAACTACTGATAACTTTAAAATAGTTCGGTGAGACGGCAATCTAACATGACCGATGAGAAATACGCTCAGACAAATGAAGGTGCTAATAAAACACTATCAGTCCACAGCTCCCCAGCGACTGATCAAAATGCGAACGTGACGCCTCCACCGGACCGAATCGAGAACTAAATCCTAGTTTACACCGCTCACGGCACTGTGATTGCTTTGTGGCCATAAAAATGCCAATAAAACGCTGTCCGATGGCCTAAGTATTGGGTGGATGGAGTAATAAAGTTCAACTAGCGCGACGCCCACGGATGGGTTTGGGAAATCTTTATGACCCTCGAAAACAACTTTTGTTCTCGTGTGAGGAGTTAAAAATAGCGTATGAAAGTGAGTGCGTACACTTTTACACAGTGATATTCTATGCCTATTTCGTATGTTGTGTAAAAGTGTAGGTATTCAGTGAGGATTGGTGTTGCTTTTTTATTTACAAAGACACAATAAATAAGTTGAGAAGGTTGGACATTGGAAACTTAATACTATTACTATTGTCTAGGAACATGACATACAGGATTACATTGTATTCCTGACATGAAAACAAAAGTAAAACGTTAGTGAACAGGAAACAATATAGGAACTTGAAGGTTTATTGCATAAACGATACAATCAAACATCATAAACCGAGGTTATCGAGGGTTATTTCGTAACATTTTTTTATGTAAGAGACATTTGGCACAATCAGATTCCAAATAAGCACAATTAAGTTCTACTTGCAGTTTATAATGGTTTAGTATATTATAGAAACATAGCTGGCCATAGAATCATAGCTATATCCTACATTAATAATAAAAATCGCTTTCCCCTCATACCTCATGCAAATGTGACATCAGAAGTGTAAAAAGCTCCCCTGTGCGGGGCCGGCTGGGTTACGTCCTAAGATTTATGTAAAAGCAATAAATATTCACGAGGACCTTGTAAGCCTTCAACTTTCATCAGGCTTTCAGGGAAAGAGTTTATTGGCACTAATTTGTTTGCTATTGCGCACAATTTACTGCTTTTTTTTTCCTTTTCAGTAATGTCTACGTACCTATTGCGTACCGACACATGTCATACTAGAAGGGGTTCAGTAAGACAGTCTTGGTATTCGTTTGCTACGATTTAATCGACTTAATCGAGAATACTGTTAGATATTTAGAATACGGTCGGTTTCTCATGTAAACTGTTGGACATACTTCAAACATTTTCTACTCTCTTTATAATGGATGATTAAAGAAATAAGGTTTAAACAAATAAGGCTTCTTGCGTTGTTTATGCCTTATAGATCAAAATAATAGGCTTTTTAGCAAAAGTCTGTAATCTCTGATTTGACGAAAAGGTGAAAAAATCACCAGTTATTTTTATTGAACTTGGCTTGAATAAAAAGCGTCTCACGCTTCCATAGATTCAAAATGTGATAGGGATAAAGCATATTGAAATAATTCGCTTTCAATAATCTCTTCTAAGATAAACTACCAAGAAAAAAGGAAGCAAGCATTACGTTATCAAAGAGCTAGAAGGCATATAGCTTGTTCTGATTGAACTCTCTCTTCTTTGATCGCAATTTCAAATTAGTATCTATCATAGAACTCGTACTAACCATCAATATTGTTTGAGACAAGTGAACGGCTTTGCTCGTCAAGGAAATGTCTCAAAGGGAAATGCGAATGCAAAGATGACATTTAATTTGGGTATTCCAACAGACGTTACCGAAATATAACGTGTTTGTTCCAGTTTAGGTTATGTTCTGAATACCGGAATATTATAGGTATATGTCAAAGACGTTAGAATCCAAGGTACAACAAACGACTTGTTTATGTTATAGAGAAGGGGAATAGGAACAAAGACATTATGAGAAGATACGAATGACGAATCACTGAGTCAAAGGATCATCTCAAATTTGCAAAAGCACGGGTTTCCAATGATTTTAATAATTAATGTACCTTTTATGACAATAAAAACGTCATAATATTGGCAAGGCAAGCTGGTAGTGACAAAAAAGCAATGATTTCTAATGCAACATGCAATGTGTCAGGGGACACCAGTCACAAATATCTGTCCGGTGGTTGGCGAACGGTATTCGGGTAAGCGACACCGGCTCCTCGAGCTACTATCGACTCAGTCCAAATCATCCGAGGAGATAGTATCCTTCCTCCCCTTATCCTTCCCCGTCATATATCCTTGCTACTCGTGGGAACGCAATGGCCTTGTTAAAACCACAACCCGTCACGTCACGTTTCCCACAGAGGAGAAGAGTGGATCGCTGGAAGTGATCTCTGCCTACCCCTCTGGGAAGAAGGCGTGATTGTATATATGTATGTATTTCTAATGAGCACATGATCAATGATCAATAAGGCTTTAAATATGTAAGTACTAGGGACCCGTCCTCGCTTCGCTTCAGCCCTACCTCTTGAATCCCTCTATTTATTAAAAGAAACCCCATCAAAATCCACTGCATAGTTTCAAAGATTTAAGCATATAGACGCGGGAACCAACTTTGCTTTATACTATGAAGTGAAAAGGGTATAAATGTAATAAGAGTAATCATTACAATCTAAAATATTAACTTGAACAATGAAACTGTAGAAAACTGTACGTTTTTACTTTTTGCTCAGCGCAGCAGTATAATAAAGTAACCCTTTGATATTATTTAAAAGAGCGCTCTGAGCTCATTTTCATTAAGCGAGTGTAGATTACCGGAGATTTATTATTACAGTAGAAATAAAACCTTCGGACACTAGGTACAATCCGCTAACAGCCGGCGAGTAAGTGGGTACAGTCGACATGAAAATAAATTACTAACATTCTAATTCACTGTTGACAAAGCACTTTATTAATGTCACAAACAGTTATGAATCTTGGGAGAGTGTTTAAAATAATAGTACTGTCAAATATCAAATAAGCATATGATAAGTTTTGAAATAACACAAAATGTAATCAACAAATTAATAATATTTTGTTACCATAAAAAAGATGTCAGTTCGATACAGTTATTTACCATGCATAACTAATCTTACTCTGCTGTTATTATACCTTCTAGATATACTAATAGTTAGATTACTAAATTAGTTATCTGCTTTCTTGTCCTTTATCATAATCTTTATAATTAAAATTTAAATAGCAGTTCTAGCATCCTTAGTTCACGGAGACACCTTTAGAATTTTAGTGCTCAATTTGAGCAACATCTCAGTACACTCTCAAACATAGGTTCCCTAGTGCTTCACGTTAACTCCGTATCGTATCCCAATTTAATTTCACTAAAATATCTAGACCTCCAAACGCTGTATTAGCAAAGCGTGAAATTCCACACTCTAGTATCAAATAGCTAAAGTGGATTACTTGGTTTCCATGGCGACGGCACTTCTGGGAAACGTAGCGTCTTCACTTTGTACGTCTGAGTGTTTGCTGAGGGATGCGAACGGTGCATCCGTATTAAATACGTACAAAGGAACTCTAAATATACAGACATAATGAATAAACGTAACTACTCGAATAGTTTTCATGAGTACCGAGTTTGAGACTGCACTTTATGATCGTTTATGCTTACAATCCACCTAGGTGAAAAGTTACTTGATTGCTTAATTCTTTTTTAAGCTATTGCATTGCTTTTATCGCGGGCTTTGAGCGCGGTGTCCGAACCAAGAAATAGCGTAACGAAAAAACCTCACGATCGTCTAACGTCGTTTCAGTTCGGTTCGTGCGGTTAGACGTATTGTACGACTCTACGAAACTCGCACGAATCGAGACGAGCTGCTCCGAAATCGGACGATGCTATATGCAATAACTATACCGCGGCAGTCCCCGAGTGCCACACGTCTTTTAATTTTATTGAAAACAACAAACAATGTAACTATTATAACAAATAAAGAAAAAAATACAATTCAATACATACTTACAAATTAAATTCATAACCAACAGCAATGTCCACAGATTACAATAAACAAGATTGGTGTAGTTTACAAGGAAAATAAATAAGTTAACTATGTATACAAATCAAAAGATCATTATTGTTAAATATGCATGCAAATTAGCAGTCGAAAAAAAAGTATCCTAGGATGCTGTATGCCAAATTAGCAATAGTGACTTTGGGAAACTCTCAATGGGAAGGTCTCGCATCTACAATATTAATAAGGATTTAAAACTATATACTATCTACCTTTGTTTGACCCTTGACACAATTCCCGCCCGCTTACACTAAAGCCCCTTCTAGCTACGTTCACTCCAATGCCTCTCCCATCGCGAAATGAGCTTAGATCACGACCAATTACTATTTATGCTCGTGTTTGCTTCAAGCAAATGGCGTTTTAGTAGACGTTGTAAAGTGCCCATAGAGTTCAATGAAGCAGGAAGCTGAGAAGTTAAAATAACAGCCTAGACGCGGATTTAAGTTACTAACTAGCTCTTGAATGAGGTCTAATGTAAAGTAAAAACAGTGGCGGCAGCCTAATAGTCTCTGGTTAAGGAATCATGTAACATTTTCTGGGTTTCCTCAAAAACCTATGTTCACTTACGTATTCATGTTCAGGGTTGAAGGAGAGTGTCAAGTACATTACCAATTAAAATACTACAGGGTATGTTTATTTAGGTTTGAAATAAAACTAATTATTTTCGAAAATTTGTGAAAAAAGCAGTAAAGAACTTGAAACGACGGGTCCCTAAATAATGTTTAGAATAGCACACAATATACGCGAGTTTAACCAGTAAATTTAGTTTAGTTTCAAGTGTGTAAAATACACGTAAACTTCATTATAAGACTCAATATGCAATAAAATTTATGATTAAACGAACTTACCTGTACGTGATGTTCTATCATAATTATGCGAAGGCTTCGTCCAAAGGGATTAGCAAATAACACACTAATTGAAATACCTATTTTATGAAAGTTCTGTGATCATTGTAAATCTGCAACAACAACTTCTTCGTAGCCCAAAGGAGAGCTCTAATTCTGACGCCCTAATTTCTAGCCAACGTAAACACATTTTTCACTTGTCGCCCTATTTTCATTTGTTTTTTTATTCCGTAAGATTTCCCTTTGTACACTTTATACTTTGCCCTGGATCCAGTTTAGAAAAGCCATTCGGTACAAATGGCTGTTTCTATAGCATACCCTTATTGCTTTGGCCCTGTTACTATTTTTACTTTAGGTCAAGACATTTACAGTGCCACTCGTATAACTTGTTACGACATGACATACCGAATTTACGATATTAGAATTTTGTTAAGTCACTTTTGTTAGGTTCTGTGTGTATTTTGATCTTCATGTTTTAGAGCTCATTTTCGAGCACTTTTTTCGTGTCTGTACTTACTCCTAAAGATATTCTAATCCGTCAAATAAGTGTTGTTAAACACGTAAAATTTTAAATAAATTTAAGATTTAAGACAATAAATTCCTGTCTGCTAATCTTTCAACTAAATGTTAAATACTTAGTCAGCCTTATCTATAATACTAAAATATAATTCATAAAAAATTGAACACTTAAAAATTTTCCTTTTCGCTAGCTACTTTAAATCACGAGGGATTAAATTAGAAAAGATGAAGAAATAAAATGGCGGACCGCTGAGTAGGGGATTACCTTATCATTAGAGTGTTATTTGTAATCCGGGATAAAGCCCGGATGCTCCCTATTGAGGCACGGGAAAACGATGGCTTTTTGCTGATTTACCTTCTAATATAGATTATTAATTGAATTAGTTGTAATAAGAATGTACACTGACACAAGTTATAAGTAGGTACCTACTTTGTTTCTAACCATGAACGGATTTGTCTTATTAATTAATGAAATAAATTAATTTTGAGTGAAGGTTTGGAAGGGAAATGCAGTTCATCGACTCATTTAAATGCAAAGTCCTTATGGACTTTATAATGGCACTACAAACTCCGATTTATTATTTATTTAGTTAAAGCTCAATTGGTAAAGTAGTAGTTTTTAAATATTGGGTTAACGGCTTTTATAAAAAAGCCAAATCTTCAGTTTAATGAATTTCTACTAGCACTGTGTGTGCACACCCACTCACATCCATCGCAACATTCACACTTCTTGGAAAAGTAGCAAAAAAATAGCCACATTCTGGTCGAAGCAACACGTAAGCAAAAGAAGAAAAGTAAGGATAAATAAATAGTTATTGAATGATGTTACTCAATCCAAATGTCAAAACAAAAATTGTAAACAAAAAAAAAACCGCCTTCAAAAATCCGACTCACAAAAAATTACAAAATAATATAATACGAACATTAATCTGGGTATGAATTTGATATGTTGTTGAAGGCGGTGCCGTTTATATTTCATGCAGTTTTCCTCAAAAAATTAATTGGCACCGCCTTCAACAACATATCAAATTCATACCCAGATTAATGTTCGTATTATATTATTTTGTAATTTTTAGTGAGTCGGGTTTTTGAAGGCGGTTTTTTTTTTGTTTACAATTTTTTTCATCCTTTTTAGTGTTACATTTTTTTACACCCTATTAGTTCAGCTCACCTATATTTCTACTGATTTTATAACTAGTAGTATCAATATGTACACAGTATTGAAATAATTATTCTTTTACTCATAACTATTAAGGAGTTGACCTTCCATCATCAGCTCAGCATCATAACATTATGATTGCCAGAAGCAAATGCCAATATAACTTCAGAAAATATGCAAAACGCGGTACATGCCCCTATAAAATTTGAAGGTTGCCCTCGATTTCCCCAGGATCCCATCATCAGATCCGAGACTGGTGAAAATGGGACCACCTCGGAAGTGAACTCTATCCAACCAAAAGAAAATTTTTGAAATCCTTCTATAATTGACGAAAATATCGGTGAACATACATAAAAAAAAAAAAAAAATATATTATACATACAGACGAATTGAGAACCTCCTCCTTTTTTTGAAGTCGGTTAAAAAAGAGTTTAATGGCACAAATTCAAAGTTTTGTCCCACTTCACAGAATAAAAGACAGAAAAAAACATTTTGTTAGCCTCCCTTTCTAGTATTTTTAGGAGCCATCATGATAATGATAAAACGTTTTAAAGATATGATATTAAAGCCAATTGAAAATAAAAAATGCTTAACAGATTATTAACAACATTTTTATTTTGTTTCAGGTAATGATCTTCAGCAATAAATACGTAGTTGTAAGGTACTTAGTAAAAAGTAAAAATACGTATTAATCATGATATTGACAAAAATTTATACACCCATAATCTCTCCCCATTCCCCAGTCCCCATAGCCGTCGGCGCATTTTCATCACCCTTAAAAATCCTATAAAAACCATATAATAAAAATATAACATTAGCTATGTAACCCTGTATGTCAAAGGAAAATTACTTTTATCGTACATCGAATACGCTGCCAAATTATCTTTATTGACGTTATTTTGCAATTTCTCGCGCATAATTTTGGAATTACTGGTCTTTATCAGCGGTCTTTTTGCTTGCCAATTTTAAGCTTAAATTCTGAGACAATTAGAATATCGAATTCGAGTGGTATACAAGGCTGAAAGGCACAAAAAATCTGATTACAACTAAAATTATAGAGTAGTAAATTTATAGAGAGAGAGTATTTAAAGATGTAAAATTGTGAAATTCCTTTTTCACAAATATTTGACAAGATGTAAAACATGATATACGAAATAACTCTTGTATGTATCTCATACTGTACAATGTATATACAAGAGAAAAACATTAATACTAACCTGTATGTATGTAGTTTTCAGGATTACATTATATTGTAATCTATGCGGTCAAAGTAACCAACTGTTAATAATTTTATTATTTTACTACATATTTTTATCGTTCATTAATATCCGATCATAGAAATAACACCATATCTATGTAAGTATCCCATAGAGCACGTAGAGGATGTGACACGTGGTATTTTTACACATCGATGAATGGTGGCGATAAACTGCGATAGACGTGGGATTAATGCGTTTCCACGCGACACCGCAGTGCCACTGTAACCCCCATCGGTATATTGTGAGCGCCATATTGTCGTACGTCACATGTTTTAAACGGATGTTCCATTACAACTTATTATTTTTCATTTTCTTCCAACAATATTTGAGAATACCCGCTGAAAATCAACTACTCAAAGCAGACTTATTGTGAATCATTGTTTCAGATTAATATGTATCTGTTGAAGAAATAGGTGGTGTATTTTATTCTGTCGATGCTACATTATATGTTTCATACAAATATAAAAAGGCTGCTCGTAATAGTCAAATGAGTTTATTTTTAGACAATCTTAGGGGTGAGAGCCAGATGTAAATTAGGGATTTTTTTAAAAAACGTTAGCCGACCCTTATTTCCTTATTTTTTTTTATTGAACCTGTATCATCCCACTGATGGCAAAGGTCAAAAGATTTACATTCTAAAAAAAATATAGGTATTATGGTAATCTACTTATGCTTCTAACTGTATATTATTAATTTCGAACCAACGACGCTAGAAAAAACGTGTGATCAACGGCAGATTTTAAAGCTAATCGCATTTATTTTTTATGTCCAAAAACTACCATACATGTAGAGTTACATTCAATCTTCCGACTTCAAGAAGCTTCACATCGGAATGATTTATTCATGTCCGTCATAAAGTATCACAATTTCGATCGCAAACAGCCCAGTTATATTGAACGGTCCCGTTAAACTCGCAAACTGAACCCTATGAAATATTAAACCTCGGAGCGAACTCGTAAATTCTCTCATATTATTAATGCAATAACATTTCTGTCCAAGAAGAAATGACGGGTGATAACCTGGCTATTGTCGAGACTGAATATATGGGGCTTGAATTTCAAAGGAGTTCCTTTCAATGCCCAGGGGACCTAATAGAAATAAAATATGTGATGCCGCGACACCGATAGTGTTTCCGGATATTTACTTGCATGACTATAGCCAGTTTAGGTTAGTTTCGAGCTCCTTAGTCGTGACGTATATGGGGTAAATTTAAAAAACGGCCAAGTGAAAGTCGGACTCGCAAGGTTGCAACACAAGAAGGGTTCCGTACCTACCAATCATATAAAAAACAACACGTTTATTGTATCAGGGCCCTCCCTTAATAGTTTATCTTTTTAATTTTTTAATATTTGTTGTAGCGGCAACGGAAATACATCATCAGTGTCATTTTTTTATTTGCATATAAAAATGAAAAGGTACGTTAGCTTTCTCTTGGTCGATGTTAAGCATATAGGTAGTGTACCCAGGTGATTTTATATCGATTGGAACCGAGTTTTCAAATGCGATGGGGTTGTCAATATGAATACCTACATAATTTCGGTTTCCGCTGTCTCTAATTATCTCTATAAAATATAATTAATAACAATTTAAGTATGTAAACCCATTTGTAGAGTATCTGCAATGTTTAATTAAAAATAGGGGATGATGGTGAATGTCATATGAATAAATATAATAAAATAATAATCTTGGACATTTCCACACACGGTCATCTGACCCCAAACTAAGCAGAGCTTGTACTCTAGTACAAGTAACTATGTATGTACATATATCAGTCTCTAGACTGATATATGTACATACATAGTTATTTTTAAATACATACTTAAATACATTTTCAGCCAAGCGTGAGGTTTAGAGGGTCAAGTACATACTCGCCAGGATCCGTAAAGCAGTCCGGAGCCCGGAGGGTCAAGAAATTTACAATGCAAACGCAAAGACAGGCGCACTGTATATTCCTTCCTACGGTCATTTGTCACGCTCGTTGAGAAATCAGGCTCTGAATCACGGCTTAACGTGATTTGACACAGTAAACATTACTAACCTCAAAATAGATAATTTTATTAAACTTTTCAAAAGCAAATTTTACTGTTAATATTGAAACAACACTTCAGGTAATTTCTAGATAAGATAGAAAGAAAGAAAGAAAAATATTTATTGACCGACCACGACAAAGAAATTACAAATACAATGAGACATAAATACACAAGACACAAAAACTCAAACAAAGAAATAACACACATAGGTAAGGACTATAAAGTGGTCAACGAGGTACGGGCCACGGATAGGTAATTTGTTGATGAAACTTATTCAAACGCAAATTTTACGGATAGTATTCAACCAGCAAAAAAATCCAATAGTTTCAGAAAAGACAACCCTAGGGATGAACCTATAATCTGGCACATGCATGCCTCCCAACTGCGGGAAACGCCTACAACAAAACCCACATTGACATTTACTACGATCAACAGCCCACAGCGCATTTCAATCTAGATCTATTCTAGGAATGCATTCGTTAATGGTGTTGTTTGTTAAATTAGGCTCCACGTGCTATGTGGCTGTAAGTGGCTATGTATTTGCTACTCTTTTTTATAGCGTATGGACCCTTATTAAATAGTTTTTAATTTAATGGTAAGCGAATGTCTTAAATCTTATACTCATGTGTCCACAATTACTAGTCGGTGACTTATGCTGTTATTTTCGAAAGAAAACATTATTACAGTTGTGATTATGCCATAATTTGTGAAACATCACCACAAATTTATTTTAAGTACGAAGTTCATAATTATTACGATTATAAAAAATATTTATGTACCTAACTTACATTTAAGTTTACTTTATGTTTGAATTGTGTTGATGAAACTAAAGTTTTTAAACAATTTCTGCTTCAAGTTTCCGATAGTAAGTTCTGAACAGAGAGACATGCAATTTAGGGACTCTATAATGGTTCAGTTTTTATTTTTAAAGTACGGAACCCTTTAATCGTGTTAAAATACAGTGAATTAAAATGTTACATTCGAATTCGTACCGTATCTGTGACGTGCAGCCATTCAGTGGGAGGGGGTGGTTCCCCCCCCCCCTTGTGCAGACGAACAGACAGCTCCTATCGTAACATTAATATGTCCCGAGCTGAACACGTTGGTAACAGCTTAATGCTGTCCGGTGCGGCTTCATTTGCGGTAACTCCTTTTATTTTATTGCGATATTTTCTTTTGTCTTGGGAAAAGCTCTTGTGTAGTTATTTATTTTTTGATTATTGTTGCTTGATGGTTGCTCTAATCTACTGAATAAAATGTGAACATTTGTAGTACATGAAGTTTTTTGATACAAAAGTAGAAGTCTATTTGAAAAAACTTTAAGTCTTTAGTTTCAAAATTTGTTATTTTTGAACGGTTTAGTATTTGGTTTTCCTAAGTACCTTGCTATTGTTTTTCTCATTTTTAATGATTGTGAAGAAGTTTTAATAACTAAATGTTATTTAAATAAAGTAAAATTCATCGCACTACACAATAAATTAGTTTTAAATACAATGGAAACATAGTTTTAAATTTTCCTTTTTATAATGCAACTAAGAAGTAAGAATGCAGTTTAGTACGAACATTAAGAGAAACTGTATTAACTAACTGCAGTACATCAACCAACCGCCTATTAGCTCTGAAATAACACTGGCAGTTTACACAAATTACAAATGCATTCATCACTGGACCCACCCGGTGTGTTCCCGGTTTAATTCCAAGTAAATTTTGCGTACCACACAAAGCTCTAGAAATGGAAAACATAATAAAGCACAACTCATTTGTAGACTTGTTCTAGCATAATGCAAACGTAGTCGGCGTTGTGTTATTTCATTAGGAACACTCGTGTTATTCAAATCTCTCAATTCGCTTCGGATGTTTTGTTAGGTTGTTCATTGTTCAAGAATTCTTGGGAAGCGTATTTCAGTCATGTATTATTGGCAATGGTGTGGTATATATTTTTGATAATGGACTTAATATGATCTCTTTAATGAGTTTTTGGAAAAAAAATTGTTAATGGAATGTCCTGCAATCCTGCTGTCCTGTAATAATTTGCCGTGAAATTCAATAATCATTTCCTTCCCGTGACCAAAAGCGCTATAAAAAGTTCGTAATGTCGAATCTCTAAAATAATATGTTTAGAATAACAATACACGCGAGTTTAATCCGTAAAATTAGTTTTATTTTAAATGTGTATTGTTCGCGCAAATAATAGACAATATTTCTTAATATAAGTTTAAAAGTTTTTAAAAATTACAATAAATTATTTTTTATACGATCCGACCAATAACAACCATCAAAATGTAAAAAATATAAAAATGAGTTCATCAAAAAATTTATTGAAAGTCTGTTTAAAGAAGATGGTAGATATATATTATATTATAAAATTTGCTCAAAAAACCTTATCAAATAAACAAACATACTTTCTCTAAATGTGTACATATCAAAAGAGCATTCGTTATTTTGCCAAATGATATACGAGTCCATTTCTTATGAATTCTTATTGGAAACGTATCAACGCAATTTCAGAATCATTTTCTCATTAGCCCTTAACTGAGTGGGTATTGATTTGATTCATTTGATGCCGCTTCCCACTATATATACCAACTATAGTAGAAGTTATATACATAAACATAAGAGTAAATCCTTATCCTTACTAATTTCATAAATGCGAAAGTAACCTGTCTGTCTGTTTGTCTGTCGTGCTGTCACGACATAACTACTGAACCGATTTAAATAAAATTTAGTGCACAGGTAGTCTAGAGACTGAGAAAGGCTACATTTTAACCGACGTCCCTTTAAGGAAATAATGTTTTGCACAATAAATAACTTCACACGGACAGTTAAATTTAATTAATACCTACATCAAATAAAACCTACCTAATAACCCCATCTTCTAGTACTGTTAGATATTATTAATTGTCTATTCCTTTGTAAGATTTTGACTGTAGTTTAAAATAATCAAACTGTCAGTTGCATCAAAGATTCAAACTAAATAACGTGTTTTAATAAGTAGCAAGCGGAAAGCTACTAGTACCTTTATGTTTCCATTGAGTTCTGAGCTGACTAACATGTAGTATACAACAACAACTCTACAACGAGACGGACACTTTAACATTTTAGTATAATTAATGAAAGTTGTCTCTAAAAGGCGACCAGAGCTTTGTAGTTCACAAAAAACGCTTGGAACATTCAACTTTAAGTTTTCGCATTCCATTTACATATTGTGCACGTCCCACAATTATGCAGCGGCACAATGAATACATTTAACAAAATTGTGAATTTTACACAGTGTTCTAAAGTTAATACTGGCCAAAGACTAAATGCTAGGAATGTGTTTAATGCACTGTTGTACCTATTTTCCCTCTAAGTATTTTGATAGCATTAAGTTCCCTCACTGACTCGTTGGTCTATTGCTAGCAAGCGGTGCGTAAGGACCGAGAGGAACCCGGTTCGAGTCCGGATCGGGCAAAATTATTGTGAGTTGTTCTGTAAAGAAATTGCATAGCCCGGAGTTTGGGAGTTGGCGGTTGCACGCCCGTGCCTTGGAAAGCACGTTGAGCTGTTGATCCTGCGCCCGATCTCACATCGGTCATCGTCGGATTGCTGTCAGTGTAAGAGAACAGAGAGTGCACTTGTGTTTGCGCGCATACTTATGCACTACATGTCCTGCTCACTTGGCTGATCTAAATTATACGTCCCCCTTCCCCTCCCCCCCATTCCTTAAAGACGTATTCTAAACGCCTTCTCGTTGTCGGTAGGTATATATAATAAGCTGATGGTTGGTGTTCCAGTGGCGAGTCCGCCGGGCGGCGCGGGCGCCCCGAGGGACGAGGCGCCCCGCCCGCCGCCGCCCCCCGCGCCCCGCAACGGCACGCCCAGTAAGCACGGCGATTATAGTGTGGCTGTTGCGATCCGATCACACTACAATGCTAATATATTTTTTGTTTAAGACTTTTTCAAGATACTTTCATACATCAACCAAAATAATACAAATTAGGTGGCACATTTCATTGTCAAAAAAAACATACATTATGGTATAAAATATAAGCAATATTAAAAGAAAATGCCCAACTAAATGACTGAATCCAATATTGATGATTGATACCACATTAACTCTAACTGATGCTTTCATGTACTTGTAAATATCAATGTAAATCCACTCATAATGTTTATGTAATGCATGTAAATGTACATACAACAAAAAAGTTGAAGGGGTATGAGCCATCCGCTCCCCGCAAGCCCGGTGATGATGACAAGGCTCCTCCAAGCCATCATCGTTAGTCAGTTAGGAAAAAAAAAACAAACGTAAGTAAATAAAAATATATAAAAGTTAACTACAAACGGATCGCGACAGCCCGCCGCCATTTGTGCACGTTTCAAATGTCATCGTTCTCGACTCTTGCGCACCTTGCACACGCACGTTCACAATTTCCTGTGTTATTTTTGTCGATTTATCTATATTCAGCCATAAAAACGAACAACCTTTACTATAAATAATAATGAAATTTACTTTATTTTCTATACACTATGGCTGTCTGAGATATACAGGATGATACTGTAGAAAGCATGCATTTTAGGAATACAGATAAGATAGATCCTCTTTTCAAAGATGGAAAAGAGCGGAGTAACAGAAAAATAAAAACCAAATAGGACTCTATAAAATCTCGATCCTTGTATCCTTTTGGTTAAAATATTTCCGTTTCTCAGCTATACTCCAGTTGACAGCAGTCTTACGCGTAAATTTATTTTTAAAAGAGGTTCTATCGCATCGATACTCATTAAGCCTAGGAAAATATGGATACTATCTATAAAATCATCTTGTTCGACAATGTCACATAAAAAACCTTTTCAATGGGGGGGTTAAATATTGTGTGTGAAAAATTCACTAGATGGCAATACAGTAGTAAACTCAATAGCATGATTGGTAAATGGCTGACAGTGTCACGTCAAAAATAACCAATCATGCTGCAGTTGGACCTCACGCCTACGTATTAATTGTCATCTAGTGAATTTCTCAGATGAGTTAACCCTCATTGTTATACTTTCAGTCTGAAATCTCATCATGCATGATAAAGTATTGAATAATGTAAAGGTTGTTCGTATCCAGACGTTTTGCGTTTATATCATAACCCACTATCCGATTGAGTAGATGTTTTGTCTTACATAATATTCATAATATTCGTTGTATCCAAGTTCTTTTTCCTATCTCAGTATTAGATGTTGACATTGACAGTGTTTCGATGTTTTTACTATGTGTTTCTTCTGCATTGGGTAAGTATTGTGTACTTCAAAAATTAACCAACGTACAGATCTAAAGATTGTATATGTATTTGAATGTTTGGTGTTTAATGTACCATATTATCATGTATTTTTATTTCAATACAAAGTTAATCAAAAATTACTTTGCTCAATAAGTTTAGAAGTCAACTGTAACATGACTTCGTTTTCTTTATTCTTAAATGCCTAAACGTTTATACCAAACTCCAAAGAGCAAGCCTTGTACTTTAGGACTTCACCTTTATAAGACATGAGCTTGACTCATAAAAAAAAAGTCGGCAAACGCATGATCATCATCATCATCATGGGCCAATATACGTCCCTACTGCTGGGCACGGGCCTACCCTAAACAAGGTGGTAAGGCCTAAGTCAACCACGCTGGCCAAGTGCGGGTTGGTTGAATTTCTGTTAGTTGTAGTTTTCTCTCGATGTTTTCCTTCACCGTTAAAGCGTCAAATAATCGTACATAATGAATTTTAAATTTTAAAAACAAAGTATTACGAGGCAGGGTTCGAACTGGCAACCTCTTAAATGGCAAGCAACGACCTTAACTCGGCCAGCGACGCTTTTAACGATGCATAATATGACGCCAGAGTCGAAAATGCATAAGTTACTTGTTATGAAAAGCCTTTACCACACTTTGCCGCGTTGTCTGGAAAGTCAACGTGGTAAAATAAAGTGTACAGTCAAGTACATAAAGCCTGAAGGTGTCTTGAAAATACACGCTGCAAAACCGCGTATATGAGCCGTCAAACGAACATTTACGTCGGCTGAGTAACGAACCCTTATCTGCTGAGGCACTCGCGTCGCGTCAGCCGCAAGGGATATCTGCGGTTTTAAATATGGATGTGTTCGTTCTATATAGAGCGCGTAGGGCATTCTGAAACGTCACTTCAATGCAGAATATGAATTGGTTAGATCCATATTTCGTTATAGAGCTAGAGGTGGAAGATAATAAAAATCTAATTTAGAGAAAACATTACGCGGCTCACTATCTATTTACGAGACCTATACAAGTTTAATGTATCCCAATTTGGTTAACCATACTGCCCGGTAGAAGTTACTTAGACGATAGATAATTTATAATAAATTCAATTATATTATGGAGTTATAAGTATGATGGAATGAAACGAAGTTATAAATGTATAAGTACGTATTTATCGCCCTCTTCTTCATACAGTGGGCGTATAACTCTTAATAACAGGCAGTTTAAAAATGGGCATCGGTAGCTATATGATAAAGATCTGCTTCAAAATTAACATAGATGATAGAGGGGTTATATCAGTCTGTATGATTCCAGTCAGGGGATACCAGTCACAACTATCTGTCCGGTGGTTGGTGAACGGTATACGGGTAAGCGACCCCGGCTCCTCGAGCTACTGTCGGCTCAGTCCAAATCATCCGAGGCGATAGTATCCTTCCTCCCCTTCCCCCGTCATATATCCTTGCTACTCGTGGGAACGCAATGACCTTGTTAAACAATGCACTAGGCAGAACGGCGGCGACGTGGTCCACAACCCGTCACGTCACGTTTCCCACAGAGGTGAAAAGTGGATTGCTGGAAGTGATCTCTGCCTACCGCTCTGGGAAAAAGGCGTGATTTTATGTATGTATGATTCCACAACCATAACGCACGACTAAGTGTACCATAAACACGAAGCTAGTCGATGCCCACTCTTAACCTAATTGGAATAATGAGGCCGTAATACGCCCTCTGGCATATAGTTAATCTCTCGTTTATATCGAACTAAACAATTTTGAAGCTAAATCTAATATTACCTGGTACATTCATGGCTTCATCACGACGAGTACCTATCATAGCTGACAGGCAACCATAATAATATACTCGTAAACTGCTGTCACAGCGAATGATCGAAATAAAATATTTATTCGAGTTCAGAACGTAATGCACTGTTAGAGTTGTTTCCGGCAAATTTTGTGAGGCACGGTTGTAAATTTTATAGCTTCGTAATAAAAACCTAGCATTCCAAATGCGATGTCAACTGTTTTACAGGAACGGATGTTAATCGGTCTGATGTACGGATTTACCGATAACATAACCTTCTAGCACACTCGGGTAAAATGGCAAAAAATTTCGCTATGTACATTTATTTTATTTTAAATTAGTGTTAGTGCAGAATATTACATTTATTTTTTATTTTTACGCTCTTATTAACCGATGCCATGATCATCGGTCGCTCTCTAAGATTCTTTGCAGTACCTACAACAGATATAAAATCCAATAAATCCTTTTACAGTCTACAAGCGTCAGTTATTAAAAAATACTCTATCGGAACAGGATCCAAGTTATTCGCTTTTGAACTGTACATTTCATATCTCGATTTCACAATATTTTGTCAAAGTGAGAAACTACGCCTGGTTACTATGGTAACGGGATGGGCATTTTGCTTTGAAGTCCAGATATTCCCTCGATAAATGGAATTGAAAAATGAAAAACTGTCTCGAAAAATGGAGTTTAGACGGTTTAGGATCATTTATATTAGATAGTGGATTATATTAGATTGTGGATTGATTTGGTGCCTTATCATCGCATGTAATTGTTCATAAAGCATGAATAATTCAAGCAATTTATTATTTTATCTGCTTTAATAATTATTTAAAATACAGAAAACTACAATTATCTTATTAATTAGAGACTTTACTATTATGGACGAGTCCCTACCTAGCTACACATTAAAATATTTCACTACTATCTTGATGATCATTACCTGCTCACATAGGTATTCTTAAATGACCCGGACTTCCCTTAAGCAACTAGAGAGCTCAAAGGGGAGTCCTGAAGGTGGCTCTTTCAAGCAAATAACTTTCCCCACCACTTCGCTGTACAACGGGGCAGGTGTACTAAGCGTGAGACAATTATTCATTGCCAGAGCAATTGTGTACACTCAAAGGATCGTGATAAGTTCAGAAGAGTATAACGGGCTACTTAAAAGACGTATTTTCAGAGTCCCATGCCCTGTCACTAAGACCATCTTCTCAGACAGGTTCCGTCGTTATCTGTTTCCCTACATGTACAACAAATTGTCATCAGTTCTTGATTTTAAACATGAACCAGTTCACCAGACCAAAGATCTGGTGACTGAGCTGCTGTTAAAATGGACGTATGATGAAACCGAAAACTTTCTGAAGATCACAAAGTAAACACAGTGAAGTATCATATTATTTTATTGCTGCTAACACAATTCGCAACTTACACACACTCGCACACACATACACTCACTCTCATATACACACACACAAACACACACACACACACACACACACACTCACACACAAATAAAGCCCTTTCTACTGATATGTAAATATAACTTTTTGTTTTTTTAGAAACTCATTTAATTTGATTATTTTATTATATTAGTTGTATTGAAATGTATTTTAACTAGATAAGTAAATGTACAAGTGTCATCGTTGAAATTGTCAACTGTTCCTCACAGGACAGGCTAAGCCTAGGGTGGGGGCCGGGAAAAATATTTTGTAATGCTTTTAATGGAAATAAAAATTATTATTATTATTATTTTTATTCCTACGATATGAGGTCCTCGAAATTTTTACGTTTCGGTGGTTAAGACGGATGGGCCACGGGCCTAGGCCAAGTGAACCTCCGTTTCAGGGTATATCATGGTTGAGATGGGGCGTCGTCCTGTAGGAACCTCCGGACAATGCGGCAGGTGTTCAGGATTGCAGCTTTTTGCATGGTCATAAACGTATTTTCAGGTAAACTGATTGTTTTTAGGGCAGAGAGCAAGTGCTTTGGGACTACGCCAGTGCTGGAGATCACCAGTGGCACGATGTACACTTTGTTCATTTTCCAGATTTTTAAAATTTCGTCTTTGAGCTCCGTATATTTATGTATTTTCTCTGTTATTGTTTTCTGTAAATTATGGGTATTTGGTACTGCAATATCTATTAGGTAAACTACGCTCTTATTTTTATCGATTAAAGTAATGTCAGGTCTATTGTTGTGAATAGTTCTATCTGTCAGTATGGCTCTATCGTAGTACATCTTGAAACTGTTGGTCTCCAACACCGGTTTTGGTGTATATTGGTAATAAGGTAAAGGTTGTCCAGTTATGAGTTGGTGTTTGACTGCTAATTTTTGGTGAACAATATTACAAACTTGGTTGTGGCGGTGGGTGTAATCGGTTTGGGTCAGGTTGGGGCAGGCACTAGTTATGTGTTGTATTGTTTCGGACTGTCGGTTACATTTTCTACATTTGTCGGTAACAAGGTTGCGGTCTTTAAGAATATATTTTTTGAAATTTCTTGTGTTTATTATCTGATCCTGGATAGCAATTATGAACCCTTCAGTTTCAGGGAATAGAGATCCTAACTTTAACCACTTATTACTAGCTTTAGTATCTACGTGCTGTTGTTCGAGGTCATGGTAGTGTCGGCCGTGCAGCTCTTTTCTTCGCCAGCATAGGATTTTTTGGTTCTCATGCTCTAGCCGGCTGGTAGAATCCATCTCCCTTTTCATCAAATTAAGAGGCGTGAAATTATCATCTTCATGAATTACCGATGCGTGTATATTACTGTTAGTTGCTTTCCTGTAAAAACACTGTCTTAAATTTTTAATTTGTTCTGTCCATAGTAGCTTAATATCTATCAATCCTCTGCCGCCGCTATCTCTTTTTATTGTCATTCGCTCTATGGCAGATTTCGGATGTAAATAATTGTGTTTAGTAAGTGTAGCTCTAGTTTTAGTTTCGATTTTGTAGATATCAGTTTTGGTCCACTTGATGACACCGAATGAGAATGTAAGGATCGGTACTGCAAAGGTGTTAATGGCTTTAAATAAGTTTTTAGAATATAATTGTCTTTTACAAATTAGGTTTAATCGTCTAAAGTACTCCTGCGTTAGCTGTTTCTTAATTTCTATATGATGAATTCCTTTAGCTTGCTTAATTCCTAGATACTTGTACGTCTCGTTAGGCTCTATCAGCTGAAAACGAGAGTTTTCATCTATTCCTAAACTACTCCCCTTCACTTTACCCTTAATGACTCTCAGCGTTTTGCACTTATCTAATCCAAATCTCATGTTGATATCTGTACTAAAAGTTTCTGTAAGTTTTATTATCTGTTTCATATCTTCGGTTGTTCTTGAAAAAAGTTTGACATCATCCATATACATAAGGTGACTAATATTTGTGTTGTTAGTTAGTGAGTATCCGATTTTTGCTGAATTTATAAGGTGAGATAAGGGGTTCAGTGCCAGACAGAACCATAAGGGACTCAGAGAATCTCCCTGAAAAATGCCATTTTCGATGGGGATTTCATCAGTGCTAATTGAGTTGCCTGCAGATGTAAGGTGCAACGTTGTCCGCCAGTCGCTCATGGTATTTTCCAGAAAGGTGATTATTGTGGGATTTACTTTATAGATTTGAAGAACCCGTACAAGCCAGGAGTGTGGTACGCTGTCGAAAGCTTTTTTATAGTCAATGTATGTAATGTATATATTTCTATTGTATTTTTGTGCGTGTTTTAAGATAGTGGAGTCAATAATCAATTGCTCTTTACAGCCCATATGGTTTCGTCTACAGCCTTTCTGTTCCTCTGCTAGTATATTATTGTTTTCTATATGTGAGTTGAGTTTATTTACAATGCAATATTATTATGACGGCCTTTTGGAGATTAATTTTTGTGACTCAATGCGACTAATAATTTGTACCTATAAAAAAATAAATGTTGAAGAAGGAAGAGTTCCTAACCTCCTAGTAACATAAATATATATATTTTTCACGCCGCAAGTACGAAAAAAGTAATCAAATTTTCTCGTTATTCTCTCCGCGCTAATCATTGCGCTTGTTCGTATTAATACCATCGATCAGAATATTGCCTGCAGTTTTGCACCTGTGTAGACCTGCCTCAAACGTTTCAACGTGCAAAACCACACAACTCCCCCGGGAATTATGTTCCTAACCGAACTTGGAAGGCTCTATCTCGGGAATACTGGCCGTTTGAACCCAAACGTGACGTGATTACTCACACTGAGATGTGTATTGATTTTAAATAGTATATCTATGTTCTAAAATTTTGTTATTAGTAATGAACAGATGAATTGGAGTGATATAAATTAAAGTCGCTTCCCGCGTCTGTCTGTCCCTATGAATGCTTAAATTCGGATCGGATTTTGATGCGTTTTATTAATAGATACAGGGATTTAGGAGAAAGAATTTTATATATAACTAACTGTGCCCGCGATTTCGTCCGCGTGGACAACCCTTATCACTCAGGGGTATGAAAGTAGATGTTGGCCGATTCTCAGACCTACTCAATATGCTCACCGAATTTCATGGGAATCGGTCAAGCCGTTTCGGAGGAGTATGGCAACGAAAACTGTGACACGAGAATTTTAAGGCGGGTCAAAAGTACATTATAAATTTTACTACTGAACATTTTACAAATGTCGACGTACGAGCATTGTAGTGTACACCAATCTTAAGTTTATTTTTCATCCTGAATAAGAAAATTCCTTCAGTTTTCGCAATAATGCACATAATATTATCCAAAAAGGTATATTCTGTAATGTCTGTCTGTCTATAACGAGTGTTAAAATGTAACATTGTCTGATTCTGTTCACATAGGGACTAATGTTTAACAATTTAAACCACTTTGGTTGGCACTTAAGTCACTGGAAAAAAAACACACCACAAGCCTCCATCAAAATTTATTCAAACATATATAAAATCACGCTTTTTTCCCTGAGGGGTAGGCAGGGATCACTTCCAGCGATCCACATTCACCTCTGTGGGAAACGTGACGTGACGGGTTGTGGACCACGTCGCCGCCATTATGCCTTGTGCATTGTTTTAACAAGGTCATTGCGTTCCTACGAGTAGCAAGGATGTATGACGGGGGAAGAAAAAGGGGAGGAAGGACACTATCACCTTGGATGATTTGGACTGAGTCGATAGTAGCTCGCGGAGCCGGAGTACCCGATTACCGTTCACCAACCACCGGATAAATAGTTGTGACTGGTATCCCCTGACTTAGCAAAATACCATTCTTCATAGCATAGCAAAATACCATCTGAACTCTCAGTTTCGGATCAATGACCTTTCCAAAAGTGGCGAGATAGAATAAGTTTAAACTATTTTCGGTAACGAAGGTACTAACTTTAACTTAACTCTTTCATCATGATAGTCGTTGACGTCCATTAAAACCGTGAAACCAAAGTAATTATAAATTTATTTAAGTAAAGTTTCGGGGCTACCTTTTCGGCTGTCGACTATAGTGGTTTTGTAATATTCGTTTCAATTCAAGTGAAATGTGGAAAGGTATTTAAACCCTTTGATACGTGTCACGTTAAGGCCATAAAAAAGTACATACAATTATTTAAGAAAGAACAAAACATATTTCTTGCCTAAATAATATTCTGCTGCTTAAACATTATAACGTACATGAAATCTTATAACATAAGTGTTAGTAATTAAAACACAAGAAACATGAAACTTTTATAATGCGTTATAATAAAAGTCTATCATAAATGAGCCAACTCAAATGCTGTTATTCTTTATTTTAATGAAATTTTGCAATAAAAGTAGAAACAAAACTATTTGTGGGGCTGAACTATCACCGTTTCAGTGTTTTTCTAGACTAAGCGACGATCACCACTGAAGTTCAACTACAGGCTTCTATTCAAAGATAAACAGATACCAAAATAACTTTCAAATAAATATTTACCAGTTCTTCAAGATATTGACAAGATTAATCTCATTAGTATTCTAGCCTTATATTAGATTAAGGTATGATACCTTAGTATCCCTAGATCCTAAAATTGAATTTGCTATTATTAGATTTGATTTACATTCAGGCTTTCAAAACAGTTGACTGGCTCGGTGGAACAGTAGTCACTGACCCTGGCCACGGTTTCAAGACTCGTGGGTTCCGTTCCCACTCGGAACTAATATTTGTGTGACGAACATAGGTATTTGTTCCGGGTCTGGGTGTGTTATTTATATAATAAAGTTTATTTGTGTATAGCACAGATTTAGATCAGGCTGTAATTAAAGCGCCTTAAACTATGATCCGTTGATATCATCATAGCGAAGACTTATAAATAGAATAAAATTGATAAAAAATTAACTTATACCATGACTCAGGGTAGGGGTAGCAAGATTAGTTGAGCTACATATATAGTAATTTCTTTACCCACTTCACACATTTAGGTATATGTAACATGATACGTCTGGTTTATACATATATACCTATGTCTTTATTGCAAACCAGTGACATATTGTACAAAAAATGTCTGTCTATATTTAAAAAAAAAGCATCCGTTGCATAGTTTTAAAGATTTAAGCGAACATACATACATACAGACGCGGGAAGTGAATCTGCTTTATCCTGTGTATGTATTGACAAGAGTAAACCTCAATTCCGGTTAATACCAAAATAACTTTTCCTTGATTAAATTATCGTCAAGACCTAAGTTTTTCTAGCTGATTTAAATATTCATTGGACCGAGATCGGGGCTAATTTGAATTCAGCCTCCGTCCAATCTCATTATCACAATAAAGCTGAATTGGAGTTTTATTCGAGGGATAAAGTGAGCTGATCGGAATGAACTGCCGATAACACAACAAGCGTTTTAAAATAATGAACGGATTATTATTTTTATGGTAGCTGTAGCAAAAAGTATCGTAGAAACGCCTGCACATAAAGTGAACAACTTCCGTTTCCTGACAAAATAAATCCTATTTTTCTACTGGTATTAAATGAAAAAGTTTGTTTGTGGTTTAGATATATGATCATTAATCTTTCACGCAGAAACTACTGAAAGGATTTTGATAAAAGTTCACAATAATAATTAAGTTACGTATCAAAATAACAGAACTGAATGTATACTTAATTCATAAAGATACATTACTGTAAATGAAGCGTCGATGGCCGAGTGGTTAAGTCATTGATTGCCATGCGAGAGGTCGCCAGTTAAAACCCCGCCTCGTACCAATGAGTTTTCAAATTTGAAATTTATATGTGCGATTATTCTATGCTTTAAAACACCTGCACAGCAACGAAGATATTCTTAGATTGTGTAGTCAACCAACTCGCACTTGGCCAGCATGGTTGACTAAGGCCTGATCGGGCTAGTTTAGAGTAGTCCCGTGCCCCATCAGTGAGGACGTAAAAGGGCTGATGATGATGATAACTGTATATAACTCAGAATATAAAAAAAAAGTGTGGCACTCGGGGACTGCCGCGGTATAACTATTGCATAGCATTGTCCGATTTCGGAGCAGCTCGTCTCGGTTCGTGCGAGTTTCGTAGAGTCGTACAATACGTCTAACCGCACGCACACAAACACCGTGCCGAAGTCTACCGAACTGAAACGACGTTAGACGATTTTGAGATTTTTCGTTACGGAATGTCTTGGTACGGTCGCCGCGCTCAAAGCCCGCGATAAAAGCTATGCAATAGCTTAACAAAACTATCTCCTCCCGGAGGGCCTAGGTAATATATCTGTCTCTATTTCATTTCTTTAATTTATGGTCAGGTTTAAGAGATAATCAAACAAATACTAGTATTATCAAGTGACTACGCAATCACCTTCCTTCTAAGAGTTATTTGCTCATCCTTGTCACACATTCTCTGTGTCGCTGCTTAGTCTACGTTTCATAAAGAACGTCAAAGAACATCTTCCATAATTTAAATTTAAATCAAAGTAGTTTCCGTTTTGTTAGACAATACAAGTTTAATACGAAGCAAAGTAGTACCTCATAACAGATTTATTATCAACATTCAGATATTCATCGTTCATCTGTAAAAGATACGACATTTATAAATACTTTAATAGCCCGATCCATCTTGTGCTACGAACTATTATTGGAATTGCGTGGGATGACACTTTAAAGAGAACTCGATCATTTTAATAAAGAAAAAGCTTTTAAACGGGCACTTCTAGGGTAGTTTTCAATTTGTTCTGTGCCACGTTTGAATTCAAATAAGAGGAAAATGGCTTTGAATGTAAAGGTGGGGGAATTAAATAAGAACTATAAAGAAGTGGTTATATAAAACTCAACTCAAGTGCAAGCAAAGTGCTGTTTTTACCCGACTACGGCGAAGCGAAAAGGAGGGTTACGATTTTGACCGGTTTATGTAGGTTGCGTCGTACTGTTTCGATTTACTTTTGTAAATAAATCTTTGCTATTCTGTTATGGTTTTTAGTTATCTATGTAAGAGATTAAAGTCGTGATTGAACCCTCAAGTACTTCAAAATAATCTAGCCCGAGGAAACAGTTTACCAAATCTTCCCTTCTAAACCTATAAGTATAATGTATGTACAAGAACGGACTGAAAATGGAAAATCACCTTTTCACACATGACAATAAATCCGGTGAGCATACAAACTCACGTCGAGTGTAAACCGTCGCCATGGCAACCGGGGAATGCAAACAGAAACTAGCAAACACGACAGGACGCTCGCAGATACAGAGGGTAGTTGAAAAACAATTTCAGCCGCGCGCTCTTTAGCGAACTATAGTGACAAACGTTTGCTTTCAACGCACAACTCACAAATTGTAAAGAGAAAAAGTTTATTATTTGTATTACCTGTTTTAGTGCTGCTTAAGGATAAGTTCTCGTTCACAAGATGTAATTTATTAGCTCTAAAAACAACATATCACTACATAGTAAAAAACAAAGTCGCTTCCCGCGATCTATACGCGTCTGCATTAAATCTTTAATATCACCTAACGGATTTTGATAGTATTTTTATAACATAGAGGGATTCGAGAAGTTTTTATGAATACACTAGTTATTATATTAAAAAATCTATAGTGTAATCATTAGACACGCCACTTTCGACTGACATGTAAATACGTATTGGTCATTACTAACTATGTATGTAAATGTGAGTAATGTGACGTTTAACCAATGTTTAATTAACTTTCGTAAATCTAAGTCCACGGATAGGTAATAAGTCATCACAGGTTATTTACAAATGAGACATGACGTCAACACACTGCTCAACAGGTTAGGAAAAAACCATTTGCTTTAGTGCTAGATCATTTAATAATAAATGTGTCCTAGAACTACACCAAACTAGATACTGACGTAAGAGTATACACTATACACGCTCAGTGACGTTTGCGATTTGCATTTAATTCCGAGCCATGTACACAACGCCGGGTGCATTCATCGAGATCGGATCCCCGCATGATTGCATGTTGCGGTATGCACATTTTAACAGTGTGTATTGTGATGCTGACAACAACACATCATGTCGTTTAGTATATCTTAGATAGCGATGACACTTTATTTTTTTAGAATGATAGATGTGGTCAGGCAAAGACAGTAGGTAGTTGTAAAAATGACGATTCTCGACGAGTCGTCTGATTTAAATATTTTTTTAGCAATGACAGTTCATTATTTTAATTTATTGTAGGCATAGGAAAAAACAATCGTTGAAAAAACTGTTCGAATCGCTGGATTTTAAAAATCACTCTGTGAAGCAGCATCGTTTTAATAAACGTGAGTCTTTTACGCGAAATTGTTATTTATTTTTTGTCAACTAGGTGACCCGGCGAAATTCCGTGAAAAAATATGCTTTATTTTATTTATACAAAGGTTCTGCTATAAAAACAAAACCTCCACGAATAAAAACTCACCTAATTGGTGCTGCAGTTCAAAATAGAAGATATGCGCGTGTACATGTGTAGTGTGCGCGCAAAATAATGGACAGAAATATTTGTGTTCTTTTTCGGATTAAACCCGTTCTATTGTGCTACAATCATTTTATATTCTAACTCAACAAGTTGCGCTCAGGCAGTTCATTCAAATCCGCTCTAATCCAAGCCCACTGGCCAGTGGAAACAAAAATAACAGAAGGAAGTACCGACGCGCTAAATTTCCCAGCTATAAAAGGAACGAAACGGGTGAAAATTGAACGGAAAATACGTTTAGAACGAGCACTATAGAGAGAATACTACTATTAGGTAAGAGGTGACTTCCCTTTGAAGTGATTTTAGGTGCTGTACAGTTGACGTAGACTGCTCAGACAGTCTCGTAGTTTCTGGTAAATCACTTGAAGGACCAATTAGGGAGACTGGTGTACTTTAATTGGTACTTTTCTACTGGCTTTCCTTCTGAAAAGTTTTTCTGGATTGTTTATTAACACGCGTCATTTACTAAGTTTGTATGGAGTTTAAATTAAAAATATAAGATAAACTGATTAAAACAAAGCAGAAAAAAAATTGAGAACGGCGTACTTTATTCTGTTCGTGTTGTCAATAAGTATCAATGAAATAAAATTTGTTACTAGGATAACCCGTAAATATGGATAATAAATACAACTGAGGAATAATGTTGTATTGTACATAATTATTTTTATATCATATTCATTTTCAATATTTCTTTTCTATTCGCATGTATATTTTACAGTAGATTTAACTGTCAATTTCGTTTTATGCGTTTGGTGTTAAAACCCAATTACTACGTATACATCTACAAAAGAGTATTTCAGCACACTAGCGCCAGTATGTTTAACCGTCCATCTTGTCCGCAGAACAAGGCGCCCTGACGATAGTCCGCCGCTCATCCAGTCGCAGCAAGACGGAGAGCTGCTCCACGCCCACTGATGAGCAGCTCGACCAGCTGGACCTGGACACTGAGAGCTTGCCCGCCGTCGACACGCCCGATGCTTGCGACAAGGCTGCCCTTAGGTGAGACACCGGCCTTTATAGTAAATCACTGGTAGTCTGCTGTTAGTCGACACCCACTGATAAGCAGCTGGACCTGGTGTCAATCACTGGTAGTCTGCTGTTAGTCGACTCCCACTGATGAGCAGCTCGACCAGCTGGACCTGGACACTGAGAGCTTGCCCGCCGTCGACACGCCCGACGCTTGCGACAAGGCCGCACTTAGGTGAGACACCGGCATCGTCAATCACTGGTAGTCTGCTGTTAGTCGACTCCCACTGATGAGCAGCTCGACCAGCTGGACCTGGACACTGAGAGCTTGCCCGCCGTCGACACGCCCGATGCTTGCGACAAGGCCGCGCTTAGGTGAGACACCGGCATCGTCAGTCAATCTGGTAGTCTGCTGTTAGTCGACTCCCACTGATCAGCAGCTGGACCAACATCATCATCAGCCCATATACGTCCCCACTGTTGGGGCACGGGCTTACCCTAAAGTAGGGCAATAAGACCTTATTCAACCGCAATGGCCAAGTGCCTGACTACACAACCTAAGAATTTCTTCGTAGGTGTGCAGGTTTCCTCACGATGTTTTCCTTCACCGTTGAAGCGTCGAGTAATCGTACATACACTTTGTACGTATCGTACGATATCGTACAATCGTACGTACAATTCAAATGTGTAAACACGTCAGGTTTTGAACTGGCAACCTGTCGTTAGCAAGCAACGACCTTAACCACTCGGCCATTGTCGGTTTTCAGCAGCTCGACCAACTTGTCCTGAACTCTGAGACAGCATTATGGCAAGCTACACTAAGCCACATATTCAAAGGCATTCAATCAAAACGCTCATCTGATCAGTTTCGATCTAATTAATCGTATTAGAAAACTGAAACTGTCCGGGATTTTTACCATGTTGTCAGTTTTCTAATGTGCGTAACCATGACAGTTTAAAATTATATAATAATAATTAATCGTAGCCGATCTCTGACATTTAAAAGACCAGAGCAGAAAATAAAAGGGTAACTTGAATAGATACCCTATTTATAACAAATGAGGTACTAATTCGATATAGAGAAACAGCACGAGATTTAACTGTTATTGAACTAACATTGTGCATAAAACTGTTTTATTAGAATAACAAATTACGGTAACAACAGCGCTAACAAGCAACAGCGTCCCAAAAAGAAAGCGATGCCATCATCCAATTCGACTCTAACGAGAATAGAATCTCCGCTTGCGATATTTTCATAAGAACCGATTTGATTGCAATAGGGTCAATTATTTCGGTTGATTTAACCTGAAAAAGGAATGGATGGGAGCTTCCCGGAGTTAGATTGGAAACTGTTAACTGTTGCCGGTTCCTTAATGAAATCGCCCGGTTGATTGATTAGAGCGTAGTTATTTTATCGGGGCTGACGTCACGGGGTGGATAAAATCGTCTTCGATTGGGAAGATTCTCTGTGGCATTGCTGGCGTGTGGATTGCAAGTCATTACGTATGTATTGATTGCGCTGGGAACAGTCTGCTACTGCGCAGGGGTTAATAAGTAAATAAGGACTTGTGACCATAAATGGACTATTTTTGGATCCCAAGTCCATGAGACTCGGTCTTTAACCCTAGAATCGCGGCTAGACAAGAGCACAATTTTATTATACGCTGTGCAATTGACATAATGACAGTTATCGTCAAGGCCACTACATCATCGTAGTCAGTTAGAAAAAAAACTTGTGTGAATCTAGGCTATACTGTCCAAGCTCCCAAATGCCCGGAGCCTGGATTACGAAAATTTGTTAGTCAGTCAGTTATCATTGCTAACTGCCACGTTAGTCAAGCGCCGCACCAAGACAGAGGTCCCAGATTCTAGTACCAAGTCCGGCCTAGTTTGTGTCAGTTTTCTGATAAGAAATTATTCAATGCGGCGTCAGGAAGTGGGTGTACGCGCCCGTTCGTCGAAAAGTAGGCAAGAATACTCGTGTGTTGAGCACTCCATTAAGATTGGCCCCATGGCAGAACTATTACTATTCGGTACGAATAATATCGAAACAGTCCTTAGATCTTTAGATCTTCAGCAAGTCCTGAATCAACATACTTGACTATTATACCTACATACTGTATGTTCTATCCATTTGAAATTTAAAGTCGTGCCAAACACCCCTTCAAACAATGTATTCTATGTAGGCCTAACCGCTAGTGTATCTAGGCTATTCTGTGGGCTGTCGGGAGCCAACCGCCCCATTATCCGCAATCAATGGGCTTACATCAAACGTTGTTCGTATTATGTTCGTTTCACTGGCGTTACAGCCATAGCATCTAACGGGCGAGATAAATGCAATTTGCATGTATAGGCCTGAAAATCAATAGGCAATGTTTGCTTGTGCAAACGGAGTAATTTGGTTGAATTTTAGTTTTATTTTTGAATGCCCAGATTTTTCGATTAAATGGGAAATGAAATTGGGGAAAATAAACGAGGCTGAAGAGAAGTCTATAGTTTTTCCGATATTCAAAAATATTTGCTACTCGTTATTTTACTCACGACCAACTGAGTTTAGTTAGAGTGAGATAATCAATTTCTTTAACAAGAAAAAATACTTCCTCATTTCATTACTTACTTGGAAACTCTGTAATTACGAGTTCCAGTTATTCGTATTTATATTCGCTATCGCCATGACAACATAATTTAATTTTTTGCTGCCCTCGTTTTCACTCCTAAAATGACGGATATATTGAATGATTTAGTAATAACCTTTTACTCACAAATAATAAATCATGATTTCATTGCTTGCTCATTCGAATATTTGTAAACAGTTCCGTGTTTTGTGAAACAACGCGATCTGTTTGAACTAAAATTAAAGCATGCAGCAAATATTTCATTTTGCATTGTACAATTGGAAATGTTACGTGGAATGCTAACCAGGCACTGCATTGTTCTACGCTAGACATTTTAAGCTACAATTTGGAATAGGCGTTTCGCCTACCATGTTTAACAATGTACCTGGTAAGTTTAATCCCTATATTAGACTTCGGAAATCTGGATGTCTTTTATTGTCTAATAATATTTACGTAAGACATTGCGTTATAGCATAATCAGCGTTTGTTGAATGTAAGTAAAAGCGGAACAAAACACAAATAATGGGTTTGGGTACAGGATCAGACGACATTTTATTAGCGCGCTTCATTTGGCGAGCGTGTTTGATTAAGACCTGTTCACCCTAGTTTAGGGTAAACCCGTGCCCTTCAATGGGGATGTATAAGGGCCGATGATGAATAATGTGCAGGACATAATATATACCCTCAGGGCCGTCTTTACCAGGGCCAGGGCGCCCGGGGGCGCCTGGGGGCGCCTTTTTATCTGAGAGCCCATCCGCTCCCTGTCCTGCCTAAAAAAAAAAGGTCGCGTGCTACGCCGCAGTGAGGGCGCAGGTTGAGTCCCGCACTCCGGCGCAGAATATGATTAAGACGGCCCTGTATACCCTCGTTTGGCCGATATCAATTGAAATTGTCCACCGAAACCAACACAAAAACAACATTATACTATTACTGATTCTACTGTGAGTAATATTATTGATAATAATAACTGAAACAAAACGGATTAATCAAACATTTTTATCGCAAGTTTACTAATAACATGTATCTCTTTGTCCACAGATTACGCTATCTCTTAAGACAGTTAAATAGAGGTGAAATATCAGCAGAGACCTTACAAAAAAACCTGCAATACGCTGCGAAGGTACTCGAGGCAGTCTACATAGATGAAACCAAGTACGTATACACACAGTTACTTTCCTTTGATGACAAAGTGCTTACCTTATTCAAGTGAGATTACGCTTTACAAAGATTCGCGGGAAAGAGGGCGAATATTAAAGGTACTAACATAAATACTCTACGGTCTGTTTCTATGTTAGTAAAGAGTTCTAATACCATTGTGTTTTGGAAATAAACCATTGCTTTTGTAACTACCTAAACGTTTTCATTCTGGGATAATCTTGTTTACTTGCGAAAATTGACACAACACAGGTAAACTATGGGTATCTTAATCGGTGATAGGTGGTATATTTGAGGGCAAAAATTACGCGTTATTACTCAATTGTACTTCGACGTTGCATCCTCGAGATTTATGATAACACTTGTAGTCCACTCTTCAATGTATTAGGCATCGAACACTATTTTAGAATACTGAAAAAATAAACTATTAAAAAGACATAAGTCATCCTCATTTTACCGCTCACCTGTGACATTGACGTCTTGTGTCATTCGCTTTTCGTGTTGGGCATCGATTTATGTTTATCCATGTAATTTATTGTTTAAAGTGAGTAATTAAGCAGTAATAAACAGTGTAAGTGTAAATTATGAGAAAGGGAAACGTAAGTAAGGATTTCGAGCATTTTAATCACAAAAAATCTCGAAAAGAAAGTTACTTAAACAACAAACATCCAGTGAATCCGGTAAGTGCTTTACATTGATTAAATTTATCACTTCCAAAGGTTTTGCACGCTCAATGCGGTGTGGATAATAATAGTGCAGTAAGCGTAATTATAAATTACAATAAATTACTATATAACATAAACATAACTTATGACTATGACACCTAAAAAGTAGGGTTATGGATGTTTTGTTTTACACAAACAATTTCCCCCTATATTAACTAAAACGTAACTTAAATTGGAATATTTATTCTGTTTAGCCTTTTGGCACAGCACATTATAGTACCATGATAGGATTATGGTCCATACTGAGAACAATTAATCAAAGCAAAATCATTTATTGCTAGTCACATAAAGGATAAATATATAAAAATAACATTTTAGCTTTATAAACATTATAAACCAACTTAAAATTTAAGTAAAATAGAACATTATTATAACAATTAAAATTACTGATCATTAAACAATTATTGTAGTGAGTCATATGACTTGTTTATAAGTTATTCTTTTAATCCTGCAACGGACTGAACCTGTTGAAAATTTTCATTGGGTTTGAACCTTATGTCAAAAGAATAAAGTTCAGAAATTGGTGGGAATATTTAGCTATGGCTAAAGTTTAATCTGTGTTTTAGTATTGTAATATGTAGTACCGTGACATACTCTGTATTAAATACACATTATGTTATACTGTGATGATAGTTTACACTAAGAGAAATTATGTGTGAGGTGATTACAGTCTGTTCTAAATACAAATTATATAATATTGTAACAAAAGCATATAAATTATTTATTTTTTTGGATGTCAACTTAAACAAAATCTCACGACGGTCAATCATGTTGTGTGTCATATATTGAGTTCAAAAAATGGTCTGGAGACAGATAAAGAATCTCGACTCATTTTTATTGATACTGATGACAGTTATCACCATCACCTTATGATAAAGATCATTTTCCACCCATATACGAGTAAATGCAAAGTGCATGAGTAGATTATAATCCTATTTGTTCCATCTTCATTAACATTTAAATATGTCTTAAGGGAGATAATAAATGACAAAACCACAGGAATAATGATTGGTCCAAGTTGGCCAAGTCAATCCTGTACCCCCGTTTAGGTGTACAGTCAATCACATCTCCATTGTTCTTCGGACATGATTTAAGATAGTTACAACAAATATATTAAAAGCTTTTGAAATATTATGGACAGTGTGTTGATGGATACAACACAGTATAAATAAAGACACACATAGTTTAAATAATACATATAAGAAGAAATATATAGAAGATATATATAAGTGAATTGAAATATGAATAGGTAAAACATGGAAATTCATATTGGGATGTGTATAAAGGAGATATTATATGATGTGTTTAGTATTATTATATATTTGTTTGGATATCCAACAGCAAATCCATAAGTAAAAATTACACATGATTGAAGATACAAAGCCAATAATTGGATATTACAACAAATAGAGTAAAAACTCTTGAAATATTATGGACAGTATGTTTATGGATACAACACAGTATAAATAAAGACACACATAGTTTAAATAATACATATAAGAAGAAATATATAGAAGATATATATAAGTGAATTGAAATATGAATAGGTAATAAATGGAAATACATATTGGGATGTGCATAAAGGTGATATTATATGATGTGTGTAGTATTGTTATATATAGTATATATATGGGCATTATTAAATATGATTTTACACATAATATGCATTACAGAGAATAGTGAATAAATGACTCTTAGCCGTTTTCGGCTACTGCGACTATTATGAAATATATCAAAATATACATAAGTATATATAATACTAGCGCTCCGCCCGCGACTCCGTCCGCGTGGAGACGTTTAACATTACTTCTTTTTAGAGAAGTCGATTCAAAAATAGACAATATCTGTACCAAATTTCATTAGTTCAGTACTCTATGCTGTGATTGCGTAACAGATAGGGTTGCCATTCGTCCGGATTTCTCCGGATCAATTAAGTGCCCAGGTTTTACCTAATGTGACCGACAATCTTCATGATCTTCGAAACCGCTGTTATGTCCGGGATTTTGCTGTGTTTATCCGGCATCACCAGTAAGGTGATGGCAACCTTAGTAACAGAGAGTGTTAAGGATAAATAAATATATTCTTATTCAAAGGATGTAATACCTTGACTTAAATTATGTAACTGCACTTTGTATGCAAATAAATATTTGAATTTGGCATGACAGTACTAAGTATGTAGTGTTCCATAGTCACTACTAAATACAAAGAATGTAGTACCGTGACGAGATTACGGTCTTTTTCTAAATACAAATTGTAGTACCGTGACGAGATTACGGTCTTTTCTAAATACAAATTGTAGTACCGTGACGAGATTACGGTCTTTTCTAAATACAAACTGTAGTACCGTAACGAGATTACGCTCTTTCTATGTACAAAATTATGTAGTACCTTGACGAGATTACGGTCTTTTCTAAATACAAATTGTAGTACCGTGACGAGATTACGGTCTTTCTATGTACAACTTATGTAGTACCATGACGAGATTATGGTCTTTCTATGTACAAATTGTAGTACCGTGACGAGATTACGGTCTTTTCTAAATACAAACTGTAGTACCGTAACGAGATTACGGTCTTTCTATGTACAAATTATGTAGTACCGTGACGAGATTACGGTCTTTTCTAAATACAAATTGTAGTACCGTGACGAGATTACGGTCTTTCTATGTACAACTTATGTAGTACCATGACGAGATTATGGTCTTTCTATGTACAAATTGTGTACTACCTTGACATGATTATAGCCATTACTAAGTACAAATTATGTCTAAACCTTAAGATGGCCACTCAGCGCGCTCGGGCAGCTCGTCGCCAGCGGGAGTTGGTAATACCGAAACGATGAGGAACTATATAAGGAACCAGAATTGGATTGACTTGCGATCGGTAGTTACAGTGGCACAAGAGCACGACTTGGATCTGCTATAATATATGCTGAACCTTCGAGGAAGCTAACGATCTTCGGACTTTCTAGATATTTTGAGTGACTCAATGGTCGGGTAAATACCGTTTGAACCAGAAATAGTAGATGGAGTCTCTAAAAGTTGGGGTAAAATCCTAACTGGTGGTTTATATGGGGAAGCTTTTATCAACTTTTCTAATGCTTGAAAGTGCTTTATTATTAAAAGGCCTTTATAAGATCAAAAATTAATTAAAATACCACTGATGGGTGGTAAGATGTTTTTCTACTCTGAGGATAATAATGGGAAAATGAACTTAGCAGATTGCCTGAAGATTTTAATTTGTGGAAATCATAATTATGACCTTTTTTGACTGGTTGTTATTTATCTCTGGCCTTCCTTTGTTACCAAGATGAACGCGCCTGAGGGTTACTGTTGATGCAGAAATGCATATTAACTACATACTTGTATTTGGAGATGGAGACAACTTGGAAGCAAATTGGTTTGCAGAAAGCCACGCAATGGACAGATTGCTCAGGATGGACATTGCGACTGCCATGTCGTTAAGAGATCGAATGAGTGGCGTTCAAAATGCCTGGAAAACGATTTTAAGGGTCTTTATAAAACCAAACCTTGTTTGCCAAAGCCAAACAACAACAACTTGGGATCCTAGTATTATTTATACCCATATAAACTTTGTTGACAACCAACACCACATCTCTAATCTGAGTTAGTAATGTTGGACTTATTTCTCTAACATTGAAATCATAATAGACTCGTCGGGTATATTTATTTTGTGACGTGGCTTTTACAATGATAGAGACATATGCTGGTGCATATTTTTGATAGATATTGATAATACGTTCCTTAATATCGTAAAATATACTGATAGGATATCAATAGTCTAGCAGCGCATGCGACAAAAAACGTTTTATACGGTTCTTTTTTTTACACCTTGGGTTACATTACATATTGTACTAACGTGGGACCGGGAATTGTCAAGATGTTCCTTGGTACACATCTGTTTATTGACTGTATTAAATCATGGGCTGGTATAGACTAAGCTACATACCACAATATGAAGTGAAGTGCTATATTCACTTCAATATATTTAGTTATGGGCCCCTAATCCGTTTAACAATATAACTAAGATAAGTGAAAGAATTACACTTAAAAATTGATATCCCATGTTCACCACAGATAGTGTAACTTTCTAACGATGGAAGTTTTCTGAGATCCTTCAAGTGGTTTCAGAGCCTCTTCTATGAAACAATCAAACAATGAAATATTTATTCTTAATAGTATTGGTATAGATGATTAAATTAGACCTTTAGCTTCGATTGGTGACCAACTCAATCGCTCTTTCTCAAATTAACTTTGCGAAATAATAGGCAGTTTTGTTTTCACCACAAACTATAGATACTTATCGTGAGATATTATTGTTTACTTGTAAAAACCATTTTACACACGACAAGATTTACCATTAGTCGTCGTTATAAAAATAAAACACTTTAACGGTGATACAAATACTTAAGTTTTTTGAGCTATCAGTTTGTGACATGCTTTGATTTCAGCAGCAAACAGATAGGGTCTTCGGATAAAAATCTTAAGGAAAACTGCGAATTGGACAGGCGATTCGTAGGTGGTTAACAGATTTTATTAAAGATTATTTGAAATAAAAATCATGATGCTATTGCACAGGCTGTTCACAGTAGTCGATTATGTGCATGATAATTAAAATATAGAATTATGAGGTACCCATATAATTTATGAAGACTGATTGAAACTAATAAGTTAAAACACTTAAGTTTCCATTTAAAGATGTGTTTTGCAACTTGTAGGTACTCTGAACATCTACAAGTGTTATCATAAATCTCGAGGATGCAACGTCGAAGTACAATTGATGGTTAAACAAACTTACCTAAAGTGAAGTTTGACCGTAATTGTACGAGACGTTGCATCCGAAGAGATTTATGATAAGTTCCACCCTCCCTTAATAGCCCTATTATAAGTATCATTATTGCAAAACTAGCTCTAAAACGAATGACACAAGACGTCAATGTCACAGGTGAGCGGTAAAATGAGGATGACTTATGTCTTTTTAATAGTTTATTTTTTCAGTATTCTAAAATAGTGTTCGATGCCTAATACATTGAAGAGTGGACTACAAGTGTTATCATAAATCTCTTCGGATGCAACGTCTCGTACAATTACGGTCAAACTTCACTTTAGGTAAGTTTGTTTAACCATCAAATATTTTTGAGAAGCCACACCTTAAAAAAATTTAAACAAAAAATAAATTTGTATCATCAAATTAAGTAAAGATTGTAACTAATCTGTAAAGTAAAACCAATTTCATCAAAGTGGTGTTAATCAAAATATCAATTACGTGTTTGCGTTAATCACACTCTAGGTGTTCAGTTCTGAGAAATAATTATTATTCAAAATAATTACTTATTCAAATAATATTAGGATTCCAAGTTACAAAAGCGTTGGACCCAACCGAAACGCCCTTACCGTAATCGATTATGTAAATCGTAATCGAATGATTAAAACATTTTGAATCGAGAAATTCATGACGTTTGTGTTTCAGATGTTAACAGATCTTGGCTAACGTCGTCCTTACAAATTGATTCGACCAATCATAACTTGTTTCACTCCTAAAATCTTTTAAACTCCGCTTCCTACTAATACTTTGGCTTCATTCTTTTGTACTTCGGCGTCGGAGCATTTCATTTCAACGAATATTCACGACTAAGATCGGGTTGGTAAAAGTATTCGTCCATTATCCAAATTGCAATGAGTTTTGTATCAAAGACTTTTTTGCGTTAGCGATTATTCTAAGTTTTTAGAATTCTGAGAAGAGGGAACCTAATAGCGTTCTTTTGTCTGTCCCTCTGTTGTTATTATATAACAAGAGATTTCGACAGAATTAGTTAGGATATTTTATTTTTTATAAAAATTTGAATTGATGAAGCTTAAGTTTTAAAATAAACATGTACCTACTTATGGAAGACATCGTTTTTAACTCAATTCGACTCTAAAATAACACAACATTAGTTGAGGATCGTACTCAGGTTTCTTAATTTACTATCCGTAGCTGCACGTGAATTTTTAAACACATGTCAGTGGAAACGAGCTGTTTGACCAATTAATCTTCCCTACTTCGTTTGTTAAATATACGTGCATTTACAGGAAATTCGTTTGTTTTGCAAACAATTCATTCTGTAAAATGGGTAGCATTGATTTTAGTTTTTGTAATAATCTCTCAGGTAGTTTTCCGGATATTTTAAATACACACCGCACAATACTGCATAGCAAAATGACACATTAAATTCGTTTTATTTTTAATTGTCAAGGTTACACATTAGAAACTGAAAATGTCCGGGATAATTACCATGTTGTTTTGTTTTAATGAGCTTGTGATTAACAGTGAAAAAGTAAAAAAGTGAACAGAACAACAATGGCGCTTGCATTGCAGTTCATTAAAACAAAACAAAATGGTAAATATCCCGGAAGTGTTCAGTTTTCTAATATTAAATGCTTCCTAGTTAGGTAAAGCAATGATTCCTTTTAATCTGTAGCTGGTTGAATGTTTTATTTTTTAATTAAGGGCTTGGCAGATTTAGGTCAACCTCCAATACAAAATTAAGGTTCTTTCCCTAAAAACATTTTGTTATCTCGTATACCGGGTGTAAGCTTCGATTCCCTCCCTATTCATATGTAATTAACGGTTAATTACTAATTCGCTAGTAACTCCAACATAAGTAGAGAGGCCAAACATTTATTAGCAATTCACGTACGCATTTACTATTCATGTCTGTACCGTAGGTAGTGTGCCTTTCTCAAGACCAATACCTTATTTAGGAATATTGGTACCTAATAGTACATAGATACCTGGCTGAATACAATGTAACGTTTTTACTTTGTAATACCAATTAATATAAGGCACACAACATCGCATATACATAAATTATTCTCATTCCAAAGTCTCTAGGTTAAGCACTTGTTTCAGCAATATCAGAAACAACAGTGATATACACACCTACACTTTAATATTTTAAAGAACAGCCAGAATATAGTTTAAACGCCGATGTTCATAAGACAAATATTGACTCCCGGCCAGATTAAACCCACGACTTCGCAAACAAAATATGTACGCATATCGTCCATGTATGTAAGTACATATTAATAGCCCATACACGTCCCCATTGCTGGGGCACGGGCCTACACTAAACTAGGGCGATAAGGCCTCAGTCAACCACCCTGGCCAAGAGCGGGTTGGTTGACTACACAACCTTCTTCGTAGGTGTGCAGTTTTTCTTCACGATGTTTTCCTTCACCGTTAAACCGTCTAATAATAATCGTACATATGAATTTCAAATTTGAAAAACATAGTGTACAATTATAGTAAATGGCGGGGTTTGAAGTGGCGACCTCTCGCATGGCAAGCAACAACCTTAACCACTCGGCCATCGACGCTTTATTTAATATACGTAATGGGTTAATTAAAACAGTTACGTCGATCACCCAAATAATTGCCCTATCTCATTACCTCTATAGTATCTACCTTAATAATTGGCGTTTTAATCAACGTAATTTTGAGTAAGTAGTAGCTCGATACGTCGTTTCGTTCGCGAACAAACCCCAGTTAACTTCGCACACATGCCTTCCATTCTTCCCATACCTGCTTAAGGCGGGTATACACTTGCGCACTAGTCACACTGACCTGTAGCACTACCATGAGTTTAAAAGTTACAGACTCGATATCACCTACGTAAATATGTCTATGAAAAACTCGTACAGCGCCACTGGTGGTTACGCTAAGAACTAAAATCGGCCGTATGAAAAAAACAACTCGATAGGTTTTTAACATACGTAAGTTTTCGATAGCCAACTCATGGTAGGCCCTCTTGTATGCCTGGACGCACGCGATATGTTTTTAACAAGGGGGGTAGTATATTGATATTATACTTTTTTTATAAGAGACGTTTAGGATCACCTCACTCCGTGCGGTCCACATATGAGATCTATAGGCACTATATGGACGCTATTGAATCTATCGCCCTCACCCTAAAAGCTTATAAAGGTGTCATTTCACGCCCCACCTGAAGAGCCCGAGATTGGAGGGAGGAAATTCATGAGCTGGAAAGGCATTCCATGACTTAATGGCACGGGGCAGAAAACAGGAAGTGAACCTCTTGTTCCAGCCAACAGTGCCTGCATGTTATGGGGACAGCGATTTCCAGCACGTGGTGTTCGGGATTGAGAAAAGAGCGGCAGGAGTCCCACCCTAAATTGTTAGTTCTAGTTAAAAATCTTCCCATGAGAATTTCTACAAACTTCTTAAATATACAATTCTAATTGGGCAATAATAACATCACACATAAACATTTTATTATTTTAACAAATTATACAATCAAAGAAGAAAACTAAACAGAAATAAAATAAATAAATATAAGCCAAAACTATATTAAGTTAAAATTTATGAAGGTAACTTTGAATAATTCCCACAGCGATAAATAGTTAGTTAACTAGTCAGTCGAAATAACTCTTTATTTATTTATTTAAGGATAGCCAACAAAGCATACACCATTACAATGAGATCTTAGAAGTATAAAATACATTTTGAAGTGCTGCCTTAATTAAAGGCTACCACGGCATGCAAACAGTTGAAGTTATACATTAGAAAGCAATTAAAAAAAGAAATGAGAACAACGCAAGTGCTGCACTTAGTAGAAAATATAGGAGTGTTGACTGATCCTAGGAACTTATTTCGGCCTTTAGGCCATTCCTCGCTATAAAGACGGTAGAGAACACTTAGAACCGCGATGTTTCTTTGTTGCTTCAGAGGATTGTAGATTGTAGGAGAGATGGAAAACATGAACTGGAAGGACATTCCATGTCTTAATAGCTCGAGGCAGAAAAGTGGAACTGAAGCTCAAGGTCCGAGCTATCAAATTATATACAAACTAAATTATGTACTTGGCACTAGGAAACATGCCCAAACAGGTGTATATTAGTTTTCCTTAAACGGTTGACGTTCTGCGCGTACCTGTGTCGCCCTGCCTTTATGCAAAAGGCTGACTGCACAAAGTTAGCATTGCCGGACTGTCGACAAACGTTCACGAATTCCACAGCAAGCACGAAACGTCAACTCAGACCATTTCGATTAAATTACACGTTGAAATGCCAGGCAGTTTACGTAAGAGAGGAAATGCACGTTAGCATCAAATCATAGCAAAGAAAATATATTATGAGACGAGGAATTGACTGGCTTGATGGAACAGTGGTGGAAAGTGACCCAGGCTACCACCTACGGTTCTAAGAATCATGGGTTCGATTCCCGCTCGGGACAATTATTTGTGTGACGAACATCGGTTTTCGTTTCGTGTTGGTAAATATATTAAAGTATATTTGTGTATCTACCGTTGATATATCTGTAATACGACGGTATCAGATCAATGTATGTGTAGGTAATATTTATTTATTTATATCTTACGCAGATGTATACCTAATTAGTTTCAACACGTGCGCACAGCGCTTTAGAAAGTAAATAAGCTTTACTTCAAAGTTTTATAACGATTTCTAGCGTAAGCAAACATGCGCCAGCTCATTTATTAAATAGCGAAACTTGACGGCTAATTATATAAAAGTATCTCATATAGAATTGAACTCATAAGTACTATAAAGTTGTATTATTTATAATAAGTAGGCTCCACTAACGAACTCTGCCAAGCGGCTGGTTGCACGTGCCAGTAAAATATGAGTTCATGCTAACATTGCACGGACTTAATTACTTTGACACAGACATTTTGCCGTATTCACGACTCGCGCTTCCGCGAAAAAAAGGTTGGCAAACTAAAAAGTGAAGTAACAAAATATTGCCTCTTTTGTCACAGCACTTTTAATGCAATAACATTTTCAATTTGAACAGGTCTTTCTGCTTTTGGATCTTTTTCTTTAAAATGAGAAATTTATGTTCAACACTCTTTTTAATTGTCCTAATGTCTGTCAAATTGGGTAGTACTTAACTTTTTTGCGTTGCGTTACGCACCGTCACCCGGAAAGAGTTTTTCTCACGATGGTGTAGGGGTGAAAGCCATCCGGATCACCGCAAGTGATGATGACGATGCTACTCCAAGCCGTCATCGTAGTACATACCTACGATGCCGGCTCATCGGTTAGGAAAAAAATCTCTGGGTGATGTATACTCCCCAACGACTGGCGAAAAGTTGGTAAATGCCAGCCACGGCTCCTGACTGCAATGCCCCATGCATTGCAGTCCGCCCAGGAGCCGTGATACAGACTGTATCACGTATACAGACTGTACCACCGTGTACCTCATCGCCTATCGGCGGTGTCATGGTACCTGGCAAAGCCATCACTCTCAACACAGCCAGCATAATGTTATAACTGCGTTGATGCTAATCAAGAAATGCTCAGCGCATAATAATACTGATGATCCACATATTTTTATTTGAAAATATTTAAAATCTTTCCCCGTTCCATTTGCACAATAACTTTCGCATGGGAATTGAGCAGCCAACTTTCAGATATGTAAAACGGACGCCCCAGAGATTTTCACCAACGCATTCATCAAAAAATGCAAACGAAACGTGATGCTATTCGGAAATTCGGAATGAAAGCAATAACTGTTGCGGAAACACGTTATTTTATGGTGGATCCGTTTTGTTTATGCACTCAAATCATCCCAGTGATACACAATAATATTGGTTGTTTTAAACTCTCGCTTCGTTTAATTGATGCTTCCCTTAAATAAGGGTCAGAACTCACGACGCGGTTTTTACTTGCTCCCGCGGCGGTTTGTGGTGAAATAAAACCTTTTTCAAAACTCATCATCATCACGCTGCTGGAAAAAACCGCGCCGTGACCTTTAGGATGCATAAAAATATCGGTTGACTATCATGTATAAACAATATTTACAGAAGAATTGAGAACCTCCTCCTTTTCGTCGATTAGAGAGAATCTAAAGTTTGGCTACTTACAATTACATTTTAAAAAATCATAACGCTATCCCATATACACACATACGAGCAATTAAGCAATTGACTAGTGATTATGTTTGTTATGCTATCAAAGTATACTGGGATTGTTAAGACTCGGAGCGTGAAAATAAAGTAGAGCATGAAAGTAATATATTCGATTTTCCAAATTAATTTTACAGCAAACAATGTTCACGTTTACGTTCTCATACAGTGAGGAATTAGAATGTTAATAAAACAAAGGTGGGGTTTGACCGAAACATAATTAATTCAGTACAAAAAGCGGATTATGACGAATAAATGTAGCTGTTTCGCTACTAGATTAAACAATTTGTATATTAACGAGGCTTAAATTAACGGAAATGTAATTAAAACGTATTAATTTACATTAATCCTTCAGTTAACCCCTAATAAGACACAGGGAAAATAGTTCCCACCAGATTTTGAACCTTATGTAGTTGTAATACCGGCGAAAACCAATGAAAAGATTCTATATGCTGTATTTGATTAAGAGTTAACTGTAGGAATGACATTTAGTGAAAGCTGAATAGGTACTGTCAAAAATATCAGGAATTAAATACGGTATTTGTGAGTTAATGTGCTGTAATATTTATGAAATAAACTTGTAAGATATCTGAAAACTGTTTTGATGATAGATTGATAACACCTATTAATTAACTGAAACTTACATATGTTTTGCCTACATTTTTATAAAACAAGATAATTAATATACAACATTAGCGTGACAAGAGACTTTGCTTCATACTATGTAGTGAAAAGCAACTCTAGTCTTCGTTTACTTTGTGCATTACCTTTTAGTTAAAATATAGTCTACTGTTTCAAAGAAACTTATAAGGCAGCGGAACCTTTCTAGTAGCTTTTCATGTACATGAAATTACTACCAAGTGAAAAGTTGTGGCCCTACCTGGTAAGTTGTTGTCAAAGTCGACTACGACACTAAGTGAGGCTCACAAAAGCCGAACTCCAAAGGAAACTAGAATCAGTAATAAAGCCTCGTTTCCACTAAAGTTCACAGTGCAAACGAATCCTAACAAATATGTAAGAAATTTAATTACTGAGCTTCGAAGCCGAGCAAACGTCGCGATTATTAATTTCGTAACGTACGCTTGATTGGCCCTCTTATTAATTTTTATTTAATAAGGAATATTAATATTATTTGACATTTAGAAACTCGTATCTTTATTATTATTTGGCATTTCTCCACGTCTTTGACTCCGTATATTTCGTACAATAAAACAACCTAAATGCGAGTATCGATAAAAATAAAATGTGTGCTAGATAAGGAATCCCTGTATGCGTACGACTGGGTCTTAAATCTACAATTATAAAGAGGAGATGTCTCGTTCTCTTTAATACAACACGCCTACTTTAATAATGACCAGTAGTTATTAGGTAAGCTTTTATCGATATGTTATAGGCAATGTGTATAATGCAGGCATTCTATACAATGCCTAGGAAATGTATAGAATGCCGAGGTTGCTTAGGCAATGTATGAAATAATACTCAATGTTTGAAGTATTTTACACTTTACCTAGGAAATGTATAGAATACCTAGGCATTGTATAGAATGCCGGTTGAAGCTTAGGTAATGTATTTAATCGATTTTTCTTTTCCGTAATTTGGTTTTAAATAAAATAATAATAAAATAAAATAAAAATGCAATATGCTCTATCTGTCTATCTGCTTGTGGTAAAATTAGGATAACCTAATTTAAACTGTCACAAGCAGATAGCGCTGATTAAGCATATTGCATTTTATCGGTTGGTATGCCATTTCTTTTGCGTAGAGAGCGTTTGTCACATAGTTTTAGGACAAACTAGTTTGGCCTAAGCTAAACTAGTTTTTCCGTCACAGGTATACCTACACCGTGAAATTTTAGTGGTTGTTTTCCCGTGGCAGAACGATTTGCCTTTAGTAATACTATCGAATCATGCAAATTACTCCTAGAAAAAAAAATGTTTTTTTTTTTTCAAATTTAAAAAATAATAATTTTCCAACTTTCAAACGAGAGAAGCGATCGTTCTTTTATAAGATGCGACGTAATCAGGTATTGCTTGCCGTATGAATCGATGCTTAAAGCTAAAGAAGCTCTACGCCCTAAGTGTTACATCGGTTCGAACGTGCTTTCGAGTTTCGGTTATATCTTTTGTAAAACAGCATTTATTGATTTAAATAAAAAAGAACTGCACAAATTTATTGTGCTACTAAGATAGAATCATTTTACTGCGGGAAAACAACCACTAAAATTTCACGGTGTTATATGGGTGGTTTAAAAAAAATTAACACAACGAGGACTCTTTTTTTAACTCAATCTAGGGTGTCAGGAAGTCCCGAGCTCGCAAGTACTACACATAGTTTATCCAAGGCCAAACGAGTTTGTCCTGAAATCGGGTTTGTCCGGTAACATGTATGTATATGAGTATGATCAACAAATTGCAACTACATATAGATATCACTCACTGTTCTTGAGTTAAAGCCTGGTGAGAGATGGACGGACGGACCATTCATGGGTTAACGGACGGACTCAAAGCCAATGCTACCTAACCCCTCTACGCAAAGCAATAACATATTATTCAAAATATACCGAGGTTAAGTTTGATTAACTCTGTCTGAATAACAAATAAAATAAAATGTTTAAGGTCCTACCCGTGGTCGTTCATTATACACATTACCTGATGCACTTCGGGCATTTAATACAATACCTAGGCAATGTGTGAAATTAATTGTATTATACACATTGCCTGAACGTTTTAGGCATTGTATAGAATACCTAGGTAATCTATACAATACCGGATTATACACATTGCCTATAACAGATACATCACTCACTGCACCATCACACCTGTCAAATGCTCCGGCGCCGAAATCCTTTTAGTTGTCATCTTTTATTACTTTGATCGAGACAATTGGATCCGTCGCCCCATATTGGGTGTGTACAGCGGGCCGCGTCGCCAGTGATTGTGTCTAACGCAGGGATAGGCGAGACGAGGACCTGCCCCGCGCGCAACACGCCACGCTACAGCCGCGGCGCCTACGCACCCCCTGCTGGGCGAGGTGCTCAGTTGAGAAACCGAACGAAGCAAAGTTAATACCGATACAACGCCCATGGCCAAGTAGTCGCGCCTCCCTTCTGTCCACCTCTGTGCTAGGTCTTTCTGTTCTGTTGATGCTTCAACTATCTCAGCTCTCTGTCCTCCTGGTAGATTAGACTGTCTCTTCCCAAGTTTCTTTGCAGTTTTTATCAGTCTGGAGTAATACGAACCTCCATACTGATACGCACTGAGTTTTACTTTTGGGTTTTATAGTCGGTTCATTTTTTTCTAACGTTCAGAGGACAAGTTAGACAAGAAAGAACTTGAACTAAGTATAGGTAGATGTAGAAAATTGACTGAACTTGTTCTCAAGTAGTATAGCGTTTTCTCTGTTCGTTTAGACTAGTTTTCGACTAGACCCGTGTCGTTTTGAACCTTGTGTCTTGTCTTCTTCCCCTGTCTTCGTTCGACCATTTCGCCCCTTCCCAGGCATGTGTACATATTATATCCATGGGCAGCTCTTCTGTTATCACATAATCAGCTTGATCGTGTTTTGTTTCTACGTTTGTTGAGTGTTGTTTGCTAACTACTTTCTTTAGTTTCCAACATTTTCATGTACCATTAATATTTTTTACTATCATTTAAATAAGTAGTATGTTTTAATCTTAATAATATCTACTTTTCATTTTATGACTGCTATCTCGCTTTTATCTTTGATTGCAATTATATTTTTCTAATTACTTTTAAGTATTTTAATTGACAAGTATGATACTTTTTATTGAATTTGATTAAGTTTCTTATGAATTTATTGACACTATTTATATTTTACTATTTTCGCAATTTCAAATGATGTTGTTCAACGTTTTGTATGCTGGGTGGTATTATCAGTGATAAACATCAAATAACAAAAAAAAACATGCTTTTAACATAAATAATTTCAGTTAACAATGAAATATCTTTGTTCATAAAAATAAATACTGTTCACTCGATCGCTCGCAGTAAAAACTATAACAACCTAACCACTAAGCGCCGTGATAATGTTTAGTTGCGGATAATACCAACCGGTCATCCATATAAATGTTGTTTGTCATGATACCCTCCGAATCCTGGATTACTCCCGTACTGTGTCCCAATGACGTCGTCTTTTATTTTAGACCGGCAGTGGCGCGCCAGCAGTCAGCCCCAACCCTGGTGTTTAGGTGTGTCGATGTTACCAGTTATTTTAGACTCTATTGCTACTTGAATAAGGCCTAGTTCACCTCACAGCATACAGATTCCCTTAACAATATTACAGCAATTTTATTCAAGTGGTAATGGAAACAGAACGACCCTTAACCAGCATTGTAACGATACCTGCTTGATATGTGGTGTGTTAGTAAATAACATTGCTTTCCTTGAACGTAAACTTTCATTTGGGGAAAACCAACGATATAATTTACTTTCGTCAAGGGCTTATAAGTAGCTTACCGATACACGCAACCAATTTGAATTACTTAAAACAAAAAAAGCTGATGTAAATGTACTCCTTATTACGTTTCAGCCTAAGTATCGTTATGCTTCCACTATAAAGGCATGTGAACGTAATACACTATTCAAATTCAATATGTAACTGTTAAGAGTAAAACATATGTCTTTTAAAAGGCGAGCAATTTTTGTTCCTAACCTGATCTTCTTGAGCACGTTGCATGTAAGTATGTACCTTCCATGTTCATTATGCTAGTATGTGTAAACATATATATTACGATTGATAGCATGATTTCATTTCCACCCCTTTTTGCATCTAATCGGCTACTAACTAAAACATTCAAAATGAATAAAAAGTTACTGTAAAGATAATTGTAATGAAACATATGTGATTTTTCAAAGGTCTTCGCCTCATTTTACTTGTTCGACAGGCTTTTCGAAGAAATATCTTGTTTTTGTAACGTATGTTCTTAATTGGTCTCGCTTAGTAGATTATTTATATTCTTCAATATGAATATTTTATTAAATTCATTACAACAATGCAAATATTCTTACTATTCACACCTCTAATTAAACTGCAAAACAAATAATTTGAATTCTCATTTGACTGCATTGTTTAATCAACTAGGTGAGATAATTCAAACTATCTTGTATATTTTAACTAAATCATCTAACAACAATTTGTTTCAGCAGATTAAATATGCAAATGAAAATATTCTAGCAGCTTCCAAGAAATTCACCAATTTCACTGTTCTGTATTACAAATTAAGTATTAATCATTCAAAGTAGTAATTAGTGTTAGTACGTTAACACAGGCTCATTAAAATGAATGATATTCTAAACATGAGGTAGCGCTAGATTTAAAATTAGACTTCGTTTGAACTGTGATGTCTTAGTTAAATTGATAAAGATTCGTGAATAAATAACTTTATTAGGAGAAAGTTATTACAGTTACATACTTCAGCATCTTGTTAAATGTAATGTATATACCTTTGATTAAGTATTACAAAGTAAGTATGTACCTAGCCAAAAAATCAAGTATTAAGTCTTAGAAACGATGTATAAAAACTTCTTTTTAAAAATTTACAAATTCGAGATTATTTCTCGAAGATTATGCCATTAAATTCTTGTCGTTTAAAGATTTCACCATGGATTTGACTAACCAAAGTCACAGCTTTCGTCATCAAACCTAAACCGATATTGTTTGTGATTAACCTTGCAGCTTTGCAGCTTTATATGGGGCCGAGCATAACCCAAATAATCGAGATGGCTGCAGAGTCGAAGTGCGGAACGTATGCTAATATCATTAGGGTTACGGTATGGATGCTTGCGCCCCGCTTTCTACGGGCTTGTGTGCTGTATTTTCTTGTTCTAATTTGTTTATTGGGCTGTGTGCAGGCGATTGGCAGACGAAGATGACGAGTTGTCCGAGGTCCAGCCGGACGCAGTTCCACCGGAAGTGCGGGAGTGGCTGGCTTCCACCTTCACGAGGCAGTTGGCGACGGCCAAGCGGAAGTCAGATGAGAAACCGAAGTTCCGGTCCGTGGCGCACGCGATCAGAGCGGGCATCTTCGTGGACAGGATCTACAGGAGGGTCACAAGTACGGCCCTTATGCAGTTCCCTCAGGATGTCGTCAGAGTCCTCAAGGTAACTCACTATTCAATAATCGTCTAAGTCTAAATTCATGATACTGGGAACCAAAAAGCAATTGGACATCATAAACCGGGGTATACCCACAATCAAGATTTCGGGCGCGGTCTTGGATAATGTCACTGAAGCCAGAAATTTGGGTATTAACTTCGACAGCAACCTACGTTTCGAGAACCATATACTAAATCTAGTCCGAAGTTGCTTTTATCGTTTGAAGGTTCTTTACAAATTTCGCAATTTATTGTCAGAGAAATCTCGAATTACGTTATGCGAGTCTCTGGTACTTTCACGCTTGAATTACGGTGATTTGGTCTATGGACCTCGTCTGTTATGCAAAACTAAACGCATGATCCAGCGTGTGCAGAATGCGTGTTGTCGCTTTTGCTTCAATATACCTCCTAGATCGCATATTTCACCCGTTTTGAGCGGCGCGTCCATTTTGAACATGGAATTTCGCAGACGGTTACACATGGCTGTCCTTATGTTTGATCTGACATCTCTAAAGAACCCTGAATATCTCCATAAAAAATTGAAGTTCTCCAACTTCCATGATCGATATGGACCCGGTGTGCCTAGGTCGTTGAGAGTTCCGTTAGCAATGCATGTTCATAGGACTGTAGGTTTTACGGGAAGCTTCCGCTACCAGGCCACCAAATGTTGGAACAATGTACCCCCTCCATTGCGAGCAGCTCGTTCTAAATATTCTTTTAGAAATAAATTTAAGAATTTTTTGATAGACTTACAAAAGACTGAAGTACTAAATCGCTTTGGTGGTTTGGTGGTGGCAGGTGAGTGGAGGGATTGAGCTTTGTGGCTGTATTTAAATTATGCTATATATATTACTATTATTATTTATATTATGTATATACATATGTATTAGTTACAGTAATGTCAAATTAAAAATTTACGTTGAGCTTTAATAGCATTAAAAACAACACATAAAAATACTGTAATGTGGTTTGTTTACACTTTATTAATTTATAAGTAGCCCAGTTTCATGTATCATCTTCTATTTTATTATTTTAGTTATAAGTACATTAATTACAAAATTGCTGTGTATCCTTTCGGAATATTAAAAATCGGATATTTTAACTCATAGAGCGTTCTACACGCTTGTGCTCTCAGGCGGTAGCTGAAAATCAGCTGTGTGCTATTGCTGTTACGCTTTAGCAAAATATCGCTGAGCTATCGCCTTTTCACATTGTTGTGACACAAATATTCCAAAAAAATTATAAATCCTGTGTTTTAATTTTGCAATGTACCTACATTTTTGTCACTGTATACTATGTAAATTTCACATGTATTAATTTTAGCCTCTTCAATTGTAATTTTATTTATTGTACCTTTTCTTTTATGTAATTTTAATTTTCTCGCCGTTGTTTTTATTTGTGTTTGTGTCAACTTTAATGTGAATAAATGTCTTATCTATCTATCAATAAACTCTCAAGAAAAAAAAAAAGATAGTTATTAATATAAAGATAAATAAGTTGACACCTAACCTAACCTAACCTCACAGCAATTCAAGTTCGAAGATAAATTTCTCGGTAAACTGAAATCCATCCTCATGTTATAAGGAAACTAAACTTAGGAACCCGACAAAATAGAAGTTCAGTTTTTCCTCGTGAGGGCCAGAACCCTAAAAAACTTCTGTAGTTTTTATACTTTCTGAATTCTTGACTAGCTTTATTTTGTTTGCGATAGTTTTTACACCGTATTTTAAGTCTTATAATGTTAATGCTGATTATGGGGTGAAATAGGCACATCTCAGTCTTAGTCTCAGTCTTAGCAGCAATAGGTTATAATCTTGTTTGAAGACTATATTTATTTTTTTATTTACTAACTCAATTCAGTTTCTCGATCCATAAATAAATACATTTTGAAAATGAACATTTTGTAGAAAATTCGATAAATTAAACATGATTTGAGTAACGTGAATAGGATGACTTCCCTACCCGTTGACCTGAAACACAAAGGCCCCCGAAAATTTGTATTCCCCGAAAATCACCTGCCTCTTTTTTCGTCGCGACCCAAACCGAAGTTCCCCAGTTTCTGACATCTCTATCCGGATTTAATCGAAGCCTCGATTCGTCTATTCCCGAATTCAGATCCCGGGGTCAGGGTCGGGATTGTTTGAATGCCGCGTGTTCGGAATGTTCAATTAGGTATGCGGACGCTGTGTGTACCTGTGTGTACTCTCCAATTAGTGTACAGGGCTTACGGGCAGGTAGGCTCGCCGTGAGGTCTAGGAAAAATGTTTGGACAGTCTGCTGTATAAGGTTCCTAATTAATGAATTACGGACAGAATACCGGATCTTTGTTTTAGGGAACGAGTTACCAGTGACGTGCGTATTAAACGTATATAATGTTTATTCTTTCAACTAAGAGTCTGATTCATCATCAGCCCATCCAGCCCAGCCCACTTCTCCACTATTGAGGTCCTAAACTAGTAGTCCAGTCATTTAAGCTTAAATTAGGTGAGAATCTCGGAATTCGAGATACCCAGCTGTAAGTCTGTAAATACTTAGATAGTGACACCCTAAATGTGGTCTCAAAACCTACATATGGTAGGGTGTACGCAACTATTAAATTTTCAATGTCAAATGTCACAAATATCAGTTTTATGAACTTTTGAGCGAAACGGGAAGTTTTATCATAAAAATGTGTAGGAGAAAATTGCTTATTATCTAATTATCTATAAAAAATGTCTCTACGTTTTATTCCTAAGATTCACCATTTCAGAGATACAGCGATGCAAATAGTTGAAAAAGTTGTATTTTCAAAAGCTTCCATACCCCCGTGCGATTGTGCTAGACAGTTAAAATTTTCACAACTGATGTATTTCAGTAGCCTCTATAACATCTAATACTAGAAAAAGCTCAAAACCAATGTTTAAGTGGGTTCTCATACAAAAACTATGATTTTTTTTTTCTCACCCTTGGCCGGTTTTTAACGTGGTTACCCCAGTAAACCTATTCCAGACGACACCTTTCATACGTGAAGAACACGTTGTTTATATGGAAGCCTAGTTAAATAAGTGTTTTTAGTACTATACATATACGTTTCAGTACTACTATTATGGGTCAAAAAGTACGAAATAACCAATTTTTAGAATTTCTGTCTGAAGAATAACTGGAAAAATACATTTTAAAAATGTTAACTGTGCATCTAACTCTATTATGAACGTGAAGATCCATATTAACCAAATTTAAATTAATGAAACGCTGAAATCTTAAATCTTCTGAATACTGAAAACAACACAAAACAATTATTTAACTAGGCTTCCTTATAAACAACGTGTTCTTCATGTATAAAAGGTGTCGTCTATAATAGGTTTACTGGGGTAACCACGTTAAAAACCGGCCAAGTGTATGAAAAAAAAAACACAATTTTTGTATGAGAACCCACTTAAACATTGGTTTTAAGCTTTTGCTGGTATAAGATGTTATAGAGGCTACTAAAATACATCATTCGTGAAAATTTTAACTGTCTAGCACAATCGCACGTGGGCCTGGAAGCTTTTGAAAACACAACATTTTCAACTATTTGCATCGCTTTATCTCTGAAATGGTGAATCTTAGGAATATAATGTACCGACAATTTTATAGATAAATAGAAGATAAGTGAATTTTCTCTCCTACACACTTTTATAATAAAACTTCCCGTTTCGCTCAAAAGTTCATAAAACTGATATTTGTGACATTTGACCTTGAAAATTTAATAGTTGCGTACACCCTACAATATGTAGGTTTTGAGACAACTTTTAGGACGTCAATATACAAGTATTTACAGACTTACAGCTGGGTATCTCGAATTCCGAGATTTTTTTCCTAATTTGACTGGACTATAGGGCGATCAAGCCTTAGTAAACAAACCGGTCCAAAAGAGTCTGATCAAATTTCCAAAATTAAATACAAAGCTCATATAATGCATGTGATTTGCATTTCATACGAGCGTACCTATTAAGCCCGTAATTTAATAAATGTCCATTTCATTACCAATGGTGGTTAACCAAAGATATAATTCACTGCAAGCCCGCAGCTTCCACGTCACAGTGGTTATACTATTGTTTTGATTGATGAATAAACCACAGCACGTTGTCATGAAAAATATCAAAGCGAATTGTAGAGGAACGCATCCACTCATTTCCTGTAAAGATTGATCACCTTCGCATACAAGGGTTAGCACATTTTTATGAAGCGTCATTTGCCAAAGTTGGTGTAAGATTTTTCATTCCTCTCTTGAGCTAACCAACTCCGTTCCAATAGAAATATTTGCGGAACAAGAATACCTCGGAATCCCTCTAGGGAATTTTCCGAAGTAATATTTTTGAGAAAGTACAGTCGAACTTATGTAAGTGGATTCTCATGCGGGTAGATTCGTAAAGTACGTAGAAATATGGGGAATATTTCTGTAATATTTATGCACCGGTAAAATTGTTTTTTTAACAGGATACTTTCAACAACGGGAAGCGTAAGTCTCTTGTGTAAAAACCTGGACTTACTGAATCAGTGCAAGTATATTGTAAAGTATAATTAAGCAAAGCCGCTCATTATTAATAGTAAGAGTGAAATATTGCTGATTGAAAGCTAAGTATTTAGCATCTATATATCACCTATCAGTCCATCCGTATATTCCGGTCCTAAAGAAACAATTTAAGTTATAATCTTTGCTACTTTAACTTATAAATGACAATTGAATTAATCGTTTTTAGGATTCGGTACCCAAAGGGAAAAAACGTGATCGCTTCGCATTTCAAATTGTTGAGAAATATTATTGTTATATTAATAATTGTTGTTCACTAACTAGCGGCAGCCTACGACTTCGTCCCCGTGGTAGTAGTTTTGGCAGCAATGACTTATTAAAATAGCCTAAGTTGTACCTTATAAAATTAACTACATATTTACCAGTGAAAATCCTTTCCAAATTGGTCTAGCCGTTTCGGAGATTTGCGGGAACAAATAGACAGACAGGCAAAAATATTTTAAATTGTGTTCTTGTTATCGGTACCCGATATAGATTCCATTAGTAAAAACTGGTTATTTTGATATTACAAACAGACACTTCAATTGTACTTAGTTGTATAGATAACATCCGTTATCGTTAGCGAGCAGACGTCCTGAAACAAAAGACTGTCTCGGTCTAACCGAACAAAAAGGCCCGTCAACCGTCCCGCTCAAGATCTCCTCGTCAGCCGCACATCTGTGCCGGCTTTTTTCCTTTGCGAATAATTTAAAACGCGGACGTTTCACCGCAAGTTTGCCAAGTACCCGCGGTTATTTGGTTGGCCTTTTGTTCAGGCCCTTAGCTCGAGGGCTCGGCTTTGTTCGACGAGACTTCGCTTCTATTTGGATTTGCCTTCAGCGATTAATGTAATTATAATTTCACGAGGGTCCCCGACCTGTTTGTGTGTGGACCGTGTTTGCCACTCGACGTGTGCTCGCAAGGTTGGAGGACACTCGTAGGCCATTATAATTAGTCGTATTGTAAAATCATTATGCAATAAATTACACTACTACTACCATCATTCCAAAGCCATTTCAATCATCAGTTCTTGTTAATTACAAGAGCCATTGTCATCCAACCAGACTGAAAATTGTCATCCAGGTCATTTCGCCGTATCTTTTTCGGCGATCTTTCTTTTTTTTCTTGTTAATACCAAATGCCAGTCCGGGTAGATAATATCAGTTATAAAAATCAAACAACTGCATACACTAAAACAAGCTATAAGCCAGGTTTCTGGCTTCCCATTATTGTGGCTTCGAATGTGCAATCTATACTAATATTATAAAGCTGAAGAGTTTGTTTGTTTGTTTGTTTGTTTGTTTGTTTGTTTGTTTGTTTGAACGCGCTAATCTCAGGAACCGCTGGTCCGATTTAAAAAATTATTTCACTGTTGGATAGTCCATTTATCGAGGAAGGTTATAGGCTATATTACATTTTCAAAAAAAGTAGGGATCCGTACGAAAAACCCAAATTTGTCACCCAAGATGTAAAAAAATCAAATTTCAAACAATTTTTTACAATTTGTTTTGACAGGACGAAGTGAGTTGGGTCAGCTATTGTTCATAAAATTACACATAGATGGCATCGTGCTTTGTACAGCATGCCATAAATGCTGTCAAGTTTGATATAACATGAGTATCTACGTGATAAGTTTTTTGGTAGTTCAAAAGATGGCACTGTGCTCTACGTATTACTTCGATATTATATTGTGGAAAAGTTTGTATGTAGGTAGGTATACCATACGTCAAATATGTGAAGTTTGTCTTTTGGAATTGATAAATTTCGAGTGCCATTAAATTACGTAAATTACCAGAAGGTTTCTGAATCGACAACATGTATCGAAAATATTCTAATTGTTGCCTTTTTTCTATTTTAATTTAACAAAATAGTCTCATCTAATTGACATATTTTTAAGCTGTCAAATTAACGAGAGCATTCAAATTTCCATAATTGCCGAATTGAAGAAGGTTGGTTGTCAAAAAATACATTGATATTAATACTCAAGGGTTTGGTATCAGTAAAAAGGATGAGATGATCACAATGCTCTTAATACATTGTATGCACCAACCGGGTATTAAATATTCAATCAAATTGAACAAATTCAATATTGAGTTCAAAAAATAATAGGAAAATCAACATAAAAGTATAGCATGAGCATATTCAATTTGGTAAAGCATAAAATTCGAAAAGAGAAAATGAGGGGTTTGCCAGGGATTAAGAAAGAACATGATTCAAGCACACAGTAAAAGCGTCGAATAATCGTACATACCTAATTACCTAGGTATGAATTTAAAATTTTAAAAACACAGTGGTACGTGGCAGGGTTTGAAGTGGCGACCTCTTACATAGCAAGCAAATACCTAAACCACTCGGCCATGGACGCTTTTTTCCTCTCTAACTATAAACTGCTACCTGGCTTTGGAATAGGACGTCCTTTATTTCACATTGATCGATGAACAATTAGGATTACTTGAAGATGATCTATTCAATATGAGGAAGCTGTTCACTATAAACATAGATTTTAGGATTTCGTACGTCGAAAAGAATAACCGAACCCCTTATATAGGATCCGTTTATCATCGTCAATTTTTGTCAAGGTGAAAATATCAAACTGAAAGTTACATCAAATACTCAGGTCTACTGTCCCTTCGCCTGAGCCAACACAATCAAAAGAAACATTCATTTATGCTGCCAATTTTTGACACTCGCAAAGGGAACTACTATCTGCTAAGTACTCAGATTCTCAAAATTTAGAATAAAGCAACGTCAAGTACAGAGAATTGCGTAAACTTTAAAAATAAATTGCGTTGTGCGAGTCCGTCTTGCACTTGGCCTTTTCTTTTTTTTTTTCTTTTCTTGGGTTCTATTCCCACTCAGCACAAATATTTCTGCGATGAATATCGATGTTTGTTCCGTGTCTGGTTGTGCTATTTAAATATTTAAATGTATTCCACTGTTCTGATAAAAACAAGTGCTAAAGCTTCTTACCACAGGATCAGATCAATTAATGTGATGTTGTGTAATATACTTATTTATTACTACACGATAAACAACAGATGATGATGATATAAACCAAAATAATTTTGTTTTAAATGTTTCTTCCGGTTGACTAACTTCTTAAGTGGCAGAAAAGATTTTGACGGGAATACGACTACTTTTAAGTTAAAAAAAAAAAAAAACAAAATCCTGTAGTTTACGCGAACGAAGTCGCGGGCACAGCTAGTTCAAAATAATGGCAAACATACAATTTCCAGAGGCAGCAAATTTATATCGATTACACTCCGTCTGCAAGATAGGTACTAGTTGTTTGCCCGCGACTCCATCTGCACAAAGTTGTTATGCGCGTTGAAAATTACTTCCTTATATCAAGATGCTTGAAATTATAACTTTTATTCTTATTTAAGATTTTAGACTTTCGCGTTCCATTACACTAAATATTAGCCTTTATGGGTCTACATGCGTTATTAGAGGAGTAGCAAATTACATAGCTACTTACTGCCCGACATTTCGACTGGTTTACACCAATCATGGTCGCGAGCGAACTCTTATTTATTTTTATTCTTATTCTTTGTAAGCTTATAGCTAGACTAACTGTGTAGCAAATTTTATTTAAATCGGTTATGTAGCTTAAAAGGCAACCAACCATTATACTCCGCCGTTCGTCTGTAAGTCTGTCTGTCCCCAAGCTGTGACTCATAAACCGTGATAGCTAGAAAGCTGGAATTTTCGCAAAAGATGTATTTACGTTGCCGCTTTATTAAAAAAGATAATATATTAAGGGGGGCCCCATACCATAAACGTGTTTTTTTTAACATAATTGGTCCGGAACCCTTCGTACCCGAATCCGACTTGCACTTGGCCAGATTTTCTATATTGACCGATTTAAGTGACATAATTATAATTTTATTTTGTTTCAGACACTGGATGAATGGTCGTTCGACGTGTTTGCCTTACATGAAGCGTCTTGCGGGGCGCCGGTGAAATATCTTGGATACGAGTTACTGAACAGATACGGAATGATACATAAGTTTAAGGTAACAAAATCATTTTTAAACCTTCTACTGTTTAGCTTTCTTCCCTTCGCAACTTCATTTTATACTATGTATAGATAGAAGAATAATAATCAAAAAGTTGAGATCGCACAAAATATTTTTTTTAACATTTTTTTATATACTATTCTAAACACATTTCAAAACTTGATATAAAGATTCACCGACTGGCCCTGGATTAATAGGTATAAACCTTAAGGCGCTCCACTATACACTCCAAATGAAATTAATCAAGTACTGTTTAGGTTTGTCATACCATAGACACTCAATACTTTATTGCTTCTATAAGTAACGTTATCCTATTGCGGAAGTCAAAGTTGCAATTATTTAATCTGGTGTTAGGTAACATTTATTAAAATTAGAATTTTTGGTAGGTCTTTGAAAATCGATTGTCAGTTATAATTTTAGTCATAACTTCTAGCTACAATACCAAATAACTCCTTGTGTCACAATTTCTGAAAATGGGTTATCTCTCATTCTATGGTACGTTGTAAGCTAGGTACATTTTGTATATTAAGCTGTATTGTCTCAATATTCCATAACAGATGCACTTCCATTCATTCTAATACATTATTGTAGAACAGCTATAAATAGAGAAAATATCATATCGCTCCCAGCCCAAAACATTTCGTACTGTCTGCCGATAATAGACGACCCTCTCAAGCTGAGGATGTTTTGAGCACTCCCTCGAAAGAGGTCAGAATATTACCCCAGGTACTCATAGATATAATAACGAGCGGACTGCCAAGAGCGTATTCGTATCCTTATTATTCCTTATATTTATATTTGTATTTCTAATACATGGGATATTTATACTTTAAGAAAGAACTACCGGGTACTGTATCCTTTACAAACAAGGTTTTTGTGCATCGAGGATTCAAAAATCCTAACAGAAGTTTTTATTCATTGGAAAAAGATGCAAGTAAGTTATTATTTGCAATCAAACGACCCGATGATAACCCGATGATGATGATTTATTGTGAAAATATAATTTCACATGAATAAAGGTAGATAATAAAATATACTGTAAGCAAATTGTAAACAACACTTTTTGGCTTTTTCATGAAGAGCCGATAAATTTCAGCACTTTAACCCAAAACAGATTCAAAGAACAATCTCTTAAAATAAAATTCATTGTGACCAAAGAAATGAAATCGTAATCATCCAAGATACTTACGTCAAACGGCGAGATTTGCAGATAAGTGGCGGCTACGTCTACCGCACATTAATCCAATTTGTGTGGCTGTTACTTCTGAAGGGAAAGTTCGCGTTTCTTTCATTCAACGCTCGTTTCAAACTAAAAGAGCGCGGATTACTTACAACGGCACATTTGAACTGAGTTGGACCTAGTCAAAGCCATTTCAAGACTTTTTTCTTCATTTACTAGATGGGTGGGTACATTTCAAGGAACTTTTTTCTTTTGCATCTACTGCTGTGAATGTTTTCAAGTCAGTTATCACGAGAACGCTTTAAACAAGGCAGTCAGGTGTTTTATAAAAACACCGATGAGTCCCATATAAAAGTTTTTTTTTTAAAACAATATAATTATTTGAAATGAAACTAATTTTACTTATTAAACTCACGTGTATAATCCGATGCGAATACAATATAATCAGTTTATTTCTGGATCTCTTACCTACTTTTCTAGGTATACTATAGGTTTAACCTACGTTACCCTGGAAATGTAAATTTTCAAATCAACGTCTTTGATTGTAAAGCGCAATCAAAATTCACAAAGATTTACTATCGTCTACCATATTTTTACTTTATGTTATCATCTTCAAGGTGACCGGAGAAAAGCATTCGATAATAATTTTAATACGATACACCCACGCTTTACTAGGAAAAAATATCTTATCAGGAATTTATTATATAAGGATTCCGTTTCCTTTGCCTTTGAGCTCCCGAACTCTACAATTTACGTCAATCCTACGTGCTAAGTAGGTGTATAATATTAGAAATCCTCACCGGGGACACTGCTTATTGTGAAATCCCAAATGGAAACTCAATCGGCGTGCAATAATTCATCCATTGTCCCGTTTAGTATAGCATTTCAATCCAATTACGATTCGATTTTGACATAATCATGCTAATTAGCAGAATGGAGGCTCTGTTTAGCACTGTATTACGTAGGTGAATGGATTCGTTGATAAGCTCTGTAAAGTGTTTTATCAGGAACATATCCATATCTCCACTTACCTGTTAATAATTGGTGAAACTTTTAAACTTAATCGTTACTTTTTTCGGAACAGTATTAGATCGAATGATTTTTAAAGATTTTTTTATTTATTTCATTATTATTATAATACGTTTATTTTCTCACAATATAGGCAATTTCTAGTACTAACTTAGGTCTAAGCACAATTGATATAAGCCCAAGTGTGAAGGACTGGTGCCTGAAATAGGTTTCGTAGTGAAACCTGTGATTATTCATTTAAGAATATTTTAAATACACTTTAGTTATTTAGTATAAGCTTCGTTTAGTTGTTAATAGCGCATTTGTTAGATCACCCGCAATAAGAACTTGAAGTTTTTGAATTGAAAACAATTTATATTAGTCTCCGATTCACCCTCATAAAGTCCAATTAATTTTGCCAACAGCAACCCTCGCTGTACATACTTTTAACTGTAATTCAATTAAGACAATGTTATTACAGGAATTTTTGGCCCCTCGGTATTAAAGACATGATTTCGGAATATTTTTCATCAACGCCCAAGTGTAGAGAAAACTTTTAATAGCCTCTTAAGTTGGAAAGTAACTTTGGTGTATCGCGAATTTTGTGTAAACGAATCTTTTTGGGATCAGATAAAACAATGTTTGCCAACTTATTTTGTAATGCAAATCGTACTTGCCGTCGTTAAAGTAACATAGTAAATGTCTAAAGAATCTATTTAGTAGGTAGTCTGCCTTGTTACATAGATATAAAATATTATAAAATTATTAACTAGCATTAAAACTACTTTCACTACTTATGACTTTAAGCTTTCGCGTTCCATTACACTAAATATTAGTCTTTATGGGTCTACAGACACGCGATACTTACTGCCCGATGTTTCGACTGGTTTGCTCGCGACCATGATCGGTGTAACCCAGTCGAAACGTCGGGCAGTAAGTAGCTAAGTATTTGCTACTCCTAATATCGCGTGTAGACCCATAAAGACTAATATTAACTTTCACTACTTTTTAAGACTGATGCGTTTATTTAACTATGCCGAGTGGATCAAAATGCAATTCAGTTCAATATTTATCACATCCATGTATCCGTGACAAGGAAAAAGATAATACTGTGATTAATAAATTGGAAGTTCATAATAATATTATGATTTTATGACACATAATATTTTATAACTAAGTAGGTACTTTACGTTAGATTTTAGACTTTCGCATTGCATTACACTAAATATTAGTCTTTATGGGTCTACACGCGATATTAGGCGTAGCAAATACATAGTTACTTACTGCCAGACTCTTCGACTGGGTTACACCAATCATGAAGAAGCTATGTATAAGCTATTGCTACTCCTAATGTCGCGTGTAGACCCATACAGACTAATATTTAGACTAAGTCTTCTAGTCATTATGTTCATAGTCAATATTGTATGGAATTATCATTATCTTAAAAGAAGACCTGAACCAAGACAAACTCAAAGTTGCACGAAGTCGAGAAACTTTGTCGAAACCCCAGAGAAATTGGGATGATTAGAAATTAATAACTCATCGTACTTTGTTCAAGACATTTTGGTTAAACTAAACGTGGTTTAAGAAAATAACTATGCCTATAATTAAGTGATGAGCATATTATAAGCTGTGAGTGATATACCTGTACCTAGTCTTCTTCTCGTATAAATAAAAATGAATTGCTGTTCGTTAGTCTGACTAAAACTCGAGAACGCCCGGACCGATTTAGGTAATTTTGGTTTTAAAATGTTCGTCGTAGTCCAGGGAAGGTTTCAATGAGAAAATATAGAAAAATAATCAGTATTGGCGGTATGAAATTCTGACCACTAGTTTTAAACATATCTGAAATACTTAATCATGTATGAAAAAAGCTAGCGGATGCTATATGTTATTTATTTACATCCAATTTTATACCTACGGACAGGAGTGGTGAGCATTTAGGATCCCTATGTTCAGAAGTAGACTATTACAGGCTGATGATGAAGATGAAACTATTATCCAAGAATAGTACTTCCTAACAACCTATCTCTCTGGTCATATCAGCTCTATTCTTCGTCTGATCGTAGAACTCAACTTAATATATCGACCAACTAAGGTACAATCGACAATCGGCGAACCATGAACCATGGGCGTATGGTAACCTATACCGAGGTAAGGGCACCCCCCCCCCCTCTCTACTAAGAATTTTATCTAGTACATTCGGTAGTCAAGCAATATAGAACCTACGCCTACGCCCATGGACAGAACCTAAACGCCTTTGTCGGTTATTGGCAGATCTTTGGGAACTAAATTTTCGATAAAACTTTGCAAAAACAATTTCACCAGACCACCTAACTCTGAATTTATAAGCTGATAGTTTGCATAGTTTATACAGCCGGTAACTTATCCGGTACTTTGAAACTATCTGCAGTTTTTAATGAGCGTGCCATCAAGTTGATCTGAAACTTATACTAGGTGGGTAATACTTGGAATTTTATTGCTTTCCACATTTTTCTAGCGATCGCCCTCGCTGTCAGATGCCAGACATCCCAGATTACTCCCGGGAAATGCCGGATTTATTTTTCGTATAAATAAAACTGAACTTACGAAAGTTTACGACCATGCAGTAACTTGGAGAGAATCAAAACTGGTTATTGCATACCATTTTAGAATGGATACAGTTAGCATTAATACATATATCATTATTTTGAAGAAATTGCTTGAGAGTACATACGTCAACAACTTTTTGAATAGTTGGCTAAATAATGAATTCCGAAATATGCATCTATTTTTGTTATATTCCAATCATCGTATTGCCTTTAAGGCTAATTTAGAAGTGGTTTAAGAAGTTTCTCAAGAAGTTAAATTCTTTCTCAGCAGGTTTAAAGATTTCATAATAAATAATTATCTAAAAAGAATTATAACTGCTAATGTTCATTCTGTCTTTTGTCACCAGGTGCCTCCTACGATCTTGGAGAACTTCCTCAGTCGGATAGAAGAGGGCTACTGCAGGTTCCAGAACCCTTACCACAACAACCTCCACGCAGCTGACGTGGCCCAGACTGTGCATTACATGCTTTGCCAAACTGGACTCATGGTTAGTAAATAAAGTCATCTATGTACTCGGTGAAACAGTGGTTCGTGACTCAGGTTCAAAACCTACGGTTCCAAGAGTCGTGGGTTCGATTCCCACTCAGGACAAATATTTGTGTGACGAACATCGGTGTTTGTTCCGTGTCTGGGTGTATTATTAAATATATTTAAGTTTATATGTGTATCCACTGTTGATCCTGATTTCCGTAACACAAGTGCTTAAGCTACTTACCACGGGAACAGATCAATGTATGTGATGTTGTGTAATATTTATTAATTATTTTATTTATTAGGATCCGAATCCTGCACAGTTTACTTACTTATGTAGGGATTCGTAAAGATCTAAGTCATCAAAATGTGTAGATATTTTTTTGTTTGAAAACAGATTACTGATAACAGTATGAAAACGACAAGATGACGTGTTTTTTGTAATCCTAAATCCAAGTTACCGTAGCTACGAAGTAGCCCATATTCTTACTATCACGCAAACTTTACGATTTTATGCCGTTGACGCAATATTGTAACATTATTTCGCCCACGCCAAGACGCCAATGTATATTTATTATTTCATTGACTTCTCGTGAAAATTAAAAGCTTATGTACTTTGTTAATGTACTTAGTTTTCATATTATAGTTGGTAACTAACTATGGTTTGGCACAAAAAAACAAAGGGTTAACTTGTTTACAAAGTATTTGACGATCTGATTCAAACAATTAATTATCCTCGAACACTGTCATTCGCTTAGATTATGAAACAGACAAGAGTATAGATCGAAAATTCGAATCCATTTTCGACGCATCGTGAACTTGAAAAATCTTTAAAAAATACTTAATCTGCCAATCTTCCAGAACTGGCTGTCAGACCTAGAGATCTTCGCAACCCTGGTGGCGGCGGTAGTCCACGATTTCGAGCACACCGGCACAACGAACAACTTCCACGTGATGTCCGGCTCGGATACGGCTTTGCTCTACAACGACAGAGCTGTACTGGAGAACCACCATATAAGTGCTGCTTTCAGGTGAGATGGTCTTCTTTTTCTTCCCGTTTTACGTGTTAAAGGTTTACGAAGCCAAAATCGGAGTAACACTTACGATTTTGGATGTATTTAACCCTAGAGTCAAAGGGGGAGTATGGATTGGGTACATTCTAAGCGCTCCTAAGGCGGCTCTTAAAACCACTCTTTGACACCATAATATAAAATTTGCCTCTTCTTCTAAAATAGGGAAAATATATACATGGAGTACTCATTTATCTACGTCTTCAAGTAGAAATTATTTTATGGGTGGTCTGATTTGTTAAAAGAAGAAATGGTGTATTACAAACATAACGTATCGTAATTTACGGTGTATAAGGTATACCTATCTATACTCATAAGCGAGGTAAATTTTCACCCACTACTACTGTGGGTAAAAATTTACTATCCTTTTTTCTCTCTTAAACTTGTAGGTTCAGCAGCTCCATACTCACTCACGCATAGCTCTCGGACTAGATCTAGACCGAAGACCTTTGACTTGCCCCTTCGTTTCAATATAGGACGTGACGGCAGCAATTTTCTCCGCGATGATAAAGCTCTATTGCCAAGAGTATATTGCGCAATCGCTGCATGCCGTGCACCGCCCCGGACAATTTGCATTTTAATCAAAGCTAACCCATCAGTGACCGGCCGGTGTGACGTAACCATCCTTCTAGCTACGCAGGGAAGGGGTGAATTATTGTGTCCGCTGGTAGCAAGCGAACAGAGAGCAGAGAACGTCTGTTTGAACAACTGGTTGTATTATTCTTTCAAGAATAGGCTAGACGACTTCGAAAAATCAAATTAGTTTGTTATTTAGATTGTTTAAAAATATTGTACTGATATTTTTTATTTTGTTTCACAAACAAGTCTATTCCAATTATGAAGTCCTTTTTGACAGATGTCAATAGTTCAGTACTAGGAAGTACCCTACTACTAGGCAACGATTCTCGATTTGTAATAAATTTAAATCGACTAACTTTCAAAAACTAAGGTTAATAAAAATTATCGAAAGAACAATTTTAGACATGCAAAACTTGTTTTTTGTCGAAAAAAGAAATACACGATTGGATGTTTAGTATAATAATAATGAATAATGATAGTTAAGTTATTTAAAATTTACACTGAGTTTAAAGGATCATAACAGTTATAGGCTCGTGTCAAAGACTTGTTAATTAATGGCACCGAATGTTTGACACCGTTTGCTGCCAGGAGTGTTTGCACCGAGTACCTATAGTTGCAACACTAAATTAATTATACGAATTGTATCGCGTAATGGAGTAACTCAACAGTTACCTACTATGAGCATCAGATTAAAATAAAAACAAACAATTCTTTAAAGTTTTTATATTTGATTTTATAGTTATTAATCATCACTGTTTGATTTATTAATTTATTTTGTTATTTAAATTTAAGTTTACATATTACCTGCAAAGGACTGCACTTTTTATTACGTTTTATTGTAAAATGTATTTAAGTTATAAGCAGTCCCATTGCCGCTAGATTCATTTTCATTCGCGAATGATCGTTTTAACTAACCGAATACTTGAGGCACGTCACTACGTTTAAAAGTAAAACATAAACCATAGTACGTAACTGCATACGCGCAAAAAAATATTATTTTATTTTGAAGTTCAGAGATAGAAACAATAGTTAGATCAAAAACAATAAGTTAATTTTGCTTGTAAATTAATTGTAGGGTGTTTTTACATAATTGTATATTTTTTAAATAACGATTTCCTACTAAACACAAAAAGTGATATTAAATTGGATTTATTTGAAACGTGCAGAGTTACGTTCTTCGAAATGTCAAAAAGGACTTCATAAATGGAATAGAGTATAGTGACGGCACGTTATGGTACAATTTTTGCCCAAGTGTGACGTCACAAGCCCCCACTCCAGAAGTTTGATAAGCTATAATTTTGTCATTCTTCATTCAATTTAAAAACCAAAAGATAAGTGTCCCATATTTTTGTATAAACTGACTTACGGACTAAAGAGAATAATAAAATTTTGACCCAGTTGTCACGCCTTTTTAAATGGTGTGCTACACCAAATGCTCTGGTGTAGGACGTAATCAAGGTCAAGGCGAAGGGCTTTTAAACTTAACGCATCTCATAAATGCAACTCAGTTTTGGTATGCAGTATGTGAAACTTTGTTAAACAGTAAAAGTACTACCTACTGTACATAGGAAATGGTCACGTTTAGGTTGACTTTAAGGGTCTCAGTAAGAAAAGGGAATACCCCTTTTCTTTAAAATATTGATGGTGAACTGAATTTTACTCGTACTTTGATAAACATTGCACATACATAAACATATATTAAAAGCGTTACAAACGCTTTTAATATATATTCCAGCCTTTAACATATGCTGCAGCAGAAAGCGACTGTATCCGAAAAAAATCCATTGACTGATACTTTAAGTTACTTTTGTTGACGTTACCTAGGTCATAATACATTGCATTGAATACTAAGTATTTTTGTATAACAGAATTTACCTTATACACTGAACTCAGAACGACAATGAAATTTCAAACTGGTAAAAATATAACATAAAATAAGCTGAAAAGTTCATAATGCCCTGAGGGCAACGTAAATAAAGATGCAAAAAATTGTAATAAAATTCTTGTGAAACGCTCGCCACTTAGCTTCGCTCATTGAGATGCTACGCCGGTGTATTTTATAAGAAACAGAGAAGTTTGCAGCTTAAATTTACCAATATACTTTCTGAATATTTTATAAGATTTATAAAACTTTAGTATTGTTATTATCTTAATAACAATGCACCTAAATATCAACTAATCATCTATAGTATACGCACGCATAAAAGTAAAAAAATGGGAAGTCTGAAACTTGTGACAAAGAATTGTGATCAATCTATCGTCCCAAAGTTCTGGGTCTTAAATAATTCAGGATTAGCCAATTTAAATCGAAATTACTTACGACGTAAAGATCCATTAAAGGTTTTTGAATAAATTCAATGCAAATTCATCTAAGTTACTTAATCAATTTTACTCGGATTAAAAGTCACTTAGTAAATACTTAAAACTGCTTTAAGCAACGCTCAAATTTAACTGTTGGATCAAACTTTGAATCCTTTGATTTATCCGATAATTTTGTTAAATAAATTTGACGACCAAGATATTAAATTTATTATGCTGCAATGTTAAGGGATTGTAGGTACCTACTACTATTTGTGACCCGAGTTGTGTAGCCGAGTGGTGCGACCGTTGGACTGCCAAATCAAAGGTTGCAGGTTCGAACCCCGCCACGCACCAATATCTTTTAGAATTCATGTGCGTATTAGGAAATAATTATCACTTGCTAAAAACGGTGAAGGAAAACATCGTGAGGAAACCAGCACACCTGAGAGATTTTTCAAAGGTGTGTGAAGTCATGTCAGAGGCCTACGGGCGGTTTAAACTTTGACACCAGAGGGCCTACCATGAGTTGGCTATCGAAAACTTACGTACGTTAAAAACCTATCGAGTTGTTTTTTTCATACGGCCGATTTTAGTTCTTCGCGTAACCAACAGCGGCGCTGTACCCCAGTTTTTCATTGACATATTTACGTAGGCGATATCGAGTGCGTAAGTTTTAAACTCATAGTAGCCCTACAGGTTGTTCATCAACCATACGATAAGAAGAAGACTATTGTGATTAATTAACGCAATATGTAGGTATTAGCATAATCGGAAAAAATAAGAGAGCAACGTTCTCAGTTAAGAGGTACACCTCTTATACGTGTCTCAAATACATTTGAGGACAATGATTTGTAGTAACAGATAATGTATTTTAGTTATTAGTCCATATGTATAACAGCAGATATAAAGATATCCACGATAAAATCAAAAACCATCTCGGTCACAGGAATACGCCTGTTCATCGCGAGGCCTACAAAAGCTCTCAATAAATCTATTCAGCTCAAAGTACATCTTTCAACAGTACTCCAAATTTAGGAATATTTCAAAGACCAATTCTACCTTTTTGTATCCCGAAATAACACGTGCGTCACAACCCAACGACACAGCCAATTTTGTCGCAAAGAAATTCAACAGTCGATTCTCCGAAAGGGAGAAACGATATAAAGAAAAACTTGAGGATCGAGAACATACTCGACACGGGTTCCGCGCAAGTATATTTACTTATTTTTTTATTATAAAAACACGCAAATAAGTATCTGAATGGTCAGTTTAATCAAATATTTAGTTAACAAAAATTTACTCTAGCTTCGCTCGCTTGGGTTATATTATAAAGATAGGCATGATCACTTTACGTATTAAAAGAGACTGCATCAAATACGTAACGTAGTTTTAAATATTTAAACATACATAGGAACGGACAGGCAGCGGAAACAATTTTTTTATACTATGTATGAAGTGATACACTCCACGCTAAGCAAGCTGTTTTTCTACGTACGTACGCATTTATATGTAGGTATTTTCTATCGCGGAGTCCTTCACTGACCAAGTAATGACTATAACAAATAATTTATATTATTATTCAATGCCTTCGAACTACTTCGAACTTGAATTTCCCTGGTGACAATGTCGATTTTCTAAGTTTACCTAAACAGGAATAGAACTGAACAAGAACTATTATAACTACGGCTTGGTCACATGGCTAAACCAATTTGGCACCAATACTGTTTTCAACTACTGGGTCCCAAACAGCCCCCAGTATTCCATAGTAGTCTTTGGTACTTACCTATTTATGATTCCGTTTCTATGGGCCAACGGACTCATACAAACTTCCTCGCGACGGTTCTATTTTGTATGTGCCAGCTATTGCGTCCTAATAGCGCAACGAATAGAAACATACATACATAAAACCACGCCTTTTTCCCAGAGGGGTAGGCAGAGATCACTTCCTGCCATGTGCTACGGTCCTAGCATACCACTTTCGCTTCATCCACATTCATCAACCAATGTCAAATGTCGAAATTAGACTTTTTGCGCTCGATGCGAGCTTTCAAATCTTCGCCCTTCAGAAATAAACACTGGTTTGGTAATTTTTGCGTCCCTTCAGAGTCTGCCTCGGCATCACTGGCATCGCCCTATATACGGCACTGATAGAAGGAACCCTAACAATAGAATAAAATCTGAATTTTCCCGAACAAAAGAAGCGTTGATGCGTGCTCGTTATAATACGATATAATTTCCCAAGGGGAAGAGCGGTCTTTTTACAGATCGGTTCAAATTGTATGTGAACACTATCTACACGTGATTGGCAGCTTATTAAAAGCTGTAAAACTCGTCGATCCCTTGAAGGGATTTCGGTTTTATAACGGAGTATTTTTTAAAGAATGCGATCGTCTTTTGTCTAGACTGAACCGATAAGTCCTTGATAGAAAATATTCTTCACCATTTCGTTAGCTATAAAAAGATTGGCGGGTTTTCTTCGATAAAACATTTTTGTTGCTGCTGAAGTTTATCATATAATAAAATCGCATTATACTCGGATTTCCAGTATTATTTTTTACAGTTGTAAACGTAGTAGTGATGGTATAGCATAAATACTCAATTACTTATACATATTTCGTTTAATTTAAAAAGAAAACCATAGACGCATGTAAGGTGAAAACATACCAAAAAAGTTTGTACATTTTTATGTTACTGAATCTCATAATTTTTTGAAATCTTTTGTTACTTCGCCATACAATATGGTGATACCAGTAAGTACCTACCAGCACCAGTATTAACAGTCAGTATTACTTTTTACGTGGAAAAACGAATAAGATTTAAACGTCTTTGAACGACTAGAGGCAGATCAAACAAGTCAGCCTCTCGGTAATGTTAATTTCTGAGTTCTGTTCAAAGACAAAGATGAACTTGGAAACAGTTCGAGGTGCTTTCATAGTTTAAATAATCTCTCTTCGAACTTGAATAACCTGAACGATTGTTTGCCAAAAGCTCATTGGGTGTGTATTCAAAACTGTAAGTTAAATAGGTATTTGAAAGCTGTATGCTCGTATACATGCGGCCGCAAACTCATGTGGCATCGAAAAACTTAATATCGATTTAAAACCAAGTAGTTATAACTTTAGTTTAGTCCAAAATATACTTAGTAAAATTAGTATACAAAAGAGTAGCTATGTATTTGGTATTCTAGGGCTACTTACTTACTGCCCGACGTTTCGACTATATTTGCTCTCTTTTTATCGCGTGTAGACCCATAATGTATAGTTTTTAGTGTAATGGAACGCGATTAGGGGTGAGAGCATCCCGCAAGCCCGGTGATGATGACAAGGCTCCTCCAAGCCATCATCGTTAGTCAGTTAGGAAAAAAAATGGAACGCGAAAGTGTAAAATCGTAATGTAATAAACAAGATCAGATAAATCGAATAATCCAAATTTAAGTATCAAAAGTTTCTAAGTTTTTGTTACCCAGAAGTCAAGGCAGTTCATGTAAGGGTGTATTTTTAAGTATATTTGGGTAACAACTGTTGATCCTGATATCCGTAACACAAGTGCTTAAGTTACTTACCACGGGATCAGATCAATGAATATGATGATACTTAATATTTATTTATATCTTACTTACACATTCATTACTGATATATTCACGTGGTTAACCACGTTGAAACACTATTAGATTAATCCAACAGTGACGTGTTCAAAAAGTAATTTAACAAACTACCTTTGAACTCGTAAGGCTACCGCGCAGGCTAACCGGCAATCATCATAGTTAATTTAAACACAGTGTTCCACCCACACCCTGAAAACATGCCTTCAATTCGTAACACATCTAAGACCATTAGCAAGTTAATACACGTGAGACGTTCGGAACGTAATTTGTCACAAGTTAGAAGCTTTAATTTATTGCTTGCACGCCTCCGCGCGATGAGATATTGCCGTCTCGAGGCCTCGCTATTAAAATGTTTTACTTACTCCGCTGGCTCGGCGACCCGGAATAAAACTCCATTTGATCGTCTTCGGTCGACACGACACTCCCCACAATTTTGCTCTTAGCGGTTGTTTTATCTTTGTCATTTTTGGTTGACACATGTTTAGCTGGAGACCAGGTAGGGTCTCAAGCAATTTCTGTCTCTCAAAAGAGAAATCTTTGGCTTTGCGCTTTATTTTTTTTTTATCTACAGAATTTTTCAGGTCAATTTAGATTGTTGTTCACTGTACGAAGTACGTAATCTAAAGCGTAATATTTGCGTTAAGTTCAAAAGCACCGTTATTGAAAAATATTTAATTTATTTACTGTCCCATTAAAGTAAAAATGTCGAGAGATCACTCAACATTTGTCGGGCATCTTCAATCGCTGGTCTTCTGATAATTATTTAAAAAGGTTAAGGGGTCGTATTACGTGAAATAAATTCATTAATTTAATAAAAGAAGGCAATCACGGAATGTACCAACAGGAAATTCTAAAGGGCTTATTTATATAATATAATCTAAAGGAACCTCTAATGGATTAATTAAATTTGGCTGAAGCAACGAACGGCGGAATTCGGAGATCCTTAATAATTAAAATGTACGGAAATGACTAATCGAGTTTAGTGAAGAGCATACTACAGCCCTTCGATGTGAAGGTAGGGTCTTTGTAGCGAACTTAAACAGCATGAAATGTATGTTTGCCAAGTGTAATTTAGCTTCAGAGCTCCAGACTAATCTCGCCTCGGGCTAGATTTTCAACTTTGACAAGCAAACAAGAAAGTCGAGTCGAATTAACATGTTGTCGGGACTTGGGATTAGGGTTGATAATTAAATATCAAGTATTTATTAGGTATTTAAACGAAATACAAAGGATTGGGAGAAAACGTAGCGTTGTGACGGCGAGGGTCCTTTGAACTTTGAAGCGCTCGCTCGCAGGGTATATTCGAATTGACTTTTTAAAACGCTTTTACTGAATTTGTACGCGATCCGGAGAATAAACCGGGTAATTCCATTGAAACAATGAAGGTAGACGCTGTCTAACATCACTGTTTACGGATCAGACTGTTTTTAAATCAAGCTACATATCTTCATAGGTACCTACACTCATCTGAGCTTTAGAAGTGAATTGTATTAGTATTAGTGGTATTAGTAAGTATAAGAATAATGAAGGGTTTATTACTTAGGCACTTATTGTACGTATACAAGTAGGTAAAGATTTTACGTAATATATATGTTACGGCTAATACCCGAAGTGCGGCTACACCTAGGTTTAGCCGGCTAGAACTAGGTGTAGCCACTTACTCTTGGCTAAACCTAGGTGTAGCCGATTGTTTTCGGCTAAAACTAGGTCTAGCCTTCATCATGCCGGCTACAACTAGGTCCAGCCATTCCATGTCGGCTAATACTAGGTTCAGAGAATCCCTGTTGGATAAAACTTAGATGCGAGTCCCGCCAAGCCTTCCGTCCTTCCCCGCGTCACACTCAGGACTCACAGCATCTGCAGCAGCAGCGCGGGGTGGAGGGCGTAGCGAGACACGCGCCTCTGCAGGTTGTGAGCACCAAGTGCTGCTGATCTACTGCAGGTCTACTAGCGAGTGTGACTCATAGCGTCTGTACATAGTTGTAACTGCCTCGTTGGTCTATTGGCAGCAAGCGCTGCGTAAGGACCGAGAGGTCCCCGGTTCGAGTCTGCGGTCGGTGAAAATTTGTGTGAGTTTTTCTGTAATGAAATTACTTAGCCCGGAGTTAGGAAGTTGGCGGTTGAACGCCCGTGCCTCGGAAAGCACGTTAAGCCGGTGGTCCAGCGCCCGATCTCTCATCGGTCATGTCGGATTGCCGACTCACCAAATTATGAGAGTAGGGGAAAAGAGAGTGCACTTGTGTTTGCGCGCACACTTGTGGCTAATACTAGGTTCAGAACCTAGTATTAGCCGACATGGAATGGCTGGACCTAGTTGTAGCCGGCATGATGAAGGCTAGACCTAGTTTTAGCCGAAAACAATCGGCTACACCTAGGTTTAGCCAAGAGTAAGTGGCTACACCTAGTTCTAGCCGGCTAAACCTAGGTGTAGCCGCACTTCGGGTATTAGCCGTAACATATACATTCAACATATGATATTTATATAAATCCCAAAAAATATTAAGTCTCGTGGATAGTATTATAGGCATAACTAAATAGGCATTCTAGGGCAAATCCACAAAGCTACCCTCTTTCTTAGCTACCGCTACATATAAAATTTGTATCCAAAAACTGAATACGTAAGACGACAATCAGAATCAGCTTACCTGGAAAAAGGGATAGGGTTTATTACTAAACTAGTACTTAAATTTACTTCTACAAAATTAACATGGTTAGGTAATAGGTATAAGTATGGTAAATGAACATAGTTAAGAGTGCCCATTTACTTATCAATGGCTGTTGATTTCCAGGCTAATGCGCGAAGAGGACTGCAACATCCTGCAGAACCTCTCCCGAGACGAGTTCCGTGAGTTCCGCACCCTGGTCATCGACATGGTGCTGGCGACGGACATGTCGTTCCACTTCCAGCAGCTGAAGAACATGAGGTCTCTGCTGACGCTGGCCGAGCCGACGGTGGACAAGTCCAAGGCTGCTTCGCTGGTGCTACATTGCTGTGATATCTCGCATCCTGCGAAGGTAAAACTGATGGCTACTTTCTATCTTCTTTTTTTTTTGGCAAAAGTCGATACTCTATTCATAATTATGTTTACAAGAAAGACTGAAACTACAAGTGAGTGCTATATTCCATTTGACTCGATAAACACATCGAGATCGGAACCGCTTATGAGATCGAATGAGATGTGAATCGTGCACGTTAGCCGCTAGGGGCAGTGAGTTGATCCCATACAAATTCACGTTTTGCGTTTAACCGAGTAAAACCGCTCCAGGCACACTCATCAAATAGTGCCATTGACTGAAGTTTTCATAGATAGCCTAGGTAGCTATGCATAAGTCATATAGGTACAATATTTGATGTACCTACCAACAATTAATATTGTAGCTATCTACCAGAAACCTTGGTTATGTTAGCTACATAATAGGTAGGTACATTACGGCACACGAAATTATCCTTTTAACTATTAAGTGTTATCTACCTATTGTAAAGAGGAACGTAATTTAGATACCAACCCTGGGAGTTTCCTAGGACAACCACGCAGAGATAAAAATAAAGCTTTGAAATATTAACCTGAACGAGAATCTAGCTCGAGTCATATATTTATGAAATATCCGTTGATTCCAGAGATGGGACCTGCACCACCGATGGACAATGAGTTTGCTGGACGAGTTCTTCCTCCAGGGCGACAAGGAGCGGGACCTAGGGCTGCCCTTCAGCCCCCTCTGCGATAGGAACAACACTCTAGTGGCGGAGTCTCAGATCGGCTTCATCGAGTTCATTGTGGAGCCCAGCATGGGAGTGTGCGCTGATATGTTGGAGGTCGTGCTGGGCCCTCTGCACTCCAACACCAAGAATAACACTAGTACCGTCGGGCATGAGCCTATCAATGAGGAGAATACAGGAAAAGGTATAACGCTCACTCTCGTTCATTTACAAGTTTTTTTTTTCTATTTAGCAGTCATTGGCAGTGTCATAACTATACGCCCGGTGCGAACGTTCAAAATTGCTATATTATATTATATCAGATCAATAATATAATAATACGATAATGTTAAAACCTGCCTATAAATATTTATTTTACAAAATACAAAAATGCAGTTTGTAGGTGCCTATTTCACCATTTTATTTCCGACACAACTTGATTGTAGAAACCTATCTTATAATATTTTATCTTATGATTTCAGTTAGCGAAGCTAGCACGAAGTTCAAGATCCGAAAGCCATGGATCGCTTGCCTGAGTGACAATAAGAAAATATGGAAAGAGCAAGCTGCTAAAGGTAATCCTTTTCCCTTGAAACTATCGATCAAATTATAAGGTCGACGTTAAACGTCTACTAATATCTATATCTGTTTTTTTTTTCAGACGCAGAAGCCCGGGCCAAGCAGGAGGAGGAGAGCGACAACCCTCCGCCTCCAACAGATGAATAATATTTGGCCACACTTGTAAATAGTGTTAAAACTAGTTGTTACAGCGTATTTAACTCTCTGTTAAAGAAAAGCTAAACTCGTTAAGTGTGCGGAGCTTCTATTCGTTGCTGATGTGTGTACGCACAAATGTATGACTTTGATGCACAACGCGAAGCCTCAATGTATAAATCTCTATGTGGAAGACAACATAGTGAGCCAATTCAAGATGGCGCCCTACCGCTGAGCGGTGCGTGAGCGCCCGTAGTTTAAGATTTCCTTGTAATTCGCTTAGTAATTGTTTGGGTGGTCCCAATATTGTTAACCTATCATGTAAACGCTTTTGAGAAGCACATGAGCCAAGAATTCATTGTGAATATGAATAGGTAAGTAGACTAAGTTTTCTAATAGGATATAAGACTCGAATTAATAAAGCTAAAGTATCTATGATTTGTAATTCGTCGTCCACAATGGATTCTGTGAGCTTCTTTGACAATGTCGCAATAGATCAATGTTAAGAAGTTTCTTTTCAATCCTACTCATTACATACGTACCTATTGTACCTATAAAATTGTACTGAACTTATTTTGAATGTAGATTGTAAGGGCTAATTACATTATAAGTATTTCTATATCAAAAATGCTGGTGACGGAGCAAATTATATCATAAAATCATGTGCACTTCTTTTCAAGAAACACTCTACTATACATAGTAAAATAATTGAATATAACATTAAAAATAAATTAATAAACGTAGCTTAAATTAGTGTTAAATTTAACCCATATGAAAAATACGCTTATTAATTTTAATGTTTCCGATTAAATTGGAGATCTTGATATTCCTGACCAAATGTTATTTAATATGAAATTATTTTCTAATAACTGCAATTTCGAGTTCTAGGTATAGGTGGATAGTAAATGACCTATAGTTAGTGAAACTTCAATTAACACACAGAAGGACGCGCCTATCGTACGTTTGGTTATCTATATTCTTGACTTAGCTATACCTACTATCATAAAATAACGCAAATGCTTTTGAAACTAGATCACGCTCAACAAATTACTTTGAGGCATAGTTAGAGTCAGTAGACTGAATGGGATCGGTGAAGCCAAATGAAATCAAGACAAAACCTAGGTAGGTGTACAAAGTGTAAAGAGGTAAGGAGGACCCAAAGTAAATGTACCGTCCTTCTTGTAGAATATCTATTGGCAGAGGGAGATACTGAATTTAGTCGTTTTGAATCCAAGCTTTTTGAAAATCTACTTCAATTTGTATAACACTCGCTTAAAACAACAGGAAATATTATAAGAGATTATCGTGGGAAATTTAACATAATATATCAGAGGCCTAGTTTTCCTAGTAGGAACATGGGACCATTCTCATTGAATATCAAATCAAAAATCCATAATCATGATAACTTAAGGTCCCTATCTTATTATTTCAGGGATGTAAGGATAGATGTAATCCAACATGGTGACGCTTATTGTAGAGAAATTAACAATAGATCTTTTTATATATTTATCGTCTATTTGAATTATTATAGATTTATTGACAAATTCTGTATATTGTGCATTTAGTGTATTTATTGAAGTAAACTTTAGAATAATCAGTATAATCTAGAAGGTAGTTTATTGATGCCATTCTAATTGGGGATATAGCTTTATAAAATTGTAGAATTTAGAATACTGAGCCTTACGGATTATCATTATTGTTGTTTATGTTAACGCGTCTTGAGACGTTGCGAGTTATAATGTGAATATGAGCTTTTATAGCGAAAACGAATATCCCGGGATTAATTTAAATAACTACGGACGGAACACTTCCGATGATCTTTAATATAAAATCATTCAAAATCATACAGGAGTTACCTGCAGTAGTTGCATCAACTCAGCACTATGAACAAGGGTGTGGTCATCAATAGTCATGATCCCTCTAGATTTCGTCCACTGCAAGATTGTATTCACACAGAATACCTCGCAACATCTCAACAGCCTTAACAAATAGCTTACGGAGTCACATAGGGTCTCTGTATTATTAGTGTCTGCATATTTTCTTATCACAATATTTGCTTTGAATAGTATATGCCTACATTCCGAAGCCTTTAAAAAGACTCCTACCTATATTATTGAAGTATAAAACCTTCCTAATTAAGAAATAAGTAGATATATTTGCCACACAGCACTAACTGACTGTTGGGTAAATTATAAATTATAGCACCTCACCTATTTATAATGCATTTAACAGTACCTAACAAATGTACACTCAACATTACAAAGCATTTCTCACTATTTTTTATTACTGTATTATATAACTTAAAAATCTCAAGTCATGTGGTGATTTTTTTATCAACTTTAGATTCTTTTTCTACGTTGTGTAAATAGAGATTAAACACCTTTAGGTATGTGTAAATTATATGTATAATAAAATAAAGATTTTCGTAGAAAATGCCTTTTATTTAAATAATTTTAGAGGGTTCAAATTGGTACAATTTGTTATGATTTTGTTTGGGAGACATTAACATGGGCACTATATTAGTAGGTATATTAGATAAATATCAGAAAATGTTGAGCTTAAAACATAACACAGATCAAAGGCACTTATAAAGAATTAAAATTATACCTAAACTGTTTAAATGCAATATACAGAGATACTGTACAAAATTCTATGCAACAAAATTTTATGATTACTATGTAATCTGAAGACCAATACAATTCAAATTATGGTTATTCTAACAACAAAAATGTAACATAATTATGCAAGTTAACTTAGCAGATATTTATGTTTTTTGCCGAATATAGTGATTATCACAGACAACCCCCTAACATTGTTCTTATGTCTGTTGCAAACAATTGTGCCTTTAACAACATCGCCTTGTTTCACTTCCTTACGATATCTAAAATAGAAGACTGTTTGTTTCCAATGAGTTGAGGTCTTATGAGGTCCAGTAGAGAAGTATACATTGTTAGGAAGATCAAAGAAGGTGTCGAAATAACCAACCAGTGATGTCAACTCACCATCCCTTGTGATTGTCAATTCAAAGTCAGATGTAAAGTCCATTGTACTTATATCACAGGTCATCATATCTATTTCCTTTACAACATATGAATCTGAAATTATATGTTTCGAACCCACAATGTCTACACTCGCCTCTTTTACAACTTCAGACTTCATACAATTCATTTTATACCCATAAACATCTGACCAGTAATTGATCAACTTTTCATGTGTATCCACATCTCCATTCGCAACAAGACTAATATTGCACCGATTGGGTAACAGTAGACCACCAGGCTTGAGATAATGATCTCTTGCATATATCACACTATCCAACATACCCTCGAACAGTAAAAAGTATCCCATCCATTCTGATACTATGATATCAACCTTTTCATCTAGTTGTGTATTCTCAAGCCTACCTTTAATGGTAGTAATGACATTTTTAAGATTATTTTCAGTGATTATATCTATTGCATGATAAATGATTTCGGATTGATCCAGGGCATAGACCTTTTTGGCACCCGCTGTAGCACAAAACATTGATAAGATGCCCGTACCACAGCCTAAGTCTAAAACCACTTTGTCTTTTATTGTATCTTTGTTTTTAAGAATTGCATCCCTATAGCTCTCTGTCCGGACTTTGTCCGAGAGCATGTCATAGTGAATACCAAAATGTGCATAAGTGCTGAAGTAACCTTCATCATCTTCTAAAGGCACACTGGATACACAATTTACGATTACACTTTTATCATTATCTTGACTGCTGGAACTAGAATGGCCGGCATCAACAATGTTCTTCATGGAATTCTGCATTTTCTTGATATCTTCTTTGGCCATTTGTAAGTGTGTCTGGCTTTCGCTTAACTGCGCGGTTAGGGTCTGTATCGTTCGTTGAAGCTCGACGAAATGGTTCTGAGACAGGGTAACTAATCCATTTTCTACATTTGCATGGTAATTTTTGGGCGAACTAGGCTTCTCGGTCAAAGATTCGAAGTCGAACATCAGCCATTCGTCATTTTCAACCGGCTTCAAGTACTTTTCGTCCTCCCAAAACGATTGCGTTGCACTCGTGATATCTTCTGGTTTGGATTTGTGGGTTTTGATATAATTGACTAATTTAATGTAGGAATAACAGTCCATATTAAACTTTGATTTTAAATCGGTCAAATTGAAGCCATGAGCAGTGCTGCAATGAGTTACACCTTCCTCTACTGATGGTAGAACTTCAGAACAAAACAAGCATTTTACCATAGTGCTGCTCGACTCCATTTCCTGCCACTCGTCCTCTTCATAGTTCTCATCGTCACTACTTAGGTCTGGTACGTCTGACATGGTTTCTTACAAGTTAATACACAAAAAACTACGAAAATCTTCAATTGAAATGTGAGAATGCGAACATGTGAGAATTTGACACTAGCCATGTGTCAAAGTCAAAGTGACTTTAAGGTTTTCGTCCAGAAATAGGTTTTCTGAAGAAAATATATTAATGAATCTTAATTTTGGTAAAATTTACCTTTATTTAAATTAAATTTAGATAATCGTTAATTATGAATAGTAACTGTGTTTAAAAATAGTGAAAACAGAACATAATACGATATAAATAAAATCCAATGCAAAGTTTTTTTATCCCAAGCGTTTTATCGTGGCCACTGTAACCATAGCAACGAAAACCCGGGAATTCTGTACACATAGCAACAATGTCAAACAAAAAGCAAAAAAATAACTGAGTGGTTGAATTCATATAAAAATGAAGCTAAAAATATCCTCTTTCAAGGAACCAAAACACGTAGGTGTTGTTGTATGTGTAAGCTGGAACAACACGGAAGATGTATTTTCTTGCGGGTAAGTTTCAACGAAAAGCAAATCCTCCATGCACTATCACTTTCCCACTTAATCACTCCCTATCATCTCGGAACTATTCTTCCTTCGCGTTTGCAGGTGAATTGATTGAAATAGATAAAAATCCTAATTTACTTACCTAATTAGTAGTAGGTAGGTACCTACCTTATCTCAAAAAATTTAAAATGTAACTTTTGAATGAACCTTCACAATGACGTGTTGATAAATACCTATGTAAGGGTGAGAACATACTTTCACCCATTCAATTAGGCACGGGTAGTTTGATCATACAGCCCCGTTTTAGTAGTACCTGTAAGTACCAATAGTAGCTTGGTTATATTTTTTCAGAGATGATCATAAATTACTGAAATGGAATTTAGTAAACAGCGAATGTATGGTCATAACAACATTTCCTGATGACTTTTATCCGACTGGAATGCATTTGTTCCCAAAGGTCAATGTTGGTGGAAACAAACATCAACACGATGTTATTTTGATATCTTCGGCAGACGGCAGGTATGTTAAAATATTAATAAGTAAATGAACCAATTATAAAAAAAAACACTTTTATTCTTTCTCTCAATTTCATACTTTTTTGAACACAGATTTAATATCGTAAATCATAACGGGCGTATAGAAAAAACTGTAAACGCTCACCAAGGCGCATGTCTTACAGCACAATGGAGTCCTGATGGAGCCGGCCTGCTAACTGGTAATTTGGTCGATTGTTAATTGTAATCCTGTTCATTTTAATCAATTATTGGGTTACATTCAGTTATATTTTTTTAGCTGGTGAAGATGGTTTCGTTAAAGTTTGGTCTAGAAATGGCCTACTCAGGTCTACAATAGTACAGTCAGACGTGCCTTGCTACAGTGCCGTGTGGAATCCGGACAGCAGTGCCATTCTGTATACAAAGGGATGCTATCTTGTCATAAAACAGTTGAACTCTGGCAATAAAATTGTAAAAGTAAGGAACGCTGTATTTTTAACGTTATTCAAAAAAGAAGTACCTAATTGTTATTGTCTTGGCCACTTGCACAAACAGATTTATTAAATCAATCAAAGGGGCACATCTTTTTACTTCTATAAGGAACTAATCTCAGCTACACACACACCATACTATAATACCAACGTTAGTTTTAACGTGACCATTTATTAGCCAACTATTAAACAAAAGGTCTTTGACTTCTTGAGGTCAATACCCGATCGGGACTTTCTAGGATGATTCGATTTCATGCATAGACTTAAATGGCCCCTTGTATGCTATAATTATCTTTCTCGTTGTTTGAGCATAAAAAAAAATAATAATAAAGATTCTGTGTAGATTTTTAAATATTTTTATTAGATACTAATCCTTTTGGGACATCATAAAGAATCTGCATAATATATCTCTCTAGAAACATATTGGTAAATAATGTATATTTATACGAATATGTTCGTTTGTGTATAATGTGAATTTTATTACAGTGGAAAGCGCATGAAAGCTTAATTTTATGTATCGCTTGGAATGCAAATAATAATTTGATTATTTCTGGCTCTGAAGATGGGTTTACTAAGGTGCGTTGTATAAAATTTTATTTCTTAAACTTAGAGGACCTTTAATACCTATAAATAATAAGGGTGTTCAGTACTTGTGATGTTTTATAATAAGACATGTAGGTATCTAAGGCGATTAATCAAATGCGTTGCCAATAGATTGAATATAACCAGAATGACAACAACTTGTAATTGGAGTGTCACTATCAATCAAATTTTGTTGATGTCATCATCAATCTTAAATCAATATTGACTTCTATAATTGAGTGCCTACATTATTATTCTCTTTGCTTTAGATTTGGGACACGTTTGGTCAGCAAATATCGGTGAGCGTCAAACATGATCAGCCCATTACAAGTGTGAGCTGGTCACCGGCCGGTGATTTGTTTGTTATAGGTAGTTACAATCTAATTAGATTGTGTAATGCAAATGGTGTAAGTGTTACGTTTTAAATCCCTTTATTATTGGAGCTATGCCTTTCAGTTACTAAAATGTTTCTTGGATCTGTATTTTAGTGGTCTCACTGCTTGGACCGTCCACCCACAGGGAGCATTTATAGTATCGCTTGGTCATCAGATGGTACTCAATTAGCAGCTGCTTGTGCAAATGGGCATGTCTTATTCGCGCATATTATCGACAGGTGCAATAATCATAAATACTTACTTTTTCTCTTGATTTTCATTAGAGGTCAAATCAAATAAAATGCAATGATCACTGTTTATTTTCCAAATTATCATACTGGACAAATAATATGCATTGCAGGGAATACACTTGGAAAAACTTCGCTTGCACACAAGTCGGACGTAAAGTGATTTCTATAAAAGACATTGTAACTGATCAGAGTGATCAGCTGGACTTTCCTGATAGAGTTATTCAAATAGCTATGGGTTTCAATCACTTGGTGATTGCAACTGTAAAACAATGCTTTATACATAAACTCACTTCGTGGAATACTCCAGTGACTTTCGATTTGAAGGAGGGGACAATCAGTATGATACTATTAGCAGAAAGGTGAGTTTGTGAACCTACAATAACCTCCAACCAGACATTTCAGTATACTCTTTATTGTCGTGTACCTAACTTTATTTATATCGTTCACTTTATGTTTTCAGATGTATTTGCATTGTAGAAAGAGCCGGCCTATCAGTATACAGTTATATGGGTCGGTTATTAGCTAGCCCGCGATGGGGTGCACGGCCAGATAAACTGGGAAAGGCTGCAGTATCGCTCGGGCCAGACGCATTGGCTGCTATCGACCAAACGGACAGGAAGGGTAAGTACTGATAATTAGATGCAATGTTAGTCATTGTATTGAATATAAAATGGTTGTAACAAAACAAGATAAAAGTGGGTACAATTAAATACTTTCTGACTTTTCGTGATCCATGATTTTTTCCTTACAGTGATCCATGTTTTCGATCTACCCACTGGTCTTGTAGTTCGCAGTTCTACTGACAATGCAGTGACAAAGCTAACACATAAGATGACTGTATCAATGATTTCATTGAGTCAAACGGGACCAATCAATGAAAGGCAGTTGGCATTGCTTGATTACAACAGAGATCTTTATGTCGTAACAGTCAAGGATAGTAAACCTAAATTTGTTAAACTTGGTGAGTATGAGTACGTAGGTATGAGAAAAGATGTAGAATAATAATTTAAAAAATCGGTAAAAAACTTTTATGGAACTAAAATAACTTACAATAAATCTTTTGGGTAAAACTGTTTTATTTTATGTGCGCTGAAAACTAGAAAATAAATAGCGGATCATGAAAGAACACCGCCTTTCGGCCGATGACATGGTTGACGACCACTACCATCAAAGAAAGTAATGACCGGGACCACCATAAATTATTATACGTAGGTTGATAGGTAAGTAACTTTTATATATTTTCTAGTTTTCAGTGCACATAAAATAAAACAGTTTAACTTAAAATATTTCTTTCCGATTTTTTATTTTCTAGTGTTTAGTATTTAATTAAATAGCCTATTCTACTAGTCCTAGTCCTATCATTTGATACCCATATTGAGGGGGTTGTGGACAAATATGTAATCCGCCATTTTGTGCCATCTTAGACTTTAAATGTTATTGATAAAGGTGTGTACCAAATTTCAGGTCAATCTGACAACAGGAAGTTACTTTTAAGTTTCAATTTATTGGTCCCAAACAACCAAATTAATACCGTACGGGTCGAGCTAAATAAAACCATTTAATGCATAGTAAATAATTAAAAACCTATGCAGTTAAATAAACACAAATATTTTTGTTAGGTTCTCAAATTTTAAGCATAGCTTGGAGCACTGAAACCGAATTGTTGGTCGGTTTACGAGCTAACTCAGCGGTGGCCTGGTGTTGTCCACGGGCAGCGACGCAACCGGATTGGCTTGCACTTACAACTGTTACTAAAGAAATCAGGTGAATGACTCGAGTTGTTTCAACACCTTCTTCTTTTACCCTTATTTCAGGCAATTAGGCCTACATTAAGTTTCACTATCAGCAATTACAATGAAAAAACAACCATAATAACTAATACTTTTATCCTGAACACAGTGACCTTGGTCGTAATCCCACAATAGTGTGTGTGGAAGAAGGCGTGGCAAGAATTTGTCGTGGCAATGGTTCGATGCTGCACGTGTCATTAGCTGCATTCCCTGAGAAACTTCTCAAACATGTCGCAGCTAACGTGTGGCAGGCTGCATTACAGGTAGATATTAGAAGACAACTTTCCTTAATATTTAAGTCAACAATAAAATCAATTCATTATGAAGTGTAAATTGGCAAAAATAATAATACTACCTAATCATATCTTAATTATATTGTAATGATTGTTATGTTTCGTTTAGTACCTACCTAACTATTTATGTTGGGATTTGTTCACGTCTAGTAGATCATTGATTAATATGTTTGATTGACGTGGTTACAAAACATCCTGAAAAAATGTGTTACATATTTGTATTCTAGTTGTGCCGCACAGTAGAAGATGAAACACTGTGGGCTTGTCTAGCAGTGTTAGCTTGGCAGCATCACCAGTTGGCTGTGGCTGAAGAAGCATTCGCACTCATACACCAATACCATCAAGTCTGCTATATGAGTGATTCTTCCGTTTCGTCCAAATCTCAAAGATTTTGAGAAAATTTTTTTTAATCGATTTTACAAAAAAAGTTGCATATAATCATTCATGTACCTTTTAAGTATAGATTATCAGTAAAGGCCTTCATGAAAAAACTTTAATTGTCAAGAAAATAGACGGAATGTAATGAACCCACGGAAGGTAATGAAATAAGTACGGAAGGTAATGATTGAATTTGGAAGGTAATGAAATAAAATTAAATATGACGGAAGTTTAATGATTTTGTATGGAAAATAATGAACAATCAGAAGATGAAATCTTTTACGTACCTATAACTTGGGTAGGTATATGATTTTAAATATTTTTGGACTATAAATAAAAGACGTGGGTGTGTAATCGAACTTTTGTTTTATTAATTACATGTGTTATTCATGAACGAATATAAAGTAATGGAAAAATATCAGAAAGGAATGAAATATTCAAGCGCGCCCCATATGAATATGGGAATAAGCGTTAGAAGGATGATGAAAAAATAAATAACTAAAAAAAACAACATAAAAACCTTCTAGAATAAAAAATTGTTAAAAATCAACTAAGTAGGCTGATCATGAAAAATACAAATTAGAGAAGGAGAAACAAAAGAGGAAATACTTTGTAAAGAAGAAAAAAAACATAAGTATAACAGACATGACGGCACGACAAAAGAGGGAGCGAAGGCGAAGATGTTGAAAAAACTCCGAAAAATATTTAAATAAGCCGAAAGAGCAGAAAAAATTGCAAAGAATTTTAATAGATAACTCTCCACCCAGTAGTGAGACTGAGGAAATTATAAACATGCCAGATCCAATACACGACCCTCGTTACAAGAAGAATCCACATCAAGCCAAATCGAAGTCACATTGTACACCGAAGTCACATTTAGTGCATAAAATTACTAGTACTTACTTCAAACGCAATGAGGAAGCTGCGATACAGATCTAAAAAGCAATAACAATTTAACAGAATGAAATTGACAAACTAAATAAAAGAGAAAGCGATTTTAAGAAGACATTTATTTATGGAGCGGAAATTACAAAAAGTTAAGATTTAAGATAGCATAGAAAAGAAAGAAGATGAAGTCATAAAAGACATAAATAATGAGAAGGTACAAGAAGTGAAAAAGAAGCTTTTTTTTAATGAAACAGTTTGTCGAAGAGTATCAGAAAAATACAAAAGCCTTCCGAAAAAAGAGAATAGATGTTTTACTGGAGATATAATTGATAATTCGAGGCTCAAACAATATGGGATATTGTCAAATATTACTTTTGCTTCTTCGAAAACAAGAAATCGTTTTTCCTGGCGCCATTTGACTGTTTTCATCTTCTTGTAGAAAATTTTCAATACTTTGTTCTAGTTTCGCAGTTTTATTATCTAGAGCCTCGAATTATCAGTTATATCTCCAGCAGAAGATCTTTTCTTTTTTTTCGGAAGGCTTTTGTATTTTTCTGATACACCTCGACAAACTGTTTCATGAAACAATAGCTTCCTTTTCACTACTTGTACCTTCTCATTATTTATGTCTTTTATGACTTAATTTACTTTCTTTTCTATGCCATCCTGAATCTTATCTTTTGTAACTTCCGTTCCATGAATAAATGTCTTCTTCAAATCGCTTTCTCTTTTTTAGTTTGTCAATTATTCTGTAAAATTATATTGCTTTTTTAGATCTGAATGGCAGCTTCCTCATTGCGTTGGATTATTAGTTTTTTTATGCATTAAATGTGACTTCGGTGTACTTTGGCTTGATGTGAATTCTTCTTGTAACATAAGAGGGTCGCGTATTGTAGTATCTGGCATGTTTATAATTTTCTCAGTCGTACTACTGGGTGGAAAGTTATCTTTTAAAATTCTTTGCAATTTTTTCTGCTCTTTCAGCTTATTTAATTTTATTTTTTGAGTTTTTTGTCCATCTTGGCCTTTCCTCCCTCTTTTCTCGTGCCGTAATGTCTGTAATACTTAGGGACTTTTTTCTTTGATTTTTTTACAAAGTATTTCCTCTTTTGTTTCTACTCCTCAAATTTGTATTTTTGATGATCAGCCTTGATTTCTGCGTATTTTAACTTCTTCGCAATCTGTCTTTAGCTATTTTTTCTTTTTTAGTTGCCCTTTTCTTCGGCTTCAACATTGTTGTGATGTATAATGTATCTAAAAAACAATAACTAAGCAAAATAATCGAATATTTCACGAAACCTTCATTATTAATTACCTACTTACTCAGTTCGTTCAGTAGTTTTTCAGTTTATTGCGAACAGACAGAAAGGCAGACAGAAAGAAAGAAGCAGCGGGGAATTATTATTAACTAACAAGTACCTAGGTAGGTAACAAAATGCATAGATAGAATTTAAAGTAATTTCAATAATACTGACATATACTTACACAAGTTATAATTCGATATAATCAAAATAATAGAAGAAAAATTAACAAAGAGACATACTAAGGAACATATTAATTTTATATTTAAAAAAATCATTACCCTCCAAAGTGGCTCATTCCCCTCCGTTAAAAAATTGGAGGGAATGGAAGGGAATGATACGGAAAGGAATGAAGTTTGAGCGGATTTTCTGAATTTACTCGTGAATTAATAAAGGCTAGATATTCATAATTAATTGATAACTAGACCCTACAGTAGGCTGTTACCTAAAGTTAAAAATTATTTTTTTACGTCATACACTTACATACAAAAACAATGGAAGGTAATGTTTACTTCTCGTGACAAACGCTGTTTTCAGCAATTAAATCGTGAAAATATTTTGTCCGGGCAGCGTGCGTCCTATCCTGACGACTTGTATCGACGGATTAAGGTCTAGGGAGCGTCTTTTTTTTGGCAAGAAATAGATAGTATAGTACGTGCATTAAAAATTTAATGTTCAATTTTCGTGAAAGGAAATGATGTTTTTGGGGTGACAAAACTTTAAAGACGATTCTTTCTATGTTAAACACGTATAAAAAATACTGTATTGCAAGTTTATAATAGTCAATGAATACATTAGTATATAAGAACAAAAATTATGTACATTTCCCCTAGGAAAGTCACCAAATATGTGTCACAACGTTCTGAGGGACCATTTGAACAAGGAGGGGAATGAAAAAAATGCATGTTTTTGTTCTAAACTTTTTTTTATTATGAATCTTAAACCTGATATAGATGATGGACATTCAAGATAAAAGTACGTCCTACCTTATTGAATAAAAAAGATAAGGTTAATTACAATATTCATAATGACTTTTGGCCTGGAAAGGCGATTTGGACGAAACGGAAGAATCAGTCTTATACAAAACCTCCGGGTTAGTAGACACTCACACGTATTGTAATTGATTAATTATTTATGAGTTATCAGTTTATTCATTTCGATTTGCATAATACCAACCTACGCCAAATCTTTAAAGTTATGCACAACATTAATAAAAAACGAAAATTTCAAACATAAGGTAAACTTAATTGTAGCATTGTGATCTAGAAAAAATAAAGTAACCTTTATACGTACGTAATTTTTTATTCCAGAACAATATTCCTGAGAAACTGACAAGAAACGATGGAATCAAGGCAAATTAAGTAAAATGCTTACATATAAAATAGATAATTCTTGTTAGTAGCAAAGTCATAAATATTTAAATAAAATGAAAAAAACCTGAAACATCTTTTATTTTATCCCGTCATTGTGCAACAAGCCCAATTTTTGTTAAATCATTCGTTAGGTTCATTCATAAGACCGGAGGCGGCTCGCAAGATAGTGCTCATTCATTCATTCACCTCGCTGTCAAATCAGTTGTCAAATATACATTGGCGAAGTTGGACGTGACGATGCCATGTTGATAAGTTTTACGATAATTTAAATCGCGTACAAATTAAATACTTAACATTAATGAATATCGTCAATAAAATAATCTGAGTTTCGGTAAATGCCATCAAACGCAAGTGATTTTATGTTTATGAACTGTTTAGATCTGAATGCCCTACATAAAAAATAAAGTTCGAATTTAATGAAAGTTTTTCTTTTCTTTTATTCCGTGTGTGATGTTAATTCTAAGTGAAAGATGCGTGCGTCGGATGTTAATATTGTTTTCTTGAGCTTGTTATTGTGTGTAAGTGGGCACGTGAGTGAGATAACTGACAATGAGTTGAGCACTGAGCATTCGCTGGAGTTGACCCAGTCTTTGAACTTGGCTCGTCAGGAGCATATTCAAGAAGCTTGTCGTCGCTTCACGCCGAAATGGGGCGTGGAGAATCTGCCGGACAACCAGTTCGACCATATTTTAGTTGATGAAACGCACAAATTGCTATATTGTTATGTACCTAAGGTAAGTGTCAAGGTGAACTGGTATCACTTGGTTGATAATTTTTTTTAGGGGTTACGTTAACTGATGTCGGTAAACTAATACACACGACACAAAATAATACTACATAATATAACTTATGAGTACTTTTGAATGTGATAATGGTACTTTAAGTTCAAAGAATACATTTAAATAACTAATTAATTTTATAACATTAGTTATCTCTTGATATGATATATGCCTGATAACGTTTTGGTGATCCCTAATAATATTTATAACATAGAAAGTTAAATTTTTTATGGTAACAATATGATAAGATGTAAGAGTGAGTATCACTCAGGTCACTTAAAGCGATTTCCAACACCCAAGAGGGAGGGAGCCAAGTGGCCACAAAAATTATAATTCGTTCTTTGCTCAAAGATATTAAACCTAACTATTAATTTAAACTCCAAATCTGTATGCTTAAGGTCTACTTATAAAATCTTAATGATATTATGGTCACACCTATTAGGGTGCATAAGGAGTTGAGCACATACTATGCACCTTAAATATCCATCTTTATTTATGGTTCTAATGCAAATTAATCAAACAGGTCGCTTGCACAAACTGGAAAAGGATACTAATGATGCTGACAGGCAAAACAAGTGAGACAGATGTCCTGGCCATCCCGGCTCACCTGGCCCACTCACCGGGAATGTTCCGTAACCTGAGCAGCGTCCCCCACGCTGAGCGGGACTATATGCTGGAGAACTTCCACAAAATGATCATCGTCAGGAATCCGTTTGAGAGACTGCTGTCTGCGTACAGGAACAAGTTGGAGGGAGATAGCCAGAGTGCTAAATATTTTCAGGTGAGTAAATGATATATGTACATATTTTTTTATACTAATAATACCACACTAGTGACATTCTCTGTAGATTATTATATATATACAAAGCTATGTAAAAATCAAGATTTCTTATAAAAAAAATAGTGGTTTGACCTTTAGGATCCTATTGATAGGACATTCAGGAATAAATTAGTGTTTTTATTTGAATAATATAAAATTTTATTATTAAATATGGTCTGGTTTTTGTTTAAATCTAGTTAAGAGCTATGTTTTATTGGAGCCAAGTTCATTTTTTTCTCATTAGATAGATATTTATGATGTTTTTAAATTCTAAAACCATTTTTAATCAGGTAGTTGCAATCATTATTTTAGATTCAAAATAAGTGGGTTTTTTCTAATTACTATGATCCATTACTTTTGAAGCTATCTTATTTTAATTGGTTATTAAATAGTATATATTAGCATCGGCATATTTCACCATCCATCCATGGAGAAGACAAATTAAAAATAATAACGATAAGTGAACTGCCGATGTTATCAGGTGGATCATGCTATTAATGATAAATGAACTGACTGATACATTATGACATCTAAGCTTTGCTGATTATCTCGTCGCTAAAGAGGTAGAGTAGAATAGTGAACTAATTTAAATAACATTGTGTATTTTATCTGGGTAATATTATAATTTTACTTCATAATTTTAAAATAAATATTTTGTACAAGTCTTTAAAAGTCTTATCGAAAAAGTGGCCCCAGTTTTGCCTACAATCCAGTGAGTCAAAACAAAAATACCTTATAAGTATTTCTTTACATAAAAACAATTGAGATAAGGATGTGTTAAAAACATTGTAAGGTTAAAAACAGAGATAAAACTGACCTCGGACAGAACGAATTCCCTGCAAAAATTCTTATACATATAACTCTTTCGCCTAGCGACTAAGCAAATACTTTGCGGCTTTATTAAAATGAATGGATACTATTTTTTACATGAACGACTCACTTATGCATACTACGACCTGAAATGTATGTATGAATGTTCGCGGCGCTTCCAGGGCGAATTGGAATTTTCTCATTAAAACTCGGAAGATCTTCAAAATAGCTAGGTATAATTCGTTTTAAAGATACAGAGGTGTTGACATACATTTATACATACATAAAATCACGCCTTTTTTACAGAGGGGTAGGCAGAGATCACTTCCAGCAGTTCCAGCGATCCACTTTTCACCTCTGTGGGAAACGTGACGGGTTGTGGACCACGTCGCCGTAATTCTGCCTTGTGCATTGTTTTAACAAGGTCATTGCGTTCTCACGAGTAGCAAGGATGTATGACGGGGGAAGGAAAAGGGGAGGAAGGATACTATCGCCTCGGATGATTTGGACTGAGTCGATAGTAGCTCGAGGCGCCGGGGTCGCTTACCCATATACCGTTCACCAACCACCGGACAGATAGTTGTGACTGGTGGGATACCATACCAGTCACAACAACTGACTGTTGATGCTAACAGAATCGATGGCAGAATGAAAGCTGACAGTGTCTCGTGCGTCCGTTTAATGGAAATCAAACGGTCAAGACCGTAGTCCACCCACAGGCATAATAATATATAATTTTAATTAAAATACAATGATCTACCTAAATAATTACCTAATTAATTTTTAATAAGTCAATGAATAATATTATCTCTACATCTACATAAAGGCGATTTGCATATTGTACCGGGCTTCACCGGAATACGATTTTCACGTAGTCTGATGGAATTAAGTAAAAATCCAAATAGGGATAGACCATGCCATGATCTTACATTTGTATTGAAAAGTCGCGTAGTCAAAAAGGCTGGCCTTCCACCTGGGTAACCCACACACAATTAGTTTGTTGTGTCGAAGGGTCGATCCACTACGGGTCGCTGTGCCATTGGAGTAGTAATAGCTTAGGGCCTGAGAAAGAACATATGTAGATGAGATTGAGGGATTATTTTTAACCAACTGCGTAAGTAGGTACCAACCAATACCAATGTTTTACGTAAAGAAGACTTTAAGTCCTTTCACGCACGGAAGTTACTAAATGATTGTGTCTTCTAAGTTGTTACAAAACTTCGATGGCTCCGCCGAATAAACGTGCATGTGAAAAACGTCAATTTTACAGGAGAGAATAAAAACGTTTAATCCTTACTATCTCGGGTATTATTATAGGTAGGTTAAAACAATGTATAATGAAATTAAAGATAAAAAAATAATCTTTTAGCTGATATAATTTATTTTAAGGAATAGTCGTTAATTTAGTCAATAATCAAGAAAATCCATATTATACAATTACTCGAGTGAAATTAGAGTAGTCAGTTGACTGTTATAGATCATTACACGTTTATTCGTGTGAATATTTACGAAGTTGATGAACATAACGCAATGATACACTATTATTCTAGGGAAATCTCGCGTCTTTTGATGGCGGCTGCAATTGTTTGCACGCTTGTATTACAGAAATATTTGGTGATCTATGGATGGTAATAAAAATTACATTTATATTCGTGTCATTAAGTTAGCTTTACAATGTGTTATGCATATTAACATTATGAATTCACGCTATGTAATATTAAAATTTTGCATAATCTTTAAAGGGAAAATAAACAAAACTTCTGTTTTTATATATTATTTTTATTTATTATCATAATAATAACAATGAAACTATTTTTTATAATAATCAGCATATGACATTCATAGAGATATTTCTCATTACTACAGAAATTCAGCAAAAATCAACAAAAAAAACAAACAGCTTATCTTATAAGCATTTTGAGAACTAAATAAATTCCAACATAATCTTTAATGAAATTGTCGTCATCTCAGCCCATTGCTGCCCACTGCTGAGCATAGGCCTCTTCCGAAGCTTTCCAACAAAACCCAGCGATTTTCACCAGGTCGTCGGTCCATCTGGTAGGTGGTCGTCCCACACTGCGCTTTCCAGTACGTGGCCTCCACTCCAGGACATTTCGGCCCAAACGACCGTCCAATCTTCGTGCTATGTGGCCGGCCCATTGCCACTTCAGTTTGCTAATCTGGTGGGTTATGTCAGCAAGTTTGGTTCTTCTACGGATCTCCTAATTTCTGATTCGATCACGTAGAGAAATGCTGAGCATAGCCCTCTCCATAGCTCTCTGCGCGACATTGAGCCTTCTAAATAGATCTTTTGTGAAGCACCACGTCTCATCGCCGTAAATCATCACAGGTAACTCACATTGGTTGTACACCTTTGTCTTGAGAAACTTAGGTATTTTGGACGAGAACACGTTGTGCAGTTTCCCGAACGCTGCCCAGCCGATTTGCATCGGCCTACTGACCTCTCTCTCTAAAGTTGATTTTCCTAAACGGATTGCCTGTCCGAGGTAGATATATTCGTCCACAATTTCGAGAGTAAAGTTCCCAACAGTTTGTACGGTGGGTGCAACATTAAACATATTTTTTGTTTTATCCATGTTCATTCTAAGACCCACTTGTTGGGAAACTTTATCGAGGTCATCGAGCATTTGTCCTAGATCTTCCAGCGACTCGGCCATGACTACGATGTCATCAATATACAAGCAACTTGAAGGAATCCTCCAGAGCAGCAGTAAACAGTTTCGGAGATATGACAACTACCTGTCGTACTGCTCTTTGTAAGGGGATTTCCTTCGTGCGATTTTCCTGTACTCGGACTGACATGGTGGCGCTGTTATACAAACACTTCAACACTTCAATGTACCGGATAATCTACATGGCATCGCTGTGGGGATCTAAGAACCGCCCAAATTTTGACGGAATCGAAGGCTTTTTCATAGTCCACGAACGCTAAGCATAGTGGCCGATTATACTCCTGCGTCTTCTGTATAATCTGCCGCAGCGTATGTAAGTGCTCTATGGTACTAAAGCCTTTTCGGAAACCGGCTTGTTCGGAAGGCTGGAAGTCATCAAGCCTACGTTCGAGACGATTCGTGATGGAGAACAGCTTGTCAGCGTCGGACTGGCCATACAGTCAGGGTGGCATTTGCCAGCCGGGCCCCAGCCTGCGCGGGCCCCCCACAGGCCTGTGTCGCCCGCTTGCATTTCTCGGAAACTATGCTTCTCACAAAAATATTGCTTATGCTATTAGCAAATTGCCTTGCCAACAAATACGTTTAAAATTACTTTTTATCCTAAATTAAAGATTTAAAAAGTCAATAGCAAAATAAAGAGATCGTCCCTTATTTTTTTTATTTAAAGCAAAAAAGACGCATTGTTTCCGAGATATCGTGAAAAAAATGTTTTCTCATCCCTTTTTCAAGATGGCGGCCGGGGACAAGGGCCCCCACATACTTGAAGTTCTATTGACCAAATGACCACTACAAACATGTTCTAAAAATAAAATTGCGTTCTCTCATAAATGCAATACATACTCGGTAATTAAATTGTAACAATTCAATGTAATGGGCTAAGACATTAAGTACAAAGCTGAAAGTTCTTCTCTTTTTAAAAAAAAAATACTAGCTAGGTTTATACAGGGTATCCCAAAAAATTATGTCAAGCGAATTTCCTGAGATAGAACACTCCGTGGGGCTTTGAAACACCCCCATGTATGTTACGCGATTTTTTGAGTTATTATTTTTATTAAACTTTTGAGAATATTTGACATAACCGATTTCAAAGTTAAAAAAAAAATCATTTTTCAATCATCAATTTTCATGAGTTCTTCTTTAATGCCTAAAATATTTGTCTCCATAACTTAAATGGAAGTTTTCAAAATGATGGCACAAACTGAAAAATTATGTTCTGTAAATAATGTCTTAAATTTCAACTTCAAATTAAAAATATTAGGATGTAGCTCAGCTTTTATAATCATTAATAAAAACTAGTACTTAACGGGCTACTTTTGGTGGAAAAATCATAAAATTTGTTATTTGATTACAAAGCATTATTTGGACATTTTATTATTTCTGAAGTTAATAAGATTGTTAACAATCGAAATTATTACAGAAATGGTAAGATTTAACCATTTGAGAGTTTAATTTGTGATACTTTATTAAGTTTTGAAATGGACCTTAAATGGAAAAAAAGGAAGTGTATTTGATTATTAAAAAAATAATAGTGATCGCATTCAAAGTCCGTTAAGAAAGCAAAGTTCGTCGTAACAACAGGATTCGTCATGCGAAAACCTAAATTTAAAAAAAAATATGACATCCAAATGTTTTCATCTGAGTGTTCCTGTATTAAATTTTGTTAACATAGAAATGATAAAATGTCCAAAATAATACTTCGTAATCAAATGGCAAATTTATGATTTTTCCACATCTCTGTCTTTGAAGTCCGATTTCAGCAAAAGTAGCCTATTAGGTACTAGTTTTTATTAATGATTATGAAAGCTGAGAGTCTGGCGCAGTTTTTAAGGTTACTAAAGAGCTTTGCAGCTAAGTACCTTCTAATATTTAAAATTTAAAGTTGAAATTTTAATACATTATTTACAGAACGTAATTTTTCAGTTTGTACCATCATTTTGAAAACTTCCAATTATAGTTTTTGAGTTATGATTTTTTTTAACTTTTGAGAATATTTGACATAACCGATTAAAAATTTATAAAAAAATGTATTTGACTTTTTTAGAAAATCTTTTTGCAAATCAATTTTGATGAAAAAATATCACAATTTTAATGAAAATTTATTTGCAAACAGAATTTCTCAAAAAAATTAAATACTTTTCTCTTTGGATTTTTTCTAAATCGGTTATGTCAATTATTCTCAACAGTTTAGGAAAAAAACCATAACTCGAACGCTATAAAAATCGCGGAACATACATGGGGTGTGTGTACCTACTAACTCAGGACATTCGCTTGACACTATTTTTAGGACACCCTGTATATTATTTGTTATAGGATTTACCTGTAATTATTATTTATAATACCTGCTTATTATTTTAGTATTATAATCATTTTTTTTTATTGTTTATCTCGATTTGTGTATCTCAGTATTTTTCGATAGTATCCCATCACCGTGATATAGTCTCGGGCCCTGGGCTACTTAGGGTTATGAGCTATCCGCTCACCCGCAAGTCCGGTGAAGCTGAACAGGCCTCAGACGGCCATCTCAGTCACTTCCGAAAAAAAAAAAACTCGGGCCCTGGGATTGTGATTTGCCACCCGGGCCCTTGCGGCTCAGTCCGACCCTGCAGCTTGTAGACATGGCTTAGCAGTGTTATGGGCCGGTAGTTCTTCAGTAAGGTTTTGTCACCTTTTTTGAAGAATAAGACCACAACACCCCTGTTCCATGCTTCTGGCGTTTTGCCGTCGAGCGGGGAGAAATAAAAGAGCTTCTGAGGGACTTTTAGTACCGGTGTTCCACCCGCTTTCAGGAGCTCTGTAGTGATTCCATCCTCACCCGGTGTCTTGTTTTACTTAAATTGTTTGAGAGCCATTCTTATCTCGTACAAGCTGATGTCCGGGATGTCTTCGGTATAGTGTCGGGTTAGATTGGCTCTGGGGTCTGTCGCCACAATAGCGGGGCTCAGCACAGACCGAGGTATATAACTGCCCTTAGAACCTCTCTATCTCCCGTAGCACCTCTGACTTGTTTGACGTCACGCGTCCATTTTTAGTCTTCAGCTTTGTCAGTTGGCTTTGCCCAATAGACGCGTCTCTTGCGAACACTTTGTAGCCTTGGTTCCGCTTAATTGTCTCCTTAACACGCTGAGTATTAAAGGAGCGTAAATCATGTCGCAGAGATTTCCTAATCAGTCTATTCAGCTGCCTATATGACTCAGCTTCATCTAAAGTTTTCAGCGTCAAAAAACGTCGACTAGCCTGATGAGGATGAGGTGTCGGGTATGGTCGGATAGTTTTTGAGGTTTTTTTTTACGGTGGCTTTTGAAAAACTTGGACCGTACCGTATGAACATTTCAGTTTACAGCCTGCTATTTATATCTTCCACTGATGAACAGCCGTCCAGCCATTGAAAGCGATTTGACAGTTCAAGCTGAAAGCTCTCGGGGTTTTGAATATGCGCCTTCGATGGTCGGAGCGTAGACTTCACCAGACGCGTTCTTTCCAGTTTGACGTAGATATTCAATGTGCCTCTAACGATACGGTGATCACTTCCGGTTTTAATCCTGTTGATCACAGAGACGTCGTTGAAATGACGTCTCCTAATGGTCATGATGTAGTCTATCTCATTTTTAGTTCAGCCGTTCGGACCCAACCAGGTCCATTTTCTGTGCGACGACTTTCGGAAGAATGAATTCTTCATAAAAAGTCCTTCTTTCTCCATAAAGTCAGCTAGCATCTGTCCCCTGAGATTCCGATGTTCATATCCAAATTGTCCCACTTTCAGCTCACCATCGCTTCTACGGCCCAGTTTTGCATTGAAGTCTCCCATTACAACAGTGAAATGTGTTTTGGAGCTATGTATGGCCCCTACTAATGTCCTCATACATAGCTTCCACTTCAACACTTTGTATTCTTACGCCGTCACCACACGGCTGGTGCTTGATTTATAGCAATAAATTATAAAACTTATCTATTATTACCCTGCGAGACCCGATTGCAAAAATTGATTGTCGTTTATATTTGGTTAAGGCACTTTTACTCTACTTTTTATTTTATTAAGAATAATGAAATACTGGTGCTTGATTTATAGCAATAAATTATAAAACTTACATATTATGGTAAGAAACAATGCAAAATTATTTGCTAAGTTACTTCTCGTGCAAGACACATTACTCAAAAAGCACCAAAAAATATACACGAATAAACGTGCAAACGCATATTGCCTATACTTAACAACAAAGAACTAACAATATCAAACGTTTTGCTGTTTATACACGTTTATTCTTGTGAAACAGAGAAAGTATGAAGCATGTAATAGTCACTTATAATAATATTCTTGTGACAAAAAATATATTATTTCCGTAGAAAAAAGGTTTTTAATGCAATTACAGGCTTCTTTATGATCAAAAAATTCCAAAAAAATTGGGGAGGTAGAGGAGAGGCTAATGTAACGAAATACCAAAAAAAATTTTTGTGCAATGGCTATTACACGTTTATTCGGTGGAGCCATCGACTTACAACTTCTACACATCACAAGTTGAACAGCTTCACCAATTCTTTTCCCAGGAACGCGTCGGCAGACGGATAATCAAAGCGTACCGGGAGAATCCCTCAAACGAATCCCTGGAATTGGGGCATGACGTGACCTTCAGGGAGTTCGCGCTGTTCCTCACAAACCGCTCCGAAGAAATGGCTGATGTCGTCAACAACGAGCACTGGCAGCCCATCACCAGCCTGTGCCATCCGTGCCTCATCAAGTACACTTTAGTTGGTGAGTGATACATTTAACTTTAGATGCCTTCTAATTTTAGAAATGCATCATCATCATCAGCCCATATACGCCCCCACGGCTGGGGCACGCGCCTACCCTAAACAAGGGCGATACGGCCTTAGTCAACCACCCTGGCCATTAGAGGTTTGGTTGACTACACAACCTTAAAAAATCGCGATGTTTTCCTTCAAAGCGTCGAATAATCGCACTAATGATTTCAAATTTGAAAAATACAGTGGTACGTGGCGGGGTTTGAACTGGCGACTCTCCCATGGCGACCTGAACCACTCGGCCATCGACGCTTTTTAACACTCCTTTTTATAAAATTATTTAAATAGATCAACGAGTTAAATATGTTTGCCCTTAATTTTTACATTAGTTTTTCATTAGCTTATCGTGATTGATGCATATGGCGTTAGACTAATTTTGAAATAGTTATCTAGGTCACGTTACAGGTGGAACTCATTTACCTTTTCTGTCGACGTGGGTATCTAGGGTAATATGGTAAAATGACAGGCCTAGTAATACATCATGATAAATATTAATAAGATGCTATAATTCCTATTAACCTTGTGCCATGATGAGATTTTAAATTAGTATATGAAGCGTAAATAAACTACTCGTACAGTACAGTATAAATAGTAATCATGTGCTTAGTAAGCTGATAATAACTTTTAGTTTCTTTTTTTCTTAACTGACTACTAATTACGATGATGGGTTGAAGTAGCCTCGGTATCACCACCGGACTTGCGGGGGAGCGGATGGCTTTCACCCCTAAACTTTTAGTGACTAGTATTTTATTGTGTCTGTTCCCAATTCATGATTATTGTCATCATTAGCCTATAAGTCTGTCCACTGCTGGACGTAAACCTTCCCACGCCTTCGCCACTCCAGCCTATTCTCGGCCACTCGCATCCAGCTCCAACCAGCCGTCCTGCGCAGATCGTCACTCTACCTAGACACTATGTTTTGCCGAGACGCGGTATCAACTCCTATTGCTTAATTGTTTTTGTGAAATTCTTGACTTGATTGGCTCGGTGGAACAGTGGTTAGTGACCCTGGCTGGCGGTTTCAAGAGTCGTGGGTTCGATTCCCTTTTGGGACAAATATTTGTGTGGTGAACATCGGTGTTTGTTCCGTGTTTGGGTGTGATTATGTATTTGTAAATTTATATGTATGTATATCAGCTTCTGACGCCCAGAGCCTCAGAGATTGTACTAACAAGCTCTGCTTAGTTTGGGGTCAGATGACCGTGTGTGGAAATGTCCAAGATATTTATTTATTTATTATTATTAATTCTATGAATATCGCTCGTCAGATTATCAATAATCTGCCGATCAGTATTAGTAGACATAGTGATGTAGGCACTTCTGATTCATAAATTCAACAACATGTTACTCAATATGACAAATCAGTATTACACACCTGTAAGCCTAAATTTGTTATCTTTCTGCGTACCCTATCAATTTTGTAGGTACACGTGTTTTGTGAATTAACAATTTGGTCTTACGACTGACCTACATACTTGGAGTAACAACTTGCAAAATTAACTACGGATTTAGATTCGTACTCTTGGTGAAAGAATAGTATGTAAAGGTATTGCAAAATAAATCGGCCAAAGGCAAGGAAAATACTATGATGTCTTAAAATAAAGCGTTTTTAATCATTATATCTCTTAAAATGCTAATACTTCGCAAATTATAGGTATGTACCACCAAAACAATAATAGGATATTATGAAGTTGGCACAACTACTTTACAGAACAAACAGTTGCTTAGTTATAGGCTTTATAAAAATAATTATGTTTTAAAAAGTTTATAAGTAACGCGAATTACTTTAAAATATTAAAACTCTACGCTGGAGTGAGGCCGGATGGAAGAATAAAGACTTCCATTCAAAATCGACATTGAGGATTTTCGTGCCTCGTAGAGTCTCTTAATGATTTATTTCCGAGGTGAAGGAATGTTCGGCTACTAACTAATGTGTTTTAATCTTAGTTATATGTTAGTTACCATGTTACTTCATCGAAATCATTATATTTTGAGGTGGTAAAATGTAATAATTTACAAACTTAACTAGTTATCTTTTGTCAAACACTTAAAAAACAATGTTCAACTTTTAACCTGAGTAGCTTGTCTTTTGTTTATTTTAAGAGATTATTAATCAGGGTCATCTCGTCTCGTTTGTGTCACGGGAATATCGTGTTTTTGCGTTTTGTATATTTTTAATTAGTTAGTAACTTAATTAACCCAAAATGAGTATCAGAAATCATTCAGGTAAGTGTTCGCCAAATTACGCATGGAAGCACTACTAGCCCTGAACCACACTTTGCGTTCTTCGTTCTTCTTCTTATTCTTCGTAACGTTCTCAGTTTATTCATGTATTTCATAATTTAAATGAGCTGAATCTGCAGCATGATTGGTTATTTTTGACGTGACATTGACAGACATGTCAATATTCACCAATCATGCTGCAGTTGCACCTCGTGCCTACGTATTGCCATCTAGTGAATTTCTCATACGCGTTAACCCTCATAGAGAGTTACGGAAAGGATAATTAGCAAAAGTAAATAATATTATATGAATAAACAAATAATTAAGGTCATAAGCACCCATGCTCTAATGGTAAAACTGTTCTACAAAGCTGTTTATATAATGTTGTTCATACATAGGTCAGAGATCCGCTACCTCGCTTATCTTATGATGATGACTACACAATTCCATTATAGACCTTAAAAAGTTCGTTTCTGTTGCACCTATACATAAGGAATTACCTCTACCTATGTATAATATTGGGTATCTTCTACAAGTTCATTTATCGCTAATGCGTTTTCCACATATCCAGCCATCTCATGTCATCATCGTTAATACCAAATGAAACTCCGGATTTCTCGTGACCCTTGGCATGTGTTATTGACGTCAAATACCTGTGAATATTCGCTAAGCCTAATATTTCATAATCCAAGAACAAACATATTGGCGATGACTAAAAAACTTCGGTGTTTGGTGTTTATTTATTTTATTTGTCATCCACAAAATGACGCTGTCAAAAATTCTTGTATTCATGACTTCGGAGAATTATGTAGAATGTTTATTTTTAATTTAGCAACTGTTATTTTATTAGTATTCAATAACTTGTAAAATATAAACTATACCGAATTATCCAATACGACCAGTTGCGTCTACTATATGTCTAGATTTCTAGAGTTGACAATCTGCATTTATTTATTACTAGCTTTGCGTTTAACGGGTAAAACATTCCTTATAGCGCAGTCGGTTAAAAAGTAGCCTATAAACTTTCCTAGGCTCTGGACTATATCTGTACCAAATTTCATTTAAATCGGTCCAGTACTCTATGCGTGAAAGCGTAACAGACAGACAGACAGAGTTACTTTCGGATTTATAATATTAGTAAGGATATAGGTATAATATACCTAAACGGTCGCGGCTCTGTTTATACCTCGTCAAATAATTACAGAATAATTTACACTAATTACTGTTAACCTTTGCTTTTCCGAGTCCGCTTCGAGTTATTGAAGTTCATTATCAATGAAATTATCGTGTATAGAAATCGCCGTGTATTTATAAATAGTAGTTTGTCTTTAGTCTATGATATGACTTGAATAACGAGTATGTTTTATGGTCCGATCTCTCATCGGTCGTGTCGGATTACCGTCTCACCGAACTATGAGAGTAAGGGAATAGAGGGTGCACTTGTGTTTGCGGGCATACTTGTGCACTACAATATGGCCTGCGTACTTGGCTGATCTCAATTGTGATCGGCCGCCATGGCCGAAATCGGTCGGACGGACGCCTGTTTTATAGTGCACTCCATTAGGTACTTGTCCAACCAATTTATATGAACGTTGAATAACTATTGAAATATACCTACTTGATATTAAAAGTACTGCAACAATCATTTAACTAGACGTTTTCTGTGAGATTTGGTTTTTAGGTTTCCGTACCCAAACGGAAAAAACGGGACCCTAAGCTATTACTGAGGCTTCTCTGTCCATCCGACTGTCACTATGTCACATTAAAAATGAAATGAAAAAAATAATCAAGGAGGGCTCCCATACAAAAAACGTGATTTTTTACAATGTTGGTACTGCAGACCTTTCGTGCGCGGGTCCGTATCGCACTTGGTCGGCTTTATCATACATTTGTACCTAACGGTTCTTCAAATTTCACGACCGTCGATCCCTCACTTAACTCGTATAAGGTCTCGGCGTTAGCAAAAACAAAAGAATGAAATTCGACCTTGATGGCTAAATGACGACTGGGTTCGTTTAGAAGAGGCAAAATTTTAGTTCGTTTAGGAAACATTTTGATATTTTTGATTATTTATTTAAAATGTACCTATTACTATGTGCCTACAATGAGCATGGCGAATGTTTAGCTGTTATATTACATGAGTTACTAATAAATAGAGGATTCAGCTGAACATTAAAAAAATTGCCGGACTATATTTATATAGTTACTTTTCGAATACCAAAAATGCAGTATGTACTCTTATAGTGCCTTCTTATAGTAAATCTTAGGAATTAACTTTTAACTTTTTTTTGGAGTTGTTTGTGTATAATTTACTTAGTTTTAAAACCGAGGTGACCGTCGAAATTTAGTCGTGACTATGTTAACTATTAAGCGAACCTACTCCATGTACTCGTATCTAACAGAAAAAGACGTCATGTTAACCAGTCGCTTAGATTGCAGACGGCTAGCACGCACATAGCTCCATCGATTTATCATTATTATAGAGTTTTATTACCAAAAACTGTTAAACTGTACATATGATGATATATAGATAGATAGATTTTTTGCAAAAAGTTTACAGAGTTAGCGTTACTGTAAATAAAATAATTAGAGTACAATTCAGGCGGTGTTATCTATATATTACCAATTTTTTAGATAACTTTAAACAAAAGTTGGGTTGAGCATAACACAGGAAAACAGCAATCCAAGTTCAGTGGGGCTACCATGAGTTTAAAATTTACGCGCTCGATATCGACTACGTAAATATGTCTATGAAAAACATGTACAGCGCCGGCTGGTGGTTACGCGAAGAACTACAAGCGGCCATATGGAAAAAACAGCTCGACAGGTTATTAACGTACGTAAGTTTACGATAGCCAACTCATGGTAGGCCCTCAGAAAATTATTTAAAAGATATCAAGAATATTCTGCATAAAAGTCACAATGGAGATAACGTATTGAAAAATAAAGAAAGAAAAATTGTCAGGCCGTTTAAATGTCAGGTACGTATTAAATGTCATTTGTTTTATGATCTGCCAACAAAATTTAGCCTACAAGATCACAATAGGTGTTCATGTGAAACTGCATAATATAAAGATAATTATTCCTGCTCAAGGACTTAGAACAATGGTGTGTCTATTGTGGATTTTGTGCTAAGTGGCGCTATTATAATTTTGAGTTAAGTCATTCGATGCGACGAGCATAGGTCACGCTCTGATACAGTTATATCTTTGATCTTGTATCGTCTGCATCAGCTTAGAGCCTTGTACATTTAACAGCTCATAAAACTACTAAAAACTGATATTGTATGTGAATTTTTGTCTATAAAGTCAAAGATTCAACGATTTTAAAATACCTACAAACTACTTAAACTACACCACACCTGAACCAAGAAAATACAATATTGTATTTAGTACATAATAAAAACCTCATTAGCTAAAACAATTGAAAAACTGCTAACGCAAATCCACATGACATGACGCAAATAAATCGGTTTGATCGTCATTTATTACCTTCTGTCAAGCGGTTATTTGAATGATGGCAAATTGCTCGGGAAACAAGCAGTCCGTTAAGTAATATAAGAAACCTGTTTCCATAACACCGTGTTTTTTTAATATAGCAGAATCTACTCGGCCGGTTTTGTCGTAATTTTGAGTTGCATTGAATGCCTGATGGAAAGATAACTTCACTGAAAGAGAAAAGGATGTACGTACACTCGGAACTAATTACGCATAATTTAATCGTAATAAGGTGTTATAATAAACATCCGGAAATATATTATGTATTGTTAATTGGGCAACAATAAACAGCAAGGACGGCATAATAAAATACATTTAACCTTTGCACATTCGCATAGATTTGACGCTGCAAGTGTTTATTAATTTATATTGTGGCCGTTCAACAGTCACGGGCCATGAACTGAATTGCTTCATTCGAACCATCCAAATTGAAAACTACCTATCTACAGTAAAGTAAAGGCATCGCAACAAGAATGCTGAGATTCATGGGAAAGTCATCCCAAACCAAAAACTACATAAATGATTACGCTACTCATTGATTAAGCAATATAATGTTATAAATTATTGGCATACTAACGTAAGGCTTTATTGATTTTGAGGGTGGAGAATCTACCATAGAATGCTCTAACTCATACAAAATAGTCAATCGCAGGGACTTTAGAAATATATATGCCATTCGTTTAAATTTTATAGTGTACTTTATCCACATTATCGCATGATGCGATAACTACCAGCTTTCTTTCAATAATTCACTAACCTAATTAGGAGTGACAGCCCCCCCCCGCAAGTCCGGTAATGATGACGAGGCTACTTCAAGCCATCATCGTATGTCAGTTAGGAAAAAAACACTAATCTAAGTAATGTGCCAATCCAGAGTTTACTTGAAGGAATATTTCCGCCTAACTTGCAATCTCTGTTCGTGTTCAATAACTGATGGCTTAGAAATAGCTTCTCCAGTCATGTCACGTCATGCATACTTTTCCCAATAGTGCTTTCTAAGCTATAAGTAGTTTGGACTAATTTAACAGTATACCTCTGATAGAGAAAGGAGAAAAGTGGATGATTGTAATCTGAAAATGTATCTGAAAATGTGAGGGACCTTTTCGCTTACGCCTATCTACGTCTGTATTCGTGGACAAACAAAATTGAAAGAATGTGTTAGAATCACAAGTTGCCGGCCGTTGTTTGTATCTAAGTCCATCACACCGTTAGTCTAAGAACTCTCATGAAACACAATTGATGCTAAATTCCTTCCTAGACTAATAATAGTGACTTTCATGGCTCAGTTGGCCTACACCAAAGTTCAGCTTACTCATTTAATTTTAGTTTGCAGATGACGTATGCATCATATTATTGTTTCATTCGTTGCGACCATATGTAGATAGTGTAAAATTTTCGTTGGGCTGTTACGATTTTAATAAAAAGAAGATACGACAGTGTTCTGGCTTGTATGACCGCGAATTCACCCACAAACTCTGGCCATTGCAATAAAAATAAAAATTAAAACGTATTTTATTATCTTTTCGTAATCTTGTATCCATAATCCATTGCCTGGATATAGCCGAGCGTGCAACAGATAACTACTTGTAATGTAGTAATTATTTAATTGATAAAGCATGCCGACGGATATGTCATCATGTCATTCGTCGACTGACGTTTTCTTGGAAGAAAACCGCCATACAATTGCGATTTGTTATAATCACAATGATTTGTATTTTATTTATTCCCCGGTCAAAATAACAAATGAAACCAGAGATATTTTTGTGAAAAATCCTTACTAATATTATAAATGCGAAAGTAAGTCTTTCTGTCTGTCTGTCTGTTACGCGTTCACGCATAAAGTAATGAACCGATTTAAACGAAATTTGGTACAGATATAGTCCAGAGCCTAGCAAAGGTTATAGGCTACTTTTTAACCGACTGCGCTATAATGAAGTAATTTTTTACCCGTTAAACATCTATACGCGGACGATGTCGTCACAGCCCAAACCACTGGACGGATCAAGATGAAATTTGGCATGCAGGTAGATGTTATGACGTAGGCATCGGTTAAGAAAGGATTTCCCGAAATTCCCACGGGAACAGGAATTAAAGGGAAAATCCTTTTGTATGAAAAATATTAACCACATAAGTTAGACGCTTGAAGTTTGGTATACAGGTACCTTAATTAATTTAAAACTTAGTTGCAACAGGATATTGTAAAATACCCACGGGAACGGGAGTAATAGGGAAAAAACTTTTGTATGAAAAAATCTTAACCGCGCAAGATAAAAAAAGATGATTGAGATTTGGCATGAGGGTACCCTAATGAACGTAAAGCTTACTTGCAACGCGGTATTATAAAATTCCCAGGGGGACGGGAGTTATTGGGAAACAACTTCTGTATGTAAAATCTTATAGTCCACGCGAACGAAGTCGTGGGCACAGCTAGTAAAATTATAAATGTCGATGTAAAATGTCTCTACTTTATTGACCCACACATGACCAGATAAAAAACTATTTGTCGGAGTATTGTGGCGAATTTTCATATGTTCGACCCAAAGTCAATTAAGAAGTCCGACCACGCTGCTAATGTTCGGGGGCCCGACAAAGAACTTCAGAGAAGCATTGAAGTTTTTATACTTTAACATATTTATTTATTTAAAGCTTACGTCATTTTGGTTGCCGTTAAATCCTATTAAATTCGAACCAGCCCGATAAATATTCATTTGGAATATTTCAACATGCGATTATTCTTTTTTAGCTCTAAAATATTGGCTAGAATAGCCATTTTGGAAGTAAAAATATACGTTCGTCGATCATGGTTTGTGCTCTACTTTTTTTTGGCTGAACCTCATATTAAATATTAGTCTTTATGGGTCTACACGCGTTATTAGGAGTAGCAAATTACATAGCTACTTACTGCCCGACATTTAGACCCATAAATACTAATATTTAGTGTAATGGAACGCGAAAGTCTAAAATCTTACTGAACCTCATATTAATGTTGATCATAGTAAAGTACTATCTAGTGAGCTAAGTACTTAGGTTGGCGTGAAAACCCAGTGCAGCTTCCTAAAAAGCGTTATCTACATCTCCCAAAAAAAATTTTATTATCTGTGACACAAGTTACAGACAAAACAAAGCACGAACTTAAACAAAGAGTAATTATCGGTAATAGGTATTATTCTAACTTTTATTGCTCCACAAGGCGAATTTAATTTATGATGACAATGTTGACATCATTGTCTATGACGTAATCGTTATCATTGAATCTGATCATCATAGAGCTTGACTATTACCTGCTATTTTCTTTTTTTACAGCATTATATCAATAGACGGATATAAAACGTACAAAATGCTGCGTAAATTATTTATTTTACACAATAGCATGTCTGGATCTAAAATGAAATTACATAATTGCTATATTGTTCAGTGTAATTCCTTTCAGACTACAATAACATAATTATATATGAAATGTTTTGTTTGTATTCAGATGTTTTGACCTCCACGTTCGTTCAAGTCTTTTAGTGATAAAAATCAAACTATTTTGATTAACGGCATTGTGAATACATTTTTACTGCATAATGGATCTTATTGTGTAAACGTTAAATAATGTTAACGAAAGCTTTTATAACTTGTAATTTATTGTTATCAAAATTTACGTAGTCGGTTTAGTTAAAATAATATTTCAATCACTTGTGGCTAAAGGGTAATATGCGGGAAAACGACGACTTCAATAAGCTGTTGGTTAGTTAATGGTTTCGCACGTCTGGGCATGATTCCTGGAAAGACGGGTGTTCAAATCCCCTCAATTAATTCATTTCCGTTTTTCAAAATAATAAAAAATATATCTGGAATCTCCTACAAATAGTATAAAAGGTATAAAATCATGTTAAATATAATCATATGACCGACTGACTTATGATACAACTATTATAAATAGCAGAACGTTCGTTTGAAACTAAACTACAAACATTATTGTTCATTATGTGGTAGTGAATATTATATATGTTACCGGCCAAACCCGATTTCAGGACAAACTAGTTTAGCCTAGGCCAAACTAGTTTGTCCTAAGCCCGTTAGGATAAACCGGTATAGCCTAGTCCAAACTAGTTTGTCCTAAGCCCGTTAGGATAAACCAGTTTAGACTAGGCCAAACTAGGTGATCTTGATATAGATACGCATACGTGAAAATTTGTATGGGAAAACTTTTACGTTTATAGATTTTTATAAAACGTGGTATGGAGGTAGCTGGCTATTTTAATACATCATTGCTACTTAAACCCATTAATACGCGGACAAAGTCGCGGGCGGCCGCTAGTGGATAATAAATGATAATACAAACAATCATACTTTAACAAATAATAATAAAAAGAAATAATCATATGAGTATTACGTACCCCATAACTTCAAAAGTGAAAATGATCTGAACTGCGCCTATTATTTTTAAAGGGTGTAAACAAAACCTTAATCGAAAAACTTTAATCGATAAAAACATGTCTAATAGTGAGTGACGAAGTCGTGAAGTGTTTTCTAACACAATGACCTCATATTAAAATAATTTCAACCCTTGAAAATCTTACAACCCTTGCAAACAACCCCTAAATTGAAAAAACACAAAGAAATACATTAGTGTGTAAATATAGAGTAAGTAATATTTTATATTTTCTATAATAATTTTCAAGTTTTAACCCCTAGTATTCTATTTTTTTGCGCGAGCACTACACATTTGAAATAAAACTAATTTTACTGATTAAACTCGCGTGTATTGATATTCTAAACATTATTTAGAGATCCGACTTTTCGAGCTCTTTACAAATTTTAACCCCCTTTCAACCCTTGAAACCCTGAATTTTTTTTTTAACTTTACTTGCAACGCGATATTGCAAAATTCGCACGGGAACGGGAGTTATTGGGCAAAAACTTTTGGATGTAAAATCTCATAGTCCACGCGAACGAAGTCTCGGGCACAGATAGTTATACACAATACAATAGTTTTGGGTCTCTGTATTATACTGCGTACTCTCACATTGCTCCAAATAATCACATGCAGAAATTTTCAGTTACGGAGTAGAGAAAAATAAAATATGTTTTTGATTATAACTCCTTTTATTTTCATGCTATCACAATTTTTAAATTTAATTTTTGTAAATAGGAGGCCATACCGGTTTATCCTATCTTTATAAAAAACAAGAAATAAGATTAAAGTATAATAAAAATTATTATTTTTCCTATTGCGGAAGATTTTATTTGGATAATCTATTTATTTTGACATTCTTGACATATTACAATGTATGGAAAAGGCCATGCCAGTATTTTTTTTTTTATTTTATTTATTTTATTTATTTATTAAGGAATAGTACACAGCACAATACAATCATGATTGAAATAGGAAGAACAAATTTTGTAGGCCAATTACGACTATTCAACAGATTACATTCTGTTATGCACTCGATCACAATTTTTTATTTATTTTCTATTTTTACAAACACCTCAAATATAATTTATTAAGCTACCGTGGGCACACAAGGGGCAATATCTGATAAATTTACTACATCAAAAAACAGACAGACGCATGTATTCATAAACTCACACATACAAATCATACATATCAACAAACATACTACACTTGGCTACAAAAACAAGACAAAAGATTTATATATCGTTGTTTACATCAGTAACAAGTTGATTCGGGGTTATATTATTTAAACGCTTTTTAATGCTGTTTTGAAATACCTTCTTTGAACCGACAAAGATATCAATGTCGCTAAACTTTTCATTATAAGTACGTGGTATCCTGGTAAAAATGGAGTTTTGTCCATAGTTAGTACGGTGATAAGGAACATGTAGCAGACGAGTATGCCGCGTGCGGCGCGGGGAACGCACAGAGAGATAAGTTCCACCAGTTCGGGACAGTCAAGTCGTCCGCGAATGATGTCGTATAACAAGCTCATATCCAACGCCTGTCGACGGTTCGCTAGGGGTAGTATGTTGAAAGCACGACATATGTTCTCATAATCAGCATCCGGGTTAATTTTCTTGCATTTAAAATTAAGATGACGAACGAATTTTTTGTATGCTTTCAATGCTTTTAACTAGAGATGAAACGGATATCCGGTAACTATCCGGTATCCGGCCTATCCGGCGGCCTTAATACTATCCGGCCGAATACCGGATAACTACTATTCGGCCGGATAGATATCCGGCCGAAAAAAAAAAGAGATATTTACTTTATTTAGTAAGACTTAAGAAACATAATTAGGTATTGTTTAAAGTAGAAAATTAATTAATTAGTACTCATACTGTACTAAGGGCAAATTATGGTGAATAAAAACCAATTTTTCTGCATTGAGAGGCAGCAGGCGGTTTCGCTTCTCTTCATAAATAAGGCCAGCTTCAGAAAAAAGTCTTTCGCTATACACACTACTGCAAGGTGCTGAAAGATAGATTTTGGCAAACTTTGATAAATTTGGGTATTGTTTGGCATTAGCTGCCCACCAAGAATAAGGGTCACGATTGCGATCAATTCGCACTGACTTGAGATAAAAATCCAGCTCACAGGTTATCGCGTTTCTTTCTTCGCGTTGAACCTGGTCAGTATTGTTTTCAGGCCACCCGATCGTTCGCGCGTCGCCTACGCCAAGTGTGTGTGCGCTGCACCAAACGGCTAAGTTCCGCCGGATATTCGGCGGCCGGATATCCGGCTATCCGGCCAGGTGGTAGGCCGAATATCCGGTATCCGGTATCCGGCCAAACTGCTATCCGTTTCATCTCTAATTTAACGTAAACATCGTAGTGTGGAGACCACACGGGGCAGCGTACTCTAAGATGCTACGCGCATATGCATTATATACAGTTTTTAAACTAAGCGGATCCCTGAATGGCTGGCAGGTGCGCATAACAAAACCAAGATTCCTAAATGCCCTGCCATTGACGATATCGATATGATCAGACATTAGCATCTTGCTGTCAAAAACACCCCCAGGTCGCGCACCAGTTCCGTTCTCTCAATCAAAACACCATCAAAATGGTATGCATAGACAATTGGTTTTTTCTTTCTAGTAAAACTAATACACTGACACTTTTGAATACTGATTGCAATCCCATTTTTAGTATAGTAGTTATGTAAGTTATTAAGATCGTGTTGTAATTGTTCACAGTCGCCAACTGTACGTATTTTCGTGAATATCTTTTTGTCATCGGCGTAAAGAAGATGCTTGGAGGTCTTAATAACACAGCTCATGTCGTAGATGTACGCATTGTAAAATAGGGGCCCAAGATGAGATCCTTGGGGCACTCCAGAAGGGATTGAGACACAATTTGACCTGTAACCACCGAGAACAACGACCTGAGAGCGATTCGTGAGATAAGAGTGCACCCAGCGCAAGAGGTCACCATGTATGCCGAGGCTCTGAAGCTTCTGAAGAAGGATGACGTGGTCCACACGATCAAAGGCTTTTTCAAAATCTGTGTAGACCACATCAACCTGCCCCCGTCCTTCCATTGCTCCAAGGACGAAATCCGTAAACAAAGACAGGTTAGATATGGTGGACCTTCCGCGCAGAAAGCCATGCTGCGTGTAGGGGATTCCTTTAGCTACGGTGGGGTAGATAGACTCGTACACTAGCTTTTCGAGTAACTTACCAATGGTATTGTTGCGGGAACGGGGTACGTTTAATTCAAGATACGCCAAAAGTCACCAAAAGACAATTAATTTATTTATCGACTAACAATTACACAATTAAACACTTAAAAACACAATTAAAAACACTTAATTACAACACTAAACACGGAACACTAAATTACACTAAAGCACTGAATCACACTAATACACTGAATTGCACTGAAACTATTCGCAGGTAACGCACTCGATCACTCTTAGTTCGCAGGAGACTGATTCGCTTCGCTTTCCCAAATCGGAACTGTCCCGTCGCGTCGTACATCCCGCTTTTATACCCAGTGAGGACGCAGCTCTTCGCGTGGCGTCGAGAATCTTCTCGCGGGGATCGAAATTTCTAGAACTCGCTGGAGCTCGCTCCGACCGACCAGAGTGTGTGACGTAGTATCGTGCAAGCGAATATAGACCTTATCCATACGACGATAAGACTAATTTCGCTTGCACGGTCTCTCAAGGTCGTACTATTATTATTACTTTAGAACACTCTAGAGCTCGCTACAACCTACCAGAGTGTGTAGCGTAGTATCGTGCAAGCGAATATAGACCTTATCCATACGACGATAAGACTAATTCCGCTTGCACGGTCTCTCGTGGTCGTAACATTATCCCCTCTTAGTCATGCTCGTCCGGAGCATCATTTGACCCATGGTAACGAGCCAATCGATCAATGTGAACAATTTTCGGCTTGCCTCTTGTCCCTTGTTTGATCCGATAGGTTAAGTCGTTCAGCCTAGTGATGATCTTGTATGGTCCTTCCCACCTTGGCTGGAACTTCGGTGATTTGCCCTTCTTCCTGAGTGGGTTGTGTAACCAAACCAGACTCCCTTCATCGAAACCGTCGGTGTTGGCTTTGCGGTCGTAACGGGTTTTCATTCTTTCGCTGGATTTTAGACTGCAGTCTCTAACGAGAGCATGTACTTCATCCAGGCGCTTCTGTAGGTCAGCCGCATATTCGGTTACTGGTTTCGGAGCTTCTGGCGGTGTCCCAGTCAACGCGTCTACCGGAAGCCGCATTTCTCGACCGAAGTTTACCATTGCTGGGGTTGCGCTGGTGCTATCGTGGATCGCAGATCGGTAGGACAGCAAGAAAAGCGGTATGTACTGGTCCCAGTCTCGTTGATGCTCGTCCACAACTTTGGCCAAGTGGTTTTCCAACGTTTGGTTGAATCTCTCGACCATGCCATCGGATTGCGGGTGTGCTGGTGTAGTACGGGTCTTATGCATACCCAATAGTTGACAGACCTCCTGGAACAGTGCTGACTCAAAGTTTCTTCCTTGGTCAGAATGTATCTCAAGAGGCACACCAAATCGGCAAATCACCTCGTGGACTAACTTCTTGGCGACCGTCTTTGCTTCTTGATTAGGCGTAGCGAAGACTTCAGGCCACTTAGTGAAGTAATCTTGGACCACAATGATGTACTTGTTTCCCTCATCGGATTCTGGAAAGGGGCCAGCTACATCTACTGCGATTCTTTCCCATGGAGCGCCGACGTTGTACAGCTTGAGTTTGCCCTTACTTCTGGTTTGTGGGCCCTTTACTGATGCGCAAGTCGTACATTTCTTGCACCAGTCTTCGACGTCCTCCCGACAGTGAATCCAGTAGAACCTCTGTCTCAGCTTCTCTAGGGTCTTCTTCACGCCTAAATGTCCCCGGATACCCCATCGTGTATGTACCTCAGTAGAGAAGCAACCTGTTTACGGGGTACAATCAGCTGTAGTGTCGTTTGATCCCCTTTTGGTGTTTCCCATTTCCTGAAGAGTACTCCATCCTTAATCTCCAAACTGTCCCATTGTGCCCAGTAACTTTTCGTGATGGGGCTTGATGATGCTACATGGCTCCAAGAAGGTTTTTGACCTACTTCTTTCCATTCAAATATTTTCCTCAGGTCACAATCCTCTTTTTGAGCCTTTTTGATAGCGTCTTCGCTCCATTCATTATCAAGTCCCTGGGTGGTAATCATCCGGACTTCTTCTTTAGTCTCCGTCTTAGAACAATGACTGCAGGCCACAGGACAAGGTCTCCTTGATAGGGCATCGGCATTCAAATGCGTTCTACCACTCCGATGTTCTGTTGTGAAGTTGTACTCCTGTAGCTGCTCTAACCACCGCGCCACTTGTCCTTCAGGGTTCTTAAACTGCAAGAGCCATTTTAACGCAGCATGATCTGTCCGCAGGGTAAACTGTCTTCCAACGAGGTACTTGTTGAAATGCTGTAGAGTCTTCACTACCGCCAACAGTTCCTTACGAGTCACACAGTAGTTCCTTTCAGGTTTTGAAAGTGACTTACTGAAATAGGCGATCACGACTTCCCGTTCACCTTGCTCTTGCGACAGAACTCCGCCTATGCCAGTATTGCTGGCATCAGTGTCCACGATAAACCTTCCTTCTCTGTTCGGGTAGCCAAGTATAGGACTGGTGCAGAGGTGTTCTTTTAATCTGACGAAGGCTTGATCACATTCCAAGTCCCAGGCGAATACTCGTTTATCTTCCGTGAGCTGATGAAGAGGTTTCGCTATATCAGAGAAGTTGTTTACAAAGCGCCGGTAGTATGCGCATAAACCCAAAAATGATCTCACGTCGGTCTTGTTAGCTGGAATAGGCCATTCTTGGACAGCTTTGATCTTCTCTGGGTCGGTCCTTACACCTTTCGATGAAATAATGTGGCCTAAATAGGCGACTTCTTCCTTGAAAAACTGAGTTTTAAGTTTGCTTCTCGTATTCTAGTGAAAACCTTCCTCAGGTTACTGACATGCTCTGTGAAATTTCGACCCATGACAATGATGTCATCCAGATAGACCAGGCATGCATCACCCAGAAGTCCAACCAGTACCCTTTCCATCAACCGCTCGAATGTCGCCGGAGCGTTGCAAAGACCAAAGGGCATGACGTTGAACTGCCACAATCCATTCCTAGTTCCGGTCGTAAATGCCGTCTTCTCCTTGTCTGCTGGATGGATGTCTACTTGCCAGTACCCACTCTTAAGGTCCACTGTTGAGAACCACTTCATGCCGCTCAACATGTCCAGTGTGTCGTCTATACGGGGCAGAGGGTAGCTGTCCTTCTTCGTTGCATTATTCAACAACCGGTAGTCCACACAAAACCTGGTGCTGCCGTCCTTCTTCTTTACCAGGACTACTGGCGAAGACCACGGGCTTGTTGAAGGTTCTATGATGCGGTTCTTCTGCATCTCAGCAACCATGTCTGCTACCTCCTTCTCTTTGGCAAATGGAAGGCGTCTAGGCCGCTGCTTTATTGGTGGCGCGTCTCCCGTGTCTATTCTGTGTTTAACGAGACCTGTCCTTCCCAAATCATGGTCACCCTTCGAAAATATGTCGTTGAAATCTAGCAACAACCTTTTAGCTTGCTGAAGTTCCCGCTCAGAGAGTTTGTCCTTACAATTTGCTAGGAGCGGCGTGACGTCATCTCCTTGACAGGATTCCGGTTCCCGGGTCCTTTTCAGCCTTCTGATGGATTGACCTGCATCGCACCGTCCGATGACACAGTTTCTTCGTAGCTGCACTTCATCTTCGCTAAGATTGATGACTCGCACCAGCGCTCCTTTTCCGGTCATTGCCAGAGTTCTTGCTGTGACCCAACTCGGGTGGTCGCCGCAGTTTTCTATGACGACGCTTCGCCCTTGACACGCAGTGTAAGGGAATCTAACTTTGACCAGAGTTTCAGATCTCGGCGGTAGGGTCGTATTTTGCAGGCAGTAAACTGCGCATGATCTCGCTCCCTCTAGGAATACTTCTTGTTCGGGGAAACTAAGTACTCCTTTAGCGACGTCTACCACACACTTCTGGTCTCTTAACAAGTCTAATCCGCTGATGCAGGCGTCCGTGATATCTGCTATGAGAACGCCGTATTCAAAGGTTTGTTCTCCAATGGTTATGTTCGCCATCGTCTCACCGAAGACGGTAACTGGCTGGCCTGTTGCTGTTTGAAGCTGAACGGATGGTCTCTGATTCCACACAATAGTCCTTTTCAATAGCTCCGGACGCACTATTGTTCTTGAAGCACCGGTGTCAATAGTAAAATGACACGTTACGCTGTTCAGCTGTCCAACCACAGTAAGATTGTTCCCATTACCAATCTGTGAAACAGTGACGGTAGGGGGCTCGATGTTGGCCAGCCAGCGCCCGCCCCACGGCCCTGGCTCCTGACAGCTCTTCTGCGTCCACCTGTGTAGAGGACGCTACTGTCGTTCTATGCGGCCATCTTTGCCTGGGGCAACTACTCCGAATATGACCCCTCTCGCCGCAGCCGTAGCACATCGGACCCAAAGAAGGTTTTTCGTTCACCACAACCTCCCGAAGTCGCTGAGTTCTAGCGTCTTGACGAACGGCTTCCACCTCCAAAGCATGGGCTAGAGCTTCCTGTAAGGTCTGATGATGGCTCCAGTTTCACGGTATGCCTGACGTCTGCGTCTCTAATTCCATCACAGAAAGCTTGCGGGATCATTGATTCCACCATTGTCGGGCATGACACGTATGCACGTCTGACAAGCCTTTCGATTTCCGTTGCCCATTGCTGCAGACTCTCACCAGGCTTCTGCTGTCGATCGCGGAGTTGTACTCTATATGCGTGTTCTAGGTGTTTGTCGCTGTACCTGCCCTCTAGTGCTCTTTGGAGAGCACCTAAAGTTCTGTTATCCGAAGGCAGGTTTTCCAACGTGAGCAGGGCATCTCCACGAAGAGCCAGAGTCAGAGCTATCAAGGACTCTTCCTCGTTCCACCCCTTTCCTTTAGCCACCGTCTCGAACTGGTACCAAAATGCTGCCCAAGACGTCATTCCATCGAAGTGGGGTACTTCGATTTTCGGAGAATCCGACACTACCGTAGCACCCCGGGTCCCCACTCTTGCCATTTTGGTATGCAGCTGTCGCATCTCAGCATCCACCTGGCTCAATCGATCCTCATGTTGGGTGAATCGATCTTCATGTTGGGTGAATCGATCTTCATGTTTCATCACATCATCCTTGAGAGCATCAATCTGCTTTTCTAGTACTTCGTGCTTCTTTTCAATAGCCCCCAACAAACTCTTGCTTAGCTCTTCCAGGTGACGGGCTTGCTCCTCCTGGCGAAGGGCTTGTTCTTCCCTCAGTTTAGCAAATTGTGCTTCCTGAAGTCGGGCTAGCTCCTCCTGGCGGCGGGCTTGCTCACGGGCTTGCTCCTCCTGGCGGCGGGCTTGCTCACGGGCTTGCTCCTCCTGGCGACGGGCTTGCTCCTCCTGACGGCTGGCTTGTGTCTGCAGCATTTTAAATAAATCTGCAAGCTCCACAGGCCCAATCGGTGTTTGAATCGATCCCTCCGTTGAAGTACCTTCACCCTCTTGCAGGGCCGCGGTTTGACTCCTTGTTACTCGACCCTCACTGTCTTCTCGTGGTGTAAGAGGCATCTTGAATCCCACTTCTGACACCAATTGTTGCGGGAACGGGGTACGTTTAATTCAAGATACGCCAAAAAGTCACCAAAAGACAATTAATTTGTTTATCGACTAACAATTACACAATTAAACACTTAAAAACACAATTAAAAACACTTAATTACAACACTAAACACGGAACACTAAATTACACTAAAGCACTGAATCACACTAATACACTGAATTGCACTGAAACTATTCGCAGGTAACGCACTCGATCACTCTTAGTTCGCAGGAGACTGATTCGCTTCGCTTTCCCAAATCGGAACTGTCCCGTCGCGTCGTACATCCCGCTTTTTATACCCAGTGAGGACGCAGCTCTTCGCGTGGCGTCGAGAATCTTCTCGCGGGGATCGAAATTTCTAGAACTCGCTGGAGCTCGCTCCGACCGACCAGAGTGTGTGACGTAGTATCGTGCAAGCGAATATAGACCTTATCCATACGACGATAAGACTAATTTCGCTTGCACGGTCTCTCAAGGTCGTACTATTATTATTACTTTAGAACACTTCTAGAGCTCGCTACAACCTACCAGAGTGTGTAGCGTAGTATCGTGCAAGCGAATATAGACCTTATCCATACGACGATAAGACTAATTCCGCTTGCACGGTCTCTCGTGGTCGTAACAGTATTAAGAATGGAAATAGGACGATAATTCGTAACCAAAGATATGGATCCCTTTTTGTGGATTGGAACTATCTGTGCTCGTTTCCAGATATCAGGAAAGACACATTCCTGTAGTGATTTTTTGAATATGATAGCTATCGGGGAACAAAGGGATTCCGCACAAGAGGCAAGAAACAACGGTGGGATGCCATCACATCCAGCACCCTTGCTCTTGTCCAGGTTCCGAAGCAATTGAAAGACTTTGTGACTATCAATGTTAATTCGAGGTAAGCAATCACTACCCGGCTGATCCAAACCCAAGGGCGAGGCAACCTCGCCCGTAGACTTAGTAAAAACACTCTCGAAATATCTACTAAATGCATTACATATGTCTTCGCCTTGACTATAGTTACGTCCATTAAAAGTTACCTTCGACGGATAGCCAGATGTTCCTCTTTTACTTTTAACGTACTTCCAGAAGAATTTAGGAGACCTTTTGATTAAATTTTCAGATGCATTAGTGAAATAATTAAAACACGCATTCTGTAGACGATGCTGCCTTTTTCGTAATAGTTTAAACTCATCATAGTCCCTAGGATTTTTGTATTGTTTCCACCGTTTATGTATTTTTGATTTCTCTTTGATTACTTTTATCAGAGCCGTACTATACCATGACGGATATGAAGTGTTCTTATTTTTATTAAGAGGTACAAATAAGGAGAAACATGTTTGAATTTGGTCATAAAGCATCTTAACAGCATCATTTACTGAGGCACAAGATAAGTCTTTCCAATCCACATTCTTTAGATATGTATTAATTCTATTATAATCGCATTTGTGAAAGTTAAAAGTCGGGGCGCGTTTTTCCGATAAAGGCGACACATGTAGGTCCAATACCGATATATTTATCGCCGGGTGATAATCATCCTCCTTTATAATTGGTTGCATAGATTGGGTAACTGTGCATGGGATGTTACAAAAGCACAAATCCAAAAGTCTCCCTGATGAATTGCGTATCAAGTTATACTGTCTAAAACCAAGAAAGTACATGTGATTAACAAATGTATCAGCGGACTCCTTAACTATCCTAGGACCCGTGTTAAGATTTATATATTCACAAAAACTATTCCAAGATAGACATGGTAGATTGAAATCACCTAATAAAATAAAATTATCAGAGGGAAATGAGTTAAACAGGTGTTGTAGACTCTTACAGATTTCCTCATAACGGGTTGCAAAATTGTTTAAGTCTGGCGGTATGTAAACAAGCACAATATGCAATGTGTGAGAAGAGTTAATTGTTCGCGCAGGAATAGATACACACAACGACTCCGTGGCGTGGGCGCCCCGCCACTCAGTGCACGGTTCGGCCGCGAGCTCGCTAAGGACGCACATCATTACACCACCGCCAGTTTTTTTGTTAGTTGCCTGACAATTACGATCGCAACGAAATATTCTGTACCTATGGTCACAAAGTTCCGAGTTCAAAATATCGTCCTGTAACCATGTTTCTGTGAACAGCAATATATGGTACTCGTTCAATAACATATTGTTGTATAATTGCAAACACTTACTTCGTAGGCCGCGGACGTTCTGGTAGTAAAGGGACAGGTTTCCATCGGTTGGACTAACAGCCATATCTAACGTATATATAAACATATAAATTTGAAACAATAAATCGTACATTCTCCATATTAGAAAAAAAATTAATAAATATCCGCCTAATCATGCCCGTATTACACAGCTCAATTATACCGCAACTAACCATGTTCAAAACAAGTTTATGTCTTCGAATTACATAACAGCACCCAAACAGATGTCTAATCAGCGATAAGGTCGATATTGGAGGGTACACGACAAAACTATCGCCAAAGGTTAGTGTTTGTAAATACATGTTAAGCTGAGATTTGCAGTAACTCGTTTGTAAATAAAAAACCGATATAGGTTTATATAATAAAAGATAATAATACCATCCTTCAGCTGTTTTTGTGTTTAAAGAATGAACTGTTATGGAGCGCCGACTTACACAAAGAACAAGTTCATTTTGCAATGAAATATGCTTATACGGTATCAGTACTGATATTAAATTATGTTTGTATGTTCTACTCATGGTAAGCATATTCAAAAAAATTATAATAAGTATGAAGTCATGCCGCTGAAGAGCTTGCACACGTTCATAAAGAAAAATCAAACATGAAGCCAATAAACTATACACAATCATATAGTTGATATATAGACTTTCTGCAGCCAAATGTATCTGACAGTACTGTATCCTAGTAAATTTGTATGGTAAATATAACTTGTATGTGTGTGTGTTCACCAAGTAAAATTGATTAAAATATTTTATTGGATTTAGCGGTTTATCGGCACATTCTAATACTATATAAATAAAAATAAATAAAAAACATGCAAGAGTGAAATGATAAGAAGTGTATATTATTATTATTGACATGCAGATTTTGATATGGTTCAGAGTACTTCCCTTGTGTACCGCACTGTTTACATTAAAGAGTGAGAAATGAAAAACGGAATTCACTTTATTTTTACTAAGTCCACTGTGTCCATAATATTTAAGGCAGGTGATGTGTCGTTTTTTCGGACAAAAATTTTGCCGTTACGGATCCAAACATGTTGGTAGGCGGCTCCAGCGGCAGCGTCACGGGCCTTCTTATGCAGCGTCTTGTAGTATGGGGTTAAATGTTCATTAACGTAGATTTTGCATGGGGCACCGGATGTCTCAATCCCCAGGTCGGTAGTGGCGAGGCCTTTCTTCCGACGAATAGCAGATATAATGTTATCCTTAATTGATTGGCTGCTCATTTTCGCCACAATATTTTTTGGATGTTTCGCATTGGGTATTCTCCTTGGGACGCGATGAATGTTTACGATATCATCCTTGGTGGCCTGGACACCCAGTGATTTACATATGGATATTAATATTCCAGGAAGGTCCTCCTTCTTGGACTCTGGAATGCCAGCCAATTCAATATTGTGTAGCCGTTCCCGTTGCTGTTGAATGTTGAAATCACGTTCTAAATTGGCAATACGATGGTTATGGGTGTCAACCTTCTTGCCCACGTCTTTAAGCTGGTTAACATCCCTGGATATTTCTTGCGCCTTCGTCCGGAGATCGTCGAAAGATTTGGTGTGGAAGTCCAACGATTGAGAAAGGTCCGTCAGCTCATGCCTAAATTGTGTTTGTTGTTGCGTTATATTTTCCAATGTTTTAGTTACCGAACTCACTTGTGTTTTAATGTCTGATATCTCCGTTTGAATGGAACGCATGAAGTCATTGTTACATTCCTTAATATCCTGAAAGATGGACATAATCTCCCGTTTAAATTCAACGAAATCTGCCTTTTGTACATGATCCGAGTCCGGCTGTTTTCGTTTCCGTTGAGTTATTTGGGAATCCGATGTGGTAGAATCGTAATCTGTCAGATCCGTTTGAGAACCAGCGTATGTTGACCCCGATCGCTGTTTTGTGGGAGAACGCTTGACGCTCATGTTTGTTGGTCGCTCGAAGTGCAGGTACAGTTGAAAAAAAATAATGGCAGCGCTCTTGTCTCGCGGAGGTTCGCCGGAGTGAGATAGTAGTACGTTACGCGGTGTAGTTCACTCAAGCACTGTTACACAATTTACGGTTCACTGGTGCACTTATGAATTTACGTTTAATTAAGTGAGAAAAAAAAAAAATATCTATACAGTGGTGCAAAACACGTCTGCTCGCTCGGACGACACGGAGGGTATGTGTGACAGTATATCCTAGATAATGCGTATCTATATCAAGATCAACTAGTTTGGCCTAGTCTAAACTGGTTTATCCTAACGGGCTTAGGACAAACTAGTTTGGACTAGGCTATACCGGTTTATCCTGACAGGCTTAGGACAAACTAGTTTGGCCTAGGCTAAACTAGTTTGTCCTGAAATCGGGTTTGGCCGGTAACATATACATACTCGCAAACAACCTAATCTCTATTTGTTTGTCATAGGAGTATGTGTACCTACCTATTTAAAGGTTTGCTGTAAAATAATTGACAAATGCACGTTCATATTTTGTAGACCATAACCACAACGTGCAAATAAAAGCTATCTTTCTGCACAAAGTTTCCAATACAATGAATAAATTTTTGTTGCTAAAATATTTATTTTTATAAATTGGCCTAGACATGGCCTTGTCTGATCGTCCTTATAAAAAAAAACTAAAATACCTAAAACGAGTTTGATTATTTAAATTAGTCTGTGGAACGTCTCACGTTATTTTAAAGTGTTAAAACGAACTTCTAGATCATCAATATTTTTTTTTTACCAAGAATTTCGTTTTTATTTTGAATCACTTCAAGGCAAAATATTGAATTATTAGCTATTTTAGACAGTCATGACATTTCTAACCGGTATTTATGAATGTTAATATTAGTATTAAATGCCGAATAGTGGTTAAATAAATATCCATCCATATCGGTCCAGATGTACTTATTTCCCAAAAATATAGCCAGATGCACAAACTATGCTAGGCTATCCCGTGGGGTTAAAACTATAGGAAGTATTAGAGGGAGCTTAATCCATACTAATATTATAAAGATGAAGAGTTCGTTTGTTTTTTTGAACGCGTTAATCTCCGGAACTACTGGCCCCGTAGAAAAATTAACAATATCGAAAAGATAACGAAGTTCGAAAAGAATAAAATGTATAGGATTGACATTAGACGCGTTACCGATTTCGATAGAACCCCAGGTTCGAATCAAATTGCTTATCCTGGAGTCAAATTTATTGACTCCAGGCTGAGCAATTTCTTAGCAGAAACACTATAGATTTGGCCTCATTCTGGATTCTGACGTGTAACTTTTTCTTATTTTTAGCGAGGACCGTATGATCCATTTCGATCCACAGGGATCTTTGTGATAACCCTACCTCTACCAACACATTTACGAACTTGGAACTAGCCACCAATAGGCCAACAAGGTAGTCGGAGGAAGCTTATATTAAAGTCCCATTTAACCTGTTTCAGGCAAATACGAGACGCTGCTGGACGACTCCCTCCTCACGCTGCACAGCATCAATGCTTCCCACATTCAGTTCCCCCGGTTGGCTCACACTTCGGGCACTTCGGAGAAGTTGCGAAGCTACTTCGGTCAACTGGAACTGCCTCTCATCAGGAAACTGTACAAGCTGTACTGGCATGATTATGCGATATTCGACTACGATTTGGACAATATAGTTGGATTTGATTTAGGGTAAAGTTTGCTAGATTATTGTTAGGTTTGGTATCGTCTCTGTTCAGATATGATTGAAGATGAGTTTACCTGATTCAATAGGTGCTTAATGCATGAAATATTAAAAACTGGCTGGTTCCAAAACATATTACATAAATATGAATACTAAATGGTAACCTAGGTAAACATGAAATGAATACAAAAAAATAATCGTAGGTATTACCTGATTGGAATTGGTTGACAAATAATGAAAAAAGTACAAAATTAATTCGTATTAATGTACCAAAACATTGATTAAGCACTTGCTTTATTAAAAGCGTGGTTAGATGAAATATTAGAGCGCCCGGCACGTGACGTAGTTACAAGACTCAACTATCGTGCGATTAGTATTTCACGGCAATAAATTATACTTGTAATTACACTAACCTATACCTAGCCGCTGATTTTGTTCATATTTTTATGTTTACGAATGATGTAGGTGGGATTTCTGTATAAACATTTTCTTTAATATTTGCAATAATAGGTACAATAAGTACAAAATATGTTGATAGTACATAACAGTAAGTAAATAATGATGAACTCTACCTAAATTAGGTACTGTTTTTTTTTATTAGTGGAAACCGGAAAATTTATATTTGGTACAATTTTTGGTCTTATTTCTCCTTTTTTTGTTGAGATCAAAATTGTTAAACCCTATGTTATTATGACATATGAGTATGTTTCAAGAGCTCGCACAGCCAGTACTAGAAGTAAGCAAATATACTATGGTGATTTGATACAAAATATTCTCAATTGTGATTTAAGTACGAAGTAAGGATTGATTTTTTTATTTAGATTTAACTAGTTTTAGTTTATGGTTATGATGTTTAGACAATGTCAACTGTGAAATTTGCATACTACTATAGTTAATTCAATCATACTGACCTACTCTATGAAATACAATGCCTTGATCGACGGTGCTAATTGTAATATTAAGTTGTAACTAATACAGCTGTCTACATCATAAAAGATTATAATATTGGACCACAAACAAAACAAATAATCAAACTGAATTATTATCATAGAAATAGCTGGCTTAGTATTTCCTGGCCTATATTACAAGTGATATTACAATGGGAGTAAAATATAATTTTCATGCAACTGGTAGAATCAAGTCTTATTAAGTTTAAACAGTGTTTCTATACCTGTGGAACCGTTAACCGGTTTCGTTGAAATACATAATTAAATATTAGGCCATTTTAATACGCAGAAACCATTAAAACTGACAGCAGCCATCATCGTGGCCAGTGGCTACGCATAATAACGTGGTTGGAACTGGCAAATTGGCGCCTTACATCATCATATTGAGTTTGTTGCCACCAAAGCGACTTGTTTTTATGTTCGCGATTTGGCGGTCATGTAATTTGAAACTGTTTGAAGCTAGCGTATGCAATATTGACCGATGGATTTGTGCGTCAAGTAATTTATGACGATACATATCGGTATGCACTAAGTATTCACTTGGTAAGCCTTATTTGTGATTACTGATTATACTCTATTTTTATATATCAATGTGTACTAGTACAATTTTAGCTAGTTGTTTGAGTTAATTTGTTATAACTTGTGATGTTTCAATCAATCCATTCAGGACTGTTCTATCTTGATAATAGTACACAGTACAGCTAAAGTGAAACACTATTTTTAATGCTATGGTATTCAAACTTTAAATATGAATTCATATTGTTAAGTCTGTCTGTTCAATATGTACCGTGAACCAAAACAATACCAGTACCTACCTACTTCTTATATTATTGTAACTTTTAGCGACACGTTTGATGGTTTTTACACTTGTGTGATGTTCAAGCGTGGGATTGAAATAGAAATTTATTGGATAGCCGTGGACGTATCATTTCTAACCGACTTCAAAAAAGAAGGATTCCTTTCTGTATACAAGAGTGTCATGTTCACTATTATTTTTTAAATAATATGTTTCTAAAAATGAACCTTCGACTTAACTTTAGTTACATTTTGTACATAAGAAACATGATATTATTATGTGGATTTTGTTGACCCTTTTTTATAAACGAAATAGTAATATTTTCGTGTCAACATCTGTTGTGAGTAAACTACATTTTTTTTATAATATTTTTTGTATATAATATTACTTACACATAATTTTAAGTTTTTTATACCTTAGGTTCTAAGTTATTAGTATAAAACATTTTATTTACACGGTGATACTTAATAATTTAAGTACTTACGCAATCTACCGGTGAATTTCCCAGAACCTTTTTAAATGATTATTATGAAAATTGAAAAGTTTCTCGGAAACTTAGCATACGTAGAATAATATCTGCACTCGCATTTTTTTTAATGTCTATTGGAAAAACTATCATGGCTAAGGGTTTTACTGTAAAGTCCTATGTGCACAAGTGTTAGTGATTCCTACTCATAATAATGGTTACATTGAACATGGAGAAATATCTCAAAGTAAGTCCCAGATGTTTGGGATGTAGATATTTTTAGATTCGTTTTGCAACGATTGCACGTTGTTCGTTGGTTGTTTTGAAAACGTTTGCATGTAATTCGTGAAATTTGATACGTAGCTGCCACTGATTGTTTGGCATGTATGATTTACGAGTTAACGGTTTCAAATAATTATAAATGTAATGGAATTGGTGTCCAAGAAAATTTCGAAAACGAATAAAAAATTGTTGATCAACATGATTTCTGAGTTTCTTTTTCTAAACTAACGAAATCCTACATATTTCCCATGAGTTTTCTTGCTTTTTATGGTATTTTATAAAAGAGGAGAACGAGTAGAGGAGAAATTACTGCACATATTTCCACTTGATATGGTGCATTCATTAGTCATAATCAAACTAAACACTAAGTAAGGTAAACCTTGCCTGCTTATTTATCATGCAATACTTAGGTACAAGCACTTATTACCATTAAAGTGGCAATAAGAAATGGAAACTGGACAAACCTTGTTATATTTCATAATATTTTTTCTCATTAATCCATAGAGGGGTAGAATAACTAAATATTGGGATTAAAATAAAAATATTGTCAAGTTTTTTCCAACATTTCTTTATTACTGATGGCGAACTATCATATAAAATGTCCGAATAAAATAAATAAATTAACGACAATAATTACAGTACGTTTAGTATTAGGTAAAGGTAATGGTGGACTAGATAAATATTTGACATTGACACTTAACTAATTGGTAACGTGGTTATTGGTCGTGGTATTTGGTAAATAAATTAATTGGAAGCGTACATGGGTAACTTTTATTCTTATGGCAATTACTATGGCATATTGATCTAACAATTAGAGTTCTAATAACATAATGTAGACAAAGCGGTACTCTTCCCAGAAAAATATAGGGATTTCTGATGATAATATTATATCAATGTTGGTGTATGTAGGTGTAGGTATCTATACACTTTTACACTCTTGAGTTGTGGGATCCTCCCATCCGGAGAAACAATAACTTACTCACTTATATGTATCTCATGAGATATTTTTGATATTTCTTTTTAATAAAGTGTAGGTATTTTTCATCATCCGAAATTTTCAGATCAGTTGGTCAGTAATAGGTAGAGTTTGTTATTGAAAGTTTCAAGACACAATATTTTAGTAATAAAAGTTCTTCAAATATCTATTGTGTCCTAATTGTTACAAGCTTAATAATAATATATATCACTACTGGTCAAGAGGCGTTCGTCTATGATCTTAATGGTCGTAAGTAGTTTTGTCCAATGGTGTCGTTGGGCAGCTTGCAGTCTTTCCACTGCGATGTGTGAAGTGTGAACGGGCCTTTACCAGTCAGCGTCACTGAGGGAAAACAACAAAAAACTTTTAAATGAATCTGCAAGTCAGAGGCGGATCGTCCATAATAATATGAGCTATTTGGGCTGCAGCCCAGGGCCCCGTAGGTATAAGGGCCCCCATGTGTCGATGTCCACTCACCGTCATTAACAAGTTTGGATTGGCAATATGGGCGCGTACGTTCTATGTATAAGCTAATAAGTTAGAGAGGGCTCCGTTGGTTTCAGCTAAGGGCCCTAAGAAGCGCGCCCCTGCTGTAAGTAGATACTTATACCTACTTGGCACCCAATAATAATACATATTTACATAACTTACTTATAGTAGGTATGGTACAGATAAGCTATAGGTAAATTTGGTTTGATTTTATAAAGCGAACATTTGAGACTTAAAAATGTGTATCATCTAGGTATGTACTAATTTTGCAACGCTGCTAACAAACAAATCTGGTGTGGAAATTGCAAATTTTAGCAATAGGTAAAGCGTACTTTTCGTCCAAGTGATTTACAGAGATGATGCTGATGACAATTATTTTCTTCTTACCAGTCATTCCAGGTACGAGAGTGACGTTATACCTCCCGTTATGCATCACTAGTGTCCAGTTATCCTCCAGAGAGTTGACGGTCAGCGAAGTACTCTTCGCCTCTATGTCCAAAGTTAAGTTTGCGCCTAAATACTTTAGCCCTGAAAAGAATAGAAATTATTGATTAACGAAAGACAAAAACTGAAACGCTCATTATAAACATGACACCGAAATATTGAGCTAAGGGTTTCTACACGGGCAAAATGTTTTACTAAAAATTTAATAAAAATAACCAAACAGAGTTAACCTACCAACATAAATATCGTAACAGGCTCTTTCACATCAATTTCATATAGGACTACCCTGCTTACTGATCTTACTGAAAGTCTTGATGATTGCCAATAACAATGGTTAGCCATTTTTTGTTCAAAGTTAAAGTCAGCCGACTTCTTGTTGAAAAAAAAGAAGAGTGACTGACTTGATCTTATTTCTATAATAAAATGTTGTGTAGCGACAAACACACCTTTTATAGTGAACTTGGCGGAGTCAGGCGGCGGCTGCGGCCTGGTGATGACCATCTTATCTAAATGGACCCGGATACCCGCGTACCCGAACACTAGGGCTTGCAGGAACCCGCCCATGCCTGTGAAGAAGTTCACTGCACCCACTTTGGGTCTGCGTAGCTCGGACCATACCTGGGAAACAGATAAAAATACGTAAGAATATTATAATAATATTTTATTTTATTATAATACGGCGCAAGCGTGCCTATTCGTGTGGGGTCTAAATCCGGCTTGTTCTGGGGACTGGTAAAAATTAAATACTTATTTGTGCAACTTATTGTAAATAGGTATACTTACTGGATTCCAGCAGCACGACATAGGGAAACTACCAAATGCGCCGGTCAAATGTGTGGACTCGTCTCTACCTCCAAGAAACGATAGATCGTAGATTGGCCAGTGCCATGTGTGTGGAGGGGTAAGATCACTCGCTGGTTGCCACCAGCGCAGTCACCTGGCATTGCACTCCGCCCAAGAGCAGCGACTGGCATTTACCATCGTCACCGGGACGTCCGATATACCGCCGGGAGAGAACCCCATCTCCCGGTAACGCGTAAAAAAGGGGGTAAGATCACTAATAAGTACAAAACGTTATGATGCATCAGTGGCTTATGCATGACTCTACCTTGAACGGCTCCCTGACGTAGCCCTTATAGGACTGGTTGAAGAGTTTGGCGGCCACTAGATCATCTTCCAGCTCCAGGTGGCCGATGGCATGCATGCTCCACGTCATGGCTGGCCCGGAGCTGCGAGTCACCGTCTCGTAGTATGTCAGGTCGTTGATGCGGGTACTCCTGAAGATATAATGTTAAAGGTGACAGCTACAGTTTTTGTTTATTAAGCGGCTTTTTCTGTCTACAGCTCTCTTATTGCTTGATTTAGTTACTTATATCCAGGCAATGCAATGCAATGGTGGTGCGAAGATAGCGTAGTGTATCTGATTTGAGACTAACATAATAGATGTGATAAATTTGACGACCTATTGAAGAGAGATGTGCATAACTATAACGGTTAAACGCTGACTGAAGATAACATTTTCAACTTCCTAACCGTCATAATCATCGGCTGACCTATGAGTCTACTGATAACTACCATGGAAGATAGATTCCTTGTAGGTAGAATCCTAGGGTCAGTGATCAGATTCAAAATAGAATAGAATAATAATTGTTTCTTTGGTTTATTTTACATACGTATTCATAGGATATTGTAGTGGGAAACCCAGCAGAACTGCGTCAGCTTGCTTGATGATCTCGCCTCGTGTGTACCCCGCGAACTGAGGGTGGTAGTCATGGTCTTCATCGTAGGGTAAGGACAGGCTCCAGGCTATGTCTGCCCAGTGGTCTGGGTCTTTGGCCATGTAGTAGCTCTTGCATAGGCAGGCTACGTATCTGGAAACAGTAGAGTTGAGGTGCAATGCTTCTTATTTCAATCTATGTTTGCTATTTCATTGATGGATTGTACAAACAATTTGTGAAGTCACTAAGTCAGTGACTTAGTTATATGATTAAAGAGTTCTAACGGGTAATTTGCTCAAACCTTCAAAAATTTGGAAAAGTCTTTGAAAGGTCAAGCCCATTTGAAAACGTACATGTGTATTAATGTTTTCACTGCAAAATAACAAAGAATTATAATGTAATGATTACTCACTGCGCTAAGTACAGAGAATATCCGGCAACCACATTTGTGAACACGGAATTGGTGACATTACGATGATCTTCGTCTGGGCCCATAACATCTGAAATTGGCAAAAAAAAATGGTTTATTACTTTTGATGATGTAGGTAACATCATTAAGCAAGTACTTCAAGCCTTTAGTGTTTATATTCTTAAAGGAAGTACTTACTTGCAATGTCGTAAAGGCCTGTGTTATAGTTTATGATAGCTCTAGATGCCCAGAAGTCAGCTATGTTCGTGACGATAGAGCATCCGCCATGCTGAAATCATAATTGAAGATAGGCTTTTTTTAACGTAACAGTGCTTCTTAAGGGCGCATCATATTATCTGCAAAGTGCCGCGCGGATGCTGTGCGAATGCAGCGCGGCAATTGCTTCTTATTTGAATGGCCCTGAAGTTTTCCAAAGTCAAACTTCTCTGATCAATCGGTTTTGGTCAGGATCAAAACCTTTGTTTTGATCATATGTTGTATGTGTGACATAATCTACATAAGTGATAATTGCTGTGTGTGAGGTCCACCAGAGCTTATGTAGCTTTAAATTTATTACTAGCGGCCGCCCGTGACTTTGTACGCGTATTAATGGGTTTTAGTAGCAATGATGTATTAAAATAGACAGCTACCTCCATACCAATTTTATAAAAATCTATAAACATAAAAGTTTTCCCTTACAAATTTTCACCCCCCCCCCCAAATGACCGCCATGGGGGTTGAATTAAAAAAAAATATAAAAATCAATGAACACGTAAAAAATCTCCCATACAAATTCGACGGAACGCAGCCGCCGCCGCCATCTCTGCCCTCGGCATTGTAAATGCATCTTGTGTATTAATATTAACATAAAAGTAAGTTGGTAAGTTGGTAAGAGGCCGGACGGGCTGACATTGGTACCCTGGAGGAACGGCAAGTGCCTGATTTGGGATGTCACATGTGTCTGCACTGTGGCCGTCAGCCACCTGAGCCGCACTGTCCACTCCCCGTCTGCTGCGGCAGAAGATGCCTGCGGTCTAAAGAGGCTCAAGTACGCCGCCTTGGAGCCGCTTTATCAGTTTGTTCCAGTAGCAGTAGAAACCATGGGTTGCTGGAGTAGGGAGGCTCGGGACTTTGTGGGCGAGATTGGTCGTAGGCTGAACGTGGTAACAGGCGACTCTCGCTCCGGTTCATACCTGGTGCAGAGACTGTCCATCGCCATCCAGCGCGGAAATGCTGCGAGTGTCATGGGCACCTTTGGGCCGGGGATGAGCGGGGGTGGGTAAAAAAGATTATTTATTTATGTTTATTAATTATTTATTTATTTTTTTAACTTAATTTTCCTTTATTTGTTGACATGTTTGAATTTGTTATGTTATATGGTTTTTTAATTTTAGTTTCATATTTTTTTTTTATCTCATATTTTGTAAGGTTATTTTATTTTGAAGGTAAATTTTATTTGACATTGTAAATTTTCTAAACCAAGTAAGTTAAATTTGTAAATTAAATAAATTTCACAAGTTTTTCAATCAATTGAAAAACAAAAAAATACGTGTTCCATTTTTTTGTATAAACTAACTTACGGACTAAATAGAATAATAAGATTTTGACCTAGTCGTCACGCCCATTATGAATGATGAAATCAGAAATAATAAATTTTATTAATTGCATTAATAGTGCCAGATGGTAAATTCAAAATTAATAATTTAAAGTAGACATAAAAAGTATTATGATATGTATATATTCGGAATTCTTATTTCATCAGCTTTAATTTGATATGCTTTTCGGTTTGGGTTTATTGGTCTATGTGGGTGGGAACATCGAGTAATTGAAAAATAAGATATTTCGTAAATTAAACTTGAACACCACTAAAATCGTTATTGTGGCTAAACCTTAAAGGATAGACATATGCTATCGCAAATTTTTTTATAGAACTTTTTGATAAGAATAATTCCCCCATACATTGTTATTCTGTATTTTGAGTTATTTCAGCAGCGCACGCAATGCAAGCCTCCAAAAAGCTCGTTTTTCTCCCGTCCGTCTGATAACTGTTACGATTACTCTAATAATTTCTTAAGTAGGTACACCTAAATTGTACACCTATAGAATCCCTGGAATGTCTTCTTTCCATTATTGAAAACTGCATAGCTATTGATATAGTAGTTTTTGAGATCCTAGGTAACAAACACATTTTGGGCGCCCTTCGCAATTTCATTTTATACTATGTATAGATAGATTCTAACCTTCAGCCACTCCTCATCCCTGGTAACGGCGAGGTACTGTCGCACGGCGTAGGCGATGCAGCCGGTGATGTGCTGCTCGTACTCCGCCACTTCGGGACAGCACGGCTGCGTCGTCTCCACGCCAGTGTACGCACTCTCCCAGGGGTACCTGCAAGCGGAATCCATGGTTTAATAACTCGTTGGTATGAGAACATTCCAAGACAGCTCTCAGCGACTAAAACCTCCGGGATGTTCCCAGCAGCTGGCAGTAGGGGAGGTAGAGCTATGCCTCCGCAAGGCTCGAGTCTACCCAACGGAGAAGCCAGAGCCTGCCCAACTAAGGTAATAAGGCCTTTGTCAATCATGCTAATTGCGTCAGTCGACTTCACATATCCTTAAGGTCAAAGAGTACGTTCTACAATTTTTTTGTTTATTGCACATTATTTGAAGTTTTTAAAAACACATATGCCTTAACATGATTCAAGCATTAACTTTGAAATAAGTTTAACAATATGACAGGTTTGCCTTGCTATTCGTATAAGTACATTACCTATAACCCTTATGACCAGTGGCTCTTGCAAGTTGTGACGCGACATAAGCGTTATCTAGTCGATATTGAAGCAAAGTCTTCGCGTATCGAGGATACAATAGAAGGATAGTGGGGTACATCCATATCTCTGTATCCCAGAAGTTGTGACCTAAAATTAAAGAAGACAGTCAGATTTGTCAGAAAGTCTGATGCTGACAAACAAAACAGCATATTTTTTGGAAGCAGAATAGGAATTCTTTATTTACCTTCGTAGTCTTCGAATGTACCTCCTCTCGCGAGTCCTGTAGGACTGAGTCCGAAGAATCGATTCAGGGGTTGATACGACTGTTCCGATGGCAGTGAACTAAGGTAGTAGTACCAGATGCCATTCACCATTTTAGACTGCAACAAACATAGATACTTCAGATGGGAACAGGAAAATAAGATTGGCCTACAAAGATAAACAGGAATAACGTGAAGATGATTTATTTCTAATACCAGATTTAAAGTTTACCATTTCTTAAATTTACTAATACAAATTATTGGTAGATTTTTCTCCTTATGACTTACCAGGCCCACGTTGCCTTGTATTTCGAGGCTGGCCTGTCGGTACAGCTGATGCCAACCCTCCACATGTTTTTCGAATAGCTCCTCGCCATCCTCCTGCAAAACTGTTCACACGTGTACATTAAGACTTTTCTATTTATCCTTGAGTATCTAGTGTCCTTTACTATAATAAAAAATATCAGGTACTGTAGGTGTAGGTATTAACTGATAAATACACAAGAGTGTATCCACGACATAAATCATTGCCTGATCTATAGATCAACAAACAGCTCTAATCATTGAGCTACAGCATGTGGACTACATGTGGACATCCGGAAGGATTTAAAAGTCCACCTGTTAAGTTGATTAATCAAGGATCACTCGTTTTATTATGCATGAACTATTGATAGAAGTTGCAGTAAACATTCAATAATATTATGCCACTATAAGTATACCTAATGGAAATGTCTAAAGAGAACCTCACCAACCTTGCAACAGTTCCTCTCTAGCAACACTCTTATTGTGATCTATTGTCATTGGGAATGTGAACACTCTGGAGCCATGCTGCGGCACAACTAGATGATCAGGCACGGAAGTCCAGAAGATGCAGACATCCACCGGCAGAGGCTGGTACGTGGAGTCCTCGACCTCCTTTGTCTTTCCGCAGGAACTCCAAATAGTTCTTCCATCGTAAATCTCAGGTACCGGTTCTTCGAAACTGATGTCTTCACTATCAGGTCCTGGTAGTAGCTTCACGGCTATCCAGATTTCGTGGTGTATGAAGTTTGGATCTGGAATAGTTGGCGCAATTACCTTGATTAACAAATTGAATAGCTATTGTCTTAGGTTACAACGTGCCTTATTACATATAATTACTCTTCCTGTTACATATATACAGGATGTGAAAATAATTAATTTTAATTTCGGACACTAGAAACTACATCCGGATAAAGAAAAAAAAAGACTGAACTGTTTTAAAAAATAAAAACTCCTACAAAAGTTATATGAGCAAAGTAACCAAACATCAACTTTATGATTTCACTCACCTACATGCGACTTCGCAACAACTTGTATCTGATTCACAATGGTCCTCGTATAAAACCTGTGTGCGTATATTCTCTGCGTTACAACGGACCTTTCCCTATCGACTGTTACTTTGAAGACCCCATCTTTCGTGTCAAGACTGTACACCGGCTGATAAGGGTGAGGCGTCAAAGTGGAGTTGAGGCGGATGTTGGCGTACGCTGGTATCCTTGCTCGGCGACTTTGGCCCTTATGGCCATTGTACAAACCGTTCATGTACACTGTATCACTGAAGATGTTGGTCGCTATGTGTCCATTTCCTATAGACGGCATGAAGCGATCTTCTGATGGTAACCTGTAACAAGTTTAGTGTATTATGAATAGATAATTAAGAGGGATTTAATCCTTTTTTCCTTTTAAAAGCACGAACTTCTTGTTCCAATATTAAGAGCATTCAAGCAATGTATGGTAATCGTGCAACCCAATCGAATCGTTGGGCAGTATCAAAAAATAAGGGGGACTTTCATAATAATTGACATTGTCATCACACAAAAGTATTTTACGCAGTCATTACATTATTTTAAACTGATTATACCGTAAGCTTCTATACATACGCCTTATCAATTAAAGTACTTCTACTAAAGGCACCATTCCATCAAATCAGCTTTATTAGTAAACAATAATTTAACCTTTAGGTTAGCTTAACTTTCATATACAACTGTGAAAGTCGTAAACAAGTTAATAATGCCATATCTCACGCTGATTGAGATATCAATTTACCTAATAGTTCCCACTTTATTTTCATAGCTGACGTTCGTACTTAGCTTTATGGCTTTCATACGGCACTTTGCTGGAAGAATATAAGTAGGCGTTTCCTTATTTTCCTTGAATGTTTCCCTTTAATCCATAAAAGTATGCTGTTGGACGTTAAATAAGAACTTTGCCATTTATATTCTTTTACTGAGGTCACTATCGCTTGTAAGTTACAAACAAGGTAACCTTTTTAATAGTTTACCTTTTTTTTCCTTACTGATAAGTATACAATGATGGCTTGGAGTAGCTTCGTCATCATCACCGGAGTTGCGGTGTAGCATATACCATTTGAGCCTGTCTCAATATGAAGATGGCCTTAACAACACAAACAGATCAGCCAAGTAAGTTTAGAATGTATTAGAATTTCCATACATAAAAGACTTCTTAATTTCGTACTTGGCTTAATATGGACGGACATATACTAATAGTCGTACTTAGTCGATGACGTATGGTAGGTACTTATCGTGACTTTTTTTTATATCACTTTAGAAATGTATTTCAAGCGCACTTAGCCGTAATGGTCGGGTAGGTCGTAAGTTCAATTCCGTAATGAGGCCGAATGCAATTATGTTTTAGCATTCATTGCGATACGACTTTAGTCCGAAAGTACGTAGTTACTACCTACACTTAACTTGATTTTTTTACAATAGTATAATAAAAAAAAACCGATGACTGTTATCGTCTCATTTCGTAAGTACAGATATTTAATAAAATATTTTAGTTATGTTTTAATCAAGAAAAGTAGTACCTATCTTTTCTGTTTTGTATAGATTTTAAATAAAATATAAACAATATTAACATGAATAAATTTAAATATCTGACCATACGTAATTTTGTAAATAAAGTTACATCTAAAGATTAGAGTTAGACTGTCGTACAATTTCAAATAATCAATTTATAATGAGATCTATCGGGAGCTAGGGTAATTGATCGAATATTGGTTGAATATATTAAACAAAGTAGGATTTGCCAGATTGGATAGCTGACACAATAAATAACTGTAAGTAAGCTTCTAAACCGTCATGTTAATCATATTCTTACAACGGATTTTGCCAAGATTTCGCCAAGTTTCTTTGAAAATCAAACCAAGCTATATTATGACACGTACTTTTTAGTACTTAAGTTAGTGAACAAAGCACAGTCTATTTCTTTGTTTACTTACTTGAATTTAACGGCATTTTTAAACTTAAACTTACGTGTAAGTGGCGAAGATGTGAGGATCAGGGCTTACATCCTCCGGTTCTTCTGTCCTACTTTCCCCTGCGTGGTGGCTACCCCCCTTAGTGGCCAGTACTATGACCACGATGGCCGCCACACCCAGCACACCCAACATGGCAGCTACGTGATGATTTCGCGCCAAAAACCGCCACATTCACGCTAACTTTTTTTTCCGACACCTTTTTCAAACCAGTTCGTTGCACTATCGAAGTGAAAGAGGTCGCGACTGATAAAAAGAGTATTTATGTGTTAAAAAATATGTTTTATTTTGCGCGGGAACGACACGAGCGCTGATCGGAGCGTCACCGTTCAGATTACACGACCCTCTGGTGACTGACACACATATTGTTCTATTACAATGATAATGTTTTAGGGTCATCTCTTTGTTTCAGGAGTGTGTTATTTTCCATTATAAAAAACGATTTTCCAGTTACAGATTACCTATTACAATAAACTGTGCATCTAATTATTCTATGCAAAAAACCTGATAGGTATGTTAAAGAGTAGTTTAAGGGTTTTCTAGACGTAAGATTACAATCTTAGTACAGCCCTAAACATAGCTATGGTCATCAGCTAATTCAATTGTCGCTTCCTCATTGTATTAACGTCGGAATAGAGCCGTACGCTATTTAAGATGCGCAAGTCCAGACCAGGATCTTAAGATCAAGTGAATTAATTATCCTGGTTCATTGACCTTCAGGTGAGCGCGGTTGATAGATAGCTCGTTATAATTCATGTTTTGAATGGAGTGGTGTGTGTACAGACGCATCAGACCGTGTACGCTATGGTTACGCTCTGCCGGCGCTATGACGATGGCGAACATTCGGTTGGTGAACGTGTCTATCGGTTGCTACTTGACAGTGTTCTTTCAACGCTTCAATAGCTCTTACAACACTTCTGGCCGGAGGTGACTGATTGAGCGTGCCATAGCTTGTTTCGGTAGCTGGTGTTTTTTTTGTTGAATTGTAAAGTGTTTCCATTTAGTGTGATTTTGATTCACGAACGAATCAATATAAATTTTTCAACGATAATCGTCAAAATGAGTTTACATTTACATTTTGTTACGAAAAATATAAAGTCTACAATGTTTTTTAATTTATAATCGTTTGCTATGAAATGTGTTTAGTCGTATTTGTGGCTTTATAGTCAATTCTGTTTCATCTAATGGGTACATGTTAGTTTTTAGATTTACCTTAAGGTTTTCACTCAACATTGGCGGGATTTAGTCTTTACGCGTCTTCCTGTGAAAAATACCTATCTATAGATACATTATTTATCGCTTTATTGCGTTATTCTTATTACCATTGCAAAAGCACTTAACAGTTGTACTTAGAAATTGTGTACTTAATCGGTAAAATTTATGACACGTAACGTGCAGTAAGAGACCATACTAGTACATGATGAACTTTTTTCGTAATAGACTTTATTACTCGTACAATATTACAATGATAAATGTTTCATAATTTTATGGTACCGAGTTTATTAGACCTTATAGGTATTATTGCTTGAAACCTGGTATCTAATTTCTTGACAAGACACAGGGTGCTTGTAAACATAATAAAAGGATAATGCTAAAAGGTGTGTTGGATTCAAGGGGAGAATTCATTTGCGTCGACTAGCAAAGTTCCGAGTATTCATAAAAAATCTACAGTTTTTTTTCGTTGCCATAGCAACTGTTTTTTTCCAAAAACCTCAAATGGTTTAGTATGAATATGCAAAACCATGGGAGGTGTAGGAGAGACTAGGGCTCTTGAACACCTAACTTACGTGGGTTTTAAGGCACATAGACGGATGCACACAAATTAATGGACCAACGGACAGAGAGACAGGCAGAAAGCCCTCAGTTAAAAAAGACTGACCGATGGGCAAATTAGATAAATAGATAGAGAGCCAGACTAGCTCTATATTCTTCTTATCGTATGGTTGATGAACAACCTGGTGTCAGAGTTTTTAAACTGCTCGTAGGCCTCTGACATCTCAAACAATCTCTCTATAAGTATATGGGAATACCAGCTTCGCTCGCTCAACGCCACGCGGACGTCTAAATGGAGGCTTCTTCGTTGTTAACTTTGTCCTGTAATAGATCCATTTTTTTTGTAAAAATCTTACCTGACCTGACCTGATGGTAAGCGGTAGTGAATTCCACATGAGGTCGACAGGCACAACAGGCCATATTGAGCCTATCACACTCGCCCTGAAGGCCTGCTCAAATGCTGTTTCACGCCCCGCCAGAAGAGCCCGGGATTATAGGAGGGAGGGAAAACATTTTCCTCAAACTCTATAACTGCAAAGTGGGCGGTCCGCGAAACCGATCTAGTGTCAATTAAAATTTTCCAAAGGCAGCGTTAATTGGTGGTAATTAAATAACAGCAGTGAGATATGATTTCTGTAAGACGATGTCGTTAGCTGCGTCTGCGCAGCGGGCCGTGTCGCCCTCCTCCTCGGTCGGCTGGGTGCGGTCAGCCACCTTGGATCGACTGCTGGAGGAAAGATAGCAACCTGCACTTGGGAATCGTAGCTATAGGTAGATAGACTCAGGGCCGTCTTCAAACTATTTGAGGCCCTGGGCACATTAGGATCATGGGGCCCCTATGACCTTGAGAAAACACTATTTAGTTATATCATCAGATATTTCAAAATTAATGTTTTTCGGTAATACCTAAATACCGGTCATTTGGTAATCTGGCAGGAACTATGGGGCCCCATTCGATCGCGGGGCCCTGGGCACGTGCCCATAGTGCCCAGTGGGAAAGAGGGGCCTGGATAGACTGGCTCAGTGGCAGTGCCGTAAGATGGCGATCCTGTCCGGATGGCGAGTTTTCGCGAGACTCGCGCGTATTGGAATCGAGCGATGGTCTATCCACATTCTGGCGCGCGACTTGGTAGTAGCTGGAAATCGGGCGAGTATAAACGCGCCATTTTAACACGGTCAAACTAGGTCGATGCAAGCGGTGCCCACGCACAGGGTGCGATCCAGAAATGGCCTAAACAGTCATCATCAACAGCCCATTTACATCCTCACTGCTGGGGCACGGGCCTACCCCAAAACTAGGTGATAAGGCTTAGTCAACCACACTGGCCAAGTGAGGGTTGGTCGACTACACAACCTCAGAATTTCTTTGTAGGTGTGCAGGTTTCCTCACGATGTTTTCCTTCTCGTTAATGTGTCAAATTATTGTACATATGAATTTAAAATTTTAAAAACACAAGGGTACGTGGCGTGGTTTGAACTGATGACCTCTCGCATGTCAAGCAACGACCTGAACCACTCGGCCATCGACGCTTTTTTAACCAGTATCTATTTTTATTACTCAAGGGCGAAGTTTTGGAAGCTCGCTAGGGGCCTAAAAGGCTAGTTACGACACTGATCAGTGGTAGCTTGATCTGTTGATTGTATCTGGCGCTAAGAGTCGTAGGTTTGATTCCCAACCCAGGAGATTATTTGTGTGATCTTTTGTTTGTTCCGTGTCTGGCTGTATTTCTAATAAACAAGAATCAGAGAACCTGTAAAAAAATGTGCACTCTGGGCAGTGATTGCCTCTAAAGACCATTGACGTGATTATCAGAACCTATTTGAAAATCATTGACAATAACTTGGGCCATTTCTTATTTCTACCTGTCCCATGGTACACTATATGGTCTCTAAATTCCTTCCTAGATGATATAAAAAAAAATCAATGAGTATTTATGTATTTTGCTAAAAGTATATTTTGAAAGTCTTTCTTCATTCAAAATAATGACCACACAGCAAGCGGTTCAAAGAAGAATACTTCAAGTAATTATTTCATACAAGATCCGAGAAATAATCGTCCGTCTTGCTCTTACCCAGTGGCTAGGATGAGATGGAAAATCTAGTTAATATCTCTTCGCCACGCTCCGCCGCGCAGTCAACAAACTTGGTTTACTCGCAGCTTTGATTGTAATCTTGGAAAATTTAATTCCTATGTTGGTAGAAATTAATGTTTAGATTTTATTGAGATTTAGTTACTTATAGATATTTATGTACTTACCGTTGCTAAGTGCGTAATGGTAGCGTATATTATATCCTGAAGTCCGTTCTGACTTAATGGATGGGCCTTATCCTAGAATTGTTCGATTTTAATATTTATTGCTATTTGAATAAGAGATATTATTTCATATTATATTTTACTTCCTAAGATTTGAGTGATTGAAATTTGGTTAGCTGAAATAGTTATGATTTCAGTTGATAAATGAAGCCACACAGTTCATTTTGCCGCATTTGGTAGAGCCCTTTACGCCAGGCTTCTTTGCTGAGAGAGGGTTCCTCGGATCAAACTTATATTTGTTACCTAAATGCCTATTATATAATGTATTTGATGTGATGATAAATAGGTATCTATCAGCACTAGATATCTTAGTAAAGATCACTTACAAAATAATACACATCCATTAGGATGGCCAGGTCCTCTCACGACACGTACCTAAATAGCTCTGCGGCTAACTTATTTATTTCATCCACTTCAAAATGTCTACTCCTCTCCAGCTCGTAAATACTAAGAAAAATGCGTAACATTTCGTTTCGTTAAGCAGTCACATTGACGCACAAGAATAAAATAGTTGTTTAACTTTGAGAACTACTGAACGCACTTTAGCACAAGAGCATTGCAACAAATAAGGCCCTTAAAACAAATTAAAGGCACATAAAGACGATTTAAACCGTAAAGAGATGGGGCATAATTGGTCTGAAATACGGTCTATTATCGGCTTGTCGGTGTATATCAGGGGCTGCTAGTTAGGCGCGAACAATATCGGTCTGATGACAATTTAGGGTCCATCGTAACGTAAGGACTCGCATATCGTTACATAATTTGCGAGATAAGAATTATCTGTTAGTGCTCCGAGGGTGTGCGTTAAAGCATGCCGGTCTAGTTTATTGAGTCGTTCCAGGTGCTTGTTTTGGATTGAACTTTATTTCGTTGTCTTTTGTTAATTTATCTATGGATTTATTAGGTGAGAGGTAAAAATCATAGTTTGTCATGTAGAGTATGCGTTTCTCGTTTTTCTTTTAGTAAACTTCCTGTAGCTAAACTAACCACTTTGGCAAGTTTGGCAATTGTAAATACAATCGTTAAGGTTGTGTTCTAGCTACGTGACGATTAATCTAGGTAAATTGACATAGTCAAAACTATCTTTTCTATTATTTCCATTCAATTTGGAACAGGTGCAGTTTCTGATAATTTTCTATTATGAACAACTTTAATATGTAAGTATTCCACGTAATTTTAATTCACACTAATGAATATTAGAGTTCTATTTACTTACTTAATCCACCACTGCACGAATTTCAATTAGAAAGTCGCAAAAATCTAAACCGAACTTTTTATCCGAACAGCCATTCTAAGCAACTGGACTAAAAACTAAAAAATCGTAGCCTCGCCGCGATTTCAAATCTATTTTATTTTTAACGGCTTCTTGGTGCACGGTCGGTTGCGCACGCGTTTCGCTCCGCCGGGCAGCCGCTCTCTCAATGTAGCAGGTGCCGTACCAACTATAATAATGCTCCTTGTTAATTGGACGAGATATTTATTTGACAGGAACGACGGAAGAGTGCCCTTTGCCACAGCGAAGGAAACGCTAAGTATGGAGTGAGCATGTGAAGGTACCGTGTGGTTATGTGAAGCAGGTGAGACAGGTTGGTTATTGTCTATTAATGAGTTTACGAACAATTTGTGCGCTAGTAATAGTGCACAAATTGTTCTATATTTTATAATCTAAGTTATTTTAAGAACGGCACGTGATCTTTTTAGTTTTTATATGTTAGATCCGTAGTATATAGTTAAATTGATAATGCAGACATTTAAAATCATCTGCTTAGAGCGCTAGAGTTTATATTTGTAAAAATAAGCCTCGCACCAAATATTATTGAAAATATACTATAGTTTCAACAGCTGACATCTTGTATTGACTTGTGGCTACCTTTGCCCTTATCTACAACTACCTACTAACTTTAATAGAACACAGAGCATTCGCTTTTTGTTCGTTAAAACTCGATTGGAATGATCTAAAAAAATTCAGAAGATACTTCACTGGTTTTCGTAATGTCTTAAGTGCGGGAGACCACAATTTTAGGGACAGCTGCTCTTCAATTGTTTTATGACGCCGGCCCCAGCCTAAGATGAGGAAATGAGATAATTCTTACGTAAACGCGGTTGCTTCAGAGAGGACATCAAGCATATTAGATGTCATTTTAAAAAGTGACGATTGTCTTCTGTTTAAAATCTATCTTCGTTTTCTTTAGCGGGCATAAGTATTTGATGAACAATTTTTAAAAAATAAGAAGGCTACAGGCATTTAGGCACAAAATTTACTTTATCAAGCTATTCTTCTTCACTTAGTCCAAGAGCTGGTGAACCCTGGGAGTAACGGTCTTCCTGTAAGGTTAGACATTTGTATGTATACTGACGGTTTATGGGATGCTAAGAGCAATAGCCAAGACCTGGCAGGCGTCAGCCCTGCACGTCATCAGCCCCTTTACTATATCTGTCGCTTCACTCTTGGCAGAGCAGTCGTGGTCTCGTCGAGGCGCCCATATTATTAGTGTTAGGGCCGGACACAGCTTTCTTCACGATCTCCCATCATATCTCTCTGTTCGCAGACTGTCTGGCGCAGTCTGACACGCGGTTGCCCATGGGGGATTTATCAACCTATATTTGACTAGATCACTTGGAGTGTTTTAATTAAAGGTTATTTTTCGAGCTGATCAATATGAACCAGAATGCCAAGCACTACTTTAAACTATCTTCAAACTTCTAAACCACTAAATCGTTAAGGTATACTGTACTTACAGCTTAGCTTACAGTAAAGATAGATTTACATCCCCTTTTAAATAACGAGTACAGATCGGACGCCTTGCATCATTTCTCAATTTTAAATAGAGTCAAGCAAGATGCAATCTGACATTTTAGATGATGATAAACTAGATCATATGCAAGGATGACGCACTGGCGTATTAGGACAAATTGCTCTACGAGTGGGCGCGATGGCTGCCGTCATAGACTATGTGACTAATGCCTAATAGATCTCCAACTGCATCTGCCCACAGAAGAAAATGAGCCGGTGAAAATAATGGAAGCTTTATTTTTAGGTCGTAGTGGAGTGCATTTCAAGTTTACCTTATGATATCTTCTGCTTACAATTATAAATGTAAGCTTTATTCCTTTATAGGGCACTGTCTGATATCAATATATACCTTATCAATGGTGTCAATTAACCATAATGTAAGAATGCAAAGCCAATGAAAGAATCTAACATGCTGTGCCCGTTTGAGAGAAAAAGTTTATTGCAGGGGTGCATACAAGTAGATGCAGACAACAGTGATTTTCGTCATATCAGCCGAAAAACGAGCCTAAGTCAACCTCGATAGCCAAGTGCGGGTTGGTCAACCACACAACCTTAGAATTTCTTCGTAGGTATGCAGGTTTCCTCTCAATGTTTTCCTTCGCCGTTAAAAGCGTCGAATGAATAGTTTTGAATAGGTACTTTAAATGTTTTAAAACTTAGCCCTCTGTAATTGTGCACAAATTCAGTGACTTGGTAATAATAAACTAGGTGAAACGTAGACTATAAAACATGATCTGGTTGATCGGGGATAGGAAGCAATTTAAAAAGTAAATCAATTTATAAACGTTGGCCGGTTATTATCGAAATCCATTAGATCATTAACTGGGATTATTTAGAGAGCCTGTGTACTTAATTGCACAGGTACTTAATAAGCAGGATCAAGCATATCCCATTAGTGCTTACTATTTCCCATAAGAAAATCAATAATTACCGCAACTAACCACAATCGCATGTAAAGTCTCTACAGGGGGCGTTTAAATCGAACTGCATTTACACCACACCGTAACAAGACTGTTAGAAGAATCTGACGGATTACATTAATAAATCACATTTTAAGGTCATGAATATTATCGAATAAATCGAGATTGAGGCGAGTCATCAAAGCATCATCAGGTCATCTCAGACAAGTTCGAAGAAAAGTTGGCGATAAACTCGGTTGTTCAATCAAAAGTACTGGTATAATGATTTATGGAAAACGCGTAAAATTGAAGCATATTCGGCTCCACATACGACGATCCCTAAACATGACACCATAGTCGAGTCAATAAAGTTTTAGAGTGGAAGTCCTCAGAAAAGTTTCGTTCGGAGTTTTTTTTATTTTATTCAAAATCAGAAATGTTTCAGAAGGGGGTATAAATATTTTGTTGAAACAATTAATTTTTTGATTTCTTTTGGTATTCTTTATAGAAGTATCAAACTATGCGTTGCGTTGTAAAGTTAGCTGTATTACAGCCGACTTATACCGTTAGCAGCTCTTCAAAAACATATAAATTTTCCTTAAAGGTGATTTTATATGGATTTGATAAAAAGATCTGTTTTTATTTAAGGTTAAAAAAGCCAGTCATAAGCGAGGTGGAGATAGTTTATTTTTACGTAGACACATTTTGTGAGGCAAATTTACATTGTTGTCCGGCGGCTTGTCGGTCAAGACGATTCTTTTTACATCGCGTATGCTGTGCTAAATTTACCCTATCAATCTATGTCACCGTTACGCATCGGTGTGATACACATCCAGGCTAATATATCGCGGCACGTGCGCCCGCTCGTTAGGTCCTGCGTAATGAGCGAGGCTTATTTACGAGGCCACCTACTCGAGACCGATCTTCGAGGCCAATTTACACCATACACCGGTTTCCAATGGCGAAATTAACGATCCCTATTTACATGGGGTTTGCTGGAAAAAGGTGTTTTTTCGGTTCGGTTGTGAAGCGCGAATTGTCTTTGTTTTCGCACGTTAATGGCTGTTAACAGGCGATTGAAAATGTTTGTTTAGAGTTTTTCAAGGATTTGGACGTTGGATTGTTTACTTTGTATTACTACGGTAATAAACTTGGGTGAAACAATGATGAAAAAAAAACTATGTAAACAAAATTAAAGCGTTTTGTATTCCAATATTGTTATGATACCATGGTAATCTGCAATGCTTTGTTTAACGAAATAACAAACGATTGCATTTGGCAATTGTCAAAACATGTGTACCTACACATACTTATCTACGAATTAGTCCTACATACATGATAAAGAAATAAACAAAAAAAATTGCATTGGTTTTCTTTAATATTATTCTTGAATCAAACGTCAATTCGGTCACTTATCCCATGTCTACTCACTTTGATACCTACTATGGCATATTTATCACAACATCGTTGGTCTATGCGACCACAACGCCCACTTAAGCGTATGGGGGCCAGCATCAAGCTAACCATTAACTGTAATCAGACCACCGGCCCGCTACCGCCATTTAGGGTGGTCTTTCATTACACTTTAACTTAATTAACCGCTTTGGATAGGGAATTTTAATTCTCCACGTTAATGTTTACTTACACTTCCTTGCTATGTCGAATTTGGAGTAACATTACCATGAAAGGATAGCTAATAAATCAACCGCTTTTAGTTTAAATAGTGCAGTGCATACGCTATAAATGGTATTTAAAACTTCGGCATAGTTCTTTAGCTATTATTGAACTGACTGTAGCGACTTGACAGAAAATATTAACATAATATTAATCCGTAAACTTAGTTTTAATTGAAATTATATCCATTACATATAAAGGAAACGCTAAACCAAACAACATAACATAATAATCTAGGTAGAGTAGGTATTCTCTGTATCTTAACGATGTTGCACAATACCTAGTTTTTCTTTTACTTTCTCGTCTGACATGGGGCGAGTTGTCACGGCCTGATCCATTGGTCTGATTTATCGGTAAATCTACGGAATAAAAATGCAATTGTTCTATAATACTCATTACTAAAGTTATTTCATCTGCGTAATTAACAACTATCAGCGCAAGCTAAATTATTTGTGATGTCAAAAACAGAACAACAACAAGTAGAACTATCCATAGTATTATATAACACCTAACTGCGTTTCACACACGTTCGAAAACTGAAAATGGTCGGGATATTTACTATGTTCTCTTATTTGAACGAGTTCCCAATATAAGAGAACATGGTAAATATCCGGAACATTTTCAGTTTTATTATGCATAGTTATGCTCTTCAGTCACTTTTCCAAAGAATAAGCAGTAGCTAAGCAGTGTCGTACCAGTAGCGCTACCACGAGTTTCAAAGTGACAGACTCGATATCGCCTATGTAAAATATGTGTTTGAAAAAAAGTACAGCGCCCCTAGCGGTAACGCTAAGAACTAAAGTCGGTAGTATGAAAAAAACAATTCGATAGGTTTTAACGTACATAAGTGTTCGATAGCTAACTCATGGTAGCGGCGCTGTATAACGTCTGTCTCATACGAAACGACGTGTCGCCATTGATCAGCCGCGCGGCGCCGAGCCGTCTTGCGCCGGCGCATGCAAATGTCGCCAACGTCACGTGACCACGTATACGAGTTAGCAAGTTCTGACTTTATTGTGAAGGTTTTAAGGAGCATTATGGCTTGCTCAAATAGTCTTTGTATATCTTGTAATCAGCTTCCGAAAATACGTTTAATCCTTACTAATTAAAAATGCGAAAGTAACTATCTGTTTCGCTTTCACACCACAACTTGTGAGACGATTTGAATTTAATTTGGTATACTGCTAGTATATTGCGCATATGTGAACTTCACGACCGTTTACTATTAGGTGGAGTGAGGTATACTTTTTATAGAAAAAATAATGACACAGGCTTTTTAATCAACTTCTCCGTAAGGGAGTAATGGTTTGGGCTATAAACGACTTTACGGAGTCACAAGAGGTAAGCTAGTAGGATTATTTCATTTAGCGTTCGCATATGAAATTGGCGCCCGATCCCTTTCCTTTAAATATAAAAAAATCACTAGTTTTGTGCCTTTTGTTGCCAGTTGCCAGTTGCCAGTTGTTAGGGGCGATCGCTCAATCGCCCCTAACTCTATATATAGGCTCTGAGGACACAGTTTGCATTATTATTTAATCTGTGGCACAGGTGAGAAATTAGCAAGATCAATGAGGCGAGGCATCACAAATAATAGTCAAACGCCTTATAATGCCTACGTTACACAACGGTCGGAGCCACGAATGAGGTAGAGCGGAAAATATTATGACGTTTGATTAATGCTGAGAGTTCTTGTGTCGTCTTATGGCCCCAAATTTAATATACTGTGTGTATGTCTATGATTTGCTAACTAACACTGGAAGCAATCTATCTTAAGTTCTAATTTTCAACTGACCTTTGATATGCGACAAAGAGGTTCAACTGCATGGACACATAGATATTTAACTAGTTTAGGTAATGCTGCTGAAAGATACAAACTTTTTTATGTTTTAAATTTTGTTTTTTCTTTCAAAATATCAAAAAATATGTCAAACATGCCGCCAAGTCGTGCTGGAAATTACATAATTGATGTTGTGTAACTATTGATTTCAATCCGTGATAATATTCTAAAGCTTTTTTATGCCATAAATAAAGGATTGCAAACTGTCACGTGAAACATTTTTGAACCACAATAACTCTAAATTAGTGCCGACCCTTAAAACTGCTAAACCGGCAGACGAAATATACTTTATGATTTACATATTTGACAAAGCTTTTGTTTCACTTAATTTAAAAAAGGATTGCCTAATTTTGTCTAATCTGAAGTGCTAAACATATTTTATTTTGCTATACCTAGCCCTAAAGGACGACATAATTATGTGTCCGAAAAATATAGAGAGTCGCCTGATTTAGGCATTTCTACGAACCTATCTTCTCTAAATGACATGTAATTTTTGTTTTATAATTTCTGTTTCCATTTCTATTGAACTCGCCTTCGACGATGATCCAGCGAGCTCTTTTAAAGGTCAAACTGTACAAATGCAGCAAAAACGACTAGCTGGCGTTGAACACAGCTCGGCAAAGCGTATATGAAATCATTTCAATGATGATTCAACATTTCAACAATGCGACTCGTTAGACCGTAACCACTGTAGCCGCCATTTTCCATACACACTCATATCTCACATTTTACCTGCTGTAAATTACACAAATAGATTTTTAATGGCTCTTGCTCTTGGGCTCCTTAACGGCAATATTCTTGTAACGTCCAAATTCGAGCATTACATCAGTGAAGATAACTAAGCGTAACGCAACGTATGGCCCAACAAGGCACTATGGTTGACCTACCTCATGCAATAAAAGCTTGTAAAAAGATATAAAATATACAGTCCAGGAAATAGTAGATAAAAGTAATACAAAAATACAAATACAAAAATATTTATTTCAACTAGTAGGATTACAGATAGGTTTACAATGTGTACAGTTATTTATTTACCTACATAGTTGTATTTTTTTTATACAGCAGTTTACCTATGACACCTACACTAGAATTTAATCTGTATTGTGGTGTCTTTACGATCAGCTTAAGGGGACGCTGCCTCATTTACTACTTAAACTAAGTTTACAACTTTAATGTACCAAAAATAGAACTAAGAATATCTAACAATGACTGAACATTTATATCAATTAAATTACTTTTTCAAATTATATTATTTGTGTGCATTTATATTTATATACATATACATGTATATACATATATATTTATATGTATGTAAATATATTATATATAAATATAGTGAGTAAAAAGAAAAGGATAAATAAATGTTAAGTATGTATATAATAATATTTGAATATATAGTTAAAATAATGTATTAATAAAATAAAGAATAGATATTATAAATAAACATTATGTTATAAAGAGATTTTCGGTATTATCATAAGATAAAGTTAGGAGCCATTTCGTTATGATTATCTTTGCTTCATGTGTTGTATAAAATTTAATGTCACAAAATTTGGTTACTTTATAAAAGTAATAACTCGCTTAAACTTCGCTCTTTACTGTCTACTTTAATCTTGAAGAAAAAATCTACCCTACGTTATGATTCCCTCCCTATGTTATAATAAAATGTATGATGATCGGTGTTGCCAATGCTGCCAATGTTTAGAACACTAAATAAAAATAATATGAAACCAGACTTCGAACACATTGTTATTATTACTCATCCCATATCCGTTTATTCGCACATCCCAGAACAATTGCTTTGCTTTTAGTTACATCTGAAAAGCAGGTCATGAAAGGAAGGCATCCCTCCAACCAAAAGCCATGAGGTAACTCCGTAACTCACTGCGATCTCAAACGGCGCTTGCGCGCCCAATGTTGCCATTTCAACGATTATTAATTGAACAGATTGGCTACGATTTAGTGAAAAAACGGCCAAGTGAAAGTCGAGCTCGTACCAATTATGAAAAACAACCACGATTATAGTATTTAATAATGAATATTTTAAAATTTTTAGTCTTTATTGTTATAGTGGCAACGGGGATACATTTTTGTAAATTTCAGCATTCTAGCTATCACGGTTTATTAGATACAACTTGGAGACAGACAGACGGACGGACGGACAGCGGAGGCTTAGTAATAGGGTCCCGTGTTTACCTTTCAGGAACGGGGCCCTAAAAAACGACCAAGTGCTAGTGAGGCTTACACACGAAGAGTTTCGTACTATTATATAAAAAAAATGTGAAGAGCAACGCGTGTAAATATGATTTATTTTCTTCTTTTAGTATTTGTTGTTACTCCTTTTAAATTAGTTCTTATGGTTTTTATTATACATGATGGTAGTCGTTTAATAATGAGTTAGCAAGCACATTATAACTACTTGCGACAGAAAGTGCGAAACAAAGCCTTTTGAACTAAGTTTCTCTGGTAACACAGAGCCGTCTATTGCTCGAATTATGAACGATTTACTATGAGAAACTGTCTACAGCATTGCAAGAAATTGGTCTGAGAATAGTTAAGTGAAATAGATATGGAAGTACACTTGTTAGCAAATGTATCGCCTCTCCGATTTGTTGTGTAACAGTTTCATGCAGTTAAATTCGGTGTTAAATTGTATAACAAATTGCAAACCCTTTATCATAACCACTTGCGAACGTTATTTATGTTGTTTGGCGTTTACTAAATTATTTATTGTGCTGTTAAAGTAAAATATCGAAATTAATAACGATGAATAAAATGACGGAACTACGTTAATACAAAAAGTTTGTTTTTTATAAAAATATTTCGTGACCAGTTAACTACAACAATGGGTACATACCGAAAAATTACTCCGTCTAAACCATCATTAAATATACAATGGTTGACTTTAGACGTAAAAGCGGGGTTATCTACAAAATGATTAATGCAGCCACCTAAAACAATGCCATAATGCATTAAATTATTGCAGCGAGTTGAGTAGAGAACACAAGCTAGAATGTTTGAGTAATTATAAAAATGTAGCCAAATTAAAGCAGATAAAGAAAGTGCTGCGAATCTTCCATATATTTCAGAAATTACTGCCAAGACCAGTATAGCTTTCTAAACTTTAAGCACATAACGTAATTGTGCGTAACTGTTAGGAAATATTGCATAAACCTGAAATATTTGATTGAAGTTGAATTGACACTAATAGGGTAATATGGAAATTCAATAAGCTCTCGAAATACTCGCAAATCTAAAAGCCTTGCGAGATTTCATTATTATGTATGTCTTCATAAGCGTATTCCCTTTCGATAACTTACTTCACAAATGAGTGGGGAAGTTGAGTAGAGAGTATTATTACTTATTAATACGTGAACTTTAGAAGAAAAAAATATAGAACTCTACGCAATTAAATCGTCAGGCATATCACTATTTAAAGTGTATGCCTGACTCTTTATAGTTAGAATACATGTTGTCTATTTCACAATTGTGTTTGCACAACGCTTTAATACTTCGCCGGGTAACATTTGTTTCAAGATTAGCAGACATCACCATATAAATCTATTGAGGCGTTTCAGGAACAGTTTTCAAAATGAAACCTCGCGTATCAAAATCTGTCAAGTAGATTGTAAGGCTGTAAGATTTAGTGCAATGAATTGGACATATACTAGAGAACTACTACTATTACTACGACCATAATATACCTACTAGCTTTCCGCCCACGATCCAGTTTGCGTGCAGTGGTTTATACAATACTCCCTAATACCGAAGTCGGTTCTAAGTATTAGCTTATTATGTCCTTCCTCAGACGCTATTTTATCTGTGTACCAAATGTCATGTAAATCGGTTAAGTTGTTATAACGTGACAAACGAACATCTTTCATGTTTTTCCTCCGTCCTGATCCCGGGCTCTTCGGGCGGGGGGTGAAACGGCATTTAAGCAAACAGGAATTGCGACAAACTATATCTCACTACCGCTTACCATCAGATGGAGTAACGTCATCATAAGCTTTTTATAAACAAAAACAAAGAAAGAGTTACGTGCTTTCGCATTGGTAGTAACATGTGGGAAGGAAAGATGTTCGAAAACATTTGCCCTCATTTCTTCGGCAGTCGGGTAAAACTACTTCAGATGCCTTCGAGTATACCAAAATAAAAGGACAGTCGAACCGAACTCGGTGATTAGGCACGTAGAGCCGGGATCGGCCGCGGGCTCGGAAACCGGAACACGACAGTTATGCGCTCTTCTCTGCAACTAACGGTTCGCCCATTTGCTGTACTTTTTCTTTGTGCCGCCCGCAACTATCGTTGCATTCGACATGCGTTGGCTTGATGCGAGATCATTGCGAGTTCTCGATGAGAAATTACGAGTATTTTTAGACAGCAGTTCAATAGGCTAGGACGTTTCAAATAACTCACATTAGTTATAAAATACCAAATTTTTTAATCCGGGTGATTACAAATTTATACACTGCAAGATATTTAAAACCTTCAGCCAACAATATGATGCTTTAATAATATACATGTGATGTAAGTCATTTGATTTGCTTGTGTGCTAAAGCATACTACTCCTGTACATGTAATTATTTAATCTCTTCTTTCTGGATACTCGATACCATCGTAAGGTCAACTTATCTGCTTAAAATAATAGAAAGATTTGCTATCCGTAACCCAATCCGATAGAGTACCCATCAATTGTTACGGGTTAACTAGCCTGTCAGGATATTTAGGAAAATACACCTATGTCACAAATTCTCAATTGTGCATGGAGAAGAATGATATGAATACTCTAACAACTAATTATTTATTTAAAAAAAACTGAAACTGTCCGGCATATTTACCATGTTGTTTTGTTTAATGAGCTCCTGATATTTCGGCACTGTAGCAAGCGCCATGATCACGGGTGAACTGACAGTTTCAGTTTTCTAATGTGTGTAACCATGATAGTTTAAAACTATTTATTTCACTAAATCCTGAAAACTGACGAATGTATTATTTTCATATACTTAATGTTCTTATTGAATATAAAAATATCCAAAGATATGGTCAAAATAGAAAGCCGAACTTTGATATAAAAATGTGATGCATAAAGGATACACCAGACCATCTTAAACTTATTCTTCAGTGCCTCATGATGACATAGCCTGGCCGCCATCACAGCCTTCCAACCATAAAGCATGGTACAAAGTGTAAGTTACCCAATGATTTACATTCCCATATAATAGCATGGGCAGTGGACATGTACATAACTCAACCCCTCTAATTCCCAAAGATCGTCCAGGACACAATAGAGTTAAACTCGGAGCCATCAATAAAACTGAACCTACACCGTACTCCAATCAGTATTGTTACCACAAGTATAGTATAGCAGCTCAGCTAACGGTCTCTTGGTAGTCAAGAGCAGTTATTGAAGATTTTATGATACCGCCCTGATTTATGAGAGCTGATTGGATCACCCCGAGCCAAACGCTTAAGTACGCTACTTAAAGCAAACATAGATCTAATGACTTAATTCCATGTTGGACTACTGTGTGTAAATTATTGCCGGAAAGATCGTGGGCGCTAGGGAAAGGTGGCGCTACTTATCTAACGCAAAATTATGGGCACTGATCATTGTAGACCACTAAATGAGTTACGGAATCACTGTGGTAAACTTGTACTAGATCTATATATTTGTCATAATTCTATTCTGCGGTTGCATTGTATTGGAATTTAATGGTCTACTAGAAAAATGACACTTTATTAAGCACAGAGTTTGCTTGAGCCTGAACTTCCATTTTTCATTTTAGGCAAAGAACAGGTATTCATTATTTGTGTCTGAAAAAATAGCACTTAAATACTAAATAATTATAATATTTTAATTACTGTTTCAGTTGTATGACTGTACCTAAACATTATACTTTTACTATTAAAATAAGACATTATGAAACGTAGACCCGTACTCGAATCCAAATGAACAATCGATCAAGATATGCAAGCAATTAATAACCAAATAGCTGGTTGGCCAACGACATACCTAAAGCCTCATAAACTGTGATTAGCTAAACCATTTCCAGTGTTCAGAATGGCTCGCGGCGCAAAATACACGAATCTGTTTTCAGTACTTTATTTAGTAGAATGTGTGCGTTGTGCAATGGAGGGTTTTATTGTTGGAGGCAACGAGACCAGAATAAATGAGTACCCACATGCAGTGTACTTGAACATCGTATGTGGTACCTCCTTCATCTGTGGAGGGTCGATCTTGAACCAAGCAGTCGTACTGACAGCTGGTCACTGTCTAGAAGATTGCAGTAAGAACACTAATGACGTCTTCATAAAATATGGTCACGAGCATGTGGATAGAATGAAAACGACAGGGATCAAGGATTTTGTGATCCATGACAAGTATGATGACACGTCGATGGCTAATGACATATCACTAGTGTTGGTGAAGGACCCAATGAAGCTGGGGCGAGAGGTGCAGAGGGTGATACTGGAAGTGAAGCCGCCGGTAAATATCAAGCTGGCTTACATGGCGGGCTGGGGTGTTATCAATGTAAGTATCATCCAAAAATGATGGCGTAGAATATCTACTCATCAGATTTTGTTTGTGCAATTAATTAATAACGACTCTTCATAAAAATTAAGTAATTAAACATTTTACTTATACAATAAGAAGTTAAGAAGCGTAGATCTATACCTACTTAAATACAAATAAACAATAGATCAAGATATGCAATTACATAATTACATTTGAATATCAATATACGATTTCGAAGTTAGGTACTAACCCACCTTCGAAAACCGTTGCCAAATGACATGTATATGTATCTTATAATACAAATAATTACCACATGGTTTGAGAGTCCAACCTTTCGTTGAATTTTCACATCAATTTTAAGTGTACAAACCTGTTTTATAAGGGGTAAAGTACCTCAAAATATTTTCATTTTCTTAGAACATAAGTAATCAATGTGTTGACTTCACATTCAACTTTCCAGGAGGAAGGACACGTGCCAGTAAAACTACTAGATGTGGTCCAAGAGCTGCAGTCGCCAAACGTGTGCCAGCTCCTGGGCGCCTTGCCCCGGGGGTCGTTCTGCGCAGGCCCTATTACTGGTATCGGCAACCCAGACAGGTCGGTAACCTTGTTGTAACTGCCTCGTTGGTCTATTGGTAGCAATAGCTTAAGGGTCTAGAGGTCCTCGGTTCGGGTCCGGGGTCGGGTAAAATTTGTGTGTGATTTTCTGTAAAGAAATTACTCAGCCCGGAGTCAGGCCCGTGCCTCGGAAAGCATGTTAAGTCGGTGGTGCTGCGCCCGATCTCTCATCGGTATTGTCGAATTAATAGTCTCAGAGAGTTAACTTCTGTTAACGCACATACTTGTGCACTATAATATGTCCTGCGCACTTGGATGATCTTAATTGAGATCAGCAGCCATACGACCCCTCCGCGCCAGCGCTAAGAAGGCGCCGCAGGGGACGCGCACGGCGGGTTTACGAACGCCAATCAGCGCAGTCCAGCGAAGACCTGCGGGCGGATGGCGTGGGGACTTCGCCGCCTGCATTGCACAGGTCCTCGCTGAGGGACTAGGGTAGTTCCGTGTACCGGACACCTGGTCGTCTCCCTAAGGGGGACTTGAGGGAGCCCGATAGGGCTGTCCGCCGGTGGCGTCGTGGCCTAAGGGCTTAGCCGGAGCACCATGATGCCGCCAAGGCGATGAGGTACACCGCGGTGTTTTAGTCGGTAGACCCCCTGGCACGCCTAGGAGCCGCGACTGGCATTTACCATCTTATCGCCAGTCGTTGGGGAGTCCGACACACCACTGGGAGAGAACCCCCTTTCCCAGTGAAGGTGCATAAGGCATTTCACCGCGAAAAAAAAAAAAAAAAAGATCAGCCGCCATGGCCGAAATCATCGGACGCATTATTATTATTATTAGTTGCAAGTACATCTTAATGTAATAATATGTTTTTTTATCGTTTCACCACAATGCGTTCCAAAATACTGACTGTGAGAGAATAAATACTTCAGGTAGGCAACAAGTATGCCTGTATCTCAGACACTACCTATTTTTTCTTTCTTTCTTATCTTCATTGCCAAAAACTAAAGTAACTAATATTTAACATCAGAAACATAAGTTTTTGTTTCATATAGTTCCGTAAAATAAAAATGGCACACAACAACACAACTTTTAGTCAATAGTCAAACTAATAATTTTTGTTCGTGCTTTTTCCACGTAAAACAAATTATATCGACTTGAAGTAAGTAAAGTTTATTAAAGAATTTCAAAACTAATGACATTTACAGGGGTGACTCCGGCAGTGCTTTGATGATCAGGAAATACATTCAGATCGGTCTAGTCTCCTACAAAGTGCAGCGGTACAGTCTGGTGGTATACACCAATGTATCCTACCATTTGGACTGGGTGTGGGACCATGCAGCTCGGTTGGTTTGCCAGCAGAAAGTGACGAAGAAACATTTAAGTTAACCAAGTTTCATTTGAACTGAATATATTTTATTATCTTCATTTGTTTCGAATTTGTTCTTGAAAAGTAAATATTCGGCAATTTTAATATTGAGACAATTTTGTCTTTACGCACCCAAATGTAAGAGTTGTTCATAAATAAGAGTATAACATTTTGAAAATATACAGCTTTATTGTAGACTTTCGATCCTTCTTTAATAAATCTAAAATTCACGCATAAATATTATCCAGCTCATAAAAATTACACATGTATGGAATGAATCGTAATATATTAACATAAATTTTTGTTGAGGTAGAAAATAGAAACACACTTACTGTGTATGCAGAGGATTACAGATAAAACGTCATGTGAGCGTATGCAAAATTTTATATGTACGATTATTTGACCCTTTAACGGTGAAGGAAAACATCGTGAGGAAACCTGCACACCTACTTCGAAATGCAGAGGTTGTGTAGTCGACCAACCCGCACTTGGCCAGTGTGGTTGACTAAGGCCTTGTTGCCCTAGTTTGGGGTAGGTCCGAGCCCCTGCAGTGGGGACGTATATCGGCTGATGATGATGATGATGACGCGTTTGCATTTCCTGAAAATAATGCGTTACATGTTTTTTACTATCATTATGACAATGTGGAGGTTATTTCTAGCAATAATCTGCTACTACAGTATACTTTGCCAATACTGCGTCAGTATTGGCAAAGTATACTGCAGCAAAGTCAACTGATTTGGTCTCTCGTATCTTACCACAATTAAAAATTATCATTCAAAAAACAGAATCAAGTTGAAACCAATAGGTATGCTAATTTAATTTGAAACTGTCATAAAATGCACGAATGAGTACGAGTACCGCATTGGTAATTAATTGGTGTAGATTTAAACTAGTGCACTTGCGCAAACCATTAGGTATGGAGTCTAAGTTGAATATTATTTTTCTTTTCCTATTTTTTGGAAGAGAAGTGTCTGGTAAACTGGAAGGATTTATTGTTGGAGGGGAAAGATCTGGTATAGCTAATTACCCACACTCAGCGTTTTTAGATATGTTGGTCTCGTCACCGTTACCGGCAACATGGATATGTGGCTCTTCGATCATCAACCAGCTCTTCGTGCTAACTGCCGCTCACTGTCTGGAGGAACTTAACGGTAGCGGACGCATTAACGTTGGGGTGGGCAACGCCAATAGAGTTCAAGGGTACCAAAGGGTCGGTATCAAATATATAATACATGAAAATTACGACACAGTAACGTTGAAATCAGATATAGCTATAATTCAAGTACGATCGGCGTTTCCGCTAGGAGCAAATGTGAAGAGAGTAATCATAATGCGTACAGCTCCTAAGGCTACTCTGGCTTACGTTGCTGGATGGGGTACTATGAACGTAAGTTTGTCATTCCAAATTTTTTTCATAGGATGAATTTAGATTGCGCCATCCATATGTATTCTTTTCATAGGAATTTTTGCCTAAAGCGATTACGTTTTCCCCTTAATGTGAAACGGAAGATGACGGGTCACTGCAAATGTAAATTTAATGTTTAATTATTATGTTTTAGGAGGAAATACTAACAGACACAATGAACTTGATGCATGCAAAACAAAAGTTATTAAATCGGGTGGATTGTGACAAGAGGATAGGGCCACTGTACGCGGGAGTGATCTGCGCCGGAACAACTGGGAAATCTGGCTTCGCAGCCGTGTGAGCATTTTCGTAGTTTTATTTGTTTATTTCAACCCAAATGTTACCTATACAGGGTGTCCCAAAAAGTAGTGTTAAGCGAAAGTCTTGAGAAAGAACACCCCGTGGTGCATCCGAAACACGCTCATGTATGTTCCGATATTTTTTATAGTTTTCGAGTTATGATTTTTTTTCTAAACTTTTGAGAATATTTGACCTAACCGACTAAAAATATTCTAAAGAAAAAAGTATTTGACTTTTTTGAAAAATTCTTATTGCCAATCAATTTTCATGAGTTTTTCTTTAATGCCTAAGATATTTGTCTCCATAACTTATATGGAAGTACTCAAAATTATGGTACAAACAGAAAAATTACGTTCTGTAAATAATATCTTACAATTTCAACTTTCAATTGAAAATATTAGGAGGTAGCTGCGTGAGCCACGCAACTAAGTAACTTTAAAAACTGCGCCAAACTCTCAGCTTTCATAATCATTGATAGAAACTGGTACTCAATGGGCAACTTTTTCTGAAATCGGACTTCTAAGACAGAGAAGTGGAAAGATCATAAAATTAGGCAATTCGATTACGAAGTATTATTTGGACATTTTATCATTTCATGACTTTGTTAACAAACCTTATTATAACACAGGAGCACTCATATGCAAACATTTGGTTGTCACATTTTTTTTTGTTACTAAAGAGTAATACTATCGAATCATGCAAATTATTCCTTAAAAAAAATGTTTTTTTCGCATTATCAAAATAATAATTTTCCTACTCGAAAAAGAGAGAAGCTATCGTTATTTTTTAAAATAGGTACTGTTTGCCGCATGAAATTGATGCTTAAAGCTAAATATGCTCTACGCCCTAAGTAATAAAGTGGTTCGAACGTACTTTAAAGTTTCGGTTATACCTGTCGTCAAAACCGGCATTTATTGATTTTAATAAAAAAAGAACTGCACAAATCTATTGTGCTACTAAGGTAGAATCATTTTGCTGCGGGAAAACAACCACTCAAATTTCACGGTGTATATGTCACCGGAAAATAACAAGAACCGTAAATTTATAACTTTCCTAGGAAATTGATAAACTTTCGTAGGATTATACACGACAGATAAAATGTATTATTTTACGCCTAAATTCTAGGAAGTTTCGTAAGATTCTACGCGGTTCGGCCAATCACAGAAGAGTGTTTAATTTTACGTTTCTTATAAGACGGAAAATAACACACAGCTCTCTGATTGGTTGACGCTAGCAGTGGCAATGCTTAAGTCCATAGACTTAGGTAAAATCAGACATGCCAAATTAGTAAAAAAAACAAAGAACTATTAGGGTCCTAAAAAGTGTTTTTATTATAAAATAAATTTTACCGAAACAGAATCGTAACCCGAACAGAAATCGTATCCTTACTTATATTATGAACGTGAAAGTTTGTGAGTATGGATGAATGGATGGATGTTTGTTACTCTTTCACGCTCAAACGTCTGAACCGATTTTCATTAAATTTGGTGTGATGGTAGCAGGCACTCTGGAATAATATATGTGCTAATTTTTATTTCAAAATTCAACCCCCATGGGGTTTTGGGGGGGGGGGGTGTTTGTCGATTTTTATAAAACTTGGTATGGAGGTAGCTGGCATTTAACCCCCATGGCGGTAATGGGTGTGGAGGTGAAAATTCACACAAATTCGTGACAGCGGGAATACACGGTCAGGTTCTACAAACAAAATACATATATCAGATTTTACGCAGACGAAGTCGCGGGCGTCCTCTAGTTCTAAAATATACTACAAACATTTAACAAATCAAACGTAATAAGTAGATTCCTGAATTTGTCTACTTATTGCAACATGTCAAAGATTACCTAAGTCTATGGACATAAAAAACATTGCCACTGCTTGCGTCAACCAATCAGAGATCTGTGTGTTATTTTCCGTTTTATAAGAAGCGTAAAATTAAACACTCTTCTGTGATTGGCCGAACCGCGTAGAATCTTACGAAACTTCCTAGAATTTAGGCGTAAAATAATACATTTTATCTGTCGTGTAGAATCCTACGAAAGTTTATCAATTTCCTAGGAAAGTTATAAATTTACGGTTCTTGTTATTTTCCGGTGACATATATTCCTTCAATCTGTATATTCCTGCCGCTATTGCTGTTTCGTTTTGGTTATAAGGTTATATTTACCACCTTGTTGAAAAACAATTTTTTATTGTACATTCAGTGTTTCAGTTCGACTTAACGTATACTTTGTTCGTTTTCATTACAATACGTAAAAATGTTACAGCATTTGAAATAATCCAAATAATTTAAATTAATGTTATGTTCCTGAAGGTATTTTTTAAATATTTTTTAGGATAGAGTAGAATAGAATAATTGTTTATTTTCACCGTTATTTGCAGGGGTGATTCTGGCAGTGCTCTTATGGTCAATGGGCATACACAGATCGGTATCGTCTCGTTCAAACAGCCGAACATCGAAGTAAGCCTTGTCGTGTACACAGATGTCGGCTATTACTACAACTGGATTGTAAACACTGTAAAAAAAATTTATTGCACTAGAAAATGATGTTGGGCTAACACTGAAAATCAGCGTCGTGGTTCCGTAGGGCCGCGACATAATGCTGAGTGAAAGCCTTTTTGGCACATTCAACTCTAGTTTTAAGTTATTTTGTATTCCTATTTTTGTGACTGTGTGAGAATGTGTTAAATAAATATTTTTCTTTCTTTCTTTCTTTCTTTCGTTCTTTCTTTCTTTCTATGTAAAAATATATACTTATAAAAGATAACTATTAAGATTGAATACAATTGTTTTATCCTCACTAAGCATCGTATGCTCAATATATAATTTTAAACTGTCATGGTTACACACATTAGAAAACTGAAAGTGTCCGGGATATTTACTGAGTTCACCCGTGATCATGGCACTTGTAACAGTGCCGAAATATCGGGAGCTCATTAAAACAAAACAACATCCTAAATATCCCGGACACTTTCAGTTTTCCATCGTATGCTCCTTTGATTTTAATGAATAAAAGTGCATTATGTCAGCTGTGCAGCAGTGCTCTTCTATTCAACGTTCACACGGAAATATTTCGTCTCGTTCCCAAGCTCTGAGGCAAGGGGTAACAATCAGATTTTTTGTTTATCATCTACTTTTTTCATTATATGCTTACAAATTTCAGAAAAATATTGCAACATATTAAAAAAAGTATTCTTTACGCCCTGCCATGGAAACATCTCTAATTGAGAAAATGTTTAAATTCGTTTAATATACTGCTGGATTTGAAAAAAAACTCCTTTTTGATAACGTGTTGGAATTGTAACATAAAATATATACAAAAGCATTTTCATAATTTACACTTGTGCCAGGAGAGCGGCCTCTCCTGCAAAGTGTTAGGTATAAGTAATATAACACCTAAAAGGGGGATTCAAATTTAAATGGTTACACAACCTCATTATCATCATCAGCCCATATATGTCCCCTCTGCTGGGGCACGTGCCTACCCTATACTAGTCAACCACGCTGGCCAAGTGCGGGTTGGTTGACTACACAATCTAAGAATTTCTTTGTAGGTTGCAGGTTTCCTCACGATATTTTCCTTCACCGTTAAAGCGTTGAATAATCATACATATATTTCGTAAATACAATTGTTTTATTTATTATTATATAACTTATTTAATTTTTTTAAACTGATCACTGATTCCACTTGACCACGATTCTTACGTTCGAGTACGTGGTCGAATGTAGGAATAGAAAATCAGTGATCACTCCTTCGATTTCTTGCATCAGTCAACATATTCCCTAACCTTATTCTGTATTCACTGGTCGATCAATAGAATTTCGATTATGATGCAGTTTTTATTTATAAATTGATTAATTTCAAGTGCCTACGTTTAGCCGTTTAGGCTGTGCGTCGATACGCCCTCAAGCTTGCACTCACAGGGAACCTTTGAGGTGTCTGGGAGAATAATTGGCCCATTGGATTGGTCTGGCTGCTTACAATTAGTCTGGAAATAGTACCACGTAGTTATATATGTCAAATTTAGGCTTTCTAAAATGATGTAGTTTGCCTCAGTTTTGGGACACCTTTAGTTCGCGCTACCTGTGAAACGGCCCCGCTTTCAAACAAGTGGGTACGCGTACTCTCCTAAGTACATACTAAACTATAAGTCATGGAAATTCTAGCTTTGCTAAAATGACATAGGTCTGGCCCTGGGATCTTGGTCCAATAGACAATATAACAATGTTACATACACTGTTGTGTTATGTTTGTTTGTATTTCTCCCTTTAAATTCATGTTTGAGTATCATGCTAATTATGATTATCTTTTTTAATACCAAAGAAATTGCTATGAAGACCCCTCTGATGAAGATAATGATTCCATATAGGAAATCTAAAATTAAAATAGGTGGTAAATAGAAATTCGAGATCACGGCTAAACCTACAAACAAATTAAAGCCAATAGGTATGCCAATTCAATTTAAGATTGTCATAAATTGCACGAATCATTACAATTGCCGTATGGTCTGCCTGACTGACCTGCCTGATTAATTGAGTTTTTTCTTTAAACTAGTTCATTTGTACAAACGAATAGGTATGTTTCGTGTGTTAAATATCGTTTTACTTTTATTATGTTGTGGAAAAGAAGCATTTTCCAAACTGGAGGGCTTTATTGTTGGAGGAGAAGCGGCTGGTATAGCCAGCTATCCACATTCAGCCTTCTTACATATAAGCGACAGAAAATCATCAAGCTGGATATGTGGCTCTTCGATCGTCAACCAGCTCTTCTTGTTATCTGCCGCTCATTGCTTTGAAGACCTTGTTACTGGCGGCCGAGTTGAAGTTGTGGTGGGTAACGCAAACAAAAATCAAGGACACAAAACACCTGCCACCAAATATAAAATGCATGAAGATTACGACGAAGGGACAATGAGATCCGATTTAGCGTTAATAAAGTTGCGAGTGGGGTTGCCCTTAGGACCGAATGTGAAGAGAGTCCTGATAATGAGGACAGCTCCAAAAACCGCCTTGGCGTACGTTGCTGGATGGGGTACTCTTATCGTAAGTACGATATTCGTGGCCAGAATTTATGTAGATAAATTCAAATATTGCAAATTCGGTTTGTGCAACCCAATATAGGTAATCATAAAGCTACTTATTAGAGACGAAACGTGAAATCTTTCCTTGATTCGCGTGGAAAATTCAATATTGGTCGATAATAAATCTAACAAATTGTTTTTATTACAAGCTGAAATTGCAGTCTATATTCAAGTGTTTTCTACTTATTGCGTATCAAAAGACTGTAGGTCAAACAAAATCTTTTATCCCACTATCGTATTCTCGATTCCATTTTCTGTGTATGTCTGACGTCTGTGGCCAAATTCAAGGAATCAGAGATTAAGAGGAGGAGAAAGAGAGAGAGAAACGTCGGATCTCTAAATAATGTTTAGAATACACGCGAGTTTAATCCGTAAAATTAGTTTTATATCAAAAAGAGTCAGAGATTGATTTTAATACTTCAGGAAAACAGGCAAACGGACACAACCTACTTGATGCATGCAAAACAGAGGTTGTGGAGTCGAGTGGACTGTACCAAGATGCTCGGGACTCTGGTTCCGGGTCTAATCTGTGCTGGGGCACAAACTGGAGGTGGCTACGCGGCAATGTGAGATTTATCTTTTTTTCTTTCTAATTTATTAGTGACTCTTCCCTTCGGATATATTATACATAAAATCTTTCCTCTTGAATCCCTCTATCTATTAAAAACCGCAACAAAATATGTTGAGTTGTTTCAAAGATTTAAGCATACAAAGGTTTAAACATACGCGGGTAGCGACTTTGCTTTATACTATACACCGTGAAATTTTAGTGGTTGTTTTCCCGCAGTAAAATGATTCTATCTTAGTAGTACAATAGATTTGTGCAGTTCTTTTTTGTTAAAATCAATAAATTTCGGTTTTACGAAAGGTTAAACCGAAACTCGAAAGCACGTTCGAGTCGCTTAATGACTTAGGGCGTCGAGCTTCTGTAGTTTTAAGCATCGATTTCATGCGGCAAGCAGTACCTGATTACGTCACATCTTATAAAAGAACGATAGCTTCTCCCGTTTTCGAGTTGGAAAATTATTATTTTGAAAATTTGAAAAAAAATTTTTTTTTTTTCGCGGAATAATTTGCATGATTCGATAGTATTACTAAAGGCAAATCGTTCTGCCACGGGAAAACAACCACTAAAATTTCACGGTGTATAGTGATTCAATTGATTTCCTACACAAGCTACCCCTCTGAAGGAAAAGATTGCCTTTTGCTTTCAGTGGGAGTATCGAGCAACGAGAAACCCTTGTTTAACCAGTCTTTGAATATTCATTCTGTCTGTAAAGTATTTAGGTTGTGCTGTTGAAAAGCTCTAGTAGCATCTAGTCGGTTAATAACTGCTTTACAGTGTTGAAATGTCACAAGAAATTCGATTGCATTTACAAGTCTAAATGTTAATAAGATTTCGGAGATAATTATGTGCACAATAGTATTTTGTTTTCTTGGTCACTATACGTATATATCTGTACCGAATTAAAACATATTCCAATCTCTTTAGAAAAAATATAAAGCTATTGGTTTTGTATTAGGGTATTTATGATGATGATGATGATGTTTGCTGTAGATGGCTGCCTTCATCTATTTATAAGGCCTCCGCAGAATACCAGTGGCCGTGACGGCATTGTGTGCCGCCACGTCCTTATACTGAGCGGAGACCTTTTTGGTATTGAATTTAGTATTTAAAAAAAATGTTTTGTATTGTTTTGTTTAAATCTCTATTTTAATTTAAGTTCACTCAGTTGTTTATTTCAATTTAATTTCATACCAAATAAATAATTTATTTCTTTCTTTCTTTCTTATTTTCAGGGGTGATTCTGGCAGCGCTCTTATGGTTAATGGGAACGTTCAGATCGGAATCGTCTCTTACAAGGAGCCGAACAAAATGGCTAGCCTTGCAGTATACACAGACGTTTGTTTTTATTACAACTGGATTGTATCAAATATTAAGAAACTTTATTGTAGCTGAAAACTAATAAAAAACAATGTTTAAGAATGATGTTTATTATTCACTATAACGTATTACACACACTTATTTCAATTTAATTGTCTTAACCCACCACTCAGACACCCCTTGTTAATTGTTTAGATTTAGCTGAAAGGAAAATTATCAATTATTGATTATACCATTCAAATACCAACATTAAAAATAACGTAAGCAGTTTATGCTTCGAGAAATAACTACTCTACCTATTTATCACATAAACTTCAATATTAATGTTTTAATTTCCATTAACTGTGTAAGTATGCAATAAAATTTTGAGACCATCGTAAACTGCTAGCCGTTGCAAATATCAAAGAAATAATTTATTAAGCACAACAGTTGTCCATTCGCTGCACAGTCTTTCAACCATTTGTTATGTTTCTGAATCTGAATCTAGTCTCACTAGTTGTAGTCTTAGTATGTTTAGAGAAAGAAGTACGATCCGAAATGGAAGGTTTCATTGTTGCTGGTCAACAGGGTTCTATAGAAGATTATCCGCACTCAGCATTTTTAGAATTGGCATGCGGCGAACAGTTGGTCAGGACGTGGATGTGTGGCTCTTCCATCATCAACCAGAAGCTCGTTCTCACGGCAGCCCACTGTCTGGAGGTCTGCACTAGCAGCGGGTCCATAACTGTAGTGGTAGGCAACGCTAATAAGTATAAGGGTTACCGGACATGGGCGAACAAGTTTAAAGTGCATGATGATTTTGATCCGATTACTCTGAACGCTGATATAGCGCTTATAAGAGTCGCAGCGAAGTTACCGTTTGGCAAAACTATTAAAAGAGTGATCTTGATGAAGACTCCCCCGTATTCCGATGTGGGATTTGTTGCTGGATGGGGATCACTCAAAGTAAGTGTCTGTTCTTCTCAACCTACATCTAAGTTAACAATATTATTCAACGAGGACAGTGGCAGTGGGCCGGCCACATCAGCCGTAGAACCGACAACCACTGGGGTAGACGAGTTCTGGAGTGGATACCGCGTCTCGGCAGACGTAGTGTAGGACGCCCGCAGGCCATGGTGTGACGATCTGCGCAGGACGGCTGGTAAGAGCTGGATACGAGTGGCCGAGGATAGAGAGAAGTAGCGTGCATTTGGAGAGGCCTATGTCCAGCAGTGGACAGGTATGGGCTGATGATGATGATGATAATAAATTCAAGCATTTTACAAAATTACCATTAGAGCCCAACATTTCTAAAGCAAAGTAAAAAATAAATACGTTGTTATCCTTGGTTAGCATATTATACATTTATGATTGAAGCAAAACACAGGTTAAGAATTAATAACTGCAAAATAATATTAAAGTTATGCATTCGAATATGGCTGTTGTCTGTTGGAAACTACTGCGTTTATTTCAGGACGAGATGAACGTAAATACCGCAGTTTTGATGTACGCGAAGCAGAAACTATGGTCCTATTCAGAGTGCAGCAAAATGCTCAGTCTGGGTCCCGGAGTCATTTGTGCCGGGGAACGAGAGGTGACGAAAGGACACGGCTACGCAGCTTCGTAAGTGAATCTGTAAAATAAGGCGCCCTATCGATTTCATCCATGGCGGCCGATCTCAATGAGATCAGCCAAGTGCGCAGGACATATTAAAGTGTGCGCGCAATCATTCTGCAGAACTCTATTCCCTTGCTCTCATAATTCGGTAAGACGGAAATCCGACATGACCGATGAGAGTGCAGAGTGCTTTCCGAGCCTCAGGCGTTCACCCGCCAACTTCCTAACTCCGTGCTGAGTAATTTCATTACAGAAAAACTCACACGAATTTGCCCGACCTCGGACTTTAGCCGGGGACCACTCGGTCGCTTGCTACCAATAGACCAACGAGGCAGTTACTGGTAGTTAGTTAAATAAGAACCAGAGTGGCCCAAACCTCGATTAACGTATTTTTTTTTGTTGACTATGGAAATGTGGGGGACATTTCAAACCCCTCACCTTAATACCAAAAAAGGTTCAAAAAAAATTTTAGAGATAGAGAAGAGATATTAAAAAGACGTGTGGCACTCGGGGACTGCCGCGGTAGAGCTATTGCATAGCATCGTCCGATTTCGGAGCAGCTCGTCTCGATTCGTGCGGATTTCGTAGAGTCGTACAAAACGTCTAACCGCACGCACACAAACATCGTGCCGAAGTCTACCGAACTGAAACGACGTTAGACGATTGTGAGGTTTTTTTGTGTCACGGAATTTCGTGGTTCGGTCGCCACGCTCAAAGCCCGCGATAAAAGCTATGCAATAGCTTAAAAAATTATGTGACATTATGATATTTTAATATTAATAGAGTGTAAGAGCCCAAATCCCTCGGGCCCCGCTATTGACGCTCATGTCACCTGGGCTACACCGGTTCTGGTGGACACAAATATACTTTGCTTTATCAAAAGTAAGAGTACAGTCAGTTCAAATAGATGTAGAGTTTTGTAGATGTACCTACACGATTTCCATTCATTCCGGATCAGTCGATCTCCGTTGATTCGACTGCTATAGGCGAATAGGGTATTTGACTATTTTTTTTATTTTGATTTAGTTGGATGGACCACTCGAACACAAAGACACTGTTGAAAGTATCACTTTGATATCTCGATAACTCGACGAGATATTACAGTTTTAATTGCACATTAATAAAAAAAACGTCCACAGGCATGTGACGTCACACGCCTGTTCCTTGTATGCAGCGCCTAGGAAGTTTGTTCGGCAGGTTCATGAAAAGTTGCGTTTATGGATTTGTTTTCATAATGAAAGATGTTACTAATTATGTTATTTATAAAATTACAATTTTAAATTTTAAATGATTTTCGCAATTTCGAAATGGACTTGCCCACCCAACTTTAAATGTCTTCTGCTGTCTCATTTCGCCAAAAATTTAAGTTTCGATTTCATTATAAAATTGTTTTACTTAAATCTTACTGATTATCATTAAAAATTGCAAATACAACAACCACGGTCAAATACCCTATTGCGTTGGAAAACTTATTTGAACGATTTTATAGACACCCAACAACAAGTTCTTTTTAATTTACCGGCAGAAGGCCGTGCGGAGATTAAAATAAATAAATGTCTTGAGATGTCCCAAAGATGTAATTATATTTTTTTTTACATTTCAGGGGTGACTCCGGAAGCGCTCTAATAATAAAAGGAAGTATTCAAATCGGCATCGTGTCTTACAAACAACCCGTTGTTAGTATGAGTCTTATCGTCTACACGGACATTAACTACTATTACGACTGGATCGTGACATATTCCCAAAAACTATATTGCAGTTAGAACGAAATGGCATTAAATAAATATTATTAATATTACTTAGATCTGATTTATATGTGCATAAGTATGATATATTCCTTCCTAATACAAAATAACGGTTTTATGCATTACGAATAACGACTACAAAAAAAAACATTTTCGAAGGTGTGCTTGACGGGTGTGTGCTACAAAGTTTTTTTTTTGTAGTCATTTTTACATGGTATTAGAAAGGAATGGATCATAGAAGAACTTATATGTAAGTGTAATAAGTGTAGACTTTTAATAAATAAAAAGTATCTATCATTAGTGTTAAGATTTGGCGTTACCTAATAAAAATATACTATTATAATGATTTCCTTTATTACCCTTCATTTAAAAATGAATTTAACGAGTTATTGGACAGGTACTTTCCATATATCTGTAATAAGAAATAGATGGATTGACATAAAGTGGCCTCACTTTATGTCAATGCCTTGGTAGCGGGAAGTTTTTGGTGACACTCGCCCAATATTTAAATTATTATTTTTTTTTCTCAAAATGTTACTTCGCACTGTTTCATAAGAGAAATTTTAACATAAACTATTTATAGTTTTATGTCTAGTTGGTATAACAGTATACGTATTAATGTGACGTTCTTTACCTACGTCTCATTCCCTAAATGACTACATGAACGCATATAAACGTCAAATACCTTTGCACCGATCATACTTCAAATTTACGTCAAAAAAGGTTATGAATAACAGTAATAACTCTAAACCATAATTTTACGTAAAATTGCCTAATTACAATGTTATCAGTAGGCCCACATTAATTGCCCAAAATTATGGTAATTTAATGACAGTTAAGTGACCAAAACGTGGAGCTGGGAAATAATTAGTTAACGCCGTAGATTACATTTAGATTTCACCGTAGTAACAAGTTTTAGTATGTTACGTTGGATCATTTTCTTATTGATAGCTGGCTTTGTAAAATGTATCAAACGAAATCGTACGATTGTGATTCCAGAAGTGGAAAATCGTATTTACTCTGGGTAAGTAAAATTGTCTCATTGATGAAACTATTAAAGTTTGGTTTGGTTCATCACAGGTCGAATGCAATCCTTTGGACACATACCTTATTGATTGATAAGAATCGAACATTACACGGGGGGCTAAGTGTTTAAAAATACTAATTAGATGTCCAATTCCCGTGCCAGTTAAATAACGTTTGCTCTAAATAAAATATATATTTATTAATACAAACTCTTTTTCTGGAACCCGACCAACCAATCGACCATCCAATATGTTAAAAAAACGAAAAATCATGATAATTTACAACATTAGTCTGTATAAGCTGCATTTAACTACGTAACTTCAAAGTTAACTAGTTAGCGGAATCAAACGGAGTCACGATCCTCAGCAGTGAGGGAACGATTGAAGAGAGAGAGAGAAGAGAACTTCAAAGTGACATTTTCTTTTATTCTCTAGGCGATTCAGTATGTAAAAGTAACAAAATACTGTAAACCAAAGAAAAAATGCAAGTATTAAATATGTCCCGTTAGTTAACCCGTGATCATGGCGCTAGCAACGGTGCCAAAATATCGGGAGCTCATTTAAAACAAAACAACATGGTAAATATCCCGGACAGTTTCAGTTTTCTAATGTAACCATAATAGTTATTATTGCAAGTATGGTTCTGTATATGCTGTGTAACTTGGCAGGGCCTATGCCACCATCGATGACTATTCCTACGCTGCGTTACTTCACTTTGCAGGGCCTATGCCACCATCGATGACTATTCCTACGCTGTGTTCCTTCACTTCGACGTGACAAGTCCTTCATCTTGCGGAGGCTCGCTCATATTCTCACAAGTGGTCGTGACAGCTGCACACTGCTTGGACGAACTGCGACTCGGAAGAGGCCAGGTCATATACCAATTCAAATATTTACTTGCTTACCTAAATAAATAATATTATTACATAACTTACATTACAATGGTCGAAAAAAGTTCCCAACGTACAAAAAAACACCAAGAACTTGGACTAGGCAGTTGTCATTAAAGTCAAAATAGATCATACCCACAACTCTTTGCGCAAGAAACAAGAGTACTACCAAGTGAGTTATCTAGCTATTGTAGGAACATAGTTAATGTATATCGAGGTCTACTAAACAGAAACATAAAATTAAAATACAAACATAATCAAATTTTACATTACCTACTCATTGCACCCTGGAAACTTTTTACAGGTTGTTAAAGTACTTTAACTTTTTAAGTAATTTTATTTTCCTAAAATGTTGGAAAATTGTAAGAACTAGGTAAAGTAGGGGCTACAGTTATCTGCGCTTCAGTCATCAACATATTTAACTATCTTTTTTAAGGCTAATTGCAGTGCCTAATACGAACAGACAAATAAATAATAATAATAAATATATCACATACATTAATCTGATGCCGTAGTAAGAAGCTTAAGTGGATACGTGAATAAACTTGAATATACAAATAACACACCCAGACACAGTGATGTTCATCACACAAATATTTGTCCCGAGTAGGAATCGAACCTACTCTCTTGGCACCGCCAGCCAGGTTCACTAACCACTGTTCCACCGAGCCAGTCTACATCTGCAAATATATATGCAGGTGCACACATACTTCGGCTCTACGGTACCAAGTAGGTCCACAGTGGTTCGTCGCGTGGTCGACATCCGAATCAACCCCAAATACAAGGAACGCACCGGCGACAACAACCTGGGGGTCGCGTTCTTGAATAGCCGTGTGCCACTCGGCAGCAATATCAAGAAGATACCGCTCGCTGCAGACTTCGCCAGGCCCGATATGTACGTGTACTCTGTGGGATGGGGGAAGCAACAGGTCAGTAAATAATATACATTTTCCGGGATAATAATAACACTTTGCACCCCGGCAAAAAAGTGTCACAATGCAAATTCAGGTGTCTCGGTAAAACGGAAATCCATCCATGCTCTTTTTTTCTCTAATACATCAACAATTTGAAAAAAAATTGGTTGTTTGTAAAGTAGGTTTACGATCGAGATGTTTACGTGATAACGACTTATTAAGAGAAAATCTCCATTCGTTTGTATGCCGCTAGAGTGAGAGAGACGGAAGATCGGTCCACTCACTCGAACGCTATGCCAGCCTCCGCTCGTGAGGATTCCGCGTGACAAGTTTCACGGAATGACTGGAAGCGCTCGAGATGAGACGGGAGATCGGTCCGTCTCTCTCACGTTATACCTGCGATCGCGCTCGTGAGGTTTTGGTGTGACACCAGTTTCTGAACATGTCACCCGACTAAAACGATTTTAAAGACGTTATCACGTCAAAATATATATTATGTTCCGTTAACGAACTATTATAGTTTTTTTATAGTCGACCTATAGATGAACGAAAATCCATTAAATTTCCATTTTCCCGGGACACCCTAATTTTGTTTTGTGATGTGACACTTCTTGCTAGGGTGCGACATATACTCAAATCATCCTTCATTTGAGAATGAATAATTTGTTATCTATCCACACACCTATCATATAATAACACAATATGACTTTTAACAGACAATAGGCGAGACGACTAAAAAAATATAATTAGTCCGTTATTTAGATTATTTAAAAATATTGTACACGTATTTTTTATTTTGTTTCACAAACAAGAAATTATGAAGATATAGTGCTTAGAAGTTTCGTATGACGTCACGTTTAGGTACAATTTTTGCGTAACTGTGACGTCACAAGCCCCCACTCCAGAAGTTTGATAAGCTATAATTTTGTCATTTTTCAATCAATTGAAAAACAAAAAAATACGTGTCCCATATTTTTGTATAAACTAACTTACGGACTAAATAGAATAATAAGATTTTGACCCAGTCGTCACGCCTATTCTACTTATAAAGCGATTTTTTAATTGTAGACTGGCGAAGTGAACAAGATACCGGATTTAAGTATTCAGAGAACTCTACAAGCGACCAGGCAGAGAATAGAGACAAGCAAAAGGTGTGATCGATACGCGGGTATCAAATTGTCGCATACTAGTTTTTGCTCTGTGCCGGAAGTCGGACATTTTTATAAGTAAGTAGCTAAAGTAAAAATACTTATATTGTTGCGAAAAACGGAATATGTATACATAATATAAAAATAAAAGGCGTACGACCGATTTTAGACATGTTGGCCTCATTTGTGATCGGCCAAGTGCGCAGGACATATCATAGTGCAAAAGTGTGCGCGCAAATTCAAGTGCACTCTCTATTACCTTACTCTCATAATTCGGTGAGACGGCAATCTGACATTACCGATGATATATCGGGCGCATGTCCACCCGCTTAACGTGCTTTCCGTGACACGTGTCTGCATGAGTTGGCGGTTGACGCCAAATTCCCATCTCCGGGCTGAGTTATTCCATTAGAGAAAAACTCACAAATGTTGTCCTTACTCAGCACATACATAGTTTCTGGCTTGGTGTGTAGTGATGCACGCCTGGAGTCTTGGAAGGCGGGTGTTCGAATCCCCGTACTTCAATTCTGTATGTTAATAGTTTTCCGCCCGTGACTCTCATATCTGGAAACTGATGACAGACAGTTTTTTTTTCTAATTATTTGGGACACAATCTTAACAACGCGGTCACGGGAAAATGTGAAGAAAGCCGGTAAGGTGTCTTGAAGGTTATGGTGATGAGTACTGTTAAAACCAATTTTTTATTTGGGAGAATTGAAAACAATTTCCATACTTGGAACACTGTTAGTTATTCTACACGCTATATAAATAGTATACAATAGGTATATAGCTACTTACTGCCTGACGTTTCGATTGGATTTCACCAGTCATGGTCGCTCACCATTGGCTCTCTTTATCGCTAGCGGACGCACAACGAACAGTTTTAATCTAGGTAATGGAACACCAAATACTTTTACAAACGTCATATAGACAGCGGTGGACAGATTTGGAAATCATAATCAATTTCGATGTTTTTTAGGGACGACGCTGGCAACGGTTTGATAGAGAAATCCCCTACCACGGCACTGCTAGGGGTGCTGTCGTATGTGGCCAATGGGGTCAGCGTATTCACCGGAGTACTCATCCATAAGGACTGGATCCGAGACTCTTGCTACAGCATGTTCGTCAATAATTGTCATCGATAGGAATAGTAGGAATAACATTCCTGTTATATCTACTATTCCATGTCCTCACAGGGTGAGGTCGACAGGCACAATACTCTATTGAGACTCTATACTCAATAGAGTATTGTGCCTGTCGACCTCACCCTCACCACGACATCGAGGGATGATTCTGTAAATAAATGTTGTGTTCTTTTGGGTTTGTCTTACTACAGGCATCTAAGTAGGCTTTAAGGGTGAGGTCGACAGGCTCAATAGAGTATTGTGCCTGTCGAACTCATATGTAGATCTCACGACCGCTAACCTACAAGTTTAGTGGAGTAAGGTCATCTTGAGAGTCTTTCAATAAAAAAAAAGACAATGGTTAATGATTTCTGACTTCCATTACCTAAACTCCAACAAAAATAAAATTAATATTTTCGAAGATATTCTTCCGTCTCTTTATGAATCGATGTTGATGAAGCTTTCAAGTGCTACGAGTTAATGCAACAGAAAAAAAATCTCTACATTTTACTTGACTGTGCTCAAAACAGAATAAATATTTCACTATAACTATATCGATTCACGTCATAAAATATCTCTATACTAGTCATAAAGACGTGACCATAAGTACTTCTTAACATCCCTAGTAGCACTTACAATATATTTACCTGCCAGTACCAACGTTACGCCTTGCATCGATCGATGATGTAAGAGTGCCCGCCTTTCCTGTGCCTTACAAATATATCTACTAATACTACTGGTAGTAGTGTCTGGGCTTATCTATTGAGCTACAAATATGAAGATAAGCGGCATCACAGTAGGCCGGGCGGGCTTGCCTCGGGATATGCTAATGGGCTGTAGTGTTGCACGTGAAAGTTTGCGAGTCCTAAAAAGGTTGAGGCTTTTCTACCAAGCTGATAAAATAAAATTCATATCTGTCAGCTGATTGAATTGTTATTGTCAGTAAGAAATTGTTATTGTCAGTTAGTAGATGGTGTGCCTAAGATAGGCCCTTAATCAAAATTTATGAACTTAGTTGCCTTGGGGGGCACGATCATTACGAGGAGGACATAATCTCCAAACGTTTACTACGTTAACTACGTTTGAAGATTATGTCCTCCTCTTAAAAACAGCATTAAAAAATGCTTGCACCTTTAGAGGTCTCTGTAGCTTGGAGGCCCCGTATAGTAAAATTAATACAGCTGATACGATGGTCGTCTTGTCCATCTACTTTAAAACACATTACGTCTGTGGTCCTGCACCCGATCAACATTGCCGTCTCGCCGAACTAGAGAAACAGAGAGTGCACTTTGGTTTTAGTAGATTCTTCGAGCACTATCGTTGGCGCATGAAGCAAATTTGAAGTAGCGAGATAAATGTATACACCTCGTTTAGGAGAGTTGGTTGATTTGTTGATTGGCTTGATTAGGTATAGCGATTCATTGTAGGTATCGACTAATCAATAAAATGTTAAGACGCATTGCATACAACTTAAGGACACGAATTTGAATAAAACTAATTTTATGGATTAAACTCACGTGTACAATTCTAAATATATTTAGAGATCCGATGTTTCGAGCTCTGTACAATACACGAGAGTTAAATCCGTAAAATTGTTTATTTCAAACTAGAAAACTGAAATTTTCCTGGATATTTACCATGTTGTTTTGTTTTAATGAGCTCCCAATATTTCGGCACTGTTGCAAGCGCCATGATCACAGGTGAACAGTCTAATGTGTGTAACCATAACAGTTTAAAATTATTTATTTCAAACTAGTGGTCCCGGCGAATTTCATACCGCCAATACTATAAACCTTCCCTGGACTATCACGAACATTTTAAAACCAAAATTACCTAAATCGGTCCGGGCGTTCTCGAGTTTTAGTCAGACTAACGAACGGCAATTCATTTTTATTTATAAGAAAGAAAAAAAAAATAAATAAATAATAAAATAAAAATTTATTTCATCACAAAAACATTTCTACAGTAACAAAATGTAGGGTAGACTTCCTCTTTTAAGTGCAAGGAGCACCTGTGCCAGAGGGAAGAAGAAGATATAAGATGTGTAGTGTTCCCGCAAATAATAAACAATACTATTTAAGGACACGAAGTTAGATAAACACTTTCGCACTTCATGCCTCAGCCGAGAATCGAACTCTGCAGGCGCTTCCGCGTGACGTCACAGCCCAGGTGCGCGGATTGCGTGATAATAACGCGCTGGTACCGAGACTTCTAGCGTGGTGGGCGATCAGGACTGGTTCGGACACATGTAGGGCATTAGGAACATGTAGGGCAGGGATGGCGAACCTTTTAGTATGTATAAATTTGTCATTTTAGGGATCCGTACCTAAAAGGTAAAAACAGGACCGTATTACTAAGCCTCCGCCATCCGTATGTCCGTGTCCAGCTGTATCTCATAGAAAGCAGAAAATTCCACAAATGATGTATTTCCCTTGCCTCTATAACCACAAATAAAAATTCATCATCATCAGCCCTTATACGTCCCCACTGTTAGAGCACGGGCCTTCCCCATAACTTTGCTTTCGCTTAACTTCGGAACTATAAGTCCCACAGACTTGAAATTTTGGATTTTAAGTATGTTATTATAGCTTAATGGATGATGAAAATTTCTGCGTTCTGGTCTTATCCAGAGGTTCTCAAATAGGGGCCTGAAATAGTTCCAGTAGAGGATGGTACGGCAGTGTTTGCTTCGCACTCGACTTGGCGGAGGCACTGCCGTGCCCCCAGATATTAGTAAGGATGAAATTAATTTTGTTTCTCCCCCAACTTTATCATTTATTTTCAGCAAGTATTGGAATATAATGTACCTATACATATTATGATAGAACCACCAAATACCCAAAAACGCAACGATAAGGATATATATAGTTAAGGAATTCAATCTTAACTTCTGACTTGTGAGGGTTCCGACCTTCTTCAGGTCACCTGAAATACTACTAATATTATAACAAGTAGTCTGAGTGTTCATACAGTATTGAATGAATTATCCTTTTTAATTCATAGAGTCTGACAACCTCTATGCAGCATAGTGACTGTCAACCAGCCATCTTACGTGCCCCATTCAAGCGCTCGCATTGCGTATGCCCGCTCATTGATCGCCGTATACAGCGGTCCCAGGGGCACAGACCAGCTTGGGGCGAAAGGAAGCGCCCGGTGGGTCACTCGCTTTGGCGAAGAAAGTAATGCCACTGCTCCATTGAGCGAGTGTACGCGTTGGGCCTGGTTTTCTTTTGTTTCTGTAGCGGTACCATAAGTTGGCTATCGAAAACTTACGTACGTTAAAAACCTATCGAATTGTTTTTTTCATACGACCGATTTTAGTTCTTAGCGTAACCGCCAGGGGCGCTGTACAAGTTTTTCATATACTTATTTACGTAGGCGATATCGAGTCTGTCACTTTTAAACTCATGGTAGGTAGCGCTACTGAATGAATAAATAAATGAATACTACCTACAACATCATCTGCATTATTCCGATCCAGTGCAAGTAGCATGTGTTACGGATATCAGAAATGACAGTAGAACACACAATAAATAAATAATACCTTTATCACACACATATTTGTATCGAGAGGGGATCCTGCCCTTTGACCACAGGGTACAATCCTAGAAGCAGTCAATAATGTAATGTACTGAAAGTAATTGGTATCATTTTGGTAGTTTTGATTGGTCACAAAATTCAGTTTCACCGTTGTCACAAAAACAATTAACGTAATTTCATACAAATACTTATTTACGTTTAGCTAGCTTTCTTGACAGATTTCAGATAGCAACTATGAAATTATGTCTGTCCGCGAAAGACCACGTGAATTCATTCATCATCATCATCAACTTCAGCAGCCCATTTCTATCCACTGATCGCGTCAAATATTTCCCTAATAGCGCACTCTGTTAAAGTGGTCTATGGCCATTTCAGGCTATATCCGACCTTAGAAAACTGAAAATGTACGGGATATTTTGTTTATCAAAACAACAAGGTAAATATCCCGGACATTTTTAGTGTGTGTAGCCAAACAGACCGAGTTACTTTCACGTTTGTAATATTAGTAATACATTGCGTACAACGTTAAAAACGTTAAAAACAAAAACGGCTGTATTTTTTACGGCCTTTACATTGAACAAGACATCTCCGTAAAACTTGTTAGAGATTTAAACTATCATTACGTATCCATCCGTCCATACACGTTACTGATATACCAATCCAAACAATCGATTAGCCAAAATCAACAACAGTTAGCTTCGTGAACAATGAGTAACATGTAACAACATGTAATGTTACGTTGATCGACGATAGCTTCTCTCATCGCAGTCACCATAACTAATCGCGCCTATGGCGTTTATTGGCAGCCGATAATAAATAACGACCAGCGTAGGGCTACCAGATACTATTGTTTCTTTCTTGATGAGGTCGTGTCTTAATAATGTTCTATTAACCAAGTTCAATCAACCTAACTCGTTAGGTTAGGTTAGACCAAGCGCTCGCCACCTTGCTATCGTAAGCACCAAGCAGCGTAAGGAGCAGTCCCAGATTCGAGTCCGTGGGCCAAATTTTCAGTTAAGTATGTTGACTGTAGTTAAAAAGTTGACCGATGCATGTCTGTGCTTCGGAAAGCACGTTAAGCCGGTGGGCTTCAGCCTGATCACCCATCGGTGATGTCGGATAAGATTTTTATTTTAAATGCGAAAGTAACTGTGTGTCTGGTACTTTTAGGCATACACGCCAAAAGTTCGGAACAGATTTAACTTAAATTTTTTACACAGATATTTTTGAGACTAGGAACGGCCATAACTACGTTTGAACCAAATTAGCTAAAGGAGTAATGTTTTAAGCGATATAATTTATCGCTTAAGTACCTACTTTCCAACTTGAAAACGAGAGAAGCTATCATTGTTTTTGAAGATGTGACGTATTCAGGTACTGCTTGCCGTATGAAATCGATGCTTAAAGCTAAAGAAGCTCTACACCCTAAGTCATAAAGCGGTTCGAACGTGCTTTCGAGTTACGGTTAAACCTTTCGTAAAACCGGCATTTATTGATTTTACCAAAAAAGAACTGCACACATCTTTTGTACTACTAAGATAGAATCATTTTACTGCGGGAAAACAACCACTAAAATTTCACGGTGTATAGGCATTCACATGCACTTATAAATCGTCATTATATTAAATAAATAATTAAAAGATAAGTGATTCTACCACTTAGAAGGTACTTCATAGTACCTAGTAGGTGCATTCAACAGTCAGCCAAAAATGTGGTCTACCACCCTAAGATTGAGATTCGTTTGAACATCATGAAACAACAAAGTTAATTTTCCCTGGAAATAAGATTGTGTCAGTGAAAAGTCAACCTTAGCGATCGTGACATCTCGCAGAAACTTTTGTCAAAGTGGTAGACTAAGAGGTAGTGGAGGAAAAGAGGTAGTGGAGGAAAAGAGGTAGTGGTGGTACTTTTACTTGTGGTACTTTTTTTTCTGTAAAAAAAGTATCAACACTCCAAGAAAACTCTCTATGAAAAGTTATTTGGCCACGAGCTTCAAAGGGTTCAATTCTACAGACAACCCTAAATTATCGCTAGCTCTGTTAACACGTGTCGTATGCGATAGTGAGCGATTGGTCTAGAGAGACGCGAGCACTTTCCAACAAAACCGATTCGGTCCCGATTGCCCTGCCCTAATGCATCTAAATGTCATTTATATCGATAGTGACCCACTTGGCTTAACTAATGTGTTTTCTAATAACTTGGGATTAGCACGATAAGCTAAGTATAGTGTGCAACAATGATAGCTATGCTTAGTGTTGACTTTTTCTTATAAAGTTTATTTTTAAAACGAATGTTTTACAATTTATATTTATTGTATTGAAACATAAGAATCTTAGAATAAATGTATCAGGAATAACACAGTGTGTCGAGTGTCGCAGTCCCTGCTATAACAAAAACGCCATAAGTCTTACTATCGCTCGTTTTGCAGGCCCTTCTATATTTATCTGTAACTTAAGATATTATTTTAGAACCTAATATCTCGTTTGAAACTTTCATAATCATAAATATATATAAATAAACCTGCTTAGCCAACCCTCGTGCACCATAATGCAACACAAACACTCCTATTGGTGAATTCACACGCGATTATCTTCATTATAGTGCTACCAACAACACCCATAGACAAGAGACATCTCGCATCTCAGTTTTGTCTACAAAAAATCGGAAGGGCGATAATCTTATCGGCGCTCATAACTATAATTACCCACTCCCGCAAGAAGATACGATACATCAAATGAGCGCCTCAAAAAACTACATACTCATTACAGCACTTGGTTACAGGTTACAAGCCTACTTTACTACTTTATACGTAGGTATGCGCTTTGAACAAATGCCATTACACATAATCGATATTCACGATCGCATTTAAACCCACTGCCTCAATAATAATGTAACTATTGTGGCTAACCGTACAGCAAAAAGCACCATCCGATGGTATTATAACGGTCTCCTACACAGCCGTGTCATTGAATCGACCGATCTTGAGAAAGATCCACACTTTTTACCGATATCGATTTCTCGGTAACACAAAAAAGTAATCGATTTAAAAAAGAGCGCTGTAAAAAGCAGAAAAACCGTTCGGGAAACGTGAAAAAAGTAAATCAGTGCAGTGAAATCGATTAGCCGATCAAGTCGTTGGGCAATTTCTAGTTTTATTGTCCTTTTGAACGGACTTTTCACTCGAATAGAAATTTATGTCAATCGTGTTTTATGTCCACAATAAACATTTGATCTACGGTTCCAACAGAACAATCAATACGATATCTATATTTCATTGAACATGCAATAATTACGATAATCAATTTAATTTTATATCAATCAAAAGCAAATAAAACAATCAACATTTTGTGTTTATAGATGCGAAAGAAATTAATGAAATTTAATAAAAGCAATAATTTTACTGCCATAGATAATCTGACTTTCAAATAACATGAAATAAAATTCGTCATGTGCCTGTAGAAAGACCCCCTGCCAAAGCCTCTTACTATGAGAACGTCATACCCGAAATAATTGGAATCATACGCACTGAAGGTTTCAGCCTTTATGAGTCTATCAGATCAAGCTTTTACGGGCTGTTTCTAAAAGTTTTTGTAGTAGAGACTCAACCACTTCTGCCCTCTTATTCACAGACGTTTTAAAAACACTTTTCGCTTCCAGTAAATCTATGCCGTTACTATCATGAAATACAAAGACCAAATCATAGTTTTCGAAATCTGACTTGAAATGTATGAATAAGGGGTTTGAAATGGGGGGAATTACTTGCTGTTATTTCACAACTATATGCCATCCAACGTGTTATGTTTACAAGTGAATGGTACATTACCACGGAGCTGTGTGCATGTAATTGAAGAAATTTCTCCACACCACATCACGGTGAGAAGGCGAAGTCACAGAAATTAGCGGTTTTGCTTTCTAATTTTTAATTTTTGTCTAGAACGAGTATGAGTGTAGTTCGGTAAGTGTGCATGAAGATATTTGGCTTAGATTATTCTTAATAGAGAGAAGGAGAGAGTCTCTATCTAATTAAACTAAGAAGGTAAATCACCTGTTTCTCAAATAAATATTGGATTATGCTAAATGTAATTTGAGTAAATTAACAGAATAGGAACTTGAAAGAGAAAATCAAGCATCATATAGCAACATTATAAAAAATACAGTGTAGAATATTGGTCATATAACTTTAAACAGTATTTGCCTCAGTTAGGAGCCAAAAACTATAATTATTTACGTCACCACTTACTTAAGCCAGCTTTCAATTACTAATATTAAACAAACAGACATCGGTGTTACAGATCAAGTACCCATTTCAAACTCTACTTTGTAATTTAGTTCTGTACACTTAACAGGACTGCGATCGTCCCATTTACCATTCAGAGAAAATACGAAACCAATTTACTTTTCCGCTACATTAATGGCTGCGGTACGTGAGACCACGTGGGTATCGATTTAGAATTCAATGTAAATGCCAAAAGTCCCACCAACTATTGAACAAGTTCATTGTCACGTAGAGTTAGTGGGAAAGGCTTACGATACAGATCTTACTAGTAAGCACGAAAGCGTAATTTGAGGTTTAAAATGCAATTATAATGCAATCAAGCACGTTGCGTACGTTTGTAGGACAATGACAAAACACTTCTTTGTAGTGTTGCACAACAACATTATTTCTTATTTTAAGAGAAATGAGAACGTTTCTCCTAGAAATCTGTTATAAAATACATTTGAAAACCGACACACATTAATCTTACACTACATACATTGATCTCTACTATATAGTTTAGTTTAAATATTGTATGGAACGTTATGTAACAAAATTATGAATTAATCGTTAAAACATAATTAACAGATACACAGTAAGTTTATTGAACTCAAATTCTTAGTTAGAGTTTATACTTTCGGACATTTGAGTACAATAATTTTGACCATTATTGGCCCTTTTAATTCAACAAAATACTACTGTATATTCTTAAAAATAACTGTGCTTCGGGTTTTCTTGATGGTCTTCATTGGTCTTCCTGTAGTTGTCATCGGAAAGCGCATTTTTATTATTAAATATAAAAAAACATTCTTTAAACACTTTTGTTATACTAATTTATGTAATACATAATATATGGAGATAAATTGCACTTTCCGATGACTAGTACATATCTATATAACGCATAACTCTGTGTAGTTTTCTGTATAAGCAGATTCCGTAGAATCGCCCAACACCAGTGATGCCACTAAGAGACCACGGGGCTAGTAATGAAACCCGTGAATTCTTCCAGTGCCATTGCCTGTGCATGGTGCGAAATTTTATCACTTGGTAATTCTTCTGATGATTATTTCTTCTCTTCATGTTTCTTCTGTTTTTGATCAATTTTGCTGCTTGAATTTCTTCCTTAGCCTTCATTTTTCATCGACGACTTTTGCAATTTTTACATTAGTTAGGTATAAGTAACATTAAGTTGAGTTTAGTCTGAGCATTGATTGTAAAACACATTTGTAAAACACAATGTATAAAAACTATGTGAGTAGAATGTACAGTAAAAACATAATATCAATTTCTTGAAATAGTTAAATCCACCCAAATTTATGGAACATATACATACATGAAAAATATATGTATCATAGGAAGTAAAATAGAACTGAATAGAATAATCGTTTGAAAGACCACTCACTTTACCAAAACATGTAAAAGTAAATTAAACTTCCTATGATGTTAAAAAAATTGTCTGTTACATTTACTTAATTAAATTAGGCAATTAACGTTTGCTTAAAACAATTAAGCTACTTTCAAAATATTCACAAGATTAAGATACAATAAAAAAATATTTACCAACCTTTGTACCGAACTCGAAAATACACTGCACACATCACTACAACACTACAACCACAAACTGTACTTGAAACTACTTCATTAACTGCCAAATACTGAAAAAGGATCAAATATTCTACAGTTAAGCTACACTAAAATTAAAAAAAAAATAGAGAAGTTTGAAATTAGAACCCACTTTGTAGTAACCGTCTAAGTAAAAGCAAATCCTCTATGGTTTCAGTATTTGGCTGCCAGTTACACACTTCAGAGGTCCGGCCCGGTGCGCCGCGCGCTGCCAAGTGCGGGCTCACCTGCGCCCGCGCAGCTCAACCGATGCCTATCGTGCACGCACCGAGCGCGCAATTAAAATTAATGAATGGCGCGGACCCTGCCTCCTGTGATTCTATTGCTTCCACTACTACACCAAACAAGATGTCTATATGTAACGTAATAAAGACTTTTAGAGCAGGTGCGAACCGGCCATTAGCGGACGAAACGCTAATTAATCGGAGGGCCAGATTAAGACGGGTAGCTGAGGTAATGGAGACAATATATCACGGTGCGGTATCTGTATACCGTTGACATTTTGAATAACTTGCCCTTAACGGGTGTGAGCTAAATAAGACCGCAAAAAATTCAAGCTACTTAGATCTTTTTATTTTTATAAAATGTATGTATCACTGACATTGATCTTATCCCGCGGTAAGTAACTTTTAAGGACTTGTGTTACAGATATCAGAAATAAAAGTGGTATACACAATTTCACTTAAAAACAGAGTACACACCCAGACACGTAAGTAACATATAACAAAAGAACTTACATATCAAAGGCTCTGACAAATAATTTGATATTTATCCACTAGTATTATTAGTAGGGTAACATAATTTTAATCAACGTGAATACCTATTCTAAAATGCTTGAAAGCGCCAGTCTTTCAGTACCTCTAATAAAATCGAATAAAACAAGACTAGGAATCATAGCATCAATACCTGTCCAGACTTAATATCCAGATCGAGATAGAATCTCTAGCTCTTTAAATGCCGTCACGCGAACCTAACATCGAGAGACACATTTAAAATATTATTAGAGATTAGTCTGGCTAATATCAGATATTTTTAGTGCGTAGTTTAGAATATAGTGTGTATAACCTACCTACTTAAGACCGCATCTATAACTGCAAATCGTTAATTTAGTACGCGAAACTGAAACTTCAATTGAATGAAAATATCTGTATTCAGGTTATTCACCTGTTTATTATATCCTACCCTTATTTCCAAGTCGGTAAATAGGTGTATTCAAATATCTTTTAAGTTATTTCCTTGTAGTACAATAAACATTTATTGAAGACTCTACTTTTATAGATTCATTAAGATAACGTATTTTAATAAACGTATTTCAATTTATTCCACTGCCTATACCGACAATGTTGCAGTAGAATTTCTAAGCGGGATGGGAACTAAACCATCCTCTTTTACTATCAAGAGAATCTAGGAGTAAATAAAGTCTAGACATCTAGATATTCCCAGCCCATCTGCAGCCTGCAATTGGGTCTAGCTCTGTTTATTTAATAACAGTCTGGATTTCCGCTGACAAGATCGCCAATTCGTTCAAAAAGGAGAAATGCAATCTGTTACCACGTTATCGAAAACTATCTACTGCTACTTTAAACTATGCTGCTAAAGTACAACACATACTTATACGCAAACAAAAATTGGTTTATTTAAAGAAAGCTTATTTAAATCACCAACCAATGTCACATATAAAAATATTGGCCATTTTTCTGACGTAAAAGTAGATATACCTTTTCAAGATCTAATATATTGGGTAGGCATTACATAAAACAACTCTGTAAGATAAGAAAAACAGTTCCAATTAAAATTTCCCACAAACCGTCGATAACAGCAAAACAAACGCTTAAACACATTAAATCATTACACGGCCGCAATAAAATATCGACAAAATTGATTTCCAGCATAGCTCTCATTAATCTAAAATTCAGAGTCCCAATTAAAGCGGACATAGTAGTTTATTGCCATTCAAATGAGGTGCTGGGAACGGGAAGCCCCGCCAATCCCGGTTTCGCAAGCAGTCATGCTGAGATTTAATGCTCTGCTTAGGCTCTGGCTCACGACCCGCCTATAGTCTAGTCTCAGCGTTAGACAATAGGAGACAGTGAGGAGGAATTTTATAGGATTGATGTGCAGCAATCGCGAAGGTAACAACGTTTGCCACTCTAGACGCAGTCACCTAACCTCTAAGCTTTGCCTATTTATGTTAGATTTTAGACTTTTACGTTCAATTTTACACTAAATATTAGTCTTTCTTACTACCCGACGATTCGATTTGGTTACACCAATCATGATCGGGAGCGAACTGCCGCCGCCCGTCTTCGTCTGCCACAGCAGTTGTGAATTTTTAAATCCACCCCCGAAACAACACTAATGTCATTTGTACAGCTACTTTGCACATTAGTCCGACACACAAAACTCACTCTTAACCACTTTATAATCAAAATAAAACGCAAAAGTACTTTATATGTATAGGTAATTTATGATTGAACTATAGCATAATTCGGTTCCGATAAACAATTCTACGCAGATGATTTTTTTAAAATAAATTTCATCTGCGAAAATAATAACAAACATTTATCAGCCCCTGGCCTAGCCGACATAACAGACGGCGCATCTCAAATCACAGCGGCTAACGAACGGTGGGAAAAATGCATTTCTCTGATCAACCAGGATATTAGATGTTGATATTGGTACATTTAGAATATTAATGTTCTAATTTTACTAAATGAACATTTCACTAAATTATTTTTTTATGTAACTAATTGTACTAATTGATTGAACTTTTCACGTGTATTATTTGTCCAAAACTCAAGAGACTACACATTTTTTTTTAATGAAAAGTGAAATTACAACACCTAACACATCGGTTTACCTCCTCTTTGTGATAACAATATGTTTTGCATTTCCAGAAAAATAAATACCAATAAATAGCAACAGTCATTGCCATTGTAAACATTTCACCTTTTATTTTAATTGAAACAAAGTGGAAAATTAATAATCAAATACGTAGTGCATTTGCATTTTGCATTGTTCGAACCTCCGCGATCCTTATAAATAGATCTTGGACCGCAATAAATAAATGTTCCAGATCTCTTATCGCTAAACGAACGGTGATAAATCTCAGGGCACTTGATAATGTTTATTCAAAGTACACACCTATCATTCATAATGAATATCATTAATGATTTCTAAGGTAAATTTATTGCGATCGAATAACCCTGTAAGATATGTCACTGCGCTGGATGATTGCTTTCGACTGAGAGATGTAAAGCGTTGCAATCAAACTATTTAATGGCTACTTTCAGATATTACGTTTACATGTATCTTTGCGGACAAATGATTTATAGATTGGATGAAAATACATACGGATATGAAATATTCGAATTCATATAACGTTCATAACTATTCACTATCACAAATTGTTACTAGGTATTGTAGTTACTACTGATCGGTGTAATTAAGCCAAAGTAGCCATGTATTTGCTACTGCACTTATTAAAGACATAAATAATGTTTAATTGGCTCTTAATTAATTGAACAGTAGAATAGCGATTGGTCTTTTAATCGATGTATCTCAATTTACTTTAAAACAATTCATTAATCAGTTTTGAATCAATGTCATTGTTTCCTGTTCGTGTACTCACGACTTTAATTGAAACGATTTCATTATGTCAAAACTAACAACAAACAATAGGTATAATTTCAGTCCTACGTAGTCATAAAGTTAAGTTTAGGTATTTATAAATGTAGTATGTGCGTACCATTGGTAAGATCTAATGAGTTATAGTGGCTAGATTTTAAGCACACGTAAAATAGTACGACGAGCTTCGAGTAGCATTATCATCATCAACGATATTGCTCGAATACCGAAGGCTGCTGAGAGAAAGAAATGAAATAAAAAAACCCCAAGAAAATTTTCTTCTTCCCACTTCTAACTACTGTAACGATGCACACAGCGCACACTAGACCTTCGTATCTCATTACGTGTCTAACCATTCCCGACGTCGGTTGTCGCAGCGTAAAATACTCCTGGCGTAAACAACCCCGTTTTCCGATATCCCGGGAATTATACACGCGGGCGCCAATAAACTTGAGGCGAAATTGTGCGCGCGCGCCGCGGGGGGGATCCCGCAGACTAAGGGCTGCCTCGGGGCTGAGATGTGAAAGCTTACCCTGTGAAAGAGTTATCACATCTAATGAAGAGTCGAGATTCTTGATCTATTCGTTCTTATTTTAGCAGACCTAACTTCACGTACTCCAAATTTTTAGCGTTAGTTTGGCATATATAGATAATAGTAGATATAATATGTACATAAATATAAAGTGGGGGCAAACACTGTATTGAGGAATATCGGCAACATAGGTATAGAACTACAAATGGCACTAATTTTGGAAAAAAATTAAAAACATAACTATCTAGGTGTTTAATTATTTATTAACGTACAAGTACAAGCTCAGCTTAGTTTGGGTTTATATGACCGTTTGTGGAAATTACCCTGATATTTATTTATCCCTGAAACGTAAGACTTTTGCTCGTAAACTTAAGCCAACAAATTATCCAATCCTTAATTGTCACAAGCACAGTAGCAACCCTATCGAACGATAAACACGTGTAGACTTTATTCCACCTGCCATACGGAACTCTGATCACACTTCGATACCATCCCAATATTTGAACTGCACTTTAAAACCGATACGTTTTCGATATTGTGTACGTTGAAGTGATAATGTACAATTGGACCAACTGATTCCTGACCTATTTTGCGGATAATTCGTTCATAAGTATCAATGTCCTAAGCTTAAAACACTAGCCAAAGTTACACAGTTATGAACACTAACCAAAATGGCGTATAGACGACTACTTGCGCATATTGTCAGTTTTACAAGTTCGTTATTCGTCAAAGGAATTTATTACCAAGCCAATTTCCTACCTAGTAGTATTTATGTGGATTAGAATAATGAGTTTTGGCGGGTGAAGATTCCGTACTATTGGAGATTAATACAGGATTGTATCCGAGTTAAAAAAAAGTACAGTTTTATTGTACAGTTAACAGCTCGGCAAACTTAGGGCTTTGTATAGTCCTTATTTTGTGGGAATAAGCGTTAATATCGAAGTGTCCTAGCGTGCTGTAGACTGTACTGTCTCCGGATGTGCGGACGCCACTCTGTGTCTTGAGTCAAGACTCTTGACAGTGCGCAAAACATGTCGTAAAATTGCCAACGCACATTTAATGCCCGCAGTGATTTAAAGTCGATTTAAATATAATTAGCTGTCGATTCGGCGTAATGCAACGCGTATGGTGTTACAGTTAAATTATTACATTATACCCGCGTAATTTTCCAAAACGACGGCAATATTGATCGAGACGTTAAGAATCGAATGAATGCTGGATGGATGAAGTGGCGACAGGTCTCGGGAACAACTTGTGACTAAATGCCCCTTAAACTTAAGGGAAAATTTACAAAACGGTCATCAGACCTGTCGCGATGTATGGATCAGAGTGCTGGGCAATGAAAAAGACTGAAGAGAGGAAGATGCATGCAAACGAGATGCGTATGTTGAGATGGATGTGTGGAGTTACAAGGTTGGACAGGATTAGGAATGAATATATAAGGGGAAGTCTGAAAGTTGCACCAATTTTAGAAAAGGTGAGAAGTGCAAGGTTAGCTTGGTACGGGCATGTTATGAGGGAAGAAAGCCATGTGACTAGAAGAGCGATGAGTATGAATGTCAATGGACGTAATAGTAGAGGAAGGCCGAAGAAGACATGGATGGATTGCGTGAGAGATGATATGGGAGTGAAAGGAGTACACGCAGAGATGACGAATGACAGGCCCGAGTGGAAGAAATATACATGTTGCGCCGACCCCACTTAGTGTGGGACAAGGGCAGGAGAATGATGATGATGATGATGACCCGCGTAATTTGTTTAGCTTGCTTGATTCGTCGGTTATTAATGTTATTTTGATTTCGCTTGAATCAGTTAAGGTTTATACTAAAAATGCGATTAAATTTTAGAGATCATATTACGAATCTTAATTTTAGATAGAGTATACATATCTTTTATGGCAAATTCCTCATAAAGTGATCTTACTTATTCTTAATTAAAAGAAGTTATTAAATTAAAACAGCTTACAATCCAAACAAACAATTTATAATCATAGGTTAAACCAAAAACATATATTGTTACAAAATAATTTGTGCCTCAAGAGTAGTGCAAAAGGATTCTCATAAATAAGTTCTTATTAATCCATGTCGCAATTTCACTTAAAAAAATAATAAGTGCGTAAGTACCTACTGGAAATAAATATGACACATGCCCGAGCGAACCGCAGTAGCGCAATTAAGCCTGGTAGTTTGAACCTACAAAATATATTCATTACGACTGGCCGTGGGCATCCGGCGTCCATGGCTCTTACGTCTTTGGGATAAGGTTCAAATTTGTGACTATTACGCGGCTGCAGAAACAAAGCAGGTACAATAATAAGTGGGCTTTAATTCCGTAACTAAACGCAAATGGGTCTCGCCTGTGGCTGCGGACACCCGAGCGAATAGACTTGATAGCGAATAGACGTAAATGAACGTCAAATTAATGCTACAAGTCAATTTAGAACTCAGATTATAACAACATCAAATGTACCTTGCGTAATGAAGTGAAAGAATGCGTTTGGTATGTTATCTCGTTTTATATGTTATTTCTTACTATGAATACGTTAACTAGGTTAATAAAAAGGTGCTCTTACATTTAATGGTAACCACTATGTCTGCCTATGACAGATGCGGTGTCGTTTAGTAACTAAATAATTACTGGTTACCACTGAACCTTCATCTGTAACAACTACACACACCTAACTACCCCACTCTAGTTACACACAATTATAACTACTGATTAAAATATAAATGGTGTAGGTTAATGTGAGATGTAAATACGTTTCCGCATTTGATATTAAAATGGAAAAATAATTATATTTCTAACTAAGTACACTGAACTTGTCAGATGATAGACTTAATATCTTGATATTGCGTGCAGTCAAGACAATTTATACCGCTTTTCAAATTAAAATAGCCTTCTCCTTAAGAAACAAGAGGGATATCATTATACAACTTGGTAAGTGTATACTAAATAGACTAGTACATATGGAAAATAAACAATCCAAATAAAACCTCAAGACTTGAAGTAGCTCGTACAAGCATATTAAAATAACTCCCCATCTAGTTAAATACTGGAATCCATTTTGCTAATTTACGTATTTAGCGTCTTGCAATCAGTTATTTTAATGGGCCCGCGTATACGGCAATATGTCTGCCGTGGCTTGGTCCGTGGTGACTAATGTTTCTGTATGGTTGATGGGCTGTCGACCGCCTTATAATTCAGCTCCTGAATGCTACTGCTTTGCGTAAGCCGAGCTATATATTTTAACTTAATTTCAAGGAATGCCGCCGAGACCATTTGGCGACCGATAACGGTTTCGCGCCCGAATGTAATGCAGTATGTTGTTTAGGTTATCCAGGTGCTAAATAACGTTGTTAAGTGCGATTCATAGATTTTAAGTAGATATTTAAGCACATACATTGCGTGCCTTTGCGGTGCAGTCTACCTTGAGTAAGCAGTGACTCTACCTAGTTAGAGTCGCTATTAAAGTTGTAAAATGCAAGCGCTAAACCATTATATAGATAGAGGTAACTTTGACACTACTTTTAACCGCTGATCTTATTCAAAAAAATGTCATCTTAAGTCCGAAAATAAGAGTGAGTGTATAAGCTAGACTTTGCCAATAGAGTAGGTAAACTTGTACACAACGTACAACTACATAATACAAGCTGTTTACACATGAACTCAACAGTTACATGTACTATAAATGACGTCGGTACGCATCACTCAATGCACAAAACGTCACTAGTGCAGTATGCAGGCGACAGGACGCCGGCCGGACGCGCAATAAGCAACATCCACCGGTGACATTGCCCCGAATCCATGCATGCACTTGATAACAATCTACTTGTCATCTCAGCTCTTTGAAGGAACAATGATTCATTACATTGATTATATGTCATAAAATCTCGAGACAAAATCTACATTGATTAAAAAATCATCACGAATACCTATCGATAATTTAATTAAATTTAATTACTTTAGAAAACGTTAATCACTAATATTTAATAGAGCATTGTTTTCTAAAGTAATCTTATGATTAATTTATACCATATTATCATCAGTTACCTACGTATTGTAGAATACTCATTACCGTACATGCAACATTAGCTTTAGCATTTAACATCATAATTCGTTATATAGACGTCTTAAATTTACATTATAAAGGCATTGAGCCACACAACGCCGCCTTAACTGGAAATTAATTCTTTACACCGCTCACCCGCTCCCGGCCTACGCGCAAGCCAAGGGTCTTGCGTCTCTATCGTTAGCCTTCGTTTAAAAAGAGAAAGAGATATGTCCGTTTCGATTTCATAGTGAAATTTTAAATATTATTATAATAATAGATAATTATCTAAGAAGGTTTGCTTTCAAAAACTAGTCAAAACTTTTCAGGGCTATCTGTAAAAAAATAGCACAGATCGTTCTTGGCGCTGTACAAAATTCATCTTTTCTCTTTTCTTTTAGTTAACTTTCTAGTTATTAATAGGTACAAGGTAGATTAGGTAGGTAGATAGCGTTGGTTTTGTCAAAATAAGAGTATTACAAAAGCATCATTTCTATGTCTGTCCCTATCAGTTTAGGTAAGTAGGTTTTCTAATTGACCCAAGTTAAGCACGCAACGGTCCGTCTAGTCTTTAACAGATTACATTATTAGCGCCATATTAACAGCTCCGATACGAATCGTTGAATAATGTCCCATAATCCTCGCATTAACTGCGCTCATATCCACTGTCCGACTAATATCTGCGCGGCTGATAAAATCTCGATCGATAAAACTGTCCAGATAAATTAAACTAAGATCAACGTTCATAATTCAGGTTTATGTTTGTTTTGCTGTCGCCTCGGCAATACTTACGACTGCTGATTGAAAAATATCGCCCATAAGTTATACAGGGTTGCAGGAAATGAAAACAATCAGTCGCTGTGAGCCATAGGCTCTCAATAAGGGGAAATTGGTCCACCGTAAGAGTCAAATAGAATAAATTCTTCTTAGTAAACTGTAACAAATTTCTTCCTACTAAACTGTTCTTTGAAATTATTGCGAGGTGGCAAAAGATCTAACATGTTTAGATTTTTTTTTATGAGTACCATGCAAAGAGACAATTCAATGAATTTTATAGTCACTGAAACTACATTAAATATTTCCGCAATCTTACTATGACTTGTAAGTTTACGGAAACTTATTATAATAGATATTTTACTATTGTACCGGTTATTACCTAACGGTAAATATAATGTTGTGGGCAGAAACTTGAGAACCTATGTCTTAATTGATATCGTTATAAATATCATCTGGGTCTAATGGCCATCTGAGATTTATTCATAGACACCACAGATTTAGCTCAGATAATTCCCTTGAGCACTTTCAATTAATTTCCACCAACATCGCTTAGTTTATCTGATTCGAATAAAATTGGAGATGTAAGTTGCGATTGACTGTATAAATGATTTAATCGATTTGTGAGGGGATGGTTATAAGATAATAATAGTGTGAATGAATTTATTGCCATATCAGTTATTACGATAACACTTAATTCTAAACGTAACATTGTATCTATATTAAAACTCATAAGACAATCGAATGGATTCAATTTGAACGGTACTGTAATGACTGGAGGTCAATACCATTGTTTTAGTAGGAAAGGATAATTTAACGAAGATAGGTCACTTTAACAGACCAATAAAGCAGTCACAACAACATTGTCAATCGATATTCAATGCACGATATGGGTTGTTACAAGAACAACTTTACATTTACAAGATTTTTACCAGATAATAACATGAAAATGTATTCTATTATACGCCGATGGCTGGAGGCCGGGGAGCCTCGCATTCCCAATCGTGTACTCCTAGAGAGCATTTATGTACTGTTTTGGTCGCAAAGCGTGACTTTAAAGGCAATTCCGATGGTCCGTGGGACTTAAATTAAGCAAAAAGTGCTTTAATTAAATCCGATGCTTAGTAATCCAGTGCGGTATTCGACGTTTAGAATTTAGATATAGCCGTCGCTTGAAGGAGCGGTGAGAGTCTGTGTTACTATAAATGTGAGAGTTTTTGTGCACGTAAGAGCAATTTGTTTAATTTAATTAGGAATCGATCGAATGCTTCAGTTTATGAGAGCAAAAAGTGCCGCTTTAATGCTATTGATTTTGCAGCGCGAAGAATAGCTTGCCACGTTTCTTTTTTACTGCAGAGCATTCAAATTACGAGCATTTGTGCACTCAGCGGCGGGTACTTAAATGCATATGTGAACGAATAAAGTTGTTCGACTAGTATACAACATTAAAACGATCTTTATCTTCAGAAGTGTCGAATTGTCAATTGAAGAAAATTCATTGAGCCTTGACATTCCATCCTAGTTCTTTTTCCATTGGAGCAACCTGCAGGTGCCATATATTGTCTTACCGTCCTTAAACATTATTTTAACCCTAAGTCTTATACTTAAGTTAAAGATAAAACGAAACAATCCTAAGCGTCCAATGAACATATCGCCTGTTGTAGAAGTTTGTTTTTCGTTTATGGCAGGCCAACAAATCGCTCGCTATTGTAGGCGCGTGCAGGGAAATTGTAAGGGCTTGCTTACACCATGCATACTTTGTAATATAATCGATCCGACCGCTTTAAAATACAAAAGCTATGTTTATTACGTTAGTATTTGGCATTGTAACACAATATTGAAATCAATATCGTGTTTTTATTTTATCTATGTGTAGCCCTTACAAATCTAAACAATACCAAAATATGTATTTATTATTTAATCCATTATTTTAAGAATGCATAAGAAGATAAAAATATGAATAATATTAGAACGTACTTTCTTGACTATACTTTAAGCATTACATTAAACAAACCACCACAATGCCCATATTTAAACTCATTACCAAATTTAGTTAGAAAAAGTGTAAATGAAATACATACACTATCCTTTAATCGATAATGTTTGATTACTATAATTTGTTCCTCACCGTAAACCAATAGTCTAAAACCAAATTCAAATGCTAAGAATGCGATAAACGGAAGATGCATTGCAAAGCAAAGGTCAAAGGTCAGGAATGCCGAAACGTCGACGCGAACCCGCTCCAGTGTGCCCGCGTCTCGCGACGGGTTTCACGGGCTGCCCGACTGGTTTCAATATTCATAGCCGCACAGCGCCGGCCGATGACATAATGAGCCGAACAGATTTATCGGCCCCGTTGGTCTCTGTTTATTATCCGATACAATTCGACTTTACGGCCGAACGATACGCTCACCGCGATGTTGGGTAAGCCGATTTGCATAGCGATTCCGTGTAATGGCCGTTTAGGAGTTCTTTAGCGGATTTGATGGCGGGTGCCTACAAATGTTCCTTTTTTATTGAACGTTTGACAAATTAATCTTTATACTTACAGACTTGGTAATTGGCTTGTTGATTAGGTACTTTTTACGATTGCTCTATATACATAAGTATAGGTTAATTTAGCTGTGTTCATCATATTTTTATAACGAAGAACATATTTTAGTACACATACTTTATGTCATAATTGAATAACCAAGAAATTAATTGGTACATTCTAATTAATTTCTTGGTTATTCATTTATGACATAAGGTATGTGTACTATTGAATTCCAGTGCTTGCAAATCTTAGGTATCAAAACAACCAAATTATTTAACATATTCACCATTCAATGCAAGTATATAAACTTAAATACAGATAAGTACTTAAATTTACAATATCATAAACATTGGCCACTGTTATGACTTGCAGAATGCAAGTTCATATCTTATTAATGAGGAAGAAAGACTTGCTGTGTGCTATAAATTCCTGTGGGGCCTTTCTATTAGAAAATATTTTATGCATCTTATGCAGGTGTGGAATATATGAATGCACTCCCTTTCAATTCAAATGCATGGAGCCGTTTCGTGGTGAACAGGTAGGTTTTTTATTGGGAAAGCTGTGTAAGTTACAAAGTCTTATCAAGGATTCAATACCAGATAAGCTTTTTAGATTCCTTTTATAAAAACAAACATTTCTTTTTTTTTAATTGATTCATTTATTCATGATTCATGATATTCATTGATTCATTTATTAGGATGACAAAAAGACTGTAATGGATTATTTCAAATGATATTGAGTCAATATCAATAATTCAAACGACTAACTACTTAACACTCGATATCCGACGACTTAACGTAATCTTAATTACATCAAGCACTTTATGAATAAATTAAACGTTCGGTTTAATATTTATGTACATTCAGAGTTTTACTTTTAGTCATATTTAAATAATAAGCCTATTATCTTTAAATAAGGTTTCAGATGTACTGTATCACTCACGGTCACATAAACCGGGTTTTTGCGGCAATGTGCAAAATTAATTGAAAAATTAATCGCCACTTAACGCGATACAACTCCATAACAAGTCAGTTAGGGTTGCCAGTTTTTTTTCTGTTGACCTAAATAAAAAATTGGGTAATCTGGTTCAACATAGATCAATAGAAGCTCTAATAAGTTATAATTAATAATATTGTAAAACGATTTCCGCCCGAAAATCTGTCCGCGTAATGTCGTTTATCTCGTAAAGCATTACTCCTTTACTAGTATATCGAAATTGGTTAAAATGAAGTCTACGTCCTTTCGCACTGTCTTTTGTCAATATACTATATCCGTACCAAATTTCTTTTCAATCGATTCAGTAGTTTAAGCGTGAAAGCGCGGAAGACAGACAGACGTATTGAGGGGCATCGCATGTAAAATATAAGTGGGGATACTAAATTATCCATCGCCTACGATTCGAAAGCTAAGTACCAAAATGAAGTACCCCCGAGACTGCCCGACGGCAGTTGGGTCGCTTAGCATAAACACCGTATGAATGTCACAAGCGGCCCTGTTTATTGTGAACTCGCATTGGCCGACCGGTTATGCGAACTAAAGCATGACTCACGCTAGCGTGGCCCAGTGTGAGCTAAGAAGGTATGTATGAGAAGATCGAAGTGATATTGTTTTCGATGCCGAATTTTCACATGACATAATGTTATTAGTGCACAGACAGGCCGCATCGTCTCTATATAGAATGGATTTGATCTCGCTAACTGTGATTTTTAGTTGGCTGTACCCAAGTATAGTCTAAGGGAGCCTAATAATATGCCACCGGGCACTGTATATCTTAGTCGCAGGGCTAAAACTCATCAACGGTAGTATTCTATTGATTATTTTTCAATTGCCTTTATAAGCACTAGACGTTTAAAAAAATGTTTTAGAGTTATCCTGAAACAAACGGCTGTTTTAAAAAAAAATTACACTTCACCCTTTATGTGGGAGTCTGACTAGCACTTGGGCGGATTTTATCTTGTAACCAAAAGGACTGAAGATTTTTCGAATCCAAAGGCCACAGATCCAAAATAAGGGGGAGGTTGCACTCAAACCAAGATACACTCTCTATTACGGATAATAAAATTTTACTAAAGCCTACCTAATACAAGATTTACTACCAACATACGCGTCATTCAAACAAAAACATCACTTCTCGGTCTAAATATACAATCAGAGACTGTAATCTCAGCACTCATCGCATAGTTACAATGTAGAGCGCTCAATATTCAACTAGCAGACTAGTTGACTGGTCCGTCAATGTTATAGTTCAGTGGCATTTAACAACTCAGTCTGGTTGTCTTGGGCACTCAGAATGTCCGAATGACTCATTGCCCGTAAAAAAGGAAGTTGGAGCCGTCTGTTTTTAAGTCAGCTCATAAATTCTGTGTCGCCAGTATTTCCTTCAAGTTATTAATGTTTTTATTTTAATAACATGGCGTCTAAGTAATGTATGTGTACACTTACAGAGCATGTAGTGATGTTGGTAATTTTAAAATTGTTTATATTTGAGGTAATATTATGTTTACTTTAAATAATATTTTACCTAACTTTACCTTAACTTTTTATAAAATACGAATAGACGTTGAAATATTTTTCGATAATTATTTTCTGTTGTCTGGTTGTTCTTCGATAATTATCCCCATCACTATTATTATCACCATCGACTTCATTTACCATAATTATTTTAATTATAATTAACTAGCGACCCGCCCTCGCTTCGCTTCGGGTATATCTCTATCTCTATATAATATATTTCAACCCCGTAAGGGATTTTACATACTGAAGTTATTTCCCAATAACTCCCGTTCCCATGGGAATTTCGTAATATCGCGTTGGAAGTAAGCTTAACGTTCATTAGGGTACCTGCATGCCAAATCTCAATCGTCTATCTATATCGCGGCTTAGATTTTTTCATACAAAAGTTTTTTTCCTATTACTCCCGTTCCCGTGGGAATTTTACAATATCCTGTTGCAACTAAGCTTTTAATTTATTAAGGTACCTGCATGTCAAATTTCAAGCGTCTAACTTATGCGGTTAGTATTTTTCATACAAAAGGATTTTCCCGTTATTTCCCGTTCCCGTGGGAATTTCGGGAAATCCTGTCCTAACGGATGCCTACGTCATAACATCTACCTGCATGCTAAATTTCATCTCGATCCGTCCAGTGGCTGTGACGACTTCGTCCGCGTAGAGATGTTTAACGGCTAAAACATTACTTCTTTATAGCGCAGTCGGTTAAAAAGTAGCCTATAACCGTTTCTAGGCTCTGGACTATATCTGTACCAAATTTCGTTTAAATCGGTTCAGTACTTTATGCGTGAAAGCGTAACAGACAGACAGACAGACAGACAGACAGACAGACAGACAGACAGAGTTACTTTCGCATTTATAATATTAGTAAGGATGAACTGAAATTGTAACTAAAATGACACCATCGAACACCATTACTATATGATTAGAAATTCTAATTAAGATTTTAAATAAATTCTCAACACTTTTTTGATTGGGGCTTTAACATTGAATGGAACTTAGACCATTTAGTTAAAACAATCAGTTGCCGAAACTTTCAAGCCTTAAGCTCTCAAAGTAAACTACTCATTCAAAGTTGGTTAAACCACACCTAGCAGCAGACCCGAGTGTTCCCAACATGTTCCGACCACTAAGTTAGTGTTCCCAACACTAGCCGCGATCGCGAGCCCGTCAGCCGGTGATAACTCAGCGAGCGACAGGTTAACCGAGTTTGTAACCTCCCTCCCCCCTGCCGCGGTCAAACAGGTCCTTATGGTTCCCCTGGGTAACCTGTAGACCGTACTCCCATTCAGGACCTACGCGTAGATTTGCTTTAACCATACAGCTCAGTGAACTAATGTAGAAAAACTTTTGTTTTCTTCGTTTATCAGAACTTTCATGTGATTTGTACATTTTTAATTACAACGACTACATAAGATTTTCGCGTTCCATTGCACTAAAATTAGTCTTTATACGTTTCGACTGGGTTACTCCAATCGTGGTCGCGAGCGAACGTCGGGCAGTAAGTAGCTATGTAATTTGCTACTCCTAATATCGAGTGTAGACCCATAAAGACAAATTTTAATGACTACATAGTTTAAGAATAATTTAAAAGTTCTACATTACATTACAATTTGCGCCAGCCCAAGTAAATCAACAATCAACTCATTGATTGAATATGAACCTGCTTACGAATACATAATTTTATTGTGCTTCAATAATACCCAATATGGTAACTGAGTCTAACTTACAACCGTAAACTTGAATTGCGGTAGGCAGCAAATATGAAAGCCCAGTATTATTATACCCTATTCGAAATTAACCAGCATCTGTAATGAAATGGCGTTAAATTTTATTTCATTGGGTCTTATAATTTTATGTGCTTTCCTAGTACCAACTAGTATGGTTCCTGGTATAACATTATAATCTCTGACGAGGAGATTAAGATAGCATGGTATTGATTGAATCTTGTTAAGATGCGAGTATGACGTTCTATAAGAAGGGAGCTAAGTGTATTTATTCATTTGCAACTTAATTAAACCTATCACAGTGTCAAGGTATGTGTTTATGCATTCACGTCTAAGTGTAATTCATTACACTTGTATTCGTAATATCTGATTAGTTCGTTATTTATAGACCGCTGCTTGTTCTTGTTAAAGTTATACAACATTTTGATCAAAATGTGAAATATTACAGAATAATATTATATAAGATTGATGAAATTACATTTTAAGTAAGTTACTTGTTGTGTAGGCGATGTAATGGTTGTAGAACTATGTATAAAATTACTACGTTCATATCAATAAATGGGATAGCTTGGAAAGGAGCAACTTAACAGCGGTCAATGCTGTTTCGACAGTGTTTAACCATTTGAGAGTTTTTTTTTTCAGCAAATATATAAACCTAAATTAATAAAAAAAGGTTGTCTACCTAACCGTTATTTACTGGAAAGTCATTTGACGTCAGCTAACGTCATTTGAGAATAATTACATACATTGTCTCAATTATAATATTTACATAATCTTGAAGAGATATGTTTAAACCCATCGCTACTAATATTATGCATAATACATACGGTATGACGCCAGTCGTGTAACTTGTGATAGTGATGTTTATCTGTAACAAACAAAAATACATTATTAATACATTGCACACCTAAAAGATAAATTTATCACTACATCATCTGAGTTATCTTCATTTAATACGAGAATTTGGAATTGATGCATGACTTATTACATTGTGTCAGTGACATTACATTGTATGTATAGTTATTACCGGTCTATGTATATTAATTTGTAAATACATATATTGTCATACATACTTTATTTTTAATCAAAAATATTTCTGTAACAAATTCAATCTAAATGGCATCGGTTTATAAACAGTAGCTATTTACCAAACTCTAGACATATTATTTCCTAAAGTTAGTTTATACAGAACCTTCCGAAGGTTGAGGTAGTTCTCTTCAAACCTGTTTTTATCATTTGTTCCTCGCGCGGATTTCATAAATCGTCCCAGCAGGACAAGTAATTAGCAATGAGTGTAATTAAATTGATAACGGCCTCCGGTGGATTTATTTGACGGAGATAAGCGTCCCGTGTTCGTGTTTACTTAAAGGTTACTTGAAGTGAACTGTATTCTTGGGACGTTTGCGGCTATCTATCCTGGGACTTTGTCATTTAATTTATTGTTGTGTCTAGTATTAATGTATTATTCACGTTTACTAATTTATATGTTAAGTGCTCCCTTAATAATTATGATACGCCTTATACATTTGTATGGATAATTACGAATATAGTACAGCTTTCATGGGGTTATACGTAATATGGAGTCGACAAATGATTCTCAATCAATAATCTGATATTATTGACATTTAATATTTTTTTATTAATATCCATTTTAACCATCAGATATGCCTATTTAGAAAAGACTAGAAAGCGTTAACCTATGTTTTAAGCAAATGTCTGAGATGGCTCTAGCACGCCTCTTGAAGTACGATATCCGAAGTGCTAACTTCGAAAACGAGCATATTCCTAACTACCTGCTTGTTATAACGGTGGATCTTCGACCTTTGTAACAACAATAACATTGTTGAATGTAAGGACATTTAGGTATATTAAATTAAATACGTCGTAGCTTTGCCATTGCGCATGCTACAATGAGGAATCTCTCACTTCACCAGCGCGATGCTGAGTGCCTAACGGAGCTTCGGAAACAAAAACCGAGTACAGTCAGCATACAACTGTGTCTAGGTTTATAACTTAATATAGTAAAGAGCATTCTGATAAGTACGGGATAAATAGAATATTGTTGTCATATGCTTGATTTGAACTACATGGTACGTCGATCAATTCAAATAGTAATTTCTAATGAAACTGTAGCTAACGAAATGACTGTTTATGCTTACGTTAGGTCGTTCGATATGTCAAATCTATAGCTATTTTTTTCAATTTTGCATGAGATATTGTACCAACCCGCACTTGGCCAGCGTGGTTAACTTAGGCCTTATCGCCCTAGGTAGGCCCGTGCCCCAGCAGTGGGAACGTATATGGGCTGATGATGATGAGATATTGTGCAATTTTAAAGTTATAGTTTTTAAGTCCTGCTAAAATGCAATATAATATAATAGCGTAGTTATATGTATACGTGGTAAAATATGATAGTTATTCATAAAACATCCCAGACATTGTTTTGCACAACTAACTCTTTCGAATCAGCTTCCATACTACAAGTAATTTATATCGGCTTCCCAAATCATTTGTTTTAGGAACACCGCAAATAAACAAGCTTAGACTACAAAAAAACACGTCTACATACATCTAAGATATATTATACGGCTGTCCGTCTGACCGTACCGGCGCGCGCGCACCCAGCGGGTCAGAGGTCGCCGCTGCGTCAATATTTTTCTGACGCAACTGATAATTGTCGGTGGACAGTTTGACAGGTGAACGCCACATGCGGTGTCGCTGATGCGCCGTTTAGACGTGTGTGTTGAACTTCATACTTGTTTTCTCACTTAAATAACTAGACAGATTTGTAGACAGTTGTTGGAATGTTGGCTAGGGGCGATGATGTATACCGTGGAGTTTAGTTGGTGTACTACCTTCTGGGCATTGTATTTCAACCCAGTTTTCAGTTTTTGTTTTTCTGTTTTAACCTACTTTAGCCCAAAACCACCTTGAGTGAACCTCTACCAAGGTAGCCTCAATTTGACGCATTCTCTGAATAAAAAGAAGGATAATTATGCAGGCTATGATGCTTCACATACTTATCTGTTAATGTGCTTAAAAAGTGTGAAAAATCGCCTCTTTTGCATTGGTATCAGTGCAATAATCCTCTCAACTTTGCAAATGCTCATAAACCTTGTCAATGACTTGTTTGTTCAAGTCTACAACGGGTCATACAGAAAACCGACTTGGTACTTTCCCATTATTTAAGCGTTGTTGCTATGCGTTGTACGTTAGGTGCGAATGAACTAACATTAGAATAAAATGTCTAACCTGAACGTTTAGAGCCATAGAAGCCTTATGCAGACGAGGGTGTGGTTTCATACTAAATTTTTCGACGGACCAAGAGTCCAACTCGTACTTGGCAAGTTTTTTTTTGTAGAAGACTGCGCCCCTCGTCTGCATAACGCAGTGTTGGCCCTAAGTCTTAAGCCCAAAAATGCAAAGCATATGGGCGTAAACAACTGCACCGGCAAAGAAAGCCCGCATCCGTTCGGAAACGGTGAACTTGACAGAACCCGTATCCAGGCTTATCACCAGCACTCCAGTCGATATCCAACCTCATCACCCTAAAATTAAAAGTCAATATTGCCTGGCCAAGTTGTCTGGCTTCGCCGCGTGCCAACTAGTGCCACCGGTGGGACGGGACGGGCGTTTTCAAACGGAACAGCCAATTTTAAACATGCACTTCTCGTTTTGTAATCGATACTTGTATCGATACCAAGAGTCGAGATAACTGCGGTCTTATCATATCTCGTTGGAGGCCGACAGCTTTCACTCACAGTGTGCCCAAGGGGACTTTTGCTATAATAACATCTCGCCATCATTCAATTCATTGTATACAATGATTATTATGTATTAGGGATTTGATACAGTTTTCCATATAATGGAAAAGTGTTCATAATGTAATTAAACTTGACTGTTATAAAACATGCATATATAAAGTGATTAGCTTGACTTTCTGAACTTAAGTACCTAGTATGAACGGTCATCCATTGATTGGATTTATCACCATCTTCATCATTACCGTAATTTCAATTAATTCAAATTAATAACATGGATTTAATTCATCAAACATTCATAGAAACTCATTCGTATTCATGAGTAAATAACAAATTATTTTTAACTTCTCTTCAATACGGAGAGGTCACGTCTAAAAGGCAAAAATACGTGGGCCAAGACCATTACTGCCTACGCACACACATACTGACTGACAGAATAATTATTTTACGTGTACATGTGTATGCAATCTTAAGGGATTCTGTTGAGTCACGGCATCTAATAACAGGACAGATAACATGGCAACCGCTGTTTCATGCGACTAATTATATTAATTTGGTACTTTCCTTTTTCAGTTGTCTGGTGTATGTATGTAGACATTGTATCGCCAATCTTATTAACTGTCAAAACCGTACTTGTACTTAATCTTTAGATTGATTAACTTATAAGTACTTGCCGTTTGAAAGAAATAAAATGATAGAACCTGCTTATTTGCTTACTAAGTGAACGTACATACATAGGTGAAATACAGTTAACACTAGAACTCATGAAGGTTAAGAGAAAAATAATGAGTGTATTCCATTAAAAGACCTGACCGTGATTATTTTCTTTATTTTTTGCAGGCATGATATGATGTAGACTAAGAGTTTAGATTCCTTCCACGAACTCTACTTACAGAAACAATAATTATGCACTTGGGTGCTGATTTTCGTTTTTACTTCGCATAAAATGTAATTTATTTCAAAATATTTTATAATGATTCTATAGTAAATTAAGTATGCAAGCAAGAGTCCCAGAAAAATCTACAGATCGGTAGAGAATATTGCCACAAACTAAGGATGTAAATGAATACAAACGAAAGACGTAACATCGTCCCTTCAGCTGTATTGTAATACAGTGTTCAAGTGGATTGTAAAGACAATCGAGCATTAAAACTTGCTTGCAACAGCTGGGTTCGTGACCCGCGCATTTGTATGCATTCGGTACAATGGCGCCGCACTTGACAAATGGGACTCAAAACATAGTTTTAACACGAATAAAGGTACCTACATTTTGAGTAGTTAAGCGCGTCAACTTACTTTATATCTAGGACATTCCAACACACGGTCATCTATCCTCAAACTAAGCAGTGCTTGTACTATGGACGTCAGAGACCGATATACATACATGGATATTTTTTTAAATACATAATAACACCCAGGAATCGAACACACGACTCTTCGAACCGCCAGCAAGGGTGGACCATAAGTGGAAGTATTATGAAAAGCTGGTAGCTGGTGAAAAGTCTTCCACTTCCATAGATGACATAGTCTTATATCGCAACCAAACCTTAGTATACAGGCGAAGAAAAGTGAATACCTTATTTACCCAAGCTGGTGCAATAGGCACCAGAACGTGGAAAAAGGTAAAGGTATTTAAAAATTGTCTAACAGTTAATATCGACTAACAACATACTACTAACTCATGTGGTCATGACACCATAGATTTTTTTATGGTCGTTCATTAATATGCAATTTATCATCTTCATTACACAATGTGAATTCGGTTTTTAGCCAAGCCCAGCTAATATGGATACAGCCAATATTCAAATACATATTAGTTAAGCCTTTTCTTTCTTATAGCTTAGACCTATTGTAGATTGAAATATATTACTCCAATACCATATCATGACAGTTCCGAGTGGCTATCAACCCAAAAAGGTGTAGGCACACGCCATCAAGTACATTTACGTTATGATCGTCTGATGAACCGTAAGTGAAAACTTAACGAGACAATAATTAGGTTGCAGAAAAAACATTTAATACATCAGTCGTTGATTGATGAAAGCGCACGCGCGGGTTATAGTGGCCGGCCTTATACGGAGATGATGAAACGGCGCATCAACGTGGACGTCTATTGCTAATCAAGGTTATGAACCCAGCCTCTTATGAGGTTAAGGTATAGTTACACTGTGGATTTTGATATGTAGGTAAGGCACTATATCAATCATTCACATCCATAACTCCTTAACTAGGTTTAACTTGAAAGAAGGCTTGGACATTCTTCATTATTTTTTATTTGCTTACTAGTCAAAGTAAACAAATAAATTATGATGATTTTGATATAAGCGCTAATCAACATATGCAATGTGTTACAGATATCAGGACAATCAGATTAAATACGGAATAGTTTTTATTTTCATGTGAAAAAAAAGTAAAATTCTCATAATTTTGTGACAGGACCGTAGTACGTTTTCCCAGGGTATGCAGGAATCTATCTTTGCCTACCCTGGGAAAAAGGCATGATTATATTATGTAAGTATGTATGTATGTAAATTCTAATAAGTGTACACCGACTTTTGAAGCTGACTGTACCTCGCACATACAAATAGACATTCCATCGCCGTCCTAGCGGTACATGCCAATTACTTTTATTACCAAATCGCACGATAAGCGCCCGGATCAGAGATGCCTCGCATTTCCCAGCTTTGATGCGAACCAATTAATTTTTGATGTAATTGCATAAGTGGTCGCTACTGATTCTATAGATAAGCGCGTCGGTAATTTGATGACGGAATGTGTACACTTTTTTATTGGTTTACAAAACGCCTGTGATAAGACCAAGCCAACCTGCAAAGTGAAGATAATTTCTTCGAGCTTTTTGGTATGTCAAGGCTTAAAGATTTAATCTTCAAAATATATAATATAAATTTATAGCCTTGAAAACAATATTTTTATTGGATTTCTCTATTTGGCTTCATATTGTGTGTTTTAAAATGCATATATGGTGCCTAATGATGACGTTTTTAAGTATACCACTTTAAGCTCGTTTATTAAATAAATTTTAACACTATAGTGTCAATTACTCATTGAGACCACTAAATAACCAATATGCGTAGGACACAAAGGTACAAGGTTTAACATGTGTCTTCACGCTTGCAGACTTGCCTTTTATAGAAATAGTTGGCTGAACAACTTATGTGCCATATACAATTGATATCATTTATGACACATATATGGATACAGACGTAGGTTATATTTAATACATTATGTGACGTTAAGGTAGAGTTCTAGTGTAGAGATTCAAACACCACCGCCAGGTGGTGTGGTGATTAATACATTAAAAAATAACATGCTAATGTTCTTTTGTTAATGTATTTATAAAACCATTTTTTTTTTTCAAACCAAAACGATATACAGTAGAACCCGTTTAAGACGATCACGCTTAATACGATTTCCCGCATAATACGCCACTTTATGCCAGTCCCAGCAACTTAAGATATATTTTCATACATTTCTTAACGCTTAATACGATTGTCATCCCGTTTAATACGCCCAAAACCGACAGATCGAGCGCTCTAAAAGCGCATTTTTATTTTTGAAACGCATGCAACAGGGCCCGCATCGTAGAAACTTTCTGTAACGCATGCCGCAGGGTCTAATGACTGAGGTGCTATGTATGGGAAGGAGTCCCCGAATGTCATTCGACTGAGGGAAGTCCACTAATTCGGGCTTGGGTATGACTGATTTATCAACCAATGTGAATGTAGTGACAATAATGTGAACGATGGTAGTGGTGTCGTGCTTAATAAAAGACTGAGAAAGAGAGTAGACCGATATGTCTGCCCTTAGACCTACCGTCATTCTCGCAGTCCTACAGTTCACCCGTGATCATGGCGCTTGCAACAGTGCCGAAATATCGGGAGCTCATTAATAAAAAAACAACATGGTAAATATCCCGGACAGTTTCAGTTTTCTAATGTGTGTAACCATGACAGTTTAAAAGTATATAACATGAATGTAATTTTAATTACACTACGTATTGAATGTAATTTATACGTACAATTTAATGCCTATCATACCGAAATTTCAAAATAATACATAATTATATATCTACTTCGTGTTATTTTCCCTATCCCGCTTAATACGCTTTCCCGCTTAAGACGCGTTTTTGATAGGGTCCCTGAGAAATCGTCTTAAGCGGGTTTTACTGTATTTTTATATGAAAACGGTACTTACCAGCAAAGACAAGTAAAAGTACTTACGCATATAGACTAGTCAAAACTCTTAAAATAATGTTGACTTCAAATCGTACAATGATGTTATAAGTTATTATTCCACCTACATATTGATGTACACTTAGTAAACAAATAAATGATTTCATTTCATTTCAAATGCGAACACCAAATCCGCGTATTATATACTACTAATTCGATCGATTTGTATAAAATTTGGTAGACAGCTAGTCAATATAGAAGAGCTGTTAAATTATAAGCAAGTCTACCGTCTTTTTCGTGAAAAACGAAGCTTATAAACATTTCAAAAGCCTAACTTACTCCATTTTGAGGCCTTGTTGTCCAATCATACGTCAAACGTCCGAATGGCGAAACGACTGTCCAGCTATGTCACCTCGAAGAGCCGATGACAACCCAAGTTCATTGTATCGCTGTAGTGCGTCATGGCCAAGTTCGGACGTGCAAAAAACAAAGGCACCGTGTGGGTGTGCACATACCACAAATTTAATTATTCGCAAACTGGTCGCCCCGAACACAGAATAATGAATGAACTTATTCAAGTTAATGTATAGGCAATCAGTCTGGTCGTGTAAAAACGTGTCAAAATTCAATAAAACCAATTGGTTCTGAATTGCTCGATCTTAGCAGTTGATCAAACAAGACAAGTTTTTTTTTGACCTGGGAGTTTTTCCGGTTCCGCACTTTCAGCATAGGTTGTTCGCGTATATGTAATCATTATTATTTAAATAACGTAAATATCCATGTATGATCCGTGAAACATACCTACACGCGGTTCGCGGAACATATTTGGAGCAATTTTGGATACACCTAGATGTAGTAAGTAGTAAGAAGTATATAAGGACCGAATAAGAAGCCAAACCAAACAATGTGTCTTAATAGTTTGTAAATATAACTGTGTAATACCGTTTGTGTTTCATTCAATAAATTTAAGTTCTACATGTATTTAGGAATTTACAACGTCGAATAAGATTATAAGATGCAAATGAACCGATGCAAAAACAACCACCGAATAGTAATAAATCTGTTGAGTGTTGTTTTCACTCAGCCTTAATTTATAATCTATGCTTGAGTGCCCATATCACAAGTTATGAACAAACAGATTAGAATGTCATAATATAAACTAGTATATATTTACTATCAAACTTCTTCTACGGATTTAACTCGGTTTTAATAGATGTTATTCATAATTGAAACCTAACGTGTGTACTACTAACAAAAAAAAAAAAAAAAAAAAAAAAAAAAAAAAAAAGAAAGAAAAAAAAACTCAGAGGGCGCTAGTGCGCAATAAAAGGTCGTCTCCGTATAAACAAATGTAAATAAAATGTAAAACAGTGAAATATTTCGATAGGAACGTGTAAAATTAACAGAGACTAATAACTCTTATTGAAAGATTATTAAGTTCAACAATTTTCATCAGAACTACAACAGTAATAGCAACAAATAAGTGCCGGCAAAAGAAATCTGAAAACAGAATAAATAGTGAATTTTATGTCATTATATTACCACGCTCTACATAAGGTATTTATATCTTAATTACTATTCAAAAAGAAGGTGCATACCGAAGTAAATTCAAGATAATTATTATTATAACCTAAAACTAAATACAACGTTCCGTTTGAGGCGTTGAAGGAAAATTTATGTCATCTTATTTCAAAAACCCAAGTTGTTTGCACGGAACGGAACGCGAAATATATTGAAATGCTGACATTGACCACTAGAGAGCGCTAGTAGAATCGATCGAGAAACAAATAACAATAATACGAATTCACACTTTTAAATTGATTATTTAAGTCGCCACTAGAGGACACTACTAATACATAAAAATGCCGCTCATATGTGCAGGGTGTAAACAAACTCTACCAAAAAGGGAACATTTAACATGCTCTTTATGTAAAAATGTCTACGACTTAGAATGTGCAAACGTCTCTAGTGTGCGCTTCTACGGAACGATGTCAAAGGAATATAGAACAAAATGGATATGCCAAGCTTGTTACTGTAAAATGCCAAAAAACGGTAATGTGAACTCCCCCGTTCGCACACGAGACTCTGACATTTTTATTACCGAACAATCTTCACCCGACGTAAACAATATCACATTACGGAAAAGACCACCCCAGTCATTGGAAAACTCAATACACTCCGACAATCTGTCTGTGTTGGGTGAGACTTTTGAATGTACAAGTAAAATGAAAGACACATGTGATGTGGAAATATTAAAGGATGTCTCTTTTAAACAATTAAGCGATTTGATAATACTGCGGCTTAAAGAGAACAATAAATCTATAGTATCGGAACTTCAAAACACAATCCATATTGAAGTTAACAAAGCCATGTCAAAACTAAAAGAAGAGGTTAAAATAGAAACTGACGCCTTGCTAAAACAGAATAACTTAAGAAAACAGGAGATACAAGAAGTAAATGCTGAATTACTACGGATGAGACAGGAAAATGACCAATTGAAGAACCAGCTTTCAGAAATTCACAGAAAACTCACAATAAACAAACAACCCATAGAAAAATATCCAGAACATTCCACTCCCGAATCTACCATGAAAAAAATTGTAATATATGGTTTACCTGAATATCCAGAAGAACCAGAATACAATCTTCACAATAGACTTATTGACATGTTCCGAAAAATTATGAACATTGATATCTTGGGATGCATAGAAGACACATATAGAGTAGGAAAAGCGTTTAACAAAAACCGCCCACTTGTGATGGAATTACTAAGCAAGAGGATGACTAAATATATTTTAAATAACTGCAAACATTTTGATGGAACACGGATTTCTATCTCCGACTTCCTTGACAGAAACGCACGCAAAGAAAGGAAAATTATACGAGAAGAAATGTTCGCTGCACGAAAAAAAGGACTTTATGCTGTAATCCGAAAAAATAAACTCTTCATAGAAGGGAAGCAAATACACTTACAAACAAATGTCCAAAACGTTAAGAATACAACAACAAACGAAGCTGAATTACACAAACCTCTAGAACCATTGAATAAAAGTAAAGATGATATGCATAATAATGCATTTCGGAACCAAAACTGTAATACATTTCGGAACCAAACCTGTACCCCGAAAACGCCTTCAAAAAGAACATGCAATCAATGAGCTTACAATTACTTGCCAGAATATTCAAAGTATAGGAAACAAATTAGATTTATTAGAACACTTACTTGCAAACTCAAATATCGATATTCTTGCTTTGTCTGAGCTGTGGAAAAACCAAAATTTCTGTGATTCAATACGGCTTCCTAACTACCAAATAGCATCTATTTTTTGCCGAAAACACCACGAAGGAGGTGGTGTTTGCATAATAGTTAAAAACCATATAAACTACATAGATAGGAAAGATATTGTTAATCATTCTAGAGAATTTATTATTGAATTTAGTGCAATAGAGATACCTAAAATAAATTGTATAATTATAAGCTTGTACAGGGCTGATCGCCAACTTAATATTTTCTATGAACAAATGAATGCCATATTGAAGAAATTAACCACGAAAGATAGAAATAAACATTTAATAATAATAGGAGATTTCAACATAAACATATATAGTAAAAGTAAACGTACTGAAGAATTTCTCAATTTGATGCGGTCATTTAATTTATATCTGTTAACTAAAGACCCAACAAGAATATCTAAAACAAGTGCCACGTGTATTGACCTAGCTTTTAGTAATTATAAAGATCTCATATCAGAATCAACCGTCCATGATTATGGTCTCTCAGATCATAAAGCTTTAAATTTAAAACTAAATCTTAATATTAACAACATCATATGGATGGTCAAAAAACGATCATTTACAAGCAAAAATATAAAACAATTTAAAGATCTTGTCAGTGAAATTGATTGGAATGATAAAATTGATTTAGATAAATGTATAAACATAAATTACAATTCATTTATAGACCAAATTAAATATTGTCTGAATACTAGTATACCTATAAATAAAATAAAAATAAAAGACAAAATAAAAAAGTGCTGGCTAACAACCGGCCTAAAAACATCTTGCATGAACAAAAGAAACCTAAAGATAATCCTTAATGAAACAAATAATTATATTTTGAGAAAATATTACAGGACTTATTCTAAGATTTTAAAATACAGTATAAAAATATCAAAAAGGAAAGAATATATAAGACAGTTAGAAAATTCAGACAACAAATATAAAACAATGTGGAAAATAATAAATGATAAATCGGGCAAAACAAAAAGGAAAAGTTTTAAAAATATAAAATTGGAAATACATAGTAATATAACAGAATGCCCATCAAAAATTTCAAACACCTTTAATGATTACTTTTCATCTATTGGAAATAGACCAACAAATAATATTAAACCCGGTCAGCCAGTTGTAAACCCTCCAACCTGCTCCATGTTTCTAAACCCTGTAACTGAAAAAGAAACTTTGCAAATAATTAAATCCATTAAAAATAAGCATGCATGCGGCATAGATGATATACCACCTATTCTTATAAAAAAATGTGCCGAAGAACTAGTAGCACCTCTCACAATTTTAATAAACCAGAGCTTCAAAGACGGAAAATTCCCAGACCAATTAAAAATAGCCCTTGTAATACCTATCCATAAAAAAGATGACCCCACAATAACTAACAACTACAGACCTATTGCGTTATTACCAACCCTGTCTAAAATATTCGAAAAAGCGATGTGCAATAGACTTTACATGTTCCTAGAAAAATATAAAATCCTAGATGATAGTCAAAATGGCTTCCGAAAGACTAGATCTACTACGAAGGCTGTATACAAATATATACAAACTGCCCTACAACACTTAGATGACAAAGATAACATTCTAGGCCTCTTACTAGACATGACGAAAGCATACGATAGAGTACCTTATAACATCCTACTCTCTAAACTATATGGTTCAGGTGTGCGAGGGCCGTCATATGATTGGTTTAAATCATATCTACACAACCGAAAACAGATAGTGCAAATAGAACATTATAATGAAGTTACTCAGGAAATAACACATGTACGCTCCCAAGAACAGACTCTTACCAGTTCCATCCCACAAGGTAGTGTGCTAGGATGTGTACTTTTCTTGATTTACATCAACGACCTTCCTAAAATTCTAGACCAACGCCAAGTTCTACCAATTTTGTTTGCCGACGACATCTCCTTACTATTCAAATTTAACAACAACGAAGATCCACACTCACTTATTCAAAAAACCCTTCAGGATATCATACACTGGTTAAACGATCACAATTTAGAAGTAAACTTTCTTAAAACGAAATCTATTCAATTCAGACCATACACCAAACCTTCTCTCGATATAAACATAAACATACAAAATATCCAAATAGAAATTGTAAACTCTTTTAAGTTATTAGGTATAATCATAGACACTAACATAAACTGGAAAGACCATATCAAATACATAAAGTCTAAAATCTCAAAATTTTCATATGCATTGTTCCAAATAAAATGCAATACAAACGCAGAGAGTGCAATAACCGCATACTACGCGTACGCGTACTCGTGGCTCCGCTATGGCGTCATGCTGTGGGGTAACAGCGTTGACGCTGGCGATCTGTTTGTCATGCAGAAGCGATGCATCCGAATCATTGCCCATATCGATAACAGAGAAAGTTGCAAACCATATTTCAGAAAATATAATATTCTCCCTTTACCGTGCATCTATATTTATGACATTTCCATATTTGTTTATAACAATCTTAACACATTTATAAAAGTTAGCCAAACACATTCAATAAATACTCGTTCACGAAATAGTAATAAATTATACCAACAACAGTCCCGAACTAAAATGTTAAATTGCAGCCCATATTATATGGCAGTCAAAATATTCAACAAATTACCAACAGAAATTAGAACTGAGCCAAAATTTACCACTTTTAAAACAAATCTCAAAAAATATTTAATTCAAAATTGTTTTTACTCTATTAAGGAATACCTATCCAAATAATATAAGTAATTTGTTCATATTAGTCAAATAGATATAGAATATATTGTGCAATACATAATAATTTTTTAAAGTAAGCGTAGAAGCGTACATTTTATTCTGTACAACAATATTATAATAAATTAGATTGTAAGTTAAGATTGTATAGTTATAAGTTTTTAATTGTATAGCCCTCATATTGCAGTGCCTGACAAGGGCAACTAAGTATCTAAGCTCCATGTAAATACAATAAGATCTTTGTAAATACCTCACACTTAGTTGGCAATAAATACTTTGACTTTGACTTTGAAATTAAGACAAAATTCTCTTAAGACTCTACTTTCGTATATTCATACTTTTCGTTATTTAATGCAACCTTAAATTGTTTTCCTTTGGGGTTCCTTCATAAACATTACCAAAAATAGTTATCATTATAATCACATTGCTAAAACAATACTTTGTACCGTCAAATTTAAATCAGTCCTCAGCTCTATCTCAAAAGCGGCACATAAGTGCTCGACTTAATCCTAACCATAGACAAAGCTTATTCAGCCGTCCATTTGAGCTCCACACTCCAATCGATCACCCCGCGTGAAGCCACCAGGCAATCTTCTTCACACCGTGTGAATGCGGTCACGAGCTCCATAACCAGCTGTTCTATATTTTATGGGCGGCCAGTGTTGCAACGCCATGGGAAATGTACGAAAAGATGAATGATTAGAGCCTCGTTGTGAATTTCGTAGTGGTTCGTTGAAACAAATCGTAAATGCTAACCACGAAACGGAATTAGCCGAAGGCGTAATGGAACACTCCAAGAGGAGTTGTGCGATTTTCTATGACAGAACGTATTTGAAAGACGTTTAGCATCCATATTTGAAGTGTTGGGAAAATGTTGCCAATTTAACTTGGTTAGATAAGGACATTTCCAATTTTGAAGCTGTTTGAAATACGGATTTGGCGAATGTTACATTTTGTTTGGACACATTGTCGTGTAAGTACCTTCTTAGAGGGTATGCCGTAAAACAGAACAAGTAAATAATTAATGTTACTACAGCTCGAATTGGAAAATGGACTAACAACTATTAGCATACAGAACTGTTAATTGACGCGTTGGTTACAACATTTCACTGGCATTTGCATTGTGATACATTTTGACAGCTGTCAAAATGATGTAGTTGTATATTTCGTTGTTTATATAAGACGCAACACCGAGTCAGTTGGTAGTTTGTAGTGTGCTCTTAAATTGTTGCATTATTACCAAGCATTTCATTAGAAGAGAACAAAGTGATAAAGATCGAAGAGCATGGATTCCGTCTTCGCATAGATTGTTGACTCAATGCGAATGCGTGTACCGTAATTTGTCGTTTGGACAACTTACAAGCCACAACACGACTTGCTAAACTGGCGCCTAAATCAAGCTAGTACTGCATTAAATCTACCATCAGCCTCATCACGAAGCGATCGATCAGAGCTCGGAGCCATTATATCAAACACAGGAGTTACGAGATTGGTGATCGAGAGTCGTATCTCTGTCGGTGACGTCTTGTGACCTATGCCAGGTCGGGTCCTGGCACGCACAATCCTGGGAAAACCAAGAACAAGAAACGAGTATTTACGCATCATTTATATATCGCAGAATAAGCCAACGTACATTCGTGTTCGGACATACCTGTACTAGATAGATAGATATCTATCTACTTTATTCAACTAATCTATCACTTATTCTAATGCGTAACTTACTAGATGCGTGGACACGCACCAATTATTTAGAGAGTTTAGAAAATTCATTGTAATGGACATTAAACTGATTTACAGAGGTATTAGTAAGGAGGGCTAGGTATCACGAATAGCGGAGTAGGTGCAAGATTATTTTAAGATATGAAAACTTGAACGCGAGAATGAAATGCATACTCTATATTATAAGTTACTTTTCATAGATGTTTCACTGACGTCAAATATAATAGAATTGAATATTCGGTACAGATGTCTCAAAACTTACCACTATTGTTAATATCAAATACATATTAAATATATTACACTAGATCGGGTCGGATTGCCGTCTCACCGAATTATGAGAGTAAGGGAATAGAGAGTGCACTTGTGTTTGCGCGTACACTTGTGCACTGTAATGTGTCCTGCGCACTTGGCTGATCTCAATTGAGATCGGCCGCTATGGCCGAAATCGGTCGGACGCCTTATTTTTTATTACACTTGACACGTGTCTATAATTTACAGATTATACACGTGTATAATCTGGTTTCTATTTTATTTATAAATATATCTTATCTCCTAACTTGTTTAACATGCTTAAAACCTTTTTTAAATGAAATGATTCAATTACTACAATCATAATCTTTAAACAAAAAGTAATATAAAAGCGTATTCATTTAGATCTGAAATTAATATTTTTATTGGTATGCAAGGCAAACGGCGCATGATACCGTTGGACTCTATTTGTGTACTTATCTATGGCAATATCGACCAGCGGGTAACTGTATCGTCTATTCTGCTTATTCCGTGAGTCAGTTATGCACGTTTTATCATCGCAATGGTCGTGGTTCGTTTCTAACGATGAGGATGGTACCTGGGTAGAGATCACACTGACTTGTAACTAGCTTTTGGCTTCTTGAATGGCAAATAGGGTAAGTAAATTTTGGTAAAAGTTAAAAAAATAAAGGTAGTCGCTAAACAAACTGCATGTAATTATTAAATCATATAATTAAAAGCTCTGAATGCAATCAACGGCTAAGTTCCTCAGTATCGCGGTTCAGTAACTCCAACATGACATGAAGGTAGAGTTTTGGGAAAAACACAAACTTATTAGATTTATTAAGCTATTTCTACCATTATAGAGAGTATACAAATATCGGTAAAGCAGTTACCACATAGCAAAAAGCGTCTTCTAAGATCTAAGTTTAATCCATGCAAGTAACTTTAAACTCAGCAAACCTAGGAAAATATTCGCGTTAAGTTTTTCCACGGCTCGCACCGAATCGGACGGTACTAGTTGATTCTAAAACTCCTAAACGAGTTCGTTCACACGCAAGTTCAGGGCCGCTGGCTCTGTTTATGCTAATGCCTGTACTGTAGTAGGATGTGACGAGATAAATCTATAAATGTGCACGTTTCGTCTGCCTTTTAATGCACAACTGCCAGTTGAATCACAATCAAACGGCTTTAAACTTTATTTCCTATCGTATAAAAGACATTTTCCGTGTTCGGTTATTTAAATAGGTATTCATTCAATCTCCATTAGTTTGCCAAGTAACGAAATCGTTTACAAATCTATCGCTTTACCCTGAGCCTCTGATATATTTGAAGAGTCAAACGGATTTGCCAAATATAAACTGATTAATATTAATTTAGGAATTTTTCATGGCACCTAACAGAATAGAAAATCACGTTATGTGTGTGATGAAAATAAACCTCATGGAATTTACAAAACATAGACTAATATGAATGATCCATCGAAGTTTTTCACTATAAAAAAAATATTCAAGCAGTTGGCATGATAGATCACAACATATTTTCTTATCGCTACTGCCATGACTTTTATAGACGACTTGTCTAGCTTAAGAATAATGTGATAATATATAGCCGTTTAACTTGTTACTAAAACAGTTGAAATAATACAATACAATGTGTTCTGCTATGGACAAACAATCTTTAACTATGTTATTTGATGACACCTGTTTCAATCACAATCTTCGGAACTATACCTTTACAGCTGCCGTCATTCTACCCCTCTATGGTTCTTAATGTCCATAGCGGATTCTTGAGCGTATGCCTAATTTATGCCATGTCGGGCCGCGTGCATCATATGATGCATTACCACTTCGAATTACATACTAAACCTGACCTATTTGGCTTACGAGCTCCATGGAAAACATACTAATTTGAAAAGCGGTACCATGTGGCTACCTTACTTAGTTCTCGGAAACTCCCGTAAAGTATAATACATTTTATTTGTTTTAGAACACGGAATAAAAGGATAACATACGCATCACATAAATAAAAAAACACGTCACGAGAGTATCAATGGATAAATGTTGCATACTACTTTTCGCTGGAAACTTAGTATGAGTAAAAGAAATTGCGTGCGTTAATAAAGGTAGGCCATTTATACTGTTCTGAAAATCGTGCAACAAGACTTTTACGAGTAACTTTGATGTGGTACCTACATCATTTGGCTGTACACAACTTCATTCCTATGTATTTTACTTTCAAAAAAAATACGCGTTCTAGGGTAAAGGGTGAAGATGGCAACAGTTTCAAATCACACATGGCGTCGGTGTGAAGTTAGCCGGGAGAATAGCAAAGCATAATATCACGCGTCTTTCGCTCCCACGGTTTCTAACAGGCGCCCGCTCCTGATCTCCCCATTGTTGGTGCTTCCCACGCCACGACACTGGGAAAATTTACTCTAATTCGATTTATGAATAATTTGATCACCTCTCAGTAATGAGACGGGCGTTGATTATTGTTTGAACTTGTTCTTGGGAACAGCGCTGTCTAAATGTAAATGCAGGTGTAATGAACGCTGATTGGCTCAGGTTTCAAGCCCTTTAACATTGTTCAGTGTAGGATACAGATTTGAGTGCATATAAAATGCGTGCTAGATAACAAAATACATTGGATAAATTGAAACCGAATTGTTCTACTTATTGTCCCGGGAATCCAAAATGTAAAAATGTAGCCAATATGAAGTTGAGCGATTGATTGACCTATATGATTAAAAAATATTTTGCTATCTGTACATTTCCATTGTTTTATCGGAGATAATTGATATTAAAAAAATATCCACGTAATGCATTCATCAGAATCTTCACAAATATTTAATTCTACCTGTATTTCAATGTTTGTCTATTCGGTATAAGCTTTATCTTCTAAATATTTAGTCGTAAGCTTTCTTTGGGTAGAAAACAATATTAACACAGAGTCTCTGGAGTCCGTGTTGAGGTTGTCTTTGCTTAAACATAGGAAGTAATCGATCCGGTGTAATAAACTGGCTTTGGTCACGTTTGGAGACTATTATTTCCTCGTTTATTTATTATCAGGTGTCTATGTACCAAGTAAGACCACAGAAGGCTCATTAGAATGTTTAATGCACTCCCGTATCTAAGTTCGACAGTGATTTCTATAGTTTTAACCTACAAATCATAAATTTATTTCTTGGGGAGTAATTATAAGTTACTTTGTGAGAATTTAAAACAATATTCTAAGCCAAAACAGTATTTGGCACACTAAATTGATCCCTTATCTTGTTAATATATCAAGATAATCATGATAACGCATACTACACATACACATTCCATCGACCGATACCAATGCTTTAGGTACGATGATCAACGCAAAATCATCATTTCCATTTGAAATTGTCGGCTTTATCACATTTTCAGAAGAATTTTGTCCAGTAGTAAGATGATAGTTTCTCACTGTATCTGTACTGTAGACATGATTTACAAAATACTTTTTTTTAATTATATCTTAAAAATAATTTAAGCATTATTCAGAAAAATAAAGCCAAGTTTGGTCCGGTAGAAATGAGAAGAACTAGTAGAATAATCATATGGAAGTCACCTTCTGTACATGCGCTCTCTACGATACTTTTCAATAGACCATGAGACGATACCCTTCCTGCTGACAAAGTAACTCGACACCCTTATAAGGCTTCTGAGGAACTACGGACCTAACTTGAATTACGTCAAACATTAGACAGAAACACACGGTTTGTACGCACGTGGGTAAATAAGTTTTCTATGTTCGTTAAACGAGTATTTGATTACGCAATTTTTTTACATGGAAATCTCCGTACTTAAATGAAACCTGAGTCATGTTTATTTCGAGTCACTGAAACAATTGTTACATCGTACTACTTAAGTAGACTGGTACTTTTATAATAACTTAACTACTATGTATCTACTGTACTGCCTGATTGAACTGACTAAGTCCCAGTATTTCAACAAAATGTTTGCTACCATAAGGTGCTATGCTAAAATGCTACTAATAAAGTATGGTACTATATCCCTTACTATTACATTTTTGAAGCGTGTCTTTTGTGATTTTCTAGTAAAAATCTATATTAGCAAAGCGCATTGTAAGCATAAGTTACATAAAATAATCTTCCACGTCATCTATCAACGCTAAATCAATAACATGAACCAACAAAATCATTGACTCACTCACGTATAGAATTGAGTGTTCTCAGTTAAAGCAGCATTCCATCGCATTTCCGTTATTTACTTAGATACTCTATCTACACAATCCTTATCAAAAACAAACTCCACGTCATATTAATCGCTTATTTGTTTGCTCAACAGGCGTACAAAGGATCACAAACGTATTCACTTTACGCCGACATGCCGACAGATCGACGCAAATTACGCTAACTTTACGCTAAGTGCCTTCAAGACTACGAGCACCGATGAAAGTGTTAACTGTCGGTCAAAGTTTGGTCAAGCAACAGAGTAAACATACTAAACACGCTAGTAAGTTGAACTCTATCACAAAGAAATAGAGTGGATTTATGCAAATCGTGTAAACACACCTTTGACAACGAGGCGTACCAATCGCCTGTGATGTACGATAGATCAAGCATGAGGCTCCATAATAACAGGATATTATATGGAATTTAATAATATTGAGCAATATTTGCTGAAGGCTTTTGAGGTTACATACATGTAAATTATTTTCTCTTAACATTTCCTTAGAAATCAATATTATGTGTCTAGAGAATATTATTTTACTCAACAATTACATACTTAAAAAATAACTTAACATCAAAACACTATTTACCAAAAATGTTGTTATTTCATGGCAAACGACTTACGTACTTTATCTACAATAATTTACACATCTACTCATTGTGAGTTAATTTTGTAAGTGAAGTCATTCACTTCTTTATTGCGCAATCTACACAATTGTAATTTTCAATTTGGAATTAAATGCTTTCCGGTCTCAAAGATATTTAAATAGTAGACATAATCAAACAATAAATTCTTCAAATATCTGTGGAGTTAAGTACTCACGTGTGGTCGCCCTACTGGGTTAGCCGGAGTCAACAGCCCATTGTAGTGGATTGAAGTTCTAACAGGCCACGAACGCATTCAAAATGTTAGGAATTTACAGCACTGAAGTATGCACACTTTTATTAGCTCCAACATCGGTATTGAACTAATGGTCTTTAAGTTTTGGGGACCACGAGTTACGATCAACGTGTTTTTCTCGCGTAGGTCTTTTGCGTATTTAATGTTAAGCGATATCAGAGAAAACTGAATATGTCCGGGAGATCTACCTTGTTCTTTTGTTTCAGTGTTCTAATGAGTGTAACCATGACAGTTTAAAATTATATTGTTGTGTCGTGTTTACTTTATCAGTAGTACTGAAAACTAAAGACAAGAATTTCAGACGGTGGAAAGTACCTACTGTTGAAATAAAACAATAAATTGTATTTGTATTCTGACGCATGAGTTGTTAATGACGCGTCACGCGTACGTCATCAAGCCACAGCCAACTTGTCTTCCTATCGCTTTTGATATAATCTAGACTTCTAGTGCTAGGTGTTTAGTAGGCACACACAGGTCGGGTTTCTTGCCGATAAGTGCATGTATTTGCATAAACATTCTGTAAGCAGGTGTTTTACTTGACACTTACCGGTTGGTTCCGTGAAGAACATCTGCAACAAACAAACATTTTGTTAGGTGTATTCATAAGACGTAGCAACATGTTGATTCTTTAATAGGTCTAGCTCAATAGTTATAAGATCATCTTTTTTATTTTCAGGTCTTATATTACGCTTTGAGATCAAATTAAGAACAAAATAATTAAAAGACTTTATTAATTTGTAATTTTAGTTGGTTATTTGCTACGTGTCATCAAATCATCAATGGTTTCTCTAAAGAGTCTCAAAGACGAACAAACCACGCAGATTTTATCTCTTATCTCCTAGCTTATTTCATACATTAATATAATTATATTAGGCTCCAACGTCATTATATTCGAGATGGTTTCAGGAACGTTAAGTATTCGTAGTGAGTGGTATTAACCCCTAGAAGATGGCATAAAAAGCATTTCTTTATTATAAACGTACTTTCTGAACTATGAAGAAGCGATATACTTTTTTTTTTTGCTAAAACAAACAGTATTATTTTATGGCGAGCAACCGTTCAGCGTCGGAAGCGCCGGCTGGATCCACACCTGCGCGGCACATGGCGACCGCGGCTGCGCACGCGCTACTAAATTTTTTTACTTTTTTACGCACTTTTTTATTAATGCCAAATGCTAAAAAACCTGCCAGTTTTTTTCAATGAATTTTCTTGGACATCAATCTTAATTTTTTTTTCTGGCAGCTGTATGTAAACTACATTCAAATAAGGCGAAAATCTATAGATAGATATCCAACTTAATTGAGGTAAATTCAAATGAGCACTATTTGGCGTTTCGGTAATTAACTACATATTTACTGCTAATTGAAAATTAATATTTAATTCGTCTGCGAACTAAACCTTAGACACGCAAGAGAATACGCGAGAAATCGGGTACATGGGCATTGATCGTCATAATATAGGCATAGATTTTGACGTTTTGGATATATAAGGAATTATGAAGGATTAAAACATTTGTAGGACCTAGGTATTGAATTGTTTATGTAACTAGCAGTCGCAAATTAAAATATATTATTATAATTATGGTCAATATCATGCCGTTTACAATTGAAATATTCGAACTTGAAAGTTTTTTTTATTTCTTTGAGGTTGACAGCGCTCCCTGGCTGGGTAGAGCCATCAACTGTCGTAGCGACCAGGTGATAGATTGCACAATTTATTGCATTCTTCAATGGGCACAATACTTATGTGTACTCGTATAACAAAGATCTCTTGGTATGCCGCTTTCATCGTACAATCGCTCTATATAAAAACTTAATGGTGAACGAACTAAAGCTGAGCAGAGATACCTACATAATACACACTACATACTTGAATGAGGCGATGCCTTTATTTAAAACAAGCTTTCCGGTCGGTTAAAGTTGCTCATAGCGTAAAACATACGACTATACTACCTTATAGCCCAGTGGGTAAAAAAATAGCCTATTTTGTACTATTTTCAGGTCTTGGACTATCTGTGTATAAAATTTAATTTAAATCGGTTAGTATTTTCGGCGTATACTCGCATCAGATATTTATTTTCATATTTTAAAAGGACGATTACACTAAACTAAACATGAACACCAAAAGCAGACATTTTATACTATAAATTATGATGTCTAAAATCGGGTTAAGGCTAGCTAAACTAACTAGTTCATAGCAAGTTTATGCTCACAATAATAACTAGGCGCAACCACACGAAGGCTCATTTCATCATTAAACGAATAAAATGTTCACTTTCTATAAAGCATGAAATTATTACTATTGCTTACAATAAATAATGTATTAGGTAGCCACTTTTATACATCTCCAATTTATTGTTTATTGCTTATACTGTGTTAATTAATTTCTGGAATTTATTTGATCGTAAAATCGGTGAAATGATAGAGAAAAGAGGAATAATAGTTTTCTGCAGTTTATAAGCAGGAGTCGTCCATCCATTATTTCTAATAGAATCTTTATATTTTATTACCCCTTTAACAATTGACAAGTTAACGAATGGGTTCAGCAAATCGGGTAATAAAAATGTTTAATAGGACTTCATAAGTCAAAAGGTACAAGATTCTGAAATTACGTGCTAAATAAGTGAATACCTTCAAATGTTTAGTTCCTTGATGTTCAAAGAAGTAAAGATATTGATAATTTTCTTGATAATCAAAAAAAATATCCATCTTTTAATGTTCTGAATGCATTAAAATGAATTAAGAAGACGATAATCAACTCTCAATTTAAAAAGTGTCAAATGAATAGCGGTCTGAATCACCACTCGTGAAATCATGCTCAATTAATTAAACCAAAATAAGGGTGCAACGAAATGTCTTTAATGATTGCAGTGCCCCTAAAATATCAGGCAGTTATGCTCAAAAGTGGTAAAGATAATCCAACCTTTAAAGCCCGTCAATATATACCCTTTTACGAATGCAAAAGTTGCGTTCAAATGGCTCTGCGGACATTTTCGTTTAGCGGCTAATATCTCACGTCCAATTACGCAGAAGTCCAAAACCTTTCACACAGTGGAAGCACCGTACGATTAACAGTTGTCGGTAGTAAAATTAGCGAAATTACGCGAAGGCGCCTTAATGGTTGCCATTTTGATTATTGACGGCGGTATCCTGCGGAGGACGATTCGCAGTGCTGTCGTGAGATCGGCGTTAAAGTTCGCACCTCCCGTTTACATTGGACGATTTAGACCTGAAGCAGCCATTTATCGATAGCCGTATCGAATCGATTTGACGTATAGGTACTTTTTTAATAACATCTTTCATAAAAGCCTACCTAGAAAGAATTAGAAAATGATATGATGATGAAAATGTAAGTACGCCTATACTAGATACTAATACTCTGTATTTTATGTTAATAAATCGAAATAATACTCTGTATAGCTTTACATATTTTTCAGTTGGTTTTTTCAAGACAAGCAGATTGAAATACATGTTAAAAATTAGATACCTACCTGTTTGTGAAATTTTATAATGCGTTAGGACTACTCAAAAAATGCTAAAGATTAATAAACTTATTTTATATACGTACAAAGGAAAACATGTTTTGATGTGATGACACACTTCGTGCCCAAATATAATTTCATTAATTGCTAATACATAATTTCATTAACCCAATAACGGCAACTATTAGTTTTAAAATAAACTTTTGAGTTTATCTATTACTGTATTAGTCACTTTTATTGCGGGTCAAGCTATCAAGAAATTGTATTTTACAACTTTACCTCTTTATGTGTTTACGATAGGACTATTCGATTTATATGACACCGGATTTCCTTCAAAAATCATAAATACAGTAATTTTCTTGCCATATTCAGCTACTTTCGGCTTCTTCTCGCTTACAAAATATTTACTACTACCCAATGTTTTTTAATGGCTGAGATTTGAAATACCGATTTCACTAACTGCCATTAGATATTTTATTACATAATCACGTTATCATGTCGAAACGGAGGGAATAACCTAGCCCCCTTTATTCACATTGGAATCGGAAACTATATTCTTACCTCTTTCTCAACTAAAGCGATCTACAGGGACAGAGCATTGATTTTCCGAATCCTATCGTTAGAAAGATGTTGTGAATCAAGATAATTGTGATATATCGGCTCGAAATTGTTCATAAAGATCAGGTAACAAGATCGTCAAGAATAAGTCAATTTATATTCATTATTGTCTACACAGGTAAACGCGCAAGCACGCATTGTCTATGGAAAATACATTTTTTTGTACTTTTCTATTGACGTAAGACGTTGAAAATATTTCTCCACTCTCCTTTAAAGGTTAATTCTCATGGTATCTAAAATCAAAGCGATTAGTGCCACCATCGACCTCACGCAGCCAATCGGAGAACGGGATTCGAATATCGAATGTCGGGAAGGGACGCGCAGGCGCCGGTGTCTCCTTACTTTTAAGATTTCCTTATTAACTCTTAAGAGGTAATTCGAGATTCGAAAATCGAAATTTCACATTGGCGAGAACGACGATTTTACAGTTAGCTTGCCATTTACAAAAGGTTTTTTTAACGCCGCAATATTTTTTTAAATTCGTTTTCTTATTAGGATATCGGATCTTAGAAAATTTAATTTTGTATATTAATTTATTGAATTAATTTGTATTAAATGATGTTATTTCTTGATATGGTTTTCTAAAATCATTTGGAGTGTTAGTAGTATATTTTAATTATAGAATTATAAACCCAAAATTAAATTGACGATCATGCAATGCCAATAGCCACGAAATCACTGGTTTGATTTATACCTATTAAAGATAACGGTATCGTTATATCGGCGAAAGATAAGTAAATCGTTCCTCAAATAAAAATAATCCAACTGCAAAAAGTTGCATCTTTATGAAAGGCCTATTATGACTCCACATAAAAATAAAAACTATACCTAGGTATATAATACATTTTTGAAATATATTCTCGTTATGAATAAAAAAAAATTTAATGCCTGTATTTAAAACAAAATGTATAATATTCGATAAGTAGCTTTCTCTGGTTAAACTTAGCTTAACTGTACAAATAACCAATTTGCTACCAATTATTTCGACACAATAAACTACCTAAACGCGTAAAAAACCACAAAAGTTTTTCCGTCCGCAATTTTTTCCTATGTTACAGTCATTCCTATTCTTACTTACCTACTTCACTGAAACAACTGCCACTCAAAGGCCTTGGACTTGGCTCTCACCACGCACACTACAGTACAGTCCACACGAACGACTGGTCCGATATCCATTGCGGCACAAGTACTCACTACGCACTGACACGACCAACTGAGCGAGCAGTGGATACCTAATGGCTGGTAGGAGACGGAACGCCGGAGTCGGTGGTAGGGGAGGCAGTGTTGCGTGACTGGTAGGTACGCTCGGAAACGTCATGGCAATTACCATGTCCCTCGAATATCATTCTCGACGCCGCATTATCTAAAAGTATTCGTCTATTTCGTGCCACTTTGATCCGGTTCCATTGGATCATTGTCGGAGTTACATTTTTTACACGGTAAAATGAAAATCTAGATTTTGAAGCACAAACAGTGCCTCTACGCATTATATCGACTTCGTAATTTTTTACTTAAAATTAATAAAAGAACACAGGCGTATTTCACTAATATTGTCACATTCAGACTGTAAGACTCGTAAGCAAATTTTACAACCCATAAAATAGTGATTGGATCCCAAACCTCACACAAGATATGTTGAAACAATTTCGCCGATATATGTTGCTGTTGAGAAAATCGACGTTGACACAAAAAGTTGTACTTTGCCCTCCTTCAAACACAATTAATTTGCTATTTATGTACGTTGCGTTTCGAAATCCGAATACGTAATATGCATACTAACAATATTTTTAATTTTCATTAACAGCATTTTATCAAACTTCACGCCAAATTTTATTGTCACTGGCCAGGTCGAAATAATGTAGAGGCGTTGAGAAAGAAATAAAGTAGCTTGTAAAGCCCGCATACTCAGACGCCAATGATAATGAGCATTTATTTATGCACCCGTCTTTTGTTTCAATGCTAAAGTCTGGGTCATTACAAAATGTTAAAATGTTACCTCACATTTGAAGACCCTACCATACCTACACCTACTAAACACTTCAACTTAAAACTATTTTAAGTACTTTGAGAGTTATTCGATTTGAGGAAAACAAAATTTTACTTACTTAACAGTTTACATTTTGACGATCGCGCTTCTTGTATCCTTGGATTGGCTTTCAATAACCTGAAACAATAATAAAAAAATACATGAAAATTTAGTATTTTACTAGCTTTCTGATCATACGTCTTTAATGACACACCACCTGTGTGTCAAATTCAAATAATTATTAGAGCTCGTTATTATATTAAATACTATCTTTATTAATAATTTCATCAAGGGGTACGGTAGACTCGATTAAAACCTTACATGAATAATAAAACATCAAATAATGATTTCGAGTCGACAACATAAATATCCGCAAAATTCGGATTGCCGAGTATTTTGTTAAATTCTAAATGTGTTGACAGACAAATCACAGTCACCATCTTGCCGGAATTATTGAGAGAATATTATCGAAACTATTTTTCTTCAGTTATCAACGTTTCGCGGAAATTAAAACCTTTAGTATTCCTTGAGAACCGATGACTACAGAAATATTTACCTACTTATATTTTGCTCCTCGATGTTTATTATGAATCACACCTTACCCGAGCCAAGCCGGGTTCTTATCTAGTGTACTAATAAAGTCTGGCCACATAGACGAGAAAACTATTCTGATTCAAAATTTAATATGATTACAGATTAGAAGTTAAAAAAGGTAATCTTGTGAGGTAAAAAACAAATAATGTAAATTCTAAAGAATGCATTAGGCTTATACAATCTTAACCATTTAGCCAGATATAAACAACTGCACTCAAAATATCACTCCAATTTGTCATGTTATTGTTCGCTAAAGCTATCTCGTGCACGTCGATGCAACAATGATTGATACAACATAATTTATATTACAAAGTCGTTAGTTCAAATACAGTTATTCTTTTATGGGTGCACAATGCGATATCTCGCTGGCATCTCTCTCATTACGCCTCCGGACAATGCTTTCAAGCGATTTGCTTTAGGGCTGCTAACACACATGATAACGGCAAAAAGAAATATTACTGGCTTTATTTGTATCACATCCGTATGTGATACAAATAAAGGCTCCGTAGCCGATCGTTCAGAGGGCCTACCATGAGTTGGCTATCGAAAACTTACTTACGTTAAAAACCTATCGAGTTGTTTTTTTCATACGGCCGATTTTAGTTCTTCGCGTAACCACCAGCGGCGTTGTACAAGTTTTTCATAGACATATTCACGTAGGCGATATCGAGTACGTAAGTTTTAAACTCATGGTAGCCACACTGGAGAACCAAAAACGATTCCATTGCAGTCAATATAAGTACACTTTATGGACGCAAGAAAATTAAATCAAGATTTATATGGAGACTACAGATAAACTCCTTATAGTAAATTATATTTACATTAGAGAGTGTTTTTTTTTTAAATAAATGTTACTAATCGAACGGTCCATCATCAATTTGTTTTAATTTAACTTTGCATTGAATAAGGCAAGGCTAGCATAAGACACATGTATAACCGTCACTAAAAGCGGCAATATTTTAGGTCATTAGGCTTATTAAAATAGCTGTACTAACAATTGAAAACTGCAATACGAAGCAAGTTTCAAACAACAAAAATACAAAATAATGCAGAACTCAGTAATTTTTACTTCAGTGCAAAGTGCAAAAAAACAGTCAAGTTAACGTCACACTGTGAAACATAATAATGTAAACATTTAAATAACTAATTAGTAAGCAAAAACATGAGACGCTAGATTCTAGGTGATTTACGGGCTAGATCTATCATCGTTATTTTTTTTTTCAGGGACATTGGAAACATTATTGATTTAATCCTGCATTTTGTACACTATAAATTTTCATGTAAATAAAGACCGAACCTTTGCCTACTTGCAACACAGTCTTTTTATCTTTAACTTTTTTTACGAGTATACCTCTTAGGAATCCATTTCTCTTAAGGGTTAGCCCTGCGCAAGCGCAACCGCGGGAAGCGCGTCTAATGAACTTCTGATTTGTTAGGCAAAATGTGTATTGTTCACATTATCGTCGATTTAGGAATAATTGTTTCGGAGGACAATGGGATTTCGACTGCGAGGGGCGTCTTGTTAGAAAACCGTTATTTCGGAAGATAAATCTATCTTATATTTTATTTACGCGTTTTCGATGAAATTCAATTGCGAGTCGGTTTTTTGACACTGGTTTATTTCATATTTGAGTTTATTTATGTATGAAAAAAATAACGATCAATTTGGTTTCGTTTACATATACAGATCAAACTAACAATTCATATTGTCTTCACGAATAGTGAACAGTGGATAATACAATCTCTAAAATATTCACACGAACTATGCAAATAATATGGCCGGTCTTGTACGTATGTCCTTCCTTAGTTATTTACAATGGAGATGACGAAGATTTATAATGTACCCAGAATCAGGCACAAACAAACTACAAAGTAGCAAAATCATCAACGCTTTCATCTCGTCTGCAACTCAAAGCCCTTCTAGAAACACAAACTTATATTCCATCTAGCGGTATTCATAACAAGCACAATACCTAAATAATTCAGCATAGACAATACAGAGGACATTGTCGGTCGTATATCATCGAAGCAACAATACAAGTACATGAGAGGTAAAACAACAACATAAATACACAACGTAACAAAATCATATCAAAGCTATCATCTAGTACGGCGATAACGCGGATTGTCGAGAAGCGTAACCTTTACCTTCGACCAGTACGTAATATAGACTGTAAATAATTCAGCACCATAGACAAAGGGTGCGCAGGCGGCCGTATATCATCGCATCTAGCAACAATAGCTCAGGCTAGGTGGCTGTACAATGCACCTGGGCGCACGAGCCACCGCAACCCGATGGCCTGATAATGGACCCATAAATCCTGATGCCGACTTAATGACGTACGAGTAATGCTCGCGATAGGAATTAGCCTTAGAAAGCCACCGCGTTATACCGCGTGTTGTTCTGTTACTCAATGCGTTTGCGCACTCCGTTTCGAATGCTCTTGAGGGTGGCACCGAAGATGGGGGCGATGACCGCGCCAACATAAATTATGCTGTTGCATGCTTAGAGAACTGTATCATACAACAGTTATCACACGGTTAGTTTATTACGCTGCAGTTTGATCTTTGTGTAAAGGGCTTTGTTCTGGCATTCCAATTCATTTGTTATTAGGCTTCAAGCTAAAATAATAACCAAGTACAAATGGTCAACTGTTACACAGTATCTACATGGAATTCCATTTCAAATTGGTTATTTATGAAGGTATGCTTTAAGTATAAACATTCGAATGTAAGAACCGCTGACATATTTGGAATACTGTTCCATCAAAGTTATCACTCTTTTCATAAACATTATACTCAAATATCAGAGAATTACTTTCAAAAACGTATCTTGTAATCTTAACTGAATAATTTAGTATTCATGATTTTACTTAAAGGGACCTAAAATAAGTTTTCATATCAAACAATTAACCATCTAAACAAGGATGTGCGGCGTGTAATCCAAACGATTACTCAGATGTTCCCACACAAAAACTCAAAAAGGATATCCTTTAAAAAAGCGACACAACACACTGCGTGGATCTTCGCGCCTTTTACAATTAAAAAGGCCCCGAGTTCTCGTGTGACCTCATTGCTTTCCAACGGGACGTTTTTGCACAAAAATGAATGGCCACAGAGGATAGAAATCTTTCTCACGCGGCCTGGGAAGCCGAGCGTTCCTTGCTTATACTCCACATGCATTAGCCAAGGTTAATCACCCAAATTCTTGACCGCTTCCACATTTAAAAGTTTAAAATGCTCATTTAAACTTAACAGTTGAAGTTTTATGTTTTAATGGCGTCTACACTCATTAGTAAGGTTTGGCCAGTGTCAATTTTAAGTATTTAAAGGTTCGCTCACAGGTAGCTGTTTTAAGATTAATTACAACTTTGATGTCGTTAAAACTCAAATGTCCTTATTCATTTGTTTATGGAGATATGCAAGGTACTCAGGTTCAGAATAAAATAAAAGCGTTGCAATGAACTTTAAGTGTATCGAAGTTGAAATTTATTTGATTCAGACTTTTTTTAAAGCGTCATGCAATTTTCAGGATGTTAAAGAACATTAAAATCAAAGAGTGCAAAAAGCTAAACAATCTATGGTCGCTGGTTTGTTTTTATGTAAATCTGAGAGTATTAAGACGGAAACCACAAGCCTAAGTGCTCATGTGAGGGGGGGGGGGGTAATTAGGGGGGCGCAGGGGCATTGGCCACTCTTCCGCGACCGTTCGTCACTCGGCAGATGTCGCCACTCTTGACGCTTTTATAAGCTTCGGATTAATGAGCTTCGAAGTTTTATGTGTCTTTAGATATTATGATACTTATCTGAGCACTTTGAAGTTTATTAGTTTAATTATGTTAATGATAATATGATTAATTTTTATACATCCATTTCAATAACATTCAAACTAATCTTTATTATTATTCTTTCGGACTGTACTAATATAGGTACCTACATTTATTTCTACTTTAAATTTGTAAGACTATAAGTAAATTTACAAATATTTATCTTTGGAAGAAGAACCATTTAGATCAATATTTTTATTGACATTATCATCATATGACCAAAACGGCCTCTTGCACTTTTCATACAAATTATTTACATTGTAATAAGTTAAGACATCAAATTCCAACATGCCATACAATGCAATCATTTTTTTAAAGAAAAATTCTTCTTTCTCTCGACAACTATAGGTAACCCTACACAGCTCATCAAACGTCAACCATACACGACAGGCAATTTCATACGTTTGAGGAACAATCACGGTTTCCACCGTATTCTAAGCGAGACACGGCCAATATACGAAAGTTGATTGGCAATCATCGGCCGCCTAACAAAGGCGATAAAAAGCCCAGATGCAATCCGCTTGTTCTGTTTGATTATGATTATACGGCGCTTATGAGGCAATTATGAGTGGAGACGAGGCAGCGTCTATTGTATACTACAATTAAGATACGTCACTTGTGGGTAACCGTGGGAAAGTCGGATACGGGCGAAATATTTAATCGGGCATTTCGCAACCGTTCGGGGTATGGTAATGTCGGCTGCGAGTGCTGCGACCGGCATTGTCCGGCAAATGGGTTCTGTGCCGGAGGCGTGCGCGGTTTAGACATTACATTATAATGTCCAAAATTTCATGCGTCCTTAATGACGGAACGCCGTCTCCGCGGGCGGCGCGTAATGAATATTTAATTGCATCGAAATATTTGGAACCGACACAAAAATGGTTCTAGCTTTGTTAGCTAATAATTACCGGTGATTACGGCGGGATTGTGTATTTGTAACGGATTTAAATTGTTGGAGACGTTTTTGAATCGGAACGCGACTGTGGCCTGGGGAAAGGTAGAATTAAATACATGAACTATTATCAACCTACTGTAATGAGTGGAGACAATGACAAACACAATGGTCCAAGATCCCAGAGCTGCCAGACATCACTTATTTTCTAATGGACAAAATATATACGATTGAGTAGTGTTGGGGTGTACTATCATCATATGACTAGTTGCTACCTTGACCAGACGGCCATTTTTCAGATATCAACCAATCAAGATACATAGAAACACTGCTCACCTCTCTTAAATTCTGATGGCTGATTTTAACATATATTTCACACAATGTCATTAAAAATCAGGTTTTATTACTCCCAGACACATGCGGTCGGCGGTTTTACCTTACAGACGCTTTAAAGCTATGAAAAAAATTTTACTTTTACTTATTTTCTGATGCTTGATTTTTATATATGTTATTCAAACAACTAAAAAGTGCTCATCTGACCGCAATAATTATAGAATTGTACCTTACAAACTATTTTATTAGAAAACCTTAACTAAATTCAATTTACATAAAAAAATCTAAAACCGTTGGGTCTGGTGAATGTTTGGCCCCTTGGATCGGTCTGTCCGTTTGCAAAACGTTTTAAAATAGTTGTTTGAATAACATATATAAAAATCAAGCATCAAAAAATAAGTAAAATTAAGTAAAAGTTAAAATTTTTTCATAGCTTTAAAGCGTCTGTAAGGTAAAACCGCCGACCGCATGTGTCTGGGAGTAATAAAACCTGATTTTTAATGACATTGTGTGAAATATATGTTAAAATCAGCCATTAGAATTTAAGTGAGGTGAGCAGTGTTTCTATGTACCTTGATTGGTTGATACCTGAAAAATGGCCGTCTGGTCAAGGTAGCAACTAGTCATATGATGATAGTACACCCCAACACTACTCAATCGTATATATTTTGTCCATTAGAAAATAAGTGATGTCTGGCGGCTCTGGGATCTTCCTCTACAAACTCCAAGTAGAATTACTATGAAAAACTTGGACATGTCATCATTATTTTCCTCTTTTTGTAAACGGCCAGTTGTCTGTCTTTTGCAACAACAAGGCAAGATACACAAAAATAAGTAATAAAACCTACACTAAAAGATTAGCCTCGGTTATTAAGAACTACTTATACGTTGGATATATTCTGAGCACTCATATAACATCATCTGTATTGATGACAGTTAACCGGAAAGAAATCCGTACGTACACTAAGTAGTAATCAGCCAAAATAAAAAGACTGTTAATAAAAAAACACGTACATAACAACTTGCGCCAGTTAATGTACCCTAGTCTCTAACTACACAACCCAACAAACAGACTTAACCGATATACAATTACAGAGAAATTACGTTAACTCGTATTTCTACATCGGCGATCCTATTAATGGCAAATGTTACCTGAACGTGTGACTAACCTATGCAAATTCAACTGACGATGAATAAGCACAATCGATTCTCAACTGCATTCCGAATTAGCATGTTTATTGTTATTTGAAAGGTATTCTATAAAATGCTTTGAATTTGTGTAACATAGAACGTTTGCGCATAACAACTCTTATTTTTCGTATAACAAAAAAAAAACTGTTTGTGTAACTTGATATTCTCATTTTTTATAAGTATTGTTTAATATTTTTAACTGTATAGAAAAGTGCACGTATTCTTCCATAAATTTTATTTTAACCTTCTTTGTATGTAACCCTAAATTGTGATATGAATGAACACGGACCTAGTTTATTTTGTTCGATTTTTTTGTATTTCAATCCCACTATCTTATAGCACTTTCCACCATAAACAACAATCATGGATTCAACATTGATGACGTACAATCTATTAACGATCCGTCAAAAACTAATTGATTTTATATTCTTGACTAATAGTTTTGACACCATCATTTACAATCAAGCAAGCTACTTGTAAATTGACTCTCCAGCGATGATTATGCAAACACTTTTAATGCAGAAGGTAATCTCGGATTGATTCCCACAGCTTTTAAGAAATAAAGGTGTATACACGTGTTGTAATGTATTTCGTATCGGGCTCATCCGGCGGTATGTCATTGCATTAACGGTACTCGGATGGATAGTATGACTCCGCAAGTTTCGTACATAATTGAGATCGACTGTAAATATACGTGCTTACGCTATTACCTTTCATACGTCACGATCCACTATCTAAGTAATTCTGACGAGCCGAACGGTACCTCAAATGAAAGGCCCCATTGTTTTGATTTCAGAAGTAAGATTTATCTGTCTTAGAATGAATCTTGATCAAATTTTATATTTAAACCATCGCAAATAAAGCCTTAAGCTTTAAAAGCCGGCTTTTTAGTATGTCTACACACTTTGTCTCAATTAAGTACGTTTATTCAGAATAAGATACATACAACTAGAAATCTCATCAACGCTAACAAACTTCTAGGTACTATCATTCTACAGATTTGATAATTGAAATCACCATGCTTACTGTGAATTTGCAACAAAAATGATTATAGATACAGGCTAAACTGCCCTGTCATCCAAATCGAAAATATTAAAGCACATTAACTTTTATGTCCGAAGTATGATTTGCAGCAACCCACTTATAAGCAAATGTAATACCCGATTCGAAGAAACGCAATCTACCAAAGAAACAACCACTCACCCAACGCACAAGTGTTTGAATAGGATTAAATAATCATGGTTTAATCGGGATGCGCCATAAAACGCACCTCGACGCAAAACACGAATGTTCCCCGGACAGAGCCGTGTTCGACACGTCGTTACGACCGCGTTACGACCCCGCGACGACCAATAAAACACCGGCGAATGCCAGCCGACATAAAAGGGGAATGCTAAAACCCGAGATCTCGTCGGTACCATAAATTTATAGTAACGAGATCGGATTTGCTCCCTGCACGGTTATTCGTTGCATCGGGAGGTGTGAATGATAGTTTAGATTTTCAAATTACATTGTTAGTCTGCCAAAATATTTTTTTAAATTTAATAGTTTCGTAACAGATAGCTCTAAAATCCAAATTGCTAAATCCGGAAACAATAAAAAAAATAAAGAAAGTAAACTAATAATACGTTATGAATTACAGCCTTCTTCGAAGATGGTACCTACCACATGTCTTACTGCTCTGATTAATTGCGTATTTAATGTGATTGTAATATTAGTACTTATAGAATCGTGCAACATGAAACTCACGCAGGTGAATAATTACAGTTCTAATTCATCTACTTCATAGTTTCTGATCGGTGAGCGTTGCATTAATCATTATTCGATTGTCTTTCCGAAACGGAACAACCTGCATAATAGAATAATTGTGTCGACATTCGTTAAAATGCTAACCAGAATGTCATAAAGGACCAAGCCACCTGCGGATAAGTGGGCAAGTAGTAATAAGACTTTTAGAGTTTCCCACGCCATGATCTGGTGAGATACCGGTGTAACGGCGAGATAAATCAGATAGCACTGTCGTCAAGTCCTCATTACACGTCAGAATTACTACCAGCCGAATGAGGGCGAAATTACGACGAGTTTTGCTTACATGCGCTTGTAGACATGCTTAATTAGAAATTAGGAGGTCGTTAGTGCATGAATCATACGAACCTACAGGCGACAAGGGTTAGGAACGTGTTTTACTATCGAGTGTCATAAACGTCGACGCTACATTGTCTACGATGCATCCGCGTAGTAAGAATCAAGTTTTATGACCTTACGAACTTAATGAAGGAACGTTTGGAGACATTTGTTTGTTTTGATCAGATTGAACAGTTCCCTTTAACACGTTACTGCAATATACAATACTTAAACTACTACTGTTAGGTCAAACCTGTTGCTATTTGTCACAAATCCCTTTCTACCCTCTAAAATACTATGCGCTACTTCTGTAACTAAATCTTACTCTACCTCAAGACTGCCAGAAGAAGAGACATGTTTCTTACTGCGCTACCACTAGCCCAAAATATTTTGACGCTTCGATTAGTAGCTCGGAGTCGATTAACCATCGACGGCGCAATCTAGCCTGACCTCCGCAGACCGTGTCAAAACGGATTCACGGTCGATAATGAGTTCGGATTCGTGGTCGTCGTGATTCAGCTCGCCCGACTAGATTGTGTTGGCAGGATGGCCGTTTTTATAATCTGTAATGCCATCAGGCGGCACCGGGAAAATTGTCGCCAAGTTGTGAGGAAATGAATCGGATTCAATTGTTTGATTTTGCTTATGAAATGAAGTTGACTTGATTTTTTTTCTTCTATACAAACATAACTTTAAAAAGCTATTTCGATTTATGAAGATACACTTCTCGAGACTGTTAGTTGTTAAAGATCTTCCAAAAAAAAGTGTTCTTTTTTTAATAACAGTAAAATGGAAGAAACAAAAATAAAGTAACAATATAAAAGTTGCTATTAGAAATTATTCAACATCAATTTTTAACGTTGTTCGCATCCTGTTCTCAGCGAACACATGACACCCCATTAGCTTGTATACAACAGGATAACGCAGGCCAACTTGTCGATTAGCTACCGTGCGCCTTCGAGAGTTATTTCATCTGGTCTGTGGTCAGCCTTGGCTCACCGGACGGAACCCGGGCTCTCACGATATTATACAATACGCCTAGGAACTGGTTCCACGGCACGTTCAGGGGAGGCTCTCGCTCGACTAATATTAATGATTCAGTGTCTTTGTCTTATTTTGAAAGCGTTTTGGTGAAAGAGATACGAAATCGGAGCAAGAATGTTCGTAACCATTCATTGTGAACGAATGTAGATCGCTGAAGCTCGTCTTAATGGTAAGCTTCTTTGATTGAACTTTCTTTTAACAAATTAAGTTGAACATAGATTGTGGAACGGTTAGTTTAAATGCATTTCTATTTAGAGTACATTTTCATTTGCAACTTTATCATGCAGTTTAACGCAACTCATCGTTTGTGTTCGAGAAAATAGCGTATCTTTCTTTATTCCATGTTTTAATGTCTTACGATGTAAAACCTAATCACCAGGAAACATATCAGACAACAACTTCACAGTTCTCAAACAAAACAATCGCACAAAAGTATCTGAAAGAAACGCTCTTCAACTGTCAATTACAGATTTTCCTAAGCTGTCTGCCTCGTTAGTCTGAACAAGAATTAATAGGAATAACTGACTTTTTACCCAGTTGGTTAATTACTGAACAGCGTTGGCTCGTTAGAGCGCTGTTACTAGCCCGTTACAACCGTGCCTGGTCTACTAATCCGAAATATACCGCTTTGCACGCACGCTAACCCGGTACACTTTATAAGCACATTTCTTGAAATCGATGTGCGTTCGGCCACTTTGATTGCGGATTGAGGGGAAACGGACAATTTGAAATTCGAAATAGTTTGCTCGAATCTGTGGAGTCGTTGAAATTAGTTGCGTGATGCCCATGTAGAAAGGAACTGGTTTAAACCCACTTATAGATCAGAAGAGGTACTAAGTTGTATTACTTACTACGGTAAGCGTAACATTATACTGAGGTCTATAAAAGATAAACAAATGAATGGTGAAACTTCTGGAAATTTCTACACTTCTATCATTGATCTCGTCAAATAACGGGTATAAATCCCTTATGTTAACTAGACCATCATATTAGATATGTACTAGGTAAATGTAACTGCAATTAGTTTTAGTATTGTAATGTTCATACATGTGCGATATATTTTATTGGGTGTAAGTCACGATTTGGAGTATATGTAAATATGAATTCTTGCCGACACCTATTTCTATTCAGTGCCAACTGTCACCAATTTAAATTTGACTTGTAAAACAACCGATCGGGAGTTTATGCTGAATAAATAATATGCTACAATGTTTTGCACTTCGCCTGAGTATTGGAATGAAGTTAGGGTTTTGATTTCGGAGTTTGTACGTATGTAGCGACACTATGATGATTGGCGGATAAGCTAAGACTCAATCCTATTTAACGGTCATGGAAATTCTCCTAAGAGTAGCCTTATATAATCTTATAAGATAATACGAACATTCTTTGCTGACTACTCAGTTATACAAAATACTTAAAAGCATGCATTAATAATACTTAGTACCATAGAACATCATGTCATGTGGATTATTACGCTACGTGACTAAATAAATCAATAAAAATTGTCGAGATCGTGTCCCCCAGCTGAAATTTTCGAGTCTACAAAAATTTCAGCCAATTGCAGAAATAGAAACTCAAAAAGCTCACGATTCGAGTCAACCCTAAGGTCGATAAAGGTACAATAAATAGGGCCAAGCAGATAAATCAGTATCGTGAGTGCGCCGCCTCGGCCCGAGCCCTTTGCGGCGAATGTCAGCGCGACACTTGTTACACCATAGTATCATCACTGCTTGCTCTATGACTATATGACTATACTGAGTATAAATATCTAGGTTAGAAACTCTTCTCTCGAAGTATCTTTACTAACATTTACAAATAAGAAAAAGTAATAAGGCATCCGACCGATTTCGGCCATGGCGGACAATGTTAACGGAGATCAGCCAACTGCGTAGGATTATAGTGCACAAATGTACACACACAAAAACAGTGAAATCTCTGTTTGTGCACAATATGGCCTGCCCTGCATTCCCAATAAGTTCGGCAGCCAGCCGGAATCGGGCGGAACACATTATTTACTTTATGCAATATTACTACAAACAAAGCTATATCTCATAAAAAGCCACAAATTGTAATAAAGCAGTTAAAAGCTACCGTTTCACGCACTACCGGAGCAATTACTGTCGCAGATTTATCTTTATCTGTGTTTCGTTGCATATCTTTGCATCTAAGCCGGCGACAAATCGAGATATGCATATTAACCTTAATCAATTATGACAGTGGCGATAGCGACATAAATATACGGCGGGCTTTTGTCTACCGATATTTATGGTATCCGTTTGAATGTACAGTGGTCACGCCATATTTTGCCTATTTGCTTGTATAAATTTCGCGTCCTGTAGGTTGTAAGTAAAAGGTTAAGAATTTAAATTATGACTAGAGACTACCTTTACGATCTTTTCGAGATATACATGCCATGACATACATGGTAAAGTGAACAAACAGTTATAGGTTTCGTAGATCTTATTTTTAAACAGAATTAAATAGACAGACATATTTTCAACTTAAGAGAATCGATTCGTTTGTCATTATATTTTGTGTAAACTAAAAAAAAAATAAGTAAGTTTCATCCGCTGTTTAACAGCCTGTTTTCCTACATAAATCAAAGTATTCACCGAAACAATTTACAATAAACAGTTATTTTATTTTCCAAGTAATGACACTAGCCGCGGTAATACGATGCACTCTAATTCACTCAGACTCTTTGCTTCCATATCTACCGAGAATAACTAACGCTTACTGAGAACTAACTGTGAATTTCGTGATGTTTAATTATTTTCCGCTGCGGTTTTTGCACACCGGTACACATTGCCAGTTTAATAACAAAATTAAATTAAATATGGCGGCCGGAGCCGCCATTTTATTTAGTGTTGGGCTTCATATTAGAAAGCAGTAAACTGTAATATGAATTTTAAAATTGGATCAAGAATAAATTATATTTACTTTCTGTCTTCCTTGTTTGTTTTTTTTTTACATTAAGCATTGACCACCCGAAACTTGTGTCTAAGTACAAAATGAGAGCTAATCGTGTCAAAACTACGAAGAATTCTAAACGTATGGTTAATTTTAAGCCGTATCAAATACTCTAGGTGCATTAATTGTCCCCATACATCCTCCCATTGAAGCTCGATCGCCTTTGCGCTTCCAAAAAAAAAGTTACCAGCTGACAACTCTCATAACTGACGAAAAATTACCTGCGAAAGTATTACGCAATAACTACCAAAGGCCCTTCACTCCCGATGAGCGAACAAAGGGCCGGAACAGTTATGCCGCGCGGGGCACGACCAACGTGTCATTATAGAGCCAGCCAGCTGACTGGGACCCTTCCCTGGGTGGAACTCGAAGTTTGACAGAATGGATCGCTGTTACTTAAGGGCATCTGAACAGATAAGCCCTGTCGAACGTAACTAACGTATATATATTTAATAAAGCAGTTTAACAGAAAAGGTGATCTTTATTCGTATGCTCGAAATTTTACTGTTTATTTTAAAAGATCAATAAGTAACTACCATTTTATGATTTACTACCAACCTTTTTTTTCTGAACAGAATTAGCAAGAGATAAAACAATTGCAAAATTAATTAAATCCTTAAACGTGCGGAAAGGTTAAAACAGGGAAATTCGTATATTGTTTCATGTCCCACCCTGTCCTACTCTCCAACATCTGAAGCTCAATTCGTTCAATAGGCAGCCCTAAAACGCATATTTAGAGAGCTCTACCAGTTCTGGCGGGAACTCTAAAATCTCGAGCGTCTGTGGTGGCACAGTTTCACCCAATTACATCGTCTCTAGCCAGCCATTGGCCGAAGAATCCGGCCTGTCGTGACTGTGATAAAAAACTGACGCAAATTGTCGATACGCCTCGTGCACACCGTTCCAAGCTCCGACTTCTAAAGAACACTCCAGATCCGTCATAATTTCGACAATAATGTGAACGCCGAACTGGTTTTGGGGCTCAAAATTCTCGTTAAAATAAGTATGTACTCGTACCTACATGAAAAAAGATCGTCAAACTTCACACGTTTTGAGCGGCGTAGACAAAAACATGTGTCGTGCGTGATACCAAAACGCTCGTTAGTGTAACTGTATGATATGAAAATTGCCTACATTAGGTCTTTGATAGACTAGCGGCCTGGTATCATTGGTTGTACTCATTTGGAGGACTTTAGCCAACTAGACGTTTTGATGGACCCACTAAAATTGACAAAGAATGCTCTAACAACCAAAGGCATACAGCCAGGGTTTCGCTTTGTTGGAAACCTATGTTTTCCTTTGTTGGATTTGTAGGATTGGTCTTAGTTATTAAACTTAACCTGCAAGACAGAAGATCAACAAACTGGCTCATCTTTGCTCTGTCAGTGTTAATTAATTAAAAGTCGTGAAATCTAACACTAATGGCTATTTAATGGCTCTGTTGCTACACAGAGCATGGAATATTCAATTCTGTTGTTCTAATTTGATTGTTTTTTCTAAACATTTATCATTGACAGGCCCGTTCAAGTTCAGATATGAATCTACTGTCAGCGTGTTTCAGGCGATAGTTATCGTCAAGTCCACCGATCTGTGTTTTAATTAAGTTGTGTATTGATATTTATTTTTGATCACATCCGATTACGTCTGCAACGTCATCAAATATCAACCTACTGATTAAAGGATTTTTCATATAGTTATGTACTTTGAGTTAGTTAAATCCAAGATTGGTTCCAAGAGACGTCCAAATCACAATTTTCATAAGCAATATTTCCTGGGTTGTCAAATCTATCAAGCGTTTAATATCGTAAGCGATAACTACATGACATCCTGTAAAACTGCCACTACATCCGCTCAGAGAACACGGCTTGCGAACAAGTATCGTATCCTTCAATGCAATTACTAGGCACGTTCATATTTATAGTGTGTCATATCTTCCCCCAGCTATAAGTGGAAGTCTCTAGCACCGGCAATGATCTTGTACACCGTCTGAAAGGTCACAAGAGCCGCCATTGTAGTCATTAGCACTACGCCCCGCCCATGTGAATCACGTCTTCACGTCTCTGTCTTACTACAAAAACTATGCCAGTTATTAGCGCCATTACACTGGGAAAAGCCGCTTCAGAATTTGTGTTTTCTTTTAATCGTATATGGTATCTCAGTAGTTGAGATAGGAGAAGAATTAATGCGACTAGAAATTCACACAGTTTTTCTGTAGTCATGGAAGTTAAATGAGGAATAAAGGAATTATATCTTTAGTAATGCACACTTCTTAAAAGCACTTTCCAATCATGAAAAATAACATAAAAGTACAGTTGAGTTTTGACGCCGTTGATACTGCCAACTCTATTAACTGAGCAATTAACTACTCCTTTGCTAAACCTTCTGAGTAAGCAATCAAAAGAGTAAATAGCGGTTGACGTTAGTGTCGAACCGCCCTTATGATTTGATTGTTGATAGCTATCTCCGGCGATTCGTCGTGGATGCGAAGCGCGTGACGGCCACGATTAGAAATCTTGTCTCGAATGCCTGTCCACTCAACTGATCCAATCGGTGTTCCATTTTAAAGTAATCGACTGTTAATATTACTAGACAACACAGCAACGTCATTTTCTTGCATTACTGGGCCGCTAACTACATGAAATACAGTTCAACAGCATTTTATAGATTGGAAACCAATATTGCAAATTAAACAAAAAAAATTATCACCAGAAAAAAACATGCTTTCTAATTTAATTGCCTGATCAACAGTGTTGACGAACGATGTTACCAATTTTAATATTATTTTAGAATGAAATAGAATATTCATATTATCAAACTGAAATATAACATTCAACGATGTTATCAACTCAGAATTCTATAAAGAAATAAACTGAATGATGTAACTATCACATCATCACAAACCTATGTTTGTCTGGAATTCATTGGTGAGAATTATAAATCCATGAACAAATCCACCTAATGCCGACTAGTTACTAAGATGGGCGGTCATTATAGGTAAGTAGAAAGAATAAGTGTATGTTTTGGAGATGTCATCGACCTTGGGATGGCAAGTTCAAAGATTCAAGGAGGACATTTGTTCGACAAGGTCAAGTGCGGCACGTAGATATTTCCAACGGTGACGTTTACATGTTCCGAGACATGCGGGTATACGTATGTACACTTAAGCAGATAGGTATGCATGTTCTAGTTAGATCCAATTCCTAGTGATAAATTTATCTGCTCAATGTATGGAAAACAATTTGAGAATTCAAATGCTCGAAATACTCAGACCTCATCAATTAAGCATTTAAAACCTTTGTTTCCTTTTACATCTAAATTATATGACTTTAATGCAGTTATGTTTTGAAACCATGTATTCAAAATTAGTGAGTTACAAATTTACAGCTATTGCGGCACTTACAGAGTGAACTATCTGATTTTAAGTAGGTATTGATTGTATTAGCAAAAAACTTGTAAAGCAAGACCGCTGTATTTGCAACATTCATCAGAAAAATTTCAAGCTTACTTGTTAACTTTTTACAGTCTTGCAAATTATATCTTTGGTAACATCACCAGTAAAGTAATCTGTATCTTAAAAGCAAGGTATAGCGTTAAAATTTACTTTGCTACTAGTGATTTTCATTTCACAGTAATCGGTATCATGGATAAGGAAAACGAGACGTCGGCAGACCAGGTTTTTTCAGGTCCATCCAATATCAAAAATTCGTTTTGTCACGGAGCAACGCGCGGCGCGCCGATGCGAGGCGGGCCGGGGCAAAAACTAGCCTATTCAGAGCTATAATAGAGCGAGCGATGCACACAGACCACTTAGATACGCCCGCTACAGACAGTGGTGGGTAATGGAACTATAAACGGTGGAGAGGTGGAAGAACAAGAACGCTAGAACAACGAAATGGAAGCGATTATGCTGCTATAGACGGTTAGGGTTAGGTATGAGGATTAAGTTAAAACTTTTACAAAAACACTAATGTATTTAAATTGAATGACACATTGTTATATTTGTCTGAAATATCCTCTAAAAACGCTTCATAAAGCATTGAAGTGCAGGATGCACCTAAAATGGAATAATATCAGTAAACGAATTCCTAATTCTACGCAAGATTAATGTTGGTGGTAGCAACAATGTTTAGTAAGAGACAGTTGTAATTAATAATATTAATGAGATAACTAACAATACACTTTGCACAAGGTGGGGTCCAAGACATTGACCTTTAGAGATCTATGGAGAGGTAGATAGAACGGAAACCATTATTATATCAAAACATTTCTGAAGGACAGCATTTTTAAATATATACTTAAATTTTACACAAATGTTGTGGAAGGCATTTTCTATGACTTGCTACTTACTAAGTAGGGCTGGATTAAATTGATTTTCGATGATCATTACACTTTCCAGTAGCTATCTCACAAATTATGGTATTAAAATGGTCTTGAACTTTGCTGGTACTTATTAATTCAACTGTATTAACCTAGAGCGGAAAATGAATGACCATAAATAGAACGAATAATATCCTTCTAAGAAGGAAAACGATTACAAAGGTTTCTATTGGTATTGTATCTTTTTCTAGCTGCAATATCTGCGTTAAGCAACAATTCTTATAATTGTTAATGCTTCCATGGATTTATGAAGACGTTTTCTCTGACAAGATTCAAGTTAAACGAAACTTGACTCACAGCAATTATATCAAGCATTTTCACAAGAATGTTATAATTCTTGAGTACTCACGCGTTGGTGTTACTATCCACACATTAAAGTCAATGTGAATAGTTTTATCGAGGGATATACAGGTAGAGTCGGTCATAGAGATTCGACTCATATTAACGCTGTAGTCATGGTTACATCGAGGCGGCATATTTTGGTGATTTGTTGCCGTGTGATCAATCGATTAGACACGTTCCGAGCCAGTTCTATCGCGCTAGCGTTATTTGTTCCATTCTTTACTAAATATGGTTACTTTAGTATGATGAGAAAAGAGCTCGGTAAAAAGTATTACACATGTAGTTTTTTCGCAGAAAACATTTTTCAGGGAAACGTTATCAAAACCAATAAGCACGAAAGAACTACAAAAGAACAATGACCCAGATCCGCCAAAGATAACTATCGACGTGACGCATGTGTGGAATCGATAACAGTAAGTGTACACGCACGCACTCGCGGACGTTATCGCACCAATATTTACCGAAGTAACAGCAACATGCGAAACGGCGACCGTGTGAACCGCCACCACGCGCCAGACCACCGAACTGCGAGGGGCGAGCGACTCAGCGCGATCACAGAATAAAAAACGTTATTATACCTATTCAGAGGCCAGCAGCTGCACCGACACGGAACGGCAGATGCTCGCACGCAGCCGCTGCTATTACAGAAGCGACAATAACGCTGGTCCCGAATGCTCAAGTTTGAGGTAATTTCACTAAGATGACTTACCGGGAAGCCGGGGCTGCGGCGGCGCCGGCGCACTCACTAACAGCACACGTGCACGACCGCGCACCTGTCGCGGAATGACTGGCCATTTCCATATTGGTTTGTTTCTGAGACCGGGCTCGGCGCGCGCGCAGGCCGGCGCGCCGAGGTGGACTGGCGGCCGCCGCGCGCGCTACCTGCGCCCACCTGTCCCCGCCCCCCTCCACCAGGAACCGGATGGTACTCCAAAACAAAACGGCCAACGAAGGACGTGCCGCGAATGTTCGCCACCGGCGAGGGCCCGCGCGCGACACCTGACTCACGCGACGATGCCCTCTTCATGATTTACGAGCGATCGCCGATTCGGCCTTTTTCACAGCGCTTGTGACAATGAAACAGCTGACGCTCGAGATTGATTATTCGAAATTCGAATGTTCGGAATCGGTTGCTCAATTAATTGTTGTAAACACACAAACACCGCGCATCCGATTCGGGGCCGGTTTACACGACGCTCCGTCCGGTGTCGAAGATTATTTACAAATCAGTTCTGTGTGTTTGTCGGCGCGTCCCGCTTTCACTGTTATCAGTCTATCGGTCTAATGCGATAACGCGTATCCAACATTTGTTTAATTGGATTCTTCTATAAATACTTACGTCAGCGTTTTACTCATTTATCTCTATTTCCTATCATCATGACGTGATAGTTTTTGCTTGTGTACACTATTTGTTTTCCTTTAGATCATAATCCACCCACAATCTTTGTTATTTATTTATATGTTATCATAAATAATGCAATTTAAAAAGATCAGCCTATAATAAACCGACAGTATCTAATATTATATTTAACAGTATCTAATATTCCGAGTGTATCAGATTCCTGTCATAATGCCGATTTACATACATAGAGCTATATCAATAAGAAGATACCCACTCCTGGTCAATATCGATTGAACCATCTGAACTGTCGCAGGAATTTCAATTTATATCTTGTACTATACATAACATAAAACATAGCTAGCAAATCCAGAAAATAATAAATAACGAACACTACACTTGAAGGCATCTCTGTTTGAGAGTGACAAAATCGTAAGCCATTTCAATAATCAGAACAGTGGGGCACGTTGGAATACTCTACATATATCTCTACTATAAGATACCAGTTTCGCCTTACGCAAGCCTTTTTTCAGAGCAATTCAAGGCGCGAATTGGAGAAAAGTGGCCGCGGGCGTCGATAAGCGCATACACAGCCGGGCTGATAACGAACACGTTGCGACGAGGCATTTTACTCATGAAATGCGTTCGTTGCTTACAGAAATCATCATCATCTTGGCGTTTTCCCGGTTGCATCCTTGCGGAGCCCGGGGTCCGCTTTCCTACTCCTAACTCTCCACTTCGCACGGTCTTCGGCATCCTTTACGGAGAGTTTGTTGGCACGCATGTCATCCACTACAACGTCAAGCCAGGCCTTCTTGGGCCTTCCCCTTCTGCCGGGACCCGGCGGTAGCGACATGGCTAGACACTTGTTCCCTACGTAGTTTGCCGGTTTCCGTAAAACATGACCGTACCAACGTAGGCGGCACTCTTGCAGTTTATCAGCGATGTCTCGGACATGAAGGCTGCCGCGAATTCGGGAGTTCTTTACGCGATCTGCTCGCGTAACTCCCGACATCCAGCGCAGCATCTTCATCTCCGTGACCCGCAGTTCCTGCTTGTGCCGCTCAAGTAATGGCCATGCTTCACTACCATATAAGAGGACAGGCCTAATGATGGATTTATAGACCTGTCCCTTCAGCTTAACCGGCATTTTAGGGTCGCAAGTGACGCCGCTCACCTCCCTCCATTTATCCCAAGCAGCAGCAATGCGTGCCTTGACGTCGGAGTCGATGTCGCCGTTCGCGTGGAGTACAGATCCCAGATACTTGAACCGGTCCGTGCGCTCGACCGTGTCTTCGCCTATGCGGACGGACATGGGATCTGTAGTGTTGCAGGCCAAGTACTCTGTCTTCGCCACGTTGAGTTTCAGACCCCCGTTCTCAAGCGATTCCTTCCATGTGTTAACACGTCTCACCAGCCGTCCCCTGTCCGAGTCCACCAGCGCGATATCATCAGCATACATAAGTAGCCATGGTGGCTGCTCATGGTGGTCTCTGATGCTGTCTGACAATACGTCTAATATCAGGCTGAAGAGAAACGGACTCAGGACGGAGCCTTGGTGTACTCCGACGGTTATACGGAAGGGCAAAGTGTCGCCAACAGCGGTCCTAACTACAGAATCGGAATCACAGTACATGTCTCTAATGATATCAACATACGTTTCTGGCACTCCCTTGGACCTCAGGGCCCACCAAATCATCTCACGCGGAACACAGTCGAAGGCCTTCTCCATGTCCAGAAATAGGAAGTGGAGAGGCGTGTTCTTCGTCCTGTATTTCTCCATGATGATTCTTAGGGCAAAAACGGGGTCCATAGTCCCGTGACCGGGGCGGAAACCATATTGACATCCAGAGACAGTGCACTCCTGACGGATTCGAGAGTCTACTATCCGCTCGAATAGTTTCATGGTGTGGGACATGACCTTTATACCGCGATAACTACCGCACTCTTGCACTGACCCCTTGCCCTTGAAGACCGGGGTGATAACACTCAGTCTCCATTGGCAAGGAATCCTGCCGGTGCTGAGTATGCGGTTATAAAGGTCAGTTAGGATGCCCACACCACGACCACCCATTGCCTTCCAGGCTTCGATGGGGACTCCATCGGCTCCGACAGCTTTCCGATTCTTCATGCGGCGAAGAGCATTCTCTACTTCTTCAGGCGTTACCGGTGGCACAAGTCCAAGATTTGGAGGGAGGTCCGGTAGCTGCACTTCTCTATGCTGTTTATTTAACAGCTCGTGGAAGTAAGAGCGCCATCTCTCCTTCACCGCGAGGTCCTCGCATAGTAGGTTACCGTGAGGGTCTTTAACACAGCGGCACTTGGAGATATCCTGTGCCGCTTTGACACTTCTAGAACGTGCCAATCTATAGATAAGCTTCTGCCCCTCAGACGATTCCAGCCTATCGTAGAGCGGTTGTAGGTGGGCTCGCCTGGCTCTGGCAACAGCTTTCTTAGTTGCACGTTTTGCGGACCTGTATGCGTCGCGATCTTCAGGAGAGTTGGACGCTTGCCACTTTTTAAAGAAGGCTTTCTTCACCCTAGTCTCCCTCTGGACTGCGTCGTTCCACCACCAAGTCTCCTTGTCAAATTTGCGTCCACCCTTAGACGTGCCAAGCACTGACTTCGCCGCTTCGGTTATGGTTGCCTGAATCCTGTCCCAGTGGTTCTGAACTGATTCGTTCTCAGCCTCAGCGCACTTGTCGCCGATAGCTGAGACGAACACCTGGGATTTGTTTTCGTCAAGCCGCCACCACCTTATTTGACGCCGACAGTGCTCAAAGCTTTTGGCTTTGGGCTTCACGCAGAGATCCATGACAAGTAGACGGTGTTGTGCCGTGAGACTCTCTCCGGGTATGACCTTGCAGTTGACTACTTTGCCGATGTGGTGCCTCCTAGTGAGTAGGAAGTCGATCTGGGTAGCGTGCCGCCCACTCCTGTAGGTGATTAAATGTTCAGGCCTCTTTTGGAAAAACGTGTTCACAATAGCCAGGTCGGCAGCCGAACACAACTGGAGGATGTTCTCCCCTTCAGTGTTGCGTCTGCCGTACCCATAGCCACCATGTACACGCTCGAACTCCTCAGGCTCCTCACCCACATGACCGTTCAGATCGCCACCCAGAACGACTCCCTGAGATGGTGGGATTCCACGCAGCACCTCTCCAAGTCTATCCCAGAATGAAATCTTTTCGGTGTCGCTGCAACCAGCCTGTGGAGCGTATGCGCTTATCAAGTGGGTCGTAACCCCTTCGATAAGCACCGTTACGTCCATTAAGCGGTCGCTGTAGCGTTTCACCTCCAACACGTCATCCTGCAACTCCCCGGACAGCACTACCGCAACCCCGTTCTCTCCACTAGGTGCTCCTGTGTAGATCAGCTTGTAGTCATTCCCAATGGCCCGGGATCTGCTGCCTTTCCACCGAGTCTCCTGCAGGAACGCCACTGCCACCCTCCGCCTGGTGAGTACGTCGGCCAGCTCTCTCGCGCGGCCGGTAAGCGTGCCCACGTTCCACGTCGCGAAGCGGAGTTTCCGTGGGGTTGGGGCTAACGTCTTTAGCCGCGTCCGTCCCCAACGCGGTAGCCCTCGCCCACTTGCCACAGGAGTCGGGCGAAACTCCTGCGCGCCGTTTTGCGGCGGCGCCCTATCTCTGGCTCTTTTCCTTACTTTTCTTACCATTTTGAGTGGCGAGTTTCGCTTTTACGGGAGCGACTGCCGTCCGACCACCCAACCCCGAAGGGAAAGCTGGTGCCAGAGCCTCGTTCGTTGGTCAGCAGGGGTACGCACTTGCACGTGAGGTTGGCTTGGGCCCAAAGATCTTGGTAGGGCCCCATCCCCCCCCCAAGAACTTACAAGGCTTACAGAAATATCGAACCAAATAGAAAAGTTCGTTAACTTCTAACACATAGGTCATCGAGTAATCAATATGTAGAAAGAATGGAGTGTTGTGATGTTAGCATACATACAATACAATATTGAAAAGGAATACGTTTTATACGTTAAAATGCCTAGTATCCCTTAAACTTTTGACGTTGACTGGCTCGGTGGAACAGTGGTTAGTGACCCTGGCTGGCGGTTTCAAGAGTCGTGGGTTCGATTCCCACTATGAACAAATATTTGTGTGATGAACATCAGTGTTTGTTCCGTGTCTGGGTGTGATTATGTATTTAAGTATGTATTTATAAATATATAAGTATGTATATCAGTCTCTGACGCCCATAGTACAAGCTCTGCTTAGTTTGGGGTCAGATGACCGTGTGTGGAAATGTCCCAGATATTTATTTAGATATTTTAAAATATAGTTTTGGTGTAGGCAGGTAAAAAGTCGTATCTATTATTTATAAGTGCTAATCTCTTCTAAATAGGTCCAGTGATTCTTATTTCGTAAATAACACCTTTCACGATACTCAAACTATTACAGTGAATATTCATTAAAAGTATCAATATCCCGACAAAGAAATAGTTGAGGGAAGTGGGTGTGGATCGAACTAAGGATATTATATTGGCGTCTGCGTCATCAACGGCGGACGCACCACATCCGCCCATCAGAAAAACGCCGAGAAGCCTCCGTTAGAAGCGGTATCATGGATTTAATAGACTATAAATATCATATCTATAGGCTTAATAACATATATTCCCTCTAAATGTCTTAAGAACAGTAAGGTAAATGTCGCCACTGACAACATAAGTACAGCGATAAGCAAGCGCTATGCAAGGCAAGTGTATTATCAGTATGTTTGTTTTTAGTTAACTTAGTTAATGTGTAACTGTTGTATCTTTAAAATCGGTTGAGAGCGGTAAGCTCATTAATTTTTAAAACATGCTTTAAAAGTTTGTATCTCCCAAATTCAATATAAAAATGTTATAATAATAATAATAATAATAATATCTTTATTTCCATAATAAACATCTACATAATATCCTTAAATCTAGCGACTCTGCACTAAGCATAATTGCTTGTATCGCAGCAGCCAACACTCGAAGTATACCGTCACATTTTGTAGACACCTGACTAGGACAATAAAGTTACAAAACTATTAGAGCTTAATAATATTAAATAAACATATTAAATACAAAATTAAATTGAATGTTACAAAAGATAATAACTAAAAAAAAAAAATACGCGCGTGTGTATGTATGTGTGTGTGTGTGTGTGTGTGTGTGTGTGTGTGTGTGTGTGTGTGTGTGTGTGTGTGTGTGTCTGGTGTGTGTTTTCACTTTTTTTTTTTTTGTAGAGGTTTAAGAGAGAAGGTTCTCTGTTTCGCTGTAATCCAGGTTCATCAACCAAGATTCGACAGCTAGCTTGGCTTCCCGCAAGGGTAGTCTTTTGATATCAGCGCTGCGGCAGGCCCTGTTGTATAGACGTGCTAGAAGAAAGTTAGGGTGTCGTTTTGCAAAGGCAGTGCGGACTCTTTGAATAGGGACTTTAAAGACACGTTGCCTTAGAAGATTTTCGTAGTCCTTTGAATTCAGGGTGATTTTATGAACGTGCATTGCAGCACGCAGGACATACGGCTGTCGGACTCTAAGGACTTTACTTTCCTGATATAAAAGGTTTGTACTAAAACGAAACGGTTTGCGGAGCATGACCTTGAGTACAGTCCGTTGAGCTCTTTCCAAGGTTATCATTGATGATTTGGTGGCACCACCCCATGCTTTAACGCAGTATATTAATATAGACTGGCAAATGGCTTTGTATACTAGGAGGAGGGTTTTCTTTGAAGCTGAATGTCTGAGAGATTTAAGAATGTACCCAGTTTTTCTGATTCTGTTTGAAGTGGCAGCGATGTGAGCTTTGAATGATAAATTTTCGTCAAGAAGGACTTTAAACATCGTGAGGAAACCAGCACACCTGAGAAATTTTTCAACGGTGTGTGAAGCCATGTCAGAGGCCTACGGGCGGTTTAAAAACTCTGACACCAGGTTGTTCATCAACCATACGATAAGAAGAAGAAGAAGAAGAAGAAGTCAAGAAGGATTCCCAGGTATTTTATTGAAGCTGTTCGCTCGATAAATTGGCAAGAACAGGTGGAGTCGAGTGACTGCTGATCGCAATGATGAAGAGTTAGGGAAAGTGAATCTGGCGGTTCCGAGGCACGGGTTTTATGAAAGGCTATGTATTTTGTTTTGTCAACATTTACTGTGAGTAGATTTAATGAGAGCCAGTCTGCAATAATCGCTAATCCATTTTCGGCATTCTTATAAACGTTTTCCCATGTAAAGTCTTGAAATAGTATGACTGTATCATCAGCATAACATACTATGTCAGCACTCATTAGTTGAAGATGCAGCAAGTCGCTAATATAGACTAGAAACAGTGTAGGTCCCAAAATACTTCCCTGCGGGACACCAAACTCTACTGATAGCCTGTCACTAACGTAGGAACCCACTCTTGTACATTGCTTGCGGTCAGTTAAATAAGTTTGAAACCAGCAATTAGCTAAGCCTCTTATACCTAGGTTCTCAAGTTTCTGGAGGAGTATTGGGATAGACACAGTGTCGAATGCCTTGGCTAAGTCGATAAAAACTCCTACACAATTTTTATTACTATCCAAGGCGCCCGACACTATATCACTCACTGTTAAAACTGCATCCTCCGTGGATTTCCCATGCCTAAATCCAAACTGTCTTGCGGGGATAAGATTATTGGTTTCAAGGAATTTTACAAGTCTACTATTGACAATTTTTTCTAAAAGTTTTGAAAATATTTGAAGTAGCGAAATCGGTCGGTAGTTTGATGGAATGCTTTTATCACCAGTTTTATGGATCGGAGTGACAACAGCTGTTTTCCAAGTTTCAGGAAACGTACCAGAAGACAGGCTGAGATTGAAAATATAATAATAAAATAAAAATAAGGAGAGGGGAACACTTGTCTAAACCTGGCGCACTGTCTGGTTTTAAGTTGAATATGTGATTTTTTACCTCGTTTTCGTCGGTGGGTGTCATAAAAAAGGAATTATGGTTTGGGTTCAGTATTTTTGATGCGGATGCGAGAGAAGCTTGAGTAGTTGAAAGTCGATCCAGAGTTGTGGTAGCTAGATTTTTCCCTATTGAAGCAAAGTAATCATTACAGTGATTTATGGATGAAAGAGGATCAGCTTTACAATTGCAGAGTTCCGAGGCTTGATTGCGGGGTTTGTTGAGGTTACAAATGTCCTTAATAGATTTCCAAAGCTTTTTTGGGTTGTTGCTATTCATTGTTAACAGATGGTTTTCATAATTGGATTTTAATCTGCGCAAAATATCTGTCAAGAAATTTCTGTAACGTTTGTAAGTAATTTGTATTATATCACTGCTAGGATTTCGCTTTGCCTGGAGGTGGAGGCGATCCCTGTGTTTTTGGCACCTAATAAGACCTGGAGTAATCCACGGTTTTAAGTTTAATTTAGAGCGACTTATTCTGACTGCCTTGGTATTATTGTCTATTGCGTTGGTAATAATGCCGTCAAATATGCGCGTCGCCTGGCTAGCGTCCTGGCAGTCATATACATCCGTCCAGTCAACACGCTTAATGTCGTCTCTTATCGCACAATAATCAATTCTGAGCCTGGAACGGCCACTAAGATTACACAAATTTCCAGTTTTGCAGGCTAATATACACAAATAGTGATCGGTTATATCAGAGACGCATACCAACCCTAAGGACTGCCTCGGATTTTTAACGAAAATATGGTCAAGACATGCTTTCCCTCTCGTTGGGATACTTATAGCCGGAAGCAATTGGTTCTGGGTAAGTAAAGATATATACTCGTCAGATTGTTCGTTTAAGGGTTCCGAACACAGATCTAGATTTAGGTCCCCAGCGAGAATGATATTGCGTTTATGTGAAGAGCTACGATCAATAATTTTGATTTACAGATCAAAGTCCTGATTTATGGACCTCAATTCCTTCCATATCCTTGGATTGAGTTAAAACCGACGATTATCACGTGAAAAATCAAATTAAACACAAAATCTACGCAGCCAAATCATCCAACTTCTTATTGGTGTTACGATTCGCATGGACAAATTTTATGCCTCATTTGTCGTTTAAAAACAAACCTTTTTAATTTTTTTTTTTCTACAAGTTCCATCGACATGGCTTCCACTCATCCGACCCATGTAAGTTTGATTGCGATCACGTGATTCGTACTCGATAAATTCAACTGTGATTGCTGCTAATTAAAATGTCGCTTCACATCACACCGCAGGTTTCCTGTAATAAGTGACACGTCTTTCCTTTTCCCGTGTAAAATATGTTGATCGATATATCGGCGATAAATTTGGCCTGACTTTTACTTGGATGTTAGTTCTTGGAATATAGGTTAGGTGCCAAAGAATAAATCATGTGTCCGTTTATTTAGAACACACAGAATTATAATCCAGACATAAATAATAATACCAGGACGCGAAGTACTAGATGCGATCAATCTGAATCATATAACTTTATACTTAAAAACTTGGTGACTTCACTCTTTCCGTTTAATCTATGACTTAGGCATTTCTCACCATCTCAATAATACACACAAAGTTTGTAGACGTTACAAACGTTTTATCTGGGTACTCCAGTAACTGTTATTCATTCAACTTAGAACGCAAGTACAGCACCATTCGTGTGGTAATTTAGTTTATTTCATCTATAAAAGTACTTTTATTCTAGTGTTGATAAAATGACTAACCCAGTAGCTGTTACTGTCAACAACAATGACTTAACTGAACAAAATCTCATATTTTATACTCGTTACGTACCGGTATGGCATTTGATTCGTTTATGCTTGTAGATCGGTTCCTTATCGGTTGATATGGACCATGCCATAATACTTGTAACATTGGTTGGCTGTGAATCATAGGCGCCGACAGTGTGTCACCGACATTATTGTAGTAATAATATATCTTTATATCTGGAATCACAACGCAATACAGTTTGATATAATCGAGAAGTTGTTTTCTATACAAATCCTCGACAAACAACAAACTTTTATCATATTCCGTACGTAAAAACTGGAACTGTGTAAAATTTCAAATGTCGAATTTTATACTTACCAGGCATACGAACAAACAAGAAACATTTTAGCGAAATCTTCCGTCTTTCAAGGCTCGTTCTGCTCAAAAACTTTATAGTTGTGCATTTTTTTTCAGCAAAAAGCTGAAACAAATCGATAACAAAACTATCATACATGAATTTACGAGCAAAAGCTCTCGTTACCAGGTTCCGGAGTGCCTATTGTCTGACGCAGAGCATAATGCTGGGAAGTGAGCTGGAAATGGCTGCGGGGAATGCGAGAAATAAGGCTTCACTATTATTGGCCAGGAATGTATACTCTGACATTTCTTAGGACAGCTTCATCGATGTTAAATAATAGAATTGCTCTCGGATTTCGCTGTGTGGTTGGACGATTTAAAAAGGAACTATTCGTTAGTGAATGGCTAGTTTCGTTTAGTACCTGCTCTATCCAGGTTTCCATCCGCAAAACATCTATACAATGGATCTCAAAACTGATAAGTCTCTGAATAATGTATTTTCATATTTTGCAATTTTGATTTGCCAAATCTAAATTTAAAGTAAAAATTGCTGGAAAGACTTAAAAAAATAACTCAGTATTTTTCCTCCAGGTCAAATTTCATGTCCTTTTCCGCAAAATATAGGCAAATTTAATTTTAACTATACTGACTACTGTTACTGATCAATAAACATAAAAACGGGCAACTACACGATTGACCCAAGAGAACATCTAACCCGCAACATAGCACCAAAGAGCGCTATGTCGCTAATAATTGCGAGGACACAGCGCAAAAACAATCTCTCCGTGGGAATATCATTTCTTGTAGTCTTATGAACGTTGACAATACGCAGTTTCCGTATTTTACCAAGACATCTCACTCTCCTAACACGATCTAACTGTGATAAGAAGCGAAATGCGTAAGAAGAAACGTTATTTTGCCTGGCTTTTTATGAAATACATTTCTTCGCCTGAAAACACGAGTTCACTTTTAACGACTTATTCAATTGTTTTGCCGTTAGTGGTGTTAATGAGTCAGTTACCAATCCACTGGATCTGTTTGTAATGCACTCCAGAAACAACGGTCGCGCTCCTCTCTCTTCTTTCTTCACCAGGGTCGCGTTGTCGCCGACTCCTCGACACATGCTGAGCAGATCCCTTTTCAGTTACCTATTCTATTATATGTATAAATACATTTCTTTCGTTCTTGGCCGAACGTCGGGAGTCACACCAAAGATTGTGTTGAAGACTTGAGGAGGTCTTTACGAATATTGTATGTTTTCGCAGGTGTGAGAGCCATCCGCTCTCCCGTAAGAGCGATTTTGATGACAAGGCTTCTCCAAGCTATTAACGTAATCAATTATGAAAAAGAAATAAATGTGTATGCTGTGTGTTTTATGTATGTATTTTTGCGTCAGTTTGGAAAGAAGAGTTTACCTACCGATGTTTCATGAAGTTATTTGTGCGTGTATGTTTGCAAAAAAACGATTATGCATTTAAAATAACCGTTCCCTAGTGTATTGATAGAGGCTAGAGCCTTAAGTGAACATTCATCTCGGGCCAACGGTCCTGATAGGGTTGATAGCAGCCGGGAGCGCACATTGCGCGCGCATCTGCGCGGCAGCTGGCGCGTGCCGCACGCCACACGAGGCCTTAGGCCGCTTACACGCGAAAGGTCGGGAGGAAGATCAACACCCGCCAAATGCCAGTGTATTTAGGACTAGCTGGGCCACCGACTTCTACTTTAGACAGTATTTTTAATATTCCCGAGCCTACAAAATGCCCAGCCAGTGCTGAAAGACGCGTGGTCAGTTCGCGCGCCCCTAGTCTTTTCCCCCCGTTGTTAACACATTTTCCACTGTTTCTTCGCTCCTTAGATTGCAGCGTTTCTCGATTAATGTTTTATCCAACACATAAATATTTTAGTGCAGCAGCAACAGTGCCGAAGTTTTTTTTTATATATTATACAACTTAATATATTATTTGACCTTAATTTTAGTTTAACATTAGAGATCTTATTAGGACAAAAAACAAATTATAACATACAAATTCGATTTATTTCACAACAATGTACGGCAAACTTAGGTATTTGTTCCAATGATTCAAACAAGTTAGACCGTGCCGTGTGCGAACGCCCTTTAATAGCAGTGTCGATACTCATTCTATACTTTTTATGGCTTACGTTTGATCCCGTGTCACCTGATGGCTGCTAGATAATGTGAGGTCAAGAACAGGAAGGGCAAAATACCAGTTCAACGTTCTATTGGACAGATAATAAAAAATGACTTGTAATATGGGACTTTTTAATGGCCATTAGGTCGCCATTATAGTTTCTAATTGCAAAGAAACACCTTTTGAGACCAATTGTGTTTAAGTGTAATTGTTGGCAACAGTGCTAAGTCATGTTGATTACATGGTATGACAATCGATTTAAATGCCATCGACACAAACAAAAACCCTAGGAAAAATTATATTGTGAACAACGCATTCTATGGCTAAGATCCAAAAATATGTAGTACTTGCAAGGAAATAATTATTTTTAATATTTTAGCACTGCACGAGAACGATTTATTGGAGAACAACCTAATAAGTATAATGACTAGTGCGATAGCCACTAACAGAGGCGTTCTTATTAATAATGGCATGATTTGATGATCTTTTGCAACAGGCTCTCGAGTTAGCTAAAAGTATTAATTCACTGGTGCCCGAAGACTGAAATGCCAGTCAATGATTATACCTACTACTAAATCGGCATGGAATTGTATAGGAGTTTAAACTTAATTTTGGCCCAATATTGAAAGTACTAGTACACAAGTGAGAATTGGACATTATATGCAATCTTGAAGTACAAAATTAGTATGTGAGTTTTGAATGTAATTTTCGTTAAAGTAGTTAATCGTTTTTAAAGTTTTTTTTTTTTATAGTAAGCTAACAAGATGACCTCACTCCACCTGATGGAAAGCGGTAGTGAGATCCAAATATGAGGTCGACAGGCACAATAGACCATATTGAGCCTGTCGCACTCACCCTGAAAGCCCGCTTAAAGAGGAGACCACTGCTGCAGTGGTATAAAGGCAAATCTAAAAATATTCAAGTTACCTTTCATTGCGTCATTGTTTATTAGTTATTGGTAAATTTTTCGTCTTCTTTAAGTAAAAAAATTTACATAACAAATGTTTTAACTATGATTCAGCATTAGAAAACCAGCAATTACAATGAATCAATTTCCTGTGAAAACTACCAATCCACTGATTGTTCTACATTTAATTTCTGTGCAAATTTAAGTTATTGATTACGGGCTTTGCCTTCGCAAAGGAACAATAAAGGGAGGTAATATTGAAATTACAGAATGTGCTAAACCTAGCATTAGATTACAGCGGTTGTGGACAGCAGCCGTAATTACAGTTGTAAATTCACCTTACGGAACAATATTTCTAGTATCCGCTGGATGCTCTAATGGCTTAGTTTTAATTGCCTTATTAGTGTAATTATTTTAAGGCGCTGTACAGAATGGCGGTCTGGTTACCGTGATTTCTATGTTGATTTGATTTTTTTAGATCGGTTGCTGATAAATGTATACTATGTTGCAAATTTAGATTTAGTTCTAATGTTCAGGTTCTAATAAAAAACTATGAATTGTATAAGAGAGAATTATATAAGATATAAATATATCTTTCGCTCATAGTAATCGATGACAAGATGCATAAAATAAGTATATATATATATTTTCTTACAATATTTAATATAAAGCCAAATAACATAACAACTTGATGACTCTACTAACTTTAACTTAAGTAGCAATTATATTAGAATTATGTAGCCTTTGCCCAAATGTCCCCTTTTACTAAAAATTCTCACGATGTGTGTATAATGTTTCGACACCAGTTGGCCAATTCATAATTTAAAATGAATTACTCACGATGTAAGTAATACACACGAACGAACAATGCTCTTACATAATATGTAATTATTAAGTTCAATCAATCAATTCAAATATTCTATCATTTATCATGATAAATCTTTGGCTCATTACAATGCGTTAATGACTTTAATTTGAAATTAATATTTAAATATATTCAAATATGAGTGCAACTTGAGACTGTAATTTCATAATTCAGTACGAGATAGTTTTCATCGCTTACTTACATACTAAGTATAAGGCGTCCGACCGATTTCAGCGATGGCGGCCGATCTCAATTGAGATCAGCCAAGTGCGCAGGACATATTATAGTGCACAAGTGTACACGCAAACACAAGTGCACTCTCTATTCCCTTACTCTCATAATTCGGTGAGACGGCAATCCGACATGACCGATGAGAGATCGGGCGCAGGACCACCGGCTTAACGTGCTTTCCGAGGCACGGGCGTTCAACCGCCAACTTTCTAACTCCGGGCTGAGTAATTTCATTACAGAAAAACTCACACAAATTTTGCCCGACCCCGGACTCGTACCAGGGACCTCTCGGTCCTAACGCAGCACTTGCTACCAATAGACCAACGAGGCAGTTAAGTTACTAAGTATAATAACGTTATAAATGGTGTATTATATTAGGTACTCTATCTACATATAGATATGTTAACACATAGAATTCCCGAAATATGAATACATATTACAATATAACTTTCGATAGTAACTCTGCTATTGTTAAATGATGAAATCAAAAACTATTGAGAACAAATTATTTTCTATATACGAAAACTGGAAAGTGTAAAATCTTGGGTTCTCGGCAAGTTGAAGGAGTATTGGGGAAAAATCAAATGATATGTGCAGTTAAACGTGCGTTGAACTAACTTTTGAACCAACTATATTTTCAACCAACAATATCAAGAGGTGTATCATCGTATCTGTCTCTTTAGTGTCAGTACCTATTTCTATAAATAAAATAAATAAATAAATATCTGGGACATTTACACTCACACTAATATGGGCGTCAATGACTGATCTACATACATATTTATTTCTAAATACATACTTAAATACATAATCGCACCCAGACACATGGAACAAAAACACGGATATTCATCGCACAATTATTTGTCCCGAGTGGGATCGAACCCACGACTCTTGGAGCCGCCAGTCACTATCCACTGTTCTACCGTGCCAGTTTTTTTCACTATGTAACTGTATGTAACAAGTAGTTTATGTGCTAAGATGTGAAGTGCGTCCTCCCCTCTTTTATATTGCGGTGCCCAATAGATATTAATCGAGTCTGAGTTTTAGATGCTACATTTAAGACCTTTTGTATGGAGTGCTAAAAAAAACAATTAATAAAGTACTTGTGTTTGTATGATAACATGTGGAATTGTGGACGCGGTCTTATATGCGCGCGCGCAGGTCGCCACGAGCATTCAGCTGTGTATAATAATGACTCAGCGGCCAGGAAAGTGTGCCCTACATAGGTCCCCCGAGGAAAAAGCCAGCTCTGCATCGATGCCTTTCGTACACGCCAAACCACTCCTTGTATGTTATAATTAGGCGATTTACAAACAAACTTGGAAATAAACGAAAAAAAATACTAATTTTATAGCACACCGTCACGCCTGTGAGTTTGAAAATTTTAAGTAGGTATATGAATATTTTTTATTTTAATTATCTGTCAATTAATTAGATTCAGGGCACTAGCCCGGTAAGTGCTCTGTATTATTGAATGTATTAAAAACCCCAATAAAAATACGTTGTGTAGTTCTAAAGATTTAAGCTTTACCACTTGCCAATATTATATCTACAGCATCTACATTAATATGCACAATATAATATTGTAGGTAACCTGAAAATCCTTCATCATATAATCATTATCACAAGCCACAATGCTATCAATCGTTACAGGGTAGGTAGTAAGTACAGGTCATGCAATGTATGTATGCTACCGAAAACAACAAATCGAGGTATGCCGTTTGTAATTCCGGGAAGAAATTAAATAGGACATGTTAAAATCTTATCCGGCACATTTAATTTTATTTAAACTACAACACAAATGTGTATAATAAGTCCTATTGTTAGCAAACATCAAAGAATTACCATAGAACTTGAAACTTACTAGGTATTCGGTTCGGTCGGTCGTAGCGGTTCGCGCTTTATTATATTTATGTAAACGGGATAAAGAGTATTTAAGTACGGAACGTAGCTACGGACTTTAAATTCTAGTAGGTAAGTATAAAAATATATTATCACAAAATTTGTCTTTAGGCTTCACGAAGCAAGCATAATTATATTTTTAAACAGTGCACAATACAGACCGTGTTGTCAGGTTTAATGTAATGAAAATTATTTTAAAAATATATTTTCCCAAAATAGGTAAGAATAGAATATAGCTACACCACACTCTTAAACTCGTAACATCGTGATGATATTACATAAATTAGGGTTGTCTCTTACATTATACACAACTGCCTTTCATTATAATCATTTAAATACAAATAATAATATTATGTAGGTTAGGGTAGGAAAAGGTTGTAACAATCAATTTATTTCGCGTCGTCTTTAACAAAGCTTACAATATTTCGTTTATGTTTCTTATTTGTTAAATTGATTACTGGATAAATAAGTGCAATTTTGTGACTTTGACTTTTATGTATGCATTATCCTGTCTTCACATAAACATAAATTAAGCTAAGGACAAAAGCACGACTTTCGCCTGCTCGCCTCGCCATCAGCACATATCTCCTTGTGAATTAGGAAGCAAACACCTTCCCTTACCCATCATCCAGTGAGAGCCAGAGCGGCGAATAATGACCTTCGGCATCCAACAGTCGAAGATCAGCTGAGGGAGCATCTCTGATGTTCACTTGTTTATAAATTCTGGAATCGAACGCGAAAAACCAATCAACATCAGATGTTCACTTGTTTATTAATGGAATCGCGCGTGAAAAACAACTGAACATCAATTCTGGAAACGCCAGTTTCTACAGAGAATCTACTGAATGACCTGAAGAATAAAACAAGTAAAACTATTGTGGTTTTTTTTTACCAAATGTTCGATTTTATACCAAATAAATAATGTTTCTTTCTTTCTAATGATGCCCCTGCTGGAAATAAACGATGAAAGTCAAGCTCGAGGTTCACAGCTCCTTGAAGCCGGTGAATGATCTCTTCACGGTCTGCGCGCGCGCCGCCATTACCGTGCTCTATGGTCAACGCAACAAAAACCTTCGAATCAAAACATTTTTTTTTATCTAACATCGCACTAATGAATGCGGTAATTAATGCCGAATCATAAATTGTGCTCGCTGGCGGAAATGAGTTTTATTAATAATAATTAGACACGATGAAATCTTCTTGAAGAACTTGGTTGGTGACAAGTGGCCAGTATAGTTAAGATTACGTAACAAAGAAACAATAAGTATATTTCGTACTGTGTAAGTTATTGCGTTAATTATATTTTTAATCTGTTCATAATTGACAAAGATATCGGTGGGCATACATGAAATATAAAAAAATACCGCCATTTTGTCGGGTGGAAAGTAGAAAGAAACGAATTGTGATAAAAAGCGGTTTTAGGAACAATTGGGGAGATCCTTTAATTGAATAATCTTAAACCAAGCTGGGAGATCTATGGTTCGGAGTTTACGAATATTTACTTGAGATTCATTAAAGTAAGGAACAATATTTGGGGGATTTCCAAAAAAAAAAATTATGACTATGTTCAAATAATACCATCAGCACTCTCTGACTGATGATAACAGTGGCATAAATGACACAACTTGAATTTTTGGAATGCTGAGCTATCAAAATCGAACAATGCTCAAACAATTAAGTGTCAATAACCTCTAAACGGATGATGCAATGCAATTTGCACGTTCCTTAAAATTAATCTATACACGTAGATATTTCATAAAATTAATTGGGGATTAAAATCTTCATATCATGTCACTTCTTTCACAGAAGATTTTAGTTTTAATTACTTGATGTTTTATTTACTTATATAAAATATTGCGTGATATACTTAGTACAAATTCAATTTAGATTTGTTGCCAACTCTTTAATGATTGACTTTGAAAAAAGTACGGCAATAATATAAGGAATTTCAACTGTACTTAAACAAAATTTGGCGTCATAGCAAAATATTACTCCTAATGTTGAAAAAATTAAAAAAAAATTCACAACATAGAGCTGGATTCCTAATCTTATTTGGCTGAAGCACTTGTGTTACGGATATCTAAAACGACAATGGATACAAATATAAACTTAAAAATATAAACAATACTCTGGATACGGTACAAAACCGATGTTCATTACACAAATATTTGAGGGATTCCCGAGTGGGAATCGCACCCACGATTTTTGGAAACGCCAACTAGGGTCACTAACCACTGTTCCACCGAGCCAGTTAATGGTTCTAAATATAATTGCTCTAGACAGCTTAAACTCTGGTCTAAGTATTTTAACAAGCGTTTATTTAACTGTTACCTAATTCACTACGCAAAACCAGAACCGTATAGAAAAACACATTCCCATGTATGTAAACTTTTCGCGAATTCAGAACGGGTCTGATTTCGTCGCAAGCGGCTCGTTGACACCGCGACCCCGCTACCAGCGTAGTAATGAAGTCACGAGACCTGTTCCTACCAAATCAGTTAGGAACACTAAGTTACGGATACTGTTGTAGTGTGTTGTAAACAAAATCGCTTGTTATATAGAGTGAAAAAGTGTATCTCACTTTGCATGATGTTATAAAACAAAGTCGCTTTCTATATCCCTATATATGCTTAATCCATTACTAAGTACGCAACGGATTTTGTTGCGGTTTTAAGGGATAGAGGGATTCAATAGGAAGGTTTTTTCCCCAAGCGAAGCGAGAGCGGGTCATTAGTAAATAGATATTTTTTTTTAAAAGAAATTGCACAACGATCTGACACTAACGTTTGCCTGAACAACCCTAATATAAATATTACACAACATCACATAGGCATTGATCTGATCCCGTAGTGAGTAGCTTAAGCACTTGTGCCAGGGATATCAGAGCCAACAGATACACAAATAAACTTTAACATATTTAATAAAACACCTAAACACGGATATACCGACAGTCGTCACACAAATATTTGTCCCGGGTGGGAATCGAACTCTTATAACCGTAGGTAGTGAACCCGGGTCTACCCACTGTTCCACCGAGCCAGTCAAAAATACTTGAATAAAATTTTAAAATAAAAGGCTCCGCTGTACTGTCATTTGAACATAATAGGCACAGTGGCTACGATAAGATAACCTCACACCTTATTTCACAGTTCGTGCTCACAGACGGTCGCGTGAACGAAGCCTTAACAAGATAGCTGCGAACTTTATTGTCTATGCCGCTAAATATCTGCTCTGCGCACTCTGGCTATTTGCTATTTGTGGTGCTATTTTGTCTATAGTAGTTGTAGTTCCTTGCCAGGCGATCTAATCGACCATTATTCAATATGTATTACCATCTTAAATTGAGTAATGGTAGGTCCAAATTGTTATTTAATTTAAATTAAAAGGATCGTAAATAGATAAATAAGTTAATGTACCAAAACTGCTAAGTTAGACATTAACCAGTAGATAATAACAGACTTACCATATTATAACCTAGTCAGATTGGAAGTTCAAGATGTATGTCTTCCAAAATTCACACATAACGATTTAAATAAATCTTGAGCTATGCTTAAATTAATTCAGTACATTTGCAAACCCATTTTTTGCAAAAGAAAATCATTCAACAAATTTTGATTGATTGAGGAAACGCAGACTTATCATTTCACGATAACACTGTTTTCCCAATAACTGCGACTGCAAAATAGCGGTAGAAAGGTTTTGTTAGTAATAAAATGAAAGTTTTACTTTGTAAATCGTTGTATTAAGATAAGCATCGTTTCATTACGAGACAGCAACGTATTTCATTGTGTAGGCAGTAAACCACCGCGGCGTGGCTGAAAGCCCATTAAACGACTCTAAATACTACCACCCAGGCTTTATTGACGAGGTATTTAGATAAGTAATTAACCATAGTACGGAATTCTTCGTTCAGTTTACTTTAAAATCGTACTTCAGAGATCAAGGAAACAAAATAACAGCAAGTGCAATCACTGAGCTGCAAAATGTATTATTAGAATAGGAATTGGAAATCGAGAGGTAAGATTTTGAGTTTCCTTTTTTATATTTTGTAAATACCTAACTTATGTAAGCAGACGTTAAGTTGCAAATAAATATTTTATTCTAATAGCACCTATAAGTAGGTAGTATCTAAACCATTCCATGAAGTTACAAAAATTCAGACCACCTAGACTATGCGCAATACGTGGCCTTAAAATGTTGGCCAGTGCTTCAAGAAGTACAGACTACAGAAATGGGTACTAAATGATCTCTGAAAATGTAGCAGCTTTGACGAATAACCGCGGCTCGGTGCATCGACCGCACGATTTTATCTTCTACGCCACATTCGGCGGTAAACACTTTCGGCACGGATTCGAAATTTAAACCGATTTCCAGCGATTCGTGACGCCATTTTTGTGATCGTTGCGTACAGTTTCCACTCTACGGCGGTTTATGTTCGTTTTTTAATTGAACGAGTTAGGTTTTTATTGTTCATCGGACGACAGATGATTGAATTACATGTTTTAACGCCTCGTTTGTGATGTTTTAGAGGCGCTTTAGAAGTAGTTAGAGAAGAAATGATATTATATAGCAAGTTTAAGAAAATTTTTAAGATAAATTGTCACCAGATTGACTTAGTAAAAGGAATAGAGATAACGTTAAATTTTTTTCACCGCAATGCCGAATATGCATTGCACTGAACAATCCCAAAGTATTATTTTTATTTTTATCTACAATCGCCCAACGTTAATGATACTTTAACTGTCATGGTTAGAGTAACAGTACCGAAGCATGTCCAAGAAATTAAAAATATGAATTACAGTTACCGTCGAATTTGAAATTGGTCCGGTCGTATTAACCTGTCGGTCCCCACCCCGTTCCGAGGAAGCCACGCCATGTGATATTGCACGTTAATTACACTTTTCCACGTACCCAGCAATGAGACACGACCGGAACACTCGAGTTAGGGATGTCCTCTTCAGTATTTCTTGGTCTGTTCTCATGAGGGTTGTGATCTGCCGCTAAGCTTTGTAAGAATGATAGATTCAGATCAATGGAAATGAAGTAAGTGAGATAGAAGACTGATTTAACAATATCACAAATAAACAAAAAAAATTAACTAAAATATTTTATTATCCTTAATATACGTATTGTAAATGCGAAAGTCTGTAATAGTATGTCTAATGCGCTTTTTCTTGTACACAGATATTCTAGAGACTGAGGACATTAGTTACATATTAACTAACTTCACTATATGAGAGTAATGTTTTACACGATAAATCTCTACATGCGTACGAAGTCGTGGGGAAAAAGCTACTTTGTTTTAAGTCCAAAATAAATCAGTTACGCGACCATAAAGTCCATCCCAAGCTTTTCCCAACATAATCATGGAGTTCGTATTTTATTTTTCACTTTAAATTAACACTACAACATTGGCTGTACGTAGTAAGTACGTAGGTACTGTAAAGCTCTAAAAACAAAAAAAAACTTGTATTATTTTTTCGTTCACTGCATGAAAACGAGCTACCGAATCGTGTCCGAGAAGCCAAGTCCATCACTAGGGCCGGCCGGGGCAATCCGCGCGTCAACAATGAAATAAAATTAAACCCGTCCATTAATTGCCGAGAGCCCGCCGTTCCCACGGGCCGGTCTAAACAGATTTTTCGTCTGTCCAAGTGACATACCTATTCCAAGATCAGGTATTTCAACTTCCTCCGTCATGTGAAATTTGATGTTATGGAGTGGTTGGCTGTTCGTTAATCCCTGGGAGGTTCTTGTATCTCGAATTGTTAAAAAAAATTACTTTGTATGTATGTTGAAAAATACTTAACCCTTTCCACCCGGGGTAGTGATTTTTAACAAATTTCCGCTTTTGAACTTTATTATCATAATAAGGTGGATGAAAGGAATAATACAGATTTTTTTTAGATTTTTATTATGCCTAAAAGTACTATTTCCAAGACCTAGACTTAGAAGTACCGTCAGGAACTTCGTGTTATTATAATGTTAAGAACTTAGTTAGGAACAACTAAAGTAATGAGATCCAGGATTGACTTAGTAAGAATTAAATTTATGACTAAGTCATAATAAAAATATAAATAAATAATTAAAGGTTAACCTCGTGGTATTCAATAAAGCAATTTTACTTTTCATTGACACACAAAAACACGTTGCAAATGCGAACATTTACTATGAGGTTTCGACTGAATCTTCTTCAAATTACAAACCTCACACCTTCCCCGGTTCTCTACAAACGTAGGCCAATGGATGCCCCCGTTACCCAAGCGTATGTCTTTTATAGTGGAAAACTCAGATTTTCGTCTTTTGGAAGGTCCGCTTTTTGCAGTATTATCAGTAGAAGTCTTTCTTTTCTGTCTAGCATCTTTCATCGTCATCAAGCCTTGAGTAACAGAACGTCTAAAATATTTTACGGTAGTTTGTTCCATTATAAGTCCATGAATGACATATGCATTTACAAATGCGATTTCCATAAGATCCCAAAACGATCTGTTCCACCATTTCGGAGATTTGCGATCTATACAGTAAAGAGCTCTGAAACGATCAGCTGTATCTACGCCGCCCATATATATTACTATAATCTTTGACGGCTATAAGGCTTGTATTAGCAGACTTAGATCCATTTTTTTCTTTCGTGACACAGTTGCCTCTTGGTTTCCGTGAAAATTGTACACTAAATGAACCCCTTTGTCATCCTTCCATTTCCAATATCCAATGTCTAAATTTGAAAATCGATGATCATTGTCGCCCCTTTTCAACTGAGAATCAGCAAGCATGTTTCCGGGCAGTCCTTTTCTATTACTTCGGACAGTTCCTCATGCGTAGGTGTTTTCAGTTTGAACAGGCTGAACTAGGTCCAGGTATTGGATATGGGGGTACCTGATTTATTGGGCACTCCAATGCATCTTCATTTGACGGCGACAACGGTGGAACTCCGGTAAAAACATCTTCCAGAGCACTTTCAAAAATATCATCGAAACCTCTAGGCGAGGGTAGTTGAAGATTTTCAACTTCTTCATCGGACACAACTGCATCAGACTCTTCGTTGCAGTCCAGAAGCTCTTCCAATAACAGGGGTTCAGTTAGAGCCGTGTTGTTTTTTATATCCATCTCAATGACCAAAACAATTAAAATATTAATCAGAACAATAATGTAAATGAAAATAAATTAGTTTATAATAATAATAATAAAATAAAATACTCAATTCATCGTGTACATGTTTTACATAAAACCATAATATTTGAGACTAGAATCACCTGATGGTACTTTTAAGTCCGCTTTAGTTTTTATCAAAAATCAGTATGTAATACCGTAATAACAAATTATAACAGATTTTAGATACATAGCCATTGATATAAACAACGTAAATAGTAAAAAAAAAATAGCACTTACCTATGATATTGTATTTTTAAAACTTTTTTCATTTCACCACACAATGAAGTGAAAAAATGTTGGACAAGTTGTGACTCGCAATTCAGATTTCTCGCAAATGTCACGCCACAATTCAAATAACGCGCTGTGATTGGCTTACGGAAACAGTACTCTAAAGGATCGTCAGTTGCTGTTAACGTTAAGTGTTTTCGTACTAAAGATATTAGACAAAAAATGTGGTGGTACTTCCAAGTACCGTAAGGAGGGAAAGGGTTAAAGATATAAAACATTCCAATATTAATTAATGTGTACCTCATATTTGGATCTTACTACCGCTTACCATCAGGTGGATTGTGGTCATCATGTTTGCGTATTATAAAAAAAAAATTAAAATTTGTACCTACAAAAATAATTCAGTAATTAGTCGTAAAGCTAGAGAAAAAGCTCTTTATCAGAACGACAGGTGGATGTGTATGATGTTGAAAGATATTATAAGAAATTGAAAGATATAAGAATTTTGATTACGCTATGTCCGCGTCTTAAATGTTTTAAATTGACGGGATTTAATCTCTCTACACAAGTCTGTTTTTGGCAAAAGAATATGTACCTGTAGGATGCTGAGGCATGTAATGGTCACAGGCCCGAAGGCTCCCACGCCACGGCACGTACTAGCTCCAATTTGTACTGGACGCCACACTCTTGATTTACTATGTGCACTAATGTTAGAGATGTCACACGCAGCCTTCACTATTGAGCAACAGATTTGAAATATGAGAGCAGATCTAATTTTCAGATACAACTTCCCACGTCAACATTATAAGAAATACATTTAGATACTTATTTGAAAAATACCACAATTTGTTAGACTACTAAGTTAAAGACTGCTAAGTTGGTGTAATAGTCCCAGTCGAAACGTCGGGCAGTAAGTAGCTATGTAATTTGCTTTGCTACTCCTAATATCGCGTGTAGACCCATAAAGACTAATTTTAGACTACTAAGTTATCTTAGCTTTAACGTTATAAAACTACTAATATTGTAGGTATTAGAGTTAAAAGAAAGAAACGCTGACCACTTGTTACTTTTTTTGTTAAATATAGACCACCACTGTTATACACAAAACAATAAAAACAAATTGAGGTATATCATAAAAACATATTCTATCTATTCCAGATTAATGTTTTATACAGCTTTTCTTTAGTATCTGTCTAGCCCGTTGGTAGTGAAAAACTTGAAACAAAAGAAGATTGATCATTATATTTTAGTTTGGCTAAAACACTCTCCATTAAGCGTGTGAAACCTTCTGGTATTTCTTGTATGTTAACCATTCAACCTAATCAGAGATTTCGGTGATCCGCTAAAAGATTAAAAAGATAGGATCAGAGATATTTTGATAACAAACAATCTGATTTTTGCTGGACGAGTTTTTAAAAAAACCACGCAACTAAGTAGTATTATATCCTGAAAGCGCACTTTATGTTTTGAAAGTTGTAATTTCAATCATGCAATTACTACTATTTATATTACAATGCAAAATATCCTGAGATTCATTCCTACTTTAATCCCAAAACATGTATAACAACAAAGTTTCCTTTCCTGAAATGTCTTGAAACTGTCTTTAGCAACATATTTAATTCCTAAGCATACTATGTTCCTCATAGAAAATGTAGTACCTACATGAAATGGTAGTATTAGGTAAGCAACGAGTCAAGCTTAAACTAAGTTTCAATTACATGGTGTGTGGAAACGAGATAATTCATCGATACTTGATAAATGCCGATCTAATCCTTGCATTAGCGAAGCTTGCATAAATGCAAGATATATTGATACATATATATGAATTCAAGTAAAAGTCACAAATAAGAATCGTTAATATCAACCCTATTTAAATATATTGCCTTAATAGCGCATAATACACAATAGAGGGCTATTTAGGGCGGGAAAATAAAATACTACACAAAATGTGAATTGAATTAAAACATTGGCATCCCATTGCTCGAATAATCTTTTGATATTAAACACCAGCCCATTTTCATAAACACCAGCCTTTATAAAGCCAATACCATTTATGGGTGGTGAACACAAACTTTGTAGAGATTATTTATATATATTGTTTAGAATAATTAGTTATACATATAAGTGTGTGTAAATGCGGACAAGATCTAATATGCAATCTTCGAAATAACATCCCTTTTTCCCGCTGCAAAAATACAATGCGGATTATGGTCCCCAATGTCTTTTACATATTTTATAAAAGCGAGCATTTTGCACAGAACATCAAGAAAAACGTCATGTCATCTCTATTCTGTTACAAGTGGAAAACACGCGAGCCAATCTAACGGCCTGCCGCTAACAACATTATGTGCGATCGATCTGTATTGCTGACGGACGGAGCTAATGCGACGAGAGGAATGTGTCCAGGCTGCGGTCCAGAACTAGAGATGTGTCGGATGTGTCCCGATCGCATTGGCATTCATCACGTACTATGTCCCTTTAGACTCTTGGCGTGACAACGGCTACCGTTCTTGTCCCGCTGATGACCCAAACGGCAAATAAGGTAACGAACGCTAACTTTCTATTCCTTTTACCTTCAACTTAACCTTGTAGCTGGAAGAGAGAGACCCTTGCCATGTAAAATAAATTTTATACTCCATGTCCATCTTATCGCAGATCACTATTCTCGTGACCCTCACTCAGCTAACAATAGACCGTGGTCAATGTAAGACAGTGCTGAAGGCGTCAGCTTCAGCCTGTAGAGTCTACACGACACGATAGAAACGATAGATATGTCGCAGTCATCTGGTTAAATCAGCGATTTGATTGGATCAATAGCGCGTTCATTGAATGACGACGTTCAATTGAATGACTAAAGGACAACTCGTGAAGTTGTTGAATCTAACGTTCAACATCTTGACTGAACGTCATTTAGCGTAGTCGTTGAATGGGATATAGCTGACTTTGTTATGTTTGATTAGGGTAACCTAACCGTAAAAAATAGGTAGGGTGAAAGGGTAATAGTTTGCAACTTAAAAGATAACTAACGTTAGATTAAAAAATGCGGACATGACGTAACACACCTTATTAACCAGCCGGTTTTGCCAGATTTTTTTCTTTTAAAGTAGCCGGCGACAGCGAATTAATCGGTAAATCCATGCTCTCTCTGCAGTCTCAATTTTTTTACGAATAAGTCACTTTAAATATCAATTTCACTCAAAAAATTATCAACACAGTGCTATTCGATTATATCTGTACCAGCTGTTTGACGCCATCTTTGTTTTGATAAGCACTAATGCCGCAGTGGAATAAAAACGAACTAAATTACAATCAACTGACTGATTTTACATCCGCTATGTTCAAAGGGCTATGTTTCAATCCGCTAACTTGTTGGACGTTGAGTGAGGATAGTTCATTCAACGTTCAACCTAGTCATTCAATTGAACGTCGTCATTTAATGAACGCGCTAGTGATCCAATCAAATCGCTGATTCAACCAGATGACTGCGACAGATACACAACATGCATACCAACGTAACACCAGCTCCCTAGGCCACATGTGTGTTCCACTGTCCACATATGTTACATACGTCCCTTAACACCTAGGATAGCACTACTGCGGCGTACTGTGATCTATGAGCGATGGCGCAGAAGCATCCATTACGGCGGCACGCGGCGGCGGAAGAATGCCATGCGGCTTAAAAGTAATGCTCACACTTATTGCCGCGCGGAATGCGCTCAGGTGATAGGTTTTTTGATGTCGCTCGTTACGTTCGCTATTTCAAATATGTTCGGCGACGGTCCCCGTCCTCGATGGGTTTTATTGAACGGATGTTATCTGTGTTCGCGAAGGAGCGGATACTTAAATTATGTTAACAGAGGCAAAAGCTGAAAGTTAAGGCTCTACTAAGTAAATATCAATGATGAATAGATATCAAGGCAACAGTTAAGAGTATAAGCCAGTATGAGCCAGACAAGTAGGGTATTATGATTAAATATCAGTGACAGTTTTCTTTTTTCACATTATACTTTTGCGTGGCATAAAATACGATAATACAATGATTAAATTGGATAGTAGTAAAAACTTTGTACTTAGTTCATTTCAAAAACAATATTCCAAGCTATCAAGCATTTTAACAATTCAATATTTAAACACCAAATCATTACAATATCAGTTGCCCATTGTCTGAAGGAATAAAAATATTGCAAACGGGTAAGCAAAAACCGCCTTATAATATTTTGATATCGGTTTTTTGCTCACCATGACTCGAAAAGTTTGACAAAGATAACGAGCAACAACGAAACGTGTCGTTTCACGCAGCGCGGTTGCTACCCAAAGCTATATCCATCACGAAATATTTCATTAGCTCCAACATGATCCCGATTTGCCGCAAATCGAGTGAATGTTCGTGTATTCGTTGAATCGATTCGTCGCAACGCCGACGCGCTGCGGTCATCGACCCCACCACAATACCTATCACGCAGTTTTTGCCGCCAACATTCTGCGGCGCAGAGCTTCAATTGAATCAATATTTTGAGATGTGTATCTCGTTTTATATCGCGATGGGTTCATTTAATCGGCTGAAGTTAAAAAACATGTTGGACAGGAGTTTTAATTTCACTGACAAGCAATAAACGTGTGCAGTGGTTTGAGTAGCAGCCATTATGTCGTGTTTGAGGAGTCGACGAAATGCGGCGCCTTAGTCCGATGTGCTTTAACACTTGCCGGTGTGGATAAGTCATTCATAGTTCACAAAAAGTGCAATATGTATGTATATGAAAAATTCATTTGGCTATTTTAGCCGTCAAATTCTGTAGCTGTTTTGTATCGGAGAGGCCTGTTTATTTCAATTGTGTATAGGTTTTTGTGTAGGTATTTATTGGGTATATGTAGGTCCTATGTAAAACATGAGGAGGAATCTTTAAATGACTCTTCTTTTTTATATCGTGTTAACATTTGTACTCAATGTAGACATGATAAATATATCATGCTAAATATAAAAGTTATTAATTTATTTGTTTCTGATTGCTCTATCTCTGAAATTATCAATTTCTTATCCCCTTTTGCACCTGTTTTATTCCTATAGTACATTTAATTTGCTTGCATGTCATAATAAATACCTAAACGGAAGAAACAGTTCAAAAACAATGAAACGTGATGGATGTAGTAAACCTAGAAGTGTCCTTTCCTGTTTTTAATTCATCCTGCAATTACTTTAAACCGGATTTACCCCGGCATAAAATTTATGTACATTTATAACTCTAACTCGGTTAATTGATACTTTTACGCAATATTTAAATACATATTTTTATACATTTCCTTAAGAATATGTAGGTGATCCTTCCGGTTTCTCTGTAGGTATAGATAGAAAAGCCAGGTTTTTAAGATAAATGTTATTCGATATCAAAGGTAACCCTTACAATATCGAAGTCAAAGTGCATATTTTATTAGTATTACTTAATAATTATGAAATAAAAATATATTTTAAGTGCTGATGTTGCAGGTTGATATATTAACAAGCTTTACGTACTTCACAGGGAACTTCCATTGTCAAACGACATAATATTAACAATCATTTCTATGTTAATAAGATCCAAAATATAATTTATTATTTCCATACAAAACAATCCAGAATAGAAGCATTAAGGTAACGTTAATCAGACTAGGTAAGATGTGGAGCGTGAATGCTCAGAGTGATTTCCACTAACGGTACATAGATTTTATCACATATGTATAATGTAGTTAGTTGTACATAAGTAGTACATAATCACATTACAAGCGCAAACCGTGGACTTGGCCAGTGTTTTACATAAACTCTGAATCGTCTTGTAATAAAACTTTTTGGTGTTAGTTAACTTATCTTTGGTGTTATAATTTACAAGGTCTACTGGGCAGTAGTGAGCAGGTCTCTTTATTTTCATTAACGGGATAAGACGATCGTATATCTGATACCGGCGTCCGCCCATAACAGGATCTCAAACAGTAATTTTACTTTGCACTGCGCTACAAGTAATATCCTTTTGTTTTAAGAATTATTCCAGTGACGTATAGTAAACACATTAACACTCCTTTGCGTCGCGCTGTCGGGTAAATAGACGGTTGTTTTACTGCTCTGATTTTTTATAGTAATGACGACAAATTAGTATCCTGTCACTATTCATTTCATTTTCGTTTTGTAATCGATATAGATAGATATATTATTTTTAGCGAAAATTATCGTCTTTTACCTAAAGTTCTGAAAGAGTAAATCCTAGAATCTTATTAAGAGGCTTGCATCTGCGATGTGAGCTTTGATCCATATCGCCTCGCCAGGGGCACTACACGACCGGGTAATAACATTGCGATGATTAGTTTTAATGCTTCCATCATTAGTTTTATGCCCAAGCACCCACTTGATTATTTACTTGAAGTATGTGTATCAAATGAAACGGTATAAGAAACTGCAATTTAAATAATATCATAATTATGGTAATAAGTTAAAAATAATGTGTGGCGCCCGTTGGCTGCGAACGGGCGGATAAGGTAGAGAAACTTTTAAATTACCGCGCATGCGCTCAAAACACATCATTTTATACGACAAGTGGCATTTGTGGCGCATGAAGAGTGGCTACTGTCTTTAACTTTGACTGACTCGTTCACGTATGCCAGCCCACCCTGGTATAAAAAGTCTGGGCGATTTTTCACTAGGTCATCAATTTAATCAGGCTTCTCTGCAGATGCGATATAGTATGTAATAATCTCTCTTGTAACATCAATGCAAAAGAACATAGACCTAATTAATGCATATCTACCAAAATTCACTCAAGGTTACACACACTATTTTGATTTACTTACAGTACGATAAAATACCATGTCCTAATGTAAGAAATACTCTTACGGATACAAATAACATTTAAATATGATATATAATAAAAATACATTTAATGCGCATTATTTCCAAGTAAATTTTTGCAAGTTGGCTGCACTTGAACAAGTAAACTTGAACTCGTCAAACACAATCATCATGAGAGATCACAGTGAAAACTGTATCCGTATCAGTGTGGTCGCAAGGACATCTGGCCACTAAGCCTTCATCAGGCCATTTATCAGGCGACCGCTGACACTGCTGAGGGTATGAAGATGCTGGCTGATGAAGTTGGACCGAGATAGGCTGCGCTAATGTGCACAGGCGCAGTTAGCGGGCTGTGGCTTCATTGGCAGCGACTGAGTTTTCCTTTGCATGTAAATCTATATTTATATTTCATTATCATCATCAGCCCACTTTCGTCCCCTATTGGATATATGCCATATACATATACTAATATTAAAAAGCTGAAGATTTAGTTTGTTTGAACGAGCTAATCCCAGGAACTACTGGTTCGAATTAAAAATTATTTTTGTTTTGGATAGACCATTTATCGAGGAGTGGTTAAGACTATACAACATCACGCTGCGATCAATAAGGGCAAAGAAACAGTAAGAAATGAAGTCGAAACGGACGAAGTCGCTGGCACAGCTAGTACAAAAAAAGTTGAAAATGCTTAGGTGTTTTAGAGCTATTCACACCTTGCTATTCAATATAGCTTCAGAGTTGTTATTATATAACAATCCTCCATGTAGAACCATAAAACCATTCTACGTCTTTCTGATATTCAGATTCGAGAAATCTATGCTTCGTTTCAATTTCGTAACTTGAACGGATATGGCATCCATTCGTATTTGATTACGAATTGGAAGACGTTCCGACAAACTGGATTGATTCAATACTCTTGACATAAAGTAAATATATTACACAACATCACATTCATAGATCTGATCCCGTGGTAAGTAGCTTAAGCACTTGTGTTACGGATATCAGAATCAACAGTTGATACACAAATATACCTAAATATATTTAATAACACACCCAGACACGGAACAAACACCGATGTTCGTCACACAAATATTGTTCCGAGTGGGAATCGAACCCACGACTCTGAGAACCGTAGTTTGTGAACCTAGGTCACTAACCACTGTTCCATCGAGCCAGTCGTAAAATAATCTTATATTATAAAATTATCTAAAAAGGCTTTAGAAAACTGACCGTTCCATTTCATACTTTGTTTAAAAACACTCAACCGCCCGTTTGAAAGCCGCATCCTAAAGATCGTCGGACGCAAGCGGGAGCGTGACGGCGCCCATCCACAGATAGTGCAGATCATATCTAAATTACGAAAGCGCTGTTTCTACAACACGACCAGAATAGCTTGACACATCACTTACGCAATATATCACCGGCGTCTCTACAACTACTGAGCTCTCACTCCCTAGACACAATTATCATATCACAGGAGAGATGTAGGGCTTCACGCCCAACGAACTGATTAAGAGGCGTATTGGGAGCATGTAGTTTTCTTTGGACCGTTTTGGTGGCGTAAAAAGTTGTAAATGTTACATTGTTTATAATTTCTTCGCTGATAACGTTTTGCCTGGTTGCTTTGTAGAGCTTGTTCTTGTTATTTATGTAAAACGTTATTTCCATTACAACAGACAGTCAAATATAAAATCATTATAAATACTTGCAACATATTTGTCTGTTACAAAATTTTGGAAGCCTATCATGGTTGGAAATACGTTTCCACTTTGTTGACAATAAAATCATGTGTGGGTATTTGTGCATTGATATTTTATATCTCAACGATGTTCATAAAAGCTCTGGGACTAATATAAGGCTGGGATATGTGAGATATGTTTTACAGTCAGTGGATACCAGTCACAACTATTTGCCGGTGGTTGGTGAACGGTATACGGGTAAGCGACCCCGGCTCCTCGAGCTACTATCGACTCAGTCCTAATCATCGGAGGCGATAGTATCCTTCCTCCCCTTTTCCTTCCCCCGTCATATATCCTTGCAACTCGTGGGAACGCAATGACCTTGTTAAAACAATGCACAAGGCAGAATGACGGCGACGTGGTCCACAACCCGTCATGTCACATTTCCCACAGAGGTGAAAAGTGGATCGCTGGAAGTGATCTCTGCCTACCCCTCTGGTAAAAGGCGTGATTTTATGTTATGTATGTCTACTTTACTTTTGATATTCTAAGCCTATGTTGGTTTCATTACTTTTAAGTTTTCCACACCCTTTGATATTAACAACCTGGTTTTCGATAATTTTCCTAATATCTTTCTGAGAATTGAATAACTAAGCATCGTTCACACCTGTTCCCCTTCAACCAAATGAACCACGGAACAATCGAAATTTCGAATAGCTACTGTAAGACAATAAACGATTACCGATTGTCCTGCAGTCGCAGCCGGCCGTGGCTAATCGCCTTCCGATCGGTGTTAATGAGGAAAAGCGTTACGCAACAATACAGACACATACAGCATCGATTCGATTCGGTGTTTGTGTAAATAGAAATATCTACATATATTATTTATACAACTCGATGTTGTATAAATCATTTGTAGATACAGTGGTGTCGGGTGCTGGTTAAATCCTAGAATCACTGCTAGAGAACTAATTCCCAGCGATTAATTCAAATAATAATACTCGTTACATCTCGTAAATTCTAAACACTCAAGAATTTACGGGCTAAGGAAAGGAAATATATTTTGATGGGCTCGGTGGAACAGTGGTTAGTAACCCAAGTTCACTACCTACGGTTCCAAGAGTCGTGGGTTCGATTCCCACTGGGGACAATGTTTTATTGTGTTTTTTGTGTGCCGAACATCGGTGTTTGTTCCGTGTCTGGGTGTGTTAATAAATATATTTAAGTATATTTGTGTATCCACTGTCATCCGATTTCCGTAACACAAGTGCTTAAGCTACTTACCACGGGATCAGATCGATGTATGTGATGTTGTGAAATATTTATTTATTAAATTTAACACATTCAGGCTGTTATTTGCCCAAAATAAATTAATCAGTTTCCGCTTAAACTCTTTCCCATAAATTAATCAGTTTCCGCGTGATAGGATAAATTCGCATTTGAAACTAGATGAAAACGATGATATGGGAAACGGATACAATAATATTTTCTGCAAATGAGTTTATACAAAACCTACCTATTTTTATCTTACTCAATTCATTAAGATATACCAAGAATACCTGTAATCTAGACCACTGTAAACACAAACATAAAAAGACACAATATTGCATCTATGCGTAAAATCAATGCATTATTTTCGACTTTCCCCCAGCAGCTTCACGGGTGACAGGCGGGAATCGAACCGTGCAACAGCGGCTGCGGTTTCTTTTCTCTAATTGTTTACCATCAGCCGTTGAAGCTTGGCCGTGGAAATCGCTCCAGTAGCAGTACCATGAGTTGGCTATCGAAAACTTACGTACGTTAAAAACCTATCGAGTTGTTTTTTTCATACGACCGATTTTAGTTCTTAGCGTAAACACCAGGGGGAAACATTCCGTCCAGCGGACTGGCCAACTCGGACCCGCACAGCTCAATACCAATGCGAGACTCCACGCCTTGTCTCGTTGTTGCCGCAGCAGTGGTCTCCTCTTTAAGCGGGCTTTCAGGGTGAGTGCGACAGGCTCAATATGGTCTATTGTGCCGACCTCATATTTGGATCTGACTACCGCTTTCCATTAGGTGGAGTGAGGTCATCTTGTTAGCTTATTATAAAAAAAAAAAGGAGCGCTGTTCAAGTTTTTCATAGACATATTTACGTAGGCGATATCGAGTCTGTAACTTTTAAACTCATGGTAGCGCTACAGGTGACAAGCAGGTGACCGTGGAGGGCCAACAAATGACTCTTTGTTTTCTCTACCGATACTAATTCTCAATGGCCAATCAGTTAATCGGAACTTAATTTGTAAAACAAAAAGGATTCATGAAGCAACGACGATGGACTTATGTTATTCGTGCATTTTTCAAAAGAACGTGTACGTTTGTTTGAGAAATGAAAATGTAAGTGCGTGAATACATTCGCAGAAAGTAGTGTATCGTCTATTGATTTTGTGAAGACTAATCATTTGAAATTCTGTTTCAATCCGTAAAAGAAGCTTAATTTCAGAATTTGTGTTTCCTTTATTTCTTTCTGTAAGTATGTTTTATATAATTCCTTAGTAGTCAGAATAAAGCTTAGCTGTCCACAAAAATGCTCTTAATGAATAAATTATGATAATTGAGTCACATCGTTAAACTGTCAAATATTTATTTATCTTCAGCAATCGGCCGTTTATTGTATGTACCTAAACCATTGAAATCAATTTAAACAACTGTCCATCATTCAGAAACATCAAAACGCTCGGAATTAGGCATCGGCCGCGGCGTCGCCGGCCGTAGACCCCGTTGACACTTTTTACAGCGCGATGAAAAACTACAGATGAATAAAAAGCTTACGAAATCACGAAAACTCGTGTCGGCAAAATTACTTCCAACTGCCATCACGTTTGCTGGAACTATCAAATACACTGACATATTTTGAACCTTATTGTTACGACAAAAGGGATATTGTAGTTTCGAGGTGTGCAGGTTGTATCTATGTATATTCCAACGGCACTGAATAAATTGGGCCCCATCAAATAGCCGTCTAAACGTATAGAAATTTTGTCTGTAATGTCAATGGCAAGTTAAGTAGCATTTTTTACAAAGGGCCGCTGGATGTAATTTGGTTAATAATTGTAGGAAAGTGTTCCGCCTCTGGTGTAGAGAAACTTCTATTGTACTCTTTGTATTGCTCGATGGAGGTAAGTTATTCCATTAGCGATTACGTCGTGATCCAATATTAGATTCGGCTGCAAATATTGCTTCGTTTTTATTGTAATGAGAGGTCGACCTCGATCCCACAACCCGGTGGGAATCGAAGATGAAATCTAGAATAGAACTTGTGCAGTGGCTTTCTATCAGGTTTTTTAGGAAATGTATGTACGCTTAAAGTGCGTGTGCTAATTAAATTTAATTACGACGAGATTATAATTTACGGAGTGTTCGTGGTCATCGTTTATAACCATATTGGTTTGTTGATAGTCGGTGTAAATGCCAACCGAACCACACTAGGCAATCAGTTAAAGCGAATTAAAATGAATATTTAGAGACTGTTAAACGGTTTTTAAAACAAATTTCAAAAAGCTTTTGAAGCGCATTACGGTAGGTTTTTTTTATAATAGCCTAACAAGATGACCTCAGAGCACTCCACCTGATGGTAAGCGGTAGTGAGATCTAAATATGAGGTCGACAGGCACAATAGACCATATTGAGCTTGTCGCACTCACCCTGGAGGCCTGAAATTGAAGAATAGGAATTTATTACTGTATTTTATACGATGACATTTACTTACAAGGTGGAAATCGACAGCGAGACCTTAGCCGTGTGTCACTATTTTGAAAAGCCGAATCTTCAGTTACTAGCCCTGCAGATTTTGCCTACGCCGCTCAAGCTATAAGTACATTATCAACCTAGATCATACATCTAAGATTAGGTTCCATTTTAACACCTAAGCCGTAAAAACCAAAAGACTCTAGTGGCTAAGACTCGAAGCATTAGGTCCGCGGTCATCGCCCGCGTCACGGCCCGGCGCACGCATCTCGCAACGGCGTTGCTTATGAATTTATTACCACGCTTTTTGTGGACCCACCCGCGCCGCCGACACATGACCATGTCCAAATCGGGCTCAACAAAGGACTTCCGACTTGGACCCTGAGCTTGATCACGGAATTAGTGGTAACAGCGAACGGTTTGGTATTCTTGGGCGCTGCGTACACAAGACTACGCGAATCGACTTCCAACTCCAGCCTCCAAGCGACTCTGAAAATACAGTCACTCAATAACAGAACTGATGTATGAATTTCTATGTAATTGTATGGTTGTTTCAATATTAATATTGCAGGGCATCGAAAATTGACAAAGGACCCCATCCACATCAACTTGACTTATAAATATCTGGGACAGATATTTATATTGCTATATTTATATATAGAGCTTTATCGCTTTTTAAGCATTCCAAATTTCCGACATACTTATGTCAAAGTCAAAGTTTTATTGCGAACTAAATATTGTAACAGGTGTTATTTTTTAAACTTAGTTACCCTTGTCTAGTAATGCAATATGAGGGCTAAAACTAAACAAAGCAATTTAGATCTAATCCTATTATGTTTTATCTTTATAGGAAACTAGCGACCCGCCCTCGCTTCGCTTCGGGTATATCTCTATCTCTATATAATATATTTCAACCCCGTAAGGAATTTTAAATACAGAAGTTATTTCCCAATAACTCCTGTTCCCATGGGAATTTTGTAATATCGCGTTGGAAGTAAGCTTTACGTTCATTAGGGTACCTGCATGCCAAATCTCAATCGTCTATCTATATCGCTGTTTAGATTTTTTCATACAACAGTTTTTTCCCTATTACTCCCGTTCCCGTGGGAATTTTACAATATCCTGTAGCAACTACGCTTTAAATTTATTAAGGTACCTGCATGCCAAATTTCAAGCGTCTAACTTATGCGGTTAGCATTTTTCATACAAAAGGATTTTCCCGTTATTTCCCGTTCCCGTGGGAATTTCGGGAAATCCTGTCCTAACGGATGCCTACGTCATAACATCTACCTGCATGCTAAATTTCATCTCGATCCGTCCAGTGGCTTTGACGACTTCGTCCGCGTAGAGATGTTTAACGGCTAAAACATTACTTCTTTATAGCGCAGTCGGTTAAAAAGTAGCCTATAACCGTTTCTAGGCTCTGGACTATATCTGTACCAAATTTCGTTTAAATCGGTTCAGTACTTTATGCGTGAAAGCGTAACAGACAGACAGACAGACAGACAGACAGACAGAGTTACTTTCGCATTTATAATATTAGTAAGGATAAAACTGCAAGTATCATGAATTGTATTAAACTGTAGCCAAATCATGGTGCTGAATCAACAATGCTTGGGTTAAAGGCCAACGTACTTTTCCGGCGAGCTACCACCGCTTATTCTTTATAAACATTCGTTAAAATTCGCAAACTTGTAATCGACACCTGTAATATGTAAATACATATCCGACTGTTACACGCAGGGTTATTTTTTTAACAAAGAAATAACATCTAAACAAACGAAACGTGCATTTAAACTTACTAAGCGGAAAACAATTCATCCATTTCTCCGCATGCAATACATTGACATTTAGTTGCAAGCAAATGGTATTTGGATTGGAAGGTAAACACCTCGTAATATCAGCTATTGCCGGCAAAAACATAGAAATGGCATTTGAGCGAAATGCCAACAACCTGCAGGGTGGCGCAGTAGGGTTGTAGCGGTGCATTCGAAGCGGGGCACTGGAGAGAAAAGAAGTCTCAAGATCAACAGTTACGAAGGTCTAAGAATGATTTCGGTTTATTTTTACAGGCTTCGGCGGATTTGTCTGACTATGACTATTATTATAACTAATTTTTTAAACATTTTAGGTATTGTGTGAATATAAAATCATACATTAAATAAAAAAAACTAATGATGACATGTATAAAACAATTGTTTATACTATCAACAATAGTTTACGTAGCGCATATTTTAAAGGAATAACATGCAATTACTATCCTGGTTTTCATTTGTCCAACTATAATTCCAACTATTTAACCCTGAAATTCTGATAGCCCTGAAAAAATGATAGCTGGTAGTTTTGGGAAAACTACCAGCTACCATTATAATAATTGTCCTAAGTAATAAGTTGTTATCCGAACGACCCGATATCCGGACTCCGGTAAGTCGAGCTAGCGTCCCTAGTGCACACTATCGTCATGGCCCGCGCCCGCGCATTATGCACCCTCCCCCTAACTCTAATTAGCTATAACCTTTATGAAGGCAGCTATAAACGGAAACCTGCCAAGGAACTGACTACTAATTAGAATTGTTAGTTACCGGTTATTTTAATTTTTACTTATAATTTTTTTTATTTTCCGTTTTGGGAAATTAGAAAGTAGACATCCAGTGCCGTTTGCATTTACAATATGTGTTTTAAAATTCTGATTCTGTTAAGGAGCTTCAATGTCCATAAAAGGATACTCTTGTAAGTTCATTAACTCAATTAAGAAGTGTTGATATTTTTTTATTGGGTATGTAGCATGAGATAGGTATACCAAAAGTAAGATTCACATGAAATTTTAAAAGATATTCATTTGATCATTGTCATTTCGAGTATCTGTACCTCTCTGTATTAGATTTAAATACTACATGGCATTGTTAAAACAAATTGAATCTGTGAACAGCAAAATATCAAAACAAAATGCTGATCCGAAAAAACGTCACCCGAAACTCTACAAGACGAACTAACTCTTTCCCACCGTAAACATTTTAAGTTTATAAATTTCATAACATCGCAAGCGCATCGCCAAGCAAATAACATAAACATCGGATTACCAGCCATCTGATTATAAAGCCCAAATCCTGTACACCTGACGGCGAGGATGCGGCGGCCATGAAGCAGCCGCCACGCGCCGGCGCGCAAGGTGCTTGACCGCGTGCGCGGGCGCAGGTGCCGAGCGCGCCACCTGGCGGGCGCGGTACGAAGATGGGGGTTGAACGGTTAAGCGGATAGATAAAAAAGTAATAGGCAACGTGGTGGTGAATGTGGGTAGATGCTGATAGGGTTGAAAGGTTAACTTGATGAGATAGAAAAATTTTAGACTTTCGCGTTCCATTACACTCAATATTAGTCTTTACGTTGTAGACCACAAGCGATATTGGTGTAACTTAGTCGAAACGTCGGGTAGTAAGTAGCTACGTATGTATTTGCCGCTCCAAATATCGCGTGAAGACCCATAGAGACCAATATTTAGAGAGATAAATAAATGTCAGAAAACATCAACACTATTGTAATAAAATAATCTAAGCCGTTGTCAACGGCTGACTAATATATCTCTTTGTCATAAAGTTGTTTTGTGAATCAAATCCGATTACCCCTGTCGCTTCTTTCAAGGCTCCTTGCAACTAGACAAGAGGCGACTCATCTAGTGGTGATGAATCTTACGAAGACTTTTTAACACCTGGGTGGCTCCAGTGTCCTAGGGACATTGATTAGTTATATTTATCGTATCAGGCCTAGGTTATTCTCTGCAAAAAAAAAATACACATACTGCTGTATGTGTTCAAAGCAAACTGATTAGCATCAAAATAATTTGAAAAAGCATTCGCTTTCTCACAAGACTCATTGGATTACAACTTAAACAAATAGAATATCGGTTTGCAAATGCCAAACTCATAAACAGACATTTAGATACCGAGGGCAATATTTCTACATCTGTAATCGGATCATAGGTTAGCTTTTGCCGTCATTACCTTAACCTTACACCTTGGTTCACCCACCTACAGATACTATTATCTTAAATACTAACCTAAGGCAAAAATTGACTTGATAGTTAGACATAGACTTCCTACGGCCCCACTTCATAAAAAGTCGATTTCTAACTACGCTTAGTACCCATTTTGTAGTTAGAACTTTTTATTCTCAAAAAAAAAATTTATATTTTACTAAAGCTTTCTCATTCTAGAGGTTTCTATCGCTACCTTGCTGAAATACAATAAATATACATATATGTAAGAAATCGTTTGGCTCACTTGAATATGTCCTTAGTGGAATAAAATAATTATAATTCAGAATCGATTCTAATAAGAAACTGCAGCTCCATAACTCATAGAAGGAAACACACTCGTAACCCACTGGCTAACAACACAATAAAGCCAGATAAACAGCCCAATCCATTTCGCCCATAAACACTGTGATTGGGGCCATATAATTAACTGGCTACAAATGCACATGCAAATATTCTAATCTATAAACGCTTTTAATAGGTAGCGATTATACAAAGCCAGGATTTATTAAAGAGGAATTCAATTAGTCTGTTCTTGGCGGGGACATTAGGCGGGCTACGCGGGTAATCGGTGGTGACGTCACGATAGAATTACCAGGTTGAATGCCTCTGTGGTGCGAACCCGCCTCTCGAAGCCTGAGGGCTAACAAAAGATCTTCTCTTCTCCCTAATAAAACTTAACCATCTTAGTTTGTAGACGTTCCATCTACGTAATCAAAGCTTTACAAAGTTTCGTAGCAAATCGTGTTTCGGGCCCTTATTGCATACGCAACCGCTACCTTTTCTGATAAATTATTTTTCTATTTCGGAACGAAACTGTAACACGATAATTACATACCTAAATATTTTACATATCTTAATGATAATTATATACCTAAATATTTGTCCAGGATAAGGTGAAACCGATAAAAAATGGAGACTGCAATCAAAAAACGTGCGTTTTGATGACTTAGTCTCTTCGCAGAATAAATTATTTTATTTCATTTCTTTTCAACATAATTTTATAGGTACAATAGTGTTTTCGAATAACCTTTGGTTATTGCCAACCCTGTTATAGTTCATAATGTGCTCAAAGAAATCGGCGTCAGATTAACGGACTGCCGCAAACGATGGCTCTCATACGTCTCAAACACATTGACCGCGGGAAATTATCATTTCTCAGCGACTGGATTAAGCGGAAGATACCGACTGCTAGAGTTAAGCAAGATTATACCGCGTTAGTAAGTGAATATAATATATTTTCTGATAATTCAGTGAACTCTCCTAACCTAGTTCTGGATAGTTAGTCTATAGTGATTCCCGTGTATTCACATGCTTTCCAAAATATAAGGCATCTATCCAACTTTCTAAATGAAATTACTAATAAATGGGAACACTGGGATTCTGACTAAGTTATAAGAGCCTTTTGGGTTTCATACGGCGCTTGCTACAAAATAGTCTAGACTCTAGAGTAAATACTACTTCTAAGGTAAGGTAACAAAATGCGATCAAACGATTAGGCCGTGAATGGTTTCTAGATAACCCTACAATGTATACCCAGTCATCGACTCGTTGGTTCTGAGCAAGCACAAGGCGGGTAATTAGGCAGCGGTACGCAATTAAAACTAATCTCGATATTTCATTATGAGCCGCGCTCGGCGCGCGCAGTCGCCCGCAACGCTTCAGGTTTCCTTGTGTAACAATGTATAATATTGTAGACTAGATAAAAAGTAACACAATTTCATTTAATGGAATCGAAAGATTTAAAAATAAAGTACGAAAAACCGTCCACAAACCATCCATCCATCGATAATAATATGTATTAATCCATCAGTAATAATAATAATAATAATAATAAGGCGTAGGGATGTGACGACCCCACCGCCCCCTGGTGAGAGTCGCTGTTTTTCGCACCATGAGAGTCAGCGACTCTCTACCAGTGCAACCAGTCTCCCCAGGGCAGCTTGTGGCGGGCTGAATGGGATTGACACCCCTTGGGACCCGTGCCTCTGAGAGTCGACCAGGCCCCTCTCTCCGCTTGCCTTAGTCGGCCGGTAGGAGTGGACCCCACGGGGGCCGCAGGACTCTCACCTCTGCCTTGCCTTAGCCGGCCGGCCAGAGTGGGGCGTCAGAGCTACATGCTCGCAGGGTGGAAGTGAAAGATGCATAAGTCGCGAGTTGGCACAGTGGCGTTACGCCACTGGGTATAAAGCGGTGTACACCTCTCGGCACCCTGAGCCGCTCACAATAATGTTGCCCCCCGTCGCTCCTGCCTCGTGCCTTGTGTGTTCGACCAATGGGGGGCCCATGACAGTGAGTGGCCAGTCACCACCTGCCCATTTTATTCGTGTTTTTAACATAGATCGGGGCAGGTGCCATAGTCCTTCCCATAGTCCCGGTTACCCAGTCCATCAGCACCTCAACCCAATAGCCCAGATTCGTTGTTTTTCCACTCCATTCCATAGTCCTGCACTGACCGGGGGTTGTCCTTGGCTGCATTTTATAGTGTATACAGGGATAATCGTCGGCTGGTGCCACATTACATATTAAGATCATACAAGTCATTAAAGGGCCTCTACGTGTTGGCTTTGGCCCCACGCACGCCTCCCAAAAATCCGGGACTCTGTAGTCCCGAGCATTGGAAATGACTGATAATAATAATAATAATATTTATTTGTTAATTAAAGGAATTTTGCAATTCAAAATACTTAATATACCTTCTCTTCTATTCTATTCTATTCTTTGTTACCTAGTACTTAAGTGGTAACGCCTACCTTGTATCTATTTTTTTAAGTGCAATCGATGTATTTCCTTAATTTTTCAAAGATAGAAGAAACTGAAGAGAGTTGTCATGAAAACATAATAGTGCTGTATGGATATGTGGATTCATTGCTATAAACGATATATGTATATCCCAGACAACCAAACATTTCTAACAAATAAATGAAAACCAAAATACCTTGGTGACTTTACGTATTACCGGAATTTGAAGAATGGCGTCTCTAAACGCGCATTAGAGTTGGAGTTGGAGAATAAAACCGTCGCAACCGTGGGAGAGGCCGGGCGCGTAATGCCCGATACCAAAATACGACCACGCGTTTACTTCACGCATCAACTGCTCCAAAGGACACTGGTCCTCAAATCTTCCCAAGCATTTGGGAAGTTGACTTTTAAGATGATAGAAAAAAAAAGATTATCAAAGATGGTGACTGGATGTCGACTAACAGCATTTCAACTTGACTGAAAATAACAGCTAAATCTACTTTCAGGCGCTTTATCAAATACATGATTCAAGAAGTTTCAGTTTGAACTGACTCAACAAACTTTTTGAAAATTTTCACGCAATACAACTGTTGGATCGCTGTCTTTTTTTTTAATGATCTTGAACAAGCAAGCTGAACAAGCAAAAATATCCACATAAGTTTTGTTCTAGCCAAAAGGAAGAACCATACTATATAGGCATGTAGGCCGTAGTTGGTAGGTATATAAAGGCATACACACGTACCGATGTTGACAACCGCTGCCAACGGACGCGTAATGCCGAGGTGTCTGGAAAAATAGAAAAATGGAGCATTCCGATTTGTGGTGCGCGGTCGGCACGATTTCACGGGCCCGGTAATGGCCGCCATTAGACAAGCGACACGGAAAATGGTGGCCGACGACCCGCGCCGGATGCGACGGTGCCTTTGTCATTAGAACTGCCTGCCTGGACTGTTTTGAGGATGACGGATCTTGGAAGGAAATCCAATTGCAGATGTTAAAAGTAATAGACTTGCACTCCGCTTCTGAGCTTATTTGAGGCGAATTGGAGACACTCGGACATGATTGGAAAAATATAAATCTACTTATGAGACTTCAATTCAATAAATAACACACTAGCTTTCCGCCTGTGACTCTACGTCCACGTGAAGTCTTTTACAAAATATTACTCGCTTATAATAAACACCTCAACCTTTTTAACTTCGATCGTATAGTTAATAAGATAGGCGATCTTTCTTCCATATAACTATTTATATTATATTTAACCGACATCAATCACACCGAACCTTACATACACAATATGTTTTGGTTGTATCTTGCAATATGTAATATCATTTATTGCATAGTAAATACCTTGATTAAGCTTTAAAAAGTTGCTTCTCTGGAAAAGACATCAACGCGTTCTTTTTTCTGTCGTACATTCAAAGCGTGTGTTGTGGTAATTGTTGCAAAAGTTAAGTCATCATTAGTTGAATTGCATGTAAATTATTGTCTTATTATGCACATACTATTTCATATCATATGGTAAGACTGCGTATAATATTCTATACTAACACACTATACTAACAAATTTTAATTAATTATTGAATGTAATGAAATAAAATTTGTATTTTACATTCAATTTAATTTACATCAGTGCACCAACACTGAAAATAAAAGACAAAATAGTTTACATGTACTTAATACTTTAACGCTATTAAGTATCCAACATTTTAATCTAATATTTATCTGTCGCGTAGATCAGTGGTCTCCACCTAGTTAACTAAATAAGCGAGTCTGCACTCGAAACGCAGGAAAGTTCACGGAATAAGGTAACACTCCCAAAGCAGCTCAATTAGCCTGTGTTATTGGTCCGCGACCGGCGAGTAATTACAAGGCAATTCAGAGTTAACAATCTAGTGCTCCGTACGCGCTAGGCAACCACTCGCCGCCATAGACTCACAGAAGCACCTAGTAGGTACCATAGATCATACGAAAAACGAATTGGAGAGGTTTGGTCCCCTATTTACTAGATCTTTCTGACGCACTGAATTTACAAAATCATTGAACAAGAACAACATGTTTGATTACACAGTCACTGATCGAACCTATCGAATCAAACATATCGGATCAGATTAAGGCGAGCGAGAGAGATAGAAGAACGTCAAAATGCGTCATCAAGCCATTTCAAATAACATAATTTTTTAAGGGGATAAAAATATCTAATTCCTGGACCAATAGAGATGATGCGATGATCTCGACGTCCATCACCTAATCGCTACATAACACATGGAGTGAAGTGCCTACTACTGAAAACCGGAAGTCAAACAATGTTCACAGCGATAGGCGCGTTTTTTTTATCAAATGTGTAGTAAATGTGTATGTGTAGGCCCGCCTTAGTTTAGGGTGGCCCGTGTCCCAGCAGTGGGGACGACACATTCCTAATCAAATAACTAACCAATGAACTACATAGTTACAATAATCAAGAACCCTCTGCGAGTTGCCATTCTCTGTGTTCATCGTGCTCGCAGTCTGTTTTGTATACCGTTTGTTTTATCTTTCCCCTCCGTGGAGCGGAGTCGTTCCATTCTTGCAATTTAGAAAATTGTGCATGCAGATCGTATGCGCTAGTTAAGAGATGCGTCCAGATGTACCGATAGGGGCGGGACTGTCAGCGTCACAAGTGTCTGACGCCTAGTATTTTTTTTCTTAAAAAAAAATTTAGGCCAATATTTCTTCTATGTTATTAGATAGCGGTATTGTGTCTTGATTATTTAGAAATAAATATCTTTTAGCCTACAAATTACCTACCTTACTAATTTTCCAATGGACATAAAACTAAAGATATACTAAAGGTAATGCATCTTAGATTACAAAAGAGATTTCTAATTTACACGTAGTTATCTATACTATAATGGAGGTAATAATGTAGTATATTTTTTCAATTTGATTTTAAATCACAGCTTGATGAGCGATCGAACAAAACTAAGTTCCGCTCTAATGTCCATGAATATACTAACTACCTAAACAAGAAAGGCTTTCCCCGAAACAAACATGGACATGGAGCTACGTACTTTGCACAACACATAAATGGTGGGAACCCAACGATTTCCGAACAAAATCATACCCAATTTAGCTGTTACTTGCCTGAAGCCACGTAGTGATTGGCCTCCCTCCAAATCTGACGATTTGCACCTAGGGTACAGAAATAATACTTATTGTCATCTAGCCTTAACTTAAGATGTCCAAAAATATAACTTTTCAACTCGCGTTTATCAGGCCCTTTTATTTTTATTTTATGCAGCGAACATTAATAATAGTGTAATTTGTTTCAGACACTTTAGTTCCATAAATTTAATTGAAACCCAAAACCTAAACTGCTCCATCCGTTAGGAGATACTCACACGAAGACACGTAAACTTATCGCACCCGCGTTTGAAGCCAAGCCAATTTATGTTAGCTATCGGCTTTGAGACGACCATATTTTTTTTTTTAATTTGTTGTTTTGACGTGAAGGCGCTTCACACAGTTACCTTCCGATTTATAATATTTATTAGTAAGAATTACCTATAAAAACTATCTAATAGCGACGCAACAACAAAAAAGGGTCACCAGTGTAAGTAGCACGGACGATAGTGTTCCTCCAATCGATAGGACAACCACTCCTCACCTATATCCCGCACGTGTCAGCCCGGCGCAATCGATGCGGGGTCAAGAGCACGCGGGCACAGGGTCAAAGGTCGCGGGGTGGGAAGGGTGAAATGAAGGGGTGTTTGTTTACTTTGTACAGAGTTCGGGTCATTACTGTCGGTGTTGAAAATCGTTAAAGGTCAATCGGACGGGCAGCAAGTGCATTTTGCAAGTGTTGTCATGATTCGTTTTCTTTGAGATTTGAAATATTATGGGGATTCAGCTTGAAGCATATGTATGATAAAATATAAGTTCTGAATACGGCGTGTTATCTCTATGCTTACAGGATGATGCATACATATTTTAAAAATTGTACTTTATTTTTTAACTTGGTTGCAATCAAAAATCGGACCTATTATAATATCAAAATATAACATCAACATTCAACGGGTCAACATTTATAATGAGTGCGTAAGTATCGTAAACTGCTTGCAATATTTTCTATGAAATAGTATCGTCTGAAAAACAAATTATTATCGTGTGTACTGGGACCTCCTTAATTTCATCAATAAAAGCACAAGAATAGTGTAAAAATATTTTATTAACGGGTCAACAATAAAATTATTTACAGTTACATTTAATACACTGTACATTTTATCCTACATTTAGAGTACGAAGTGGCGGCACGGTTGGACCCACAAGTGCTTCGATGTCTTGTGAAATGTTTATTTCATGGTCGTCTTTCTATTTGTAAAATATCCATGATTCTATTTATATGAGATTTAAGACTTTCTGCCAAACATCTCAGTTCATAAAACATGTCTGATCTCATACAAAAGATGTTTACAAATACATACTTTAAATTATTTGTTGATGGCATTCATAGATAAAAAAACTAAAAGCTTTTAGATCATAAATTATTTTTAAAATGTTGTGATTTCATATTTCATAGATAGCTTATTAAAATGGCAATTATGAAATGTATTGAGAAAAGAAATAAGCAATAGTATCTAATAGCAAAATTAAATCTTACGTTATTACATAGAGTATTATGCATATCATTTTCTAACGTTATAATTAATATTTACAGCAAAATTAATCATACAACTGTATTGAAATTGTGTTTAAAACAGGATACTGTTGAAGCAGACATTGTATAAAACATTAGAAATAATATTAAAATGTATTCAATTATGCTAACCATTGTTGGATCTCAATTTAAAAGTTAAGTAATAATAATAAAATGGATCAATGGAATCTGCTTATTTCTCACATTACGTTAATATTTTACCGCCAATCAATTATAACCACACCACATCTGTATTCATACACAGTTCGACAAATTACTTCATCATCATCATCATCAAGTGTGGATTACTTTATCTAATCTTAACTACAAATAATTTCTATTGCGCTCTTAAATATAATTTCCAATTTTTTACAACACACAATATATTACAATTTACAAATAAGTACATAATTTACACAAGACCGAATAAAAAGACACATTTACACAAATCCCATACAATCCACAAGTAATTTTTATACCCTAGATTAAAACGGATATTGATCACAGATCAAGTACTTTCTTAAATTTATATTATTTTTTAATATGACACAATCATTTTGGAATTTAAAGACTTGCAACTACAACACCAATTTATAACACCACCTTTTTATGTGATAAGACTAATAATAATAATAATAGCTAATAATGGCTGTATATATTAATCTTAATAATCAGCTTAAAAACAAAATTTCTAATATCCAGACTCCAACACAAAATAACAAACCCAAAATTAAATTTCAGCAGAGATTTCCAACCAAAAAAGGCACAACTATCTTACAGGAATTTACACTTAACATTGTTATATTTTAAATTAATTTAATTTGCAGCTAATTGATGCATGAACTTATTTGAAATCTATTATCTTAGTTTTTATTACAATCACAACAAAGAGTAATTTTTTTCATAGAGTAGTCTAGATAATATATTTACCGTTCATGCTGTCCATGCTATCTATCTTTAATTAAATCATAATAAATATTCTTACATCCTTATCAGGCGGCTCCAGTTATTCTATAATGAATAACAAGTTTATTTCTATATTGCATTGACAGCAAATCTAACAAGCTTCAATCCAAACTTAATTTTAATGTGATTACGACAATTAATACCATAATTATAACAAATTACATTTTTCAAAAACCATATAGATTTAATCTAATTTTATGCATCAAACAATACAACATACATTGATATAAATGTAATATGGCTTTCTGAGTATGATGATAAGAAAGTTATTATTGCAATATACATAAAATAAAAAGGAGAACCCTATTTAAAAAACCCATTTACCATCATTAAAGGGTGCCATAAGTTAATTCAATTGGAAATCTTTTACCAGGTACCGCATTGTGGTCTCAATAATTATGCCACAAGAAAGGCGATAGTTGAAGCCGTAACTTCTACTAGTAAACCGTTACTCATTTATTTTTGGCTTGTAATCTAAATTCGTGAAACATGAAAATGATAGAATTTACTAAATTTGTTACAATCCTAATTTACGCTCAGTTCCGATTGCAAGAATGTGCTACTCATCGACTATTTATTACCGTTCCTAGATTCTTAACAGACGCGTACGCGCTTGACAACCTAATACCCACACTAACATGTCCTTTTAACAACCGCTTAGTTAATTTACATCATGAGTTCCGAGTACTCCTTAAAAAACGTTAGAATCCGACTCTGACGTGTCAGAATCTATCTGCAAACCGTCCGAATCTCACTGCAAAGTGTCCCAATCACACTGCAAACTGTCCGAATCACACTTCAAAGTGTCCTCTCACCATTAGGTGTTCTACTCTTCTATGTAGAGTTTACACTGCACTTTGGTGGGTTTACACTCCACCGTAGAGTTCACACTCGACTGTAAAGTCTACAATCCACCGTCGAATTCACATTTAACCGTAGAGTCAACACCCCACCGTAGACTACACACTCCACTACGCAGTGTCTACTCTACAATGTAGAGTATCTGGTCGCGACGCTATCCGTCGCTGTCCTCGTCCTAGCTGTCCGCGTGGTCGGGTTCCAGCTTGGTCCCGGGGCGGATCATAACCAGTTGTTTCTCTTCCGTATCGCCATCTTGGTGTATCGTCTCTATCGTGAGAGTCATCTTCTCGTCGCAACTGTCGTCGCCAGAGTCCGAGTACATTGATGTCGCTTGCTGCAATAGAATGAGATGACGTTCAGACACATATTACGTTAGTTCCTTTTATACTTTGGACGTTGATTTGTTTGATTCAAAATATGAGTATCTTGGTTTAATTAAACATTTAATTTTAAATAGTTGACGCCATGGAGTATACTATCTTAAGTATACAGTAGCATTAAAATCTTTCAATGATATGACGATTGAGAAGTTCAATCTAAAAGTGAAGTTGTAATTTTTATTGATATTAAAAAAGGTTTTGAATGTTTTGAAAATCAGAAAAAAGACATACTGCCGGATCAGTGGGTTGGAATGCAGGTCTGAACGCTAGTATTAAAAAGGGATTTGAATCAACGAGCCACAGAGATCCATTTCTATGGTCCTAACCGTCTTTCAACATATGGACCGAATAAAAAAGACTACTTACGTCATGGCTTTTTCTACAGATGCGTTGTTTACAAATCATTAAAGAATTAATTTTAAGTGTTTCAAACCCAAACGAGACCTTATTATTAAGACTTCGCTAGTCCGTCCATCCGTTTGTCTTAGACAGTTGAAATTTTCACAAAAATAATGAAATTCTGTTGCACACTGCACAACAGCAACAAAATGATAACCGATTGCTTTTTTTCTGATTTTCCAAACATTCAATTAAAGTATAGTTATTCGACTTAATCTCACCTGCCCGTGGTCGTCTGTCTGTGTGTCACTCACCGTGATCCTGTTCTTGGTGTGTATGCGCACGTGCTTGGCGAGGTGGTCGGAGCGCATGAACCGTTTGCTACACTCGGGACATTCGAAACGCTTCTCGCCTGTATGCGTCCGCCTGTGTCTTTGTAACTCGTCGGATCGGGTAAACCTGGAATCAACATCAATGATATTGGAAATGTTAAATAAATATCACAAATGTAGGCTATACAATGACTGTCACAATTAAACGTGATGGCTAGGCTAATTTATTTTCAAGTGTTATTAAAATCAAGCGTTAATAAAATTAAAATTAAGCGATGCTGGTAGGAGCTGGATGCGAGTAGCCGAAGAACGACTGAAGTGGCATGCATTTGGGGATGCCTATGTCCAGCAGTGGATAGAAATCGGCTCTGGCCGCACACAAATATAACATTATTGCCTTATGGCTTTGATACAGTGACGTATAAAACGGTTTCAAGGAGTTAGCAACGGTATCTATTGCTGCTAATTTAAACTTCGAAATATCTATGCGTCTTTAATCTTTACTAATATTATAAAGTTGAAGGGTTTGTTTATTTGGTTGTTTGTTTGAATGAACGCACTAAACTCAGAAACTATTAGTTCGTATTGAAAAAATAATTTTTGTGTTGGATAGACCATTTATCGAGGAATATAACATAACGCTGCGACCAATGAGGGCAAAGAAACAATGGAAAATGTGTAAAAAAAACGGTACAAAACGCAGACGAAGTCACTGGCACAGCTAGTAACTCGATAACACCATCAATATTAGTTTTATCACCTACCTTTTCCCGCAGAACAGCCAGTTGCAAAGGAACGGCCGCTCGCCCGAGTGCCAGCGCAGATGCGCCCGTAGGTGCGACGTCTTGCCGTACACTTTATTGCAGCCCGCTATGTGGCACACGTGCTGCTTCTTACGGTCCACGAGCCTACTGGAAATAAGGACAATTTGAATATTAGTAATATTCTTGACTGGACGAGATAAATACACCTGGTCTTATATAACAAGGCGAGATGATATAGCCGAATAAGTAAACATTAAAAGTAATGGAGAATTAGGAGTGAAGAGTAATAGATAAAGGTATTATTTTTCTCGTTTAGATTCTGCAGCCTCTTCATATTATTTCCTTGTCAAGTATCGGTGTCGGTAAAGTTATTGTTGTTCATTAAGTACTTGATACTGATAGTCATGTAATTGAAACTAGGGTTCGAGTTATTGTTCCTCGAGTAATAAAGTTGTTGCTACTGACGCTCGAGCTACTGCTATGTGATTGGTGAATATTTACATGTCTGTCAATGTCACATCAAAAATAACCAATCATGCAGTTGAACTCCACGTATCGCCATCTATACGCGAACCCTCATTGTTACTGTTGCTCGAGTTATTATTTGTATTGCTCGAATGCTCGTCACGCAGTACTCACTTCTCCCCCTGGTCGCAGTTGGGGCAGGTGCAGGCGACGCGCTTCATGAGGCGCTTCCCGCCGGAGGGGCTGGTTTACTGCTATGTGATTGGTAAATATTGACATGTCTGTCAATGTCATGTCAAAAATAACCAATCATGCAGTTGGTCCTCACGTCTACATATTGCTATCTAGTGAAGATATCATTCGCCGCCCGAGTTGTTGTTACTGTTGCTCGAGTCATTGTTTGTATTGCTCGAGTATTCGTCACTCGATATTCACTTTTCTCCCTGGTCGCAGTTGGAGGGGCTGGCTTACTGCTATGTGACTGGTGAATATTGACATGTCTGTCAATGTGATGTCAAAAATAACCAATCATTCAGTTGGACCTCACGCCTACGTATTTCCATCTGGTGAATTTCTCGTACGCGGACCCTCATTGCTACTGTTGCTCGAGTTATTGTTTACTCACTTCTCCCCCTGGTCGCAGTTGGGGCAGGTGCAGGCGACGCGCTTCATGAGGCGCTTCCCGCCGGAGGGGCTGGCGGCGCGCTGCTTGCTGGCCTCGCACTCGCCGCCCGAGTTGTTGCCCGAGTTGTTGTTGCTGTTGCTCGAGTTGCTCACCGTCACCACCTGCCACTTGCCCGGCTCGTTCGGGTCCTGCTGGATCTGTTGGCCTGTGGACATATGGGATTTGCTTAGTTTGGAGTAGGATATTAAAAAGGACGTCGAATAGTACAGTGACGCGAGCAAGTGGTCTTATTCAAACGTCAATGTACACGTCACCTTATATAGAATCTCACGATTGTTCGGTAAGTTAGATTTTGCAACATTGATTAACAAAAGCCTGGTCAACTCAGGGGGCGGGCTCCTATCACAGTGATGTAATTGGTAACATTTAAAAAATAACATTGCCGATGTGATCTTTTCAAAAAACCTTGTGCCGCACATTATTAAACATACAAACAAACATTAAACATTTTTCGCATACAAATCATTGAGTTTCAGATCAGACAAGTAGGTATAGAAAAAAACTCAAATATTTTTTAAGTACAATTTTATAGAATTGTAAAGTAGCGTATGACTATGACCGGACCAACGGGGGAGCGGATGGCTCTCACCCCTAAAAAGTAAGTATGATGAAGAGATAATCGCATCTCACCTATAACAGGCTGCGCTTGCTGCTGCGGCTGCTGCTGGTGCAGCTGCGCGAGCTGCACGCCGGGCAGCCCCAGCGCCGGCACCAGCTGCACGCCCGACACGCCCGACACCCCAGACACGCCAGACACGCCCGACACGCCTAGCGTGGGCACCTGACGGCATAAAGATAAAGGTAAACAAACTTCCTTTGGTACAAGGCGATATGCTCGCCTTAACCCTCTAACCAATATACTAGTTCCAAAATTTCATTGCTTTTGGACCTTATTTTGAGGGAATACGTTTTATGGTGGCAATATGGTTGCCATTACCAGTTAAAGAGTTAAGTGTCAAAGATGAGCTTGGGCACAATAATGGACGAAAAGGTTACAGTATACAAACTTACGAAACGAATACGCGACAAGCACACTCAGTTTGTATTTCCCTTCTGTTAAATAAAAGATGTGTGTCCATAAAACCGTTTATTGCGAACTGACATGTTGGCTTCACATCAGTATTGCCAACCGCTATCGTGTTGCCAACCGCTACACTAATAACAATATACAACACCTCCACCCTATTTACTAACTTAACCTAGACACATACAAAAAACTATAGGCGGTGTCATCCTGCCTCCTCTTCGTACAGAAATTGCTGAGGTTTTATTTGACTCTACAATGTAAAGGTAACTACGATATGTTAATTACATTATTATTACAATCTACAATTATATTATTAAGTGGGGTGAGCCCCTCTATTAATTTAAGTTTAACAAAATATACTCATCTTAATAAAAATAATCAATTTCGTATCTTTTTACAGGCCTACGACTCCTTAAGGGGTATCTGCGTTGGTTATGCGACTTGTCATCACTTTTAGGTTCCTCGCTGTTGCTGGCGACACTGGTGTTCGGAGTGGGTGATGTGGGTTGAACCAGTGAGCCGGGTGAGCTGGTACTTTCGTCCACGTTGTCGTTTATTTCGTGGGATTGGGAAGGAAACCCGTAATCTTGTTGTGTTAACTCAGTTGTTATAGATGTATCGTTTTTATAAGGGGATATAGGGAATACCAAAGAAGGTCGTGTTCGCTTATGTATGCTCCCTGCGGTGGACATCGTTGAGTCTAATACTAAGTTGTCATTTGAGTTTAACACACGTAATTTTAATTGGTCGATATGTCTATGTACCTCGGTTCCATCCGTACTATTTTCTACGCTATAATTGGTACTCCCTAGCCTGTTAATAACTTTTCCTGGAAGCCACTTGCTTGCCCCTACGTAACTCCTATACCAGACCAAAGTTCCGGGTTCGAACTGTCTATTGCCGCCCCCCACCGCCGCTTCCACCTTGGCCTGGTGTCGTGCGACTCGGGCGGTGCGGTCGGGTTTGAGACAGTCTAGACGCATTCGTAGGTTTCTTCCTAATAGTATCCTAGCCGGGCTTTCACCTGTTGCATAATGTTCTGTATTCCTATAAGTTAACAAAAAATTGCACAGTACTGAGTGAACATCTAGTTTCGATTGTAAAGCTTTTTAATAGTTTTCTTACAAATTTTTACGGCGCTTTCAGCTGCTCCGTTAGATGCTGGATGGTAAGGAGCTGAGAAAATATGTTCAATACCGTTTTTTGATAAAAACAAACTAAATTCTTGACTAACAAATTGTGGACCGTTATCACTAACAAGTTGCTTAGGAAACCAAACCTAGCGAATAATTCTAACAATTTTATAATAACCATTTTAGATGAAATACCATTCATTCTAATTGCTTCTATCCATTTTGAGGAAGCGTCAACTACGATTAAATAAGTCATACCATCTATTGGGCCAAGAAAGTCGATGTTTACTCTGGACCAGGGGCGGCTCGGGCACGGCCAGGAGCGCACCGCGTGGCGCGGCGGCGCGTCGGCCTCCGCGGCGCAGACCTCGCACGCGCGGCACGTCGCCTCCACGGCTTCGTCTATCCCGGGCCACCACGCATATGACCTGGCTAACGCTTTTGTTTTTACTATGCCCATATGTGAGTCATGCAGTTCTTCGAGAACCCTATTTCTACACGAAGCAGGGATGACAACACGCTGACCCCACATGATACAATCTAACTCGAGATATAATTCGGATTTTCTGTTGAAATACGGCTTAAGCTCTTTTATTTGAATATCTGAGGGCCAACCATCGTTTATGTAACTCATAATTCTACTTAACAAAGGATCCGACCTAGTTTCTTTCCGTAAAACATTGTAATCTAACAATAATGACTCAACAGCAAAATGAAGGTATGTTTGTTCGGGAGTATCTTTTTCTTCCGCTGCCGTTTCAAAGTTATGTTCTTTTATTAATCTTGATAAGGCGTCAGCGGTATTTTTATCTGTACGAACGTATTCAATATTGAAATCATACGCGGAAAGTTTAATCGCCCATCGCTGTAAGCGGCTCGCAGCCGTACTCGGAATACCTGCATGTGGACCGAAAATTGAAACTAAAGGCTTATGGTCCGTTCGCAAGGTGAAATTTCTTCCGTATAAGTACTGATGAAATTTATCTACTGCAAAGATGATTGCTAAGGCTTCCTTATGGATCTGACTATAGTGCTTCTCCGCCTGCGTGAGCGCGCGCGACGCATAGGCCACGACGCGCTCGCGGCCGCCGCTGCGCTGCGCCAGCACTGCGCCGAGCCCGCGCGCGCTCGCGTCGCACGTCACTATTGACTGCAGTGACATATCAAAATGTGCGAGAACTTCTGTGCTACATAATTTCGCCTTCACCTTCCTAAATACTGAATTGTGTAACTTGTTCCATTTCCAGTGGTTACCTTTTTTTAATAAATCATACAATGGCGTTAAATATGTACTTAAGTTTCTAATGAACTTCCCATAAAAATTTACCATTCCTAAAAAGGATTTTAATTCGGAAACATTTTTAGGTTCAGCCATGTCCGCGATTGCTTTTACTTTATCCGCATTAACTCTAACTCCGTCTTCATCTATGACAAAACCTAAATAATGCACTTGTTTGACCATGAAATTACATTTACTTTTCTTAATTTTTAATCCATTTTCTTCCAATATACCTAATACCTGATCTACAGTCTTTAAATGACTATTTAAACATTTACTTTTAATTAAAATATCATCGTAAAACACTACTACATCAGCAACCGTTTTAAACAAATTCATCATGAATTTTTGAAATATTCCTGGACTCGATGACAGTCCAAACACTAAGCGATTGTACTTAAAGAGTCCTCTATGTGTATTAATGACTGTATATTTTTTTGATTCTTCATCTAGCTCCAATTGGTTGTAAGCTTGCGAGAGATCTAGTTTTGTAAAAAATTTATTTCCTGACATATCACTAAATAGATCATCTATTTTCGGAACCGGGTACCTATCGACCATTAAAACACGATTAAGTGTTACCTTGTAGTCCGCACATAAGCGAATACCACCGTCCGCCTTCCTCGCGATCACCAGCGGCGTGGCCCAATCGGAGCGGTCCACGGGCACCACGACGCCGGCGCGCAGCATCGCGTCCAGCTCAGCGTCCACGCGCGCGCGCAGCGCGTACGGCAGCGGCCGCGCGCTGCAGTACATCGGTTCGGCTCCAGGTCGCACCCAGTACGCGGCGCCGCTGCGGCCGGCCGCCGAGCTGCCGGCGCGCCGAGCGCGGCCTCGTGATGTTCCGCCGGCCCTCGGCCGAGGTCGGCCCCGCCGCGATCTCCAATCACCGTGCTCGGCTACCGTTGGACTTGTCATTGAATCCACCCGCTTTTCAGTACACATTTTCCCAAGATGGCCGATCTTAAGACAAATATTGCATTGGAAATTTTTGTATCTACATTCTGATGCTCGATGGTTGCTTCTTCCGCATACAAAACATTTATTGACACTCATCACGTTCACTTCTGTTTCTGTAGAAATTGCCTTGCCCGTTTCCACCATGTTCGCGTCCCGTTCTGCTGCCTCCAACGAGGTTGCTAGTCCAATGGCTCGTTTGTAATCGATGTCTTCCTCCGCGAATAATCTTTGCCTCGTGATTTCACTTTGAAGGCCACAGACGAACTGATCCCTTATGTTTTCCTCGAGCTGACTTCCGAAATCGCAATAACGAGCCAGCTTCTTTAACTCGGCAACATATTTAGCTACAGACTCTCCTGCAACTTGCCACCTCTGGCGAAATCTGTACCTTTCCGCCAACGTAGAAGGTTTGGGCTGCAAATGAGCTTGCAGTAACTCCACGGCTTCTTTATACGTTAGCGCGGACGCCTTTTTCGGGCTCGCGAGTGTCGCGAGTAACTCGTACGCTGATTCTCCTATCACTGCTATAAGTGTAGGCAGTTTCACCTCGTCCGTTATTTTATTCGCGAGAAAATACATCTCCACGCGTTCCGTGTACGCACTCCAGTTCCCTGACGCTATGTCGAATTCTCCTATTTTACCAATCGACATCTTTTTGTACAAGGTCTTGACACACTACTTAATTAACAGACTTTTTCTTCCACGAATTCCGTCGCACTTCAATTTGCATTTACCTCGTTCGCCATTGTTAAATAAAAGATGTGTGTCCATAAAACCGTTTATTGCGAACTGACATGTTGGCTTCACATCAGTATTGCCAACCGCTATCGTGTTGCCAACCGCTACACTAATAACAATATACAACACCTTCTTATGCATTTACACCAAAACCCAGACTGAATGAAATAAAACTAATTTTACGGATTAAACTCGCGTGTATTGGTATTCTAAACATTATTTAGAGATCCGACGATTAAGACCTTAACCGAGTCTTAACCGTGACCACGAGCGCTGTAAAGAGCTCGAAACGTCGGATCTCTAAATAATGTTTAGAATACCAATACACGCGAGTTTAATCCGTAAAATTAGTTTTATTTCAAATGTGTAGTGCTCGCGCAAATAAAAATAGACAATCCCAGAATGAATGTCTACATGCTGTTAGTAATAAAACATCCGATGTTAGTACACATTTTAAGCTCCACATTCCATATTATTATAGATACCAATCACCAGCTAATAACTACATATAATCTTTCCCTGCTCAAGTCACACATAAATAGTAATCCCAGTCCCCTCTGCCTGTATCCCGTTCACGTTGCGTCACCCACGCTTAGTTCGTGTGCCTAAGTGTATGTGACCTTGTCTGCTCTCGCTATACCTTAAACCTGCATCCCGCTCGTCATCGCCTGCATCCCGCTTGTCATCGCCTGCATCCCGCCAGACGACAACCGCATCCCGCCGGACGACACCTGCATCCCGCTCGCCACCGCCTGTATCCCGCTCGTCATCGCCTGCATCCCGCCGGACGACACCTGCATCCCGCTCGCCACCGCCTGCATCCTGCCGGACGACATCTGCATCCCCCTCGCCACCGCCTGCATCCCGCCGGAAAACACCTGCATCCCGCTCGTCACCGCCTGCATCTCGCCGAACAACACCTGCAACGCGCTCGCCACTGCCTGCATCCCGCCGGAAAACACCTGTTTCCCGCTCGACTACACCTGCATCCCGTTCGTCACCGCCTGCATCCCGTTCGACACCGCCTGCATCCCGCTCGCCACCGCCTGCATCCCGCTCGACACCGCCTGCATCCCGCTCGACACCGCCTGCATCCCGCTCGACACCGCCTGCATCCCGCTCGACTACACCTGCATCCCGCTCGACACCGCCTGCATCCCGCTCGACACCGCCTGCATCCCGCTAGTTACCGCCTGCATCCCGCTCGACTACACCTGCATCCCACTCGCCCCCGCCTCGCTAGTGTGTGAGGCCGCTCCCGCTGTACCTGCACCACGCTCGCGGCGCGCACGCCCCCGGCGGCCGGTATGACGGTGACCTGCTGCGCCGGCGCGCTGAGGATGCCCTGCGGCTGCTGCACGCTCTCCGCCTGCATCCCGCTCGCCCCGCCTCGCTAGTGTGTGAGGCCGCTCCCGCTGTACCTGCACCACGCTCGCGGCGCGCACGCCCCCGGCGGCCGGTATGACGGTGACCTGCTGCGCCGGCGCGCTGAGGATGCCCTGCGGCTGCTGCACGCTCTCCGCCTGCATCCCGCTCGCCCCGCCTCGCTAGTGTGTGAGGCCGCTCCCGCTGTACCTGCACCACGCTCGCGGCGCGCACGCCCCCGGCGGCCGGTATGACGGTGACCTGCTGCGCCGGCGCGCTGAGGATGCCCTGCGGCTGCTGCACGCTCTCCGCCTGCATCCCGCTCGCCCCGCCTCGCTAGTGTGTGAGGCCGCTCCCGCTGTACCTGCACCACGCTCGCGGCGCGCACGCCCCCGGCGGCCGGTATGACGGTGACCTGCTGCGCCGGCGCGCTGAGGATGCCCTGCGGCTGCTGCACGCTCTCCGCCTGCATCCCGCTCGCCCCGCCTCGCTAGTGTGTGAGGCCGCTCCCGCTGTACCTGCACCACGCTCGCGGCGCGCTGCCCCCGGCGGCCGGTATGACGGTGACCTGCTGCGCCGGCGCGCTGAGGATGCCCTGCGGCTGCTGCACGCTCTCCGCCTGCATCCCGCTCGCCCCGCCTCGCTAGTGTGTGAGGCCGCTCGCGCTGTACCTGCACCACGCTCGCGGCGCGCGCCCCCGGCGGCCGGTATGACGGTGACCTGCTGCGCCGGCGCGCTGAGGATGCCCTGCGGCTGCTGCACGCTCTCCGCCTGCATCCCGCTCGCCCCGCCTCGCTAGTGTGAGGCCGCTCCCGCTGTACCTGCACCACGCTCGCGGCGCGCACGCCCCGGCGGCCGGTATGACGGTGACCTGCTGCGCCGGCGCGCTGAGGATGCCCTGCGGCTGCTGCACGCTCTCCGCCTGCATCCCGCTCGCCCCGCCTCGCTAGTGTGTGAGGCCGCTCCCGCTGTACCTGCACCACGCTCGCGGCGCGCACGCCCCCGGCGGCCGGTATGACGGTGACCTGCTGCGCCGGCGCGCTGAGGATGCCCTGCGGCTGCTGCACGCTCTCCGCCTGCATCCCGCTCGCCCCGCCTCGCTAGTGTGTGAGGCCGCTCCCGCTGTACCTGCACCACGCTCGCGGCGCTGCGCCCCGGCGGCCGGTATGACGGTGACCTGCTGCGCCGGCGCGCTGAGGATGCCCTGCGGCTGCTGCACGCTCTCCGCCTGCATCCCGCTCGCCCCGCCTCGCTAGTGTGTGAGGCCGCTCCCGCTGTACCTGCACCACGCTCGCGGCGCGCACGCCCCCGGCGGCCGGTATGACGGTGACCTGCTGCGCCGGCGCGCTGAGGATGCCCTGCGGCTGCTGCACGCTCTCCGCCTGCATCCCGCTCGCCCCGCCTCGCTAGTGTGTGAGGCCGCTCCCGCTGTACCTGCACCACGCTCGCGGCGCGCACGCCCCCGGCGGCCGGTATGACGGTGACCTGCTGCGCCGGCGCGCTGAGGATGCCCTGCGGCTGCTGCACGCTCTCCGCCTGCATCCCGCTCGCCCCGCCTCGCTAGTGTGTGAGGCCGCTCCCGCTGTACCTGCACCACGCTCGCGGCGCGCACGCCCCGGCGGCCGGTATGACGGTGACCTGCTGCGCCGGCGCGCTGAGGATGCCCTGCGGCTGCTGCACGCTCTCCGCCTGCATCCCGCTCGCCCCGCCTCGCTAGTGTGTGGATGCCGCTCCCGCTGTACCTGCACCACGCTCGCGGCGCGCACGCCCCCGGCGGCCGGTATGACGGTGACCTGCTGCGCCGGCGCGCTGAGGATGCCCTGCGGCTGCTGCACGCTCTCCGCCTGCATCCCGCTCGCCCCGCCTCGCTAGTGTGTGAGGCCGCTCCCGCTGTACCTGCACCACGCTCGCGGCGCGCACGCCCCCGGCGGCCGGTATGACGGTGACCTGCTGCGCCGGCGCGCTGAGGATGCCCTGCGGCTGCTGCACGCTCTCCGCCTGCATCCCGCTCGCCCCGCCTCGCTAGTGTGTGAGGCCGCTCCCGCTGTACCTGCACCACGCTCGCGGCGCGCACGCCCCCGGCGGCCGGTATGACGGTGACCTGCTGCGCCGGCGCGCTGAGGATGCCCTGCGGCTGCTGCACGCTCTCCGCCTGCATCCCGCTCGACACCGCCTTCGTCCGGCAGCACGGATTGCGAATGCACGTTTATATAAAGGAAACTAGCGTACAAGTATTCACCCGATTAAAGACAAGGATTGAGAAAAAGTCAAAACTAAAGATATAAAAACCAATGAAGGAGACAGTTGACCAGGAGTGCGATGATGATATGGGTTACTAAAAATGTGAGAGAGATAAAGTATATAAAACAAAACACTGGGATCAAATAAACAAAATTAAAAAGAACAAACCAATCACCAATGCGTTAAATAAAAGCAAGCATGCTATAACACAAACTAAAACGAACTAATAAAGATGTTAAAAATGTTAAGTCATAACATTGTATATGTTTGTAACATAAGTCTATAACAATATTGATAGTTCGTGCTATCAATACCAATTACTATTAAAAGTTAAAAACTTTAAGAAAGGGATCAATCGTCTTTTGTTTTGTTCTAGTGTATTATGAAGTCTTGAATCTTTCTTCACATATTAATGAGCACTGTCAATAATGCTACTATTCACAGTCAAAGGTTATGTCAGTAGGGTAAACTATAGTGAGTTCGTACCTGCAGAGTGATGGTAGCGGGCGTGGGTGCGGCGCTGGCCTGTGTCTGCGCGCCTCCGTTTTGCTGCGCCAAACCAAAACCCCGCATTTATATACAGCGCAGCAAGCGTTATTTTTAAATGGTATTTTATATAATTTCTTTTTCTTGTGACAGATTAGTTTCTATGTAAGTTGTCAGCAAGCTTTTTAAAATTCTATGAATATAGTTATGTCACGAAAAGTGACTTGATTTTTGTAACATATTGCTAATATAAACATTAGGGCATAGCATGAAAAATATTTGTTTAAAAGCTAACTTTAACGCCTATTCAACAACGGACTTTAATTAGTCCTTGATTGGAGAAGAACCGTAAGGCTTTTTTTTTAAATTACTTCTCGACGTCTTCGCCAAATGATTTAAATTGAATGATACAGGAGTGGATAGATAATATCTCTAGTTCTTACCTGGACATTTGCTAACGATGCTATTTGTATCTGTTGTATTTGACCCGACGGCGTTAACACGTTGGCTACCTGGGGTTGGGCTTGCATCTAGAAATAATAAACGACAATGTTAAATTCCCAATGTTATTGTGTACAGCAGTTAGATGTTATCTATATTACATCTAAAGATCACTATTAGAAGTAACCGATTATAACTGTAGTGCTGATGGATTCAAACTTCTGATAGAAACTCTGAGGTTCTAGTTATTTAGTTATTAATTTTAGGAGTTTAGTTATACGAATCCATGGACATGATGAGCTGCTCGCTTGGACATCCAAGAATTATGTAACTTGTACATATTATTATTTATTTTTGTAATTAATTAACCTGTGATTTGACATGCGAAAGAATTTCATGAAATCTACTTGCAGAATAAATTATTTCATTTCATTTCATAAATTATTTCATTTCATTTCATTTCATTTCATACATGTACCTACCATATTTCACTTCCTGTTATTAAGAATGAAGACAATGTATTCACGGCTACTAAGGATACTGATACATACAAGAACCTACTCGTCAGTTGTGCACTACCGTGTAATTACCAGTCTAGCCATTGCTTAGACCGTCTTTCCTTTGTACGTGCTTCATGGTTGTCTTGTGATAACGGACTAAGCTACTGTTCAAGTTATCTCTTCTTTGCTTTAGGGTTGTCGGTGAAGGCTGAAACCAGGAGCGGATCGTCCATATGGGCTTTTTGGGCTGCATCCCAGGGCCCCGACGGTATCAGGGGCCCCCAAGACTCGACGTCTACCCCCCGTCATAAACAGATTTGGATTGGCAATATGCGTACGATTTATAAGCTTAAATAAGTTGTTAATTAGATAGGAGGGGCCCCGATCGTTTAAGGCCAAGGCCCCAGGAAGCGACGGTCCGCCCCCGGCTGATTCTTTGTACGTGCTCCATGGTTGTCCTGTGATAGCGGACTAAGCTAAGAAACGGGGCCCCTTCCGTCCGGCGGGCTGGCCATCTCCGACCCGCACAGCTCAATACCAATGCGAGACTCCTCGCCTTGTCTCGTTGTTGCCGCAGCAGTGGTCTCCTCTTTCACGGCTTTCAGGGTGAGTGCGACAGGCTAAACATGGTCTATTGTGCCTGTCGACCTCATATTTGGATCTCACTACCGCTTACCATCAGGTGGAGTGAGGTCATCTCGTTAGCCTCTAATATAAATAAGCTACTGTTTAAGCCATCACTTCTTTGCTTTAGGGTTGTCGGTGAAGGCTGAATAAACGAATCGATCCCCTCACCTGCTGCAGCTGCGGTATGATCTGCAGATGGTGCGGCGCGTGCATGGGCACGTGCACGGTCTGGTACACGGTGTGTCCGCCGCCCACGCTCACCGGCACCTGCACCGGCACCACGCCCACCGAGCCCACGCCGCCCACCGCGCCCACGCCGCGCACGGCCACGCCCGAGCCTGCGCACGACATTACTATGAGCCCAGAAACTACTGGAGTTGGTACTCGTATTTGGAGTCGGTCAGCCTTAATTCATAATATGAATCTGTCTTTCTCGTTAAATCCAATCAAAATCTATTAAACCCGGGTTCGAACATCGGGTCCCAAAAATGAAATAAGATTTACTACGCAATGAACCGCTATCGATTAATTGCATAGTACATCTAGTTTAAATTTCTTCAAATTTGTTTTGAGACATAACTAACAACATATGCGATTCTTGTAGTGACAAATAATTTTAATAGTAGTCCTAGTAATAATTTGCTACACAAAAAAAACACAAAAAAACTTCGATAAAATAAAACTATTTTTTTTAATCAGCAAATTAATATGTTCAGTATGAAAATGAAAGTGCATAGTGAAGTCGAACAAGCGAAATGTTACCAGGTGCTAGTGAGCTCCGGCTAAACAATATCAGTACCGATGGTTATGAGAAACATAATACACCAAGCAAATTAAACAGTAATTGCGAAAATAAGAATCAAAGCTGGGATATGATAAGTAGGATTTGTTGAAGTGCGGACGGAACTTTTTACCCGAAACAATTTACAGCAGCTATCGTATTGAACTACGTATCTTTTACGTTTGTAACAGGACAGAGTGGATAGGCAGACTGTGTACTATAAGCGTAAAATGTTATTGGATAAACCTGAAATCTGTGCTATCTACCACTTCCCAAATCATTTGCAGCATTAGTCGCCTTTTACGTCGTCCTAACCAAGCCCTTGTTTAGCACGACACTTCCCTTGCCATAGACACAGTTGACCCTAGGGGTGAGAGCCATCCACTCCTTCGCAAGTCCGGCGATGACGTCAATGTTACGCTAAACCATCGTCGTAGTCAATTAAAAAAAAAACAATCGAAACTCCTTTTTTGATAAATCAGTTAAAAAGCTCCGTCCGCACATTAGCCCTGGACCAACCTTGCGCCTGCGACCCGCCGGGACTGGTCGGGGCCTTGTCCTTCTTGTCGGCGCTCTGTATCGAGATGGCCTGGCTCGTCGGTATCTGAATGCTCGGTATCGATATATTCGATCCCGGCAACGTTATCATCGGCTGGTTCCCCAGAGCGCTTAGGGGTATCGAGAGGTTAGTGCCGGGGATCGCGACCGACGCCTGTTGCTCTGTTAGCGGGCGCAGGGAGCGGAAAAACACAGATTAGTATGAGACAGTAGTTAGAAGCGAAGCATGCTATGGTGGGTGATCGCTACGGCGGCATCTTCTTTTACAACGCAATTTATTTAGGTAAAGATAAAGTATATATACGGTTAGTAGGTAGTATCTGACTGGAGAAATTAAAACTACTTACTTATAAAGTGATAGAATTTTATTAGACCTTTGGGTTTGAAATCTATACATTAAATAATGTTATAGTATGGTGAATAGTTTCTTTATAAATTGGATGCAAGCATACACTCTATACAAGATGTTCTTTCGAATCCATAAAGGTTAATGGTAATTGCGTTGTAAATTAAAATGCATGCCAAGCTAAACTTTCACTCGACAGAAGAAATAAAAACATCAATTGAAAGTGAGTAATGGTCATCTAACAATCAAAAACATGCGCTATGATTGAACTCTATTTAGTATTAAGAAAAAAAAATGTAATAATTGATTTGCTTTATATGAACATGCGGAATCTGTATCATTGAACATTTTATTGAAATTTTATTCGAAAATTTTACCACATAAAATTTATAAGTATACTCTTAAAGCAACTTGCAAAACTTAATAAATATTAATCATAAAAAAATAGTATAGTAATTATTATAATTTTTTTTTTCCAGAAGAAAACAAATGAAGATTGGTTAATTTGTTTTTTATTGTTACTAATGGTAATAAAGACATAGACAAATGTATCTAGAAATTATTGATGATGGTGTCACCTTCAAGCAAAGCTGATGATTGGAAAATAAAGACAAAAGCAACCCAAGCCATGTTGAAGTATCAACAACTCGAAGTAAATGTGAAGAGTTGTAATTCTGCATTATAGTTGCAGTTTCATTCCACATTATGTTTTAGATAGGAAAGAGATTTTAATAAAATACACTATAAAGAAGTTATCCTAAATATTAATTAAAAAAGAAACTTAACCTAAAACGGTGAAATATTATTCACGAAATTCAACTCTTGCGTATTTCAAATAAAAAGTGCGTCGCTAAAATTACATCAGCTAACTTATCTGTACATTTTCAGATCTTATCGCAGGTGGATAAGAACTAATTGTACTAATGAGTAAATACTACGTAAAACCCACTTGTCATGAAATATTAACTTGATTTAAACAGCTTTATATTAAAATACATGTACATTATACCCATAGTAATATTTATGTGGGTTTTAATTCTGAAGTTAAGCTTCAGACTTGACGATTGGTAACATCTAATAAAATGTACCTAACAAGTTTACCATACAATTTTACACAAAATGATGTATGAAATGGGTTTGGCATCAAAGACCAAGGAAAATTTTGGCACTTGATTTATGGTATACACTAAATTAAAAAAACAATTAGCATACTAATCCTAGCTTACAGTAGGCTCGATCCTCTCGATTGAGACTTATAATAATGGGCTAATGAGAAGAAAAAAAATTGCATATAATCAGTATAATGACGTCATAGGGGCTTACCGGCTGGTAAATGCATGACGTTCTGTAGGAATCCGGCGGGCAGCACCGGCGTCCGAACGAGCTGCCCATTCACAAGGCTCACTTGGCCCATGCCTGAGAAGTTCTGGAAATTGAGAGGTAGAAGCTATTATCAAAGTCCTTATAATGGTAAGAGCCCCTTTGCTTATGATTAAGCCACATCTGTGAACACGGTTTTTTTTATGACGTGCCTCTCAGGATGATCTTAATCCGCCACATGGTAAGCGGTCGTGAGGTTCACATATGAAGTGAATAGGCAATATGACTATTAAGTCTGTCGCCTTCACCCTGAAGGCTTACAGCAGCACTTGTCTGCCATTCAGCAGCGTAAAAGGGTGCCTTTACTTATACACATTGATAGGGCTCCACTGGGTTGGTGGTTTTACACAGACCCGGCCCAAGGCTAGATAGAAATAAAAGAGTTTTCTTTTAAATTTTAATTAATGTTAGTCAACTTTAAGGCCCGATCATCGCTGCACACTGGCACCCGGTCAAAGTATAATCAACCTTGACTGCCTAATCTTAAGGCTTATAGTAGCTTACCTGCGCGTGCTGCGCGGGTATGAAGAGCGCGTCCTGCCCGTCCACCGTCACGGCCTGCATGGGCGCCACGCCGCCCACGCCGCCCACGAGGCAGCCGCCGTACACGCCGCCCGCTTGTTGCTGCGGACAATAACAAATATCAATTAGAAATCATACTATTTGATAAGAGATCAAAAATAATACCAGAAGCTGTAATGTGTTTGAGTACCATACACTACAGCCTCAGATCACTACAGATCTCTGGTTAATTAATATCGCTATCGTTAAACTTTTGTATGATCGAAACTACTCTGGCGCAGATCTTTGCGAACTCCCGAACGGTTGTACTTGATGATGTACGCCAAAGATTAGGGTTATTTTTTTTGGTCATATGAGTGAAGCTACTGACAGTACCAATGCATTTACGTTTTAAAAGCAATGATAACTGCACTGCGCAGAAGATTTACATAGAATGCGCCTGCTCACATAAACAGCATTACTTATTATCGTTTGAAAATATATATTTAGTGCTCTTTCAATACAGTTTAAACATAATAAATTAGACAGCATGGTTCTAATACTGCACTCCATTATTTAAAAAACCTGCACTCCGTCAAACATTGTATCTTCGTCTCATTCCATGGTGAGTTATTTACTTATACTCATAGTATATCTGTTAAACAGCACAATACCTGCAGTAGCTGCGGGTGTATCTGCAGCAGCTGCTGCGGGGAGTTCTGGTAGCCACCGCCCTCGCCCGAGACCACGCCGCCGCCCAGCAGCGACTGCAGCTGCTGCATCGATATCACCTGCGAAACACAACAACATAATACATAACGTAGTACATATTTTTTTATAATAGGGTATCAAGATGACCTCACTCCACCTGATACGATAAGCGGTAAGCGGTAGTGAGATCCACATATGAGGTCGACAGGCACAATAGACCATATTGAGCCTGTCGCACTCACCCTGAAGGCTTACTTAATTGCCGTTTCACGCCCCGCTTGAAGAGCCCGGGATCATAGGAGGGAGGGAAATAATGAGCTGGATGGGCATACATACACCTGAATAATACCAATAGGTGAGGTCCTTCAAATGGTACCGTTTGCGGGTTCATATCCATTAAGGTTTAATGTCACAATTATTTACTACATATTAGATTCGAGCGTTATGGTAAATTTAAATGATAGATCAATGAATAGGAGTCCTTTAAAAGCAAAGCTTAGGATTTACATATTTCTTTTATGAGCAAAATTGTTGCCTGGCTAAAAGGTTAACGTACATATTCTATTAAATATGATTTTGACGTACATTTCGGTTATGGCTCCCTTAAAAAAAACTTTACAGTAGTATTTTAAGAACTCACTAGACAGTGGCGCCGCCTGGTGCGCCAAAAAACGATAGTCATTGATTTAGTATGGTTGTGGGGTGTTTATTTTAATACGCCAATAAGCATATTAACACTGTCATCCACAGTCACAAGACCTATCATTACAAGGCTACCAAGCAATCATCATTGGCAATATGCAAAACAAAGTTGAAACAATATGCTCACATCACCACCGGAGACGTCATACTGTCTCAATTTTATACTAGTGCATTATGTATGAGTAACATACAAATAAAATTGGACAGCAAATAATAATGTATGATAGAAATATGGATGGATACAATTTTCATTTGCATGAACAACACATTTACACTTCGATCAAGTTCAATTGTATGGTAAAAACTCCTTGATGTGAAGTCCTTCAAATATTTCATATTTCAAAATCAATCACTCAATAATATATTCATACCTGAGGTTGTTGAACTTGTATACTATTTGGTACTGAATTTGCCGCATTCACAATGGCTGCTGATAACTCATTGCCCTGGAAAAAAACATTGCGAAATTACTCATCACATTACATCATACCTTATGAAGTAACGTTACACCCACAACCCTACGTTATTGAGAAACAATGACTGTGTATTGAGTCAAGTAGGCAACCATGAGGCACCATAGAACATACAAGTTTTTGTACACTGCTTTGAATTGTAAATTATGCAGAGTTCGATAATAGTATACATAATCTGTTTACTGTCTTAAAACCACATAAATTGCTAATGAATAAAGTAAAAAAGTAGAAGATGATTTATTAATAGCTCTGTGTTTTGAGCATGTTGTTATTTTGTTGTTGAGCCTGCGACTTTTGTCGTTGTTGCTGGCCCTAAGTGCTCTTAGAAATCAGATAGATGGGTAGCATAAATTGTAACTTACTGATAATCCCTGTGCCCTCAGTTGCTGCACGACGGCCGAGCTAATAACCCTTAGCTGCGGCTGTTGTTGTTGTTGTTGCTGCAGATACTGTTGCTGTATCGCCGCTATCGTCGCCGCATCGCCCTGCACCTGCTGCTGTATGAGCTGGGCCTGCTGTTGCTGGGCTTGCTGCACTTGTTGCTGTTGTTGGGCCTGTTGTTGCGCCTGTTGTTGCGCCTGTTGTTGGGCCTGTTGTTGAGCCTGTTGTTGAGCTTGTTGTTGTGCCTGCTGCTGTTGCTGTTGCGCCTGTTGTTGTGCCTGCTGTTGTTGTTGTTGGGCCTGTTGTTGTTGTGGGCCTGTAAAGTGATTTAATGCGTTTTAACTATTTGTAAAGATTACATAAGTTATATTTCATAATACTCTCCTCTAAGGAAGAGAGACTGCTAGTGTGCTAGGGAGCCAGATGCTTACTAAAGTGTTGTTGTTGTTCTTTCTCTTGCTGTTGCTGATCGGGCCCCATGGCTGCAGCGCCGAGCCGGCTGCACGTGGCCGCCAGGAGCGCGAGTGGCGACTGGGTGCCGCTGCCCTCCTGAACAAAAAATCCTATGAAGTCTCATTCATTGTTATGCTCCTCTAGAAACGTGTCTTTTATAGTAAGTGAATTCTTTTTCCTAATGACTAACTATGAGCATGGCCTGGAGTACCTTGTCATCATCACTAAACTGCCGGGGAGCAGTTGGCTCTCGCCCCTAATTTTACTCAGTATAAGCACAGATTGGAATGACATTTTGGGGCACCCTCAGGCAAACAATGTTCATTTGGAGTGAGAGCCATCCGCTCCCCCGCAAGCCCGGTGATGATGACGAGGCTACTCCAAGCCATCATCATAACTCAGTTAGGGAAAAAACCGTACCTACATCTGTTCTGATAATAAAGAGTGCATCTAAGCCTTTATTCCCCAAATTTTATAATAAAAATTTTATGTTCAAACCAGTCTGAATGTAAAGTATAATCAGACAGGAAAACATAAATTGAATTTAAGTGCCATTTTAATAAAAACAAGTTTCCTATCACAGAATTTGTCTATTTTTAATTAATATCAGTCCACAATATCTAGCACGTTGATTATCAGTAAGTACATGATTTAAGGAAATTAAGTTGCTTTAAAATCTTCGATAAATATAATCAATATGTGTTATTTGTTTCGCTGTACAGCCAATATATAAAATATTCAGAATGTTAACATACATGTTTAAAGTTCTGACCTCAAAAGTACAGACTACTTTTCATACAAAATGATCATAGTGATATGTCGTCTCACAACAAGAACATAATTTCAAGTTCAAAAATATAAATTAGTTTCATGTTACATTCAACATGCCAATACATAATGTTCCATTGTGAAATTGAGACACAGTAACATTCTCCATTTTATCATCTGCTAAAATATCTTGAATATGTAAATTTTAGATTAAGCTGTGAAATTAACCAACTTGAATAAAGCTATAGAATATATCATGTACAAGTAGAATGACCCCTGCACTGAAAATGTATGACATAAATGGTTAAAAGATCATCTTCAATTATCGTCAAATTAAAATTAGTATTAACTTCCAGCACCACTTTATTACAGCACTAGGTCTTAAACATTTATTTTTAATCATCTAGAAACTATAAAAAAGCTGTTAAATAACATTAGTCATAGTCGTAGTGTCCTTACTTATATCAGACAAATACTATTTTACTCATCTTCTCACCTGTACAGCTCAGAAATGACAACATATTGCTCTGAGTTATTTTATTACATAAAGTAACAACTCATATTAATTTTCTTCATGGGGTTTTAAGACAAGGGGCTTCAAATAACTTGAAGCTACTTCGAAAGTGATAACAATAACTATTGGACAAAAATAAAAAATTCTATTCTATTTTAATAAAATAGTATCACTCAATAAAATTGATTTACATATACATCTTTTTAGCATCATCAGTTTAAAATTAAATTTCTAAATGGTGCAGTTTCATTAAAATATTTGGATTCGGAGGAACATGATTTTGTCACACATTTACCAACATTGACTAAACGAAACAAGTCACAAAATGTGTCAAAACAAGGTATGTTAAACAGTCTTGTCACACACAATACAGAATACATATTCAGAAAAACATGTTTTTATTATGAACTACAATAAGTACCTTTGCACGGGTACAGTGTATGTACTTCTAGGACTAATAAAATTTTAGGTGTTGCATGTAAATGATATGAAATTTTAAATCTTGTATTAAGTAAAGCATGTAATACATTTGTACTCATCACATTAAAAAGTTTAATAAATGATTATAAAAATCATGTAAAAATTTTTTTTTCAGTATCAGGCTTCTGATTTATTAAAATTCTAGCAGGACAAATATATTTCTTGGTACATAGAGCATGAACAATGGAACCGAGGGCCTTTCTTACATCTCAAGGCACTTCTTTCAGAAATTTTAGAATAGAAATCAGTTTTTGATATCATTAGAGAACGAATGATAGATATGGTATGAATGTCAAGTCAACTGAATGCCTTCAATGTAATCTTAGATTAGGAAAATTATGTTTAGTAAAACACTATTGAAAACATTACACACCTCTTCATAATACAATTTTGCCATTGTGTTGTCAAAAATCTGAATAAATAAACAAATGAACAAATATCGCGCCACTTATTTTGAAAAACGTAAATCTAATCTGACATTTTAAGTTGACAGTGCTTTTTTTAAATTTGTTTTCACGCATCATTCGTTCATTTAAAGTTATGATTAAAATGTTAACCCCTTAACTTCGGCAAGTAATGCTGCAAATTGTATTTAGAAAGTTATGGTGTTGTTGTTAATACTAAACTTTTGTCATTTCATTCATATCTTACTTTCGTCTTGGACGAGGAACGGGAAAAGTTCAAAAAGTTACAACAATTTGTAAAATTCATATGTATCATAGTTGGGAGTTGGTCGACACGCCTTTTCCTAACAAGTGCCGGGAGTAGTAAGGCCGCCGCCGCCCTTTGATCCACCCACCTCAAATCGCGTGACTGTGATTTTTATGCAGTTGCTAACTAGGATACAGCTAGATTAATCACATCCGATGCAGGTAAGAGATTAGTAGAATGCTTTTTTTGTAAAATCTTATATTTGTTTGTGATTTTCTAAAGTAATCGGAGAATAAAAATCTTAAAATGAAATGCTTGGTTGTAATAAAATGGCGACATCAATGTTGCATTATTCGAACAGTATAGCATTTTGAACTTTTGCTATGATACAAGTAGAGTAATTCACACGTGGTTGCTATATTGGGAATGGGTGGGTAGCAGTACTGGAGGAGGACGCTGATACTATTTCGGCAAGGGAGTTGCTTGCGACACGGTCACAACCTCCTGCGTGTGGCCTGGCGGGCCCCACACGGCCGGGGCCGCAGTCGCCCCGCCCTCCCCCTGCGCCGACACGAGACCGCTGCCCGCTGGCGTCCGATCTGTTACACAATAACACTGTATCCTTTGACACTCCGCACTTTACCTTGCTGCTTTTGTCCTCGTTTATGTATTCCACTTGCACTTGTGTAGGCTCAGACGACATTATCTAGTATAGACTTGCAAACAATTATTCCTCTTTGTTCACGTACAGAACGCACCATTCTCACGACCGGCCGCCAAACTGCGGCGAGCGTACTGACGAACCGAAACGAACACGATCGGGAATACTCGGAGATCCGCCTCCTATCGCGGTCGGACTTGTTTCGGTTTTATTATATTTAAAAGAATATCCGATAACATTAAACTATTTGAAGCAAACTTATAGAAGCTTAATAATTTGTGTTGTCTAACTTTTAGTATGGATTGTGTCAGAAAATTGCAGAATTACTTTAAACTAAATTTTTAAACTTACCCATCGCTATCTCCGTCTCGCTTTGACAGAGACAGGTCTTGATTATTGGTAGGCAGCAGCTGCGCCTCTCTCCTCCTCCCCGTCGCGGGTGCGGCACCGCCGCCCGATAATAATAATTGAAAGTAGGAAGGACGTAATAATGGGTGTATAACCTCGCGCCCGCGGCCTCCTTGGGCGGGCAAAAAATGCACACATGTCGTATCTCTCGGTGCACCAGGCGCATCATCTAACAAGACAGGGCTTGAAAACAAAGATAAGGGTTCGATGTCGTACCTAGCATCAAGTTGTTGTTCGTATTACTGTTTTGAATTACAACATACTTAAGTCTGAGAAGTTCTTATCTCTGCAGTTGGTTATTGAGCAAACATATTCTTTTAACAATATAAAAAAGTCCATAAATAATAATTATAGTAGAGGTTGGCTAGTAATAAAATTATTTTTGAAATATCACAGGAATTTTATAGGACCGATTATTAAAGATTTTAATTTTTATAAAGAACAACCAATAAAAAAGTTTACTATTTATGACCACTTTCAATGAACAAGAAACTCCTATAAATCATGCGTTATAAACTATGCCATAATCCTTGAATTTGTTTATGACCATCAATATCTCGTCCCCATTATTTATAGTTGCAGACTGGTTCAAAAATGAGAGTGAAAGTCGAGCCACGTTTTGTCAAGCGTCAGTCGCGTCGCCCCGAGTCCATTATGCACGAATGAGCAGCCGCCCCGAGAGAGCGTGTGTCCCCGACTTAATTATCTGACCTTTTGAAATAACGATATTGGACCTAACATTCTTAGACTTAGAGTCGAGGCTCTTACGCAAATACAGTTGTGAACATGCATTCCCAAACAAACGATGCTCTTTGATAACACCGTATAGAAAATTAAACCTTGGGTAGCAATGTCGTAAGGTTCATATACGCTTGTAAGCAAGATGAAATATGTGACGTTGTTCATCTGAATAAATCTATTATGGGTGTACCTCAGTGGCGTGGCACAGCACGCGGTGGTTGAGTGATTTGATATTGTTTGCGTATTACTGTTTAATTAATCGGAGAGTGCTGTTGGTAAAATAGTAACCAGTAATTGACTAATTTATGAAACTGAAGACACCATGACTAACGGAAGTCGTACAGGTCATTTATATAGATACATAGCGCAAGAAAGAAGTAAGGAATTGATATTATGTTACTAGTAACGTGCGACTACATAATTTATTTTATTAAAGTTTAAGTATAATAAATTACGATTTAACGACGAAAATTTAGAGATGCTCGCGAGTATTTGACAGCGATACAAAAGTTATCTCAGAGAACAAGTTTCTGCAAGTAACCTTATCCTTATAAGATTGTAATCAAGATTTATGTTTCCTTTTCGATACCATGGAAGTCTGCATGCAAGCAATTGTACATATAACCGATGGTAAGACAAATATGTATGGCACGTAGATAGAGTTTTTTAACCGCAATTCTTCATTCAGTTGTAATTGGGTAAATACCAAATGTTTTCCTCACTAGATACCACGATTGCTGTAGAGAGTATTTGAGTTTGTTGAAAAACGATCTCCAAAAAATGCTGAGTCTATGAACTCAGATTATTTCGATGGCAGAATTTTGAAAAAAGCATGGCTCTTATATTGATGAGGGATGAAATTGTCGAAGTATTTACGTTAGTAGCCTTTATGATTACTAATCTAAATGTTTTTAAACCAATGAATTTAAGTAAAATTATTCCACTTTTGAAAATGAATATTCTGTTGTAATGGTATTAAAGTTTTTTGATGGTATCCACTATTTGGCATAAGGTCATGTTTTAGAAGATGTACCAGCAAATGTACTTCGGCTGCTTAATAGATGCTGATGGTTCAAGGGTCTATAGACAGACGGATGCGGAAGTTACGGTGGGCGGACCGGACAGCCAGCGTCACCCGCCCCCGCAACCAGACACGCCCTAGATCTCATGACTTGTAATGCATCTCATCGTCATTCATTAGCGTATTAGAACATGTTAGTTAATGAGCAATTAAGTAATGATGAAGAAACAAAATAATATTGCCCAATCAATACGGCCATTCGACTGCTATTGAAATATACGTGTCATTATCAGCTCAAACCTTGTTTTAAATCAAATAAAGTCCACATTCAATAAATATTTAAGAACCGCAAATTTGTGACAAACTTCGCAAAATGAAGCATTGATATTTTTTTTTATTTTGAAAACATGAGGTTAATAATTTTAAGTTTTCAGTAAGTATATTTGATCACTCAATTACCTTTATGGCTAAAACAGATATGTGGTAGTATGTATTAGTATGTCCTTTAAAATTCAACAAGTTTAAATTAAACATTATGTAGCGGAGTGTAGCTATTATAAAACTCAGCGTTACAGTTTCTTTAAAGCAGCTGCAGTTATTATCATTCGCGAAAGTATTATCTCCGCAATGTTCAATAATTTTAACTACCCGTCTACAGGTTACGTTTGTTTGGATATATAGACAATTAAATCCCAGAGATTGCAATATTTTTGAAAAATCGATATAAAAAAAAAACATTCTAATTTGTTCAATAGCACTCACTAGTAATCTATGTTAAGTACACTCCTTAGGTAGCGTGGAAAAAAGTGTGGATTTATGACGATTAAAACTGAATATCTGTATGTCAGAAATTATCCCAATTAAGATACTTTTTTTATAGATAAATTAAGGATCAACAAGTTTGTCTAAACGTAAGTTGAAATTCATATGTAAAAATATTTGACACTTCAACGGTAAAAGAAAACATCATGTGAAAACCAACACACCTACGATGAAATTCTTAGATTGTGTAGTCGACCAACCCGCACTTAGCCACCGTGGTGGACTAAGGCCTTGTCACCCTAGTTTAGGGTAGGCCCGTGAACAATCAGCGGGGACGTATTATGACGATAAAACTTACCGGTTTAGTACAGTGAAACCTGATTAAGTGGGACCTGGATAAGTGAGAAACCTCCATATCTAGTACTCAATCTGAGGTCCCAACACTTTGGCACTGCATTACCTCTGTTAGTGAGACGAAGCAAACCTCTATATCTGGGATTCGTTCTTTCGATTTATCTTTCTTATTTACCTCTGTTACTAAGACAGCTAGTGTTTTTCATATGTACAAACCTCTGTTACTGGGATAATATCCAATTACTATTTGTTCGAAAAACGTCGGATAAAAATATCCGTTTATGAAAGTGGAACAATGAAGTTTGTGCGGAATTTAATGTGCCAAAATGAACTCTTTGTAGTATAATTCTGAATAAAAATTAAATTCAATCACAGTGTTCAGAAGGACAAGGAAAACTGAAATGTGTACGTTTATCAGAATATCCTGAACTTGAACAATGTTTGCTAGCTTGGGTTAAGCAAGTTCGTAACAAAAACGTTCCCATAAGTGCAGCGATGATGATTAAAGCTAATTTGGAATATTTACGTAACACATTTTTTAATAATCGCACCTCTATGTCTGAAATAACCGTTTTTCTGACCTCTGTTTATGGAACCCTCTGTTATTGAGACAGATATTTATTTATACCTGGATATCTGAGACACTGGGTAAGTGGAATACCTCTATAAGTAAAACAATATTGCTGGTCCTTGGCTGTCTCACTTAATCAGGTTTCACTGTAAAACCTATTTTGAAATCTTTGCACTTGAATAAATTTGATGCATGTACCAAAACAATACGAAAGTTGTCATTATTTAATAAATGTACTCTTCTTTATCCGGATTTATGTACTGTCTATGTACTTTCAATCTTATTTTTTATTCTGATTTGATCGGGCTAACTTTGGAAAACCTTTTGCAGTCATTAAACAGATGGTTTAAGAACTCAATATCTTGCATTTGTATCTGTATAATTTGTTAACAATAGTTTCAAAGATCTTCTGTTTTTGTTTGCTGCTTTATTTTTCTAGCAAATTTTGGTTCAACTTTTCACAAATTAATGTTAACTTTATTAGTTTCTATTGAACATCCATAGGTTGCAATATATTTGAAATTAGTGTAATTAGTTCATTCACTAATGGTCCGATTGGTGTATTACTAATTAACATTTTTATTATCAAGACCACGTTTTAAGCCTAATAATGTATTAATAATATTAATTCCTTTAACTTGTCTACCATCGTCACCTGCTACTTAAACTTATTTTATTTAAAATTATAAGAACACGGAAGAGCTGCGCCCACCCACCGCCCGCCCGCGACATCAACTCGCGGGGGCGTAACCACCGCCCTACGCCCGGGCCTGCGTTACACTGCAACTTTTACCGCCAATTTCTTAGAATGTTTACTTAAATGTGTTAAGTTCATTATTATCTCTTGATTTATGTCAATCATAATTTAGAAATATGATGTGAAATTTAGTAAAAGAAATATGTTTTGGGCCTGAAAGTACTTGTCACATAATTTTCTAAAAGTTTATGTCGACATAAAAAACAAATTTTTATTTTAAAATAAGTGTGTAGGTACTTATTATGAGGAAACAGAAAAACATAATAAGTGGATGGCTAAGAAAACCAAAAATGTTGTGTGGTTATTCTACAATATTTTTAATAAAAAAAGTGTCAATCGAACAGAAGTTGTTTACCCTTTGAAAGGGTTAACACTTGTCTATGATTAATCGCTCATTCATTCATTCAAATGGATAATGCGTCACGTCATTTTCTTTTTTTTTTCGACTTACCTAACCTGTATAGAGTAATATTTATTCGGTCGTCTTAGTAAAAATCCTTTTTGTCTGTCTGCCTTTTACCAGTACCTACTAGACATTCGTAATGGTTCAGACGCATTCCGAACCTAAATGGCTCATCGAAACGAACTAAACATTTTATACTTTTATCATTAATTGTTTATGACTTAATTAATTGAATACTACCTATAATAGGTAGGTATCATTACTTTTTCACCAAGTACCCCTAAACTAGTCTTGAAATAACAGGTATTTACCAAAATATAATATCTAAATACAAAAAGAAATGCGAATTTTCGTCATCATTATAGCGGGATATTTACGTAGACACATACATAGTTATACAGACTATAAACCGACTATAATATAACTATACTTACCCGTTTAATTTTATTACAAACGATGTCGCGTTTTCATACAAATTGGAAGAATGGAGCCCTTTTAAGTTCAAATGTGATACTAGACGAGTAAAGGCACACATAACTATAATTTTGATTAACATTTATTGAAACAGATATTAATTCTAGAATAAGAATAGAATAAAGACATAAATGTTATATTGTTTAACTTCCGCATGTTTGGAGGTTTACCTAAGCTCATCAGTCAGTACCATAGGTCAGTACGATTTAACTTACCTCCGGCCTAGTTTAACAAAACACATGTCTGTTTGCGCGGGAAACAGTGGTTGTTGGATTGTTTTTCCCCACTCGTCGTATCAGCTAACGAAAGACTAACTTGTGCGACATCTAGCGCGTCTATGTGTAGTTTCGTACTCGAATGCCGACGTACCAATTGATCACGTAATAAATTAAAAAAATATCAGTAGATGGCGCTAATAACTACTATTTATTATTTCGTTTAGAAGCACTACTCGAACTCGGGTTTGTCGTATGGAGGACCCAGTAAATTCCATATTTTTACTTGGTTCAAAATTAATTCTTCTACATAGATGTTATTAGTTATATAAGTTTGTACCTATTATGTAACTCGCTGATCCTGCAGTCAAACTGTTTGACGGGACATAATTTAGTTTATAAGTCAAAAATTGTTGTTTTTAATAATAAACATTTTACATTAAACAATTCTCAAATCATGATCTTTACCATTCTTAAATCTACTTCCATCAATAGCGTTTTTGTGATACAGCATGTCGAGACAGAAAATGTACAGTCAGCCAAAAAAAAAAAGAATGTGGTCTACCATCCTACGGTTGAGATTCGTTTGAACCTCATGAAATAACAAGGTCACTTTTCCCTGGCAATAAGATTGCGTCCGTGAAATACTTGACAGTAAAATTGTCATTGAGATTTAGATCTTGCAGAAACTTTTCTCTGTCTAAAGTGGTAGACCACTTGCTTGGCTGACTTTACAACAGACATGGGGGACTTACCTAGTAATAGGATTCTGCTCTTATTCTTCAGGAACGAAACCCTAAAAGAGAATTAAATTCGCTGTATGAAGTTTTATAGATATAGTCAAGCAACCTTTTCTTAGAATGTCTATTTTTATCAATTAGGGAGGTATATAAGTACGTAGTCCTAGACGTTATTACCATCCATTTAGTTATTTGATCCAGTAAGCAATACCTACCTACTCAATCGTGTATTTGAAGGACTTAGTAATAGTTAACACTGCAAGGAACTGGGAAAAATGTATGGGATAAAATAAAATTAATTTGTCTTTTCTCTGATTTATTGCACAATAAACACAAAATGTATAATCTCCAAAATTTCTGCGTGAATCACCTTGTATACAATTCGTCTCAACATAAAATTTATTGGTGCTAAATCTACGTTTAATTTAAGAATTGTGTTATTATTAAAACTGGGTGATATGAATAGATATAATAAGATTTTTTGTAAATCTCACGAGTCATTAAAGTTATTACCATAGGCGTAGGATGAAAGCATATTTGGACAAGGTAAACACACACAATTTACGATTGATATTTTAGTCTTAAAATTAGGAACCGCATTAATGAATCTTTTACAGAAATAAAAGACACTGAATACGGTCTAATTTCTCTATCTATTCTTGGTTATCAGATTTGCTTTATAATTTTCTTGTCAATATATCTTAGCAAATCTCGATGTCAGCTGTTATTATGGTCACCTACCTATATACAATTTATTCGTGAAATTTACACATTTCTGCTTATTCGACATACGTGAAATAATATCACAAGTTATTGCAATAAAGATTCATGTTCGCTGTAATATTCTCGAGATATGTAATCAGCAGGATAGCAAATTGGTCGGTTTTATATCAATACCACCTCGTCGTAACAAAATCCGTTAAGTATAACGTAAACACTTTGCAACTTATAACTGTAACGGAGTAAATCACAAATTGTTATCAAATACTAAATCTTAAAATACGAAATAATAACTCAAATTAATTCATTTAACATTATTTTAATGTGTTAACAACTTAATAAATATTTTGTTGATTCATGATTTTTAAATTATCACAATAACGAAGTCATCTACTATTCTAGTTAATAAAAGTTCCAAATTAAAATGATGTCTTTTTCCCTAAACACTATAAATTAATGATTTCTGGACGTATTACAGTATAAGAAATTTGATTGTACTCTGTTATTTTACTTGAGAAAATAATACTTATGGTTATTCAGCTTATGTCTAGATTTGTTGCGTATCCGTCCGTTATTATCTGAAATAAAAATAAAAATTTAGTGCTTTTTCTATTGAGCAGATGAAAGTATTTACCTATGTCTATGGGTCTATGGGTGTCTGTCGTACCATTATTGTCGACTATAATCATGCCATAATAATTTTATGTTTTTACATAATAGGCTAATCCCTGATGGTGAGATCCATCCACATATAAATACACCAAAAAGAGGTTTGGCATCCAAAAGAGTTTCAATAACGCTAAGATCAGTTGCCATTGAAAAGAGGTTACAGCTATTTTGTAATGAAATGAAATTTTGTTTCATTACATTTCATCAAAAAGAGGTTTTGCATCCAAAAGGGGTTCATTAACGCTAAGATCAGTTGCCATTGAAAAGCGGTCACAGCTATTTTGTACCCGGGTGATTCACCTCCTCTACAAGCCGCCGCCGCTCCTGTCGACGGTGATCATCTTCTTGAGCACCTCGCGCTCGTGGTGCTCCTCCTCCAGCTCGGCCATGCGCGCGAAACGTGAGTACGCCACGTGGCCAGACTTGATGGCGGACATCATCTGGGAAGCGCGTATGGACAGTCATGTATAAGATGTAGTACAGTCGACTAGAATGTTTGGTTGCGATTTTAGGTTACGGTTGAATGTTTTCATCAATACTTTTTTGATAGGAACAAACCTAAATGGAATAAAATTTACTATCATGATAAGTTTTGTAAATTTTAATTGTATGTAGACAGTAGACTTTTTGAATATTCGTTTAAAGGGAAATAAAATAATTTGAAACTTGAATTTAAATTACAGATTTGTAAATCATTACAATTAAAATTTATGACATAAAATTTAGATTGTTTTATTTATTTAGTCATCCAGGCATTACTTTAATGAGATCCATAGATAAAATTAATTTTAATTTTCAATAAACAAGTTAATAGGTTATATGTATTACACATATTTTTATGGTTATCATAAAGAAAACTTTCCATGCAACACATAAAATAATTTTTAGATCATACAGTTAAGTATACATAAACATATAATATCTATTTTATAAATCTCATTATTATTAGTTGATTTGTTAGTATATCATTCATAGTTAATGTAATGACAAATTTGAAAACTAAAAGCATGCTAACTAAAAATGAATTGAAGAAGTTAAAAAGCAAAGAGACAGAAGTTAGTGTAATACTACTCACTACATTGATGGGAAAATATCGTGCAACATGCGATAAAGCTTTCAAAACTCCACAGCAGGGGTAAGTATAACTTGATCATAAAAGAGTCGGGGCCATTTTACAGTCATTTAGAAAAATAATAATACTTATTTGGTACATTAGTGGACATTAAAATAAAAATATATCCATGCACTAAAGTTTACAACCTGGCTGATTGAAATTTTAGGCTTTTTATTTTAATTTGCTTTGGTAACTGAAGTTTGTTAGACCTAGATTAAATTTTTAAAGACGCTATAATAAATATTTGTAAAGTATCAGCGTAGGTATAACACAGTTACCCACGCCTGTAGAACAGATAATAATGGTTGAACTGCATAAGTAGCTGGAGTTTTGTAATTGTAATATCACTATTGCAAGAAATTTAAGTCTACCATTATGCAAGAATACATTTCTTTTCCAGAAAGAGGATAACCAGGTTTACAAATAAAACTAAAATCAAATCCTTTTGTAACTACATAGTACTTCGGCTGCCAAAAGGGACTGGCCATTTAGAATAATAAAGACACTTTGTTGTAAAAATCAAAACAAAAAACGCAAAATTTAAATCAGCCCGGTCAAATTAAGAATCCACACGATATAGACCTGCAGGTACTCGTCGAGTTCGACCTGGCCGTTCATGTTTGTGTCGATCTCTTTCAGTATCTCGTGTAACTGTTCGCCCGTGAGCTCCTCGCCGCTGCCCTGTGGAGACACGCGCGTCAGCCGAGTGGCACATGCCGTGAGGTGGACCCGGCTCGTTTGGAACTTTTGTAAGGGTTTGCGATTTTGTGTTTTATGAGTACAAGGTTAAGGTGTCTTTTAGATTGATTGCGCAATGGGTACAGTCGCCTGCAATGAAATATGTGTACCATGCGTTCTTACTACGTTATGATAAAGTTGAATGAAACTGTTCGCATATAGTGCACGTAACTGTACTACATAAGTGTTTTAAAGCTGAGGCGTGTTAGAGTTCCTATACCCCTGTATAGGAATTCCTAACACGATATCTCAATCTCTATCAACTCTCGATACGCGTAGGTAGTAGACTAATCTTTAATATTGAATTACCATAATTTCGATATTAACTGTCTTAAAATGAGTATGTCTATAAATTGATATCAAAAGGACGACTTAAAAAAGTTCCATACAAGCGATACATGACATGTGATTTGGAGATAAGCAATAACATTGATAATACAGTAAGACACCGAAGTAATAATTTGTTCTCAGGTCTCAGAAGCATTCTTTGAGTAGAAAGACATTATTACACTAGGCTGTCTCCTATTCACATACTGTAATAACGTGTTCCTAACCAATCAAATACCTCTGAGGCTTTTAGTAACTACACATAAAGGTAAGTTCTCGCGTATCTCCAAACCACTAAGACCCATTTCTAACACCTGATGACGACACAAATGGGCGTGAGCACATTGACCCGCTCCAGCCTACGCGTTCTACCTGCAGGTAGTCCTGTATTTCCATCTGGCCGTGGTACGTGACATCGATCTCAGACAGTATCGAACTGATCTCCGCGTCGCTCGGCCTCAGACCCATGCTCTAGAACATTCGCCGAACGGGGTAAAGGCACAGGTTTACACATTATTGGGATATCAGGTAATTGCTGTCTTGAACTTTTCGATGATAATTGCTGCTGAAGACTGGAAAGATCCTAGGTTAAAATATTTGTATACTGACAAGACAGCGTATCAAGCTGTCTAGATTAGAGGGTGGGTGCCTTCCAAAATGCACGTTAGCAAATTTGAGACTATTAATTCCGGCTGGGAATTGAACCCAAAGCCATTGCCATCACATGATCACCCAGATTATTAAGATCTTGAAGTTCTATAAGATTATACATATAGCTAAAAAAAAATAGGAACATCGTGCTTTTCAGAAGATTCTAGTATCAAAATTTTGATTCAAGATCATAGATCATAATATTATTTTTATCCGTTTAAACAAATTTTGAGCTAGACTATAATTCATCTGGGCTCATCTTGCAGTTGTATATTCGCCATAGACAACCTGCAGCCTATCGGCGGGTACCTTAAGACTCCTCCTAATGTCGTTGATGGACACGTATCCCTTGCGGTCCTTGTCGATGATCTGGAAGCGCTTGATGTACGTCTGGATCTCGTCCTTGCTCAGGTTGATCGGGATCTTGTCGCGGCTGGCGCGGTTCACCATCTGTCCCATCTCGTTGGCCAGGAAGTCGCTCGCCATTTTCATTTGTTTCTGGAATTAGATGATTGTAAAATCAAGTATTTAATTTGTATGCATGAAAGCGAAAACTTACATATCATTAAGCCGTCTAGGATAGTATAATAAAATTGATGATTTTTTTTTAAATACTCTATAGTTGGTAGTTCGTTTATGTAACTTGGCCGTGGTACATATCACCTATAAATTATAGCTAGAATAATCCTAACACCTGTGTAAAGCTCAGTACTGCACATGCCATGTCTACCGGCAAAATGTTTGGCAGACTTAAGAAATGTAATACAATTAACGGAAGAAGCTTAAGCTAACTTTATCATCATCATAATCATCAGTCTTTATTTATATCCCATTAGTAGGATATAGGCCTCCTCCTTAGAACATGACGCTATGCATTTCAGTCCTGCGGCAGTCTCATCCATCGACCTCGCGTGGCTTTTCAATATCGCCTGTCCATCTGGCCGATTATGACGGGAGAAGGAAAAGGGGAGGGAGGAAGGATACTATCGCCTCGGATGATTTGGACTGAGTCGATAGTAGCTCGAGGAGCCGGGGTCGCTTACCCGTATACCGTTCACCAACCACCGGACAGATAGTTGTGACTGGTATCCCCTGACTGGATACCTATCCTTGCTACTCGTGGGAACGCAATGATCTTGTTAAAACAATGCACAAGGCAGAATGGCGGCGACGTGGTCCACAACCCGTCACGTCACGTTTCCCACAGAGGTGAAAAGTGGATCGCTGGAAGTGATCTCTGCCTACCCCTCTGGGAAAAAGGCGTGATTGTATGTATGTATGTATGTATCTGGCCGATCAAAGAGGACCGGTACCCGACCGACCCGACGTTTACCGAACCTGACTAACTTAACCAAAAAATACAATATGAAAAAGGGACATTGTATGTTGTTCCAACAACTCACGGCCTTCTCAGCGTCGCTCCACTTGAGCTCCTCAGCCATGATGTCCACGATGCCGGGCAGCGCCTCCGCCGCGGCCTGCACGTTGAGGAAGGCGAGGCGCAGGCGCCGCGCGATCATGTCTATCGCTGTACACGCGTACTCGCGGACGCCGTACCTAACAAATACATTTTGAATGTTTTTTTTTTAATTCGTTACCTGTAGCGCTGCCATGAGTTAGCTATCGAAAACTTACATACGTTAAAAACCTATCGAATTGTTTTTTTTTTAATATTACTGATTTTAGTTCTCAGTGTTACCGGCGATATCGTAGTCTGTCACTTTTATACTCATGGTAGCGCTACTGATAGTTTGAGTTTTACAAGGCGTCGATGGCCAAGTGGTTAAGGTCGTTGCTTGCCATGCGAAAGGTAGCTAGTTCAAACCCAGCCACGTGCCAGTGTTTTACAAATTTGAAATTCATGTATACGATTATTCGAAGCTTTAACGGTGAAAGAAACGGTAACGGTCAACTTCCTTGTTTCTGTCAAAATTTGCTGTCAAACAAACCAAAAAAAAAAAACAACATAGCTTACCTAATCTCAGCATCGATGTAGGGGAACTCGGGGTGCATTTTCTTGCCGATGATGGGCCACCGCTTGCCGGTCATGGCGGCCAGCTTGGCCACAGCAAACGCGCGGTCGCCGTACGACTTGGCTAAGTGTTGGGCCACCTGAGAATTGTTAACGATAGACAGTTTAATTACTGAGTTTAAATATACCTAGATAATATGTGGCAAAAAAGAAAGAAAATACGAAACAACGTTTTATGTTTCGTATTTTCTTTGTTTTTTTTATTATGTATATGAACATTAAGTGTTTTTTTTAAACGTTATATCCCAGTAGCCCTCTCTGGCATTTCCCCCTTGGGGGGCAACTGGGATTTTTTCATTAATATTTATTTATTATTGAAGCAACCTGCAAGTCCGGTGATGATGACAAGGCTAGCCAAAACATTATCGTAGTCAGTTAGGAAAAAAAAGTATGTAGGCACTCACCTCCATTTCGAGTCCGAAATCTTGCACTAATCTAATGTACATAGTGGGCGTCCAGCCGTGCGCGCCCTCGATCAGGAAGCCGTCCGTCTGGCACTCGCGGTACAGCGGCTTCAGGTTCGCGCCTGGAATATATAGGACAACATTATCGTTACCTACTTGTAACTTGTCCGATGCTTGGTAGAGTCATAATGGGGCTATTAAATACCGGTTCAAATAACTATTTAAACAAACCTAAATATTCGTTTTAAGAGGTTTGTTTAAACCAATCATAACCATGAATCATTTGATTGGTGTAACCCAGTCGAAACGTCGGGCAGTAAGTAGCTATGTAATTGCTACTCCTAATATCGCGTGTAGACCCATAAAGACTAATATTTAGTGTAATGGAACGCGAAAGTCTACAATATAAATCCTCTTAACACACAAAGAGGCTGCACAATTTATCAACGCAAAGTGTGTTTATAAATTTCAGCTTACAGATCTAATAAAATTTAGGATAAAACTGAATTCTACAAACATGTGCAAAAACAATATAATTCGTATTCCATTACTTAAGAAACATTGTACAATTGTAGTTGTAATATCATTAAAATAGTAGTACCTAGTAAAAACTCAATTAGAAGATCAGATTATTGGCTATCTTTTGGGCCTTTGTACCCTGATCAGAGTCGGACACAAACGGCCGTGACGCCTCCTCCGCTAGAGGTCACCTCTACTCACTCTCAATAGCAGCGTCGATGGTCTCCATGGCCATGGAGCGGTACGTGGTCCACTTGCCGCCGGCGATGGTGACGAGGCCGGACGGGGACACGTGCACGATGTGGTTGCGCGCGAGCGACTGCGTGTCCTCCTTGTTGGGGTCCGACACGAGCGGCCGGATGCCCGACCACGCCGACAGCACGTCACCGCGACGTACTGGCAGGGGAAAAAAGAAAAAACTTAGCACTCGAATGAAAATACTGGCACAAAATAATTGAAGCATAGAAGGCGGTTGTTTAAAGTGATCGCACTTGTTACTTGAAGTAAAAATACTGGCACAAATAATAAAAACAAAGAAGATGGTTGTTTAAAGAGATAGTAGTTACTTGAAGTCAAAATACTGGCACAAAATAATTAAAACAAAGAAGGTGGTTGTTTAAAGAGAAAGGACCTGTTAAGTTATTGTATTGCATTCGAGTTAGTCACTGGATACCAGATTAACTTAATTTTTAGTGGTCATAAATAGACTCAATAAAAAAAGATCCCGATGAATTAAGATCCTCCTCCTTTTTTGAAGTCTGTTAGTAAGGAAAATGAGCGTCAACTTACTATTACGCGGTGGAGCTCATAGTGGCACTACACAAAAGTTGTACAAATAAAAAAAAATTAGTGACTTTTCAAAAACTCACCTTCAACATCCGGGTTGAGGTAGTTCTTGACCTCGGTGAGGATGAACAGGATCTCGTCCTCGGTCGGCTTGGGGTTGTGCGTGACGTTGCACGGCATGTCCGTGGTGCCCGCGATGGTGCCCTTCAGCCACGGCAGGAAGAAGATCACGCGCCCGTCCGAGGTGGCCGGGTCGAGGAGACCCATGTGCTCGGGGCTGACGGAGAGATTATGGTATTGCATTGCAAAAATTGCAAAAAACGGAATTGAAAAAATGTGATGGAAAAATTCGCATTGGCGACTATAATATAAACGCCTGGATAGCTCAGAGGTTGAAGAGCTACAGACGCGATATCGGAAGGTTCGGTGATTCAAGAGGTCATGAGTGCGATTTTTTTTTTAATTTTAAATTTACATAAGAGAATAAATAGCTTTAAAAAAACAACAAATAAAGCATTCAAACATTTCTAGCAGTGACCACACGTCAGGATTTCGAAGACATTGCCCGCGTCCTGACAGCCTATCGCTTGTGTCCCGATTTTTGACAATAATGTGATACCTAGTTCTTTTTTCGTTCTGATTTTTATTCCTTAAAGGTGGCAACCCCGTTCTAGAATATTTTGTTAATGATTTAGAAACAAAAGGATTGATGTGTGCTAAATAATCATTTTCTATTTGAAACTCGACAGTTTCCTTTTAGATTACAGACTTTCACGATCCATTCGATTTATTTACACGATCTACTATCATTAGTACAAAATACGTAGCCATCACACTGCTGACACTGCCCGTCAATCTGATTGGTTTGCAACAGTCGAATCCATGAAAGTGGGGCATCAACAATACATCGTTATCTATTCACTTTTTAAGTCGAAAGCTCTCCGTCACTATATTCACCTGTAGTATCCGGGCAGCACGATGTGCACGCCGGAGGAGGGGCAGCAGATCTCCTTGATGTTGGGGTCGTCCATCTTGCGGATGCTGTCGGTGAACGGGCCGGTCGCGTTGATCACGCACTTTGTCTTGATGTCCCACTCCTTGCCCGAGAGTTCGTCCTGGGGGAAAGGGTTGGTAAATCAGTTTTATATGTTGTAGATACTGGAGTTGCACGATTTTATGTGGATAGTCAGTTATGAATTAGGCCACGCTTATCAATAATGTTACGACCACGAGAGACCGTGCAAGCGGAATTAGTCTTATCGTCGTATGGATAAGGTCTATATTCGCTTGCACGATACTACGCTACACACTCTAGTAGGTTGTAGCGAGCTCTAGAGTGTTCTAAAGTAATAATAATATTACGACCTTGAGAGACCGTGCAAGCGAAATTAGTCTTATCGTCGTATGGATAAGATCTATATTCGCTTGCACGATACTACGTCACACACTCTGGTCGGTCGGAGCGAGCTCCAGCGAGTTCTAGAAATTTCGATCCCCGCGAGAAGATTCTCGACGCCACGCGAAGAGCTGCGTCCTCACTGGGTATAAAAGCGGGATGTACGACGCGACGGGACAGTTCCGATTTGGAAAGCGAAGCGAATCAGTCTCCTGCGAACTAAGAGTGATCGAGTGCGTTACCTGCGAATAGTCAGTGAAATTCAGTGTTTTAGTGTGATTCAGTGCTTTAGTGTAATTTAGTGTTCCGTGTTTAGTGTTGTAATTAAGTGTTTCTAATTGTGTTTTTAAGTGTTTAATTGTGTAATTGTTAGTCGATAAATAAATTAATTGTCTTTTGGTGACTTTTGGCGTATCTTGAATTTAACGTACCCCGTTCCCGCAACAATTGGTGTCAGAAGTGGGATTCAAGATGCCTCTTACACCACGAGAAGACAGTGAGGGTCGAGTAACAAGGAGTCAAACCGCGGCCCTGCAAGAGGGTGAAGGCACTTCTACGGAGGGATCAATTCAAACATCAATTGGGCCTGTGGAGCTTGCAGACTTATTTAAAATGCTGCAGACACAAGCCAGCCGCCAGGAGGAGCAAGCCCGCCGCCAGGAGGAGCAAGCCCGTCGCCAGGAGGAGCAAGCCCGCCGCCAGGAGGAGCAAGCCCGTGAGCAAGCCCGCCGCCAGGAGGAGCAAGCCCGTGAGCAAGCCCGCCGCCAGGAGGAGCTAGCCCGACTTCAGGAAGCACAATTTGCTAAACTGAGGGAAGAACAAGCCCTTCGCCAGGAAAAGCAAGACCTTCGCCAGGAGGAGCAAGCCCGCCATCTGGAGGAGCTAGCCCGCCGCCAGGAAGAGCTAAGCAAGAGTTTGTTGGGGGCTATTGAGAAGAAGCACGAAGTATTAGAAAAGCAGATTGATGCTCTCAAGGATGATGTGCTAAGCGTCAAGACCCAACACGAAGATCGACTCACCCAACACGAAGATCGACTGACCCAACATGAAGATCGATTCACCCAACATGAAGATCGATTCACCCAACACGAGGATCGATTGAGCCAGGTGGATGCTGAGATGCGACAGCTGCATACCAAAATGGCAAGAGTGGGGACCCGGGGTGCTACGGTAGTGTCGGATTCTCCGAAAATCGAAGTACCCCACTTCGATGGAACGACGTCTTGGGCAGCATTTTGGTACCAGTTCGAGACGGTGGCTAAAGGAAAGGGGTGGAACGAGGAAGAGTCCTTGATAGCTCTGACTCTGGCTCTTCGTGGAGATGCCCTGCTCACGTTGGAAAACCTGCCTTCGGATAACAGAACTTTAGGTGCTCTCCAAAGAGCACTAGAGGGCAGGTATAGCGACAAACACCTGGAACACGCGTATAGAGCACAACTCCGCGATCGACAGCAGAAGCCTGGTGAGAGTCTGCAGCAATGGGCAACGGAAATCGAAAGGCTAGTCAGACGTGCGTACGTGTCATGCCCGACAATGGTGGAATCAATGATCCCGCAAGCCTTTGGTGATGGAATCAGAGACGCAGACGTCAGGCATACCGTGAAACTGAGCCATCATCAGACCTTACAGGAAGCTCTAGCCCATGCTTTGGAGGTGGAAGCCGTGCGTCAAGACGCTAGAACTCAACGACTTCGGGAGGTTGTGGTGAAGGAAAAACCTTCTTTGGGTCCGATGTGCTATGGCTGCGGCGAGAGGGGCCATATTCGGAGTAGTTGCCCCAAGCGAAGATGGCCGCGTAGAACGACAGTAGCGTCCTCTACACAGGTGGATGCAGAAGAGCTGTCGTTAAACTAGAAGGAGCCAGGGCCGTGGGGCGGGCGCTGGCTGGTCAACATCGAGCCCCTACCGTCACTGTTTCACAGATTGGTAATGGGAACAACCTTACAGTGGATGGACAGCTGAACAGCGTAACGTGTCATTTTACTATTGACACCGGTGCTTCAAGAACAATAGTGCGTCCGGAGCTATTGAAAAGGACTATTATGTGGAATCAGAGACCATCCGTTCAGCTTCAGACAGCAACAGGCCAGCCAGTTACCGTCTTCGGTGAGACGATGGCGAAGATAACCATTGGAGAACAGACCTTTGAATACGGTGTACTCGTAGCAGACATCACGGACGATTGCATCCTCGGATTGGACTTTTAAGAGACCAGAAGTGTGTGGTAGACGTCGCTAAAGGAGTACTTAGTTTCCCCGAACAAGAAGTATTCCTGGAGGGAGCAAGATCATGTGCAGTTTACTGCCTGAAAAATACGACCCTACCGCCGAGATCTGAAACTCTGGTCAAAGTTAGATTTCCTTACACTATGTGTCAAGGGCGAAGCGTCGTCATAGAAAACTGCGGCGACCATCCGAGTTGGATCACAGCAAGAACTCTGGCCATGACCGGAAAAGGAGCGCTAGTGCGAGTCATCAATCTTAGCGGAGATGAAGTGCAGCTACGAAGAAACTGTGTCATCGGACGGTGCGATGCAGGTCAATCCATCAGAAGACTGAAAAGGGCCCGGGAACCGGAATCTTGTCAACGAGATGACGTCACGCCGCTCCTAGCAAATTGTAAGGACAAGCTATCTGAGCGGGAACTTCACCAAGCCAAAAGGTTGTTACTCGATTTCAACGACATATTTTCGAAGGGTGACCACGATTTGGGAAGGACAGGTCTCGTTAAACACAGAATAGACACGGGAGACGCGCCACCAATAAAGCAGCGGCCTAGACGCCTTCCATTTGCCAAAGAGAAGGAGGTAGCAGACATGGTTGCTGAGATGCAGAAGAACCGCATCATAGAACCTTCAACAAGCCCGTGGTCTTCGCCAGTAGTCCTGGTAAAGAAGAAGGACGGCAGCACCAGGTTTTGTGTGGACTACCGTTTGTTGAATAATGCAACGAAGAAGGACAGCTACCCCCTGCCCCGTATAGACGACACACTGGACATGTTGAGCGGCATGAAGTGGTTCTCAACAGTGGACCTTAAGAGTGGGTACTGGCAAGTTGACATCCATCCAGAAGACAAAGAGAAGACGGCATTTACGACCGGAACTAGGAATGGATTGTGGCAGTTCAACGTCATGCCCTTTGGACTTTGCAACGCTCCGGCGACATTCGAGCGGTTGATGGAAAGAGTACTGGTTGGACTTCTGGGTGATGCATGCCTGGTCTATCTGGATGACATCATTGTCATGGGTCGAAATTTCACAGAGCATGTCAGTAACCTGAGGAAGGTTTTCACCAGAATACGAGAAGCAAACTTGAAACTCAGTCCAAAGAAATGCACGTTTTTCAAAGAAGAAGTCGCCTACTTAGGCCACATTATTTCATCGAAAGGTGTAAGGACTGACCCAGAGAAGATCAAAGCTGTCCAAGAATGGCCTAGTCCAGCTAACAAGACCGACGTGAGATCATTTTTGGGTTTATGCGCATACTACCGGCGCTTTGTCAAAAACTTCTCTGATATAGCGAAACCTCTTCATCGGCTCACGGAAGATAAACGAGTATTCGCCTGGGACTTGGAATGTGATCAAGCCTTCGTCAGATTAAAAGAACACCTCTGCACCAGTCCTATACTTGGCTACCCGAACAGAGAAGGAAGGTTTATCGTGGACACTGATGCCAGCAATACTGGCATAGGCGGAGTTCTATCGCAAGAGCAAGGTGAACGGGAAGTGGTGATCGCCTATTTCAGTAAGTCACTTTCAAAACCTGAAAGGAACTACTGTGTGACTCGTAAGGAACTGTTGGCAGTAGTAAAGACTCTACAGCATTTCAACAAGTACCTCGTTGGAAGACAGTTTACCCTGCGAACAGATCATGCCGCGTTAAAATGGCTCTTGCAGTTTAGGAACCCTGAAGGACAAGTGGCGCGGTGGCTAGAGCAACTACAGGAGTACAACTTCACAACAGAACATCGGAGTGGTAGAACGCATTTGAATGCCGATGCCCTATCAAGGAGACCTTGTCCTGTGGCCTGCAGTCATTGTTCTAAGACGGAGACTAAAGAAGAAGTCCGGATGATTACCACCCAGGGACTTGATAATGAATGGAGCGAAGACGCTATCAAAAAGGCTCAAAAAGAGGATAGTGACCTGAGGAAAATATTTGAATGGAAAGAAGTAGGTCAAAAACCTTCTTGGAGCCATGTAGCATCATCAAGCCCCATCACGAAAAGTTACTGGGCACAATGGGACAGTTTGGAGATTAAGGATGGAGTACTCTTCAGGAAATGGGAAACACCAAAAGGGGATCAAACGACACTAGAGCTGATTGTACCCCGTAAACAAGTGGCTTCTCTACTGAGGTACATACACGATGGGGTATCCGGGGGACATTTAGGCGTGAAGAAGACCCTAGAGAAGCTGAGACAGAGGTTCTACTGGATACACTGTCGGGAGGATGTCGAAGACTGGTGCAAGAAATGTACGACTTGCGCATCAGTAAAGGGCCCACAAACCAGAAGTAAGGGCAAACTCAAGCTGTACAACGTCGGCGCTCCATGGGAAAGAATCGCAGTAGATGTAGCTGGCCCCTTTCCAGAATCCGATGAGGGAAACAAGTACATCATTGTGGTCCAAGATTACTTCACAAAGTGGCCTGAAGTCTTCGCTACGCCTAATCAAGAAGCAAAGACGGTCGCCAAGAAGTTAGTCCACGAGGTAATTTGCCGATTTGGTGTGCCTCTTGAGATACATTCTGACCAAGGAAGAAACTTTGAGTCAGCACTGTTCCAGGAGGTCTGTCAACTGTTGGGTATGTATAAGACCCGTACTACACCAGCACACCCGCAATCCGATGGCATGGTCGAGAGATTCAACCAAACGTTGGAAAACCACTTGGCCAAAGTTGTGGACGAGCATCAACGAGACTGGGACCAGTACATACCGCTTTTCTTGCTGTCCTACCGATCTGCGATCCACGATAGCACCAGCGCAACCCCAGCAATGGTAAACTTCGGTAGAGAAATGCGGCTTCCGGTAGACGCGTTGACTGGGACACCGCCAGAAGCTCCGAAACCAGTAACCGAATATGCGGCTGACCTACAGAAGCGCCTGGATGAAGTACATGCTCTCGTTAGAGACTGCAGTCTAAAATCCAGCGAAAGAATGAAAACCCGTTACGACCGCAAAGCCAACACCGACGGTTTCGATGAAGGGAGTCTGGTTTGGTTACACAACCCACTCAGGAAGAAGGGCAAATCACCGAAGTTCCAGCCAAGGTGGGAAGGACCATACAAGATCATCACTAGGCTGAACGACTTAACCTATCGGATCAAACAAGGGACAAGAGGCAAGCCGAAAATTGTTCACATTGATCGATTGGCTCGTTACCATGGGTCAAATGATGCTCGGGACGAGCATGACTAAGAGGGGGATAATGTTACGACCACGAGAGACCGTGCAAGCGGAATTAGTCTTATCGTCGTATGGATAAGGTCTATATTCGCTTGCACGATACTACGCTACACACTCTAGTAGGTTGTAGCGAGCTCTAGAGTGTTCTAAAGTAATAATAATATTACGACCTTGAGAGACCGTGCAAGCGAAATTAGTCTTATCGTCGTATGGATAAGATCTATATTCGCTTGCACGATACTACGTCACACACTCTGGTCGGTCGGAGCGAGCTCCAGCGAGTTCTAGAAATTTCGATCCCCGCGAGAAGATTCTCGACGCCACGCGAAGAGCTGCGTCCTCACTGGGTATAAAAGCGGGATGTACGACGCGACGGGACAGTTCCGATTTGGAAAGCGAAGCGAATCAGTCTCCTGCGAACTAAGAGTGATCGAGTGCGTTACCTGCGAATAGTCAGTGAAATTCAGTGTTTTAGTGTGATTCAGTGCTTTAGTGTAATTTAGTGTTCCGTGTTTAGTGTTGTAATTAAGTGTTTCTAATTGTGTTTTTAAGTGTTTAATTGTGTAATTGTTAGTCGATAAATAAATTAATTGTCTTTTGGTGACTTTTGGCGTATCTTGAATTTAACGTACCCCGTTCCCGCAACAATAATATTATGCCAACGTGTGAAGTTATTCATAAGCTCTATGGGCACATTATTGGTACCCTGTTTAGATCACTAACTACTGTCCAAAATGCATTCAGTTACAAACTGTATTATCTCTGGTCATGGTTTTTCGTTATGATTTACTTGACTTTTAGACAATTGGGAAAATACATAATTACTTCTGTGTACATACTAGGACCCACAATTTTTTGCTTTCGCCTCAGTTCTCTTTCAATGGACAAAACCTGTTCCATCTTTGGCTCCCATAGCAAGATTTAACTTTATTTTCGGAAGTCACTCAACAGTGGCGCCACCTATGAGCACAAAAACGACAGCCCCCATTGACTTTTACAAATAGGTGTTGTGCTCCTAGTAGCTCACCCTGAGGCGCGCCCCGGACAGCTTCCCGGCGGTCTTGTAGAGCTTGGTGACGCTGACGTGATTCGCCACCGTGGCGCCGTGCCGCGCCGCCGTCAGCGCTATCGCCAGGTTCATACGAGCGTCGTCTTGCTGGCCTGAAAGAGTAATGGGACATTTGAGACTGGCACAGAATTTGACACACGAGTTCAAAATCGTTTTATTATAAGAGGGATAGACTTATTTTGGCATTGGCGATAGAGACGCTAGCGTAGTTCCATAATTGAAATACTACTTATTGTGTGGGCAAGAGTAAGATGTTATGTAAGATTTTAGACTTTCGCGTTCCATGACACTAAAATTAGTCTTTATGGGTCTACACGCGATATTAGGAGTAGCAAATTACATAGCTACTTACTGCCCGACGTTTCGACTGGGTTACACCAATCGTGGGCGACCACGATTGGTGTAACCCAGTCCCATAAAGTGTAGACCCATAAAGACTAATTTAAGAGTAAGATGTTTTACAAATTATTTAGAAACATATTTTAAAGGCTATTCTTTATTTCGAATCAAGAATTAGAAGTGTAACTTCACTGCAAAAAAGCTTACAAACCGACCGACAGTATCACGACAGAAAAAAAAATCTATCATAAAATTTTATTTATTGTTTATTACTGTTCTTTTTACAGTTTTTTATTACGGAGAAAAACATTCATTGGTTATTTTCGTAATTTAAGAAATTATTTACCAAGATCTAGAAACAGTTAAACTCACCATCATAATACACGATGCCTCCGCAAAGGTTATCCGACTTCAACATAGGGAACAGTTCTAATGTGTTTTTCTTGGACAAATAGTAGGAACTCTTCACATTCCTATCGCCTGCGACTACATCGTACATCTTTATACCGAACCAGTAGTACGGGACTTGCCACCATCTGAAATAATAAACAGCGCCCTTCATGAATAAGCAAGGCGATATGATAATAGTAACTGAATCTTTAATGTGAGTACCTGGGTAAAAGGTAGTCTAGTTGGAATTGTACATTTGTATAGCAATCGTCGGCATCAAAGGCTTTTATGCAATTATAAATCTTATTTTCAAGGTTCAAAAGCTAGAATTGACACGTTAGCTTAGCTTTGAATATAAGATGTTAATTTTAAATGAATAAAATAGGTGCAGTAAATTGTATTATTCAAGTATAGAACGCAGGGCTCTTCAAATAGTACATTCTCTAACACATATGCACCTTATCTACCTATCAGTACCATTGTTATGTTTCTGCGAAGTCGTCGAAGTATTATAGCTTTTAAGGAATAGCGTAGAAGGCAACCACCTACTACATGATATACTGTAAAACGATTGTATCTCTGTGTACGTATATGTTTCAGCATTTCTACTTATCATTTAGGTAATACAGATCCAATCAAAAACATAAATGGGAAATGAGAGCCAAGTTCAATATTATGATAATTGCCTTGGTTGTAGACTTCAACGACAAAAGAAGTGAGATCTAAATGGGTGCCAAGTTCAATGGTCAACCCTGAAATTTATTTATAAGTAACACTATAACATACCTATCATATCTTCTTATAACATAAGATAATGTATGGTGGTAGCCTATGAAGGTCTGTCTTGGCTAGTTTCTATAAACCTACCAACGTATTATTATGTTCGCTCGCTAGTTTCTACCAACAATCCAAATTTTCGGAATTATAAAATAAATACCGACAAATACCAAACTAACCAAGACAACTAACTAGACTACTAACTAACTAACTAAAGAAAACTAGCCAAGACAGACCTTCATAGGCTACCACCATACATTATCTTATGTTATAAGAAGATATGATAGGTATGTTATAGTGTTACTTATAAATAAATTTCAGGGTTGACCATTGAACTTGGCACCCATTTAGATCTCACTTCTTTTGTCGTTGAAGTCTACAACCAAGGCAATTATCATAATATTGAACTTGGCTCTCATTTCCCATTTATGTTTTTGATTGGATATCATTACTTTTTGTAGAAAAGTATATATCATCGTAACGCCGTAGGTCCTTTGAAAAGGACAAATTCAAAACTGAAACTAGACTTTATAAATATAAAACAATTGAATCAGTTACTGTATTTTCCTACGTTTACGGGGTATAACCCTAAGTAATAAATATGAAAACCGACTATAAGTAACTACTCTTAATTGTAAATAAGTAAGTATGTATACCTAAATATATACTTAGTGCTCTGCCTTCCCCGGTATATAGGCGTGATTAGGCACTAATTAGGTATTTATGTTAAGCGTTCATAATAGAACCTAACCGCAGCAGTGGTCTCCTTTTTCACGGCTTTCAGGGTGAGTGCGACAGGCTCAACATGGTCTATTGTGCCTGTCGACCTCATATGTGGATCTCACTACCGCTTACCATCAGGTGGAGTGAGGTCATCTTGTTAGCCTCTTATAAAAATAAAAAAAACATAAAAATAAAAAAAAAACCTAATTATTAAAAAATTGCCAGTTTTTTATTTTTTCCTTTGTATTCATGTAATTACCTATCTGCATACCAAATTTTAACTCTTTAGGTCATTTGGAACTGGGTTAGAATTTTGATCTGTCAGTCAGTCAATGATAAAAATGAGGATTTTTGGACATTAATATCTAAATAACTGTTTGAGATAAGCTTATGAAATTTAGAACACATATTTATCTCGCAAGTCACAATATATGAGCCAAATTTGATACGTTTATGTGAAATAGTTTTTGATTTATGAGGGGTTCAAAAGTGGTTCCAAATGGTTCGTGTAATATTACACACGGTGCGGCTCGCCAGTTCTGTTTCTTGAACTTGGCTTGACACGCTCCCGCGTGTCTAGATACCACTTATTAGGTGTACGCATAGTGTAACGAGATTCTCAAGGGCGTCACGCAGTTCATCACTGTTAAATTGTAAATCAATATAAGTGCTTTGACATTGACAATACCATTTACTTTCAAGGTCGGCTTCATAGATTCAACTGTTTAAATTTACGCACAAAGGTGTTCAGTTTAATTAAACAAAGAGGAATTTTGCATTCTGGATGTAAGTCTTTCACGGAATTTAATAATGATATGCATGATTACAATCAAATTCGATAAGAAATAATCGTGAGCCAGTCTGCTAGCTGACGTAACCCGATCAAAATGTTAAGTATGTATTTATAATCAGACTACGTCGTTGAAGACTGTCACTCCTGTCAGTCACTTTGTCACCAATGGCGTAGGCTGAGAGGCGAGCGAACGATACGGTCGGCCAAGAAAATGGTCTTTCGCCCTAGGTTGAAGATCATTCGTGCGTTACAGAACAAGGTTGCTTTTCCCATGACAAATATTCTGACAGCTACTAATGCACTTTTTAAGTGACGTCATCCAAATTGCTATATAATAAAAAAAATAAAATAAAAAAAAAAATATATTTCACAACATCACATACATTGATCTGATCCCGTGGTAAGTAGCTTAAGCACTTGTGTTACGGAAATCAGGATCAACAGTGGATACACAAATAAACTTAAATATATTTAATAACACACCCAGACACGGAACAAACACCGATGTTCGTCACACAAATATTTGTCCCGAGTGGGAATCGAACCCACGACTCTTGGAACCGTAGGTTTTGAACCTGAGTCACTAACCACTGTTCCACCGAGCCAGTCAATTACTTACACATTCGTTCGGATTATAGTAGCCACTTTTAAGCCGAGGAGCGTACCATATTATATATGTTACGGTTAATGTGGATAGAGCGGTTATTATGTATAATTACCGGTAACTATGCATAATTTTCAGTGCTTGTGGTAAAGGTGGTAAAAACTATCTAATTAATCACATTTACCGGTAATTATATAAAATTACCATACCCTTTTTGTAAATGTGGTAAATAATAAAATCAAACTGACTTGACTGGCTCGGTGAAACAATGGTATTGTTAGTGACCCTGGCTGGCGGTTCCAAGAGTCCTGGGTTCGATTTCCACTCGGGGCAAATAAATATTTGTGATGTACATTGGTGTTTGTTTCGTGTCTAGATGTGATTATGTGTTTAAGTATGTATTTATAAATATATATGTACGTTTATCAGTCTCTGCCGCCAAAAGTAGGTACAAGCTGTGCTTAGTTTATGGAAATGTCCCAAATATTTATTTATTTATGTAAACATCTGAATCAAATGTTTATTAGGATATAAACAATTCTAGTCCTAATTATGATAAAAAAAATTTACAAACATCGAACAAACAAAAATATTCCTCGAATATCAAGAGACCAAACCTTCTGTTCGGTTAAGCAAAACATAAAATATATTCTCATTAAATTAACAAATAAAATATGGGGGTAAGTTTGTATGAAACTTTGTCAACTTTGAACGCTGGAACGTAAGATTTTGAAGGGACGTAGGATAGGTACCGTAAAGTAGCAATAAGAAAGGATTTCCCGAAATTCTAACAGGAAATAGGAATTAGAAGGAAAATATTAAAACTGCTTAAGTTAGATGCTTGAAATTTGGCATGCAGGTACCTTATTAAACTTAAACTTAGCTAAATCGCAACAGAATATTGCAAAATTTCCACGGGAACGGGAATTAGCGGGAAAAAACTTTTGTATGAAAACATCTAAACCGCGTAAGATAGATGATTGAAATTTGGCATGCAGGTACCGTAATAGACGTAAAGCTTACTTGCAACGCGATATTGCAAAATTCTTACGGGATCGGGAATTACTGAGAAAAAACTTTTGTTTGCAAAATCCTGTAGTCCACGCGAACGAAGTCGCGGGCACAGCTAGTTATAAAATAAACAAGACATATATCTAGAAACCAAACTTCAAGTTTGGTTTTTAAAAAATATAATCATATAAAAATAAAGTTACATAAAATTGACAAATTAGCAGGCAATTATCAGTGGAACTCTTAAAATTATTTCTCGTTCATATTATTATTGCATGTTTTAGTTTTGTGACATTTGGAATTGCAGAGTACTTGTGATTTTTGTCAGCAATGTCAATATTTACCTCAGTCGCGAGGGAGTTTTATATAATTACCGGTAAATTTGAATAATTCACTACATTTACCATGTGCGTCGGTATTTATCTGTAATTACCGGTGATTATAGATAATTACCGATTGCTCACATTGACCGTAACATATATATGGTTACTTCGCTACTCGGGGCTGAATGCGAGAGTAAAGGTGTAATCAGATAGTGGAATTAAGTTTGCGCAATCACTTGTGCACTATATTTTGGTTTACGTAGCCAATGAAATGGAGATTTCCATTAACATCTACTGCCATGAACGAAATCGATCGGACCAATCTGTAATACTCGTAATGTATTACTCTAAGAGCTGGTTCCCGTTTGTGGGGTGTGCGAGAGTGTAGATTGTCCAGTTAGCTTTTTTGGTCCACACTCACTTGTAGACCATCTTGTACTGGTCGTAGTTTAGGGGTGAGAGCCGTCCGCTCCCCCGCAAGCCCGGTGATGATGACAAGGCTACCCCAAACCATGATAAGTCAGTTAGGAAAAAAAAAGCTGCATGAAACCTTCTGTAGGTAGCGGATCAGCTCAGTACTGCAGTACTCACTTGTAGACCGGCAAGAGGATCGGCAGCGGCCTGGTGAGGTGCGGTGCCACCTCGAGCATGTTGGCGCGCTCGTGCAGCGCTTCCTTCACCATCTTGTACTGGTCGTAGTCCAGCTGCATGATCGCCTTCTGCAGGTAGCGGACTCCGCCGTGGATCAGTTTGGTGCTGCGACTGGATGTGCCGCTGGCGAAGTCGTCCTTCTCCACTAGGGCGGTGCGGAGACCTGGAGAGAGGAAAAATGGTGTTTAGAGACCGTAGATGATGGCACAGAAAGAGAAAAAACAATGAAAAAGAACAGTAGCCAGCGCTACTACGGCACTGTAACTACGGAGTTACGGTACTACGGAGCACTGTTGTTTATTCTTACAGAGTTTTCGTTGTAGCAACAGCGAAAAGCACTATTTTTTCATAGATCCTTTTCTTGTCGCTAATGCTTTTACAGACCATACTGTGTTGCATGACTTTTTAAGTGAAAAAATTGTTTTTTTTTTTTATAAAAGGGTAAAAAGATGACCTTACTCTTCAGTCTACCTGATGGTAAGCGGTTGTGAGATATCCACATAATAAAATGAGGACGACGGGCACAATAGACCATTCTTGATTGAGCAAATGGTACCTAGCTACTCAGCTTATGCTGATCATAGTCAGATCTGATTTCAGTAACTCCAAAGTCATAGTTGTTAGGTGAGAGCCTACCGTACTATTGAGCGATTGGAACTAAGAGTTCAGCGATTAAAATTCGAAGGTATTCATTTACCTCTGGTGCAAGCGTCGAGCGCGCATCCCGCTCCGGTGGCGCCACCACCCACAATAAGTATATCATAGGTGTGACCCGCCTGTAGGTTGGTGATTTGTTCCGTTCGCGACGGCAAAGGTCGCTTCTTTCGCTCTGTCTTCGCTGCGACTGTGGGTTTGTACCAATCCTGTGGAAGATATGCATATAGTGTAGGTACATATTATGTAATGCGTGATCAAGAACGCACAGTGAGTGAAAAGTGTCTACTCTTTAAACATCGTCGCTTTACTTTACGCTTAAATCTTTACGTGTCATAGCAATAGCGAAATAAATTTCAACAGAATCTCAATATTTGACCAAATTGTTGTTTCTTTATACTGATAACATAACAATCCATTTTATTGTGTTTATTAACTCTAGTAATACCTTGTTTCCGCAAAATATTGCGTTAAAAAATATACATATTTCAGGTAACTCGCTACGTGAATGGAATTTTACAGTTTTGATTAATAATAAATGCTAATATCAATCACTTATTACAATTCTTCATGACTTAAGGAATTTTATCATTGTAGATAGTGTATCCAGAACGTAGTACGCAAATGAAATACGATGCAATAGATATCAATCAACGCGTGTCGCGTCGAGTCGAACGAAACACGTGTATTATTATACCTACAGTTGATAACATGATTTTTTCAGTGCTACGTTTTTAGATGATCGTTTTGTGATAGTAAATTAGTGATTTCTGCATTTTTGCTGCCCTGGTACTCTATTCATAGGTATGTCCTAATGGTCATACTGAACCTACGCATCTGAAAAAGCCTACAAGTTTGTGACATAACAAGGATTAAACTAACTATTTTGATTTACCTTTTTTATCTAGAACTAATTTGAACTATTTTAGTCTAGTCTAGACTAAAGGCCTAGTTCTAGGAATCAACAGAAGTGATAGTGGGTTCGTTTCCATAGTTACCATTCATTTACGTGGATACAACTGACGGAAGACTTTACATGACGGTAAACCTACGTATTAAACCCGTCTACGTGCACCTGTGTTTGCTCACACAATGGCAATTGCTTTCTCACGTTGTTGGTTAATCCTCCATAAGATTAGGTTTCGCTTGTAGACTACTAGCGACTCGCCTTCGCATCGGGTATTTTATGCATATATGTGCAAACATATTAAAAAAACCATCCTCTTGAATCACTCTACCTAATTTAACCGCATCTATTGCGTAGTTATAAGATTAAAGCATACATAGGGACAGCCAGTATCTTGCGAATTTTTTTTTATTATGTCGTTATTTATTAAATAAAAATATACTAAAAATTAAATAAGAGGAACTTATTTTTATATTAATTGAGTGCAAAATCGGTTATGTTTAAACGGCCTCTATCAGACACTTACAGTTCGCAAATTCCAATGAAAAGAATAGTGTAAAAAATAGCAAAATAGCTCGGGACGCTACAGCTCCCTTGAGCCGTATTCCAGACTATTAATAGGCAAGTGTTTCACGCGGCGAAGTACTAACTACAGGCGCGGCCGCAATCGCGTGGAGTAGTTAGCACTCCCTCACGATTGCCCTGGTAGGGTTTGCACGACAGATAAAGAATATTAAGTACATTGGTTGGTAGCCCGCCTATGCCGGGCGACTCGTATTTGTATAAAATATTCTTAGTGGAGCGCCTTAAGGTTTATACCTCGGAATCCAGGGCCAGTCGATGAATCTTTATTTCAAGTTTTGAAATGTGTTTAGAATAGTATATAAAAAAATGTTAAAAAAAATATTTTGTGCGATCTCAACTTTTTAATTATTATTTTCTATACTTAGTATAAAATGAAGTTGCGAAGGGCGCCCAAAATGTGTTTGTTACCTAGGATCTCAAAAAGTACTATATCAATAACTATGCGGTTTTCAATAATGGAAAGAAGACATTCCAGGGATTCTATAGGTGTATAATTTAGGTGTACCTACTTAAGAAATTATTAGAGTAATCGTAACAGTTGTCAGACGGACGGAAGAAAAACGACTTCTTGACACGATCACGCTAGATTTCCGCAGAAATGAGGAATTTTCCCGCCGTAAAAAGTAGCCTGTGTCCGTGTCTAGAATCCTATTTTTAAATTAACCAAGTCTTATAAAAATCCGTTCAGACGTTAAGGCGTGAATGAGGTAAACTTTTAAAACGAATGATTAAAAATCACTAATTTTATTAGTTTTCTGCCTACTGCCTACGCCTTAAGTACGATAGCATGAATATTAATAGCCTATATCCTTTTCTAGGTTATTATCTATCTCCTAACAAAATTTCATCAAAATCCGTTCAACCGTTCAAGCATGATAGAGCAAAACTCCCAGCAAAAACCATTAAAAAATGACAAATTCAATTCAGTTTTCTGCCTACTGCCTACCCCCTAAGTACGATGACGTGATTATTTATAGTCTATAACCATTTCCAGGTTATCATTTATCATCATACCAAATTTCAGCAAAATCTGTTCAGCCGTTTAGACGTCAAAGAGCAAAAGTCCTAGCAAAATCGACTAAAAATCACCAACTCAATTTAGTTATCTGCCTACTGCTTACCCCCTAAGAACGATGGCGTGATTATTTATAGCCTGTAACCATTTTCAGGTTATCATCTATCATCATACCAAATTTCATCAAAATCCGTTCATCGGTTTAGACGTCAAAGAGCAAAAGTCCTAACAAAAACGGCTAAAAATCACTAGTTATCTGCCTACTGCCTACCCCCTAAGAACGATGGCGTGATTATTTATAACCTATAACCATTTCCAGGTTATCATCTATTATCATACCAAATTTCATCAAAATTCGTTCAGCCGTTTAGGCGTGAAAGAGTAACAGACAGACAGACAGACAGAGTTACTTTCGCATTTATAATATTAGTTAGGATAGTAAGGAATAATACACAAGATGCATTTACAATGCCGAGGGCAGAGATGGCGGTGGCGGGGGCTGCGTTCCGTCGTTGTGTCATATAGTTAATGGTAAAATTATTTTTGTAAATCATTATTTTTTGTAAAAATTTAATAAATTAACATTGAAATTACTCAGCAAACATAATTTATCACATAAACAATTGAAATTTCAACTATAAAAATTTTTTGTAAAAAAAAAAAATTGTTGTAAACGAGATCGGCCATTTTTTTTTTTTTAACTTTTTTCTTTCAGGTTTTAATAATGCAATCAAGCACTTCCTATACACATTCATTGACTGGCCCTGGATTCCGAGCTTTTACTATTTTCATGTTTTACGGAACTCCACTATCTATTTTACGTACGAACTGTTCGTTCTGGTAATACCAGTATGCTTACAAAACATCAATAAATTATTACCTAAGCTGTAAATCATCAACCATACGATAATTTTTGTCCACGTATAGGTACACCAAAAATTGTAGATAACAGTTACAAAATAAATTATGAAACAACAATTTCAAAGCATGACCACTTTTTAGGTTCATCTCATTAAAGCAAATTGAAATACTTTTGTTAAGTTTTCTGATTGTCTTTTAGTATCTATAACTTTGAAATAATTTACTCGGTATACGGCTATTTTAATAGATAATAGGAAATTGCAAAAAAGTAAAGAAGTAAGAACGGACAACCCTTAACTTATCGTTCTATTCCCAATAGAGTGAAAAGGGAAATAAAGGAACGAGGAGCATGTACTGCCATTATAGGGGAATGTAGCAGTCTTGTACCTAGTAAAAGCTAACTATGAAAACCTTGTAGGTAATATTCGTACAAGCGTATTAGCTCAATTCTTCGAAAAGTAAAGTATTGATCCGCGATTCGTGACAAGTTAACGTTTGGCAGGGTTTTCACATTAGATCAGCTTTACTATTGTTCGTTTGGTTAATTTAATTTAGAACTAACCCATACTCTTTGTATTCAGTAAAAGCCTAAACAGTCAGAAAGCCTTTTCATCGCTAACAATTTTTGTAACATAAGTTACTCTATCATTTAGGAAAAGTTCTCTTTTCCTAAGAATTGTAAGTAGTTAAAACTAAATTTTCTTGAATTTTATACCTAAAATAAAATGTTCAATTCTATTTATTGGATTTGTGGACTAAGGTTTTCTTAAACCCAGAATGACGTAATTTTCATAATTAAGGCCTTTAAAAGTACCTACTTGCAATAGTATTGAGATAATGGGCATAATAATACTCCAGGCTGCTTTAATCTTGTTGTTAATATTAGTTGGTGGCTTGATAATGCTTGCAAATGATAATGCTTATGCAGGGGGCATATCTACACTTTTTAATTCGAGTAAATTCACGGCTTGAATTGATTTTTTTTTCAAGATAAAGAAATGACATTGCAAAACATCAAAAACAATCGTAGAATAATACGATTTTTTTTTTAAAGAGTAGGTACTTAATGTAGTCGATAATAAAAAAGTCAACCGCCTTTATACCAAAGCCGCTCTAAGTTGGCCGATTTGCTACATGTCAGACTGACTGCACTAGTGAGGGACAACGGTAAAATTGCCGAAGTATATAAGTAACAGTTATTTCCACTTTATAACCAAGCAAGGTCTAATTATATCAAATTTTTATTAAAAACATTAATTCACATCCAAAAGATTGAATTTAAGTTCCTTATTTATAAATATATTTATTTTTAAAATACAATACTTATTAAATCCTTCATCCTATTTTAAAAAAATACCTGGTGAGTAATAAAAGACAAATAATTATATAATTATGTGCATTTGAAATTTTGAAATAACGTATTATTTTTAAAACAAGGATAAATGCAAAATATAAAATAAAAAGTGTCAAATCAGTCTTCTAAGAACGGCTCCGGTATAATTATCTAGTTATTTGTCTTTTATTACCTAAAATAATTGAATTATAAAAAGAAAACGTAAAATTTCCACTCTGTATTACGCTTTTACAAGGTTACGCCGTTTGACACGTTTTTATAGTGACGTAGTGGGTAATACTCACCAGGTATTTTTAAAAATAGGATGAAGGATTTAATAAGTATTGTATTTTAAAAATAAATATATTTATAAATAAGGAACTTAAATTCAATCTTTTGGATGTGAATTAATGTTTTTAATAAAAATTTGTTATAATTAGACCTTGCTTGGTTATAAAGTGGAAATAACTGTTACTTATATACTTCGGCAATTTTACCGTTGTCCTCACTAGTGCCTTTGAGTATAAAGCCACTGGAGATGCCATAACGTCAACGCTTCTAACAAATTTTTTCGCCACTTTTAGCGGGGGCGAGGTAAACACGTACAGCACACCACCAAAAAATTAATAACTCAACAGACACAAATTTTGCTGTAACGATAAACGCACACTACAAAAATGTTCAACACTTCAAACAATACACGCACACAAACAAAGTTTTCACGTAACTACGCAACACACATACGAAAAAAATAGTGATGACACAAAGAATAAAATAAAATCAGTTTGGTGAATGAACTGAACTATCTTGTACTGATTATTGTAATTCAATAACATTTTGTGGGATCTTATTAAACAATTTTGTGCTTAAACCCAAGAACGACTTTCCAGTCTTTTGAAGCCTGAGCCTTGAAACGGCAAACTTTTGTTTATTACTGGTGTTAAAATGGTGAGGATCCGATATTAAATGATTGTATGTTCTTGTAAACATATAAGATACAGTCCAAAATGTACTGAGAGGATACGGTTAAAATATCTATGTCTTTAAAAATATCTCTAAGGGAGTCACAGAATTTCTTTTCATTTTCAGACTAAATTTCAATATCGTATGACCAGAGGAAAGAAAAGTAATTTTTCTAATTCATCTTACAAGATTTAAATATAACATATGTTTAGACCTTTTATTTAATTCAAAATTAAAGTAAAAAACGGATTATACAACTAACTGCAGGGAGTGAATGATTCATTCAAATGTCGAGTCGCTTTTTTACTTTGTGACATCACTAGCCCCCGTACCACTGTATTCTTGTTTATTTTTTTCTGTCGTTTACGTATCGCAACGACTTTTTATTTAAATGGCAATTCTTCTAAAATACACGTTTAAAAGTTAATAAAAACACTTAGATATGATACTAAACGCGCTCTTGTTGCGAATTTGAGCTCTCGATCGCCTTTTACATGAGAATACTGCACAACTAACCATTTTTCAAGAGTAACGTCACGCGACAGGGATCAATGCAAAATGGCGGTGGTGCAGCGACAAGTAGTTTTATTAAACGTGTTTGAACAGTTGACCAATGTACTTTGCCGGAGGGGGTCGCCCGTGTAAGGCATCTCCAGTGGCTTTATACTCAAAGACTAGTGCAGTCAGTCTGACATGTAGCAAATCGGCCAATTTAGAGCGGCTCTGGTATAAAAACCCGACATATTTAAAATTACAAAATATTATAATAAGAACATAAGGGCAGGTGTTTGATTCGTTATTGAATGCGACAGTAATTGGTCCTACTGCCCCAGTGCTTAGGGGTGAGAGCCATTCGCCCCTACGCAAGTCCGGTGATAATGATGAGGCTACTCCAAGCCATTATCGTATGTCAGTTAGAAAAAAACTGCCCCAGTGGTAGGCAGACGGTAGACAAAGCAGTGGGCCTACCATGAGTTGGCTATCGAAAACTTACGTACGTTAAAAACCTATCGAGTTGTTTTTTTCCGATTTTAGTTCTTCGCGTAACCACCAGGCGGCGCTGTACAAGTTTTTCATAGACATATTTACGTAGGCGATATCGAGTGCGTAAGTTTCAAACTCATGGTAGCCCCACTGTAGGGCTACCATGAGTTTAAAACTACGTGTACGTAACGTACGTAAGTTTACGATAGCCAACTCATGGTAGGCCCTCAGGTAAATAAAAGGTACATACGGCAGGCGCGTCGTCCGCCGCGAAGGTCCACGCCGCGAGCGCTGCGCCCGCGACTCCCGCCGCTCCGCCAACCAGCAATCTTCTTCTAGACATTTTCTGAAACATGAAAATTATATTAATGTCTATATACATACAGGCTTACGTATAAGGCTTAGGACGTATAACATAACCAATACTCCCTAAACATAATAAAGAGGTGGCGAAACGCATTAACACTATTTAACAAGGAGGCATGAATGGTAATTTCATTTACAAAGGTAGACGACGGTTCCAGAAATCCTGAATAGCCTTCCTAAGTCCTAACCATCATTAAACATGGCAATGTTTAATCCCAGGCCTAACCTGGTCCTGGGTAACAGATGTTAACTTCCGCCGCTAATTTAATTGTCAGAGGACAATAAAATTAGCTCAGGAAGTTTTGTCGTTTTGCCTCCACAAAAATTTCACGTAGATAGCGCTTGGTAAACTAGGTCAATTTCCAGAGCGACCTAACTAGAAATAATGATCTTTAGAGGATTCTATAGAATTTCGGATAAATGTGTAGGCACTACTTTATCACTATCTCTATGTTTAAGGATATTATAAAATTATCTATAAATAATCGTATTCTAATATCAAAAGCCATTTCTGTAAATGCAATCTGGTTGTAGGCATTTACGCACAAAGCCACATTAAAGCGGATAACCTACTGATAAGATTAACAACATAAAATTGCACATTTATCATTATTAGTCATCATAGAAGAAAAACGAGATAAGAACGTGATTTTCACGACTTTATCACGCCTAAGATCATTCGATAGTGGCTTGATGACTATACTCTTTCGACGTCTTTTTACTTAATACTATATACAATGTTTTTTATGTTTACAGCTTCAAGGGACCACCGACCTTAAAAACGGCTATGAACCTATTAATTTCAGCTTGAGGTATCCATGCGTTCACCGGGAAAGTGTCTTGACAACAAAACAGACTGAAAGGGTTCCGTTCCCTATAAACCTAAGTTTAAAATGTATGTGAAAAACGAATTGTTCTTGTAGTATTTGCCCTCGGGAGGTTTTTGGCTTAAACTGAGGAAGTAAGTAGAGTCAGCATTATATTTTTACCTACAGCTTTTATAATAAATCTAATAACTTTTAAATTTATAGTTTTAACTTCCTTGCACACATCGATAAGTTTTATCACAACCGTGTAGTACCTACAAATTAATTACCCAAAATCGTTAACATTCCGTGGTAACAAAATGAATACTGTCTGTCTATTCATGTTTAAGAGTTGTTCTCGTTAAGACAAAATACTTAGCAGTGAGGTTAATTTACATAATTTTTTCATGCCGACTCTATCGCTAAATCTACAAATCTTTTATGTATTACCACTTACTTGACGGTGAGAGCGGGACTGAAGGCAAACATCGTGATAAATACGACACATTCATTACGTGTGTAACCGTGATCCAATAAATCTAGTTCCCCCTGGATTTGTTAAGGTCAGACGGCAACCGGTCTATATAATTACCGGTACTTTTAGTAATAAATCTAGGATGATTGTGATGATTCTTTCCACATATAAGAGGTCATCACTGATATGAAATAATATCTATTCTAGTATAACTTGCAAATTACGACGTCAAATATATAACACCAACATTATTACCTAACGTCTTATGGTAACCTAGGTATTATAGGCCTTAGATGCATACTAAAGTAAATGAAACCCGTGAGAACCCTGTTTAAAATAATCCAACATTCTTGAATTGTTTCCAAGCCAATGGTTTTCGTCAAGGTATTTCCTCTAAAGTTTCCTTATCACATCTTAATCTCACTTGTCGACCAACACTCATTACAATCAAACTTTGAATGGACGGACATCGTTTTGTCTAGGTGGACACATATTATCTGTTTTTAAAATATGCTGATGGTTTTCTGATAGATAATGGGTCACTATCTTTATAAATGGCTTGCCAAAGCAACACTACTAGTAGAAATTAATAATTATATTATCTAGATACGATACTTAAAAGCACAACTAAAATCCATTTAAAGATGTTGAACCTTCATTCATTTGAATAATAATCACCGAAGCGAATCTGGTTGAATATTCTGAGAGCGAAACGTATTTTACAAAATATATAGATACGGTACAGTTTTGGTTACCTAAAATAAATTTCAATATTATCTATTCTAATATTATAAAGAGGTTTTGTATTTTTGTATGTAACGAATAAACTCAACATCAACATAAACTACAACTACTGAACCGATTTTAATAAAAATTCGCCATTGGAAAGCTACATTCACCCTGAGTAACATAGGCTATATTTTATCCTGGTACGGGAAGTAGTTCCCTTGGGACGTTCGTGAAACTGCTAGTGAGTAATAAAGGGGATTAGACTGATCCTTGAAGGACGCCACATGAGTTTTTGGATTGGCTATACGTAACTTTAAAAAAATTAAACAATTTGTCTCTTGTGTTTGATGTTATGTAAATAAATAGTTTATAGGAAGTTATTACACTCACAATAATTAAACAAGCAAATTGCGTAATTAATAATTTTAATGGTTCACTTTATTAGATGCTGTTGACAAAACGATTGCGGGTGCCAATTGCCAATATTCATTGTGAGCAGGAGCACATTAATATACTTTGCGCATAATGAATATTGACAATATTGACGACACTTGATGTTAACGATCGTCTCAGATATTAATTTGTTTTTGTAATGGATTTTATAAATCTTGAGACGAACATGTAGAAATTATAACAAATCTGAAGTTGACAATCTTTGCGTACCTACTTCAGTTTCAGCCAAGATTCTCTTATCAATCATGAATGCTGTAAACAATGATTTGTAAACAGACGCACTTGATTAATAAAGCATTATCACTTCCGAGTTGTCTGGCTGTCGCTACCGCCAGCCAGTGATAACGAGCGGCCTTGGCGGCTAGTGTCGCGACGTGACAGATAACGATACGAGATCTCACTGATTAAGAGAAAAAATCAGGTGTTTCTTAGCTATTTTTACAATCGTGTTTCGCACCTTTCCTGTTTAGTTTAGGTAGTCTTTCTTACATCCTAGCTCGTGTGAATTTATTCTTAGCTATTTGAAAATACGTAACTATCGAAAAGCAATGATTTGCTTTGTGTGCCATAACTCCAATATTCAGCAAAGGGGTTTTAAATCGTGAAAATTTTAACAATACGTTCTCTCACGGTTAAGGTTTGTAAATAAATACTGGCCTTCATCAATATTCATGAGTTTAATGGTCAAGTTCAAGTGAGATAAAACAGATTTTGAGTACCAATTCACTCATACAATGTTATTGACCGGTACGTTATGTCACTATTGCAGTGATAGTCGGCGGATTGTTGGCAGGGGTTCGACGTTTGTCTTCTAATTCGGTTCCAATTTTAGTTGGGACATCGACTCGTGGCTTCACACGAGTTTTCACGCTGTTACGTGCCATGGATCTCACCGTTGCGTATAGATATAGCATTATCATTAAGTACCGTGTGTATTGCACGCACCAGTGCTGTGGCCAGTACCGAAATAGCCGCAGCTTCTGAAATTGGTTGTGTCGTCTACGAGATACAAAAGAGCGCGGTTAGTCAGGTGATCGCTATTTCTACTACAAAGTTGCAAAGTTTGTTGGCCAATTAAAATATCCCATTTGACATTGTCGTGTACTCGTGTAAGCTTACTCGAATCGGAATGCGTGCCATTTCTAATATCTTATTGAGATGTGATTTATGTAAAGTAGGTAACTTGGGAACGCTTTGTATTCGGCTCGCAGTGCATACAAGGCTTAACAAACCGGGTAGACCTTCGTGGCGTGTACGATGATGTCATAGCTAGCCGGCACTATAAAACCGTATCTCTTAAAACTGACTCACTATAATCAAATAAAACGCAACTGGATAAGTTTTAGTTAATTTAAAATTAGTGAAGACTTATTTTTATTAACTCTACCAACTCTACTCATATAGTGTTTTATTACTTACTATTCTAATAAGAACTCACGCAGGTGGCGAGGCGACATTTATAAGGATAAAGTAAATCAAGAAATTATAAGCTCATAAGGAAATGATGAAATATAAACCATGGAAGTTGTCACAAGTATTTAAGTAAATAACGAATGTAAATAATTTAAATTCATGATCACAAAAGGCGTGTGATAACAAATCGCTTATTATAAATTAATAAACTGCTTACCTTGATTTATGAATTCAGGAAAAACTATAAACAACACATGTGACTCCGAATATATACAAAAAATAACTAATTTTGTACGCAAGGACGACTGCACGCACTTTTCCGTATAAGAATCTGTGATACTTGAAAGGAAACTAGTATTAGTAGGTATAAACTAAACGGTGTATCACATCACTATTTTAGTTATGTAAGTAACTATGTCACTATAGTGTCGGGATGTGATGTATTAGCTAATCCGATACGAGGATAAACGCGACCGGGCCGCACATGCCCGGTACACCCGACCGCCCTACTGACTGTAGCTTTGAGCGTTCGATCGGTGTTGCCAACTTCTAATACAGATACCCGCGAAACGTAATTACCACCTGTGGGTGTGCAACATTGGTGCCATTATATACGTCGGCTTATGTCAGATCGATCATTCAATTAATAACGCATACATCGGGAGGTCAATGACCTCACTCACCATGTACCTAATCTATTACCTACTTCTCCTGAAAAGAATACTACTATCTAACAGGGCGTTTCAAGGAATATTACGTGATGTGGAACAAGGACATATCTCTGTAAATTATAAGACCCTTTCAACATAATAGCCAGGACGGCTGGTAGGAGCTGGATGCGAGTAGCCGAAGAACGTCAGAAGTGGCGTGCATTTGGGGAGACCTATGTCCAGCAGTGGATAGAAATGGGCTGATGGTGATGATGATCCAGGATGGTGTTAATTGATTAATCGCTTACTCACGTCTTAAATATTAAGAATTATTCGAAATCGAATTATTCATAACCATATAATTATTCTCTGCGATAAATTTTTTCCGCGTTAAGCGTTTCGGTTAAAGGAATGCGAGCACAAAAATACTAATAATTTTGGTTTGATTTACACCACTTCCTTTACTCTTGGGAAAATCTCGGAGTGTGCAACACCGATTGGTCGATCTCGAGCGCTTGTGAGACAGTGACTCATTGTTGGCTAGACACTTTGAATGTACATTTTCTGAAAAGCGACATCTGGTGGTCGACCCAGGTATTTTGTTTTTAAGGGCATACGCACATTAAGCAAACTGATAAAGCACTGGGTTCTTGAAATCAAAGTAGATGGAGTACGCCCGCCCCTCCAAAGGAATATAATTGGTAGGTTTAATAATTACCTAACTAAAAAACAATTAACTCCCAACTAAATGTAGACGATGAGAACCTATTTGCCAAACTTACTATGTGACATATAAAGTAAATGAATAACAACTATAACATCCCGATCCAGGGTGTATTTATAAACGACTTACAAAGCTCTTATTTAATACATATTTGAATGTGTTCAAACTCAGATCAGATAAGGTTCAGACATTTAGAAAAGAGATTTTTTTATTTTTAGTTTTCAGTTTTTGTTTAAAATTTGTGTGAAGATAGTGCTTTAAAATAGAGTCTAAGTCTAGATTAAGTCTGCAATTCACAGCAAGTCAGCCAAGTTCAAATGGGATTTAAAATTGATAGTTCTATGTACTCCTAACTCTATGTACATCAAAACTAAATTTTTGCAACAAAACTACTAACTACTAGTTACATTACTGTTCTACATTACTTCTAGAATACTTACTCTTCCACAATTCCTTGGTTCAATGGTGATGTCCTTTATTCATTAATCAACACCAAGAATAATATCAGTCAATTTGGTGCTAAAGCTAAAGATGATCCTGGGAATTAAACAGTGACAACATATAAAAATCAATCAAAAAAAATTCTAGACTTGGTAATAAATTTGGTAAAAAATCACAAAAAGTAATACATACTTACCAATTGAAGATTCGAAATCAAGGTTTCACAATTCAAACATCTTTTTATTTTACATTGGTTACACTATGTAGTAAATTTTTATTGATAAAAGCGAAATCTTTTTTGCAGATGGTAATGTTCTTATTTGTCCCTGTTATTTTGATATAACTCAATTGCATGAAAAGCCGTCAGGATTTTGTAGTCTGTAGCTGTCAAGTAGGTTATGCAAAAGTTTCATTTTGAGACTAAAACATCTACAGGGTCATTCACGCTATATTGGCATAGAATCAGACCATCCAAATTACAATCTCATATTCTTCTACTCTGTTAAGTTAGTATGCCATAAGTCAAAAATTAAGATTCTCATATTTGGACCTCACTACCGCTTACCATCAGGCGAAGTGAGGTGATCTTATTAGCCTTTTATAAAAAAAAAATCATCCCATAGACCCTGTCCTTAATTAGGAGTTCCATCACCAATCCATCGTAAATCACAAAACTTCATATTCGAACATACTTTATTGAGACTTAAAAGTGTCAGACCTTACAAAAGTGCGAGATAGACAGGCGACTACTTGTCCTTCTTCTCTGCCGAGAGCGAGTTGTAAAGCTTCGTGATCTCGGAGACGACGACGTTCTGGGCGACCGTGCCGTTGGTGTCGATGAAGTTACCGAACGATTTGTTGATGGACGCCTCGCGGTTCTTTCCGGCGGCATCGCGCAACACTAGCACTAAGTTGTATTTGTCGTCGTGCCTGAAAAATAAAACTACCTTGAGTTGACTGTTTTAACAGCTTATTTTATTTTTTACTAAATTGATGATTCGTTTTAGAAATCTAGACGCTAGATAATAACAAAAAATCCTAAATTATGATTTGAAATCACATTTTACATTTTTAAGGAACCTTTAATGTTAATAATATCTTATATGATTTGTAATGAAAAATTTGCCTCTATGGAATGGGCTATATAACTCTGCAATAATATTTCAAATCAGATCAATAATTCCGGAGATTAGCATTCATCTGATAGCAGCAACAAACTCTTCAACAATATAATACAAGCAAAGATATTGCAATATGCTTAACAAAAATCATATTGCAAATGCAGCAGGATACTTACTTCTTAACATAGGAGCTAGCTTCCCATACTCTGTTGTTGTTTCCAACCTTTTCCTTAGCAACCACAAAAATGCCTTTTTCTTTGAATGTGGTGTACAAAGTCAAAATGCCCATAAGTATGAAATAGGAAGAGACACAAACTATAAGTACCAGTCTGAAAAATACAAAACATGTTAATTTTCTTCATCCTTATCAACATTTATATTCATTAGCTCACATATTATGCACAAGGTCTTGAAAATTTGGTATTTATCTACTTTTTTCTTTCACAATCTACATAATATAAGTCATTTGGCAGTACATATTTAATCTTTTACTTTAATTTAATACCATCAATTTTTCTCTTGTTTTTCAGATTATGTGCAATCAAAAAGTTCACAGAGAAATAGCTTCAATTACTATAAACAAATAAAAGGTGACCAGTGGCTTGCTTATGCTAGACCAAAATGGATAAGATACCACCATCACTTGAATAGATGTGAAAAAAAAACAATCTAAGCAACCAATACATTTAGAATTGTAATTACCTTGATTGTGGGAATGGGTATAAGTAGTCCCAGAGGAGAGCATACAGCGCAACACCAACAGCCAGCGCACAGAGGAAGAGCCGTCCATCAATGAGCGCAAAACTCTCTTTACACTTCAAATCTCCAGTAAACACCTAAGGAAAAACAGATGAATTAAAATACACTAATGTTAGGTATAGAGTCACAATGAAGATGTTATGAATTGCCAATGAGAAGTTTTAGTGAAATTATTTTTAAACATAAGAAAATTATCATTGAACAATGTCAGAGCATTAGGTATTTTACATCAATGGTAAAGATAACATGTCAGTCTTAAAATTTGTCAAGTTTTATGCCTAGACTTAATTTATATATTTAGCCATAAAATATTACTTGAGTTTTATTTTTTATCCTTTTACTTACCTCTCTGATAGCATCATCAATAGCATTTTTTGCTGCTGCTCCATCCCACTTATTTATTTTAACAACCTGTAATATAAATTTAATTATGTTTAATTTTATTCTTGACATTGTAACAAAAGGTTATATGTAGACTAGTAAAAAACTAATGTACAGACTACAGATTATTTTTATAAAATTCATGTTGAAAATTTACACTAGTATGTAAGCCATTAAAATACCTATCTACTTTTGTCACCAAAATGTGTACGATATTAATATAAATATTGAAATTATTTAATTAGCTTCTGTCAATGGATTATTGTTGATATTTGGATATAATTAGAAGGTTTAGTTATTAAAAGCAATCAATTTATAAAGTGACGTGTCCCTATAGACTATAAACCAAAACCATTCTAATAAAATAACATTAAAGTAAGGAAGTTTTGTAATAAATTTACCTCTGGTGTTTCAGTCATTTCTTCGGAAATTTATTTGGGCAATTATAAGCGTATTTTTGTAAAATTACTCTATTTTCTGGCTTTTGTTGGATGACAACTAAACAGACACCGCCGCACCGTGCAGAATACAATTTGACAATCTTGACATTTCTGCGCACGTCATCAGTAGTGGAGTGATACCGATTTATACCGATTTGTAAATTGAACATTCGATGTTGTACTAACTGAACAGATAATTTAAATCGATGTAAACTCAGAAAATGTATCGATAACAATCCGATATTTTCTTCCTCCATGAAAAAAAAATTGGATTTATGATGATGAGAGCTTGTGAGAAAAATGAGATCTAATGATAATAAATCCTAAAATTGTGAGTGTTTTTCAGGTTTACTACATTTAATTGTGTATCAGTAAACGTGCAGAATGAAGAAAGGCTCAGCTATTAGAGTATGACCCATATGTTGCTGCTACAAGTGATTGTTTTTCGAAAGATTGTATTTTTATAAGCCTAATTACAAAATTTTACGCTTCGCAGTCTTGTACTTTTGATAAAATCGGGATTTGAAAATTAATAATTTTGTATGGAAATTTGTTGTTTTGACATTTGACATTTCGGCGATGACGTCAGTTGCGTTTTGTTAACTTGTTGAGTGTTGAAAAATGAGAAAATAAAAATTGTTTTAATGATTTTTATTTTTGTTTTGTTTATTATTAGTCATTTAAAATTGGTTTTTAATTAGTTTAAATGGTAGTATTCATAAATTAAAGCTAATTTGATAGTTAAAAATACAATTTTATTAATCGATAACAATGAAATATGCATTCACAAGTAACGAAACGCAAATCAGTGGTGCTTAAGCGCCTTTAGCGGTTTTATTTCTAAGTCCTTAATTTATATCCTTTGGTATAAGGCATACTTACATTCTTATTACTAAAGGGTTCTTAAAACCGACTGGCCGTGGTCCTTCGCCGTGATACTAGTCTGCCCTACACTAGAGTGCAATTCCTAAATCCGGAGGCGCGGAGGGAGTACAGCCCTCGCCCTCTGTAGCGAATCTCAGGCACCTGGGAGAGCTGGAGCGGCTGAGGCTGGTCGCCGAGGCGCCGAAGGCGCCGATGGCGATCCAAAAAGCCGAAGCTGCGGAAGCTCTCCCGGGCGCATGTGATTCGCTACGTAAGGGCGGAAGGGCTGTACCGCCCGCAGCGCCGGAGAAGAGCAGAACCTATGCTGCTTGCAGTTATTCGTATATTATTCCGTTCTTTGATTAGAGAGGAGTCATTCAAAAGTGACTTTTCATACATTTTGAGGTTAAGTTAGACAAATTTTCAAAAATTCATATCTCAAAAAGTATACATCCTGACAAAGTGTGAGTGGTATAGGGGGGTAGCCTACCCTCCCCCCTTCCTCCCCACCCCCCTCTCCCCCCCTAAATCGTGGGTTATTATTCAATAATTCTTCCTGAAGAAAAATTAAAAAATCAATGGTATGCAGTCATTGTTCATCAAACAAATATTATTCGAATGGCATCTGACCGGTGGTAACGCTACATATATTCATAATTGTTTGGTCCAATGTGCTAATTTGCAAACCCAATAATGTTGTAATCCAATTTATTACATTGAGATATATGTGAGTAATTTATGATAACTATTTATTGCCATTACCATGTGGCATTGACAGCCAAAAGAAACAATAACGATCGAAAGAGGTCACTGTAGCTATAGCTAGTTTATGATGAAAGTTAAATGATTATTTGTTTTAGGTTGGTTTTGACTGCGTTTGTAAAGGACGATGGCGAAGCGAAAGAAGGCAGCGTCAAAGACAGCAGCCACACGGCGCACGAGCCGCCGCGGGAAGCAAGCGCCCGCGGACCCCGCCACAGAGGGCGAGAGCTCCGTCCCCGTCGACCCTCCGGCGACCGACGCGCCGCCCGGGGACGCGCCGCCCGGGGACGCGCCCGCCGCGCCCGCGCCCGCCGCCGACGAGGAACAACCACAGCCAGAGCCCCACACATCCAGCTTACCTCTCATCAAACCTTGCCAAGTACCTGTAGTTGCTTTACACAAGAAGTTTGGCAAGTACAGGTGTCTTTTTAACAATGATGACAATTTCCTTAGAAAATATGATGTTGGCAGTGATAGTGAAACAAATAGTAGCGTAGAAATAAGAGTAGTGGACCCATGTGCTAGTTCAGAGTCTGACTCGAATGCGGCTTTGGACACACAGTCTGATACCAACAGTGTAGCTTGTGGCAGTCCTATGAATAGTACAATAAGTGCATTGCAAAGTCAAAGTAACTCGCGGGATATATCCCCTGTGCCTATGTTGAGTGAGACACCGCTTAGTGATATTCCTTTGATAGATAACAATGAGTTAAAAGAGAAATTGGAGCTACAAGTTCCAGAACAAGTTCCTCCACCAGATATTGATAAGGTTGATGATTCTATTCCAATCACAAATGTGCCTGAACCCACTGAAACTGAAGCACAGTTAACTGAAGTAACTGAGAGTGAAACACTGGTCCCGCAGGACATTCCCTTTGACGAGGAACAGATTGATCAAATTGAGTTTGCAGGAGATGATGATGAAGTCATCACTATTGTCCAAATTGTGGAAGATGATAACCCAGAATTGTATTATAATATTAAAATTGATAGTCCAAAGGACCACACAGAAGAAGAGAGTGACAGTCAGAAGCCAGATGTGGAAATACAGAGACATTTTCAGAATCTCAACCTTGTCAATTCCATTGAATCTAGTTCTTCTATGGACTGCTCTGATTTGCATCAATCAAGCACACCACCATGCAGCACACCAGATCTTACCTTCCCAAAAGAGAATTTAGACATTTTGATGAGACCCGATCCCAGTCTTACACCTAGTTCCACTTTGTCAGATGATAGTAATTCCTCACGCGTCACCGAACAGACCCAGACTAATTCAAATGATTCAGCAGAATCATCCCCAACCGGTGTCCGCAGGTCTAGTCGAATAAAGACTATTAGCAATTTAAAGCAAAAAACCAAAGGGTATGGACTAGTGAAAACTCCACTAAAGAAGGCTCTGATTACGCAAACTAAGTTGAAGTTGGAAGAGTTGGGGTCTGACAGCCAAGAGAAGACTTCAGATTCACTGGTGAATAATTCACCCAATTCTCCATCATTTCCTGTGCCTTCTGACATGCCAGTGAAGGTCAAGTCTCGCTGGCGGAGGTCTAGTGAGTTAGAGATGGGTGCTAGTTCCCCTGCTAACTCTCCACTTGCTAGTCCAAGCCTCCCTAACCGAATGCCTCCCTTGGCTGAAGCTCAGACCCCGGAGCCAGAAGCAGCGCCACTGAGCAAGGAAGCCTATGATAAGATAATTGACGATAGAATGAGCCAATTCCAACATTTAGAAGAGAATGAATACTTGTGTGAGAGGATGGTGAGTAAGGACACTAAGAAAATGACTTGTGACTGTTTTATGACCAAAGAAGAGCTGGAGAGAGGTGAACTGGCCTGTGGTGAAGACTGTTTGAATAGACTGCTTATGATAGAATGGTAAGCATATGTTTAGAACTATTTATCAATCTTACTTTTATATGTACATCTTTTGTCATGGTGTAGGTATTAAACACAGTTTAAATTGTTATTCAAATGTTTCAGTACTTCTCGGTGTCCTGTTGGTGATAGATGTACTAATAGAAGATTCCAGAAGAGAGAGAATGCTCAGCTCAAGGTCTTCTATGCTGATAAGAAGGGATGTGGTGTTGAAGCTGATGTGGACATATCATCGTAAGTCATGCTAAGAGACCATTGAAATTCTATTTCACATAATATTTTGTGATGTCTATATGCCAAGCGAATTTATTATGTTTTAAGTAAGTATGTTACTAACAATAGAATACAATAATAAATACTGTTTTTAAATTGTACTTAATGCTAAGTGAGGAATATTAATAGGAGTAAGATTTATTATGTTCAATAACTATTAGTCCTTTTTGCATTTCAAAGCAGTGCAATTTGTGTGTTTGTGTTAATTTTAAGAAATATATAACTTATTAAGTTTAAATAAATTAGATAAAAAATTTATTTAGTTACATATTTATTTATTTGCATGTGTTACTATGATGTAATTAATGTTATTATCTATATATATAAACATTGGTACATGATTTATAATATAAATTTTGTAGTAGCCTGATATCCTAGCGATGGTAACAATACACATACAAACGCAAATCCTACATAAAAAAATATGTATAAAATATTGCAGAGGTGAATTCCTGATGGAGTACGTCGGCGAAGTGCTCGACTACGACCAGTTCTACAAGCGGGCGCAGGCCTACTCCGACGACAACAACCTGCACCACTACTTCATGTCCCTCAAAGGGGACACCGTCATCGATGCAACCATGAAGGGGAACATATCTCGGTTCATCAACCACTCGTGTGACCCCAACGCGGAGACGCAGAAGTGGACCGTGAATGGGGAGCTGAGGATAGGCTTCTTCAGCAAGAGGGACATCCCGTCTGGAGAGGAGATCACATTCGATTACCAGTTCCAGAGATTTGGGTAAGTGTTTAATCCTTGTTTACTACATTTTTACTTCATACTTAGACAGACAGCCAGTACTTGTCTAATGATAAGCAACTTCGTTGTTTTATGAACACAGTATGGTATGAATCATCATCATTAATCAATCAACAAGGCGTCTTTATGAAAGTACATAATGCTTGTTTTAAGACTTCTCGTTAATAATTCTACCATTAATGCATCATTTTATGTAGGTACTACTTTAAATAAATTTGGCATGAACATATCAAGTCTATGGAGACTTAATTATAACATAACTTAACAAATAACATTTAGTTAAAGCTAACTCATCAAACCTTGATAATAAAATTACAGGCTTTTATATCATTTGCAATGTTGCAATACAATGATTAGTTTATAATATTGTTAACACAATACAATACAATAGAATACTCGTTTAACTTTAAACTGTCATGTTTACACACATTAGAAAACTCAACCTTTCCAGGATATTTACTATGGTGTTTCGTTTAAATGAGCTCCTGATATTTCGAAATCATCTAGCACATTTATACTGTGTTTAATACCTGTAGCATGATAAAACATTTACATTCCAATAAAAGTAAGATTGATATAATAGTTCTAAACCTAAGCTTACCATTCTATCATAAGCAGTCTATTCAAACCCTCCCAGATATAATGAGTTTTCTAGATTAATCATTTGTTTCAAAGATCCCGACGAATTGAGAACCTTCTCCTTTTTTGAAGTCGGTTAATTATAAAAAACTTCATTTGTTCTCTCACATAGTCAAAGATTTTATTATTTAGTTTTTGTTTAATGTGGGCGGTGTACGGATTCCAGCGGGTGTTGTGGAGGTAACGTTGTGTTGTGTTTGGTGCAGAAAAGTGGCGCAGCGCTGCTACTGCGGCGCCAGCAACTGCCGGGGCTGGATCGGCGCCGAGCCCGACTCCGACGACGAGGAGTATGATGAGGTCAGACTACTTGTTTGTTTACCTACCTACGAGTATTTATTTGTTTGGATGAAGAGAGTTTCATTGCTGATTAAACAGTGTGTTTCTACCAAGGATCACGGTGACATAAGCTTGCACCAATGTGTCTTACATCCCAAATGTTTATTTATACCAATAATTTATACACAAAATTATATTACCATAAAACATTTTACATCATTGATATTGATGCTTTTATATTTATTATGCTCGTTAATTTTTTTTTGATTATTATAAAATTATTGGCAAATCACATTTGTTAAGACGATGTACTTTACTGTCTTTGCCAGTTCCTATTGACTGATAGAGCAGCAACTTTAGCCTATCTAACATTATTCTTACAATACCTTACTATGATAGATTTGTTTGAGGTATTGTTTTAATTTTATTTATTTTATTATATTCCATATCAAGAATAGTATTTTTTTAGTATCACAAACTAAGGTTTTTTAATACTATATGAGCAGTATATATATGCATGAATATCAAATAACAACGAAATGGACCTCCAGGAGGAAGAAGACGTATCCACGTCCAAGACAGGGGCGGCGTCATCAGAGCAGGCTGCGGCGGCGACGGCGGACGCGGCGCCAGCGGCGCGGCGCGCGCGCAAACCGCGCAAGTACAAGCCCAGCGCGACTGACCTCGTGCAAGACGCTGATGTGAGTCATACACAATGGGCTCTTTTTAATGCACTTATCGCATACTATTCTTATGGAATTCGTTATCCAGCTATTGGTTGGCTAAGGCCTATAAGCCTGCCAATAGGGGTGTAGACAGTAAACGAAATATAATACAAATTGTTGTTTTAATGACTGGCTCGGTGGAACAGTGGTTAGTGACCCTGGCTGGCTGTTCCGAGAGTCGTGGGTTCGATTCCCACTCGGGACAAATATTTGTGTGATGAACATCGGTGTTTGTTCCGTGTCTGGGTGTGATTATGTATTTAAGTATGTATTTATAAATATATATGTATGTTTATCAGTCTGTGACGCCCATAGTACAAGCTTTGCTTAGTTTGGGGTCAGATGACCGTGCGTGGAAATGTCCCAGATATTTATTTAGATTTATTTAGAATGAGAGTTTATATCATGGAATTATCGAAAATTACATTTTTATTATTATTAAGTTTATTATCTTTTATATTTTAATAAATGAAAATTAAATATTTAATCCGTAATATCACGTGATCGCAAACAGCGTGTGACGTAATGATATCTAAAACACTGTGACAGTGACATTTTGATGTAAACAAACCGAAACGAACTTTAAGTTTAAAACCTGGAAAAACATGAAATTAAGTGAATATTTGTCCCAAAAACACGGTGCAATTCATTATGGAGTCGGGATATGTAAACATTTTGCACTGTTAGTGGTTTATCTCTCCTTGCAAGTTGAAACCATTGTTTTCGTATTGCTTTTTGTTTTGGGACGTGCACAAACAGTTTTTGTGGTGTTTTGATTGTGGTATTGTGACACAAAGGCACTGCACAATACTTGTAGAACTTGGAATCCATCTCTGTACAGTTTTTATTATTAAACGCATAAAATATATGGTCAACTGCATCTGTTTACTTTGAAGGAATGTTGTTGTTTGGAGGATCGTGCCGTCATAGCGACGCCATGTTGGAATTTAAGCTTTTTAACCGGAAGTTGTAAAACGAAATTTAAAATATGGTTTTTTTAATTAAGTAATGTTGTATTTATTCTGTATTTATTTTTTTTAGGTATAATAAAGGCACATCTGTTAAAAAAAAATATTTCCAAAAAATAGTCTACACCCCTATTCCCTAAATTTCAGTTGTAAGACACATAAATGTTTTGCGTAAATTTCATATCTAATTCAATATTAGCTAACATACTTTAGTGCATTTCTTTGCTAGAATTTGAAAATGTATTCAAAATTATTTTTGCCCATGTGATGAAAAGTTGAAGATTAAGAAATTATTTATACTCAGCATGAAAGTAAAAAATTCATACCTCTGTACCTCTACTTATCTATACAAATAAAACATTTATAGATCGAAGAGGACCTCGAAGCGCTCAGTAGGATGGGCGTGAAGAACCAGAGCCACACGCTGCGGCTCTCACGAACCGTCGTCCGAGCGAAGACCAGGCGCGCTCAGACGGCGCTGCTGAGGCTGCTGCGAGATGCCGACCTGCCCTGCCGCCGGCTGTTCCTGGACTACCGGGGCTTGCGGCTGCTGGCTCCCTGGTGCACCGACGCGCCACTGGACTTCAGGTAAGATAAAGCACTAGCTTTATGTTGAGTCAGCGACCTATATTCTGAGCTCAGACCAGACGAGCTACTGAAGCTGCTCAGAGACGCCGACCTGCCTTGCCTCCGGCTGTTCCTGGACTACCGGGGCTTGCGGCTGCTGGCTCCCTGGTGCACCGACGCGCCGCTCGACTTCAGGTAACATATAGCACCAGTCGGTGAACTATATCATCTCTGACGGCGATACTGAGGCTGCTCAGAGACGCCGACCTGGCTTGCCTCCGGCTGTTCCTGGACTACCGGGGCTTGCGGCTGCTGGCTCCCTGGTGCACCGACGCTCCTCTCGACTTCAGGTAACATATTATAGCACTAGTCGGTGAACCATATCATCTCTGACGGCGGTACTGAGGCTGCTCAGAGATGCCGATCTGCCCTGCCGCCGGCTGTTCCTGGACTACCGGGGCTTGCGGCTGCTGGCTCCCTGGTGCACCGATGCGCCGCTGGACTTCAGGTAACATAATATATCACCAGCCTTATGTTGAGTCGGGGATCTATATATTCTGAGCTCAGACCAGACGCGCTACTGAGGCTGTTACGAGACGTTGATCCGCCCTGTTTATTGATCCACTGATTACTGATATTGAGGCTGCTGGCTCCCTGGTGCACCGACGCGCCGCTGGACTTCAGGTAACATATAACACCAGCCTTATGTTGAGTCGGGGAACTATACTTTGAGCGAAGATCAGACGCGCTACTGAGCTTGCTGGCTGATCCACTGATTACCGGGGTTTGAGACTGCTGGCTCCCTGGTGCAACAACGCGCCGCTAGGCTTTAGGTAACATATAGCACCAGGCTTATGAGTCGGCTGCGGGACGGACGGCGCCACTGAGAATGCCCCGGGACGCCGACCTGCCCTGCCGCCGGTTGTTCCTGGATGCAGAACATCAAATCCTAATTTGTTGTAAGATGTTCTGTATTTTCTAACTACTTAACCTTCGTGATGTCATCATCATCCTCATCATCAGTAACAAACATACTTGGGGCTGGATTTCCGTGTTCTGAATATAGAAACGGATGTAAGGACAGGGGAGAGAGTCGATCTGTTCCTATTGTGTAGAGCGAAAAAGGTGATCGCTCTAACCGTCGATGAGGTCCCGTAAATAATAATAAATTACTAATATGTTGTCAGACTGGAGATGCTGCAGACGGTGGACCGGCTGCCGATAACGAACAAGACGATGGTGCAGGAGAGCCGCTTCTTCACCATCGTGGAGCGCTGGCTCAGCGCCGCCGACGCGCCGCCCGACGCGCCCTTCATCGACGAGGCCACCGGTGAGGACGATCAGACACGAACCGATAACTCCCACACATAAATTAGTATACACTAACACGTATATGTACACGCGTGCTCTGTCTGACAATGATAGACACACATACACACACACACGAAACTACGTACTGGCATGCTTTAGACCCAGTTCAAATGGTGCGATTTGACTCGCGCGTATTATTAATACGCGCGAACCCTTTAGGTTCATACGTTCTGTCTATATGCAGCCGCTCGACTTTCTAGTATCTCACAATCGCGCGATTCAAAATGCCATAGTGAAAACGCACTATCTTCACACGGTCATAGAAGAAGGGCGCTTTCAAATTAGCCGCCAAGTGCCGCGCGGCCGCAGCGCGACTGCAGTGCCGAAGCCGCGTGGCAATGTATTCTCATAGTAATAAAAACACGCGTGCCGAACGCGCGATGGTAGTACTGCGGACGCGCGTTTTTATTGCTATGGGATGACTAATTGACTTATTTGTAGGCTTAATAAGAGCTTATGATTGCACCAGTATCTTATATATCAACTCTCGTTGTATAAATGCACAATATGGGTGTAATATTATTTTTTTTCTTGTGTAGGTTTGCCTGTCGAGCTACCGAACAGAAATGCACAAGGGAACAATGCGTCTATAGAGAAGACTAAAGAGAATGGGCCCATACTGGAGAAAATTAAGGATCTATCCAATCAGCTGTTGGAGAGATGGTCGAGTTTGAAGGTAACTGAGTTCTCTGATTTAAACATGCGAAATTTTTATTCTGATCATAAACTGTTTTATTAGTCACTGTTAGTATTGAAATTCCCTTAAATACTAAAGTTTATGTAAAGTTCATTGTATTACTTGTAAGTTTACTTTCTTTAATCGAGCATACTTATAATCATGGCTCATTGTTATGTTTATAGACAGAAGTGAATTGAACATCACTAACTCAAGTACTCCATTGTTTTTAAATTAGATTTGCATCTCTTACTGTAGATTTTAAAAGTTGTGACTGCAATTCACAAGCAACAATATACTAAAAATTCTAGCAAAGATCTTAGTTGAGTACTTTACACTATAATCTTTCTCTACCATGTTAAAGGAAGTATTCAAAATCCCGAAGAAGGAGCGAATACAACAGATGAAAGAGCACGAACGCCAAGCGAACGTAGAGAGACGCGCGGCCGACTCGAGTGGGTCCCGGGACCGCGACCGCGACCGGCGCGACGACCGGGACAAGGAGCGGGACAGGGAGCGCGAGAGGGACAGGGAGCGGGACCGGGACAGGGATCGCGAGCGGGATAGGGACAGGGAAAGGGACCGAGACCGGTACCGGGACAGGGATAGAGATGATAGGGATAGGAGGAAACGGCGCGGTAGTCCCGATGGCAGGAGGAGTATCAGGTTAGTTACACATCATTCATAAATATAATAAGTTATTATAATTATAATTTATATAAATATAATATTTGAATATTAAACAAATATTCTGATTTTTAATATTCAAATATTTGAAATTGCAATGTAAAAAACCGCGTAAGTCTTCATGTAATGAATACTATTGGTGTAATAGACTAATGTTTTCAAATCGTGGATGTGGTTCAATAAAAGCTCATACACAGGCAAACTCATTTCATGCGTTTGTTAAAAGTTTATGTGTGGCGAAATTGCTTCATACTGAATTTGTTCTCTGTGCATGTCAGCTTGTCAGCTAAGAGCTGTCATATCTTGATAACGTTCACTAACTGATAGAGTTATACTTATAAGACCCTAAGGCCAGGCGCCACAATAGGCGGAAACTCTCACGAAACAAACTGCTCTCGGTCAGAGGCCGACAATACGTTTGGTCTGAACGTCACCGTAATGTTGTACTCGTTCGTCAGGCTGAGCGAGCGCGTGCTGGCGGCGGTCCCGCCGGTGAGCAAGGAGGAGCGGCGCCGCGCGTTCGCCGAGGCCGCCGCCGCCGCCGACCACTCGCGCCGCCGCGACGCGCCCGCCTGGCCGCACGCCTACTGGCCGCAGCCCGACGCGCACGCCCTGTCGCAGGTAACACTCCGCCGCCGCGACGCGCCCGCCTGGCCGCACGCCTACTGGCCGCAGCCCGACGCGCACGCCCTGTCGCAGGTAACACTCCGCCGCCGCGACGCGCCCGCCTGGCCGCACGCCTACTGGCCGCAGCCCGACGCGCACGCCCTGTCGCAGGTAACACTCCGCCGCCGCGACGCGCCCGCTTGGCCGCACGCCTACTGGCCGCAGCCCGACGCGCACGCCCTGTCGCAGGTAACACTCCGCCGCCGCGACGCGCCCGCCTGGCCCCACGCCTACTGGCCGCAGCCCGACGCGCACGCCCTGTCGCAGGTAACACTCCGCCGCCGCGACGCTTAATCCCATTTGTCCCCTTAGAGTTCACTGAAAGTTTTTCTTAAAATTGTTACTTGGAACCTCAAGTAGAGGACTAGTCTCAAGTAGAGGAATGTAGGACAGTTAAAAATTAACACGAATATTGGACTGATTGACTATTTAGATAAGAGTTGTAGTCGACCTCAAAGGGGACAAATGGGAATAATCCATCTTAATTGAGATCGTACGCCATGGCATAAATCGGTCGGACGCCTTATAACAAGACAAAACAATATAAAAAAAATGGACACGTCTTTTTTGCTATTAAAGTAGAACGATAATTGTCGAGATAGTCACTAATGTGCATAAAATTGACCCACGTCACGCTATACTTCAACTGTTCTATTCGTCTGCTCTTCTATTTTTCCGCTATTCTGAACTTGAAAGCGTCCATGACGGAGTGGTTAAGGACGTTGCTTGCGATAGGTCGCCAGTTCAAATTCCGCCACGTACCACAAATATTAAATTCATATGTACGATTTTTCGACGCTTTAACGTTGAAGGAAAACATCGTGAGGAAACCTGCACACCTAGAAGAAATTCTAAGGTTGTGTGTGTAGTTGACCAACGCGCACTTGGCCAGCGAAGTTGACTAAGATCGTCCTAATTTAAGGTAGGCCCGTGCCCCAGCAGTGAAGACGTATATGGGCATTATGTATTAGAGTAATTCTTTGAAACCTGCTAAAAGAAAAATTACGTGTCCACAAATTCTGGATTATCTACCTGAAAGATAAAACATTAAAATGTCTGATTCTACATAATATTACTTTAATATTAAGAGTGCACAAGCGAAATACTGTACCCCTGTCATCAGCAGTCGTCCAAATCTCTATTTTGTTCTTTAATTATGAATATTAGGAGAGCTCACTTAAGTTTTGGTTTGCTTATGTTGGAGACCTGGGTGATTCCTGTTAAGTGCTTGCGTAGACTATGCGCTCCAGTTACATACGGCACATTGCGTACGATTTTAATATTAAAATGCGATATGTTATGGTTTATATTATGTTATTTTTTAGGATTTAGCTGGTAAAAGTGTTTTTAAACTGATAATGTTAGTGTAGTTTTTTAGGTGCGCAAGTTTATTTATTTATTCCATTGTTGTTACTCATAAACGTACAACTACATGCTTGGGCTATTTATTTCGGAATAATAACAATGTATGTGATGTTTATTTATATTTATGTGCAAACAATAACACTCTGTGCGTATAATATACAATTAAAAAGATCGGCTTTATTGCACACTCTTTTTGCTAAAGCCTCCACCTGTTTTCGTAACACCGCGCGCGTATGTACTACAGCGAAACTGAGTACTTAGGGCTATCGCGTCATCGATAGATGGCACTATACATGTAAGGGACGTTGTATCGCTGCATCGCGCTGGAGTTATGTTTCTCCGAAGGGCTATAGACCGCCGCCTATGTTCGATAAATCAGTGTAAGGGTGGGAACTCACCGCTCCCCCGCAAGCCCGCTGATGATGACGAGCCTATTTGCAGCCGTCATCGTAGTCAGTTTGGAAATATTTTGTTGTTCTGCCTTGTGAGTATATCGTAGTTGAATGTAACAGGATGTTGTACAGATATTTTACGTGCACTTTTGTTATTATGTAAATTTTTATCTCTGAATTTAAAAAGTTCTCTCTGTAATTTTTTTTTAAGTGCAACAGGTAATCGATACTTCTTTCTTGATTGTTTAACAGCATATTTGGTAGTTCTCGAGCGCCTGTTGATCTATCACTGTGGTTTTTAATATCTTTAACTGACATTCTAAGTGTCTTAAGTTTAATTTTGTAATTTAGCACAGAATAAGATTGATGTATTTCACAATGTTGTTTATTATTTATTATTAACTAGCTTTCCGCCCGCGACTTTGTCCGCGAGAGACGTTTAACGGGTAAAACATTACTTCTTTATAGCGCAGTCGGTTAAAAAGTAGCCTATATCCTTTCCTAGGCTCTGGATATATCTGTACCAAATTTCGTATAAATCGGTTCAATACTCCATGCGTGCAAGCGTAACAGACAGACAGACAGAGTTACTTTCGCATTTATAATATTAGTAAGGATTTAATGAGCTTGCGGGCTTCGAGATTAATTTATTTTGTACTATTATTGAAATAATTCTGGGATAAATGAGTTCTGGAGTGGAATTCGCGACTCGGCAAACGTAGTGTCGGATATTTTTCCATAAAAAAAAACAATACATTATATTTGTATCAAAACTAGAGTCTACCACATTACAGATCACTCTTTTTAGTGCGGGTTTGTAGATGTTGAGCCATATTTATTATTTGACTGGCTCGGCGGGACAATGGCTAGTGGCCCTGGCTACGCTTCCATTAGTTGTGGATTCGATTCCCACTCGGCGGCAAATATTTGAATATCGGCGTTGGTTTTGTGTCTGGGTATTATTATGTATTTAAGTATATGTATGTGTATGTACTTAGTTATACATATCTATGTATCAGTCTTTGACGACCATAGTACAAGCTTTGTTGAGTTTTGGGGTTAGGTGGAAGTGTGTGGAGATGTCCCAAAAATATTTATTAATCTTTTCTTTTTCTCTCTCCCCCAAAAATATACATACATACATAAAATCACGCCTTTTCCCCAGAGGGTTAGGCAGAGATCACTTCCAGCGATCCACTTTTCACTTCGTGGGAAACGTGACGTGACGGGTTGTGGACCACGTCGCCGCCATTCTGCCTTGTGCATTGTTTTAACAAGGTCATTGCGTTCCCACGAGTAGCAAGGATATATGACGGGGGAAGGAAAAGGGGAGGAAGGATACTATCGCCTCGGATGTTTTGGACTGAGTCGATAGTAGCTCGAAGAGCCGGGGTCGCTTACCCGTATACCGTTCACCAACCACCGGACAGATAGTTGTGACTGGTATCCACTGACTTTAAATATGAATTAATTAATTAATTTATCTATCAATCTCCCCCAGCTCCAGTTCCCGGGCGGCATGATCGCGCCGATGCTGGGACAGGGCCTGCTGGAGGGCGAGTTCCCGCACGGGCTGGCGCACGCCGCGCCCTTCTGCCCGCCCTACGCCGCGCCGCAGCCGTACTGCATGCCGCAGCACAAGTTAGTGTAGAGTTTACTCCTTGGGACATGTTTTTTGTTGGTGCACTGGGAATAATGTATTTTAATATTAGAGGATAGATGCTACAGATATGATAATGTTAGATTCATAATAGGCGTGACAAGTGGGTCAAAATCTTATTATTCTATTTAGTCCGTAAGTTTGTTTTACAAAAATATGGGACACATATTTTTTTTTCGATACGATACGAGTACATAAAAGGATTGTTTATAAATGCTTTTAAAAATTATGGCCTCTAGTTTCTACTAGATAGTACAACTACTAGATAGTTCTAGTGCTAGATAGTGTCTAGATAGACATTCACTGTATGAAAATATTAAATAAAAAGATCTCATTTCTCTCTCATCTCTTTTGCGTATAAGGCAAGTATTGGCAAGTTTCATCAACACTTGTACGATCTGTCCGCAGTCACATATGATCAATAACAAACCTAAGCCGCTACCATAATGTTCTGTTTTGTTACTTGCAGCATGCTGGGCATGGGCGGGTTCGGCATGGGCCAGTTCATGTTCGGGCAGCAGCTGGGCGCGCCGCCCTTCGTGCAGCCGCCGCCCGGCATGGAGCACGCTATGCCGCAGGTCAGTGTTATCATGATGCGTCATTATACACGCATTTTTTGTTTTAAGACTAATATGTATGTCCTGTCCATATATGTAATAGAACAGTACAGTTCTATAGAACTCGGTCTTCGGTTGAGTTACTATTATTGAATGTAATGAATGTTATTCGTTAATAAAAAATGTTTGCACATATTATAATTAACACAAGTTTAATGGTTCCGGAGAGTAAAAAATTATGTATAGGTACATGTATTTTTTGTGTTGAAATGTGGATATTATACTAATAATGCAGTTTTTTTTTTCTTTAAAAAAATACATTAATTTTATTAAAAACAGGATCTATCACATCACATATCGCTTTATTTTTGATATAAGCCCTTTATTGGTCCTGGTTGGTCACAACACGACATAATCCATATGTAAAATGGTTGCTTGATAAACCAGATGCAAATGCCTGGCATGCCGGAGCAACCGATAGACCCGTCGGCGGCGGGCGCTCCGGCGGCGGGTGCGCCGGGCTCGGCGGAGGCGGTGCTGCCGTCGATGTGGCGCTCGGCGCTGGACGCGCGCGGGCGCCGCTACTACTACCACGTGAAGCTGAGGCAGCCGCAGTGGGCGCCGCCGCCGCCGCCCCCTCTCGACGGTGAGTGAAGCAGTCGAAACGTGCTATCCGAACACGGTGTAAGACCCTGTCCAGATGGCGCGTTTTTAATCGCGCGATTGTGTGATACTAACAAGTCGTTCGACTGTATGTGGATGGAATATATGAACCTCTATATAATTTTAAACTGTCACGGTTGTACACATTAGAAAACTGAGAATGTCCGAGATACTTATAATGTTGTTTTAGAAAACTGTAAATGTCCGGGATATTTACCATGTTGTTTTGTTTTAATGAGCTCCCGATATTTGAGTTCACCCATGATCATGGCGCTTGCAACAGTGCCGAAATATCGGGAGCTCATTAAAACAAAACAACATGGTAAATATCCCATACAGTTACAGTTTTCTAATGTGTGTAACCATGTCAGTTTCAAATTATAATGTTGTTTTGTTTTAATGAGCCTCCGATATGATCACACATGAACTCGCCAGTTTTCTAATTAACCTCTAATTATAGTCTTTTTCAGCTAAGATGATCCCTGTGACACTTCATTGTGTTCTGAATCACGCATCTTACGATTGACAAACGAAAATAATTTTATTGCACACTTATTTAATTTTATTGTGGCTTCATTAGGAAAAATATTAAATTAATAATTTTAAACTTTTAATCTTTTTAAAAGGGAAATAGTATCGTTTAGTTTAATTAAAAGTAAAAGAAAATTTAAAAAAAAATTCTATGCAGTTCGTATTACTTAGTCAGAGTTACTACGTTCCATTCTATGTATACGAACTGCATAGGTATTTTTTAAATGTTCTTTTACATTAAATTAAACTAAACGATACTGTTTGTCATTTAAAAGTATAAAAATATTTATTTTGATATTTTTCCTAATGACGCCGCAATATAATGAAAAAAATGTGCAATAAAATTATTTTCGTTTGTCAATCGTAAGATGCGTGATTCAGAACACAATGAAGTGTCACAGGGATTATCTTAGGTGAAACAGAGTATAGTATCTAACCATCTCGCGATTCCAATACGCGTGGGAGTAAAAACGCGCTATCTGGATAGGGTGCAAGAATTGACAGCCTTTATCATACTGATGGAGTTCTACTTCGAAACTAGTCCGTTATCCATCGGTGTGATTTATCTACGCTAAAATGATAGATTGTGTACGATTTCAAATCAGAACGGTTTCAAACTGCTCGTAATGCATCAATTTCATAAACAGTCTATTTGTGCATGTAAAAATAACCAACGTTTCTGGATTTGAGTAACAATTAGAAAACAGGCAACATTTTACTAGGACTGGTTTGCTGCGCAACAACGCAATAAGATTCGCGGGCTTTCAAAATAAAACATTTAAAATCCTTTAATAACACCCCAAACAAACCGAACTGTCAGTTCCTAAACATTATTTTCATTCCTTTTTAGATGAAAGTTCGTCCGAAGAAGAGGACGAACCGATGTCCGCGATCGACACAGCGATTGTGCGAAGACAGATGACGAACAAAATGGTGGAAGGCGTCAACGGCATTTATGAAGGTATTTACCTAAAATGTTAACCCTTTCTGAAACCAGAAGCCCAGATTCTTGATGAAGATAGATGTCTCTTATATAAAAAAATTGTATGTCTTTTATTTGTGACCTGTAGCGCTACCATGAGTTTAAAAGTGACAGACTCGATATCGTCTATGTAAGTCTATGAAAAACTTGTACAGCGCCCCTAGCGGTAACGCTAAGAACTAAAATAGTTAGTATGAAAAAAACAATTCGATAGGTTTTTAACGTACGTAAGTTTTCGATAGCTAACTTATGGTAGCGCTACTGGATGGTCGGTATGCGTGTTAGACTCGGTATTAAGTTTTAACAGGATTTATTGAATAAGATAGTAATACAGTATAGAGACGCATTAGAGCCAATACATGGGAAATAACAAAGTGTCCACTTTTTACGCTAACAGTACAACACTTATGACTTTTGTTTCAGTTATAAAAGAAGACCCGAACAACGGCTTGATCCCGGACCACGCGCTGCTCACGGTGAAGCCGCGCAAGCGCCGGCCCGGCCTCGTCTCCGAGAGGCCTATTAGTGTGAGTTGCTGACTTGTTTGTTTATTTTGGGATTTGTGTATCTGTTTTCGCAATATTATGTCGTGTATTGATGTGAGTTCTCTTGTGGTTGTAAGAATAATTAAAGTTTTAAATTTGTATTATAATTGGGTAAACCTTAATATTAATCGTTATGGGTCTACACGCGATATTAGGAGTAGCAAATACATAGCTATTTACTGCCCGACGTTTCGACTGGGTTATACCAATCATGGTCGCTAGCGAACTGGCGCTGCCCGTCTTCGTCTGCCAAGAAGCCACAGCGGTTGTGAATTTATAAATCCACCCCCGAACCAACACTAATGTCATTTGTACAGCTACCCACATTGGTCCGACACACAACACTCAATGTATCCGGGTTCATTTCGACTTTCACATCGACTTGGCAAAAAATATATCTGTCAACGCCGTCTCTTATGTATTAAATATCGCGTTTAAGCGTAATTAGGTACTTACCAGTAGCAAATAAATAAAGTTTTGGCCATTGATGGTTTCTGAAAGTATAATTCGCTCTGATTGGTCCCTCAAGCCGCGAACGGAGGAGGACAAGTTGGCCGGTCGTCTAGAGGTTAAGCGCTACAAGCAGACGAAGGAGAAGCTCCGGCGCCGGCGCGAGCGCCTGCTCAACCGCGTGCGCCTGCTGGCCGCGCGGCACCCGCACAAGACCGACCTCAAGGTAACTAAGAGATTCGACAATAAGTAATGGGGAATATGCGCACATTTTTTTTCATTATAGAAATCAATCTTTAATATCGAAGAAATAAGAATGTAATTCTATTTTTCAATTTACTTTAACGACAAGCGAGTTATAGCTGTTTAAAGTTCCCGGGTGGACAGAGATCCGATATGGCAGATGACGTCACAATTACACTACGTCCATACGCGATCCATATAAAACTCCGTTTTGTAAGAAAGAGATAGAAAATTAACTTTAATTCCTTATAAATCCTTCGTTTGTAAACCGATTTTCATTTTTATTTCACATTTTAGTATATGTTTAAGCCTTTTTTCATAAGTTGTTGAAAAATTCAAGATTGCAGATTTATGCATATTCCCTATTGTAGTAAGGTCATAGTTAGTTTTTGTTCGAGAGTTTATAATTATGTGTCAAGTAACGTTTTAATTTACCTACTGTAGGCACCAGTCTCTCACAAACTAGGTATAAAAAATTCTGTTTGTTACTATTATGCTCCTTCCTCCTATCGCCCTGTTTAGGGTAGGCCCGTGCCCCAGCAGTGGGGACGTATATGGGCTGATGATGATAACTATTATGCTTATTATAAGATAATTTGCTGTACCCACATAAATTTTTATCATTATTACAATTAGAATAATTAAAAAGTTAGAAATATTTGGATACCAGTGAGTCACGCGTTTGCATAGTAGGTAACATGTATAATCAACTAGCCCAATGCTCCGTTACGCAGACCATTTAAAAAATATTTTGTTGACAGTTTGAGGACAGATTAAGACTATATACTTGAAAGATGTCTATAATACACCATGAAATTTTAGTGTTTGTTTTCCCGTAGTAGAACGATTTACCTTTAGTATTATCGAATCGTGCTAGTTATTTCGTGAAAAACAATAAAAAAAAAATATTCCAATCACAGATGGTGGACCTAGTGGAGTCGGAGAGTGAATCGGACAGCTCGTCGGACGACGGCATCGATAAGCCGTTCACCCTGCCGCTCTCCCCGCCGCCCGCCGCCTCGCCGCCCGCGCCCGCGCCTGTTGTGCCGGTGCCAGGTACATTGTACACATTGATATTACAAGTTGGATCCAGAAAAGTTTACCATGGTGAATCTTCTTGCATGGTGCTTTCATTATCGACTGGCTCGGTGGAACAGTGGCTAGTGACTCAGGTTCATAACCTGCGGTTCCAAGAGTCGTGGGTTCGATTCCCACTCGGGACAAATATTTGTGTGACGAACATCGGTGTTTGTTCCGTGTCTGGGTGTATTATTAAATATATTTAAGTTTATTTGTGTATCCACTGTTGATTCTGATATCTGTAACACAAGTGCTTAAGCTACTTACCACGGGATCAGATCAATGTATGTGATGTTGTGCAATATTTGTGCAATATATTATGCGGTTTGGTGGTACCTAGGTGTGTCATTTTTGCCTAGATGCAGCAGGTGGTTTCTTTTTGTCGGTCGACTTACCTATTTTGAAGACATGCATTCACTTAGCAAGGGCATATCGGACTAGATCCGTGGCCATATCTGTAAAGCGATAAACACACGGCACCGCGCGCCGTTGCGGCGGGCAGAGGCCGTAAAGGCGAGAGCACTACTCGACCGCGCGGTCGGGCGATGCTCGTGTGTTTGGAATCAACGGATTTAATAGAAGCTAATGCAACTTGAGATCCGCTTAACCACCAACCGCGGCGGTGCGCGGTGCCGTGTGTTATTCGCCTTAGGTTGTTTATGCGTGGCATCGTAGCGGCAGCGGCACCTCCACCATCGCGGTGTCGCTGAACTAGTTATCCTCGTATTTGGCGGATTACACAGGATCCATTCACAACGCGCGCTGCCGCTCAGCTGCGGTTAAGTAGTAATGGGTCAGTGCAAATCCCAAGGTTATTAATGCAACGGTTCTGCGGTGGCCACCGTGACATGTGTAAACAGCCTATGTCTCCCAGTCCTAGGACAACTCTTTATAGTTTTTATTTATATACAGGGTGTAACAGGAGGGGTGGATCATCGTAAGTCAATCGATGGGGGACTTCAATACCTATCGATATAACCCCCATGTATGTTCAGCGATTTTCAATAGTTCCAAAGTTATTGAGGTTTTTGTGAAATTTTTGTAAGAAGCCGGAATTCAGTATAAAAGTCTTCACTGTAGCTTAACTACTGGACCTGCTTGCATGATTTTTTTTCTAGAAATAGTTCAATAGTGGGTCTTCATAATTACGATACCGATTTGAGTCATAACCCTATCATATTGGAGTAAAAAAATAATTCTTCACAAAAGTTTTACGAATCCAATTGTGTCTATCAACTTTCAAAGCCTCCAGTGAAAAAAAAGTGCCTGTGTTTTTTTTCTAGAACTTATTTTAAAAACTACCTACATCCATGGATAGTATACCCTGAAAATTTCATACCGCTACTGCCAGAGCATCAGAACGAAAATTGAACGCGAATGGCACAGGTGCCATAAATCAGTGTTTTTATTTTTCATGTAAAACTTTAATTTTAAATTAAAACGATACGTTTCAGCAAATTTATGCTATGTTAGTAACATTAGTAGCAGTAATTTTACAGAATTGAAAATTAAAGGGGTGAAAATCCAACAAAGAAAATTCACATAATTTTTTTAATTATTTTTTTTACAGTAAGTGTTCATAATGGGCACCATTATTGGCTATGCATATACTACACCTTTTTACAAAGGTTTTTCGGATGTTGCAAAATGCTACTACTACATTTTGCCTTATCACAATTTGGGCCCCTGAAAAATTTGACAAAAAAGAAGCATTCTGCAACCTCCAAAAAAGCCTTTTAGAAGGTCTAAGCCAGTAGTTCCCAAACTTATTTTTCTCGTGGACCACTTTCAAAATGTTACTAGTTTCGATGGACCCCCTGCTGCTACATTTCTACCACATTCTAAAAGTCGCGAAAAAATGAAAAAGTGTCGCTTCTGAGTTCTGTCCCTATATTCCGATAGGTAAAATAAAAACGAAAAATGGTACATTTTATAACACTTTATTTATTAAAAGAATAGAATTACAAGAAAAAATTAAAAAGGTAAGTCATAATTTTAATTAATGGGAAGGATGTATTTGGTGGAGTGTCAGCAAACGATCAATGTTTGGATTTATTTTTGTGAGCAATAACCGCAAATCCCCCCGTTCTGTGATATTTAATTTGCTCCTTTTTTTTGTTAAGAGATTTGTAACGGCACTAAAACTCCTTTCTACAAGGTATGACGAGGGAAAAGCTATTAAACATTTTCTGGCGATTTCCCACAGACCAGGATATTTTTCGGGTATTTCTGCTTGCAGCCAAAATGTTTGGTAGCCTTTTTTAAATTTCACCTTCAGCTCCTCATTGGTGCTTAGCTCGAGCAGCTCCTCTTGTAATACAACATTGGCCACTTCCGTTTCATCAAATGGATTTATGATCCATGGTGGGATATCCATTGTCAGCATATCTTCAAACCTGGTTTTGAAGTCAACATGCAGGGCACTTAAATGTTGACTGTAGGTATGGATATCCTCATCAATACATTCTACCTGTGACAAGTTTGGAAATTGAGAGAATTCGCGCCGACTAATGTTTTGCTTCATCAATTTCAATTTCCCAAGAAAAGCCGAAATTATCTCCTTTGTTTTTATTAAATTCAGGCTGTCCCCTTGTAACTGCAAGTTAATATCATTAAATTTTTTAAACAAATCTGTCAAATACGCAATGTCTGTTTTGAATTTGATCAAGTCTTCTTTTAAATCTGGATCTCTGCTTTCTAGGAACTCTAATACGGAATCGAAAACAGAGTAAAATCTCGTTAAGCATGCACCTTTCGACAACCAGCGTACTTCAGTATGTAAGAGCAGTCGTTGGAAGTCTTCATCATTTTCGTCGCACAATTGAGCAAATAAACGCGTATTCAATGCATTGCTTCTGATTTTGTTGACAGCTTTTATTACAAAATGAAGAGATTGGTTCAACCTGTCACTTAAATGTTTTGCCACAAGATGTTGGCGGTGGATTACGCAATGAATAGCTGTAAGCCCTGGTATAATTATTTTGAGATAAGTTATAAACCCACGATATCGCCCGACCATTGCAGGAGCTCCGTCTGTTGCCACTGAAATTATGTTTGTAAATGGAATCGATTTTTCCGTAAAAAAATTGCTCAGTACATTAAATATTGATTCGCCTTTAGTGTCAGTCTCCAAAGTTCTGGCAAATAGCAATTCTTCGTGAATTTCTTCCTCCATAATATATCGGACATAATTATGCCAATAATAATGCTTCATTACCGGGTAACGTTGACTCGTCCAGTTGTATAGAAAAATGAGTTTTTTGCAGATGATTGCACAAAAAACATTCGATATCAGAACTCATTTCATCAATGCGTCTTTGTACAGAATTGTTACTTAATGGAATTCTTTTTAGTACGTCAAATGGAGATTTGTGCAAAACAGTTTTTAAGACTTCTTCAACAGCGGGTAAAATTAATTGTTCTCCGATAGTGTGCGGTTTTCCACATTTTGCTATAAGTAATGAGATATTGTAAGATGCCCGCAAGCCATCATCGTTACTTTGAGATGTTGAAGCGAACATACTGTGCATGGTGGGTCTCTTTTCATATTTTTCCTTCAATGTTTGAAAATATTTTAAATCTTTACCTGTTTTATCAGTATGACACCTTTTTAGATGATCTTCGAGCTTTGATGGTTTCATAGAGTTATTGCTCAAAACTTTGTTGCATAATATACACATGGGCAATTGTTTGTCTGCCTCTGATGGAATAAATCCATATTTCAAATAATCGACACTATATTGTCGACATTTTTTCTATGCTGTAGCCATGTTTCGTGTCAGTTAACTTAGCTGAAAAAAAAAAGGTTTTTGTAACCAAGTTTTTTTCTGAATATAGATATCACACCGCAGCTTTTGTCAGCACGCGGGAATAGAATTACGGCTTGTGAAGGGACCAACTAATAAACCGCTGAGACAAATACAGACGTATCAATTTTAAACCTACCTAATTTACCACTAATTTTTAATACTACAAATAAAAAACTTGTGTAGGAAAAAATAAAAGTCGAAATCCCAAAATTGACCATAAAAACCATAACTAACATCAAATCAATGAGTTCACGCTTAATTGCTCTGCAATATTGCTTATTCGGCCTTTTTAGAGAGGCAGTGCTTCTCTCGTGAAAAAGCAATTGAATAAAACGTGCTGTGTTTGTCTTCAAATCGAAAGAGGACAATTAAATATCCGTAAGTTACTAAGTCACCTGTCTATACAAGCAGTTGTGATCAACTGACTAGTACACGTAAACAAAATACTTTATTACTTTTACAAAAAAAAGGTAAGTACTTACTTTTCTTCGGCACTAGCAATCACTGATATAAATTTTCTCACACCTTTTTTTCGAAATTCCGGAAACAAATGAATGAGTTTGCCTTGGGCATCAAGTATTTATAGTGGTGATCAAATTTATGTCTGAACAAGTTTAAGCATTGGCGGGCGGATAGCGCTTTGCAAGTCTGTACATGAAATATCATACGCAAGTTTAGACAAGTAACAGTCGCTTGCCTTATTAAAATATTATCTGCTTAGTTAGGTACTTAAAATAATGTAGGTAGGCCCTTATAAAAACTATGCTTGCTCTTTACTATTGACGGCCACTTTGGTTCAGTGGTAGTGGACGCTGCCTCTGAACCAAGAGGTCGCGGGTTCGAATCCCGCGGGGTACTAACATTTGTGTGTATGAACATGTTTGTTTGTATCTGTCTAGGTGTTTTCTATATACAGGTGAATAATGTCCAAGAAAAGCAGATAAATTTTCGTGGACCCCCATTAGCATCTTATGGACCCCCAATTTTTGTTCAAGCCTACGTAGACCCCCAGCAAGTCTCCCGTGGACCCCTGGGGGTCCACCTGGACCACTTTGGGAATCACTGGTCTAAGCTATGCATAGCCAATAATAATGCCCATTGTGAACACTTACTGTAAAAAAAATAATTAACAAAAATTATGTAAATTTTCTTTGTTTGATTTTCACCCCTTTAATTTTCAATTCTGTAAAATTACTGCTACTAATGTTACTAACATAGCATAAATTTGCTGAAACGTATCGTTTTAATTTAAAATTAAAGTTTTACATGAAAAATAAAAACACTGATTTATGGCACCTGTGCCATTCGCGTTAAATTTTCGTTCTGATGCTCTGGCAGTAGCGGTATGAAATTTTCAGGGTATACTATCCATGGGTGTAGGAAGTTTTTAAAATAAGTTCTAGAAAAAAAACACAGGCACTTTTTTTTCACTGGAGGCTTTGAAAGTGTATAGACACAATTGGATTCGTAAAACTTTTGTGAAGAATTATTTTTTTACTCCAATATGATAGGGTTATGACTCAAATCGGTATCGTAATTATGAAGACCCACTATTGAACTATTTTTAGAAAAAAAATCATGCAAGCAGGTTCAGTAGTTAAGCTACAGTGAAGACTTTTATACTGAATTCCGGCTTCTTACAAAAATTTCACAAAAATCTCAATAACTTTGGAACTATTGAAAATCGCTGAACATACATGGGGGTTATATCGATAGGTATTGAAGTCCCCCATCGATTGACTTACGATGATCCACCCCCCCTGTTACACCCTGTATATTTCGTTACGGAAGAGTTAGTAAAGCTACTGACGATCCCAATCGAACGACTTATATAACATCAATTTTTTTGTTCTGTTTGCAGAGGAGGTAGTAAAGCCGGTGCTGACGGGCGCGGCGGCGGAGGAGCACGCGCGGCGCATGAAGGAGCAGTTCCGCAGCAGCATGGCGCGCGTCATGGTGCACGTGCTCAGCGCCTACCGCCACGGGCTCGCGCCCGCCGCGCGCATCACCAACACGGCCGACTTCAAGCACCTCGCGCGCAAGGTACGTGCACCTACATGTACAGCTGTGTACTAGGAGGAGCAGTTCCGCAGCAGCATGGCGCGCGTCATGGTGCACGTGCTCAGCGCCTACCGCCACGGGCTCGCGCCCGCCGCGCGCATCACCAACACGGCCGACTTCAAGCACCTCGCGCGCAAGGTACGTGCACCTACATGTACAGCTGTGTACTAGGAGGAGCAGTTCCGCAGCAGCATGGCGCGCGTCATGGTGCACGTGCTCAGCGCCTACCGCCACGGGCTCGCGCCCGCCGCGCGCATCACCAACACGGCCGACTTCAAGCACCTCGCGCGCAAGGTACGTGCACCTACATGTACAGCTGTGTACTAGGAGGAGCAGTTCCGGCAGCAGCATGGCGCGCGTCATGGTGCACGTGCTCAGCGCCTACCGCCACGGGCTCGCGCCCGCCGCGCGCATCACCAACACGGCCGACTTCAAGCACCTCGCGCGCAAGGTACGTGCACCTACATGTACAGCTGTGTACTAGGAGGAGCAGTTCCGCAGCAGCATGGCGCGCGTCATGGTGCACGTGCTCAGCGCCTACCGCCACGGGCTCGCGCCCGCCGCGCGCATCACCAACACGGCCGACTTCAAGCACCTCGCGCGCAAGGTACGTGCACCTACATGTACAGCTGTGTACTAGGAGGAGCAGTTCCGCAGCAGCATGGCGCGCGTCATGGTGCACGTGCTCAGCGCCTACCGCCACGGGCTCGCGCCCGCCGCGCGCATCACCAACACGGCCGACTTCAAGCACCTCGCGCGCAAGGTACGTGCACCTACATGTACAGCTGTGTACTAGGAGGAGCAGTTCCGCAGCAGCATGGCGCGCGTCATGGTGCACGTGCTCAGCGCCTACCGCCACGGGCTCGCGCCCGCCGCGCGCATCACCAACACGGCCGACTTCAAGCACCTCGCGCGCAAGGTACGTGCACCTACATGTACAGCTGTGTACTAGGAGGAGCAGTTCCGCAGCAGCATGGCGCGCGTCATGGTGCACGTGCTCAGCGCCTACCGCCACGGGCTCGCGCCCGCCGCGCGCATCACCAACACGGCCGACTTCAAGCACCTCGCGCGCAAGGTACGTGCACCTACATGTACAGCTGTGTACTAGGAGGAGCAGTTCCGCAGCAGCATGGCGCGCGTCATGGTGCACGTGCTCAGCGCCTACCGCCACGGGCTCGCGCCCGCCGCGCGCATCACCAACACGGCCGACTTCAAGCACCTCGCGCGCAAGGTACGTGCACCTACATGTACAGCTGTGTACTAGGAGGAGCAGTTCCGCAGCAGCATGGCGCGCGTCATGGTGCACGTGCTCAGCGCCTACCGCCACGGGCTCGCGCCCGCCGCGCGCATCACCAACACGGCCGACTTCAAGCACCTCGCGCGCAAGGTACCCAGTGTACACGTACAGCGAGCTCTAGTAGACACTCACTTACATACATACATACATAAAATCACGCCTTTTTCCCAGAGGGATAGGCAAACACATACACTCGTGCACGGAAGCCCGCACGTACGCACAATTGCGTTCACTTCCCCCTCGCCCCTCTCATATTATAATAATAGTAACATCATCCTGAACTGAATGTAACCAACACACTTATCGATTTGCGATCACACAATTCGTATCTGAATGAAAAAGTATTCTTTCCATTTGATGCAATGTTTAAAAAAAACTAGTAAGATTAGGATTACATACAATTTTCAGAATTATTTGAGCGTAACTAACGTGCTACATTTACGAATTCTCAACTTACTTTAAACCGGCTTATTCCTTACAGCTGACGCACTTCGTGATGCTGAAGGAGCTGAAGCACTGCCGCTCGGTGGACGAGCTGGTGGTGACGGACTCGGTCCGCTCCAAGGCGAAGATGTTCGTCAAGAAGTACATGGCCAAGTTCGGCCCTGTGTACAAGAGACCGCCCGAGGAGGCCGATTAACAGGAGATGGTGCGGTTTCGGCTCTCGCTGCTCGACGCGAGGGGGGACCGCGCGGTTAAACCCACCGGGAATCAACTAGCTGCGAAACCGAAGGGCCAGGCGAGTACCGAAGGTACCAGGCGACCAGGGAATCTAGGAGCTCCGGGCAGACTTACCGGGGACGGTAAAGCAGAACCCACCAAGAATATACAAACTACAACACCGATAGGCCAGACAAATACCGAGGGTACTAGGCGACCAGGTAATCCAGGAGTCTCGAACAGACTGACCAGTGACGGCACATCAGAACTAGCTAAGAATCAACAGACCACAAAATCTATAGGCCTAAGAACCGAGGGTACTAGAAGACCAGGGAATTCAGGAGGCCTGGGCAAACTGACCAGTGACGGCAAATCAGAACCCACCAAAAACAAACAGACCCCGAACCCGAATAACCATACAAGTACTAGGCGACCCCAGAATCCAGGAGTCCCGAACAGACTGGTCAGTGACGCCAAATTAGAATCCACCAAGAATGTAGAGACCCCAAAACCGATAGGCCAGACACATACCGAGGCTATTAGGCGACCAGAGAATCCAGGAGTCCCGGACAGGCAGGTCAGAACAGAACCGACCAAGAATATACAAACTCCAAAACCGATAGGCCAGACAAGTACCGAAGATACCAGGAGGCCGGAAAAGCCTGTTCAGAATAGACTGTTCAACAAATCAGGCAATGGTAATAACCCCAGTGCTAGACAACAAACATGTGCCGGGGATACCAGGAGACCAGAGAACCTTAGAGTCCCGAACAGCCTGAACATTGACGGCGTATCAGGTAATGGTAACAAGCAAAATGCTAGACAAGACAACACAAAAAAAATATTTATTGCGAGATGGGACAACCCGATGCCGAGGCCTATGCCGATGAAGCAAGATATCCACAAAAATACTAATATCAAAGAACAAGATAACTCCAAAAAGGAGAAGAAACAATATCCTATCATAAGTGATGTAATACATCTCGACTAAACTTTTTGAAAAGTAATTAGTTACAGTGTTGCGACATTTGTGTGTGCAGTCAAGTATCAAATAATGGTGAGTGTACATTTTTAGTAACCCATTCAACAGACGATGAAAATTATATCAGAAAGTCAGCTGATATTTATAAAAAAGTACAGAGGAATGTGATTTGTGCTATGTAGTTTTTAACCGTTAAACAAACAGCTAAAAGTAGTTTACTTGGACTGTATATAATGGAGAACATATTATTTTGCAATTTATTGGCTTATGGCTATTAACAGTTTTAACAGTATAAGATGTCTGTAATCATCTCGTATATTATGTTGTATGTGTGTAATATCGCAATCACCTCACCTGTTTCATGCGGTTCTGTATAAAGTGATTTGGCGCAGAGGCAATTATGACGCTATAAGCGTTAACATTGTACTGAATATTTATCGCTATTGTTTGGAAAATGCGAAAGCGCAGGGCGCTGCGAAAATATGTATTACATATTATAAGTGATTTCTATGCCGTCGCTTTTATATAGAAAATTGTAATGTACTTTCTATAGTGTACAATGTCTCAGCTAGCTGCTGTATAATATTGTGCAGGATTTGTTACAATTAAGGATTGTGAACACCTACATGTGTTCTTAACTTGTAATAAGATTAGTTGAGATGGGTTTTATTTGAAATGACTAACTGAGCTAGGAGCTGTTCATTGGGATGGGATAGGGCTGTAGAAAAAGATTTATTGACATGGGAGGTTGATTTTAGTTGTTATATGAATGCACTGAAATATTTAGTCAGTTTAATCGCATAAGCATATTTTTGGATTGACGTATCAACAGTACATTCACGTAATCATGGTTATTATCATCATAATATTTAAAAGTGTCAATTATGTCATTATCACTTTACATCTCAGTGTCTTCTTCTTTAGGTAGGTATGAAATGTAAAGCAATCCATATTCAATGAGCTTTACATGTTGTCAGTATAGCAAAATGTTTTCACCACAATATTTGTTATATTGACGAATTATTGAACATTTTAAGTCATTGAACAACATCGCGAAAGTCTTAATTCATATATTTTTATTAATGTGATGTGTAATGTAGCCAACAAGAAGGAAGTTTATAATATTCCCATAGTATGTCAAACCTTCAGCCCCTTAGGTAGTAGAACTTCCTTCACTTAGTAGACTATATGTCATCATCAACGTTATACCTGACTAGATGTTGACATTAGTGTCTTAAATATTTTGACATGTGTGCTCTCAAATTGCACACAGCTGGTTATTTCAAGACATGTCATTTTAGAAAGTGAATCAATAATAAATTATTTTTAAATTGAATTGTAAATATAGACATACTTTTAAGATGTAACATCTAGTTTTATACTCAAAAACTATGTGTCCTTTTGTTTACGTAAGATAGAATGATTTCATTTTACATTTGTCTATATGTAGAAATGAGTATGAATGGATTATGTGTATATTTTTATTGAAAAGGTAAAGTTTAATATTCATAGAAAATGATCTCTGGCTTGACTAGGGCGTCGCGGAATCTGCATATTGTGGGAACGAAACTCGAATATGTATTTCACTGCAGATGATTTTAAGTACACAGTATTATGATAGAATAAATATTATTTGAACGGTTTGCATTTTTGTACACTGACGTGAACCAAAGTTACGATGCATGATAGATGACTTTCATAGGATATTTTATGCATTGTGATTGCTTCTTTCTTAAACATTATAACATATTGAGGACATTAGGGTTGAAATGCTATGTAAATTAATTCCATATACATTCTATTTTAAATAACAGTGTTGAATAAAGGTCTAAAAGAAATGTGAACCTTATCAATGTACTAGTAATAATAATAGTAATGTACTTTCATACCTCGTTCGAAATCACCAATCGCTTGGAGTTATATTATGCAGTGAGGTGACAACTACTCATAATTCACATAGTTTGCTGTATCTAAACCAGACGAATATGCAATAGATAAATGTTATTACTACGGTATGTTTTGCGGTAACAGGTTTCCTACAGAAAACCATTTAACTATGTGATTTAAGAACTGCATGTAAATATTGTAAATAGAGCAAATATTGTATGTTCTGGTTGATAGAGTGAATATTTTATTTTTATCCGTATTGTGGCCTTCGCCCGGACATTAGAAACCCATTTTTAATGATTTCTGATTGTAAGCTCACGAAGATGAAGCTGTTGGAACAAATAAAATGTTATTTCTTTTTATGATTGTTTTATTTCTATTTCATGCTATCACATTTACGAGTTACAAAATAAAACATTTCAATTAACGTATTACGAAGACTAGCTTCTTAGGTTTTATTAAAACCTTTAATTTATTAACAAGAAAATCTTAAATTTTAAAAATCATTAATTTTGGACTAGTTTGATTTGAAAATACATACTAGTGAGTTACTAGGGGTGCCACTACTTCACATATTATCATCATCATCTCAGCGTTCTCCCGGTTGCATCCTTGCGGAGCCCGGGGTCCGCTTTCCTGCTCCTAACTCTCCACCTCGCACGGTCTTCAGCATCCTTCGCGGAGAGTTTGTTGGCACGCATGTCATCCACTACGACGTCAAGCCAGGCCTTCTTGGGCCTTCCCCTTCTGCCGGGACCCGGCGGTAGCGACATTGCGAGACACTTGTTCCCTACGTAGTTTGCCGGTTTTCGTAAAACATGTCCGTACCAACGTAGGCGGCACTCTTGCAATTTATCAGCGATGTCTCGGACATGAAGGCTGCCGCGAATACGGGAGTTTTTACGCGATCTGCTCGCGTAACTCCCGACATCCAGCGCAGCATCTTCATCTCCGTGACCCGCAGTTCTTGCTTGTGCCGCTCAAGTACTGGCCATGCTTCACTGCCATATAAGAGAACAGGCCTAATGATGGATTTATAGACCTGTCCCTTCAGCTTAACCGGCATTTTAGGGTCGCAAATGACGCCGCTCACCTCCGCCATTTATCACGCAGCAGCAATGCGTGCCTTGACGTCGGAGTCGATGTCGCCGTTCGCGTGGAGTACAGATCCCAGATACTTGAACCGGTCCGTGCGCTCGACCGTGTCTTCGCCTATGCGGACGGACATGGGATCTGTAGTGTTGCAGGCCAAGTACTCTGTCTTCGCCACGTTGAGTTTCAGACCCCGTTCTCAAGCGATTCCCTCCATGTGTTAACACGTCTCACCAGCCGTCCCCTGTCCGAGTCCACCAGCGCGATATCATCAGCATACATAAGTAGCCATAATTAGTGGCTGCTCATGTTGGTCTCTGATGCTGTCTGACAATACGTCTAATATCAGGCTGAAGAGAAACGGACTCAGGACGGAGCAGCCTTGGTGTACTCCGACGGTTATACGGAAGGGCAAAGTGTCGCCAACAGCGGTCCTAACTACAGAATCGGAATCACAGTACATGTCTCTAATGATGTCAACATACGTTTCTGGCACTCCCTTGGACCTCAGGGCCCACCAAATCATCTCACGCGGAACACAGTCGAAGGCCTTCTCCATGTCCAGAAATAGGAAGTGGAGAGGCGTGTTCTTCGTCCTGTATTTCTCCATGATGATTCTTAGGGCAAAAACGGGGTCCATGGTCCGTGACCGGGGCGGAAACCATATTGACATCCAGAGACAGTGCACTCCTGACGGATTCGAGAGTCCACTATCCGCTCGAATAGTTTCATGGTGTGGGACATGACCTTTATACCGCGATAACTACCGCACTCCTGCACTGATCCTTGCCCTTGAAGACTGGGGTGATAAAACTCAGTCTCCATTGGCGAGGAATCCCGCCGGTGCTTAGTATGCGGTTATAAAGGTTAGTTAGGATGCCCACACCACGCCCACCCATTGCCTTCCAGGCTTCGATGGGGACTCCATCGGCTCCGACAGCTTTCCGATTCTTCATGCGGCGAAGAGCCTTCTCTACTTCTTCAGGCGTTACCGGGGGCACAAGTCAAGATTCGGAGGGAGGTCGGTGGCTGCACTTCTCTATGCTGTTTGTTTAACAGCTCGTGGAGTAAGAGCGCCATCTCTCCTTCACCGCGAGGTCCTCGCATAGTAGGTTACCGTGAGAGTCTTTAACACAGCGGCGCGGAGATATCCTGTGCCGCTTTGACCCTCGAACGTGCCAATCTATAGATAAGCTTCTGCCCCTCAGACGATTCCAGCCTATCGTAGAGCGGTTGTAGGTGGGCTCGCCTGGCTCTGGCAACAGCTTTCTTAGTAGCACGTTTTGCGGACCTGTATGCGTCGCGATCTTCGGGAGAGTTGGACGCTTGCCACTTTTAAAGAGGGTTTTCTTCACCCTCGTCTCCCTCTGGACTGTGTCGTTCCACCACCAAGTCTCCTTGTCAAATTTGCGTCCACCCTTAGACGTGCCAAGCACTGACTTCGCCGCTTCGGTTATGGTTGCCTGAATCCTGTCCCAGTGGTTCTGAACTGGTTCGTTCTCAGACTCAGCGCACTTGTCGCCGATAGCTGAGACGAACACCTGAATTTGTCATCGTCAACCCGCCACCACCTTATTTGACGCCGACAGCGCTCAAAGCTCTTGGCTTTGGGCTTCACGCAGAGATCCATGACAAGTAGACGGTGTTGTGCAGTGAGACTCTCTCCGGGTATGACCTTGCAGTTGACTACTTTGCCGATGTGGTGCCTCCTGGTGAGTAGGAAGTCGATCTGGGTAGCGTGCCGCCCACTCCTGTAGGTGATTAAATGTTCAGGCCTCTTCTGGAAAAACGTGTTCACAATAGCCAGGTCGGCAGCCGAACACAACTGGAGGATGTTCTCCCCTTCAGCGTTGCGTCTGCCGAACCCATAGCCACCATGAACACGCTCGAACTCCTCAGGCTCCTCACCCACATGACCGTTCAGATCGCCCCCCAGAACGACTCCCTGAGATGGTGGGGTTCCACGCCGCACCTCTCCAAGTCTATCCCAGAATGAAGGTTTTTCGGTGTCGCTGCAACCAGCCTGTGGAGCGTATGCGCTTATCAAGTGGGTCGTAACCCCTTCGATAAGCACCGTTACGTCCATTAAGCGGTCGCTGTAGCGTTTCACCTCCAACACGTCATCCTGCAACTCCCCGGACAGCACTACCGCAACCCCGTTCTCTCCACTAGGTGCTCCTGTGTAGATCAGCTTGTAGTCATTCCCAATGGCCCGGGATCTGCTGCCTTTCCACCGAGTCTCCTGCAGGAACGCCACTGCCACCCTCCGCCTGGTGAGTACGTCGGCCAGCTCTCTCGCGCGACCGGTAAGCGTGCCCACGTTCCACGTCGCGAAGCGGAGTTTCCGTAGGGTTGGGGCTAACTTCTTTAGCCGCGTCCGTCCCCAACGCGGTAGCCCTTGCCCACTTGCCACAGGAGTCGGGCGAAACTCCTGCGCGCCGTTTTGCGGCGGCGCCCTATTCCTGGCACTTTCCTTGATCTTACTTTCCATTGTTGAGTGGCGTGTTTCACTTTTACGGGAGCGACTGCCGTCCGACCACCCAACCCCGGAGGGAAAGCTGGTGCCAGAGCCTCGTTCGTTGATCAGCAGGGGTACGCACTTGCACGTGAGGTTGGCTTGGGCCCAAAGATCTTGGTAGGGCCCCATCCCCCCCCTACCACTACTTCACATATTATATCACGTCTAAATTCCAGCACAATGTGATATGTAAGGTATGCTATAATATTGGATATATTCATGTGAATGCTTTACTTTGAGGGTACATAAGGGAACTAATATTCGCTATATACCTATACAGTGAGTTGTGGGTTTTATTTATACATGTATTTTGTACTAAGTTGTCATTACAGGGGTGTCTGTTACGCAGTTTGTACTTTATACTTTGTTGTAGAATTTTGTTACAAGGGATTTATAACCCTATTAACTCTGCTGTTGCCGCCAGAACTCTTCTCGGTTTTCCAAAAACCGTATGGCCTCCTCAGCCTGCTTGGTTATGATGTCGTTCTTCTTGTCCGCGATAGCCAAGTCGGGGTTGTTCAGAAGGTTCTCCAAGTACAATTTGTCTGACATCAGTTTGCCCAATGCAGGACGCTGCGACTTGGAAGACTTTGACGAAGAGCGTTTGGCGGTGGGCTTCTTCACTGGCTTCTCGCCGATTGTGTTCTCGATGGCTTCCTGGAATTAATGATGAAGATGAAATATTAGTTATAAAAATTGTTCGATGACTACCTACCTAATCACGCTTTACTATTTCTGTTCAGTTACCTAGTCTCAGTTGTTTAATGTTCTCTCTAGCAAGCTCAGAAGCAACGTAGAATACGCGGGAAAGGGTCCCGCGTATTCTACGTTGCTTCTGAGCATGCTTCGGGTATAGAAACCAGACGTAGCTTCGCGCAGGTCTACCTAACGTCAGAGACAAAAGACAATCTGCGGTGAAAACTATAAACTCACCTGCGCCTTCTGCACGCCAAGTCGGAACTCGCTCAAATCCGGACGCGCGCGCAGCCCTCGGTGATAATGCACCAGGCTGAGCTCAAACTCGCCGCAGTAGTACAGCGCCTCGGCCTTCTGCAGCAGCGCACGCGCATGTTTCGGGTCCAGACGGAGCGCGGTCTCCGCGTCGGTGAGCGCGAGGCGCGGCTCGCCCAGCAGCAGGTAGCAGCGGCTGCGGGCCACGTACGCCGCCTTCTCTTCCGGGGCAAGCTCGATCGCCTGGAAGCAAGGGGAGACTGCTGATGTAGCTGCTGCTGAGTAGAAGTGATTATTGCAGAAAACACGGACATTAGGGAGTTGCTATGGCAACTACCAAATCTGAGGAATTTATTGAGGAATAAGAATATACTGTATGATATGCTGATACTCGCAACAGTGCCACAATTTTGGGTACCTAAGGGGTATTCTTTAGCAAGTGATATATGTAGTAACGATTTTACAGATGTAGTGTAAACCAGTGTCTTGTAATCTACTTATCTTAAAACGGTTTTATACTTATTTATCTTCGATATATAGGTTTCTTTACCCTAGTTTACCTTATCAACGAAAGAGACCGCAGTCCTATACCGCTCCCGCATCATCTCTGCCCGGGCCAGCGCCAGCAGCGTGCCCGCGTCGGCCTCGATGGGCAGTTGCAGCGCGCTGCTGCGCTCCGCCTTGTCCTTCATGTTGAGCGACAGCTTGATGTCCTTGGAGCCCATCACCACCGCCGCCGCGCGGTCCTTATCCGTATATAACTCCTCCTCCCGACGTCTCCTCTCGCGCTTCGGCTTGCGCTCCCTCCTCTTCCGCTGCTTGACCTCCTTCCTATCCTTATTGGAAACCTTCTCTCTCTTATCTTCCTCGACATCTTCCCGCTTGTCCGCGGACTGCGGCGCGCGCTTGCTAATCGACGCCTTCTGCACTGGCACCTCCTCATCTTCATCTCCTACTCCTACCCGTACGAAGCTTTGCAGGAACTGGGCGTCCTGGGTCAGTCCTAGGATCGACCGGGCCTGGGCCTTCGCCTTCTCGCTGTCCATGGCCGGTCAGTTGCGCAAGCAGAGGCGTCGGTATTGACGCCCGAGCCGTCGTCGTCATGGCGACACGGAGTGTTTTCGCACCTACTTACCATTTGGTCTCGCACTAGTGTCTCTATAGGCTCGGTTAGGACATGACGTACTATCTGGTGCAATTAGGAAGCACGATAATTTTTTTTATGTTTATGCGTCATTTATGATGATGAAACAAACTAAACTAACTAGTTAGTTCCTTAGAAAAAATCCTTTATAACTTGGTAGAGTTATAGTCAACCTATCTAAGCTTATGTTATATTTTAAAATTGTTTGATATAGCAGATTTTATTAAGTTTTATATCAAATTACTGCGTTACTTCTATTTCAAGTAATTATACATAATTATGTATGACTATCTAAGTGATAGGTATAGTATTGGCCCATAGCCACGGACCGACGTAATCGACAGTCTCAGATGCACCCCCTGATATTATAGGCAATATCTGCTAAATAGACTTGATAAATACGATTAGACAGTGCCGTTGAGCCGTTTTACGCCAGGAGCCTCTTGGGTTTGATCCTCACACAGGAGATATATTTTTTCGTTTTTTTTGTGAGCAAATATTTATATCTGTTCCGTGTCTGGGTGTTATTATCGTTTAATATAATTGTGTACGTATGCATACGACCTTTTTTAGGATTCCGTACCTAAACGGTAAAAACAGGGCCCTATTACTAAGCCTCCGCCGTCCGTCTGTCCGTCTGTGTCTGTCTCCAAGCTGTATCTCATAAACCGTGATAGCTAGAAAGCTGGAAATGTTCACAAATGATGTGTTGCCACTACTATTACAACAAATATTAAAAATATATATTAAGGGGGGCCCCCATACAATAAACGTGTTTTTTTTACTTAATTGGTACGGAACCCTTCGCGCGCCAGTCCGACTTGCACTTGGTCGTTTTTTTTAATATCCGTGACAAGTCAAGTTCATAAGAAACTTTAACGGTAATGGTAATAAAAGGTAACCTTGTCGAGTGCCACCAGCGCCCTCTCGTAGTAGCCGTTCTTGAAGTGCGCGATGTACTCAGCGCGGTGCTTCTTGGCCTCCACGGGGTTGCTGACCGGCTGCTCGGGCTCTTTGGCGCGCCCCATGCTCTACCCTGCACCCAGTCCCTGGAAGATTAAGGATGGACTTGTTAAAGACTTGGTTACACTTGATAGACGATATACTAATCACTATTACGTACTTGGGTACAGGCAGGGTGTTACAATAGTAACAGTTGGAACATCCTTGGTGCCACGCTTATCAAACGTTTTATAAACGTATAAACGTGTCGAATTTTCTCGTTTATCCGTTAAATTTTTGAAAATTGTTGGTATGTGATGGGTGATAAGTTTGTGCCATGTGCTAGGTATATCTATCTACTTTTGGTTCTGATTTTAAGTTGGTAAAACAAGTTCAAAATTTTCATTACAACGTACCCGGGGCCGTCATTGACATTGCAAGATTAATTCTTTACTGTAATTAATTATGTCACTCACTGCATGCCGAGCTCTACATACATAACACCTCAATTGGTTTCAATACCTACTGCACAAGACGTAGGAAGTCCATTTAAAATATTATGTTTGTTTGCAAACAAGCTAAAATACTTGACCGTATTGCGCCAAGCCCGTAACGTAAACGTTTCCCCGATAACTCGGTCGGAAGCGAATGGTTCAGCAAATATTTACTATCGTAATTTCGTTACTGGATGTCAGCATGATGAATGTCCTGATGGGACCGGGGTTATAAATCTGGCCGTGTTTGCCCCGCTCGTACTTATCTGATGGGTTTAACGATGGCTCGGGTTCAGGGCCGTATCTAGGGAGTGGTCTATGGGACAGTTGGAATAGGTAAGGCATCGCCATCCATCTAGATAGTTGTAGTTTTTTTACAAATACTTATTTTGCCGACTACCTACCTTGAGTTATTTGAGTTAAGCTTTAGCCAAAAATATGTTACTTCAATACATAGTATACAAAAAAGTCGCTTTCGCTGTATGTCCGTATGTATGCTTAGATCTTTAAAACTACGCAACGGATTTTGATGCGGTTTTTAATAGATAGAGTGATTCTTAAGGAAGGTTTGTATGTAAAATTTACCCGAAGCGAAGCGAGGGCGGGTCACTAGTAATTAATAATTTAAAGAGTTATTTTTATAAATTGAATACTCAAATACAAATTTTACTTAATACAAGAATAATAAAAAAATGAATATTTAAAGTTAGTTAGTCTTCACTTTGGAGCTGTGGCTCTATTTTATCAACAATCAACAATGTAAACTCAATAGGTTGTTAACCTACTTAGTGAAGTCGATCCACAACTCAAAAGTTATAACATTCAAGGTCTATCCACAATAATCTTAGATTCAAGTGTCTATGGGCCCCATGGGGCCCGAACCGAAGCCTCGAGACAGCGACGCCCCTTTGTAAATTGGTAACCATTTTCGTGAGAAAGTGTAATTTCTCCGGCTTATCACCTGATCTTCCGTATGGGAATGGTACATCAATTTCGTTTTTAAATCCCTAATCTGGGCTTCAATTGCATTTTGCCATTATAGCCTTTAAAGTAGGTAACAAGTTCAAGTAGATTCATACCACTAGTTAGTAGGTTTCAATAGGATAGGTGGGTACATATTTAAATGGAACTAACGTTGGTATTTGGTACTTAAATATCTATGTTTGATCATCGATCCTATAGGTCTTAATAAGGTGATATAAATTTACTCTTGATTTCTGAATTTACTTAACACTAGCGGCCCGTCCCGGCTTTGCAAGGGGGGACTTAAGATTTTTTACATAGTTTTACGTTTTATTATTAAACCATTTACTTCGAAATCCCGTCGCCAAAATGACATTACTTTGGAGCAAACATCTAAATCATTAAAACGAATGTTATGGGTAAGTTTACCCAGGTAGTTTTAGTTTTAGTTTATAGTTATAAAAGGTAGACATATGCTCTCGCGGTAAAGTAAAGATAATGTTAGATGAACAATTCATCCATAGAGCATTTTTGTATAACTTTAACTGTATGCTCAGCGCACGCTACGCAAGGCCTCAGAAACGATACTTTTCCCCCGTTTTTGAAACATTTTCGGTTACTGCTCCACAACTAGGATGGCCTAGCTATATTATATAGCCTATGTTACTTCTGAATAATGCAGCTTTCTAAAGATGTAGTTTTTGAGTTTATTCATTACAAACATACAAATCTTTCCTCTTTATAATATTAGTGTAGATTATAATAATACGTAATGCTTAAATTCATTCCTAATTTCAAATTCCATTTGCCTATCGTTATCCAAAGTGTGTCTCAATGTTAAATTTAAGAAGATTTAGTCAATCTTCTCGTTAATCGACCCTTTTGCATCTTCTGTAGCATTGGACCAAAAAATAATTAGGTCGCCGAAAGATGTTTCCATAACGATGTTTAGGCTAAGACTGGCACTGGCAGTTGCTGCTAAGGCAATAAACAATTCCGCTGTGGGGCCAGCCGTCGTAACTTCGGCATCGGTTACCGCTCATTATCGTGAAATTATTCATGCCGGCTCCGGCACGACAGGCCGCATCATAATGCAGGGAGCGGTGCACAAAACAAATCGTTTAATTAGCCAGTCATGTGCGGTTTTGCGCTCGTTGCGGGATTTATGCGGTGTTTGTTTGTAGACATATGCAGCCACTTTCTACTAGTATCAGGTTGATACTAGCACATATACTTAGCACTGGGTAATTAATTTTTTAAATCTAAATTTATATCACTCAAATGTGACTGACTCACATAGCAATCTATTAACGCACAGCCCAAACTACTGGATCGATCGGGCTGAAATTTGGCATGCAGGTAGACTATATGACGTAGGCATCCGCTAAAAAAGGATTACCCAAAGCGAAGCGAGGGTGGGTCACTAGTGTCTAATAGATAATATGGTCAAAGTGACCGGTTTCAAGAGAATCTTCCTTGAACACCGTTAGAGGATGGAATTTACCGTACCTATGATTTTTGAGGACCATAGCTAGATATAGAATGCATAACTTTCGAATATAACATCTTAGCAATTTTGTCGAAAAATAAAAATTAACTAAAATTATCTGCTTTCGCTTAATTATCGATAGCTCTATTTCTAGTGCTACTGCACTGCAGAGGCCAGAGATCCGCCATAAATAATAACATACCTACCTACTCGCCGATTGATGTACGGGCATACGTTATGCAGACATAAAAAATATTACGATGATTGAATAGATCCGATGCGGGGTGGATGAGGTTGCCGACTGACGCTTACCGCGGCAGGGTTGCTGGTAAGAGCAGTAGTAATAGTAGCGTAGTTTTTAAAGTTGTTAGTTTTGGCCTCGGGCCCTCGGTTTTGGCTATATTTTATTTAACAGCTTTTTCACAATTTATAGAAATTTTAATTTAATCTAACCAAGAAGTTAAAATAATACTGTATAAAGTAAAGCAATAATACAATATTTGTAACCATTATTAAATAAAAGCTAATCAATGTTACAATTACCTACGTATCTACAACTCAAACAGTCAAATCAAACAATTTTCACTTGATATTTTATAACGACTAACTCAGTTTAAGTTCTATATATATTCTATAACCACTGACTTATATTTTAATATGATCTAACTACTACGAGGCAGCCCTTTCTCGGTGACACGCGAGCGCCCAATGTCGTGACTTTACGACCACAAATATAATGAAATTAGCGATTATTTTGTGGTGATTTTTTTTCTTTGTTTGAGTTAGACCGATTATGAGAAAAATGACGAATCAGATAGTCACGCCATATTGCTATACGTGCTGTGAACTTAGAAATATGCGATTATAGTATCAACAAAGTTTCATTTGCAAGAAAATTAGGTATTCAGATTATTTACCTGTACTTATGATACCTACTACTTTGTAATGTATATTTACTTATCATGCTTAGTGTTCGTATAGAAAATAATAAATAACCTGAACTTGTGCCTTGCCGCAAGTTTATAATTCGTTGGTTCGCTTCTGACACCATTCAAGGTGAGCGTAGTTAAAATCCAATTTTAAAGTTTCAAATGTTGAAGACACTAAAGTGTTATTTTATTACGCTCTTATCCAATAATATGAAATGTTCAATGTGGCAAGTGTGCTGTGATACCTATACCTAGCTAGGTATTGTAAATCAAGTAAGTTATTAGGTTTCTGAAGGATAATATTAATTGGATGGGTTTGTCAAAAAATAATAATTTAAATTCTTATTTTGCGTTTACTTCTAAAAGTTTATTATAAAAACTGCTAAATTTAGAAAATATTGATTTGACTTTATTCCCGGATAAAAACTATTAAGTCCGACCGTCCAACAAAACTAAATACTCATAATTGTTGATTTTTGAAATGCTGATTAAAAATAAAGTAATTTTCAATATACAAAAAATTTTGTTCAGGTACTCACGGTTTTTGTCAATTATTAATTTTCAACCACTATCACTTTTATACTTAATGCAAAAATTGCATAAATAATATGCTTCTAGTATTCAATCATTTTTTAAAATTAATATAACGACGTATAAACGAAATAAAATCGTGCAAAAAGATTAAATTTTATGATAGTAAGTATGACACTAATAGTAAACCGCACAATATTCTCTGGCACGGATGCGCTCCGAGCGAGTTGAATTTCAGACTGAATAACTGTTGATCGGGGTTTAGCCTTACCTAATGAAAGGGCTTTGCATAGCACGACCGGCGAAGTATGGTATGTTATAGAAAATTTTCATAATAAAATGGTCTTGCCCATATTTGTGAAATCCGTTTTAAATCATCAAAAATCTATTGAAACAGTAATTGTTCTGTATTGTCACTTTAATCGTAACTTTCAGAAAAAAAGTATCAAAGAATAAAAAAACCATTTTCAATAAAAAAAATCTTAACGTTCAGTTAATATTTCAGTTTTTGAACATTGAAACCCATTGAGATTTACTTGGCGCCCAACGTGGGGCATGCCGATATCGCAAAAGTCGAATATTGTAAACAGAATCGGGGCTCTAAGTTACCTACAGTTGTATGAATTTATGCTCTTTTAGAACCACAACGCTATTGGTTCTTGGTTATAATAGATAAATATAAATGTATTGCTACAGCTCTCAAGAATATAGAAGTAATATCCGCGTTTACATTAACGAAATATGAATACTAATACTTCGGAATCTAGCTATAGAAAATGCCTAGGAATATTATTACTACATAGGTTTTTCAGGCGGTCTTAACTTTAGAATAAAATTGCAATTTATTTCTTTGGAAGCAATAACATTAAGGAATTGTTAAACTAGTTTTTGTATCTTTTTCTAAAACGTCCGTTAACTCTTAATAAGACACAGGGAAAATAGTTCCCACCAGATTTTGAACCTTATCTAGTTGTAATACCGGCGAAAACCAATGAAAAAATTCTATATGCTGTATTTGATTAAGGGTTAATAAGATTTACTTCAAAGCCATAATATATTGGTAAAGGCATATCTAATAATAAGTAGAAATCTTGTTGTCCAAAGTTTTCTAGACCAAAAGACTTTTATTTATCTTTTTAAATAACGGAGCTATTTTGCCGCTGACATGATTCTTTCAGCGAAGGAAATGAAAAACGTCACGCAAGCTCAATGAGCGTTGTATGTAAATAATCCGATGTTATTACATCCCTGCATTCCGGTCGCAGTCAAGAAACTGAACAAAGAAAGTTATTAGCTGCCATTGATCAATACTGATCATTTCACCATTTACCTACTTATAGTTTACGCAAATAAAAAGAAAAGGAAACGGCTTCATTTTATCAACCGTCCTTCTCCTTATTAACCGACTTATGATTTTAACCAGTCCATATAGGTACGTCACCATTGTCAGTTATAGGTCCTTTTTTGTACATTATTTTAATAAATATTGTAAGCAGTAATAGTCAATGTAAATTCCGTTATCACGCAATTCACATTAATTAGGTAGTTACTTTAAATTGCGAGTACTTAGATTAAAAGCTTACCTAATTAAAGAAATAAGGCTTCATATCTAGGGTACATGTTAGATGGGACGATGACGATCTCTCTCATTTAGTTTTTTGACACTTATGTATCAATTTTATTCAATGTTATTATACTTTGCTATGTATCCTCTTAATACCGAGTCATTGTTACTACTATATGTGCGTACTAGCAAGAGGCACCTGCTATCAAGACACGGAGTAATCGCGTTACCATTGCCGCATTGTCTCCGTCATGATGCACGCAATGTAGAAATAACAATAATTAATGCATTAGCGGGGACTGGGGGTCGACTAATGTCGCAGATCGATCGCGGTTGACAAAGGAAACGTGACAATTAAGCCACGGCGGAACTTTCTCACAAGTTCCTACTTGCAGTTGCGGTTCGGAAAACTTTTTCCTTGATGTAGCATGTCAGGCGAGCAGTTATGATAAGCCTTAGTTATAGTATTGATAGTTTAGACCTATAAGTACATAGGTAGTTCTTTAGGGAATAACACGATAAAATATTTTAAACCTTATTTATTTTCTATATTTAATACATTCTTTCTCAACTTTTTGTTAATACGTTAATATTGGTAGGTAGGTACATATTTTATATTAAAATATAAATTCTAAGTTTTAAATTTCACACTATACAAAAATATTGCCTATAATTTTAAATTGAGCTTGCTCCAACATAATTTATGCTATTCATAAATAAATTTCATTACGTTTTAAGTAAATCATGTGTCTGTCTTCAAATATCTTAGTAAGATTTTCACTTCACAGACCATATTTTAGGTTACTAATAAAACAAAATCATGGAAAATAGCAATAACTATCACAGTCTTAAAAAAAGATCACTGTTAACTTAAGTAACTGAAACACTATAATGCTGTATTTTACATACGTATACATATAGCAAATGACTCCGTATTCTGACTATTTATAAAACGACTTGACTTTGCATGCTTCAGTTCTCCGAGAGCACGATGGTGGGGAGCAGGGTGCGGCGGCTCGGTCCCAGGGCGTCCTTAGGATAAAAAATATTTTCGTATTAGCATTAATCGTGGCAGAGAGCAACATACATACATACAATCACGCCTTTTTCCCAGAGGGGTAGGCAGAGATCACCAGCTCATCAGCTCACCAGCTCAGCATCATCATCCAGCGATCCACTTTTCACCTCTATGGGAAACGTGACGTGACGGGTTGTGGACCTCGTCGCCGCCATTCTGCCTTGTGCATTGTTTTAACAAGGTCAACAGAGAGCAACATTGACTTTTTTTATCCTATAACAAACATACACTTATGCGGTGAATATTCTACTTCTTCCCAATTCCTAGCCACGGACTGAGTATCAGACACAGGTCACACAGGGCAGACCGATCTCGTACATAGCTAAACTCGCCCGGAGTTTTGGCTGCGTCTGCCGCGCGGCGTTCTTGTCCCCGATACAAGACTAACGGACTTCTTACGTCCTATTATTCGAAAAGTCTACTGCACCACACACATACCTTATTCTCGGAAACAGCCGATCGTCTTCTCTTAGAGTTCACAGGGCGGAGCGATGAATCCGGCCCACAGCCGAGATGCTATCGTTACTCAATTCGCGTTCAGCGGCCTCGTGGCAGACCTCTAACTTCCTATCAAGTGAGAAGTCAAAGTCTGATCCAATACGAACCTTATTTTCCGAAACAGCCGACAGTCTTCTCTTAGAAAGAACACTAGCGGAGCGATGTCGTCTATCCACAGCGGAGCTGCTATCGTTACTGGACACATTCGACGGCCTCCTATTCCTAGCCACCGATAGAGCATCAGACACAAGGCTGGCGGACTTCCTTGCATGTCTCCCGAGTCTGCAGCGCCTGTCGCGCGGCGTCCTCCAAGCTTCAGTCTGTCCCCGATACAAGACTATCAGATTTATTATTAGAAAAGTCTACTGCACCACGCACATTATTTTCGGAAACAGCCGATAGTTTTCTCTTAGAGAGTTCACAGGGCGGAGCGACGTCTCCGGCCCACAGTCGAAATGCTAATTCGCGTTAAGCGGCCTCTTGGCACACCTCATACTTCCTATCGAGCGAAAAGTCAGAGTCTAATCTAATTCAAACAAACCTTATTTTCCGAAACAGCCGATAGTCTTCTCTTAGAAAGAACACTAGCGGAGCGATGCCGCCTATCCACAGCGGAGCTGCTATCGTTGCTGGACACATTCGACGGCCTCCTATTCCTGGCCACGGACAGAGTATCGGACACGAGGCTGGCGGACTTCCTCGCGTGCCTCGCGAGTCTCTGCTGCGCCTGGCGCGCGGCGTTCTCCCGTATGAGCAGGTCGGCGCGGCGCCGCAGGATCTGAGCGGCTTCCTTGTGGTGCTTCAGAGCGGCGTCCAAGTCGTTTTTGGATAACGCGAAGAGGTTCGAGTAGCCTCGGGATCTGGGTAGAGGAAGTTTAGTTTTAGTTTAGTAATTTGAGTTAAAAGGAAGTGTAGTTTATGTAAGTTTTATAATTAAGTGATTCCATGAATAGAATTTAATGAAACGTTAACAATCAAACCACCACGTTGGGCGCCAAATTCGAAGATATCGACTGCCGCATTCTAGAAATCGACTACAAATTTTATAGGAAGAATTTTGTAAAATTTTACGTCCTAACGCTTTAAAGAAAAAGCAATATTATATTCGTACCTGACAGTTGCTGTTCGTCGCCGTAGTCCTTCAATTCCCAGTAAACTGATTTCACCGAAAACGGATCCTTCTCTCAACGTAGCAAGTACTTCTTTTTCATCTTGAGACATTACCTGAACAGATTACATTGAAATTAATGTTATATGAATCCGATTCTGATCCTACATGTTTGTTGTATTAAACTAAAAAAACTCGGAATATTACAGCACATAGATATACATTTGACGACCGAAGGGAAAATCATGTTGACGTATTTTTTGTATTCGCATTTGCACAGTTCTAGTGTTTCCGATAGTGTCTATAATCCAGTCCGCAGGTATTTTTGCTCTGCAAAAGGTGGAGTAGAAAAGGTTTAAGCATCCTATTGCTTGGGTATGGCTGCCTAATTAGAATCCAAGTTTTCGACCTTTGGGGGCGCATGCGCGAGCCGCCATCTTGAATTAAAGGTGCCGAAATTCGTTTTTTTCTAAATAACGTCTAAACAGTTTACTTTATGACTAAAGTGTCTATGAAAAGCATAAAGAAGACAAAATTACTTACATTTCCTTCATACACATTTATTCTGTAAGTCTTATAGGTAAAAACATAAAAGCAGTTGAAAAATAAAAAGTTACAAAAATCATCAACTTAATTAAAATTTTGGTTAAAAATTTTACTAATTATTTTTTAAACCTTTTTGATGGCCCAGGTAGGTGAATGTCGACATCTTCATTAATCTCGCTAGAATTTTCAGTTTCAATGTCGCTGTTTCTAAAAAAATGGGTTTCCAGCAATGAAATTTCATCGTCATCGTTGTCCTCGTTATCTATCCGAATCTCTACCGCATTTCCGCAGGACTATCCACTACAGAACCCACATACAATAGAGCATTGTAATCCAGCTTTTCTGCAACTACATGCTCTACTGCATCCTTTTTTACAGTGGCAAGAAATTACTTTTAAAAGCGTTGAGGGTGCAGCTTTCTCAGTTGTTTTTATTGGACTGAGCCCATTGGTGTTATATCTCCAGCCCCAGTCTTCTGGGTTTTTTTTTATCCCAGACCAAACACGTAGTAACAAATTCATACTAGATTTAAATATTTTTTTCGTTTTTTTCCATCGCTTGTAAACTTTTACCTATAAGACTTACTTATAAGACTTACAGAATAAATATGTATGAAGGAAATGTAAGTAATTTTGTCTTCTTTATGCTTTTCATAGACCCTTTAGTCATAAAGTAAACTGTTTAGACGTTATTTAGAAAAAAACGAATTTCGGCACCTTTAATTCAGGATGGCGGCTCGCGCATGCGCCCCCCGGGGTCGAAAACTTGGATTTCTATTAAACTGCCATACGTAAGCAATATAACGCCAAAACATTTTCTACTCCACCTTTTGCAGACCAGAGGCTTTTATATGTCCCCACAGACTGTACTACTATCTATGTATATACATTTTTTTTCCTAACTGACATACAATGATGGCGTGGTGTAGCCTTGTCATCATCACCGGACTTGCGGGGGAGCGGATGGCTCTCACCCCTATTAGTCTATACAAATAGCAGCAGATATCAAAGGGTTTATCACTAGTCGTTTCCTACAGGCCCCGTAGACAAAGTAACAATATCAAAACGATAACGAAGTTCCAAAAATAAAATGTATGGCATAGACATTAGACGCGATAAATCACGTGGTCAATCCGGTCAATCCCATACATTTTGTTCTTTTCGAACTTCGTTATCGTCTCGATACTGTTACTTTGTGTAAGCCCCCAGGCCAGGTGTCCCTCCGGTACGCACGTAGCACTCGCCGGACTTGATGATGTACATCTGGTGTCCGACGTCGCCGCGGCGCACGACGGCGTCCCCGGGCAGGAACGACTCCGCGCGCAGCTGCAGCACCAGCGCGCGCAGCAGCGACGACGAGCAGTCGCGGAACAGCTGCACCTGCACACAACGGAGTGGAGCGGTTAAACAGTTACCATGTCTTTGTGACAACCAGCAGGTGGAGCTCACATCCACCTCCTTATGAATGTCACATTATTATGAAGCATATATCTCATTTCAAAGTTATTCAGGGCTCTAAAGGCGTCCCAAAAATTTCAGCCATGGCGGCCTCAATTGGGATCAAGAGATTGAGCCAAGTTCGCAGGACAAATTATAGTGCCTATTACCTTACTCTCATAATTCGGTGAGACAACAATTCGACATAATCGATGAGAGATCGGGCGCAGGACCACCGGCTTAACGTGCTTTTCTTGGCACAGAACCTTCTGTGGAATCTTTCTGCATGCAAATGAGAATTGCTGCATGCGTATGTTGAGATGGATGTGTGGAGTAACAAGGTTGAACAGGATTAGGAATGAATATATGTATAAGGGGAAGTCTGAAAGTTGCACCAATTTTAGAAAAGGTAAGAAGTGCAAGGTTAGCTTGGTACGGGCATGTTATGAGGAGGGAATAAAGCCATGTGACTAGAAGAGTGATGAGTATGAATGTCAATGGACGTAATGGTAGAGGAAAGCCGAAGAAGATCTGGATGGATTGCGTGAGAGATGTTATGGGAGTGAAAGGAGTAGACACAGAGCTGACGAATTATAGGCCCGAGTGGAAGAAATGCGCCGACCCCACTTAGCGTGCGACAAGGGCAGGAGAAATTCCTTAAAGTGTCTTGGGTAGATAAAATGTTTTGTTTCTAAAAACTTACCTTACTGAGTGTCGACATATGCACTTCCAATGCGACGTCACGTTTCATGTTGAACGGTAAAGAATTCAATATTTTGGATTCATCTGAAAATAACCATAAGTTTCGATTAGTAATAGAATTATATAATATTTTTACTTTATCACTTCGACAAATCCTGCGTTAAATTTTGTTAATCTATCTGGTAAATGCATTACAGAATCTCGCCAAATGGCGTACAGTGTACAGAAAGGTTTTTTATTTACCAAAGCATCGCTGCTGGCTCCAGGTGTAGCTGAACCAGCTGGTGACGCGGCGCGAGAGCTCGGCCGGCAGGCTCAGCCGCCGCAGGTAGCGCCCGCACCCGTCCACCGTCTTGCGGTACTCCGTCTGACAACAAAAACATTGGGTTATATGCAACTGCCTGGGCCTGATGCCGTTATTTGGCGGCGGTAAATTGAAAAATTAATCTAGAACCATCTAAATAGATTAAACTGTTCCCGAGATATATGCACTAAGCAACACATAAACAGACATTGTCCTGTGTGACCCTTGAACAGAAAAGTCTGACGACTATTGGTCTACGTGAAAAAGTACCATAAATCAACATTAATACTATTAATTTTTTTAAAGTAAGTATAGTTAAATAGCCCCACAGCTCGTCTAATGTCGTACCTTTATTAGGTAATTTCTCCCTTGCCGCGTTGCAAAATGGTTAATGACTATGAAGTGTATAAAAAATTAATAGTCTTCCAAATATAGCCAACGACACTATATGCCGAGAGCTAATAAGGTTAGACTGTCTGTCATGCAAACTCTACCTACCTACTGTGCCAGAAAAGCACACATATTATATAATACTGTTCATGCTAGGCCACGGTCATGAACAGGAAAACACCCAATCTCTGAAATGCGACAAAACTATACTCACCCTGGCCCTAGTAGCAGTGGCGATGATGTCCCTAATCTGCCCGATGAGTAGAGCGAACACGAAGACGCCCATGAGCCAGACCGCGGTCATGAACAGGTGCTCGCACGTGTGCTCGGTTTTCTCTGCCTTATGAGACAGCATGCATTGCATAAGAGACAGCATGCATGCATTGCACGAGCAAACTCTGTAATGCGACAAAACTATTCTCACCCTGGCCCTAGTAGCAGTGGCGATGATGTCCCTGATCTGTCCGATGAGCAGCGCGAACACGAAGACGCCCATGAGCCAGGCCGCGGTCATGAACAGGTGCTCGCACGTGTGCTCGGGCTTGGGGTTCTTCCCGATGGAGGTGGCGGTCTTGGTCGCGAAGTAGAAGCAGCGGATGTACGCGTTGCCCTCGTTGTTGTACACCCACTCGTTGGAGCCGAGGCCTGAGCGAGGAGGTGGAACAAAGGAAAATATAGTATTACATTTACTTTTTTGCGAACCAACCCTAGTAACCAAAAAGTTGAAAAGGTTTATGACAATTAGAAAAAGACAGATTTTAAACTTAGTAGGCATGGAGCAATCTGGGAGCCTTCAATGACCTCGGTCTGGTCATTAAAACTATCTATTGATAGTTTTTGGTAATACATAAAACAAAAAATGTGTAACTTGCTTTGTATTTATTTACTTGTTTACTCGAATGAGTGGGTTAAGTACAAGAAATTCATAAAATATGGTTATATAAACTTACCTATGTAGTCACTCATTGCGTAATACGCGCAAGCATTTAAATGGATCAAGTAGAAGATGTAGAAGAGAGTTTTGCCGATTCTGACCTGCAACACATGACAAGTATTTAACTTATTGTCAAAGACTCTATTGAAGCTCCATTGAAGCATAAGATATGCATTTCTTACCACATATGGAGATGAGAGAACCCGATCCATAGCCTGATGGAACTCCCAGAATGTTTGTAGCTTCAAAAGTCTTGGGAACCGCAAGATGACCATTTGCGTTCCAAAGAAAATGTAGAGCAAGTCCAACGGAGTGAGAGATATTACGTCAAACTGAAATCAAATATTTATTGATTTCACTAAGCAAATAAATTAATTACTTATCTATTAAATTAAATTGATTTATATCTATCAAATAACTAATGTAACAGAAGGTAATACATATAACTAATAACTGTTGAAGGTTATTTACACACAGATTTCTTAAGTGTGGATCTATTAACTTTAATCGAATTAAATATTTTTAAGTCCGTAGCTAACCTACCTTGTACTGTAACTTCTTCCTATAATTCTTCCTCGTCTCAGCAATGTTGTCGACCCAGAAGCCCTCATGCAGGAACATAAGCCGGGGCTTCACCAGCGCCACGTCGATCAGGTAGATCAGGTCACAGAAGTAGTCGGCCGCCATCCACATGGGAGTGTTAGCTGGGGTCTGGTAGGGGAACGTGGCGCGGAGGGCGATGCACCACGCATTGTAGCTGTAGCAGAACGTCACTAGCAGCAGCCAGCTGATGTAGCCGCGGCCTAAGGAAGGTTTGAGTCTGTGTAAGCACAGGATTGGCACACAAAAGTGCTAGACACTACTGATCCATATATGACGTTGTAGTCAACTCTTCTAAGTATGCGTTACGTACTGTAGGTACGTTTGTAAGTTTAATTCAATAGTATGTTGATGTATTTGAAGGATTGACGGCAACAGTTTGTTTAAGTCTTAGGACCCTTCAATGTGTCTGAAAGGTCCCAAGACTTAACTCGTGTTTGCAAAAAAAAAAAGGTTGGATCTCTGGTTGACTCAAGAAATGAAGAGGGGTGGGTCCTCGTCGCAAGTCGCAAATTATGTGGTTATTTTAGCAAATCGCTTCGCTTTCTTCGAGTATAGTTAAGGAAAATACTACAAACAAAAGAATGTGGAAAAAAGTGAATAAATACCTCAAATAATAAAATAACAGTATCCACCGTAGCGTTATTTACTAGATTAGCCTCTTAAAGTAAATTGTCTTCAATAGGGCTGCCGTCTAAATTGGCACCCAACGGGTTGGTCGTATCGATCTAATTACAAAGCGCAATAAACGTCCTAATGACTCACCCTGCGGGTCGATGGGCACAAACGGATCGCAGAAGGGCACGCGGAGGAAACCACGGCACTTCTTGTGCCGCGAAGGCGACGACGGGACCGGGCTCTGCGGCGTCTCCACCAACGGCGCTGGGGATTCTTTGGCTGGTGACCTGAGAAGTTCATGTTATGTTTATTCATTTTAGTCTAAGGGTGGGGGCCTGGCGATCCGTCACACAGGGTTTACCCTAGTATGGACACCAGTCTCTCACATTGGTAACTTAGCTCCTAAGTATTATTAGTTCTTTAATATTATGTATGTCGCAGTCATCTGGTTGAATCAGCGATTTGATTGAATCACTAGCGCGTTCATTAAATGGCGACGTTCAATTGAATGACTAGGTCGAACGTTGAATGAACAATCCTCACTCAACGTCCAACAAGTTAGCTGATTGAAACATAGCCCATTGAACATAGCGGACGTAAAATCAGTCAGGTGATGATGTAATTTAGTTCATTTTTTTCCACTGCGGCGTTAGTGCTCATCAAAACAAAGATGGCGTTAAACACCTGGTACAGATCTAATCGAATGGCACTGTGTTGATATTTTCTTGAGTGAAATTGAGATTTAAAGTAACTTATTCGTAAACAAATTGAGACAGCATGGATGTACCGATTAATATGCTGTTGCTGGCTACTTTAAAAGAAAAAAATCTGGCAAAACTGGCTGGTTATTAAGGTGTGTTATGTCATGTCCTCATTTTTTAATCTAAAGTTAGTTATCTTTTAAGTTGCGCACTTATGGTCACCCTAATCAAACATTACAAAGTCAACTATATCCCATTCAACGACTCTAAATGACGTTCAGTCAAGATGTTGAACGTTATATTCAACAACTTCACGAGTTGTCCTTTAGTCATTCAATTACGCGTCGTCATTCAATGAACGCGCTAGTGATCCAATCAAATCGCTGATTTAACCAGATGACTGCGACATGTACACTACCTTTGTGAAGAGAAAATAAAGAAATATTATTATATTTTTATTATTATGTAACTTTAGACTCAGGTGCTCGAGTACCTACAATTGATTTTAATTATTTTAATTTTAATAATAAGAATAACACCTCTTATGTTATTCTTTCGTTTGAGTTACTTCCGTAATTGAATGCGATGTACCGTTCAATACAAGTTCAATTGTAAGGTGTACAAATAGTAGGGTCTTTTCGTACACCTGTGCTGCCGTTTCTTTTAAGGTAATTTGATATTTTTTATGTAAGATAGCGAAAGTACGTTTTAAGGTCTAATTAAATCTGGGCAGCCCAAATACGTCCCTACTGCTGGGGGACGGGCCTACCCTAAATTAGGGCGATAAGGCCTTAGTCAACCACGCTGGCCAAGTGCGGGTTGGTCGACTACACATCCTCAGAGTTTCTTCTTAGGTGCAGGTTTCCTCACGATGTTTTCCTTCACCGTTACAGCGTCGAAAAATCGTACATATGAATTTCAAATTTGAAAAACACAAGTGGTACGCGGCGGAGTTTGAACAGGCGACCTCTCGCATGGCAAGCAACGACTTAATCACTCGGCCATCGACGCTTTTTAAAAAAGGGTATATTAATAGGCGTTGTTTTTACCACGGGCGCTATAGTTTATTTGTTTTATTAAATGATTGTCTACACACGATAAATAATGTAATGTAGCTCAAGTACGTTGTAGTCGAACTCGTATTAATTTTGGTCTTAATAAACATATGACGACTATGTACATATCTTTGATTGGTTTAGTGTCTGGCCATTGGACATCAATTGGTTTGCATAAGGTTTCATTCAATTTACAGAGTTTCCAAAAATAGCATTTAATAACTAAATATATTTCAGGAGTCAACTTTTGTAATTACTAAGACATTAATTTAACGGCGTCGTAAAGACCTATAATATAATTACCGTTTTTTGGAGTTTTTTCTCGGTTTAGGATCGTTCAGATCTTTCAGCTCTGTTGGGGCTTCCGTGATGTCATTCATAGAATTGTACTCGGGTGCAGAGTTAGAGGCGAAAAGACGAACTTTTTGCAACTGCAACAATGTCCTGAAAGATTCAACCAATATCAAAATAACTAATTACGGTCGAGATAACTACGAATATCTTAATTTTAAAATATTTGCTCACCCTTTTACTTCATTTTTCCGCGTGTCATCTCTTACTTGGTTTTTATTTTCTACGTTTGAATTGGTTTGTGCTAGTCTGAAAAATGCATCGAATTAGATTCAAGTTCTAAGCTCAGCCGACGCAATAAAAAGTAAATAGCTGTAGTTTTAATTTTAAGACGGTCATTACTTGTTATGCGCCGGCGTCGGCTCAGGAGTGCACCACGACCCGTACGGCGCTTTACCCAGCTTTGCTTCAGCCACTGGATTGACTGCCGTCGCTGGGTGAACTGTGTGCTGCAACATTCGTTTAGATACTTTAAAAAAACCTACGTGAAGCCTTGAGTCAATCAACTGGACGTATTTAGATGCCCATTTCATACTTAGTTGTTATTAGGCATTTAGTTCCGGTGGATAAAACCTTTTGTGGGAACAGTTACCTAAATTTATTGCGGTAATAGGGTCACGTTATACTTGTAATACTTGAAGAGATATCTATCACTAGTCATGTTTATAGTTATGATATGAAACGTTAGGCGTGGACATGCCTTTACGATTCAATAAAATGGGACATAAAGTCTCATCATCTTCGTCGTCAAAATATCGTTCAGAAAATTGGCATGAAATATTAACAGCCCATTATTTGTCATAGGTAATATAGTTTCACAACTACAATATTGATATTTTATAAGGCACTAGCTGTGCCCGCAACTTCGTCTGCGTAGAATAGTGACTTTCGCCAGCATTTTGATTGTAGGAAATTGCAGTTAAAGTAAATAAAGCTACAAAAATTATAAAAACTATTAGAACAGAAAATTTAATTAAACTTAGTAATTGATAAGATTAATATCCAGGAAAGAACCTGAAATTTTTGCAGATTAATAGTTGATAAACAACATGTTACATTTTTCATTACAAATCGGTCAGCTAAAAGAGGATTCACTTGCTTAATAATTTTTTTTTGGTGTAAGCAATGCTCCAGCCTGATGAGGCGAGTAACTTATTTGGCAGAAACAGGTTTCAATTGTTGCAAACAGCATAAGTACTGTACCTACGTAGTTAGTACATAAAATTTATGTTTGATATCAGGATAACTTCAAAAAACGTCTTAAAGTATCTATAAAGGCTGTGTGTCGCCATGTGACGAATTAATCAGTATTTGCTTTGCTACTTTGTTATGTGCCACTTTTGCGTATTGTTTATTTTTTTGTTTATTTCTCGAAGATTGTATTGTATTCGTAATAAAATAATGATATAACAACGTAAAAACGTAAGTTTAATAAAATATAACTTATTAATTACTTTTAGTATTTGAAGCAATATATCGAAGTAATAGAGCACAGTGACATCTTTTGAACTAACCAAGAACTAAACACTCATATTCATATCGAATGTGACAGCATTAAAATTTGACATGACTTGACAGCTAAAAACGTGATAGTTGGGGAGCCCAACGAAGGTTTTGCCGTCTTGATCAGACTCAGACTCGGTCTTGTATGATTTTTATATGGGAGACTTCTTGCACCCTTTCATGTACCTCTACCGAGTATGACTACTTCATACGGAAGGGAGGGAGGTGCGTGATCATAAATAGGATAGTTAGGCACATGCCCAATTTTCTAATGATCTATGTGATAATATTTGTAACAATCTGTATATACGATAATTTTATAACATCCAAAATTTTTACGTGAATGTTTATAAATTCCCCTTTATATGCTTAGAATAGCGATATCCCTCTATATAAACATTCAGATAATATATAATTTTAAACTGTCATGGTTACACACATTAGAAAACTGAAACTGTCCGGGATATTTACCATGTTGTTTTGTTTTAATGAGCTCCCGATATTTCGGCAATTCAGATAATACCGAATAGCCTATCAATTGGAAAAATAGAAACCAGCAATGCAAACCAGCAAGCAAATATTGGACAACTGACCACCTCCATACCGAAAACCAGATAGAAGAGAAATGTAGAGAATTTAATAAACTTTTGTACCTGGCCTTTGTGGATTATTCAAAAGTCTTTGACGGTATCACCCACATCAATCCAATTAGCTTTCTCTTCTTCAGCAAAACGTCGAACCCACATACATAAAACTTCTCCAAATAATTTACCAACAAAGCACAGTCGATATCAAACTGCACACTGAACGCTTGACATTCAAAATACAAAAAAGGTGACTCCCTATCACCAAGTCCAAAGCTTTCCAGTAGCACACTCCAAGAAGTCTTTCAGGTCACTATGATATTCTTAGGCAACAAAAGTAATTGGTGTAGGGGATAGATGGCTGATAAACTTTCGCCTTGCAGATGACTTTTTCTCATCGCAAATAAGTATAACTTGAGTTGATGCTCGAACAGCTAAGCGTAGAAAGCTTTGAGGTTAGACTGACGATGAATAGATCCAAAACCAAGGTCATGATCAAGAGCACCAATGATAGGATTGCAGTCAACAGGCAGGTAAAGCAATATGTAGAGGAGTATATACTTGGGCTAGGCAGTCCTTCGAAAACAGGCAGGACAAAGAAATAATCCATAGAGCAGACGAAACCTGGAAAAGCTTATGAATGGGTACATGAAGGGTGATCTTTTTATATCACTGAACCGCAAATATATCCTATCCTAACTTCCACACAATCTTGATCCCCCACCAAAAATCAGAAGTCCAAACTCAACGTTATTCAAAAAGCTATGAAGCGGAGTATTATAGGTATTAGGTTAAAAGAAAAAATAAATATGTTACCATCCACTCTCGTACTGGTATTGTTGTTGGTCAAAACTGATGTAGCATTGGGCGGGGAATGTGATGTGAAATGTGCGAGGATAAAGAACAATAGATGGACCAGAATTGTTACACATCGCGTGCCTGAGACGATTTTCGCCGAAGAAGACCCAAGAAAAGGTGGTATGAAGATCTGTTCCATGTATCAAAGAACTGGCAAGTCCTAGCGTGTGCCCAGCAGTGAGGTGATAAAATAACAGGTTAAGAAAAAAATAAATTACAGATTATTAAACAGCAGGACTTCGATAGCGACTTGAACCTCCTGCATAAAAATGTAACGCGCTGAAGTATCTCAAGATTATGTGTTTTTCAACAGAGGCAAAGATTAATTATAACTTTGTGGTCCAAATCGTCACAATGACACTTTTTAGGGCTTATTTAACATGCACTTTGAATGACTGACACGGTCAAATAACTTTTTTCTTTAAACAAATTGTTACCAGGTAGCTCTCCTGTATTCAACGCTGTCCCCCCACTTATAAAGAAAGGGTAATAAACTTTTTTCTTATTTAGCGTAACCTTTCTATTCCGATTCCATGTTGTTCGAGTAACTGCAAATCTAGCTATTGAACTCCCCTACTATGGCGTTTTGCTCAATAAAGTAGTCCGTATAGTCCTAGTCAGAAGGTTCATTTTAGTCGATATACTTTTAACTTTTTTGTACGTGATCTAATAAAGTTAGATTTTTTACTATCCTACAGGAATTTCTGTGACTAAAAGTATTTAAGATCTTGACTGGGGATGTATGTTACCACCATGCAAAATTTTATTTAAAACGGTGTAATAGTTTCAGAGATCAGTCATTTATTAAGGTTTTTTGAATATCCCACGGGAACCAGACAACTGTCAGTGATTTCAAGTATCCTATGCATTTTTCCGGAATTTAAAATACCTTCGTGTAAACTTTCATTTAAATTGGTTCAGCCGTTTAGGAGGTCAGTCGAAACAAACAAACAAACAGACAGAGATACAATTTTTTTTTTAAGTATGAGGATGTGTTCTACTACTCTCAAAACATATCCCTGACTAATATTTTTTCGTTTCTAAGAAAATTACAAGAATTTTTGCCTCTACGTTTTTATTATAGTAATAGAATAGATTACAGCTTTAACACGGTTGGTTTTATTTCGGCTCAGTAGGTATTAAGGCGTGCCCTTTCTACTATCTTTTACTTACTATGCATTTACTTCCTTGGGTAAATTGCGTCTTTGCAGTTGGCAGTTAGGTTGAGCAATAAAACAATTTGGTTAGGTTGAGCAATGTTATCTGATTAGCTATTGAATATTAATTAGGTTACCTATATTTAAAGACTACTAGAGAAAATTATAATATTATATATTATATTAAATAAAACGGCGCACATAGAAGTACATACAAATAAATAACAATAGAAGTCTCTTTGGCATAAATAAAATACTTAATCATAAAAAAATTCAATAAAATTGTCACAAATTAAGCTGGACGTAAGTAGTACTTAAGGTAGAGAGCCAAGGGGCAGATTGATTGATCGTATTAATAGAATGTTGTGTCGGTCGCAAATCGCAATAGGAAAGCACTTAAAGGTGTTTTGGTATTCAAATCACAGAGGAGCGGGAGGATAATGGCTGTGGCCGCACGGCCTTGCCTCGATGCCATCGACGAATCGACATGAATCGATTTCTAGCCTAACTCTAGTGCTAAAAGGTATAGAAAAATCCTACAAATAATTTTGGCTTAGTATTAAAATCCGTTAAGCAGCTAACAATCATCCAATCTCTAATATTCATCCCATTTGCAATAGGGAATTTTCATAAAATAAAATTTTAACTTTATAAACAAATCTGGTAAAATCAAGCAGATACTAACCTTTAGAGCGTAAGCTAGTATAGTGGTAAGTAAGTAGTCAGTACCTATCATTGACCATTCTGTTGACCGTTTTTATAAAAGAACGCAATTTGCTAAAGTTTTGACGACATAGGTAAGAAGAGCCTCCTACATAAAATAGATTCACAACCGATTAACTTATTATCGACTGTTACTAATTGAATGAAAACGCGTCCATGCGACATCACGGACATGCTTTTGATTACCTAAAGTGACTATATGGTGTACTAATTAAAGACAGGGTGCGGCAAATTAGCGGCCCTATCTATCAATGTCAGGTCCGTAGGTAACTTAGGCGTTGTTGCGGAGCGGAACAACTTACATGTAGGTTTTATTACACGGTACACCTAGGCAGTATGTAGCCAGCGTTAAATTAGGGGAAACTTTTTGAACGATTCCTTGTTACCTTAAGCCAGTCCTTATAATGAGCGGAGACCTTTTTAGGGTTCCGTAGCCAAAATGGCAAAAACGGAACCCTTATAGTTTCGTCATGTCCGTCTGTCCGTCTGTCCGTCTGTCCGTCTGTCCGTCTGTCACAGCCGATTTACTCGGAAACTATAAGTACTACAGTGATGAAATTTGATGGGAATATGTGTTGTATGAACCGCTACAAAAATATGACACTAAATAGTAAAAAAAAGAATTGGGGGTGGGGCCCCCCATACATGTAACTGAGGGATGAAATTTTTTTTTTCGATGTACATACCCGTGTGGGGTATCAATGGAAAGGTCTTTTAAAATGATATAAAGTTTTCTAAAAACATTTTTCTTAAAGTGAACGGTTTTGAGATATCAGCTCTCAAAGTCGTAAAAGTATGTCCCCCCCTCTATTTTTATAACTACGGGGTATAAAATTCTAAAAAAAATAGAGGTGATGCATGCTAATTAACTCTTTCAACGATTTTTGGTTTGATCAAAGTATCTCTTATAGTTTTTGAGATAGGTTGATTTTTATTATATTTGCTGCTACGGAACCCTTTGTGCGCGAGCCCGACTCGCACTTGGCCGGTTTTGGTATTGAATTAAGTATTTAAAAAAATGTTTTGTATTGTTTTGTTTATATCTCTATGTTACCGGCCAAACCCGATTTCAGGACAAACTAGTTTAGCCTAGGCCAAACTAGTTTGTCCTAAGCCCGTTAGGATAAACCGGTATAGCCTAGTCCAAACTAGTTTGTCCTAAGCCCGTTAGGATAAACCAGTTTAGACTAGGCCAGACTAGGTGATCTTGATATAGATACGCATTATCTAGGATAAACTGGTATGGCCTTTTCCAGACATTGTAATATGTCAAGAAAGTCAAAATAAATAGATTATCCAAATAAAATCCTTCGTAATTGGAAAAATTATAATTTTTATTATACTATAATCTTATTTCTTACTTCTTATAATGATTCTTCGTTAAGTTTTCATTCGTGCAATCATACTATATTTGGCAAGAAATAAATGTTTTTTTTTATGTAAGCAATAATGTCTTAATTATTACAATTATTATGTCGTTAAAAATTATCCTTACTAAATTATAAACGTGAAAGTTTGTAAGTATGGATGTATGGATGTGTGGATGTATGGATGTATGTGTGAATGTTTGTTACTCTTTCACGCTCAAACTTCTGAACCGATTTTCATGAAATTTGGTATGCTGGTGGCTGGCACTCTGGAATAACATATAGGCTACTTTTTTTAAATTCAATCCCCATGTGGTTCATTGGGGGGGGGGGGGGGGGGTGAAAATTGTATGGGAGAATTTTTACGTGTTTGTCTATTTCTATAAAACTTGGTATAGAGGTAGCTGGCACTCCGGAGAGACACCAGCGCTATTTTTTTTTATTTCAGGGGGGGGGGGGGTGAAAATTAGTATGGGAAAACTTTTACGTAAATAAAACGTGGTATGGAGGTAGCTGGCTATTTTAATACATCATTGCTACTTAAACGTAAGATAATAAATGATAATACCAACAATCATACTTTAACAAATAATAATAAAAAGAAATAATCATATGAGTATTATGTACCCCATAACTTCAAAAGTGAAAATGAAAATGAGGGTGTAAACAAAACCTTAATCGAAAAACTTTAATCGATAAAAAACATGTCTAATAGTGAGTGATGAAGTCGTGAAGTGTTTTCTAACACAACGACCTCATATTAAAATAATTTCAACCCTTGAAAATCTTACAACCCTTGCAAACATCCCCTTAATTGAAAAAACACAAAGAAATACATTAGTGTGTAAATATAGAGTAAGTAATATTTTATATTTTCTATAATAATTTTCAAGTTTTAACCCCCTTTCAACCCTTGAAACCCTGTATTTTTTTAAGTTTACTTGCAACGCGATATTGCGAAATTCGCACGGGAACGGGAGTTATTGGGCAAAAACTTTTGGATGTAAAATCTCATAGTCCACGCGAACGAAGTCGCGGGCACAGATAGTTATGTATATTTATTCACAATACAATAGTTTTGGGTCTCTGTATTATACTGCGTACTCTCACATTGCTCCAAATAATCACATGCCGAAATTTTCAGTTACGGAGTAGAGAAAAATAAAATATGTTTTTGACTAATAACTCCTTTAATTTTCATGCTATCACAATTTTTAAATTTAATTTTTGTAAACAGAAGGCCATACCGGTTTATCCTATCTTTATAAGAAACAAGAAATAAGATTATAGTATAATAAAAATTATTATTGTTCCTATTGCGGAGGATTTTATTTGGATAATCTATTTATTTTGACTTTCTTGACATATTACAATGTATGGAAAAGGCCATGCCAGTATATCCTAGATAATGCGTATCTATATCAAGATCAACTAGTTTGGCCTGGTCTAAACTGGTTTATCCTAACGGGCTTAGGACAAACTAGTTTGGACTAGGCTATACCGGTTTATCCTGACAGGCTTAGGACAAACTAGTTTGGCCTAGGCTAAACTAGTTTGTCCTGAAATCGGGTTTGGCCGGTAACATCTATATTAATTTAAGTTCACTCAGTTGTTAATTTAATTTCATACCGAATAAAAAAATTTTTCTTTCTTTTAACTGTTGATAATTGACTTAGCAGCCTTACTAGATTTATATTATCTAATTTGGTGATAGGTATACATTTTTTAATTTATCCTTCAAAATGTAAGAGCCACCCAGACAAATGAATAACAAATAATAATCGCTAATTAACATGATTACGAGCTATGTGGCTTTTAAGCACCAAAAATATTTAACTTAGTGAGAACTCCCCCACGGATTTAATTAAAAATTCATTCATTAGGTACTTTTTACACAATTCTAGGCTGCGGATCGAACCCGACACAGGCTTTGCCAAATGTGCCATCGAGCTAGTCAGTCAGAGCGTATGTTAGTAACAAAGAATTAATGAACCTAAATTAATTAAGAAAAAAAAAGTTACTTATTTGTTAGTTGTTACGTAAATATTAGATTTATCAAACAAATTCTTAACCTAACCACGTGTATGACTTATAGTTAGGTTTCTCTAAATAAAATTATCTAAACAAGATAACCATATTCGGTTCTAAACTATTTAATACGCCTTCTTACTTAATTCCCGCCAGTGGTACCGTCTACCTGATTGGGGGTTTAATTACTAATTAAGAATGAAGTAGACAACAGAGCCTTTACCTATTAAGCTTCTAAACTGAAAGCGAGTAGAACACGCAAGCTTGTCATTTTCCCATTGACTTAAGTGTGACCCTTAAAACAAGACTTGTATTAGCCTACCTAGTTAAGTACTAAGAAAGTATTAGGAGTTTGTGTTTGATGGCGATATTTTGGAAGCGAAATTAACGATAATGTTATAAAAATAATACACGTAAGTGTTTAAATATGCGTTAATTTACCTACCTATGTTAATTTAGTAAAGTTGTTAAAATCTAAAACCACCACATGTGATTTTAATTTAATAACTACTAACTAAGATGAATATGCAATATTCTAATAATTTTATTTTATAAATTCTAGCGACCTCGCTTCGCTTCGGGTATATGGGATATATTATATGTACATAAAAACTTCCTCTTGAATCTATCTATCTATTAAAAAAACCATCAAAATCCGTTGCGTAGTTTTAAAGATTTAAGCATACATACAGACGCGGAAAGCGACTTTGCTTTATATGTACCTACTGTGTAGTGCTATCACTGCTATTATCAAGAAGCGGTTGCATCTGCGGGTCTACCTAAACGCATATCTATTAACGATTTGGGGTACCTCTAATAAGACAGTATACCACCGAGTAATTAAGTACTACCCTAAGTTACAAGGTTTAAGACTTCTTTATTTCTCATAAGAATTACAATAATAAATTCACTTACTGAGAAAGAACAATAATAAATTAAAATTAAAACGAGTGTACACAAAAGTTACTTATCGTGGTTAAAATAGGGTATATTAAAACACACTTAAAGTGTAGGTACTTTTAGGATTGTTAATAATAAGTAATAATTGTGTAAAATAATGACTAATTAAAACTTACATAGTAGCTAACTAACGTGTAAGCTTGTTTGTTTGCGATTTTGTAAGCGACCTCGTCTTTACATTATTTTGTAGCTAGGTATTGGATGAATATTCTGTTTAAATTAGTTTATGATTATGATTTAATTTCATTAATCAGCTGAGGAAACAATTAAATAAATAAAACGAGTAGGTACAATCCCATTTTATTATAGGGCAGGCCAGTTAGACAAACCTTCTAGATACAAATTATACCTATGTATAAAAATAATAAATACTACATACCACATCAACTTTAATTTCCATTTGCATTTCAGTAAAACTGTTTCTAATAGTAACAAAACACAACACACTAACTCACAACATAAAAATAATTTGGCGGGAATTGTGACAGCCCGTCGAGGAAAAATTCGACCGAATTTCCCGTGTGCCAGTAGGTACGCGTGGCCACCACGAAGGTTTTTAATCCACTGTTCATTTCATTGTTTTCAAGCGCGGGGTGGACAAGGCGCAGCCGGCCGCTTGCCGAGAGGCAATTATAGTAAACTCCATTGAAAGGTTACACTAATTAGGTATTTGTAAATAAGCTGGTTTGAACTAGTGTCCGTGTCCGGTATGAAAATGCTGGAGTTTATTTTCTTTTTCATCAACAATTTTCGGAGATATAGCACTCTTGCTAAGTGTTTTTAGGTAGTTTCATTCCAATAGTTAGGTACTCTTTTAAATTGCTTAGAAACAGGTATACAAATAATTTGTTCTAAAAAGAAACAGGCATTAACATCATGAGAAAACTAAAATAGGTACTGCAGTTCCATGGCTCTACCGAGCTTACTACTCAGATCAGCTGACGATGGGCAGCTTTTAAAACGAAAGCAAAGACTGACTAGCTAAGTATTATATCCTAGGCATATCATTAGCTCAATGAAGAAGACGTAGGTATCTACTTTGTGAGTATATTACCTGTTGATATGGCGTTCGGTAGGTTGATGGAGGATTAAGTAGTTGATGTAAAATCAATTTATTTTATTGTTTAAAGACAAACCTTTTTTAATTTATAACTAAAATAAAATTAAGATGTAGGTAGGTATGTTGATAGGAAGGATAAGCCTAATGATAATATTAAAATATTTGACTCACCCGTCTCAGGATTTTCAGGCTGTTCCAAACCATTTTTACTGTTCACAAAACTTTAAATTTCAGAATTACGATCAGCAGTTTCATATTTTCTTATCTATTCTTCATAATAAATAAACCAGAATAAATCTGTACCTAATTCTCAAATCAGCGATAGGCAGTCTCCGTCGGTTGTCAGTAGATCAGGAAAATATAAGGCTACTAAGTTCAAATGTCTCGGTGTTAACTAGGCATGCGCCGAAATTTCTTGCCTCCTTTATTCGGTCGCATTATAAAAATTATTGGGCGGGAAGTAAATATTTGTTGTGATGACATCAAATAGATACGAGAAAGCTTAGCGTTTAAAGCGCTTTAAAAATTGGTTTTCCCTTATTCTCCTCCTGATGAAAGATGATCTTCATCTGCTTGTGGGTACATATTAAATATTATAATTAATAATTATATCCCCGCAATCACAAAAAATGTAAAAAATGTTAAATTAAATTTTTACATTAAATTTCGTACGACGAAGAAAATATCTTCAATAATCGATTATATTTACACACTGAATACCTATGTAATGTAATGGACATTTCAAGGTACAAAACAGATTATTGACTTCAACTATGAAATTATGAACAATTTCACTTTTCTACAAAACAAGATAAACAATTTATTCAGTGATTGAAGCGCTGAAAGTTACGTGTTCTGTTTTGGTTTGAATTGATCGTGTTCTGCGCGCGCATTTTCACGTCTGCGATTGCGTGTAAATGGCGTGAAAAAGATAGAGTGAACGAAAGAGATAGACAATGTACAAATGTCAAAAGTGGTCGATCGAATGCCGATTGCCGAGACGATTTTGTTACGATAACGAGAAAAAAGATTGACCCGATAATAAAACTTTTCATTCTAACAAGAAAACTGGATTGAAGACATCAATGTTAATAGTATTTTAATGCCTAAAGTGACGAAAATAAATGCTTAATATTGTTTTGTTCATTCGTCAAAATGGATTCAGGTTTGTAATTTTTATGATCGTTTCTTAACATAGGACAATAAAAATAATAGTTTCAAACTTAAAAATTTATCCAAAAATTTAAAGATATTACAGGTCAGGACAATGTGTTATGTTTATTTAGTGTTATACTTCTGTAAGTACTGAATTGGTTAGGTACTAAGTTAAACTTTTTTTTTTAAATCTTCTAAAAAAATCCTCACTTAATCCTAGCTTATAACAGTAAGTTCTACTTAAAAGATTAAAATAAAATTATTAAAGACATATTTATTTTTAAATTTTTCCTTGTAGTTATTTTGCAGGTAAGTAGTAATTTAAAAGTATGATACAAACTTTTTAAAAACTTTCAAAACTATTTTTGATATTCATCTTAATAATAATGTTATGAAAAGAATAATAATATACCTACCTACATAATTATTTTTATTAAGTTTCTGAAAACCTGTTAATAAAAATCAAAATTTACCATAGGTCATATTTTTTTTGTTAGATTTAAAGATAAGAAGACAAGTGACATTTGGGCAGCTGAAGGCTTTGATAGACTTCCTGAGAGATCACCAGGAGCTAGCCAAGGGATTGACTAGGGGTCGCCGGGGCAAGCTGCACACACTCAAACTATGGAACCTCTGCGCTAAAAAACTGAATGTCTTCAAGGATGGTGCGGTGAAAGATGGAAAAGCTTGGTCTAAGGTTTGATTTTTTTAGGTTGATTCAATTTGTAATATGAGTAAGTTGGTAATTATATTTTTAATTCATAAATGGTTCTAAAAATAATTTATATTATTATTTAAAAAAATGCTTGAAAGCATTTTTTTGACTAGATTTTTTTTCATGTTCTTTAGATTTAATTTAAATTAGTTCTAGATTAGTAGGTAAATAAGACAGACAGCTAAACAGAATAGATAAAATCTATATTTTTTTATTTTTAAAAGATTAAACTCATTTTCATACAACCAAATTAATATAATGACTGAGGCAACATTTTGGGTTATCTATTGTTTGCCCGAAAGATATATGCCATAATATTCATATGCCCGAATTTCATTTGCCATAATTTCATTTGCCCGAATGTTATGTTTGCCATAAAATACAAATGACATAATTTTAATTGCCCGAAAATCAGATTCCATAATGATTCGAATGCCATACGTATTGTTATCCATATTTTTAATTGCAATAATATTATGCAACAGAATTTTTAAGCGCCATACTCCTAACGCCAAATATTTGTCCTAAAAAGCGATTGGCTTTCTGGCACTTCGCCGGCCGCTGCCGCATACGCTCGCTTCGCTCGCTCGGCTCGTGCGTTGTCTTTCATGTTTCTAACCTAACCTAACCTATTTTTTTATCATTCTTTTAACCTATTTTACAAGCTTTTTCGGTGGGAAATGATGTAATGGCACGGAAACAACGTTTCTAACACGTAACTAATAAAGTAAACAATGAGTATGACATATATGGCGTTTGAAAATTCTGTTGCATAAATTATTGCAATTAAAATATGGATAACAATACGTATGGCATTCGAATCATTATGGAATCTGATGTTCGGGCAGTTAAAATTATGTCACTTGTATTTTATGGCAAACATAACATTCGGGCAAATGAAATTATGGCAAATGAAATTCGGGCATTTGAATATTATGGCAAATGAAATTCGGGCAACTGAAATTATGGCAAGTGGGGGTATACCAACATTTTGGTATACCTAATTTGATTTGTATCATGATGCAAATAATGATGATTTGAATTACCTACTTTCCTCCCTGTCTGTGATAGTTTTCAATAATTTTAATGTGGTGGCTTGTTACTTTTATTTGATTTTGATTTGTTACTTGAATTTTATTTTTGTAGTTATAGGTATTTAATCTATGTATCCCTATTATTCATAATAATCGTTTATTTCACATAAATTCCAGTACTGGTGCGACTGGAAGTACCGGGTCCGCAGACGAGCGCTGGAGCTGAGGGCGGTCAGAGACAACAACCGCGCGCCGCCGGACGGCGTCACGCCTCTCTCCGTCATGGAGGAGAACATGCTCAGCATCATCGGCGAGGCGGCCATAGACAATATCGTCATCAAGAGCGACCCGCTGGCTGAGGGGTCGGACGATGAGGAGACTCATGATGAGGCTGCAGCGCAAAGTTATGGTATGTTGGTACTTGTTCCTTAGGGTAGCTTTTCATCAAATTTCAGTAAGAAAATTTTATTTTTATTACCCACTTTTGGGGTCCCTGTGGCCCGGGGGCCCCGTATAATTGATACGGCAGTAGCTACGCCCCTGCCCCTCTCCCTCTTTGCTTTAAAATAGTCACAAATGTTATACCATGGCGCCCTTTCAGAGTCAAGCGCCCTGGACGATGGCCCAACCGAGCCCTAGCCTAGCGCCAGCTCTAAATACATAGGCACTACATGGCTCAAATTGTGACCTACGGTAATTAAAGATTATGTAACCAGTTTTTACTGTTCTAGCACCACATGCAGAGACGGAAAGGAAAACGAGGAGTAGGAAGCAGAGGCATTCTTCGAGAGAAGCGTCCGAAGACGACAGAGGCGAGCCCGGCAGCTCATTGGAGGGGCACAAGCCGGCCGTCGCGCGGGGCCTACTTGGACTAGAGTCAGGTTGTTTGTAACATCAACAGTTGTTTTGGTGGTGGCTTGATGATTAAATTGTTTATGAGGGTTAAGAATGAAACTAGGATTTTTGCTGGTGACTTAATACTAATATCTGTAGAATAGTTACAACATTATTACTTTTTTCTTAAACTTAGTTGACGACTTGCGAATTGCGATTTTCATATCAAAGCAATACAGCGCCATCTAGTGGGCATGTGAAGTACTACTATGCCAATCTATTTCTCAATGCTCAGTAGATGTCTCTTTTAAGGAGTAAAACATTTAAAAATTTAATTATTAATACAACGCATTTTGATAATATTATCGCTATTTTGATTCTAATACAATTGTTATTTCTTGTTTTGTTTTAATCAAACGATTATTTTCACACGCTGATAGTCACACATAGCTTTGTAACTTTACGGAAAAGTTCGAGATTTTATCAGGTCCATTTCAAAAACAAAAAAATTAACAATACCTAATTCATGTTTGTTATAGACGACGAGGCAGCCGAGTTCTTGCGACTGGAAAAAGAAAAAATCGAGAACGCGAGAAAGTTGCACGAGACGGTTCTCACGCTAACCTCGGAGATAACAAGGCTGACAGACGTCATTAGTCATATTAGAGATGTTATAGTAAACAATAGAATTAATTTATGAAATAATATATAACTATTATAAACAAATAAGTTGATATTTTTCCTTACAAAAAAAATACAAAAAGAACTCTCCGGCGGGGAATCGAACCCCGGTCTCCCGCGTGACAGGCGGGGATACTGACCACTATACTACCGAAGACTTGAGAACTCTTGCCAAATTATGTATTATTTAATACATAGTCTATGTACACTGAGTTGTAACTGGAACTTTAGAGTTTGTAATTTTATGTGCTTCATAGTTTACACATCCTTACTAATATTATAAATCCGAAAGTAACTCTGTCTGTCTGTCTGTCTGTCTGTCTGTCTGTTACGCTTTCACGCATAGAGTACTGGACCGATTTAAATGAAATTTGGTATAGATATAGTCCAGAGCCTAGAAATGGTTATAGGCTACTTTTTAACCGACTGCGCTATAAGGAAGTAATGTTTTACCCGTTAAACGTCTCTACGCGAACGAAGTCGTCACAGCCCAAATTACTGGACGGATCGAGATGAAATTTGGCATGCAGGTAGATGTTATGACGTAGGCATTCGTTATGAAAGGATTTCCCGAAATTCCCACGGGAACAGGAATTAACGGGAAAATCCTTTTGTATGAAAAATATTTACCGCATAAGTTAGACGCTTGAAATTTGGCATGCAGGTACCTTAATAAATTTAAAGCTTAGTTGCAACAGGATATTGTAAAATTCCCACGGGAACGGGGGTAACAGGGAAGAACTTTTGTATCAAAAAATCTAAACCGCATAAGATAAATGATTGAGATTTGGCATGCAGGTAAACTAATGAACGTAAAGCTCACTTGCAACGCGATATTACAAAATTCCCAGAGGAACGGGAGTTATTGGGAAACAACTTCTGTATGTTAAATCCTGTAGGCCACGCGAACGAAGTCGCGGGCACAGCTAGTTTCTAATATAAATGTAAGTTTGATCACCTAATTCAAAAGAAGGAGGGAGATCTCAATTCTAAATGTTTACTATTTATTAACTTAGTTTCGGCTATATTAGTACCTACCTAGGTAATCTGTTGAGTGTTACCAAAATGCCTACGATGTACGGGGTAGAGGGAAGAAATATTAATGAATGAATGAATATATCACGCACGATACTCGACATGTATCCAGGTCTATCAATTGGTCAAATCAATCAATAACTGGGGTACCTCTATCGTCTATCATACCTGAACTACCTACTAACATATTTTGTCATAAAAGATTTTCTTGTGTTTTATTCAGTATTTTTATTCTAAACTAGTTGTACTGCGTAGGACCTCGCCTGGGTGAAATTTTAGTTTACCAAGCCGTTCAAATTCTTTAAAACCATATAAGTACAATCCGTTATCAAACCAAGTCCTAAAAACAAAAGAAAGAGAAACAAAAATAAAGAGAATTCAATTCGATGCGGTACCTACTTACTTTTGGAAATAATGCTCGTACATTTCGATGATCCATTTTTATTTATATATAGAGGTTTTATTCTAAAGTTAGCTATCGCGCTCTGGGATCACACAGTTCAAGTAGTTATCTTGAACTTCATTAAGACTGGCGAGTGTGCACATTGTGTGTTAGTGTACCCCGCACTCTGCGCCAAACAACCCATGTGATCTATGAGCCAGTGTGTGAATATGTTTTATTGGAGTATACTCATTTTGACCGTCGTTGGGTAAGCAATTCCATATCTGTTTATTTTTTAAAATGTAAAATGATTTAAAAACACTAGAAACGTGTTATTTGCCATAGACCTTCTTGAATATACACCCGCAGGAGACTTCCTAAATGGGTCTTTATCAGAAACTAAAAATGCTCTACTATCAACGTAACGCCTATGCCCTGTAATCTGTTATTATTTCGCCGTCCCCGCAGAATAAAATGATAACAGCCAGTATCTTAGTTTTAGTGTTATGCCATTTTCTGGATCTGTGGGTGCTAATACATGTGCTAAATTTTTTTGGGATTTTTATGGAGTTATTTCACGAAGTTACAAAATGTTATAATAGTATTCATAGATTTAACACATGCCATAAATTACGAGAATAAAATTTTAATATAACATTATCGAAATGTACTCTTACTTGTTAGTATGACAAACAGTCATATAATTATATTCACGTAAAAATATTTCAACTAGATAATGATAAACGCAGTTATCATTTTATTCTCGTTCAAAACGCACCGATCGCTAAGTATATAGTTGAGTAAGCAAAATGACTTTTATAGTTAGAAGGATAAGACTTAATATCATCAAGTGGGAGAGGAACAAGTTGGTTGGAAAGAACAAGTTGGAAAAAAAATCCTTCTTAAACATATCATATTCCTACCCAGATAATTATATATGTATGTTCGTATTATTAACTATTATTTTGTAATTTTTAGTGTGTCGGATTTTTTGAACAAAGGTTTATTTTTTTTCATACTTTTGATTTTTGCACCTTAATTTTTTTGTTCAGCTCACCTGAAATACTACTCATATTATAACTAGTAGTCTGAATGTGGATACAGATTTGAAATAATTATCCTATTACTTCTTTCTTTTAAGGAGTTGACCAAATTGCTAGGGGATCAAACGGAAAGCCCCAGCTTTCAAATAAAAAAATAATCATCCAAATCGGTTCACCCAGGTGAAAGTTACGAGGTAACAAGCATAAAAAAAATACAGACGAATTGAGAACCTCCTCCTTTTTTCAAGTCGGTTAGAAAGAACAAGATGGAGAGGAACAAGTTGGAGAAGAGCAAGTTAAAGAGGAGCAAGTTGGAAAGGATCAAGTTGGAGGGGAGTAAGTTGGAGAGGTGCAAGTTGGATAGTAGCAAGTCGGATAGAAGCAAGTTAGAGGGGAGCAAGTTGGAAGGAAACAAGTTGGAGAAGAGCAAGTTGGAGAAGAGCAAGTTGGAGAGGAGCATGTTGGAGAGGAGCAAGTTGGAGAGGAGCAAGTTGGAGAGGAGCAAGTTGGAGAGGAGCAAGTTGGAGAGGAGCAAGTTGGAGAAGAGCAAATTGGAGAGGAGCAAGTTGGAGAGAAGCAAGTTGTAGGGAAGCAAATTGGAGAGGAGTAAGTTGGAGAAGAGCAAGTCGGAGAGGAGCAAGTTGGAGAGGTGAAAGTTGTTGAGTTGGATATAAAAAACATGATAAAAAAAAGAGTTTGTGAGAGTGTTTCGCAAATAGAGTTTTACAATATAATGGGGTTAATAAAAAATAAGAACTGGTTCAAAAATGAGGATGGCCATAAATTATCGTGGACTAAAATTATGGAAGTAAATGTTTCACATTCGTTGTTGCTTGCCATGCGAGAGGTCGCCAGTTCAAATCCCGTCACGTGCCACTGTATTTTTTGAATTTGAAATTCATTGTCCGATTATTCGACGCTTTAACGGTGAAGGAAATCTGCCCACCTACGAAGAAATTCTTAGGTTGTGTAGTCAACCAACTTGCTTTTGGCCAGTGTGGTGGACTTAGGCCTTATCGCCCACATAGGGTAGGCCGTGCCCCAGCAGTGGGGAGGTATATGAGCTGATGATGAAAACTTTGATTCCAAATTTTGTAGTATAAGTAGGCGGGGTACCAGCCAGGTACCAAGCCCAAGTCCTCCTGAATATGTACTCGAACGCCAAACCTTATACACAGAGTCAATTCCAATAAGCACAACTTACTATGATGACCTTATGTGCCTCTGCGGGTGCAGAAGATATTCCATGTTACTACCACGGTTTTTACAAGTCCTTGACTAATTATGACCGTAGCGCAGCGTGTTCCAGTAGCAAAAGTGATGAAGAGGAAGATGATCACGATTAATCAATCTTACTTAACTTTTGCACGTCAGTAAACAAAGGACTGATTTTATAAGATAAATAAAAGGTTGTATTATTGATTTTTAGAGAGCAACAAGTTGAAGAAGAAATTAAAATTATATTACGCGATTTACATGACATTGTTTATTTCTTCGGTATGATAATAATGATAAAATAAAAGCGTAAGGATGAGACAACCCCACCGCCCCCTGGTGGGAGTCGCTGATTTTCGCACCATGAAAGGTAACGACACTCTACCAGTGCAACCAGTATCCCCAGGGCAGCTTGTGGCGGGCTGAATGGGATTGACACCCCTTGGGACCCGTGCCTCTAAGAGTCGACCAGGCCCCTCTCACCTCTGGCTTGCCTTAGCCGGCCGGAAAGAGTTGGGCGTCAGAGCTACATTCTTGCAGGGTGGAAGTGAAAGATATACGTCACGAGTTGGCACAGTGGCGTTGCGCCACTGGGTAAAAAGCGGTGTACACCTTTCGCCACTAAGAGGCGCTCACACTAATGATTCTCCCCGTCGCTCCTGCTTCGTGCCTTGCATGTGCGACCAATGGGGGACCCACAACAGTGAATGGCGTGTTACCACCAGCCCATTTTAATCATGTTTATGAACATAGATCGGGGCAAGTACCATAGTCCTTCCCGATCTATGTTTACATAGTCTCGGTTACCCAGTCCACTAACACTCAACCAAACAGCCCAGATTATTTGTTCTTCCACGCCATTCCATAGTCTTACAATGACTGGGGGTTGTCCTTGGCATTTTATAGTGTATATATAATAAGGCGTCCGACCGATTTCAGCCACGGCGGCCGGTCTCAATTGAGATCAGCCAAGGGCGCAGGACATATTATTATAGTGCACAAGTGTCCGCGCAAACACAAGTGCACTCTCTATTCCGTTACACTCATAATTCGATGAGACGGCAATCCTACATGACCGATGAGAGATCGGGCGCAGGACCACCGGCTTAACGTGCTTTCCGAGGCACGGGCGTTCAACCGCCAACTTCGTAACTCCGGGCTGAGTATTATCATTACAAAAAAACTCACACAAATTTTGCCCGACCCCGGACTCGAACCGGGGACCTCTCGATCCTAACGAAGCACTTGCTACCAAATAGACCAACGAGGCAGTATATTATATACAGGGGTAATCGTCGGCTGATGCCACATAACATTAACATACAAGTTATTAAAAGGCTTTTTCTTTTAAATGACAAAATATGATTTCTAAGACTTAGTTCTAACACTGAGAACCTATTTTTTTGTATTTGCAGCGATTCAGGATTGAAAATCAATACATAGGTTCCAAAGTAAATTTTAAATACAAATAATTTAACTTCATTAAATAAAACTAATGTTGATTAACATGTAAAAGGTTTGTTAAGACAACAAATTAAAGTATTTTATAGAAAAAAAAGAATACAATATGTACGAGAATAAAATGATATAAAAGTGTTATCATAATCATGTGTACTCTAAAACTCAGTAGAATAAAATGACAAGTTACGTGTGCCATATTTGACTTGAGTCTGGCGAAACGGAGAATAAAATGATAATGGATATTACTGACTTCAAATAATTACTTAATTTCACTAATATTTTATTTCTCGAATATTATCCATATTTTAATATTTAGGTATATACCACTTAATTATTTCTATAGTACTAAAAATTAGCTTTATTTAAAGTTATCAATCATAAGCCTGTGTCCAGTATTTACGGAGCAAAAGACAAAAATATGTTTTTTATTTTTCCTGAAAAGTTGCGTTTCTGTAGTTATCATTTTATTCTCCGGGGGCGGCGATTTGTCAGTACTCAGTAGTAGCAGTACCTAGTAGTGCACTTTGTAGAATTCGTAAGCTTTTGGCTTACGTTAATTTAGTCGAATAACTATTAATACTATGAATAGATTAACTATTTTCCTATCCACGATGGTACTCCGTAGTTGTTCCCCTGTACCGCCTGTACTGATATGTACTAAATTTTTAACTATCTTAAAACTGATCCATATAATTTATCCCACAGTCAGCAGACAACGATTTGTATGTAAATAGGTAATTAGTAATCGTGAATAGTAGGTGTATGTGTAGGTACATGTACATAGTACCATGTACTATTGTCTTATTGTCGTATTATCACCGCTTATTATCGTACTATAAAAACTACTATTAAACTTCTTTGAATATTTCCACGAGGAAAACAAAATAACGTCGGTGATTTGATAGAATTGTAAATTGCGCTGTAGGATCATTAATATAACATTTACAATGTAACATTCAATAAAATGCTGCCATTACAGGGCAAAGGGTATTGAAGCTCCTATTCTTGTAATTTTAACTATGGTAGAACATTTATTAATGTAAAGTCCTTGTAAGAACAGCTATATAACTGGCTAATCCTTCAGGCCACCGAATTTTTTATGGATTATTATAATTGCAGCACACATGGAAGAGTTACTGAATCAGACCTATTGAACTTAGTAGACACACGTGTAGCTGATAATTCAAAGACAGAAGAAAGGCCTAAAATCATTTATTTGAATAGAACCGATATTAATGATTTGAATGCCTTAACGGACGCCTTAACCGTGATACAAGCCGATCCGACGACACGGAAACCCTGCTCTCATCATGTAGACGTGAGCGATAATGAGATACGGCCAGACGACAATGAACCTTGTGAACCGGTGGGCAGAGTCGATAATGGGACTGCGTTGATATTGACGCCGTACATAAAAGAAGGACGCGCCCTCGAGGGTCGAAAAGCTTCAGTAGTAGACCCTGACATATTTTTAGGGGTTAAGAGTTACTCTGGCTACTTCACGGTGGATGAGAAGTATGACTCGAACATGTTCTTTTGGTATTTCCCCGTGGAGGGGCAGCCTGTGAACGATACGCCATGGATCATTTGGCTGCAGGGAGGGCCGGGGGCCTCCAGCATGGCAGGCCTTTTTGACGAAATCGGGCCTATACATGTGAATCACAACGGAATATTAGAGCGTGAGTGTTTTGTTATTATTAATTGTAGATACATATTTTGCCTGTGTAATTAGTGGCGTAACTACAGGGTGGCAAGTCAGCAAAATGCCACGGGCCCCCATCCGGTGTGGGGGCCCCAGCCGAAATGGGTCCCCGGTCATAGGAGAATCTCATCTGCCAACCCACATACACATTAAGATAAAAAAAGAACAAGTATCGAAGTGGGTGCACGTTCCAATACCGTGCTGAATTTTGCCACGGACTTTCAACGGGTATAGTTACGCCACTGTGTGTAATTATTCAATCCACGGTGTAATTTTTTATATTAATTTGTTAGGTATAGGAAAAAGATCAAATTATTAGATTTTATGTAAATTAAGTTTCATCCTTAAACGTTTCCCTACTCAATACGCGTACCTGATGGCTATAAAGTAAGAATGTACCTAATATAAACTCTCTTTATCGTGTCTATGCGTACAAAAAAGTAGATAGATAGAGAGAGGACTTTTCGTATAACATATCTAAGATGACTGAATATTGTAATCATTAAGAAATATTTTTATATCAGGAAATCCCTACACATGGCTACAAAACCACTCTTTGGTGTTCATTGAGAACCCAGTTGGCACGGGGTACAGTTTCACTAACCACAAAGAGGGCTTAGTCAAGGATATGGCAACTGTGAGTATTTTCCTTATTTTGTTAACAAAAATGCGTGAGTAAGTATCGCTAACAAAAGTAACAAAATGAGGTAATGATGACCGGCAATATTGATAAAACATCGTCCGATAAAATAACTTGAAGGGTAATTAAATTAAATAAATTATTTTGAATTGGCATTCAAATGTTGGACCCTATCAGTTTTGTGTAAGACGACTTATTCGTCGGCCAATGCTTAACTTGTATCTACTTCAGAATAGAGGATATTATTATCATTAGTATTGTCTATAATTTGCGCGTAAACATTTGAAATAAACTTTTACGGATTAAACTCACTCGCGTGTATTGTTATTCTAAATTATTTAGAGATCCGACGTTTCGAGCTCTTTACAGCGTACTGCGCTGGTCACAAGCAAGTCTTCATGCGGCGCTTGCCCGTGCCGCAAGTTTTATTTCAGATATTATAATTATCATTGTTAAAAATATTTTCTTTCCAGTACTCAGCGCACCTCTACACCACCCTGAAGCAACTGCTTACCCTGTTCCCTGAGCTCAGAACAGCTCCGCTGTTCATCGCAGGCGAGTCGTACGCCGGCAAGTACGTGCCCGCCTTCGGCATGGAGATACACAGGAACAAGGATACCCCGGGAGGGGATATCAACTTGAAGGTATGTTGGTGTAAGTGAATGTAAGTAAACTAAGTATGCTTCGCGTTCTATGCCATAGGCCATTTTTGGCGTTCGACCCAAATGGCAGAAATGGGTCTATCTATACTTATAATAAATAGAGAACTCGTTCGCTACACACTGTACTTACAAATGCTCGTGCATCATCTCTTTTTTCGACGAGAACGTACATACACTTTTTTCTAAATTCTAAAGGGCTATCCGTATTAACCGTAACTTCGGTGATACAGATAAGACTGATGACAGTTTTACAGATAATTTTCTAAATAGGTATAGGTAGTAGCGATTATTATATCATATGTAAACAACAATATAAAATTAATTTCAATTTGTTGTTAAGGGTCTCATTATAGGCAACGCGTACGTGGAGCCGAGCATGCTGGCTTCCGTCCCAGATACCTTCTACAACTTCGGCCTGCTGAGCCGAGAGCAGGTTGATTTGCTCCAGCCTCTGAACGAAGCTTTTAAAGACGATATTGCGAACAACAGGAGCGTGTCGGCGAAACATGTAAGTTATTATTTACTTACTGTTCGTTCAAGCCTAGACCTACCCTTATGTTATATTTGTGCGTATGAATATCCAGGATTGAGACATGGGTGGCAAACTATCATACAGTGAGATGAGGAACAACTGCATAGACGCTTTCTATGCAGCGTAGGAGCTTTCAGTTTTAGAAAATACCCCATCGATCTATTTAAATTGCATACTCATAGTTATTATCGATCTTGGTGTGTTAATGAATGTCATTAACCAATGTTGTTCCTCAGTCAGTGCCAATTAATCAATAAAACGGAAGATAGCTTCATAGGTATTAATTTCTTAATGAAATGGAGTAGTTAGTTTTCCTTACTGATATAGATAGCAGCTTATTTTTTGAAATTGTCTTCAGAAACAAATTGATCTGACCATAACTGCCCATCTTGATTTCCAGAAATGGACCCTGCTAGTGACGGGCATACTGCTCCTCTCGCATCAGAAGCAAGCGTACAACTTCCTAACAGACGACCTCGTCATCGGGAGATACGAGAAGTTCCTCCAGAGGTCGGAGGTTAAGCGGGCGCTGCACGTGGGAGACATACAGAACTCCTTCGTGAACATTTCTGTGAACTCGGCCTTGGCGCCGGACTTCCTTAGCAATACGAGGCCGATGTTCGAAACGCTGCTCAACCACTACGATGTGTTGGCGTATTGGTAAGTAGTTACATATTAATTAAGGCTATTTTAATGTGGTTTTGTCCATGATGATACGAGTGATATGGTTCCTCTGTAGGGTTTTATGTCAGCGATCGCTTTATGGTTTTCAGACACGGGTTACAATTTGTTTATCTAAGTCAGCAAGCCCCGTTGCTTTGGGGTGAAAAATATAATTATAAAAAACATTTGGTATATCAATATGAAAGTACGTACAACAGACTTTAACCACATTAAAGTTATCTACCGTACTATACGATTACCAAGCGTAATTACTCAGCTATTTATCGATTTCTTACTTAGTAACGCTTTCTTAAAAGAGAGGATAGCGTATATATAGCGGATAAGCGAGTAGCCGTGGATCTAAATAAGTGGCGAGCATTTGGGGAGGCTTATGTTCAGCAGTGGACGGTAATGGGCTGATGATGATGATGATGATGATGTCGCTTTTGATATTCGTAACGCAAGTGTTTAAGCAACTTAGCACGAACTCAGATCACAGTATGTGATGTTTTGTAATATAGGTATATTGTTATCACTTTCCAGCGGGCAGCTGGACCAAATGATGGCGTGTCCAGTGGCGGCCGAGCACTACCGCCGCTGGCATTGGGACCAGTCCGACCTGTACCGGAACGCGACCAGGATGCCCTTTATGTACCGACGTAGATTGGCTGGGTAAGTGAACTGTTTTGCTGTTTATGTGGGGTGTACCCAAGTGAGCAAGGGGAGTGCACAGATACTTATGTGAGCGCATGAACCTAACAGAAGCAGTGGGCATTTAAAGTTTACAATATAGAGAGAATAAGAGTAGTACATTTACTACCTTATTAATGCTTAAGATGGTTTGGTATACTAAAAATCCTGGCTCGTTTGTCTATTGGTACCAAGTGCTGCGTTGGGACCGAGAAGTCCTCGGTTCGAGTCCGGGGTCTGGCAAAATTTGTGTGAGTTTTTCTGTTTAGAAATTGTTCAGCCCGGAGTCAGGAAGTTGGTTAAGCTGGTGGTCGGACGCCTTATTGTTTATAAAAAAATCATGATAGATGAGGAGTTGATTGAAGTATGTATGTACCTATATTATAGGGAAAAATTTCTTTAAAAAAATAGACAATTTATGGTCCATGTCTACACATTTTAAAACCCGGACTACAAATAAAGCACTGCTTGGAAATTAATACAAAGAAAATTCTTACGAAATCTGGATGTATGACCGCCGATCTCCGACACTCCTTGAACAGTGCCGGATTGCTGGAAGGTAGCAAATGCTACGGGATACGAGAGGTCGCCAGTTCAAACCCCGCCAGGTACCAATGGGTTTTTCAAATTTGAAATTCATATGTACCATCATTCGACGCTTTAACGGTGAAGGAAAACATCGTGCGGAAACCTCCACACCTACGAAGAAATTCTAAGGTTGTGTAGTCGACCAACCCGCACTTGGCTAGCGTGGTCGACTAAGGTTTAGTTTAGGGTAGGCCCGTGCCCCAGCAGTGGGGACGTATATGGGCTGGTGATGATGATGATGGTGTTTGGTGGTAGGTACCGGCAGAGCGGCGGGCGGCTGACGGCGGCGCTGGTGCGCGGGGCGGGGCACATGGCGGCGGGGGAGGCGCCGGGCGCGCTGCAGCGGCTCGTGTCGCGCTGGACGCGCGCGCTGCCCGAGCCCGCGCCCGGCTACAGCGCGCCCTTCGTGCGGGCCTTCCTCGCCAACGCCACGCTGCACCAAGATCGAAAATAAACTGATATAGACCGAAAAGTGTTTTTATTTGAATCCTTACTAGTCTTAAGGGCGCTTACAGACTAGCGTTTTCCAGCGCAGACGTTGAAACAACGCGACGCGTGTGTCGCGTTGTCGCAACGTTACCTATGCAGTGAATTGAAAGCTGCACTAACGCGGCGCAGACGTCACACATTTTGAAGTGCTGCCTTAATTAAAGGCTACCACGGCATGTAAACAGTTGAAGTTACACATTTGAAAGCAATTGAACAACTGAAGTGTTGCACTTTAGTAGGTAGAGAAATAGGTATAAGAATACTGAAGAATACCATGAATGAATGTTGTCGTAATGGCTGATAGTAGTGCTTCTGTCGCGCATTGGTCGGTTCGATCTCCACCAGGAACTAACTTAATGTACATGCCTACTTAATTGATGTGGATGTTTATCCCGTATCCAAGGGGTTGTTTAATTTATTTTAGTTATTAACCTCTATGTAATCCATTGTTATTTCTGTTACCCAATTCCCAAATCGTCATTTCCTTTTATTCCAACGGTAATACCGATTTACCTATTGAGGATTGAATTAGGTACTACATATTACTAAGCCTAATTACACCATTCATGGAAAGTAACTTAACGTGCCATGTATTGTAAATTATTATTAATTCAGTTTTGGGAGATAGTGTAACAAGTGGGTAGTTACATATTATAATAATACAATGACTGGCACAGGCTACAAAAAGTTTAATCCGGTACAATTCAGTCTGAAAATTAAATTGTCTGTAAACTTTTTCATATCCGCAGTATGTAGTTTTATTTTTAGGGTTTTGTAATAAAATGCAAGTATTATTTATACATATTTTTATTAACAGAAATGATAATTATCATCTAATCCAGGAACAAATACAATACCTACCCAGATAACGATAGTTCATAAAACAAGGGCAATATTATACACCGCCCGTCGCTAATTAGAATAAAGTTTTAATAGTGCAACCAGACTGTGACGTAATGATTGAGTCATTCATTCTACAACAGTACGACCAGCGTAAGAGGACCTATTCATAGTACGTACGTACTCAGTTCACTCAGTCGACAGCCCATAGCGTGTCGGAGGCCACGTGTTGCCCACATTTCTTTGCGTATTTATTAAAACACCGTGCCTCAAAAAGTTTCTAGACGTCAAACTTGGTATAAAAAAGTTTTCATCAATGTAGGTCAAGTTCGAGCGATACATTCCCTGAAGATACCGGTCTATTTATAGTGTTTATAAAGTTTTGGATCTTGCATCTTGTTCGTTCGTAGTCGAAAGTTATCTCTTTCTCGCTCCATGCGAGACGGATTTGAGTGTTTTGTTTACATTCGATAGGCAGATTTGCCCGGTGCATAATGAAGGCGTCTGTTATGTGGGCATATTTAATTATTGGGTAAGTTTCTCACTTACTACATCTCCAAACCACCTTCATCGAATATTGCCTTTGAAAATATTGCATACAATTTTATTTCTGTAACGTAATGTACCTATACAAAACTTGTGAAATATTTTCCTTCCTCATGCAATCTACCTACATTATGTACTTACTTATCTCTATGATAGAAATATCTATTGGCATTCGAGTACTTTTAGAAAAACAAGCCAGGTATAAATTATGAACAATAAACGAAGGTCGATTGCATTTGAAGACTCGAAAACAATACAATTAAAAACGATAGTCTGATTACAATAATAATTAATTACTTCATCTTAGTTTACCTACATACAACATGAAGACTAAAGTGTGGAGAAATACCTAATCTACGCGTATAATAAAAATCTAACGGATCGCAGTCATGGATGATCCTACTAATATTATTAAACTACTAAAATACTACTGAACCGATAACGATGAAATTTGGTATGCAGGTAGCTGAAGACCCAGAATAACACATAGGCTACTTTTTATCCCGGAGTTCCCGCGGGAATAGGGTTTCCACGCGGACGAAGTCGCGGGCGGAAAGCTAGTACTATCGGAGTATTTGGCGGTCGACCACCTATAAGGTGAAAATCGCTTGGCGCTTATACGTCTGTCAAAGCAAACCCCGCCCAAATTGTGGTCCGAGAGCCTGCAAGAATTTTTTGGTAGGTATATGAGGCAAGCTGAAAACTTGTCCTATACCTTTAATATTATAACTCAAAACAAAACCGCAGACTTGGCTGAGTACCGGGGCTAAACCAAACCCCCAATTTTTCTTATTTTAAAATATATTTTATAATCCAAAAAAATATACTTTGTCAGTTCACCTGACAGGTAGAAGTTCCATCGAAATAATTTGTCTTACAACGTGAGTCTTATTTTTTAGTAATAAATAAAAAGATGAAAAATATTTTTGGGGGTTTGCTTTAGCCCCGCTACTCACCAGCCAGGTCTGCAGTGTCGTGCTGGGATATAATAGGAGAGGTTCAGGATAAGTTTTCAGCTTGCCTCAAATACCTACCAAAACAATTCTTGCTAGCTCTCCTACTATTGGAACGTTTTTGCTTGGATTTTGACAGATTTTCTTCAAGTGCTCTTCTATTGGCCAGTGGGCGGGGCTAATGACGTTTAAAGAAATCTGTTTGAAAAGTGTACTACCGCCAGCGTTGCCGGTAGTACATAATAACGATAATCTGAGAAACTGCGTATATACGATACGGATTCGATTTTAGTAATAAATAGTAAGCTTCATTTATAGTGTTTGTTTCATGTTATTGATTCAAAAAAAGGATGCTGTTTAATATAAATAATACTGCCATCAAAATCTGAATTACCTACTATGTAGGTATGTAGAATTGTAGATTTAGGTGCGGACAGCAGCAAGTTATCTACCATGTATAGTTTACTTCGTAGATAGTACGACGATTACTTAGTTTTTATTAAATCGCTTATACCCAGGCAACTGTTTGCCTCTAAAGATTTGAGAGACTATTAAAGAAAGAAGAAAATGTATTACACAACATCACATACATTGATCTGATCCCGTGGTAATCTTAACCAATGCGTTACGGATATCAGAATCAACAGTGGATTCACAAATATACGTAAATAAATATATTTAATAATACACCCAGACACGGAACAAACACCGATGTTCGTCACACAAATATTTGTCCCGGATGGGAATCGAACCCACGACTACCCTAACCGTAGGTATGTAGTGAACCTGGGTCACAAACCACTGTTCCTTCGAGCCAGGCATTTTGAGGTATTCATGTTAGGTACTCTGTGATTTTAAGATCGAACTTAGATTGAGTTATCGAAAAGTTCTTTAAAACTTAAAGTACAGATAAAATAATACTATGTACTTACCTAAAAGTGTTTCACGAACATAAAGAGTGTAATTACAAAGGCGGCTCTTGAGCTATATTTGCACGCTTGATCAAATAGGTACAAGTGGAATACTATATTTGTACTTCTCGTCCTATGTTGGTTTTGTCTCGATTGTAGGTAAACTGGCCATTGCAATTTTACCATAAAATTTCCTTCTTATTATAGCAAAAAAGTTTACTTAACTGTTTTTAATTAGCAGTTCGCTCTGTGATAGCTATGTGCTTGTAGATGTCTCGTAAGTAATACAACTTAATATTATGCTATTTTATATACATATAGAATCTATCATAAACAAATGCAATCACTATTGAACGCATTGACAATAAATTAACGACAAACAGCTATAAATACGAGGTTATCAGATGACATTGTTATTATTTATTCATGGGTCCTTAACCCGACATAGATCTTATGCGTCTTTATTAGCAAATCAAGTGAAAACAATAGGTAGGTATTACATACTTTACCTACCTGTTATGCGTGCTTATGACCAATCAGTTAAGATTAGGTATTTATCACCTTTCGTTTGTAGTTTCGTTTCATGTGTAGTTACGACATTATGTAGGTAAATAAAAAAACGTATCTAATTATAAGAAAGACATTAAAAATTTTTTTTTGAGTTGCAAATCGTCAGATTTTCTCGCAGCTTTTTTCGTTAATTTTTTTTAATCCAATTTATCCCATCAGGGAAAGGCAAAGGGATCTTAGCCCGTACAGCCTAGTCTTAAGTAGTTTCTTTGTTATTATTTTCGTTAATTGGTAAAATTAGTATACCTTTGTCAAATCGATTAATATTTTTTCAGAACCTTCACAATCACAGCGGTGGCACCGACGCTTATCCTGACTCCATACATCCTGAAGAACCAAACGGAACTAGCCAGGAACCTCACAAAAGTCAAACCAGAACTCTTCCTCAATGTCACCAGCTACTCGGGCTTCTTCACAGTAGACCAAAAGCATAACTCTAATCTGTTCTTTTGGTACTTTCCTGGGGAACAGGCGGTCAGCTCGGACACGCCATGGATTATTTGGCTGCAGGGGGGGCCAGGGGTCTCAAGCTTAGCAGGTCTCTTCGTTGAGATTGGCCCCTTCATGTATGATCCAAAAGAAGGTTTAAAAGGTAAGTTATCAATGAAATAATTCCAACTTTACTCTCAGCAACTACATAAATTAGCCAAGATACAGTTTTTGCAAACAGTGGTAAATATATTAGTTTGACAATTAACTCAGTAAGGAATCCGTTAAAAAAATAAATTTTCTTCTTGGATTTTCATAATTTTCCACATTTACCTACCAACACGAACTAGGACCAGACTAGGTTAATCTGCTATTGTTTAACTAAGCATTTACTAACGTAATCGTTGTGGCCATCGCAGTGGCATTCAACATTACATAGGTACAGCAAAAAACAAAGCTCTATATATTTAATTATTGTTCTTTGAGATCATTCTGAATGAATATAGGCAGTAGCCAGTACAGTGTTTTTCATAGGCTACTACTAGGCTACGGGTTACTATACACACTTATATTAATCAGGTGTGTAGTAGGACTGCAGAACGAACTTTTGTGTTACGCCTGCGATTTGCGGTAGATACCTTACGCATAAATAAGTAGGAAAATATTCTGTGTGTGTACTTTTAAAATTGTTAATAAAGAGGGGATGTGATGTCCCTCTTTATTAACAATTTTAAAAGTACAGACAGCTTGACTTAAACTGAATTTATCTTTACCGAATATTCGTAGTTGTAGCTACCAACAACTAATTTCTTGGTTTCCTTTCATCAGCGCGTGAGTGGTCGTGGAACCGGAAGTACCCCATCCTATTCATCGACAATCCCGTAGGCGCTGGGTTCAGCTTTACCGGAAGCAGCGAGGGTTTCGAAAAGAGCGTTGACAGTGTGAGTAGATTGATTATGACCATTTCCTTTCTCCGCCAATATTCTTAATGATGTTCTATGTGTCACTGGCATAAAGCTTTTAACGCTTTTAAGTTAGAATAGCGTCGATGGCCGAGTGGTTGAGGTCGTTGCTTGCCATGCGAGAGGTCGCCAGTTCAAACTCCGCCAATGTATTTTTCAAGTTTGAAATTCAAATGCACGATTATTCGACGCTTTAAGGGTGAAGGAAAACATCGAGAGGAAACCTGCACCCCTACGAAGAAATTCTTAGGTTTTGTATTGTAGTCGACCAACCGGCACTTGGCCAGCGTGGTTGAAGAAGGCCTTATCACCCTGGTTTAGGGTGGTAGGTCCGTGCCCCAGCAGTGGGGACGTATGTATTAGGGCTGATAATGAAGTTAGAAAAACATAAGTGTTTACTTTTAGTGTTGTTAATTTGTCTTTTTTCTCCCTAACGATTCATCTTAGAATTTTACCTATTAAGTGGTGATTCAAATAAAATTTTGGTCATAATTTCTACTGCAGTCAACTTAGAGCATAATAACTTCATACACCATTTGCAACAGTAACCCATTGTTAAGGCTGAGCTGAGGGCATGAACGACACCACTGTCCTAAATTATCAGATAAGAAGTCAGTACTATTATTATCTGCAGCTGTGTGTGTCAATAAGTTGGTTATATAGACTTTTAACAAGTATTAGAGGAGACCTTTGCTCCACTGTAAATCCTGATGCGATGCAGGCTTTTCCATTATCTCAACAGGACAAAATTGCGTTTCGATTATATCAGATGCTCGCCATTCTATTGATGATATGATTGCCTAGATGTCTCTAGGTAGGACAATCACATCGAATGTTAGACGTTAGTTAGTGTCACGACAGCCATACCAGGATAATAAGTTGATTTTATACGTAGAGGATTAGTAAACGGATATAAGAACTTCCATCCCCAATGTTCCAGTACTCGGATCACCTCTACAGCGCTGTCCAGCAGTTCCTAGAATTGTTCCCGGAGCGCCGGCGGGCCCCCCTGTACTTGGCAGGGGAGTCGTACGCCGGCCACTACCTGCCCACATTCGGCTATACTCTCCTTCACCCGCCTAAGCTAACCGATTTGAAACTGGAGGACGCGTCTATCAACCTTAAGGTAAGCAGAATTTGCTGATGTCAGCACTCACTTGTCTGCGAAAAAACTCCCCATATTGCTGTGAAGCTTTAAAGACAATGTTCAATAAAAAGTGTCTAATAGTTTTAATCCCTTGATTGTTCTAATTGTAAAAATCTTACTATTAATCATGGTGCGAACATGTAGGTACCTCAATAAGACTTCGTTTTTATTTATAAAGAAAATGAGGGATAGAAACCATACCATTAAATGTTATCAGGTACATTCAAGAGGTATTTACACTATATTGATGCTAATATCAACTAACGTTAGCTAGAAGAAGCATTATCAGAGTCTTCTTTCAATAAGAAGGAACACATTGTAAGTGTTTAAAAATTCCTAATTTGAAATTAATTATTTCAGGGAATAATGATGGGAAATCCTGTCATAGACCAAAGAGATATCGGAAACATGACGTCTATGTACTACCAGTGGGGTCTCATTGACACCCAGGGCATGCAGGAACTGATGCCACTTCAGGACAGATATGCGAAGGCAGTCCAGGAAAACAACAACACCGAAGCATATAATGTGAGTAGGTAGATATTCAAAGTGTATTGCCATGATATTCATAAGTAAAAAAATTATTCCAAAATAAAAACTTCTCAGCTATCTAATTCAATTCAATATAAGTACATAAGTACTAAGTAACAGTCTTCCAATATTTTTTAGGTTCGCAACGATCTGTGGACTAAACTTGAAACTCGCGCAGCACAGACCCAATCGTACAACGTTCTGAAAGGCTATATTCCTGAGATCGCTTACTTCAAAGACTTCATCGACAAGCCAGATATCAGGGAAGCCATCCACGTCGGAGACATCCCATTCACATTTTCAAATGCCACCGTCCATACGTTGTTTATTAAAAAGTTTTTGGTCAGCTCTACTGCTAAGGTTGAAGAACTGTTGGAGCATTACAGGATAATAATATATTGGTGAGTAATTTTTGTAATCCGCACCATATGAAAGCCATCTCACAATTTGTAAACTCTTACAGAGTTACTCAAGAGCATACGCCGGAACTTATTGTAATTTATAGGTACTGTAAATACAGCCTCCATTCTTCCACCCAAATTTGGGCAGAAACTTTAACTCGTGACTGACTTACTGACTTTTAACATGATTTTGACATGAAGGTTTCTGGTAAACTGTTTCAGTGGGCAGCTAGACATGGTAGACTCGTGCGTGTCAAGTGCGGGTGCGCGACGTAAGAACTGGCGGTGGAGCGGGCGGGACGCGTTCATGGCAGCCCACAGGGTGCCCTGGTGGCACCAGGAAGCTGTTGCCGGGTATGAATGTTTTGAAGGACAAACAGTATAAACTGAACGTTTCAAACTTTTTGGGCTGTTAAAACGAGACTGCTAAAACTGTTCAGAGAAATATTTTAGTAAAGTTTTGTGATTTATTGCTGCAAGGACATGGTTAATGTTTGTACAACTGGTATTGTTTGTACAAGTCATGAAAGGAATTAAAAAAATGTATAAAATTGTTGGTAAATGACCTCGGAATTAACATTCAAACGTCATTGTCTTCCAGATATGTTAAAAGCGGTGGAAACTTCACCGAGGTCCTCGTCCGGGGCGCGGGTCACTTGGTGCCCATGGACAAGCCGCCCGAAGCCTTCGAACTCATCGACCACTTCATCAGGGCTCTTGATATGCCTAAGCCTCCCAACTATGTAGAAGATACCCCTCCATATTCCACGGAACAGATCGATACAAAAGAAAGACGAGCGGAGATTAGCACAAACGCATCTCAAAATCCGGACTCTCATAGTAATAACCGCGGGCTCATTACTAGTATTGTCTTCAATGTTATATTTGTTGTTATTATTTTGGCAGGAGCAATATTGTTCATTAGATGGAAAAGACGAACAGATACGTATTTTTACAGCATGGTCGATAATGCAAGTTTAAATGGGGTGCTCACTATGGACTAACCGATTGATGATGGATGCGCATCTGTAAAGGATGTTAAAATATTATCACGTACTTTGTATACAGGTTGAAGTTTTAATCAATATCCAATTTTTAACATCATTTTATTGGGGCCAGAAATTACGAACTTGTATTTTTTTGGGAAATTTGTTCTTTATAACTGAATATCAGATTAAAATTGGATATATGTATGAAAAAATGAAAACTAAAATTCAAGTCCTTTTAAATACAGAAGTAATTCTTTACTTACGTACTAATGACTTTGTGCTCATGACGGTTCACAACTATTTACATACTTTATTTTATATTTGGAAAGTATAGTGTGCTCCTTTTTGTTTTTGACCTGTATACTGTTCCATGCGTCTTCTTTTAATAACATGTATTTCATCAAATGTTATAAATTGGTTCAAATCCAACCTAGTCAGTTTTCTATCAACAGTAAGAATGCTTACTAAAGTTTAAAACCCATTGTTATTTTGTATCTCAACTAATTTGATGTACGAGTTTTTAATATTTTCTAAGTGATTGTTCTTTGAGGACCTACAAAGATTTTAAAAGGCTGTGTTACGTTTAACTTGTAGGTTAAATACAAATTAAGATATTTTGGAAATAAAAACAATTACCAGACAGCAGTTTAATATATTATTTATTGTTACGGAACGCACCCGTTTGGCACTATGTGGCCGATTAGACGAATCAATACCCTTGTCAATAATACCACCACAAAGCTTTCTTGCAATAAAAAAAAATTGGAAATCCTCAGATTTTATAATATAAACGTACTTGGTTAAAAATTTAATGTTAGTTTTGCTAGGCCATTAATAATACCTGTTAGAGCTGCCGCTCGCCCGCAAGTCCGGTGATGATGATAAGCCTACTCCAAGCCAATCATTGTAGTCCGTTAGAGAAAAAAAAATGTGTAGACTGAAAACTATTTACAATAAATAATATGCATTTTTAATTGGTTTCTACAAGTTGATTTCTACAATTATCAATAAAATCACTAACGATTCTTCAAAGCTGTGACGAATTAGCACCGGATTAAATTCCATCTGGGTAAATTTATTTATCGCCAATTTAACAACTCTACATACGCTTTTTATTTACGATTAGAGCATATTTTTAGTGTTAATTATTTTTAATGGTTGAATTGCAACGGCTCTAATAAACGAACGATTTCATATTTATTTTAAAGAAAGTATATTTTTTTAAAAAGCGTCTTTGTAATGGATGCTTTCATTAACGAGTTCAAATAAATATCAGCATTTATTTGAACTCGTTAATGAAAGCATCCATTATGAACTTGGAGACTTCTGGCTGGTCGCTAGGCACCATGTGGCCGGCGTGCCGTATCACCACATCTGCGAAGTTGCCGCCGCTCTTCCGGTAACTATAAGAATAGCATTATAATGCTATCATAAGCTAAGGTATGTTAAAAATCAAGAACACCGCGTAAGTCAGGTGATAAAAACAACAAGGCACCTAGCCATTCATCGAAAATGTAGGTACGACGAGTAAAGTTGTTGAAGTACAGTAAGTAAAATATAAAATAGAATGCTTCGTATCAGTAAATGGAAATTGGTCGTCGCTATTCCACACCTTCACCAAGAATGCGTACCTGTCATAATACATCTCTCGGGTTCGAGACAAATAGATGTCACTACCACCAATCGTGCAAGGGTTTAGGGTTTAAAAAAACCATATTCATAAGAAGAAATTGAAAAAAAATAAACAAAACCCTTACGCCAAGACACTGCCATCGCAAGCGGTGAGCAGACGCTTCCTGGGAGCGTCTTCATACTCTTTGCGTCTGGACCATTTCAGCTGTGCGTAAAGAGGCTTCGCCAGGGCGTATGGCAGGATCACGTCAAGCTGCCCGCTGAAAACAAAATTTAAGAACCCCTAATGAAAATCTGTACACACATACTTTGAACTGGCCCATTATAACATAACGTCACGGTTGCAGGCTTTAGCTACCATATTCTTCGTAACTTGTACATAACATTCAACTTGCCGCTGATATTGACAAAGATCTAAAACTTCATCTATTTCATTATTGTGTCAATTTGTTTGGTTGTAGCATTTTAAGTGCCAATTTATAAATTTAACAGCTGGCATGGATACGCATTTGATTAGTGCCCGTCGTTGAGCTAGATGCGGTTTGCGTATATTTAGAACAGCGCTGTTATCTGTTTCAACTGTGAGCATGTTGTGTTCACCAAGCATTTATAAGCTAAATCTTATTGTAAAATCAGCATAATATGTACCACGTTGTCAAAATATTGACAAATTATACGAGTAACATAATACCGTATCCTTACAGTTGTCCGTTGTGGATTTCGGTCATGACACTCAACTATTCCGTCACGCTTATAGCTCGGTGAGACGGAACAACATACCTGTAACACATGACACCATAGTGCTCCAACAGCTCTTCCAAGAAGCCTTTGGTGGAGTTCATGATGTCAGGCAACATGGCGCGGTACACCCTCTGGTTGTCATAGTGAAACGCGGTTGTCCCAACATGGATCCACTGTCGGACCTGAGGGCTATTCACGAACGCTTCGAACGAAGGCGCAGAGGAACTGGGGTCGCGCTCGAAGTTGTGCACGTTAACGCCGGACTTCTTCTTTATGAACTCTATGGACTCGTTGAATTTCTGTAAATGGCAATGCTTAATTGATGTGCTTGTTTTTAGACTTTACCTACACAGTACCGTGGAAGTTTGACATTGGTGCATCTTGTATTCAGATCCGGAATAGGTATCTTTATAAAGCACCTGCGTTGTTAACTTGCAATATAAAATAGCCGTACCTACTGTGAGTGTAAGCATTTAAATGCTTACTGCCTACTTTATCAACAGATAGATAACAGGACGTGAAAATTTACGATGTTCACGAGAAACATAATAAAGTTAGGTTGTTGAGTGAGTTGATCAGTTCAAAAATAAATATAAATTATTGGTTCAGATTATACGTAGTCGATCCGCAAATACTTGTAGAAGATGCAAACTTAGATCCTCACATTGGAAGCGTCAATCATCTTCCCTTGGTCGATGAGGTCGACGCACTCCTTCTGCTTCCTCCTGAGCGTGGCCAGGTCCTTGTCTTCCATCAGTCCCAGGACGTCGCAGAGCCTGCTATGCCCTTCTTGCAGCTGGCTCCTAGGATCTATCAGGCCGTTCCCTATAGCGACACCCTGGAAAGGTCGTAGAAAATGAAGGCGAGAGGTGAAGTTGATGGTCGGCGGTGAGGGAAGTTTCGATCATAAACAATTGGATCAATAATCCTCGTATTATGTGTTGCGTGTAAGTAGGTGCTTAGGTACCTAAGCTGGGACCTCAGCCATATTTAACACGTTCGTAAAAAAAGAGGCATAGTTTCATAAAATTATTATTACCTATTTCTCCGTGAAGACATGGGGAGGCCTATGTCCAGCGTTGGACAAACCTATAAGCTGAGGATGATGATGATTTTTAATTTAAAATAGCAACCTGCCCTCGCTTCGCTTCGGGTACAAGTTTAAGGAATCGGCATAGTGGTTTTTGAGTTTATTCATTACAAACAAACCTGCATGAAATTACAATTTATTATCTTTATAAAATTAATGCAGATGTAGAGGTAGATTGATGTAGATATTTAGTGTTCTCGCAAATAACAGACAGCTGAGGCTTATTTTGTTGCAAACATTGCTAAAGTTCCAAAAGATTTTACGAGCCATTTATTGTTACCTTAAAATTAATATCATCGTGACACATCCCCCTGTGAATATAGGACCCGAAAGCAGGCAGGTACTTCCCGGCGTAAGACTGTCCGGCCAGGAACAATGGTGCCTTACGCAGCTCCGGGAACACGAGAAGGAACTGCGTCAGGAACTCCAGTAGCTGTTCCCCAACCTAAACAGAGATGTCAGAGGTTCTATTTAGGGGTGAGGAGAGCCATCACTCCCTCAGGAGTCCGGTGATGATGTCTTGGCTACTCCAAGCCATCATCGTGGACAGTTAGGAAAAAGAGGTTATAATGTAACTTTATTTTATTTATTTATTTTAGGAAGACCAGGATTTACATTTTTAACATAGGATAATAAAGTGACAATTAAAAAATCACTTATAGGTCCTCACAAATAAAAAAAATAGTATATAAAGAATTACAACAGTTAAGAGCACATTCAACGTCACATTTTAAAAAACGTTTACGTTTACGTCTATGTAGGCCCTCTGTCGCGGTACCATGAGTTGGCTATCGAAAACTTACGTAAATACGTTAAAAACCTATCGAGTTTTTTTTTCATACGACCGGTTTTAGTTCTTAGCGTGACCACCAGGGGCGCTTTACAAGTTTTTCATAAACATATTTACGTAGGCGATATCGAGTCCATAACTTTTAAACTCATGGTAGCGCTACTGAATAATTGTCAGCATCAGTATCTTTATTTCACTGTAGCAAAAAAGTTCAAAAAACATCTCATATGACTCGATGCTCTTACTTTGTAGGTACGGAGCAATGTGCATTACAAAGTAAGTTAATAAAAATTCATGAAGTTGTCACTGTAGTTAACTTTCACGCATATAAAGTATGTTACATCAACCTGTATTTTTAATGCCTTACTGTCTTGTCTATTTATAACTTTCCCAGGTATTTCTATTGATTTATTTATAAAGACATACTCACTTCATCCTCATTGGTGGTGTACCCCTGCTCATCATCGGTATAACTGAACCCGGCCCCCACAGGGTTGTCCACGAACAAGAGGGAGTAGTCGCTAGCCCAGGTCAAGTCGTTCAGCTTTACTGAAATATAATATGATTAGCGCAGCCTAACTCACTTTGAGAATATTCCGTCAGGCTATGTATTTAAAGGGATGAGAAATATAGCACATGCACGGCTATTTAATCATTAAGTAGATACTGATTCTAGAATACTACGATATTTTTTCCTTATACAAGTACTTTGTATAAAGTCAAGGAGTTAGGTTGGTAAACATCCAAAAACAGAAAGTGTTTCCCATGACCATACAATCAAAAATAAAAAAATGTAAGAAACCGCCGTAAATCCTTCCATAATTTCATTCTTTACATTTGAGTCATGTTTTAATTATGCGTCACGGATGAGCTACCGAACTTGTGCTTCGGTTTGCAAAAAATGTGGGTGGAATATGTTTGCATAATAAATATGTACTTGTTTACATTATAATTTATTTAAAGTTCTTAGTTATTTATAAAACTAGTAGGTAAGGCCATGGAATATTTCAAACTTTCGATATACGTAGAGTCCGCAACCCATTACAGGACCTTAATTTTATTCTTAACAGATTTAATAATTTAACATAAGTATTTGTCATGAAAGAATGTAAAACAATGTCCATCGGACTGGAAAAACTGAATTGACATTATAATAAAAGTAATAAAACTAATCTAAACTTTTTTTTTTTATTTTTTAAACTTAAATTTAATTGGAAAAAATCACATTCAGTTGAGCAGCTTGAGCTACCGCGGCCCACATTCTAAAAAGCTAAGATCGTGGGTTCAAGTCACCGACCATTTAGGGATAAACCTGAATTTTTCAAATTGCTTAATTTACATTAGAGGCCTGCAAGTAGCACTACAGCGAATATACAATATCTGCACTTTGTCGGTACATAATTACATGTATAAGCAAGAAAGTCACAGCGTGTAGTGAACTTAATGCTCTATTTTGTAGTAACTTGTCTCTACCTGCATCTTGAAGAAGCAGACGTGGTAGGTACTAAGTACAATCTGACATAATGTGCGATCTAAGAAATCTCGACTGCGCATAGGTAGTTAGATATGATGAGACTTACATTTCCCATACTCGATCTTCAAGGGCCCTATACCTTCGAACAAACCCAACATTGACGAAAATCCTGGTCCACCCTGCAGCCATATGACCCAGGGCACCTTTTTCCCAGAGGGGTGAGGGAAATACCAAAAGAACATGTTTGATCCATATTTTTCTTTTACGGTTATAAATGCCGAATAACTTTCGAGACCAAGGAACTTTTCTGGGTCGACTTTGCTGAGGCATCTTGCTAATGTAACATTGCCATTTTTGATGTAGGGAGTCAGTATGATTGCTCCGGAGTCTTCGTCATTTCCATACACTGCACCTTGCACCAGCGCCAAGCTAGAAATTTGTTCAAAACTTTTAAGTTTACTCATCACATTAGTGACATTTTTGGTTTCTGGGATGTTGAATGATACGAATTTTAATAGATAAAGTAGGTACCTGGCTGTAAACCAAAGCACCGATAGACGATAAAACACCATTTCAAAAGATTTCAGAATGAAAACGAAAAATAAAAGAGTGGTTGTAAGTGATATTATTACACTAGTAGGTAATATTAGTAAATATCGGCCAATGTTTTCGTTTCTCAACTAATTCAGGATGAAACGTGAAATACTTATCAGAGTTCCGTATACTCGTAGGTACCAAAAGATCGCGGAGTGAAGTAAAATCGTTAATTTACTTAGTAGCAGGCCGCTGTTAGGTTCGTGTAGGGCAACGGCCGATCTGACAACCGGTAACCCATTACGTATAAGTGGTTATGAGATGAGGAGGTTCACTCCTCACTCAGGCCGCCATTCCCTTCGCCTCATAACGACCACCGCGTGAGATAAGTAAAAAATGTCGTTACAACTAAGTAAGTAGATACTACTACTAATAACGAATCTCCGATGGGCAGGGAAATTGAAATTTCTTGTTACTTAGCTATGCAGCATGTAGATGCCCACTTAATGATGGTTTGGAAAAGAGTAGTCCTATTTTATCTACGTCTACTATTGTAGGTGTAGATACTATTTGCAGTTATTAAATATGGCCTTTTTTACTCACAGGTCTGCGGAAAATAAATGGCTTAAAATAAATTTGCCTACACATGAATTTAAGAATATTATCCTAGAGAATATTTGAAACAGGTATAACGTAAATAACATTTCTTAATGAACATCTCAGGTCTTCATTGAAGTTTTAACATTACCTACATACATCGATGTTGTCATTCCCCCTATCAATCTAATTATAAAACAATGAAGTAACGTAAAATTTAACTATTGGGCAATGCACAGCGTTCTAATTAAGTTACAAGTCCGGAAAATCTCCGGGTTAGCCCAAATAAAATTTACGATCGTGGGAAACTAAGCCACATCGGCTGCTTAGCGATCTCGCCACGTAGCGCGTATCGTGTCCTATCAATGTTTACTATGGAGATCCTAAATATAGAGCAAATCACATCTGAGAGCGTGCAAGAATCTATCGCGAATGTCGGTCCGTGGGAGCGGGATTATGCTAAGCAGGTCGTTGTACGCGTACCTGTTTACCGATCGCCTACAGGCCGCTCCGAAACGTTCCGCTGATTGGTTTCGTATTAGTTCGATCCGATCCGATGCGCCCGCGCATGAGCGCCGCTGAGAAGTCGCACCGTAGTACCGATATGTAGGTATCTACGTGCTGACTCATGTGTGAATCTAGCTAGGCATGCCTTAGCCAGAAGACGTTTATAGGTGTTAATGATTTCTTCAATTAATTACCTATCCCCATGTTTGAAATGCACACACATTTACATAATGCAATGATGTGATTCTGTCAAAAATTCATAGGTATGAAATTATATCTGCCTCAAGGTTGTTTTATCATACACAATGTTTTGTTACTTTTACTTATAGAGGCAGTTATATTGACATAGGTACATCATTTATATATTTATTGTGTACCTTCCAAATATCTCCGAACCAAAAGCTTGACAACATAATTATCAATACAATATACAAAAACATCACAAACAAAACCGCTCAAATAATAACATGCCAACGAAATAAACAAAATACCTCTTAAACCAAACCCGAAGATGTATAAGGGACACCCTGTAGATAAGATCGAGATAAATCCAAGTTCAAGGCGCAAGTGCAGAGCAAGCCGGAGTATACAAGGGTCCCGTGGACACCCCGGCCATTCCGCGCGCGCGCACCCGCGGACTCGGACACGACCCCGCTCGAGCGACCCCCACGCTGAGGTGACCCCCACGGTGTAGTTTGACCCCACGTGCTTGTGAAAGAAGAAGGATGCTGCTGTTCATAGTGTCGGTGCTGATGTAAGTTTCATTTTGGTATTTTGAAAGCGAAGAGGTGTAAATCAGTGTAGATTTGGTGGGATGGTAAAATCAATAGTCTTTTATTTTTTATTTAAACATTTAGTTTTATTTTAAGAAATTAAATGTCTTAGATCTTTACTGGATCATCAAAGACATATTAAAAAATAAGGTAAGTTATGTTCAACCATTCAACTTATATCCCTTTCGCACACGGTGTGTTAATTAATAGTATCGTGTTTTTTGTTTCCAAATGTATGGTTTCATTTTGCTCTCATTAACAAAACGATTACACAACGCGCCGTATGTAAAGGGCCGTAGATAGTTTTGCTTTCCACTATGAAATATCTTGTGAAATAGATAGTAAGCAAAGTCGATACTCAAATTTACCCCCAATATTTCCAATTTGCAGATGCGCAACCCAATCTCTGGGCATAGAGCGCACCCTCCTCCCGGAACTGCCGCCGGGGGAAGCCCCGGAGCCGATTCTGACCTTCATGGAGCGGACGTACAAGCCCGGCCGCGGCAAGGCCGGCTACGAAGCGGGGGAGCCCCTGCTCCTCACCCCCTACATCGAGGAGGGGAATCTGCAGGAGGCTAGGGAGAAGGCGCATGTTGACCCCGATTACTTGCTGCCAGATATGGACAGTTATGCTGGTTATTTGACCGTGAGTGAAACATTTACTGACTATGATACCACAGAAGATACCAAAGCTTTTAAAAAACTTGTCACTTCGCTTTTAATTTTATTATGGTTCTACACACAATAAAGTAATCAAGCAAACTATACAAATACATACTTAAAAATAATTTTTTTAGGTGAATAAAGAATACAACGCCAATCTGTGGTTCTGGTACTTCCCCGTCACTGACAAAAAGGTGGAAGAAACTCCTTGGATTATATGGCTGCAGGGAGGGCCAGGAGCATCCTCACTCTATGGATTGTTTACTGAAATTGGTCCATTCAAGGTTAACGATGACCATAATTTAGAAGGTACATATAAATATTTCCTACGTAGACTAGTTACCTACCTAGTTAAGTACTCACTTTTGAGTACCTATAGGTAATTAATAATGGTTTGATGTTTCATATCGCTGTTTTGTTTGCAGAAATTCAATATTCATGGGGGAAAAATCATTCTCTTCTGTTTATTGACAACCCTGTTGGCACTGGCTTCAGTTTTACCGACGATGATCGTGGATACGCCACTAACCAAACTACGGTAACTACCTATGCCTATAAATGACGCAGTAATCCACATGTTGATTACAACCGGTCCCTCACTTTCCCTTTGTAGGTATAATTTGATGTATGTTCACGTAAAGGCACATAGGTAGTTATTTTCTTCGACTTCATTTCAGATAGGAGAAAACCTATACTCAGCCTTGCAACAATTCCTGACGATATTCCCGGAACTACGGAAGGCTCCGCTCACTATAGCGGGCGAATCCTACGCCGGCAAGCACATCCCGTCCCTAGCCGTCCAGATACATTGGCACAGAGAGGAAAACCCGGAGATCAATTTACACGTGAGTGATCATGAATCCATCGTAATCTTAAATACATATAAGTATCTAATAATTCGTTGGTTAAAGTACATAAAACATATAATAAATGCCAACCGTTAATTTCCTTCAATATTATCACAATATGGTAAAAGTTTAAGAATGATTGCTGAAAAAAAAAGTTTTATTCAAATTCAATAAAATAATTACAATGCCTAATTTGGTTTTTCATTGGACATCCATCGTTTATATTAAGTACTTTTTTATGTATGGCAGGGACTAAAACATGTTTATTGGATTGGTTCGTTCCTGAAAAAGTTTATTGACTTGTAGGGATTGGCGATAGGCAACGGGTTCATCGACCCGCAGACACTGCAGAGGTATAGTTATTTTGTGCGTGAGGCCGGCCTGGTGGACGACCAGGTCGCCAACTTCATGAACCATCTCGAATCCGCCGTTACACAGTTCATCAATAACGGACAGATGCTCAAAGCATATGCTGTAAGTATCGACGTAGACCATAGCTAGTTTAATTTTGCCGGAAACGTAAACAAGTTCACTTTTTTTTACCTATAAACCTTATTCCTGTTTCAGTACTACAACTATCTACTCCAGATATTCCTCACGGAATCTCGTCTATCGAATTTATACAACTACCTGCAAGACGAGATTAGCTTACATGGCGCGTATATGGACTTCATTCAACAAAGCGAAGTCCGTCGCGCTCTGCATGTAGGAAACACGAATTTCACATCTATTGGCGTAGTTTACAAGAAACTTGTACCTGATTTTATGGGTAGCTCCAAGATGTGGTTGGAAGAGCTACTGGAAAATTACAAAGTTATGCTTTATAAGTAAGTTGTTAATAAGTACTTAATTAATTTGTTTAGGATAAAGCCTAGAGAAATTTTATTCATAATTTTGAGTTTAATTTTATAACCATTATAAAATTTCTTAATATTTAAAAACTCCGCCATTTTTACATTTCATATTTTAAAGAATTATGAACGCAGCCTTTCTAGTGAGGTGACATCACATTCTTACAAAAATAGATTACCATATTAACCATATGAATTGAATCATTTGTGGATGATAACGAGCCGTATGATTTTTTTATTTATATTGTGCTAATCTAGTTTTTTTTTTCAGTGGTCACTTGGATATTATTGTTGCGTATCACCCATCGGTAAATACTTACAATGCGCTTTCATTTTCCGGATCAACGGAATTCGCTAAAGCAAAACGGAAACCATGGTATCATAATAAACAACTAGTTGGGTAAGAAAATTTTGTATTTTCTTTCAAAGTATTTTATATTTTAAGTAATTTTTTTAATAAATTGAACAGCAAGTGTTCAACTTTTAAAAATTTAAGTTTAATTTTGTGACTATTGCAATAAATTTTCTGAAATTTTAAGGATTTTCACTAATCTAACTCGGAAAGTTTATTTTTAACTCATTCAGCGATTGAGATTTTAATTCACAAATATTTAAAACTATATATATAATTTATTCTAATTGACATAAAATCGCATTTAAAATCCTTGACAGTTACCTCCTCTATTATCGATGCAACTTGTTTACAGGTACCATAAAACTGCTGGCAACTTGACCGAAGTAATGATCCGTGGGGCTGGTCACATGGTGCCTGCAGACCAGCCAGCCGCAGCCCTAGGCCTCATCTCCGCTTTTGTTCGAGGAGTCTCACTTGAGGAAGATACAGGACCTCTTGCACAGCTAGAAAAAAACGCTCTACGGCATCGAAAGTTATCCATCCAATAGCATTTAGTTTTATGTTATTAAGTTTCAAAAATAACATTTAAAAATAAACAGGAAATATAAGACTTTCAGCATAGTACAATAAAAACATACGTTTTAATTTTTCACTACTTTTGAAGAATGTATGTGAGATCTTTTATTGAAATAAAATGTTTCTATTAAAGCTGCAATTATGTTGGTGTAACTAACCCTCCTACCTACCTACTTATAATAATTGTATTATTTGACACTTTACTGACATTGCAACAAAAGATGCGAAAAACCTCACAAATTAATGAGATAGCTATTCACTAATTAGGACAGATTTGTGTCTCACTTAACACGCAGTTATAACATACTATTTGCCACTTGTTTATTATAATACTAGCTGTGCCCGCAACTTCGTCTGCGTAGAATAGTGACTTTCGCCAGCATTTTGATTGTAGGAAATTGCAGTTAAAGTAAATAAAGCTACAAAAGTTATAAAAACTATTAGAACAGAAAAGATCATTAAACTAAGTAATTCATAAGATTAATATCCAGGAAAGAACCTGAAATGTTTGCAGATTAATAGTTGATAAACAACATGTTACATTTTTCATTACAAATCGGTCAGCTAAAAGAGGATTCACTTGCTCAATAATTTTTTTTTTGGTCTAAGCAATGCTCCAGCCTGATGAGGAGAGTAACTTATTTGGCAGAAACAGGTTTCAATTGTTGCAAACAGCATAAGTACTGTACCTACGTAGTTAGTACATAAAATTGATGTTTGATATCAGGATAACTTCAAAAAACGTCTTAAAGTATCTATAAAGGCTGTTTGCGTATTGTTTATTTTTTGTTTATTTCTCGAAGATTGTATTGTATTCGTAATAAAACAATGATATAACAACGTAAAAACGTAAGTTTAATAAAACATAACTTATTAATTACTTTTAGTATTTGAAGCAATATATCGAAGTTATAGAGCACAGTGACATCTTTTGAACTAACCAAGAACTAAACACTCATATTCATATCAAATGGGACAGCATTAAAATTTGACATGACTTGCCAGTTAAAAACGTGATAGTTGGGGAGCCCAACGAAGGTTTTGCCGTCTTGATCAGATTCAGACTCGGTCTTGTAAGAATTTTATATGGGAGACTTCTTGCACCCTTTCATATACCTCTACCGAGTATGAACACTTCATACGGGAGGGAGGGAGGTGCGTGATCATAAATAGGATAGTTGTAGTAACAAATATTCATGGGACACTGCCCAATTTTCTAATGATCTATGTGATAATATTTGTAACAATCTGTATATACGATAATTTTATAACATCAAAAATTTTTACGTGACTGTTTATAAATTCCCCTTTATATGCTTAGAATAGTGATATCCCTCTATATAAACATTCAGATAATACCGAACAGCCTATCAATTGGAAAAATACAAACCAGCAATGCAAGCCAGCAAGCAAATATTGGACAACTGACCACCTCCATACCGAAAACCAGATAGAAGAGAAATGTAGCGAATTTAATAAACTTTTGTACCTGGCCTTTGGGGATTATTTAAAAGTCTTTGACGGTATCACCCACATCAATCCAATTAGCTTTCTCTTCTTCAGCAAAACGTCTAATCCACATACATAAAACTTCTCCATATCATTTACCAACAAAGCACAGTCGATATCAAAATGCACACTGAATGCCTGACATTCAAAATACAAAAAAGGAAACTCCCTATCACCAAGTCCAAAGCTTTTCAGTAGCACGCTCCAAGAAGTCTTTCAGGTCACTATGATATTCTTAGGCAACAAAAGTAATTGGTGTAGGGGATAGATGGCTGATAAACTTTCGCCTTGCAGATGACTTTTTCACATCGCAAATAAGTATACCTCGACATAACTTGAGTTGATGCTCGAACAGCTGAGCGTAGAAAGCTTTGAGGTTAGACTGACGATGAATAGATCCAAAACCAAGGTCATGATCAAGAGAACCAATGATAGGGTTGCAGTCTACAGGCAGGTAAAGCAATATGTTGAGGAGTATATACTTGGGCTAGGCAGTCCTTCGAAAACAGGCAGGACAAAGAAATAATCCGTAGAGCAGGCAAAACCTGGAAAAGCTTCTGGTCCATGAATGGGTACATGAAGGGTGATCTTCTTATATCACTGAACCGCAAATATATCCTATCCTAACTTCCACACAATCTTGGTCCCCCACCGAAAATCAGAAGTCCAAACTCAACGTTTTTAAAAAGCTATGAAGCGGAGTATCATAGGTATTAAGTTAAAAGAAAAAATAAATATGTTACCATCCACTCTCGTACTGGTATTGTTGTTGGTCAAAACTGATGTAGCAATGGGCGGGGAATGTGATGTGAAATGTGCGAGGATAAAGAACAATAGATGGACCAGAATTGTTACACATCGCGTGCCTGAGACGATTTTCGCCGAAGAAGACCCAAGAAAAGGTGGTATGAAGATCTGGTCCATGTATCAAAGAACTGGCAAGTCCTAGCATGTGCCCAGCAGTGAGGTGATACAGGTTAAGAAAAAAAATTACAGATTATTAAACAGCAGGACTTCGATAGCAACTTGAACCTCCTGCATAAAAATGTAACGCGCTGAAGTATCTCAAGATTATGTGTTTTTTAACAGACGCAAAGATTAATTATAACTTTGTGGTCCAAATCGTCACAATGACACTTTTTAGGCATTATTTAACATGCACTTTGCACTTTTTTTCTTTAAACAAATTGTTACCAGGTAGCTCTCCTGTATTCAACGCTGTCCCCCCACTTATAAAGAAAGGGTAATAAACTTTTTTCTTATTTAGCGTAACCTTTCTATTCCGATTCCATGTTGTTCGAGTAACTGCAAATCTAGCTATTGACCTCCCCTACTATGGCGTTTTGCTCAATAAAGTAGTCCGTATAGTCCTAGTCAGAGGGTTCATTTTGGTCGATATACTTTTACCATTTTTGTACGTGATCTAATAAAGTTAGATTTTTTACTATCCTACAGGAATTTCTGTGACTAAAAGTATTTAAGATCTTGACCGGGGATGTATGTTACCACCATGCAAAATTTTATTTAAATCGGTGTATTAGTTTCAGAGATCAGTCATTTATTAAGGTTTTTTGAATATCCCACGGGAACCAGACAACTGTCAGTGATTTCAAGTATCCTATGCATTTTTCCGGAATTTAAAATACCTTCGTGTAAACTTTCATTTAAATTGGTTCAGCCGTTTAGGAGGTCAGTCGAAACAAACTAACAAACAGACAGAGATACAATTTTTTTTTTAAGTATGAGGATGTGTTCTACTACTCTCAAAACATATCCCTGACTAATTTTTTTTCGTTTCTAAGAAAAGTACAAGAATTTTTGCCTCTACGTTTTTATTATAGTATAGATAGATCATTGATAGGTCCTAAATTATTTTAAGTATATTAAAACTAATATTGTTTCAAAAACTTCTTGGCCGCCAGTTTAACATAGGATTATTATTGAGTAAGAGCTTATTGTAAAGCTTAATTACAGCTACTATAAAGATTTATTGAAATCTTATAAAACCATTTTGAGCTTTCGGTTTACTACAAGAAAAAAGACATACCTACAACAAAAAATTAAAAACTTTAGAGATCAAAAATGCATGATTTTATTCGTAGCAATGCGTTGATTTTTGAAAGCATATAAGTCACAAGTAAGCTCCATAAGAAATATGGTGTCTCCTAGAAGTAAGTATAACTGAACAAAGTATCAAAGAGAATATAATTACTACGTTTTACAAAGTATAAATAAAATTCACACGTTTATATTTTTTTGCTTATCCACTTGGCGTGAACGGATCTGTAAAAATAAAATATATTGAAGATAGCATCTGGACGGCCAGCTTTTTAGCAAGTTTAATTCGTCGTGCAAGCAGAATCTAAAGATATTTTTTTCGATAGCTTTATATTTCAATCGATATTTCAATTGGTTAACATATCGAAAGGTTCGATGATAAGTTGACACAACACTATCTATAGTGCAGTGGAAGTGGTGACGTTCTGACGTTTGAGTTTGTGAATGAGGAAGCTATTTAGAATTAAAAATCATATAATTCCTCTATAATATTTGTGAAGTGTTGAGAAACGATTATGAGGAATTCAATCTTCTGTGAATTAAATTTATGATAGCTTTGCCTTGATATAAATAACCGGCGGAGATACTTGTAACATAACGTCATGTCTCTCATGTATGCGGTTTGCGCATTATTTCTGTTGACACCTATTACAGCATTTTATTTGCCCGGCTTGGCTCCAGTAAACTATTGTAAAGCCGGGGAAGACACTGGAAAGTCCTGCAAGGTGAGCGTTCGTGACATACCTATAACTTTAACTTATTTGTGTACTTCACTCAACAACCATGCTTTATGATTAGTTGCAGGCCCATAAAAAGTGATAAAGGATTATACGTTTGCTATGTGGCATTAGATATTCATTTTATCCACTATGTTAATGATCTCTTAACATTACAATTAGGTAACATGCATTAATTAGGCTTCTTAGTATGGAAAAGTAGTTGCTTGATAAAGTGCTATCAAATCATGATAAAACCGAACAGGATTGATAATACTGTACTATCTATTGCCCTAATTTTGTGAAGTCCTATTTTCTAAATACTAATAATATAAAGCTAGTTATACTTACCTATTAGAGCTATGTTATGAGATTTTTATATAAATATATTTATGTCTGCAGATCATTGAGAGCTTACTGTACTGTACTATACCTATGAGGCTAATATTTAGCTATTGATGAATTCATAGATCAATACAGTTGTGATCTCTTTTATCTCTATTACCATAAACTATGTACTGAAAAAATTGTCTAGATCCCAAACACATTGACGTAGTCCTAATCAAACAATAATTTAACTAATATTTTTATTGTTTGTAGAATGAAATACCGCTATATGTCAATAGACTGAATACAGAAGAATCTGTTATACCATTTGAATACCACCACTTTGATTTTTGCCTTTCTGATGAGACTCAATCGCCTGTTGAAAATCTTGGCCAAGTGGTGTTTGGCGAAAGGATACGGCCAAGTCCATACAAGCTGAACTTCCTTGAGAATATAAGCTGCAAGCAAGTATGCACAAAAACATACAAATCAACAGTTCCCGAGGATGTGAAGAAGTTGAATTTGTTGAAGATGGGAATGGCTCTTTATTACCAACACCACTGGATCTTAGATAACATGCCTGTGACATGGTGCTATTTGGTTAATGATGGTGGAAAAACATATTGTAGTACCGGCTTCCCTATGGGGTGCCAAGTGCGAAGAGATGCGGTAAGAATTATTTTTCTTTACTACTACCAAATAAAATTTGTTTAACTTGTTACAGTTCATTATTAAAATATGTAACAAACTATTACTTACTCTATCTGTAACAGGAAATAGTGATTTTAATAGTATTGAAGTTATCCCTTATCACTGCAAATGAAATGAGGAAATACAGATAATTAATGTAATTCATTAAAGTAATCCTCTAAATTTTTTTTGTTTACTGTTATAATTTTAATACATTATTAGTAGTATTAAAAAAATATTTGTGTTTTTTCCCTTGCAAATAAGGAATAAAACAAAGGATTTAGGATACTGACAATTAGCTATCCAAAATATGAACACTTTTTAGCTCCTACAGTCTTTAACTGTTCATAATCTTGTTATGAGATTTAAAATGGCTGTATTACACATTTTTATGGAGATATGAATGATATGAAACTATGTAATTACACATTACACAATAATGACTAGAGTACTGTGCCAAAGTGTTACTAATTCATAATATGTTATGAAATGTGTTGAAAATTGCTTAATGCTTATATTCAGGATACCTGCATGCCAATAGTGTCAGTGACCCCAGGCTCAATGGGCTCTTACTACCTGTTCAATCATGTGGACTTGGAGATCACATATCACAGCGGAGGCGAGGAAGAGTGGGGCGTCGGGTTTGGAGACAACGGAGGACGAATTATCTCTGCCAAGGTAACTTAACTGATATGTCACTTATTGATATTTCTTGTCTTTTTCAATAAAATATTCGAATTAAATTTATTGTAATGTATTCAATGCCTCATCATTTTATTTAAATAAGTTTTGCTTATGTCTGGCAACTTTCTCTTTCAACCAATGTCTGCATATTTTTTACATTCAATAGCAGTTTTACGCAAAATTTGTGTATTGTGTAGGTCATAGTTTTTCTGATAAACTGTATGTATTTTAATTATTGTTCTTAGGTCAAACCCGCTAGTATCAACCATCAGAAGAGTAGCACCCTCGACTGCAACGCTCGCAATATTCCCCTGGAGATACCGAACTCTTTCTCAGGGGGCGATGACACGTTGAACGTCATATACACATATCGCGTTACTTTTATCAAGAATAACACGATTAAGTGGTCTTCCCGATGGGACTACATCTTGGAGTCGATGCCGCAGACGAACATACAATGGTTCTCTATCCTCAACTCGCTAGTGATAGTGCTGTTCCTCAGTGGAATGGTGGCAATGATTTTGTTGAGGACGCTGCATAAAGATATCGCGAGGTACAACCAGATGGAATGTGGTGAGGATGCCCAGGTGAGTGACTAGTAACATGTCGAAGTAATATACTGATGTAACAATTTTATTACAATGTATCTAATTAAAACACAAGGTGTAGTCATTGTTATCGTTTTTTGAACGAAACATCCAGGAATGGGAACGAATCTATACATTTTCGAACAAATCTGACATGTCGCGTAGCGTTATTGTATCGTGTTCGTTCCATATCAGGAAAAACGATAACGATCCGTGAACGCAACGCTTCATTTGCAAAGGGTCTTACGTTTTTTAATGGGCTACAATGGTCCATTCAATAAGATTAATAGTACCAATTCTAGTGGAGGTATCAATATCTTTTTACAGACTTCATTTACTATGGTATTGTAATAAATTGTTCATCTCATTTTATGAAAATTACTATAGATGTAATAAGACAACCACAACTTCATCTTTATGAATATTGTCCATTTCAAGTGTGAAGATTGCACAATGTATGTATATTATAACATCAAAACCATGTTTAGTTTGCATAATTCTATAATTTGTTTCACATTATGATGTGACATTAAAACAATACATTTAATTTGTAGGAGGAGTTCGGTTGGAAACTAGTCCACGGAGATGTGTTCAGGCCGCCACGACGAGGCATGCTCCTGGCCGTATTCCTTGGATCAGGCTCACAGGTAACATGACAAACATTTCTTTTGCGCTCATTCATTATTCTCTGTCATAAGAAAAAAAATGTTTCCATTTCGTCAGAGTAATCTGTTACACTAACTTCCGAGATTTGACTGGATGCTTTGCGTGAAATGTTGGTAAATAAGAATGCCGCGAAGCAATTTTGTAAACAGACTGGGGTTAGCGTTACTATAGCTGTGCAAACAACCAACCAAATTGTATTTGTAGATGCTTTATAATCAAACGTTACGTCATCTGATAATCTGGTGAAACACCTTCATTGTTGTTCCAGGCTCATAGTATGAGTACTATGTATGAATAACGCCTTTGTATGCAACTTGGTGAACTATTTGGATAGGAATGTTGGAGGTTTTAGGTGCGTTTGGGGAAAGGGGATATCGAATGTCGCAGGGGAGGGGGAGGGTGTATTACCTATTCTTTCCAGAGCAGTTATATTTTTACTTTATTAATTAAATTCAAATATAATTATGAGGTCGTTGCCCATATGTGAGCGAGTCTGACTCTCACTTGGCCTCTTGGCTCGTATGTTCCTTCCTCTACACCGGGGTATATAAAAGGCTACTGCATTTTTAATTGCGTGCGTCTTGTAAATGAGATTTCTAATCCCTAGCTCGCCAATATAACTCGAGCGTTTGGATATACGTATAGAGCGTTAGGACACCAAAAGGTTCGGTTCTTCTTTTCTGCCCCATGCCATTAAGGCATAAAACGCCTTTCCTTCTCATGTTTTCATTGCCTCCTATAATTCCAAGCTTTTCAGCCGGGGCGTGAAATGGTATTTAAGCAGGCCTTCAGGGAGTGTGCTACAGACTCAATAAAGTCAATTGTGCCTGTGGACCTCACAACCGTTTACTATCAGAAAGAGTGACGTCATCCTGATAAATAGTTCAATTTTCCCAAAAAATCCTTCGTCGTACTCTAGCAACAATGACTGGCTGTTTAAGGGGTGGGATTTAGGGTTTACAGCTATCTGTTCCCCCGTAAGTCCGGCGACGATGTCGAAGCTACTCCAAGCTATCATCATTTGTCGGTTAGGAAAAAAGGGCCACCCCCATTTTTTTCTAACTGACATATGTTTGCCTGATGATGTGCAGGTTGCCTGTTTGTTTTAAGTTATAATTAGCCTCTGTTGTCTCCGCGAAGTGTTTGGCATGACGCTGTCGACCTTGGCGTTCACGTGTCTCGGTTTCCTCTCGCCGTCGAGATGACTTCAATGACTGGCTTGACTTGCTGTTCAAGGGGTGGAATGTGTAGGATGCCTGTTTGTAACTGTAACCGACTTCAAAAAAGGACGAGGATCTTTTTTTAAGTTCTAATTACCCATTGTGGTCTATGCCAGGTGTTCGGCATGAGCCTGGTGACGCTGGCGTTCGCGTGCCTCGGCTTCCTGTCGCCGGCGAACAGCGGCCTCAATGACTGGCTTGACATCCTGTTTAAGGGGTGGGATGTGTAGGAAGCCTGTTTGTTTTAAGTTATAATATACCACTGTGGTCTATGCCAGGTGTTCGGCATGACCCTGGTGACGCTGGCGTTCGCGTGCCTCGGCTTCCTGTCGCCGGCGAACCGCGGCGCGCTGATGACGTGCGCGCTGGTGGCGTGGGTGCTGCTGGGCGCGGCGGCGGGGTACGTGAGCGCGCGCGTGTACAAGAGCTTCGGCGGGCGCCGCTGGAAGAGCAACATACTGCTCACGTCCATGGTCTGCCCTGGGTGAGTGACGATAATAAAATCTATACTAATATTATAAAGCTGAAGAGTTTGTTTGTTTGTTTGTTTGAACGCGCTAATCTCAGGAACTACTGATTCGATTTGAAAAAATCTTTTTGCGTTGTATAGACCATTTATCGAGGAAGGCTTTGGGCTATATAACATCACGCTGCGACCAATAGGAGCAAAGATACAATGGAAAATGTGCTAAAAACGGGGGAAACGCGAACGAAGTCGCTGGCACAGCTAGTAAATAATAAATATCTCGAACATTTCTACACACGGTCATCTGACTCCAAACTACTCGTAAGCAGATCTTGTATATGCGTCAGAGACTGATATAAATACATACCTATTCACACCCAGACACGGAACAAACACCGATGTTCATCACATAATGGCAGACTGGGTGTGAGAATGTATTTAAAAAAATACCTATGTCATATCAGTCTCTGATGCTCATAGTGCACTGTTTAGTTTGAGATCAGATGACCATGTGTGGGAGTGTCCCAGATATTTATTTATTTATAAAGTTTGGTTTAAACAAAACAAAAACTTTACACAAATCAATTGATATATTTATTTAGAGAGAACTGCCTCGTTGGTCTATTGGTAGCAAGTGCTGCGTTAGGACCGAGAGGCCCCGGTTCGAGTCCGGGGTCGGGCAAAATTTGTGTGAGTTTTTCTGTAATGAAATTACTCAGCCCGGAGTTAGGAAGTTGGCGGTTGAACGCCCGTGTCTCGGAAAGCACGTTAAGCCGGTGGTCCTGCGCCCGATCTCTCATCGGTTATGTCGGATTGCCGTCTCACCGAATTATGAGAGTAAGGGAATAGAGAGTGCACTTGTGTTTGCGCGTACACTTGTGCACTATAATATGTCCTGCGCACTTGGCTGATCTCAATTGAGATCGTCCGCCATGGCTGAAATCGGTCGGACGCCTTATATTTATTTAAATTATGTATCTTATATACCCTTCCCCAGAGTGGTGTTCGGTCTGTTCTTCGTGATGAACCTGGTGCTGTGGGGCAAGGGCTCGTCGGCGGCGGTCCCGTTCTCCACGCTCGTGGCGCTGCTGGCGCTCTGGTTCGGCGTCTCCGTGCCGCTCACATTCATCGGCGCTTACTTCGGCTTTAGGAAGCGGGTGAGGAGACTACTATTGATACATACATACAAATACATAAATAACATGCCAGTGTCTGTAACTTTCTAACACCATACATAAAATCACGCCATTTCCCAGAGGGGTAGGCAGAGATCACTTCCTGCCATGTGCTACGGTCCTGGCACACCACTTTCGCTTCTTCCACATCCATCAACCTCTTTTTGCATACTCGTCTATTACGGGTACTTTTGATTTGCCTATTTGGTCAAAGAAGGTTTTTCTTGATCTTCCCCTGTCAACATCTCTATATTCCCTTTGTTAATTGTCTCTCGTTCATCTTCATGACCAAACCATCTAAGCATACCTTTTGCAAATCTTGTAACTACATCTTCTTTCACACCACAACATTCTCTAATTATTTCATTTCTAATTCTAGCACTCAGTTTCACTATTGATACTTTATTTGTATAGTGTGTCACGTGGACGTACGTAGAATTTACAAGGAAGAGACGGCCTAAACTACCGTGCACTGTAATTGTCGAATAGGGTTGATATGTCCGAGTACAGGCTGTTACTATTGCAACTCTGTAGTTGCAATAATAACAGCCTGTTACTGTTCAGTTTGAACTGACTGTGTTGTATCTGGATTTGAACTTCTTTTGTTCCTGGATAATAAGTTAAAAATGTAAGCAAAAATCGTTCCCTGTGGATTCGTCAAGCGCAAAAAACCCTCTTATGTCGACTCCTGGATGCTGAGCGCGTCGCTAGACTATTGTCCATTGTATCATCTTGGTGTTTCGCATATCCTTACATAACTTTGACTACGCAATGTAGGCTTGCATAGTAGTACTGATGCTAGTATAAAGATTCTCAGAAAACGCCATCTATTGGTTGTGGTCGGAACTTGTTTGGCAGATATCAATACGATGCTAAATGTGGTCACTTGTTATTTCCCCCAGATCTTGGACCACCCGGTGCGCACGAACCAGATCCCGCGTCAGATCCCGGAGCAGTCGCTGTACACGCAGCCCGTGCCCGGGATCGTGATGGGCGGCGTGCTGCCCTTCGGCTGCATCTTCATACAGCTGTTCTTCATACTTAACTCGCTTTGGTCCAGTCAGGTGAGACTTGCTCATATAAATTAATTTAGACTCTATTTATGGTGACAACCAGTTAGTTATAAGAAAATGCTTGTATGTAAACACTTGTTGCACAAGTGAGCATGCGAAGCACAGGTGCTTTCTCTGCTCCCTCAGTCTCGTAGTTTGGTGGGACGACAATCCTTCACAGTATATTCCTAGTCGCCCTCACATACTCCGCCCCCGTTGGTGTATTTTGTAACCCTTCTTTCCTATCCATGCCTCTACTTGATGTTCATAGAACAACTTTTGAAATGTGACAAAAAATCATGACATTAAGTACTTGTTAGCGGGGTAGGACCAACGACTTAGAGCGCCCAGGCCGAGGCCCCAATTGTTCGTTGCGCTGCGTTGCGTTGCGTTGTCGCAACGGAACAGCGCATTTTATGTCACATCTGCGTAAGATACGTTGTCGTAGTGCAGCACCCTCCCGTCTGTGCCCGTCCGTCCGTTAAAACATCGTGAGCGACCACGCAACGGTCTAATGGGGCATGTAATAAAAAAAAATATGGAAAACAACGTAGCAACGACGCAACACACGCAACGCTTTAAGGACGAGAGCCTCGTCAGCCTCGTCAAAAAAAAAACAGCGCAACGCACAAGTGCGGCCTCGCTCACATTGTTTACTAAAAATTATAACACATACGTTTTTGAATTATCCTCAGATGTACTACATGTTCGGATTCCTGTTCCTGGTGTTCGTGATCCTGGTGATCACGTGCTCGGAGACGACGATCCTGCTGTGCTACTTCCACCTGTGCGCCGAGGACTACCACTGGTGGTGGCGCGCCTTCCTCAGCTCGGGCTCCACCGCCGGGTCCGTACAGCAGTCTGACTCATCTTAGCACACTTATCCACTCGGAAAGGGATCGGCACCGAGACGATGTCGTTACGATTCCGATTACTGTTTGTTTGTGAGAGTTTCATACAGAGAATACTGAAAGCCAGTGTTGATACGTTTACGAGTTGATATGTGTGCTACGATCTTTATACTTGCTATTGTCGAGTTATAACAACAGACCGAGAGACTCCGGGTTTTAGCCCTATCTGTGGGAGTTTTCCTGTTAAGAAATTACTCCGCCTAGTGGCCTAGTGTAGACGGTTGCATGCCCGTGTCTCGGAAATAATGTTAAGTCTGTTATTAGATAACAATTTTGAACTCTTCGAGTTTATAACGGATCTGAGGTTTTATGCAATCCTAACTAAATAACTAATAGTTAATATTTCTCAGTTTCTCCGCTCCGCTCCGGTAGAAAGGCAGCTGTTAAAAATATTATTGTTTTAGTGAATATAGTATTTCCGGTTCTGCATACATACAACCGGAGTTTTTGGCGGTAGTACACTTTTCAAACAGATTTCTTTAAACGCCATTAGACCCGCCCACTGGCCAATAGAAGAGCACTTGAAGAAAATCTGTCAAAATCCAAGCAAAAACGTTCCAATAGTAGGAGAGCTAGCAAGAATTTTTTGGTAGGTATTTGAGGCAAGCTGAAAACTTATCCTGTACCTCTCCTATTATATCCCAGCACGAAACTGCAGACCTGGCTGGTGAGTAGCGGGGCTAAAGCAAACCCCCAAAAATATTATTCATCTTTTTATTTATAACTAAAAAATAAGACTCACTAAGACAAATTATTACGATGGAACTTCTACCTGTCAGGTGACTGACAAATTATATTTTTTGGATTATAAGATATATTTTTAAATAAAAAAAATTGGGAGTTTGGTTTAGCCCCGGTACTCAGCCAAGTCTGCGGATTTGTGTTGGGATATAATAGGAGAGGTACGGGACAAGTTTTCAGCATGCCTCAAATATCTACCAAAAAATTATTGCCAGCTCCTTGACCACAATTGGGCGGGGCTTGCTCTGACAGACGCGAAATTGCCAAGCGATTTTCACCTTATAGGTGGTCGACCGCCAGCGTTGCTGAATGTACATCGTATACAGTTTAGTGTTCGCGCAAACATACTAACTGTAACCTCACATTCCAGATACCTATTCGTGTACTGCTGTCACTACTTCGTCACTAAGCTGAACATCGAGGACGCGGCGTCCACCTTCCTGTACTTCGGCTACACCTTCATCATGGTGTTCCTGTTCTTCCTGCTGACCGGCACCATCGGCTTCATGGCCTGCTTCTGGTTCGTGCGGAAGATATACAGCGTCGTCAAGGTGGATTAGTCTAGTGTTAGTAAGGACGTTGGTACAGCGAGATAGCGCAAAGCATGAATGGACTTTGTCATCGGTCACCCGACGGCGATTTGAGATGCAAAGAATCTGATTTGATTAGTGCGATTGGTGACTCGCCCCGCCCGCTGCTGGTTTGGTCTATACGAATATTTAAACCTGCATTTTAAAAGGCTTTGTATCCAGCAATGCATGTTAGTTCGATTCATGAAAGCCAAGTGGATAACCACCGCAAATCGAACCTTATCATTATGTAATTAAGTGTGAGAGACAATTAAAATCAAATGCTTCACTTTATGAAGGGTTAACGATTCGCGAATCTAACATAATGTGTAATACCTATGTATTAACACTAGACATGCATGCAAGTGTGGGGAGAGCGTCTCATGACAAAATCTGATTCGCACTTCGATATCGATTTAGTATTACAGTCACTGCGACATTGGCTTTGTTTTTTGTTAAAACTGTAATGTCGGACAGTGATAGTATTGTTTTCTAGTGCGATAGGCCTTATTGTTTAGAAATTGACCGTCCGCGGCTAACACGAATGCGTAGCCGGTAAGCGAAGCCGTTGGGTGCGGGCGGCGGGCGCGGGCGAATCCAAGTGAGACTGCTGTACACAATGTGATTAAATGTATAAAATTTTATTTATAAAAAGAAAAATCGTTAGTCACGTAAAATATTTTTTTAGTTCCACATTCTGTTCGCGTATTTACATGTTAGTCGTTAGATGTAAATAAGTTTCTAAGAATGGAAAGTAATCAGTTTTACTTTTGCTTATCACGATTAGGCGATAAGATCTAAATTCCCCATTGACTAGAGAAATAGTACTTAAATGGCCATCGTAAATTCATAACGATAATCGACACAAATGAAATTTATGTCGGTCTAACGGAGTGGGGATGTTGACAGCCAAAGAAACGTCACGGTTTTTCATAATATTTTGTATTACGTAATCTGGTGTAAAAAATATTTGTACCTGTATAACTAAACATGAGAAACATAAATCAATTCGACTCGAAATGTTCCCCGAATTATTTTTTTAAGTTATTATGGTGTCGACGTCCCATAGTCAATAGCTCTTTTGAGATCGTAAATATGGGAATAGCCTGCGCTTGTAGCCCAGGTGGGAAGTTTATAAACATGTAAAAAAAATCAAATATAAAAAAACCAACTTAATATTTTTTCGATTTTCAAAATTATATGGGTGTAAGTATGATTTGATGATCAATGCAAAGAAACCTAACTTTGATTGGTGCGATGCCTATATAAAGGAAGCAAGCAATGCAATTTTGTGGAGTTTATATGCTCCTGGTGTAAGTATAAGTAGTTTCTACTATAGCTCGAGTTTGTCTTTGATAGACAGGATTTTCATTTGTGTCTCTGTTGAGCTGTTATCTTTAAAAAATAACTTACTTATTTTAACTTAACACGTTTTTACATTGTTTTTAAGGTACTACTGTCTGTATCACTGTACACCACGTTATATCACATTTATTACTTTGTTAATTATGTTAACTGCATACTGTATGTCCATATCATAAAACATTATTTTCTTTAACTATTATGATGTTTTTAATGTATGTAATTATTATGCTTAATTAAAACAGTTGAATATAAACAATAAATGTACTATTTTATAATGGTTTTTTATTTTAACAAAACACAAGCAATAAAATTGTAAACAAAAAAAAAACCGCCTTCAAAAACCCGACTCACTAAAAATTACAAAATAATATAATACGAACATTTATAATCATCTGGGTATGAATTTTATATGTTGTTGAAGGCGGTGCCGTTTATATTTCAAACAGACTAAGCACAGAGTGCTTCTTTTTCCTCAAAATTTTGATTGGCACCGCCTTCAAAAACATATAAAATTCATACCCAGATGATTATAAATGTTCGTATTATATTATTTTGTAATTTTTAGTGAGTCGGGTTTTTGAAGGCGGTTTTTTTTTTGTTTACAATTTTTTTCATACTTTTTAGTGTTAAATTTTTTGTTACCCTATTAGTTCAGCTCACCTGTAATACTACTGATATTATAACTAGTAGTCTTAATATGTATACAGTATTGAAAGAATTATCCTTTTACTCCAAACAATTAAGGAGTTGACCTTCCATCATCAGCTCAGCATAATAACATTATGATTGCAAGAAGCAATGCCAATATCACTTCAGAAAATATATAAAACGCGGTACATGTGCCTATAAAATTTGAGGGTTGCCCTCGATTTCTCCTGGATCCCATCATCAGATCCTAGACTGGTCACCCTATTAGTTCAGCTCACCTGTAATGCTACTGATATTATAACTAGTAGTCTTAATATGTATACAGTATTGAAAGAATTATCCTTTTACTCCTAAGTATTAAGAAGTTGACCTTCCATCATCAGCTCAGCATCATAAGATTATGATTTCCAGAAGCAAATGCCAATATAACTTCAGATAATATGCAAAACGCGGTACATGTCCCTATAAAATTTGAGGGTTGCCCTCGATTTCTCCTGGATCCCATCATCAGATCCTAGACTGGTCACCCTATTAGTTCAGCTCACCTATAATGCTACTGATATTATAACTAGTAGTCTTAATATGTATACAGTATTGAAAGAATTATCCTCTTACTCCTAAGTATTAAGGAGTTGACCTTCCATCATCAGCTCAGCATCATAAGATTATGATTTCCAGAAGCAAATGCCAATATAACTTCAGATAATATGCAAAACGCGGTACATGTCCCTATAAAATTTGAGGGTTGCCCTCGATTTCTCCTGGATCCCATAATCAGATCCGGGACTGGTGAAAATGGGACCACCTCGGAAGTAAACTGTATCCAACCAAAAAAAAATTTTTGAAATCCGTCTATAATTGACGAAAATATCGGTGAACATACATAAAAAAAAAAAAAAAAAAAATATTATACATACAGACGAATTGAGAACCTCCTCCTTTTTTTGAAGTCGGTTAATAAAAATAAATTAATCTTCATCACTACTCTCTGAGAGATCCGCCTTATCCTTAGGCAAGATTACTTTCTTTTTGGTGTATTTTTTCTTTTTATCAATTGTAGTCTTTCTAAATAATTCAATAGCTTTCATCTTATTTTGCAGCAAGCATTGTTTGTCCTTTTCTCTCTGTGGGATAATTTCTTGAAACCTATCTGTTTTTGGAATGATTATATCTATACCTGAAGATGTTTCGCTGACATGGGCGACAGCTTGCACTTGAAGCCCGTCTAGTTCGTTGCCCGTAGTGATTCTGATCTTCCTGGAGGGTCCTGCTGCGCTTGACTTGGGTTTCGAACTAGTATCCTTATTAATCTTTCTCTTTCTTACTGGTTTTTTAGCATTGCTGGATTCCGCCTCCTCAATTAACATTGCATTTATTTCTCCCACCGACTGCTCAGGACCCATTTTTTGAACAGCTGCCTTCACTCTTTTACTCATTTGATGCTCCAAAGATTCGTAATTAACCTTTCTTTTGAAAAAATCTTGCAATGTTTTTTGACTCTTTCTTTCTTGCAGTCTCTTCAGAACAGGTTTTATGATTTCATCTAGCTTATTTTGAGACCACCCAAACTTAGTCTTAGTATAATCTCTTAATATTGTAATGTCTATATCTCCCCAAGAGAATTTATCTTCACTTTTCTCCACATTAGGTTCCAAATACGCTTGTACGACCTGCAATAAAAAAACAAAAGAAATTTTTAATACCCTTACTATTAACAATGCAAAGATGTCAAATAGACTGCTGCACTGTTCTTATAAGTAAGAATTCGGAATTCTAACAAACAATTCAGAAATATAATGCTGGAGGCAAACTTTACATACAAATAGTTATTTACATTTAGTCAATCACTCACCCGGACACTAGGAAAGTCATCAGATAATGAGACATTCCTCAGTTTCTTTTTCAGACTTGTGTTATCAGTTCTTCTACCAGCTCGAACCCAACTTTTGAACTCTTGCATTCCAGTTACCACATGTTGATATCGCTCTTGCTTCGATGTTTCGTTCAGAAACTTTTTCTTGTTGAACGGAAACGACGCCAAGATCTCCATAGCTGTAACGGGGCCGACTCCGTCGACGCCAGTGGTGTAATCGCTGCCAACTAGCAGGGCTAATAGTATCAACTGCTCTCTGGTCAAATCTGTAATGTAAGAACAAGACATAAGCTTATATGGTTCATCATTTGGTAAGCCTACAAATAGAAACTAAGATAGTGAGTTACTATAAATAAAACTTATGAAAAGTAAGTCTCAATATCTTTCTCTTTTATAATTTGTCCAATAAAAAAATCTTTTATTTTATTATTTACTGATTCCGGATGACGGACTATGTAAGAATTATATTTACGAAAACAAACTTACTAAATGACTTCTCAATTTTGTCAGATAAAAACTGTAGCACATGCTTCTTTTGGTTGAAAAAGTTTTTATAAACAGTTTTCCCTCCAAAGAGCCAGATGTCGCTGTCATCGGTGATAGTCCCGTCAGTCAACTTGACGGTCTCTAGGAATGCGCACTGCGCCTCTGCCTCCATGGGGGCCACGATGTACGGTACACCAAAGAGTTGCAATAGCTCTTGCGCTTCCTTCGTCATCTGCTCGGTGATGTTGCGGCCCACGCGGTCGAGTCGCCCTTTCTCTTGAACCAGATTCTGCTCTTCTGTGGCCACAACTTCGGCCATTTCTTTGAGTTGTTCTGTTGATATTACTTGTTTAACTAAAGGTTCTTTTTGGGTAGAATTCTTCTCTTGAACATCTGGTTCTTTGATTTTATCAACTTGTGATGGTATGGATTCCTCAATTTTTTCTTTATTAGCCACTTCTGGCATATCATTATCAACATCTTTACTTATATCAGCCGTGGGTGTATCTTCGACACATTCTAAGGACATTTTTATTGCTCTCTCTAAATCTTCATCTAAATTGTCTTTCAATAATGATTGTACTTTTTGTACTTCAATAGATTTGTTGATTTTGATATTATCCACATCAGACAGCTTTATATTAATTATATCTGATGTTTCTAAAACAACTTCCTGTTTGCTGATCTTAATATCATTGCTACTTTTGGAAGTGTCCATTTCATTTAAACTTTTGGTTGCTGAATTGTTAACTTCTTTCTTACTCGTAAAAATATCTGCAAATATATCATCTTCTTCATCACACTCCTTACCCATGTCCAACGTAAGTTGAACGACAGGTTTCGCTGCCTGATTTTCAATATCTGGAACATCTTCAAATTCATCATTGGAATCGGAATCTGCTGACAGTGATTTTTGTATTTTTGCATCAGAAACATTCTCAAGGTCGTCTTCACTCGAATCATTTTCCATTTTAATAGGCTTTTCAGAATCCTCCTTTTCTCCTAGATTATGTTCAACAAAATTGTTAAGATTATCATCATTTGTATTTTTAACGCTAGCTTGAATAGTTGCAATACTTTCTTCATCACTTGTGTCAATACTAACAATATCTGGAGCAGGATTTTCGATACACATCACAGATGCTTGAGTCGAGTCTATATCGACATCACCAGATGGAGAATCTTTTTCTTCATCAATTATTTGGACCTCGTCTCTAGAAGAATCATCATACGATTTTGGACAATCCTCATCAGATGAAAGGTCTATTTTATCAGCTATAATAGATTTCTGATTATTTAATTCTTCTAATATCTTATCCACTTTCGGGACATTCGGCTTATTTTTATGAGCAGGGTGTTTAGATGTAATGAGCTGTTCTATTGCTTTATTTGTGAAATCACTATATTGCATAATATATGCTTTGGCAGAGGACATATCTGGTTGTTCATAACCATCTCCATCTTCTGAATCTGTATTATCTGAATAATCAGTGTCAGTTAATACAGATGTCCATGAGTCATCTGTTTTTGAAGTAACATTACTAGTATCATTATCGCCTACACATTCTAATGACATTTTAATTGCTTTCTCCAAGTCTTCTTCCAATTCATCCTTCACTGGTGGCTTTTCATCCTTGACATCAATATCTTCTGATTCTTTACTTGTTCCAGGATTGTTTTTCAAATCATTTCTCTTTTTAGCATCCAGTAATGCTTTTTTGACATTATTTATGAGCAAAAATCGCGTATTATTATTTGAAGCGATACGACGAGTAGGTAAAGTTTCAATTTTGGTGTCTATACCTTCTTCATTTAGCAGTGATTCTAAATCATTTAAGGACATTCCACCATCTCCCATTTCTTTTTCAGTTTCTTCCAGACATTCTTGTACTTTTCTTCTCTTTAATAGCCTTTGCATCTACAAAGAGAATTTAAATCATTATAAATGGTTAAATCATTGAAAATCATAATTGTAAAAATTACACAAAATTGCACTCACTTGAAAATCTGAGAAAGTATCACTCTTCTTAGGCAATTCATTCAGCTTCCCCCAAGAGTTCATCTTCCTTGTTTCTTTCAACTCAATGAGTAAATCATACTTTTCTTTAACGGGCAAGTTTTTAAATGAGTTGGATTCAATATCCACAGAATGTAGGTCAACAATTGAACCACTTGAGCTTTCTTCATCATCTGATCTAAAGACAAGATAGCAGTAATTAAAATACTTGATTTTTTAGAATATTATAAATTATTAATGCTTTTAGTGTTACTTTTTATGTCTTTTTATACATACTCTGATTCAGATTCTTGTTTTGTTTCTGGTAAAGCGGGTAATTTGAAGAGATCATCATCAGTTGCGGCATGAGTGCTACTTCCTTTTTTTGGTGAAATATCTTTACCCAAAAGACTTCTTATTGCTGTTTTTTTACTCAGTAAAAGGGCAAGTTCTCTTTTTATTCTTTCTGACTCTGAATTGTATTTTGCTTTATTGTCTTGCCTTTTTGCCTTGAATAAAAAGAAACATAAATCTGAGTATGAGATCTAAATGTATATGTTTTGCTATAACAAGGTCATAAAGCACTACTTACAATAGTTTCCCTTTTTAACTCTGGAAATCCGCCATCAAAAACAAAAACAGGTTTTATTCTAAAATAAAGCAATTTGCAGAGTCGCTGGAACAAGCCCACAAGATGGGCATTTGGAAGAGGTGCTCCTTTGGCATCTTGATAGCCTTTCACCATCTGGTGCAACCAAATGGAAATATCTAAAAAGAACATTAAAAGTTAATTAGTAAGTGGCTGTTAATTAGTATCTCAATGTATTGTTAAATAAGTGATAAACAAATTAAAAGCTTTATTCGCACCCACTGCTAACACTTTGTTCTCCAGAGTCTCCACAGGCACGGGCTTGCCCGCCGGCTCTATCAGCCGCCACAGTCCAGTGACTCCCATCGCGTGCAATTAAATTCCAGAACAGATTTTTTTGTTTATACTAATGTATATATCAGTGTACATAACAAAGGTCGTTTCCCACGAGATCTCCGGTCAATCGTCGGTCTCTTCCTCACACATCGCAACCTTTTCGCTTCATGAACTCGACGTATTTATTACGCACACAATCACAAACGAAATGTCTGCTACTGGCGCAGTGTGTTCGTAAATATGTGTTCGGTTCACTACAACATATCAAATGTTTCACTACGCCGCGACGCCCACTCTTTCCCACACTTTATTTTCTCACGCCCCATGCGTAACCCCACATCCTATGACCGGCTGTCAGTCGGCACTCGGCGCCGCGGTCCGACCCCGCATCACTCGATTGTGTTCGCGCGCGTGTGGACGACAACACGCTTGTACGCTTGTCTATGGTTCATCTTTTGACAGTTCATATTTCTGGCGTTGTCGTATTTATTCACGAATATACCTACGGATCGTAGGAGAAATAACAACAATTTTCTAATTTATCTCACAAATCCTCGGATGATACTTTATCAGAAGATAAGACTCGAAAACCGTGTGTAAACAGTAAACACTACATCGTGGAATGTTGGCTAGACTGTCTGAAAATATCCTCGTCGAACAGGTGTTTTTGAATGAAATGTGTGCTTCGTACGGTTCCCACCGTAATTAATAGTGTCGTGAATAATACAAAAGTGTATCGATCGGCGATATCAGAAATAGGGGTCGCCGGGTGCATTCGAATAGTAGTTGTCGCGAATCGTTCGTCGATAACACGTATTGTGAGGGGACGCCAATCATCCCCCTGGATCGCGACCCTCGCAGATGATGGTCAGGCGGAGGGCGCCGGAGCAGGTCGTGTCGGCGTGATGGCGGCGCGCGGCGGCCGGTGAGGCGCCGTGGCGATGCCGCACCAGTACGGGTCGGGCGCGGGCGGCGTGGCGCAGGGCCCGCCCTCGCCGCCGCAGCACGGCGCGCTGTTCCCGCGCTACTCGCTCGCGCCGGGCCGGCTCACGCGCGAGGCCATGGAGCGGTACCTGCGGGACCGCTCCGACATGATCGTGGTGATCCTGCACGCGAAGGTCGCGCAGAAGTCGTACGGCAACGAGAAGAGGTTCTTCTGTCCGCCGCCCTGCATCTACCTGTTCGGCGACGGCTGGCGGCTGCGGCGCGAGCGCATGCTGCGCGAGGGCGAGACGGAGCAGGCGGCGCAGCTGTGCGCCTTCATCGGCATTGGCAACTCCGACCAGGACATGCAGCAGCTGGACCTCAACAACGGCAAGCAGTATTGTGCCGCTAAGACTTTGTACATATCAGATTCTGATAAGAGAAAGCACTTCATGCTCTCCGTTAAAATGTTCTATGGTAACGGGCATGATATTGGTATTTTTAATAGTAAAAGAATAAAAGTTATATCAAAGCCCTCCAAAAAGAAACAGTCATTGAAGAATGCTGATTTATGTATTGCTAGTGGAACTAAGGTAGCCCTTTTTAATAGATTACGGTCACAAACTGTATCAACGAGATATTTGCATGTAGAGAATGGCAACTTTCATGCATCATCAACACAGTGGGGTGCGTTCACAATACACTTGCTAGATGACAATGAAAGTGAATCTGAAGAGTTTGCTGTAAGAGATGGTTATGTTCACTATGGTTCTACAGTCAAATTGGTGTGCTCAGTCACAGGAATGGCTCTCCCAAGGCTTATTATAAGAAAGGTAATTACCAAGATCTGTATGAAATTATACTATAAGAAATAATAAAAATTTTTGGTCTAATTTTAGTATTTGCAATGAAGAATTTTTTTTTGTTTGTTAGACAGTTAAAATTTAACTTAAAATTACATCAATCAACAACATTCTAGTAATTTCATGTGTAAAAAGTAAAATTTCGTTTTGTAACCTTTTATTATAATTTATTTTATTATTTGCAGTATCTAATACTTCCATATTGTTTAAGGTGGACAAACAGATGGCATTACTAGAAGCGGACGACCCCGTCTCTCAGCTCCACAAGTGTGCATTCTACATGAAGGATACGGAGCGAATGTACCTCTGTCTGTCACAAGAGAGAATAATTCAGTTCCAAGCGACGCCATGCCCCAAAGAACCCAACAAAGAAATGATCAATGATGGTGCTTGCTGGACCATCATCTCAACAGACAAGGCTGAATACCAGTTTTATGAAGGAATGGGCCCTGTTAGGTAATTATCAAATAAAAATGTACATATTGATCCATCTCTAATGTCGAGGGGTAGAGACTTTTAGACAAATACTAGCTGTGCCCGCAACTTGTTGAGGGTGGACAACCCTTATCACTCAGGGGTATGAAAAATTTATGTTGGCCGATTCTCAAACCTACTCAATATGCTCACAATTTCATGAGAATCAGTCAATCCTGTTGGGAGGAGAACAGGTACAAACATTGTGACACAAGAGTTTTATATATAAGACGAGAATTTTAATATTCTATTTATATATTTAAATATAAGATTAAATGTTGAAAAATACTAAATAGTGGTTGACACAAACCTGACTGATTCTTAGGATGATTCACATGTCCCAGAATAACAATTACATCAAAAATTATGAAAGATAAGAAATTAATATTGTAATTATTTATTTATATTTTGTATTATTTTTCCCTAAAAATTCAAGCTCACACTACATAATTTTATTTTCCATAATAATTTAAATATAAATTCCTTCTAGTTCTATTTTATGGTCCAGATAATAAAAAATATCACACTACATTGTTCTGATTCCGAAGTAAGTAGCTTATGCTCTTGTGTTACTCTTCAAACCATAGCCAGGGTCACTCGCCACTGTTTCAACCAGCCAGTAAAACCCTCTTGGATCCTCGCAAAATTAACCTTGCTCACATCTTCTTATACATAAAATTCTTGTGTGTCACAAAATTCATTCCTGTACTCCTCCCAAACGGCTTGACCGATTCTCATGAAATTTTGTGAGCATATTGAGTAGGTCTGAGAATCGGCCAATATCTATTTTTCATACCCCTGGAGTGATAAGGGTTGTCCACATGGACAAAGTCCCGGGCACAGCTAGTAAAATAAACAAAACCTTAATAAGTACATCAACCATAAATTAAAACACCTTTGCTTCATCCAGGATAGGGCATGTGCAAATATATGCCACAAGCAAACATAGAAAAGAGGTTACAAGTGTTTGATTGTTGCAGGTCACCAGTAACACCGGTCCCGTTAGTCCACTCACTGAACCTGAACGGTGGCGGAGACGTGGCAATGCTGGAGTTAGCCGGGGACAACTTCACGCCCTCGCTGCAGGTGTGGTTCGGGGACGTGGAGGCTGAGACCATGTACCGGTGCGCTGAGTCCATGCTATGCGTCGTGCCCGACATATCGCAGTTCAGGGGGCAGTGGTTGTGGGTGCGACAGCCGACTCAGGTAAATAAAATTCGATTCAAATATTTATTTCGGACACTTAGTCGATTAATATTACTAAAATATTTGGTTTGACCAGACCAATAAATCACCAAGACCAATTATAACATATTTTTTTATATCACTACAAAGTATAAAACAAAATCGCTTCCCCATGGCTATCTCTATGTATCCTTGATTTTTGAGGAAGGTTTTATAAATGCATGCGCCCATGCGGATCCGGGGCGGGTCATTAGTAAAATAAAAACAAAATATTTGAATTGTGAGTCATCCAGCTGAACCCATTCATGAAAGGACAGTCTGCCCTAGCTACAACAAGAAGTGTCTGCTGAAAATTGAATAAAACTTTGTTCCTTAATAGCATAAATCTTTCAGTAGGTACAAGATTTTAGCTGGAGTGAAAATATTTACAAAATTTGTCGTAAAATTTATTGGAATGTTAGACCGCGACTGCTTCCACAATTTCACGCCATAATGATTAAATTACATTAGAAACTAATAATAGAAACCGCGTCCTCATTATTCAAAGTGATCAAATCGTCTCCGCCCTAACTCACGCACGTCTTATCTGCGATTCAGTCACCATAATCATATTGCCTGTCAATCATAATCTGACTTACGTTCATTCAATTTTGTTCCGTTCTTTAGGAGCCAGACAGCCCCACATGTTTTTAAATTAAAGAGGGAAAGATAGATAAAAATGTGGTAAAACTACTTCTGCAGGTTCTAACTTACGAGTTACGGCAAAGAAATGTCATGCCTAACTACTGATTTCTTGGTCGCAAATCATCATACGCAATAATTAAAAACCATAAACATGAAACCGTAAAAGAACTACGTACGTAACAGTTTCTATCGTGAGAACGAATGTTTGCCAATTTAGAGTGCAATCCAATCCAGAGGTCTGCGTACCTAATTGAAAGATCAGCTAATACGATCTGTGGGCTCAGTTCATTAAGTGCTGTAATGTATGACTACCGATGCATGCGATGCATATAATATCACTCGCTATTTATAAATGCACTCTACAAAGTCGTTGATTAAAAAGCTTTACAGCACTACGGCTGCTATTCATTTCGTAATATTATGAGGATAATTCCGTATCATGATTGAGATCAGTATCTGGATTGTCAATTATTTCTTATCGAACTATCTAATTGGAAACTATTGGAGTAGTTTATCGGTGAATGAGGGTTGTGCATTGCTCTGGACTTCTATTGGAGGTAGAAATCAAAGAATATTTACCTACTCTACCGTTACCAATGCACCAAACTTAGCCTAATCGTGGAAGTCGGTGAGCTTTCTCTCCTGTTTTAATCCAAGCCTCAAAAACAAATTTTTAATGAATCCTCGAATCTACTAGAGTAAGGTCTCCTGTATTTGAGCACACACTGCATTCTAATTTCTAATACGTCTTGCGTATTCGTCAAATCTTCACTGAGTTGAGAGCCGTGACCGATCGATTTGGACATTCCGACATACTTAACTACCGGACTTGTTAAATCGTGGATCATTGAAAGCGGCGCGTAGGTGTGCCCCGTTTAGTCCTGTCACTTCTCTCTTTCAATAGGCGGCCAATAAAGTGGGTGATAAACATCCGACAATCCGAGTACCTAAGTTCGCGAACCTGTCTTCACTGATGAAAAATGTCGTGCACTACACGGTTGCAAACTTTCTCGCTCAACTATTAAAAAATATTTTTATTAAAATAATTATGGGGCTCTGTAGTTGTAAATTAGCCCGAGGTCCGAGTCGAACGGTGATGTTATCGTTAATACCTAGTGGTCATATACTTCCCATAAAAAAGTCTGTTTTATCGTGAGAAGGATATTATTAGGTAGCTAACATGAACGGTTGTATCTCGAGTTACCAAGTTATAGTGATTGTTTAGAACCAGTTATTGTCATACGATAAAATTAAACACACATAAAAAAAAGATACCGAAGAAATGAGTACCTCCTCCTTTTTGTAGTCGGTTAAATATACTAAAACCTTCCTCTTAAATTCATAGCATAAATATGTAGCGGGAACAGACAGCGGAAAGCGACTATGTTTTATACATGTAGTGAAGTAAGGATATTAATAGTCGCGTGGCTACAGGGTTACAGAGCTGGCAAAATGCCACGGGCCCCCGACCTATCAGGGGGCCCCGGCCTACGAGGCCGAGTGCTCACAAATGGCAACTCCTTCGGAAATGCCGGAGTTTCTATTTTTAGAGCCCCACGAAAGGAATTGGCCACGCGCCCCTAATAGTTTACTTACGCCACTACATATGAAGAAAACACCTACGAAGAAATTCTTAGGTTGTGTGGTCAACCAACCCGCACTTGGCCAGCGTGATTGACTCGCGGCCTTATCGCCCTAACTTAGGGTAGGCCCGTGCCCCAGCAGTGGGGTTGATGATGATGATATGAAGAAGGTCTTTCCTTGGTGTAACAAGAGACGCTCCTCCCCAGGTGCCGGTGTCGTTGGTGCGCACGGACGGCATCATCTACGCGACGGGGCTCACGTTCACGTACACGCCGGAGCCGGGCCCGCGCGCCGCCTGCGCGCCCGTCGACGACGTCATGCGGCCCGAGCCCGCCGCCTCCTGGCACCACGACCCCGCGCTGCAGTAGCCTCCGCCGAGGTGGTGAGTGGACTGTGATTAGTTGCGGCTGCGAAGTCTCGATAGTGCCTCACGTTTGGACGCCGTTGCTTGACCACGATCCCGCGCTGCAGTAGCCTCCGCCGAGGTGGTGAGTGGACTGTGATTAGTTGCGGCTGCGAAGTCTCGATAGTGCCTCACGTTTGGACGCCGTTGTTTGACCACGATCCCGCGCTGCAGTAGCCTCTAGCCGGCGAGGTGGTGGACTGTGATCAGTTGCGGCTGCGAAGTTTCGATAGTGCCTAACGTTTCGACGCCGCAGTTAGACCACGATCCCGCGCTGCAGCCTTCTGCCTTCAGCCGTTGAGGTGGTGAGTCATGGACTGTGATTAGATGCGGCTGCGAATAGTCTCGATAGTGCCTAACGTTTGGATGCCGTAGTTTCCTCTCGACCACGACCCGGCGTCTGCGCGTATAGCACCTGTACGATTACCTGTTCGTGGACTAGGTGCTCTTCGTGCAGGTGCTATTCGCGTGGGTGCTCTTAGTGGAATACCCCACGCTGCAATAGCCAGCCAGGTGGTGAGTCGTAGAGGATGCCCTGTGATTAGTTGCGAATAATATCGGTTTATTCCATAAACCCCAATCGATAAATCTTCACCAGTCCCTAGGGATTAGTCCCAGTTATCCCAATTAACAAAACGAAGTTAGCTTGTTAGGGATTTCTGGGACAATTTCCATCGTCTACTAAAATTTTATCATTTCAAAGTTGACAACAATACATTAATCCCCACTGATAAGATTTTCGATGGGATTTCTGGAATAAGTCATAGTTTCGATAGTGCCTAACGTTTGGTCGCAGTAGTTTCTCACTAGTGGTTTGGAAGGGCGATAGTTAAAGTTTGTTGTAAGCAATGATTATTGCCGCGTCTAGAGGGCCACCGTAGTTCGATATGGCGGTAGTCCCCATTTTATTAATGGAACATGGAAAATAATACGTACCGTTGGTATGGACGTATATTAATATCGTGCCAGATTTTAAGAAGAGTTTGATCCTTTATTTTAGGGTCAATACTGCGTTACGTGGATGCAGGCTGATACTAAAATCCCCGCTACACGGAGTAAATTTTGTATGAGCTTGCCGCCTCAGTTTAACGCAGTTTTGGCCCTTAAATCGGTAAATGACACATTAAGTAACATTTCGTTGACTAGTATGGTGGTGCTAAAAGACTAGGGGAAATAATGTATGTTCAATGACATCATGTTCCATAGAACAAATGGGAGTTACCCCGGATTGATTCTGAAGTGTAACGAAGTCGATTGGTTTGTAAGTTTAGATTGTTGTGAGATTATCGGAGGGCCGCCGCGGAGTTGGGGGCGAGACGGCGGCGGCCGTGAGTGTGACAGTTCTGTGCCTAAAAGAAATTTATATGTGTAACTTTGGAATTACGACACCAAATGCTAAATTACAGCAATAAATGTATTTTACAAAGTGATCTAATGCCTACCTGTGCGTATACGAAAACTATTAAGATAAAGTTTAAACTTTAATTTGAAAATGTTTATTCATAACTTATATTCAAAGCTTCTAATAGCCTGAAATGTTTGAGAGTTTTTTTATTTTATCGAGACATGTAAAACAGGGAATATATCGCAGTAGACGTGTGCCTTCAGAGCAACTATTTTGTTTATGAATCAGGATGGCGCTATTGCATAGTTTTAGTATTATATACCATTAATAAAGCTATTATGTTCTTAATTTTAATTAAATTTATCATGGAAAGAGATCTCTGTTCTAAGATTTGTTTCTTCGGGGCCAAATAGCTGTAATATCCATGACAAGTCAACGTGTTTATAGTTTAGTACGATAAGAGAACAACATTGGTTGAGGACTTTTAATATTTTGTTCGTGATTATTTGTACATTACTGAGTAATCAGATAAGTTAAGTTCCCATTGTCAACGATAAGACTAAGCCAAATAAGTACTAACTGTGCTTTCTGAAGAGTTGATAGCTTCTTGTCATTCGCATTATTTAGTAATTTGCTTTGTGAGCGCAGCGCTCGGGCCGCGGGCCCCCTCACTGTACGTATGTATATTTACTGAGATTTGAACAATTTAGATAAGATTAGCATAGCCCATAGTACATCTAATTATTGTTTAAAAACATTGAATTGAATTTCTATTTATTTTTTGCGAATCTAATTTTAATGAAGAATTTATAATTTTAAATGCGGATTTGATGTGTATTTTAATAGTGTGATTTCGAACATTCCATGTGGAAAGTGTAATGAGAAGTACAAAAAATATCAATATTTTTGTAGAAAATCATTGAATTACAATATAAAATTTATGGAATTGGTAAAGTTACAGTATTACAAGGAAATTAGTAATAATTATTATACTTGAACACTAATCACGCAGTCAATTTGTATAAAATGATAAGTGATTTTTAGTTTTCAAGATGTATACTCTTACATTTTTATCATTTTACATGGTAATTATATTTGGAAGTGGTCATAAAGTGGCATGTTTACTCGTCGATCTAGACAGCACTGTATCTTTTAACTGACGATATTTGAGCAGTGATTTTGAAACATGAATAATATTTTTAATAAAACCGAATTGAAATATCCAAGTATTTTTATTGTTTTTCCTACCGCGACGTATCACTTATGTATGTATCGTATCGGCGTGGCGTGCGAGGTGCGGAGGCGGCTCGGAGGACGCTCGTATATCTTTGGTCACGGTTTGGGCGCGGCGGCCGATGAGCTTCAGCACGAAGCAATTAAAAAATATTCCCACAGTCTCGCGTTTCGCGTGAAGCGGATCTTTCTGCCTCAAATATCATTGTTTAATTAATTCAGAGGGGTCAAGTGTAATTAACTAATTATGAATCAGAGTTAATCGAGAAATCAGTGCACGGTGGGAACGTCTTCAAAATGTCTTCACATGATAATAACAAGTGCCTCCCCTACATACCGTTCCGCACTGCTGGCTCTGACCTCAGATAATTATCGCAAGTTTATGCCGTCCGCCATTGTTCGGAGCTGAGATTCAGAGTAATAAATGGGGTAAATATTTATGATATGTGCCTGGGAACCTGGACGGTACATGAGTCGTATGTTAATTGAGTCGTGAGTCCTGGCGGTCGATTGATTTCCGATGCCGCGCGGGCCCCGCGGACGCCGCGGTCGCCAGCGAGGCATATCGCTGTTTGAAGAGTTCGCCGCGGGCAATTTGCCGCATGCAATGAGTGACGCCCATCAGTGTACCTACGTAAGACCTTAATTACTACCTCACCAGATGCGTTTAATCTTAGAAACAGAATGAAAAACGTCTCGGATCTAAGATGTAATGATAGCATTTTAGATAATAATAGGACTTCCCTGTATCCTGTTCGTTGATGTCATTTCCGTATGGTAGTTAGGTTGCATCGAGAATTAAGAGTTAATGATGACATTTGAATACATCATACAAATGAGAATGAAATTATATTGAGTTCCGTTTAGATAAATAATAAGCTTACTCGTCATAATAGCCAACTACCGACTCAGTGATAATAGTACTGTGTTAAGTCCTAATTAAGATTGGGGGATAAACCGTAAGAAATAATAAATTGAGATAGTACTCATGAGAATAGGCACGTGGGGTAAGTCAGATATGATCGATCAAAAATTAAAGATCATCTACACTAATAAAGAGGAAAGATTAGTATTTTGTATGTTTGTAATGAATAAACTCAAAAACTACCGGACCGATTGCAATAATTTTTTCACCATTAGAAAGCTGCATTATTCAGAAGTAACATAGGCTATATAATATCACGCTAGGTCCTATAGGTGTGGAGCAGTAACCGAAAATGTTTCAAAAACGGGGGAAAAGTATCGTTTAGGCCTTTCGTGGCGTGCGCTGAGCATAAAGTTTAAGTTATACAAAAATGCTCTATGGATAAATTGTTCATCTTAACATTTAAATATCTTTAAAAAAGTCCGCGAGAGCATATGTCTACCTTTTATAGTTTAAAACTATGTAAAAAATCATAAGTCCCCCCGTGCGAAGCCGTGGCGGGCTTATATTAACATTCACTTAATAACAAACTCAGATCTTATAAATACTTAGAAACATAAAACAACCTACTCTTCTTTTTATAGAGACTACGGGTAATCTACTTTCCCAGTCCATAGTGATGGCTACTTCAAATTTTTAAGATTTTAGTAGCACAGGGCTCACAGCGTTTCAAATCTCGATTGCGCAACAATTTGAAATTACTATTTTAATAATATAAATGGATTGTTTACAACTGGATAATAAAAATACGTAGAATGCCCTAAAATCACTTCATGGCCACTAATGACAAACCTGATCCGATTCCGATAATTCCGATAACAGCTATATATTATAACGCTACCTTAAATCTCAAATGGCGTAACCGCCAATTGGGTCAAAATGACTTTTTAATGCAGTTTTATTCAGTTTTTTTTTCTCTATCGATCTGTATATTTAAAATCCTCAAATTCGCAAAAAAAAAGTTATTACGACCCAATGTTTTTATAGATTTGAACACTTTTCATTAGGTAAACAGGTCGTAAAAGGCTTAGTTTAATTTACTTGGTGGTTACGCCCCTAGAAATTATTGTGAAGTGAAAAAAAATTCAAAAAAAAAGGGTGTAAGGGACATAATTTTCCGGCGTAACTCGTAAGACACGCTATTTTTCGAAATTGCAATACAAAAGAAACACATGATTGTCATTATTATTGTTAGTATTGATGCGCGGGGGGTTTAAGTTTGCGGAGACATTGGCTATTTATTGCTTTTCCTTGTTTCGGCATTTCAAATCAATGTCCAAACACAAATCAGAATGAAAGACCAATAACGCGCCAAAGTCAACGTAACGGTCACAAAAAATAATAAATACACGGAGGATCGTAATCTATGCACACAAGTACGCAAATGGCTGAATACATAGATAAATGTATGGTGAATATACAGCAGCGGGGGTAACGAATGACAAAATTAATCGAATTACGTATAACTATAAGTGAAATTTCCCATGTACAAAAATTCTTCATCCTGTTATAAAACTTACAAGGTGAGTATTACCCATTACATCACTATGAAAACGTGACATATGGCGTAACTTTGTAAAAAGCGTAATACAGAGTGGAAATTTTACGTTTTCTTTCATTATTAAGTTATTTTAAGGCACAAAAGACAATTACTTTCGGGAGATACGACCTTCACCTCTTAAAAATCATGTTTTTTTATGAGGCGTAAACGCCTTTTCGTAATATTTTCATAGGCGTAACCGACTTCTAGTTTGTTTAATATAAGATTTAGGTGCAAAGAGTTCTTACTGAAGCCTTTATCTCAAAATTCTAAGAAATTTGATGTATAAAACATTTTCACTGCATTAAAATTGACAAAGTTATATAAAAAAAAAAACTTTTTTTTTCGTTTTTTTGCTCTCCTGAAAAGTTGCGTTTTGGTGGTTACGCCATTTGAGATTTAAGGTATCGATAATATAGGTGAGAATACTCAAATAAGTTAGGCTAGAGAAAGAGCAGACGTCAGATAACGTCCCTTCACGTCATACCTTTCAAAGTGCGATGGTACCTAATACAAGTTCCAAACAGTTATGATAAGATTTACTTAAATTCTTTTCTATTCTATTCTATTTGTGCATTTAGTACCTATTGCACTAGTGTATTTTTTACGAAAGTAGTTAATATGTAATAATAATTATGTCGTATTGTCAAATTATGTAGCTTCTGTATTTTACTTTCCATACACTAAGTACATAGTGGTAGGTATTCGTGACAAAATGTAGTTTTTTGGCATTATAAGACGTGTCAACTTTGTTTTATGCTATTGTATAAGACGGGGTCACAAGCCCTCACAGTCACCACGGAACTGATTACCCGCCTCTCAACTAGAACACCTCACTGATAGCGTGACAAGCTCCAATCTCTATTATTTTTTATCCATGACGTGCCAAAGAAAATTATGACGTGAAAACCTGCAATAAACACGTAACTATTCATTGATGAGCTCACAAAAAGTGTCATTGTTCTCATAAAAACATTCAGGACCTCTTACATCCTGTTAGCAAATGAGTAGGTGGTATGTACAGAACTCAGAAGTCAGATGGGCCAAAACGGTTAGACCCGGAACAGATGTTGGTCATTTACCTGCACTAATTAAACTATGTAACGATTAAATCTTAGTGGGGACTGTGAGAAAGCTATGTGCACACAATTGAATCATTGTCTGCTTTTTTACATTCTGCCGACTTGATATATGGAGCCAAGATATGCAGAGTGTGGGAAGGTGCAGCGGTGCTCGTGTTTTCCAACATGTCATCTCCGACCGTGGGAGCGCATTGCGAATACCCAATTTTAGTTTACCAATTAAAACTGGTGTTACGATCGATTGTTCCAATTAGATCTGCTAGTATATACTTACTTAGGCACTACTTATCTATGTATTTTCTTTTATTGATTGGAACTTATATCGACGATATAATTGGCGCGTTATTGTAGCAGCTGCTCCCAGTACATTATTCTTTAGTATTACGTGGTATTACTGCAAAGTTTTTTATATACATATTATTTTTTTGATTGTAATGCGTAATCAAATCAAATATTGTCTAATTGGAAGCAGCAGTCATAGTAGTATGGCGAAAATGTTTCTGCCAGCAGAGACTTCGTTTTACTGAATTATTTACATATTATTTTGTATCTACTTTATCCTTATGGGAAAAGTTCAAGATATAATACGTAGGTATGATAATATAATAAGTACTGAAACGTACACATGAGTGAAGATTTTCTGTAGGAAACTTTTATGTACTTCTGCCTTAAATGCTCTGCCTAGCTCTTACTTTGTTTGAAGATGGGCGTAGACTTGCTTACTTATAGAACGTTTCTTCGAGCAAATAAAAGATGATTGTTGCATCAGTAGCTAGTAATTACTTGTGCTGAGCTTATGACGCAAGCCAGGCACATAACCACACGGCAGCGATTTGTAACACGTGCTGCGATTTGTCAAATGGCAAAAGATTACTTCCCAGGGAAAAAAAAATTACACTCCATAGGTCTAGTCTCCGATATTTTCCTGTCGAATTCGGGAGTTGGTGTCGTAGAGTTCTGACTCTTAGACATTTATATCTTTGCATGTTTTAATATGGTAAGCCTAACTCTGCTTGCCAGATTGTAAAGAGTAAATAGGTACAGGCGTTGTGCCTTTGAAACTAGTTAAAGATCCTGAAGAGATTTTTTTAAGGATGGATCTAGTTTTTATCAACATACCTATTGTTTTACTATGGTAAAATATCACTCAATAAAGGTTGAACCTTCAATATTATTTCATTATTTTGGCAGATGATCAATCGTCATCGTCTGTTAGGTAGGTACACCTCGAATGGGGAAATCCAAGGGAAATACTTTGAACTTGTGGTGGACTTTTATACTGATTGATTATTTCTACGTCGCATAGGTACCTATTTCCTTTTTATTTTCTCATACATGTGAAAAATAATAATAAATTAGAAGAAATGTGATTTCTCCGCCCTAAGGTAAAACTTGAGTAGCAAGCAATGTTTTTTAATTATATTACAGGAAGACAATTTCTTTAATGATGTCTTGATTACTTGATGCTATGCGGCCATTGTTCAGAATAAGATACCGCTAATGGGGTCGTGCACGCTTGTTTATTTTGAGTAACATTGTTGATACTTCGGCAGGATCAGTTGCTTCGATATCAGTCTTTCTGCGCTTTTCTAATTTGTATAGGAGCCAAGCACAATAACATGCAAGCTTGTTCTTAGTAACGAAATTGTTAAGGAATTTCAGTCTACCATGTTCGTTATCGTCTCCAAAACAATTTAGAGACCTCCAAAAATTTAGAGCCGAATCGGTATTGGGATAGACTAAAGTAATTTTAGACTAAAGTGACGAAGATGCAGTTCTTCTATGAAATATATCTGTCTATTTGCGATGAAAACATCATCTAAATAGCAAACTACTAGGTATAGGACCAGTCCTGTCGCAATACATAAATTGCTCTGTTGAACGTTTGAGTACTCAGATACACTATTAGGATAGACTACCATTGACAAAGGTGACTTTTCTTAACGCGACGTAACAACATAATAAGCATTCTAGATTTAAAATTAAATAATAAGTATTATAATAATTATAAATTGCATTGAATGACTAACGGCTTTTCTAAGTACACCTATCTACATAATGTTGAAAACTGCCGTTTTAAATTCAAATCGCTATGTCATGTAATATAATTCTTACCGTTTATGGGAGACGTACCTACCTAGAGCGGCTTGGAGTCAACAAACAACGGGCTTAGTCAGAGTTGTTTGACATTTCACGTAGGTACCCCGTCGCCCAAAATTGCACACTTTAGGATGAGAAATCAGACACGAAATTGCTCTAAACACTCATATTCTTGATGTTAGATAAATGACTTCCTGCTGTTGGCTACAATAGAGGCATCATTATTCCCGCCCGAGAATAGGCCGCTGCCGTGGGAGACTCTCACGAGTTTATTACGGATATATATTTTTCTGTTTTGTTATAATTAACAGTTTTTCTAATAGCCCGCTTTTACCTTAATTGCTCGTGTGTGCCGTTAGGTTGCTCAAAAAGATTCGAAATTTGTGTTATTGTTATTCGCATTGTATTTCAAGTACTAACATTTATATAAGCCTGAATTTATGGAACTTGTTGGTTTATGACATGGACTCAATTCGTATTGGTGCAGAATCTATCATATTGAAAAACACATTTTTACTACCATTCATATTGTAGCTTAACTATTCCTCAGTTAAGAATTAGTGGTAACTTAACAATTTTGACAACTGAAATCATGTAAATTGGAGCTTGAAGTTTAAACGAGCATAATTTACCTACCTACAAATAAACAAAAACTTTGGACGGTTCAAGGAGATTTGATACGAGGAAAAAACTGATTAAAGAACTTGTTTATGATGAATAAAATACAACTGCCCAAAAATATTTTGTTTAGCACTTAGTTCTCCAAATTAAAAGCGTTGGGAATCAGAAAATAAAACGCAAAATTCATTGTGACTCATGTTTACAACCACTCACAAATGCATCTTTTGACTCTAAGCGAAAACAGGGGTATTTCATATTGTCTCGACTCATGGCATAATAGACAATTACAACACCTAGAGTAGTCCATTACCTATTACAATAAATACAATTCGCAGCATCACCTAAGTAACAACATATAAAAGAAAATAGATTACATACCATTTTGGTAGCGACGAGTACAAAATAATATGTTCTATCGATACCTGTATGTATGTAACATACAGGTACAATAACATTAAAATTAACACAGTTATATAATATTTCATGCAAGAAGCACCTAGTACTTTTATAAGTAGGCACGTAATAATGAGGCGTGACTGGAAAGATTTACTACCAATTTAATATTTTCTATTAGGCATATTTGGATACTACAAAAAATAATAGTACAGCGTAGTTAGGTAATTATTTCTATGTGTCATCTCACAATAATCCCAAAGTAACGGATGCCATTTCAAAATTGTATTATTAAAGCGTAAGAATTTTAACAAAAGACAATAGTAGCAAAAATAACAGTTTCTTTCAGTTTATCATTATCCTAACCGATCACCTAAATATTAATAACAGATCTCCGTTCATATCTAGTTAGTACAATTGGCGTAAGAAATATATTGCAGGCATATAGGATACTTCTATTTGAACACAAAATATTTCATGTGTCTCTAGAATGTAGGTAAACTATATACTTACAAAAATATTTTTTTAATGCGTTACACTAGTTTATCTTTTGTAAGTGTCTAATGTATATTTATTTTATTATAATATGATATAGCGGTTTAAAACGTAACTTGGATTTAAGTATTTTATTCATTAACACGTTAATAACATTGTTTCGCATTTGCATTAATATTGTACTTATATCTATAATAAATGTACTACGCTAACTTTTGATGCACTAAATCTCTGTATAACAACCATAACGTTATCTACTTTCTACAATTAGGTATGGACGGATATATAGATAATAAATTACATCTCTCGATTCAATTGTAGTACCTTAACTCTAAATTGGATGCGGTTGCAAATTAATAGGACTATGTGTTGTGCATTTACGTCTAGTTTTTACACAAACAATATTATACAATGGACTTGGACTTGACACGACTTCTGGTGCAGAATGACAGAATCCTTATATATTGGGGAAAAATATCAACAATGTTGTATCGCTAATATATAAAAATCCCGCAATCCTTGGACTGTACTATAGAATTCCAAGTCTGATTACCTCTTCAAAGGTAATACAGTCCATTGTATTGTTCATTACTTATCACTTCAGACTGTCGTCTCCATATAAGGTAGACTTCAGAAAACTTTGAACAGTCTCATTAAAGAAACATCGCTCACAAGCCGTATCGCCAATAATGTAAATGTAATAAAATTGGTTACGTCACAGATCAGTGTCCTGCACAGCTGATCGCGTGTCTCCGAGGCACCTACACTGCAAGATAAATGAAGCAGACGAGCAGTAAAGTAACTGATCGCATTTGACTTTTGATCCTAGAAATAGGTCCACTATTGTCAAATACCTGACGATTTATATTGAATTGAAACTGACGCTGACGGTTGAAGTCTACTTGACGCGGACGGAGCGCTGCTTGTTCATGTTGGTGAGCATGAGCGAGATGTATGACGTCAGCAGGTCGTCCATCTTGTAGCCAAGCGACGTCTCGCAGAGCAGCTTGGAGCCGCGGACTAGGTTCCCGATCGTCATGTGGAAGTAGGTGTTGCCGGATGACCAGTTTGATATTCTGGTGAACGGGTGCGTCACCAGAATGTCCTGAAGCGAAAGAAAATTTATTTGAGAAACATTTTGGATGTTACATGAACAGGCAGACCTTTCATACTTTTTCGGTCGCTAACATATTAAGTTTGTTTTGTGCTAGAATGTTTAGTATCGCACCACAGACTGAACGAAATAACGTCGTATAATAAATAGTTTACGTCTGTTGTATTTTTTTGTTCACGTACTTTTCTTAATTTTCTAATTTTTTTTTAAATCCTTGTACTATAATACTAAAATATAATAATAAAATATTTTCAGTATAATTAAGACAGTTGTTATCGTAAAATTGTCTTCATAATAAAAACAATACAAAGTCGAATGCGAGTGTTTTGTAGACTAAATTACTTTGTCTGATTAAGATCTAAGTATAATCACAGTAATCACATCACAAGGTTGTAAAATAATGTGGTTGCGTACATAGGGAAAATAAGAAGGTACTCCTATTATAATATTTCAGCATTTAATTGTCCCTATAACAATTTTATACTTTTCAGAGAAAAAAAAACATATTTTATTATCATATAAGTATACCTGCTTATTTATTATCTCATCTAAAATTAATGTCAGTACAAGTGTAAATAATGGTTTAATACCTACGAGGACATGCTTAGAATCTGTTCCGCCAATCAATCACTTGGCCATCGCTGGTTATTAATTGATAAATAATTACGTGCTGCCCGCATAATTACCATTATTACCGCAGAACTTAACGTTTTACGTGGCTATTATACTTGATGGCTTATCGACATACGACCATTTTTAAAATCTATTCCTACCTACATTAGGTTTATACGCGCTAGAAATGTAAAGAAAATTTTTTAGTCCTATAAAAATGTTATTATAGATAGTAGTTTTAAAATAATCAAATCATTAATAGTTCGATACGCCTCATATAACATAGGTCAGTGATAGCACCGGGCAGGTGCTCTTTCACATCTACTTAGGACAAAGAAACTAGATTGCTTACTCGATAAACAAGCAATGTGTCATTGGCACTGCGGTACATGCAGATCGTACTAGCGAATTTTATTCGCTTCGTTAGATATCATATTTTTGATAAGGTAGTAAGTAAGTAGTAAGCTTCCAGAAACTCTTTAAAATATGAATGATGGCGTATCTATCTTAAGTAACTTTTTATTCTTAACATCAAGTATAACTAGTAATACCGGATGGTGGAAGCCTGATGACCTGTAAAACAAGTAATACTTACTTATCACATGTGTCAGTCTCACACAAACCACATCATATGTATGTTCCTCCAATTATTGTTGTTATTGTTAGCTTGTGTTTTGTGTTGAGAAAATAAAGATAAATTATTATTATTATTAAGCTTAACCTTGCGCGACCCGATTGTCTGGATTTTGCTATTTTTATGATATTAAAACCTTATCGATATTATATTGGCATTGGTTCCAGTTCCTATTGATCATACGATCTTTACCAAGTAAATAATAGCCTTAAACATCCTAACGATATTCTATGTTAATCAAAGTTTAAACCGAAATTTCGCGTCAGTAAGTACAACCAACCAATCTATTTGATCGGTATAATCATAATAAGTTGACCGTATAGATTCTTTAACATTCCATTTTATTAAAATAATTGCAGTTTCAAAACATACCTTGGTCTGCGGATGAATCAAACTGACGCCATGCTTGTTGATGGCAATCAGTAGCAACTCCGGGTAGTTGGGCTCGGTGGTCTGCTTGACCTCGAAGAACGCGGAGCCGAAGGTGGGCCACCGGTAGATGACCTTCAGGAAGGTGATCTTGGCGTCCTCGGGCGTCATGCCGGCGTCCTGGTTGTAGGAGGCCACTATCGCGCGCTTCCAGTCCGCGGAGCTTTGCAGCTTGATCAGGTCCGCTGGGATCAGCTCGCGGAGCATTTGACTGGAATTGGTTGGAGGCATGTTTATTCCCCATCATTCCGTAAACGATAGCAGTTGGTTTAAGTTTACCCACTTCAGTATTACGGTGTTTTATTTAATTTGTATATTGAAATACATAGGTACAATCTTATAATAAAGTTTTGTTAATGGGTAGATGAAATTACTTTATTGTAAAAATACTATAGAACGACCAGCAGCACAAAATTGTATATGGAGCAATGGAATGGCAGGTCAATGCCCCCGCCAAGTCGAGCATAGCTACATATTATGAGAAGGATATGTACATGGTCTAGTATATTTCATGGCTTTAAAAGCACTGCATAACGTAGATGTACATCCTTTGTAAATTTAATCCTTGCAAAGTTCCAATACCAGGTATGAGTAACTCACGGGATAGCCTGCAGCTCCTGCTTGTTGTCGCCGAAGCGCGCGCGGTAGGCCAGCGCGGCCAGGCGCGCCGCCTCCTCGCGCCCGCAGCGGTGGTACCCGCGCAGCAGCTTCGGCAGCTCCTGGTGGAAGTGGAAGATCACGTCCGCCGCGCGGTCCTTGCCCGGCACCGTGTTCGTCCACAACTTCTTCATGAAGAATACCTGCAAGAATATTACCGTTAGGTACGGGCACTTCTTTGTTGACTTTTTAGCTTTTCATGCCGCGATTGCTGCCTTGAGTTGTTAAATAAATCACTACGTGGAGTATATTGATCACAAATTGATCGTTATTTGCTACTGCCATGTAGCAAATACATCAATTTGAGCCACGAACCATTTAACAAGATGCCTAAAATGGTCTTATAAATATTGAAACAAAACACTGCATGTTCATTGAAAACATGTAACAGCAAGCAATAAGGCATATTATACTAACAGATCTTTAAAATCTGCGGTTTCGTTAATTTTGGAGCAGAATTTTGCAGTTAGTAATGCCACTAGCATTGCAGTTAAACATAAATGAAATCTTTTTTTATTAATTTTTTTATTTTATATTTGTTATGAATATTTACATTTTTATTCATTTAATGTTACACAAACATAATTACAATGTGAAGTAATTGATATTTACTCGCTTAGTTGCTTTTGTTGATTCACTTTAAACAAGCCTGTCGATAACTAGTGCATTAAATCATTAGCATCAAAGTAAATGTGACGCGTGAACGAACAAAACAATTAATGTGAATGTGTAATTAGCACTTGCGTTGCACTATGTTTCACTCACCTGATATGTGAACTGAGGTGTTATTCCATCACGCGTCGGCCGCGCCTTCTTTATCCAATCCGTGAGATGCCGCACAAAGTCGAAGAAAAAGTCTCCTTCCGGCACCGATATCACCTTATCAGCTATCTTAACAAACAAACTAAAGCCTTCACTAGATCTGAGATTCAGTCTCTGCGCGATGTTCTGGCAGAAGTCCTTCGCCCGCGTCGAGGAGTCCACCTCGAACGCCTCATCAGTGTCATCGGGGAAGTACACTTTGTGGAAAATCTGCGTAGTCTTGTGTTGTATCGCCTCCACTTCAACTTGATGTGGAGGATACTTTCTTTGGCCATTCCTTAAAGTTTTCTGGAGTCTTTGGAGTGAATCTTGAGCAATTGGATATCTTCTAGTTCGCAAGAACAACGTCAATTCCCTAAGTAAACCTTGACTGCATGCAAACAATCCCGTGGCTAACCACATTAGTTCCCAACCTCTTTCTTCCGACATTCTGTTTCTGTTGTCTGTAAGCTGTTTCATGATTTGACAGTAAATTTCGTCACGCAATATTTCATGTTTCAAGGGTCCATCGAAAATATGATCGGTATATTCGTTGCCAATACGTGGCCTCTTAGATGGTAGATCACCCATATATTTCAATATTGCTGTAAACGCAAAACAGGCTTCTTCTGCCAATTCTTCTTTAGCTTGCAGTTTCTTTAGTAAAGGTAATTTGATTGGTTCCCTAGCATGTCTCCACAATTCTTCAGCACCACCTCTTTTAGCAGTTGATAAAGTCAAAGTTTTGGATACGGTTCGTTTTGGAGGTAATCTAAAATGATCCAACGCGTATTCCAAAAGTGTGTGAGGTTTGTCTCGCGTCTCCGTACCGTTAAATGTATTCGTAGGTATGCGCCGTCCATGCTGCGCGCCTTCCTGGCAGAAGAGCGTCAATATATCCGGAGGTGGTTTAGTCAAGGCAGGCAGCACATACACAGTTTCTGCGGGGAAATCACCTCGTTCCATTGTGCGCTCGCAACGACCAATGCACCAACCATTATTCAACACTGACTCACCAGTACTGTCTTCCTCCAAAATTATTAGATCTCCTTTTTGGAATGTCAAGAAACTGGAACCTTCCCCAGGTGCTTTGTAGTCTTGCAATGCAATTACAAACTTCGATCGTTTTTTCAAACCCTCTAAAAAGTAAACTACGAGATCACGTATGTCCTCAGCATTAGGGCTTTGGAATGTAAATTCTTCACCACGCACCGTTGCCAAACTGAATGTTTGAGTAAACACTTTGTTTGTCTTTTGACTTGACACAGTAGTGATTTCGGGGAAAGATAATTCTAATAGCACTTGTTCTTGATCATCTACGACATAAACACCGGTCCAATTAACTGCTATGATGACATCATTTTTCGGCAAATTGGGCCCAGAATTTCTGTAAGCTTCATAAAATCTAGAGAACAAAAGGGGCCATTTAAACTTGGCGTAACTAACGACATCTTCTTTGACTCTGTACGCAGGAACTTTCTCTTTCACGTAATAGCTCTTTTTGTAAGCCTGCACCACCAAAGCTCCCCACCGATCGACAGCTTTTTCAACTCCTGTCAAACAGTAATCTGGTATATAGTTGGGCAGTAAAGTATATAGACGTTCTGTATTCATATCTTGGCCGTACTCAATATAATATTGCTGAGCTGCAATCATGGCTAAATCTTCTTCTTTGTCACATCTGTATTCACCGAATTTTACACCTCTTACTACTTGTTGATAAATCAAATTGGTAGCTACTTGATCCTCTGTAGGATCATGCCAAGGCGCAAATATTTCTTTTCTGAAGAACAATCTCCAAGGAGCGTTTCTTTCTTGAGCTCCCTGTTCTTTTGCATACTGTTCACATTGTGATATAGCATCCATGACGTGATCACCTCCGCTTCCAAGTGAACTTACTTTATCAAACAAAGCAATGTACAATGAAAAGCCGAATTGATCACGTAAACCGATTTTATCGGAAAGTTGATTACATAGTTCTCTAGCAGTCGTCGCTGAATCGGCTAACAATGTTTTTGTGTTTCCATCCATAAATGTGATTGGCAACATTATAGGTTTCTTTGATTTTGTTGCTTGAAGCTCTAACCAGGATGGAGGTTGATTCCTAGTTCCGTTGTTGAATGTCCTCTTTAGACGGTCTTCGCAATACGGGGCATAACCGGGAGGTCCTTCTCTAATAAAAGCTCTCAAATAATTGACAAACTTTTCACTTGGAGCAAAACATCCGACACACAGTGATAGCAGTATCCATCCCCTAGCGTGTGATGACTTTGATGGATTATTGGTGAGTTGCTTGCAGATTTGACAGTAGATTTCATCTCTCAATTCTGCGCGCAGAATCCCATGACCAATAATAAAATGTAGTTTTTCCAAATTGGAGGTTGGACGTGATTCCAACCAGGATTGGTAGCTATCAGCTGTGTATTCTTCATCCTGTAATCAGAAGCAATATTTTAATTCCCTGGCTCGTTACGTATAGCAACTATATTAGAAACAAATTACAAAACAGAAAAATGCATACCTGTAATTTTCTCCTGACATCTTCTCCAAGTTTATTCTTCCTCTTTAAAGTCAAAGACACTAGCTTGTGCCTTATAGATCTGGGTTTCTGTTTATTCAGATATGCGTCAGGGTCGACGCCCATCAGCTGCGCTTCCTGGAACTCTTTGGACCTGATGAAGTTCCTTCCCAGGGTGGCGGTGACCTTGGACATGACCGAGGTGTTGTCCCGGTCCATGGTGTGGTACCGCGGCTCGGGCAAGTCGCCCGTGAACCTCAGTATAGTGATCCATAATGCTTGTGCAGCCTGCAATTTATTGTTGTAATTATAGATTGTCCTATCGTATTGATATGATCGCGGCAGGATCAATACATTAAATCCTCGTGATCATTGATCAAGATTAGATAATTTATTGATTTAAAAAGCCATAATTTGTTATTTTTGTTGTTATGACCTGAATTATTTTGGACTTTAACAGTTAGGATTTAAATTAATGGCACTGATATAATATACAGATACCCCCTTACCAACTGGTCTCCTTGAGTGTGCAAAGGCAGCAACGGGTGCTTCAGTGGTTTTCTGGAGTACTGATGTGTTACATTTCCTTGGAAATAGGTTGCTGCAAACTTTTGGAATTTGAATTCTGACAGATCTTCTTCGTCTTCCGATGTTGTCTGCATCGGAGTTACCATCTGCAAATATTACAATGTTGAATGTTTAGTGAACCCAACATTTTCGTTCTATCTAAGTAGATTTTTATTGTTTAGGTCATTTAATTCTTGCAAAAAGAAGTATAAAATTTGAATCATAAGTAACTATGGTAATAGATTACCAACAATTTCGTTATTAAAATGTAGGTATGCTATCTTAATATGTGTGTATAGTGTGTTTTTTTTTATTTGTTACTTTCGAATATTACTGCAGTTCCTAACATTTTTAGAACCAAGGTTCATATTAAATTTTATGGACTTAGCATAGAACTGGTGTAATAGGCGATCAATCTTAGCACAGGATCAAAAACATCCTAGGAGCCTTATTTGGATGAGGTTGATATAGAACTGATAACAAGTACGAGAATAAAAACTGATTCAGGCAGGTCTAGTTACCTCTTGTTGGTCGGCCCTGGGCTGCGGCAGGTCACTAAACACCGAGGTGTCTTTAGGCGCCGGCGCCTCGCTGCTGGAGTCGGGCAGGAAGTCGAACATGGCTTCCACCAGCTTGCTGTCGTCCACGGGCTCGTCCTGCTTCCGCGCAGCCTCTTGGAGTAAGGTCCTCTTTGCTTCCAGCTGCCGCTTCTCCTCTAGTGCTAGCTCGGCGTCCCGACGCTCTAGTTCGTACATGCGCTCCTGTTCAAAATATTTTAAAAGTTAGTTGTTGTTAACCAGAAAATTACATGAAATGCCTAACACTTTACATCCTTTTGGATAATCCCGCGCGTTTAAAATCAAGATAAAATGAACCAATCACATTGCCTTTGAGTCTTATGATAAGTTCACCGACTCAAGTTATGGCCTGGTGGATGAACTTAGGAAATATCTCATTCAATACGATGACCACAAACAACATTGCACCATAAATTGCGCTCACCATTTTACACCAGGACCGTTCCCAAGGTTATGAATTTACATTATAATTTAGCTTATTAAGACTGCACTATAAGTGTCGCCATCTATCACTGTGCTAAGCACTGTCGGCACCCCCACCAATTAAGTTATTTTCGGATTGAGAAACAAGTCAAGCAATTATAGGTGCTTATTAGTAAATCAATCAAGTGATTATATTGGAGGTGACGACATAAAATTATCATTGTTGTGGTTTTCATACCAATCATTTTTGTATTGGAAATAGCTGTATGTAATTACAAATATGTTAGCGAAATAGAAGATTTGAGCTCCAACTGCATGAAATTGCGACAAATTTCGTTAGACACACTTTTGATTTATCTATTTAAAAAATACTTATGTAAATAGATCAGTTTGTAATCTTCGAAACTAAAAACATTCGTAATTATGCGACAATTTCCACTCATTGCGTTGACACAACGCGTTACGCATTTACAATTAGCGGTTACTGACATAATCTAATTCTACTGTAATTCCGCAGCGGACACTCTGGAACCACGTATTCATCATGGCACTTGCACTCCCTCATAACACGTCCACTAATGACCCACTGCTAACACTATTGTATTACCGACTGGCGAGTACGGACTGGACTAGTGGGCTTAGCCATGCATACGCGTTGCATAAGGAGTGCATGCTTGATTGAGTGACAGCCTGTGAGGCGCGTTTCTGACTTGAAATATCGGCCAATATTAATGACGCCCAGTTCTGGCGTGAACAAGAAGCAAAAAAAACATACATTTGAACCCAATCGATTTGGTCCGTGTTATGTGGTCGATACTATGCCAACGTAAATCACTATCCTCGCTAGTACTTATAAATTGATGTAATTCGGGTGTAATACGGAATCTTGTAGTTAAATTTACGCAAGTGAACACGTCGGTAACTTACCTAACGATACTAAAACGCATTGTCGCTTAATTGTATTTCACTTTGATTAATATCGCTTTTATATTGCTTGTCGTTCGTTTCACGTCATGTACATAACGTTGATTTATAAGAACATGACATTTCACATTCACTACATATCACCCAGTAATAGAAGTTTACTATTTCAATTTCACTGATCTGTGTTAATTCACCGAGACTTAGGAATATTTTTACTGCCACAAAAATAATAACACACACCGCGCCTTTCAGATTTTGCCCAACTATAAATTACGAAGAAGTTATTTCAATTCTGTATTGATTATAATCTAAGATAATTAGCGGTATCAATGATTGTGGATGTCATGTTCGCATTGATTTGTGATGTAATCGTCATCACTATCTTAATCAGTAAATTAATCAAAAAGGATATTGGATATTATCGAAAGGGTGTAAACTTCAATAAATACATCTTGATAATTCTAGAAATAACAATAAGCACATCCGCAGGTAAAATCACTTAATATGCAATATAATACAAAATAATTAACGATGTCAATAAATAAAAACTAATTTATCGCTACGTCAATTTACTGCGGTACGATTGCATGATTAGAATATTATCAGATAATTATGTAGAAAATAAAAGAAAGCTCTATTAAATATTTGCAAATCAGTTGTATGAATCGGTAATTTGAAATTGAACATGTGGTTGAGTGATATACCTTCTATCAACAATACTGCATGCTACTGTGTTACATAATGACTTTGATTTGGCTTCTATTACCTCCTCAATCAGAACTATCTTAAAGTTATGATAAAAAAGAGGCAGTAGCTTTTCAAAAATAAATAATACAAACACGTTCGAGATAACTAAATTGATCACAGAAATAAACCTACATTGTTATTTAAAACGATTTATGAAAAATTAAGTGAAGATGAACTGAAGTGGCAATGGGCAGGGCATGTGTGCAGAATAAAGGACGATAGATGGGCCAAGATCGTCACCCACTGGGTGCCTGAAGACGGTTTTCGCCGAGGAGGAAGGCCCAAGAAAAGGTGGTGTGATGATCTGGTCCAGCTTTCAAAAAACTGGCAGGTCCTGGCCTTAAATAGAGAGCAATGAATAGATTTGGAGGAGACCTTTGCCCAGCAGTGGGATGACATAGGTTAAATAAAAAAAAATAAAAAAATAAAAAATATCATGGGTAGATACTTAAATAGTGAATTAGTTTGTTGTGGTTCTTTAAGATACACTTTTTCCCTGCTGATTTGGTCCCTCTTATCTACCTTCATGTAGTGACAAAAGGTTTAAGAAACAACTGGATCTAATTTTAGTTTAATCGATTAAGATTTCAAGGTATCTAAATGGCTATGGTCTTGAGCTAGTCAAGCCGCCGACTTTATGATATGATTAAGTAAATTATATCTATCCGATGATAAAGTTAATAAGGAAGTCAAAAGCTAATGGACAGCTATTACTGGGAAACAAACATCATTAAACAACTGATTGATAGATGGATAAAAAAAAATTACATAGATTTTCGATTACGTGAGTCATGTGTTGTATGGATTTTTATCTCACAAAAATAGGGCTTAGGTGTTTCAGATACAAATTGCTTGCCATATTGGTAGATGTTATTTTTAACATGATTATAAAGTTTGAAATGGAGTATGAAGTGCATTATATGCAGTTACAAATCGTAAATAAATTGCACTCGTATTGTAACGCTAACTCTGTATTATCTAATTTACCAAATGATCTACTCACTTGGCGTCCAAATAACTTCCACAGGTGTCTTTTAAAAACACTTAAGTGTGTCCCACGTGTTCATCCGCCCGCCCTGCAGGTATTGTTGCACAGAAGCACTATCGGCAGGCAGTTTTATGCATTGGTGGAACACCAGAGATCAAAAATCGATGTACCTTTCCACAATCTGTTTAAGACTATGACGGAAATCTATGTACCTTTCCACAAATAGTTTGAGACTATGACGAATTGGATATCCAGCTTACCCGGTAGTTCTGCTCGGCGATCTCCTTGGCGCGCGTGTTGCCCTGGTGCTGCAGGCGCTGCTCCTCCTGGCGGCGCAGGCGCAGCGCCTCGGTGTGCGCGAGCGCGTCCTGCCGCATGCGCCGGTAGCGCCGCATCGCGATCAGCCGCCGAACGTGGCTTTGGATCTTGACGATCGCCCACATCTTGTGCCCGTACGAACGGCGGACTAGGTACCCGCGGGCTGCCGCCTGGAATGGAAAGTTTAATCATTGGCTTTTTTAATATGCTAAACCGGCCACTATTGGGCAACAGAGAGCAGACAATTCGTAAGATTAAGTAAATAATAGACTTGCTAATTTATTGAAACAAATTCAGTAAACTAAATACAACTAAAACGCTGGCAGATATGGATTTCCTGCTGCCAGACTGTCTTTTCACAACGCTTTACGATCGGATCGGATCGAATGTTTACGATCAAACTTCAACAGGTCATCTAACAATTTAGGTCAGGCGTAAGATATAACCTTTTTAACCTCCTAGTAGACCAATTTTATGTCCAGTACAATATACAAAAAAAACCAAATCAATAAAATGTTCACATACCTGCAAAGATACAATGTGTCCTCGCAGATGTCTAAACCGATGGGCTAAGACTCTAGCCCGGATCAAGGCTTGCAGTCGCGCGTAACCCACTTTCATCTTGTTGTATCGGATCCTCTGTAGCTTGCCTCGCCAGTGACGTTGGACGAGCACCGCTGCCGCCCTCATCTTCAGGAATCTTCTGCGATACACCCAACCTCTAATAGATCTTTGAAGGATCAATATTTTTCTAGTCAGTACTCTGTCTCTTTCTTGTTCCAAGAACAAGTCATGGGCGTCTTTCAAAAACACTTTCGTGTGACCCAACTGATAATCCGACTTGCCCAGAACGGTTGCACAAATTTTAGCAGTAGCAGCTCTGCAGTCAGTTTTATGCGCTGGTGGTACACCAGAGATCAAAAATCTATATCTTTCCACAAACTCTTTGAAACTATGACGGATTGGATAACCAGCTCTTCTAATTCGTATCGTCTCCATCATTCCAGAATATCTCAGCTGTCTACAACACAATCCACGATCGAACATCATCGGTTTCTTGAACTCGTTTGGTTTGATGCAACGTATGAAAAACGGTTGACATGTGCCTAGAGTCCTCATCAAAAGATCTAAAGATTTCTTGAATTGCGTTGACAAGGTTGGAGTACGTTTTCGTGTTTCCGAACCCATTGTTATATCGTCTTGGAAAATTTGCTGTAGGAACTTATTTGTTGAAATATGTATTAATTGTAATAAATCGGCACTAAATGTGTCACGGTTCTTTTCTAAGAATCCTCTAGTATCATAAAACACTATTCCGGCGAAATGATTTAAACCAAAACTAGTATTAATGTCAGACTTTGGTTTCAAGTAGTTTCTGTGAAGACCATGGGTTTTGTGTAATTTTGCTAACATGGTTTGGTCCGTCCCCTTTGGAAACTTGGATTCTTCGTCTATTAAAGCCATTATATTTAGCTGCTTTAATGCAATTAGATCTAAAGCATCTTGATTGTCAACAAATTCTATATGTTGCCAATTGATTCCTTCATGATTATATTCTTCTTGTTCTAATTTAAAAATGTGCCTAACGAAAAACTGCTGTAGATTTTCGTTCGCAAAGTTTATGCAAAACTGTTCAAAACTGTTGTGATCGAAATTCTCAAAGCCGAATATATCTAAAACACCAATAGCTGTACGCATTGTAGCTTTAGGTTTATAAATTGCAGCATTGATTTTCCTTACTATTGTAACGAATAATCGTCCGTATATTCCTTTTACGAAGGCGTCTCGAATGTCAACGGATTGGGTTTTGCTCAGAGTAGAAACAACGGTTTCTCCGTGAGCAAACAGAGTTTTTCTAGTCAGAGCATCGATTAACGACTGCATTGGTACTCCTAAGAGATTTGCAACTCGTCTGACATTGGCTTGTTCTATAATTTCAGTAGCATCTAAGTTATCGACGATTGTAGCTTCATATTTAATATTACCGCAGTGCAAAACGGCTGCTAGTAATTTCAGTATTTCAAAAATTTCTGCTTCAGTAAAGAGCAAAACTTTCATCGCTGATCTGATGTCGGCGAATTCTGCTGCATCATCCCTTCCTTCGCATGTAAAGCTGCCACCCTGAAAATAAGTTATCTAATTAGCTTTTGTTCGATAACGCTTGACTTAGTTTTTAGCTTACATATATATATTAGCGGAATTTAATCACTATCCAAATAACGACAAAAGTAATAGATATTAAAAGTATGATACTTTGATTGCACACCATTGGAAAATCAAAGTCTAAATGACAGGTCAAAATAAATGTCAGTAATATCAAATTCTATTTTAATAAAACGTAATAATTATACATCATATTTGTAGGTACATTTTATTCATATCTCAGATAAAATATTTGTGACTTATTTTTTCATATCTGAAACTACTAATAGATATGGCATTGAAATCAGCTGTTAAAATACATATCACAAGCTTTTGTTTTAAAACCATGATCTAATAAAATAATTCATTACATATAGGGTAACCAGTATATTGATTGGCACCTAATGCTGACTTTTGTCTTTGGCTTCAAAAATTCAATTGGACTAACGTTAGTTGCAGATTTATTTAGCATTAATGGATTTTTAGATACAAACAGATTCCTAAAATGATACTACTATTCAAAAATGTATCCTTATTTATTTAAAAAAAACTCAAAATAATAGACAGTGACATAAATGTATAGTCATTGGCACTATGGTACAGTGATTGACACTGTAACTTAGTACAATCATTGGCACTCACAATGGCATTGCAATTATTAGCATAGTGCCAACCTAGTTACTACAACTATTTAATTAATGCTTAAATTGAATCAGTCTTCTGATGAATTAATAAAAATACTGGAAATCTTCATTATTTCATCGTCTAATAATCAAATCATCGACTTGTTGAAGGTATAGACTGAGCGTAATCAATAGGTGGTTGTATAGAAGTGGTAAGATAAGGTTCCGCGTCATATGCCGCAGTCCAACGATGGCCTGCCGGCGGAGGGTGTGGGGACACTCCCGTCAGCATTGCACCAACGGCTGTCGTTGAGGGACGGGAGTGACCTTGCGTACCGGGACCCCTGTCGCTCCCCTCCGGAGAGGCTAGAGGGAGCCCGTGAAGGCTCCGCCGGTGGTGTTGTGCGTGAAGGCTTTGTACACAAGGCCAAGTACCACTGCACCACCAGTAGGCGATGAGGTACGCCGCGGAGTTTATTGGGTACACCTCTAGTGGCCCTAGGAATTGCACCTTAGCCCAGGAGCAGCTGCCGTTCTTTTCCATCTCAGCACCCTCAGCAAGGAGTCCCACATGCCACCTAGGGTAAACCCCTACCCAAGGTGAAGGTGCATCAAGCATATTCCGCGTCAAAAAATAAATAAATTAGATTATAGGATTCAGAAGTATAGCGATTGGCAGGACTGCCAATGACTGAGCGGTAATATATATTTCAGTGCAATTATTGGCATAGCAAAAACTGCGTGAACACTAATCTTTTTTTTTTCGAAAAAGTTAAAAATCATATTCCTAACATAATATCATGACGTAAAGCTAAAATATCCTTGAAATGGTTACCTGGAATCGTATAAAATTCAATTCTGACGCACTCCTTACCAAACTTTTTCACGTTAAAATTGCCGCGAACTTTCACTGTTGACATAATCCAACAGAAAAACGATTAAAGACGTCATTTTGGCGTAAAGTTAAGTATTTCTATAAGTAAATGTAGAAATTTGCCGCTGAATAGTAGTTTTTTCATATCAAAAATGTATTTACGAAATTAAATATTTGAAATGAAAGGCAAAAGTGCCAATCACTGGGGGGGTGCCAAGAATGGTACTGGTTACCCTATTTTAGTTTAGGTATTTGTGTATCCACTGTTGATTCTGATTTCCGTAACACAAGTGCTTAAGCTACTTACCAGGGGATGAGATCAATGTATGTGATGTTGTGTAATATTTATTTATTTAAAAAAAAATAATTAACCTTTTTTAATGTAAATAATAACAGTACTTACTGCAGATAAATATCTATACTCCGATGGTTCACTCAGTTCCAGTTTCTTCTTCTCTTCCTTGGAGAGCCCAGCAAGCAGACAGTAGAACACGTGGTAGTTCCTCTCCTCTGGTCCCTGGGAGACTATCCTGGACTTCTCCAGGAGGTACTGCTCGATCTTGGCGCCCTCGATGACGCCGCTGGCATTGAAATGGATGTCGATGTATTTCCCGAAACGGGACGAGTTGTCGTTTCGCACTGTTTTGGCGTTACCAAACGCTTCTAAGATGGGATTCGCTTCCAAGATCTGTAATCAACCATTCAAATTATTTGCAGGTTTTTTAAACTTAAACATGACCACTGCTTGATTTTAAATGGGATTTTTATATTAAAAAATCCCGGTAATTTTATAAGCATCTCCATAAATAGTTGGTTAGGTTCTTCATGTAAACGTCAACAATAATAATAACAATTTATGTCTTTACTTAATTTTTTTGGAGTTTCGTAATTAATTCTCAATTCTGTCTGTTCTATTGATCACCTATGTATGTATATTTGTTTTATATATTCATGTTAATAATGTCGATTGTTGCTTGCTACTTACTTGTTGTTCTATCCAAGAGTGCTTCCCACTTATCGCGGCTAGGTACTGCAGGATGAGCTTGGTGGACTCGGTCTTGCCGGCGCCGGACTCCCCGCTGATCACGATGCACTGGTCCTGCGAGTAGCGGCGCATGTGCGCGTACGCATTGTCGCCGATCGCGAAGATGTGCGGCGGGAGCTCGCCGATCTTGCGCTCTTTGTACAGCTTGATCTGGTCCGCCGTGTAGATCGGCAATATCTGGTACGGGTTCACCGCTACTAATATCGAGCCCGTGTATGTCTGTGAATAAGGTGATTTGAATGTGTCAATTACTTATGACCGTCAAGTTATCAAAATCCAGAGTACATTTGCTTCTCCTTTAAAAATTGTAGAAGATTTTGAGACTAATTTGTATTACTTGTTCGCCATATACCTAAATATATCAGTACATAATAGATTCTGAATACGAGGAATTCACATGCTCTATGCGGCATGAGGTTTTTAGTGGACTAACTAATAAACAAACTAATCAAGGCCTTCATAAATTCCGAACTGGTTCTTTTCGTAATACTTTCCATAATACCTCCCTCGTATACAGAAACTTTAAAGAAGCTAAACTTACATAAATGAGATTCTCATTGTATCTGATGAGCAGGTTCCTCAAGATGCCCGCCTCGTGCAGGTCCCCGAGCGAGATCATATCCTCCACGCCGTGCACGGAGGTGGCGTGCATGGCCTTGATGCGGCGCTCCGGCGGCAGCCATTGCTCCTGGCCGTCGTCGTCCTTCACCCGGATCCGCCGGCCCTCTGCCGCGAGGACGCGCGCGCCGATCGCCACGTCGAACTCGCGGCCCGACACCGGCTCGATCCATATGTAATCGCCCTGGAAGGTAATTAGTGGATATGTTAGAATGTTGCCATGGTGCCATGGTGTAGACGAGTTGTGCTTTACTGAAGACATGGTATTGCCCGGCCAAGTCTCGAGCAAAGCAAGTCCGACCGTAAATACCAACTTTTTCTCGAGCTTTTGTTTTGATTGTTTTAGTTAAAAATAAATAAATAAATAAATAAATATTACACAACATCACATACATTGATCTGATTCCGTGGTAAGTAGCTTAAGCACTTGTGTTACGGAAATCAGGATCAACAGTGGATACACAAATAAACTTAAATATTTTATTTTTATTTTTATTTTTATTTCTTCAGGATAACAAACAATTGCATAATATTGCTTAATGCTACTACAGGGTTACTATCTAATACACTTGATACAATTATGCAACCAACACCATTATCCTCATAGTAATATAAACTATTTATTATTATCAACTTAACTTGTCGACAAGGAAAAAATAAAAGCCATTTTTACATATTTAGTTAAAGCAATCAGAGTAAGTTAGAAACTTTGTTACAAAGTTTTTAAGTGAGAGTATGAGAAAGTTTATCAAATACACATTTCCTAAATTGTGTAGGTGACAATTGAAATAAGTCAATATCAACAAAGTATTCGTTATAACTTTTCATTAATCGCCATAATGGAGCTCTCTCTCCAGCATTACTTCTACATCTTTGAGAGCAAATAGACTATGAGTGTGAGTATTGCGAATGCGCTGAGAACGACTAGGTGTGCGTATATATATTTGGCTTATTAGCATATTACAATCAAATTGATTATGACAAATCTTATAAAGAATCGATTGATCAAGGTACAGCCTCCGATGCTTGAGAGTTGACAGTGAGAATTTACCTAAGAGAGAACGATAAGAAGACCGTGACTTGGCGAGCCTGTAATTCAGGTTTCGGATATATTTCCGTTGTACAGATTCGATTTGGTCACTGTATTTGTTGTAAAGGGTTCCATACGCATGTGGCGTATTCGAGTTGTGATCTTATGAGTGACTTATATAATAGCAGATGGGTTGAGTTCTTCTGAATGCGCAGCACGTACGTCTCAGAAAGCCAAACATTTGATAGGCTTTAGCTGTGATGCGATCAACATGAGCGTCAAAGTGCAGTTTAGAGTCAAAGAGTATACCTAGATCTTTAATAAGGAAGACCTTTTCTAGATGCGAATTGCAAAGTAGGTAGTTAGATTGTATAGGGATTTTTTCTTTTACTGAAGGAAATGAATTTACATTTTGGTAGACTAAGCTGCAGTTTATTAGCTAGACAGTAGGCAGATAACCGGTCCAAATCTTCTTGTAATTTGTTGCAGTCGTCAATTGAATTTATTTTTCGATAAACCTTTAGGTCATCAGCGTATAGGAGAAAATCACTATGTCTAAAACATGTGTTAATGTCGTTAATAAAAAGTACAAATAGCAACGGTCCCAAAATTGATCCCTGCGCTACACCTGACGTCACGCCGATCACATCAGAACTAAAACCCTGAACTACGACCTTCTGAGTTCTGTTTATCACGTAAGACGTGAGCCAGCGCAACAGGTTCCCATGTATACCATTGTATGCTATTTTCTGTAACAGTAGTGTGTGGTCTACTTTGTCAAAAGCCTTACAAAAATCAGTATAAATTGTGTCTACTTGCTGTTGATTATCCATGCTTTCAAACAGAAAGTTAGAGTATAGAATTAAATTACTAACTGTAGAACGATTTCTGACGAACCCATGTTGTTCGGGGATAATAATGTTATGTAAGATAGGGTAAATTTCCTTGTGCACTAATTTTTCCAGGACTTTTGACAATGCAGACAACAAGGATATTGCCGGTAGTTGGTAACGTCATGTTTGACGCCACCCTTATACACTGGAATGACATTGGCAGACTTCCATGCCTGGGGTACTATCCCCTCTTTCAGACTGCGGTTGAATAAATAAAATAGTGGGGTACTCATCGACTCAGCCGTATGTTTTAGAAAAAGAGCAGGTAGGCCATCGGTCCTGCCCCTTTGGTAACATCCAAGGATTTAAGAGTATTCGCTATTCTATCTTTACTGAGAGTTAAATAGGAGATGTTTATTTGACTGTTCGACGAGAACTCAAGGTTGCATGTAGCACTTGTGTCTGCGGGTTCATAAACTGAGCTAAAAATTTGAAAATAATTTGCATACATTCTCAGGCCCGTGGCATTCCTCGTTTCCAAATGACATAGTGTTAGGCACACCTACATTCTTTTATTCTGTTTTACAAATGACCAGAACTTTTTTGATATCTTTATGTATAGAAGATTCAATACAATTTAAATAATTATGGTAACATTTAGTTGAAAGTACCTTAAATCTTCTACGGTATAAAGAGAACTGCTCATAGTCGACAGTATTTTTTATATTTTTTATATTTGATCCAGGCCTTTTCTTTGTTTCTAAAAATATGAATTAGGGGACGTGAGAACCACACCGGATATTCATTGGATTTAGCAGGACGCCTGGGCACATGCTTTTAATAATATCATAGATGGTGTCATAAAATATTTGAACAGCAGACTCTAAAGAAGCGTCAACCAGAAGAGAGGCCCAGTCGACCAAGCTAATGTCTTTGTTAACAGCGGGAAGTTTGCCTCAATAAAACGATAAATAGGTACAGAGCTTCGGGCCATGGGTTTGACAGATAATTTAAACCTAATTAAAGTAACAAAAGGAGGATGAAAATTATCTATGGGTACCAAAGGAAGAAGTACAGGATCACACACACAAACGTCGTTAGAAATGAATAAGTCCAAAGTACGATTAAGGTGATTTTAATATTATTATATTGCTTACAATTTATAGTAGATAAAAAGTGAATAAGGAGTAGTTCGACTGTGGTACTGTTGCTGTATATACGCGGCATAAGTGCGGTTTGCTCGAGTGAACCCATTCGATATGTGGTAGGTTAAAATCGCCAAATATTTGTATATAATTTGTGTTAAGAGATAATATTTCATGTTCAAGTAAATTAAAAAGTGATTGATATGAAGCTAGTGTTTGATTTGGGGAATATAAATACCGCACACGATGTGATATTCATCATCGGTCCTAGAATAAAACTTTAAAAAAACGTAATCAATATTGTGCGGTACACTATAAAACAACCATCTTGACAAATCGTGACATAAACTCAGTGCGCATTGCACTTAAAACTGCGGCGAACTGCTATCAAAATACCACCACCGTCAGACTTACCTGTCAACACACGATTTCTATCACAACGGTAAACAATGTATCTTGAATCGATGAATTCTCCATCCACAATCTCGGAATTAACCAAGTCTCTGTCAAAATTATGAGATCAAAGGATTCTGCCATAATATTATTGTAGATAGTGTTTAATTTGGTTCTCAACCCACGACAGTTTTGATAATATATTGAGAGGTTATTAGCCATAGTACCCGCGCAAAATTCCAAATGTTACTAAAAGAAAGTTATTTATGTTGCTAGACTCACGGCTCACATAATAAATTCGAATGTTAAGCGGTGACGATTTATATATTATTAATAGTGACGAATTAAGCATTTGTGTAAGTAAATATAAGATGTTAAAATGTGCTAGGTTATAATAGCAATCGGAGTGATTAAGGCAATATTGTCTAATTGTGGTAAGCCAATAAAATGAATATGATTTGTCAATTGATTTAACATAAAAAATAAAAGCAAACAAGCTTAAAACGATTGAGAGAATAGACGCGCACCTAGTCAGCACACAGAGCAATGTGTTATGCAGAGAACGCAAGATTAACACTTTGTAACAAACACAGTAGATAGTTAAAAACATGTTGTTTTCACTAACGAGTTTTAAAGAAAGCACTGTATATATAAGGAATAAAAAAAATTGTCTATTTTGCTGTCGAGCGGGGTTTGAGTCTTGACAAATCTTTATCCGTGCGGATAGCAATAGCGGGCGAAGTATCGTCAGTCCTGGCCAGGATAACTCCGTGTTTGACCCAGACATATTTAAGTCCGATATCTTTGGCGATATCTCTGACTTGTCGAAATAACGTCTTGTTTTTGCAGTGTCAGATGTTCATTTATATACACTTTCTGTGGAGGACCTTGGATGTTTATCTGTTCGGACGTGAACCCTTTATTCAGGCGGGTAGCGGCGATGAAGTTGTCTCGTGTAATTTTACTAGAGAATGTCACGATAATGTTCTTGGGCCGTGTGTTACTCGGACGGCTCTGCGGCACACGATGGAGACTTATAACATCACGCGTGGATATTGGATGTTTGATGACCTGAGCAATGTTTTCTAGGATTGCCATCAAGTTTTCCCCACGTTTCTCGGGCAGATTGCTAATTTCAAGGTTGCAATTGCGTGCTCTTTGCTCCATAGATTGAATTTTGGCCTCTAGGCTTGTAACCAGCGACTCATTTGACTGCGCCTTTGCTCAACAGACTGCACTCGTCTCGTCATATCCGTCGTAGATTTTTCTAGGCGGTCGTAATTATCGCTGAGGAATTTGATGGAGGTCTTCACTTCCTCAAATTCGTTAAGTAATTTAGAAGAAACTGCATCTTGCCTCGCGAACCATTTTTCTATCATGTTCGACATGTTGTCTTGAAACGCCTTAAATTCTCGTCGGAAGTCTAACTCCTGACCCTTTCGGTAAGTAATGTAAGGTGGCGGTGATTCCTTGTCGATGAGCGATCCGCCGTCTACGCTCATTCCGCTGAGATCGTTAGTCCCATCTTCACGATCGAAGGTGCTATTTTTTGCAGCCATGATGTTGTGCGTAACCTCTGGATCACGGGTTACACTGCGACGCGAGCGCACAGTGCGATAAGACGAACAGTACCTACGTCACACACACACGCGCACGGAACTGTAGCTAGCGGAGCTCGGTAGACAACCGGTTGTCGCCGGCGCTATATGTTTAATAATACACCCAGACACAGAACAAATACCGATGTTCGTCACACAAATATTTGTCCCGAGTGGGAATCGAACCCACAACTCTTGGAACCGTTGGTTTTGAACCTGAGTCACTAACCACTGTTCCACCGAGCCAGTCAAAAAGTAAGAAAAGTTGTGGTTTTGCGTCGAAAACAAAATCCTAGGTGCATAATGGACTCTCTTCTTCAAAAAAAATATCATTCAAAGGCGATTTTACGCCTTTAGAAGCTTAGGTAGGTACGATACATAAGCCGCTCGAAATCAAAAGCATAAATTAAGATACGATTTAGACACACGATTTTGGACAACCACTGGGCTCTTTATCTTAAAAATCGAATAACCGTAATAATTCGTAATTATTGTTTCGGATAATATATTCGCCTTGAAATGACGTCAATTTACGGTATTTTAATGGATAAATCAAACAATACCCAATAACTACGTTATTTGCACGCTCTTTGATTGTAAGTACTTACTTACCCCTATTATACTTAGTTGTAAAATATCAAACAAAAAAATACTGTTCCCTGTTTGTCTTTCCTGTAGGCATATCCTACAGGATATTTACTATCTACTTATCCATAAATATTTTCTTTTATGACAAACATTACTTATGCAGAAATAAAATATACTTAATTAGAAATTTCCGCTACATTGCACGCACTGCACTGAAGGTTTTATTAGCGAAAACGACATATTGGATACCCATTACGTTTCTATCATGCATTTGTTAAAATGCAATAGAAAGTGACATCTTTCCTGACTCCGCGCACGACCTATCATGTTGAATACATAAAATATTTACGACTTTTCTCCTCCTATATATACTCCGAGTATAATGAACTCGGATACAAAACAAATTTCTTAAGTATTTTGACAAAGAGTCATCTAGTGTTTTTAGATACTTTTGTGTATTGTGACCATTAAAATATTCTTGGAAATTACTTTCCTTGAAAACTTTGTGAAAACTCACGTATGCTTAACAACTTGAATAGACAACGTGTTATTGGAAAGCAATCATCACATTATCTTAATCTTTGTGAAAGTTTTAGTACCTACCTGCTGACTAGACGACAACTTTACAACTTCTTTAGAACGTTTATGGACTAGTGTTAAAATAAATAATCATCTACTTAAGTATACCTACATAAAGGAATCTATCATAACAACGGCATATTAACTTAAAAATGAAATTATAATTAAATAACAAATATGTGTACCTACATATTATTTTGATCTTCAAAAATTAACTTCAAATTCAACTTCTTTCAAATAGGAAATTAACTTCAATTGCAAATACATAATAATACGTGAATAATAATCTTTTAATAATTAAAGCCCTCAAAAATCATATACATCAGCTTACAGTTACACACAAAATTTTTTTGTAATTGATATATCAAAGCATTTACAAATTTGCTAATAACTAGGAAGGAATACACAATAAATTAAAAACATACCTCAAAATACAACACACTCTCCATGTTCACTCATACCTATCCTACTTACACGACAAACTAAAGTTGATTGTTGTATTATTCGAGACCATAACTTATTTCTCAGCTGTTTTAATGAAGTATAGAGTAATCGATAAGTTTATCAGCAATAATGACCGCCTCTCGCGGAGGTCGCCCGCCGCGATGATTCGATGCGCTCCAATTTAATAATATCGTAATCTAATACAGATATCAACACAACACAAGAAGAATAATAATGAAAGCAAATTAAGCTATTTCACTCAAGGCATCGAAATTGTAAAAAATAACAATCGACTATCGATAATAGGTTTTTTTAAACTTAAGTGGCCAGTACCTGCTAATGTTTTTAATTTTATATTGTTTATCAGTCTGCCTTTATGCTTAAAATTACAACGAGACCTCCTTTATATAATGTTCAATTGAACTAATCCGTGCGTATATAATTTTTAATTATTTTATTTTTTCAATTTGATGGCGAATAGATAACACTCACAATGGTATATTCTGTTTTTAAATTTTAGCGTAATTATATTTTTGACGTAACTCTATTGCCATGCCACAGTGTCTGGTATCTAGGCTCACTATTTTACAGATTTGTTGTAATACAATAAAAATGGATAATTAAGATGTTGCCTTATTTGAAAGTAAAATAATTCTTAATATTATGCAAAATATTTCGTAACCAGACGATCTTAACGTCATGAGATCTTTCAACGTCGCCTACTGATTTGAAGAGAGATGAGAATTACATAGAACCAGATCAACTTTACCTGCTTAAAATTACATGATTGGTGATGTCACCATCTACTGATTCAGGATTATATCGCAGTAAGGTACCTATATCTAATTTATGTTTCACAACAGCATACATGTAGCAATTTTCTACTTCCCAATCTTCATATGCAGTTTTACGACGATACACGAACACGAAAAATTCAATAAAATTAGTTACCTAAGTCGATTAATCAAGTTAAGTGTTACATCACTTCAAGATTAAATTACCCAATAGAGACTTCATCACTTGCAAAACTAAAACAAAAAAATCCTTGATTCTCTGTGCCCACGCAATATCTCCTTGACTATTGCATTATTATAATGCAAGTTTCGCAATAACTCCTTATGGTCTTACAGTCTGATTCAGATCACATCCAGTCCGATCGCCCTCCTGCCTACGCGCAGGTTTACGACTCATTGTGCGCGCCACTCTCGCTCTCAATTTGGTTGTGGACAACTCACTCACTACAGCCAGAACTATATAATGTATAAACCTAATTGTTACTTCATTTGTTTTACCTTCCGCGTACTTATTTGTGAAGTAAAAATTCGTGTTTTGTTTTATAACAGCAGCAGCTTAAGTAATCGGCATTAAGTATTATTTTTACCTAGTAAGTAATTATTGCTCGTAATAGGTATTATTGATCGTTTGAATTGATTAATTCCTTTGTGTAACATTTATACCTACCTAGGTAATGCGAATGCTCACTTTACGTAAAGGAGGTTGTAATTTTTTGCATGGAAGATAGTCGTTTATTATAAAACCAAAATTAAATATTCTTGAGTAGAGTTGAAAATTCAATAACAGTTGATATTTTATAAAATGATATAATCGACATTAGCTCGTTATAAATATTATTTCGGTGCTTGACTTGAATAAATCAATTAGTTAAATATCTTTATAGTATGCAACGCGAACAGGAAGCAAATAAACTGCAACCATTTCCTACGTTTGGGAAAATGTCGATTTTCGCCGAGTATAAGATTTCCGAGGCGTGCGTAAGCGCAGGCCGCGGGGTGAACGACCTCTGGATGCTGAGGCAGCCCCGCTGTCGGAATGCATGGTGCGGGCACTGCGGGTGCTTGCCAAACGCAGCGATCGGAACCCGGCCACTGGGCCGCACCTCCCATTATATTGTAGACCACTGACAAACCTCGGTGTTTGTAGTACGCCAGAAACCGAAAGGTCGGCGCCGGACAAACATTTTGTGAATGGCTATTGTGTTACAAAAGTAAATACCCGCTAGCTGTTTAGGAGTTAGGAATTCGACGGTATAGTAACACCGACTCTAAAATGTCCGTTAATCTGTCGGGCCGGCATGAGTTATTTTCCATGGAGGACCTATTTTGCAAAACATCAAGTAACTATGTGAATACTCAATTAGGAGTATTCTGAAGTTAAACGAACGGTATTCTGAAGTCAATATATATGTAACGCTACTTAGAATGTCATTATGTTGGAACAAAACATACTTAATCTGAATCATAATCTTTGACAAATAAACGATTTGTGCTAAACAACAAAGAAAAATATTAACGACGTTATTATTACTCCAATTTATTTCTCTTTGTAGACTGTAAAAAACCTTACAGACACATTCTATGCCGAGAGAAATAAGTTATCAGCACAATGCTTGCGACTTTTAAAAATCTGGTTTGTAATTACGAAGCAGGTTTTACGAGTCACGTCAATCGAAGTTCTGCATCGCTTTTATGTCCGAAGCGACAAGGGTCAATATTGGGAGGCTTTTGTGTGAAACGGAATGATGGAGTGACTCTGTGATATTTGTGATTCTGTAGAGGTAACGGCTCAAAGGCTTGACAGACTCATTGAATTACCGTCGTAGAGTTCAATTGCTTTATGATTAAACTATTACACATGGGAAACTGTTTCTTTGGAATGTCTGTCATATTGCTTTATGCACCTTTCAACAGTAGAGATACCTAAATGATTATTTCTACGCTTGAGTCAACAACTATTAATGATTATACTTGTACGTAAATTAAAATTAAAATTAAATTATTAAATTAAAATTGTTTATTTGCTTGTAAATAGGGTAGGTTACAGTATAGTGTAGATGTTAATTTAAAAATAAAGAAGCTTAAAACCTATTTAGCTATTAATATAGCATGCAAATATTTTGCCTCTTATGAGGTAGGCAGTATACAAAGATGATGTTTTACATCAATATATTATTTATACATATTATAGTTATCATTTTAAACTATTTGAAAAATTATAAAGATTTATCTAGAATAGATAGCGTACGCGATCATACAACTAACTTAATTTAACGTGGACAGTTTTCACATACACGTTGGCGGATATGTATTTCACTACCCGCCCAGATCACCCAGTCCTGCAACAGTGTCAGCACTTACGTGACTCAAATCACCGCAATTTGCCAAGCTCCTTATCCGGCGCTATTACTATGCAATCGCAGATACTCATGCAAGTTATTTCACTTGGGGAATGCACATTTCCACAGATAGCATTGCGAAGAAATACCCTAAATGGCTACAAGCTTTCTGTAGTAACTGTAGTGTAAAACTGTGGTTACATTTCATACATAGAAAGGAGATGTCTTGATATTTTACAATCCGGAATATAAATAATGATAACAACCAAAAAATACATAATTTCGATTGGATGATGAATCTTGATTCATATCTTTTCATACATTATTATATTTTATGTATATTTTTTCCGGAATTGAGTTTTTAGAAAAACTAAGGAAATAGTAGTTACTAAATTAGAGCATTCCTAAAAGCAAAGTCAAAAACATAACGAACAGGCTTTTTTGACTTAACTATATTTTATGTTACTGCTTATTTAGATACGGATAATGATGATACATGATAGATTTAATGCCTACACTCACCCTAGTGACGATCACCATGATGACGGCGGCATGTGGTCACGGACCCGATCTGGAAATAAATACGGATCAATATTAACACACAAAATTATTTCATTAATCGACTTCAAACGGGGTTTAAAGTTCAAGTTCATCTACTGATGCCTATACCGGCGAGAATCTATTCACATTATAAGTTTGTGGTCGCTTGAACAAGTTTACGACAAAGCTAGGAGCATATGTGTCTGCCACATTAGCAAGTGATTTAGTGACATATCCACCGCGCCTTCGACGCATGCACTCAAGCGTGCGCCTGCACATTACGTCACGATCACTTTACTTGCTAATATCTTTGACATGTTTACACACAAATTGAATGGATACTTTTAAATAACAATTACATATGCATTTTATGGCATCACTTGGACGATTATGTAATAACCAGTTTTAACGCCTTCCGTTGTATGAGAAGTTACCTATCGTACACGTGATGGTAAGTTGAATTAAACGATACCTACTTACTTAAAATTAGCTTATGTACTGATTTGGCTTTACTGGCAGACCGACACGGAAGTCTTAGGGAAAGATATATATATTTTAACACAAATTAAATGATACTGTTTGGCTCTGTCTCTACTGAATTAATCGATTTTTATTGCAGCGACACCCGAGGCATAGATATAAATATATCTTAAGGGATATTACCAAGGAATTGAGGCAAATATGTATATGAAAAGTGGTACTCTTTAAGCTACAACCCCGTGGTCACGCAGGGCCGCCCGCAGTCACCTTTCGCAACGCTCCCCATTGTCTCGACTACTTGTAAGATGTCTTATTTTGATCATCACGAAGAAATCTACCTTTGTTCGAAAATACTCCACAGCTTGTAAGTGTAACGCACCATTTATGAAAACAATAAGCCGTTATTAAGCCTTTAATTAGAAAGATCGCCATGTTTGGCATGGCGATCGATTTGTTGAGTTGAACAAAACAAGCTAAATAAGACGCTTTGAAAATTTCGTTGAGAGGAACATTTTCAAAAACGTTTTTACTTTTTTTATGCCTATTTCTTCTTGTCGGTGACATAAGACTAGGCATTTACTGACTCACTACAAAAAAGGAAAACAAATATTTGTTTGACTTCGCTTGAAAAGGTTTCGAAGCCAAGCATTCAAATATAAAAACAGAGCAAAAAAACTTGTAAGCATCTTTACTCAAAGGTGTTTTCAGACGACATGACCGCAACATTATGCGGGCACTATTGAGGCTAAGGACGCAATTCTCAGCATTAGCTCATCCATAATCTGTGTTTAATATTACCTACCACGGTTAAAGGTTCATAAGAATTTTAAAATACCTATAAAATAGGTAAGATGATTACTATTAATAGTTGCTATGTTCAGACAAATACCTACAAGAATAAATAATGCCACAAGTTTGTAGTAGGTATTATATTGTATGTTCGTACAACAAAATACGTTATAAGTTATGTTGTGGCTTAAAATTATGATTAGGCGATAGTGTTGTATGCTCATAACATTGTAACTTGAAAGTATTTGAAAAATATAATTCTGTTTAATCTTTCGATTGCATAGGTATATGCTACTATCATGTCACTTTATAATTAACTATACAGCTAACTATACCTAAAATTAACAAGGTATCCAGATAAAACACGCACATTTTTTAATGTATTTTGATCCTCAAGCCTAAATCGACTTGACGATGCAACCGACCATATATTATTACCTGCCAGAGAAAATAAGCCAAGGGAGAGCCATCACGCCATCTGATAGGCCGAACAAAAACAAGTGTCACCAGGTAGAGTCGGCGGGCGTGCCCTTAGCTCATCATCTCCGGCTTTAGGTTAAGCCCGGTCCACACGACACACTTTATAGCTAAGCGTGCGCGCACATTTCCCCGCGTAATTACGCGTGTGTAAGTGAGCAGCGGAACTAATCGCGCCGGAAGTCCTTTATCTGCCGGCCGTTCATCTCCTGGCGACTAGTGTACGAGCCCCTTTATACCACATCTGTTTAAACCTTAACGTCTACGTGATAAGATTCACTTTAGTACAACACGGAAACTAGTTCGACCTACGTAATCGAGTTCATAATCGACTTCTAATGTCGTAAGTTGGATATGTCAGTTGTAATTGGATCGCTTAACCGGTCATTGTGCAGGGATTATCTCGGCGAATTTATTTTTTTATTTATTTATTTATTATTAAACAGAATGAGTTAAACAACTATTTTACATTCTGTCCCACAAGACAATTTACACTGTCTGTCTGCGGGACTGGTTGAAGTGATTCTATATAAAAATAAATATGAAGCGCTAAAAGTTGGGTTTAACTACAGTAATATATGAGGTTTGCTGAAAAAAATCCTTTTTAAGCAATAGCCTATATTGTTTTAAAAAGGAATCTTTTTAACATGCTTTTAAACTTAAATCTATTGTTTTCTAGTCTGAGATCAACTGGCAGAGTATTTAGTATATAGGGTAAACGCTTTTTAACGGTTCTGTCGCCGTAAAAATTGTTGACCTAGGTACGTCATATTTGGTAGCGGTCACTGACCTTGTGTTGTGGCTGTGGTGGTTACTTACAAGGGAAAGACTATGCTCCTGATTGCCATGTTGGTTTACAGTAAAAAGGTATTTCTGCTTGAGTCCGGCTGGAAGAACTTTACATATGTCTTACTTGAAATACACTTTTTTTGTGCTCGAGGCCTATATTTATAGTAATTGAATGAATAGTACCGCTATTAAAAATCTATTATTATTTATTAGGATACCGCTTTTCTGATGGGGCAATTCATCATACGTGTATCCAATGAGACATTTATATCAAAGATTAATATTTTATCATAAGCTAACGGTTTCTCTTGGTCAGGAAATCGAACTGTAATTCGTCATGTCGTTTGTGTAAATGATATCAGTTTACTTATCTGCTACGAGATTAATGTTTTGCGTTCATTCGCTTTTGGGGTTACATTTTATTTGGATTTTTTGCAGTCTTGCCATATAAATACAATTTAACTTAAAAGTTCAATCACATCACACATAACAAGCAAACCATTAAATCTTAATCTAAGGTTAGTGTAATAGATTAAAATTTAGTATAATTGCCTGAAATTCCATTGACGAAGTCATCGTTGCCTATTGGATTAACAACCTACTAACGCGTAGTCATGCCTCCAAGGCAGATTTAAGATGGTCATGCTTGTCATGTCAATATCAACATACCAACACATCAATACTAACGGTTTTCAGTAAAGAAATTATAAAGAATATGGGACAGATATGAGATTGATTTCAACTTTCTATTGCAATGTCGCTAGTCCGATTAAAGAAACTGCTTACGTCGCGTCGTCAGTACTTAAGTTACGAAGATATCGATGACCTACTCGGTAATTAAATAGGTAGTACAGACCTTAAATATGGTAGAGAAAGTGAAAGTGAATTAATTGTGATTTGGAGATAAGACACTGGGAATTAATAATTTATAGGTTTCATTTATCATTTTCATATATGTCTACACATTACATGTTGTAGACTTATTGTCCTTTTCGCTATCTTATTGACTTAAATACCTGCGTTTACTTTAAATCGTACAGGGCTGGACGACGAAAATTGTTTTTTTGTCTATTCATTACTTTATTTTTTTGACTACTATATATATATATATATATATATATATATAAGATACCCTTAAAGATATTTGATCAACTGAGTCTAAATTTAGATATGTTTCTGTACAGGCTAAACATTAATTATCTAGGTACCCGAAATTATGGTCTACTAGCAGCTACCGGCTGCCCTGTCCAATACTGTTTAGCAAAGCAAACAGTTAAATCGTGTAACCGAACCAAAATCGGGCAATGGATAAAAGCGAAGCTATGTCCGCATTAGTCATATGTAAACGTGCTGTGACAAAAGACCATCCATGCGTAAGTGACACAATGACACAACCGAGGCGGCCTGCGCGCGTAATTACTGCTTACCTCCTGCTAATCGACTGCCAAGAAGACTTAATTCGATCATGTAGTCCAAATCTCGACATCCTCTAGTAGTGAGTATATAATGGTTGCGTCTTATTGTAGAGTAGGTATGTCAAAAGTATTTTTTCACAATGTGATGGAGAATTTTTGTTCAATGTTTCAGAATTCCGGAAGTCTGCTTGTCCCCTAGGTGATATAACATTTCTGTAAAGCAATGTTTGCGGACCGATAGCGTTTGATCACTACCGGTGGTGGAGCCATCCGTGGCTAACGGGTGAATGTGATGGAAATATTTAGCATTGGTGATTCAACACCTGGATAGTTCAGTGGTTAGAGCGTCCGACGCGATATCGGAAGACCGGTGGTTCATGTCCCCGTTCAGGCGGGATCTTGAATCCGTATTTTTTCAAATTTTAATTTGATAATAGTAGTTTAATAGTGAGGTTAGATGTCAGATAACGTTATCAGTCATCAATAGCTTTTAAACGAGTTTGAAGCAAAGCATCAGTAACAAGGATGTGAGCAAATTCATTAGACCGTATTTGTCACGTAGTCAGCTGACCCGCTATCTAACGGCAGGCAGAGGCGCGCGCGCACGCGGCCGCGGCGCTTATTGAGTTTGCCTTTCTAAGTGGCGGCCAGTGATTAAGAGTTTAGTATTACATGTGCTCTGCTCTGCTTTCCATGCTCAATCCAGATTGAGCCAATGATGGAGTAAACGCATCCAGTTGAGCGTAACCGTCAATCTACCAGATCCGTCGGTTTCACTTACCAGGCTGAAAATTAAGGCTCTAGGATGGATCGGTGTCAGTCTTCAAAGCAAAGTTTTAAAAGCATATTTCGCCCCTGCCTAAATAAAAGAGGAACCCCAGATTACTGCTTCTATTCTAAAGATAATAAATATCTTAGTGCGCATATGCAGGTATTATCGCTCATTTTGATAACTATATGCGATTTAAATTGAACCCAACTTAAAAGCTCATACTTGTTTATCTAGTGGGTAAAATATATAAATATAAGTATGAAACATGATACACCGAACGTACCTACTTTCCATTTTGCTGCAAGGTGGCCTTGCGAATAGAAATTAACCATTATATACCTTAACCGCGATGTCATTTCTCATCATTCATCCAATCATCGCTCGAGATTACGAGACCAATTTCTATGACCTTGAATGGAATGCGTCCACTAAGTAAAATTGTGTTATTCTTGCAGCTGTCAGGTATTTAAAACAATCATTTCTTTCGGGTAAATTCATAGTGTCACAGTTGTAGGAAATGTTTTAGTTAGTTAGTTACCCCTAAAATTACCTAAATATTTGGTTAATATGATAGGGCTTCCCTAGTTACAATAAACAGGTGGTACATTACGTTTTCACCCCAGTTGGTTCGTCCGCCTCACTCCGGCGACTGCACACCGCAATATTGTGCAACAGTTGCAAGTGCATAATAAAGCCGACATGGTTCACAGGATCGCGTTTGCGGTTTAAGATACTGTAAGATATTTAAATAAATTCACAATTGTTTCTTTTTAACTGGTCGCAAACGCAAATAGTTTGCTTAAGTCGTTTTGTTAAAGAAGTGTTTTTACTAATAAACAATGTAGGGATGCGTGTACGTACAGATATCGATGAAAGGAAGACTGGAAGCTAAATGTCCTTCTTACCGTATCATCACGGAACATGCCAGTCTAGTAGCCATGTCTGCCTAACATCGATATCCTTTAAAATGCACAATAAAGCAAAATAACATTATTATTACAATTAACTCGTTAACTTAACTAACATAGACTATAATGTTATTTACCATACTTGATAAATAAATAAATAAATATCTGGGACATTTCCACACACGGTCATCTGACCCCAAACTAAGCTGAGCCTGTACTATGGGCGTCAGAGACTGATATACATACATATATATTTTTAAATACATACTTAAATATATAATCACACCCAGACACGGAACAAACACCGATGTGATGTGAGTTAACATGCTGATATCACTTGATGTCGTCACGGCTGTCTTAGAGTAATCTGCTTATTTGTCATGTGAGGCCACCCGCGCCGGGTGCGGCATAGACATTAGAGCGGTGAGCGGGGAAACAGAAATGGTAAAGATTGTTTACACTGGTGTAGCCGTGACCCCGGCGCGGTCAGAGGGGGCCCGAACCTAGTTACTTTGTACTCGCGAACTACTCTAACAGGTACCAAGTGTATAGAATCAGGAATTCAGGTCGTACTTTATGGCAGGTCATTAGACACGAATGTAAGTAGGTACTTCATATTCGTTCGCAACTATGGTTACTGTAACCCAGACGAAACGTCGGGAAGGAAAGTATTTGCTACTGTGTTTATTATTGCATTAAGTACCATTACATATAATTAAATCATTGGATACGGCATTCTTGTAAGAAGTACTTAAATGCTGCTCAGGTCAGCATCAGTATCAACTGATAATTTCTGAGATGAAGGAATGTTTGAATGCGGTGTATGTTATGTTACTGGAGAATCTCGTAATGATAAAATGTCGAATATCAAGAGTTTTTAGTCAGAAAGTGAGTATATTATGCAAGAGTAGATAAAGTCAAAATTAAAATTAAATTTCCTGCGCTAGGCTAGCTTTGGCCTAAGCACAACAATAATGTGGTCAAAAGGTAACGCACGTCGGAACAGCAGGTCGCCATATCCTGCGCCCGCGCATTCCAGGAAGCGTCGCTAGTCATGCGTGGCGGCGGCGGCAGACGACCCTGCGGAAACACGGTACAGTGCCTCCAACTACCCTCTCTATACAGTTAACAGGATATGCTAACTAACTTTTTGAGATAGCTGCCTAAAGATAAGTACTTTAAATATTCCGAAGGTAACTTTTAAGCTAGAACATCCTATCAACTTAATCTTAACTTATCAAACTAAATTCTTTACTATAGGAAGTTGAGGAGGAATGTATGCACCATAATAACGGAAAATATGAGAAAAAAACAATCAACTTCATACTAATCCAGCTGCCGATTATTCGATTACAATGTCAACTATTTACATCAACAATGCATGGTTGCTTTCTACATAACCACCTTATTAATTACGCTCTAATAACAATTAAAATGAATTCGCATAACGAGATCCACCAGAGAATGGTATCCCAATAAAAAGACATACGATTGTTACACTTTCGTACTTGCGTTTTTGCAAGTGCTATCTGAGACAATAAACATTATTCTTCGGGTAATGATATGTAGCAGTCACAGTTAAGAATGAAAGCTATTGAGAAGCCAGTACAACCGACATTTTTTTTACATATCACTAATCATTTATAAATGGACATAATAGTAGAGGAAGGCCGAAGAAGAAATGGATAGATTGAGTGAGAGATTATACTATGGGAGTGACAGGAGTAGACACAGAGCTGACGAATGACAGGCCCGTGTGGAAGAACTATACATACATGTTGCGCCGACCCCCCTTGGCGTGGGACAAAGGCAAGAGAATGATCACTCATCACAAATTAATTATATTGATCTGAGCTACGTTGGTTACGGAACTACAGAAATACAGAACAACAGAGGTGGTCAAATCATCAAATGTACTAAGAAGATAATAAATACATTTAACAATTATGTTACCATCCCTTATGAGAAATCAAATGTTTAGTTGAGCTCAGCAAGAAATTATTATAATAACTATCATACATACCGACTCACCTGATTACAAATAGACTGCACAAAAACTTTCGTCAATTCAAAACCACACGCTATCAACAAGACATATAGACAAAAACCCGATTCAAAATAGAGGCTGTGACTCAGACAACGGTCTAATTAGAGAGACATTCTATCATCAAAATTATCTTTATTTAACCGACGCAGGTACGAGCAGATAAAATATATGCTATCTTAATGTAATCAAGCAACAGTAAGTGTTTTATTGCCGACACGTATTCATCTGTATTCTCATCTGATAACGGGGCAGAAAATTACTTTTTGAGTTACTTAGTAATCAACTGAGTAGGTTTTAAAATGATACCTTCATTTTGCTTAACCAACCATTCGTTATTTTTGACACGCTATTCATGTTTTGATGGAAAAATAATAACGTTAGTTACTGAAGTAGGTATTTAATGCCGAAGTTAAGACCTTCTGCTTCTTCTGTAAGAATGTAATAAAAAGCATACGGAATACAGATAGTATTAATTGCAATACCTAACGTCAGGTACAGTTTACCACTTCTTCAAACAGGTAAACCAGTGAATGTAGAAAAGCGGACTTACTTATGTTCACACATTGCTTGTTATCTATAAACATTACGGTATAACTGAACTGTTATTTTTTCTCGGCGACGTCCACAGTTACCATTCCCATAATAATTACAATGTAGTGTAAAGAGCTATTAGGAGATTGTAAGATAAGCTGGCTTGACGCACGAAATTTGTTAAAATATAATATAAGCTGCTTGATAATGGCTGTCCAGTGAGTATGATCTTTAAATAATTGCCCGTCTGAATCAACATGAGATAAAAGATTGGTAATACTGTTTTACGTAATTGAAAAATATATTAATTCAATATCTTCTCGGAAATCTCATATTAGTATGATATTGTTCTTAAACGGCTTGTAGTTGTGGATTTTTTGCTTTGCTATGTTATCATCATAATAATCTTGTTTCCATTTAAGATGTTAGATACCATTGTTATTAATAGAGATCAAAGCTATTTACTTAGGGAGAGGGGGCAGTTTTGAACATTTTTAAAACTTTGTCCTATATCTTAAAATTCTTTAGGTTTATATCGTTTTATAGTTTCGCAATGCTTAACCCGATCATTATGCCATAAAATTTCAGTATCATATGAAGAAGAATATTTAAGATATAGCCGTAATATCAATTATAATAGCAGTAGTCAACTGTTCAAATCTGCCCCACTCCTGGGGCAGCTTTGAATTCATATGGGGCAGTTTTGAACTATCCTTAAAAAATGAAATTTAATGACTTTTTATACTTTTTTTTTATTAATTTTATTAAAAGAAAACAAATTAGAAACGATTGAGATCAAGTATCATTGCCACATTAGAAATTAAAAATGATAAAATAGTTCAATATGGTGATTGATGATGATTATGGGGCAGTTTTGAACTATCCTTAAAAAATGGATTTTTAATGACTTTTTATACTTTTTTATATTAATTTTATTAAAAGAAAACAAATTAGAAACGACTGAGATCAAGTAACATTGCCACATTAGAAATTAAAAATGATAAAATATGTACTAGGGAATAAAAAACTTCTATTAAAATAATATTAATTAACATACGGAAACAAATAAAATTATTAATTAACATTATGAGGTCAATCAAAGGAAACCCAAAAATAAACGAGATATAAATAAAACTGCAGTCTTCATGTCTCATCAATTTCATTCTCTCTCTTTTTTTTATAGTTGGGTACCATTATTACCTTTAAATGAAAAAGATACAGATATTTATTCCTATTGAACATTACGCTAACAAATATATTTCATGTTAGAATAAAATAATAAAAAATAATGCATTTTATCAATATCAGTATTTAAGACTGAAGGTGGGGCAGTTTTAAACAATGTTCAAAACTGCCCCTTTATTTTGTTCAAAGCTGCCCCAATGGTCCTTGAAAAACAAAAAACGTTTTCCTTCCAAATATTTTTTAAAATTGTTAGTAATATCTGCTTTATTGCGTGATATATGAAACCTTCTGACTAAAAAGTAAAAAACACTTCATTTGCCTTGAAATGAATCTCTGAGATCCTTACGCGCGAATTTCAAAAAGTGTAAAATTCAAACTCGTAAAAAAAAACTCCTCGTAACTCGTCGGCAAGCTGTCTAATGTGAGCAGTGATAAGTGACAGCTATGCGGGTTAATGTTACCACTACCCAAAAAAAACTACAAAAATTCTTTACATTAAAGCTTGTGAAATACACTTTTTCAAAGGTGCCCCTGTTCAAAGCTGCCCCCTCTCCCCTACTGTGTGTGATCTTTCAGTCATCCTAACTACAATAGTAAACTAGCATTCCGCCTGCTTGAATCCATTTTTCGCGTAGAACATTACTCGCTTACAACACAACTGATTAAAAAGTACCTAGCTTGTTCTTGTGACCTGTCGTGTCCTTTTTCAGGCACACATGTAACCTACAAGACAGCAACTAAACGTCGGTTTGAGAGTATGTCTATGAAGAATCCTGCCCGTAATAAGTTATGCAGAGGAAAGTATGAAGTGCGAGTCGTCACGTCGCACGATCGTGCGCGCGCGCACGCCTCTTGTCCTGCTTACTTTACGCGCTTTGCGACCAAATTTTCCGTACATGTAAGTACCTGCTGTATGCACAGAATAAGCTTTTACACGGTTAACATAAAAAAATCTTTGATTTTGACGTTAATTTCAATAGAACTTGTAGCCTTAAGTTCAGCATCAGACCGTGTGTCAGTAATTTTAGCAACTTTTGATTTTTGTGACCGTGCATACAAACGAAGAATTTTCTAATCATGTGAAAGAAAACAAGTTATCTCAATGCTTCACATACCATCTAAGTATAACGTGCATTTCCTAATACATGTGTACCTAATACCTATGTCTTCACAACGTAACCTGCCTTTCCACCGGTAAAACCTGACATAATGTAGGTAAGTAGGTATTTGCTGATCATTCTCTTGAAATGGCTATGCAGGATGATTCCTACATTTCCTAAAACAAATTCGCTATGAAACAGATGTAGGTATATAGCGTTTTTCTAGTAATGTTGCCTACGAGTGTCTTTATAGTCATCCCTAGTAGATATCGCAGCCATTAAAAGTAAAACAATCCAACAAAGAGATTCTTGTTTCCCACAGTAGGTATACATATGAAAATTTACTACAAAAAACGTCCTTGACTGGCTGCGCCTGATTAGTCTCAGGCTAGGTGTCTACTCCGGATGAACTAGAATTGTTTACCCTACTGATGACTAAGACAACTTTGGTTATTTACAGATTCGGGGCCCGTGTGTCCATAGTCAAATTGTCCGCGGAAAACTTATTATTTCTAAAAATTTTCAGCATGTTTGCACCAATACTTTCCTCCCTTACCAAATAAATTTGATAAGGAATCAAAATTATATACAACAGCATGATATGCAAAATGACAGTTTAAACCAGTTTAGCTTAATTTCAAGATATTTGGAACTACTGCGGTTGACTTATTATTTTCCCAAGTCGACCTTCTTTCTTTTTGTGGTGTCAGTTGTGTGTGTACGTAGTACGATTGTAGATAGTGATAAAAAACCTGAATAAAAAACCTATTTAAATACCTCGATTAGTTTCAAGTAAATTTTAATATGGTTTTTCTTTGACATGAAGGGGGTCAAGTATCTTTGTATAACACCCAAAATCCGTCCTAATCTTGTTAAATCATGAGAAGACACAAAAAACATCCATCTCTTTCCCTGTATTCGTAATACTTCCAGCGAATGGGCGAGGTTAACTGTCGCGGCCGCGGCCACTGAGCACACAGCGCTATCGTTGTTGACACAGCGCGTTCTCACTCCGGCGACATTGTTCCACTTACATCTCATGTGCGTGGTGTGAACACCTATGACATGCTTGATTGACGACGCCGCTGCGAAGGTACATTACTTTGATTGGCGTTTCATATAGACACCGGAGTTTTCGAATTAAGAGGAGTTGCATAGTGCTCGACGAGATCTTATATACGATTGGAACAAGTAATATATAGTACCTAATTACTTAATATAAATTATATAAACTATTTTAGTCTACTATAAATGAGTAAGGAATGCGTTGATTAAAAGAGCGCGTCGTTGCCACAACTAGACGAATCATATTTAGCTTAACGTCCAATCACACATAGGTGTAAAAATAACTCGTGTAAAAATGTTAAAGTTTGCTTATAAACAAAAATGCTGATTTTATAGTACTTTCACAAACAAAAACAGTCGAAATATTACTCTGTATGTGTTTAGTTAATAGCAATATTTTAATTCAAACAATTAGATCAAAATCTTTTTGTCTACTACACCTTCTGCTTCAACACACTCGGTCTATCTATCGATTAAGGCTTTAAGTATTAGTCCAGATTCTTTTGTAAGGCTTCTGCGTCGGTTTTCCACATTTCCCATAAATGCAAGTAAAGGAGGAGGTGTGACACACCTTCAAAAATAAAATAATAATATAATATAAGTAGTCAGATAATTATCAAGTATTGAATTGAATATCGTACAATTTCTCCAATCGTCGTATTTTTATTTGATTGCCGTACCGTATTGATCGCAAACTGCAGCAAATACAATGCACGATTTCTATTTATGCACAATATTTAGTAAACAACGTTGAGAGGAAACTTGATATGATTACAAAAACCGGTAAGAAATAAGCATAATGGAGTAGAGGAAGACGTTGCAAAACACTCGGCGAAACACTTCCTTTGTTGAACTGTTTGTTGTAACATCAGAGATGGTGCCGGTCAGTATGAACGTAGTACTGAGTTCCTGTCTACTAGGTACAATATCAACCGCATGTATATTTCGCTTTCACACGATTCTTTTCGGTGGTCTAGAGGCACAGCTTGCGCAGTTCAGTATAACTTTCGCAAGAATAGATACTTGCTGAAGAATCGTACATAGATGAGAAATATTCTATACATAGAAATTTATTATGTAGAATTGAAGAAGAAATACGTACTTATAGATTTTTATTTATTACCTAGGTATATAGGCTTATCGCTAATAACATGTATGGCATACAACTGATCCAAATTCCTACCGATATATGCCAGGTAGATCAGCAATATAAACATGTCTTAATAAACTTTCATGCCACCGTATCGTCAAAATTTTAGCGAGCATTGATATTTAAATGTCTTTGCTTGAGGCTTGAGACAGATGGTCCAATGTTCAATCTATTATAAAGATTACTTGATTGAGTTACAGCTATGTTCAATTATGATACACAGCTCACAAGACGGGCACAATTTCCCAGTAGTCTTGACTTATAGAGGTCAAGAGTAGTGAATGCAATTGAAGCCCCGACGAGTTAATTCTCGGTACCGGCGACACAATTGAATTTCAACAATATACGCGTTTATGCGCATTGTTCTACGATTAGGTGTTCATTGTGTGCAAAATGCAGAGAAATGAATAGAAAATATGTGAAATCAGTTTTTATTGGCGAACATGTAATATCTAATTGCACAGACTTTAATTTTACATTGAAAAGTGAAGGTTATTAGGATATGTAATAAATACTTATTGTTATAATCTAATGACGCGTGTGAAAATTAAAATATCTAAGTGGCTTTCATAACGTGGATGATATACACTAGGTACCGATTCGAACTCCAAGTGATAAACTGCTTTATATGGCATATAAATCAAAAATGAAAAACAGATAATTCATAGTTGGAGCACGAAATAAATATTAATATTATTTAATGTTCTAGCTAATTAACACAAATAATTACACAATACCTATTGATGTGTTACCGTTAAAAGTAAGAGAATTCCTACTGTTTCATTAATATGCACAGTACGTTGGCCTTTGTGAGGTTTGTTGCATAAGTAAATATTATGATGCTTTCTCTGGAGACAAATGAAATGAAAAAATACGCGTCAGGTCACGTAGGGCATGCTTGCTGAACGAAGGCGCCGATCGATCGATCGGCACGTGCTTCTATGCGCACACGCATCGACCCTCTTTCAGTGAAAGTTACCAGAATACTTTATTCGGCACTCGTAAAAACATTAGTCTCTAAGATCGTACAAATCAAGGATCGCATTTATTTGACAATTAATTGTCTGAGAATCTGAATTACGAGTTTCACATCCATAACGTTCAACCCGCGCTCGTCATGTTTTATGATGTGGAAAGAGATCTTAAAATCAAACACGTTCGCATTATGCAGCCTTCGACACACTGATTAAAGTTACCAATATTTATTACTAGTTTATTAGCACATATTTTATAGAATTATCAAGAAAATATACCTAAGTATACATCAAAAGATTTTGTTTTTTAGGATAGATTTGCACCAGACAGATAATAAAAGCAATCTGTCGTGTGTTCGAAGTAGACGGAATATTCAATTGATCGGTGGCTATAGTTTTTGTGGAGCGACGAGTTTTGGGCAGCGGTCAATGCCCTCGTGCATCTTGTGCAACCTCGAGCTAAGATCGGTGACAAACTGCAAGTATGTATTTGCAATACGAAAGTTTAGAAATGGAGGGCTTAAATGTTCCAGTGATTAAGCCACAGTGGAATACACGGACATGTCCATCCATCTGAGTTTCGATATTAAAAGTATGCTACGAGACATGCACATTTTATGAAAGCGTTTCGTCTTTTGTTTTATTTAATTAAAAATAATGGATGTTTATTCCACTCGTTACAATAAATAAATTCATATGATTCATCGAGTCGAAAGAGAATTGAGGTTTCATTTTAAGCTTTAAATAATGAATTCCCTCATTTTCTAAGAACTTAAGGTGCGTAATGTTGTTCGGTGCGTCGATTCTGCTCAAAAATTACAGTTTTTAAAAAATTGCCAAATCTTTTGTCAACTTAATTTTTCCAAAGTGCAAAATAATAAAAAAAATCAATTTTAATTTGCTTCTCAGAATGCTTCTTACTGTTGGGAGATTTCTCCAATAAACCTTTTTGTTGGGCGTCTTGTTACATTATGGTCGCTGGTCGAGGCGCTTTTTGCTTCTAACTCACATGCGGCCTGCGAGAGCTACCATGAGTGGTCACTTTCCTGCATTCATTAAGTAGGTAAAGCTCAATTCTACGTGTTATTATGTTGGTTAGAATATCAACCAACCAACCGGGTATTGTAGTGTGAATGACGGGTCCTATTTTGAGGAATAGTCATTCTACGTTAATTAATCCACAATTGCAGGAAATAAAAAATAACTATTTTTATTATATTCTAACATAATTAAGTTATTCAAAACTTTACGTGAATTTTACGTGACTCTACATAAACAAATATCGAATGCAGCAGCCTATATATACGATTATTTGTATTAATTAAATAATAATAAAAATGTATTATTATAATCGAAATCGTAGGTAGCATCAGCATTGAACATTTGTGTATGTCCCGACGACGTTGATGTCTTTTCCAGGGCGGAACAGAGGTCCAAAAATAGAGAACCCTAGTACATCCGACCACTGGCCGACCACACCTCATTAAATGATAACGCAATTTATATAGACCAACTGTAATGTAATAAATGCCTAGCACCGAGTAGCCGCTAATTATCAACGGTAAATTAGCAATTATAATTGGGCCCCGTACTGTGCTCTTAGTATCATCAGGAATAGCATTTAGTTATCATGAACTTTGATGTTGGCATTTCAGTTTTTAAAAACGCCTCCCTTAATTTATTTTCCACAGGCGGTAATTTTCTTTAATTGTTAACTTTCTCTGAAACGGTTAAAACGTTTATGTACAGTTGCTTTTTGTTATTATTATAAACAGAAAACATGTTTCATTCGACAAAGGACTTTGTTTTTGGCCTAATTTGTTTATTTTTGATTTCATTTACATAGCAGAAAGCATTTTTACTGAAAGAAATTGTGGTAGATTCTTTTACTTCAGTCATAATAATTTTCTTAAGTAAATGACCATCTATTCGCGTTCAGCATTTGAGAATGGAAAAGTTACGCCTCGAGCCATGGGACGCACACAATGTTGTTTCCATGGTTATCAATAAATAGGCAACGAGGTTTCGCAGCAGCCAATGTTTACAACTTTCTATGGGAACTTGACACGCCATTGTCTCGTCAGGGCCACACGTCGGGGCGTCAACATGCACTATGCGTGAATTTTAAGAACAGCTGATAGGCCCACTCCTGAAAAAACCATCAATATATCTAACTGCAATGCACCCGCCTCGTTACCGACGCATAACACGCTAAAACGGTAATTAACACGGACGATAATTCACAATTTTGACGTCAATTAAAATCCAATAAGATTCTTAAACGATCCAACCGATTTTAGAACGCGGAGAACCTACATATTAACGATCTCTAAACTTTCTTCCGCAACGGTACAATCTGACGCCTAATTCCATAAAATTTAGTTGAACCGTCAAAACTAACACGACTTTCTTTAGAGATGAGTGTGAGCGCCGGCTTTTAGGCGTCGCGGGCGCATCGGCGCCCCGTCCGGGAGCGACGTGGAAGGAGCGGGCGAGGGCGAGCTCCGACCGTTACCGGCGGATCACCTGGCGCCCACCACCAGGTCACAGTGTCACTGAGAGATTTACCGTTATTCCCGTCGCGTGCGCCGGATCAGACGTCGCCCGCCGCCCTCATGTCACAAGCACTGCACATAACAATCACTGGTTCGATCACTTCACAGCACCACCGGGGGGCGATCCTCGCGCATCTCGCGTGCTCACGGTGTAGGTCGGAGGAGAGGGCCGCGTCGAGTGTGCATGGGAGCATCAAGTGCGACGGACCGTGAATCTTAACCTACCTGAGCGAAGCGCTTGCGTGTCGCTCGGCCCACCGGACCGGCCCGGCTGCTTTACCGACCGCGCCGCCCGCCATTTCAACGCACTATTTACACATAATACTTTACAATTCCATAAAGCCTGCCGTTGAAATCTTGACACCATATCTAATCTTCCAAAAGAATATCGTAAAATCAACTTCTCAAATGAAATACTTCTCTCATATTAAGTACTCCTTCGAAGCCTTCAACTGTTTTATCGAGGCAGTGTAACGCCATCTGTTGAAATCGTTGAAAATGATACAGCCTCAAATTTTTATTTACCGATATTTACTTCTAAAACCTTAGCATTTGATAATACCCCAGCATATTCTGTAAAGCCAATGTATAATATTTAACAGAGTAATTTAGATATTATTGTTTACTTTAACTCAATTATAAACGAGTAGTAGTTAATTTAAAGATTTAATGTAGATGTCACTACTTGTAACTGATGTAAAGCCTCCCATAGTCAGTGGCGTAACTATACCCGTTGAAGTCCGTGGCAAAATTCTTCGGATGGGGCCCCGTGCACACCACGTTCTTTTTTTTACCTTAATGTGTATGTGTGTTGGCAGTTGAGATTCTGCTATGACCGGGGGCCCCTTTCGGCTGGGGCCCCCTACCGGGTGTGGGCCCGTGGCATTTTGCCGACTTGCCACCCTGTAGTTACGCCACTGCCCATAGTATATCGCATTACGGATTTTACCACAATGTTTAAACCAACCCAATAGTTGAACCAGTAAACGTATGTTTAGACTTACGTCTTACTTATCCACCACAGGCCAAAATCCACCATTGTGATTGCCCGAATAGCAACGTAAATAACACTTTAGTACTCTCTTTGTAAACATACATATCAATGGACAACAAGGCTCATACCACATATGTAGTAACATTATGTAACGTATAAGACAGTGGCTATGACTATTAGTCATTGGCACCTCTAAATTAAGTAATACGTATGATAAATTATTAATGTCGTAAGAAAAGGGGTTCATTATGGATATCATAATTAATAAATAAATAATTGAATTAAAAAAGAAGTCCAATTACTATCTTGTACTTTCCAATTGACAGGTACGTCAGGTATCCTATTTAACAAACTAATAAATAATTTAAGTATACGACATTGACTAAATTTAAAACAAACATTTTCAGTTTAAGATATTTGCACGCCCAGAAGTAGTTAGCCCAAAAAGCCGATATCATATGTTCTAGCATACTCGTTTAAATACATAAAATATTTATTGATTGACATTAATGGACATTACCATGAGAAAATTAGTCTACTAAACATTTAGATTCATTGGGCTTGCAAATTAACGTAAACATTATATTTTGTATAAATCTACAATTTAAATATGCAGTAGCACCGGATCTATTCGAAGATGCAATATGATTAAAATAACAAAATTAATAATAGCTATTTCAAAGGCAGTCAACAAGTCTCAGCAGGTGTCTGCTCAAAAGATGCAAATGCAGGTATCCTAATCTTACGACATCGGCGATTATCTGCATTGATAATACTGGTTGACAATGACCATGATGGTCCAGTCTGACCGCAAACAATTTACATAATGTTTACCAGATTACCTATAGTCGCCAGCAGTGTAACTACACAGGCAGTCATGTTTGACTTACAAATATTAGTTCTTGTCCTCAGTCTGCCTCACATCAGCACAAATATGCATTTCTAATTAAAATGAAAAATGAAAATGAAAAATATTTATTCAGTATCAACAAATACCTGTGTTAGGAGTTCCCGCTCCTTCTTACATAAGAAAAGAAAGATACATAAATAGGTAAGTACATAGCTTAAGAATAACAAAATAAAATATAACTTTTGAACAATGTTTGAAAAATGGAACAATGTTTGCAGTTTAAGCTATTAAGACCAGTGCCGTAAATATAATTTTCTGCGCCCTGTGCGATCTTCTACAACTGCGCCCTTGTTTTTTTTAGATATTAGGTACCCTAGAGCAATGGCCTGGTATTCTTGCGCACCCCAGAGTCTACGTCCTGTGCCTGGGGCACCGGTGGCACCCTCCTTTTTACGGCACTGATTAAGACAAACGTGGCAACGGCTTTTAGTTTCACGAAAATTTGTAAAAATTATAGAATCAAATTAATTCTAAGGTTGTGTAGTCGACCAACCCGCACTTGGCCAGCGTGGTGACTAAAGCCTGATCGCCCTAGTTTAGGGTAAGCCCGTGCTCCAGCAGTGGAGACGTATTTGGGCTGGGAATATTTTGTGGTATTTATCAATTTTAAACCTTTTAAATAGGCTTAAGACGATTCAAAGTGCTTATAGTTTCATTAACTATCTTACCCCATGGGCCCATACGTTAAGAGTATGTAAGCGTAGCTAAACTTAACCATTAAGCGAAAAATTAATCACAATTTCAAATATAGTTCAAAGGAACAAAACTATCTCTTCAATAAATAAAAAACCATTTTCAGATTGCCTTCAAAATCCAATTTGAAAAAAAACTAATTCGCGCTCAATCTAATCAGCAAGGAACTGCTATTGACCAGTTTGAAATTAATTGCTCCAATAAATATTAATGTGTGCGAGTTCCATACATCTCGAGTCTGACACCAATGCCAATACATATCTAAGCTCACATCTGATATTGTGATTGCTATAATTTATTCATTGCTTACTTTTCCTGTTTCATGATTTATTATTTGGTATACAATTATCATAGTACCTCTATAGTTTATCGAAGCAAGACAAGCGCCACTTAAGTGTTAAAATATAGTTAGCAGGTCTCAGTTTAGTTTTTTAATATTTCCCGTGGGTATGCCTTGCGAAGCAAATTAAGTTAAACCTATGGAGGTTTTTTAAGAAATACGATTACCTATAAAGGTAATCTAATAGCAATTTTAAGTCCTCACTTTCCGGGTCACCTGTATTTATATACCATATCTGTGATGAAATATATAGATATAATTAGGAAACTCACACACAGATGACAGAGTTTAGACCAAAATCGAAATATAATTGAATAACGTATAATATAAATATATATCAAGTATTATTTATTTCGTCGATCCTTTACATCATCAAGATAATCGATTTCCCTTCATCTGGCACATGTGGATAGGAAGTATTTTTTGCGTTACGTACCTGCGAGAGGTTAAGAGTTTGTTTTCGGTTCGTTGTCATTGTAGATCGTTTGATTGCACTTTTTGCTCGTTATTTTTGCTCACAACATTAGTCATCAACATTTAATTATTTAAGACAAGCAGTGATACAAAATAATAAATTTTAATCTCTCCACAGGTGCACGTTGGCTTAGTCACGAAGTTATAAGTATTCAGATTTATGCAATAAAAGTATTGGAAAGAAATTTATAGCTGTATTATGTATTATTCGTAATGCATAATGCTAATAGGCTGAGACTATACGGTAAGTAACAAAGTCTTCTTAGTAGTATTTTAATATTGAGATACTTCAGTTGTGCAAGCTATCCCATAATAGATAAACTGAACTGAACTGAAACTGAACTGTACTGAAGATAAACTGAACTCTAAAACTGTTACTCTGGGAAAGTTATTCATTCGTTCAACATTCTGAATTTGGTAAGATCGCAGCAAATCAAGTGAGTTTGCAAAAGCATAAAGTGCAACTTTAGTTAAAATCTTCAAACATTCGCGATCTGACTCGGGTTTTCTTCAGCTACCATCTCATACGCCGCTGGCTCAAGACTTAAAATAAATAAATATTGCACAACATCACATACATTGATCTGATCCCGTGGTAAGTAGCTTAAGCACTTGTGTTACGGATATCAGAATCAACATTGGATACACAAATAAACTTGAATATGTTTAATAATACACCCAGACACGGAACAAACACCGATGTTCGTCACACAAATACTTGTCCCGAGTGGGAATCGAACCCACGACTCTTGGAACCGTAGGTTATGAACCTGAGTCACTTGCCACTGTTCCACCGAGCCAGTCAAAACTAAGTTAAGTTACCGTTCTTTAAGTTTCATCATCATCATCCTCGGCCTATAATCTGGTCCACTGCTGAACATAGGCCTCCCCAAATGTTTACCACTCCTGCCAATCCTCAGTCACTCGCATTCTCCTCCTACCAGCCTGAAGTTTATATTGTTAAAAAACCTTAAAGTAACAATTAATTTAAATATTAAAGAAGGGTCCAAACATCCAATGTGAACAAAACTTTATAATCCGCGTTCATACAAAGTTCAAACTCAGTTCCGGCTAGCGGCAACAAGTCACCGATCTGCCGTAAAACAGGTAAAATATACGACAACCGGCTAAAACATTCAACGGCCCGCGATATTTGCGCGCGTGCGCATCCCGCACCGCCATTTTGGATTTTCTTTTAACAAAAGAAGTTCAAAGCAGTTCGACACATCGGGTATAATGATCACTACAAACATTTAACAATCTTCATCGGATCATATAAAAAGAGCTGTTTCGTCTAAATATGAGGAGAACTGAAATTGATTGCCACTCTAGAGTTTCAGTTACTTTACTTACTTACCTATTTATTTTTCCTTTAGACACCACGTTTTTTCACCACTGGAAAGTACCAGGTTGAAACCTATTAATGTGTATGATTCCGACATGAAATAGGAACCGTTTGGAGCCTACAAAAATATAAGAGGTCCTTATTAGAATCGAATAAAAATATATCGATTTTCATGACGCAAGTTCTTAAGGGAATGTGTAAGGCATGTTGCCCCCGACCCTTATTCTGCGTCACTCGACGCCTTGACCGTCGAGCCGGAGCTAGGGGACGTCCGCCATCCGCCTGTGTATCCAGTGACTCAGTCGTCCCAGTTCCGATCACTTACCTATATAGAAATTTTACCTATATTTAATTTTTAGGTAAAGTACTAACCCTCCGGTACTTATAACTTCCACGAAATTATAAAACTCCGTTGTTTTATATTTTCGTGGAAGTTATACATAGTACTACATTATAGTGGAGATCACTCACTCATCGTTGAGCTCGTGACTTTATTTTATTTAGGTTGCCGTGTATGTTCGTAGGTATATTTATAAGTGACAAGGTATACCAAACAGTCATAATAATAACTACAGATAAATTAATATAAAGGTGACAGTATTTAATTAAATGTACAATATAAAAAATACCTTGTTCTATAATTAAGAAGTAAATTAAAGGAACAGGTTAATGTTCAGCCTGACGCGGGACTATACCCAAAACCAGCTCCGAATCGCATAACTTCCGGTTTCAAGTGCAGTATATAGTAAACACCAGTCAACATTATTTACAACTAATCGTCTACTTACTCAATCAGTGGTACCAACTACGTCATTGAACCAGTTAAAATCCAGTTCAAAGTTTTAAAGAAACGAATTATATAGTTACTAGCGACCCGCCCTCGCTTCGCTTCGGGTACACCTCTATCTCTATAATATGATATATTTCAAACCCGTAAGGGATTTTACATACAGAAGTTATTTCCCTATTACTCCCGTTCCCGTGGGAATTTTACAATATCCTGTTGCAACTAAGCTTTTAATTTATTAAGGTACCTTCATGTCAAATTTCAAGCGTCTAACTTATGCGGTTAGTATTTTTCATACAAAAGGATTTTCCCGTTATTTCCCGTTCCCGTGGGAATTTCGGGAAATCCTGTCCTAACGGATGCCTACGTCATAACATCTACCTGCATTTTAAATTTCGTCTCGATCCGTCCAGTGATGGCTGTGACTACTTCGTCCGCGTAGAGATGTTTAACGGCTAAAACATTACTTCTTTATAGCTCAGTCGGTTAAAAAAGAGCCTATAACCTTTTCTAGGCTCTGGACTATATCTGTACCAAATTTCGTTTAAATCGGTTCAGTACTTTATGCGTTAAAGCGTAACAGACAGACTGACAGACAGACAGACAGACAGACAGAGTTACTTTCGGATTTATAATATTAGTAAGGATATATAATATATATATATATATATATATATATATATATATATATATATATATATATATATATATTATATATAGTAAGGATATCCCCAGTTCATAAGGTTATTTACCTACCAGAAGCAGCCCTTGTCCGCGCGCGCATCCGGCTTCGACATCTCGGAAATAAACAAATCGCTCTAATTCAATGTTAATCGATCCACATTACGGAACGTTTAGGGCACCACTAAATCACAATATTATGATAAACTGTAATTAATATTACAAACCGTGATTACGTAGCCGGAACAAGTCGTTAACGTAGGGACATGTGCGCATTGTCAATCTCGGGTTTCTCAAAAATAACCAATTAAAATAATATTGGTATTATTGAGTTTATGGTGTAGCCTATCGATACAACTTGGCTAATTATTATTAATTGATCTTAAATGTATATGAAACACACTAAACAATTTAAAATAATTGCAACAATGTTTATTTCATACTCTATATTTTAAATCTCTTGTAGGCTTAGCGATATGTGTACGGATTTATTTCCAATTATCAAATACAAACTTACTTACCTACTAATCTCAACATGCGTCATAATCAAAGTCCTACTGAACAAGGTTCATGTTATAAAGTACATGTTCACGCAACTTAAAACATAAAATAAATTCTCAAACTTAATGTGATCTCTATCAAGTCAAAGTGAAACCTTGAAAGCTTTTACTTATTTAACCCGGATTACAGAGATGAATCTGCGGTATATCGATATTACCAACGTATAATTATCGCCCAAGAATGCGGGCAAAAACGAAGATCCGCAATATTTCGGAACATATCGCGGACATCTAATTACAGCTTTGAGAAATACACGGGTACTTCATCTCCCACGAACGCTGTTTTAGTACATTTGTAAAAAAGGTAGCGTTCAATCAGGCTTTATCGACAAGCCATTGAGAATTTTCATAGCTTTACAGACACCCCCAAATTCAATTTATTGAGAATTGGCAGTCTGAAATTTATATTTTCAACTCTAAAAACCGTTGCTCCCGAATATATAGTAAAATACGAACAAAATCGGATAAAAAATTCACTTCTGAAGCCACATCTTGTTATAAGTTTACAATTACAAACAATTTGAAATTTACGTTCAAGTCGAGTAACAATTTATCTTTGAAATTCTGTCTTAGCCTTGAGCCCGTAAATGACATGGCGTGAAACTAAATAATTATTACAGAATTTAACTGATAATGGTGATAATTGAGGTTGTTTCAACAATGAGTAAAAAATGATGCAATGATTAGTGACAGGAATTGTTCGCAGCCAGTCAGTTTAAGTCTACTTAGTGTTCATTATCATCTGGCCATTTACAAATTAATGAAGAATTTGAGTAAAGGGATAAAAATATGAAATGAAATTGATCATGTATGAGTTTTACATAGAGTATAGGTAAGTTATAACTAAAACGTTCAGAAAATAGTAGCGTGTAGTGTATTTAACTGATTAACATAATTATTAACAATGACATTTGATGATGATTTGTAAGATTGATGATGGTTAATGTACTTGGATTTGCCCCAACAGATTTCCCCAGAAATACGGGAATCCCAATATAATCATCATGTCCTTATATCGGTTCCTTGGCAACCTTTAGTTAGAGGATTTTCAGAACGTCTGCGACTACTGTTTATTCTTCTGTCAAATTAGACAACATTTTTAATAATTTTCATTACCTTGAAGGAATTGGAATTTAATGGCAAGTATATAATATATGTGTTGTGTAGGTACTAATTTTATTACGTAGTATCACATAACATCTGAGTGGAATATTTATATAGGCTATCTTAGGCTAGTACTTTTATAAGTTACATTATTTATCTAATTGAATTTAAATAGCATTAATTTTGCTGTAACTTTTATAGGGTGGAATTGCTTAAATATTTTATTTAGACATTAAAGTACCATATATATATATATATATATATATATATATATTTATATCTAGAAATTCATATATGTTTGTACATATAAAGTAATTATAGGTTAACTAAATGTTAACTATGTTCACCTGTTCGCAACTACTTCATTTTTAAGATATAATTAGAAAATATAAGTAAAAATTAAAGTTCATTGAAAAAAGTAGTGGCAGATGTGGTCAGGTTTTCCCAGCTTGCATCCGACGTATGTGGTGCTTACATAATTAATTTGACAAAAATGTATTTTACGTGTAACCGCAAAAACGTGTCTTATGTCAGTTTTACCAACACAAATTTAAAAAGAAAACATTCTATCATATTTCAGTTTTAGGTTTGTCTCCCAAGTTTTAGAGATACGTACTTTAAAATTTTCGGCGAAAATGTCTTATAAACTATTCTGTTCATCTAGTCTAAGTCTGTGAAATCCCTTTTCTCACAGAGTTAAATTTATAGTTCACCAAATAGTAGTCTCAAATCGAACGGAAATTGGCGGGAAGCCGAAATATTCACAAACAATTCATTGAAGGGGTGCCAAAGCACGTCGTGACACATTTGCATTCCACACAATCACTTCCTATCGTGAGTAAGGTTTCCTACGTTGTGTTGATTCCAAGTCGGATCTTAGTAAACATTGCAAATTGTGTTTCATAACACATTATGTACTACCGGCAACGCTGGCGGTAGTACACTTTTCAAATAGATTTCTTTAAACGCCAATAGCTCCGCCCACTGGCCAATAGAAGAGCACTTAAAGAAAATCTGTCAAAATCCAAGCAAAAACGTTCCAATAGTAGGAGAGCTAGCAAGAATTTTTTGGTAGGTATTTGAGGCAAGCTGAAAACTTATCCTGAACCTCTCCTATTATATCCCAGCACGACACTGCAGACCTGGCTGGTGAGTAGCGGGGCTAAAGCAAACCCCCAAAAATATTTTTCATCTTTTTATTTATAACTAAAAAATAAGACTCACGTTGTAAGACAAATTATTTCGATGGAACTTCTACCTGTCAGGTGAACTGACAAAGTATTTTTTTTTGGATTATAAAATATATTTTAAAATAAGAAAAATTGGGGGTTTGGTTTAGCCCCGTCACTCAGCCAGGTCTGCGGTTTTGTGTTGAGTTATAATATTAAAGGTATAGGACAAGTTTTCAGCTTGCCTCATATACCTACCGAAAAATTCTTGCAGGCTCTCGGACCACAATTTGGGCGGGGCTTGCTTTGACAGACGTATAAGCGCCAAGCGATTTTCACCTTATAGGTGGTCGACCGCCAAATACTCCGATAGTACTTCAAAGTACAATGTTTATAATACTGATCTACGAATAACCTGTTTCGTTTTGTTTTGGTTTCAATCGATATCATTGTAATAAACACAAACGACGTCGTATTTTCGCGAAATTACACATTACTAAAAGGAAACGTGATTATGCAGTTCTACCTACCTAAGAAGTAGACCAGTTGAAAGCTCCAAAAATTTTTTCGTTCTCTACGTCTACATACTCTTACATTTAAGCAAATGGCATTGCAGATCATCGTCGTCGACCAAGCGGGCTTAGATGCGGAACTTGCGTTCGCCTCGGGCCATGTTTACTGTAATTGACGAGATCTGACGCGCGATAATCAGCGGATCATCGATTATGTTTAGAGCTACTACACACGAGAGTGTTTTAAAGTCCTTATACATACCTATATATACAATTACTTAACAAATACAATTATTTCAGGCCTTCAGGGTGAATGCGACAGGCTCAATATGATGTATTGTGACTGTCGACCTCATATTTGGATCTCACTACCCCTTACCATCAGGTGGAGAGGTAGAGTTTGCCTATTATTAAAAAATACATAAGTGGCACATATATGTAAATTCACGGTTTGCTGGGAATACCACAGGTAATTCAAACTTTGTTTCCGAATATAAAAGGCATTTTTTGAAATATGTATTTATAACTTAATTAAAAGTATATAAGGCCACGACACAACGTAAAAGCTTTTTGAACGAGCATTTCGCCAGTGGCTTTTATATTGAAAAATAAGCCGACTTATTTTTTGTTTGATCTATTCATTGTAGATAGTGAATCGGTCAGATTACCCCGACGTTTCGACCGGGTTACACCAATCATGGTCGCGAGCCAACCGAGCGAGATTAAATTATGTTAGAATATCCGTAGACACGATTAGGTACTTGTGTGAATGGCCTATGCTATGTTCACTGCTAGAGATTGATGAGTGTTAATCCGATTATGAATATTCGTGTCATCGATAATCACATCCACACTATAGTGATTATTCATGCAGTATATTAAGTATTAGATGAGTAATTCTATAAAACCTATCAAGACACAATTCATGGATATATGTATTTCAAATACTAACATCTAGTACGAGTAATACAAATTTCCAGCAAGGAATACATTGATATATGTATAGATTAAACCTTTGCCTCAAACATCCATTCTGCCTCCTCGATTCACGATATTTGTCAAATAACAAACCGCGTGGTAAAGTTCAAGAATATCACTAAGCAGCCAATAAGCAGCCCCATCGGAGCATTATGTATACTTACCTAGATTTACTGTAAATTCTTGGCTTAATTACCACGGTACGCCTTTGAAGTGTTCACAAGGATCCGTGTGAGCTAGGCCTTAGCGGAGTCACGACGCCCCGTGGAGCACCACGCTCCACATTCCTCGCATGCCTCTACCGTCACCACTTCAGCTTATAGCCCAGGGCCAGAATACCGGTAACCACGTTAAACTAAAACAAAGCAGGTGTATAAAGTTCGTTAGAAATTAAAACATTCACATTACGAAGACAATTTCAAAAATACGCAAAAAAGTTTATTGTAGAAGAACATTATCAAACTGACTCTACATCTAAACCAAAACTACTCCTAAAATATACCATTTACGCAAGTATCACCTTCTATGTTATGAAAACATCATAAACTTCATAGGTCCAAGCATTTTATTTCCTTATACCTAAGCTGCTAGAACAATGATAGAGATGGTTCTTTCTTACCTCGCTCTTTTTCTCTTATCTTGGCACCCTTACAAATATTTAGCAAGTCTAAAAGGAATAGCTATATGTTGTTCGTTAAGCTGTATACTTAACTCACAATTAGGTACACATTTTGTCAAGAGTACTCAGCTTCAGTTAGTGTGCAAGTAAGTTGTAAAATGTTAAAGGTATTATTACGCATATGTATAAATATAATCTTTCTGCAATACCCACAACTCAAAGAGTTACTATTGTTGGCACTCGTAAGCTCTATCTACCTATCAATTTGTAATATTACCTTCACGCCACGCAATTCGCCGAAACTATGCGGAATGAAATCGGACACCGTGCAAATTCCAATATCATCTGATATGAGGAATGTCGTCTGATTAGCCAGTAATCTACAATTTATTCCTACAACAATATTATTTGTTACAATAACCCGGAATCTATGGAAACCGTTCTGTTTACCGGCCGATTAGCACACAAATTACGGATGTGAAGATCGTGCAGTTCTCGCAGGTCACATGATTACTCGAGTATGCAACCTACTCCGTACCATTAACTACATTGCTTACAAAATCGCCAAGATCCAAGCATTATACTGCGCGGTCAATGTCAAATGCCGCATTGGAGACCTTACGTAAATGTTGTTATCCAATGCATGTCAATACAGCCTCATTCGTATGCCTATGCGGATTCTCGGAGATTCCGGCTCGGTACCGCGTATTTATTACGTTTCGACACGATCTCAGCATTTTTTATTTACATTTTTTGCAACAATTTCCCACGGGTACGACAGCGGAATAGTTAATTGACCGATTGAACGGATAAAAATAAGTCTGTTGTTTAGCTAGCGTAACAGAAGACGCAAGATCCTTACACAGAGGTACACTATTTGAAATTAAATTTTAACAAATAAATTGTTACCATGTCAATAATATTTACTTCTCCTTGAATTAAAATGTTTTATAAAAATTGGGCAGTATGTTTAAATCACTAATGTTTTATTACATAAAAAAAAACAATAATGGTCATTAATTTTGTTCAAAAAATTTCGTTGATGTCTTTTCTTCCGCCATATGGATTTAAAGTACATATATGAAAAATATAAAAGATTGTTTTAAGTAATATTCGCTGTAAAAGTCCATAAGATTATTACTTTATATTTTCAGATTTAAGCCTCCGTTTAATTCATCGTGTCATTCAACAGTTCTCACAGTGATTACATAAGACAAAAAGACGACAAAGTTCACGGTCAGCGAGACACACGCTCGGTCATTTTCACTCGCACGGCAGGCGCTCGACAAACAAGGCGCGTCTAGATTCCTAGGTCGGAGGCTGCATCCGGGCCGCGAGGGCTCGCCGCGGGCGCGCGAATGTCAAGGAACCCTGCGCGCGCTCCGCAGTCGCAGCCGACATGTCTGCGCCGCCGCCCGCCGCGGCGCTGCTCCTCGCGCTCGCCGCCGCCGCACTCGTCGGTGAGCTAACGACGCCGTAATCGACTACTCGAACCGCCAAATAATAACACCGTTTTTTATTCCAAAAATCTCGTCACTAGCAACTGTAATTATCTACACAGTAATATTTTTAATTAATGACTATCATTTGTGCGTTACAGGTTCCGAAGACGTTTTATGTAAGAGAGACGGCCTCTACGCCGACTACGACACCGACTGCCGAGAGTACGTCAAATGCGCAGGAGGAGTGACGAGGAATCGATACGCGTGCAGTCCGGGTCGCGTGTTCAGCGAGCAGGCGGGCGCCTGCGTGCCGCGGGGGCGCGCGCCCTGCGTGCGGCGGCGGTGCGCGCCCGCCGACACCCGCGCGCACGCCGCGCCCGGCACCGCCTGCAGGCACTACTACCGCTGCGCCAACGGGACCGCCCTCGACCACGCCTGCCCCTCGGGCACCTGGTTCGACCTCGACCGCCAGGCCTGCACGCGCGGCGCCGGCACCTGCTACGAGCCGATCTGCGCCGGCCTCCCCGACGGAGTCTACCCGGACTCCTCGCACGAGTGCCGCCGGACGATAGAGTGCCGCGGGGCGGAGCTGCGGACCGTGGCGTCCTGCGGGGACCGGCCGTGCACTCAGGCGTGTCCGCCGCCGCGCGCCGCCGCGGTCCCGCTGCCCGCCGGCGACGCCGACTTCTGCTCGGACGACGTGTGCTCGTCGCTGTGCCACCAGGCGGCGGACGGCGCCTACGCGGACCGCTCGACGGGGTGTCGGGAGTACTTCGTGTGCGAGCAGCGCCGCGTGATCCGGCGCGGGGTGTGCGACCCGGGGCTGCTGTTCTCGGAGGGCGGGTGCGCGCCGGCGCACCGCGCGCGCTGCCCGCCGCCGGCGAGGAGCCCGTGCTTCAACCGGCCGGACGGACTGTACCGGGACTGGCGCGACTGCCTGTCCTGGTTCGACTGCCGGCGCGAGCGGGTGATCGCGCGGGGCTCCTGCGACCGCGGACAAGTGTTCGACGGGGCGCGCTGCGTGCCCGCGGCGACGTTCACGTGCGAGGGCCCGGAGCGGTCGCCGCAGTGCGAGGGGTTGCCGAGCGGGACGTATCAGGATATGGAGTCGAACTGTACGCGGTACTTCCACTGCGAGGGCTCGTCGCGGACGGTGCTGGCGTGCCCCGCGGGGCGGGTGTTCGACGGCGTGCGCTGCTCGCCGGCGGAGCGCTACCTGTGCCCGAGCCTGGAGCGGGACTCGTGCCACGCGCGCGCGGACGGCCGCTACCGCGCGCTGGACACGGGCTGCCGCGGGTACTACGCGTGCGTCAACGGCGAGAAGGCCGGTTACGCGTGCCCCGCCGGCCGGGTGTTCGACGGCGAGGCCTGCGTCCCGGCGGAGGAGGGCAACTGCCCCATCGAGGACTACTCCTGTGCCGGACTTAATGACGGCTACCATGCCGAATTGGAATCAAATTGTCACCGGTAAGTTGATTTTTTTTTCTGTAAACTGAGTTGATACACAACCCAACCATCGCGGTCATGACGTAGGTAGTAGGTAGCAGGCGTTGGTCATATTTTAAATGAGCCAGTGGTTGTCATTATGATATCTAATTGAATCCAAATAGTGTCTTCCAACCAGCTTTTACAAATCAAACAGTTATCTTAATGTGAGGGACATTTTCATTGATTCACAGTTAAGCAAAGTCATGTTACGTGTAGATTGATTAATTGTTCACGACCTAATTGTGTCGTTACGTCTTATCATTTCCGTTGTATCGCTAACTGTTAACCTTTCGATTTGCTAAGATTGTAATCGCATCCCGTACAGTTAGGCCTGCCGTTATACGTTAATGCTCATTGCCATCATATACTTGTTAATCAATTCTAGACCACATTCTCTGCCCACCATACCATTGTTTTGAGTACATAGGTACCTAGGAGTCTAGCATTTGAACTAAGTTTTCAATGATAACCGATAATTTTATAGTCACTTAAAAATATAAAATGTCGGTTTAAACATTTTGTTACGGTAATTAGGTATTAATCTAATACTAAAAAGTCCTGTAACAAAATCTAATTAGTTTGTTTACAAATATCACTACTAAAGTAAATGCACCAATTATGGACGGTTTAAGGATTTGTTTTTCGTTTTTCTTCATAGTTTGTATGTTTTGCAATATACGTTCGCAGGGTTTGGAGGTTAATAAAAAGTCCTTTTCTTAATAAGTATTCGATGTTTAAAATCAGTTTTAAACTAGCTTCAATAAAATATAATTTAGGAAAAATAACCTTTGCCAATCTCCATTTATGGACAGGGAAGATCCAGTTATGGACACCCAATTATGGACGTTATCCAATTATGGACACCCATTTATGGACATTCTTCAATTGAATGCTTAAATCTATAACTCAAGAGTATTAGGGTTGAGTAAGTTAGTATAATGAAATAAAAAACATTTAAATTAAATAATAAAATAATGTAATAGGTAACTCAAATATCAATCAACAAACAGTTGTCAAAAAGTAATCGGCAAAGGCCAAAGCCTTTAAGCCAAGAAAAACCAAATAAAAATGTCCTCTTAACTAGCTAGTATTATTTAAATAGGAGACCCCTTCGTTGGTCTATTGGTAGCAAGCGCTGCGTAAGGTCCGAGAGGGCCCCGGTTCCGAGTCGGGGTCGGGCCAAAATTTGTGTGAGTTTTTCTGTGATGAAATTTCTCAGCCCGTAGTTAGGAAGCTGGCGGTTGAACGCCCGTGCCTCGAAAAGCACGTTAAGCCGGTGGTCCTGCGCCCGATCTCTCATCGGTTATGTCGGATTGCCGTCTCACCGAGTTATGAGAGTAAGGAAATAGAGAGTGCACTTGTGTTTGCGCGCGCATTTGTGCATTATAGTATGTCCTGCGCACTTGGCTGATTTCAATTGAGATCGGCCGCCATGGCAGAATCGGTCGGACGCCTTATTATTTAAATAACATTTCAATATAATCATCTTCTTCACTTCTCGATCTTAAAGCAAATTGGTTTAGAGGTTAAATAAAAATTTTAAAAACCTTCACTCTTTTCTATTCACTTTGCCAACAATAATCAAAAATCAAATGTCTTCTTACTAGTTTCATACCTATCAAAATACAGCTATAATCAGTCTCAACAATTACTTATACATAAAATCACGCCTTTTTCCCAGAGGGGTAGGCAGAGATCACTTCCAGCGATCCACTTTTTTACCTCTGTGGGAAACGTGACGTGACTGGTTCTGGACCACGTCGCTGCCATTCTGCCTTGTGCATTGTTTTAACAAGGTTATTACGTTCCCACGAGTAGCAAGAATATATGACGGGGAAGGAAAAGGGAGGAAGGATACTATCGCCTCGTATGATTTGGACTGAGTCGATAGGAGCTCGACGGGCCGCGCTCGCTTACCCGTATACCGTTCGCCACCCACCGGACAGATAGTTGTGACTGGTATCCCCTGACTGTAATATAATTATTATGTATATTACCCTGTCTTAAATTATAAATGTAACATGACATAAAAAAACACAAACAACTAAATAAAAAAATTTTTTTAGAAAAGTTATTCTAGTTATTATTTTCTAAATAGTGGATATTTTCTGTCCTTTTCTTACTTCTTAAATTGCATTTGCCATTTGTTCTTTAGTATAAGCTTTTCTAGTCGCCATATCTAAAGTGAAACAAAATTTATTTATTTAAAAAATTTGAACCTATTTTGGACACCCATTTATGGACACAATGTTCATAATTGAATTATTAAATTTAAAGTCTTACTTTGCGACCGATTTAAAAATAAAGATAAAGGTAAACGATTGTACAACTATAAGATGTATGAAAAACGTATATTTGTAAAATATCCTTCATGGACAAAATGTCCATATTTGGGTACAGGCTTACAAAAATATCCAATTATGAACATCGATAAATTCCGAGGCTAAAATTACTATGAGGTTTTCGATTAGAATATATAATTAACCTTTTATTATCAGTAATTCAATAAATAATATCATTTTTAACAACAATATTACACTTATCATAAAAAAAGCTAATAAATTTACTTACATGCATTGCGCTCCTTATAAGAAATTTCAAATCTCGACACCAAAACGCACCGCACTATACTCCATTCCATTTATGAAGTCCTTTTTGACATTTCGAAGAATGTAACTCTGCACGTTTCAAATAAATCCAATTTAATATCACTTTTTGTGTTTAGTAGGAAATAGTTATTTAAAAAATATACAATTATGCAAAAACACCCTACAATTAATTTACAAGCAAAATTAACTTATTGTTTTTGATCTAACTATTGTTTCTATATCTGAACTTCAAAATAAAATAATATTTTTTTGCGCGAATGCAGTTACGTACTATGGTTTATGTTTTACTTTTAAACGTAGTGACGTGCCTCAAGTATTCGGTTAGTTAAACCGATCATTCGCGAATGAAAATGAATCTAGCGGCAATGGAACTGCTTATAACTTTAATGCATTTTACAATAAAACGTAATAATAAGTGCAGTCCTTTGCAGGTAATATGTAAACTGATTAAATAACAAAATAAATTAATAAATCAAGCAGTGATGATTAATAACTATAAAATCAAATATAAAAACTTAAATGAATTGTTTTTTTATTTTAATCTGATACTCATATTAACTGTTGAGTTACTCCATTACGCGATACTGTGAAACTAGGCGATAGTGTTGAATCTATAGGTACTCGGTGCAAACACTCCTGGCAGCAAACGGTGTCAAACATTCGGTGCCATTAATTAACGAGTCTTTGACACGAGCCTATAACTGTTATGATCATTTAAACTCAGTGTAAAGTCAGTTTTAAATAACTTAACTATCATTATTCATTATTATTAAACTAAACATCCAATCGTGTATTTCTTTTTCCGACAAAAAATAAGTTTGGAGTTTTGAATGTCTAAAATTGTTCTTTCGATAATTTTTATTAACTTTAGTTTTTGGAAGTTAGTTCGATTTAAATTTGTTACAAATCGAAAATCGTTGCTGCTGAATATCGATTTCTAAGGGTACTTCCCTAGTACTGAATTATTGACATCTGTCAAAAGGACTTCATAATTGGAATAGAGTTTAGTAAGAATCGTTATAGTCGAAAATAATATAGCGGAGAGCTGTCAAATGTTGTTTACATCAAATCTAGAATTTTGGTACAACCGATTAATGTTGCTGTTGGAAAAAAAAAAACTACCGGTTTCTTATTATTGAAGGCATTTTTGAAAACTGTCCATAATGGGGTCCGCGTCCATAATAGGTGCATTTACCTTACCTACTATTATTATGGTTGTATGTATTATATAACGAATTAGCTACTCTACTGTGTTTTTAATTAAGTTAAAGTAGTTAAAGAAACGTCATCATCATCATCCCCAGTAAAAGTCATCTTAGCTTAGTCTTTACATTAAAGTTACATACACAATATATGTATCTAATTATTAGCATGTATGATTATTTGGCATTTAAGGGTGATTACGACAGACTCGATGAGAGCTATGGCGTATGAATTGGCCGCTAGCGGCGCTTATGTTGAGTCGGTTTTAAGAGTTTATTCCTAATAAGATTAATATTTGAACATTTATCAATAGGAGTTTGTAAGTGTCAATATGACAATTGTCAATGAATGTGAGTGTTTCAAAAGGCAAGCTGAGGAAGTTACTTATGTTTGCCCTTTTTTGAGCGAAATGGTACTGAGGAACACTGTTGCTCAGCCAATACAATTTTACAGTCGTATTTTCGGAACTAATCAACAGTGGCGACGCCTGGTGAGCGCAAACACGATAGCCCTCATTAGGTCTATTGTGCCTGTTGACCTTACACGTGGACCTCACTCCTCTTTTTATAAAAAAAATATAGGTACATATATTAAATCTACGTAGGTAATTGCCTATTTATAGGCCGAATTAAATTGTTAAATTTGTTAAATTGACTGGCTCGGTGAAACTGTGACCCAGGTCCCGAGTCGTGGGTTCGATACCCACTCGGGACAAATATTTGTGTGACGAACGTCGTATGAATGTGATGAACGATGTATGTGATGTTGTGAAATTTGATTAGTTTGGGGTCAGATGACCGTGCGTGGAAATGTCCTAGATATTTATTATTATTTATTTAAATATATTTATATGTATTTATTTAATTATAATTAAACCGAACCCGTCCCCAGCTACTTCTACTGCGAGGGCGGCGACCGTCTGGCCACGCTGTCGTGTCTGGGCGGCAAGCTGTTCGACGGGCAGGCGTGCGTGGAGCCGTCGCGCCACGAGTGCGGCGCGCCGCCCGTCAACACCATCGAGAACGGTGGCCAGTACTGCGAGAGAGACGGGTTCTTTGTACAACAGGTACTTACCTGCTGTTGTTTTTTTTAAAGTTTTTGGGTACTACATACATACATACATACAATCACGCGTTTTTCCCAGAGGGGTAGGCAGAGATCACTTCCAGCGATCCACTTTTCACCTCTGTGGGAAACGTGACGTGATGGGTTGTGGACCACGTCGCCGCCATTCTGCCTTGTGCATTGTTTTAACAAGGTCATTGCGTTCCCACGAGTAGCAAGGATATATGACGGGGAAGGAAAAGGGGAGGAAGGATACTATTGCCTCGGATAATTTGGTTGGTTTTGGGTACTAGGCTATACAAACGAATCTTCGACTTAAAGCACAGAGCAAGATGGTCCTCTTTTACTTGCCCACCAGAATTTCATTTATCTATGAGGTTCCGATTTCGACCACGACGGCCAATATCAATGGAAATCCACTGCGTAAAACAGATATTTACCTATAGCACCCTATAGTACGCACACAAGTGTGTTGCAAGCACACGCGTGCATTCTCTATTAACTCACTCTGACTGCTGGGACAGCAATCCGATTTACCTAATTAAGCTATAAAAATAGAAAAGACATCTTTCAACTGCAGTTGTAACAGGGGTAAACAATTTACCGGTATTACTTACCTACTGGTAGTAAGAATGGTACACGATCAATAAAGAATCGTATTCGAATCGTAAATCGAAAGCGGTTAAGGATATGACCCTAGAAACAATGATTAGGTCCATTATGGTTAGGTTTCTAGGGTCATATCCTTTTCAACGTTAAAGAACACTTATTGGGATTTCGTTATCTACCTAGGTAGTTTGTATCAAGTAGCTTTTGTCTATGTCTAATCGTAAGTAAATCATCAACAACTGACGATCTACAAAGTTTGCCTACACGTCTCACCAATATCCTCCCGTCGCACTCATGCTCTCACCAAACCTTCTTCCAGGGCACCGAATGCAAGCGCTACTACTTCTGCGTGACCGGGATCCGCACGTACCTGACCTGCCCCACCGGGCAAGTGTTCAACGGGCAAGTGTGCGTGCCGCGCGGGCAGGCAGCGTGCCCGGGGTGAGCGCCGCGCGCGGGCCGGAGGACACTACGCCCAGGGCGTATCTGCACGCCCCGCTAGAGGAGACACGACGTACCTGACTGCCATAAGGCTGTGACTACCAAGATGTACTTGACGCTCTTTCAAATTACACGTTGGCGCTAGCTGTATACTAATTTATTTAGCATAGTCTATACTGTATACATTGTGGTCGTTTAGATGGAAGCGGCGGTAGAATGTTAACAATCGCCTAAGTTAAAAGACGTTACTGCCTTGAACGCATTCGTGATACACAAATAAGCCGCAACAAAATGAACTTAGTTTGAAACGGTAAATATGGGCACACCTGATGAGATAACGGTCATTCAAAACGAAAAAGTCGAAACACTGTATTTCACCGAAATACCAAATCAGAAGAAAGATTGTTGCATCCTGCTTCGACACAGCACGTTTATTTATGACAAAATATAATTGTAGCTCAAGGTAATGAATATCCGTAATTACAAAACGCAATACCTCGTACACCGCTCCCGCAACGTCTAAATTGAAAGAGCCTAAAACTCCATTCTACCTCTTAAATAATACACTTTTGTTATACTATATTTTTATTGGCATAGAAATTTTAAGCAGCCTAACTAGATATCTAATAAATTACACAGTGACTATATCTTTCTTACATTACTTACTTACAAACACAAATACAGCAAGCCCCTTGAATATAGAAAAATAAATCTTCTTTTAACATAGTAAAGTTTAATCAAACAATACAGATAAATATCTATACTATTTAATTGCCCCAAGCAATGAATTATAGACAAATAAATTATTAGATTAACTTAATATTTGATAGTTAAATTATAAAGTTAAAAATAATATTTTTTATTTTTTATTATTTTTTAGAAAATGCATAATTTAATTCCAATTTTTTATTTTTAAAGTACATTTAGTCTTTATTACTGTTTTGATTTTGTTTAGAAATTATATTGTGTAAAGAGGCCACATTTAGTAAGGTAAGCGTAAAGGCACCAGCGATACAGATGCTTTCTAGTGTTGGTGCCACAGTATATACCCATTGTAAAGTCTGCCAACAATTTTAGGCTATTTTTTGTTGTATGTTTTAGTTAATATTATATTTTGTGTATCTTGCCTTGTTGTTGTAATAAATATTTTTTATCTTTTATCTTTATCTTTTTAATATATAGCACAGTGTAATACATTATTTATTGTTCAACAAATGTATTTAAAATTAGAATAAAAACAAAGAATTAATCAATAATTCCGAACCATTTAAGTTTGGCAATACTCATTATGTTTAAATCGCATAACGTAATATTTAATTTATAAAAACACTATGTTCGTATATAATAAACAACATATTCATACGTATTGTTTTTTTTTTGTTTTCAATTCAAGTCTATAAATACATTTCTATACATTTTTATACATTTTATATTTCCGAAAATGAAGTGGTTTCGACTGTATCTTCTCGTTTACACACATCACAAGGACAAGTTGTTATTTATAATTTTATACACATTTCATACTTAAATTTGGTCCTCGCTAAAGAGTCTCCATGCAATATAGGGACCTATAAATATTTGCCTGTTCAAGGCATCGATATTTGTAGGACATAAGTTTTAATTAAACAATAAACGATAAGCTCGCGTGACGATGATTACTGATCATCAATCAGACTAAATTAGGCGTGATAATAAAAATAACAGAGTACTTATGACATTTCTGAATATCTACTACATACTTAGTAAAAGAAATACTTTAGCTAAATCGAAAACAAGGAGTGAGATTATACAATTTCAAGCTAGCCGTCGAGAGATAGTCATATAATGTAGATTCATCAGAATATTAATATATTTACTCGCAGAATACAGTTTTTCGCATATCTCAAAGATTTATTACTTAAGTACGTGGACAGAGAACTTAAAAGACCAACCAATGATTTCTTATTCATACATTAACTCCAGTATAGTGTAGTCGTGTAACAATTCATATTAGATAATCTATGACAAAGCCATAATTAATTCAAACAGGATTCTGATTTAAGTATTCGTAACGCAAAAACGTTACACCTTCGTCATACGTTGTATACGTTCATTTTCAAAATGACCATGCCTGCTGATATATAAAATATTCTCACGTTTCCTCTGTTTACTACAATAAATATGTAAATAATATAAACGGAATCGTAATTCGTAATCATGTGATTTGCATTTATAGCACGCACGATTGTTTATAAACATCATTAGGTTTTTAAATCTAGTACGGAACTGAGTGTCATTAATCACTAATGGTCCAATACACACGTGGCCTAGTAATTCATAGACCAGTTTCGACGATCATAATATTGCAACATGGAAATTGATTTTATTTTAAAGCGTACTACACATCTGGCCTAATACTCATATCAAAACGACAGGAAATCTGCAAGCTACCTAGAACCTTATACGGCAGACGTAAAGTTCCTAATCAATTGAACAAGACAACAATATCAAGGCTGAGGACAAGTATAGCAAGAAACATACAACTTTTGTGTATATATATGGGACGACGAGAACATCTCGTCACCAAGGTCTATCGATAAATATTTTTGCTCATCATTCGTGTGACTTCGCTGACATCATGACGTCATTGTAAGTAAGCTGAGTCTGTGCCTTGGATGGGGTTTCGGTTTTGTATATTTAATATAATGTACCTAACTGTATATTTCCACGCCTGCAATCCCATGGTTTCAACCTATTCCTGACCAATAAACCCTTCGACAACGTCCCAAGAATGAACACCCAATCAAATTCTGTTATTTAATCAATATAAATTATACATATAACGCTTAACGCACAATATTGTTACATATTTTTATTTATTGTCTCGAAAATTGTAAACACTTTTAGAGTTTAGTTATTACCTAACAGTGGATTCTAATGAAATGACTTTACATGTCAGTTTGCTGTGTTCGTTAAAGAATGCTTAACAAAACATTTTGATGTAGTGTTAAAAATAACGTGATTCCTATGACGCGACTAGATATACAACATACTGCTATAACTTAACCCTTAATAAGACACGGGGAAAATAGTTCCCACCAGATTTTGAACCTTATGTAGTTGTAATACCGGCGAAAACCAATGAAAAAATTCTATATGCTGTATTTGATCAAGGGTTAATTTGCATGGTAATGGAAAAAGTTCAGTGACTGCTATACACTTTTACATTAATCGATGAGATGAAATTGTATCATAATATAAAAAAAAATTATTAATCCGAATCGACGATTGTTTGTTCTGAAACGTATACATAGTTTTATTAATATAAAATATTATTTCCACTATTGCAAACAAGACTACAGTTTGTATAAATTTAAGAAGCTATCATTTACTATCTATACATTAGCTAACACATGTTGTACACCTTCGATTAATAATAATTTTCGTAATACCGAGACATACTGTATATAATAATTACAAATTGAAATAAAAAGGAGATCTAATTTCGTAATAAATTGAATAAAACATGCATTTATTAATTAATGGAATAATAATTTACTCCATAAAATGCTCGTTTAGTAAGATCTTATCAATCCTATAATTACTCTGAACAGGATAGGCTCAGTCTTGGTTTACAACTGACAAAGTAAATAGCTGGTCTGCCAACAACAATTAATATAAGCAGTTTATGAATAACGTTCGATTAATATTTAAACATAACACTTCAGTACAATAATTTTATATCAATAATGTAACATAGGAATTAAGAATCGATTACAATCGTCGTTTCTAAATCAGAGAACATCAATATAAATACATAATCAGATCCGCTTAAGTGAATCACTGTGTAAACTTCGCTCGTTAAAACTGAACTGATTGGCTCCTTGTAAGTAAAGTAAAATAATTACATTAATAATATAGCAATGAAGATTAAAAATCGGGTTAATGTGGTAGCCAATGCAATCGTTTTGTTAAATGTTGGGATTGCGTTGTATATTGACACAAGAAAATCCAAATATGAAGGACTAGCGGCCCGTCCCGGCTTCGCACGGGGGGACTTAATCATTAAAACCATTGTTATGGGTAAACTATAAAAGGTAAACATATGCATCGCAAACTTTTTAAAGATAATGTTAAGATGAATAATTCATCCATAGAGCATTTTTTGTATAACTTTAACTATATGCTCAGCGCACGCCACGGAAGGCCTCAGAAACGATACTTTTCCCCCGTTTTTGAAACATTTTCGGTTACCGCTCCACCACTATATGACCTAGCGTGATATTATATAGCCTATGTTACTTCTGAATAACGCAGCTTTCTAATGGTGAAAAAATTATTGCAATCGGTCCAGTAGTTTTTGAGTTTATTCTTTACAAACAAACAAAAATACAAATCTTTCCTCTTTATAATATTAGTGTAGATATATCTACCACATCGATTAACCGAATTGTAGAAACGTGATCAGATTCAATAGTGTCACTAACGGTCACACGCGGCGTTCTCTGCGCTGTCGGAATAAAGATCCGGGAATTAAAACAAAAACGCATGACGTAATTTTGCAAACGGCTATCTACCTAATAAAATGTAAATTGATTGTGCCTAGAATACCTGTTTGATATAGTTGGTTTAGGGCGAAGGCGGATCTTACCCATTTCGTAAAGTGGCTATGAAAGCTAGGTACAGGCATAGAAACGTTTTTGTAACCATTTTGTATGGTTTTATAAAAAGGCAATGTAGGTTTTTTATATGTGATAGTAATCGGAATTCACGCTACGAATATGAACATTAATACACTTATTGTGCCGTTTTGTAAAATCTTTAGCGAATCCGAACCTACGGTAAGCCTTTGACGGCCAAATAATTCATCATTTTATTGACAAGCTGTTGCTCATAAAATCTTAGTAAATAAAGTACCTTTTTGAATGATCACGTTGGTGCAGCGAATCTGAACGTTAATGCACATGTCTTCTGAAATATAAGCCTGTATTGAACATGTACCTAACCGTTAAGTCCACCAAAATTCGATTGCTGCATAAACGTATGCGTGTTTCGAACTAACGTAGCTTTATAGGTCGCGTTGGATATAAAACTGTTCCATATTCTAAATATTAGTCTGACTGTCTAATATTTAGAATATGGAACAGTTTTGTATCCAACGTCGGGCAGTAAGTAGCTATGTATTTGCTACTCCTAATATCGCGTGTACACCCATAAAGACTAATATTTAGTATAATGGAACGCGAAAGCTTAAATCATATGTTCCATTATCTTCTCTATGAATGACGACAGAAGACTTGGCTCCGGCCGCTATAACAAAGAAACTACTTAAGACTAGGCTGTACGGGCTAAGATCCCTTTGCCTTTCCCTGATGAATAAATTGGAGTAAAAAAAAATCTATGAATGACACAGCGTCCACTTAAGCGAATCTAACCCCTAACCTGTGGCGATACGGTATGTTATCGCTCGCTACTGGTCGGCGGCGCGGCCGGGCGCGAGCAGCGCGGCGGCGTCCCAGAGCTTGACGACGCGGTCGCGGCCCGCCGTGCACATGCGGCCCGTCGCCTCGTCCACGTACAGCGACGCCACCGCGTGCTTCATGTCGTGGAACGACGCCAGCGACTCGCGGCTGAAACGAATATACACATGATGAGCCTTTTTTTTTTCTAACTAACTTACGTCATCACCGGACTTGCGGGGAAACGGATGGCTCTTACCCCTAAATACGGCGTCAGTAGAATGGCGAGTCTATGTCTCTTTATCATCAGCTCATATACGTCGCCATTGCTGGGGCACGGGACTACACTAAGAGGTAGGGAAACTCGTTTTTTTTTCGTCTCAAAGGAAAACCTTCTATCCTTCCATAATGAAAACGCATGGTGTCGACGTTCGCTAATGGGCATACAGTATAAATCATCAATAAGCAACTTAACTCGCTTGACGCCGTATAAAATGGCCGTAGCGGGGCTCCATTGAAACATTATGTCATATGATTCTTCAATCTTGCTTCTTGACATCTCATTCTGATGCTTAACCGTGGCACGGGCCGCGTCAAGTCACATAGGTTAAGTGAAGTGTATATACGTATGGTCAAATCAAAAGTACCCGTAATCGACGAGCATGCATGAAGATTGATGGATGTGAAAGAAGCGAAAATGGTGCGCCAAGACCGTAGCACATGGCAGGAAGTGATCTCTGCCTACCCCTTTGGGGAAAAGGCTTGATTTTATGTATGTACTAGTGACAAGCCATTGCTTCGCTTCGGGTAATCTTTTCTTAGCGGATGCCTTCGTCATAATAACTATTTGCATGTAAAATTTCAGCCCGCTCCGTCCGGTGGTTTGGGCTGTGCGTTGATAGATAACTATGTCAGCCAGTCAGTCACCTTTGAGTTATACACCGTGAAATTTAAGTGGTTGTTTTCCCGTAGCAGAACGATTTGCCTTTAGTAGTACTATCGAATTATGCTAGGTATTTCTTGAATTTTTTTTAAATTTTCAATTTAATTAATTTCCAACTCGGAACCGTGCTATCTTTCTTTTAAGAGATGTGACGTAATCAGGTACTGATTGCCGCATGAAAATCATGATTAAAGCTAAATAATCTCTACCCCCTAAGTAAAAAAGCGGTTCGAGCGCAATTTCGAGTTTCGTTTATCCCTTTCGTAAAACCGGTATTTATTGATGTTATTACAAAAACTACATACATACATACATAAAATCACGCCTTTTTCCCAGAGGGGTAGGCAGAGATCACACCCAGCGATCCACTTTTCAACTCTGTGGGACGCTGACGTGACGGGTCGTGGACCAGTTCGCCGCTATTGTGCCTTGTGCAATGTGCATTGTTTTAACAAGGTTTTAAAAAGAACTGCACAAATATATTTTATTATTAAGACAGAATCATTTTAAACACGGGAAACAACTACTCAAATTTCACGGTGTATTTATTTATATGTATGTATACGTACGGGTCGTGGCGCAGCGTCTCGTAGCAGCCGGAGCAGACGCGCTGCGGGAACTCGAAGCCCATCACCGGCAGCGGCAGCCGGTGCGGCGAGCACGCCGCGCACACCGCCGCGCCGCACCAGCGGCAGTGGTGCTGGCGCTGGCCTGCACACACCCAGACACAACACGAACGTACAGTTAACAAGAACACTTGAAATATTAAAAAAATATTGTGGACATTTCCACACACGGTCAGCTGACCCCAAACTGAGCAAAGCATCAGTGACTGATACACATACCTACTTATAATTATACTTAAATTACATTACATAATCACACCCAGACACGGGTGGGAAACGAATCCACTTTTTTATCGCAAAAACGTTACTCTCGAGGCAGTAACTTAATTCCCAAAGTCAATGAAAATGCTTGCATGACTATATTTTTCTAGAGCCTTGACATTAGCGTAACCACTATGCCTAATTAGCTAGGGATAAGTCCATTAAAAAAGTAACGCTGTCAGCATGCACGCCACTCCCAACCTATAATAATTACAGAAGACTTAGCTCCAGCTGCAATACCTAAGAAACTACTAAAGTCTAGGCTGTACGAGCTTGATCCCTATGCGTTTCCCTGATGGGATAAATTGGATAAAAAAAACAACCTATCAATCTTTAACACACGCGAAAAAAAAAAAAAAAAAAAGCACCACCCACCTAACTGCTTCATCTCCATCATGGCGCGCACGTTCCATATGAAGGGCGCGCGGCAGATCTGGCACAGGTCGGACTCCTTCCACGCGGGCGTCTCGCGGCGCCGCACGCCCATCTCCCAGACGCCCAGCGCGCCGTCCTCGCCCGCCGACACCAGCCGCTCGCACCCGCCCACGTACCAGAGACCGGTTACTTTGTTGCTGTAGGAAGCAGGTTCAATATATAATTTTAAACAGTCATGGTCATACACATAAGAAAACTTAAACTACCCGAGATATTAACCATGTAATTTTGTTTTAATGAGCTCCCGATATTTCGGCACAGTTGCAAGCGCCATGATCACGGGTGAACTCAGGTCAGTTCACCCGTGATCGTGGTAAATATCCCGGACAGTTTCAGTTTTCTAAACAGGTTCAATATTACTGAAAACTTACGTACGTTAAAAACCTATCGAATTGTTTTTTTTTTTTCATACGACCGATTTTAGTTCTTAGAGTTACCGATTATAGAGTCTTGTCACTTTTAAACTAAAACAACTTTGAAACTTTGAAACTTGTCTACGTAGTAGTAGCGCATGGTAGCGCTACTACTACGTAGACAAGCTTCTTATTGGAAAGTTATTTATGGACAAGAAAATTGAAAGCAACACAAAAAGAGTTTGTTCCCGTATGAAACTATTACTTATGTTCTGGTTACATAATATTTGAAAAAAGGAAAATAATAATCAATTGCTTCACTGTTAACTAGGGATTTGAACACCAGTCCTTCTAGGCGAAACCATTACACCAACACCAACCAACAGCTTATTGAAGACGTCGAATTTTTTCCGTATATTAACTGTTAGCTACAGGTGGCGCTATCCGTTAGTGATACACACTAAAACAGCTAACTGCAAGCTTTAGCACTTAAAATTTTTAAATTTACACCAAAAAATCATGTTCATTTTAGCGCTCTCTTCCACGCCCCTGAATGAGTCCGGTCCTTATTCACCACATCACTGTCAATCAGTTAATTATGACAAAAAGTCGGAGTTTAACTAGACTCGTGCTGATTAGGCAGAAAACTACAAATTGTTATTACACCAAAGACATGTCAAACCAAGGCAAAAGGTGCATACAGGGAATGACACAATTTATTAACCTGTATAAGTCCATATTTTACCTGTGTCCCTGAAGTTCATATGCAGTTCCTTTCTGTCCTCCGATGTCCCAAACTATTATTGTCTGGTCAAACGAACCGCTAAATAATAACTGAGGTAGTGGGGCCCAATTCAACACTCGCACAGATCTGAAAATAATACAAAGTATCGATTTTAAATACGAAACTGTTAATTTAAAATTCACATTCATGACCCCGCCTGAACGGGGACTCGGACCACCGGTCCTTCCTATATCGCATCGGTTGCTCTAACCTCAGAGCTAACCAGGCGTTAAGTCACCAATGCAAAGTTTTCTACTACTTCTGGTAGATGGTGAATTAGTGGTTATCAAATTATACATCCATTCATCATGCCTACGATTCTAATCATCCCACTCAAATGTTTATAACAAAAATACAACTTACCCACTGTGTCCTTTTAACGTAGTTACTAGGGTCGCTCCGTTATTATCTAACTTTAGCATAGTTATCTGCCCGCTGTAATCGCCCACGAACGCATACTTGGACTGGGAGTCGAACCTGATATACTGTTCAGGAAGTTAGCTTATGTAATCGTATCCTCTTATTATCTGAATCGCGAATTTCGTATTTTACTACATTAAAATTGCATAGGTGTAGCACAATATGAACTCCGCAACTAGGTCAGGGAAAATTTTATATAAATTGTTTTTATTAAGTTCAAAAAATAGTTTTCCACCATATCCATTAAGGATTTTTTATGTTTATTACTTACAAAGATTAACCCTTAACTACCCAGTAAGCTTTTGTAACGTAACTAACCAGTAGTGTCCAACAGACACATTTCATAAATATAAGGTGTGATGAGTGAAAAACAAGTTATTTAAATTAAAAAGATATTACAATAAGCTTCAGTGATGTATTTTGCACTTGTGGAGTTACAGATGTATGTTTTTTCAAAATTTGTAGCAGTCATAATAAGATTGCACTTATCACAGCACTTGATAGAAACGCTGTTAAGATCGAAGAGTAAACTAACAACGCTTTATCCTTTTCACAGCAGATTCAGATAATTGAGTAGGTCAGCTTCTACATGGTTTATGGCTGCTTAGTGCTTACATGATGGACTTTCCTTACTTTGTCTCCGTGTATGAGGTGTTACCAATACTGTTGCAATTTCACGCATAAATATTTTTTTTCTGTTTTTTATTTTGCGTGTGTTCCAGTCATATAATAACATCATCAACATCATCAGCCCATTTCTGTCCACTGCTGGACATAGGCCTCCCCAAATGCACATCACTTCTCTCTCTCCTCGGCCACTCGCATCCAGCTCCTACCAGCCGTCCTGCGCATATCGTCACACCACCTGGCTTGCGGGCGTCCTACACTACGTTACATAATAACTAAATATTTTTTGAATTTGCTAGGTACCTATTCGTTTTATACTGAACTCTACTACCTACACTCATGAATCATAATCATCACCCTCACTCCAAGAATTATAACTATAATTCTTTCATTACCGTTTACAGTTGCTGGTTCTGTCACATTTTTTCAATCTCGAATCAGTATGCACAAAAGTATTTTCATCGTTACTGTAAACATGTTCAAGTTGGAGTTTACGTCTTATTGGTTGCCCTTTATCTATTTATCTCAATAATAATAAATAAGAGGACTGTTATGTGGTGTCTTGTGTGCCTAATGACTGATATGCGAGACGAAAACAAAGACGACAATTATAACACAAAAAAGTGGTGTCAGATTATTATGGTTATAAAATATGAATCGTTATGACCCTCCCGACATCATAATATTATACGCTAATATAAATAAAAAACAATCTTTGTTCACATTCTTAAACAAAATGTTATTGTGTCTATTGGACACTTGTGGGTTGATGAAGTACTATTTTTGTTTATTTTAAATAACTAATAAATCTTACATGTTATAAATATTTTAAAAGCACTTTTAGAATCTTAAAACATTGGATATCAAATAGGTAAAAGGCCGATTAATAAAAATAAATACTTTAGTTTTTATCAAAACTTAAACGCAAAAATGTGTCCGCGAGACACTTGTGGGTTGTTAAGGGACAAAATAAACTGTTTAAAATACAGCAGCTATGCAAAGGAGAAAAAAGATATCTTCAAGGGCAACTGTGGCAACATTCTCATTTATAATTTGTTTCTAAAAATAAGTATCACAATCAGCTTTTGACTTCAAATTTCAATAATAAGTAATACTCTATCCGAAATCTTCCAGTAACTTCAAAGTGTGGTTTAAAACACTGAAAATTCAAAGATCATAAAGCAAAACAGGACCCTGTACAAATAACCATTATCATGAAAAGGATACTGCAAAGCGGTGCACCACGCCTCGAAAGAGTATCCGCCGATCCTGCGGCCGGTCTCGCTGCAGTGGTAGGCGAACAATTTGTCCCGACTCACGGAGAGCACCCACTCGCAGCTGAGCGAAAACACAACAGCTGTTACTCGTGCTGTGTGAGCTAAGTACTCGCGAGTCTGTGAAAAATGGACACACTGTCAGGGTCTAAGCCTATTGCATATTCAAAGGACTATACTGAAATATTAGATGTTTTGGGCAATGTTTGGGGAGGCCCAGCCACTGCTAGGACACTACAGGCTTGACAAAAAAAATATCAGATTCCTCTACATATACTCAGGTAAAAGGTATGGCTTTTACAGATGTTTTCAACATCAGCAATTTATTTCTGTTGTACTACATAATAAATATTTTTTATTATTTACTTTTACCAATTAAGATGTTTGTTTTGTCTCAGGTGGGAATAGGCTTGCCAGACCGCAGGAAATCCGGGATTGTCCCGGAATCTTGCCTCTTGTCCCATGTCCAGTAATTAGCCCTTATTGTCCCGGATTTTTTACTCTCACTCATTGTCTACCAAAGTTTAAATTTGGTAACTTCAGCTCAATTACTTTACTCAATTAGTTTAACATGTGATTTACTACCAGTGTTTTATCTTAGTTATAACTGGAGTTAATTATCTACTTAGTACATACCTATATCTAGTAAAAGTAGGTATGTATTTAAAAAAGGGTATTTTTTTTTCTCTCAAACACAAATATGAAAAAAATATATTTAAGATATTTTCCATTATAACCACGACCCAACATTGTTTTTGTAGAACTGTCCCGGATTTGATACATTACTATCTGGCAACTCTAGAATCAAACCCACAACTCTTGGAACCATAGGTAGTAAACCTACCTACAGTTGCCAACCACTGTTCCACCAAGCCAGTCAATTTAACTAATTTAACAATCTAAAAAAATTATGAAACAAACAAGGTAAAATACATTAACTGCTTTAAACAATGATTTAAATTTGGATTAACTTACTGGATTAATTCTATTGCAGTCTGTGGCCAATGTGAACTCAGAGACTGTGCCATTTTCCTGACCTATGAACAGCTGTCTCGTTTCTGGTGTGTAGAACATGGATGTACAACCCGATGGCATGTACTGGCAAATACTGGGCCAGTATTGCCCAGAATCACGCTTCAGCCATACTCTAACTGTCCTTTAACAAAATATATAATACTTCAATATTATTATACACAATGACAAACCAAACTATAGTAATTTAATTATATCCTAGTATCAGACTAATATATAATGAATCATTAAAGTGTGTGCCTAATATGTTTTGTTAAGTTATTCTCTTTTAAGAATATTTAATATAATAATATAATATATATTTATTTTTATTTTATTTGTTAATTAAAGGAAAGTTAGTTTATACATTTACAGACTTATAAACTAAATTAACACATCTTAAACTAACAATATTACACATTTAGGCGGCGGCCACTGCACTAGACACAAGGCCTGTACCGCAGGAACCTGTATGTAGGTACATATGTTTAGTTATTTTATCATGTCTGTTATGTGTTGTTATGTTTAGTTCAATCAAATCAAAATTAATTCGTCAAAAATATTAAAATAATAGATAAACAAATAATTCCCTGTCTTATCAGAATGCTATACACATCCTTATGGTAGCAGACAATTTCTGAAAATCATTGTTTCTAGTTTCAGCTCCTTGTGTAAAAAACTTTGATTATCATCTTCGTATCAGTGATTCATTGTTGTAAATACTACAAAGTACGTCAGAATTCGCTGAACAAACAGTAAGATGTGGGTACAACACAAAACTATGACATTTCAGGTGTAAATACAAAACTGTAAAAAAGTACAGTTTTTCGTAAAATAGTGTTAACAGATACAATTAATTAAGCAGAAAAAATACGATAAAATGCTCACTTATCGTCGCAAACGCTAATTACACCATCCTCCCCAGGAATCACTACGGCAGCGTTGACGTCGTCGGTGCAGCCCTCCAATTTATTCAGCAACGCCGGCTTTTTGGTAGTTGAAAACCTGTCGTTGGGTGTCCTAGGTGCGGGCTTAATTTCTGCAGCCATTTCTAAATATTTCTATGCAAATAAACACGAATAATTCGACACCTCTTTCATGAAACTACAAACGTCATAATAATTCTGACATTCAGCTCCAGGGAAGTTATTCTGTAAGTCTTCGCTAAATCAAACTAATCAGTCTTTTTGGTAATAAACAAAGCGACAAAAATAAAATTATACTTAAACTTGACTTTGAATGAATCTTTTAGCATAGAGTAATCTAAACAAAAAGATTAAAGCAAAAACTTAAGCCCCTTTATTTTTTAAGGCGATTTTATGACATTATCGAGTGATTTTAAAAATAGTTCCCCACAAACGTTCCATTTCACATAGAATATAATAGATTAGAATATATTTTATTTGTACAAAAACATGACCTCGTAATTGAGGGTGTGTGCAAAACTTTTGAAATTATAATAAAAATTAGGCCTATTTGGGAATAATTACTTTAAAGCAAATTCATAAAGGTATATTTACATATCAATATTCATTATCATAAATATGTAGTACCATCTATCATCATCATCAGCCTTTGTTCAGTTATTGTTTCAAGACTTAAAAATCATCATCAAGATGCCTGTAATGATAAGGTTTCTTTGACCTGCATCATCACTACGTCTACATAATATAAAGCTTAGTCGCTTTCCGCGTCTGTCTGTCCAAATATTTAAAACTACACAACGGATTTCGATGCAGTATTTTTAAGCTATTGTATCGCTTTTATCGCGGGGTTTGAGCGCGGCGATTGAACAAAGAAATTCCGTAACGAAAAAACCTCACAATCGTCTAACGTCGTTTCAGTTCGGTAGACTTCGCGGCACGGTGTTTGTGTGCGTGCGGTTAGACGTATTGTACGACTCTACGAAACTCGCACGAATCGAGACGAGCTGCTCCGAAATCGGACGATGCTATACAATAGCTATACCGCGGCAGTCCCCTAGTGCCACACGTCTTTTTTAATAAAATCTTATGTATAGGTTGACCTGTTGACGCGAATCGAGATAATATAAACGCAAATAATGACATACATTAATTCAAACAGTTGGTTTGAAAATCTTTGCTGCAAGACCTTGTATTCAGTTTTAGATGCTTAAAGTTTTATCTGTGTGGCGTGTCCACAATATTACCCACAAAATGTTTTAACTATCCTGATTCAGGATGGCCAGGACCAAAGAGAATATAATCACTACGTTGCCAGGACCAGTGCCATTGTGAGCACAGCGCCACTCACCAACTTAGGCAAATAGAAAAATAATCTGATTATGCATTATTCCTAGCGTTGATTGTGTACATGTTCATGAATGAAGTGTTGGATGGAACCCATATTATCAACCAATATACAAATTATCTTGACTTTATGTATAACCACGGGAGGTCTATGTATAAAACATGCTATCGTGTTTTTTGTAGAAGCGCTGTTCTTATTCGCTACCAAGTTAGTAATATTATAATCGTTTGATACGATATATCTATTCTATTGGATAATATTATCATTTTAGTGCTTAGATAATCCCTGACCTTCTTCGACATTGGCGGATATAGTGAAGTGACGTCTCATTCCACATAATGAACGTACGTCAGTTTTTTTATTGCCACACTTAAAAGTGTTCTCTCGCTATTGTGGAGATTATCTAAATACTTACTTTGGTAAAGTACTTGTACAAAGTAAGAATATAAGAATCTGTACTTCGGAGTTTGGTTTTTAAAAAAATGTTAATGCCTTTTCTATATGTGATGATTGACAGACAGCTGCCTAATATTTAGGTTAATTTATTTCTATATAATTATTATATAGATAATATAGCATGAAGTCCTCATAAAGTAAAATATCAACAAGCGGTCAATGAAATTGTAAATATTGGAAAGTACTAGTTATCCATTAGATCTGGAACTTTACTATTATTTAGTATTTCAAAAGCTATTCACAGTTATATGCTACGGCGAGTGTGTTATCATAAAAAATACGAAATCTAATGAACATCAATAATGATTACGTTATCTTAATAACTACATAAGTAATGGATTTTGCAAAATTAAACAATTAATACAATAGGGTAATAAATTGGATGAGGATGGTATCACAAACTGTCAACGCAAGTTAGCTATATCTATCTATTTTTTTTTTATCAACCGTGGTTGGTTGGTTTAGTTGGCGAAGTGTGAGAGTGATCGGGCGTTGTATCTTGTCGATAGATAAAGTTAAAACCGGCGCGTCTGATTAGATTTTATTCTATTCATATTACAGTCAGTGTTGGACAGTATTAGCTATGTCACAAGCACTGAAGAAAATCACCACACAGCTCTTTAGGAGCAACAATGTGGAAGCCTTTAGCTGTCTCCGGGCCAGCAGGTGATTGAGCCGCCCTCGCCGGCACTATTTGGTTATTTTACGTAATTTTGATACTGGAGGAAATATTAACACGCATAGCTAGAGGAAATTGCACCGATTAGTTATTTAGAACAATATCTTTAATATCTGTTCTAATAAGATTCTAATAATTAATGACTAGTCAGTAGACGATATAAGAATCTTTGAACTTGTTGGATTTTTTTTTATTGTTATAGTAAGCTATATCTAAGGAAAATTGAACCTTTTATGTAAATTTTTATTTAAATAGCTACCTACCTACCTATAGGGTAAAAGTTAGTAAGTGGCTATTAAAATATGTATTGAGTGAAGTTTATAAAAAAAATTGCAGAACAGTAACTAGTCAATTTTAAATGTGTGTGTGAATGCAAATTAAGCTTTTATTTATTTTGAATAGTCACTGGTGGAGCAATGTGGAGATGGGCCCTCCTGATGTGATCCTTGGCATCACTGAGGCATACAAACGGGACACTGACCCTAAAAAGGTCAACCTAGGTGTGGGCGCCTACAGAGATGATGAGGGCAAACCTTTCATCCTCCCCTCCGTCAGACAAGTTAGTAGATTTGCAATGGTTTAGTGATGATTGCTAAAAGATATTAACTTCCATGAAACAATGCTGTGCAAAATATACCTATGATTTCAAATCAAATAATAATATCAATGGCTTAGTGCAGTGACCGCTTGATAAATTGTACTGATTGTAATCATTTATTGGAAATAAAGTTTATTATTATTATAATAAGTACCTATATACTTTTCAGTTCAATAAAATATTAATGTTTTTTCTTCATAATAAAGACGAAATATGTTTTCAAATTGCTGTCAAATTTTGATATAAATTCATGTCTCTTGAAGCATGCTAGGTGAGATACATAACCCATTACTTTTATGTTTAAGGTATAAAAAATGATTTCAATGTGTTTCTAACAGGCTGAAGAAAATATCCATAGCCGAGGCTTGAACCATGAGTATGCTCCCATTGGTGGCGAGGCTACCTACACTGATGCAGTTGCAAAACTTGCCTTCGGCGAGCAGAACCCAGTGATTACTGACAAAACAAATGCCACAGTGCAAGTAAGAATTTAATTTTATTATTATGTTTTCAGAAGGTAGGAATGCTTGTCTTTTTTGTTTCTTGTGTGATGGATCTCATAATACTGACAGTTTCATATAGTTACATATTGATTATACATACATAAATACATAAAATCATGCCTTTTTCCCAGAGGGGTAGGCAGAGATCGCTGGATATTGATTATCATGGAATGATAAGTCAAACCTCTTATTTTTCTTAAGTCTTAACAATTATTATGTGTAACATCATCATTTACGAGAGCTATGCTCACACTAATACAACACTAATTTACATTTACGTTATGTAGGTACTTGTTTTTTTGTTTTCATCATAACAAATGACTAAAGTATTTTTGTATATTTTCTGCACTAGACACTGTCCGGCACTGGCGCCTTGCGTCTAGGCTTAGAGTTCATCACGAAGCACTACGCCAAGAGCAAGGAGATCTGGATGCCCAGCCCCACCTGGGGCAACCACCCGCAGATCTGCAACACCCTCAACCTGCCGCACAAGAAGTACCGCTACTACGACTCCAAGACACACGGGTTCGACCTCCAGGGAGCTTTGGAAGACATCTCTGTGAGTACCTTTCATTCAGCATTAAATATTTAGACAGTACCTTAAATAGTTTTAGCCACCGATTAAAGTATGTGAACAAGTACAGTGATAAAGGCCACTCTAGTGCTATAATAACTCATTAAAATTGTTTGGAACACTCAGAGCGCCAATCTAAATCTATTGCTCATTTAATTTTCTTTAGAATCAATTGACTTTAAATCTCACGAAGGAACACTACAACCAAATAAGCATATTAAACTGAGAATGTTCATGATTTTAGGTAATGAGGGTTGTTGCGTTTGAGAAATCCACTAGATGGCAATACGTAGGCGTGAGGTCCAACTGCAACATGATTGGTTATTTTTGACATGACATTGAGAGGCATGTCAATTTTCACCAATCACGTAGCAGTGAGACCTCAGAACTACGTCTTGCCATCTAGTGGATTTCTCAAACGCAACAACCCTCATTATGCAGCTTTGAAGTCTTTGATAAACCGAATCGATATGTGTAATATGTTTCATCATACAACCAAAATTTTAAAAGTGTGAAAAGTTCCGACCGAGTGCACTTTTCATACAAAATCAATGTAGCGCTATGAAGTCACACCGCAACATGCAGTAAAAAAAACTTTTGTACTTTCATGTTCTAAAATATAAATTCTTTTTACAAATATATTCATCATGCCAAGACATAATGTACCATTATAAAATTGAGACACAGTTGCATTCTCCATTCTAATTTTGAAACAATTTGTTTCTTTGATTTACCTCAACATTGGAATGTTAAATCAGGTCAAGTGTAAGCACTCTTCATGATGCCTTATGTGCTCATAATATCAATAACATTGTCATGATTACAAGCCTTGTGTGAGATAACACTGTTAGTAGTTATTCAATATCTTATCAGGATTGATGTAACTATGCTAAATAGATAAAGATACATGACTATTGATAGAACTGACTGTAACTGGTAGGTAATTGTTTCAATAGAGTACTGTTGAAATCTGCACGACACAATGACCAATTTTCTCTCAATGACATATGTATTATCTGTATTGAATGATAACTGACTGGGTTAAAAATTTGTACAAATAAAACAGTGAAATGTCTTCACATAATATGTGATTTTTACCAATTTATTATAAAGTTGAAATTTATTTACCTATGCCAAAGACTGGAATTACATTTGAAAATATGTGCATATGATTTATCAAAACTTGCTGATATATGTATATAATATTATTTTCCTATAGAATATATAGATGGACATATTACAATATTTTATTTTTGTTATGTTTTAGATTCTGAACTTTAAAGTTTACAGAGTTCTGAAATGTTTGCAAATGTCTAAAAATTTTAATTCACATATACATATAGTTATCACATTACAAATATCCGGAAAACAATATGAAGTGATGCAATTTTCCTTCGAGCCGCCACCACGCGGCTTTTTTGTTTACAGATAAGAATTCCTAATACCACCTTATCACGCGTTTAGCGCATGATACCGATGCTCGCTAGTTATTGACTAGATTAGGTATCTTGTATGTAGATAGAAACTGGATATGGAATCTATTTAATCACTTAATGTATGATGCTCAAAATAATTATTATCATACAGATACCGCACTAATCTTAACTGAAATGCTAATTATTTTTGCTGTAACAAAACTCTTGTATACAGGGTGTAACAGGGGGGGTGGATCATCGTAAGTCAATCGATGGGGGACTTCAATACCTATCGATATAACCCCCATGTATGTTCAGCGATTTTCAATAGTTCCAAAGTTATTGAGATTTTTGTGAAATTTTTGTAAGAAGCCGGAATTCAGTATAAAAGTCTTCACTGTAGCTTAACTACTGGACCTGCTTGCATGATTTTTTTTCTAGAAATTGTTCAATAGTGGGTTTTTATAATTACGATACCGATTGGAGTCATAACCCTATCATATTGGAGTAAAAAAATGATTCTTCACAAAAGTTTTACGAATCGAATTGTGTCTACCAACTTTCAAAGCCTCCAGTGAAAAAAAAGTGCCTGTGTTTTTTTTCTAGAACTTATTTTAAAATCTACCTACATTCATGGATAGTATACCCTGAAAATTTCATACCGCTACTACCAGAGCATCATAACGAAAATTGAACGCGAATGGCACAGGTGCCATAAATCAGTGTTTTTATTTTTCATGAAAAACTTTAATTTAAAAAAAAATCGATATGTTTCAGCAAATTTATGCTATGTTAGTAATATTAGTAGCAGTAATTTTACAGAATTGCAAATTAAAGGGGTGAAAATCAAACAAAGAAAATTTACATAATTTTTGTTAATTATTTTTTTTTACAGTAAGTGTTCATAATGGGCTCCATTATTGGCTATGCATAAACGAGTACGACACCTTTTTACAAAGGTTTTTCGGATGTTGCAAAATGCTACTACTACATTTTGCCTTGTCACAATTTGGGAACCTGAAAAATTTTACAAAATAGAAGCATTCCACAACCTCCAAAAAAGCTTTTTAAGAAGGTCTAAGCTATGCATAGCCAATAATAATGCCCATTATGACCACTTACTATAAAAAAATTATGAACAAAAATTATGTAAATTTTCTTTGTTTAATTTTCACCCCTTTAATTTGTAATTCTGTAAAATTACTGCTACTAATGTTACTAACATAGCATAAATTAGCTGAAACATATCGATTTATTTTTTAAATTAAAGTTTTACATGAAAAATAAAAACACTGATTTATGGCACCTGTGCCATTCGCGTTCATTTTTCGTTTTGATGCTCTGGCCGTAGCGGTATGAAATTTTCAGGGTATACTATCCATGAATGTGAGTAGTTTTTAAAATAAGTTCTAGAAAAAAAACACAGGCACTTTTTTTTCACTGGAGGCTTTGAAAGTTGGTAGACACAATTCGATTCGTTAAACTTTTGTGAAGAATTATTTTTTTACTCCAATATGATAGAGTTATGACTCAAATCGGTATCGTAATTATAAAGATCCACTATTGAACTACTTCTAGAAAAAAAATCATACAAGCAGGTCCAGTAGTTAAGCTACAGTGAAGACTTTTATACTGAATTCCGGCTTCTTACAAAAATTTCACAAAAACCTCAATAACTTTGAAACTATTGAAAATCGCTGAACATACATGGGGGTTATATCGATAGGTATTGAAGTCCCCCATCGATTGACTTACGATGATCCACCCCTCCTGTTACACCCTGTATGTATATAGTGAAAATGGATATTTAAAATTAATGGTAAGTGCTTTAGATCGTCACAACGACCTAAGTTATCTGGTTTCAAACTATGTTCTTATGTCCTAATAATGAGTACCTATATATTTTAAAAAATTATAAAAGTGCTCCTCATTCACACTTACGCACAAACATAACTGTGCCAAGGAATGTTTGTTAAAAAAAAGTGCAACTACCTACATACCTGAATCTCATTCCGTTTTTTCTTAATGTTGTGAATCTTACAAAGTAAACCCTTTCTTAATATTTTCTATCTTTTACTGTTCTCAGCATGCCGTCCAATTAAGATAACCTTGCACTCGGTTAATCTAAAATTAAATACACGTCAATGAAAGAGCGTTGTAACCATTGGACGCGAGATATTATAGTATGCCTTTCTGCACCTTATGTTATCTAGAAAAATATTCTTTATACCTGCTAAAATATTAGCTTTGAATCATTGCAATGATGAGATTAAAATATGTAATTTATCACTGCTATCAAAATATGATAAGTTATAAAATTACTTAATTTTATAAATAACATACCATTACGACCCAAAATTTATTTGGATCGAATAAATGAATATTTTAGTCTTTTGTACATGATACTTTAACCTTCCATATTAAAAACGATTTAAAGATTTTATATAAAGTTTGTGTTAGCATAAGTAGGTAGTGAGTATATTCTCTGACTTTTAATTCGAAGAAAGGGTTTAGCCAACATCTAATAAATGTTATGGCTACAGTGGTTACTGGTGATGAATTCTAAAAAAATAATGTTTTTATTTTTCAGAAAATTCCTGAAGGATCAATCATCCTCCTCCACGCATGTGCGCACAACCCGACCGGCGTCGACCCCAAAATGGAAGAATGGCACCAACTCTCTACTGTAAGTAATTAATAACAGATATCAATTGTATGATGAGTTACTAACGGAATAATCACAGTGACAAATTGAAGGTATTAACACTGAATAGCCTAAAAAATGTTGTACTCATCAAGTTTTGTTTTCTTCTATTGTCTTCTTGCTTTTTTTTTTTTAGGGGTGAGAGCCATCCGCTCCCCCGCAAGCCCGGTGATGATGACAAGGCTCCTCCAAGCCATCATCGTTAGTCAGTTAGGAAAAAAAAAATCTTCTTGCTTTTTTTAATTACTTACCTTTAATTTTTTCGTATTGTCTGTGTCTAGGTGATCAAAGAGAAGAAACTATTCCCGTTCTTCGACATGGCGTACCAGGGCTTTGCCACCGGAAACGTGGACAACGACGCGTACGCGATTCGCTACTTCGTCAAGGAGGGCCACCAGGTCATGTTGGCTCAGAGTTTCGCCAAAAACATGGGTAAGATATATTTTTTCTGACTACGATGAGGGATTGGTGTAGGCTTGTCAGCTTCTCCGGTCTTGCGTGCGAGTGAGTTGCTCTCATTCTTATTTTTAACATTGGCAGTAAATGCTTAAGGTAAACTGAAAAAAAAGTATATTTTCCTATTTATTGGCAGATTGTTTATATTAGTATTATATTTTAGTATACTCTGGATCCTAGCAGTTTTAAATCATTATTTGTGCTGTAGTATTATGATATATATTCCTAATCGATAGCTACAAGAAACAAAAAGTTTAGATAAGTACTTTTTTTCTATAAGTTAATATTTCGTCCCAGCGATATTGAAATAAATCATACGTAAGCTGTTCTTGTTACCAAGCTAAAATTCCGCACATCGCGACGAGTAGGCACGATAAAACAGCAACCGTACTATTGTAGATATCGCGTGGCTTCTAATGTCCTTGAACTTCATATTAAATACGAAAGTTTTCCACTTTACTACCGCTTCACGACCAACCACCAGAACGATTAACTTATTTGATGTTACCATAGTAGGTACCTATTTATACCTATTTGCTTTGGCTGCAGTAAAAATTGGTTAATGCGAAAAACTTAATGCGTTTGAAGTGGGTCAAACTGGTAATAAAATATCATTAAATTATACTCCATCACGATTTATGGCATCTTCGGGGATCTTATCTTATACAAAAATTATGGAAACATACAATAACGAGTAACTGTAGCTATTGGAGATTGAAATTTTAACATCATATTGTAGTTCTCTTAATTACCTTGACATTTTCTTATCGGATCTATAACTAGTCCGTTTAAAGCTAAAATTGTTTAGTATTTCATCAGTAACACAAATTGTGAGATAAGGTTTCTATTATAATTTGTGGATATGTTGCCAGGAAAACCAATAGGCTACTTACAACCATCTTGACTTATTTAGACATACCTATTTTAATAACTTGTTTACTAATTTTTGGTCCAATGAACCAAAGTGGATTTCTACCTTCATTTTTAATGACCCGCCCGTATGAAAAACCTATTTTTCTTTGAAAATTTCGGAATAAAAATATCTGAAACATTAATAAGGGCGAGAAGTTTAAAACCATTGTATCACATTTTCTTGATTTGTGATAGGTTCATTTCTGTTCAGTGTCTATATGAAAGAAAACAGCTGACAGCTGGCTATAATTCGGCGACTATAGTTACGTCATAAGTCCCAATTGGAGATGGGCATTGTGTTCGAGACGGCTTGATATCTGGATCGTACTGGATACACTCCGTCAATGACCTGACCTATCTTATCTGGTTGTTTGTTGGTGTTATTTTACGTCAGTGGGTTCGTTTAGTTGTGTTTTTTTCCTCTCAAGTATGTATCAACGAAATATAATACTGTAATGTAATATTTTTATCGGTAAACGAAATAACATTATTTTGACTACAATATTCGAATGACTCAACAATATCTCTTTAGGTACACTAGTTTATGGGAAATGGCACTGCAGCGGGTGGAAAAGACTAATTGACTTGCTTAAATAGAACGGAAAGTTGCATGATACTAGTCAGGAGGGGATGTAACTTTATTCTGATTAAATATGGATGAACTTAACCGCCGCAGGGGCTCGATCGTTAACCCGTAGAAGAGCACAGCATATTGAAATTTTTATTGGTTTTCGTCACTATTACAACTTAATAAGGTTCAAAATCTGGTGGGATATATTTCCCCTTTGCCTTATTGAGGCCTGAACTAGGGCGATCAGGCCACAGTGAAGAATGCGCCAGTGTACCACTGTCCCCTTACCACCAGCGGAGCAGGAAGATCCCGGAGGTGTTAGTCGGTAAAAGTCCGGTATAACCACAGCGTTACCCCAGCGTTGTGTTATCCATGAGGATTTCTCCCTGGTGAAAAAAAGGCGATCAAGCCGTAGTCAGTAGCTTGGAGGAGTCTGTACTTAATGTATAATGACCTCTTTCAGGCTTGTACGGCGAGCGCGCCGGCGCGCTGACGCTGCTGTGCGGCGACGCGGCGTCGGCCGCGAAGGTGATGTCGCAGCTCAAGATCATGGTGCGCACCATGTACTCCAACCCGCCGCTGTACGGCGCGCGCATCGTGCAGGAGATCCTCTCCAACGACCAGCTCAAGCAGCAGTGGTGAGTGATGTATAGTATTTAGTACCGAAGCGACACCGGTAGATGGCGCTGTTTTTTTATTTTTTAAACAGATTTGTAATGCTATGGCAGTTACTTTTTGAATCTATATAGACATTCACCAGGTTAAAATTATATGGTTAAGTTAACCCCTTTTTTGTAAGAAAATATAAAAAATCGAGATTAATAAAAAAAGGCTTTATTTGGAGGATTATGTTTCTATCGAATGTCGCAAATAGGTAACCTTTTAATTTAGGTTTTATATATTTTACTTAAGGTGACATATGTATCTGATCTGAAAGAAGGATCTGCATTTATGATATTGATTTTATTGATGATTTACTAAAGCATTGGGCTTTCGGTTTATTAACATTTAAGGTCCACAACATGTGCTTCAAAGGACGTGCCTTAAACGTAAGCGGGAGTTAACGATTTTACCCATGAACGCGACCTAACACCCAATAGAATGGAACAGATAATCACGCAATTTAAAGGCGGTTTTATGTCCGTGACTAGCATGAACATAATTCGCTATTTTATTAACTGTTTTTATTTGATCCAAGGTTTTATTCTTACCAGTCCATTGTTCATTATTCCTGTAAACTTACATATCATGAAAGATAGTGAATTTAAGAGTTGAAATTAGAAGTTTTGGCTCTTAAAGATGACAAGCTCAATACACACTGAGCCCGGCGGGCCGCCGACACCGGCACAGACACATTTGATTTACTCATAATTCTTTTCATAATATGCCGCCGGGTTGTGTTGGCGGCCCGGCGGGCTGTGTGTATTGCGCTTTAGAGCATCGTGACTCGTATATTATTTATGCCGCAACACATACGCATGTTGAATATACGAACGATCACTATAATAGACAGAATGCTAAATGCGTCTAGTGCCGACGTTAGCGCATCAGTGATTTGGAGATTTGCCAGAGTTTTTTAGTAGTGAATATGTAGATGAATTTACCAAGTTTCTTGTGCAATTTGAATGTTTTAATGTTGACATGACATATATTTCAAAGTAATGGTTAATTATAAAAAAAGATTGAAAGATGAAAAGGATATATCTTTTTATAAATTAGAATTTATTTGTTTTAGTACTTAATGTTAATTACTATATTTCAAGAAAAGTATGAATTATACCAATATTGCCTAACTATGTTATAGTTATAATATTTTTATAATTTTTTAAAAAGCAGTCTGACAGACTTGTTTTATTTAAATGTTTCCCTATATCCTATTAAAAATATCTGAAGCTGTTGTAAGTACAAACACAAATCAGTTCGTATTGCGCCAAATCTCTAGCCATACCATAGCCCTTCCAGGATTTGTCTCAAAAACTTGTCAATCATCCCCATATTTGTGACTCAACTTTTAACTCCATTCTACTTGATTGTTGTTATTACTTAATAGATTGCCATAAAATGAAAAAATAAAACTTTCTTCTTTTACAAAAACTCCTATCTCTTATATCAGAATCTACTTCCAATTCATACCCAATATTATACTTACAATTACTATGTACTATTTCAGGCTGTGCGACGTGAAACTGATGGCGGACAGGATCATCTCGATGCGAGCCCAGCTCCGCGCCGGCATCGAGGGCGCCGGTAACAAGCAGTCGTGGCAGCACATCACCGACCAGATCGGCATGTTCTGCTTCACCGGACTAAAGCCCGAACAGGTAAGGCCCTTGTTTTTGTTCCATAGGCAAAAGGCAAAAACTTTAACCTTACTTCCTTACTAATATTATAAATGCGAAAGCAACCCTTGTCTAGATATTAGTCTTTTTGGGTCTACACGCGATATTAGTAGTAGTAATTACATAAGCTACTTAACTCTAGTCTGTTACGCAATCACGCATAAAGTACTGAACCGATTTAAATTAAATTTGCTGCCACTGCCACTGCCACTGCGCTATAAAGAAGTAATGTTTTACTCGTTAAAGGTCTCTACGCGGACAAAGTCGCGGGAAAGCTCTAGTATAAAATAAAACCAATATTCAAGGCGCGAGTCCAACTTGCACTATGCTTTTCTTTTTCCTAACTAACTACAATAATGGCTTGGAGAAACCTTGTTATTATCACAGAGTTCGCCTTTTTAAATGAATTTTATTAGACCTTTGTAAATTATCTAGATATAGCTGAGAGCTAGCTGTTTGACTTCAGTGAAATTTAGGTTTATATTTTTCTATCTAAGAATTAAAAAATACTTTAGATCCACATTAACCCGAAAAGGATAGAAGCTTACAAATGTGCGATTCCGTGCTACCAGAAGTAGTTCAGCTGATAACTCTTCAGAATAGACTAAACCTAGAATAAGAATTAATTCTTAATATTCCTTTATTCAGGTGGAGAGGCTCACAAAGGAGTTCCACGTGTACCTGACTAAGGACGGGCGCATCTCAGTGGCCGGCATCTCCTCCAAGAACGTAGACTACATCGCGGAGGCCATGCACAAGGTCACATCCTAAGCATATCGAATCTAGACCATATTGCTTAAGTCATAAGTCACGCTGTTCCAAACGCGAGATTACGTAAACGTACCGAAAGAGCACAGTATTTATTGTAATATTTGAATATTTTAAACAAATGTACAATACATTTGTAGTATTTATAAATTTACTAAGAATCCTGAGCTAAGAAAATGTAATTTTCTTTCTTTATTTTAGAATCATGCCATTTAAAATATACATCATTGTTATATAAAATGTTTTTTTATTATAATCATCCACAAACAATACAAACCTGGAATACTATTGCAATGTTGTTAAATGATAAGCGTGTTTATGATTAAACTTTTTATTGTTAAAATAAGTAGATAAAATAAACTTGATGCCAAAAACACAGAAATTGTATTAACATGTTTGCGGTGATTCTACGGCGGAACTAAGTCTACGCAAAATATTTACAGCTGAGAAACAAATTAACTTCTTATTCTACGTACTTAAAAACGGATGCAGGTCAATCGTTAACATTGCTTAAAATGTAAACAAGAATTTTATACATTATACAAGATTACATAAAAATCCTTATAGGACACGACTTACAATTAATGGGAACACATTAGTCCACGATCCGAACATCGCGGGAACAATCTTAAACACATTCACCTGCATCGACATCAAAAACCGATGTAAACCTATAAACAATTCGCTAAACTAATTCACTTTATTTGTAGGACATTCGTACACATCCAAAAATGCGCGTTTCATACAATTTATTTATTATGATACAAAATATACTAATACATTTTATATGTCGACAGTTGTTAATGATATTTCAATAAAAATAGTAATATGTACAAATTCTCATAGAACAACTTACATGGCACTATTTCTTTAGAATGTAATCATTCCCTTAAAGCAAGAAATATGTACCATTTTAATACACTCACGCAATGCCTCGTAAACTAACCGAAATATACGCTACGTCGCCTCGATATCTAAGGATAAATTTCTGTGGCATTGTGTTAACATTTACTTAATTTTCAGTCTACTTCAATCACGAACATAGATGGCGTAAGTTTTACCAATCCACAGCAATCCCAAAACCAGATACATCATCATTTAAATCCAAAGAAAGAATACATAAATAATACATATCATAACGAATAAATACAAATATGTATGAACTTCTAGTGGTGTTGTTACTTAGCCTTACATATAGCAAACCGCCTACCTGAACTAACTGAAATGACGGTACGTCAACATAACTTGCCTTATGTGTATACAACCGTGTATCTACGTATGAAGACCTCAGCACACATATCATCTCGGAAAGAGATTATTAATCGTATCGATCTATCGAGCCATTAGTGTTATTTGCATTGAGCTCTTTACTGCAATGTACACTCATCGGAATCGTGACACGTGATCCCTTTCCGAGTTGATATGGGTTAATTAATGGGATAGGAAAGTTATGGTTGCGATTATTGTTTGTCATTTATCAAAAATACGTAAATCTGGCCTTAACATAACATGACGCTTCTGCTATACTATATTGTTCTTACATATACCTATGAACAACAAAATACTTACTAGTAACTTCCTTGCCTATGTAAATATAAGAGTAATATAATATTTATATTAAAATAATCATATTTATGTATGTAATAATAAGTAATATAATTGGGCTAAATATATTGCAGCTAATATACTCATTTTTCTAAAAACCATAGATGTATAATAATATTATGTTTATTAGACACGAGCAGCCTTGTACTGACAATTATTGCATCATAGTACTGATTAATAACAAACTTATAAATTAAGTCTTCAACACCTATATACATAGATTTGTGCTTTACAAAAATGTATGGTTCATAAATACAAGTGATTCACAAAACAACTGAAAAGAATTTATGTTTGCATTGAGTTCACATTCATAAACTGTTATTTGTAACTAAATTACACTACTATGTTTATATGGAGTAACATTATCAAGAACTTACGAAGTACACTAATAATAACAGGTGTAAATTAAACTCGACATAATAAAGTAATGAGTATGTGAAGCAAAAAGTAAGGAAGGTTACAGAAAACAGTTTTGTGAGGGTTATTAGTAATTCAGTTGACAATTTCTTGAACAGACCAATTAGCTAGCGAAGTTTTGATCAATTCAATCATAAAATTGAACAAATCAAAACTAACTACAGTTGCATGACCCCAACCTGAATTACTGAAATTAACTATAGGGTCTTATCTTGTTATTAGATTTTTGGAACCATTACTTTTTGTATGATGTGCAGAAAAACATGCATGCATTACTTGCTTTGTGAAACATTCTTAGCAAGGGCCTAGCTTTCAAGCTATTATACAACTCTCCAGTACCTATAGTATACAGATAGTCATATATCATTAAATTGTCTACGACCTGATAGCTGTTACATTTCCGTTTATTATTATGTAGCTTTTCAAATTGCATTCACCATGGCAATGTAATTTTATTTTCTTATTTCGAGCAGGCATCGAAAATAGTCATGCATTTTTTTTAGATTTTTCGAACATTAGCAAATATGGATGTGTTTAATTATCAGGAGTAACTTTATTTAATACCATTTCAACCAACGCATTTCTTTTAGGAAACTGCATAAAGTTAGAATTAGCATTTGAAATACTAGATACGACGAGTTTTGTGTCGCCCTTGTGAAGTGATATCTCTCATTGTCTTTAACACCCAGAAGACCTTATCAGATGTAAGTATTCATAATAGTCAAGCATCATGACATGCATACATATTTCATAATATACTAATATAACTAGTAAATATATATATGGTGGTATCTGGGGCATTCTTGTATAATATATTATGTAAAAATACCGCCTGAAGTTAAATACTAGGCAAAGAACTACTAAACAATTGAAGTATATGTTTTATTGTAGGCACTAGGCACAACAGAACCCAAGTTTCGATAGCATGTAGTACACTATTTAGGGATAACAGTAAATGCAGTTTAACAGTTGTATATATCAACAAGCTAATATTATATTAAAACAGGCATGATTTAATAACAATGTACAGTTCAGATTTTCTGAAGTTATTAAAAAGGCGGGTTTTGTATTGTAATATAAGTAAATATTGCGAAATATATGGGTTTACAGTTTTCAATATTTCAGCACCTATAAAATGATCTCTTTGTTATTAGCTATCAAATTAGAATAATTGGATGTTTTTTCATTAATAACTGGGTTTAGATTGTAAAGTAAGGTTAACATAATTTTGTTTATGTTATGTAAAGATTAAAGATCTATGAGTTTTGTATTGAGAATTATAATAAATAGATTCTAGTCACATATGCAAAATACATAAATATTATGTAAATTTGTTTATATGAGCAGGTTTATTAAACATGTGTTCCTGACACTCGGACATGGTCAAATACTTGGTGTGGAGGCATATTTTCACGCGCGGAGCCTTCAGACGCGAAGATTGTGTAGGTCGAAATAATTAGATACATCGAAATCTGTTGCGATTTTTGCACTGGGAACGCGCTCTCTCTGACCAGACTTTGACCACCTCGAGTGCAAAGATATACAGAAAATTAAGACCCATACTATACCATCTAACTAAAGCAATAATATTAATATAATATATAAACATAAGACTCGGGAAAAGGCGGTCCCGTTCGGCGGAGCCAGCGTTTTATTAATAAATGAAATACATATCACTCGGTACAAACACACTTTCGAAAACTTTAATTACGATTTCAACATAACAAGTAAAAGAATACAGAGATTACCGGCGACACCGCCACACCTCGCGCACACGCCCCGGCCCCCGTCGGGTGTCATTATATTACAAAGAAACGTTTCACCACTTGAACTAAAACTAAGAATATTGCTCATTTAGTTAAAGGCATAGTTTCACTTACAGTTTGTAGGTGCGGTACGGGCGCGGGCGCGGCGCAGGCGGGGGAGGCGGGGGAGGGCGAGGCGGGCGCGGGCGCGTCGCGCTTGGGCTCGTCGCCGCAGAACACGTCGTCGCCCGCCATCATCGCCTCGTCCAGGTACGAGAACGAGTCCAGCGTGATGTCGGACGAGCTGATCGCCGTGCTGTACACGTCTATCCGCTTCTGCTGCGAGCGCGCCTCGGCGACCTTCTCGGAGAGCTTCTCGCGCGCCTTCGTGAGCGCGTCGCACTCCGTTTTGTCGATCTTCTCGCCGTCTCTCGATTTCTCGATCGGCTTCGATTTGAGCGTGAACGACGAGTCGTTGCTCGACGAGCCGTCGTCCTGGAGCTGACTGAGCAGGGTGCGCGTCGCGAGCGACAGGCCGGGGGCGGCACCGTATAAAGTCTCCCCTAAAATGTCGATTAGAAATTATAATTGTGCACATAAGATCCTATCATAAAAACTATCAATAACCGTGCTAGATGACTTACCACTTGTAGTAGTGCGCTGTATGCTGTCCTGGGCCGAGTGCTTGCTCTTGGACTTGCAGCTGTCGACCATGTACTCGTTTTCGCTGTCGCTGGACATGCCGAGGTCCAGGTGCAGCGAGTTGAGCTTGTCGTCGTCGTCCTTGTCCTTGCGCGACACCGTGTCCAGCTCCATCTCCCAGTCGGTGACGCTCGACGAGTCCTTCCCTCCCTCGACGTCCTTGCCGAAACTCGTTTTTTCCACCTCCTTCTCTAAAGTGGCTATGTTCGCATCCTCCATTGTTTCCATCCCTCCTATACTCTCCGCCGCTGAGTCTAAACTGTTAGCGTTGCAAGTTTCGTCAGTCATCTGAGTATCAAACAAGACGGGTGTGTCCTGCGTGATTTCGGCTACTTTAGTTCCGTCTTCGGGCACGCGGGAGACGTTGGTCACTCTACCGTCCAATATTTCAGACATAGTAGTCGTTCGGCCGGTCTGCTCATTGTTAAGTTCTAAAACGATAACATTCCCCGCACACTTCGCGGCGTCTGTTTGGTCCGATTTCGTCGCTTGAAGTAGCTGGTTCACATTTTTGCCCATTATTATTTTGGACATATCGTTACCGTTTTTTGTAAATGTCAAAGCTTTCTTTTGAACAACTATGACGCTGCCTTTAGTGCTGGCTGGTCGAACGATGGGATTGCCGATTTTGGGTGTCGTCACTGGAGTGAGACCTTTAACAGGAACAATATCTGCCAAGTTTGCTGTTTTGATGGGCTCGACGCCTACGATTTTAGGATTCGAAGGTATCGCATTCATGACGGTGGGCTTCGACACCACGGTGACTGATGCTGATTTAGTGACTTGTGTCGGCGCTTGTGAGCTGACTGGTACTAATTTCATAGCTCCTGAGAGTCCTTTAAAATGTAACAGAGGAATTTGCCCTTCTGGACCTGGTTTCGTCCGGGCTTTAGCCGGGAGCACCACCATCTTCTGACCAGATTTCGGATTTAACACAACAGCTTTGGCTGACACTTTCAAGTCAGTGGCTGGTATGCCCTTAGGAGTTAGCGTTTCAGTAATTTTAGGCGATATGTTATTTGTACTAACTGGGACTCCGTCTTTGCACGGCGTGGTGACAGATGACGTGATAATGATTTTTGAATTGGGAATATTCTTCATCTCTGACGGGGGTTTGGACACGACTATCATTTTTTCTGTCAAGACTGGCGTACCCGTGGGGCGCGGTTTAGGAATGGAGCCGATCACTTTGGTTGCCACCAGTTTTCCAGCCGACCCGAGAGCCTTTTGAGCCGAACTTGGCGCGACTACTACTTGTCGATTAGATAGTACTTTAATACCACTTTCCGGTTTTTGTAAAATTTTTAATTCAGACATTTGTACTTTTTTATCAGGCGTAACCTCGCCACGCTTTTTTATTATAAGGTGGCAAGGCTTATTGCTCACAGTGTGTTTATTAGAAGGGGTGCCTTGAGCTTGTAGCATGGGTTGATCGTCAGGATGTAGATTGTCATTCACTCCCAACTCATGGGGTAATGTTGGTTGTGTGAGCAGTTGCATTGTAGGGGAGTCAGTGGCCATACTTGGGGAAGAACTTACTTTTGTTTTTATTTCATCCATATAATCAGGCTTTTTACCAAGTATAGATTGTGCATAACTGGCCTGGAAAGAGTTGGGTGGCACTGCATATTCATGCTGCATTGTGGATGGGTTGTATTGTTTGCCCGGCGACATGGGCATCTCTTGTGATTTTTTCATTTGTGATTTGGACATCCCACTCTTTGCACTTAGTTTATGGGACCTGTGTTTGTGAGCTGACGCTCTTGGATGCTGGCTTGATTTACTAGTTGATACTTTGCTTACTTGGTTATATGAATGCTTGGACTGCCCCGATGGTTTACCTGTGTACAGAAGTTTTCATTATAAGTTGTAATGCTGTAAATTTATTCATACATACTTAGGAATATAATAAATTTTTAGGTACTTACTAGTTGCTGGCTGTGAAAATTTGGAATATATCTGTGATAGGTTGAGATGTTTCTGATTGGTGTTGACAGGTATGTTTCGCATGTTCTTTACTGGAGTGGACATATCTTCCGGGACTGAACCTCCTTCTGGCACTTTCCTTTTGCGGCTGATGAGCTCTGTTTCCCACATCTGTGGTGATGACAAAAAGTCAGTTATATTATTTATTATCTTACGTCTTTCCTGTATTCTCAGTCTTTCGACCGTTATTAGGGAAGTTAGGAATGGGCGATGCCAAGTACAAGACTTCTTTATTTGAATTGTTATTAATATTATTATTTAGTATGAGTACCTAAACTAAATTGAGAATGTATGAAGATTTTTAATATTTTTTAATGAAAATTACATTTATTAAGTTATTTTTTAATTTCAAATTAAACTTATATTTTCATCCTGAATTTTTTCTTTATATTGTGTATTGAGAATATTCTACTCTACTAGTTGAATGACCTGCAAAAGGCACATTATTCATAATTTATCTTTTGGAGGTAGTTCACATTTACTGGCAGTCAAATTAATTTTTGAATATAATTAATACATATTTTTAAATTTTATTTTATATCTACATATAGTACAGTAGTTATGCTATTACATTGTACTGTTAGCAGGCCCGCCACTAGCTCGTCGAACGCCCGCGTGCAATACCGATTAAGCCGCCCCATATACAAATCTACTTTTCCGATTCCAAGTATCAAATCGAATTCGAGCCGTTGTCCTATTTTACATTGGGCTAACAAGATGACTTCACTCCACCTGGTAAGCGGTAGTGAGATCCAAATATGAGGTCGACAGGCACAATTGACTCAGCCATACCATATTGAGGCCTGCTTAAAACCGTTACACGCCCCGTCTAAAGAGCCCGGGATCATAGGAGGGAGGGAAAATATGAGCTGGAAGGGCATTCCATGGCTTAATGACACGTGGCAGAAAAGAGGAACTAAACCTCTTTGTACGAGCTACCAGCGCCTGCATTGTATGTGGATGGCAGCGATGCCCAGCACATGTCCTTCGGGAGTGGATAGGGGAGGGAGGAACTAGCTGAAATCGCTCTTCAGAGCATTCCCCAATATAGAGACGGTAGAGAACACTTAAACTGGCAATGTCTCTACGTAGTTGTAGAGGCTCTAGGGTGTCGGACACCTCTACATCACCGACAATACGGTTAGCACGTCGCTGCAACCTATCGAGGGCGTCGAGCAAGTATTTTGCGGAGCCATCCCAGAGGTGACAGCAATATTCCACACATGGGCAAACTTGTGCCTTATATCGAAAAATCGCCTCCCTCTGTTCAGGATCCCTAGTTTACGGGAGGCTGTTCTAATGACGCTCTCGATGTAATTCCACTGGTTCAGGTCGCGGCGAACATCGATCCCAAGGATGCTAAGGCTATCCTGTATTGGTAAGGGGCTGCTCTGAAGAGTAGGATAGGAAAGGAGACACTTTGCCAGAAAATACACACACCTGTGTCTTCTTGGCATTGAACTCGACAAGATTGCATGTGCCCCATTCGAAAATGTGGTCCAAGACCCATCAAGCTCGGTGACAAGAAGGTTCCTCTTCTCCTCGGTTTCGGTCTGCTTTACCCCAGGTATTCCGAAATAATGTGCATAGACAGTGGTGTCTTCTGCATAGCAATGGATATTGTCTTATGAAACATGTCATTCATATGCAGCAGAAACAAAGTCGGTAACAGAACGGAACCTTGAGGAACACCGGAATTTATAGGGTGAAAACAAGAAGTGCGTCGGACACGAATCCTGCGCCCTTCCAAAAATCCCGCAACAAAATCGCATAAGCGAGCTGGCAGACCGTATGCCGGGAGCTTGGAGAGAAGCAAACGATGCTACATAATGGTCAAACGCTTTAGCGATGTCGAGGCTAACTGCCATAGATTCACCACGCTTCTCCATAGCCCCCAGAGGTGTGAAACGTACGCTAGAAGATCACCCGTGGAACGTTTTGGTCTACAACCAGCATGTATCAGCAGCATGAGAAAAAAAAAGAAATATTTCCAAAAAATACTATATTTGAGTAAATATTAATTGTATCTTTTTATAATTAAGACCACAAAATCTGAAAATCAATTGAAATGTCGTCGTCGTCGTGCTTAACCAATAATTAAAATGTAGAAATACCTACATAAATTGTTCACAATTTGAACACAGTGTGTATTACTCACTTAAATAATTTGTTACACAAGACAAAACCAAAATGTAATTCTTCTACATAAATTGAACTCTTCTTGCTTTTGTGTTTGCAAAATCTGATATTAACTTTTTCGTATCCAAACTGTCCAAAATTTCATGTTCAATCGAAACCATAGCTAAATTACTTAATTTCTGCTGGTGCATTGTTGACTTGATAAATTAAAATAAAGGTTAATTAATTTACTTAAATAAATATTACATTTATTTAATGACTTCTGAATTGAAAAAAAAGTTATGTAAATACTTGTATAAAACAAATGTTTTACTCAAATTTAACGTTAAAGTCAATTTCTTTATTTTTTTATTTTTTTAGGACGATATTCCGTTCATATAAAATAAATATTGATTTCAGTAAAAAAGAACTGCACAAATCTATTGTGCTAATAAGATAGAATAATTTTACTGCGGGAAACAACCACTAAATTTCACGGTGTATATACGTTAGGTACCTATAACCGACCAGCTCCTGGCCACTACTTATGAGTGGTTGAAGGAGCAGCGGAGTTGGCCTACGTCCAGCGCTTACTGAGCGCGGTGATTTTACGGACGGAGTTCGTGAAGTCGTGTTGGCGGCATGGGCTGACCGGCTTGCGGAAGAGGTGGCAGGGCGTCGCCTGCTGGATGCCCTCGGACCAGTGCTCATCAGCTGGCTCGAGCGAACGCACGGCTTTCTGTCATTCCGATTGGTGCAGGTGCTGACCGAGCATGGCTGCTTCGGTCAGTATCTGCACCGCATCCAGCGGGAGGAATCGCCTGTCACGAATGTGGTGCACAAGAGGATACGGCGGACCACACGCTTTTTCAGTGTCCGTCGTGGTCCGAAGAGAGATCGGCCCTAATATCCGCGGCCGGCCTCGTGACTTACCTCCCCCAACTCGTTAGGGAAATGGTCGAGGATAGTGAGGTGTGGTCGGCGGCCGCCTCCTTCTGTGAGTCAGTCATGACACAAAAGGAGGCGGCAGAAAAGAGCTGGATAACGATGTCTCCGCTCCTCCGCTCCGTAGGAGAAGACTCAGGCGCACAAGGCGCCAAAACGCGCGCCAGATGCCGCCGCCCAGTGATGGCCAGCCGGCGGTAGGTGTGGGGACACCACCGTCGGCATTGCACCAACGGCCGTTGATGAGGGACGGAAGCGACCCTGTGTATCAGGTTGCCTCGTCGCCCCCCTCGGCTGGGGGGGCTTGAGTGGAGCCCATGGAGGCTGACTGCCGGCGGTGTTGTGAGTGGAGGCTATGCCAGGTACCACGACACCGCCAATAGGCGACGAGGTACACCCCGGTGTTTTAGTCGGTATGCCCCTGGGCATTGCAGTCCGTCCAGGAGTCGCGGCTGGCATTTACCATCTCTTCGCCAGTCGCTGGGGAGTCCGACACACCACCCGGAGAGAACCCCCTCTCAGGGTGAAGGTGCGCAACGCATTTCACCGGGTTAAAAAAAAAAAAAGGTACCTATAACCGAAACTCGAAAGCACGTTCGAACCGCAGCCTTCTTTAGCTTTAAGCATCGATTTCATGCGGCAAGCAGTACCTGATTACATCACATCTTATAAAAGAACGATAGCTTCCCCCGTTTTCGAGTTGGAATTTTTTTTTAAGCTATTGCATAGCTTTTATCGCGGGCTTTGAGCGCGGCGACCGAACCAAGAAATTCCGTAACGTAAAATACCTCACAATCGTCTAACGTCGTTTCAGTTCGGTAGACTTCGGCACGGTGTTTGTGTGCGTGCGGTTAGACGTATTGTACGACTCTACGAAACTCGCACGAATCGAGACGAGCTGCTCCGAAATCGGACGATGCTATGCAATAGCTATACCGCAGCAGTCCCCGAGTGCCACACGTCTTTTTTTTATTAACCCATGTTATCCCACTGCTGGGCAAAGGTCTCCTCAAAACTTGTCTTCTCTCTCTCCTCCTTTCAAATTATTATTTTGAAAATATGAAAAAAAATATTTTTTTTTTTCAATCTGGTTTTGCCGCCCCCTTGACAATGGCGCCCTTGTGCGGTGCACGCCCTGCACGCCCGCTCCTGGCGGGCCTGACTGTTAGACTTAATACATAACTATTCTAGACACAGGAGATATTTGGAATAATTAAAGTACCTAAATGACCATAATTGAACTGAATGATTAAAAATAAATGGATGGAATTAAAAGTTGAATACTGACTTTAATAGTTTGATCTTCCATGGCGATGGGTGGATACGACAATTCATCGGCTGTATCATTAGAGGACAGGGTCCCTTCTGCCGTTTCTCCTTCAGCTTCAGGCATTTCCTCCTCATTAAACTTTGGTGCAACCATTTTTTCAGCTTCAAGCTTCTTCAAAATTTCTTTGTTTTCAGCAGCTGCTGCTTCGGCTGCTCTATCCGCAATCTCTGTGTACATTGTTTGTGCGATTCCTCGAGGCAACAGAGGCACTCGCCTCCGACCCTCGCTGATCCATCCCAGACCTGTGTTTGGGCCTGCTAATCTGAAATTGCAGGTTATTCAAATATTTTAAAATATTTTCTTTCTAAAATTCATAAATATCCATTAGTATTCATATTTAATAAAGTATCTATATATTTTCACCACACATATTAATCAGAATATTTTATCAAATAATTGTCTAAATGAAATCACAACCTAATTATCCATTTCAATTAAAAAACAAAATGTCACTCAAAATTAAAAGGTTACCTGTCAAATAATTAAAATATTTTTCTCATATCAATAACTATTTAGAAAATCTAAAGAAACTAACCAAAAACACATTGGAAAAGAAATTACCAAATTATTCTATACTCACATCCATATGGCTATGGATATTATTACCAACAAAATAAGTACAAATTTACTCCATCCAAAAATGTCAAACTTTATAGCAATCCTATAGGACTATAATAATAATTACCCACTGATAGCAACAATATCCTAGCTAACCACACTAATGTCTTTGACTTTCAATCACTCTCAGCCATCTTTAAGTTTGAACAACAGTGTGTAAAAATAAATCAAATGCAGAAATATTTCATAGCATATGTACTCACTGCTCTGCAATTGTAGCTAATAATTCATCATTAGACACGCGGCGTGCTTCAGCGCTGTGCCGATCATTACTTATATGTAAAACGGCGCGTAGTTCTTCAAGCAACTTTTTTCTGTTGTCTTCCAATGCCCCCTGTGCTCTAAACACACTGATCATATTCGAGTAGGCTTCCAACTCTAAAACATAAACAAATTACTCGTGATTAGTAACTAAATAACATGTTGAATATATTCCAAAACAATATTCAAAGCAAGGGTATAGAAGAACAAACTATAGGAGGGAAAATGAATGCCATTTCTAAGACTAAATATATACCAAGTCTGCGAAGCGTACGACGACATTCGTCCTCTGTTAAGTTCAAGAGCATGGGCCACATTTTCAAGCGATTCTTTCGAACATTGATAAAACACACATTAATTATATTATTTTAAACATATTTTAAAAAATTCTGAATTGGCAAATATCCATACTGTTTACTTCAAACGACAATTCGTTCATTTTTGACACTTCAAAATTGAGACGGCTTTATTTTTGTCTATGGAAAAAGGGATACCCTCTCAACTTCCAATACTACCCTTCAAAATATTTTAATATTTGTAATAAGGTAACGTACTTACACATTATTTTGGCTGTTGCTCTAACTATAAATATTAAATAAGCTATGTATAAGAATCAAAAATGTTTTTTTCTGTTGAATTTTTTATGACATAAAAGTATGTTTTTTCATAGAAAATAAGAAAGCTTTCGGGCTTGGGCAAAAACCGGTTAAAAGTTTGATTTTAAACTTTGTATTTTTTACTATTACACAAAAATGTAAACATAGGTTGCACGATCATGATTGATCATCGATATAAAGTAGTTGTTGTTTTTTTGTGTGTGGAATTTATCTTGTTTATCACATTGTTTATTATGATTTCATTGTTAGGCCAGTTTAATAACTGTACTATATTGTTGTTGTTAGTCGTTATAATCGTATTGTAAAATATTTAGAAATAAATCTTGCTATTACAGATATACATTTTGTTCAATTAATTGCTTTGTTCCCTAATATCAAGGTAATTTATTTTGTCGCTCTACCACACTGCTTAGCCCATAGAGACGGAAGCGTTAGACATTTGACCATTTACGAAGTTAGCTCTACCGTCATTTATGCACAATTTACAGATACTAAAAAATCCAATTTGCCTCTTCTCTTCCTAAAAAGAGAAAGTTTCTATGATGTTTTATTATCCATTTTATATGATTAAGTATAATAATTTTAGATTTTGGTTTGATTTAAATATATAGGCCCAAAGCTAATAAACGGTCCTAGATTAAAAAAGTGGATCGTCAAAATGACATCTGTCTACTGCTGTCTAGCCAACGTATTTTTATTTTGAATTTCATGTGAATGTTGTTGTTGTTGGTTTGGTTGATGCATTTTTACTAAAAGTGTAAGGAAGGACTGTTTTTGGTATGGCTGATGTAGACGAAATAATCGACTACATTAAGTCGTTGAAGAAAGGATTTGATAAAGATTTATTTCAATGTAAGATCGATGAATTGGCGCACGCAGTTGAAACATCTGGTTTGGATTACGACGACTTTCACACATTGTTCAAAGTTTGGTTGAATCTTTCCATACGTAAGTACCGTAAAATTTTGATTTAATTTTTCTGCTATTTTACCATATTATCCATTAAATCAGTTTTGTTTGAGTTCTATAACTATTGAAATTTATGGTTTTTTTTGTTCTATTTTCAACATGTAGAGTGATTTATTATGTTTATCCTTTTTGTAGCAATAACCAAATGGACAAGCCTTGGAACATGCCTGATCCCTCCAGATATTGTGGAGGACCGCACAGTGGAGTATGCCTTCCGCTGGATACTAGCTAACTGTGAAAATCAAACAAGTTTCTCAAGAATTGCTTTTTTACTGGATTGGCTGACTGGTATGATTTACTTATTGTATTTTAATAAAAAAATTATGTATACTTAGAAATTTATTCAACATTTTCACAGAGGGAAGATGGAGTAGAGTATGTTAAACTCTGAATAACTTTTTAGTTTAGATTATGATCAGTGAAGTGAATTGAATTTTGATTTTTATACACATTTCAGTATTTAAATTTAGTGACTCGGAGGCTGGAATGTGTTATTGTTTTGTGCTGTTTAAATATAAAATTTAGCTTATTAAAGTTTTTTTGTCTTCTTTTAGCTGCTATGGATAGTGACAGTATTGACATGAAATCTCTGGACTCTGGATATGAACTATTTTATATTATGTTGACTTATGAGTTGCTGGTATGTTAATAATATTGATATTGTTTTCTACATTAAATTAGATTATTCTTTAAGATCATATATGGAACTAAAACTTAATTTGGTTTCAGACTGTTCATGCTATGAAGTTAGTTTATACTTTGACTAAACCTGTAGATGTGACCAGAAGAAGAGTTTTGGAGCTACTTGATTATGCCAAAAAGCGAGAGGCAAAGAAGGTAAAACTATACTTTATGTGAATTGTTTTAATGTAAAATATTTACTTGTGATATGGAATATAAAACTAACAAAATGTTTTATTTTCAGAACATGTATCGCCAGCTGCAAGTTTTGTTAGGGTTGTTTAAATCATATAAGCCTGAGTGTGTTCCTGAAGATATCCCAGCAATATCCATACACACAGCATTTAAGAAGATTAATGTTACTTTGCTCTCCAGGTTTCGAAGGAACCAGGTTGGACTATTTATTATACATTTACATAATATTATCTAAAAAAGTAATGTAGTGTGTTTAGAATAAAACTCTTAAAATTTGTCATTAAATATGTTGCTAATAAACTTCAGACTGGTTCAAAACATTGTGTGTATAACAATAGTGTAGTAACAGTGTGTATATTTGCTTAATATAACTATAAATAATATAATTATATTGTTTACAGGAGCGCAGAAATACTTTGACCAAACAGACACAACATTTAATGTGGATTAATCCATTGAATTCAGTAAGTAACTGATAATCTCTTCTCTGTATCATATTAATTTGTGATGTTTGCATGGACGTAATTTGACCTGATGATTTTAGGAACGTGGCAGAAATAAGAAGGCAGAACCACTAGTTCCAAACTTGGAATTTCTAAATGTTGGATCCAAACAGTATTCTAACATGGAGCCTCAGAAAAACTACTTGGACTTCTCAGAGTAAGACATTTTTAATATAATTAAAGACCTATTTTACATGGTCTGTTGAAGATATGATAGCTTCCTTATAAGCCTGAAATAATAATGTGCCTGGCAAACTGAGGTTGAGGGAATAGCACATTCCCTCAGGCCGGTATGAGTTTTTCTGTAATGATTACTCAGTCGGAGCTTAGAGTTTAACCTATGCCTCAGAAAGCATGTGAAGCCTGACTGCTATCTTACCAAATTATGATAGAGAGGTGACAGTGAACTGAGCCTGCACTTGACTTTGTGCAATTATAAGACTGGCCTTCATGTGTGCAGTTCATGTGATTCTCACCCCAATTGGCGCTTTGACGTCGAGTAGCGGATGTCATCCCGTTGCACCATTACCATTATTACCAAGACTGGCCTAAAGCTACTAAACTAAAGACACTACACTACACTACTAAAGACTAGGCAGCAAGGAATTTGTAGCTGTGGTAGCCACTGGATTGCGGTTTGAACGCACGCAGCTAGAGTGGAGGGCCGCGCCGCGCCCGGTGCGCCTGCGCAGTTAGATGATTAACTTCGATATAGGTTGCCACAGCCATAATCTGATTTTAGTACCTATCTGGAGGCATTCGGTTTAGTTGAACGTGTTTCAATAGCCAGAGTGGAGGGCCTTGCGACTGCCCAGTGCGCGACCCATTCTGCGCAGTTAGAAGATCTCCCTTGAGATAGGTTGCCAAAGCCATAATCTTATTTTAGTACCTTACTCAAGGCATTCATAGTATTGTTTATTATTTGCTTTTCGAGCCCTTTACAGTCTTTCTCGTGACCACGAGCGCTGTACAGAACTCGAAACATCGTGTCTCTAAATAATATGTTTAGAACAACAATACACGCGAATTTAATCCGGAAAATTTGTTTTATTTCGACGCATTCGGTATAGAAAACTGAAAATGTCCGGGATATTTACCATGTTGTGTTGCGCCATGATCACGCCACGATCGCTTGCAACAGTGCCGAAATATCGGGAGCTCATTAAAACAAAACAACATGGTATACATACATATATCACGGACATTTTCAGTTTTCTAATGTGTGTGACCTTGACAATTTAAAATGATGCATTCGGTTTAGTTACACGTGTTGTCCGTTGCAGCGCGGCGTCGCTGCTGTCGCACAGCCTGCGGCGGGCGGGCGCGCGGCCGGCGCGGCTGCGCGCGCTGCTGTGCAACGCGGCCGGGCTCACGCAGCTGGCGCTGGCCTCGCGCAGGGACCAGGCCTTCTTCGCGCACGACCTGCAACATCTGCTTACCAACTGTAAGTGACGATCGGTCGGTAATGTTAGTTAAGCGAAATAGACATTTTTGTTTTTTTCTCCTAACTAGTCAGTTATGCCTACGATGATGGCTTGGAGTAGTCTCGTCATCATCACCGGACTTGCGGATTGTGTATGTGCATAAAATGTTACAGTTGCAGATGATGCATTCATCTTGATAAGTTTTTTTTCCTTTAAATGTATGTTATACCTAGCATTGTATTTGTCCAATAGGAAATTGTAGGAACCCACCATGTGCTAAAGTGTAATGCATATTTATATTATTTTCATGCTGCTAAGAAATAACTGCTGTAGTAAGTATTTCATTGTAATTTTTCAAATTAGCCATATTCACATACATATACACAGCTTTAAATAATACGATTAATTAGTCATTACTGTTACAGCTGTATCATTTATTAGGGATTATCTGCAACGGATTTCATATCATTAAGTTTTTTGTTAAAGGTAGATATAATATTAATTTTGTACTAACAATTTATTATGAGATGAAATGTATCACTATTATAATAAAACTACTATTTTATTACGCTAACAATTTAATCTCAAACCTAAACCCAACTGTTACCTTGCAGGTTTCCTGGAGGGCTCTCCCCACAGCTACGCGGAGAAGCAGGACCTGCTCCGGAGGCTGGTGGTTCTGCAGCGCACGCTGCTGCAGGGGCTGCCCGGCGTCACGCGCTTCCTGGCGCAGTACCTGCCCCTGTGGAACGAGAAGGATTATTATTCAGAGGTGAAATTTAATACTTTACACAACTATTCTGTAAGTTATAGATAAGTTATGTCAATTTCTGAAGACATGATGATGATAAACATGCAAAAAGAAACACCGAAAAGACTTCATTCTGGAACAGACTTGGAGAGGTGCTGCGGGGAATCCCACCATCTCAGGAAGTCGTTCTGGGGGGCGATCTGAACGGTCATGTGGGTGAGGAGCCTGAGGAGTTCGAGCGTGTACATGGTGGCTATGGTTTCGGCAGACGCAACACTGAAGGGGAGAACATCCTCCAGTTGTGTTCGGCTGCCGACCTGGCTATTGTGAACACGTTTTTCCAGAAGAGGCCTGAACATTTAATCACCTACAGGAGTGGGCGGCACGCTACCCAGATCGACTTCCTACTCACTAGGAGGCACCACATCGGCAAAGTAGTCAACTGCAAGGTCATACCCGGAGAGAGTCTCACTGCACAACACCGTCTACTTGTCATGGATCTCTGCGTGAAGCCCAAAGCCAAGAGCTATGAGCGCTGTCGGCGTCAAATAAGGTGGTGGCGGCTTGACGAAGACAAATCCCAGGTGTTCGTCTCAGCTATCGGCGACAAGTGCGCTGAGGCTGAGAGCGAACCAGTTCAGAACCACTGGGACAGGATTCAGGCAGCCATAACCGAAGCGGCGAAGTCAGTGCTTGGCACGTCTAAGGGTGGACGCAAATTTGACAAGGAGACTTGGTGGTGGAACGACGAAGTCCAGAGGGAGACTAGGGTGAAGAAAGCCCTCTTTAAAAAGTGGCAAGCGTCCAACTCTCCTGAAGATCGCGACGCATACAGGTCCGCAAAACGTGCAACAAAGAAAGCTGTTGCCAGAGCCAGGCGAGCCCACCTACAGCCGCTCTACGATAGGCTGGAATCGTCTGAGGGGCAGAAGCTTATCTATAGATTGGCACGTTCTCAAAGCAGCGGTCAAAGCGGCACAGGATATCTCCAAGTGCCGCTGTGTTAAAGACCCTCACGGTGACCTACTATGCGAGGACCTCGCGGTGAAGGAGAGATGGCGCTCTTACTTCCACGAGCTGTTAAATAAACAGCATAGAGAAGTGCAGCCACCGGACCTCCCTCCGAATCTTGGACTTGTGCCACCGGTAACGCCTGAAGAAGTAGAGAATGCTCTTCGCCGCATGAAGAATCGGAAAGCTGTCGGAGCCGATGGAGTCCCCATCGAAGCCTGGAAGGCAATGGGTGGTCGTGGTGTGGGCATCCTAACTGACCTTTATAACCGCATACTCAGCACCGGCGGGATTCCTCGCCAATGGAGACTGAGTGTTATCACCCCGGTCTTAAAGGGCAAGGGATCAGTGCAAGAGTGCGGTAGTTATCGCGGTATAAAGGTCATGTCCCACACCATGAAACTATTCGAGCGGATAGTAGACTCTCGAATCCGTCAGGAGTGCACTGTCTCTGGATGTCAATATGGTTTCCGCCCCGGTCATGGGACTATGGACCCCGTTTTTGCCCTAAGAATCATCATGGAGAAATACAGGACGAAGAACACGCCTCTCCACTTCCTATTTCTGGACATGGAGAAGGCCTTCGACTGTGTTCCGCGTGCGATGATTTGGTGGGCCCTGAGGTCCAAGGGAGTGCCAGAAACGTATGTTGATATCATTAGAGACATGTACTGTGATTCCGATTCTGTAGTTAGGACCGCTGTTGGCGACACATTGCCCTTCCGTATTACCGTCGGAGTACACCAAGGCTCCGTCCTGAGTCCGTTCCTCTTCAGCCTGATATTAGACGTATTGTCAGACAGCATCAGAGACCACCATGAGCAGCCACCATGGCTACTTATGTATGCTGACGATATCGCGCTGGTGGACTCGGACAGGGGACGGCTGGTGAGACGTGTTAACACATGGAAGGAATCGCTTGAGAACGGGGGTCTGAAACTCAACGTGGCGAAGACAGAGTACTTGGCCTGCAACACTACAGATCCCATGTCCGTCCGCATAGGCGAAGACACGGTCGAGCGCACGCACAGTGGACGGAAAATCGGCCTTCCTTAGCATAGGATTTCAAAAAATAAAAATGTCTTGATTGATGTTTTAAAGTTTATACATGTCTTGAAAACATCTTAATGTTTAGTAATTAAGGGTTACCGAACCTTACGATGTTCGTATACACCTTGTAATGTGACATTGTTTGTTTCAAATGTATGAAAACGGAATTTGTTTCCCTCGTAACATCCTTCGGTCTTGCTCGGTCAGGATGAAACTTTCAGGTATTGTAAACAGTCATGTAATGAAACGATACGCCTTTTTACTTTGATCCCGGACGGTCCCGATCAAAAGTTATGAACGAAATAAAATTACGTATCTAGACGATATAATAATACGGGATTTAATAGGCAAATTAACATATATCAATCCCATTTTTTATGTGATTTCACTTATTAGGACATAATTATACATACATACATAAAGGTTTTATCATACCGATCTTTAAAAAGTTAAAAATAAGAGAAACTTGGTCAAAATAAAAATATTTTTACTTTAGTAATGAGTTTGTTTACAAATTACCTTTATATGCCTGTAGTACAATAACTATTCCTAGAACCACTAATCTTTTATTACTTCCACCCTATCACCCAACATGTTAATGATCGTTCTTAGAAGTTACAATTGATGAATACGGTAGTTAATATCATAATACTTTAATTTCATAACGTGGTCGGTAGACGCTATTGTCAATAATGTCATTAGTTAATGAGGGTAGTCAGAAAATGACCTCAAAAATGTATATATACTGTAAAAATCTCTATTTCATTTCACTAATCATTGCAGATTGGTACTATATCTTTATCTTGGTGTTATCTTTTATATTGCTGATGATGGAAGGTCTTGTTTCAAATCTTGATGTGTTTATATACATGCACCAAATATCTTTCAGTGCTGATATGTTGTTTCAAAAAATACTAAATTCAGTGAAAGTATCTTTATCCGAAGAACAAAAGCCGATCTTAAGATATTTTGTGCTACATACACCAGTAACTTGAAACGAAAATGGAAATCTGTCAATAGCACGTTGGAAAATTTTAAAATTAAATTCGGTGACTGGTTGGACTCCGAAATCAAATGCCCAGACTTTGTTTCACCAAATATCACGGTGAGTGAGGAGCCACCGAGTATTGAAATTACTTACGATGATCCTGCAGCCGCCAGTATATCAATAATGGCAACGCCTAATACGTCTAAAGTGTTTGATGTGCCCCATAGTGTTTCTGTGTCGACATCAACCCCAAAATTCAACCTCGAAGAGAATTCGTCGATTTAAGCCCAAGTCAGAAAAAAAGAAGAACTGAAAACCTTGTTGCCGAGAATGATTTTGATACACTTGCTTATGCCTTGACCAAAAAAGTGGGAGAAAATGAAAACCAAACCAACATTATCGAATTAGTGAAACATTTAATTTTTTTTTTAATTTGCTTAGGAAAATGATTTAAATATCAAAGAAGAAATGGCGGCAATCGAAAGGGAAATTACTGCTTTACAACCAACAGTTATTGGAGATGCTGCTGTGAAACATAGACGGCATTTATATGTTATAGGCAATGTGTATAATTCGGTATTGTATAGATTACCTAGGTATTCTATACAATGCCTAAAACGTTCAGGCAATGTGTATAATACGATTAATTTCACACATTGCCTAGGTATTGTATGAAATGCCCGAAGTGCATCAGGTAATGTGTATAATGAACGACCACAGGTAGGAACTTAAACATTTTTATTTATTTATTATTCAGACAGAGTTAATCAACCTTAACCTCGGTATATTTTTAATAATATGTTATTGCTTTGCGTAGAGGGGTTTGGTAGCATTGGTTTTAAGTCCGTCCATTAACCCATAAATGGTCCATCCGTCCATCTGTCTCCAGGCTTTAACTCAAGAACAGTGATATCTAGTTGCAATTTGTTGATCATATACATACATACACTAGCTGTGCCCGCGACTTCGTTTGCGTGAACTACAGAATATAAAAGGTTTTCTTTCTTACTCATTTTACCGTGAGAATTTTTCAATATCGCGTTGCAAGTAAGCTTTTCGTTTATTAAGGTACTTGCATGCCAAATTTCAATCATCTTTAGATTTAGATTTTTTCATACAAAAGTTTTTTTCCTGCTAACTCCCGTTCCCGTAAGAATTTTTCAATATCCTGTTCCAACTAAGCTTTAAGTTTACTATGGTACCTGCATGCCAAATTTAAAGCATCTAAGTGGTTTAGATTTTTCGTACAAACATGATTTTTCCGCTAATTCCCGTTCCCGCAAGAATTTCGGGAATTAATTTAGTGCACCTCTACGGTACCTTAGCTACGTTATTTCCAAATTTCAAGTGCCTACGTTAAGCCGTTTAGGTTGTGCGTCGATATGTCAGTCAGTCAGTCAGTCAATCAATCAGTCAGTTTCTCCTTTTATATATTTAGATGTTACCGGACAAACCCGCTTTCAGGACAAAATCGATTGGCCTTGGATAAACTATGTAGTACTTGCGAGCTCGGGACTTTCTGGCAAACTAGACTGAGTTAAAAAAAAGAGTCCTCTTTGTGTTACATTTTTTTAAACCACCCATATATACCTGTGACGGAAAAACTAGTTTAGCTTAGGCCAAACTAGTTTGTCCTAGAATCCTATGTGACAAACGCTCAATACGCAAAAAACACGGCATACCAACAGATAAAATGCAATATGTTTAATTAGCGCTATCTGCTTGTGACAATTAAAATTAGGATAAGTTCTCAAAAGATCAGTAGGTACCTATCTAACTAACCGAATTACGGAGAAGACAAATCGATTAAATACATTACCTAAGCTTCAACCGGCATTCTATACAATGCCTAGGTATTCTATATATTTCCTAGGTAAAGTGTGAAATACTTCAAACATTGAGTATCATTTCATACATTGCCTAAGCAACCTCGGCATTCTATACATTTCCTAGGCATTGTATAGAATGCCTGCATTATACACATTGCCTATAACATATATATGGTTGATGGTAAGATAACTTCTCATTTATCAGATACCTCCACAGCTACATGCGATATCTGCAAAGCAAAGCCAACGGAAATGAATAACATCGATGCAGTATTATAGAGAAGCCAATCTGAAGACATGTTCAAATTTGTACACGCTAAAATTCGATGCATGGAAGCTATTTTGCACATTGCTTACCGCCTCGACTTCAAACAAGCTTGCCAAGCCAAAGGGGAAGTTCTGAAGCAACAGATGAACAACAAAAAAAAGGCCATACAAGAAAGATTTCGAGCTGAAATGGGGTTGCTTGTAGATATTGTCAAGCAAGGTGCAGGGAATACAAATGATGGAAATACCGCAAGATCGTTCTTTGCTGATCCCAAAGCAACTGCGCAAATCACGGGAGTGGATGAGGAACTTATCAGAAGGTTGAGTGTAATACTTCAAGTAATCTCATGTGGAAAGTTTGTTGAAGTCGAAAGGTTCTGTCAATATTCGTCTACCGACCACGTTATGAATATAAGTATTATGATATTAACTACCGTATTCATCAATTGTAACTTCTAAGAACGATCATTAACATGTTGGGTGATAGGGTGGAAGTAATAAAAGATTAGTGGTTCTAGGAATAGTTATTGTACTACAGGCATATAAAGGTAATTTGTAAACAAACTCATTACTAAAGTAAAAATATTTTTATTTTGACCAAGTTTCTCTTATTTTTAACTTTTTAAAGATCGGTATGATAAAACCTTTATGTATGTATGTATAATTATGTCCTAATAAGTGAAATCACATAAAAAATGGGATTGATATATGTTAATTTGCCTATTAAATCCCGTATTATTATATCGTCTAGATACGTAATTTTATTTCGTTCATAACTTTTGATCGGGACCGTCCGGGATCAAAGTAAAAAGGCGTATCGTTTCATTACATGACTGTTTACAATACCTGAAAGTTTCATCCTGACCGAGCAAGACCGAAGGATGTTACGAGGGAAACAAATTCCGTTTTCATACATTTGAAACAAACAATGTCACATTACAAGGTGTATACGAACATCGTAAGGTTCGGTAACCCTTAATTACTAAACATTAAGATGTTTTCAAGACATGTATAAACTTTAAAACATCAATCAAGACATTTTTATTTTTTGAAATCCTATGCTAAGGAAGGCCGATTTTCCGTCCACTGTGGCACGGACCGGTTCAAGTATCTGGGATCTGTACTCCACGCGAACGGCGACATCGACTCCGACGTCAAGGCACGCATTGCTGCTGCGTGGGATAAATGGCGGGAGGTGAGCGGCGTCACTTGCGACCCTAAAATGCCGGTTAAGCTGAAGGGACAGGTCTATAAATCCATCATTAGGCCTGTTCTCTTATATGGCAGTGAAGCATGGCCATTACTTGAGCGGCACAAGCAGGAACTGCGGGTCACGGAGATGAAGATGCTGCGCTGGATGTCGGGAGTTACGCGAGCAGATCGCGTAAAGAACTCCCGTATTCGCGGCAGCCTTCATGTCCGAGACATCGCTGATAAACTGCAAGAGTGCCGCCTACGTTGGTACGGTCATGTTTTACGGAAACCGGCAAACTACGTAGGGAACAAGTGTCTAGCCATGTCGCTACCGCCGGGTCCCGGCAGAAGGGGAAGGCCCAAGAAGGCCTGGCTTGACGTCGTAGTGGATGACATGCGTGCTAACAAACTCTCCATAAAGGATGCCGAAGACCGTGCGAAGTGGAGAGTTAGGAGTAGGAAAGCGGACCCCGGGCTCCGCAAGGATGCAACCGGGAAAACGCAAAGATGATGATGATGATGATGATGATGATGATAAACATGCTAAATGTAAATTTAAATTTGAAATAAAATCGTATGCATCGTAGGCGGGGTCGGGCCGGGGACTTGAACCACCGGCCTTCCGATATAGCGTCGAAAGACCGAGTTCCGAATTTTTACAAATTCAAACTTTTAAATAGCATTAAAATAACTAATAAAGAACATTCTGAATATTTATAGGTATGTTTTGGTCCGCGTCTACGTCCGCGCGAAGTCGATTATCGTATAAAACGTAATTATCGTGTAAAAAGTTTACTTTCAAAAACCCACAGTTGGTTGAAAAATACCGAATTCATTTAAATCCTTACTAATATTATAAATGCGAAAGTAACTCTGTCTGTCTGTCTGTCTGTCTGTCTGTCTGTCTGTTACTCTTTCACTCCTAAACGGCTGAACGGATTTTGATGAAATGTGATAGATGATAACCTAGAAATGGTTATAGGCTATAAATAATCACGCTATCGTTCTTAGGGGGTAGGCAGTAGGCAGATAACTAAATTGAGTTAGTGATTTTTTGTCGTTTTTGTTAGGACTTTTGCTCTTTGACGTCTAAACGGCTGAACGGATTTTGATGAAATTTGGTATGGTGATAGATGATAACCTAGAAATGGTTATAGGCTATACATAATCACGCCATCGTTCTTAGGGGGTAGGCAGTAGGCAGATAACTAAATTGAGTTAGTGATTTTTTGTCGTTTTTGTTAGGACTTTTGCTCTTTGACGTCTAAACAGCTGAACGGATTGTGATGAGATTTGGTATGGTGATAGATGATAACCTAGAAATGGTTATAGGCTATAAATAATCACGCCATCGTTCTTAGGGGATAGGCAGTAGGCAGATAACTAAATTGAGTTGTGATTTTTAGTCGTTCTTGTTAGGACTTTTGCTCTTTGACGTCTAAACGGCTGAACGGATTATGATGAAATTTGGTATGGTGTTAGATGATAATCTAAAAACGGATATAAGATCAAAATAATCATGTCATCGTACTTAGGGGGTAGGAAGTATGCAGGAAACTGAATTGAGTTAGTGATTTTTGTCGTTTTTGTTAGGACTTTTGCTCTTTGACGTCTAAACGGCTAAACGGATTTTGATGAAATTTGGTATGGTGATAGATGATAACCTAAGAACGGATATAAGATAAAATGATCATGTCATCGTACTTAGGGTGTAGGAAGCAGGCAGAAAACTGAATTGAATACGAATACACAGACATATTACTTTTACATTTGGTTGGTGACTACTGTCTTCTCTTTGTGTGAGACTTGTTTTTATTAATGATTGATGATGACGTTTATTATTGAAAATTCGTTCGTACCATGAGTCTGCGGACTTAAAAGAACATTTAATACAACAGTAGCGCTTCCATGAGTTTAAAGTGACAGACTCGCTATCGCCTATGTAAAAAATGTCTATGATAAAATGTACAGCGCCCCTAGCGGTAACGCTAAGGACTAAAATCAGTAGTATGAAAAACATTAAAAAAAAATTAAATTACAGATACTGGACCTAGTGGAGTGGGTAAGCGTGAGCAGTGCAGAGCAGGCGCAGTGCGTGGTGCAGCCGCTGGCGCGCGCGTACCAGCGCTCGCGGCCGCTGGAGCAGTGCGCTATACTCAACTGCCTCTCCAACATGTACGCTAACCTTGTAAGTGGATCACATATCTATTTTAGATAACCTCATAACCAATATGTATTGATTTTAATAAAAAAGAACTGCACAAGTCTATTTTACTACTAAGATAGAATCATTTTACTGCGGGAAAACAACCACTAAAATTTCATGGTGGATGTATATAACTAGTGACCCGTCCTCCTCGCTTCGCTTCGGGTAGGTATATTATACATAAAAACCTTCCTCTTCGGATATATTATACAAACCGCATCAAAATCCGTTGTGTAGTTTTAAAGATTTCAGCATACATAGGGACAGACAGACGCGAGAAGCGACTTTGCTTTATACTATGTAGTGAAGCTCGTTATTTATGTCTTTAGAAGTCACGATGTCACTTATTTGTGAATCACCAAATGTAAGAAACTTCAAATGCCATGAGGCTGAATTTTTGAGTGTACCTGCCGACTGTCAGTTAATATAGTAAAAACATTGCTTGGATGTTTAGTAATTACCTAAAATCATAATTTGTGGTTTGATAAATTTTATTGGATTTTCCTCCTGTATGAATATTTTTTTTAATAACAAGTAAGTTTTTAATAATAAAAAAGAAAACAAGAAGCCTACAAATTATGGCTCTTACAGGTGAAATACCTGTTGATATTATGAATAAATGAGGAGTAGTTTTTATATGCAATTTGTATTTTTAGGTATTCGGCAGCACAAGGCGGCGGCAGCACTTTATGAGCAACACGTCAGATGTGGATTACTCGCAAGTGCTGCCTTTCGTCGCGGGGAACATCAGCCGGATGTGTAACCGGGCTCTGCAAGTCAATCCAGGTAAGTTTTATCTATAGCTTACATTTGTCTGATCTGTTTTGGTGATTAAATATTCCACAACATCACATACATGATCGTCGTCGTCGTCGCCGATGTTCGTCACACAAATATTTGTCCCGTGTATCGAACCCACGACTCAGATTTTGTTCGTCAATAAATGGTTGTTCTCTCTTCCTTTGTTACGTTTCTATTTCTCTATTACTCTAGTTTTTACCAATTTCTCGCTTTATAGATCCCCTAAATCCCTATCCCCTCTCTCCTACCTCTCTATATTTATCTGAAAAACATGTCCATCCATCGTCCATTCTCATATCTGATATCCCCAGTAGATTTTTTATAAGATTCTATTTGTAAAATGTCAGCCAAGCTCACTAATTTAGCTCTTTTATATTATCCCCGAGAGCCGGGGGGAAGTTGAAAACCAGCGCGGGCCCGGGGCCTCTCCCCGCAACCGCACGAGTTGAATCTCCTCCGTTTATCTTGACAATTGTGTTTAAATTTTATGTACATACATACATAAAATCACAATAATTTTTCCCAGAGGGGTAGGCAGAGATCAGTTCCAGCGATCCACTTATCACCTTTGTGGGAAACGTGACGTGACGGGTTGTGGACCACGTCGCCGCATTCTGCCTTGTGCATTGTTTTAACAAGGTCATTGCGTTCTCACGAGTAGCAAGGATATATGACGGGGGTAGGAAAAGGGGAGGAAGGATACTATCGCCTCGGATGATTTGGACCGAGTCGATAGTAGCTCGAGGAGCCGGGGTCGCTTACCCGTATACCGTTCATCAACCACCGGACAGATATCCCCTGACTGTAGTTGTGTGTATATTTTATGTATAAATTGTATATGTTTTTTGAGGCAATAAATGATTTATTTATTTATTCTCAGAGGACATGCGCGTCCTGCATAGCGCGACGCAGGCGGCGCTGCAGGCGTCCCGGGCGGAGCGGTCGTGCGGGCGGCGGCCGGGCGCGCTGCCGGGCCGCCTCGCGCTGGCGCTGCCGCTGCTCGGCGCCTCCGCCGCGCTCATCGACGACATGGCTGGCTTGATGATGCTGTTAGTATTAACCTCAACCTTAATACTTAGTACTGGCACGCGCCTTCCATTAGATTCTTCGATTCTGCTCCCCGCCACCCCGATCTCCTCGCAGTCCGTGCCGCTGACTCGTTCGCGTCCGTAAGTTTTCGATAGCTAACTCGTGGTACCGCTACTGATCCCGACGACTCCACCCTGCCTGCTCAACCCCTCGCGACACCGAACACTGCAAACTGTCCAATCCGCCCTGCCGGCGGGGCCCTATAACGCCGCGAACTCACTTTAGCGCACCGCGTCTCTCCTTACTACTCGATACCGGCACGTGCCAGGTCGTTTCTCTCCCCAAACCTATACCCTCCGCATCAGGAACCGCCCGACGACGCCCTGAGCCGAGGTCGAGCCCCGTTAGAGGCACCCTCAGGCGAACGTTGTTTAAATTTATTTAAGGTGAGAGCCATCCGGAGTCCGGTGATGATGACGAGGCTTCTCCAAGCCATCATCGTATGTCAGTCAGGAAAACATCGTGAGGAAACCTGCACGCACACCTGCGAAGAAATTCTAAGGTTGTGTAGTCGACCTGACCAGGACAAGTATGAGAAAATGATGTAGTTATGGAAGGTATGCAATAAAGTTACCCATATATTGTTAAAGTTAGCACTATATTGCCCCAGTTGAACAGAGGGGACTATATGAGCTGAAGTGATGATGCGTTTTAAACGTGTAACGTTCCGACCTGTAAACCTTCAACTATTCAATAATAAATATTTGCATACTTTTCTATTCACAGGTACAAAAAAATCTTCTTGGCAATGAAGAAGGCGAACCAATTCGACCAAGACGAATACATGCAGCCCATGCAGACCCTGAAGACGTACACGTGCGACCTCTTCACTTGTCTCTACGGCGAGGAAGCACTTATGGGCCGCAAGAACGGGCTGGTCTTCGAGAAACTCGACCCACAATTAGTAGGGAAACTTTACTCGCTCATGCCAGATGTGGACTCGAAGCTGAGCCTCCGAAATCATATAGCATTAGCCCCGTACACTTACATGCAATTGGAGGCGGTGGATCACAGGGACGCTGACAACAGACTGTGGTTCGATACGGTCGTCGATGAGGAGTTCCCCAACCTGAGCAACTTCCTCAGGAAGACTGTGCCCGAATTGAGGTCGTAGTTGTATGAAAATGATATAGGTCTTTGAATGATTTGCATGCTACATGCATTAATTGTCATTTTGATATCTTATCCCACCAAGAATAAATGGGATTCCGAAATTTAGGGCTTTGTATGGACTCATAAGTTAGCCCGCAAGTAATCCTTTAGACTCTTATAACAGATTTCTTTTTGGAAATGGAAATTAATGGAATTAAGCAATGAAATGGAAATTAATGGAATTAAGCAATGAACGAAGAAAGAGGACGTGCTTCGTTAATTGAAATGTAGTACCTAGCTATAAATAAACCGCCTGAAAGAATAGGTATAAAATATCCGTAAAATCAATTTTATTATAAGTGGCTATGACGGTTGTGAACAACAGGAAGTTTCAAATAATGTTATTTGATATAACGTTTCGACAATCTCATAGTGAATTCGATTATGTTTTCATATTTTTTAGACTACGTGTACTGTCATAATTATGTATGTGTACGTGAAAATACACCTCTACTAAAACTAAGACCCTCAGACGAACATCGTTTAAATTTATTTAGGTGACTTTTATGCTAATACGGGTTATACTTAAATAAATACATTTTTGATGTTTGTACTACTCACATTGTGGAAATCATGTTGATAAAATAATGCAAGCTTTTCTCTTAGTTAATACTTTCAAACATATTGCCTACTTAATTATTTTAATCAAAAAAAGCGATAATTGTTTATAATTATGTTAATATAATACATAACCAATAAATGTATGTAACAATATGATTTGTAATAATGTGTGTCTCTTTAAGTTTGCTATGTTTGATTGAGTTTGCTAGTTATCTAGCGGGATGCATTCATGACCCACCGTGTACAAATGCCTTAATAAAAATGTATTGTAAGTAATAGTTTACTTAGTTTTTTTGCTAGTTCCATTCCATTCCATTTTGGAGAGAGTATTTTTACCTATTCACATTTTTTTATAATAGGCAAACACTCCGCCTGATAGTAAGCGGTAGTGAGATCCAAATATGAGGTCGACAGGCACAATACATCATATTGAGCCTGTCGCACTCATCCTGAACGCCTTTTTTTTTGTAATAGGCAAACAAGATGACCTCACTCTTCCTGATGGTAAGCGGTAGTGAGATCAAAATATGAGGTCGACAGGCACAATAGATCATATTGCGCCTGTCGCACTCACCCTGAAGGCCTGCTTAAATGCCGTTTTGACGCCCCGCCTGAAGAGCCCGGGATCATAGGAGGGAGAAAAAACATGAGCTGGAAGGGCATTCTATGCCTTAATGGCACGGGGCAGAAATGAAGAGCTGAACCTCTTAATCCGAGCCACCAGCGACTGCATTGTATGTGGATGGCAGCGCTGTCCAGGACGTGTCGTTCGGGAGTGGAAAGGGGAGGGAGGGACTAGCCGAAATAGCTCTTCAGAGCATTCCCCATTATAGAGACGTTAGAGAACACTTAGACCGGCAATGTCTCTACGTAGTTATAGGGGCTCCAGGGTTTCGGACACCTCTACATCACCGACAATACGCATAGCACGTCGCTGCAACCTATCGAGGGCGTCGAGCAAGTATTTTGCGGAGCCATCCCAGAGGTGACAGCAATATTCCAAACATGGGCGAACTTGTGCCTTATAAAGAAGGCAGAGCTGCACCGGTGTAAAAAATCGCCGCACTCGTTCAGGATTCCCAGTTTGCGGGAGGCTGTTCTAATGACGCTCTCGATATGATCCCGCTGGTTCAGGTCGCGGCGAACATCTATGCCAAGGATGCTAAGGCTATGCTGTATTGGCAAGGGGGAGCTCTGAAGAGTAGGATGGGAAAGGAAAGGAGACACTTTACTAGAAAAAACAAGTTTGTTCGGAACCTTCAGTGCGCGAGTTCGACTCTCACTTAACCATTTATATAAGCACTTATAGTACCGTTTTTGATGATGCTGTATACTTTATACCTAATGTTTCCAGGCACCGGTACTTACTAATTATATACAAAAAACATTTTAGAATAAGATTTTCCGCAAGTCATCAAGGGACCTTAATTAAATTATAAAACAGTAGCAAGCCATCAATAAGGCCGTAATTAAAGCCCAGTAACGGCTTTCCCAGTGGAAAAATATCTCTGCTGTCCCATTTCTGGGATAGGCCGAAAAAAATATTTACCGTTCTTAATTTTGGTGAAATTGATTAAATTATCCGGCCGGCCGTCCACTGAGTGCTTCCCTGTGAAAACAAGGAATCAAAATAAGCCGGAGTGGTGCTTAGGGCTCCCCATTAATTACTTGTTTAAAAAGTGCCCGGGGCGGGCGCGTCGCAGCGTACGATTAATATAATTATGGGCGTCGCATATTGTATGTGCTCATCGATTCTGCCCGGGCTAGCGAGCCCGTGAATCGTGGAAGCGACACAATCGATTTTTAATCGAATGGTACCGTTATTAATGTGTGTTAAATCTGTTTAACAATAGAATACATTTTAGTCACTTGTTAACATGATACTTTTTTATGAATGGATTATAAAAAAAACACTCAGACTGACGTGAAATGCAAGTGCATTTCCCGTCAATTTTCACTGTACGCTCATACCTGCATACCTAAGTAAAGTTTCTACACACGAATTATTATGCTTAGTTGGTACTTAGAGCCGATTTCCGTTTCACATACTCGCCATTCGACATGTTACGTATCTAAAAACAAAAACGGATCGGAAAATAATATATCCTGCGAACGTCGAAAGTTCACCAAACAAAAAGTTGGTAACCCCTATCAAATTATTCGGTTTCGATCCCGCGCAAACTTGCCTAGGGCCGTCTACCCGCGGCTTGGTACTTATCTGCACCCCACAGGCGCGTGCCTCTCCGGCCACATTCTTAAATCATATTCGATACGCCGAATGCTACGTCATTAGTGCCTGCGCTGGACATCGTGTGCAATATCTGTAAGCTCCTTTTTAGAAAATGTATGCTCAAACTGAATTGTAGCAATTTTGAAACCATTTATGCACCTTTTGAACTCATTTGTAGCAATTGAAATGCTGTATGGATATGCTGTCTTGGATAACATTATTCCATTGTAAAGTAAACTAACCCACCCGCTTATTCACAACTTTATTAGTCAGACGTTCGTTTTCAGGAAACCGTCGCTCTCCATCCTTTAGGATGAGAAAAGAGCATGTTTTCCAAATTCGAATCCATTTTAGACACGGTCGTTGTGATAAAAGTGGTTGGGATTAATTTGAAGTAACCGTACCTCATCGTCATCATCTTCGCGTTTTCCCGGTTGCATCCTTGCGGAGCCCGGGGTCCGCTTTCCTACTCCTAACTCTCCACTTCGCACGGTCTTCGGCATCCTTTACGCAGAGTTTGTTAGCACGCATGTCATCCACTACGACGTCAAGCCAGGCCTTCTTGGGCCTTCCCCTTTTGCCGGGACCCGGCGGTAGCGACATGGCTAGACATGAAGTAACCGTACCTAATAACCGTTTTTATATATTTCTGCACAGTAACATTGCGTACGCGCAACAGTTTACGATATTGACAGGCGACAGGAAATATGTTCGAGTCCGTTTACTTATTGGTAGCCTACTTCGGTAGCCTACCTTCGTATGTAAGGTAGGTATGTAATGCAATTGTTACAGAAATCTATCTGATGCACAAAGCTCCTTCAACAACGGAGTTCGCTAAGCGGGCGCGTTACGTGTCATAATCCACTTATCGCTTCGCAAACAGCCGCCTAATTCGCCCGGGAGCAGATTGTCATGCACCGAGGTAAGTTACATTTCCATTTCCTCTCGTAACCGGTGCTCATTTATTTTTCGTGGTCCGCTCGAAAGCATAAATTATGGACACCGCGGATGGAGACAGGCGGCACCCGGGGCGGGGGCGCCCGCCCTACGCTACAATGAGAAATGTTTCGGTCCTTTTGTCCCCTCATGCCCCTTTGCGAGCGACATCTTCAAGGATACTGTGTTAATCGGGCCCCGCGATACTTTTTGCGAACGCCGCCTCCAGAAGTCGGCTGGAAAAACTGTTTTTTTTTCTCTTGTCCCCGGTTTGCCTTTGATTGTTTGGCCCGGGGTAACTCGGATGCGTCTTTAATTTCGAGAATTTTCTTTATTCGCCATTTTTTGCGACGATAACGGAATTGGTGGAAGCGGGCAAGATAATGAGGACATGTTCTTATTCGTGTCGTTACACGATGTACATAGGTACGTGTTGTAGACAAATTGGTAGATATCAAACGTTTGTAATAATGTACCTATATCTAATTGTATAACGTAACCGATCTATTCTGGGCTGATACGGTTGATATTAGCAGTACTTAAGTACTAGCAGAATTACTTAATAGCTCTCTCACTTTGTTCTCATTTAATTAGTAGAGCAGCTTAATAATTGCCTACTACTACACTTTTATTAAATCATCTATGTAGTTAAGACATTGCAATTGAAATTTACCTACCCACATATATCTCCCTGAATAAAATTCAACCTATGTCACGAGACAGTAGCAGTACCTCAAAATGCTTCTGAACATTTTTATTACCAATTCGTAAGTGTACCCAAGCATCACTTCTTTTAACATATCCCACAAAGGGACCAAAACAAAAATAAAATCTTATCACGTGAATATAAAACGGGAGCCGCCCGCCGCCATCAAGGTTGGTTAAAGAGCAGCGCGTTTGATTTAACACGAAATGTGTCACGGTCCCAGGACTGTTTCGCCGGTAGAAATGTGCGCAACCGGCAACAATGGAGGGTGCAACTAGCCGACAGAGTAGGCATATACAGAAGGATTTGTGTTGATCCTAGTTTGATGCCTACGAGTGCCGTGCGGGGTTGATATTTATTGAGCTTGTATTTATTGTAATATGAAGATCATGGAATAACTTAATTATCACTACCCTGATGTGTAACACTGTATGTGTTGGATAGGAGGACTGGTGTACTTTCAGTTCTAGTACTTTCGTACTCGTCTACTCGAGGCTGTAAGCTGACTTGACCAGATAGTAATCAGGTAGGGTAGGGCAAGTAGGTGAAACAGTATTGTCATTCCGACTCGGAATAATAATACTTCTATGCTTTGGTCATTTCGAAACATCGAGGATTTTGTGTGTGAACATTTTACTTGAAGGATTATCACGAATCACGAGTTTTGTGGTATTTCTTGAATGGATGGAAAAGATATAAAATACTACGACATCTGCATCTATGACTTGGCCACTAAGAAAAGCTGCCAAATAAATAAGAAATTGGTATTGGTCGCACAAATAAGAGTTGTGCCTTCTGTATCCATGTAGCGTTTGCGCATCCCGTCTCGTAGGGCGCAATAGATCGCGAGAACCCTTTACGACCCACTCCGCTTTTTATCCCCACTCTAAAATCGCTCCGAGAGTTCGTTCCGCCGGGGAATAACAACTACTGTTCTTATTTTTCTTGGATTGTAGTTTAGGGTCGATCTGCGTGAATAATGGCTGCGTATTTTATTACCAGAATCAAATGTAGGTCGCTTCAACTCTTCTGCCCGATATTAGGAATTTATTTACATAATTAGGAGAACCATAGTGAACCGTTTGAGATTTAGAATTTTGTATTTTAGATCAAGGCTACCTGCATTCTCACATAAAGGGGTTTGACTATCAATCGCAAAAGATAGGCACGTGAACTCAAACACTTAAATACCGCTAAACAGTGGCATTATAATTTCGGGTAGATAGATACATACAGGAGCTAGATGGTAGGTTGGTAGAGCTACTTTATTGAGTTATTCAAATATTGCTACACAAAAGTAGGTATCTACGTGTTAATTTAATATAATGTGTCTTAAGTATCTACCTCCATAACCATAAATCTACATGTACCTACCTACCTATAACGTCTCCAAAGCTGAATTCGGTGTTAAACGGTAAGGAGAGCTTAGTCTGACACTTCAATTAGGTGGCAGATGTCGGGAATGTCAATAATTTGATGGGTAGATGTCTCTCGGAAATTGCTGAATGGATGGGCGCATTCCAAACAGATGTTGCTGACGGCAGCGTGATGACGATCATGGTTCTCGATAGGGGATTACACCCAGTAGACCTAATAATCTTAGGTATATTATTTTGATGGAGGCAATCTCGTTGCTTGATACAAAATCATATTTACGGTTGGATAATTTAATACTTTTAAGAGAAATCTGTCAGGAATTATTTACAACATGATGATAGTTTATTACGATGTTTTAGTCGGTTCTACGCTACAAAGAAGTTATTCAAAATATATAAAAAATATCCGATTTCGTAGGTTAAACCAACACCGGTTCAAAATAGAAGTCTTATATCTTGTACAATAAAATGGTTCTAATCTACCATTGTACCCGCATATTAATTACTTGTGTAGCAACCCCTCTGATGATCCTCATACCTCCCTACTCAGCAGCTTTGTTCCGTTCACACATGACTACTCCATTACGTAATACATCAAATTCATCTATTTGATACATATCAAACGAGATCAAAGCATACAAATGTGAATTCCATTATCCAAATAGCACGTACAGAAGCAATTTGCCATAGACGTGCGTCTATACAGTAGTACGAGACGAGTAGGTATGTTTAAACAGCGTACGTGTTTCCGAATGTCAAAGCCCTTCTAAACCTACCAGATCCGCAAACACGGGTGTTGAATCGTGTTACTGTTGGCGAAAGCTCGTCGGGCTGCTGTCTGTACCCGAATCGATAAAATTCGGGTCCGCGCCCCCGAGCGTCGCCATGGCAACGCGCCCGAGTCCGCCCCCGCGCCCCGCCCCCCCGCATCTCCGGGAACACCGATGTTGACTTAGACGGATAGGGTAAGAGGCTTATTAATGGTTTTATGTTACTCCACCGTCACCTACAAAAGGAGTTACCCTCAAAACTGTTTGGATTTACCGAAGTAAGCGCTCTATCCTTCGATGTGGTGGCAATTAAAAAATGGATAAGATAGAAAGAGCTATATTATTCAGTCGGCAGAATTACTTTTCGTTGAAGGTCGGTGGAAAGTGGGAAACGAGGGTCTGCAAATAATGGCGGAACACTGGAGCGCGGTCGCGCCGCCGCCATCTTGCCAGACCGCGTGACGCCATTTCGAATTGTGTGCGTTACGCGCACGCCGGCATCGCTTTCATCCCGGGCCACGTTGTGCGGATTCGTATGTAGATAATGTATTACCTACACACAAATTGCTGAGTTGCAATGTGCGAGGACGGTTTGATTAGGACGATTCGAATGACTGACTTTTGTGAGACTCGTAGATGAGTCTCGCTTAATATAAGCTCCTTGAAATTAAGTTTACTTATCTACTGTTTTAGACATGTCTCGTATAACACATCAATTATGTAGGTATCCCTTATTTACCTACTGATACAGATACGTCTTGTATAACAATTGATGTAGAAAATTTATAACAAGACATTGCATGAAGAAAGAAGCCGGTCGTTATTTTGAAAGTCTAAGGTTTGATTTTACTTGTGTAAAACTGAATAATAAATAAATATTACACAACATCTCATCTGATCCCTTGGTAGCTGATGCACTTGTGTTACAGATATCAGAATTAAAAGTGGATTCACAAATATACTTAAAATCATTTAATAAATTTTTAACAATGTTATCTTGATCCTTAAAAGGATTACAAATCGCATTTATATAGATAGAATGAGGCTTACTAACCTATTAAGGGATAGTGGGTTACGACCGGAGGAAAAATAATACTCCTGAATCCCTTCGTGAACTCTTTGAAGCGTGAAAGTCACCCACGCATTACGCCGTTTTCCGGACCCACCGTTATAAAGCTGAGCACAATTGCTGGTTCAGAAATAAAAAAAAATCTGGAAACCGCAAGCTGTTCGGTTCCCAAGCATCAGGCATCGGTGCCCATCGACCACAAACATTTCTTTGAGACGGTACGGAATTGCAATTCAATGTGAAATCGCATTTTCGCTGGCGGGCTTTATGAATTTTAATTTGGAAACGGAGCGCAGTCGATATGGAGGCACGGGATAAATTCTTATTAATATTCCCGAGGTGCGGATAGTTCTTTTGTCTTGGCGAGGAGTGCGCAATAAAGAGGTAGATGCCTGGAAATTCGCTGCATATAGGGTTGACGGAGGCTAGAAAATTGTAGTGCTTGATCATTGTCTGTTAAATTGTTTACTTTCACTCACATAATTCATGAGTTAGGTATTCGATTTGTTAAGACATCTAAAGGAAAACGACAAATCAATCCCTAATATAAACTCAGTATTAAAAACCTGATTGTTTCACACAATCTTAATTTTTCTTGTTTTCGATCTCTCATCTAGTCTTTAGTATTATCGAGCACAACATTTCTTTAAAGACACAACACTTTTTCATTGCAGAATAATAAACAAATCAGACGTTAATATGACATGAAGAAGATTCGTGGCTCGTAGAGAGTTTAATTTTCAAGTCGTTCGTATGAACATGACAGTTGCCCAGTGGCGGATTAAGGGTGGCGAGGAGGGGGCCACCCTGCGACTCGTCTCATGAAGGGTCTCCATGCATTGGTTATCCCAATCCAATATACTTACCTGATAATAACATAATATGCTGCATAAGTGGTGTAAATACATTAGGTAGGAACGTAACGCCAGTAATCTTTGAAGTACCTAAATGTTAAATAGCCTAAAAGGTAGATTTTTTTTTTTTTTTTTTTTTTATAATAGGCAAACAAGATGACCACACTCCGCCTGATGGTAAGCGGTAGTGAGATCCAAATATGAGGTCGACAGGCACAATAGATCATATTGCGCCTGTCGCACTCACCCTGAAGGCCTGCTTAAATGCCGTTTCACGCCCCGCCTGAAGAGCCCGGGATCATAGGAGGGAGGGAAAACATGAGCTGGAAGGGCATTCCATGCCTTAATGGCACGGGGCAGAAATGAAGAGCTGAACCTCTTAGTCCGAGCCACCAGCGACTGCATTGTATGTGGATGGCAGCGCTGTCCTGCACGTGTCGTTCGGGAGTGGAAAGGGGAGGGAGGGATTAGCTGAAATAGCTCTTCAGAGCATTCCCCATTAAAGAGACGGTAGAGAACACTAAGACCGGCAATGTCTCTACGTAGTTGTAGAGGCTCCAGAGTTTCGGACACCTCTACATCACCGACAATACGGATAGCACGTCGCTGCAATCTATCGAGAGCGTCGAGCAAGTATTTTGCGGAGCCATCCCAGAGGTGACAGCAATATTCCACACATGGGCGAACTTGTGCCTTATAAAGAAGGCAGAGCTGCACCGGTGTGAAAAATCGCCGCACTCTGTTCAGGATCCCCAGTTTGCGGGAGGCTGTTCTAATGACGCTCTCGATGTAATCCCGCTGGTTCAGGTCGCGGCGAACATCTATGCCAAGGATGCTAAGGCTATCCTGTATTGGTAAGGGGGTGCTCTGAAGAGTAGGATGGGAAAGGAAAGGAGACACTTTAAAAAACACACACATGTGTCCTCTTGGCATTGAACTCGACAAGATTGCATGAGCCCCATTCGGAAATGCGGTCCAAGACCCCGTCAAGCTCGGCGACAAGAAGGTTCCTCTTTTCCTCGGTTTCGGTCTGCTTTACCCCAGGTCTTCCAAAATAACGTGCGTGGACAGTGCTGTCATCTGCATAGCAATGAATGTTGCCTAGTGACAACATGTCATTGATATGCAGCAGAAACAATGTCGGCGACAGAACGGAACCTTGAGGTACACCGGAATTTATTGGGTGGAAACAGGAAGTGCGTCCGTCACAAAGGACACGAATCCTGCGCCCCTCCAAAAATCCCGCAATCCATTCGCATAAGCGAGGTGGCAGACCGTATGCCGGGAGCTTGGAGAGAAGCGAACGATGCCATACACGGTCAAACGCTTTAGCGATATCAAGGCTAACTGCCATAGATTCGCCGTGCTTCTCCATAGCCTCCCCCCAGAGGTGCGAAACGTACGCTAGAAGATCACCCGTGGACCGTTTTGGTCTAAAACCGTATTGACGGTCATGCAGCAGCGAGGATAATATTTATTGCGGTATTAAAAAGCTTTTAAATGCTTCGACATTCAAGGCTTGATATCTGGGTATATTTCCCACCTCAGCTAAAAAAGTACCGATAATCTTTTCTTCTTTGTCCAATGCCCAGGCATTATGGACCCACCTAGTGAATATTTTAATCTGGTATACTTTATAATTAATAGTAAGTTAATGAATATCTCACCGAACCACATACATTGTTCTGTTTCCGTGCTAAGTTGCAAAAGCACGTGTGTTAATATGTTAAATATACAAAATAACATTGAATTGCATAGATATATAAATAGCACATCCAGACTAGAATATTTATCCGAAATGTATCAATCCACGACCCCTGACGCTTTTTAACAACGGTGGGATTTGTCTTTATCGACCTAATTTATAACTTAAAAAAACATCTTAATTTTGTAGCCTCGTTCCGCCCCTGTGCCAGACCGTTCTACGCCAGACTCCGCAGCCCTACACAGGATCAGCGAGGCGCGCCGTGTGCTCTTACTTTATTTTGTTCCACGCTCCTTTGCCGCTCTTATTGCCCGAGCTGAGACTAACAAGGTTTTTAATTATTTCCTTTAATGCCACTCGCAGCCGTAACACATGGGGCTTTGTTGTTGCAGCATCGGAAAATGCTGGACCAGCTAAGCTATGCTTAACGTCTTTGAGGTACAGGCTTTTGGTTGTGGGAGACGAGATTGCCTCTTTTGTTTGCTTAAATGAATATTTACTGCCATATTTTTACCTTGTATCGGGAAGCGCTACTAGACAAAATCGTGTTGAAATAATGGTCAAAATAATCTTTGTCCATTATGATGGTTCGAAGCGAAGTAGATTGTTCAGTGTTAAATATTAAAAATGTGTTAGAAATAAAACCAATCAATAGATTAACTTCCATTTATAACGAGTGGCATAAACTGTATGAACTTGACATTTTTCACGACCACCCCAAGGCTTTTAAGAAAAAACTTTTGCATAAATAACGTTTTACTGTTTATAAATATGAAAATGAAATCTGTGTACCTGCTTTGTTTTAATTTAATTTTTTTTTTAATTTGCTATAAATTTTTAGAATACCTACCTAACTAAAATGTTAACTTTAACCATGTTGTGCATATCTGTAATAGATGTAAGCACTAGAATATTTATAATGCATGCTTAATTTAAGAATGTTTGTGTTTACATTGTTGATGTGCCTTAAAAATAAATAAAAAATAAAAAAAAAATAAAAACTATCAAATCAAAAAATCACTATACATGTGTTCGTAGCATTGTGCTACGGCACTCAGAATCATTCGTAGCACTAAAACAAATACATACCTGCTAATAAGAGAAAGCTCGTAGTCGTGGTGTATGTTGTACCTATTTGTTTTATGTTTAGTTTAACGTTTTTTCGAAATGTTAATAATTTTATTCAAAGCTTAATAATATTAATTTTATGCAAAACCAGAAGTTTTTATTATGAGTCTGTTCTATTTTCTTCTCATCTAATTCTAACCTATGTATTTTATCGAATATCTGCAAGATGCTTTTATGAACGCTTTTTATATGTATTTGGGTGTCGGCTCGCAAACTGTCAACGTATCGGACGGGCGCATAAAACATGTTTAATATATCGAGGGCGCGGGGACGGACGGCGCGCGTCTAATATTTTTATAGTTACGCAAAACCTTTTTTTCTTTGAGATAGCGTAAAAAGGTCGTAAAGCGTGATCTGTGGGTTGACGCAATAAGAGGCCATGAATCTTATTGGTGATTTATCGTCCTCCGGGCGACGCGGGCGGCCCCACCAGGGTCGGACTGAGCCGCAAGGGCCCGGGTGGCAAATCACAATCCCGGGGCCCAAGTTTTTTTTTTATGAAGGGTCTGATCGCTGATTTTTTTTTTTTTTTTTATAAAGAGGCTAACAAGATGACCTCACTCCACCTGATGGTAAGCGGTAGTGAGATCCAAATATGAGGTCGACAGGCACAATAGACCATATTGAGCCTGTCGCACTCACCCTGAAAGCCGTGAAAAAGGAGACCACTGCCGCGGCAACAACGAGACAAGGCGTGGAGTCTCGCATTGGTATTGAGCTGTGCGGGTCGGAGTTGGCCAGTCCGCCGGACGGAAGGGCCCCCGTGTCTACGGGTCTCCCAGGCCGGCGGGATGACCCGCTCCGCCCGCACAATACCGCCGCTAAGACTCCACTGGTCCGGCGCTTGCCGCAGCAATGGTCCCCCCTGGCTCCGGTTCGTACAGTGCTGATCCCGGAACGCGACCTGACCGAGAGAGGTCAGAGTCACTTGGCGGGTTTTACACAACTGTATGGTGGTAACAGCAACCGGTCGACAAAATGTCTCCCACCTGAAAATGGCTGCTGATGGCCGTCTGAGGCCTGTTCAGCTTCACCGGACTTAAGGGTGAGCGGATGGCTCATAAACCTAAGTAGCCCAGGGCCCGAGACTATATTATCACGGTGATGGGATACTATCAAAAAATACTGAGATACACAAATCGAGATAAACAGTAATAGAGATAGATAATAATTACAGATAAATCCCATAACAAATAATATACAGGGTGCCCAAAAAATAGTGTCAAGCGAATGTCCTGAGTTAGTACACCACATGCATGTTCCGCGATTTTTATAGCGTTCGAGTTATGGTTTTTTTCCTAAACTGTTGAGAATAATTGACAAAACCGATTTAGAAAAAATCCAAAAAAAAAGTTTTTAATTTTTTTTTAATTCTTTTTGCAAATAAATTATCATTAAAATTGTGATATGTTTTCATCAAAATTGATTTGCAAAAAGATTTTCTAAAAAAGTCAAATACTTTTTTTTTAGAAATTTTTAATCGGCTATGTCAAATTTTCTCAAAAGTTAAAAAAAAATCATAACTCAAAAACTATAATTGGAAGTTTTCAAAATGATGGTACAAACTGTAAAATTACGTTCTGTAAATAATGTCTTAAAATTTCAACTTAAAATATTAAGAGGTAGCTGCATAGCTCTTTAGTAACCTTAAAAACTGCTTTCATAATCAATAATAAAAACTAGAACCTAATAGGTTATTTTTGCTGAAATCGGACTTCAAAGACAGAGATGTGGAAAAATCATAAAATAGCCATTTGATTACGAAGTATTATTTTGGACACTTTATCATTTCTAAAGTTAATTAGTTTGTTTGTTAAACCTAAATGTAATACAGGAACACTCAGATGAGATGCAAACATTAAGATGTCATATATTTTTTTGTTTAATTTAAGTTTCATTGCGTTAACACTGTTTTCGCATGACGAATCCTGTTGTTACGACGAACTTGACGAACTTTGCTTTCTTTACGGACTTTGAGTGCGATCACTAATAATTATTCAATAATCAAATACGCTTCCTTCCTTTTTCATTTAAGGGCCATTTCAAAACTTAATTTATTTTTAAAGTATCACAAATTAAACTCTCATTAGGTTAAATCTTACCATTTCTGTAATAATTTCGATTGTTTACAATCTTATTAACTTCAGAAATAATAAAATGACCAAATAATGCTTCGTAATCAAATGACAAATTTTATGATTTTTTCACCAAAAGTAGCCCGTTAAGTACTAGTTTTTATTAATGATTATAAAAGCTGAGCTACATCCTAATATTTTAAATTTGAAGTGGAAATTTAAGACATTATTTACAGAACATAACTTTTCAGTTTGTACCATCATTTTGAAAACTTCCATTTAAATTATGAAGACTAATATTTTAGGCATTAAAGAAGAACTCATGAAAATTGATTTGCAAAAAGAATTTCTAAAAAAGTTAAATACCTACTTTTTTTAGAATTTTTTAATCGGTTTTGTCAAATATTCTCAAAAGTTTATAAAAAATAATAACTCAAAAAATAGCGGAACATACATGGGGGTGTTTCGAAGCCCCACGGGGTGTTCTACCTCAGGACATTCGCTTGACATAATTTTTTTGGACACCCTGTATAAACCTGGCTAGTATTTTTTTTTAAAGAGAAGAACTTTCAGCTTTGTACTTAATGACTCGATTGCAAAAGCTGCTGTTTTCATCATCCTTGATTAGATTCGATTCTGTGTTCAACAGTTCCAACAATACCGGTATTTTAAATTTCGAAGATAAAAATCGTACGATTTTGTGTAAATAAAATGTATGGTGACTCATATTTTTTTACTTTCATTTAAGGAGTATTGAATACAATTTATTGCATTAACTTAGAATTTTTAGTTTCCGAGATTTTTCGGATTCTTAATGAGAGGACGCAATTTTATTTTTAGAACATGTTTGTGGTGGTCATTGGTCAATAGAACTTCAAGTGGGGGCCCTTGTCCCCCGGCCGCCATCTCAAAAAGGGATGAGAAAACACTTTTTTCACGATATCTCGGAAACAATGCGTCTTTTTTGCTTTAAATAAAATAACAATAAGGAACGATCTCTTTATTTTGCTAATGACTTCTTTAAACTTTACTTTAGGACAAAAAGTCATTTTAAACATATTTGTTGGCAAGGCAATTTGCTAATAGCATAAGCAATATTTTTGTGAGAAGCATAGTTTCCGAGAAATGCAAGCGGGCGACTCAGGCCTGTGGGGGGCCCGCGCAGGCTGGGGCCCGGCTGGCAAATGCCACCCTGACTGTATGGCCAGTCCGACGCTGGGCCCCACTCCCTGGATTGGGGACACGCTTATCTTTCGACGGCTTACTGGGCCCTCAGTACCAATCAATTGTGCGTCTGCTAATGTGATAACAATAATTAATCTTTATTGACAAATGTCTGCTTTGATTTTGTACACCGGATGAAAAATGGTCTGGTTTACCTATTTCGCTCCGGAAGTTAGGGAGTCACATTGCATTGGTTAGATCTTTGTTCTCTTATTTTCGAAATCCTTTTTGATCTTTTCGCTTTGTCATATTTGTAAAAGATAAATTATTAGGGCTTGCCATTATGTTAACACCAACCTGCATTGTACTTCTCGCTAATTATAAAATTTTCAAGCTATACGAGGGTTTCGCAAGAAAAATCGCTCGTCATCATACACCACAATAGCGTCCCGGATGATTCACGGCCAGTGTTACCAAGAGAAAGGGTAATCACGGGATAATCATTTTAGCATTATTGGCCATTCAATTTCCAAAAAATGTATGAAATGTAATAATTCAAAACGAATGTAATTACTTAATAGTTTTATTTACTTAATACAGAGTAGAGTCTACTAATGATGAAAGGTCATCATTTTAATGTTATATTAAGATGCATGTCTATGAACATTTGCAATTTATTCCTTTTCTTTGATTATGAACACAGTCCAGACAGTCCTACCTGTCTCACGAATTATGTGACTCATGGTGGCTCTAGTAACGGCCCCCGCTGAGCGTCAGATAATGGCCCCAAATAGTGGGGTACATAAGGACCTATCATAACAGAGGTCTTAAAAAATGGGTCTCTATTCAGAGTCTCTGTTTGCAAAACGGTACCGGATTAATGGAGTAATATTTTGGCAAAAATGAATTATGATGTGTGTAGACATCGTGGCATGGTGCTTTCTCTTCACTCGCATTTCCTTTTTTTCACAAGTAACAAACAAATTAAATAAAAATAAACGCAAACTCATACGTACCTTGATCCAGGGTCGGACTGAGCCGCAAGGGCCCGGGTGGCAAATCACAATCCCAGGGCCCAAGTTTTTTTTTTTCGGAAGGGTCTGATCGCTGATGGCCGTCTGAGGCCTGATCAGCTTCACCGGACGTACGGGTGAGCGGATGGCTCATAACCCTAAGTAGCCCAGGGCCCGAGACTATATCACGGTGATGGGATACTATCAAAAAATACTGAGATACACAAATCGAGATAAACAGTAATCGAGATAAATAATAATTACAGATAAATCCCATAACAAATAATATACAGGGTGCCCAAAAAATAGTGTCAAGCGAATGTCCTGAGTTAGTACACCCCATGTATGTTCCGCGATTTTTATAGCGTTCGAGTTATGGTTTTTTTCCTAAACTGTTGAGAATAATTGACAAAACCGACTTAGAAAAAATCCAAAAAAAAAATCATTAATTTTTTTTTAATTCTTTATGCAAATAAATTATCATTAAAATTGTGATATGTTTTCATCAAAATTGATTTGCAAAAAGATTTTCTAAAAAAGTCAAATACTTTTTTTTTAGAAATTTTTAATCGGCTATGTCAAATTTTCTCAAAAGTTAAAAAAAATCATAACTCATAAACTATAATTGGAAGTTTTCAAAATTATGGTACAAACTGTAAAATTACGTTCTGTAAATAATGTCTTAAAATTTCAACTTAAAATATTAGGAGGTAGCTGCATAGCTCTTTAGTAACCTTAAAAACTGCTTTCATAATCAATAATAAAAACTAGAACCTAATAATAGGTTACTTTTGCTGAAATCGGACTTCAAAGACAGAGATGTGGAAAAATCATAAATTAGCCATTTGATTACGAAGTATTATTTTGGACACTTTATCATTTCTAAAGTTAATTAGTTTGTTTGTTAAACCTAAATTTAATACAGGAACACTCAGATGAGATGCAAACATTAAGATGTCATATATTTTTTTGTTTAATTTAAGTTTCATTAACACTGTTTTCGCATGACGAATCCTGTTGTTACGACGAACTTGACGAACTTTGCTTTCTTTACGGACTTTGAGTGCGATCACTAATAATTATTCAATAATCAAATACACTTCCTTTTTTTTTCATTTAAGGTCCATTTCAAAACTTAATTTATTTTTAAAGTATCACAAATTAAACTCTCATTAGGTTAAATCTTACCATTTCTGTAATAATTTCGATTGTTAACAATCTTATTAACTTCAAAAATAATAAAATGACCAAATAATGCTTCGTAATCAAATGACAAATTTTATGATTTTTTCACCAAAAGTAGCCCGTTAAGTACTAGTTTTTATTAATGATTATCCTAATATTTTAAATTTGAAGTGGAAATTTAAGACATTATTTACAGAACCAACTTCACTCTGGCCTCTCTCGGTCAGATCGCGTTCCGGGATCAACACTGTACGAACCGGAGCCAGGGGGGACCATTGTTGCGGCAAGCGCCGGACCAGTGGAGTCTTAGCGGCGGTATTGTGCGAGCGGAGGTCAGCCCGCCGGCCAGGGAGACCCGTAGAAACGGGGGCCCTTCCGTCCGGCGGACTGGCCAACTCGGACCCGCACAGCTCAATACCAATGCGAGACTCCACGCCTTGTCTCATTGTTGCCGCAGCAGTGGTCTCCTCTTTAAGCAGGCTTTCAGGGTGAGTGCGACAGGCTCAATATGGTCTATTGTGCCTGTCGACCTCATATTTGGATCTCACTACCGCTTACCATCAGGTGGAGTGAGGTCATCTTGTTAGCTTATTATAAAAAAAAAGAACATAATTTTTCAGTTTGTACCATCATTTTGAAAACTTCCATTTAAATTATGGAGACGAATATTTTAGGCATTAAAGAAGAACTCATGAAAATTGATTTGCAAAAAGAATTTCTGAAAATAATAACTCAAAAAATAGCGGAACATACATGGGGGTGTTTCGAAGCCCCACGGGGTGTTCTATCTCAGGACATTCGCTTGACATAATTTTTTTGGACACCCTGTATAAACCTGGCTAGTATTTTTTTTTAAAGAGAAGAACTTTCAGCTTTGTACTTAATGACTCGATTGCAAAAGCTGCTGTTTTCATCATCCTTGATTAGATTCGATTCTGTGTTCAACAGTTCCAACAATACCGGTATTTTAAATATCGAAGATAAAAATCGTACGATTCTGTGTAAATAAAATGTATGGAGTATTGAATACAATTTATTGCATTAACTTAGAATTTTTAGTTTCCGAGATTTTTTGGATTCTTAATGAGAGGACGCAATTTTATTTTAGAACATATGTTTGTGGTGGTCATTGGTCAATAGAACTTCAAGTTTTTGGGGGCCCTTGTCCCCCAGCCGCCATCTCAAAAAGGGATGAGAAAACACTTTTTTCACGATATCTCGGAAACAATGCGTCTTTTTTGCTTTAAATAAAATAAAAATAAGGAACGATCTCTTTATTTTGCTAATGACTTCTTTAATCTTTACTTTAGGACAAAAAGTCATTTTAAACATATTTGTTGGCAAGGCAATTTGCTAATAGCATAAGCAATAATTTTGTGAGAAGCATAGTTTCCGAGAAATGCAAGCGGGCGACTCAGGCCTGTGGGGGGCCCGCGCAGGCTGGGGCCCGGCTGGCAAATGCCACCCTGACTGTATGGCCAGTCCGACGCTGCCTTGATCTGATTATTTTGCACAAGTGTTATGCCGAAAGCGGTGAAATCATAAAACAGGCAATACAAAGTACAATACTACACAGTGTCTAGTCATGAATCATCCAATTAACAGTACTAATTGCATGATTCGTATTCCGCATGATGTCCATTGACTGAACACAGCATTATATACGTACATAGACAGAACGATGTGGTGTCGTGTTCAATCATTACGCATCAAATAACATTTGCAGTAATATGGATGCGTCGGCAGATCAAAGCCGAGGTGTGTCCCTTAATTATTGTGCAAGAGATGCCGCCGTGCGTGACAGACGCGACGCTTTGATACAAAGAGCCATGTACTAATTAGTTACCGATGTTATGTGCGCGATACAGCTTCCATTACGCAATCTAATGCCCTGTTTACACCTATTCACTGGCCGACTTAAAAAAGAGGAGACATTACAGTTTCACTAACCGAAATTTGTCTTCTCCTTTTTTCAAATATTTAATCATCGTTTGAAATAAACTAACCCTACAGACAGATGGAACTCGCGTATAATAAGATGTTTACTCCAATTACATAGAAAACCCGACGTTTCGAGCTTTTTCAGTGCTCGTTTTCACAGGAGACTTTAACTATCGTTTCATTATTATATATAAAACATCATACGTGAGTGTTTCCCAGTTCCAGACAAAAAGGGAATTTATATCGCTCAAATGATCTTTCTTGCGGGGAAACCGTTACCCTTTGCCGGGGCGAGCGCTCTGAATCCTGATACAGCTAACATTACGACGGTAGATGAACTATGTTGGTCGAAGTTGCGGTAAATAATAAGCATAATAACCAGTATAAATATTGACAGGGATTCGAATACAATGAATAGATGTATTTATCAAACGTCCATGGAAAGCTATTGGCAACTTTATTTGTAACGCGTAAAGTTTGTTTTATATTTTTTCGTACTCGAGTCAGACTCAAGAATTTTTAGGTACGAATTGTTTTTGTTCATGTAAGTACCTATATCGCAAAGTCGTCGTTTAGTTGAAAGTTCAGAAGACAGCTTTGTAGGTAACGTGTTTTTTTTTAAATCAAGATTACAAAGAGCTTAAGAGACATTGAGGTTGTTATAGAATCCGCACGGTTATTTTCTCCGCTGTGCCGGTCTGAGCTTCCACAGTTCTCGCACAACAATAAATCCCTCGTCTCAGGAATAACGCGCGCAAGAAAATATTCAATCAAGTTTATAGCCGCTATTCTTCGCGGCGGGGTCGCCATCACTTTGCCGGATTGGGGAGCAGGTAGAATAGTTTAGATTAGAATTTCACTGCTAAAATGTGGTCGTGGCAAGCATTAATATTAGTTACTCATGAAGAGTTCATGAAGGAGTCTGAAAAAGGTGAAGTAAGGATTTAAATAAAGTACTTGCGACGGAAAAATATTATTAAACATGACTAGATATTTGATAGGCAGACAAGCTAAATAATCCAAGGGATTTTTCTTAGCTCTTTTTAAATACCTTCTTAAGATTTTTATCATGAGACTGCTGAATGAAAGTAGTCAGCAGGCGTTTTACGGAGGAGGCCTATTCCCTGTAGCGGAATATAATAAAAGACTGATGATGAGGATACAAGACTAAATCCAATCAGAAGATCAGGTGGTATTATGTGACTGCCTTGGACTAGCTGTCTAAGTATTTGTTATCTCAGGGGCGCATTTATGTTAAACAGCTATCATATACCATCAATGCCTGTTTATAATAAAAAAAGCTCGAAAGTTTTCGCGAACGTGCGAGTGCTCCGTTCAGCAACGGCGTCCTATCTCGGCGATGGCTTCACGGCTCATTTGGTCTGATAGGATGGCACCGCTGCGTATCCGACATCACACAAGAACTTTGAAAGATTTGTTTCACCCGCTTTATATTATATTTTTATTTATATATAGGTTCGAGACGTTTTGAGGAAAGTCATAGTTGTAGTTTGCGTAGGTGTTTTGCCCAAAGAGCCGCCCCCACCTGTGCCGTCAATAATCGTTAACATACATTTATGTAACACAAAGGTGGTGTTTGGCGCGCACGCCCACAATACACATGTGTATCATAGCATAAAATAATAATAATATAATAATCGTAGAATTTGGCCGCCATCACAGTCGTATTACTACCTACTACCATCTACTGCACCCTTACACAAGTAAATAATTACAAAAAGAGATAAAATATTTTACATAAAGTTCATTATATTTTGTGTTATCTACAATCCTTCAAACGCTACATCTTTAGAATGGCTACGACTACTACGCCGTAGCATCTCTTTAAACTGAAAATATGGTTCACTTAAAATGTAAGTGTAATGAGGTATCAAATCGGCATAATAGTTCGAGGGTTTAAAGACGTCCGAAACCTTTGTATATTACCTACGATACTAGATGAGTAACAAATGAAATCTGCCTTTGGGCTGCGTACATTTTCCGGCGTCCATTCGTCTATGCCACGAATTTGATGCACAATTTCTATCCAGACAACCCTTTTAATTAACAGGCTACAGTGAAATAGACAAAGGGAGGCCTACATATCTAATGACTTCACATAATGTGGAGCGCACATAGCCACATTGTACACAGGCACACGTAGGTATCCGGTCTGTCTCTCTAATTACAGGCATTAGCACCGTTGCCTAACGTAATTGCCTCGCACAAAGGAAGCTGTAGTACGCATACACTGAAGCCGGGCATAGTTTCATTTAGTCCTTATCGCCGTGTATTACCCGCGACCGTATCCGAACGGCAATAAAGTGCAAATTACGCCGATCCTCTCGTTATTATGATTTTTCAGAGCGCGTATTGATTTTGTCGGACCTGGGAATCGTAGCTGCCGTGCAAAATATAAATAGGTATTCTGCGAACATCCCTAGTCAAATATTAACTCAATATAGAGCATGCATGCCCGGGGATCGAGGCCCGGATATAACCATTGGCAACGGTGCGGGCCTGACGTTTGCATCAGCCTGCGGGGAGGTGCGTGCGCGCGATATTGGCTGCTGCTGGGAAGGGAATAGGGCATGGTTTGGCTGGCGTGGGGCTGTTTGTGGGTGAGTTGCATCACCTCGGCGCGGCACCTGACTCCGGCCCCGCGGGTGGCTGCTCCTGGCCTCCGCTTTGTCGAGCTCCCTGCGGCCGACAGCGCTGACGTCCTGTAATTACTTTGAAAGTATACTCAATATCTACAGAATAGATTCAATATCGAACTCGTTAATTAATGTTACCTTTGTGACGGCCGACATTGACAGACGCGGGGATTCGGCTCCGATTGGGGATTGGAAAAGGCCGAGGGAAATTTGCGAGGGAACAAAGGCGAGCTTATAATAAAAGCAAGTTAGCAAAGAGCGGGGGCAACAAACAAACGCTAGTCTGCAGGATATTAAATATTTGTTGAAAATATTTAGCTCGTTGGAATGTTTGATCTCCTACTGGTAGCGAACCTGATAATACATAACTTTCACCTTATTATCCCCCGGATTTATTCATAGACTCAGAGGTTCAACATTTCGACACAGGTTTGGTAATTTGATGTTATATCAATCGAACAAAAAGTTCTATTGAAATAAAGCCTAGCTCGGCTACAAAGTTATATACGAACATCGCATCCCAAATTGGTTGTGGGCGGAGTAGTGTTGCCGAATCCATCTACATATAGCTCAGCTTTGTATCGATTGATGACTAAAATAGTTACTCGTATGATAGTGTTCCTTTGTCATGTCAGATTACCTTATCCTCCATCGATTTGAGAACAAAGGATCTACTTGTATTCTCTTTACGTAATAATGATATGGTAGTTAGCCCATTACATAACATTTTACTAAAAATATTTTCTCTTTGATTTTAACCTAATGATATTTCTTTCTTTTATGAGGTATTTACCATATTTGAAGGTAGATACTTTATTTACTGGTTAATTTTCTCGACAGCTTGAGATTAAACTTGTGTATCTAATTTAATACAATATAACGGTTTGATACGTGGGAGTAGATGCTCGAAGTACATTACTGACAGGTACCGACAGAATCCTATTGCCGATATTAAAAGTAACATGGCACTGCGTGGTATAGTCGGCCGCAGATAAGCCATTGAACTTTGGTTCGTAAGTCTATGGGTGAAGGTCTAAATTGGTCTGTTCCCTGGTGGGTATACATCAGCTATGCCAGAGGCTGCGGTGGTTTATGGCGCGTGATGTGTCATGTCGGCTCGCGCTCAGCCGATGAGCCCGCTAGCAGACAGGTCCAATATTCTTTTGTTATTATCGATACATTAGTGATATGTTACCGGATTGAACGGGTACCTAAATGAAGATTTAGATGAGGTATTTCAGCAGCTATTCGAAAATAAAATACGAACTACATAGACTTCAAACTTTACTTGTTCCTGATGTTGTAAATTTGATTCACATACGCATTATATGACTATTAAAGAATACTACTCTGTGTATTCAATTTTGACTCAGTGGAGGCTGTGAAGGTACGTAGTACTATATACGTAGATTGCCCGAGCATCCATCTTCAGTAGTTCAGTGTGTTATCCGTGCCTGTTTAGACTATAAAAACACCGCGCGACTCAAAACTAAAACAATTACTCGTGTATTCATGGCTACGCTGCAACTTCACCTAACTAACTAGAGGCGAGCATGAAAGTTTGGAAAAATTCACTACTATTTGCTGGGGTATTTATGAAAAGTAGCGTAACCGTAGTTTAAAACTTGTTTGGCCGTGTGCCGAGAAAAACAATTGCTATTTTGTTCTGCTTATAAATATGAAGATAGTCTCCGTAAGTGGAGCTGGCAACGGCTACCTTTTAAACACCAATTTAGTTTGGGTTCGAGCAAAAAAGAAAATTTAAATTAATTTTGCGATATTGATTTTGAATGCAGGACATGACTGTTGGCGGTGTTATCGTATCGTGAAATTAAGGGTAACTACGTAAAGTATAAGTCAAGCCGTGTAAAGGTTGTAATTATTTTCGACTACCTATAGAAACGCTTCTAAATTATTATTTAGACAGTTTCCAAATCTTAATTAAGTTAATCTACGTATAACATAATATGTTACTTAATTATTTGTTAATTATGATTTCACATAAGTATATATTTTATGTGAAGTACTGGATTTTTAAAAAAAGTCAATTTCTAACATGAAACCTTTAGAACACAACTTTAATTCAACATACCTTGCCTTATGTAACTTTTTAGAGTAATAACTTCATTTGAAAGATCACCCAGTGTCATTCATATTATAATACGGCGTTATAGTGATTATTTTCACAAAGTAATTACACAATTTACTCATGGCATTGTTCCTCTTTCTACCTCGTTACAATCAACGCGTTTTGTTCACGAAATTTTTAGGTCCACCAAAGCATTCCCTAGAAAAACTGTTGGCTTCATCGGAACAACAACTTTTGTGTAGTGCCCGTACACGGCCGCTTTGTCAGGAACACAATATATGGAAAGTTTACATTAGCGAAGTTACGTCAAGTTACATGAGCTAAGTACACTCGCAACGAGACCCATGTTATAAATGCGGAGCAACGCAAACAACCAACGGAACTGCATTAAAATGTTCCCGGCTTGATGAAATTGTAATAGTCTTTATTTTGCTAAACAAATTCGACTCGAGCGAGTTTGTGCCGGGGTTGTCAGGCCGCGCAAGTCAGTCCCCTGTTCTTCTTCCGCTGAGTATTGGGAGTCTTTGGCTGTAGATGTTCTTGATAAGGTGGGTTGAAAGATGCTAGGCGGTTGAAGTAAGTAATTGAACGTTACCATCCTGTGTAACTTCGGTATCAACACACAAAAAACTCGCTAACTATATAATGAGGGCTATTTTTTTATTTGTTTTGCAGTAGTACTCAGATTATCAAATCCTTCCTCCAAGTAAACTGCAACAAAATATGTTTTTAAATTCAAACTAGTACTTCCTGAGATTGGCGCGTTCAAACAACCTCCATTTTAATGTAGAAAATCCAGCTTTTTACATTAGAGATAAAATAGATAACAATTTATTATTATCTCGTGTTGCCTGGCAACACCGCCCCGGGCGCGCTCCGTCGTTCTCAGTTCCTGACTAAATTAAAGCTCGACTAATGGAGTCCCGTTTGAAAAGGGCTCAAAACTAAGGCTGCACTTTACAATATGAAAACAACTGGGCAACATGAGCACGATGTGTTTGATTAGCGAGGCACGGTCGTCTAGAGACTTTGCGTATGTATTCCAAGTTACTTTGGAACTGCATAACAGCGTGAAATCGAGTTTCATAAAATGCTTTACAGTTTTACACATTAAGTAAATACATATAAGGTTGTGTTGTTAGTTCATTATACTATGTATTTTTTGCGCAACTTTGTTCATGAGAAAAGTACAACAACTGCTTTAGAGTGGCCATTGTTGTTTTGAGATTGTATGACCTGTCTAAATACTGACTTTTTAATGAAAAATGTATAATATAGGTAAGTCTTTTTATTTACTTCATATAAGAACACTAACATCAGCGACGTTCAGCCAATAGCTTCGAGATTTAGTATGAAAGTGGAATTAAAAATGTGACATTTGCATGGTAAGCAGGTTTCATCATCGCGCCCCGCTTAGTATCAAAGTGTCGGGCGCACGTTACCGGGCTGGTATTATGCCTCGTGAATAGGATCGCCAAGAGTTTGGTAATGATTTAGGGATAATTAAATTTTTTCTAGGTAATAACTATTCTAGAACATAAGATGCTGGATTTCAGAAAGCAAATTTGTTCTAAATATTCGATTATTTTATCGTATCTAATGCATTATCAATTAGATGTGAAAGCTTTCTAAAAGATAGATCGAATAATGCAGATACGGAATGGAAATTAATGTTGCACAATTGAAAACAACGATATTTTCATCGTTCTCAACAATTACTTTAGTACCATGGCTTAAGCCTTATTATTATTCTTGTTATTTCTATTCTTTTAACATTAATTTAACTGACTTCTGGATTATAAATATAATTGAGCAGTTCTTATATACGGGATTTCCACTAACGTATCGTCGAATGCGGCCCCTACTGTGCCGAAGGGCGGCGCGGGGGCGGGCGGCGCGTGCACCTTGCTTTATTGCATTTTTCCCGGACGGCGGTATTCGCGAGGTATGCACCCTGAGCCGCGCTACGTAGACTCGCTTGTTTGATTATCAGAGTTCTGTTTTGATGGAAACCAATCTATGAGCTAGTTTATCACTTGGTTCACTTTTGTTGAAGGCTGGAACGTGACTGAATTTAGTATAATAGTAACACCGTTTAGGAACGTGTATTGCCTGTGAAGGTACATTAATCCTATGTTACTAATAATACAAGCAATGCACCTATAAAATAATATTGTTTGTAAGGGCAACATTATTTATATATCGGCGTCGGGGTGGCCGGCGGCGACATCAGAGGGTTAACACTATCGTTAGGTTCACTACTCTTCACTCTGTGGGCTGCGTAGGGTCTTCAGGCAATGAATAACACCACATACAATAGTTACAGTTTTATTCTTGTTCGGCGATCGTAAGTTAACATCAACGAAATAACATTATGGTCGATATAATCACGATAACCAATACTGCCCGGTCACTAGACAAGTCCCAGGGACGACCTAATCGAATCTGAATCTAAATCGTAACCGTCTTCACAACTCCATCATTTCAACTCAAACTAAATGTGACGGGCCATGTCCAAACGAAATCAACTGTCACCTTTTTGACAGTCGCGTTTGAGTAACCGGCCAGTATTATTCGAATGCAACAAACATCATTTAATCAAGTAATCATTGTTAATGACTTCCTAAAATCAAGTTAGGATTTACAATAATGTTACAACATTAATTAGCACTACATAATACAATTTCATAAATCAACCGAAACTTCGTGCTACCAAGCGCCATCTAGCGGAGATCATAGACACTTAATCAAAAGTGCCGCTCCCGCTACCCGCTATCCTACACGGCCATTCTGACGTTTCACCCGTCCTCGGGTGTTGTACCTGAGAACAAAATGAAACCAAAAGAGTAAACCGTTCGGCCATCCCGGCTAAAACTTATTCAAGAGCTTCTGAGCTTACAAAATTTCACTTTACTTAACATTGATACGTTTGACCGACAAGTTCCCAAGTTCAAATCTGCAACTAAGGCATTACTCAGCATATCCAATTCATTAATAACACAAGTCTAGACACACACCACCCCTGAAGATTACAATACTCTATTCCGTGTCTCAATCTCATATCTCTCTATTCAAAGTCCGGACAAATGTTCGATCAGCATGCAGTGATCAATTAAGACCAGCCTACTGCATCGAGCAACACCGTCCCTCCCACTTTGAAATAAGTCTCATAGATTCCAACCAAGTGCGTCCCTTCTACCAGTCATGTAAGCAACTCACAGTGACCGTACAACACCAGTGTGTCCCTTCGACCAGGTTGGACCGGACGACATCTGTGTCCCTTCGACCAGACTGGACCGGACGACATCTGTGTCCCTTCGACCAACCCGGACCGGACGACACTTTCCTCTCAACCATTTCTAACACATGACCATCAGTCGGACCAAACGAGCGTGTCCCCTCAACCAGCCGCCTACAGCTGCATGGCCCGGACGACGCTGTCTCTTCAACCACAATTACAACAACTACTATCCAGTCCATCGGATACCCGTACCATCAACATGTGTCATTAAACAAACCAACAACCATCATCATCATCAAAGTAATTATCATTAGCATTGTCCAACTATTTGGGAACCTATCGTTCAATTAGAATTCAAAGATTTCAAAAATCATCTATCGCATTTGCATAGGGCGAACCAAAACCTCAATTACTTTAATAGGGCCTTAAAACTTAGGGTCTAACTTGGTCTGATTTCTTTCCTCATTTTCATACTGTATGTACATAAAATCACGCCTTTTTTACCAGAGGGGTAGGCAGAGATCACTTCCTGCCATGTGCTACGGTCCTGGCACACCACTTTCGCTTCATCCACATTCATCAACCTCTTCATGCACGCTCGTCGATTACGGGTACTTTTGATTTGACCTTTCTTTAAGATTTGACCTATTTGGTCATGAAAGGTCTTTCTTGGTCTTCCCTGTCGACATTTCCCATTACACCCTCATATACCCTTCGTTAATCGTCTTTCACTCATCCTCTCAACATGACCAAACCATCTAAGCATACCTATCTCAACCTTAGTCACTACATCTTCTTTCACACCACAACATTCTCTAATTATTTCGTTTCTTATTCTATAACTTAGTTTTACTTCTAGCATACTTCGAAGTGCTCGCATCTCCACTGCATTTATCCTACTCGTGCTGCTTCTGCCATACCTATCTTTCACTTCCGTATATTAGTGTCGGGACCAACACTCCCCTATGAACCGCCAGACGTACCTTTTTGGACACTTTCTGACTGCTCACAAAGGTGTGCAGCGCTCCGTTCACCATGTTACCAGCATTCACTCTGCTTTCAATATCGCTATCACACTTACCAACTTTTGTGAGTTTCATTCATATAGAACAGTCATCATATCCTGCAACTCCGCAGCCGATGAAGCGAGAAGGACTTGATCATCAGCGTAACGGAGACACTGGACGATTGACTCATTTATTCTCAAACCTTTCTCAGACTCTCTCAGACTAGTCAAGCAACTATCTAAGAATAGGTCGAATAGCCATGGTGACGCTACACATCCCTGTCTAACACTTTTTTTCGTGTTCATGTTAAACCAATCAGTGCATGCCCCATTCATTCCCCCCGTTTATTCCCGTTTATATTCCTTTCTTGCTTCACTCATATCATCATTCGTCGCTTTTTGCATTCGGTGATTAGCTTTGATTGCTAACCAGTCTTGCCAAGCCTTTCTTTCTATTTACAACATCTTATCCTACACGGCTTATCCTATACGGATCACATCTTGTACGCTTTTATCCATCCATACCTTTCTATTACTCTTTCCATTTCTCATTTTAGATTTTCCACACGCTTCTGTGGCAACATTGTCTCATTTTTCAAGGACAGACATTATGTTCAGAGACCACTACATACTGTGACTCAACATCACACTACCGTTTATCGACCACAATGAATGTCTGAAGTCCAAACATAAAAACAATGCACCTGAAGTAAGATATCCTTTCAGCATCTGTCTTGCGTTCATGGTATAAGGAGTTTGTTGCTCCCCTTGCCTCCCTCCCTCCGTAGTAGCCGTCTGTTGTCCTGCAGCTCAATTCCCAGTTATTTCCACAGATATCTGGAGTACAAGGCATGACATCTGAAACAAAGATTTCTCACAGTAGACAACTGACTGGTAAAGCGTTAAGAATCACCGTTCAATTACCTATCTTCATTGAAGTGAAACCAACAATTAATTTACTTGTTTGAGAGACTAAAATTATTAATTGCTTTCTAATGACAAGCAAGCTTTTTTTTTTTTTTTGCTCTGACATTTTTTATTGTCTCATATTGGTTTAACGGCCTTGACAAAGATCATACAGCCAAATCTTCAGTTTTATGATTTATTTTTACTAGTTTTAACCAACACACACCCACACACCCACACACACACACAGATTCACACTCCCTGTTTTTCTAAGCTGTCAGTAGCCACCACAAGTTGCCTGAGGTCTAAAACTTCAGCACTTAGTGGCATCAGGCACATAATAGGTAGGCATTTCACATAATCTTTCACACTTTTCATGTGGCTACTAGTAATTTACAAAAACACTATTTTAGCCGTTACTATAATGAGAGATATCTGCATTGAAACCGACAATAAGGCGTCTGACTGATTTCAGTGCGCAGGACATATTATAGTGCACAAGTGTGCGCGCAAACACAAGTGCACTCTCCATTCCCTTACTCTTATAATTCGGTGAGACAGCAATCCGACATGACCGATGAGAGATCGGGCGCAGGACCACCAGCTTAACTTTCCGAGGCACAGGCGTTCAACCGCCAATTTCCTAACTCCGGGCTGAGTAATTTCATTACAGAAAAACTCACACAAATTTTGCCCAACTCCGGACTCGAACCGGGGACCTCTCGGTCCCAACGCAGCACTACACATACATACACACACGCAGGCAGTTGAAACCGACTATATTGACTCATCAATAAAATCACGACAGTATGAAAAAGACTCACAATTATTCAGCGAATGATCCCATGGTTTTGCTTACAAAGCAATATCCTCTCGACGATGGCTGGGCACGTTGGTTGAGGCACCGTTGCTTGCCAATCCCTTGCCGCCGTTGGTTGCACGACGACGACTTGATGCGTAGTGTCCCTTGCCACCACATTTGAAGCATGTCACATCCTGCTTTTCACGTCCGGTGGTAGTTGCAGGCTCCGTCGAGGGGCCACGGTTGGTACGCTTCTTATCAGGTCGCTTCTATTCAATTCGCCGATAGTGAAGTCATCAGACAAGAAGCGCAAACGGCGAAACATTCGCCCTCCTTTAGACGGTCATTTTGCAGGTTAATAAGTGTAGCAGCTGACGTCTCAATGCAGCGATACAGAGGTCAACGGTGTCATACTAAGCACGCAGGTCGTTGTTAGACTTGTCCGGGTCAAATTCGGGCAGTGAAATCTCATCCACCGATGTAGTAGGCTTGATTGCATCGATCAGGCTCATCATATTGCGGTTCTACGACTCCAAGTACACGCAGGAAAGATTCATCTAATCCGGGTACACTAGTGGTGTTTCTTCTAGCCCGAAGTGAATCCCACTTCTGATATCGGCGTCGGGGTGGCCGGCGGCGACATCAGAGGGTTAACACTATCGTTAGGTTCACTACTCTTCACTCTGTGGGCTGCGTAGGGTCTTCAGGCAATGAATAACACCACATACAATAGTTACAGTTTTATTCTTGTTCGGCGATCGTAAGTTAACATCAACGAAATAACATTATGGTCGATATAATCACGATAACCAATACTGCCCGGTCACTAGACAAGTCCCAGGGACGACCTAATCGAATCTGAATCTAAATCGTAACCGTCTTCACAACTCCATCATTTCAACTCAAACTAAATGTGACGGGCCATGTCCAAACGAAATCAACTGTCACCTTTTTGACAGTCGCGTTTGAGTAACCGGCCAGTATTATTCGAATGCAACAAACATCATTTAATCAAGTAATCATTGTTAATGACTTCCTAAAATCAAGTTAGGATTTACAATAATGTTACAACATTAATTAGCACTACATAATACAATTTCATAAATCAACCGAAACTTCGTGCTACCAAGCGCCATCTAGCGGAGATCATAGACACTTAATCAAAAGTGCCGCTCCCGCTACCCGCTATCCTACATATATATTAATCAAGCACGTACACATTATTTACAACAACAAATAATATTATTTATGTCTTTGAGTTTTATTTGTTGGAATTATCTTCCAAATCAGAACCTTAGGTTTCGAGTCCTACTCGCGCGGTACAGTTTTTGATTTAGTTTGCGCGCCCGGACATGTTTCCGCTTTTCCCGGATGTGTCCTATACAGGCTCTATGCTTATGTTTGCCCGTTATGCCTGGTGCCAATGCTGCCAATACACTTTCCACATTTACATTTAATGAACGGCATCTTGTGAAGCATGTCAGCTGACAAAAATTAAGTTATGATACTGATAATTTTTTAAGGCAATCATATTTAAGTACTCTTAAATAAATTACCTTTAATATGGATTATTGTCGCTTCAGTATTCACCAGTATTCTTCATATAATACATGACGTAGACGTATTAAATATTTATTTCGATTCATTTTTGTCATTTCATATTGTAGAACTGTAGGTATTAGTTAAATAAATATAGACTTTATAGGTTACGAGCAAAATGTAATTCCATAAACGTCTCCCGGGCAGACGCAATCCGTGTAATCTATGAAGCCGGCCAGCAATCTGGCTTGACGTGCAGTTTTGTTCCAAAGTTATGTTCCCGCTCGTTACGAAACGTCTCGTATCTGGAGCAAGTTGCAGTATGCACTTCTAAATGATATTGCATTATACATTGAAGTATAAAGAGTTATAATATTTAGGTTTTGAAAAATGGAAAAGGTTTCATTTATTAATTTAGATGTTTATCTCTATTTAAGTGTAAAATCTATTACGATGGAAGAGGGAGTTTTCTAACGCTTTAGTAGGTACATGCAAGAATATCTATCTAATACACCATTAAATGATACTTCCTCAACAATGGAAAAATATGATTTTCAAGTTCATTGCCTACGTAATCACAAATCCAGTACCAAGTCAGCAGCGTTTTACGCTAAGCTAATATTTAAACTGTTCTGCGGCAATTCCTTACACCCACTTATAACAGTGGTGTTATACTTAGGTACACATCCCTTGTATTCGTGATCCTTTGGGCGGGCCGCGGATGAGCTGGCTGTCTCTAGCACCCTTAATTATGTTTACAAAGCTGGCGGACCGCGGCCAATTTTATTAAACCTCTCGCCCTTAACGCCGCAGGATTTAAAATTACTTCCCTCGTAATCCTTTAAGCGGAACCTTCCGAGCGAATCGCGTTGTTCGTACAAAAATTACATTTTACAATTTCCCCGAGAGAAGTTAAGTGACGGGGAGTACCAGAGTGCAGGACTCGGATCAGTAATTCACTGAGTGAGTCGGGACAAGGTGACTGGAGTTTCGCTCGTTCGTTCGACTCGATTCTCGAGTTCTATGCTGCTTAACTTAATTTCAGTCGTTGCATTTGATCGCAGTTATGCGGGAAGTTTTTAAGTGTATATTATATGTTAAGATCTGAAGGGAATCTCTTGGTCAGGCGAGGCTAGTTACCAAGTCTTGCTAACTTGGCAACTAGCAATGATGACATGACATGACATGGTAATTAACACCTAGAAAATATGTAGATAATGGAGACCGATGATAGCCGTAAAGCTAATATAATGAGTAGTCGATATGATTGCTAAGAGGAAGAATATAAAAGAGATTTATAATGTCTAGGTACCATTTCATTAAACACGTCATAGCGTTATCTCGTAAACTGCAGCTACTACACGTTGTGTATACGAATGTATCCTGTTTGCGTGCCCCGGAGACTTGCAAAAGATTTATTACGGAAACACACTCTGTTTGACTGACTGTAATATTGCCTTCGAGGCAACTACGAATAATACAAAGGAGAGGACGAAATGAAGTTTTGAAGCGTCTCGTTCCCTAATTTATTTATTTTCCTTCTGTTTGAACTTATAATGTAGACAAATGAATGGTAAAATATACAAATTGGTATGTGTTCACCAAGATTCCACATTATCACACCTGTAACCGGGAAGGTACTCAGATTCTTATGACGAAGAGATAGAGTAGCAAAGCTCCATAAAATTAGACTGTATAATCTCATAGTACCAAAAAGCTAAAAATAAAAAAGATGAGAACGTTGAATAGTTGCAAAAAAATGAATAGAATGTAAACTGCCCTAGAAGTATGTCGTCTGACGCAACTAGACAGTGGGTGGCGACTCCCTCGGGAGCTCCAAGTGACACACGACCCTAATAAATGGGGGAATGTCATACACAGTCGACGACCTCGCTACCGGGACTTATTGAGAAAAAGAATTGCAACTGTTCTATTGATTGGTCGCCGAATGCAGTGTGTAGCAGTTTGTTAACAATTTAGACACGTTTTATAGTAGTTAACGAAGTCTTAACACAATATTTTGTATCGACAAATCTACCGTACAACATGTCGCGCAATTTCTTGTAGTACCTACCTACTTTAAATTATAAAAAAACAAATGAAAATAAGTGACATAAACAGGTACCTGCAGAGCATCAGATATAATAGTTTTGAATACCCTACTACACAATGAGTGTACCTGTTAACCGATAGAACAGTAGGTTATGTATATCGAATTCATTCGTTTCATATTGGCTTTTAATCTAGTTAAATTGTCAGTTGGCCTGAAAGTTAATGCTTTCAAATTTAGTATCTGACTGGTAGAGAAAGCTTGCATGGCCAATTGTTATCTACTCATTATACTATGCTTTTAAATTACCAGGCAATTGGGGAAAAAATTAGAAAGGCTTTTGTCTCGCATAACAAACGATAACAGCGTCATCTCGAAGCTCGTACGAATCGAATTGAATCGTCTCCGCGGAGATAACATCAAAACGTTCTCACCTAGAGCGGGCCGAACAAAAAGTTGCCGTGAGCGAGGGCAGGCGAGCTCTCGCGTTGCTAGGCGACCGCGATCAATACAGCCTCCGCCGGGCCGCCTAATTACACCCCGCGCCCCGCCCGCGCGCCCCCCGCCCGCCCCGCACCTTTAAATATCGAATGATAGAATTCGCATTCAAATATTTTTTATTTTTCGCCTTTGTTCTGGGTGTTTGTTGTGACGACTGCTTTTGTTTTTTAAAGTATGATTACTTTTGTTTTGAAGGCTTGTTGTGGGCGTTTTGTGTTTGAAGCACTTGTATGCCTTTATGAGTATGTTAATTATTAGGTAATTTTTTTATTGATAAATCGAGTGAGAAAAAGTGCTTGGTTTTGCTCGGTAGAGCCTTTTAAATGTTAATAAAATGGTTAACTAAAAATTGTGTTAATTGTGGAACATAGGAAGTCACAGTTAGATAACTACTATAATTTTTTATTATTATTTATGAACTTACAAAATACATACTTAAATGATGATTTGCTACTAATTTCAACAAATTCTGAAACTTACGAGTACGTCATGAATATGAACATTTCGAGTATTAGGTATTAATATATGTACGGTGCAGGGTACAGAGTAATGAGATTAATTTTTCTCAATTTAGAACTACTTTGTATCGTGTAGTTATTTCATCTCACGCAGATTGCGACCCCAAGAACAAATTCTGTTAAATTAACAATTATATCCGGAGGTGTTACAATAATGGCGGAATCATGATTATGTGGAGTAGATTATGTTTCCCCCTTCCACGTATTAAATTTCCCCGAGCACCGCTTAGCTATTATGACATAACCCGGCGCATAACTGCTATGTAAATCCGTAAATATCCAATTGTGATTTGATAACAATGGATACATTTTGTGGCTGGTTTACGAAGACATTGTGCTCATTTAGGATTACTAGAGATCTAGTATGACCGGGTTACCCTACGTTTTGTCAGCACATCTATACATGACCTACCTACATATTTACTGTTAAGGGTAAACAGAAGTATTCTTCAATAACCTTCTTGAAAAAGCCTGCGACAAAAGTTATGTTAGTTTGTGAAAATTGGGACTAGTGAATCATTGCCTAGGTTGTTTCCGATTTCAAGTAATAATGTATTATTCTTTACAAAATGTCACGACAGACAAGGTTAACCAATAGGTGTAATCTTGATTACAGCTACACCACCTCATTTTCCGTTTTCTTCCTAGAGCAGCCTGCATTTGTATAGAAGTGGAAATACCACGTAATATAAAGTAGGTATGATACATTAGAAAAACACTAATAGTCCAGTCAAATTAGGTTTCATCTGCGGAAAAATTACTAGTGAGCTGAATTTTGGTACACACCTTTATTACGGCATTGTAATGAAGGTGTGAAAAATCGACATTCATATCGTGCCGGCTTAAAAAGTTACAGGGGTCAAAAGGTCGCGAAAATCAGTTTTTCGCGAATATCTTGCGATCTATTGCTTGTAGGTTAATTGAGGTCATTAAAAAATTTATTAGTTATAAAATTATCTACAAAAAATGTCCTTTGCATTTTTTTGTAGAATTGAAAGTTTTCGGAGGAGAGCGCCGAGAAAGCACTCACATACCTACGGTATTGTATACCAAGGCGTACGCCCTATGCTTTTCATTGATGTTTGTAAGCGTGTTGTTAGTAAAATCTACTACATACAGATATATAGCCTTAGTAATACTAGTACAGAAAGTTTTCCTTTTTGGAAAAGGAAAACTGAAAATCATGAAGATGTTTGAAAAAAGATCTGATTTAAACAATTTTGCAGAAATATTCCAACAAGAAAATTGCTCTCGAGATGCATTGTCAATGCTAGGACATATTTTCTACCGCTGCAATTTTTTGTACAATTACAAATCTTTTTTTAAACATCTTCATGATTTTCAGTTTTCCTTTTCCAAAAAGGAAAACTTTCTGTACTAGTATTACTAATGCTATATGTCTGTATGTAGTAGATTTTACTAACAACACGCTTACAAACATCAATGAAAAGCATAGGGCGTACGCCTTGGTATACAATACCGTAGGTATGTGAGTGCTTTCTCGGCGCTCTCCTCCGAAAACTTTCAATTCTACAAAAAAATGCAAGGGACATTTTTTGTAGATAATTTTATAACAAATAATTTTTTTAATGACCTCAATTATAGGTTAATTGAGGTCATTAAAAAAATTATTATCAAGCAATAGATCGCAAGATATTCGCGAAAAACTGATTTTCGCGACCTTTTGACCCCTATAACTTTTTAAGCCGGCACGATATGAATGTCGATTTTTCACACCTTCAATACAATGCCGTAATAAAGGTGTGTACCAAAATTCAGCTCACTAGTAATTTTTCCGCAGATTGGTGTTTAAAAGAGCTAATTTGACTGGACTATAATGCGTTCTACTTTTTGAATGTGTCCTCAACATATGTAATTAGTAATGTAATATAAAAACACATTATGGTGGTATTAAACATCGATTACATAGTTTTGTACGCGTGTTTAATGATGTGAGAAAATAGTACCACTGTTATATACATAAATATAATTTTATTTGAATGAGGCATGATGTGTCCTGTTAAAATATTTATTACATGTTTATTGTTTCTCGTTCCTCACCATTTCGTATCGAGTAATAAGAACCGTTATTACGTAAGTACCTCTTGGGAATGGAGTTTTTTTTATATACGGAAATGCGTTACGCCGTACGCACCGTCAACTCGGGTGGGACTGTGGGAGGGGTTTACCCGTGGTGGTGAGTGAATCCCGGCCGTCGGTGCTCAGGTGGAAAATGTCCGGCACCTGCTTCTGGGCGGAACTGCAGTGCCCAGTGGGGCTACCATGAGTTTAAAACTTACGCGCTCGATATCGCCTACGTAAATATGTCTATGAAAAACTTGTACAGCGCCGGCTGGTGGTTACGCGAAGAACTAAAATCGGCCGTATGAAAAAAACAACTCGATAGGTTTTTAACGTAAGTAAGTTTTCGATAGCCAACTCATGGTAGGCCCTCAGGGGTATATCTGTAGTGTAATCACTGGGCGTACCTCTACTTAGTTACTCGTCGCGCAATTAAAACTCAAAAAAGGTGTGTTGACACCTTTTTTAATGTGAAGGGGAGCATAATTATGTCCATTCTAAATATAAATTATAAAGTTATTTTTAGGGCCCATATAAAGTAAGTAGTGTAAAACACGACCCAAATTGTAAAGGTCCCAAAGACAAAAATGCAACTACGTCGTCCTTTACGGTAGAGAATAATGGTGATGAAAGATTTATCATGAATGCAAACCTTTCTTTTCATTCTCGAATTAGTATAGAACAGGTAAGTAAATATTTTTATTTTGTGTTAAAATTTTAACCTGACATATACAGACACATTGCAATATCATTAGGGAGGAATGTAATGAGATAAGAATTTGAGCTGATTATGTTGCGAAGTGGTTTTTCTTTTTTTATTTTGACCACTAATGGTTCATAGACAGTACTGAGAAAGAATTATTTTTTCTTAAATACTGTCTCTTTTAATATCCTAAGCGAAACATTCACAATAATACAAATGATACATTAAAGACACATTTTTTGGATTACCTAAATGTTTAAATTGTTTGGTAGAGTATATTATTTTATCACAATATACACAGTAGATGTATTCCGAAATACATGAGTTGAAACTGCTTTCCTCGGTATGAGATTAATATATGCCGTCTGTTGTACTCGTTCCTAATTATAATGTTGTAGTGTTACTTAATGTTTTCTATTAACAAGTTATTAGTAATCAATTTTTGGAACTTGATTTTATTTGTAAAAATGACTTTTTCAGATTTCAATTACAGCAACGTTGATGAGCAGAACTCATAATAACAAAATTTTTGTTTGGAAAAAGAATTTTATACAACCTTGTCAGTATTATTTAACCCATTTACGCCCTCCGGCCCCAAATGAGGACGCCATATAAATGATTTTTAATTTTAAAATTAATTTTTTTTTAACATTTAACAAAGCTAATTTGTACAGTATAATAGTGCACCTCAATATTAAAAAATATAACTTATCGTTCACAAGCATATTATTGTGATTTTTTTAACTGTTTTGTGGGACTTATTTTTTTGGAGTCATCAGCAAAACTAATTTATTTATAATTTATTTATTTAACTTACGTTGATAGTTTTTTTGTTTATAAATATTAGTTTATATTATATTCTTTATATATTATGCATAATAATCAATATTTTATAGTATTTTGGTACTTATATTTTACTATTTATAGCAGTGTCCCCAATTGGGGCCAATGGGCACATAAGACCTAATATTTTCGTATTTAAAAAAATGTGAATTTCATGTAAAAAAAGACGTGAACGACATTCGGCGTTGTCAATGCATACCACGAGATTCAAGAAGCTGTGGAGGATAAGTTAGGTGAAGAAAACTATGAAACGGAGGTAGATTTAGTGATGCTGCTTCCTGAACCAAGGGTCTTTATCGAGGAGGAAGAAGGGCATGATGACAACATCCAAAGAAGTGACATGCCCTGAAAGGTACCTACCGGGTAACATAATATAATTGATTGTTCCAAGAGATGAAATTGGAGTGACAGTAATAAGGAGCCTCCAGCATCCAAGAGACAATCTTCAGTCGTCAATCGACAAACCATGTTTGGTGAAACTGTGAACCAACATATGAACCTACGATGAAGATGACTATGATTATTCACTATTACTTATGTATAACCGACTTCTAGTTGTCTATTGAAGGAATGAAAACATTCTTATCTTGACTGGATATCATGTACTGCCTTCGGAATACAGATTTGAAACAGCCAAGTCTGTCAACAACATATTTTTTTGTTCGATAGCTTGAGTGCGCACTATGGGATCCAATTCTGGTGGTCCTCTGTGGGATACATGCTGGATTTGACAGTTTCCAATAAATGAGGTGTTCTTTCCTGGCCAATGATAAAAAGTTAGATAAATTCCAGTTTCGACACTATATTGCCCATCATTATTTACGGTTCAAAAACTCCCAAAATCCTTGCACAACCAAAATTTGCTGAATGATGGTGTAGGATACTATATCTTGTGATGTGTAGTGTACCATAAAAAACGCGTTGTCAACAAAAACATGTTTGAAAACACTGTGCGTCGAATTCCAATATATCGAATTTTTCTATACTACATGCGCCCATTGGCCCCATTTGAGGACGGCTTTTTTTTAGATATATAATATACATATATTTTTATTTTTTTCATATTTTCGTGTTCTTTATGCTAGTTTCCAGCTATTCACAATAAAAAATATGTATATTTACCACTGGGTTTGATTTGGGCGTAAATGGGTTAATACGTGAAATGTTTGAAGAAATTTTTAAAATTAAGAATTGCATATTTCAAAAGGTTTGTTCTCGTTTGTGTTGATATTCCCCTTCTTTACTAATGAAAAGTGCCATTAGTAGTACAATATATTTTATTACCATATCAGAGTAGGTACTTTAATATGTGTTTTTTGGTTTACAGGGATTGTACAAGATAAAATCATTTGACATGAATAGGTATTGTCACTTATTTGGAGGGAGTTCATTTGTGTACGGCTTGTATGAAGTTAAGGCGATAATAGTTTCTAAGAAGGAAAATATTTTCTGTCAAATTTATTATATATTATTGGAAGAAGATACTTCGTAAAAGTTTATTTCGAATTTAGTTGTAATTAACTAGGTAGCACTGCTAAAATATAAGTACAATATAAAAATTGAATTCTTATCTGATCGTTTCAATCCGGTACCTACCTTGATCCGATTATGGCTTTGATATAGAAAAGTTAACCATTTTCCAAACTTGTTAAAGGTTTCTTTTGAAAGAACTTACTGAGGACGCAGCAACAATCCAGCAACAATCCTTTTACTAATGCTAAATATACTTTGTATGGACCCGGGTAAAAGAACCAACTATACGTGTCTACATTCCAAAACAAAGAGACGAAATGGATGAAATAATTAATCACAGATATTACCTGTTTGGGTTTTAAGAATAGCTTATCCTCATTGACATCCAGCCTACGCCTTTCTGACGTCATTGTGTTACAGTTACATTGATCTGTTCCATCCCCTTCAATTATGTAGGTCATACCCGAGATGTGCCTAACGTGTTACGTAAGAAGGCACTAAGCAGCGCTCGGGGATATTGAATATGAGAAGAAAACTTTATTTCCCTCGCGAAGCAGATGGCGGCGGGTATCATATCGCTATATATCAGCAAGTTGCGGCATTATGAGCGCATACATTACCGGCGAATGTACCTACGGACCTGTTTTGCGCTTCGGTTACGATTTAACGGCAGAGAGTTGGAACCTTCGCCATTAAAGAGGAGGAAGAGGGCTTATTGCGCTTGACTTTGAAATTTGATGATTATGTTGAATCGTAAATAACTACAGTAATCAGTAACTGACACAGACAGACAGACGTTTCGAAGATGATTATAACTTATATATAATTAAAAATTCTATTAAACATTTTATGTAGACAAATGTGACAAGAAATTCGTAAAAATAATAAATATCTGAGACCTTTCCACGTCATCGGTTATCTGACCCCAAACTAAGCAGAGCTTGAACTCTGGGCCTCAGAGACTGATATACATATATCAGTCTCTATATATATATATATATATATATATATGTTACGGCTAATACCCGAAGTGCGGCTACACCTAGGTTTAGCCGGCTAGAACTAGGTGTAGCCACTTACTCTTGGCTAAACCTAGGTGTAGCCGATTGTTTTCGGCTAAAACTAGGTCTAGCCTTCATCATGCCGGCTACAACTAGGTCCAGCCATTCCATGTCGGCTAATACTAGGTTCAGAGAATCCCTGTTGGATAAAACTTAGATGCGAGTCCCGCCAAGCCTTCCGTCCTTCCCCGCGTCACACTCAGGACTCACAGCATCTGCAGCAGCAGCGCGGGGTGGAGGGCGTAGCGAGACACGCGCCTCTGCAGGTTGTGAGCACCAAGTGCTGCTGATCTACTGCAGGTCTACTAGCGAGTGTGACTCATAGCGTCTGTACATAGTTGTAACTGCCTCGTTGGTCTATTGGCAGCAAGCGCTGCGTAAGGACCGAGAGGTCCCCGGTTCGAGTCTGCGGTCGGTGAAAATTTGTGTGAGTTTTTCTGTAATGAAATTACTTAGCCCGGAGTTAGGAAGTTGGCGGTTGAACGCCCGTGCCTCGGAAAGCACGTTAAGCCGGTGGTCCAGCGCCCGATCTCTCATCGGTCATGTCGGATTGCCGACTCACCAAATTATGAGAGTAGGGGAAAAGAGAGTGCACTTGTGTTTGCGCGCACACTTGTGCACTATAATATGACCTACGCACTTGGCTGATCTTAATTGAGATCGGCTGTCATGGCTGAAATCGGTCGGACCACCAGTCAGTGTAAAATGAATGTTACTTTAAAATAACAGGTTTATTTTTTCAGCCAGCAAGCCAAGTTCATAAACTTATCACGTTTGGGTAACGGAGCCCGGTGGATTATTAATCAGGAAGGACACCCTCTTCGGGTCGAGCCAGGGTCCCTGAAAACTACTGTTCATACGTTTTGAATACTGAACAAATACACACACTTTCAAAGTTTAAAGCTGTTCGATTTATTTGAATTTTTTGTTTCTTTTATTGACTCCTTAGCCTGAGAGTAAACAAAAAAAGACATTAGCCGATCGTCAATAAAATTTAGCTACTGGAACTTTCTGTTACCTAAAGAAATGGCGGCTGGCGAAAAATGGCTCTGTCGGAAGAGGTAGAGGTTTTGTTAGAAAGAGACACTTTTCTCGCTCGATCCGGTATAGGTACGTCACCAATAAATTAGGCTTAGTGTAGCTCTGCTGCTCTATGGTCAAATCTTTTTTTATTACGCTTTTCAGTCAGTTAATCTCAATATTTTTATTAATTGAGTGGCTTTCTGCATACGTATGCATTCATTATTATTACCGAACTCGTACATAATAATTGGGCACGGTACATAATTCATGAGAACATAATTATTTATTTCTATTATAAGGTACACTCAATCTATATCGTAAACACTACTAAAGATAATGATTTATGGTTTTTGTAAACGGTATGGTATTATTTGTCGATTAACTTGTTCTGACGGTGTCATTGCTAAAAGATTATAATATTATGGTATTTGTATAAAGTACCATGTGTTCCATCAGATTATTAATGTTGTTTTTTGCATTATTCTTTTTACAACATCATGTAACCAATTTGAAAGCCAATTATGTAAGTACCATAGACATGGAGCGATCTGCATAGACACGAGTTGTAAATTGTTGATTGGAATAGAATTTCAAATCGGACTTGAAAGCACACAATACTTTATTTACCATACAAAGCGTCATGTCCGTAGGTTGTTTCATTATTTCACTAATAAAATAATCTAATTATTGAAAAAGCTGTAAATTAACTAGTGCAAGTGACTACAAACATCACTAAGTACTCAAACTCAACAATTTATTTCAGGGCCCTTATAAGCTAATAAACACAGAAGTGTCCTCGTGTAAAGGCCCTAAATCTAAGAATGTAACGATCACGTCGGTGTTTATTAAAAATAACAGCAATATGCTCGGAGGGAATATCTCTTTTCTATCTCGAACGAGATTGGAACAGGTTTGTTTGTAATCCTTGTAAATTTGTACATCCAACTTCTCATAATGAAACTAGAGGGATGCGGATTCAGTGATAAATAAAAACGGTTTCCTAGATTATAAAAACATATTTGATAATTCAAAGTTTACGCCATAGTGCTTCCCCAATGTTTAATTAACCTGGAAAATAAATAAAGTTTTGTAAGAGTAGCTAATATATATATATATATATATATATATATATATTTATATATTAAAATATAAACCTTACCTACCATTCTCAATATGTATATGTAACCAATTAATCCTTACTAATATTATAAATGCGAAAGTAACTCTGTCTGTCTGTCTGTCTGTTACGCTTTCACGCATAGAGTACTGAACCGATTTAAACGAAATTTGGTACAGATATAATCCAGAGCTACGAAAAGGATATAGGCTACTTTTTAACCCACTGCACTCCATAAGGAAGTAATGTTTTACCCGTTAAACGTCTCTACGCGGATGAAGTCGCGGGCGGAAAGCTAGTAAGTAATATTAATAATCAATTTCAGATGTTTGTAACTATGTGGTTCGCGGACAAAAAACAAAATAAAAGGATTGTATACAAAGGCACGTTTAAAAAACCATGCGACTATTATTTCGTAAAAGATATATTTGGAACTATTCTTCCGAGCAAAAATTGTGTTTTTGAAAAGGTATGTTTTGACTTTACGAGTAATTTTAAAGAGCCGTAGCGTAGCCGGTAGTATTCATAATCATCATCAGCCCATAAACTTCGTCCACTGTTGGAAGTAGACCTCCACTAGTAGTCAAGCCACTCCGTCCAATCCTCGGCTGCCTACCTACCAGCCGTCCTGCGCAGATCATCACCCCACCTGGCCTGGGGACGTTCCACACTGTAGTATTCACCCGACCTCATCGCATTACCTATTCATTTTCCTAATGAAGTATCTACTGTGATAAAGTATGTTCATTGGATTTTTACATATTTTCTTAGTCTCTAAGAAAGATGACAAAACGACTTTACATTATCATGAAGAAATGTTTATTACATATGGTAAAAATAACGCAGTCATGTTTAAGTTTATTCATCGATTCACGCCGCAATGTGACAAAATGTTAGTTGAATCGGACGATAGGGTTAGCAAGAATTATATACTGAGGAAATACATTTATTTTGTTACAGGGAACATACAAAATTAAAGAATTTGATATAAACAACTACACTCACATGTTTATAGGAAAAACATTTCTTTATGGATATTTTATTTCAAAAGCTATTGGAATGTCTAAAAATGAGAATATTTTTTGTCAGAATTTCCAAACATTATACGTAAGGGATCTTTCATGAATTTTTGGAGGTTTAATGTTCAGTAGTTTTCGTACAGTTTAATTGTAATATTTTTAGAAATAAATAAATCTTAAAAGTAAAAGTTTTGTTTCATTTTAGGACAAATCCAATAAAAGGTGCACTTGCAATTATTAGGTTATATTGTGTGCTAAATACTTTTATAAGATTTTATTGTATTATGTGTGAGTAAAAAAATCAATAATGGTATACGAGTAAAATTATGATTATTTGTAGTTTTAAAAAAAAGGCCATACCACCGTTATTTGTGTAAAAAACTCTAAATCAGGCGAATAATATCTTCTATATGGTCTATTTTCACTTGTAGGTATTTAGAGATAGAAACATTATGTATTTAACAAAGAATATGAGTTTATAATATGTTTATGAAAATATAATTATTTGTCATTTAATGCTAGTTATCTAAAGCAGTGGTGTTTATCTAAAATTAGATACCTCGTTGGATTTTATGCAGAAATAGACAGGCGATGTGGTCATTCAGAATATATTTTTTAGTATTCTCATTTATTATTTCAAAGTATTTTGCATCAACTTTTAAGACTAATCATGTAAGTACTTTTATTATGGATGAGTGGTAAGGAAGGTATATTCAAATGTAGTTTCTCGTTAAAAATGGCGGAATGCCATCACGGCTTCGCTATCATTCATTGGGTGCGTTTAGCCGACAGACAGACTGGTCAGAATCTGAGAGTGCTGAACAGCATTCGACAATTCTGACTACAGTATCGGCCAGAACCATGCTGAGTGGAAATGAGAGAAGTGAAGTTAGCTGTTAACGTTTGAATATTCCGCCATATGACGAATCAATCAATCAATCTGAATATCGCCACTTAGCATTCCTCAGCCGCGTCAGCCTATGCTACTCAGCAATCGCCATTTTTCTTTCTGTGCTGCCAACATTGTGTGTCGGCTAAACGCACCCATTCATTTTGGATAAAGATGGAAAAGCTCTTTTGTTACAAACTCTGAAACCCTGTCAAAAAAACTCGCACAATGTCTACTGACACGTTATAGCACGTATGTATTCAGTACTTTATTAAAATACTTACTTTAAAAATCAATTTTAATGTAGCTAACCGAAGGTGTTTACACTGAACTGAACTTTCAGGGACTGTATAAAGTAACGAATATAAAGGTGATTCCATGTAATGGTCCAAAGAGTAAAAATGTGACCGAGTACACGATGTACGCTGATAAAGCTAAAGGGGAGAGTGTTATCAGTGGGAACTTTTCCTTTCTGGCACGAACCCGGATGGACCAGGTGAGAACGTATACACCGTGAAATTTTAGTGGTTGTTTTCCCGCAGTAAAATGATTCTATCTTAGTAGTACAATAGATTTGTGCAGTTATTTTTTGTTAAAATTAATAAATGCCGGTTTTACGAAAGGTTTAACCGAAACTCAAAAGCATGTTCGAACCGCTTTATGACTTAGGGTCTCGAGCTTCTTTAGCTTTAAGCATCGATTTCACGTGGCAAGCAGTACCTGATTACGTCACATCTTATAACGATACTTTAAATCTCAAATGGCGTAACCACCAAAACACTACTTTTCAGGAGAGCAGAAAAACAAAAAAAAATGTTTTTTTAATTCATAATTTTATCAATTTTAATACAATGAAAATGTTTTATACATCAAATTTCTTAGAATTTTGAGATAAAGGCTTCAGTAGGAACTCTTTGTACCTAAATCTTATATTTAAGAAACTAGAAGTCGGTTACGACTTGTGAAAATATTACAAAAAGGCGTTTACGCCCCATAAAAATCACGATTTTTAAGAGGTGAAGGTCGTATCTCCAATAAAAAAATGTTTTTTGTGCTTTAAACTCATTTAATATTAAAAGAAAACGTAAAATATTCACTCTGTATTACGCTTTTACAAAGTTACGCCGTTTGACACTATTTCATAGTGACTCAACGCGTAATTTTTGGAATTGGATGAAAAATTTTGGAATATGGGAAACTTCACTAAGATTTTTACGTATCTAAATCGATTAATTTTGTCATTTGAAACCCCCGCTGATGTGTATTCACCATACATTTATCTATGTATTCAGCCATTTGCGTACTTGTGCGCATAGATTACGTTCCTCGGTGTATTTATTATTTTTTGTGACCGTTACGTTGACTTTGGCGCGTTATTGGTCTTTGATTCTGATTTGTGTTTGGACATTGATTTAAAATGCCGAAACAAGGAAAAGCAATAAATAGCCAATGTCTCCGCAATCTTAATCCCCCCGCGCATCAATACTAACAATAATAATGACAATCATGTGTTCAGCGACGTTAGGTGTAAACGCCTTTCTTTTGTATTGCAATTTCGAAAAATAGCGTGTTTTACAAGTTACGCCAGAAAATTATGTCACTTACACCCTTTTTTTTTGACATTTTTTTCACGTCACAATAATTTCTAGGGGCGTAAACACCAAGTAAATTAGACTAAGCCTTTTACGACCTGTTTACCTTATGAAAAGTGTTCAAATCTATAAAAAACATTGGGTCGTAATAACCTTTTTTTTGCGAATTTGAGGATTTTAAATATACAGATCGATAGAGAAAAAAAAACTGAATAAAACTGCATTAAAAAGTCATTTTGACCAAATTGGCGGTTACGCCATTTGAGATTTAAGGTAGCGATAAGATAGGTTCTCTGGTTTTCGAGTTGGAAAATTATTATTTTGAAAATTGGTAAAAAAAAATTATTTTTTCGTGGAATAATTTGCATGATTAGATAGTATTACTAAAGAAAAATCGTTCTGCCACGGGAAAACAACCACTAAAATTTCACGGTGTATAGAAATTTCGTAAATAAATTACAAAATATGTCTTCTAAGTAATAAGTATAATGCGTGCTCTGCAGGTTTAGTGTATGTTCACACTAGCGATTTTTACATTAGCGACCAAAAAATCGCAAATGTGAACACGCTGTTAAGCTGTATAGTCCAGTCAAATTAGGTTTATAGGGGTCAAAAGGTCGCGAAAATCAGTTTTTCGCGAATATCTTGCGATCTATTGCTTGTAGGTTAATTGAGTACGCCCTATGCTTTTCATTGATATTTGTAAGCGTGTTGTTAGTAAAATCTACTACATACAGACATAATATAGCATTAGTAATACTAGTACAGAAAGTTTTCCTTTGGAAAAGGAAAACTGAAAATCATGAAGATGTTTAAAAAAAGATTTGTAATTGTACAAAAAATTGCAGCGGTAGAAAATATGTCCTAGCATTGACAATGCATCTCGAGAGCAATTTTCTTGTTGGAATATTTCTGCAAAATTGATTAAATCAGATCTTTTTTCAAACATCTTCATGATTTTCAGTTTTCCTTTTCCAAAAAGGAAAACTTTCTGTATTAGTATTACTAATGCTATATGTCTGTATGTAGTAGATTTTACTAACAACACGCTTACAAATATCAATGAAAAGCATAGGGCGTACGCCTTGGTATACAATACCGTATGTGAGTGCTTTCTCGGCGCTCTCCTCCGAAAACTTTCAATTCTACAAAAAAATGCAAAGGACATTTTTTGTAGATAATTTTATAACAAATAATTTTTCTAATGACCGAAAAACTGATTTTCGCGACCTTTGGACCCCTAAAACTTTTTAAGCCGGCACGATATGAATGTCGATTTTTCACACCTTCATTACAATGCTTACGGCATTAAAGGTGTGTACCAAAATTCAGCTCACTAGTAATTTTTCCGCAGATTGGTGTTTAAAAGAGCTAATTTGACTGGACTAGTATGTATATAATGATTTTCTTTACTTGATCACCACGAAAATAAGTAAATTTGAAAATATGTGTTTGATAAAACATAAATTGGAAAAGGCAGATTAATATGAGGATGGATGGGACCCATAATGTTCTACTTGAGGTAATTAAATTACCCAGCCACTTCATCAATGTCTGAGTCCGAAGTCTTTTTATTGAATTTTCAATTTACATTGGACCTCCATCATGTGGCACCTAAAATAACAAATATAAGGCTTTTTACGTCTACACTAATATTATAAAGAGGAAAGATTTGTATTTTTGTATTTTTGTATGTTTGTAATGAATAAACTCAAAAACTACTGGACCGATTGCAATAATTTTTTCACCATTAGAAAGCTGCATTATTCAGAAGTAACATAGGCTATATAATATTTTTTTAAAAATTAGGGATCCTTACTAAAACTCCAATAATGTAACCCAAGGTGTAAAAAAATGACCTGAAAAATTACTTACGTCGCCTGCGCCGCGAAAAGTATTGATGATAGAATAAAATCATTTACTACGACTTTGCAGAACTCTCCATTATCTACAAAAAGTGTCGCGACAGCATATGTCTAAATATTATAGTTATGTCACAGTAAGCGGTTTTTTATTCTAAAAAAATATTTTTTATGTCGCCGCTTGAAAAGGCTCTTTATTTGTACCTTGGTATTAATCCTTATTAAAATAAATTTCTTTATATTCAAGACGGCTTCAGTACCTTTAAATAACTTTTTGAATTATTCAATTCGGACCTTTCTTTCGGAAGATATCACGAATTTAAAAATGCATGTATTAGAAAAAAATCGCGTGGTTGCCACTTTGATTTTAACTTGAAGGTATTTTGAATTCGCTTTAAATTCGTTTCGTAGGTAAATAAGTACCTGATAATAAATATAATATTTTAATGTAATATTTTATATAGAGATAGAGGTATACCGATGCGAAGCGAGGGCGGGTCGCTAGTTTTATATAAATTTACCTACTAAGCGTACTATTATTAAAATCTAATTATCGATTTCAGATGGACATGTCAATTTGGTTTATCGATAAACATCATCGTAAAAGGTTCATATACAAGAGCTTATTAAAAAACCCTTGCGAATACTATTTTATAAGAGATATGTTCAACAAAATATTTCACAGTAAGAATTGTGTTTTTGAAAAGGTGGGTTTCGAACGTAGTTTAATATTATCTAAAGAGTAGTTTATTATTATTATCTATAATAAGTTCTTGTCAGTAAAAATACAATTATTTTATAACATATTTTTATATTATTATTTTAATGTAAATGATTACGTCTTAAGCTAATGGGCGGTATATGACACAATATTTAATATGGAGTAAGATCCCAGGGCCGCCAGACCTGCGTCATTTTAGCAAAGTTAGAATTTCCATGACTTATAGTCTAGTATGTACTATCGGCAACGCTGGCGGTCGACCACCTATAAGGTGAAAATCGCTTGGCAATTTCGCGTCTGTCAGAGCAAGTTCCGCCCAATTGTGGTCAAGGAGCTGGCAATAATTTTTTGGTAGATATTTGAGGCATGCTGAAAACTTGTCCTGTACCTCTCCTATTATATCCCAACACAAATCCGCAGACCTGGCTGAGTACCGGGGCTAAACCAAACCCCCAATTTTTTTATTTAAAAATATATTTTATAATCCAAAAAAATATAATTTGTCAGTTCACCTGGCAGGTAGAAGTTCCATCAAAATAATTTGTGTTAGTGAGTCTTATTTTTTAGTTATAAATAAAAAGATGAAAAATATTTTTGGGGGTTTGCTTTAGCCCCGCTACTCACCAGCCAGGTCTGCAGTTTCGTACTGGGATATAATAGGAGAGGTACAGGATAAGTTTTCAGCTTGCCTCAAATACCTACCAAAAAATTCTTGCTAGCTCTCCTACTATTGGAACGTTTTTCTTTGGATTTTGACAGATTTTCTTCAAGTGCTCTTCTATTGGCCAGTGGGCGGGGCTAATGGCGTTTAAAGAAATCTGTTTGAAAAGTGTACTACCGCCAAATACTCCGATAGTACTTAGGAGAGTACGCGTACTCACTTGCTCGAAAGCGGGGCCGTTTTACAGGTAGCGCGAACAAAAGGTGTCCCAAAACAGAGGCAAACTACGGCATTTTAGCGAGCATAAATTTGACATATATAACTACGTGGTACTATTTACAGACTAATTATAAGCTGCCAGACCAATCCAATGGGCCAATTATTCTCCCAGACACCTCAAAGGTTCACTGTGAGTGCAAGCTTGAGGGCGTATCGATGCACAGCCTAAACGGCTAAACGTAGGCACTTGAAATTTTGAAGAGACGTAGCTTAGATACCGTAGTACCGTACTATCGGCAACGCTGGCGGTCGACCACCTATAAGGTGAAAATCGCTTGGCAATTTCGCGTCTGTCAGAGCTAGCCCCGCCCAATTGTGGTCAAGGAGCTGGCAATAATTTTTTGGTAGATATTTGAGCAATGCTGAAAACTTGTCCTGTACCTCTTCTATTATATCCCAACACAAACCCGCAGACCTGGCTGAGTAGCGGGGCCAAACCAAACCCCCAATTTAGTTTATTTAAAAATATATTTTATAATCCAAAAAAATATAATTTGTCAGCTCACCTGACAGGTAGAAGTTCCATCGAAATTATTTGTCTTAGTGAGTCTTATTTTTTAGTTATAAATAAAAAGATGAAAAATATTTTTGGGGGTTTGCTTTAGCCCCGCTGGCCAGTGGGCGGGGCTAATGGCGTTTAAAGAAATCTGTTTGAAAAGTGTACTACCGCCAAATACTCCGATAGTACCTTAGGTGCACTAAGAAAGGAATTCTCGTTCGCGCTACCTGTGAAACGGCCCCGCTTTTGAGCAAGTGAGTACGCGTACTCTCCTAAGTACATACTCATGTCATGCATAGTCATGGAAATTCTAGCTTTGCTAAAATGACGTAGGTCTGGCGGCCCTGGGATCTTGGTCCAATAGTAATGTTTCTTTATAACTTAAATCTAGTGATAATACTAGTATTGTGTCTCACTTTATTTCATTGATCTGCCATAATTATCTATTACATATTACAATAACAGCTCCCCGGTTCGAGACCGGGTTTGGGCAAAATTTGTGTGAGATTTTCTGTAAAGAAATTACTCAGCTCGTAGTCAGAAAATTGGCGGTTGCATGCCTGTGCCTCGGAAAGCACGTTAAGTCGGTGGTCCTGCGCCTATTTCGCTCAATATGTATAATGCATGCATTATAATAATGTAGTGTGTAGTATTGCCAGAATATAATTTGTTGCAGGGGGAGTACAAGATCAAAGAATACGATGTCGATTACTATATTCATATGTTTGTAGGAAGTACATGTCTATATGGAGTATTTTTCACTAAAATTATGGGAATGTCCAGAACTGAAAATATTTACTGTCAAATTCTCCAACAAATGCATGTAAAGGTTGATGCGTGAATTTGTGTTTTTTAGAATTTCTTGTGTAACTACTTATAGGCTACTATTACTTTATTGTCAATTGTAATAATTTTATCAGCTGCAGAAAGCTTCTTAAATAAATATATTTTTTGATATACTCGTATTGCCTATTAAAAAAAACCATCACAATGAAGTTTATCTATAAAAGTTTATAGTATACTCAGTACCTAAACTAGAATAAAATAACAATATATCCAATAAAATGGGGACTACAAGATGAGCTGACGATGAAGTCAGGATATGCAGCACACTAGTACACTCCTGAAAACAACAGCCGTGAATGTTCTCGTGTTTAATGCATGTATAATAAAAATTATTGCAGTACAAATTATATTTTTTATTTATGCTTAAGAAACGATGTACTGGTTTCATAGTTTATGTTAGATGTACCTCCCCAAAACATTCTTTACATTAAATATTTCATGTTTTAAGGTTTTGTAAGCATAAAAAAAATTAAGGCGAAAACTTTTGTTATATAGTATGTACAAATACCTATTATTAGGTACATGGAATATGAATTCATTACATGTGTTATCATTAAACTTGTTACATATGACAGCGCATGATGATTACTTAATATTCGATGATTACCGATTTGGATACCGAGATAAAGAACATCCACAATTTCAATACAGTATTTGAAAAAGGACATGAAGAGTTCTGTCAGAACCATATTTGTGTTTTTCTTAATAATAGTTTCTCAATGTTTAGTTTCGACTCTCAAGAGCGATTATTATGTAAGTATGAAAAATGATAATGTTCGGTAAATAATTTACAAATTATGAGTTGGCTGTTGCAATTTAGATATTTTTTTGAATTTACTTTTATGCGTTATTGTTAGACGCAGTATCATTTATTTAGTAATATATAGTTGCTTATCAACTTTTTCACATTTTTAAACATATTTGCAGGGTCCTTATAAAGTAGTCGATATTAAATTGAGTTCATGTAGAGGTCCAAAAGCTAAAAATGTCACAGAGTACGCGTTGCGTGTTGATAATATCAATCAAAGGAGTGTCATCAGTGGAAATGTGTCCTTTTTATCACGAAGCCGGATGGAACAGGTTGCTTATATAAATAATATTATTATGAGTCTTCAAATTCAATGCTCATTTGTATTAAATTTCTTAATACCCTGTTGCAATGATTCTAGGTTTACATGACAACTTGGCTTGTTGACAAAAATAAAAACAAAAAAATTGTATTCAGACACAAATTCATAAATCCTTGCGAATATTATTTTGTAAGAGATTTGATACGAAATATATTTCGCAGTAAAAACAATTGTATTATTGAAAAGGTATGTATGTTATTAAAATATTTAAGTAATGTTAAAACTACAACACATAATAGCTACAAGTAATGTTGTAGCTATTATGTGTTGTAGTTGGTAGTAGTAGCTAATTCGTCGAGGCGATTAAAATAAATTTGGATAAAGATGAATTGGGATTTTTAAAGACCATATCGTAACTTAGCTTGAAGAAATCAAATATTTAGATGGCAACGGCTTATTGTATGTATTGTATAGACTAGTGCAAATTCCGTCGTTAAGTGGTAACAATTAAATAAATTTATAAAAAATAATAATACATATTTTGATTCCAAAAATTCCAGTGTGCCGAAGACATAAACAATTAAGTTCCCACAAAATTTCAGGAAATAATATTTTTGTTTGATGCATATAAACATAAAAATACAATTGGTATTTGGTATTTTGATTTTTTCACATGTGAATTGCCGGAAATCGAGATTAACCGATTTTCCCCCCTAAGTCCCAACGTCAGATCTCCCTTAATTTATTTTGCCTTTTGTATCTGATGATACCTATTTATTTGGAGGCTGACATATTAAAAATGTTGTTGCAGGGAAAATACCATATCACAGAATTTGACGTAAATCAATACACTCATATAATTACTGGAAGCACGTTCATGTACGGATCATTTATAACTCAAGTTATTGGAGTGTCTAAAACGGAAAACCATCTCTGTGAAACTTATCAAGCATCTTACGTCAGAACTTCCCCTTAAATTCTTTGTAATCGTTTTATTTGTCAATGAATATAGTAGGACTGAGAAATTAACATTGCCTTGTATAAACCTATTTTGATATTTCAAATAAGAAAAAAGGTGGAATTTTCCGCTGCGGTATGTTGGTGAGCGATGGTACTGGTACCCCATGGAAAATCGCACGATGCAGCTGTGGGTATGTGTAGGCGTAGGGTAGGTGTGAGAACCATCTCAGCCATCCGTTTGTATATAGTCTTGTTATCATCATCGGACTTGCGGTCTAGACCACTCTAAGCGATCATCCTAGTCGTTCAGAAGAAAAAAAAACCGGCCAAGTGCGAGTTGGACTCGTGCACCGAGGGTTCCGATGTACAAACGTAGCGATTTACAATTTATGAAGTAAGTACTAGCGGCCGCCCGCGACTTTGTCCGCGTATTAATGGGTTTTAGTAGCAATGATGTATTAAAAAAGCCTACATGCCTTGTGAAATTTGTTATTTATTAGTGTAACTTCCGTCAACGTTCTCCCATACTAAGATGCTGGTGTCTCTCCGGAGCGCCAGCTACCTCCATACCAAGTTTTATAAAAATCAACAAACACGTAAAAATTATCCCATACTAATTTTCACCCCCCCAATGAACCACATGGGGGTTCAATAAAAAAAAAAGTAGCCAATATGTTATTCCAGAGTGCCAGCTACCATCATACCAAATTTCATGAAAATCGGTTCAGAAGTTTGACCGTGAAGGAGTAACAAACATCCATACATACAAACTTTCACCTTTATAATATTAGTAAGGATTAAATCAAATTACTTTCCAGATATCGTTCGAACCAATTGCATAGTAATGCGTAATGCACATCACATATATTTTTTAGTTTTAATAATAAAAAAGTAGGTATGGGTCAATCTTGAAATTGGACGTATTTGGTTGATTCCCCTGGCACTTTTTAAAACATAAGAGTTTAAACTTTTACTATCATAAGGCTAAATAACACCTCATTGTGAACATATTTCTCTAATAGGCATCACTGTCACATGTTTAGATAAAAAGATATATGACTTTAAAATTTTGGTGCCAGGGGAATCAATACAAGATGCCAGGGTAATCAAAATAAAAACATTTTGTATAGAATAATCGTTTATTTTAATTAAAATTACCAGTATTTTGGTTTCATTTTGGTTCTTTAGAGTCATTATTGATTTTATAAGAAGTATTATAAAAAACAAAACAACAATATCTATCTTTAAGAACTATCAATCTGCTATAACAAATCAACATAATTATCTAAAAACTATCAAATTATACTTTAAAAGGCCACGGTCCCTAGTTCCCGGCAGCGCCGCTATTCCTGGTCATGGTGGCGACCATGGTTACGGCTGGACGGCGGGAGCTAAGAATCCCCGGGCTACGAGAGGCTACCAACACACACATTGACCCTGGCGACATATAACGGACGCACGCTACGGCTCAACTCGCATCTGGCGCAACTTGAGGTAGAGCTTGAGAAGATTAGGTGGCACTTTCTGTAGTTGTCCGAAAAGCGAGAGAGGACACCATAACCCTAGAATCAGGACACCAACTGTACTTCCACGAGCGAGACTAACATTCTCAAGGTGGCGTCGGTTTTCTCGTCAATAAGTCCCTCTTTGACAACTTAGTGGAAATGTATAGTGTTTCAAGGGTAGCATGATTAAGCTTACCAAGAGTCTTAGCCTCAAAGTGGTGCAAGTGAACGCACTGACCTCTGACGATGAAGTGGAGAAAATGTTCGATGACATATCGAAGGCCCGCTACTCTACCACCAAGACCCCCTACAATACTTGTCAATTTCCTCTAACGTGAGGGGCTCTTCTTGATGAACTCTTTCTTTAAGAAGCAGCCTCAAAGGAAGTGGATGTGGCAAAGTCCCGACACTTTAACTAAGAACGAGATCGACTTCATTAGGGCGGTTAGGCGGCACATATTCAGAGATGTCTCCGAGATCAACAGTGATCACCAACATGTTCGAGGCACTCTGAATATCGACTTCAAAGCCAAACGTGTTCGCTTGATGAGGTCTAAGCTTCGACCTACACCGCTCCAGAAAATTAAAGGATCTGAAACGTTCTTGTCAAACCTGGCGAACCGAATTGCTGCAGTGGAAACCTCAACTGATATTAACCAGAATCTTGAATTATCAAATCAAAATATGATGCATGTCCTCAGGGAGGAAAGATCGAGATTTGCGGCATGAGGGGCCGGGGCAGGAAGTCTAAACTTTCCGAGAAGACTTTGAGGCTAGTGAGGCAGCGACGTAAAGACCCACCCGCTACTACATTGCAAGCTCGAGCACTCAACCGAGAGATCAATAAACTTATGCCACGCGACCACCGGTGCTACAATACTGTCTCAATCGAAAAAGCTATTGAACAGAATCGGGGGTCAAAGGTGTTCTTAAAATCTCTCGAAGGAAGCCAACTGACGAAGCTGACTACAGCGAATGGGGACATTGCTGCTTCAAAGTCGGCAGTCTCGGAGAGTAATCACGCACCATCTTGCGCAAACACTGGGCGAATTCCAACCATCGGAACAGGCTGGATTTCGGAGCGGATAAACCACCATAGACCACATCCACACAGTGCGACATATAAACAGAAGACCGAAGAGTGTAATCAGCCCCTATGTTTAGCATTTGTGGACTATGAGAAAGCCTTTGACTCGGTTGAAATCTGGTCAGTGCTTGAGTCCCTGCAGCAATGCCAAGTTGATTAGCAATACAACCTGGTGATGAAATATCTCTACCAAGCCGCGACCATATCCGTCCAAGTATTGAATCAGCAAATAAACCCATACCATTGCAGCGAGGAGTAAGACAAGGGGACGTCATCTGTCCGAAGTTGTTCACAAATGCAATGAAGGATTTGTTCAAGGCACTGTACTGGAAAGGGCGAGGTACCAACATCATCAGTAGAGACGCTGCAGGACCTACAACGGATGTTGAATGACCTGGCTGACTCTTCTGGGGTGCGTAACCTATAATCATAATATGAGAGTATGATAATGTAAGGAAGCTTTGATTTCCCTGGCATTTTGCCAGGGGAATCAATACCAGGGGAGTCAAGAAAAGTTAATCTTCTTTCGATTTTGTTTCAATGGATTGATTTTTGCCAATGATTATTAAAAAAACATTTGATAGTCCTATATACCCTACTATTTATCCTAGTTAAGAAATTCCTAATCATCAAAAACTATTTTTAAAAGTGGTCAGGGTAATCAATGACCTAGTGAAACAAAACCAGGGGAATCAAATTCAAACCTTCATAAATCCGGCTTGGAACGGTCGAGCAGGAAACCTCTCCTCATGATTTAAAGAGCGCGACTAGAGCTACTTGCTGATGTGCACGCCTTCACCGTAGGCTTTTATAAAAGCAAGACAGGTGGCATTTAGTGACGTGCCAAGGGAATCAATCGTTGCACTCGGACAAACACAAACCAATTTGTAATCACAAAACAGTGATTGGCACAGACTTGGTTTATTTATTAAATCATTAAATAACTCACCCTTTAACTATTAAATCACAAAAAATCTTAAAATTATGACTATAAATAGGTAAATTGTTAACGGTTTGTTAAAAAAATGACAAAGGGACAGCCCAAGGGAATCAAATAAGTATTAAGGCTTCGAAATTTTTTTTCAGGTGGTTTCAGCTGAAATAAACACCTTTTTTGTTGTGCCCCATTTAATTTACACATAAAAGAAACAGCAAAAAAAATCTTACATTCAAACTTAAACTTTATGGGTAGTTTTTGCCCTCGGACAGTGTTTTTTTTGGCTTTCAAGATTGACCCGTATATATTCGCCAGTAGGAAGCAAGCTGTCTGATAATAAGTAATCCACAACAATAGGAAATTACAATTAATGTCTTTGAATATATTTATAAGTACAAGTATACGTAACACAGCAGTTAGGAAGCATGTAGGTTATTTACAGAATTACATTCACCAAAATATTTAGATTGAATGACGATTGTGTTGGTCTTTGTTTTGGTTTACTAGTTACTGTGCCAAAAATTTTAAAAGGTTTCGGGTTTTTCTGTTAGGTTACCTAAGGCTAATGTTTCATACCAAAATTCAAGATGAAATGTCAGCGGGAAGTAGTCTTTAAGTTTTGATTCCGTTGCGATTAGTGGCGATTTTCAAAATATGCGGTATGATTACATACCTCAGCGTTTTGAATATTTGCGTTGATTAAGATTTTTTTCACAGTTTAGAAGCAATTAGACTTAAGAAGTGTTTGATATGAATTTCAACTGTAATCACGCGTTCATGTGGAAAAGGGTAGGTAGTAAGTTTATAATTATTTAAAAAAAAAATTATGTCATGTAAGCAAAAATAATATTTTAAGTAACTTTAAATTTATCATTTTCGCAATTCTCCTTTAACTGTATTATATAAAGTTACTTCGTGCCGCATTTCAAGATTTTGAGTTCACGGTAAGTACCTACCCTGTAGGTTTTGATTCCCTAGCATGTGACGGAAATTCGTCTAAGGTGTCGGTATAAACTGCTGTATCTTTTGATCGTGTTAACTTAGAAGTTTCATTTTCACAGCTTAAAGGGGAAGTAGACTTAGGCATTTGGTATTCAATTTGATACCATTATTCATTCGTGAGAAATAAGGTAGTAAGTTTCATTTTATTAAAATATTTTTATTATTTTATACTAGATGTGCCAGGGACGTCGTCCGCGTTTTCTTCCGTTTTTTTACACATTTCCTACTGTCTTTTTGCTCCTATGCTCCGAACTGCTAAGCTTTCAAGAGTTTCACGTGTTATTGTGAGTCACCCATAAAAGATAGACATATATTGTTGCGGAATGTTTTTAGTAGTTTTATGTGGAATATTTCCGCCATACATGATTTCTATGTAACTTCAATCATTAGGGCTGCACACGCGACGAGAGCTTAAAAAACGGAGTACCTTCTCCCGTTTTTCCAACATTTCCCTTCACTACTCCGCTCCTATTGGTTGGAGCGTGATGAAAAGTAGACAGACAGACAAACATTTTACTGATCACCAATCACTCCCTGATAGTTATTTTGAAAAAAATATTTCACGTACAGAATTGACCTGTCTACAGATTTATTATAAGTATAGATAACTAAAAGCGTCGATAACCGAGTGGTTAAGGTCGTTGCTGCCATGCGAGAGGTCGCCAGTTCAAACCCCGCCAGGTACCAATGTGTTTTTCATACTTGAAATTCATATGTACCATCATTCGACGCTTTAACGGTAAAGGAAAACATCGTGAGGAAACCTGCACACCTACGAAGAAATTTTAAGGTTGTGTAGTCGAACAACCCGCACTTGGCTAGCGTGGTAGACTAAGGCCTTATCGCCCTAGTTTAGGGTAGGCCCGTGCCGTAGCAGTGGGTACATATATGGGCTGATGGTGATGATGAAAAAAAGTTTGATTTTCGCAATTTTTCCTATATTTGCATTATATGACAATGCTTCATGCGAAAATTATATTCTGAGTTTACGGGAAGCCTGTAGTTTTTGATTCCTTAGCGAGTGTTGAAAATGTGTTGAAAATATCTACATAATCGGCTGTAACTTTTGATTGGCTTGGCTTAGAAGTTTTATATTTTCACAATATAAAGGGACAATAGACCTGAGTACTTCATGTGAATTACAGCTTCATACGTAAACGCGTTCTTGAGAAAAAGGGTCTTGGCAGACAGACGGACAACAAAGTGATCCTATAAGGGTTCCGTTTTTTTCCCTTTGAGGTACCGTATAGATAGAGACCTTATCGTATAACCTTAAAGAGATAACGAGAACAATGATATTATGCTATTAGTACATCTCTCAATTAATCTTATCAGAACTGAAAACTTCTTATTTTTGGCGTAGAATGTGGCATGTAATGCATTTACGTACTGTCAAGTTAAAAATATAAAATATTATAGAATAACGAGTTATTGTTCGTTTCACGAGTACGTTTCATGATTGTCATTATACGCTTGTTACACATGTACTAGTAATTATGAAAGCAGATGTTGTTATTTAGTGATTGGTTGATTTTGGTGCAGAGTTATGGAATGTCCATAATACATTGAGTACCTATGTATTTGTATTGGACATGATGTGTCCAATTAAACATTTGTTTGTGTGTTTAACCCTTATAACATTTCAATGTTTGGCATCGACTTTGAAGATCAATTATGTAAGTGTATTATGTATAAGAAGAATTAAATTAAAATATATATTATGCTATGAGTAGAAACCATAGCCACCTTAATAAAATAAGCGGCGTATTTTACTTAAATACGATGTCTCTTGATATAATGATAGAAATAGAAATATAGTAAATTCCTTACTTTTTTCAGGGTCCATATGAAGTAACTGATGTATCATTCAGTTTATGTAAAGGTCCAAAGGCCAAAAATGTCACGGACTACGATTTGGCCGTCGATAATATAAATAAAAAAAGTATCATCCGCGCAAATTTTTCGGTTCTATCACGTAGCCGATTGGAACAGGCATGTTAACTTCAAATATGTTAACTTGAAAGACAATTAAGTTTAGCTGAGTATATTCTGAGATATAACGTTATTTGTAACGTTATTGGTTGGTTTTCTATTTTTAATTATCGATTAATCCTCTCATACTCTCTGCATATGTTTTACGTGGATGGTTAACGGAAGAAAGAAGTAAACGCGTTAAACAAATTTAAAAGCATAATTTGATTAACTCGATATTACAATGATTTCAGGTGCACTTGTCAACATGGTTCGCCGATAATAATCAAAATAAAAGATTTGTATTCAAGACCAAGTTCTCAAACCCTTGCGAGTATTCATTTGTTAGAGATGCGCTAAGCTCTATTTTTCACAGTAAAAGTAATTGTATTATTGAAAAGGTATATAAATATAGACGTATGTTTTAAATAAAGTCAAAAAGCACTTAAATACTCAATCCATTAATAAAGTTTTTATTGTATTGTTGCAGGGAAATTATCGAATAATGGATTATGACGTTAATCACTACGCTCACATAATTGTAGGAAACACATTCCCGTATGGAGTATTTATATCTAAAATAACCGCGGTGTCGAAAACGCAAAACCTTTTTTGTGTGACATACCAAGGAACATATCTACAGCCTTCCCCTCCAGCCAAGTCAAAGTAGTTTTACTTAAGTTTTATATGCAATTGTATACCTTTACGTCCATAAATGTAGGCAGTATTTTAATTAAATTATAATTGAATATACATACAATAAAAACATACAAATACCTAACCCATACTTGCATAAACTTAAAATCTAGGTTTCTTACTATTGGCGAAGACAATAATTGTTCACTCCTCCCTGGCAAAGTAAAGTGATACCAACCAATGCTGATATTTCTATATCCGGCCTCATTCCATTGTCCTTCCAGTTGAGTTTGCGCGATTGAATGTCAATCGCGTACCAAGTCAAGAGTGGGTAATCCTCACTTTGAATGGCTGCCTCGAGTTTCGAACTCGGGTGCGTCCTTATTTGATACCAGATCGACGACGAGCTTAGCGTGTCACGACGCGTCACAAAGAACGGCTTAATTGCCAGTTAGCTAAATGCAGGAGAACACGAAATTGGAACCGTTTAAATTAGAATGTAGGGAATCTTGCATTTGCAGGAGAGAATGGATTATGTTATTCGTTTTCGAAGCTTTGGGATTTGCTTGGTTCGTTAATACAGGCGCGTTGTTCAGAACAAAACTAGGGCAGTACTTATATTAGAACGTTTAATCAGAACGTTTCAAGTAATTTAGTAAATCTGTTTTCTTTCTAAGAAAGAGCAGTTGGATAAAAACGGGAGTAAAGGTTTTTCGGAAAAAAATGTTTCCTCTTGCTCCGATAAATACACGCGTACACGTAGTGAAAAATATGAAAATTAATTATACCAGAACCGCTCTACGTTGACTGATTTGACACATGTCGGACTGACTGCACTAGTGAGGGACAACGGGAAAATTGCCGAAGTATATAAGTAACAGCTATTTTCACTTTATAACCAAGCAAGGTCTAATTATTACAATTTTTTATTAAAAACATTTATTCACATCCAGAATATTGAATTGAAGTTTCTTATTTAAAAAATATTTATTTTTAAAATACAATACTTATTAAATCCTTCATCCTATTTAAAAAAAATACCTGGTGACTATTACCCACTACGTCACTATGAAAACGTGTCAAACGGCGTAACTTTGTAAAAGCGTAATACAGAATGGAAATTTTACGTTTTTCTTTTTATAATTCAATTATTTTAGGTAATAAAAGACAAATAATTAGATAATTAGGTGCATATGGCATTTTGAAATAACGTCTTATTTTTAAAAGTTTTTTTTTATTATTCGCTAAATATGTTCCTCTTAACAAGGATAAATCCAAAATATGAAATAAAAAGTGTCAAATCAGTCATCTAAGAGCGGCTCAGGTATAGGTAGGTTATTAAGTTGGAAGGTATTGCTTAAAATAATTAATGCACACATGCCATTTATAAATATTAAAATCCACTACGTCAATATACATTTGTATATACTTATTAGGTGTTAATAATTATAAAATATGTACTCAAGTGCAGAAATATGTTACTTACTATTATAATGTTTACGGTTGTATTATGGTAATTTTTCAATGCGATACCCTGGTTAAAGTATCGCTGCATTAAACGGGGAAAAAATCCTCCTTAAGGATATAAGAATAGATTACACCATTGGAAACATATATTAAAACATAGAAAAAGTTATAATTGAAGAGCGGCCATCTTGGATTTATTTTAGAGGTTTCCGAAAAGGCTATAGCTCGGAATGTTCGTAGGCATTTCCCTCGGCAAAGGTATGTGTGTGTCTTTGTAAACACATGTTTGCGTCAAAAGGCCCGATCATTTCGTGCTCCGCTGGGCCCGCACCTGCCCCCGCTTGCGACTGAACATTCGCCGAGTGTTTGCGAATCCATTTCGTTACCTTTGATGGCACTGAGTTTAGAGGTCTAACGTAGGAGCGCCAGAGGCGCCATCTCAGATGTCTTTGATGGATATAATTTTATTTGCGATGGCAAATCAGAGCCTTTTTGATATGCTTCGATAACCTGCTAAGTATAATTTACTCGTAAATGCCTCAAATCAGACTTTTGCAAAGCAGTGCCAATTATGTGATTTGAGTTTATTGCATAGTTTAAACGAGCGATTTCATCAGATAACGTACCGGTTCAATGCTGTTTTGTCAATAATTTTAGATATGTTTTAGCATACTGAATGCAGAGAAATATAAGTAAACATTGCACATCGCATGTGTATTTGTTCAGATACCAGTGATAAATTGTGTTGTCACATGACATTTCTCTATAGCCTGAAGAAATTTAAAAAAGAACTCTTAAGTCCCCTGTAATGGGCCCCATATAATTTAATCCACTCAGACTTTGTGGAGTTCCTAGTGGCCCTCAATAAGAGTAACGCAAATAACCCCGCGGTTGTTGTAGGTGCAGCAATGGCTGCCTCCACTCGGCCTTTGAGACGAACGTCGATATAATTGGATTGCCGGGAATTCTTGAGCAAACGACGGATCGAAACTTAAGAGCCTCAGAGAGCAACTTTAATGAATAGTGGTGTAGCACTCGAGGACTCCTCGCGACGTACAATATTGAGGATATAAGTCGTAACTTACTTAGTCAAACTGCTTCAAATCTATAAGTGATTTCTTAATTGTTATTATCCTATGTTAAAAATGTAAATCCTGGTCTTCCTAAAAAAATCACCTTTCGGGAAGAGTTCTTAAAAATACACCCGTACTGTTTAGTAAGTTGTTTATTTATATCGGTAAACAATGTTCTTAAACACGCGTAGGTACCATATTCATAAATAAAATAGGGAATTAAAAATAACAAGTACAACTTTGCACGGAAAATCTACAGAATCATTCATCACTATGTAATGCCGGTCTCAAGAGAATATTTCATTTTACCTGAATAAATTGAACCTACATCACTTTTTGGCCAACTGTCCGGTGCAGAAAACATGCATACAACCGACGGCAAATAAATCGTAGAGCGTGAATAAAGAACAATAATTAAAACTTTACACATTGAAAATTACGTATACGCTCATATTATGAAGATATATCATCATCGTTTTAAAAGAAGTTTATGCGAGGGCAGGCATTATCAGACTACAAAAGGGTACTAGGGGAACATAGAGTCCAGTTTGCTACATAGATACCTGCCCGCTAAGGCAACTGGGCTAGTTCCACTAAAGGACATAAGATTTCTAGTGTGATCCCCATTGCGGTCTGTAAAATTACATGATCGTCATAAAATAGATACTTTTAGGTATACTATTATTTGCATATTTACATTTAAACAACAGAATGTGGAATTCATATTTAGTGTTCAACCAACTATGCCAGTAAATAATGTTCACCGAGGCATTTATATCACATTTCCCTATTTTTCACGGGATACATCGTCAGATAAAGGTAAATAGCGCAAATACTCCCGTAGCCCGAGGACGGTCTCGAACTCAAATAGTATCTTTTATCAAAGGGCCTTTGTGAAGTCCAGTTACGCGCTCGCTGCGCCCCGGACGCGGCGATGCAATGAGATGCAATTCGCTTCAAAGCGCTGTCGTTTCACTTGCTGGAAAATAAAAACTGTGAATGTTTGTGAGTTCACTGCGAAAAAGACTCCTGAAATATTGGTGAATTGCCGCTGAACATTTTACCGTGCAATTTTAAATTCCCTTTTTAGCGCAATTGGGAGCGGAAAGAGGATATTTTTCTTGATGCAATGAATCAAAGTACTTCCGATGCCAATGTACAAGACAAACAAGGTGCTTAATTAAGCATAATAATATTTATTTATTATTAGGACAGCCAACAAGAAAAACACTGCATATCATATACGTAGTTAAGTAAAACTACGCTTAGTGTTATACTACTACTTATGTTAAGTAAAGCTACACCTAGTGTCAGTTGTCACACTACTACAAATTATTGAAATTATCTATATATTTTCTAAAGTGGCACGCAAGACCACCTTAAAGTAAAAATAACGTCTCCTATTTGCAGAAGGCTGATTGTGATGTATGTCTTTGTCGCGACATATTCCGCGTATATTTGGAAAATAGGTGTGTAATATTTCAAAGGCAAAAAGCTAGTCTTGTGCGATCCGTTCCGAAGTGACAAATAGCGGCGCAGGTGGCAGACGCGAACGGAACTACGACGGTTTTATGATAGATCTTACTCGCACTACGACGTTTCTTATATCGCATGTTAGACATCGATTTTTCATGTAGTCGCATCTCTCAGAAACATAAGATTAACAAGTGCATTGTATGTGTAGGTATGTTTCTAAATGCGCAAATATTCGTTGAGAATAAGAATTTCTTGTAGACCAGACCTTTTCTACCTTTGTTATCTCAAAATAAGCTGACTGAATATCAAATCATTGAGTACGTGAGTAGACAAAATATTTGTATTTCACAGAATAATAAAAAATTCAAGTAAAAACATGAGGCTTCTTCTTTCTCTTCGGTCGTTAGAGCAAAGCACCTGTTTCTTTAAAGTCGTCTCGCCACTCGTAGTAAGTACATGTACGTTTGGATTCCAGACTGAAAGTATTTTGATGTACTGGAATGTTTAAAATTTCGATTCACATGCAGTGATGCAGCCCTTCCCCGGCTCATGCACTCGGTGTGCGCATAGATCGCATTCCGCGCGCTACACCTGCTCACAGCAACAATGCCTTTGAAGTCACGTCCTCCCCGATATTACAGAAATTCACTCGACGCCACGTAGTTTACTTGAAGCGACCTTTTACAAGACTTTCTGGAACGCTCAGTAATAGTATATTTCATTTTCAGTTTGTTGTGTTTTCGAAAGCAATTTACAGAGCGGAGGCGTCGACGCGAATGAAATAGCGTTTGGTTCTTGGAAAATATTCCTTCCAAGGCGACCATTAGACCAGAGTGGCGTGAGGAATAAAGACGTTTGCTGTTGTCGCTCGATTCTCGGAGACGCTTATTGCCAGCTACTTTAGGACCTTTTTTATGTGACAGAGACAGTTACTTGATTACATGTTTTTGGCCTTATTAGAAGAGCGAGTGGTGTAGAATATTGCGCCAATTACAGCTTTTCGCTTGCGTGCTTTAATTGGCCTTCCTTCCTATCTCCTTTAAATCCTAATTTCTGAAGGATATGTTTTGAACGTAATTAAGGATCGGAATGTGTTTTATCATTGTACGTTGAAGGAAAAAGCTTAGGAAAATGTGTAATAAGAGGATATCTTTTTAATGTGCTTCAAACTAGACCCCTCACATTTGAAATCTCAAGGAAAATAATTTTGACATCTCAAAAAATAGTCCTGATATAGGTAGCCAGTCGTGCCAATAAAACAAATGTCGCAATTTAGTTTCAGCGTTATAGCTATATAGCTCAGTGAAATTAGGTAAAAAAAGGGGTCAACCTCGGAATTAATGATAATAAGCTGGAAATTGGTACAAGTTCTCAATTCGTCTGTATTTTCTTTTTATGTTTGTTACCTCAGAACTTCCGCCTGGGTGAACCGATTTCGATGTTTTTTGTTTCATTTGAAAGCTGGTGTTTCCCGTTTGGTCCCATAGAAATTTCGCCCAGTTCTGACAATGGAATACATGAAGGTCAACTCCTTAATAGTTAGGAGTTAAAGGATAATTCTTTCAAAACTGTATGCAAATTCAGACTACTAGTAAGAATATCAAATGTCTTCACGCCTCACGCCTTCACGCCATCACGCCTTCAAAAACATATCAAATTCCTACCCAGATATATAAATGTTCATATTATATTATTTTGTAATTTTTAGTATTTCGGGTCCTTGAAGTCGGTTTTGTCGCCCTAAATTTTGTCTCAAAAGTCACCAATGCTAATAAAATTCATGACTCTCTTTTTTATGAAATAAAAATAAACTTGAGCTGATTTAGTTTAAGAGCAAAATGTTTTTATTTCCCCTACTTTTAGGGAGGTACAGTCGTCTATGAAATATCCAAATTCTTACAGCTTTTGGAAAATTAACAATTAAAAGTCAAAATTACTGTATGTACTTTGAGCAAATCTGTCTTTACGTATACAATTTTTATCTATATGAGGTGCATTATTCAGAATCTCATGATACATATGTACTTAAATTAAGTTTTCTTTTTGCTTAATATTTCTCACCTATTATACTATTATACTATTTTACAAGCTTTTTATTTAACTTGCAATGTATGTATGTATGTATGTATGTATGTTTGTGTGTTCGGGTGGAATTTTATAACTCAATTTTAAGGCACTTGCCCTCAACCGATTGAGCTGAAATTTTGCATGCACGTGTATATCCGATGACAATGCAATATTATTATGACATGGAGCTGATCTGATGATGAAGTCGGAAGATAGCCATAGCAACTCAGTAATTAAATAACATAACCACATCGAGTTTGGGCTCATTTCATTCGACTAGATGAGTACTTTGGTGCTAGATAGTAACCAAGGTCTGATGATGGAGCCGGAAGACAGCCAAAGGAACTCAGTACTTAAACGACACAACCAAATCGAGTTTGGGCTCGTTTGATTCGCCTAGATGAGTACTTAGATGCTAGATGGTAACCAGGGTCTGATGATGGAGCCGGAAGACAGCCAAAGGAACTCAGTACTTAAACGACACAACCCCATCGAGTTTGGGCTCGTTTGATTCGCCTAGATGAGTACTTAGATGCTAGATGGTAACCAGGGTCTGATGATGGAGCCGGAAGACAGCCAAAGGAACTCAGTACTTAAACGACACAACCCCATCGACAAGGTGAAAACTAAAAAGTATAAAATAAATTAAGGTAAAAAATCTTTAAAAACAAGCTTTTATTTAAATGCGCTAAAAGAAAAAAAAAAATTTTTACACTATAACTTTACTGTCAACTTATAACATTTCAAATTCAACATATTTGACTCAATTTATATGTTTTAAAAGCTTGTCGCGAGATTTAAGTACTCGTATTTACTTTCTTAGTTTAAAATTTTTAATAGGCAGGTATTTTAAAACTTGCTTTTAAAATTACGAGTAGGTACTTAAATCTCGCGACAAGCTTTTAAAACATATAAATTGTGTCAAATATGTTGAATTTGAAATGTTATAAGTTGACAGTAAAGTTATAGTGTAAAAGTTTATTTTTTCTTTTTAGCGCATTTAATTTAAGTTAAGGGATGCCTTTTGCTCCAAACTACTCTTGTTTGTGCTTTCCGTGGCAACCTGTCATTTTAAGGCCGCACCAACTCTTGTATCCTTACCATGTTGTAATTCTCTAGCTATTAAGGTGTATGATCTTGTTGGTTGTCCAAATAAATAAATACCTAACATCCAACTAACAAAATGGTACAAACATAAGTGCCATAATAACTCCTTAGCTAACAACATAATAATATGTACAAACAGTCATGTAGAAGATAGTAAGTACCATAGTTTTATGCATTTTACATAATTTTTAAGGTTAATTTTGCTTCAAAGGAAACCAATCAAGGATGGTTTTATTTTTTATTGGAATCAATTAAACTTAACTTAAGTACTTATAATACAATAATAAAATATGGGAATACTTAACTCCTAACTAACAAAATATAAACTTCAAAATTAGCGTGAGGTTTTATATATAATTCACCTTGATGACTAAAGATGTGGATTAAAGTATTATTTATATATTATGTAAAAGAATACATAATTTAGAAAACATTCAAATATTAATATATTTTTGTCCAAAAGCCATAAAGCGATTTATCAATATTATATTTTGTTAGTTTGGAGACAAACTTAAATCTCGTACAATAATCAACATAGTTTGGCATACTATTATATCTTTTTTTAAATATCTTAAGACCAACAATTTTCTAAAACTTCAAATAGTTATATAATTACTAAATTAAGAGATCAAAAATAACTCAGGTAACAACAAATATTCCACATTATTTGGGTTCGGTTACGATTTTTTTTGTATTAAAAAGTATAAAATTTAATGATAATAATCAAATAGCTTCAATTCCCTATGCCTACTTTGGACATGCTTTACTTACACGCTTATATTCTGAATGAAGAAAAAAAACACTGCTTATTACTATAAAGTTCTGTGTAAGATTTTCCCAACCTTTAAAATAAGTTTACTCCAAATATAATTAATTTGATCGTTACATTTCAAAATTTTTAAGACATAGGTATAAACTGAGAACTCAATACCTAATCTAAAAGCTTTACATTGACCTTGGATCGCGTTTTTGCTAAGTTCCTAGACTTGCTACAATAAAATCAATATGATCTGAAATAAACATATAACGAAGGTGGTCTAAGGACATTTTTTGTTAACGCTGTCTTACTATTATAAAAAACCTTTCCCTCTAATATCACCAATCACCGTTATCATTATCACAATCTTAGACGTACATATTTATTTACGAAACATAAATTCTTTATAACGAGTAGGCAATCGTACTCATTTTCTACGCGTTGATTCCATTTTCTCCATTAATCAAAGTGTAAAATTGGTCTGTGCTCGTTTTCCACTAAGCATTAATTACAAATTTCACGGATAAACATTACCTAGTTGGACTATATATATACTGTAACAAACTTATCGTTATTTTACTTAGTTATTTGTATTCAGTTAAACCTGAGTGTAGGATGCGCGAATGAGGCAAGCTAGGATGTCGGTCATAAACATCTTCCACTGCAATGCCAATTACTTATGTAACAGATAAACTGCCTATAAATATTAATGTACCTATTACTTTTAAATAGTTGGACGGTGTCTACCCAATTATTATTTGTTTTTGCCTTGTATTCGTTTCAGTTGGAAATGAAGTTACCTTGGCAAGGTCTGGGCAAGACTCTTATAACCTTGCATCAACACTGCAAAAGTAAGGCTTTGTTGTTTCATCACAAAACCCTAATGTTATTGAGAATTCGTTGTTTTAAGTTAAAACATACCTACCTTTTATATATTTGCCTATCTATCTTTCCAATCATTATTGAGTTCCATTTAAATTTTGTGCTAAATTTTAATAAAGCAATTTTGTGCTAATTAGGTTGTGTTCTAATGAACACAAACTTCCAGATAATTATCACTTTAGTTATAGTATGTATGTATGATATGCTCAATCAATAAAAATACGCCTTCATTTTATCACAGCCCTCAATTCAACAAGTCGCTATACCATTATACAACAGAATTTAGACTATAAAATAGAAGATAACTATGTATCAGTAAATTGTTTTAAGTAAGTACATAAATGTATATAAATTAACCACATTTCAAACAGCTGAAGAAAATGGGTTTAAAGAAATAACAATTTTGAGCTACGCTCTAATATAAATACACATAAATTACTTAAAAATTTTTGACTATGAATTAAGTTATAATTTTTTTTAAACCTTATTATACTATAATACCAATCTACTAGTGTCCATTGGCTCAGTTTTGATTTTCAAAAGTATTTGCATAAAGGTATGAACATTTTAACATATACGCTAAATATTGTAACTTGCTACTCACTCTCAGATCTCAGTCGAAGCACATAAAAACTGTATTAATATGTGATATGGTGTGCAGAGTGGTTTTACTTTTAAAACGTAGGGTATGAGCAAGGCATCATCGTTCATTGAATTTACGTCATCATTGCGTTCATTCTCTGTCAGCCGACGCGACGTAAACGTAATGTAGTACAAGTCATTCGAAAACACTAATAGATTGGTCCCATCATTCGGCACGAGGCTCTCACGGGTGGGATACTCGCCTTGACCTGCCGCCCTCGGCGTACGGCTACCATCATGAAAACTGACACATGAAGTGGTAGAACTGGTCAAAATTCACCGGCTCCAACTCTGTCTCCTTCTCCGACCTGTCCAGGAGTTCGGGGTTGCGTTTGAGGAAGTTCCTCACCCAGTCCTCGCCGGCCATCCTGCTGTTCACATCGAACGGGTGGTTGAGGTGGTTGTCCTCGGCGTATTGGAAGGCGAGTTCCCTGATGTCTCTCCTGGAGACGCCCATGAAGTATTTCTCCATGCTTTTGATGTATCCGACGAGGTCTTTTTCTTGGCTGTCTGTGAAGACCCTGCGGTAGTGGCCCATGAGCGGCTTGGGGTCGTCGGGCTGCTGGTAGCGGATCTTGCTGGCGCGGCGCTGGAGCGTGGAGCGCGGGATGTGGAAGGTACGCGCGGCCAGCTTGTAGCCCATCTTGCCGGACACCACGGCGGCCACGGCCTTGGCCATGTCCTCCTCACTCCAGGACTGGCGGCCGCTCATCCTTTCGTATCTTCGCACCATGTTTATCTGAAAATGTGGAGGGTAGTCGTTGAATAAATGATTTTGCTTACACGCTTCAGTTTACATCGAACGATGTAAATGTACTTTACTGTACTGCCTCACTACGCACATATTAAAGTGACATCGGCTTGTTTAATTTCTAATTTACTGGAGGGAAAAAAAACAAAACGTATTATAAATACTAATTTAAAACAAATCGTAAACCTCATAAAATAACTTTTGCTTGCATCTTTAGCGCCTGTCAATTTTGACAACTACAATATTTAATGCGTATGACGTATGACTACAACATAACTTCATGCAAATGCAAAAGTGTAAATACAGCAAAAAAGTACTGTTACTTTTTGGTTACGTACATTTTTGGTAAATGAAGCAACCGGGCACATCGGCGGCGGCTTACAAAAAAAAAAACCATAGATTTCGTATCGATGTTTATTTGAATATGGTAAGTGTAGTCACAGTTCGAATACTCGGCGAAGGGTAACCGCCACCTACCGGTTTGTGGACCCCGATCAATGCCGAGGTGACGAGGTGAGCCAACCGTCGCAGGCTCTGGAGGTTAGCACAGAGCTGAGGCAATACCACTGTGCATGCATACACTACATTGTTTAACCTAATAACACAACACTACTGCCTCACCGAGTTTTCCTTAAAACGGGACGGCTAGTCGGCCAGTTATTAAATCGAGAAACCTGCTCTTCTACAGTGCATAATCTCCGCGAAAGTCGGCGTCACTGCACATTAGTGCACACGCACCGTAAATAGGTCCTAACACGTAAAAGTTTATTGCCAGATATCGCTGAATGACGAGTTTCGTGCGAGATCAAAAGTGGTCCAGGCTGAATCACTTTCCATTTCGTTCTCTAGCGAGGTTTTGTTCTTTCTATTCTTTCTACCCATTTTTCTGTTAATAAATATCTATTATTTACGATTGTTCGTATTGACGGGTACATGACGTGTTCAGTACACCGCAAAGCGGCTGATAGTGAACAACAAGCGATAAAATATGGCGTGTTTTTCCAACTTGATATCTCGGGAAACGGCGAGGCCCCTCGCACGTGGGACACCGCTTGTGATAGCTCTATTTAAAATTGAACCTTATTGCTGGCACATTAAGAGCAACATAACACAAGTAATACAATACCTAGAAGAGACTTTTCGAAAACGTTTATTGCAATTTGTTAAAACCTATATGTAATATGTTTATAGAACGAGGCGCGCAGCACACTAGTGCGAGTCTTGCACCGGGAGGTATGCGTACACACGATATAACAAAGGTCTTAATAAAAATAGCCCTGACTATTCTCGGACCAGACGGGTTTCCTCAAAACCTGGGACAAAGCAAAATCGCCTTTAATTTGATGTTGAAAAAGATGCCAATATTGCACTTATTGGCTCAGAATCGTTTCGGTTGTCTTCACCTATTGTAAACAATATCCATCTTTAGTTAATTGATGTAATTAGGACACATTAATATTTCGACTACGCACGATCATTGTGTCATTGGTACGTCATTTGTTTAGCTCTCTTCATCGAAATCGCGTTCAATACCACGATCAGCTGTCCTTGAATGACCGCGTCATATTTTTTATCTGTCAAAAAAGAGTAATGTCGTCAGCGGTCAGCTGTTTGTGTTCGTTCCATAGCGCGTCTATCAACAAGTCTCAGTACTATGCTACAGTTCAAAAGCTATCTTTACAATGCTCGCAGCATACAAGACACGCTAAGTCTACTCGGTAAGCGACCGCGCGCGGTCCAGAGAAGCAATGAAAAGCGAGCTACGGGGACATGTCGCAACAATACACGACCGAGATAAAGTGGTAGCGGTGCGAGTACGGCGTGAGTCGAGGTTACTCTGACGCGTGACTTGCAAGGTCCCCCGCTGCATTGCACGATGCGCCAAGGTTGCCACAGAACAAGAAACGCAAGGTATAATATAGGGATAAATCGATAAATCCGAGAATAAAGACTTCATAATACTGTGATGATACCTGTGACGTATGCGGCGGGAATCCCCTAGTTTCGCAGCCGAAGTGAAATCTGCATCGGTCGCGCGGTGCACGCGCTGCAGTCAGACAAAGGTGGAGTGCGTAGGAGGCGCGGGTGCGATTACTCACGGGAGAGGCGGCGTGCGTGGCGGAGCGGCGTCTGGCGGAGGGCTGCGGAGGTGGCGCGCTGGCGTGCGCGTGCGGTACGCGGTGGGTCGCGGGCGGCGTGCGGCCAGGCGGACGGCGCGCGCGGCACTGGCGCGGGGCCCGTCTTGCCCCCGCCGGCCCTGGCGCCGTGACGTCACCTGGCCCAGGGCCCGCTCCGATGTCTATTCTTGGCCCCGACTAATTATCTAGATCCTTCCTTTGTCAACTCGACTGTTACGACTGAAAAGGAAATCTGGTTATCTCGCCCCGTACATGAGTCGAGTCGGCGAAGTTGTTTACGTCACTGATAGCTGTCGTGAATTATATTTACTAACACGCGAATGTGAGCATGAGTCACTGTTTATTTAACTAGTGTAGATTATTATAATAGATCCATCATTAAGGCTTAACCTAGATCAGTGAACGCATTCAAAAATAATACCGTTGCAATAATGAATGAACCATATCAACCAATACACAGACCTTAAGACCATAGTGCCCAAATATCTACCAGGTTTACCTTGGTTTAGCTTACACTTAAACAACTTCATGCGAACAAGTCTCGGTCAGAAGATAGAATGAATGATTATTATTAAATCTTTTAAGAAAGTTTTCATTATACCATACATATTGATTTTAAAACAAAATAAACTTAAACATTAAATGTTAACCTCTGTCCCCAAATAATTATTCCTAAAGCGCACACGGGATTGATGGTGAACTTTAATTGAGACTTCCATTTGTGATGATATCAAACAGTCGGTCCTTTATAAAACTTGGCATTGTTATTTCAATTATAGGTACAATTCAAATCATGTACGAGTATGTAGTACGTATTACGTTTTTCTCAAAACATAAGAAAAAGGATAAACTATAGCATGCGATATTTAAATATTTTTTTCTTATTTATTGTGTTGTTAAAATAGAACTAAATTATCATACAAGTTTGCCCGGTACCCCCAGAGTGTCCGACTCGCACTTGACTGGTATTATCTACATTCTCAGTATGACCTCACCCTTTCATAAGACAAGTCCCGCTGAAGGATTTAGGTGACAATTCGGATTCAACTGTCTCTTGAAAAATGTAAATAAGAAATATGTTTTTACTCAGTTTCATTCCCTCCTTCAATTATGTTAAACCAATACTCATTTTAAAGCTCCTGAATATCTACTGGAATTCATGCCCGTGACCTGTTTAAGTATTTAAGGTACTCTTATAATATTGTATTACTTTTGCACTAAGTTACTCAGATTTTGTTTTCCCCGTGTTACTAAGGGTTATTTCCCTTTCTTGTCGGGGTTCCTCTTGGCTCAGCTATGAAATAAAGGAAAACCACACACTGAATGAGTTCATTTATTGTTTATTATTGTGTCAGATGATGTTCAAAACTAGTGTTACGTAAATAATCGACTGCATAAATTAAGTAAAAAATGTTTTATTCATCCTCCTTTTACGAGAAACTCTTAAATATCTTGACTTTATACAATCAAAAAAGCAAAAGAAAAATCATAAACTTGCTTTTTGTTGACTCTGTACAAAACAAAATGTCTATACCTATAGAAATATCTTCATATAAATATATATCTTGAAAATCAACCGACACTGTTCTGTTAAAAGGGATCAACAGAATCTCATAAATATTAATGGGTAATGGAGGATGATAAACAAAATATGATAATATTTTCGGCGGCGATAAAACGATGTACCTAAACAAAATATTTAGACCAAAACTTAGACAATATCGTAATATCGTCAAAACCGTACGCCCACTGCCTGAGGTTACAGTCCTTTGTAATCTTTTTGTCCCAGACATAGAGGTCATATTCCAACAATAGGTACAGCTATCTATTGGCAGAGGTGACCGTGCGGCGGCTAGATAAAGTATATTATACCCTTCGTTGTACTGCTGATAATGCGAGTTGGGTACTAAAGTTAGAGGAGATTGCGGCTCGCGTCACTCGACCAGTGCTCATACAACGATACCTATTCACAATCGTATGAGATACGTAAAATCTACCTACGAATACTTACCTTGAATTTTTGTTCCTTAAATTAAGTTGGCGAGTTTCAATTTATTTATAAAATTAAATAATGACGTCTGGAAATAATGACGTAATCTTCGATTTCCAGTAAGAAGAGTCTTTAGGAATAAGTGTTTTAGTGTGAAACTAAAATATGTCATCGTGAGAATGATTTGGACAACATTGCTTACTTATTTTACTACTTACTTATTGACTTTTGCGACCAAAATATGTGGTGTTTGCTATTGCAAAAAAGCTACAATATGTACTACCGTAGCGAATGGGTATTTTCTTCTTAATAAATGAATAAAATCACTACATAGTATAAAGCAAAGTCCCATCCCGTGTCTGTCTGTCCCTATGTATACTTGAATCTTCAAAACTACACAACGGATTTTGATGGTCACTAGTTACTAATGAAAATAAAAACTAAGTCCAACAAAATAAAGGCTCTACAAGACGAATAACAATTGCTTTTGAAAGGTTTTTCTTTGGCCTGAAGGGAGGAAGTTTATTGATATTATTTATTGTTGATTTAACACTTTGGTGAACGTCTTATCCATAGAGATCCTGTTAAAACTTTCCTTTCCCCCTGCACGTCGGTTGATGAAAATGAACTCCAAGCCATGTACATAGTCAGTTAGAAAAAAATGGTCTTGACAGACAGACAGACAAACGGACAACAAAGTGATCCTATAAGGGTTCCGTTTTTTCCTATTGAGGTACGGAACCTAAAAAGTTGAACTTAATATTCTAATAACAAAAGTTTAACTTCCTCAGCTACTAGGCCAATAAAGACGAATCTTTCGTAATAAATACTTTCCATATGCAACTTAATTCTTACAAAATATACCTAAACATGAACATTTGTGTGCTGTGAACACTACTTAGGAATAGTGTCTAGGCTATGCTCAATTGTAACAACCTTACTATGTGTGTAATGACAGTTATCTGTTTGTGTACCATAATAAATAAATTAAAAAAAAATACACCTAAGATAGATGTAAATGTTTAGGTTATTATAATCATTTAATGAAGCATAGTCAAAGTCAGGTTTTACACCGCGGTAATTTTTCATAATTTCACAGCTTATGCATTTTTCCAAAAAATTACAACAAAGACACTGGTATATGTTTTGGGCGTTTAGAAATAAAATAAAACACCTTTTTATACTTAACATAGCATTTTAGCCCCTCTTGTTTAAAGAGTCCAAGTTCCTGGTGGCCGAATGAAGGGTATGGAGCAAGTTTCTAGGGCCAGTACGCAAACAGGATGGAGTATGGAATAGGAAAAAGAACCTAGAGCTCGAAGCCCATGTAGATGAACCAAACTGTTAATTCAATTGTTACAACTAACTAATACGTGTAATGACAGTTATCTGTTTGTGTACCATAATAAATAAATAAATAAATAAACATCATCGGCGAGATAAAAGCTCTCATACTTCGCTGGCTCGGCTTTCTTGAGAGGATGGACATAGACCGTGCTGTGAAACGAGTATACAGGGGACGCACTAGTGGTCGACAGCCAGTTGGGCGTCCAAGGTACCGCAAGTACCGGACAACTGGCTAGAAGTGGCGCAGGATCGGCCTAGGTGGAGGTCCTTATTATCGGAGGCTAAGACTCGTTTTGGGTCGCTGCGCCAATCTAGTAGTAGTCTACTGATATAAAGGTATGACGGGTATCGGTGATCCTCCGTTCCTAAATAAAGATGTGGACTCTGGATAAGTTATTTCTATACAAAGTAGTGTTTCTGTAGCAATATGATGTGGCAAAATTATCATAAATACGTGGGTAAAAGCTTATTACATTAAAACATTAGGTATATAGGTAAATAAAATGTATTTACTTATAATTGTAAATACAAGCGACAGCCAACACCATTAACAAGTAGTAACGTGCATGAAAACTATGCAATTTGAATATTTTCGCAATGTATTAAACGCTTATCCGCATATCGTTTAATGCTGACTGCACATAACGCAGCTAAAAACGTCAAACGTCACAAAACACAAACAGAATCATTTATGAGTCGACATTTAATAACACCCATATACAAATTGCTAATTAGGCGGATCACGATGCGCTCGCGGTTACCCACATAGTGAACATCACTCTTATAAAATTAAATTTGGTAAATTAAATTCTAATTCTATTGACGACCCCAATAATTAGTGTAGTAGAAGGTTAGTTTGGTTTTATAACCGATTGGGATAAAATGAGAAATCAAAATATGTTATTTTAATGCTTTCTAATCTAGGTAAGCCCAATTGTAATAGAGTTCATGGATTTACGTGTTTTATTTGATGCGGCTTAATTTTTAATAAAATTTCTATTGAGAATACGTTTATGTAATAAGTAATGGGCAAGATATAGAATATTTTAATTCTAAATTATTAATATTACTTGTTATTTACAAACAAACATTCATCTGATCCAAATCAACTGAATGCAACTATGACCTCACAGTTTCAATTTTTAGTTAAAGTCTCAACTTAAAAAAATCTTGAATACAAATAATTAAGCATTATTTCAAATTGCAATAACTTAGCTACATACTATTGTAGTTTTTTTCGGACTTTACCTATATACAAACACACTAAGTTAATAGCTTACGCTTAAAAGTGAGCATTGAAAATAATGGAAATACCCAATATTTTATAGTTTATCGAATTGATGACGGTGAAACTATTAGCTGCGGTAGTTCTGCAAGTATATGATGTGATTCATTAGGTATCTGATTTAAGACTGTCAATTAAGATTAATTACTTATTATGTATGTCGCTCAAATTCTTGATATAGTTTCAAGTCTGCAATGCCTATATTCAGCCTGTGGTCAATGACACCGAAATTGTTTCAAGTGTATCTAGAGTTATTTAAAAATACATAAAATAAATGTGCCAGACGGCGCGTTTTGAACTAGGGCAAGTCGATCATTACTTACTATATTTTCCAAAAATAATTTGATACATATTAGAAATATTTTTTAGAATACGCATCAAGATTTTCTTTCATATACTGACATTGTTCTGAAAAACTACATTTGATGTAATATATGGATGAAACAGAGTAGAAAAATAACTAAAAGAAACTAATTAAAATTTAAACATATTGTTATGTATTTGGTCTACCTTTGGAGTAAAAATATAGGTAAAAGACATGCATTTTAATTAGTATTTTATTTTTCATTAGCATCGGCAAACGGTGGTTTTTAAGCGACCGGGGGTATGAGGTGCCTAGTCGATGTGCCTATTGTTATTGCCGATTTGATGCACATGTACAACGTAGATACTACGTTCCATTAGAATCAAACAATTTTTGGGAACATTTTCTCTTGGTCAGTTGGCGACTGTGATTCAAACACCAGTGGTGATCCTAGTGAATTATACACCTGAAACATATAGAATGTTGCTAATAATAATAGATTATTGTAGATTACGGCGACGGTGCTGTGTTGTCTGTCTGTTTATCGGAATCGGCATCCGAGCATGCGTTATCGATACTTTCGCGATGATAGGCGATCATAGCGTAATCATCACGTCGCTATTTCTAACCATAATTATTGAATACCAATAGGCGAAGTAGCCACAAGTAACTTTCGTCAAAAATTTATAAAATCAAGTAACGACAAGCACTTAGGTACAATATGATTTATGATTTTCGATTTTCTAATGGATTTATTGTGTGAAGACTCATATTAAACGTTTGCATAATATACGTTTTGCATGATTTTAGACTTTCGCGTTCCATTACACTAAATATTTGTCTTTATGGGTCTACACGCGTTATTAGAAGTAGCAAATACATAGCTACTTACTGCCCGACGTTTCGACTGGGTTACACCAATCGTGGTCGCGAGCGAACTGGCGCCATCCGTCTTCGTCTGCCACAGCGGTTGTGAATTTCTTGATCCACCCCCGAACAATCATTAATGCTTGTTCGGGAGTGGATCGAGAAATTCAGTTTTGCATTTTAGACTGCATTTTCCCAGACGATTTGATTATACAATTTAAAATAAAGTGTAGGTATGTAACATAGTCCACGTTTTGTTAGGCATTTAATTATTACACCTAGAGCATTGCTCTACGTTAAACGAAGGAACTTTAGTAACACACAATCATTGAGTCACGGCAACACCATTTTAAAGAGTAACTATAGGTAATTATACCTATAATAATGGCATTATCAAAATACATGAGTTATCTTTACATACGATTCCGTTGTAAGTTTAGTACATAAATATGTACTAAATAACTTTAAACTGTCATGGTTACACACCTTATAAACTGAATATGACCGGTATGTTTACCATTTTTCCTTAGATTATTATTACTAGGAAACATGGTAAATATCCCGTAGGTATATATTTTTATTTACTAGTTTCTCAAACAGTCAAATACTAGTGGCTTGCTACTAAACCGCTCGAATAATATATTGCCATTTTAGTACTTATCCGGTTGTTGGACGATTATCGAAATCTTCAAATCTTCTGTTCATTTTCTTGATAGAGTTCAAAATGTTTCTTCTCTCGACGAATGAGTCCTCTCTTGGCATTCACCGCGTGCCTTATGATAGTATTATAACACATATGGCGCCGGCAGTGAACGCGAGGAGAAAGACTCGTCTTCTTTTTATCTTCTATCTTCAGTTCTTCTTTGATAAATCTTGCTGACTTCTTTTTCTACCCAGTAGTTTTTTCTTTTTCAAGTTTTGATTGTTATTTTATTCTTATCTTTATAAAGATTTCAGTTATTTCGTTTCTATGATACAATAATATTATTACAAGTAAGTATGCAAGTATGTCATACATATTACACAATGGGTTGGAAGTAAATATGAGTCATATTATGTTAACGCCTGCCTATATTATTAGAGCAACTTGTTGCTTAAAAATGATACAAGGCGCTTATTCGTACATTCACTAAAACGACCGGTCTTCAGTATTAATTGTGCGTGTAAGTCCTGAAAACCTAATTTTATATGAAATCGAAATATTTTTGTTAATTTTACTGCGTATTATTTTTGGGCACAATTTAGTATAGTTAGGTACAATGGAAACACAATTGCTTATTTCGATTCTGTCGTGGAGTTGGTAAATGCATAATAATATTATTTTGTACATACAAAAGAAGCCAAAAATCTCTCGTTATGATACTTGAGAACATTATGACTGACCTTGGCCTTAATTTCCTAGTTACTGCCATAAAAATTATTGCCCCATTCATGTGGCTCGTAAAAGGTTTTTCCGGCAGTTAACTGTTATTGCTGATTTAATATGCTCCAATGATATATTTCGCTGTCACTGAGATATATGAGAAAGCTAGTAAAAATGCAAACAGTACACGAAATCACTTGAAAACCGATATTATCATTATCGCTCCCGGGCCACATAGAGCATATGTTATTTTCTTTTAAAAAATCGCTGATGCAAGTAGTTGCACCTATTTAAAAAGTTACATCACAATAAATAACTTAATAAATGTCCGTTGGTTACGTCACTAAATCCACATCACACTCTTCAGTCACACACTCGATCGCGGCACATTTCGCTGGGGCGAGAGTCGGTAAACTTTCGTGTGAGCTTTTACCGCAGTCCGCGCGGAATGAGGCAGGGTCTGACAGACCCCGAACGGGCATTGTCTCGCCATTGTCGGGGACAATGGCGCAGCTGGCCTCCCTCGAGGGGTCGTCGTAGAGAATAGTTCTAACGCACAATTTCGGTGATGAAAAACATCACGTACACTATTTGGACGTCGCGCATTGTTGGCGATTTGGAGCTAGTTTATTTTATCGATGCAATTAAGACATTATTTGGTTTTTGATTGCGTTGTATTTATACAGGCTGTGTTATATTAAACAAAACAATAAATTTCTGATTCTAATTAGGCTAATTATGTATTAATTTAATCATTACATTCAAACGGCGTTTAGTTCTATTGTAGTTCTTTATTCTAATAATAATAATAAATAATAATAATAAACGTTTATTGCACAAAAAAGAAAATTACACTTAGTTACAATAAAAATACCTTAATATTAATCACATTGTGCATCAAAGGAATACAAAAAATAGGAATAGAACAGAGGTTCCCAAACTAGGCAGAGCCTGTATTTTGGAGAACCAGTATAATATTGGAAGTATCAGAATTTAGTAAACTAGTTTGAACATCATTAAAATAAAATAAAATAAAATAAATTTAAGAGGACTGCAGAAAATCAGACATAAAAATAGTAAAAGAGTCAAATAGTAAAATTAGTAAAATTCAGACATGAACATAGTGAACACCATAAAACATCAATTAATTATGCTTTCGGTCCTTAAGTAATCCAAAGAGAGTAACCACTTAACTATAGCAGCCTTTGCTTCAGAAACAGAACTTGATTTGATATTACAGAAACCCAAAACAGCATTATAAATATGAGCTCTCTCTCTTATATTTTCAAACGATTAATTTATAAAGGAAGATTGTGTGTACAGTGTTACAAGAATGTCAGTCTATTGTAGTGAAAGAAGTTGATGTGTAATCTAAATTTACCCCAGTGTGAATGGCCGAGTGATGTTATCAACGATCGATCGATACTCGATTCGGAAGCAATCGCGATAACGCGTGTTTTGTGTTCTATCGTTTTCTGATAAAAATGGCAACGTGCGTGATAAAGGAGTTTTTACTTCACATTTTGCAATTGCCAAAAGAAAGATACAATAATTCTACTATTTTAATTTTTATTTAATAATTAACAGACCTTAGACTGTGATAAAAAAAACACAAAACAAAAAACCCTTTATTTTTAAGTCTTCTATTTATTGACAGCAAAACGAAAGCCGGTTTTCTAAATAAAATAAACGTTATGCGTATGAGGGGTACATTCGCGTAGCATTATAACCAACGAAATATCATGTCATGTATAATTCAGGGCGAATTTATTCCTTGATTGACGTGATAGATCTTGTTATTCAACCCGACTTGAAATAAGGGGCATGTACGTATACTAGGGCCAAGGGGAACGGGTAAAATGACTTAATTATAAGCTTACCGGTTTACATAAAATCCTGAATCGGAACATATCTACTTTTATTTATTTCTATCTTTAACTATAAAGATTTATTTAAAGAAAATATGTAGTTATTTCAAAAATTACTAGTACTCTATAACATGTCTAAGTTTTATAATTAAACATCATAAAAATACTGGTGTTCGTGGCACAGAGTACAGTGTCTTTATTCAGAAAATACCTTTTAAGGAATATTTTTTGGGTAGTAACCAAATGAATAAGTATATTTATGTTCGTCTAACCACAATCATTAACTTGTCGGAAGCCAAGACATCGACGAAACAAACACAATGGTGTAATGGCACTGACGAGGACAAACATTTTTATTTAATGCCTTTCTTTGAGTCCTACAATTTTTACTTTGGATTATTTATATCAATGGCGAGCCTGTGATTGCTTTCACGAAAAGCTGTTTTGCCTTAAGTGCTATGACTGCACTATAATGTTAATGACGTCAAATGGAATGAGAAAATATACTCGATAACTTGTAATTACATTACTTGGTTTAGTTTCCGTTTCACGTTACGTAACATGTGGTTACTTGAAGAATTTAGGTGTTATATTATTTGTCTTGAACGCGATGCCCTTTTCACATGTAACATTTACTTACCAGATAAGATTTACAAACAGTCGAAGAAGCCCGTAAACCATATTGAAAGTAATGCATGGGAAATGCTGTAGTTAGCAGTTATGCCATCAATGCTTGTTCACATTGTTACATGAGCAAAATCGTGACAATTGTCGCGTGCGTCTATAAATACAGCGAACGAACGCCGGAGCGAGCACGGCGCCGCATCGATCTGATCACCTGTCATGGAGGTCACTGTCACTTCGACTTCGATTTTGCGATACAGGCAAAAAGAAATACCTTACTCAGTTGCATATACACTACAGATGAATAGTTCTTAAGTAAGTTCCATTTAAAAGGTCGAAAAGACATAAAGCTCTTCGTTACATTCATAGACTGACACAAAAATATGTTCATTATTATGTAGCTACTTTAAAAGTAAATGTTTTGTTGTTTAGCTGTGCATTTTTACTGTTGTATCAAATTAATGCATTTATATACTATATTAAGTATACCTCTTTAACAAGTAAGTAAGCTATCCTTTTTAACTCAAAACCAAGTGTGCACAAAAGCTCTCCACAAAACCACACATACCTAAACAATCTGTTAAATAATACGGTAGTTATTCAAACGTCATGACTCATAAGTCATAGTAACTTTTTGAATATCTTTCAAATCAGCGGTGGCAATTGAATGAAAGTAAAGTTAGTGGCGGAGTGATTGCCCTGGCCACGCAACCAAACAACGCTGGCCGATGTAAACACGTGGTCCGATTGCCCGCTCAATTATTACACAGAACTTAGTCTGTATTGATTAATAATAGTTTTATAAAGCAAAGCTCTCATAGTGCTTTTACCCGTGTCAAGCCCGTGTTAGAAATTTTATATCATTAACTCGATCAGTGAAACCTCTGCAATGATAACTGCAAATGAATGTTTTGTATATTTTTCACATATGTATTATATAAAACGTAAATAATATTGTTAATTGTGACGAGTAGTATAAGTACATATTATTATCCCGTACAAGATTATTATTTAAGCCAAGGAAATTAGGAACACTGAATTCGTATTGCGAATAAAATTCGAAAATGGAAACAAGTTCAATAAAATATACATCTGTTAGCACTCGTGTATAACAAGAATAATTCAAAAAACAAAGCTGTAATCGAAATTCGATAGGTACTTCATTTGACATATACCAGATCATTTCGTAGATAATCTAATAAATCGCGTTAACAACTGAATCAAAGTAGCAAAGAGTCAAACACGATGATTGATGTAGGGGGGTCTCTCCATGGTGAAGGAATGTAAACACAAGCCCCATTAACGGACTAGGGCTGTCATAATGAATGAAATCAGGAATTGTTTCTCTTTTATTAACGTAGCCTAATTTGCGCTAAGAGTATTAAATAGATATTTAGTAGTAAAAAAGTAATCAAACTCTTGATTTATGCGTATCTGTAAACAGTAAAATTGGCCACTGACAAATTGGAACTTTTGTACAGCGTAATCATCGTAATGTACATTTATTATAGTGTCATTTGTGTAATCACTAGAACATATAATAAATATTATAACAGTGGAATGACTTCAATTATAAGGTACCCCGTATGCGTATGTCAAATAAGTATTTTATTTACTTGTCTACTAAGACCTGAATTTAGGGGTGAGAGCCATCCGCTCCCCCGAAAGCCCGGTGATGATGACAAGGCTCCTCCAAGCTATCATCGTTAGTCAGTTAGGAAAAAAAAAACTAAAACCTTAGAGAAGTAGAGCGCAATATAGTATATAGGAACAGCCAATGTTTCCGGAAGGAAATATCAATTTGTCCGTCGAAGTTATATGGATGTGAAAACAAAGCCACCGCCGCAGCTTTCCGCCGCGATACGGATTCTGTTGCTGTTAGTTTAGGCGCGCTGTTTGCTGACCAACCAATAAACTTATTGGCACAGGTAAACAAACACAGCTTAACCTTTTGCAACTGACGCGGCAATAATGTGATAGTATTTATATATTTGCCAAGAAAACGACATCGGTAAGTAAAGAAAGTATCTAACTATATATTTGTACATCCTAATTCTCAGTGGGCGTATTCCATATGCCTAGACCATTCTTATAAATGTTCTCTAATATTGTGCTATGAAATCCATCAATTGCTAGGATGACGGTCTTATATCAGTCTCCGTTACCTCTTATTTATACTATTATTAATAGTATAATTTAGTTACTCAGTTGCTTATTTTCGGTTACAAAGATAGAGTCCATACATTCGATTAAAAAGTAAGTGCCCTTTCCGGAATTGTCCAGGACTGTTTTCATGGTTTTGTATAATAATTAGGCAGCAGTGTCCATAATACTGCGGTTAGTTTGTGCATCATCACCTAGGCGACCACTCGCCGTAACATGGGAAATTCCTGCCCCACCCGTTGTATGGTTAATTTATACCACTTTTAGACATCAAAATATTTAAAACACACCTTGAGTGAGGCCTGGGCGGTTTCCCTTTGGTAATTATAGGCACATTACGGCTTTAATGATTTGAGTTTTTGGTGGCACTGTGAATGTTTGCTACCTAAGCATTTCTTTAATGTCTTGTCTAAACCATTGAATGCACTATAGTTTTTATGTTTCGTTTATATCGCTTGATATTAAATGTTTGAAAATGTACGTACTTAAGTGTTATAAATTAACAATCGAATAAAAAGTTATTGCAAGGTTTAATAGATATATGAAGGTACTAAAGTTTAATAGCTATATAGTTAGGTACCATAAAATTGTATACCATGAAAAGCTTGCGTAACGTAAAGTATTGTTGGCTGTTTATGAAGACTTAGTAATATTAGTTAAGAATTTAAAAAGTTAGATGTATGATGGCGGCGCCTAGGCGGAGGGCGCGAAGAGGGAAGCCCCTCTTCCGGCGGCCTCGAGGGCACTCGCCAGATCATTGTCCTCGCCATTAATCCGTAATTGCATCGCGATCGGGTGCGCTAAGTGACCCAAGTTCTTACGACATTTTTACCGAGAAATAGTTTGGTGCACGTGAACAGTCAAAAGCCGTGAAGCCATTGTTATAGTTTAAAGTCTAATAAGTTGTTATTTATTTGTATAAAATGTAACTAATTTATGGTATTTATGATGATTATATAAAAAAAGACGATTTAACATCTTGCATTCAAAATTTGAAGAAAAGAAACTGTGTATCAAACAAATCGAAGAATATTTGCCTATATCTTTAAGTAAAATAAAACGATTTAAATTCATTATTACCTAGCGTTCTACTCGTATATAGAGTTTTTGTCTGCCCTGCAAGCACTTTCTAAAAAGCATTAAATGTAATATCGCAGCAGCTGTCGGTAAGTCAGTTAGTAACAATTATTTTAGTAACATTGTGTAAACTACTGTTAAAAACGCTCAACACTTTGAAAACGTGTAATTTACCCACCCTTTCAATTGTATTACAAACCCATATCAAATTGCCACCCAACGAAATGTGGACACCCACAAGCACAAATGCTTCATTTAATATTACATTGCATCGCAAAGCTTCACAATATAATAGGTAATTGATTAGATTTTTTAATGGTTTTAGTAGTTAGTACAATTAGTACTTAATTACTTAGCTATAAGTACTTTAAAATGTCTGTATAACGTTAGATATTATCTTTTTTCAAAATAGGAGTTATGACTCTTTTTCGATTTATAATTTGATACCTTAAAATCCAAATGCTTTTAAGATTTACGTACATATTTATATTGTCGATGATAGATAGATGTTAAGTCATGGTTAGGTCCGTACTACGAGTAGTAAATAGTAAATACGAGGTAAATAAAATTCGTGTGTACGAAATGATAGTGTGATACGCGACGAAAGTAATATTACGTCAAACGATGACAATCATTTTGTGCCGGCGGCTGCACGGTATTGAATGGAGCCCTTGGAGGCGAGGCGACCTTAGCACAGTTCGAGGGGGTATTATTACCGATAGGTGGGAACGAAAGGGTCGCGTGGCGCCCCACAGGCCGTTGAACCGGGAGCCATGCTTGTTTATCATGTTTTTTTTAATGCTGTCTCAAATCATGCTCGTTTTTCAAAGTGAGTTCGAGGTGTTTAACGCATGCTTTATTGTTTTTGAACTGTCATAGCGTGTTTTGAATGGGTTTTTTTAAGTTTTGTAGACAAAGATGTCCCGGTTATTTTGTTTATTATTTTGTCTATTTGTGTATTATGGAGTCGCATAACAGAGTTTAAAGATAGTTAGACAATAGATTTACTTTATTTGTTTTATTGCATACTTAGTGACTAGCGTTGAGCGTTTATTTTTATATAAAAGTTTTACCGTTTAATTATGAAAAGTGTCAGTTTTAAAAAACTTCTCTCTCTCCGAGACTCCGAGAAGTGCTTTCGAAGGCGATCTACGTGTATTTTGTTACTCCTTTTAAATACATATTCCAACAGCTTATAAGTGTATGCGAGTTAACACTAGCAGCGTAAGTTGGGGACCGTAGGGACCGTGGGAGATAGCGGCCGCAGCTGGCGCGCCGCGCGTTGATCCGCGCCTTCGCATTGTCCCCGCCGATTGTTCGTTTTTGCCTGTGAACGGTTCCGTATTCGGTATTGTTATTAATTTCGCCGAATTAATGGGGTCAATCATATTTCGACTTTGTGCGTCTGAATCAATTTAACAATGCGCCCATTGTTGTGCGCCGCTTATAAATATACGCTTCGAAATGCAACTATTTGTCGTTAACGAAAACGGTGCTCTACACTTGTGCTGGATTCGATTGTTCAGTAGGTTCTCCAGTTAAAATGTACTAATGTAAAAAAGAACTAGTAGCTAATAAAAACGCTTTTCTTTATGTACGCCAAAGAACTAACTATTAAGCTTTCTATGTTGGATTTAAGAAAAATAAATATATTTTTAATGCATAGGTATAACATGATGAAACACAAACTAACGTTCCTGTTTGTGGTTTGTGAGAAAGCTGTTTCTCCTGTTAGCGTTGTTGATACGCAACGTAGTCCAACCATATTGTTGTAGTAACCTATTGAAATTACAGTTTAATTGAATAGACCCCCGACAGCTGTCTCGAAAAAACTAGTTTTATCATTTACTGCATATGCATATCATTATGGTGGACATAGACTAGTAAAGAGGGCCAGAAGCCCATCATATTATATTAATTACACGTCAGAACCGGTGGGATTACACGCATCGCGCGGGATATTGCACAATGCGTTTTGTGCCGTATGCAGATAATGCAGATCGGCTGCGCGTGCGCGGCTCTAGACAAAAGGACGTGCATCCATACTTAATAGGCTCGAACTGGGGTGTAGTGTAGCGTGGCTGCGATTCGGATGATAGTAGTAGGATAATGTCTTGATTCTGTGTTTAAAATACGTATCATGATTGTAATACATTCAAGGAAAGATAAATGCATAATTATATTACTTGTAAACTAGATGTATGGATGTAGAGATTATAGAAAAAGATATATTTTATGATTGTTTAATAAAAAATTTAAAAACGTCCTAAAATGTAGTCAGTTCAGTTGTGACTGTAACACTTCGCCATTGTGTCAGCTACCGAGCCTTTGTATACGTGTCATAGACACCTTACAACAACTGCATAATATTAAACTCTATTATTAATTTAATTTTAAGAAACTTTCTGACGATTTATTGGTAAGTATGCGTTCAAAGTAACACCGACTTAGTTTTGATCGCATCGTACTTGAAATAAGATAGATGCGACGTCCGAAACATTCTAAAAATCTGGCGACCCCATAGCCATAGTGGCATAGACAAAGCTGTTGAATTAATAGCGAAATGCAGTCGCAAGGGCTGCAACAAAGCTGGATTAATCGCGGGGGGAGCGCCAGCTGCGCGCGCGCCGGTCTAATTGACGCACATGGCGCGCTAGGGTTGAGCCTGACGTCACACTTTAATCCGGTGTTCGTCAGTTTCATGTTACCTATTTTGTTAACTGGATTATTTTGTGCTGTTTTGAGTTTTGTTTTGTAATCCGACAGCCTGAATGCTGTTTGAAATTGCACTTGTAATGCTCCTGATACGTAAGATAATACGGGCAATAATTCCAACGTATATTTTGGCATACTTACTAAATGATATGATTTAATTAATTTAAAAACGTATTTTAATTATAATATAATTAATTAATAATTTAAAGACCTAACGAATTTAAAAGTGTAGCAAATGATATGGAACCAAATTGTGATTAACTTTGGGGTTCGTAATATACACATACATACACGTATCTGATTATCTCAGTGACGACTTCTACGTCACTTCTTTAAATTTTAAGATAACAATTATTATTTGTCCGCAAGTTACTGTACCTTAGTAGGTGTAAATGGAAATTGCTTCTCATTTGACTTTTTATTAGACTTTTCGTAATAAACTCTTAATTTTCAAATTGTTTTTATGTTGTTAATTATATACATTATAAAACCATAATACCTACTTTAATTTGTTTTTTTAATATAGTAATATAATAAAAGTAATTAGTTGTTTCGGCAACCCTGTGCTTGATACGGCACGCGCGCGGCGCTCGCATATGGCTCCCGGGGCGGCCGACTGTGACTGACGCGCACATATTACAATAGCCGGGACACTGCCACCCGGCAATATTATACAATGTAGGCAATTTTGGATATTGGACTTTGTACTCGTACTTATGCGACTACAGATCCAAAAAGCTTCATGAGAATTACCGATTACGAAAAGAATTAACCACTCATTGCGAGTGTAAATAGTGTTTTATTTTATAAAATTGGTTTATTTCTTTATAGTATTGTCTATTATCTGCGCGAATACTACCTACATATTTGAAATGCAACTAATTTTATGGATTAAAATCGCGTGTATTGTTAATCTAAACGAATTATTTAGAGACCCGACGTTTCGAGCTCCTTACAGCGCTCGTGGTCACGGCCAAGACTTATTTATTTTATTTTATTTTAGCGATTGCTGAGTTAAATCATATAAGTTGTTATACTCGTAAATAATAAGTTCAAAGTAAATACTCCAAGACATAACGCAGGTAGTAACAACTTACCAACACACATGTTTAAGCTTTTTTAAAATTATTGCTTATAATCTTGTTTAAAATACAATTATTATACGAATATTTTGGTTCATACTTATAAAAATTGACTTTCAAATTCAATAACTTTGCAACTCCATAACGTACAATTATTTATAAAATTGTAATTTAATATCTAATCCATCTAAACATTTATCAACGACTTGATAGAGTCGTCCACGCATATCGTTATCGCCTCAATCGATACCGGGTGGTTATCGTTTGTCCACGACAGTCAACTCACTTGATTACTACCAACCAATGTTAACATGAGGTTAATTCGGCAATTGTCAACTTGTCAACTTAAAATAAAACAATGTGACCGTATTACCAGATCCGTAATCTTTAGTTTAATTATCAAACTACCTAACTTTAGTTTAAAACGCGTAATAACATTTACGTCTATGTAATCCCAAGCTCGTTATTGAATACAAACAACATTGCAGTCGTTGAAAATCAAAAATCGTTAAAAAAAAAATTGAAAAATTAAAATATTTTTTTTATTGGTAGGCATAAGTTATGTTCACTATTTACTGATTAAACTCTATTGTACATGACTATGTTTTATATTTAAAAAAAAAATAACAAGATATTATACAAAATAGTAATTGGTATAATTGGTAATGTTTCGTTTGAACTCTTAATAACATAATTATGTTATTAATAGGAACAATTGTACGTGACTTAATGCTTTATTTATTGATTACCTTCGAAACACATCCATTTGCCACAAGTTTAAATTGAGTATGTATACTTATTTTTGTAGAATTTCTAAAATATGCTTACTTTATTCTTATTTATTTAATAGTATTTATAAGAAGAATTTAATTGTCTACACCTTTTCGTTTTATAATTAACTCATAACTAAACAAATATATCGCGAGGTATTATACAGTAAGGCGCACACGCTGCGGCCGACTACGGCGGGCGCCTTGTAGCGACTACGAACTACGAGCTACGGCCTACAAAACGTTACTATCGATATCTAATTCCTAGCCAATGAAAGCACCGATTAGATAATGATACTCACGCACGACCTAAACAGACGTATTTTTCACGGCAATAGCTATTCTAAGTTACGTAAAAACAGTTAACCTTCGTAATCACGCTCGCTATTCAACCTAGTCTTACCGTAATCGAAAGCTTTTTAATTGAGGTCATCTGTTCAGTAGTTGTCAGATACTTAGAACTTTTAATTTATATTCATTTAATATATTACTTTTAACTAGTTTAAAATTTTATTATTTGATAATATTCCAAAAATTCATATGAATTATATTGATAAAAAAATTAAGCACATTTTTATTATAAGTTAACTAAAGCAATCTGCTTTATCGATTTGGCTGCAGAGTCATAAAACGAAACAGAATGCAGAGAGAAATATAAAGATGGGTACTACGGGTACGGCTATATACGTATAGTTAGAGCATTGATTCGAGATGTATATTAAAATAAACTTTGAGATGTCTTTAAAGTAAACTACAGACCAAAGTTATCCGTTTATCCGTATTGTGATAAAAATATATTTAAGGTATTGTTCGGTTTTATAATTCGTAGACGTAAAATTGCGTGCTATGTCCTTGCGCTTTATGCCATTTATTTAGAACGAGTATTTTGAAATTACTGAATGATGATTATAAAAACATACTTGTATTATAAAACACATAAGAAAGTAAAGTTTTTAAAATTATCAGCCATCGAAGTTTAATTTAGTTTTTGTGCCATCTGTGATGTTTATAGAGATACATAATAAATGTATATATTTAATATATTCAGGAGTTTATAAATTCCCTTATCCTAAGAGTAACGAGAAAGTTTGCGGTCTTCAGTGAGTACCCATCTTAAGTTGGGCGCCGGGGTCGCTGGCGGCGCGCCAGGCGCAAGGTGAAGTACCAGTGAAAGTCGGGGCGCGAGCTAGACTTGCCGCAAGATACAACCATCCCACGCTATAGATGTAGCAATGTACTTGTGTGCGTGAGTGTACTGGGTAGGTACATTTTACCCAGCTACGCACAGAGAGGGATATTATAATTTTGACCGCTATGCGTCTCTGTCTATGCCACTGTAGCTCTTAAATGGGTGTACAGTTTAGATGGCGTCTTTTAAGTAAAGTGAAGTTAAGTTTATCTTAGAGTTTAATGTATTCTTTTATTCGTATAGAAAAGTCTTCTTATCCGTTTAGTGTGCCTTGATATTATATTATCTTGCTTATTTTTTTTTGTTGTAAATAATCTTATACAGAGAAGGTATTTTAATAATGTTTAATGAATGTTTCCGCTGTTTAACGTAGGATACTATTTGTTTGTTTAGTTAACTCTTGTTTCAAACCAGTTATTAATGTAATGAAAACAGTAAGTTTTATACCAAAGTGCGCAACATAGTCAATTAATTGCCCAGAATATCTAATAAATAAACAATTATAGAAGTGTAGGCCCCTCCACATGTGATAAGCGTTAGTGTATATACGCGTATAATCTAACTACGACAACATATAATTGCGTGCATATAATATTTTCCATTAACATTATTCCTACAAAAAGGTAATAGTGAGTTTTTTGTATTATTGTCAATTAAAATTTTCTGATTTATGCTAAGTTCGGAACGATTCGATGAGACGAAAGATTCATCTGTATAAGATGAATCTTACAATTATCTATATATTGGTAAATTCGCCATTAATTGTTTTGGATCGTAATCAATAAATTAGTTAAATTATAAAATAATTGGCATTTAATCAACAGAAACAGTTAATTTCGAACCGGTAATTATAGACTCATACCATATTATTTTAAATATCAAAAATTAGGACCGATATTCTTTTAAAGAAATTTACTAAGATTATTTACAAGTGTGTTAACCGAACTACGAGCATTAATGATCGCGGACTACGATAATTTCCTGCAGCATTGCTACGATGCTACGTGATTGTAACGCTTGGCTTGCAACTCCTCATTAATATGTTTTTTGATAATTTATGATTTCGAAAAGCAAAATAAAAACAATTAATTGAATTTGTATGAAATCATAATTACGGTAAAGTACCGTTTATATCGATATCATTTTCTTAATTTTATGACACAAAAGCAAAAGCATTTAGGTTTTATACTATACCGAATTCGTGGTTACTGATACTGAGAAACTAAATTTATTTTCACAACTTGTTAAACATTTATTTTCTAGAACGCACTTGAATAAGTAAAACGAAATTAAAATATTTATTATCATATATCTCAAGCTTTCTAAGAAAACTATTTTAATGGGTTCATCTTCAATGGAAAATTGAGTAATAAGTTACTTCTATAATAAATGCGAGACACATTCATATCCTTTTAAATAATAATAATTACAATTTAAAGCTTAGCATAATCGATTATTTAATTTATGAATAACACCTTAAATCAAAGTGGCAGTAATCTTGTATTATTTTAAAATTTACGCACAACACGATCTAAAGTTTTATTAAATAACCATAAGTTATACTCACGTAAGTGGCGGCCTAAATTCAGAACATTAAAATTTTTAACGAGGCAATAAACGGCACGGTGATTAAAATACACGATTTAATTTTCACTTGTATTAATCGAGTCACGGAACGAGTTCGGTGCAGCGCGGCGGACACAGAGAGATCGCAGGAGAGCGAGTGGAAGGCATGCGTACGTACCTGCGGCGCGCGCGGCACTACGGCCGGCGGCGGGACCTGGCGGCGGCTGGCACGGGGCGCGCTCGCCACTTGAATGAGGTCCCGGGCGCGGCGCGCGCAGGGGGCGCGGCCAGCCCGCGTGGCTCCGGCCCCCGCCCCCGCCCCGCTCAGCTGAGCCCTGATTAGCCCCCGGCCGGGCTATTCAATTAAGGGTTGCTCGGTGGCCGGTGCATCGGCGACGGCCCGCGGCTCCGGCCTTTGAGGGCTCTTCATTACGGCCCCTCCATCACCGATCCCGTTATTCTTATTAGGCCCCCGAGCTCGACCGGCAAACTAAATTTGAATTTTTTTGACCGGCTCCACTCAATATCGCCGAGATATTTGTTTATTGGGCGGCGTTGCGACCTGCTAGATTATACGCCGTTTGGATGCGAGCTTTGTCCCCGGTCTATTGTTCTTGCACAAAGTTTATAGTTTGTTTTACATAAAACGAAGTCAGCTGAATTTGATCAGACTGAAATAAAGCAAAAGCTGTTTCACGACACTTTAATATAACACGACGTGGCACTGAAAAGAATCAGATATTAAACTTTCAGGGCAACGTACTAGTATTATCTGATCTCCAATTTACAAAGAGCGATGCAGATGGCATTACTAAAGTTTTTATGACTATTCTTTACTACACTGTGCTCTTAAATAAAAAATATGATACCGAATTTCTTAGTAATTCCTGATAAGTCCGTTGTTGTTAACTCTTAAACTATTGGTATGGGGCAGATATTAGAATTGAAAATGAAGCAACAATGTCTCGCGCGAGCGGGGCCCGCGGGACCGCGCGTTAACGTTTAATGTTATAGTCTGCGGTAATCGCATCGCTGGGTTAAGGCTGTCTTAAAGTGAATTCTACTAGGGTTGAGGTCGAATACGGCATAACACTGTTAAAAGATACGACAGCCACATACTAGTACTCTATGTAGGTACAATTCAGTGTCATATAAAACATTGTAACTATAATTGTTTAGTTGGAAAACGACTGACACTGTTATCGTATTGATCACATGATATATTGATATTTTGTATTCAGATCGTATTACCATTAACCGTATTTACCCTTAAAAATATTACTCCATTTCCATATTAAGCCCTTCAATATCCAACTCGAATACGCATTCATCAGTGATTAGATATGGTGAGATCATTTAAATTGCGTAATATACAGCATTATGTAGACAAAAATGTAATAAGTAACGAACAATTATTGTACAAATAAAGGTTTCGGTCGAAGATTCGTAGCGCGGCTACGCGGCTACGGCGCAGCTGCTACGGCTAAGACGTAGATCGTAGATCTTAGGAGATGTGTACGAGTGGAAGATTTACCGTTTTATTTTTGTGGAAATAATTTATCTTTATTTCTAGTAATTTATTTGTATCTTTCACATTAAATAATTAGTTTTATAGAATTCATAGAAATAATGGAATGCATTCCCATTCTTTGTATGCATTCTGAATGGAATGGTTTACTCATAATTAATGTCTCATACAGAAACACAGTTACGTCAAACTATTGACAGCACATTGCTCATGCATTAGGATTTAAATATTTTTCAAGATTAAAAGCTCTCTATGATAAACATCCTCAGTGTTGCCGAAGGAAGGCACGTACCTTCTTAGAACCACAATGAGACCATAAAACTTGCTAGAACTTCTGGAATGTCTCAAGTTAGAGTGGCTTGCAGCTGCACAGCTCGTAAACACGGTGGCGGTTCTGATGCAATTCGTCGGAAAGGTATAATCAGAGTACTCATCCAATCAGTTCCTAAAGGAATTGTGAGCAGTTCCTTCACCGAATATTATTCGCGAGAAGTTCAGTTCGTCTAAAAAAGTGCCATTATTGCAAAACCGACTGAAAATAGCATATGTATGATCTGTATATCAAAATGAATCTTAATAAGTTTAACGGTTTAAGCGTGAAAAAGAAACAGTCATACTTATAAATTTTATAGGCTTCGGTTAATGATGAAAAACCACTTTTACAGGATCATGGCTTTTTAGTTTAAAGCATATAGCTTTTAAGAAAATGATACACAAACTTTAACCAATAAGCACTTTCTGTTATGTCAACTACTTTTTTTAAAGGAAGGAAGTAGGGGCAATGGAACTTCAGCTGACACAGATTAGACACCGATAGGAAGATATAAATCTCCTCGATAGTGACCGACCTCACGACGTGCATTTTTGGCAGTACCTACTTGCGTCTCACTGTTTGCTTGTTACACAGTTTGTGCCAAGTTGTTCTAAATAAATGTTTATTTTAAATTAAATACGGGACAATGGAGAGCATTTATTTTTATCGTCTAGTTTAACATGTACGAGTATTAGGTACTTTAATTAAAATTTAGCTTCTGTAAAAAAGTTACTGCATTGGAAGATTATTATATATAAATATATTTTCATTAAGCTCATAAATCTCAAGACGTGCTTGAATCAGTGAAATCATTCAGATATAGTCCAGTCAAATTAGGAAAAAATCTCGGAATTCGAGATACCCAGCTGTAAGTCTGTAAATACTTAGATATTGACACCCTAAAAGTTGTCTCAAAACCTACATATTGTAGGGTGTACGCAACTATAAAATTTTCAAGGTCAAATGTCACAAATATCAGTTTTATGAACTTTTAAGCAAAACGGGACGTTTTATCATAAAAGTGTGTAGGAGAAAATTACTTATCTTCTATTTATCTATAAAAGTTGTCTGTACGTTTTATTCCTAAGATTCACCATTTCAGAGATACAGCGATGCAAATAGTCGAAAAAGTTGTATTTTCAAAAGCTTCCAGGCCCACTTGCGATTGTGCTAGACAGTTAAAATTTTCACGAATGATGTATTTCAGTAGCCTCTATAACATCTTATACTAGAAAAAGCTTAAAACCAATGTTTAAGTGGGTTCTCATACAAAAATTGTGTTTTTTTTTTTCATACACTTGGCCGGTTTTTAACGTGGTTACCCCAGTAAACCTATTCCAGACGACACCTTTTATACATGAAGAACACGTTGTTTATAAGGAAGTCTAGTTAAATAATTGTTTTGTGTTGTTTTCAGTATTCAGAAGATTTAAGATTTCTGCGTTTCATTAAATTAAATTTGGTTAATATAGATCTTCACGTTCATAATAGAGTTAGATGGACAGTTAACATTTTTAAAATGTATTTTTTTTCAGTTATACTTCAAACAGAAATTCTAATAATTGGTTATTTCGTACTTTTTGACCCATAATAAGCAGTTTAAATGTACTGAAACGTATATGTATAGTACTAAAAACAACATAAAACAATTATTTAACTAGGCTTCCATATAAACAACGTGTTCTTCACGTATAAAAGGTGTCGTCTGTAATGGGTTTACTGGGGTAACCACGTTAAAAACCGGCCAAGTGTGAGAAAAAAAAATCCATAGTTTTTGTATGAGAACCCACTTAAAAATTAGTTTTAAGCTTTTTCTAGTATTAGATGTTATAGAGGCTACTGAAATGCATCAGTTGTGAAAATTTTAACTGTCTAGCACAATCGCACGGGGGTCTGAAAGCTTTTTAAAATACAACTTTTTCAACTATTTGCATCGCTGTATCTCTGAAATGGTGAATCTTAGGAATAAAACGTACAGACAATTTTTATAGATAATTAGATGATAAGCAATTTTCTCCTACACACTTTTATGATAAAACTTCCCGTTTCGCTCAAAAGTTTATAAAACTGATATTTGTGACATTTGACCATGAAAATTTTATAGTTGCGTACACCCTACCATATGTAGGTTTTGAGACCACTTTAAGGGGGTCAATATCTAAGTATTTACAGACTTACAGCTGGGTATCTCGAATTCCGAGATTCTTACCTAATTTAAGCTTAAATGACTGGACTAATATGATTTCCCCAGCGTTGGATGGGGTGAGGCACGCACTTACTAAAATTCTGCTCATCAACTGTTACTACATGATTTATTTTAAATCTATGACAATCCCTGTACCCGTGTATACACCCTTACACATAATACAGTTATGTTTTAAAAATAGTAATTTATTATGCTCATTGCTCACACTTAGGCAACGTAAGGAGCAGCTCTCTTTGATGTTCTTGTATAAACTTCTCAATTACAAGGTGGATAGTCCGTCTTTCCTTTCATAAGTTAATATACTAGTTCCCAGAGTAGCAGCACGTCCGCATAATTATAAACCATTCTCAATACCGCTGAGGAAAATCAACTACGGTAGTTCTTCTCCTATTTGCTCAATGTTCCAAATATGGTTTTTCAAAGTGGTGAGCTAGATATTTTTTGCAATAACATTTCCTTTTTCAAAAAGTCTATTCTGAATTTTTGTAAAGTAAATTTTATTAGCTTTAGCCCTAGTTTAGATATAAGTCGTAGTCTAATAATGTTTTTTCTTTTACATAAATGTTGTGCATACCTATAATTTAGATGCATTTATATGCAACCCCCTTTATATGTGATTTTTTGTAACTGTGTATTTCTAATATGTATTAAGTTGGTAAGCTTTATTAAATAAATAGTATGATGTGCATTTAGTATAGACTGACCAGCTTATTTCAGTAAAAATTTATGAATGGGAAAAATCCAAAGTGAAAGTTTCCCAGAATATAAAGATCAGGGAGCATTAATTGCAACACAGTTATTTTAATTAATGGGCCACAAACTGAATGAGCTATCAAAGTAACTGATTCGGTTTATAAATGCTTGTTCAAATACTTGCCTTCTTTTCATTAAAAAAAAGTCCTTGCAACATATAATTACGTATGAATAAATAATACATTTTGTTTATTGAACTTTAAATTTAAATTGACATCTACGTTTCCGTGCCCATGAAGGAATAGTTAAAAAGCGGTTCCAACCGTAAGTTCTGAGGTAAAAAAAATATACCGTCGACTTGAGAACCTTCTCCTTCTATTTTGAAGTTAGTTAATAAATATTATACTGCCTTTCCGAATAGCTGATTTCGCACGAGCAAACTGCGTCTGCGGGTGAGCTTTAAGCCCCCGCTCCGACGGTGTTGTTCGCCTCCTAATTATTAAACAACCGTCTGTGGTGACTTTACTCGGGTGCACATCGAAACTCTTGTACCGTAACCAAACAATTTAGACAATTAAGAGGTAATTTTCAATGTATCACAAAATAAGATTTAAATTTTGAATGTGTCCATATTTTCAACGTATTTTTATTTGTTTTTTCGATTGCCCTAGACACTGTAATCTTGTTGCTTTGTGCATAAACAGCTAAAATAATATTCTTTATCAGTGAATGTAGGTCAATGATATGCATGGTTTTGAATGATTTCACTTAAAGAATAAAACTTCTACGTATTTAAATCTATAGAATAACTACATTTTTATCCCTGACTCCGTCCTCATGGATTCATTACAGAGTCACTTTCACATCTATAGTAAAGAAGTGAGGAATCAGGTTTATGTTAGTAATATTTTATATTGTTACGGAAATCAGAAACAAAAAGCTAATTAAAACAATGAGTACAAACGTCTTGACAAACAGTCAAACAAGTTGTCAAAATGACAAAAATGACGTCATGACGATGGATAAAATATATAAATAAATACACACAACATAATATGTAGTTGTTCATAATGCTTCTGTAGTAATAGGTACCGTTAGAATATACATAATTTATTCGATCTAAAGATACAATCTATTTGATCGATAACTAACAATTCAGTGATAAAAAGTGTGGAACCAGAATAATTACTTTTGAATAATCTATAGCCCATCTTTGACGGGACTGTACTCTGAATTCAAGACAAGAGATTTCCATTGTAAATACATATTTACATTAAAAACTTTGCTGACAACACTTTGTAGCGGGTCTACGCTGTGCGACGCTACGCTACGAGCTACGAAAATGCTACGAAGTCTATTGTCCGCGCGAGTGCTCTTAGATAATAAAGTTTTAGCTGAGTTTAGGTACCTATCTATTTAACTGATACGAGTATAGCGTCTTCACAGATAATGTTATCTAGTGCAGTAAGGTCTATTCATTGGCCTTTTTTTGGTTACTTTGTACAAATAGCTGGAAAATCATAAAATTATGTTGTTAAAAAATCATTCTAAATTGTAATTATGTCCATTACTGACGAATGACTGAATATACATTAAAGTGGTATTTATATTTCAGGTGTTGTAATGAGCCTTCTGGAACAAGCATCAAATTAATAAACCTACCTAATTAAAATTGAACGAACATAATTAGCAAAAGTTTTGAACCGAAGTTATTACACAATCACGCAACTCGTACTTCTACTCACGAATTGTTCAACTCTCCTTTAATGGAGTTTCCGACAAGGATCTAGCAAATATTGAATTCTAAAGAGCCTGATTAATGGAAAAGTTGTTCGGTTTCCGCCCTCGCACATATTTCTCAGTTGTACTTTCTACGTGTGGCGTTCCCACTGTTAGCGAATTTCCCAGGGGCAGGCGGTGTCTCTATCCCTATTTTAAATCTCAGTGATGTGAAAAACTGAAGATAATCATCTCTCATTGTATCATCTATGCCCTTAAAAATAATTAAATTGTAAAATGTCCAATCATCAATAATTATAATATTACCATATGACAACAATTAACTTACCGAATTTCATATTTCTCCAATATTTCCTTAAGTAATAAAGGTCATGCAGGAGCATTTCTGATTAAGCTTGAAAAGACAAACGCATTTAATATTCCGAAACAGAGGCGTCTAATTTCGGATTGTAGCTACCGAATTCCAGTTTAAGTGCATCATTTGAAATTCAACTCGAGTCTCTTAAGCATGGATGAATTGGAACGACGCCAATGTTTGGAAACGATCATCTCGGCGTTCCGCGATAACTGCATTCACGGCGGGCGAAGCGTATAAAGAAAGTTTCCACGGCGCGGCGCAATACGAAGCGCGACGACTCGTAAACGCGTTCGAATCGAATTTCCACGTCCGGGCGCAGCGGGACCGCCGGGCCCGGGCCTGGCTCGGCTCCGCTGGCGCTGGCAGCTGGCTCCTCGGCCGGCGAGCTTCGGCTCTATCGCGTGCGGGGCAAGGTCGCTTGTCGCGTGCACATGCGGATGCAGGAGGCTGCGCCGCTCGGTGCAGGCGTGTGGCGTGCAGCGCGGGCGGGGCGGCAGCGTTGCCGGGCAGCAGCTCGCTCGCGTCGCCATAGCGACAGCCGGGTCTGCTAGACGGGAACAAATAAAAGCAAAGTAACACAAGCGCGATAGCGGCCATGTTTTTGATTTATTACTACGTAATCAAATATGTAGCTTGTTGAATATGAATATCGCGAGTCAATTTGATAGAATATGAGCATGGTAAGTTGATTGCGAGATAGATAGATCCGGACATTTCTAAAAATAAACAATATAAATTAGCAGGTAAAAAGGCTAATGCTAATGAGGATGAGTCCTCAGGTGAATCAAAAGGATGAATAATTCCTAATCAAGTAGACGTATTTCTTATCACTAACAGAGTAATCTACAGTATATGCAAGATATAATGTAAAGTGCATTAATGTGTGCACAGATATTCTCTCTATCGGTTAACTTCCGTGTCCAGACGGGAAATCCGGAATGACCAGAGATAGCAGGCGCAGGACTAACGGTTTAAGGTTTTTTAGGTACGAAAGTACCACCGGTAACTTCCGGGCTCTGGGCTTGCTTCTGAGCAATTTGCGGAAAGATAAACACAGTCGCCATTTTTGAGGACATGAAATGGGATTTGCAACCGAACCTCTACACAGACAGCAAATTGCTTCCAATAGATCAATAATTTCGATTTACATAACTTACCGGGAATGTATTGCTTGCTTTGTATGCTGATTATATCAATACGTATTGCAGCTACCTACTGGTATATAAAGCAGGCGTAGTCCTATTTCACGCCCAATATATACGCAAATCAGGACAAAGGATATTGGTTCAGCATCGGCAATATTACTTGCCGGCTGCTGATGTGAATTTCTACACTAGCTGGACCGGGCCGATACATCGTTGATACTAAATACCACACCGTGGTTACGGTTCACCACATACGAATATGAGGTTTTAATGATTTAGATTGCTTCAGCTAGTTTGTTGATCATTACACAAATATGTGTTTATAACGGATGAATGATGAAACGGAAAGGATGAAACGGATGAACAATTATTCGGATAATTGTTTAGAATATAGAAAGTGCTATCATAGGCACAACTGCTTAGTACTACTGCTGCTGTAAAAGTATTTGCTTATTATATATAACATAGTACTGAATTCGCTTTCATAAAACTACACTCCATATTTGCGCTTAATGCATGGTAAAATAATTTTAAATTGCAACAACCACAAAAGAAATTTACGGAAATCCACCGTTTTCAAGGAAATTAAAGGTTTTTTTCCGCAGTACTAAACGATGTACCCACTAAGGAAAAATTAAAAGCTTTCCTTTGCAACGGGTCTCTGAATAAATGAGTTGAAAGAGCGGAGAATATAAGCCGATTATTAACAGACGTCGGATGTCTCTTAATAAGAGAGATTTTATAAATGAAGAACGGGGACGGTTTGAATGGAACTCGTAATGCTATTTCGTGCAAACGGTTAAAAATTTGGAGATTCAAAAGGAGAAAAATTTATGTAATCTTTTAAAATTTTGTCCGGCTGCGTCAATGCCTCTTAAAATACAAAATAAATTCTATGAAATTAAACAGTTGCATGAATGAAACAGTTTATTTATCAATTTCCACTTATAAAGTCGATACTTAAATTATTTAAGAAGTTAAAATAACCTTCTTAAATAAGCTTAGATTATATATGAATAACTAACTTACTCATAAAAGTCTAGTTCACTCTAAAAACTTAACATAGAAACCATAAAAATCAAAACAACGCTCTCAAAAGTCGTATTTTTAGGTATTCTCTTGTGGAGTGACGCAAAAAATTGATGTTTTGTTAGGAGAGGCGTTTCGCGCGGTGAACTGTGAACTGCGTGAGGACCGGCAAACAACAAAAGTTAACAGGCCGCACCCGGGCCGCGCAAAAATAATAATTAGCCGGCGAAACCGGGCGAGAACACCCGGGGAGGAACTGGGAATACACAGAGAAGAAAACACTCACGTGTAACGGCTACGATCTAGAATATAAAAATGAATCATCGTATGTCTTTTTCTTCACGACATGACGCTAAACGTAAATCTCGAGAACAGCTGCACCAATTTGGCAAATTTTTTTTTGTTTTTACTAAGAATGAAGTTTAGTAGGAATAGAATAAAATGTTATTCGGGTGAATTTCCCGACACCAAATCGTAAACGGCACGGCTGAAACTGCTAGTGCAGGATGGCACTTTTAACTTGTAATATTTTTTTTTAGATAAAAGGTGTTGTCTCCTATAGGTGACTATAAATATTTTTAAATTATGATTATCGCTAATTAGGTAAAAAAAATCTTAAACCCCCAATTGTATCATATCGGTGACGCGGCACAATTTGTTTTTCAATATACTTTTAATCATATTTTAAAAACAGTTGATTTTTTAGGGATTTACCTTTTTTTATTTAAATCCTTAATAATGACAGTACCTTATTGCGGAAAGTTCAATACAAAATCTGTTATATTTAATGAATGGTAAGTACAAATTCACGTGTCCAAATGAGATATGTCATCGCGGTGAATTTTCGTTGTACGCGAATATCTAGGCATCGAAAAACACTAGCTTCTTGCCACTGCGCAGTAAATCTGCGCATCAGTGCCGCCTAAGCGCTTAACGTAAGAGGACGTGTGTTGCTGTTTGCAGTTCCCGCCAAAAACGTAAGTAAGTCGGTTTCGGTGACTGCGTACCGTTTTTTTTGTCATTCACGTGAATGGATATAAGTTGTGATCCAATCATTCGGTATGTCTATAAAATCTATGTACTATTACTATATGTCGCTCAATTAAGTAGGTCGTATCAATTTATTTCTTTTATTTATATTTTCCTTGTTGTGCTTATTTTTATGGGCTGTATATAATATCGGTGACCTCATTCCGGTGAGTTCGGTGACCTAAATTGACCACCGGAATGAGAAAAAATATCATTCCAGTGACTTTTTTCATTTCGGTGAGAATTTGGTAATTTCGGTGATTATTATCTTCATTTCGGTGATTTCTTTTGTCATTCCGGTGTCAAATTACTTCATTTCGGTGAATAAAGACCTTAATTTATTTTGTTACATTGTAATTTCGAAAGGAATATATTTTTATTTTTATTGTTGATAATTACAATATATTTGTTGATTTATTCTTACATGTTCCCAAATGAATTTCAGATTAAATTATTAAAATCTATGTGTGGTTGTAATCAATACCTTTATTTTTCACTAGCTGTGCCCGCGTCTTCGTTTGCGTGGGCGATTTTTCATACAAAAGGATTTTCCGGATTATTCCCGTTCCCGTGAGAATTTCGAATTCCTTTCTTAATGCACCTCTACGGTACCTAAACTACGTCCTTACCAAATTTCAAGTGCCTACGTTTAGCCGTTTAGACTGTGCATCGATGTGTCAGTCAGTGATTCTTCTTTTATATATTTAAGACTCTGGATTAAAGTAATAACAGATTAACTTGAAATGTTTGTCAACAGCATCTAAAGTCAAATGATGAAGTTCAAAATGGTAAGTTATTCTTCTTCTTCTTCTTTTCGTGTCGATGGCAAAACACTTAAAATTATTTTGGAGAATTCCGCCACCCGGACCGCGGTTGTTGACCCTTCTATCAGCTCAATTTGTGTACAGGAGTCGGGACAGGCGGGGCATGAAGTGAGGTGAGCCATGGACAATGGTGAGAGACCACATAGGCACGCGATATCCTCCTGTCCAGGAAACCCCCACCTAAACATATTATCTTTGCATTGGCCAACCTGGCTACGGAGTCTGTCCAGGGACCTTCAGGTTAACCATGGCAAATCGTGTCCTGTTGGAAGGTTTTCTGAAGGTAGAACCAAGGGGACGGGTGGAGCAAACGTGTTAGACCAGAGGTTAAGACGAGCAGAAGGTGGATCTGTGTCAAGATTCGGTACTTTCTAAACCTAAATATAAAGCTATGCCGACTTTAACTTCTGTGGTTGTCCCTGCCATGTTATATTTAGTCTGAGAGTGTCTGAACCCTAAGGCTGAAGTGAGGTTTATTTCTATGTTTTCACAGGATTGTGTTTGTGATATGAGCGCCAGGTCATCGGCAACATGGTCGGTCTTTTGTGTAGATGTTGAAAAGTAGTGATTCCAACAAAACGGCCAGGGTAGAGACCCTGGGGATTACCGTTTTTTTGGGATCGCCATCTGCTTATTTCTTCAGACAAATGGACCTGAAAGCTACGGTTGCGGAGCAGCTCACCAAGTATTTTTATAAATTTCTAGTCATTGACCATCGAGTAGACTTTCCACAAGAGACGCTTCAGGTTCACTGTATCATAAGCTGCTGTCAGATCCACGCATACAGCGCTGTAATCATTCCCATTTCAAAACTATCCTCTTTGTGTTATTTATTTTGGTTCACAAAACAGAATAACATCAGTGTAGCTTCTGAATTACAAATACAAATCTTATGGACTAGACGTTTATGATAAAATGGCATGTGTTGGGTGAGGTTTAACGTCTGGTTACAACATGATTTTTAGGTCTGAATCCTACCTGTTCTGGAATTAAGTGCTGATCTAATAGGTGATAGGCGGTTAAGCAAAAGTCGTTGAGGTAATTTGTATGTGTGACTGAGCAAGGATAATGGGCGGAAGGTTTTTAGGGTCATCTAGAACTTTTCCCGGTTTTGGAATGGCAATATCAAGATCCATAGACGTGATAATTTCGCAGATTGTAGACAATCATTGAACTTCGGTTGTAACCAGCAAATAGTCATAGGATCCAAGTTTTTAAGTTGTTCTGTGGAAATGTTATCAACACTCGATGCTTTACCAGATTTCAAGTATCTAACACTAAAAATGATATCGTCAAAAGGCTGGCTCAGTAATTGTGGTAAATGTTGGCTCATTTCGGGAGGCATTGTACAAGTTGAATTCTGGGAAGGCGAGTGTACGATTTCTTATTCAGCAACAGTTGATGAGCAATTTTGTTTGCAGTAACTTTACTTGGAACTTTGGAGGAGAGGCTCACCGGTCCATTTACGGATTGTGGTCTAGGCCTTTTTACTATTGTGGGTCATGTCAATGCTGGTGACTGTATTAATCCATTTGGTTCGCTGGTTTGCATGGATAGACAGCATTAAGATTTCACAAGCATCACATGTGTCTTGTGAAAATGGATCGGCATTATAGGCGGATTCATAATTTTTAAACGGCGCAGATGACTCTTGAGTCAAACCCGGGACGTTGGAAGTACGACAGCCTCTTGGGATATGTTGGCACGACGATTTCCAGATGATACCTACGAATCGTTCGTAGTTCGGTAATGAAGCTAGCTTTATAATGGCTTTGTCAATTGTTTAACGAATTATTGCACTACTGCATATTGCACTTAATCGGTCTATGTAAGGTTAGGGTATTGATTGGCAGATGGACTTTATGCATTGAGAGCTGAATCTGAACTGACAAAGATCAAGACTGGGTTGTATCCACGTTTCCATCGACCACTGTTAAACGATTAACGGAGATGCATTTTTATTGATAAGGCCGAAGTTTTAATTTTAGTAAGAAAAAATCTGTTACTGTGTGATGAATACACTCTTCAAAACGTAGGTTGTAGGCTGTATACTTGGTAACAGTTTACTTTTTTTCGGTGACTACATAAGTAATTTCATTTCGGTGTATTGCGTTTCTCATTTCGGTGATGAGAAGTTTCATTTCGGTGAACTCTTCTTTCATTTCGGTGACACCAAAATTTCAAAGTACTATATCTCTTAAGTATATGAATTTAATTTAATGTCGTGTTAAAATTAATTATAACGATAGCGTAAATAACCATTCTACATGGTTGTATTTTCAAAAAAGTAACAAATAAAAAAGTTCACCGAAATGTTAAAAAATATGGACTTGTTGAAATTGACCCATTCATCGAAGAAAATTATAAAATAAGAAAATACTTAACTAAACATAACGTTTTTTTATATGCTTGATGAAATAACTGTAGAAACATCCAGATTCTACAAATAGATTTATAAAACATTCTCAATCATACTATTATTTTTAGGAGGGCTTAGGGAAGGAAATAAGCTATTTCAAACGCCTTAAAACTGTATTAAAAGTAATTTTGACTAACGCTTTTTCGGTCACTACAATTATCTTGAGCGTGTTCACACCTAGCGATTTCGCCGCGAGCTCGCCGCGATAGAAATCGCCCAAAAATCGCTAGGTGTGAACAGGCACTGAAAATCTTTTACATTAAATACAAATTGGAAACATGCCTCACTGTCAGACAATTTGTTGGGCCATGGCATGGTTGGCGGAGCCCGGATGCCAGATAAAAGACAATTATGCTGAAGTGCCACGATTGGGTTACTTTATACCTCTTCAATGCAGATTTTGGAACATTACACAAGTGTACCACAAATAATGAAGCCAGGTAAGATAAGATCTTGTTACACTTTGAAATAAGATAACAATGAACAAGTAGAATGTACGAACGTATCGAGATATGCTTAATGCTTATTACAGTTATCTTTTGTTACTTCTATCTATAAAACGAGTAATTAAATCTAGATCTGATTATTGTTGGCGTCTCCCTTAATTCCGGATGAATAATTTAAAAAAAAGTATAGCATATATGACATTGTGTACATAATACTTATAATATCGATCACTGATTACATATAAAATATGATTCGGTACTTTAATAAATAGAATGCTTATAAAATAGTTAATTTGTCTCATTAAGAATGATCATATGCATTGATAATGGATATTTCCAATCGGATCGGTCGACGGCTCGCAAAAGCAGATTTAATTAAGAATGTTTGGACGTTCATTATGAAATAGTAATTGGAGCCGCCTTTGATGTGGCCGGCCGTTGGGCCGTAATCCGCGTAGCAATTAACGCGCAATAATGGCGGGTTGCGGCTTCGGCGGCGCTGTATGCTTTGGTAACGTGTTTGTATGGTTTAATAAAGCACATATGTACTTATTTACCTATCCATGTACTAGATCACGTTGGGATCTGGCCAGTGACTGGAAAATTCTGTACACTACTCAATAGAATCACCTACCTATCTAACTATTCGGTTACAAGTAATCAAATCAAGTTAATGTAAGCTCAAGTGCACTTTCTCACTTTGAATGTACAAGATTTTACTAATATTTATGTATTAAACATGTAACTGTTCCTATAATGTTTTTTTTATGACTGACTTTCATAATACAATACCTACTACTTTAATGTTGCTTCTGGAAGAAGTTATAAAATATATATTTTTTTCTATTTATTGCTCTTTCATTTATTTAACGGAGTATTAGGTAAGTATTCAGATAGGTTTGCAGTAAGATTGACAAGCAACACATTAGGCATACGAATCATATGCAACCCATTAAGATGGGAAGTCAAATCGAAAATCAAATTATCTTATGCATATAATAATAAAATTAGGTTTTGCCCCCAAAACTTTAGAACGTATTTTTGTATAACCTTCGATATAAAAAAATCCACGGCCCGAAAACAATATAGGATGCTTTTTGTCCCGGAAAAGTGTACAGCTCCCCGGAGAGGAGATAAAAGCTCGTTGTCACAAACTGAATCCATGCGGGCGATATGCGGCCGAACTATGTCGTTCGCTTAGCAACATCGCGAGTTGAAATATACAAATAATAAAAGGTTGTTTCGATTGTTAAAAAATAACTGATGGCAAAATACGTGTCAGAATGTGCACGAGCGCTGTAAAGAGCTCGAAACGTCTGGTCTCTAAATTATATGTTTAGAATACATGCGAGTTTAATCCGTAAAATTAGTTTTATTTCAAATCAGCATTATACACCGTGAAATTTTAGTGGTTGTTTTCCCGCAGTAAAATGATTCTATCTTAGTAGAACAAAAGATGTGTGCAGTTCTTTTTTGGTAAATTCAATAAATGCCGGTTTTACGAAAGGTTTAACCGTAACTCGAAAGCACGTTCGAGCCGCTTTATGACTTAGGGTGTAGAGCTTCTTTAGCTTTAAGCATCGATTTCATGCGGCAAGCAGTACCTGAATACGTCACATCTTCAAAAACAACGATAGCTTCTCTCGTTTTCGAGTTGGAAAATTAATATTCTGAAAAATCGAAAAAAAAAATTTTTTTTTTCGAGGAATAATTAGCATGATTCGATAGTATTACTAAAGGCAAGTCGTTCTGCCACGGGAAAACAACCACTAAAATTTCACGGTGTATACAACAAAACCAACAAAATACAGATTATTTGTTTTGGACGGTAACATACATAATCGAAAATTTACATTTATAATTAAAGTATGAATACATACATTTTTAGAACACAGAGTTATCGGAGAGTTTTCACCGTTAACCAACAGTGTGGCCGCTTAATAGGATACGCAGTAGTAATTAACTTGTTCGATTCATTGATCTGTATAATATATGGTTTCAGATTGTGCACTATACATTTGAATATACATAGTTATGAGCTGTGCTGACGTGGGGATGGCGGTGGCCGGGCGAGGGCCGCTCCGCTGAGCCGCGCGTATGCACACACCTACAGACACGCGTCTGGTCGAGAGCACCGAATAAAACCTGAAACATAAAACATTTCAGAGACGCGAGCATTTTTAAATGTTCCCCATTTTAAAATCCCGGACATTTCCCAGAAATAATATTTTTGAAACGGCGAGTTTTTCGCGTGAGGATTATTAAAAGTTGGTTCACTCCATTTGAGGTTTATACGCCGGTGCTCGTGTGAAGCAGGTTCATTTAATAGACAAAAAGATTTTATTTTCATCTTTTGCATTCGTACTCTGTTTGTTTTTTAGTTTGAACTTCATAACTTAGTGATAATGTAGGTATTGCTAAGAGCTTAATTTTATTTATTCAATATTTGCTCGTCAGGAAATCATTATTTTATAGCATTTTAGTATACTTACGTGTAGATAGAGTAACAAAATTGATAAACATAAATGTATTTTATAGTTGAATTAACCGTATTAAATATTAGTATTTATAAGTCTACATGCGATGTTGGGAGTAGTGTTCAAAAACTAAGAAGTTAAGCAACATCAAAATGTTTTTTAAAAAACCGCCAAGCGCTTGGACTGGACGAATATTATCTTCTTCTTCTTTTTTTTATCGTATGGTTGTTGAACAACCTAGTGTCAGAGTTTTAAACCGCCCGTAGGCCTCTGACATGGCTTCACACACCGTTGAAAAATCTCTCAGGTGTGCTGGTCTCCTCACGATGTTTTCCTACGCCGTTAAAGCATCGAATGATGGTACATATGAATTTCAAATTTGAAAAGCACATTGGTACCTGGCGGGGTTTGAATTGGCGACCTCTCGCATGGCAAGCAACGACCTTGACCACTCGGCCATCGACGATTTTTGACGAATATTATTAGAAGTTATCTGTATATTATATACTAGCACCCGCCCTCGCTTTGCTTCGGGTCCTAAGTTAATCCCCAAACTTTACTTACAATAAATATGTCTATGTTGAGTTCGCTCGCGACCACGATTGGTGTAACCCAGTCGAAACGTCGGGCAGTAAGTAGCTATGTAATTTTGCTAAGCTCCTAATATCGCGTGAAGACCCATAAATACTTATTTCCATGTCTATGTTGCTTTCCAATGGTAAAATAATTTTCGGAATCGTACACAAGCATACACAGATAAATACAAATCTTTCCTCTTCATAATATGAGTGTAGATGTAGATATAACATTGTGTTTTGTATAAATAAATCTGGCGTTTTACCTCCCATTCTCCTCGACGTTGTCTACAAATCTCGTTTTCGTGATAACAGACCGCGAAGCTTTTCAGCGGCGGTGGAGCGCGAGCGCAAGATGATTCAATTGGTGTCGGACAATGGCGTTCCGCGCGGGCGCCCTGAGTCCCGCCCTCCGCTGCCGCCCTGAGCTGCCGCCCAGGGCCGCACCATTGCGACCATCTGAGCTTAAGGTTTCAATAACCTTGTAAGTATATTTAGACTATACGTAGCATGATGTTTCCCTAATACATTTAATTTTCAACAATACTTTGTTTTCTAAAAAAATGTTTACCAGAATCTTAAGAGTTTTCTTAGTATGTTGTTGCTATGTGTACTGAAGATTAGGTCCCGGTTTCGAATCCCAAATCGAATCGGTAAAAAGTAGTCTTATTTTTCCTAATATTTATATTTTCAGAAACTAATCAAAAAGTTGGTGGGATAAAAAATTTACCTAGCCTTATTCAGCGAATTATCGTTAACGAAAAGTTTACTACTTTTTTGCGCACTTGCCCAAGTACTTTCCATAGTAAATAGGAAATAATAGATTTATGTGTACCAGTTGTAATGTAATAAATAAACCAACATTTTCGATAAACAAAGATAAGAATGTGAGTTAAATTAGATTCAGCGTTAGAGTGCCAAATCCTCCGCTTTGAATATTAAATAAAATATTGGTTCTCAGACTGACTACACAAAATACAGTATTTGTAAAGCTAGAGATATGTACGCGGTCTGAGCAGATATTTGTCGGCTTTGCGCCCCGCGCGCCGAAACCGCACTTCCCCTAAAGGATTAATTTAGATTTTGGTACACAAGCCTGTTTGCCGAACACCCTGTTTGCTTTTCATTTTCCTCCATATTATGAGTATCTAGGATATTTCAGAGTTGATGTTAAACTTTATGTTTCAATTATAAGTCCTAGGATATCCTATCCACAGTGGAAACACTACTCAGTGCGGAGTAGTTTCAGTTGGCTGCCTAAATTTGAAGGGATGGACAGTGCCATTATCCGTAGGTAATGTTTGAGTAAGGTACATTTAAAATAACATTCCAGACCATGCATGCACATAAACTTCTGTAACCAGGTTACAAACTAATTTGACAGTAAAGAGCTCCCAGTTTTTCTCTAAACGACAATCGAGATTCTATCGCACGGTATTACAGATAGATGTGGAACGTATACCTTGTTAGATCAGACTCCGAGTGATAACTTTCCACACGCTTACCCCCGCACAATAAATCATGCAGCCTTCCCGAGTCCCAAGGAGTTCCTTTTCAAATCTTGTCAGGTGCCGCTATAAACGGTGCCCCCTCAACTTGAACTGTGCTATCATACATATAGATGCCAATTTGCAATGATTCCTCCCACTCGCCGCGCGTCCATCGTTGAGCTGAGTTGAAAGAAGTTGCCGTGGCCACAATAGGTATGCGCCATACTTGAAGAAGTTGGAAATAAAGTTTATTCCGTTTCCTGGTAGAAGGTAGGTGTATTCAGTGAACATGGAGTCCTTCCGTAAGTTAGTTCGAGTTGGAGGGTGGAGTGGAGTATGAATGATTTGACAGTCCAATGTGTGTGTACTACATCACGTTTTAAAATTAATGATGTATGAGTACACTTCGCTAGAAAAGCGTTTGCGAATTTAATTTTTTTTATATTAATGAAGGTATTCAGTAAATTTTCGCATGGTTCTTGAGTCTTTAGTCTAATTATTAGGATAATCATCCCTGTATGAGCACAAAATAGTCATCAATTGAAAAATGCTTATTCATACACTGATTGGATAATTTATAATCATGATCATGAGCATACACATAAATGTACCAATTTTAAACAGACAGACATTTGAGCTCTAAGAGGCATTAAAAAAAACATAGTTCTAAGAAAACTATGGACAAGGTGGTGGGTGGTTCGCTAATGGGTTCGGCAGTTGCACAAGACGTTTTAAAAGTTGTGACGTGAGCGCCGCTTACGGTTTGCGCCGACCTCCCGGGCTCTTGTTAGCGTTCAATTGTGTTGTCTTTTCCAACACCAACACTCCTCGCAATTTTTTTTTCATATTACACATTAGGTACTGTTTGAACAAGTGTTATAGTTCCAGTCTAGGCACTCGCTTTATGCGTGTACCGTAATTATAAGTGTTTTATTTGCAGGGTTATTCGAACGTTGAGGCGTTAGGAAATTTCATAATTTAACACTTCAAAGTTATTGTTTTATTTTATATCAATAAAATCTTAAATGAACAATACCCTAATCTACCCGAAGTATGTACTTAGTACGTAGCTAACGTGGCCCGTAGCCGTCCGCCCACGCAAGGTTTCATATGCCGAGTGCTCTCGTAATCCGAGAGGGTATATAAGCCGGAATAACTTCCCCTTGTACGTATACTTATATATCAATCAAATATTACATTCATGTCCATCCCAAATTAGTGCGAGAGCGGGTGGCTACATGAGTAATATCAAAAGCGGGAGACGCATACAAAAGTTGACGGACGTCCGGCGTGATTGAGTGTGGCCCTTCGATACAGGCTCTAATGGGTCCCGGGGGTCGGGGGTCGGGGGTCGGCCGCCTCCCGGGGACAGGGCTGCTCGATACGCTAAATGTTTAATTATGCTTAATTACTTTTCGTGAAGTTGTTAGCGTACCAATCGAGCATACCTATCCCTCTCTCAGTAACCGGAGATGACCCACTGACCTACTGAGCTCGCGTCGCCGGCACCGAGAAACGTGTACAGCAGCTTCTCTTTTCCTGGTAAGACCAAATACATAAGTTAGTACTAAGTGTAGGCAGAGCTTTGCGCTAGAACTTATGTGTCTATTTGGTTACCTAAATATACCTACGTCATTATCAAATCGAAATATATAAGTGTACTGAGACGAAAGGTTCCAATTTTCAATGAATGGCATTACACCAAGTGGTCATTAACAGCAGAGATTAAGCAAAGAATAATATTCTTATTTAAGCATGAAAATTAAAGAAACTATTAAGAAGACCTGCTAGAACTGTTGAAACGGCCACTCCGAAAGCGGAGCGTGGTGCTAAAACCAAACTTCAGCACCGCTATAACCGTCGCGCCACCGTGTGGTATACACGTGAGGGTAGATGAATAATTGAGCGCTAGTGTCGTGTCAGCCCTGCGCCCGACGAGGAGGCTGCTCTGTAAATAGTGCCCGGGGACCGCCTGATTGCAATTTAACAGATTTTTATTTCAGCCACCGTTTATTGGGGGACGTTGTCTTTTGTTACCGGGTTTAGGATTTTTCTATTTTAAAATATATTAATTTTTATGACTGTATTCGAGTTTTGTATCAAACCCTTTGGAACTAGGCTATTCACTCGGACACTTTTATAAATTATCAATGTGTAAAACTCATAACTTTATCGTATATCGTCATTCTTCCAACATACTAACAAAAATGAACGGAAAAATTATCCAATAAGATGATTAAAATCGCCTACCTACTCCACAATCGCGGCCAACATTTTATACCGAGCGGGCGCCTATTATTTCAGGGAAGTGTAAATTCGGGCCCATCCGTCGTGGGCCGGGCACTTTACAAATCGGGCACGTAGCGACCGATGCGCCGCGGTGATGTACGGCGGCTATGATTCAGCAGCGCGTCGCGGTCAGGGCGCGCTCAAAGGAGAGGAAATCTCATTTCGCAACACCCCACACGCCCCCCACTCATTCCACCCTCGTCGCCACCTCTCTCGAGCGGACATCTATTAAAATTATTTGAGAAAACTCAACACTTGGCCGGGGCCGCCCGCCGTCCGTCAGCGCCGCGTCACGCTCGCTCCGCCGCGCCGGGCGGCTATTGAATGCTTTTGTCCATTTTTCACCTTGATGGTTCCGTTTTTGCTTATTGCTTGAATTGTTTTGAGATCCGCTGCGAAGTTGCAATAAAATGTACACGAGGATTTCCTTTGTTGTAACTTCTTCACAAAAAAATCTTGAAAGAAATTTACAATTTAAGCAAGTTGCCTTGGCTTTGAATGTTTAATTACTACGCTTGAAGACTTAAAATAGCTACAATCCTGGATTCAAAATCAAAAAATACTTTAAGTGGTAAGGTCTCGTGCCGCTCTTTTCGTTCGCATTAGAGCACCATCTCACAACACTAAAAAAGAAAGTAATATTGAGGACGTGTTCTCGCACACCAGTGCGCAATAAACAGCTACACAGTCAACTAACCTTCGCTGATATTGGCTGGCGTGACCCAACATGGTGTTAGGAGGACATAAACATTTCCGATGCGAATAAGAGGTTGTGCGGGGCCCTTTGTACGCGACCCGGGCCCGCGTGGTGGTCTCGTGTTTGCTTTCTCTGATTCAATTAATTGTTTCGGAAGTGCAGACGCTGCCAGCAGGAGCTACCAGACGCTCGACCAACATACCTATTTACCCACATAGTTTGTTTATTCGCGAAGAGTGGAGATAGAAAAAATCTACACTGGGATTGGACTGTTATAGGAACTTTTAGGGTCGATTGCGGCTTATTCCTAATATAAGTCTTACATCATCTAGAAAATTCATTAGTACACTTAAATCAAACATTTATCAGTTGCTTTTGGACGCGAATGTATTATTAATTTATAATGTTTTTATAAATAGTACCTTTGTACAAACATACAAAGATTTACAACAGAGGGTATTTTAAACTCAGTAAAGTACCTTACGTACATTAAGTAGTCACCCTCTCCTCGGGATAATTTAGGGATTTGCATGATAAATGACGCCTTTGTCTCGACCTAAGTTGCCCAAAACGTACAAACAACAGAAAGGTTGTCAGGCTCGCTAGAAAGGTGCTATACATACACAGCGAGTGTATGAGACTGGTGATCTATCAAGTTGTCATTTGACTAGCAACCTGATCCGCGTCCCGTGAAACAAATGAAAATTGATGAGGCTTTATAATAAATCGTCTGGGTGTTTTGGGATGCCGCGAGAGCTTGCCGTCTGCTGTTGGAGAGGGAAAATAGACGTAGGTATATACATAGTATTATATGAAACGGAGAGGTTTGGTACTTTTTGGATATAAGCAACAAAACTTCGATAGAAGTGTTGAAAATAAAGCCCTTCACGTAATGATTTACAGTAAAGTTAATATCAATATTATATCAAAAAAGTTAACAACTTTGTCAGATACGTTTGTACTGTAATGTAATATGTATAGTATAAACTTTTCCAAAGGCCTTCGATTAATAGGCAACTTTGTCTGATACCAATTCGAAACAATCCAGCATATAGCATATAATCCAGCACCCCACTTCTTTGTTCTTTCTCACTTATGGGTGTCAAAGCAAATATACACACCCGATGCGACTGCTCTGAATCTATAATGTATCACGGCGGTGATCTATCAGATTGTCGCTCTCGGCGTGATCGCAGCCCGCGAAACAAATGATTACAAATGAACCCGGGGCGGGGGAGCGTCGCCATGGTGACGCGATCGATGTGCCGCCCGCTGCCCTTCAATTAAACAATGATGGAACATATTCTCCCGTCATGCAGCCTCCGATCTGAATCTGATGAGATGAGGGAGTTTCACACCTTTGTTAGCCCATTGCCAATTTAGTCGGACATGATTAGAACGTTACAGAAGCCCCGTTATGTGTTGAACGAAGCGATCTTCAACTTTTATTTTACTGTGATAGCCACGTATGATACCAGATGTTGATGTTAATTATGTCATGAAATGCGATGGCAAGAAATTACCTGTGATTTGAGATCGGGTTTTATTAGACATGAATCTTGTATCTATACAGATAAGGATTAACTAAGAACATTTAAGATAATCTAACCTGAATTGCCATGTCGTACGTAGGAATATTTTAAGAAATCCTTTACATTCTTATTATAGTAAAATGGATAAACGCACTTAACGCGAAAAGCACAATGCCCCCAACAATACACAAGCCACATAATCCGTTATTTTCAAACCATGTACCACATATAAAATTGGCTTTTCACATGTGTAGGCAGGTACTTTGCCAACAGGGCACTAATTTAAATTCGAATTAACCAGTCGATAACGTTTCAAATCGCCAACAGAAACCGCATTTCAAAGCCAATACTCGAGCGAAACGGGCTTTTTAATTACAACGGATCGACCGCAACTCTTATTACACGTTTAAAAAGCAATATTTATTCGAAATTGGATCGTGAAGCGAGTGTTTGAACTAGCGGCGGGAGGCAGAGCTCGAATTAATCGGTTCAGTTACATAACATTAAAATTGGAAGCCCCGGCGGCCGCAGCCCAAAGGCTTTGCTTCAATCCCAATAAGCGATTGGCTCTCACACTGCAGCCGCCGCACACACCTAGAGCTCGTTTAAATACGCGACGGACGGGCTTTTATCGGATCAGACAGACTCCGGCCGGGCCTGCTCCCCCGCAAATTATCTACGGTCGTACAATAGGCTAGTTTCCTAAGTCTGATTTTAAATAAAATTTCACAATTTACAGTAACATATGGGTAAATCAATAACATAAGTGAAATCGAAATTAAAATTTCTTACGAAATGAGACAATAATAGGCGTTTGAAGTTAGGTGGGAAAGTCCATTTCTAAAGTGCGAAGATTCAATTAAAATACTATGCCATATCATAAATTACAGAATTAGTAGTAACTTTCACTATGAAAACATATTCGTAAACGCAACATTTGATATAGCTGCCGAACAAAGTTCTTACGATATACATACAGTATAGAGAGCGGTGACGTCATAGCTCGCTACGACATTTGTATGAAGCGTTTTGAGCTCGCCCAAATGATGTGCTATTGAAACTGTAATATCTCCGGGAGGTTTCCAAATATCAAACCATTCTTTTAACATCACCTTTGCAATTGTGTGGTCCATTCATCTATATAAAAATAAAAAAATAGGAAACTACCGTATTAGCACGGTTTTAATATCGCTCTCCTGCGCGGACATCAAAGAAACGGTTATCAAAACAACAACAGCAAAACGACGAGACGAGTGTTTATCATTTAATTAGTGGGGAGGATGGGGTGGGCACCGCTAACAGACTGGTACCAGGCAGGCGGATCCGCGCGCACATGTAAGTGCTGCGTTTTAATTAAATCCTCATTGCCGAGAGATAGCGCACCGCGGGACGGACTTTTTTTTAGTTTTTTTTTTGCAGCAGCGAGCGAGCTGCTCTGAAAAATTGAAGCCGAGTTTAAACCCCGTCGCGGGCGAACGCGCCTCCCATGGTAATGATAATGCTCGCGAGGCTTGCATTTTAATATAACAGCCTGTCGGAGGTACTCGGTCACCGAGTGTCGCTCGGAGTTTTGTTCTCGTTGCGAATTCTCTCGGAATGTAGAGCAAGAGTGTAAGTGAGGCGAGTGGGAGCGCGCACATCGCCTGCTGTTGACATAATTTGTTATTTACGCTAAGGGTGCAAAATCTTCTACATTCAATGATTGCATTAAATATTATGAAAATACTTTATCGCTCATCAATAAGAATGCGGATTTTTAACAACATTTACTGATGATATATGATTTCTTAGTTCATCGACTGGCTAGCACCATATACGAGTATATTGTTAGGTTTGTAGTACTTTGACAAAAAATTAGCACTAATACCGAATAGACTAACCTAGAAATAGACTAATATTTGCATACCAGTAATAGGTAAAATGTGTGACCCATAAAACTATTTTAAGACCAATTTGTTACCACATCGTTGCACATAAATATTCTTTCTTTCTAATTAGGAAGATTACTAGTGGTGCTATGTTACTCCAACTCTAAGGTAATGTAAATACCTACTTAAATAATTGTATATCTCTACCAAGCCGTTCGATTATAAATCTTCATTGGCTACACTAAACGCACACACAGCCAGCTCAGTAATATCATTCTTCATCCCTTCACATATATCTACGTCGGGTGATTCGTCTATCCAATTAGCCAAATCTCCATATCATTGAATTGTCCAATTACGTAGAGCAGTGTTTTCACCGGCGCTAATTCGCGTCGGGGGCTGTAGGCATTGAGTCCGTATCGGCGCAGACAGGGGAGGCACATCGGATGGCGCTCGTTACCTGGTGCCGCGAGCCGTCTCTCGTCATGGCAACGCGGACAAAGCGCGCGCCAGACCGAGCTGAGCTGAGGGTAGCGCCGGGTAATGTTGCCAGCTACAAACAGGTGTTACACAAATCAAAACGGACTGCAAACACAATTAATGGTCGCGTAATATTTTTTGAGTAACTTTTTAATTATTTTGGAATATTTTAACATTTCAATGAATGTGAGGCATAACTGCTTAGGTATTCGTGGTAATCATGAGACGACATTTATATTGGAATCAAAATATAGAGCTTTTGCCAGCTAATTTCTACTGTGAGTTTAAAATCCCTGAAAATGTACATAGAACACACATTCAATAACCAATATATATAAGAGGAGGTTATTTGGTGCCAAAAAAAATTACATAAATCCGTACGAAAGCTCAACATCTGGCATCACTGGCCGGGCCGGAAGGCGAGCTGGCTCGGCCAATTAATTGTATTAAAACACAACATTTGTACTTCTATCTATAAATGTATTTCGATAGCAATATTAAAAGCAGACGAGGGATAATCCTTTGTTTGGTATTTGGCGCATCGTTTGCAATTTTGCATCGTGTGTTTGTGCTTTCAAAGGTAAAGCTGTAGATTAGTTATTCCTAATTGCCAAAAAAGTATACTTTAGTATGCCAATAAAAATATGAAGAGATAAAATAAAATACACTTTTGGCGTTACAAAACGATTATACCCAAATATAGGTGACGTGACAACTACACTAGTAAACATGTAGTTGCTTCTACTACACAACGTTAAGTCACATTTAATAATATCTAGTGTATAAATTAGAATAATACTTTTTCACATCCGATTTGTCCAAAGGAATAATCTGTCAGTCGGTCAGAAAACAACACCAGATTAGTATTAGTCTGTGAGTCAACAACTTGTTAGCAACGTGGTTCACGCTGTTGGGAATTTACTTTGTATTGCGCTCGCGCACATAGCTACAGTTCACGCGCTTTTCCGCACGAGTAGTCGCGGGCAGCAACCCTCGGCCGTGCGTGATAAAAGTTCAAAGCGAATAGTTAACTTTAACCTTATTGTTATAAGCGTCAAAATATAAGCACTCCATGTGAAGTGGCCGGCACAACGTCCTGATACGTGTAAACGCATACAATCCAGTTAGTTTTGTATTTTGGCGATTGAGATATTTACCTATAAATTAGTTTGTTTCCATTTGTTCCGTTTCATTTACCTACCAGTTGATCATTAGAGTGGACGCAATAAGATAACGCTATACTATACTATTTAGGTAAGTTTAAAAATATTGGCTTGACATGAACTATATTAGAGGCCAAATAAAATATGCCTTACAAATACCAATAAAAGTAGGACTCGGTTGTATGAGTGACAGACATACAGACTGCACACTGTGCAGTGCACAGTTTATCATAGTATATGGTCATATTTCGAAATATGTGTACGGAATTCTAATAAAAAGAAACGATACGAACTATTTGAATGGACATTTCGAATACACGTGCTATCCTTTAGCGGCGTAAATATCTTAAGTGGAGCGAATCACAGCAGCCGAATGAGCGCGCCGCGGTGACGCGCCTGCTCTTGCGATAAATTATATTAGTCCACCGCCGAATGCACGCGGTATAATGCACCCTGGACAGATTCAATTAGTGCTCCGCTCTGCCGTGATTGTGTTTCGCAATGCTCGCGCGACCGAAACACTTTTCGCGTTACCTTTTGGTATTGGTTTTTGCATTTCTACTTTACGGAACTTTTGATTAGACAGAAAGTAGAGTAGTGTTATAGAAGTATGATCGTTTATTGGCACCGTTTCACCAAGAAATAAAGACAATGAATATCCCCCTACTAGGAACGATGGGGTAGGAAACCTAACGTCGCGGACAAAAAAAAATCGGAATCGGAAATAGGACGATTTCGCGAACTTTCTATCTTAACACAAATATTGGTCTTTCTTTATAGGTACGTTTCTATTATTCAGCTGGTAAAGTCTAAGGCTTGGTAAAAAGTTACCGGAATAAAAATCTTTTGCAATTTCCATTATAAATTCTAAAAACTACCGAAGTGAATTGCTGAATAACCTACATTCGCATCATAAATTCAGTAAACGCTTCCAGCGTCTCCCCTGAACACAAACACAAATTCTAAATGAGATGTACTTCGTGCCACGATCTCAAGCACCCAGTCTTTGAAATCTTTAGAATTGCAGGTATCTCAAGCACCATTACGGGATACGACGTAATGACGTAAGCAAATTTCGAATAAAGGTATAACATCAGTGCAATTTCTTCATTGGATTACGTGTAGTATGTAGTGCGAAATGTAATAAGTATTTGTAGGGGGGTTTGCAACAGGGTGGGAGGTGGTGGCAGCGGTCGAGCGGCAGAATCAAGGGCGCGAGCGGGGGCGGCGGCCGGGCCGGGGGCGCGGGGCGGGCGCGGGATGCTGCGCGGGAGCCGCGCAGATCAATATCTCGCGTTGCCGGGGCGACGCCGCGCCAGACCGAGTGCCTCCCGTACTACGCCCGCCCCCATCTGCCCACTACTCGCTTATTTAATACATGCCGTATCTGGGATGCGAGCTTTTTCGTGCTAAATGACAGGGCAGCGTAATACCCGAAATGCGAAGTCACCGCTCTCGTAATGTTCCCGCTCATAACCATGAGTTGTGGCCCCTACCCGAATATAAAACCGCGAGCGGAGCGATGACATTGACCTCGTTCTAAGAAAACTTCCGTTTTCATCACATATCAGTTCATTTGTCACGATTATTTTCTGAACATAGCAAAAACCGGTGATTCCCTAATTTATTTTCTTTAAGAGGGAATATATAAGATTATTTCAAACATCAGTACGGCAAAACGTTCCTGCTTACTTACCTGTGGTGAGTACATTTACCAGGCTCCGCATTATTAAGTCTGGTAAGATGTTATGGTGGTAGAGGTTTATCATTAAATTTCTCCTACATACCTATTACACAACTCATATTTACCTCTAGTACACATTACTCCTTTTGAATTATAAATATGTTTTATCACAACCATCAACAAAGCACAGCGTTTGAATGGGTCTACCAAATCAACGAATCAATATTCAAACCGACAAACAAATGGGAAAGGCAACATGTACTTCGCTGTGATAAACTGATTGACAGACGGTTTTGAACGGGTAGCTAGGTGTAGGTAGGTAGGTGGCGGCTGTGGCTGGAGGTTATCCCGCGGGTAGGGTCACCAGAAGGTCGACTTGTCCTGGCATTTGGGACTAAAAGCATTTGTCAAACTGAACAGTTTTAAAAAGTTAACAATACGGTAGTTTCCTAAGTCTGATTTTACATAAAATTTCACAATCAACAGTAAGTTATAGGTAAATGAATACCATTAGTCAAATCGAATTTAAAATTTCTGACGAAATGAGACAATAATAGACATTTGAAGTTGGGTGGGAAAGTCCATTTCAAAAGTGCGAAAATTCTCCAAAATAACTATGCCATCTTATAAACTACAAAATTAGTAGTTACTTTCACTATGAACACATATTCGTAAACGCAACATTTAATATAGCTGCGGAACAAAGTTCTTACGATATGCGTACAATATCACAAGCGGTGACGTCATAACTCGCTGTGACATTTGTATGAAGCGTTTTGAGCTCGCCCAAATAATGTGCTATTGAAATTGTAATATCTCCGGGAGTTTTCCAAATATCAAACCATTCTTTTAACAGTACATTTGCAATTGTGTGGTTCATCCATCTGTATCAAAATAAAAAAATAGGAAACTACCCTATTCGTAGAAGCAATTTTAAGTGTTTCTAAGTTCAATACATGTATTAACTTCCCTTGTCTTATTACTAGTAACTATCCGAAAACACTCCACTATAAGTACGAGCCCCTTCTAAATAATAAGTGTGTTATGAGCTACTAATTTCCGACCGGTTGCTATACCGACTATTTGGGTACACGAGTTAACTTTTCTCGCGCCGCGTTTCCTTCTGCTTATTCGTCATTTCCAGGATAATCAGATTTTTCCGATGTTCACTTATTTGCTTGAGGTTTTTCTTTTAGAAGGAGAACGTACCAAAATATGACGGACCTTCGCTTATTTTCAAGTACTTTAATAAATAATTAACGTATATTTTAAGCGTTTGCTTGGTAACCCCACCTTTGGCAACAAATAGGCACATTGTCTCAGGACAGCCATGGCGGCGGATTAATTCGTGATTGTGCCATTGTGCGTGGGCGCCGGCCGACCCGCCGTAATGGAAGGGCTGTGTGATTTAACTATTCTCCGTAAAACGTCCGTACAACACATCTACCTATACAAATAATATAATGAAATTGTTTTCCCAGCGATCGCTGACCTAAGTTTTCCGTCCGCTTTTATTTTTGTTCGAAGTGCCTGTCAGCATCGCCGGCTTTAACATAATGGAGGCCCTGGGCATATTAGGATATTGGGATATGACTATGACTTTGACAGCTGATTACGCTATTATGTAAAAATAGACGAAGAAAGTGGTGGTTATAAATATTATAAACTAAGGACTGGACTTCTAACTGATGTGAAGAGGGCCCATATAGAGCGCGGGGCCCTGGACACTTGCCCAAAGTGCCCAATTGGTAAAAGGGGGCTCTTTGACAGTAATTAACTGGATAAGTTTACCATAATCCGAATGACTTATCTTCTGAAATTCATGAGTAGGTAGATAATAAAAGAAAACTTTTATGTCACTATCAAACTACATAGGTTTACTACATACGCAGTTTTAGTGCAAAAGCGCCACAAAATACGAGCCTTTATAAGGTCAACGGGCGATACGAAATGGCGTCTACAGTTACTTGCCGGAACCAGAATGTAGGTTCAAAATATGTGTATTATACAGATTGTTATGTAGCTTCATATAATACTTTTTACAAGAAGCCCCCCAATGGGAATTAGTTTTTCTTTTGTGTTACCAGAGGGCTATTGTGGTATCATCTTAACGGATTACGTTTCAATCCCTCCGAGGCTCCGGGGTGAATTATGCATAAAGTTACACTTAGGTCAAAGCCCGGGATCCCCTACAAGAATACTCTTTGTCCTTTGTAATCATAAAAGCCTTTTATGATTATAAAAGAGAGTAATAACCAACTCTTTTATGATAGGTACCTACTTACCTAATAGACAAGTGTAGTGCTATAATGTATGTATATGTATATTTTGTAAGTACCTACATAGTTTACAGCAAGTAAATGTAGGGCTAAATCAATTATTGACTTCAAATAACTTTTTTCTGACCATGTAAAGAAGGAAACAAAAGATAATTCTAATAATAATTTATTTATTAAATAAGAAAGTAATAATAATGACAACGTTAAAATATAAATCAATTAACATAATTAATAATAATACATGATTACGTATCACATAACGAGACTAGATAGTTCATTATTGCACAAAAAATATATAAACTTTAACGTAACATACAGGTAAAGTTAAATACCCTTAGAAGTTTGATATACACAATGTTTATTCCGTTTTCATAAGGGAAGTGGGTTAGGTAGTTAAGAGTTGCGAGTAAAATCATTGGCTTTGAATAGAGGGAGGTGGATCAAAGAAAGTGTAGGGAGGTATATAAGGCGCCAGTTATTGGGCGGGGACGCGGGACGTGCCGTGACCTCGTGAGATGCATTACAAATCACTAATCATGCGCTAGTTTTAGAGAAGCTTCACTTGAATTGAACTAGATTCTCAAAATAATTTACCATAATATTCTCCGTCCACAAATGTATTACGTAACAAAGTAATCGGTTATCGCACCGATAGTTAGATCAGTAAATTCTATTCAAATTGTATTCTATATTCTCTATCATTCAGCACAAGACTCCGGTTATTGGCCGCGACGTGACCAGAGCAAGCTCCCGGGAGCGCGATACATGCCGGATCGAGTCCGTGACCTCGTGAGATGCATTACAAATCACTAATTTCGAGATAGTTTAAGTGAAACTTTTCGATCTTGAATCCTAAAATGATTCTTTATTTGAATATTTCGTCTAGAAGGGTAGTTGGGAGAGCAGCGCCACACCACGCATGATCCAGTGGTCGGGCGGCTCTTGCGTGGGCAGCCGCATGAACAGGATGTAGTTGGTGGAGTGGCCCGTGGTTGACAGCACGCCGCGCCGCTCGCCCGTCTTGTACAGGGGGCAGTTGTAGAACACGTCCTGGGGGATGTCCTCCCGCTTCAGGGGGATCAGCCACACCTGCGAAACAAAGCAACAATCAGCCACCTTTGGTCAGGGAAACCAATCGCGCTAACTTCACAGGAAACCCAAAGAGCATTATTGTAGAAAACCTGTTTTACCAGGCACTTAAGTAATATTAGTGTACAGTTAGATTTTAAAAAGAAGAACTATTAGAAACTTCATCTTGGGTCTCAAAGGACTGCATCTGTCTCATCTGGCTGGGAGACATCTAAGCAGGCTGAGGATTCAAGATGAGGTCGACCGGTTTAATGAGGTCTATTGTACCTGTCGACCTCAAATTTGGACCTAAAGATCGCTTACCATCAGTTGGAATGAGGTCATCCTGAGAGTCATTTAATAAAAAAATATAAAAACAAAAACAACCTACTGTTCCTCTGTCAATATTACATGTAGTACTTAGTAGTTACTAACTATAACATCAAATTTTTCCGCCATCCGCCTTTAATTTTTCAGTAAATTGTTGATAGAAAATGGTAGTAATCGAGATTAGAAAATTTTTCTAAAACTTTTTTAATTGAGGTTTTAATAATGCAGTCAAGCACAGTTGTTTGTTATAGAGAATCATTGATTGGCCTGGGTTCCGAGATTTTACCATTTTTTATGCCTTACGGCGCTCCACTATAGATGGAGTACCACATGTAGCTTTCACACGAAAAATGTAAAACTTTATTTGCATGAACGTATGTGCCACTAACGAACATCGAATACACTCGTTAAAAATTTTTGGACGTCCGGATTTTACTAACTCTGATACCGGAAACTGAGTTGTTTCATTTTAAATTTCACGATTACATACAAACAGAACGAGACACATGCAGAACATATTATTGGGGCTTAACTCTTGGTTCGTAATACCAAAGATAACCTAACGTTTTAAGAAAACTCACACGCTACTGCACTCGATACGTATATGATAATGATACTATAGATAGCCTTAAAATAACGGGATTCGATATCTGATCCACATTTCCTGAAAAAATTGAGCGAGGCTTCGTTAAGTCGAGCTTTTCCCGGGAACGTGGGCGGAATAAAAACTCTCCGGGCGCGCCGAGGTGCCGTGTAAAAGTTGCAGCCGTAACCAACTTACCGAACTTCCCTAATCAATGGCGCAAGTACCTACTCCCACCGCACCTTCACTTCACGCCTTTTGCGAATGTTGAGTAAATGTAACAATATAGGACGTCGGGAAAGGTGAAAGTATACGATGCAATAAAGTAATTTCCAGCCGAGGTAAAGTATACCTTCTTCTCGCGTTTGATATTCATTATGTACTATGTTACGAAATGTATGGAAAAGTATACCGATAAATAAAGTGGTTAGGCATGGCTTTTGTTAATTTTTTTTTTATAAAAGGTTATCAAGATGATCTCCTACACTCCGGTAAGCGGTAGTGATACCCAAATATAAGGTCGACAGGCACAATAGACCATATTGAACCTGTAGCACTCACCCTGAAGGCCTGATTAAATACCGTTTCACGCCCCAGTTTTCATTTTATGCGTGCGTTAATAATTTATAAAATAGGTTAGATATAAGTTGATTCACCTACCCACTATAAATGTCCTGCGCCACTCGATGATTTTTATGAATTGAGCCGCTATAAGCGTAATCGGATGGTCAGGTGAACTTTTTTGTAATGTGTTCTTGAATAAAATAATTTACTATTATCTAATGGTCCAAGATCCCAGAGCTGCCAGACATCACTTATTTTCTAATGAACAAAATATATACGATTGCTACCTTGACCAGACGGCCATTTTTCAGATATCAACCAATCAAGGTACATAGAAACACTGCTCACCTCACTTAAATTCTGATGGCTGATTTTAACATATATTTCACACAATATCATTAAAAATCAGGATTCATTACTCCCAGACACATGCGGTCGGCGGTTTTACCTTACAGACGCTTTAAAGCTATGAAAAAATTTTTACTTTTACTTATTTTCTGATGCTTGATTTTTAATATATGTTATTCAAACAACTAAAAAGTGCTCATCTGACCGCAATAATTATATAATTGTACCTTGCAAACTATTTTATTAGAAAAACTTAACTAAATTCAATTTAAAAAAAAAATCTAAAACAGTTGGGTCTGGTGAATGTTTGGCCCCTTGGATCGGTCTGTCCGTTTGCAAAACGTTTTAAAATAGTTGTTTGAATAACAAATATAAATATCAAGCATCAGAAAATAAGTAAAATTAAGTAAAAGTAAAATTTTTTTCATAGCTTTAAAGCGTCTGTAAGGTAAAACCGCCGACCGCATGTGTCTGGGAGTAAGAAAACCTGATTTTTAATGATATTGTGTGAAATATATGTTAAAATCAGCCATCAGAATTTAAGTGAGGTGAGCAGTGTTTCAATGTACCTTGATTGGTTGATATCTGAAAAATGGCCGTCTGGTCAAGGTAGCAACTAGTCATATGATGATAGTACACCCCACCACTAATCAATCGTATATATTTTGTCCATTAGAAAATAAGTGATGTCTGGCGGCTCTGGGATCTTCCTCTATAATCGAGATAGTTAATTATTTCATCATTTTCATTCAGAAAAAGAGATAGAGTATTGTAAAGGTTAAGCGAAGACATTCGCCCTAAGGTGGGATGATGACAAGTTAAAAAACATGGTTACCGGCGGAAACTCGTCGTAGAGCACTTTGGAGAGCGACTCGTCGATGCAATGGTTCTCCATGTTCCAGCGCGCGCCCTCCAGGAACAGCCCGCGGATGTACACGCCCTCATCCGGCGGCTCCTCTAGCACGAACGTGTTTTGGACCTGAGCAAACCATGAGACTAGAATTCTAGATTTTATAACTATAATAAGTGTTGTATTATAATAAGGCTGCGTTAAGCAGATGGAGCGAGAGTCATACAAAATTCCCTGCGTCGGACTCAGCGACTAGTATAAATTTTGTATGAGCTCACACCTTGCGTCCGCGTCACATCTTTATAAGTGATAAAATCATGTGGAAATAAGAAATACAAATAACCTTGGCAGATCTTGGTTCATTTCGCGTCAATATAAATCAAAGTATACTTTTAATTAGCGAATATTTAAAAAATATGACAAAAAATAAATTAACCCACTTTACGAAATTACATTACAAACACGTTACTAAGACTAACTTGGCACTTGTGTGTTCGTTATTAAACATTTCATTGATATTTATGAGATAGCATTACTGATAGTGTTGCTTTACCTCGTAATGGAAGGCGAGCTGATCAATGGGTATTTTGTACTTCCTCGCGTAGCTCTGCTGCGCCGCCGTGAGGAAAGCTTGCGGAAAGTAAAAGCCCGACAGCCAGAACACCACCGGGGGCCCGTGCTGATGCCAATGCTATATAAAACCGTAAACTTTAACCAATTAGGTACAATTTTTAACTATGCATAAGAACGCCGGAATATGAGGTACCTGTTCTGTTCTCTAGAAACACGGGATAAAAGGACTATAATATACAAAACGACTCTACATTACTAACAACAAAAAAACAAAAGCCTATACAAAACTCAATAAATGGTCCCCATAGCCTTTGAACACCTGCAATCCTATTGGTCGGTCTATCACACGTGCGTTGCACTACATAAATTTAATTATATGCACATGGCTACGGGAATCGATCGATCAAAGGTCTGACTTTTTGTCGATGTGGCTGATAGAATAGGTGCGGGCTAAAAAATTGCGTAAGTAAATGATTGATTTAATGCATTAGGAATCTTGTCTGGATACTTTATTGAGCCAATAAAATCAAAGACTTCGAGTTAAACGTTCACAAGAAACCGTTTTGTTGTCTTACTGCTATGATATTTTTAACCCACAGTATATTTCTAACCACCCTTTGCGTTGTTGAAAAATAAGTAAAGCTACCGTATATGTGATCTCTGTCTACCCCTCTGGGCTAAAGACGTATTTTAAGTATGTACCGTATATAAAACGTAAAAGATCATTTTAAGTCCTTTTCATTCCTAACTGACGTCTGTCAGCTACCTTGGAGTAGCGTCGTTATCATCAGCGGACCACCGGACTTGCGAGGGAGTGGATGGCTCTCACTTCTGAACATTTCAAGTCCACATAAGTTATCAGATTATATCAAAAGTGTCATCTCAATAACAGTGACCTGCAGAAAGGCGAGCCTGGCCAGCAGGTCGTTGACGTAGGCGGCGAGCGGCTTGAGCGAGGGGTAGCTCTTGCCGGCCCACAGCGCCGGGATGCGCCCGCGCACCATGCTCGTCAGCACCTCCTCCGTCACGTCCGTCAGCACGCTCACACCTGTCATAATAATATAATAAGGCGTCCGGCCGATTTCAGCCATGGCGGCCGATCTCAATTGGGATCGGCCGAGTGCGCAGGACATATTATAGTGCACAAGTGTGCCCGCAAACACAAGAGCACTCACTATTCTCTTACTCTTATAATTCGGTGAGACGGCAATCCGACATGAACGATGAGATGAGAGATTGGGCGCAGGACCACCGGCTTAACGTGCTTTCCGAGGCACGGGCGTTCAACCGCCAACTTCCTAACTCCGGGCTAAGTAATTCACTCTTGTTATAAGGATGGTCACTAAGTTAGTTACTTGCTCGTTAGATAGGCTTGGCAGTGGATTTATAACCCCCTCAAGCAATTTTTGTTAAGGGCTGCATATTTATATCAAGGAGCTTTCCATAATTTAACTTCTGTTAAACTTCATATAGATTAGAATATTCCTCAAATCGCCAAAAGTGGTTACACGAGATTCTAATATTAAGTAAAAAAGTAATGTATTGTTTATTCCACTGTTATTTCGTATCCGTAACGTGCTTAAGCATACTTAGCACTGAATCCGAACAATGTTATGTTCTAAGATATTATTTATTTGAAACATTTAAATGGATCAGTGGTGTGCCACGACCGTGGCACATCTCCGCCTACACCTCTGAAAAGAAAACGTGATTTTATGTATGTATGTATAATGGATCAGTTTAGTTTTAACTGTAGACAATTTACCAACGCTTCCACGCAGACGATACCTTGCACAGCGCCAATGACAGCGCGCGAGCTGGTCCTCACAATGTTGACCAGCTTCTCGTAGCGCGCAGCCTCCTGGATCACCACAATGGACATGGGCGTCATGTCGCAGGGCCGGATGTCGCCCTCGTGCGACGGGCCCGACAGGATCTTGGCCGGAAGCCGCGCCAACACGTCTTCAGCGATGGCCATGGCTTGCTGCTCCGGGGTCTCTCCCGCGCCGCCCGCCGCCATAGTGTCCTGTATGAAAAAAAAGTTAGTTCCTTAGCTTCTTCTCTTCCTTCTTAAGTAACAAGGATAACAACACTTATTGAAATATGCACTTGGTCAAAGGCAGCACATGAATCCTTATGTAAGGCAAGCACTGAAGACAGTTCTGCATTGTGTTCAATTTTCACTATTCGATCACCAAACGTTGCAGCTATAGGTAAGTGATAATTCCAACAATAATCTGATCGAATCAATAAATTGTTTTCATCAGCCAAACTAACGACACAAAAGCAAAAAGCGATACAAATCGTGCTTAATTTTACTTACCAAATCATCATCATCAGCCCATATACGTCCCCACTGCTGGGGCACGGGCCTACCCTAAACTAGGGCGATAAGGCCTTAGTCGACCACGCTGGCCAAGTGCGGGTTGGTCGACTACACAACCTAAGAATTTCTTCTTAGGTGTGCAGGTTTCCTCACGATGTTTTCCTTCACCGTTAAAGCGTCGAATGATGGTACATATGAATTCCAAATTTGAAAAACACATTGGTACCTGGCGGGGTTTGAACTGGCGACCTCTCGCATGGCAAGCAACGACCGTAACCACTCGGCCATCGACGCTTTTACCTTATTATCGACGCTTTTATACTTACCAAATACTGTTTCAATATATCCTAGAAGCATGAAATTACATAAGTTGTTTGTAAATGAAATATTATCATAATGAAATTATGTCACATGTTTTAATATCTAAACTTACCGTGCGATCCTGGTGATTCGAAGCAGCAAATCAATGGAGATGAAACAAAATACACTATAAGTTATTAGTACGACACTATTTAGTATTTTTTATTACTTAGTTTAAAACAAATAAAAACTTCTATACAACTTCCTTTCTACATATTTTTTTTTACTGATTGAAATACTAAGTAAGTACTTAGTACTTAATTATATCCAAAAGGCTACCTATATGAATGTATAATATATAGGTATAGAGGCTATTATTTCTAAGTAAATACCTTTTTGTTTCTTTGTTGGTACATTTATCTCTCGTTAGAAACATCCCTAGCTGGGCTCAGACTACGTCATGACGAGTCAGTGATTAATTGCACAGCAAGATAAAAGCTTTTGTTCGCAAGGTCTCTCTAAATTTTGTGAAAAATTTCTGCTTTATTTTATAATCCAACTTTTCTGAACACTGAATTTTATTCATATAACTAATCAAATCTGACTAACGATACAATTTGAATACTATTATAGTGCCTATGTATTTTTACAATTGTTCTTAAAGTTATTTAGTTTTAAATTAACAACTAATAGCATTTAATGTACAAAAATGTATGTGTGTGTAATGTGAGTAGGAATATTTATAAAACCTCATATAAAAGGTCACCTACAATCCGTCAAGTTGGTATCTACTCAGTGGGTATATCTGTAATGACAAATTTCTAGATATAATATGTAGTACCTACTTACGAACCCATTCTGGTATGATCCCTTTCAATCATGTAAGATCGCATGTGTTGCAACATGTGATTGCACGTCAGTGTACCTGCGTAAGTATGGCGGTGTTGAGCAGCTCGTTAGCTTCGCGGAAGTGCTTGGTGATGTCGGCGTTAGGGTGGAAGCCGAAGACGCCCGGCGGCGTCGCCACCGGCAGCGAGCGCGAGAAGCCGATGAAGTCCGCGTGCTCGCGCAACGACGGCACGTAGTACACGCCTAAGGTACAAAGTAAACGGTTTAACATCAAACGCAGTGGAGGTTGAGCAGAGATCTAGACACACGGTCTCGGGTCACAGCCAAGTTCAAGCAAAGGAACTGGCTAGCCAGCGCCACGTGTATCATTACATCACGAACTACTTGGTGCTACTTTTGACCCTTCTATAACTCAAAAAATAACGTAAACACATGAAACAACGCTTCGTTTATTTTTGATGATAAGGACTCTAGGAGCCGAAATTTCATGAAACAGGCTCAAACAGTTTTAAAAATAGGGCTGATATCCTAGAAAGAAAGACATTTTCATTACATTGTTATTAAATAAAATAAATAAATATTACACAACATCACATACATTGATCTGATCCCGTGGTAAGTAGCTTAAGCACTTGTGTTACGGAAATCAGGATGTTAAGTATTAAAACATATACGTTCGAGTATATTCATACTCTAATTCTGATAAAAACTGGCGAAGTCAAGTCTCACCTACTTTAAGACCTCATTTTTTTTTAAATAACAGCAAATGTCATATATAATAACAATAACAGAACTTGGCCCTCATTTAAATCTCCATTATCTTTGCAGCGAAACCCACAGCCACGCATCATTTTTGTATTGAACTTGACTCTGCTTCTTTACATTTGTATTTATGGTGGGATCTGATTGCAATAATACTACTAGTTTTATAGAATATATGTTTTATGTACCAGTAGGGTCGAGAGGGTACTTGTCCTCGTCGATGGCGCGCGGGTTGTAGAACTTGAACAGGATGGTGTTGAGGCAGCGCCGGTCCCAGTCGTCCGTCACGCGCCCGCCGTAGTTACACTCACCCGTCAGGTACCGCAGCGCCACGAATTGCACGTCCTGCAGACGCGAACGAATTAATCATTTCAAAATCTCTATTTTTAACATTAATGTTCATGGAACTATAACTTTCACTGAATGTTCAAGCTGTACATAACCAAACCAATTCTAAAAGTCGCTATACAAACATTTTGATGTCATAAGATGTTAGGTAACAAGAAATGTCAGATGAAAAAGTAATTACGTTAGTTGTTAACCAAATATATGTACTTTTCAACAAATAAGGGTCAACAATATTATGTGACTGAAGCTACTATTGTTGCTGACCCTAAGCCATCCCAAAGTTCATCATAACCCAACATGACCCTCAATAGATTATATTATATCTTATCATACTGACATCATATTCGTTGAGGAACATGTAGAGCTGCGTGACACTGATCCGCAGGTCGGTCTCGTTGAACTCGTATCGGATGTTCCAGCCGAGCGGGCCGAACTGGCGCCGCTCCTGCACCACGGCGTGGAAGAAGCAAAGCGCGAACAGCAGCTTCTTGAAGATCTCCGGCTGCTTGTTGCCCTCGAACCACTCGGGGTCGTTGATAGGGTCGCTCTGGTATGAGCGCGCGATGTTAGCGCGGAGACCTGCCGTTAAGCAAAACCAGAATGGTGAGTTCATCAAGGCAATGAATTAAAAGATAAATTTAACGATTTACCAGCATGCGTTACAATGATGACGTACCTTGGGGCGGTTCATTAGTCATTTTCACACCGTTTTGGAGTACATAGACTGGGAAGTGGTCCGCTGGGTACGAGGTCAACCACAGCCTGAAGTCTGGATGTGTTGTATCCGGTGTAAGGCCCTCGCATATCTATATTACACAGGCAAATGTAAGATAATAATATCACTGTATCTGATCATATATCATGCGGATAGTTCTCGAAGATTGGAAAGAGGGAATATCGGTTGGAGGAAAAAAAATATCTAACCTAAGGTATGCAGATGATAAGACCCTCCTTGCGTCAACCAGAAGCGAAATCGAGACTCTGCTTCGACTTCTGGAGACTACTGCGCTGGATTTTGGACTGGAAATCAACCGTGACAAGACCAAAATGTTGATCATAGACCGTGCCAATAACAACCAACCAGAGGTTCGAAATATAGCAGGATGCGAAGTTGTTAATAGCTACGTGTATTTGGGCTCCACGATCACCAACAGCGGAGGTTGCGAGGACGAGATTCGGAGACGTTGCGCCGTGACTAGATCCTCAGTCGAAAAACTCAAAAAGATTTGGAATGACCGCAGAATAACCAGAAACACAAAGGTTCGGCTGATGAGATGCCTGGTATTTCCTATCTTTCTGTACGGGGCTGAGACATGGACGCTGAGGCTTCAAGACCGGCGCAAGATCGACGCGCTCGAAATGTGGTGCTGGAGACGCATGCTCAGAATCCCATGGACTGCGCACCGCACCAACGTTTCCATACTGAAAGAGCTAAACATCAAGGAGAGATTATCGTCGACTGTGCAACTGCGAATCCTCAAGTTCTTCGGACACATTACCCGCAACGAGGACTCCATGGAACGTTTGGTGGTCCAGGGGAAAGTCGAGGGCAAGCGATCTCGTGGCCGCTCCCCAACACGATGGACTGACCTCATTAAGTCCACCACTGGATGCTCGGTAAATGATTGCTCCCGCTTCACCAAAAACAGAGCCACGTGGCGACGGATCGCAGGAGCTGCCGTGGCGCAAAAACCGACCGTGACATGACCACGACCACTCTGTCAAGAGTGCACGACTACGAAGAGAAGAATATCACTGTACTAAATCCGTGAAAGTGATGATTTTAAAATGTATGTACCTTTTCAAGCATTGGCATCCAGCTCTTAGCTAAGTGACAGTTCTGAAGTACCACCCAGGTACCACTACGAACACCATCTTCAATCAGTTTGACTGCAATAGGTCCTTGACCTTGCCCCAATGATAGAGAAAAAAGTCTCGATGAACCGAAACCCTGTACAAATATAAAGAAAAAAAATGTATATTCAATAACGAAATTGATTATAATATTTTATTTTATTGTTTATTAAGAAATGATTGATATGATTTATTTTGGGGTACGATAATGTTACCTGATCATCAGCAAATTTCAGCAATGTGCCCATAGGATCTGAGCCTGGAGTTAGCACAAACAGCAGTGGTATACAACAATGCGAGTCGGAGTATGAGGAGGCGAGATCGAAAAGCGGCGGCTCCACAAATTGACGCCCCATTTGTGCTGCAAAATAAATAAATAGGTAGACCATTGTTATATGTTAAAATTAAAACCATACAAAACTGCAATGATACCTTCGCAATAGTTCTGAACAGCCGGAACCATCATGTCAAGACGCATGCAACGCAGTACCAGTAATTTCTGAAAAAGTAATTTTGATACAAATATACATAGGTATTCAGTCTACCCAGTTTAATCAATCATGTTAGAAATCTGTAAATAGGCATTCTTCAACAATATGACGCCGCTTCAGAAGAAAATAGATTCTGGCAAGAAATCGTTTTGGCATCAATGATTTATCAAAATACTATTTTATTAGTGAAAGTCCCATCAAAATTGGTCCAGCCGTTTCGGAGATGATCGAGATTTAACAGACAGACATACAGATGGACAACATTTTTAAAAATTGTTTTTTTGTTATTTGTTCCTCCCCGATTTAGATTCATATCCGTCTAGTAAAAAGTCGTTATTTTAATAATACACACAGACACTTGAATTTTATTTAGTTGTATAAAAGACAACTATAATTACGTATATATTATAAACATTGTGTATACCTCAAACGATGATAGTTTCGAATTCCAAGGTGCCGGAAGGGGTTGGTTCTGTGGGTCTTGGGTATTGCAAAAATCTTCCCAAGCAGGTATGTTAGCCATAAAGTGATCCAAAATTCCGGAAAACTTCTCCATCTCGTTCAAACTATCAGCAAAGTAAAAGTATAGCTATTTCAAAGATGACTGATGGATAGAAAAATAACATATTGTGCTAAATGCTTTTTACGGCATATTTTAGATCTCGTTTCATGAAATAAGGTTGTTATGTAAACCACTTACCCGTTAAATTCTGCCCAGTTCTGAGGGCTAAGGAACGCCACTGGGTTGGGAGGTATGTGGCGCGATGTGGCGCCACCCAGGAGAAATAGGACATCTGCTTGCTGCAGCCGACCTTCTGCCACCGCTATAGTGATCGTCAGTAGCAACGAAAAAACTAGCTTATCCTGAAAGTCAAATCAGAATGGTAAGGATTATTATTAGGACAGATTGAAACACATGACTCTTTCATGTGTGTCACTTGAAAAAATATAAAATATTTCAAATTCACGAAAATTTTAATTTTATCGTTATAAAGGTAATGTTACCTTTTCGAAGAGACTTCTGCAAATATTAGCATACAGCGAATATGTAAAGTAAGCTCGCAGTATGGCGAGCCGCTCCGGAATCTCGTCCACTTTCTCCGTGTTGTCGATGGCAGCCGTGAAAAGGCCTTCAAACCAGCCCAACGAGTACTGGTACATGGGATCAATGTTTGCAAGAGACGCTGCAAGCAACCATTAGACAATTTGTCACACACATATATTCTAAGTGTACAAGTATTTCCAAAATTAAAACTATACAATTTTCTCAAATATTCTTCTTACCGATGAGGAAGAACAAATTTGTAGAGTGCACAGCAATCGGGACGTAATCGTCACGAGCTTCGTCAATAGCCTTCTCCGTGATCATCGCAACCTCCTGTTTCTCTTTGATCTCATTCGACGTATCTTTTGCTGAATTCAGAATCTATGTAGGTAAGTACATATAAGTGAATCAATCGAAATGCGATTATGAGTATAGTAAGTTTCACTTAATCATATTTTTACATACGAAATGTACGGAAAAAAACATTTGTGCATATTTTTCTTACCAAAGACATAAATGTTATCAAAGATCAAAAAGTTTGTTACCTGCACAGCCTCCTCATCTTCCAGCAGATGTTCAGAAGTAGAGAGCACGTTCAGAATCTTCTTCTCAATATCTTGCAGCAAGCGGCGATGCTCCGCGCCTTGGGTAGTCAGGTCTGCCTTTGCCTGCTGCAGGTCAGGCCGCTCCCTGGCCACCACGCGTGCTAGCAGTTGCGCTTCAAGACCGTCTTTAGCCAGCATGAAGTTCACAAGGGTCACACGCACACCCACCTCAGGCAAGTAATGTGGGTTCGCTAGCTTTGTACTGATGTACAATCTGAAAGATGAAAGATGCCGGTAAATATGAAATTTCTGCTCAGGGTTTATAATCCATAAAATAATAGAAAGTAAATTACTTGAAATCTTTGCTGTATTCAACAATAGAGTCACCAATTTTGATGCAGAGGGCGCCACCTTGTCGGAAGGTTTGCTGCTGTAGCAAGGGTTCTAACATCGGATCTAATTCCTCCAATACATTTTCAAGTAGCACCTGTAAGTATGAATAACGCATTTCCGTATAAATTATAAAATGTCAAGATACCAATTATCTTAACTGAAAAATGCATGTACATATTATGTTTTGGATAAAGCCTACCGGTTGACCAAATTGTACTGCATTTTCCAATACTCTTCCGAGGTCAGCTTGCGTCATACGCACGACACACATGTTGTTTGGTTTTTCCATATTTTTGACCCATCTGTTGGCTTGTCCTTGTGGATCAATCATCAATGGCCATCGACGAGCAGTCCTGTATCACACAAGTTCATTTATTATGTATTTATTTACATTGTGTAGATATTTCAGTTCAATATAATGTTCATTACAAAAATACAGCGGAGTAGTCACCATTGACCGTGTCACAATAACAGCTTATCCCACTATCTTTTCACTATAGTATAATTAAAAGAACGTTTGTATAATATACGCGTACGTATAAATTATGGTTGTGTGTGTATAACTATTGAATGTATATAACTGGTCATATTTCAACATGAAAATCTCACATGATGATGATGGCACTCTCAACGCTGAAATCGTCAGCCGGCAAGCCGTCAATGTTCCACTGCTGAATGGTGACAGCGTCTCCGAGGGACTTGATCAGACTGTAGTTGAGCGTGCAGACAATGCCGCAGTCATGACACGCTCGCGCCCATTTCATTACCTACGTCAAAATTACACCGTGATTCTATGATGTAATTACTTTAGTTACAACTAACTGTGCCCGCCCCTTTTTAACCTTCTCAAAGAGCGAATTTCCATAAAAAAGATAGCCTATATGATAGCGAGGACTAATAGCTAGTTAATAAAGTTTCATCGAAATCCGTCCAGTAGTTTTTGCGTGAAAAGCGGACTACAAACAGACAGACATTAAAAAAAAAATACTATTTTCGCTTCTATTGGTTTTATAAAGATCCCCCAGCTTAATTTTTCTTTAACATCTACAATGTATGGACATAGAGGTTGTTATAATTTTATTCTATGTATAGATAAATTACAATATTTCTTATGTAAATACCTGTCCGATTCTAAACACAGCCGTAAATGGTCCAAGATAAGCAATAATACCAGCAGCAATCAAAATATCCCCTGAAAAAATAAGAATGGTTAAAATTATAACGGTTTTAACAATTCCGCCCGTCTTCCACTGGGGCGCCGCCCGTCGCCAGTTTGCTCGCGATCACGATTGGTGTAACCCAGTCGAAACGTCGGGCAGTAAGTAGCTATGTAATTTGCTACTTCTAATATCGCGTGTAGACCCATAAAGACAAATTTTAGTGTAATGGAACGCGAAAGTCTAAAAATTGTTTGTATATGTATACTAGGAACTACAATAATATAAATTGGAATAACGTCCCTAAACTTACCAGTGAGGGAGTTATACGTTTCACGTAGAGTTTTAGCTATTTGAGTCCACCTAGTCTTTTCTCCACCAAGACCCGAGATCAGCATCTCAGCTCTCTTCAATTTGTTACTGCAGTCCATCACCTCATCATCCAACATTTTTTGCTGACGACTTTGCTCTGCCAATGCATCTTCCAGTTTGGCCAATTTCAGTTGGACCTATAAGAATAAATCATGTTTATACGTAGATATCTATACTAATATTATAAAGCTGAAGAGTTTGTTTGTTTGTTTGTTTGAACGCGCTAATCTCAGGAACTACTGGTTCAAATTGAAAAAATCTTTTTGCGTTGTATAGACCATTTATCGAGGAAGGTTTTAGGCTATATACCATCACGCTGCGACCAATAGGAGCAAAGATACAATGGAAAATGTGTAAAAAACGGGGGAAACGCGAACGAAGTCACTGGCACTGCTAGTGTAATATATTTAGGCTTGCAATATTAAAACTATTTCGTAAAAAAAATACCTCTCTGAGCTGAGCCTGTTTGATAGCGAGGGCGGCCATCGCCTTGTCGTAGACAGCCTGGGCTGCAGCCAACCTTTGCTTCTTGGGCGCTACAACTTTAGCTACCTTGTCGTATTTAGTCATAGCAATCACCCATTTGCACATGCCTGCCAAAAAAAAATAGCGGTAATATAACTAGGATCATACATGTTTATGGCCCTCAATTATACGATAAATATGATGACCTCACTGACTTTCATACACTGTAAAATAATGTAATGTCTGTAATGAATGAATAACAAAATGATAAGAACCCTACCCATCACTAGCAAAACCCACCGTCACATCAAACGATCTTTCATTGTATACCAAAATACCTAAAATTATTTTTGTTATAAATTCCTCTAATACATTGATGTGTTTTCTTATTTTAATTATGTGTTGCATTATTATAACAATTGTACTGCTGAGCACTGATTAGGCAACTGCGAAAGACCAGCGTCGCGATGTCCCCCCGATTCCGCGACACATGCTGAGCAAATGCCTTTTTAGTAACCATTTCACATTAAAGTTTCATGTTCATTTATATTTTTTTAAATATTTGTAATTGGACGTGCAATAAGGAATATGAACATAATTGTACCCTCAGCGGCGACCGACACGGCCCTGATCTTCTCCGGCACGAAGCCATCGTCTTGCATTACAGTGGTCATCAGCTTCTTCATCACCGGCGGTGGGATGTTGTCTTTATCATAATTTTGTAGGGACTCCAGAAACTTGATGTCGTTTAGTAGCTTCTTCGACGGGCCCCAGTAGTCTTCTATGGTACCCACTCCAGATGGGTTAGGAATCTTATCCGGCTTAACCTCCTACAATTCAGGAAAGTAGATAAAATAAAATATAAGTATTAATTATCCATTTAGTCCATTAATATAAACCTATTTCATCATAATGCACAAAAATCCAAAAATAGCAAGACTGTCAAAAAGCCATTGAAGTCAAGTAAGAGTTGGAAAAGACAAAATTCATAAAAGAATAAAGGTTCCGTTTATTTTTCTATTGAGTTTCGGAACCCTAATAGACGTTCACAATGCGTAAAACAAATAACATTATAGCACACGTGTAATTTTTTTAAAGACTTACCTCATCATCATGCTTTTGCCAATGCATTGAAAAGAACAAAAGAATATATAAGCACAGGTAATAATTATATATCACATGAAGTAGCATTCTCTAATGTCTAATTTAGAGAATTCTCAGTATTTACACATAATAATGGGAACTGAATGGAAATCTCAGTTGGTATAAATATTACATACCTTTTTAATCTGCACATAGACACACACATAAGAACATATTAATATGATGAGTGGGTTGTATTCAGATATATCCATAATATACGTTAAGTATACTGGCTGGCTTGCTATCCAGAGACCGAACAATATATAAGAAAGAAGGAGTGCATTTGCTTCACATTTACATAAAAAAGGATCTTCTTGCACCTCATAGACATCATGTACAATGTAAAAGTACCTTCAAAATACAGATCGCTTCCATGACGAGCTTGATGCCTCGGGGCGGACTCTTCATGGTCTTGATGAAGGTGATGTCCTGCGGCGTGAGGGTGTCCAACGCCGCCAGGGCTGAATTCAGAATTGGCATGGCCTCCGCCAAGTCTGCGTCGCACTCGTCTTTGATGCCTTGAGCTTCAGCCGCCTAAGAACCGACGTTATAAATGCTTACAACAATCTAAACAAATTTTCAATCGAAAGTAACAAAATTTATTGATTCCATACCTGTTCCTCTGCCGCTGCTTGGTCCGCTAACACTCCTGCCTCTATGAGAGCAACTCCCTCTTTCTCCTTCTCTACTTTAGCCGTTGTCTCCGCGACGGCGGCAGCTCCGGCCGCGAGTTTCGGCTGCAGAACCTCTAGCGCTTGCTGGAGAGCTGCTACCGACTTGGCAGCTATAGCTAACTGATCCAGTCCAGTGATATATCTCTTTTCGCCTGTTAATAACTCTCTAAAATTCGAAAAATAAATAATTACGAGACTCATTTTTCAAGTAAATTAAGCCCACTACCACCTAAACTGAAACACTTACGTTCGTTTCTTCCCCAATAATGATTTAAACATATTGATAAGCTCCAGATAAGCTGTGGGCGTGACGTAGTTATATCGTTTCAATCGCATTAGAAACTGTCGAGAGAGCTCTTGCGTGTCCGTATGGAATAGCTGACAAAGGCTGATCGCTGTTTCTCGCTCAAGTTCTGTAAGTTCTACGTCTTTCAGAAAACGGGTTGCGACAGCAAGCAATGCATCGGGCGGCCATTCCTGGAGAGAATGATTATAATACAAAAACATTATAATATAACTAACAGTGTTATGTTGCAGGATATACACTCAAAACGATTACAATAAAATAAGATATTTGCTTTCGTTGTATAATATTGTTTCATATTTAACATTGTGTCACCTGGAACCAGTCAATAGTGCAACAGTTGACGAGTGCGGGGAACTTCCGTATGCGCGTGCGCAGCGATGTGCCGGCGGGCGACATGGCCAGCACGATGTGCAGTTGATCGCGCACGATCGACACGAAGTACGCGTACAGCGCGGTCGGGCTGCCGTCCGTCTGCAGCGACTTGTCTCGCTGACGGTCAATCTGCACGAAACACATTTTGTAAACATCCCATCTTGATATAATGGGCGCTTAGAAAAATGCTTTCAACCATATATTGAACAGGCGTAAACACAAGCCACCAGGAGACATACAGCAAAAAAGTTAAACAAGGAAATTAATTGGTACTTACAACTCTCATTTTCTCACAAAGTTCCGCTTTTTCATCAGCGCCAAATATATTGGGAACCTCTCCAGAGTTCAACATGTTATTTACGTCTTCTAAGAAACCTTCTTCTTTGATCTAAGGGAAATTAAATCAGATGAAAGTAAAAACCGATTTATAATTATCATGTACGTCATAAAGTTAAACTAAGTGATTAAATCAAACCTGTGATTCAATAAAGAGGAAAACCATGTGTAGGTCTGGGGTACTCGATTTTCTTAATAAAGTTTTCAAATCTTCACGCCACTCATTCTTTCCGTATGTTCGGCTCATTTCAACCTATTGAAACAATATATAGTATTATTTACATAATACATCGGTATTTATCGTATAGTTTGAAAAGATAATTACCTGAAACAGGTCGTACTCATTGATATGAGCAGCCAATCTAGTCAACGACTGGCGACCCGATCCCCCGAGTCCCACCAACAGTGCGTGAGACCGGGGTTGCGTCAACACGCGACATATACGCGATACATGTTCAATCGCAAACCTGCAGAGATACCCATGTAAATCATACGTCACCAACAAGCAACATCGTATAAAATAGTAGTGGTACATACGTGAACAACACTAGATTCATCGGTTTCTTGGACATATTGTTGAATTCAACCAGGAAGGCGTCTACGGTAGAGTTCAGATGTTCCATATTGACTGTTTCCATGTAGAAACGTGTGTCCACTTTAGGATTGGCAAAATCGCAGTAGATCAATTTTCTCAAGTGGAGATCAGTGACCTTCAACAAAAATATAAAATAAATAGAAATAATAAGAGCAGCTGTTTATTGTCGTTTATTTTGCCTCTAATTTACCTTTTCCTTTGGAGAGGATAGTAGTCTTGAGAAGAGTTTATCAAAGTCATCGTTCAAGTATCCTGCAGTAGCCTCCCTCAGACACTGCACCAGCCATTGCCGGTCCGTGTCCTCGACCAGGCGGTCGGCGAACACTCGGAGACACTCATGCACCCAGAGTCTCTTAATGGACTGCAAATCTGGTGTCACTTCTGGGACTGACAGCAATACGCCCTATAAAAAATCAACACCGTTCGAATTTCTAATGTTATTTTATATTATTTTGTTAATGAAATCATTATTTAAAGTTTTTACCAATATGACTCTGGAGAAATCTCGTAAGTTGAAAGTGTAGTGTGATTTAGAAGGCGTGGGCAACAGATTCAATCGACACTGTTTGTAAACTTCCAGCGTACCGAGTACAATCTCGTCAATGCACGGGTCGAAGTCTTTCGAAAATCCTCTGAAATTCGCGAATTTGACATATAAAAAAAGTTCAAATCAGCTCAACAAAAATACTTCGGTAGATCCGTCTCAAAGTACCTTGTATCAAGATGCCACAACATTATTCGTCCAAATATCACTTTAAGCGTTTCATCGTCAAATTCATCTATACAGAAGAAACTGAAATGTCGGGAAAACCTCGGTGTAACTAGTTTAGCTCCCGGCGTCGGTTTGCCCATTGCACACATAAACTGGAAAACAGGATTTTAGTGTAAATTAAATATCAATTCTCGAAGAGAAAAATTGTATAAAATAGTCGATCAATGATTAAACGACTGCTTGTGATATAGAATTGTAGCAGCAGTACAAACTTCTTCTGGTAGTACGATTTATTACATACAGGGTGTCCCAAAAAGTAGTGTCAAGCGGAAGTCCTGAGATGGAACATATTGTGGGGCATCCGAAACACCCCCATGTATGTTCCGCGATTTTTTATAGTTTTCGAGTTATGATTATTTTTCTAAAATTTTGAGAACAACTGACCTAACCGACTAAAAATATTGTAGAGAAAAAAGTATTTAATTTTTTTGAGTAATTCTTTTTGCAAATCAATTTTCATGAGTTTTTCTTTAATGCCTAAGATATTTGTCTCCATAACTTATATGGAAAATATCAAAATTATGTTACAAACTGAAAAATTACGTTCTGTAAATAATGTCTTACAATTTCAACGTTAAATTTAAAATATTAGGAGGTAGCTGCATGGCTCCTAAGTAACTTTAAAAACTGAGCTAGACTCTTAGCTTTCATCATCATCATTCTCCTGCCCTTGTCCCACACTAAGTGGGGTCGGCGCAACATGTATATTTCTTCCACTCGGGCCTGTCATTCGTCATCTCTGCGTGTACTCCTTTCACTCCCATATCATCTCTCACGCAATCCATCCATGTCTTCTTCGGCCTTCCTCTACTATTACGTCCATTGACATTCATACTCATCGCTCTTCTAGTCACATGGCTTTCTTCCCTCCTCATAACATGCCCGTACCAAGCTAACCTTGCACTTCTCACCTTTTCTAAAATTGGTGCAACTTTCAGACTTCCCCTTATATATTCATTCCTAATCCTGTCCAACCTTGTAACTCCACACATCCATCTCAACATACGCATCTCATTTGCATGCATCTTCCTCTCTTCAGTCTTTTTCATTGCCCAGCACTCTGATCCATACATCGCGACAGGTCTGATGACCGTTTTGTAAATTTTCCCCTTAAGTTTAAAGGGGCATTTGTGGGTCACAAGTTGTTCCCGAGACCTGTCGCCACTTCATCCATCCAGCATTCATTCTATTCTTAACGTCTCGATCAATATTGCCGTCGTTTTGGAAAAGTGAGCCTAAGTACTTAAAGTCGGAGCAGACCGGTAGGGTTACACCATCTAAGGCAATTGGAGAAAAACTGAAGGAGTCACCAAAGCCGCAGAACAGATGCTCTGTTTTGGTGCGACTTATTTTCAATCCAACTCTCTCCAATTTTTCTTGCCATTTTCCCAGTCTGCTTTGCACCTCAGCTGCATCTTCTCCGACAAGAACAATGTCGTCGGCAAACAGCATGCACCAGGGTGCCTCCTCCTGTATGTCTGATGTTAAAACATCCATCACCTCTCTCCTCTCTCCTCTCACATCTCTCCTCTCACATCCATCAAACTCTTAGCTTTCATAATCATTAATAAAAACTGGTACATAATAGGCTACTTTTGCTGAAACCTGACTTCAAAGACAGAGAGGTGGAAAAATCATAAAATTTGCCATTTGAATACGAAGTATTATTTGGACGTTTTATTATTTCTAAAGTTAATAAGATTGATAACAATCAAAATTATACAAGAAATGCTAAGAAATAACCACTTGAAAGTTTAATTTGTGATATTTAAAAAATTAATTAAAAAGTGTTAGCGCAATGAAACTTAGATTAAACAAAAAAAATCATCCAAATGTTTGCATCTGAGTGCTCCTGTATTAAATTTAGGTTTGTTAACAAACTGACTAACTTTCGGAATAATAAAACGTCCAAATAATACTTCGTATTCAAATGGCAAATTTTATGATTTTTCCACCTCTCTGTCTTTGAAGTCCGATTTCAGCAAAAGTAGCCCATTAAGTACCAGTTTTTATTAATGATTATGAAAGCTGAGAGTCTAGCTCAGTTTTTAAAGTTATTTAGGAGCCATGCAGCTACCTCCTAATATTTTAAATTTAACGATGAAATTGTAAGACATTATTTACAGAACGTAACTTTTCAGTTTGTACCATTATTTTGATATTTTCCGTATAAGTTATGGAGACAAATATCTTAGGCATTAAAGAAAATCTCATGATAATTGATTTGCAAAAAGAATTATTCAAAAAAGTCAAATACTTTTTTCTCTACAATATTTTTAGTCGGTTAGGTCAGTTGTTCTCAAAATTTTAGAAAAATAATCATAACTCGAAAACTATAAAAAATCGCGGAACATACATGGGGGTGTTTCGGATGCCCCACGGGGTGTTCTATCTCAGGACTTCCGCTTGACACTACTTTTTGGGACACCCTGTATAATGTTTAGTGTCTGAACTCGGCACTAGCCATTGCCTGTCTGTGTCTTTGGCCAGGCGGTCGGCGAACACTAGCGTCCACTTCTGATACTGAGAGCAATACCCACTCCAATTTACCCTTTTACCATAAAGATATGTTACTTCAACATACTCACTTGTACATCAATCAAGTGCATGGCGACGTTGGTCTTGCGGTCGTACCACAAACCCAAGTCGATGCCCTGTCGCAGGACTTCGATGGGCGGCTGCGCGCCGTACGTCTCCGCCTGGGGCATGCTCACGTCGTCCACGAACACCACTGAGTAACAACCGATGGGGGGTCCAAACACACCTGCAAGAGGCTCAATATTTTATCATCATCGCCATGTCAACCCGTATATACCCACAGCTTGTTCCTTTGTAGGGTTGCGTACCCAATGGATAAAAATAGAACCTATTATGCCCCACAAATGAAATGTTTCTGTTGTCGCCGTAACAATTAACTTGTAACTTTGTTTTTAACAAAAGAAAACGAATATTAAATGGGTATTCCATACAAAAAACGCTTAGTTTTTTGCAATACTGGAACGAAATCCTTCGTGCTCGAGTCCTGCTCGCTCTTGGTCCGTTTTTATTTATATTCTCACGGCACTTTGGTTGCCTTGTCAATGACTATGAACAATATGATATAGACTTACCATTGTATTTGTTGCTCGTACTACCTACTATACCTACCCTTTCGTCTCTTGTCGAGTTTTCCCATGATAATATCTTGTGTTTGATTGCAGTTAGTTTGAGCAGAAAACGCCATGATAAGTGCCTTGTACACTTTGGTATCAACCCTTTTCACCAGATAATCCTAAAAACAATAATATTTATTTGTCAATTTGAGACAAAATGTTTAACATATATTTTTTTGACAAAATGTTTTATCTTAGATTGACAAATACGCAATTATCTTTATTAACTTACAATGATGTAGGAAGACTTCCCTGTGCCAGTGGGTCCCACCATCATGACAGCCTTATGGTGTGTAACCAGCAGCTTGAAGAGAGCCAGGTAACGAACGCTATCCAGGGTAGTCACCAGAATCTGGTTGGGAGGCGTGTCCCGGCTGATGGGCGGCGCCGACACTACGTCATCCTGCCACGGTTTCCATTTACCTTTTCCCTAGATAGTAAAATTGTAGATACATCAAATATTTTGAAGTATCAGGTTGATTTCAAATTAAGGCTAAGGTGTGGTTGTTATAAAATCACATTCAAACTTTTTGGTGAAGATTACAAGTTTATTATTTACCTCTTTTATGAATCGGTAGTCATAAACTAAACCTTCTTTAGGTATACTAAATATGTACTGTTTTTCTGGCTTTCCTATTTCTCTTGGATATTTCAGCGTTTCAATAACCTAGAAAAGGAAATAACGATTATACATCATAATGTAAAGAAAGAAAGAAAGAAAGAAAGAAAGAAAACTTTTATATAGAGACAACAAAAATTACATACAATATATATCTACATTCAATCAAAAATTTACACATTTACATTCTAACTTACTAGTTGTTTTATTTTTGAAATCATAACATTCATTTCTTACTTTTTCTGGGAATTCCTTTTCGAGTAGTCCTCTGAATAGCATATCGAACTTGGGTCTGCTATCAGCTTCCAAAGTGGCTCCAATAGACCAAATGCACGAGAAGAAAAACACACCCTAATAATAAAGAATGCATTTTATTAATATTTTATATACGAGTTATATGTGCTTGGGTTACTAAAGCATGAAACGTACCTCTAGCTGAGCTCGTATATCCAAATCTGATATTTGTTCCACGTATTTCTCATCGTAAAAATCATCCATAAACGTATCGTATAGATTCATACAAGCCACCACCAGATTACTGCGGGATGTCACATACATTTGCTGCAAGAATATAATTATGTCTAGTTTTATTAAATACAAACTCTATATATATAAGGTATAACAAATCGTGAACGTGAAGAAAATTGGATCGATTCAAATTGAATGATGATGATGTTACACCGTTCTCTCCATTCACACGGTCATAATGACGGAAAATATAGATCAATTACTGAGGGTTAGCCTGATCTTAGTTTGAGAGCAACTAAAGGATGGACTTTGCTGTTGATTGAACAAAATCACCTTAGCTTTCCCGGAGTACTCGACCAGCCACAACAGTGGCGACATGAACCGGTTGAACAGCGTCCGGATCAGGTTGCGGTTCACGTTGTGCAGCGTCGGTGGTAGAGTGTTCAACCACGACTCCAGCAGGCACTTCCATCCGAGCCCCTTGGGCTCCATGTAGATCATGCCGCAGCGAGACACCTGGAGTATTGGACACTTTCAAACTGCTAACTAGGTATGAGGGTTATACGTTCATGCACCAGTTGTTCTATAGTTCAGCCATATTCAGTGAAATTTAAATGTATTGATCACTAACATCATGATATTTGTTTTTAATTTTATTTTAGTACCTTCACAAAAAGCTATCTAATAATTATTTTAAAAAGCCCCAAGGGATCAATCGAAAGTAATTTCATTTTGAAAGATGTCAAGTTCAATGTTTCAGAACCATAAAGTCGATGTCAAAACGTGATTCTTACCTTAATGTACTTACCACACAAATATGCTAAAATACGAATCCCACATTCCCAAAATTACAGAATGCAATAAATTAACTGTCATTCCAATGTTGCGAACCCTTGGTATTTAGAAAGGGAAGACTGTTACATGTATAGAATAGGCATCTATTATAATGGCATCCATTCAATTCAGCGCAGACGGGTTAATCGCGAGATGTAGATTTGAATAGCCAACCTAATTAGATTAATTGGATTTTAATTATAAAGGTAGATAATTATTACACCATGTATATATTAATTACTTAAAAGCTTTAAGTAATTATGCGCTGGACCGAACTTATAGAAAAAAACAAAAAATATAAACAGGTCGAGCTGAGCCGAGATTCTATTTTTCTAAAGACATTAATGTGACTTATTTGAAATTAGAAACTCGCATATTTTAAAACCAGGACTCCATTCTATATTTTGAGTAATTTTTATGGCTTTTCATTTCGTTTACCGTGGCTGGAGAGGCCGCCTCGAGATCCATGGGCTCGAACACCAGGTTAGTTGTCGGCGCCAACTGGATTATCTCGCCGCTCATCAGACAAAGCTTCTTGTTGTCATCTAGTACAGTGTTTAAGTTTTCTATCCATATGGCATCTACGGGACCGTCGAATATAAGCCATTTTCTAAAAAGATAGCAAATATTATCGATATGGTGACACAGAATATCTAACTATAGTTATGTTCGTAAGTAAATTTTCATTATACAAATACAAAACAACGGTTTTTTATCCGAATAACAACATTATACAGTAATATACCGAATTGTATAGTAGGGTGGAGCGAAAAAAACTTTTTTTTTATTTTCGAAATTCCTGTATTACTAATCGATGATGCGTTATGTTAGAAGGCTTTATGCGAAATTTCAACAATTTAAGTCATCATCTTCAGGTGGCGCACTAGGGTTGAGTAAAATAAAAATTGTTATTTTTGGCTAATTTAAAAAAAAATATTTTCGGGTGAGCAACTGTCTTGACTACAATATTAATACTTAAAATAACTGAAGACATGAATAACTATGGAAATAATTTATAAAATACCGTAAATAAATCGTTTACATATATTAAGCCTTATGTTCAACAAGAGCCTTTTTGATGAAAATACTGATATTTCGTGTCGAAAAGCGGTATCTCCTTCCTGGCGATTATCCACGTTCGAATGAAAACATTTCTTACTTCTAGTCGACAAACAGAGAATGAAGCCTCAGTTACGAGCCTCACACACCTTTTTACTGCTATAGTGAGGTACAGGGATACTTTTGAATTTCAAGCAAAGTGTCTTCTGAGGAAACGTTTAAAAGTACTGGGTTAGTGAATTTGAATGTCAACTGTGTTTCAGCTATCTATTATTTTTCTCCCAATCAATTAAATCCCAATCTTTTATTGCATCAGGTCTAAGTTATGGAAGATATAATTCGCGAATTTTCTTCCCTTAACACCGAATTCGTGCCTTTAAAAGTCTCTCAACGGCCAGTTTCCTTACGTGTAACTCAAAATATTGTAACATAGTCAGCAATACGTTTTCTGGGTACGCAAAGAAGGATTTTTTTAGTTTGTTTTGAGGACAATATCTACCTTTCAAATCTCTAAAAAAACATACTTCTTATAACTCATTCTAATGTTAAACAAATGTGTGTGACCGTACCGACACTATTTATAAGAGTTGAGAGATTTCTTCACAAATTTGTCATACTCATCACATCTTTTGACGATCATTTACTTGTTGCGATATAAAATTACTTATTTAAAGACTCTTGGTACTTGTTATTATACGAAATCAACCTAGCGACAACTTGCTGATGCCTTATTGAAGAATTTAATGCTTTGATCCATATTTTCTCTATGTCAAGCGCTACAATAGGGTAGTTGCCTATTTTTTTATTTTTATGTAGATGGATGGACCACACAACATTAAAAAAAATGCTTAAAGAATTATTGTCATAACTTTAAAACTCGCCGAGATATTACTGTTTCAATAGCACATCATTTAGGCAAGCTCGAAACGCTCCATACAAAAAGTGACTGAATCGTGACGTCACGCTTCAGTTATTTGTATGCAACGCGCCAGAAATTTGTTCGGCAAGTATACTAAATATTGCGTTTATGAAAATGGTCTCAAAGCAAAAGTTGTTATTAATTATGTAATTTGAAATATGGTTTTGTTTATTTTAATCACTTTTGATATTTTATAATGGACTCGCCCACCCAACTTCAAATGTCTATTATTGCCTCATTTTGTCAGAAATTTTAATTTCAATTTGACTTATGTTATTAATCTGCTTATATCTTACTATTAATTGTGAAATCACATGTAAAATTTTACTTAGGAAACTACCCAATTTCACTTGACAATAAAATAAATGTGTCAAATCATTATGACAAGTATTTGTTTTGCGTAGTGAATCGAAAAGTATTTTCCTATTAACTAAACAAAGAAATTCAATCTTCGCATATCCAGAAAACGTATTGCTGACTATGTTACAACATTGTGAGTTACACGTGAGGAAACTAGCCGTTGAGAGACTTTTAAAGGCACGAATTCAGTGTTAAGGGAAGAAAAATCGCGAATTATATCTTCCATAACTTAGACCTGATGCAATAAAACATTGGGATTTAATCGATTGGGAGAAAAATAATAAATAGCTGAACCACAGTTGACATTCAAATTCACTAACACAGTACTTTTAAATGTTTCCTCAGAAGACACTTTGCTTGAAATTTAAAAGTATCCCTGACTCACTATAGCAGTAAAAAGGTGTGTGAAGCTCGTAACTGAGGCTTCATTCTCTGTTTGTTGACTAGAAGTAGGAAATGTTTTCATTCGAACGTGGATAATCGCCAGGAAGGAGATACCGCTTTTCGACACGAAATATCAGTATTTTCATCAAAAAGGCTCTTGTTGAACATAAGGCTTAATATATGTAAACGGTTTATTTACGGTATTTTATAAATTATTTCCGTAGTTATTCATGTCATCAGTTATTTTAAGTATTAATATTGTAGCCAAGACAGTTGCTCACCCGAATTTTTTTTTTTAAATAAGCCAAAAATTACAACTTTTATTTTACTCAACCCTAGTGCGCCACCTGAAGATGATGACTTAAATTGTTGAAATTTCGCATAAAGCCTTCTAACATAACGCATCATCGATTAGTAATACAGGAATTTCGAAAATAAAAAAAAGGTTTTTTTGCTCCACCCTATTGTATAGCTAATAAATACCAAATATTCCATGTGACGTGTAATTTAGTATCGTCGTGAAGATTCTACAGCCATCAAACCTACTCATACCTGTTATCATTAGTGGACACGGCAAACGCGCGATAGCTGACGGCGAGGATGCCGTCAGACCACTCGTGGGAGACCGGGTCGAACTGCCCGTACAGCTGCCCCATCGTGATCGACTTGGGGTTGATCACGGTCCACTCCACAGGATTCTCGTCCATTAATTTCTAAATTAAAAAATAGAGACATCAAAAATTTGATTACACCCAAAATATTATCGTATGAGTTTTATCTAACGACTGTGGTTACGCTTTATAAGATATGTTACATATTTTACCTTTTCGGCTACTAAACCTAAAGCAGCCCCAAGAGCATGATAGCATTTGGTCTTTCCAGAAAACGGAAACCCGACCAACATAAGTCCATGCCGTACGAGAATCATTTCGAACAGCTGCAGCACCTGTATAAATTAAAAATTAAATTAAAATGAAACATCAGTACAAAAGCTTCTTTTCCTTACACAAAACTATAATAAAAACTTGCCTTTTCGATGAAAAAGTCCGTAGCTTGCAGGTTGAGAGGGACACATCCCTCCTTCAGACATGCTACGAGGTGAGGTAGGCCAGCTTCAGGCAATGGTAGTCCGGGGAACAGATCGCCAATAATTCCCTAATTGATCAAAATACACCATTTAGCTCTAGCATACCCAACCCGAGTATACCCAAGTGTGACGAGTATCATCTGTTAGATCTCCAACTCACCATAAACAGGGGCACATCATGTTCCAAAAACTTAGGCAGATTGACATCTTTGATAGAGCGTAGAAGAATCACATCTTCATCCTCGTCCGGATAACGCAGCTTCAGCGCTCCAGCGGCTCGCAACACTGACTTTACCGCTCTCATACCTTCGTACCACAGGTAAACAGTTGATTGACAAAAATAATAGTTAAAAATAATAATAAATATAAATCAATACATAGTATAAAACAAAGTCGCTTTCGCTGTATGTCCGTATGTATGCTTAGATCTTTAAAACTACGCAACGGATTTTGATGCGGTTTTTTTTAATAGATAGAGTGATTCTTAAGGAAGGTTTGTATGTAAAATTTACCTGAAGCGAAGCGAGGGCGGGTCACTAGTAATTAGTATATAATAGCTTCTAAATGTTATTTCATTAAGAGATCATTGCACAATCAAAAAATTCTGTACGTACGTCCATTGTCATCTTTCTCGATTAATGCTAAATCATACCATAATCGTAATGACTCTGCGAAGATAGTTGTTCTGAGCAGAGCCTGTAAGTTGCGACGATTTTGACGGCCAGTGGTTTAGCATTCAGGTATCCGAACGCGTACAGCTCAATCTCGGAGATAAGCACATAGTCCGGCACCATCATCGCCACGGAACGGAACAATGCCTGCCAAAATATAATAACATCATTACAATATCATCTTCTACGATATTTTTAATAACGTACCCCGTACTACATACCTTCAAATTGTCAGGCAACTCTGATCGTCCAGCATATCCAGGATTCATCGTAATGAACACAGCGCAAGACTTGTCCAGTTGCAACAACGTGCCCTCAAACAGCAATTCGGTTGCACCAGAATTGATACCCCTCTGAATAGATAAAATCTGTTGTGCCACCACAGAGAGCACTTCCAGATCGATTCGGTTAAATTCGTCGAAGCACGACCATGCACCACAAGATGCCAAGCCCTACGAAATTGTAAAATAATTTGAAAAAATTTAATGTGTGTTACTACAAAATTGTTTCAACTGCATGTGAGCACTATGTTTTACTGAATACCTTGAAGAATTTTCCAAGGGCGAGATAATCCAAACCGTCAGAACAGTTGAATACCACGCACTGTTTCGCCACAGCTTTTGCCAAATCTTTCGTAGTCTCTGTTTTACCGGTACCAGCTGGACCTTCGGGCGCACCGCCTATATTTAACAAATACATAGTTTATTTAATGTTAAATAAAATAAATAATAAATTTCCTTACGAATAACGACTGATAACATACCTAAATTGAGATGCAAGGCGCCGAAGAGCGTCCTGAAGCATCTATCGGTAAGTGGTGTTACGACGAGTCTACCAGCATTACCAAGATATTCGTATCCGTACATGAGCTGCGAGTTAATCATTCGAGTAGCTATTTGCATTGATTGATCTTCCTCTTGTTCCTGTGAAAATATGAATTGAAATTATATAAAATGATTTCAAATACCGCAGTTTGTAGTCGTTGTTTATTACCTCAGTAGCAGGTGTTTCCTGTTTCTTAACATAGATGGGAATGCATTAAAGAAAAGGATAGAAATGAATACGTTTTTAATTTTATACACATAAAACATAAAATTATTATTTAAAATATATTGTTATCTTACAAAACCTAATCATAATCTACTTAGCTTACCTCCCAATAATATCGAATTTGTGAAAGCCAGTTGAAATCATTATCCTGTTGAACACCGCATTCTATCAGCAACATTAGCACATCTCTCGCGTGTACGTCCAGCACCACCAATGCTCCTATGTAAATGTAACAATCATTCAACATCACCTTTCGTTCCTTCTGACTACATGCCAATTGATTTTTTACTAAATAGAAATATATACCCAGTGTTATTCTGTTCTGTAAACTGAGCTCTCCTCGCACCAAGTCAACAATTTTGGAGATCTGGAAGTTGCACTTATTCCAGTACTGCCTCATTGCTGGAATACTGATGTGGATTGCTTCTGTAACTTCCGAAGTCCAGAATGTCATTGCTATGCACTGGACCTGTACAGATACAATCGCCATTTGATTTTTTACTCTATGAAGTTTAGATTTATTAAATTCGTTTCTTATTTAATTTGTTTGTCTCACCGCTTGTCCAGGCCATACAAGCACCCACGCTTCGCGAGGCCGTTGTGAATAGTCGTCGTAAGATTCACCACACTGGTAGTGCACTGACGCTTTCATAGCTTTTTCTAATTCCAGAAGCCATTTCTCCACCTAATAAGAATACCGTAATCAGTTTAACGTATTTATACTTAAGCGTCCACAAGAACTCTATTGACTATTTATGCATACCTGTCCTCTGGCAGCTGCCGTATTGATCGTCATTGTTAACAAAACAATTTCGCCTTCGGAAGATCTCATATGGGTCACCACCATGTCTTCGGTGAACGTGAGCTTTGCGATACCCTCGAAACACTTCTTGAGATGAGGCTGTACACTGTAATGAGAGAACATTCGTGCTTGAAATCGATAAATAAACGCGTTACATACTTATATCACAAAAGCATAGAATTATTAGCGCTTTCTTTCCTATAAAAGAACCGAATTACTTGGATACTAGTATTCGCAAACTCACCGCATTGGATCTTTGGTCTCCGACAGAATCTCCAGCAGCTCGTCGTTGGACAGGAAGAAGAACCTCGGGAAGTATAGGCGCTTCTTCTCCAAGTACGCGTTCAGTCCTCGCTGCACCATCTCCAACAAGTTGTTCGACTTACGCAATCGATCAAGCATCTTCTCTATCATTATCACATCAAGAACCCGCGGCTCTGTGAATGCTGCCTTCATTATTTCACGCCACATCTGAATAAGAAACAAACAAGTAAGTAGTTACCCTTCAGCAAACAAAAACAAAGCAAATAACGTTATGTCATGACACCTTATCGACGGCGCTGAATCTGCGGCCTTCTTCTGGGATTTGTTGTTGAATGTCCGGAGATGAGAAGATTGGTTCCAAGTACATCCATGTAGCCTGGACCTTGAGCCATTCATCCAAGATCTCCTGTAGCAGAATCAACTTCCCTTCCCAATCGCTGAAATTTTTTTTTTAATAATTTTTAATCACGATTATTACCAAAGCTGATATTCTAAAATGACTTAGGCTTCGTACCGATATTTTTGTATTAAATAATAACTCAATATTGCATAAGTTAGATCTACACTCCAAACTCTACAAAACTTCAATATGATGGCATATTGACAACCTTGCCTAATGTGAATACACAAACTAGTACATACTATATAATTTCTTCAAATGGTTTGATATACGGAGAATTCTTCATCGTCTGTGTTTTAACAATATGGTCGTCCAACAACAACTGTATTTCATCGACACTTGACAAGATATAACTCCCAGTATCCCTGAAAAATAAAAGCGACAGTATTTTAAAAACAAAACGAAAATAAGACTTTGGAAATAAATATTTTTTGCTAGTGCGGTGCGTCAAATAAAATATTATTTCAACTAGATTTTTAATGAAAGTACATACGTTGTACCTTTAGGTATAGTTAGCCGTGAGAACTATACAAAATTGATAATACTAACTTGTAGGGTAAAATATCGAATCTGAGGTCGGCCCATTCCTTCATCATCTTGTCCAACGCCTTCTCCAGGTTGTTCTCCTTGGTGGCGGCTTCAGAGATGCTTTCGAACTTCTCGATGTAGTCCACCAGATTGAAGTCTATCACCTTCTCCAGGGAGAGCTCGTCATCCACGACTATTGGGAAACCTACAATCTCAGACACTTTCTCCCAATGACGTGCTTTCATACCTGGATTTCCGAGGGTTTGGATGATCGGCATATGTGTCTTAAACTCATCCATTTTTTCCCTAAAATATTAATAGGTGTTTTATTTATATAAACACATATTACAAAATCATAGGCAAAAGGATTACTTAATGTGCATTTCATATTCTTACAACAAATATCTTCCGTTCACATTAAAAAAAATACAAAATATTACCTTGAAAGAAATATCTTTTTTACATTTTGCTTTGAGCTGCAAAGAGCTTTGTGCTGTCAATAGAGGCTCTTTGTAAAAGCTCACCTGACGGACACAGCGAGTCGATAAGTATCGGGCACTTCCTGGAACGACTTTTCAAGCTTGTACACTATCTTGTAGTAATAGCCCACGTCGCCTTCAATATCCTCCGGATCGAAGCTTCCAACCTTTTAAGATTTAAAAATAAGTACCTACTATAGAAAAGTCAGTATTATACACCGTGAAATTTTAGTGGTTGTTTTCCCGCAGCGTAATTAATGATCCTATCTTAGTATTAAAAAAATGATCTGTGCCGATTTTTTTATTCAATTCAATAACTACCAGTATTATGAAAGGGATAAACGAAACTCAAAAGTTTTATTACTTAGGGCGTAGAGCTTATCTAGCTTTAATCATCAATTTACGCAGCAAGCAGTACCTGATTACGTCACATCTCTTAAAATAAGCATCGCTTCTATGCTTTCGAGATGACGGTTTTTTTTTAAATAAATATTTTTTTATGAAACTACTAGAATGATTTGATAGTTCTACTAAAGGTCAATCGTTCTGCTACGGGAAAACAGACACTTATTTTTTCTATCGTAACATTTAGGATTAAAAGTACCACCATATAAAATTTAAAATCCACAATATACAATAATTAATTGCCTTGGTAGTCATCCACATATTATGCTTGTCCAGAAAATCATATCCAGCATCGAAAAGCTTCTTGAAGGGCACCAATCTATCGTAAATGGCCTTTCGCTTGGGATATTGTGAGAGCTCATAACCAAATGAGGTTTCTTCTTCATTGAATTGATCTATTTTCGTTAGTGCTCCTGCCAACCTACCAAAACAATTTTCTAACTAAGTATACATTATACATTTAGATTTACATCTGAGTATTCACTGGCTAAGCGCTTCAACCATTAGGAAAATATTAAAAATTCACAGACTTATGTAAGCGATTTTAAATTACATCGTAAAGCCACATGTAGGCACGAGTATCCTAATTCTATTTATGCCCTATAACTAAAATACCAATCTACATGTTACGAACTTTTCGTCCAAATGTCGTGCACGGCTGACATATTTAGGCAACTCGGAAATTTCTCCCCAATATTGCACCTCGTTACATTGCAGCTCGTACACATCCAGGTCATCGATGAACTTAGCAATCCGAGCCTAAAATTAACCAAAACATAAAATTCATATTTCCCCATCACTTTGATACAAACATTCCCAAAACCAATTTAGAAACGTTCTTTCCAACAAATTACTTGCCTTCAATAACTCTTGGTATTCAATTTTCTTTTGATCGCATATACCTTTACTTTCCTCGATAACACCTGGCATTCGTGAATACCTGAAATAAAAGAAATTTTCAAGAAAACAAAATTATGAGGGTGTGTCGGTAGGTATTGTTTATAAGAGTAATAATCTTTTAATCTTTATTAAAATTGTAAATAACGTTACAATCTATCTCGCGAGATTGTGAACTGTCGAAAAATTGTGAACCATAACATACTGCTTACAATTTAACGTGTTATTATTCGTCAGATTACAACCAATCGAAGTGAAACTGATAAATTGCAATCTTACAATTGTCAAATTGACTACTACGCCTATTGCACACCAATCAGGGACAGCCTTCGGACGGCTATCCCTGATTGGTAGGCCTTAAAGTAGACCGTTCTGTGTCTATAGAGTTAAGAATAAACACGAATATAAATATTGGGACGTTTGCATCTGTAAATTCACTCACCAATGGTAAGTCTGATTGTTGGCCTTCATCTCCAGTGGCGTGAAGCTGGTGTAGTCGCCGAGGAACATGATGTAGCGCATCACGTTGCGCAGTTTGTCCTCCATCTCGTCCAGGAGGACATCCTCCGTCTTCTTGATGTACGCGATGAGGTCCATCAGCGCCGCAGTGTCGGGCGGAGGCGTCAGCAGCGTTGTCGATATGAACGAGTATTCTTCGTATATCCTTCAAAAAAATGTCAGTTTTATGTTTCTCTTCAAACGATCAAAACAAATCACAAATATAAACTCAAGACGTGTAAAATGTTGCTCAAGTTTAAATGGATGAAACAAGTAAACTTGTCTGGTGTTTTTCATATTTCAGATACGTATTATAATAGTATTAATTAAGTATTAACTGCCTCGTTGGTCTATTGGTAGCAAGCGCTGCGTAAGGACCGAGAGGTCCCCGGTTCGAATCCGGGGTCGGGAAAAATTTGTGTGAGTTTTTCTGTAATGAAATTACTCAGCCCGGAGTTAGGAAGTTGGCGGTTAAACGCCCGTGCCTCAGAAAGCACGTTAAGCCGGTGTTCCTGCGCCCGATCTCTCATCGGTCATGTCAGCCTTGTGTTGGCGCGCACACTTGTGCACTATAATATGTCCTGCGCACTTGGCTGATCTCAATTGAGATCGGCCACCATGGCTGAAATCGGTCGGACGCCTTATAATAGTATGCAACGTCAGGTTGTTCTTTTGACACTTTTGTAAGATCTCTTTCTTGAATAAGAGGGCCTAAAACAAATCAAGCCAAATTACAAAAATGAAAGAAACCAACGCTCTAATCATATTCTGGTAGTCTTCAGTCATTCTCCTCAGCAGCGTGTTGGCGAGCCTCGTCGCGGCGCCGCGAAGCGAGTTGATCAGGTCCCCCCTTTGCATCCGGAACATGCCTATCTGAATTGTGCCTTCCAGCTTTGACGGAATCTCTCGCGCCAACTCAACGTATTTGACAGACTCACTGCAAAACTCCTCAAATGTCTTCTCTGGGATGGAATTTATGAAGTTTTCCACTTTGCCCATAGACTACAAAAACAAACATTAAGTGATTTTCTTGTTTTATTTTGAACAAGTACTTTATCAAAACACCAGTTTAAAACTACTATCATTCGTTATGGCTTATTGTATACTAACCTCGCCATTAAGAAGACACACATAATCATCAAAATCTTGTACCCTCAACTCGGGGCCAATTCTTTGCTCACTAATCAAATCAGCTACCTGCTTTTTGTATGCATCAACTAGTACCTCATCAATTATTGGCTGGAAAGCAATATAAAAAGTTGAGATGTACCTAATATTTGACAATGCTAAGATTCCGCTAACACCACATCTATATAATTTGAACGCAAAAGTACCTTCAGTGTGGCTCTAGACGTGCAAACATAATCTTGATAGAGCATAGTCTCCAGCCGTGGAGATTGACGGCAAGCATCAATCAGGAAATCGTAAAGTAACCCAATTTGATCTTTAAATTGTTTGAACGATGGCTCAAATTCTATAGCATCATTTTGAAATGCCAGATTTATCACGAATCCTTGGTTTTTGCCCTAAAATACAGGCAATTTAAAAGGATAGTTTAAAACTTGTAACTCTCCCAAGATTCGATTAGAGGCAAACAAAAAAATATTGGGACAGATAAAACGAAATAAAAGCTTGCAATATTATGAAAAACACATCTTACTCCGACATCCATAATGTAATCAGTGAACTCCACCATCGATTTCAGGCATAAAGTTTGGAGGTTGTATGTCATTATACAACCCAAACAATTATAAAAATGTTTAATTTTAGAAGCCTGCTTTGGGTCTGGAATAAGTCGTTTTTTGCTTCCCTGCAAAGAAATATGTTATTAAATCATGATAAAAAAAATTTAGTCTACGTGCATTTTGTATGTAAAATGAAGGCTAAAAAAGCAATAAAACATTACTTGTAAGAAAACGGCTTGAACCGTTGGTATCCATTGTAGCGTAAGGACGTTACCGGCTGCTTCTATATGCCTCTTGCATACGAAGCAAAAGTCTTGAAGTTCGTATGCCTCATTCGTCATCATTATGTCCTTCATACTGATCAAGCGCAAATCGCTGGAAAGTTATTCAGTATTAAAAAGTTGGTTCGGTAAAGATTGTGCACAGTATCTTAATAATATTCTGCTTACTTGAACTGTTTAAACCAAATCTGTAAGACCTGTGCAATACAAGGGTTGACGCTATGTAAATTCTTGGTAAGGTATTTTTTTGCTAACGCATAGCGTTGCCTCCACGCATCGTCTTTCTTGGCCAACTCTTGTTTTAGTGGTGTGTCCTCCTCTTCCAAAGATTCTTCCTACGCATAAGATTGAAAATATTTAGATTTGTATTTTTTTTAGTATATATAGTATATTTTGTCCGTGTTTATTGGTGCTTAAGTAGAAATCAAAACCCTGTTATCTGTAAATGTAACTAACCGTATTAGGATCTTTTAACACAAAATCTACAATTGCTTTCTTCATACTCATCATGAAATCCTCTCTCATCTCATCGGTACATACGAATAAAGTCTCCTTCCATTTTTTCAATTTAGCGGGCACCAGATTATGTACTCTGAAATTACAATAAGATACAAAATCTATGTGTATTTTTTACTCAACAGACGAAAGATATTAACTATTTATCAATCTCACTTCAGTATAATCCTGTTATCCAAAGGTGCTACATGTATCGTATCGATGCCGTAGCGCAGGTAGTAATAGTATCTCAACATATTCTTCTCTTCCCCCGAAGGTATCGCGTCACCATCTTCCCCAGGAGCATCCTGTACTATCAGGTTCATCAGTTTCGCTCTGAATTCTTCCCGAGCTTTCCGCATCGCTGTGAAACTTTGCATCACTGAAAAATATATAAAAGGGACTATAGCTCTAGTTTCATTTTAAAAAATCATACTTAATATTTAAGACAACTTCATTGCGTGGCTTATCAGCAAAAACAACCAAAGATTTCAATGAGTTTAGAAAGCTGGCACCTACTAATAAATGTTCATATTTCTATTTCAGCTATAACCTCCTGGTTAGCAATATACTTAAATAGAAAGCAACGTAAATGCATTTCAAAGTTTAGAGGGGAAGAAAGCATACCACTAGATCTTTTCCTAGGACCCGACTTCGAAGCTTGTATTTTAGCCGATTTGCTGGTAGGCGGTGGCAGCTTGAGTACCTCTTCGGGCAAGGAAAATAACGGTCGTGTGCGAATTTTGAAGTCCTCGGGCATAGATATTTTTGGGAGTTTCGGCAGCTTAACGTCCGACGTCGATGCCTCGGGCTGGCTCTTTCTACGAGACGGCTTATTTTTCTGCATGATTTATATCTGAAATTTTCGTTGATCCATACACTGGTAGGTTGATACTACTTACTTGATATTTAAATGAAAGACGGATCGGTGGGCTGTAAACTTATTGATCATCTAATTTTCAAACAGTAGAACAGATATTAATTTGGCAGCGTGTCAAAGCTTGGACAGTTTCATTATTAAACATAATTAATTTACATTTTGGTTCTGATAAAAACTGGCTAAGTCAAGTCTGACCTACATTAGGTTCTCACATTTGTTAAAAATACCAGTTATTGCATTGTCATTGAACTTGGCAGTACCCATTAAGATCTCCATTATTTTTGCTGCAAATCCCAAAGCCCAGTTTTTGTATTGAACTTGGCTCTCCTTTTTTACATTTATGTTTTTGGTGGGATTAATATCTACTAACTAAGTACATAGAAATACAGCAATACATTTTTTCATGGACAAAAGACATCAACGAGCTGCGCGTGCGCAACTTTTATAGAATTAAAAAAGTTGATAGGTATAGCCTTCCGTTACACTTAATTAAATCTTTTAAAGTTCAGAAATCTTCGTTTATACATTATATTATCTATATTAAAGTAACAATTTTATTAAAACATTTACGCTGCCTGGCTTTTTTCGTCTTCTTAACTGGCATACGATGATGACTTGGAATAGCCTCGTCACCATCACCGTCATCACCTGACTTGCGGGGGAGCGGATGGCTCTCACCTCTAAATGCCTAATCTACATCTACACTAATATTATAAAGAGGAAATATTTGTATTTTTGTATGTTTGTAATGAATAAACTCAAAAACTATTGGACCGATTGCAATAATTTTTACACCATTAGAAAGCTGCATTATTTAGAAGTAACATAGGCTATATTTTATCCCGGTACGGGAAGTAGTTCCCTCGGGACGCGGGTGAAACCGCGTGAAACAGCTATATTCTCTATAACTAATACTTTCTTTGTAATATTACTGTGGTGTGGTGTGTGTTCCATGAGCTAGCGACATCTGTATCACTAATACGAACTTAATCGTATGCTCGTACTTACAAGCATACTTACATAAGAATAGATGGCGCATTTTTGCGTAGTGGAAAATATTGTTTATTAAATTAATTACGCTTCATACGATGATATTCAATTTAGCCATATTTAAAGAAACCACTTTGGGTACATATATTAAAACAATAAAAAAACTTTAAACACTGAATGTATGAAAACTGTGTGTGTGAATAATGAATGAAAACCCCTCTGTCAATGTCAAATATGTTTTTAGGTTATGTCCAAGAACGTTAAAATATTACGGGCATAAAAGTCGTGATATAATAAAATTTATTGTAGGTTTTTCATGAAAGTTTAAATTAAAGATTTCATTTCGGTTAAAAATCGGAACTTCCTTAAACACAATTATAAAATTCTATTCCCAATTACCTGTTGTACTGTTTACTAACACAAGGTAAGCTTTTAATTGCACAATTCAATGATTGTAGACATAGTGCACCGATTAGTTTAGTTCTCACTTAACTTTCCTAATTGATTTAACCAATAAATAATTATTTTACACTTTCAAAATAAAAATAATCTACACTACAGTCACAATATTGATTTTTCATTCTTGACAACTATCTTCATTTGTTTTACGTTTCTATGGCAATTATAGTTTTATATGCCAGGATTATCAGGAAAAAAATAGTAGGATACCGTTGTTACCGTCCATCAAAAAAAGAAAATTGTTTCATATGTATCGCTTCAAATAACATTTAAAATTATGTTATTCTATTGTAGGTTATCCAATTTATAGATAGTATGAAGCAGAAATTTGATACATACTCCAAGGTAAAAAATCTAATCTAAATTTATAGTGTACAGACACAGTGACTTTTCGCGCCACCATCGTAATTATGACTGAGCTATGATTGTTGGAGTGTGGGCATGTTGTGACCTTGGTTTAGGCTGTGTTGATTGTGATCTGATGATGTCATAGTTTATACTCAGCCCATAGGACGAGCTAGGCTGGGGATTTTATTTACTAGTTTTGTAACAGGGCTTTATTAAATTTCTAAGTCCATAAGAGACTAATGAATAACTAAAATTTTATAGCTTATCTGTGTATTTGTGTTTTTGTGAGTGAAAGATTTAACATAGTAATTCTTTAGTACATTCTTATGTTTATTTAGTGATAACTTGCACTTAGTATAAACATTACAGAATAGATAATAATAAACTTTCAGATGATCTTCCAGCTAGTGAGGAGGCTGCATTCAAGCCCTGTGTGTCAGGCTGCAGAGTCATCCCTGCTAGCCAAACTAAGAAAAAAGACTGGATACACCATTGCCAACTGCAAAAAAGCATTAGAAATGCACAACAATGACTCTGATAAGGTGAGCATCATTATGTTTCATTATACCATTGTAATCATTTATTGAAATGAATTTCATGTAGCATATTATATTTTATTGCAGGGATGGCAACTTTAATTTAAGTATCATTTTAGATAGCAATATCTGTAACACTTAAATATTTGAATACAGCACTTGTGCTTTCATATTTATAAGTAAATAAAACATAATTATATGATGTCATTTAGGCTACTTTCTTCTTTATATAGTCAATAAGTAATATTATGTTTTCTAGGCAGAGGCGTGGCTGAATGAGCAAGCCCAAGCCATGGGATGGGCTAAGGCTACCAAGCTGGCCGGCCGCGCAGCTCTGCAGGGCCTGGTTGCAGTCAGGTTCAGCCAGGATCATGGAGCCTTGGTCGAGCTCAACTGCGAAACAGACTTCGTAGCCAAAAATGATAAATTCCACAAGATGATGGAAGACGCTACTGCAGCCTGCTTTAAATTCGCACACACCAGTTTACAATCCAAAGGCCCAATCACAAAGGTATGTTTATGAAGCTATGTTTGCAACTGATACAACATAGCATTTCTAGGAAATACCTATTATCTGTTTATGCTGTATGTTACTTCTTCGAAGACATAACTTGAAATCATTATTCCAATATATTGTTCTTCTTAAGTAAGGTTGTAGACTTTTGTGTTCCATTAGTAGTAGGAGTAGCAAATACATATCTACTTACTGCCCCATGTTTTGTCTGGGTTACACCGATCATGGTCACAAGCAATATTTATCTTGTTATTTGAAATGAAATATCTAATGAAAAAATCGAAATATTTTGTACATTTGTGAATTTATTTCATATCAGACAAATATGTTATTTTCCAGATGGAGCTTGACAGTGAACAACTAGCAAACTTGAATGTAGAGGGCAAGAAGCTGTCCGAAATTTTGGCATTGTTCATTGGAACTGTTGGAGAAAATGCGGTACTGCGACGTGCCGAGTGCTGGAAGTCGAATGGAAAGGACGTGAAAATTGCGGGCTACACCCATCCCGCACCAGCTGTGGCCAGTTCCTACTCGGCTGGGAAATATGGAGCACTTATCGCCTACAAGCAGGCCGGAGACGCCCAAGACGTTGGCCGACAGATCTGCCAACATATTGTAGGCTGCGCACCTAACAAGATAGGCAACAAAGAGACAGACGAACCAGCTAAGAACTCTGATGACGAAACATGTCTTATATTCCAAGAATACTTGTTAGATCCCTCATACACTGTTGAAGAAGTATTGCAACAGCACAATGCTGAAGTTGTTGATTTTGTTAGATTCTCCTGTGGTGAACCTGTAGAAGCGAGCATGCCTGGCGTTGAAAAGCAGCCATTGGACACAGTACAAACATTGCAGTGAGAAGAATTTATTTTTGGTAGTCTTATGAATGTGGATATGTAATATCTTACCATTTCAACAGTCACATTATGTTATCTGTTTATATTTATTTTGCATTTAAGGAATAAATAATTAGAATATATTTCGTGGTTTAATATACTTTATTACACTGTTTACAATACTTTCATGTCACTTCCTTCGGGGATCAGCCACGATCACATTTTTGGCTTTAGCTTTTCCTTTCCATAGGAACATGCGGCAGTCTTTCTTCCAGAACATGGCTATTTGGTTGGGCTCGAAGCTGTATCCATGGTGGCCCAGGACGTCGGGGGAGACGACGTGCAGCGCGAGGCTGGTCTGCTCGCGCGTGCGGAAGGGCCCGGTGGCCGCGGGCCGCAGCAGGCAGCCGCACGGGCACACCGCGGCCGCCTTCGGCGCCGATATCACGTTCATACGGTTACATAAGTTGATCCTCTGAAAATTGACACATAATCTCAGCTCCTCCACCACCCCGGTGAACGACTGTGTAGCCCGAAGCGCCAGGGGCTTCGTATTCTGGTTGTCGGTGGTAGATAAAGACTTTTTCGTAATATTAGGACTGTCCTGTGGGCTTTTGTCGTCGCACTCACTTTCTTTGTCTGAATTTTCTTCTGTGTACATGATTATTTTAATATTACTAATTTCTAAAGAAAACACAAAATTAAAATGACAACTTCCGTCATTTGTTTCCCGCGTTTGGCAACATTTGTCTATGGCATTAATTGATTACGTCAGTCAGAAAATTTCAAAAAAGTTTCAATATCTGTGAAAGGTGTTCACAAGTAATTTTGATGCGTAGGTATAGTCAACAGCAAAAGTATAATATGATCGATCAGAAATTCAATACTTATGAGCGGAATTCGCTTCAGAAAAGTACTTTGGCACAATTATTTGTTATTTTTAATTTAAAAAATATTTGAAATTGAGAAGATAATTGGTAGAAACGAGGCGCATCATCCAACAGTCATCGCTTGATCCATGTGACGACCGCGTCGAATCAATTCGAGATCGAATCACCGCATAGGTATTGTGTTCGATAAGCTTATTACTACAGTAACGGCAAATAGCCAGAACTGGGGCGAACACAGTAACTCGATGTGTGGGAAGATAATAATATACCTACCTAACCAAACATTTCCCACACATTTAAATTAGAATGGGTATCAATGTGATGATACAGACAAAGTAAGTACAATCAGAGTCACAAGTACCTACCTACTGGCACAGATAACTAAGTATGTACCTACTAAGTAGTTGATGCAGACTGTACCTATATATTAACAGCCTGATTGACCATCCCATAGGATTAAGGGCTGGCTCGACGGCGCATTTTGTATTGCTCCCGTATCTTGGGCCAAGAATATGAGTATGTGTTCGATTCCCACTCCCAAATACTTGTATGTACATCAGTAGATATAGATAAGTTCAGTGTCTGGGTACCTATGTATATATGTAACACTGCTTAAGCAATTAATCAAGGTATCAAAACAATGCAAACATATAAATAAATAAGTATTTTATTATGGCATCATATACATGTGATGCCATAATAATATAATACTAATTTATTTATAATGCAAGATAACATGTCAGCCTAGTCCTGTTGTTAGGTACACCCACCCACCTACTTACTTAAGTAGGTAGGTAGGTACCTACATATTGATGTTTTTCAAGCTACAACATATGACTTTGTTCTAGTATGTACTTGCCTATTTAGTGACGTGATGCAAACGTGTCCAAATGACAAACGAAAGTGAGCGCGATAATAATGTCGAAACGAACAAAAAACGCGGCCGAGCGTGGATCCTGCGGCTAAGTGCGGATCGCGCGCAGTCCTCCCGCGCCCGCAGCCTCCGAGCGCAGGCGCAGCCTCCAGCCTCCGCGAGGATAGTGTTCTTATCGTGACAGTGTGGGTTCTCCCTCCAGTGCTGTGCAATCATCACATCAGTGCGTTCTATCTCGCCCCAGTCAGTCCAGTCGTCGCCAAGGATACCTACTGCTCATGAACGAATACCAGGTATGTAAACACCACAAAGTATGTTCACCATCATCATCAGCCCATATACGTCCCCATTGCTGGGGCACACGCCTACCCTAAGCTAGGGCGATAAGGCCTTAGTCAACCACCCTGGCCAAGTGCGGGTTGGTTGAAGTCAAAGTATGTGATTCAAAAATGTGTAACCGTAGGTAATTCTATTCATATTACATAATAAATAATAAATTTTGCTTTATAAATAAAATGGACGGGTTTTGTGTCCAGGTATGTAAGAATGTATCCATCTATAGGTAGACCTACATACATGCCTAGATTTAAAAAGATATAAATAACTTAACCCAAAGATACTCCGAACACTGACTTGCGTCGGCGCATAAGTAGGTATTGACTAAAGTCTAAAATTGTTGTTTAAGAACATGTCCTTTATTTATCTAATTAGCTATGATGAATAATTAATAGAACGGATCATCACTTCATAGTTATGGTTTTTAATATTGCAAGTTAAATAAAGTAATCGAGTAGTAAAGCTTTCCTAAACACCTTAAATAAGAATTGAGGGTAGTTATTAAGCAAATCGCCGTATGTTTATTAATTAAATCATCAACAACATGTTATGTGTTGGGCCTATTGTACCTACTTTGGTAGGTAGTACTTCAGTCGCGCGTGTAAATGAGAAAGTGTGATAAGTCGCAGCTGCAGCCACCGTCTCTGCACATCTGCTGCAACATCTTGAATTCCGTGCATAACAAACGATGAGTGTGTTTTAGTCTAGGTAATCGTTAGGATTGTAGTGCATTAAAAGTTCCATTTAAAGTACATACCTAATTTTTATTAGGCAGTGTAAATTTTTACCTCAAATATCTAACTGCAATCTCATGCTATCTTATTAATAGACGCACTGCGCATCCTGACAAGTAGTATTTAAGTTGGTATTTATTAAGAAAGTGGTTCTCTCAATCTCGAAATCATTCATGGTTGCATATGTCCACTAAAGGCGTATATTATGATTACGATCTGATAACAAACATTGATTATTCCATTACGCCAATAATTGCGTCTGTAATTAAGGTAGCCGATGCAGATGAAAATGTGATAGTCGCCGCCGCGCCACCCATCAATCGGCGCACAGAGCCGCCCAGACTTTCGCGAGAATTAATTTATTCGTCTCTGTCTTATTAAAATATGTAAGCGCAAGTAGCGTGAAACAATTTTCTTTTTTGCGTCGTTTCGAACGGCCGGTAGTTAGTCTGTGGAGAGCGCACGGACGCCGCGGTCGGGTCTGCGGCAGTAGTGTCGGGGTGTCCGAGTCCGAGACGCGACAGCAACGCGCGGTGGTTGGAGCAGCCGCACGCGCCGACAAAATGCACATTCTGGATATTGGAGCCGACCAAGTAAACAACACGGTTTTGTATACAAATAGTGTCCGGAGTTGAAAGTGTCAATCGGTTCTTCTGGCCATGTCGCACTCGACGTGAACTAATAAATGTTTATTTACCTTTATGACCATACCACCGTGCCACCCCGTTTTAATTACATATTTACCTCTATTTCTGTTGTATCAATTTCTTTTAGAACTAGTCCACAATCGAAAAGGTAGGTTAAACTATTTTTAAAATTAGTTACCAAATAGGTAAGTAATTACTCACGAACATGCGAAAATAGGTTCTATCTAGGAATAGATGATACGGGTACCTGCATAAAAGTTATCTTATTGGCAGGTAAACATACGGTAAATATAGATAACTAATATTTAAGTAATCTACTTATTTGTGGAATTGCAGCTATCAGGTGGTTGCTAGTTCAAACGGTTCCATCGTTCAATTTATAGTCAACCCCGTAAAGTATCCATGCAAAATACTTACCTAAGGACCTACAACGTTAACAACACTCTAATGAGTTACTCGCTGGTGATAAATGATGAATTTAGTTAAATATTAGCCAACTAACACATAGGTAGTAAAATTAGATTCAACAAGACCATAATAAACATCAAATTGTCACTTAAATTCTATTGATCTACTTAAAATGAGAATTAAGTTAGGTAGGAAATGCACACTTATGAAGACACCTGTCATCTTTAGTCTTAACCGTGACCACGAGCGCTGTAAAGAGGTCGAAACGTCGGATCTCTAAATAATGTTTAGAATACCAATACACGCGAGTTTAATCCGTAAAATTAGTTTTATTTCAAATGCAATTATATTCTAATCTTATGCTGTGTAAGTATCTACGTTTTCCCTTGTAGGCATGGGTATGGGATTTAAAATAAGTAAAATAGCAAAACAGTATTGAATACAATGTACGATGTCTCAATTTGTTTGCCCATGAATGGTTGTCAGCATAAGTATGTGCATTCTCGTATATAGATGTTGACCGTATTATTGTTTACTACACTGTCGCTCTATAGGACCGCACCCCGCGCATTGTGGTGCGACCTAGAACCACTGACATCGTTCATTTGTTCATTGTCCACCGCAGTGGGCTAGATCAGTCCCCGCGGATTAGCTGCGATTCCGAAACACTCCCTCGACCTTGCCGCACCCTATCATACATTTGTGTGGAAACCAATCGATGAGCGAACCACTTCCAAGTTTGTTTACTTTTCGCTACAATACTTGTATTCCTAGATACGTAATATACCTAATATACTTTGCATACATCATATACATTGTCAAATACAATAGATTATTCTAGTCGCTGTTGTGGTAGTGGTACCTACACTTACCTCCTCCCTATTAAAACTAGTCTTTGAACCTTTAAAAAATCTATACATAAGGTAAAATGTATCTACGTGACCAATCAAATTGCGTATCTGTAAGTAATTATGCTTACAAATATTCCAACTGTTTTTATAGACATTTGACATAATAATACCATTAACTTTTTCTGTTCCACAAAAATGTTAGATAGCGTGCAATATCTCGTTGATAGATAGACATCATTTTCATCATTACCTACGTAACTTCGTGTGGCATCTTCTCCATATTAATAAGCTACAATGAAGACGAGAGTAGTAATTTGAGTAACGGCTGTTTGCGTGTGTCCTAAGAAAACACAGCAGCCTAGCCTGGAAAACTGCCAGTGCATACGATGCAAAATAGCTTCATTGTCATGTAGGTACCCACTATTTTGCATAAACGCAACTTTGTGTCGTCATTAGTGTCGCTCTAACAGGGAGGCAAGATGGGGACTTGCCACAGAGTTGCTAGTGTATGGGATAGGAGAGATAATCCAATTCATCCCTGTGTGCAGGACGATGACGGAGGCAGCGCGCGCGCAGCCGACGCGGCTTTCCGCACTGTGCCGAAGGATCACACCACGTTTCTCGTCTGGAGAATCACGGTAAGTCTCACATACATACATTTTTTTTCTCTTTAGGATTTTTTTATTATTTTACCTATAGATGTAAGTATACAAATCAATATGCTTCGTTATGCTACGCACTCCAGCCCGGCAGCTAGCAACTTACCTAGCTATATTTTATCTACATAAGGTAAATTCTGATCTCGGAAACCAATAAACCCAAATCTATGGGTGTGCGTTCCCATTGAGGGTCCACACTGGAATTTTGAGCTTTTGAATGTGTCAGGCTTTGGTAAAAGTAATTTTATAAAATGAGCTTTACAAATTTTTTACTAAGAGTAGTAATTTACAGGAGTTGCAAATTTCAACTAGATTATGAGATATGGGTACCAGTCAGGCACGACTGAGGGTCCAATTTAAACGATTGTAACTTTTGAGTGCCAACTTTTACAAATTTTTTACTGCATTTACAATCGTTTGAGAACTTTTACTAAAGCCTGACACATTCAAAAGCTCAAAATCCCAGTGTGGACCCTCAATGGGAACGCACACAATCTATGGCTATGGCTCTGGATCATCGAAATATTTTTTTTATCTACTACAACCGATATCTATATCTCAAATTCTCAACAACGGATAGTCACTGAAAATATTGGGTGTCAAATGAATGTATCTATAAGTAGATTCGCTAAAAAATTAAGCAAATAAGTGTTCTACTCCTCTCATTTTCACCATGGCGTTGTGACCTATCACGGAATACATCACATGATTGCTATCATTAAGAAGTCACGAAGTCACGGTTTCAAATTATTCTGGCTCTATAGGTGCGCGATTCGGTTTCACTTGAATCCACATCAACATTTCTTCAGGAAAATTTTGTATTATTAAAATTATAATCGAGATCGTAAATATTATAGTTAATACTTCCTACTATTTTAACTAAATGAGAATCGAAAGTACGAATAGGAATCGAATTATACCGAATATTGTAGATAATTTACTTACACGTCTGTGTCTCGTAAATTATTAGGGGTTAACCCTAAAATAGTTTATGAATTAATACATTTTCTAAAACTAACCTTACATTCTTATAAAAATCACCTGAAGGTGTTAAAGGTAGTTATCGTCGTGTAACAAGACCTTTTAGAAGACAATAGCCACAGAACAGTACTATCGTTACTACGATTCACGCACTGTCTCAAATTGCAATATTCTCAGAACTGACCAACAAGTTTTGAGCGCTGGATCTAGCCAGACGCTTCGTACTCAGCCAGATGACGAAACGTGACATGTTTTGGTCGAAACCAATAAGTAAGTAAACGGTAATTCCGATCGAGTGCTCTAGATAGGCACAATGTTCGGATCCGATTACCTACCGCCTTTCTAACGAAAAAAAGTATGATGATGTTATGATTGTATTTTGTTCAATCGTAAAATAAATAAAATTATTATATTTCCATTTATATTGTTCTCTTGTTCCCAGAATTTGATTACTCCCCAGAAGTCATGTTATTTCGACTTAAATACCTTTAATTGGGTATAATTAGTAATAACGACAATAGGACTGTAAAGCGAAAGTCACGACGTCTTATCCAAAACCAATTCAACATCGCTTTAAAATATTGTTAACATAAGCATAAACACCTCATTGTCGTGTGAGAACTGGCTTACTCATAATGTAACAGAAGTACCTATTCGAAATGTTCCCTCCATTTCGGAGGTTTATGTGAAAGGTCAGTACTTTATAAACCTTTCCCACCAATCCGGAGTTAAACAATGCGGTTGCCTAAGTAATCTGCTCAAATGCCGAGATCTGCGATAAGTCCGTGAATATTCAAGAGAATTGTCTAAACAAGCGCCTTTGGATTAGGTTTCAGCTAAGCCTTGATATTTTTGATTGTGATGGCCGCTTCCAACAGACACGGTTGGTGGTGGTTTAGACGTTTACTATCGTGTACATGTCAGTAAGTCTAAAGACTTAATTCAGGTAGTTAATTATACCTACGTATGACTACGTACTGTACTTATTCTCTAGTTTTGCTACGCTAATTATTTAAAAATATTAATTATGCACTTACGGAACTTATTTTAAGTTCCGTAAGTGCATAATTCAACCTGTCACAGCCGTTTGTTTACCATATCCGGATATCTAAAGATACGCCACTGCAGATAGATGGATATAAAGAGATTTGAGACAAGTCATAATTTTCAGCTTTTCCATAATAGCAGGCAAAGAGAAAGTCCACAGTTGGAGCGGCGGGAAGCACTAAATTGCATCTGCGCCGAGATGCATGCTAAGCAAGTGGCCTGCATCGCTCGTTAGCTCACTGTAATTCAATGTAGCCGCATATCTCGACATGATTTACAAGATTGCTTAATGATCGATTTTATCATCAAACTATGTACCTAAGCACTCAGAGTTCCATTACAATATTTTTGTTTTACTTATTTGAAATTTGTCAAATATTTAACTTGTCTGGCAGATCCAGTCCTGATCCTGCTGTTAATCATGATTGTGGTAAAATCCATTTTAGATGATGTCGGCGGGGAAATATAAGATTTATCTAGGGGTTATTTCGTTTCGTTTACGTGAAAGAAAAATAACATGAGACTGGACTACTTATACTGACCCACTAGATAATTTATTAAATAAATATAAATTATCTTACTCAATCATACTTGTATGAGAACAGATATCAACTTACACCCGCGTACAATTTAAAATAGGTTCCTAAGTTACATCAGATTAGACATAGATCAGTATTGCTCACGAAAGCTCCCGGAAATTTCGTGATATGGTGCCATTTCTATTACGTAAGATAAAGCCTCTCGGCGGTCGGATTTATTAATGTCTTCTCATGTGATGTGAGCGACGTGAGGTAACGATTACAACCGGAACGATACTCTCGACCTACCCAGCACAAATTACTATGGCCATTGTAATTGACCCACTCATTTTAATACCTGGTACGTTAAGTGGGTACACAGGTACCTAAATATTATTTTAACGAACAAAATAATCGTATTATTAATGACATTGGTAGTATGTATGTATTCTGGTAAAGTACCTATTATAAAATTTGCATTCTTCGTAACGGTTCATAGTTCTCAGAATTTGAGTCCTTCTGCTTTTGGAAGGTTTTTAGTCGAATCATTTTGGACATTGTTACGGCTGACTTCACAGTCGCGTAGACCGCAGCACCAATTTCATGTGGAATGATTGGTATGGAAATCGGTTTAAATGCAGGTAATAGACAATTATTTCTTTCAACAATAATTCCTTATACTGTATCATCGTCACAGATATCCACGTTCATCCTTGGCTGGTTCAGTTGAATGGGCGCACGCAGCGTCAGCGGAGCTCTCGCAAACGTCTTTGTGTTTGCGCTAAATAATTGGACTGCATGAAATGAAACAAGTAATGGCTGCAGTCGATAATACATTCGTAACGGAAGAGCGCGATGATTCACTGATCTGTCTGCGGTACCGCTAGGATCCGGCGGCGGCAGACCGCGGCGGGCCCGGGACCGAACGGCCGCTAATGGCTTTATATTGCTGTTAATTTGTACAGAGGAGGTTACGTCACCAACTATAACATTTGTCTTCCACAGAAACATTACCTACATTATTTTCACACTAAAAGTACTTACTAAACTGGATGCTGAACGCCGTGAGTGTTGCACTGATGGCTACGCCATTTTTGTGACTAAAGTGAAAACCTACATGAATCCAGAATAGGGATCTCTGGTAGAGTACGATTTCAGCCAGGTCCTAATAGCTCGGAAGCCGCAATAACTCGGAACACTATAAGATAGGTATATCAAACCCCTACTGACTGGAACAGGTTGTTCCCCTTCAACGTTTATTACCTAAACACCTTTGATGACTAAACTTGAAACATTTCAGAACCTGGTTTCCTTTAGACATTAAATGTACCCATGGTAACGGGTCATGCCTAATGACCTATAAAATAAAATCCCCGTGGATTCTGTATAGTAATACTAGAAGCTTACTGCATATCATATGACATATCGATAGTAAATGATTACCTACACATAATGAGTAATCTTAGAAAGTCACTGTTACTCAGTGCAATGATTGATATTATGGAAATGCAAGTCTAAGTGGGTAGTGTACTTTGCAATGTAACATAGCCATGCAAATTGGTCGTCCACAGCTTGCTCGTAAGTTCACTTTCTACAGATATGCAATATACAATGCACCTTGAAAGACTAGGTAAGTACCTCATTAATGTAGGTATGTTCTGCTGCATAGAAACCATCACAAGAAATAATATGAATGTGATAAATACAAATTACCTACTTACGAGTATAAAGTAGCAAAGTAAGTTAACGCTTTCTTCATTATTACATAAATTTCTATGTATAATAGTTATAAGTACTCATAATTACCTATAAAATAAGGTGCAATATGTAATACACAATTTTGTATTTGTTAAATTATTTAGTTAACATGCATTATCGCAGAGACAATTAAATGCTCTAAAAGAGTGCTACCTATTTCATAACAGATTGAATTCATAATCGCTACTTAATCTTTAATTGAAGACTGGTAAAGCGTATTACCGTAATGAGAGCAAAACCGTATATTTAAACACAAAAGTTTATTGCACTCCCTCGTATTGAAACTTTCAGAGACGCAGTATTTATTAAAAAAAATGAATAATAACAAATTGTAGCGTCACAATAATAACAACAACGGCACGCGCCGCGCGCCTCGCTCGACCGCAGATGTGATTATACGAGTGAGATAACCACTTCTCGAAACCAACAATTAATGCACTTTCCTCTGCCTATGATTACACGTTTAGAATACTTAGTTAGTGACTATTGAAACACGTAATAAAATAACGAGTAGATAATAAAACTGTGAACACCGAAATAAATAGAGGGTTTACTTTAGATATATTATTCAGTAATAATATAATAGGTATTCATTTTGTAGATAATAAAACAAATAAGGAAAGGCTTGGCGTATGGCTTAAGTTTATGCTTGGGCACTTCATGAAACGGGTGGTTGAGAGTTCAGGTAACCGGAGGGTGGACTTGTTCGTAGGTCAAAGTTGATGCCTCACCATCCATAGTGGTAATTCTCCCAGCCTTTTGGGTGCGGATGTGCGATGCCTATTGACTGGGTCCAACTGGATCTGAAACATATTCTTTACTTAGAATTAATTTAATTCCAGTTTTTAGTACTCAGAGTAAAATATAAAAATAATCTTAATGAAACTGTTACAAGTTTGAAATGGAGATTGCTGGTAGTCTCAGACTAGGGCCCGACAAAGTCATAAACTCCTGAGGAAGACTAATTCAATTCCGTCAGATACCGTTTCTTTGTATTGTTGTCTCGTCTCACTGAACTTCGTAACCGTAAAAATTAAGTCTTAAGAAAATCTACTCGGTTGATTAAGACAAGGCATTTTAGTCAAAGATAAACTGTTGAAAGCATTTTGTTTACAAAAAATCGTATCGTGATTAAATGCAGAGCGGTGTCGTGTGATGTGGTCACTCAGATGCGTCAGGACTTGTTTCTTGCTATATGCGTGCCTTAGTAATTGTAATATGCACGACTGCTTTTATGTCTTATTTATCACTCTGCTAGAGGTAAATATTAATAGACGTTTCTATGATCAATGCTCAATAATTTAGTCATATGTTCACGGACTGACTGACGAGACGACGTTAATTTATCGATCAACATTGAAACAAAACAAATGTTCGCCTAATCTCTCCTAATTTGGATTGTTGTCACCCAAGAATCGGTCACAAATGCCTACCTATAAATTCAGGAGCAATAAAACTTTTCTTACAGGTTTGCTCAAGCGCAAGAGTTTACCTTCCGGAATTCCGTAGTCCGGAAGTCGGTACCTATTAATGAGTGTAGCGTTTATGAAGAAAACTAGAGATATCGTAAACATTGTCTATTTCTGAGTTATTATAACTTTTATAAACAGGAGACTGGCACCGAGATGCTCCCGCGCACGCACTACGGCACGTTCTACGACGCCGAAGCGTACCTGGTGTACTCCTCGTCGCTGTCCGGCCAGCCCGCCGGGCCCGATGTTATCGTAAGTTTCTTTTTTATTTACTTACTTATGTTTTTAAATATAACTAATTTTACGGATTAAACTCGCGTGTATTGTTATTATATAAATAATGTTTTGACATTATTTAGAGATTCGACGTTTCGAGCTCTTTAAAATACAAATATTTACTGAAAAATAAGTATAACTCTAAAATAAAAGAGCCTGTTTGGTACTTACTAGAAAATGATCCATAGAGAACCCGTACGAGAGTTCTAAGCTTCCGAATTGATCCCCTTTGAAATCGGAAAAATATCTAAGCGCCGAAGCTGTGTTACGCTAAACCTAAAATTACGTTGTGTTACGAAGCATTGGTCCTAAAGGTTTAGGTTAGGTTACCTATATTTTTTTTTTGTAAAGCGTCGGGAGATAAAAGAGAACGGCAGCGGCGAGTTCGCCGAGCGGCACATCCACGCGTGGGCGGGCGAGCGCTGCGGCGCGCTGGCGGCGGCGGCGCTGCGCCGGGGCACGCAGCTGGCCGCGCACCTGGGCGCGCCCGCCGTCGTGCACCGCGAGACGCAGACCAACGAGACGCCACGGCTGCTGTCCTACTTCAGGGACGGGATCAGGTGAGCGTTCGAGATGATCACAACTCATGGATGGAACCTACACACGAGTGTATTAGGCAAAAGCATTTCCATTGACCGAAGCGTTGTGCATTAGGTGAGTGTTAGAACCATCCGCTCCCCGCAATCAGGTGATGATAACAAGGCTTCTCCAAGCCTGCATCGAATGTCAGTTTGGAAAAAAAAACAAAAAGGTGAGTGTTTGAGAAGATAATCAACAACTCATGAATGTAACTTACACACGACTGTATTAGATGAAAGCATTGCCATGAATACATAGACCTAAGCGTTCTGCATCCGAAGACGCAGACCAACGAGACGCCACGGCTGCTGTCATACTTCAGGGACGGGATTAGGTGAGTGTTCGAGGCGATAACAACTCATGGTTAGAACCTACACACGAGTATATTAGGCGAAAGCATTGCCATGAATACATTGACCAATGCGTTGTGCATCCGAAGATGCATACTAACGAGTCGCTGTCAGAAACAACTGTGCATGCTGTAGCTTCAAAGATGAAAACAAGTGAATGCTTCTGATGCTAGTAAGATAATAATCAATCAATATTTCAATGGAACCGTGAATAGGAGAGAACATGTGAGTCGTTTTGCTAACATTAACAGAGAGTTTTTTGGTGAAGAAATAGTTTATCATTCGCTCTCTAATGTCCTATTTCAATGAAATTTAATAAAATGCAAATTTTTATAGATTTGCATTCATTATATTTATACAATTGATATCAAATTCAATCATATAAACCATCCACAAAGTTTGGTCAACCTAATGCATGGCTACGAAAGTATGATACAGGATAATTTGAAATCCGACGTTTCAACCACTTTACAGCGGTCTTAGTTTAAGACATCCAACTCACTGTTGTATGTCGCAGGATCCTGCGCAGCGGGTCGGTGGGCGCGGGCGGCGCGCGGCTGTTCCGCGTGCGCGGGCGCCGGCCGGTGCTGTTGCAGCTGGAGCCGGTCACGTGGGCGCAGCTCGCAGCCGACGGCGTCTTCGTGCTCGACACCACATCCCTGGTGGTGCTCTGGCTGGGCAGGGCTGCCAACCTCATCGAGAAGATCTTTGGCGCTAAGGTAATTTTAGAGTAAACTCCTGCAAAGTAATTCTTCCTGCTGTATTGCTGCTGCTGGGTTCATTTGTTTTATCTTAGTTGATATAATTTGTTTCTAGGGTCTGTTAATATTGCCGATGGCGTCGTGGCATTAGAAGACTAGATCAGAGTCCCATGACGCCGCCATACGGCGATGAGGAACGCGGTGTTTTAGTCGGTAAACCCCCTAGGCATTGCATCCCGCCCTGGAGCCGTGGCTGCCATTTACCATCTCTTCGCCTGCCGCTTGGTAGTCCGACACACCACTGGGAGAGAACCCCCTGTCCTAGTGACGGTGCGATAAGCAATTCACCGCGATAAAATAATAAAAATAAGGGTCTGTTAATATAGAGAGGAGCTGTGATAAAGCTTTAAGACTAAATATGACAGTCCCATAGAGTTTTGACTCTTTTGGTAGATTTTTGTGTAGTGTTAAAATCTTTTTATTAGTTGCTAAAGCATACTGCAAGGGTCTCTGATATTATTTTTCCCGGTTACCTCTCCAGATAGCGTACCGCATGGCCCGCGGCGCAGAGAAGGGCATGCGCGCTCGTCGCATCGCGGTCGCGCACGACGGCTACGAGCAGACGCTGCCGAGCGACGACCGCGCGTTGTTGGACGCGCTGCTGGAGCTGCGTGCGCGCACCGTGCGCCCCGCCGCGCCGCCCGCCGACCCGCCGCGCGTCGCGCGTTTATACGCGCTCACCCACCCGCGCAGGTACAGTGACGCAGCTATGGTTTACGATTTTTTTGTAATAGGCTAACAAGACGACCTCAGTCCACTTGATGGTAAACGGTAGTGAAATCATAATATGAGGTCGACAGGAACAATAAACTATATTGCAGCACGTGTCGTTCGGGAGTGGAAAGGAGAGGGCGGGACTAGCTGAAATAGCTCTTCAGAGCACGATACCTTTAGGCTGTTTTGGATTAAAGCAACTCATGCATGTGTTCTCTCGAGGCTAATATTAAGAGGGATATTCTGGCTATAGAATCTACTATGGGCTACTTTTTGTTTAACAGGGTCTCACCAGTCACGATTCCTTCGCAGCGACCTGCTGCAAGACTTGAGGAAGTAAAGAGGGCGCCACTTTACCGAGAAGACATGGCTGATGATGTGAGTTTCTTAAGCTCTTTCATGAAGTTGAATTTGTAATAAATCATATAAAAATGAGTGGGCTAAGGAAAAATTTATAAACTTATATTTACCATCGGCGTCGTCATACTAACCAAATCTGCCTAGGGGCGTGCCAAACAATTCAGGAATAAATGTTTACCTTACCGTTGACAGTCGAACATTCTCCTCAGGGTATTTACATCGTGGACAGCGGCGCGCGCGGCGTGTGGGCGTGGGTGGGCCCGGCGTGCGCGGGCGGAGCCCGAGGCGCGCTGGCGGCGGCGCGGGGGCTCGCGCGCGCGCGGCGCCACGCGGGCCCCGTGTCGCTGGTACCAGCAGGCCGAGAGCCGCTCGAGTTCGCTGCGCTGTTCCGCGACTGGCGCTGGTGCGACGCGCGGAGGGACGTGAGGCTGCGCGCCGCTCGCTCCGCCACCACGCGTCTGGATGCTGTCAGCCTTGCTACCAACTCGTGGCTGGCCGCTGAGGTGAGTCCCTCGACCACGCACCTGAACCCTTCACAAATCCTCAATTACCTACTAAGTGGGAAAGCGAAAAACTACTACTACCCTTACTTTTTTCTCCGAACAATAACTCCCATAGATCTATGAGCAGCTAGCGTATGTAATAGCTTCTTAGACATCATTCGTCAGATTCTTAATTCTATCGACGTGAACAACCTCTAATAAACAACCTTCAATACCTAATGGACTTTGCTACTGACCGTACTCACGTTTAGGTCTACGTCCACAGGTTGTGAGATAGGCAAGTTTTCGAGTATGTTTGAACGTTTTTTTTGTCTCAACCAGGCCCAACTGCCGGACGACGGGTCGGGCGCGCTGCGCGTGTGGCGCGTGCGCGCGGACGGCCCAGCGGAGGTGGAGCGCGCGCAGGCCGCCGTGTTCTACGACCGCGACTGCTACCTCGCGCTCTACACCTATCACGCGCCCACCGGCGACCAGTCGATCCTCTACTACTGGATGGTGAGGCGATGGCACTGTGTCCAAAAGGCTGCATACCCGCAGATCAGAGAAAAGTGTCGTACATGCGCAGGTCGCACGTCTCACGTCTCTTATAAGATACATTTATTCACATAGTTGTTCGCTATAATACCTATGTCCTGCGCAGTTGGCCATCTCTGTTGAGATCGGCTACCCAGACCGAAATCGGTCAGACATATTTTTTACATTTGGACTTAATTTCAGTTAAAGTTTAAAATGTTTTTGTTTTAGGGTGGCTCTTCGCCAAATGATCTGAGGAATTTGGGTGCAAAAGAAGCCAAAGACCTCTATGTAAAATTGGGGCGTCTTCCCGTCCAGGTAATTATATTATCCAGCCAATATTTTCAAGAGATACAATTTTTATTCATCACGTTATCGATATTATTTACTTATTTATTTCCAGGCTTGGATATACCAGGGCAAGGAACCGGCACATTTCCTTCAGATCTTCAAGGGTCGGATGATCACATACGTCGGCAGCGCCGCAGATTATGATCGTAAGCGCCATGATGTTTATAGATGAATAATATAATTTTCTTAAAAATAATATGGTTGTTAATAAAAATATAATAATTGCTCAGTACATAAAATCCCTCATTTCAATTATTATTACTGGCACTGCCCAAAAGGGCAGGTTAGGTGCTCGAATGTGAGTACCAAGGGAGATTGTATTCATGCCGCATTCTGTATCTCGCTTTCTTTGTCAGTCAGTCTCGTTCTTCATCTGCGATAAGTTCGCTGATGAAGACCGTATAAACGTACCACGAGTTATCCATGATTTTCCTTTAATTTTCCCAGCCTCCCTTTAAATAGGCTTACGAGTGAGAGCCATCCGTTTAGGAGTGAGACCTATCCGCTTAGGGGTGAGAGCCATCTGCTTCCCCGCAAGTCCGGTGACAATGACGAGGCTACACCAAGCCATCATCGTGAGTCAGTTAGGAAAAAAAAAGAAAATTAAATCGACTACGTATTTTTATCGTCAGCAACCGGTCGGCGCGTGGTGGCACCGGCGCGCTCGCTGGTGCGCGTGTCGGGTCAGTACGCGCGCGAGGCGCGGGGCGTGGAGCTGCGCGCCGGGGCGCCGGGGGCTCCGGGGGCGGCGGGGGCGACGGCCCCGGGGGCGGGCGCGTGCTACGTGCTGCGCGAGGGCGCGCGCGTGTGGGTGTGGTGCGCCGCCTGCGCCACAGGCGACGAGCGAGAGGTCGCCAAGAACATGGCCGCCGCTGACCACACGCTCGTCATGCAAGGTACGTTACTACTTACTCCGCTTCAGCGTCAGCCCATATACGTCCCCACTGCTGGAGCACGGGCCTACTATAAAATAGGGTGATGAGGCCTTAATCAACCACGCTGGCCAAGTGCTAGTTGGTTGACTACACAACCTAAGATTTCCTTCGTAGGTGTGCGGGTTTCCTTACGAAGTTTTCCTTCACCGTTAAAGCGTCGAATAATCGTACATATGAATTTTAAATTTGAAAAACACAGTGGTACGGGGCGGGGTTTGAACTGGCGATTTCTTGCATACTCCGCTTACTTTATTCAACAAACGGATGTATCACCGGTACATAGTTAAGTTATCTGTGCCGGTAACTGCCTCGTTGGTCTATTGGTAGCAAGTGCTGCGTTAAGACCGAGAGGTCCCCGGTTCGAGTCCGGGGTCGGGCAAAATTTGTGTGAGTTTTTCTGTAATGAAAATTACTCAGCCCGGAGTTAGGAAGTTGGCAGTTGAACGCCCGTGCCTCGGAAAGCACGTTAAGCCGGTGGTCCTGTGCCCGATCTCTCATCGGTCATGTCGGATTGCCGACTCACCGAATTATGAGAGTAAGGGAATAGAGAGTGCACTTGTGTTTGCGCGCACACTTGTGCACTATAATATGTCCTGCGCAATTGGCTGATCTCAATTGAGATCGGCCGCCATGGCTGAAATCGGTCGGACGCCTTTATTTATTTATCTGTGCCGGTACTGTACTGGTAAACGGGACATCAACCCCATCAGCGCCACGTGTAGGTATCTTTTTTTCACAGAATAAAAAATACACGTGCCACGGACCAAATCCGGTTAAAATACTTACACTCAACTAAGTTTATGGTAGGTACCTACTTACTGCTAACTAGTAACATTGCATACTTGGGTACTTAATACAGGAATAGCGATGATACAGCAACAGCAACGCTAAGAAGTGCACGCTAAGATCAGTTCATTTTTTAAATAAGAACACAAGTCAGTACCAACACAACTTTTCCAGGCAAAGAGAAGCCCGACTTCTGGGCGGCGCTGGGCGACCGCCGCCCGCTGCTGGTGGCGGCGCCGCTGCGCGAAGTGGAGCGCCCGCTGCCGCCGCGCCTCTTCTACGTCTCCCAGGGCGTGCCCGGACAGTATTCTTGTAAGTCTCAATGATCAAAATTATGAGTCACCGTGATAAAGCAGTTCTAAATGTGCAAAGTACAGAAAACTATGTTCTATTCCCATTAAAACGTGTACATTAGATCCGCTAGGATGTCTGAGTAGCCAGGCCATGTACCTAAAGGAACGCTGTAAATAATTGATCCTGGACCAGGCAGATTATCAAAGTGCAATAAATCACTATTCTGACGGACCAACCACAATGTGGCCCAAGGTTTAAAAACCAATATTGTCTTGTACTTACTTTCAAAACTGTGGAGCCTTAACATAATGCCTGTCATACCTTTTTTTTATTTTATCTTCTTCGTTGCGTTATTATTGGTTATATAAACTTGTGTTAAAGATGAAATGTTGTGTATGTAATTTTATAGATCATCTATTGTCTAGTTAATTCAGTACCTATTGTATCATTTAATTGCTGTAAAATTTACCAATCCGTTTGCGTACCCTTTGCAGGGCCGTCTTTACCAGGGGGTGCAAGGGGTGCAGAGCACCCGGGCGCCCGGATTTTAAAAAACTAGTCATGAACAAAAAATGTTCATGAAATTTTTTAAAACTTTTATTACGCTTTCGGCGCAATTTATATGAGAGCCCATCCGCTCCCAGTCCTGCCCAAGGCTATTAAAAAAAAAGGTCGCGTGCTACGCTGTTGTGTAAAAAAAGAGGGCGCAAGCAGCGTCCCGCATCCCAGCACAGAATAGACTTAAGACGGCCCTGACTCTTTGTAAAAAAAAAATTAATCACCTTTGTAATGGTTTGTTTGTTTCAGTCGAAGAGACCATCAGTGTGTCGCAGTACGCGCTGGCGCCGGAGATGGCGGCGGTGCTGGACGCGCACTGCGCGGTGTTCGTGTGGCTGGGCGCGCACTGTACGGCGCGCGCGCGCGACGAGGCGAGGCTCATCGCGAGGACCTACCTCGCGCAAGGTACGAGCTACGTACGAATACATTCATCATCAGCCAATACGCCGCCACTGTTACCGGGCCTACCCTAAACTAGGGCCCTAAGGCCTTAGTCATACTGGCCAAGTGCGGATTGGTCGACTACACAACCTTAGAATTCAAATACAAAGAGATCTTCCGCCGAGCTGGGTAATCGCGCTCGGGGCCATGGTCCGGTATACCAACTTGGTTTTTGCCCTATAGATAGTTAGTGGCCCGAATAACTTTAAAGTGAGATGTAGGTTTCATACTTATGACACACTCTTGTGGAGATGGTATGTTAGCGACAACTGTTGGTTGCTGTGCGAAGTTCTTTATCGGATATCGCGACAGCTTCATATTAGACCACAGCCCAGATAGATACAACAAATACTTACGAACAAGTTCTTTTAATTATTACACAACTTCGTCCCAGGTGGGGATCTAACACACGACTCCGCGCAAAATAATCAATACTTAATGCACAGATGGTGTATTTGGTAGCTGATCTAATTCATTAACGTTACAGACCCGGCCGCCAGAGATCCCGAAACTCCAATCATCGTGCTAAGTCAGGGCCGCGAGCCGCCAAACTTCACTGGTTTCTTCCCGCATTGGAAACAAACTATGTGGAAGGTAAGTCATCCGTAAGGTATATCTTATCTGCATGCTTTTATCTCAAATATGTTAATCTATCTACAAAATATTTTAAGAATTGCGAGTTAGACTTACGATCCGGCGCGAAGGACCAATCTTATTAGTTATTGTTGTTTTGGTGTTGAGAACGAAATTGGACTGCTGGAATATTAAAAATGACGACCCAGGTTTCTTTTTTTCTTGCCGGCCACCGATGATAATGAAAAACACGTCCATCCAGAAAAACATTACCTACCTAGAAACAAAACAAAATTTCCCTCTCTCACAGGGCCACAAAACGTTCAGTGCAATAATCAGCGCGCTCGAAGGCAAGGCGATAGTGCAGTGCGGCAACAGCGCGCTGCAGAGCGGCAACAGCGCGAACCGGTTCGATCAGCATGAGAAGTACCCGCTGGGCGTGCTCCGCGGGCCCAAGGAGCACCTGCCGCCCGACGTCGACCCACTCACCAAAGAGGTAGGTTACTTTTAGGTACTGGCTTTTAATGGTTAGGGGGCAGAGCCATCCTTTCCCTTTGCAAGTCCTATGATAATGACAAGGCTACTACAAACCATTATCGTAGTCTGCCAGGAAAAAAAGGGGCAAGCTTGGACTCTCTTTTGGACTCATTTTCAAAATAAGGAAAACTAATACACTTTCTGTCACAGGGCCGAACGTTGACATAGGTAACCTGTACGCACTAGCTGTTATTTCTTCACTACTTCAATTCGCACTGCCCACAAAAGAAACGATACTGAACTGTATACAGGGTGTAACAGGAGGGGTGGATCATCGTAAGTCAATCGATAGAGGACTTCAATACCTATCGATATAACCCCCATGTATGTTCAGCGATTTTCAATAGTTCCAAAGTTATTGAGATTTTTGTGAAATTTTTGAAAGAAGCCGGAATTCAGTATAAAAGTCTTCACTGTAGCTTAACTACTGGACCTGCTTGCATGATTTTTTTTCTAGAAATAGTTCAATAGTGGGTCTTTATAATTACGATACCGATTTGAGTCATAACCCTATCATATTGGAGTAAAAAAATAATTCTTCACAAAAGTTTTACGAATCGAATTGTGTCTACCAACTTTCAAAGCCTCCAGTGAAAAAAAAGTGCATGTGTTTTTTTTCTAGAACTTATTTTAAAAACTACCTACATTCATGGATAGTATACCCTGAAAATGTCATACCGCTACTACCATAGCATCATAACGAAAATTGAACGCGAATGGCACAGGTGCCATAAATCAGTGTTTTTATTTTTCATGAAAAACTTTAATTTAAAAAATAAATCGATATGTTTCAGCAAATTTATGCTATGTTCGTAACATTAGTAGCAGTAATTTTACAGAATTGCAAATTAAAGGGGTGAAAATCAAACAAATAAAATTTACATAATTTTTGTTAATTATTTTTTTTTACAGTAAGTGTTCATAATGGGCTCCATTATTGGCTATGCATAAACGAGTACGATACCTTTTTACAAAGGTTTTTCGGATGTTGCAAAATGCTACTACTACATTTTGCCTTGTCACAATTTGGGCCCCTGAAAAATTTTACAAAAAAGAAGCATTCCACAACCTCCAAAAAAGCTTTTTAAGAAGGTCTAAGCTATGCATAGCCAATAATAATGCCCATTATGAACACTTACTTTAAAAAAATATATTAACAAAAATTATGTAAATTTTCTTTGTTTGATTTTCACCCCTTCAATTTGCAATTCTGTAAAATTACTGCTACTTATGTTACTAACATAGCATAAATTTGCTGAAACATATCGATTTATTTTTTAAATTAAAGTTTTACATGAAAAATAAAAACACTGATTTATGGCACCTGTGCCATTCGCGTTCATTTTTCGTTTTGATGCTCTGGCAGTAGCGGTATGAAATTTTCAGGGTATACTATCCATGAATGTAGGTAGTTTTTAAAATAAGTTCTAGAAAAAAACACAGGCAATTTTTTTCACTGGAGGCTTTGAAAGTTGGTAGACACAATTCGATTCGTAAAACTTTTGTGAAGAATTATTTTTTTACTCCAATATGATAGGGTTATGACTCAAATCGGTATCGTAATTATAAAGACCCACTATTGATCTATTTCTAGAAAAAATCTAACAAGCAGGTCCAGTAGTTAAGCTACAGTGACGACTTTAATACCGAATTCCAGCTTCTTACAAAAATTTCACAAAAATCTCAATAACTTTGGAACCATTGAAAATCGCTGAACATACATGGGGGTTATATAGATAGGTATTGAAGTCCCCTATCGATTGACTTACGATGATCAACCCCCCCTGTTACACCCTGTATAAGAGAGCGATGATATGTTTTTACAAAAATAGTACCTATATGAAAATCTCCTTACATTTACAGCTGTACTTGACACACGATGACTTCGTAGCAACATTCGGGTCGCCGTACAGCGAGTTTCGAGCGCTGCCGGCATGGAAACAGAAGGATTTGAAAAAAGCCGTTGGTCTTTTTTGAACCGCTTTGCTTCAAAGATCAAGCGGCCAATACTTTATCCGACGTTACCTAGAAGTACTGCAATAATATAAGCATAGTGTGTTAGGCAACATAAAACAAAAAATATGCCGACTTAATAAGTTTATAAGTTGGTTTAAAAAGATGTATTGTACATAGATATAAAAATTCTTCATAATAAAACATACTTTTACTTGCTTTTACTTTAAACTAATATATAATATGGTTTATTTTTGTAAAGGCGTACCTATCATAGTAAAGGGTAAATAATAGTATTAGTAAATGTATACACATCATATACACTAAGAATATATTCTTTTTTTTTGAGTGAATAATATTAATGATTTAAATTCTCGTCTTTATACTACACTAACAATATAAAACACACAGTTGTCTTGCTCTACTAATGATTATATTCTGTCAATGGTATAAATTTGATAGAATTTTAAACTCTACTAATTTAATTTCACACTTTATCTGTCCAATATTTATCATTTCAAACAGAAAAGATACATTTATCGTTTGAAGTAATTTTAGGGTCTAACAAACCATATAATGTCAAATGAGCATTGGTTAGTGAAAGAGTTCATAAGAGTGTGTCAAGTTTGTTTTAAAAAAATTAATAATGTTATAGGTATAATAATGTTGTTGTTAAAATATGAAATCACGTTATTTATTGTATTAAGTTAATTTAAGCAAGTTTGAAAATAAAACAGTGAGCTTTTAAAATGTTATTTATTTTTCACAAATTTAGCACTTAAATCGCTAGGCATTAATTTTATGATAAAATTAATAATCTTTACAATATACAAATTCCTTAAAAAATCTATAAAATATTAGTTTATTTCAAAACATATGTACACTATAATAGGTATTGATACATATAATATATGCCTACTAGGTGATATGGGTGTGGGCCGTAGCTAAGGCACGTGGTACAACACTTCGGGAGCGCCCGCCCTATCGAGTAATAGATTCATCGTATATCTTAGAGTACATGTTGCCTACCGAATAATTGTTATTCCAAATCAACTACATGAGCGTCAAGCTACTCAGATGTTACACTCTTTACAAACGAAGAGCTAGCTAGTTAGGAACTTACAATTTTAGCATGATAAATAAAAAAAAGTTTATAATAAATGATGTAATTCAATAATAAATAATATACACAATTATGATTTTACATTGTCCATTATTGTATGTTTACTTAAAAACAATTCGGGAGTATTTCTGTTGCCCCTGCTGTCAAGCAATCGGAATCAAAAATACTCCCCACATGTCATAGAAACAGGTTTAAAATTATGCATAGTAATCGTAGTAAATAACAATATTATTAATAATACATTAATTTTAATGAAAAACGCGACAAATAACGTGGACTTAATAACTTGAAATAACTGAAAACACTTTGTTAGGTCTGATTTTTGTTTCTTTGGCAATTAACCATTTCCGAACACTTGCAACACGATTGAAAGTCACGTATGATACTCTATGGAATGAAATAACACGAACAATGCAATAGCTGCCCTAATAAAATATAATTTAAAAATGCATCTCAAAAATAAGCATAAAGCTATGACGATTGCGAAACACTTAAGTACGTAGACTTGAAATTCGTATGTCAGTACATGAATGAAGGAGATTGTTTGAACTTACATCTAAAACATATAAGAAGCGACAACTGGGCAAGCCACAGAGCTGGACCTGAGTCAATTATAAAACTAACATAAACAAAATCAACATAGCTTTTATCGTAGGAATGTAAACAGTGTTGTAGAGCAATAATTAAACAGCGTATATGTATATGATAACAAGAACCACTAAACAATGCGTCGGAGGCCTGCTTCCCTTTAGCACCACGGGTGTTGTAAACACGTCTATATCACAGCTATCCGGAGCCGCGCGGCTCGCCTGGCGCGTCCGAGAGGTCAACACATCGTAAACAACTTCTTGGATGGGCCTTAATAAGACCCTGCCTATTGCTCATTACTTATTATTATAGAACTGATTAACTCACTGACTAATTATACTCACTGAATATCCATCTCTTTCAGCGCTGTAGGATCGTTATGAGAGCGCGGGGTTTGCCGATATCGCAGGTGCGCCTAGGAGCCCAGTCCACGACCGAGTATACATTACTGTACCAGCGTAGCCAATATTATATCACATGTAAAGAACGAGTTAAAAGCATAACATAAATAAGTCAACGTCTATTAATATTTCGCCTGCATATTTCGTGGATCGGGCATCGGCTATTACGAATTATAAGTTGTGAATCGGAATGAACTCACAACATGTTTTGTACTTCATAATCACAACTTAATTGTCTTATTGTACATAACTACAAGTTCCCTACAAAAATTGGTGTTTTTGATATTATATGTACATGATAACCTCTAGGAAGTACATTTACACAGATTAAGCTCTCTAATATTGATTCCCGTTCATCACACAACCATTGAAGCAGATTTATATATTTCATTGGAAATTTATAACTTCGAATAACATTATTAATTGATATTAATGAGACAAAAAAATGGAGTAACCTAATTTTGGCACCAATTACTCGAGGTTGTATGAATCGATATAAAAACACTTTATGACATTTCATACTAGAGAACGTTTTAATAAGACACTTCGATATTTCTTATTGCTTCGAATGCTTGTGTGTCACAAGACTTCAAATATGTATATTTACAAAAGTATTGTTGATTATCCAAGATAATCAAGCTTGTTACATGCTACCTACCGAGTGACTAAACAATGCAAATACAAAATGCATGATCCATAGAGTCATCTCCATACCATGTCTATGGTGTAAACTGTAAATACAATAAGCTCTACATCAAAAACCGAATTGTATAGTTCATTGACCATGTGTAATGAGGAAGCCCATATGAGTCTTATGTTGTTAAGTAACATGCAGAAATTTATATATTTTTATGATTTGAGCAACTATTGTTGAAAATTTACTACACAAAAATAATTATGGCACTGTACTTCGTTAATTTGCAAATTATAGTAATAAAACGCGACGTGCACTGTACTTATATCTAATTAGGATCCCCGGAGCCTATTTATTAACAGTGGTGTACAATTTGCTAAGATTTAATAATTTTAGAAGACAACGAGTGCCGATGTAAAATTCCTGAACCAGTGCAATTTTAATTATAAAATTACTTGTATTTGAATTTCAATTCCTAAACAATTCCTTAAGAAACTACGTATCCACTTTAAATACTAAAATAGTGCAGACATATGTATAAGCGTGATATAGACAATTGTCCTTACAAATTGATTTGTGGTTAAAACCTTAATCATTTTATAAAATATCCTTTTTTATCCTCATCTCATCTATATATGTATAAGCAAGCATATTATAAATAATTATATGAATATGGGGTCCAGTCGACCGTTCGTATAGCAATGGGGTACATAATTTTAAATCAAATCTTATTGATTTCAAAAGATAATTTACGTAGGCTTGTGGTATATTTTATCAATATTAACATCCTGATAGTATATTCCTATAGCTGTAAGTATAATCCAAGTAAATTATGTAGCGTATATAGAAGCAAAATGATTAACATAAAAAACAATAAAAATACATAATGAAATGCTCATCTGGTTTTAAATCTTTGTAGCAAAATATTAATTTGAATAGTGTTTAAAATCTAACAGTCTAATGCGGTTACTAAAGCTGCTTGTAAAGCAAAGCTCACATCGTCGGGCTTTAATATCGAACATGATATGTTACCAACCAAAGAATAGTGTTAGTGTGAACATCGCTTTTATTTCTGAATATTATGCTAAATGTGACATGAATGACAGTTAATCTAGTGTCCCGTCCGTGGCGAGCGCCGCCCGCTCCGGCAGCGCATGAAAGAAGCCTGTTTTAGCGGCGCCTCGCGACGCAGTGGCAAAACAAGTCGCGTCTTCGACACGCGCATATTCAACGTACAAGCGATCAAAATATAATATCAACATAATTAATGTAACTAATATTTACACGATTCGATTCAATAGCTATAAACTTCAATACTCACACAAACGTAACCGTGGATTACTACGTAACTTTATACGAACTTTATCAAATAAACAAAAATTCCCTGACAAAAAACAATTCCTTTGAAAATATCACTATGTTCAATTAGTTGGATATCCCATATAACAACTAGATTACCTACGATTGACTGTTCTTAGGTAATAAGGCCATACTACAGTGTGAATATCTTATAGCATGATATCTATCGATTATGATTTCAAATTATTGTCTGAAATCGCAAGGAGAGTAATGCCTACGTGTCGTCTACCGATATTCTATGTACGTGTATAATAATCACAGTAATGGCATAGATTCAATATCTATTCGTGTCAACTGGTTCATTTATTACTAGTGGAGTCAACTAGATCGCAAGACACCGACATATTTTACACAATAAAACTGGTAAGTCTCACAGCAATTCAAGTTTCATATTCAATAAGGCAAAGTGTAGGTACTAGTAGATGACCTTTCTAAAGTCACTGACCGCTTAGCGTTCCTCAATAGTCTACCGTCACAATAGGCTCCATAAGTACATAATATCAACATACACTCACCATCCTCGTTACCATTGATATAGTATAAATCAATCACAAGCGTTTTTTTATGACAAAGGCAAATCCGTGTTCTAATAAAACTCAAACTATGCACCACACGAGTTTCGAATGGTTCCATCCGAAGGTTCGTATTAGATAATTCCGATGCGGCGATAATGTTAGTAAAGTGGCTAAACTACCAACAATATGGTTATAAAAAAATCAATTCCTGGTTTAGTCGCAATCGCCAGTGGCTGGAGTCGCGCGGGTCACTGGCGCGGCAGCGACGCGTTGGCCGGCAGCGTGGAGCTGCGCTGCGACGCGTTCATGTACGCCGCCTTCAGGTTCGACCGCATCGAGTCTCTGCAACAGTGAGACAGTCAGTGGCGTAACTATACCCGTTGAAGTCCGTGGCAAAATTCTTCGGATGGGGCCCCGTGCACACCACGTTCTTTTTTTTTATCTTAATGTGTATGTGTGTTGGCAGTTAAGATTCTGCTATGACCGTGGGCACCTTTCGGCTGGGGCCCCCTACCGGGTGGGGGCCCGTGGCATTTTGCCGACTTGCCACCCTGTAGTTACGCCACTGGAGACAGTACAAGCTTTAAAGTTACGAATTGATTTATTTAACCACGCACAATAGGATTATAGTGTAGGATTAAAAAGAGTTGACATGTAGGATTTCAATCCTGTATAAAGCCTTTATTTCACTACGAAGTTCATGTTGATTTGAATTAACACATTTTTACGACCTTAATCACGCAGGAGCTATTCGTATGGATGTTCTTCGTGAACAACCCTAGTAACTTGACATGTCCTCATGTTCACCCAGCGCCGCTGCTCGGTGCGGTCGCGGTGGGCGTGTGACTGACCTGGGCGACAGCTTGGTGTGGTCGTGGTTGGTGTGATGGGCGGCGCGGTACCCTAGGCGCTGCACGCGGCGGGCGAGGCGCGCCACCCAGCGCCGCTGCTCGGTGCGGTCGCGGTGGGTGTGTGACTGACCTGGGCGACAGCTTGGTGTGGTCGTGGTTGGTGTGATGGGCGGCGCGGTACCCGTAGCGCTGCACGCGGCGGGCGAGGCGCGCCACCCAGCGCCGCTGCTCGGTGCGGTCGCGGTGGGTGTGTGACTGACCTGGGCGACAGCTTGGTGTGGTCGTGGTTGGTGTGATGGGCGGCGCGGTACCCTAGGCGCTGCACGCGGCGGGCGAGGCGCGCCACCCAGCGCCGCTGCTCGGTGCGGTCGCGGTGGGTGTGTGACTGACCTGGGCGACAGCTTGGTGTGGTCGTGGTTGGTGTGATGGGCGGCGCGGTACCCGTAGCGCTGCACGCGGCGGGCGAGGCGCGCCACCCAGCGCCGCTGCTCGGTGCGGTCGCGGTGGGTGTGTGACTGACCTGGGCGACAGCGGTGTGGTCGTGGTTGGTGTGATGGGCGGCGCGGTACCCGTAGCGCTGCACGCGGCGGGCGAGGCGCGCCACCCAGCGCCGCTGCTCGGTGCGGTCGCGGTGGGTGTGTGACTGACCTGGGCGACAGCTTGGTGTGGTCGTGGTTGGTGTGATGGGCGGCGCGGTACCCGTAGCGCTGCACGCGGCGGGCGAGGCGCGCCACCCAGCGCCGCTGCTCGGTGCGGTCGCGGTGGGTGTGTGACTGACCTGGGCGACAGCTTGGTGTGGTCGTGGTTGGTGTGATGGGCGGCGCGGTCCCCGTGGCGCTGGACGCGGCGGGCGAGGCGCGCCACCCAGCGCCGCTGCCCGGTGCGGTCGCGGGGGGTGTGTGACTGACCTGGGCGGCAGCATGGGGTGGTCGTGGGTGGTGTGATGGGCGGGGCGGTGCCCTAGGCGCGGCCCCCGGCGGGCGAGGCGCGCCACCCAGCGCCGCTGCTCCGTGCGGTCGCGGTGGGTGTGTGACTGACCTGGGCGACAGCTTGGTGTGGTCGTGGTTGGTGTGATGGGCGGCGCGGTACCCGGAGCGCTGCACGCGGCGGGCGGGGCGCGCCACCCAGCGCCGCTGCTCGGTGCGGTCGCGGTGGGTGTGTGACTGACCTGGGCGACAGCTTGGTGTGGTCGTGGTTGGTGTGATGGGCGGCGCGGTACCCGTAGCGCTGCACGCGGCGGGCGAGGCGCGCCACCCAGCGCCGCTGCTCGGTGCGGTCGCGGTGGGTGTGTGACTGACCTGGGCGACAGCTTGGTGTGGTCGTGGTTGGTGTGATGGGCGGTGCGGTACCCTAGGCGCTGCACGCGGCGGGCGAGGCGCGCCACCCAGCGCCGCTGCTCGGTGCGGTCGCGGTGGGTGTGTGACTGACCTGGGCGACAGCTTGGTGTGGTCGTGGTTGGTGTGATGGGCGGCGCGGTACCGCATGGCGCTGCACGCGGCGGGCGAGGCACGCCACCCAGCACCGCTGCTCGGTGCGGTCGCGGTGGGTGTGTGACTGACCTGGGCGACAGCTTGGGTGTGGTCGTGGTTGGTGTGATGGGCGGCGCGGTACCCTAGGCGCTGCACGCGGCGGGCGAGGCGCGCCACCCAGCGCCGCTGCTCGGTGCGGTCGCGGTGGGTGTGTGACTGACCTGGGCGACAGCTTGGTGTGGTCGTGGTTGGTGTGATGGGCGGCGCGGTACCCTAGGCGCTGCACGCGGCGGCGAGGCGCGCCACCCAGCGCCGCTGCTCGGTGCGGTCGCGGTGGGTGTGTGACTGACCTGGGCGACAGCTTGGTGTGGTCGTGGTTGGTGTGATGGGCGGCGCGGTACCCGTAGCGCTGCACGCGGCGGGCGAGGCGCGCCACCCAGCGCCGCTGCTCGGTGCGGTCGCGGTGGGTGTGTGACTGACCTGGGCGACAGCTTGGTGTGGTCGTGGTTGGTGTGATGGGCGGCGCGGTACCCGTAGCGCTGCACGCGGCGGGCGAGGCGCGCCACCCAGCGCCGCTGCTCGGTGCGGTCGCGGTGGGTGTGTGACTGACCTGGGCGACAGCTTGGTGTGGTCGTGGTTGGTGTGATGGGCGGCGCGGTACCCTAGGCGCTGCACGCGGCGGGCGAGGCGCGCCACCCAGCGCCGCTGCTCGGTGCGGTCGCGGTGGGTGTGTGACTGACCTGGGCGACAGCTTGGTGTGGTCGTGGTTGGTGTGATGGGCGGCGCGGTACCCGTAGCGCTGCACGCGGCGGGCGAGGCGCGCCACCCAGCGCCGCTGCTCGGTGCGGTCGCGGTGGGTGTGTGACTGACCTGGGCGACAGCTTGGTGTGGTCGTGGTTGGTGTGATGGGCGGCGCGGTACCCGTAGCGCTGCACGCGGCGGGCGAGGCGCGCCACCCAGCGCCGCTGCTCGGTGCGGTCGCGGTGGGTGTGTGACTGACCTGGGCGACAGCTTGGTGTGGTCGTGGTTGGTGTGATGGGCGGCGCGGTACCCTGGGCGCTGCACGCGGCGGGCGAGGCGCGGCGCCCAGCGCCGCTGCTCGGTGCGGTCGCGGTGGGTGTGGTGACTGACCTGGGCGACAGCTTGGTAGTAGTCGTGGTTGGTGTGATGGGCGGCGCGGTACCCTAGGCGCTGCACGCGGCGGGCGAGGCGCGCCACCCAGCGCCGCTGCTCCGTGCGGTCGCGGTGGGTGTGTGACTGACCTGGGCGACAGCTTGGTGTGGTCGTGGTTGGTGTGATGGGCGGCGCGGTACCCGTAGCGCTGCACGCGGCGGGCGAGGCGCGCCACCCAGCGCCGCTGCTCGGTGCGGTCGCGGTGGGTGTGTGACTGACCTGGGCGACAGCTTGGTGTGGTCGTGGTTGGTGTGATGGGCGGCGCGGTACCCGTAGCGCTGCACGCGGCGGGCGAGGCGCGCCACCCAGCGCCGCTGCTCGGTGCGGTCGCGGTGGGTGTGTGACTGACCTGGGCGACAGCTTGGTGTGGTCGTGGTTGGTGTGATGGGCGGCGCGGTACCCGTAGCGCTGCACGCGGCGGGCGAGGCGCGCCACCCAGCGCCGCTGCTCGGTGCGGTCGCGGTGGGTGTGTGACTGACCTGGGCGACAGCTTGGTGTGGTCGTGGTTGGTGTGATGGGCGGCGCGGTACCCGTAGCGCTGCACGCGGCGGGCGAGGCGCGCCACCCAGCGCCGCTGCTCGGTGCGGTCGCGGTGGGTGTGTGACTGACCTGGGCGACAGCTTGGTGTGGTCGTGGTTGGTGTGATGGGCGGCGCGGTACCCGTAGCGCTGCACGCGGCGGGCGAGGCGCGCCACCCAGCGCCGCTGTTCGGGCGCGGCGGGCGCCAGCAGCAGCAGCTCCCGCGCGCGGTTCGCGTGCAGCTTGCACGCCGCGACGCCCTCGCCCTCGTTTATGTGCTCCACGTGGATCTTCATCCGGCATCCTAAAAAAACAAAGTGATGTTAGCTGCTAGCTGCTACCAATCTGATATTATAATTCTGCAATCGTTATTCACAGATGTAGCGCGTCGGTGGTGGGCTGGCGTTACCGCTCCTGCATCTACATATTATAAATTAAGCGGCATCGCGGCCGCGCGAGCCCTTCGCGCACCAGTCGCGGTGCAGCGCGGTACAGCGCTGTAGGCGACGGCTGTAGCTGGTACCACTGCCTCGTATCTCAAATCGATACTTAGGAGCCGTTATCTATGTATAATCGCTAACACATCCGCCATAGTCACAACTGTGTAAAAGCCGTGCGGATTCGATCTAACTGAATTACTTCACACCCTGACTCTCTTTGTCAATCATAGCTTTTTATTGGAATAAAATTTACTCACTCCTGCACTCGTAGGCCTGGGGCGGGCGGAACATGTGCCACAGCGGGCGCGGACACACCTCGCACGCCGTCGGGATGTGGTACGTGATGTTCACCAGGTCGTGCCCTTTATGCTGCACCGTGTTGCCTGGTAAACGAACGATATTCTTCGATTAAGTATAACTCTACGAGATAGCACTAAAATAACAAATCGATTAGACATTAAGAAGGTGCATAAGAATTTAAGATAAGAATCGTGATTGATAATGAATGGAGCAATCCCTTTTAATTATCATCACAACTAAATTATATACAGAAGTAAAACACGAGCTCAAAACCTGGCAGCGACTAATCATTAAGCCGCGAATACTGTCACAGTCGCCGGACAGTCGCTAAAGCGATCGATAAGTGCCGCACGCAAGTTTGATCACAAAAAGTTCTGTCTCATAAACATCGATGTACACTCGCTACCCGTATGTCCTCGTACCTGCGTGGTCGGCGGCGTCGGGCGGCTGGTCGGGCGTGTCGCCCGGGCGGCGCGCCTCGCCCTCGCCCGCGTACAGCAGCTGGAAGATGCGCGGGATGTCCTTCGCGTCCGCGCGGATCACGTCGCCCTGCGTCACCGACCGCACGTGGAACACTTTGCTGCGGGGGGAAAGGGACATGAAGTATGTAAACATGGACTCGCACATTTCCTTCCCACTCAGAAACAATAAATGATTGTCGATTGATGACACTAAAGTTAAAAGAGAAAGGCTGTGCGTAAGGTCAGGTCGATTCCGCGACATGTAGTCGCGCGCCCTCCTATTTAAACGATAATATATAATTAGTTGAGTGGAGAAGATATTTTTGGAGCCAAATGAGCAACCAGAGATGTATTTGCCGTCTCATATGTCAATGTGTACTGTCTACCTCTTCTTTACATCAGACAACAATATACAATCCCTTATTCATAACTTTAGGGCAGTTCTACAGTTTTGCGGTAAACACATGTCAAAATTCTCGTAAGTGAATATTTTGTTGAATTACAGGATTCCTAGGACAACCTGACATATCTCAAAATCGAAAGTGAAGGAAGAAGGACATAAAAAAATATACACATTTTCGTAACAAAAACTAACCTCAAATCCAATATCATGACCGGATCTGTGGTATTCTGCTTGTCGTTCTCCGAGTTGTAGAATATGATCTTCTTGGAGGACACGACGACGTACTGCTTCTTCCAGCCGTGGCGGCGGATGTTCTGCTTGAAGGGCACGGAGAGCCAGCCCTCGAGCGTCTGCTCGGTCTCGCCGTCCTCGGCGTCGGCGGACGACTGCGACGCCGTCTCGCTCGTCAGCGCCGCCAACTTCTCCTTCAGCTGTTCGATCTCCGCGTCTTTGCTGTCCACCTGCATAGTTGGGAAATTGTTAACACACATTTAGTTTCTAGGATTTGTTAGTAGGACTCCTCTGGAAAAAGGCGTGATTTTATGTATGTATGTATTTGTTTAGTACTCCTCAAATAACTTTTTGAAATTAAGAACAGTGACTTTCTGTACACAGTTTAGGTAGTGTACTCAGCTAGCTCGCGACCATGATTGGTGTAAGCCAGTCGACACGTCGGGCAGTAAGTAGCTATGTATTTGATACTCCTAATATCGCGTGTAGACCCATAAAGACTAATATTCAGTGTAGAGCTGTTTTTATTTTTGACCAAGTTCAATAATGTTAGGGTCAGCCAGCCAAAAAACCTCAACAAACAGTTTTATTTCAATCTTAACCTCAAACTTTTACTGTTCAATATGAACCTAAATATTTGACCCTCACGAAGGCTCCCTCCCCCATCCTTTCGGTCGGTGAGAGGTTGGTACCCTGGTGATGTCTCACCTCCATGGCGAGCCGCAGCCTCGTCTGCTGCTCCTCGACGAGCTGCTGCTGCGAGTCCTGCAGGTCGCGCTGCAGCTTGGAGATGTGCTGGTCGAACTTCTCCTTCTCGCGCGTCAGCTCCTGCTGCAGCTTGCGGTAGTCCTTGTCCTTGCGGACCGACATCTTGCTCTTATTCTTTGTCGTTGTCGGGTTCATGTCTTTCCTGTAAGAAGGAATATTCGATTTAATTCGGATTTAGTTGCAGAAGAAAGAGGCTAATGGGGACACAGTAAGATTACATTTCTTTGTATTGAATTTAAATGAGTAAAATTATTACAAAAATAAAGTACTAAGTTACATCTTTACACATATTTTATGTTTTATGACGTATTTTCTTTTGGATGAATACGCCATCAGAATTACAATGGAGTCTTGAAAGACTCATGAGTATCTAATTTAGGTTTAACTTAGGTACTAAGTGTGTCTTGAAATACTTGTGAGTAATTTAGATATAACTTATACTCTATTCCATTTATGAAGTCCTTTTTGACATTTCGAAGAACGTAACTCTGCACGTTTCAAATAAATCCAATTTAATATCACTTTTTGTGTTTAGTAGGAAATCGTTATTTAAAAAATATACAATTATGCAAAATCACCCTACAATTAATTTACAAGCAAAATTAACTTATTGTTTTTGATCTAACTATTGTTTCTATATCTGAACTTCAAAATAAAATAATATTTTTTTGCGCGTATGCAGTTACGTACTATGGTTTATGTTTTACTTTTAAACGTAGTGACGTGCCTCAAGTATTCGGTTAGTTAAACCGATCATTCGCGAATGAAAATGAATCTAGCGGCAATGGGACTGCTTATAACTTTAATGCATTTTACAATAAAACGTAATAAAAAGTGCAGTCCTTTGCAGGTAATATGTAAACTGATTAAATAACAAAATAAATTAATAAATCAAGCAGTGATGATTAATAACTATAAAATCAAATATAAAAACTTAAATGAATTGTTTGTTTTTATTTTAATCTGATGCTCATAGTAACTGTTGAGTTACTCCATTACGGGATACAATTCGTATAATTAATTTAGTGTTGCAACTATAGGTACTCGGTGCAAACACTCCTGGCAGCAAACGGTGTCAAACATTCGGTGCCATTAATTAACGAGTCTTTGACACGAGCCTATAACTGTTATGATCCTTTAAACTCAGTGTAAATTTTAAATAACTTAACTATCATTATTCATTATTATTATACTAAACATCCAATCGTGTAATTCTTTTTTCGTCAAAAAATAAGTTTGGAAGTTTTGCATGTCTAAAATTGTTCTTTCGATATTTTTTATTCACCTTAGTTTTTGAAAGTTTGTTCGATTTAAATTTGTTACAAATCGAGAATCGTTGCCGCTGAATATCGATTTCTAAGGGTACTTCCCTAGTACCGAACTATTGACATCTGTCAAAAAGGACTTCATAATTGGAATAGAGTATAAGCATTAGGAAGTCTTCTTTTGTTTTGGAGTATTAGGAGTTTTAGAGACAACAAAAACATAAGAAACAATAGTTTCCCTATAGATTAAAGAAACAGTAAGCCCAAGCACACACTGACCTGTTCATGATCTCGGCGAGCTTGTTGACGGCCTGCTGCTTGAGCATGATCTCGGAGTTGAGCTTCTTGGTGAGCCGGTCCAGCTCCTCCTGCAGGTGCTGCAGCGCCGCCGCGCGCTCCGCCAGCGCCGTGCCGCTGCGCCGGAGCTCGTCCACCTCCTGAAATACAAGTAACACATTCATTATATTTATTTTAACTAGTTGTAGTATGAGCGTCGAATTGCTATATGTCTACCGGGCCTTAGCGACGGGGCCGGATTGCTTGTGTATCGAACGAAGTACACTTCGTTTTAAACTTAACTACTACTATTCAGTCTTGGCTCCCAAGCTTATAGCCTTCTTGTAGCTTTACAAACTTGGCCAAATCAATGTTCAGTACTTTGCATCAATAAGTGAAAAATCGTAGCTGTTGCAGCAACGGTGTGTGAAAATTCTAGAAAAGCATTAAAATATGTCAAATTTGAATCCCATCACGTTAATATTGATGTTATTCCTTCACATTTTGAATTGTTTTTAATATGCAAAGGTTATGTTGACACAAATCTGTGTCGGGCCATCCTATGTATTTATAAATGACGAAGATTAGACTAAGACAATAAATATGTTTATTGTCTTGGCTCTGTCCCTTGCGCAGGTTCTTCTTGACGCAGCCAGGGCGGCCGCCGCCTAAGAGCTACTTCAGGGAGAAGTCGATGTGTTTGCGCACGATGAACGAGGGGATATTCACCTGCTTCCTCCCTGTGTACATATTATTATATGTCAGCAGGCGTCCTAAGGCCAGTACCTTGCGCTGCAGGTCGATGGTGGCGCGGTTCTCGTGGTCGCGGTCGCGCAGGCCCTGCACGAGCGCGTCGCGCGCGGCCAGCTCGCCGCGGTGCTGCGCCAGCGCGTCGCGCATCTCTAGCTCCTTCATCGTCTTCTCCTTCTCTAGCTCGCCCACCGTCTCCTCCGCTATCGACCTGATGAGAAAAACGTACGATTAGTAGGTACATAAGGGATAACGCCACTACACTCTCAAACACTTAAAATTAGGTAAACCTAGAACTCATTCGAAATGACCGTATGGCGTATTTTTATTAGATACTTACACACAGCTATACGGGCAGGGAATTCCCAGTAAATTCTTTAGCTTTAGATGGAACCAAAGATAGCGAAAAGCGACAGTAAAAGACATTAGCGACAGTCTTATTCGACGCAATTGGCAGTGTGCAGTGGAAATCATACAGATCTTTTTTTTTTATGCAGATAATGCAATCTGCGCCGTTCATTGGTTACCCAAGGTGGCGTGTGTGCACCTTAAGCGCAGGTGAATATCCACCAGGCCTAGAGGTATACTCATTAAACACCGCAGTGTATTTCATCGCCTCTTGGCAGCGTCATGGGAATCCGCGCCAGTGTTAGCCATGCAGCAAAATAAAAGCCTTCCTATGCTGTCTAGCTTTATTTATATAAAAAGTCGCGGTATCATTAAGATGTTCTTTGATTATAATCTGCCTGTGAACCTATTATTAATAAATAAATAAATCATCATCATCATTATTAGCCCATACGTCCTCATTGCTAAGACACGGGCCTACCTTAAACTAGGGGAATAAGGCATTAGTCAACCACGCTGGTCAAGTGCGGGTTGGTTGGCTACACAACCTAAGAATTGTTTTCCTTCAACGTTAAAGCTATAAATAAATTTAAAAAAAGCACAGACCTGGCGATGGCCTCGGAGTCGGCGCGCGCAATAGCCAGCTGCAGCTGGTGCATGAGGCTGGCGCGCTCCTGCTCCTGTTCGCGCGCGGCCCGCGAGCCCTCCTCGGCCTGCGCGCGCAGCTCGCCCACCTGCGTGCGGTACACCATGCAGTAGTGCTGCTCGTTCTCCAACTGCGACCGGAGCTCCTCGCTCTATCAATAACAAGGAAATGTTTCAGAAATCTATGCTATTCTACTACTACAGCATCATACAACAGGTGAGAGTCATTTTGTCGACCGGTTGCGTAAAACCCGCCAAAGGACTCTGACCTCTTTCGGTCAGGTCGCTTTCCGGGATCAGCACTGTACGGACCGGAGCCAGGGGGGACCATTGTTGGGGAAAGTGCCGGATCAGAGGAGTCTTAGCGGCGGTATTGTGCGGGCAGAGCGGGTCAGCCCGCCGGCCAGGGAGACCCGTAGAAACGGTGGTGCGGGGGCCCTTCCGTTCGGCGGACTAGCCAACTCCGACCCTCACAGCTCAATACCAATGCGTTGTTGCCTCGTTGTTGCCGCGGCAATGGGCTCCTCTTTCACACCCCCCTTTCCCTCAAATACTAATATTACTAATAATATATAGGCGGGACGTGAAACGGCATCTAAGCAGGCCTTCAGGGTGGGTGCGACAGGCTCATCCCCAATATGGTATGTGCCTGTCTACCTCATATTTTGGATCTCACTACCGCTTACCATGAGGTGGAGTGAGGACACCTTGTTAGCCAATTATAAAAAAAAAGACAACACACTTGCTCAAAGTCTCAGGACTGATTGCAAATTCAAAAATAACGATACGATACGATACACCCAGCGATGGCATTATGCCACGAGTCCGGTCCAACCGGCAAACCAGGGGGCGCAAATTTTTGGAGTAAGGAATGATGATTGCTTGCGGATGAGGAAGGGAGATCGGCAAGCCGAAGCCGAACGATAAAAAAAATATATGCTAATATTATATAGGGTGTGAGGCCTGATGAACTGAAATACAAGCTTTTAAGCTTAGTTTAGGCGTCTGTCTCCCACAATATTGAAATTATTAACCCTACTACTACATATTACTATTGGCTTAAGTTACTTAAGTGTACTATCTTGTCATAATTTTGTGTAAAGAAAATAAATGATTTTTATTTATTTATTATAAAGCTGAAAAGTTTGTTTGTTTTAATGCGCTCACGCTGGGACCAACAGGAGCGAAGAAACAGAAGGAAATGTGTAAAAAGCGGGGGGAAACGCGCACGAAGTCGCTGGCACAACTAGTTAATATTGATATTAATATTCAAAACTTGGCTAGAACCATGCCATTGCTAAAAGAACAAGCAATCATCCTATTTCCCTAGTCGGGTCGAATTAAAGACAGTCATAAATTCCCAGAAAAGAGAAACTATACATTTAAAGATTCTAAACATACAATACTCTCATAGGTTGCCCAACACTTCTCGTGTTGACTTAGTGCTAATGATATGACCTATCTTTAAGTACCTAATTAATTACATGTTTTATTGATAAATTATTCATCACAATTAATCTAATTAAATCTATACATTATTCAACATAAACATTGTAAATTATAGCAGGCTATTGACTACAATTGTACATTTATATGTATATTAAATATGCTTTTCCTATGTTCACCAGTGCCAGGGCATATCATTCAATTTATGTAATCATTAAGGTAATTATAATTTTAGCTAAATTATACAAACAATGCATTCTAATAAAGATAGAAACTAGATTATCTTAGTATTACTTAGTATAAAGTTTCTTGATAAGAAACTAAATAGTCTCCATTATATTTACACTTTTTAGAAGTATATCAAGTATATCATTCTCAACCAAATAAGAAGCAAATAGAAGATGAGCAGGAAGTGGCGCCGAGACATTCCTGTATGCTAACACAGTTTAATGTGAGTGTTTTATAGGCCGGCCTCAATGCCAAGCGCACTGTTTGCTCAGCATTCGCATTAAATAAATTCATAATTATATGCGCAGCTACTACATTGACAATGTAGCACTCCAACATCACTTCAGGCGCCATACTTAGTAATTATAATAATTCTACTCGGAGTCAAGACTCAATGACGATTTAATTGTCATCTTTATGCAAATGAAAACAGCGTTGTAGGCAATAACTGTAGTCCGATTTCTAATTTTACTCGCGGAATTAATACCAAGTATTACATTACAGACAATATCAATATTAAAAAATATTGGTTTCAATCTTTACCGTTTGCCCATACATTCCTGTATATCCATATACAGGAATCTATGGAGATAGTTAAAATAATCAATTTAGCGTGTCTTACGTATGTAAAGATACATTGAAAAACACTAAATAATCTCTATAATCAGTGGCGTAACAACAGGGTGGCAAGTCGGCAAAATGCCACGGGCCCCACCAGGTAGGGGGCCCCGGCCGAAAGGGGTCCCCGGTCATAGAAGAGTCTCATCTGCCAACCCACATACACATTAAGATAAATAAAAAGAACGGGGGGTGCACGGGGCTCCAACCGATGAATTTTGCCACGGACTTCAACGGGTATAGTTACGCCACTGTCTATAATGCATATAATATTGATATGTTGTAGGTATATAGCAATAACAGCAAGCATGTAGAGCATCTGCTTAATGGCAGATTTAAATTATTCAACTAAAATTTAAAAAATGTTTTAGTATTTCTTGAGATGAGTAACAATAACATTGATACTATAGAACCTCTAAGGTTACGCAGTTTCGCTGCATAAGTGATCAATAAAAAACACAATAGATGTTGCTTTGATTCCTAGAACCAGTTATCAAATAGCAAACAGACGTTTCCTAGTAATAATCTCAAAGGTCGTTTACTAGCTTACTTGCAACGCTTTCTAAGTATCTCAACATAATACGAATATTGAATCTCATAAAGGAATCTTTTTTAAATTCTGAGTTCAAACTTAAGTAATTGTAACTGCTAATAGTTTAAACGACGTCGATCTAAGAAACGATATATAAGTTCATATCATACAAAAAATATCTAAGGATAAGTTTGCTTTTCAAGTGTATTTATAAAGGGATAGTAAAATTGACGATTATTGTTGTAATGTCATAAGACTAACTTAAAAACCATACTTAAGTATAAAAACGTAAAATTTATTTCAGTTGTATTTTGAATTAATTATGACTTTATTTTAATTTATGCATTAATTGTTTTCTTGTCGTAAACAAAATATAACATAAAACTATGATTTCTACTTCAATTTAAATATAATATGTATCTAAAATAACATTTGTGACGCATGAAACACTTCCAAAACATATTGACTATTTGCATAACAACATACAACGAAAGTGGGACAAAATAAGCAGTCATAATTTGAAGGTGTTTGTTTCAAACAGTCAACGAAATAGTCACGAGCTTGTACCCAAGTACCTATTTAATATTATTATTTTGATTGTCCCTGTAGTTTCACCAGCGAACACGGCCTAGTTCGAGTATCGTTGTGCCATTCCACCTCCCTAACTTGCCTATAAACGCTCGGAAATGCACTGTGAAGAGTCATTATTCCCATTTGGGTGCGATATCGCGAGAAATTGTAATGTACCAGCATAGATAAACTGACCGTAAGCTTAATCAAACTCGGCCGGCGCATTGGGTCAACGGCATATTTACTACAATTTGCATGTGCAAAATAAAATGCAATGTGCGAAGAAACTGCTTCACAATTGATGTACTTATTGTACAACACAAAGATAAATAAAAAAATTGTCAAGTGACTTTAATAAAATCATTTTAATGAACTTGGAATGAAATGGAATGTATAAATAAAACGTTAGTATGTAATAGTCATTGTCAGTTTGAAAATAGGTAACAAGTTTTAATTTATAACATACAATTAACTTGCATAATACTATTTATAATACAATGAGCCTACATCAACAACATTCCGTGAAATTTAATGAATAGCTAAGTATTAATTTCGAAGATCGCATCACTATCAATGACTAAGGCGTTTAAGTGTAGAAAAACCGCCGTCTACGTAATTCTGCGTTTATTTATTTGGAGACTGCGCGCGCGCAGGTATCACGAATAAGGCAAAAGCTTTGCGCGTGTGTGCTCTGCACAATGACTCACTATGTCGTAATGTCAGAGGACAGTCTATTTCGGCGCGGTGAGATTATGATTAATTCACAGAACACAGTAAAAGGCTTGTGCGCTCATCAAAATAATATAGTCTATCTGCTTAGTTTACTAAACTTTAAAAGTAGTAGGTTACAATATTGATTTGGTCCCCTGATGTAAAAGGCACTTACTTTTAATTAAGAGGATTCATAAATGAAAAAAATATGGAGACAAAGATACTCAATTAACAACTATTTTTCAAGCTCGAGAGCACTAAGTGGACATGATTGATGCTATCATTTTAATCAAGACGAAATAAAATTTGCTAGGTAAATTTACAGTTGGACTTGGTTCCTTGTTTTCGGAACTAGTAAACAACACATTATACGAAACCTTAAATGCGCTTATTTTTTCAATTTTGTACATAAATGTCAATGTTGACCAAATGAAAATTTAAGATTCTACAAATGGGCAAAGGCTGTAGCCATAACTGGCGAATGCACTTCATACAATACGCTAGCCTGGCAAACATAGAATACTATTTTTATTTCGTTCGTCCTTAGTAAAGTATTAATGGCGTCAGCTTGAGCTACTAATACGAATTCCCATGGTCACTTTTCAAAAACCTGGCCTAATATCATAACAATGATGAAAATTTTTATTTTCAAGTTCTAACATCAAATATCAACAACAGCTGATCTTTAAATTGTATCAAAACTGTAATTTTTTTTGCAGAATAGGTGTATGTCCAATTTCAGCTGCTCTTTATTCCTTCATTTTCGAAGTCTGCTTCAGTATTCCAATAAGACTAAGAGAAATCAGGTGAAGGGTCCTGTCTGTACCGTGAATGAACCATGAATGTCATAGTTTGCTTTGTCATCTTTACAAACGAAAAGTGCAACATTACTTTATTATTATATCATCATAAGTTTTTTACAATATATTTTATTTTCTCTTCACAAAGGTATACACATTTAGACATTTAATATGGATGTTCTTAACAATACAATTTAGAAATAAATTAAACTGTTGTATCATGTTAACATGCATAACTGTGAACGTCTTGAAGTCCTGGTTTCGTATCTCCAAACATTGTTGACATTGTAATTTTTTTTATTTTGCCTTTTCTGTCCCACAGCTGAGCAAAGGCTCCCTTAACTCACTCCAAAACTGTCGATTATCGGCCAAGGCTCACCAGTGTCTCTTCTCTTTTTTTTTAAATTAAAAAAAAAATATTAGACAACTCACCCGTGCGTAATGCATGTCCCGCTCAGCAGCGGCGGCGGCCAGCTTCTCGGAGGCGTCGTGCAGCGCGGCGCGCACCGCGTGCAGGTCGCGCGCGCGCGCGTCGCGCTCCGCCGCCGCCTGGCGCGCCGCCGCGTCCGCCGCCGCCGCCTCGCCGCCCGCCGCCGCGCGCGCCGCACGCTCCTGCTCCAATGCCGCCGCTAGCCCGACCACCTGACAACGACAGATTCGAGTTGTTACTCTATGACAGAAGAAAATGTTTAGGGGTGAGAGCCATCCGCCCCCTTGCAAGTCCGGTGATGATGACAAGGCTACTAAAAGCCATCATCGTTAGTCAGTTAGAAAAAAAAAGCAGAAGAATAAGCCTATTTTGATTATAGACTCTGATATGTAGATGATAAAACTCATGGATCCAACACCTTAACACTATCCAACAGGCCAACATAGCTCTTGCCCTGAAACCAACTGGGTTCAAGCAAAATAAATAAACATCTTGGACTTAGGTATGTTGACTGGTTTTTATTATCCGATCACTGAAATTATAATTGGGTGTCAATTTGATTCTTGTCCAAACGTTTACAGTATTTACTAGTATGAACTATTTTAACCTGAACTAAAATTCAAACGAAATCATAGATTCTGATGATGTTTACAACAGGTGATAATTTATTTTTAAAATGAAAGGAATTAACATTAAAATTACCTTTTCACTTTCCTGGCGATGTTCTCCTTCTAGCTTCTGGAGGCGCTGCTGCATCTGCCTGTAGTCGACGCTCAGCATCGACATCTGGCGGTCCTTCTCCTGGCACGCCGCCTCCGAGCGCTGCCGCGCCGCCTTCTCCTCGTTCAGCTTGCCTTGCAGCGCTGCCCGGGCATCACGCACACACGCATGTTATATCGAGTTACCATAACAAAACATCTCATCATCACTCCAAAAGAGAATAAGGGCAACACAGGGGTACAGATTATGATACAACAGGAATTCTAAAAGAAATAAAGGATTTTTCATGATAATATTACCATTAACTACAGTTAATAACAAGGAACTATATTAGCAAATGGAACAATACCTTTAAAAAACTTTTCCAATGTCCCTGAGGCATGCAAAAAGTGAAGTTTTGGTACATAATTCGATTAGGGATATTCTTTATAAAAATAGCTGTTCTCAATGATTGGATACATAGCATGAGTCATTGCTAACAACACAGGTGAATGGGCATAATTTGTTATAGAGTACAACTCACTTTTGACTAACTCCAGATTGGCTTCCTGTCGCGAGAGCAGCTGCGAGCGCTGCGTGTCTTGGTGCGCGCGCAGCTCCTGCTGGTACAGGTGCTGGGCGGCGCGCAGCTCGTGCGACAGCGACGCGCACTCCTTCTCCAGGGACGACAGCCGCTCCGACAGCTGCCTGTTGTCCGCGGACACCTGCGCGAACCGCGCCGACGAGCGCTCCAGCTCGGCGTGGGCCGCGTTCAACCGGCCCGTGCTCTCGGTCAGCGCCGCGTCCGAGCGCTGCTTCGAAGCCTTCACGGCGCTCAGCTCCTCGGACAGCGAGCCGCACTCGCGCTCCAGCGCGTCGCGCTGCGCCCGCAGGCTCGCGACGGTACCGTCGTTGACCGCGGCCGCCGCCGCCTGTTGCGCACTCAGCTCGGCCGCTTGTTTTCTAGATTTAGCTGCTGCGTCCGCTTCCTGTTTTAGTTTCTCACGTAATTCTGTCAGCTGCTTCTCTAAAGCATTGATTTTATCATTGTAGCTTTGTAAGTTACTGATCTCTTTCGCCCTCTTATTTTGCTCATCTTCTAGGCGGCGCTTCGCGTCATGGTAATTTACTTCAATTTTCCTCCTCGTCTCAGATTCAACTTCCGCTTTTCTTTGCATTTCTTTAAGATCATGTTTAAGCAAAGCCACTTCTTTGTCTGTATCGGCTATGATTTTCTTGTTCCTCGAGTCCCTTTGGGCTAGTTCGTCTAGTTGAGCACATAGCATCACTTGCCTATCTTCTAACTTACGCCTACTGTCCCTTTCCCTTTCTAAAAGTTTTTCTAACTGGAGTATTGCCTCAGATCCAACATTGTTAATATGATTGTTAGAGATAGTGTCCACAACATCAGCTGGTTTTGATTTTCCAACACACAACTGGTAGTCACCATTGTAAGTGAATCCTACAAATGGTAAATGATTCCCTACAAATGCTTTTGGCACCGGGAAAGACTCATCTAGAGTGTCTGTTTTCTCAAAATCATCGAAATTTCTGGTATCATCATCACTGGACAGCTCAGGGACTACCGGTGGGACAGAGTCCCTAAGATTTTCAAAACTCCATTGATCATTTATAAAAAATGGATGTTGCTTAATATCTTCCACACTATTCCATCCCAGTCTTTTTGTTCTATCTGTTAACAGACCTCTTATAAGAGATTTTGCATCTTTTGATATTTCTACATCATCAGGAAATTGTAAAGAATTTCTATGATCCATAATCTTTCCATAAGTTCCTACTAAACTATCAGCATAAAAAGGTGGATCACCTATTAACATTTCATATAAAAATATACCTACAGCCCACCAATCACATTCACGACCATAAACTCCTTCACCATTCTGAGATTGTAATACTTCAGGAGAGATGTAATCAGGTGTACCCACAGCATTGCTGGCTCGCACAAGTCCATCAGGTCCCATTCTCATACAAGTACCAAAATCAGCCAACTTCAGATGGCCATACTTGTCAATAAGCATATTATCAGGCTTCACATCCCTGTGCACAAAGCCCATGCCATGTATCACATCTAGTGCTAGAACTATCTCCATTGTGTAGAACTTTGCCCACTTTTCAGGTATATCAAAGTTGGACATGAGACTGACAAGATCTCCACCAGGCATGTAATCCATCACCATGTAAAGATATTTTTGGTCTTGAAAAGCAAAATGCAATTTCAAGATCCAGTCTGAGTTGGCATGAGCCATGATGTGTCTTTCCTCCCAGAAAAATGTGGAGTCTGATCTTTTAATCATTTCTACTTTACTTAGAAGTTTCATGGCATACACCTGACGAGTGGACTTGTGTCTGACTAGTTGTACTTCACCAAATGCACCACGGCCAATCACTTTAATTAAATCAAAGTCAGCTGCCTTCATACGCAGATCTACTACTTCCGAAGCAAATATTTCATCTACAACAAAGAAAACACAAATCCTATTGAATTTTAGAATTCTCATACTTTATACTGTGTTCTATAAATTACTAACCAAAAGTAAGTGGATTTGCCCATGATTATGTTAAGATAGTAATAGTGTTGTAATCTCAAACAACAGTGCTACCTACTAACAATATTTGCCTTTATATGTTTATCTATTTGCTTTATCTAACACAAGTGTGTGTTGTTAGAAATTGAAAATATTTATTATTTATTTACTAATATACATAATATAAATTCTAAGATAATATGAAAAAAATACTATACAGAACAATATTAGTAGCAGTTAATTATTAATAAACAAGTGTTCAACTATAAAGTATGTTGACCTGGATGACTGGATGTATCTTCATTTATGACTCTTATATAAATCAAAACAGTCAAACACAGTAAAATGTGCAATAAACACATCTTATTTCTGACTGTATTTGAAAACAAAACAAACTTGGGATTATTATGATTGCTAAAACTGACAAATGAAACAATTTGGTGTCCTCTATTGTGATATGGATTTGGGTTGATTAATAGATACACAGTGGGATCAACAAAACTGAATAATTTAATGTAGGATTGCAGTTTGAAGAATGAGGTAAGAATACTTACATCTACTGGTATAGGCCTCGACATTCTTCATGCGCCGAATGGCCGGATGATCGCAGTCAGAGACGAGTGCCGTCACTGTATCTAGTAAGCAGTCCACGTTGCCAGTGGAGCGAGGATCACACAAGCGCTCCTCCAGAGCCCGGAGCCGCCGCAGGCGCTCCTCGTCCTTCACCGACTCCATGCTCAACCGTATCTGACGTCCTCTGCCACTGAGGCTAAACGCCACCGCACATTCTCCCGATTGCTGCTCCAAGTGATAACACTACTCTCATCACGATACATCAACTAAAATTGCATTTGTTACTCCCGCACTACCGTTCCGACGATAACCTACCATTCAATTGCCAACTTATGTTTCATTTTATCAAAAAATTTAGTTGCTGTAGTTCAGAATGACAGCAGATAAAGGTGGTTCTCACAACAAAGCATATGTCCGTTTGCAAACATAAAGGCCGAATGAGTAACATTTACAGCTTTCAGATGTTTTTTAATCGTATACGATCACGTAATTATAACAATTATTGGCACAACATTGAGAATATAAAGTAAAATTACGAAATATTTAACCGCTTGATTGATGAACGATGGATGATCGAACAATAGTGTGAAGTTAGCTCCATACTGCGAAGTTCGCAATGGCGACGATTGCAAAGCAAACTTTTTTTAGGTATGTCAAAGAAATAGAGCTAATTGTAAATAATGCTACGACGAAATAAACGATTTTTGAAGATGTATTTGTTTTATATAGTTCTTGATATAAGGCCTCAGTAATACTCAGTATATAAAGTTCACATTTAACATGGTACCGGTTAATTTTATCCTAATTTCAGATATCTGTTTACAAATATATCCCTTTAGAAATTACAGTAGTTGCTCATAATATTTTAATTGTTTAATATATCATTAGTAATATAGACTTTTGATACAAAATTAAAAAATATTATATAATTATGTATGCATCTGGGTAGCAAAGATCATGGGGTTAAATTAAGTTGTACATTTGTTTATAAAGTAGGTATACAACTGAGAAAAAAAAATTAATTCAAATTTTTGCATTCAATTAAAACTCAATTTCCTAAATGCACGCACTATTGAATAATACAATAATTAAACAAGAATTAAGAGATCTTTTGGAATGAATGAGGAATCGAGATTCCGATTTTGTGCAGTCAGCCAGCCAGCATAGCTTGCAATGGCCAATGAGTAATCATAGACAATAGAATCAAACCAAAGGATAATCGTTCGCTCATTCATCATTCGCCCCACCGAATGGAACATGGCGGTGCTAGGCAGGATGTGCACAAGTCTATAAATTTTGCATTTATCAACGAGTTGCGAATTCGAGATTGATTTTACTTTAATTTTTGTTTAGTTTTGTGTGTAATCATTACATATTTCGTGAAAGATCTATCCCTAACCAGGGGATTATAGCTGGACTTGAAAATTTGCGATGATAATTATTACTTCATTGGTGGTGTAAAAATAATTGTGACAAATATACCACATTAAATCAGGTAAACTGTTGTTTTTATTATTTAAAAACTATTGAACTTATTTTTAACCCTATATATTTAGCTAATAAGTTGACAACATCCGCCGATTAGTCGCAATTTGTGTCCGAGTGTGCCCCATTTTTGTTCAAGATCACTCTCGTGTTAATTTACTTATTTATAGTTCACCTATTGTTTTCATTATCCTGGCCTAAATTTGATTCTTTCTATCGTATTTTTACTGATCAATCATCTCAGATGTTATTGAGTCTACGAATGACAAAGAATGGTTTCTTTGTGCTCCCACAATCACGTGTGATTCCAGGTCGTTATAGGGTCAATAACTGCTGAGTATGACATTATTTCGGATTTTTAACCTTTCAACGAGTATGTAAATATAACTGTCAATAGATATTGATATTTTAAGGTAACATGGAGTTCGAAAATGTCGATAAAAGTAGTTTCGTATGTGTGACATATTTTCGTTGGGTTCGAGTAGGTAGAGCAGCTTGGAGCATGTGCAAGTGCATAGCGAACTTGGGCACAGGGTGTGGGGTGTCGGTATTGCACTGGGGGCGGGGGGCGCGGGGCGGGGCCCGCCAGTCAGCTGTGCGAGTGTCATGTCGCTCGCTCGCTGTTCACAGCGCGTCGTGGGAAGTGTCCTAAATTGTGCCCCTCTACAACTCATTCATCTGAAAATTCCTGACTTTCTGTTATTGTATTAACACTTTTGAAATGGATTTATTATAAAACACAAGCTGGGTAACTAAATATGCATTGTTTTTTGAACACATTCTATTTTCAGTTCATCTCACTAGGTGTGTGTGACTAATCTGTAATTCAACAATAGTTAAATTTGATTAACAAGCCTCAATACTTCTAAATTAATAATCTTGTTATTTTCAATGAATTAATGTTTAGTTTATAGGTTTAGATTTTAGTTAAATTATTTTTATTAAAATAAGTGTGGAATTACATAGGTTAATCAGATCAGATCTGTTGTATCATAGAAGAGTGGGTTAGTATGAAAAGTTTTGATGTTGAACAAGTAAGCAATACATTTTATTGTACTTTGCTTTGGTTAAAAAGAATGTGGTTATGATACTTTATATTGTCATCTACATCTTCAATATCTATGTTACCTTCAATATTAATATTTACTTATTATTTATAACATATTTTTTAATTTCATGTAGGTATTTCAAAGAAAGAATTATTAAGTATGTAATGTTACATAGAGGAGAAGCCAAACATTACAGAACATGTTTTCATTGTTTAATGCTTGTTTGGCATCAACCATTGTTGCGCAATCAACAATTTTCAATAAACTCTTTATGGTTTGTTGTTGGAGCTTACGATAACCAGTTCGCTTGCACTATACCTCGTCACAATGTATTTTATCAATGGTTGATTAAAATTATGGATTCATTTCCGGTTGTAAGTATTACTGCACTAAAATTAAATCTGTCACCACATTTATAACATTACATGAGATTTTATGATGAAATGATTATTAAATTTAGGTATTCATTAATTATGAATGTTATAATTAGATAATCTTTTACAAAGTAATAAACTTCGGTACCTATTTCTAGTCTTAGGACTTTTGACAAATTTTTACTACCGAGTCATAACCATGTATCTTTGTTCCCAGAAAGCCGTGGTGGTCATGGCTACGCTCATCCAAGAGAATGGCATCAAGGAGTTGAGCAAAGGCACCCACGGCGTGGGGTCGACCCATGGCATCACCACGCACAACGTCGCCAGCCACATGGTGCCCGACCACGAGTACTGCGAGGGCGCCGCCGCTGCGCCGGCCTGCGCGCCGCCCGACGCGGCCCCGGCGCCCGCGCCCGACGACGACGACACGCCCGAAATAGATATCATGATAAACAATGTCGTGTGCAGTTTTAGTGTTAAGTGCCACCTGAATCTGAGACAAATAGCTTTGAATGGTGTTAACGTCGAGTTCCGCCGCGAGAACGGCATGGTGACGATGAAGCTGCGGCGGCCGTACACCACGGCGTCGATCTGGTCGTCGGGCCGCGTGACGTGCACCGGCGCCACCAGCGAGGACCAGGCCAAGGTGGCGGCGCGCCGGTACGCGCGCGCGCTGCAGAAGCTGGGCTTCCAAGTCCGCTTCCAGAACTTCCGTGTAGTCAATGTCTTAGGAACCTGTCGAATGCCGTTCGGCATACGCATAATAGCTTTCTCCAATAAATATAAAGAAGCAGAGTGAGTATAACTGGTTTTGGATTTTTTTAATAAACTTGTCTATGTAAGCCTTGCTAAATAATTTTGATTTATATATTAAATTAATAAAAACAATTACCACAACTTGACTGAATTAAAAATAAAGATTTGCAGAATATAAATCAACTAGCAAAACTAACTAAATAGTTCTGCAATTCAAAGCCTTCACATGTCTAGCCTACACAAAGTAATTATTATTAACATATCAAACTATGTTTCTGTACAAATTATAGTGACATTCAGAAGTACTGTTTAACATTCTTTTATCGGCTTCATGATTATGTGAAAATATAATTTACTTTTTATATGTTTCTTTTCAGCTATGAGCCAGAGCTTCATCCAGGTGTTACATATAAGCTTTACAATCCTAAAGCTACTTTGAAAATTTTCTCTACCGGTGGTGTCACAATAACAGGTATGATTTTATTTTTGGTTCAGACATTCTACGCTATTCAGTTAAACTGGTGGTCCAAATGTGAACAATTTGTTTGTTTTATTGCTTCATTTAATGGATGTATAGCCCTATGAAGCAACTGCAAAAGTTTTGGCATCTGTGCTGACTACGTAATTTCGCCAGCCAGCCTGTGTGCCTCTGCATAATATTTCTTGGGATCGATTCTGCTATGCTGAATATGATATTTTTTATGTGCTGTGTTTTACTATTTGGATTTTTTTTGTTTTGGAATAATTTAATTTTTACAACTACACACATGGTCGAAGTTCATTTATTTTCACTCGATTGCTACGGAAAGTTAGGCGAGTGATTCGATAGCTAAGCTGCTATGATTCCTCGTTAATACAGAGTTATTTCATTGCGGTTTTGATTGTACTCTTATGTTAAGGTCGTTTCTTGAAGGTCTTAGAAATACGAGACGAATGAATGTGGTTGTTGTCAGTATGTTTGGATTTTGGAGGCATACTAGATCTACATGTTACTTATTGTAACTTAGGTCTGTACTTGTGTGTCGAATAACTATCAGATATATATAAACTCATAATACTTCTAAAGACGATACCACTACATCTATTTTCTATTTTGTTCCTATTGTTAGAAAATTCTTCAATACCTCTATATGTGTGGTATAACCCCAAATCCCTTTGTAATGAGGGTTTTCGCGAATGAGAAATTCACTAGATGGCAATACGTAGGCGTGAGGTCCAACTGCATCATGATTGGTTATTTTTGAAGTGACATTGACAGACGTGTCAATATTCACCAATCATGATGCAGTTGGACCTCACGCCTACGTATTGCCATCTAGTGAATTTCTCATTCGCGAAAACCTCATTGCTTGCACCTAAGAATGCATTATATATTATAGTCTGCACTAGAACTTTTACAATATTGTCCCCGGCACGTTTTGCCGAGTCGTAGAGGAAAATGTCGAGGAGAGAAATTAATATCGATGGCTATACTGTAGTTATGAAATAACTTAACGAACGAAAACTGTAGGAAGGGTTCTACGAACTTGCGACAGGTGCGGATCGCGGGTCTGTCCTTAAGTTAAAAAGTCTTGAGGAGATATCGCATTCTTTTCGACGGGTTGGTAAAGTCATGTTCATTGATTCATGCTAAATCTGACATCCTATTTAACCATCTGGCTTTATCAAGTGCCGCAGTTAGCCTTTTTAGTATTGGGTTAGTTTTACTGATCTGCATAAATGTAGACGATGATGCAGGTATACTATATTAATTATGGATTCTTTGTATCCTCAGTCGTATTATTGCTTTTATTTTTATTTGTCAGCAAAATTACTTCGGGTGATAACCTGTTATTTTTGCGTCGAATGTTGTGTGTTTATAAATGTAATTGTGATAAAAACCGGATGGCTCTAGATACGGATGCTGCAAAAGCATCCGTATCCGGCCTACTCATAAAAATTTCCAGGTCAACATTGAGTTTGTAAAAAAAAGATCACGTTCGTATGAAAGCATTATGTATGATGGTCTTGAACTCGGTAACGGGTACGAAGTAGCCTATGATACTACAGCTCGATTTTGCAGGTGTCTATTTATCTGATTACGATAAATTAAAATGAATGTTTTGTGTGTAAGCACAGAATCGAGCACTCGGATCTTCGGCTATGTGCGATATTGCTCTTTCCTTCCTTTATTATTTCTAGACATACATAATTTAGGCCCTACAGTTTGACACTACAGTTTTCGTTTTTTCGAGTGGATAACAAGCTCAAATGAGTTCGGCCCAATACTTGAGGCATTGTACTAAAATGTGTACCTATGCTTGTTGGAGTCTTCTCGGTAGAATCGACATTCCGAATGGTAGAACCCTACTATTGATGTATTGAAGGTTTATGAGTGCATTTAAAAGGCCTATATGAATTAAGTTGATTATGATTTTATATCCCTTTGTATATTCCTGTTAAACTTATGTAAATTTTTTTCACTTGTGGCTTATCTCCAAGATGAAGTAAATATTACTCTTTATGTGTCTACACGCGTTATTAGTTTGTTTCGGGTGTGGATTTAGAAATTCACAGTTCGCTCGCGATCATGATCGGTGTAACCCAGTCCAGACGTCTTGCAGTAAGTAGCTATGTATTTGCTACTTCTATCGTATGGTTGATGAAACAACCCGGTGTCTAGAGTTTTTAAACCGCCCGTAGGCCTCTGACATGGCTTCACACACCGTAAAAAAATCACTCAGGTGTGCTGGTTTCCTCACGATATTTTCCTTTACCGTTAAAGCGTCGAATGATGGTACATATGAACGTCAAATTTGAAAAACACATTGGTACCTGTCGGGGTTCGAACTGGCGACCGCTCGCATGGCAAGCAACGACCTTAACCACTCGGCCATCGACGCTTTTCTAATAACGCGTGTAGACCAATAAATACTAATATTTAGTGTAATGGAACGCGAAAGTCTAAAATCTTATGATGTAGTAAATAGCCTTCAGCTCGTACCGAAATACTGCTTCTTCTTAATTTTTAAAAATGTATTGTTTCCTTGTCCAGCTCGGAGCGTGAGCGACGTGCAGTCGGCGGTGGAGCGCATCTTCCCGCTGGTGTACGAGTTCCGCAAGCCGCGCTCGGCCGCCGACGAGGAGCTCGTGCGGCAGAAGCGCGCGCGCGCCGCGCCCGCCGCCGCCGCGCCGCCGCCGCCGCCCGGCGACCCGCTGCGGCTCGTCACGCTCTCCGACGACGACCACGACGCCTGGGAGTGAGCCGCCCCGCCCGCCGACCCCGCCCGCCCGAGCGAGCGTTACCTGTTCTACGGTATTATGTAGTTCCCTCGGTGCAGCCGGCTCCTCGCGAGCGCGGGGAGGGGCCCGGCCCCGCGCCGGACTCGGACGATGACGCCGTTCGGCATAAAGCAATAACTGTCGGTTGTTAGTGCGCGTGTGAATTTTCGAGCTGTTCGGTTCATGCCAAAGATATTTATTAGGGGAGGGCCGGCGCGGCCCCGCGGCCCCGGCGCCGCCGCGCCGCCGCCGCCGCGCCGCCGCGCCGGTGCCGGTTCGCACCCGCGAATCCACCGTTCTCGTGATGCTCCTGTGACCTCTAGTATGCGTAGGTGAAGTCGTTTGCGTCTAAACCAAATTTGTCATGAATTCTACTAAAATGTTCAGAGAATAAATCTCGATGACGATACTCAGTCTCGTTTTTCATTTGCTGTTATGATTGATGAAGTTGTAGTGATAATAGTGTTCAATAAGAGTTGTTCTAAGAAAAAGATGACTGAATGATTAGATAGATGTTAGTGATTGTAAATATAAAAAGCTTGGTTAAATAAAAACAATTGTTTTATTCATTCGAATCACTCTTTTAATTTTTATGGTAAATTACATAGAAATATCAAAAAGGTCAAAAATTCTAAGTTAATATCAGTTAGGAATCGGAATGTCAGTCAATATAGATACATAATTCATCATTGTCACCATACCTACACATAGCTTAAATACTTGTAATTGTAGAAGAATGTGAGTTTGAAAATTGAGAAAATCCTAGGCTAGATATAAGTGCTGAGAGAAAGATTTAAATTTGAAGAAAGTATGCCATTATATTGTTTGACACACATAAAATGTTATCAAAATGTTTTTTAGGAAGTAACTTTCGCTATGAGAATCTTGAGATAAAATGTGGAATGCCCAATGGCGTTCACTCACTCAAGTACCTACTGAAAATCATGTCCTAGTAGAATATAGATCACATATAAATTCCACCAAATTCATTGTCTCACCTTTAAGTTGTGGATACAAATAGCCCTACGTTTATTGTTACACGCATGTATAATAAATCTCCTGGTAGCACATATAAAATCCAAACATCTGAATTGAGGAGCCACATTCACAGTTACATAACTTTAGACATATTATACTACAAATTTCAGACTTCGGTCTATAAAATTATTTACTTCCCTACTAAATAAGGGGCGAGCTTCCTTTTTAAATCGAAAGTGGCTCCTCAATCCATACGGACATAATATTTTGACCTGCAGCACACCTATATGAAGTAAATCTAAGGTTGGTTGACTAAGGCCCAATCGCCCTAGTTTAAGGTAGGGGTAGTGGGGACGTATATGGACTGTTGTTGAAGTTGTAAAGATTTGTTCTAAGAGTCGGATTCGTGTGTGTCGTACTCGTCGCTAGTGAACCTGGGGTGCGAAGGGCGCGGAGGGCGGGCTAGCTTCATCCGGCCCCTGTATGCACTTTCTGGGGGGTAATTCTTCGGCGCGCGGATGTAAGCGCTCATGTCCACCACAGCTAGACGAGGCGTTTTAACTGCTTGACCTGTTAAAGACAGATTGAGTAATTTCAAATCCATAGTAGAACAGTGTTACTTAAACTAAAATGTGATCGAAAGTTATGTGGGGTATATTGTTTTTGGAACTGATTTAAACTTGAGCCATGAAAGAGAGAAGATAGTTGGGATCATTGATTATTTTTGAACTTTGCATTCTGATGAATTTCAATCGGGATGTAACGTCATTTTGATGAATGAAGATTCTAACTGATTCTCTGATCTCTGCTGTTTCTTCTTTTTGTTCCGGTTCTTGATCATGTAAATAAACATTTGACCAGTTTTATACTGGTCTGACGGGTATTATCTTATCCACGTCGGGAGCTGTAACTTTTGTTTTTTTACGCGGAGAAATGCGTTACGTACACTCCGGGTAGGGGTTTGCCCGGAGCGGTATGTGGGACACCCAGCTTGCCAGTGATTGGAAATTCCGACAAGCTGCTCCTGAGATATCTCAGGGGTATACTCACTAAAAGTCCGAGATGAAAATCTAGCCCGGGAACTGTAGGCACCTAAGTAATTTCTATTGTAAATAGGAGTCGAGTCTGGTCACAAACTCACCAGTGATAATAGGTAAAGCGGTTTCCACATGGGGGTGTGTGCGGGGCCGAGCTCGTAGCGCCAGGCGCGACACGCGCGGCAGGAGCGCGCGCGCCGGCGGCGGCGACGCGGGTGGCAGCGGCGGCGACAGCACCCGCGCGCGCACCGCCCGCCGCTCGGGGGACGATGACGGGGACCTGGGAATACCAGGGGATAAAATATATAAAAAAATAAAGCGTCGGATCGATTTCAGCCATGGCGGTCGATCTCAATGAGGGTTGTCGCGTTTGAGAAATCCACTAGATGGCAAGACGTAGTTGTGAGGTCTAACTGCTACGTGATTGGTGAAAATTGACATGCCTGTCAATGTCACGTCAAAAATAACCAATCATGTTGCAGTTGGACCTCACGCCTACGCAGTGCCATCTAGTGAATTTCTCATACGCGACAACCCTCATTGAGATCAGCCAAGTGCGCAGGACTCTATATAGTGCACTATACTATTCTACTCTATTCCCTTACTCTTATAATTCGGTGAGGCAGCAATCCGACATGACCGATGAGAGATCGGGCGCAGGACCACCGGCTTAACATGCTTTCCGAGACACGGGCGTTCAACCGCCAACTTCCTAACTCCGGGCTGAGTAATTTCATTACAGAAGAACTCTCACAAATTTTGCCCGAACCTGTACTCGAACCGGGGACATTTCGGTCCTTACGCAGCGCTTGCTACTAATTGATCAACGAAACGGTTTTTTAACCAAGTGAAATATATCGCGGGCTAGTTCACTTAGGACTGGCTCGATGGAACAGTGGTAAATTACCCACTACCTACGGTTTCAAGAGTCGTGGGTTCGATTCCCACCTAGGACTAATATTTGTGTAACGATCGTCGCGGTGTTTTGTCTGACTGAGTGTGTTATGGAATGTATTTGTGTATCCACTGTTGATTCTGATATCCGTAACACAAATGCTTAAGCTACTTACCACGGGATCAGATCAATGTAAGTATGTGATGTGTAAATATTTCATTAAATTCAAGTTTGGCATCAAGGATTTCAATCTCAGGCACACGTAGGCAGTGGCGTAACTATACCCGTTGAAGTCCGTCGCAAAATTCTTCGGATGGGGCCCCGTGCACACCACGTTCTTTTTATCTTACTGTGTATGTGTGTTGGCAGTTGAGATTCTGCTATGACCGTGGGCCCCTTTTCGGCTGGGGCCCCTACCGGGTGGAGGCCCGTGGCATTTTACCGACTTGCCACCCTGTAGTTACGCCACTGCACGTAGGTTACCTAAGATTAGTAAGGTAGAACACGTTCTACCATCCATTACTTGCAATAAGATATAAATATTGGAAAAAATAATATTATGTGGGGTACACTATCACAACTATAGCTACTATACCAAGTTTACTTAGTTTCGAGTTTAAATTACTAATATGTCACATACACTTTTATTTAGAATCTTGAATATCAAAAAAGAAATAAGTGAATGAGAAATGTATGAAATCAAACAGGGTGCAAGTTACTTCACATTATTGCAATACCTATCTACATTATAGGTACCAATGTAATTAGATCTAGGATCGGATAACCACTGGTTGTTTCAATACCTATTATCATATTTATCGGAAAGTATGATGATGTACACACCTACTTATTTATGTAATATTTAGTTGGCCTCGACGGCTCTACCATTTGTCATTGACCTCGAACCTTGACCATTAAATTTATTAACCAAATTTAGGTTTACCTACTTAAACCGTTGATCGGAAGATTGTGCTAACTGCTAATACATGTAGCACTAAGACCAGTCATCAGAATCCAATCGATTTCTAAAACCGGTCATCTGTTGTGTATTGTAGCTTTCGAAAATTCACGATTGCGTAATTTTCGTACTAAGTATAGTCCAGTCAAATTAGGAAAAAATCTCGGAATTCGAGATACCCAGCTGTAAGTCTGTAAATACTTGTATATTGACGTCCTAAAAGTTGTCTCAAAACCTACATATTGTAGGGTGTACGCAACTATTAAATTTTCATGGTCAAATGTCACAAATATCAGTTTTATGAACTTTTGAGCGAAACGAGAAGTTTTATTATAAAAGTGTGTAGGAGAAAATTACTTATCTTCTATTTATCTATAAAAAATGTCTGTACGTTTTATTCCTAAGATTCACCATTTCAGAGATACAGCGATGCAAATAGTTGAAAAAGTTGTATTTTCAAAAGCTTCCAGACCCCCGTGCGATTGTGCTAGACAGTTAAAATTTTCACAACTGATGTATTTCAGTAGCCTCTATAACATCTAATACTAGAAAAAGCTTAAAACAAATGTTTAAGTGGGTTCTCATACAAAAACTATGTTTTTTTTTTCTCACACTTGGCCGGTTTTTAACGTGGTTACCCCAGTAAACCTATTCCAGGCGACACCTTTTATAAGTGAAGAACACGTTTTTTATATGAAAGCCTAGTTAAATAATTGTTTTGTGTTGTTTTCAGTATTCAGAAGATTTAAGAATTCTGCGTTTCATTAAATTAAATTTGGTTAATATGGATCTTCACGTTCATAATAGAGTTAGATGGACAGTTAACATTTTTAAAATGTTTTTTTTGCAGTTATACTTCAACCAGAAATTATAATAATTGGTTATTTCGTACTTTTTGACCCATAATAAGAAATTTGAATGTACTGAAAAACAACATAAAACAATTATTTAACTAGGCTTTCATATAAATAACGTGTTCTTCACTTATAAAAGGTGTCGCCTGGAATAGTTTTACTGGGGTAACCACGTTAAAAACCGGCCAAGTGTGAGAAAAAAAAAACATAGTTTTTGTATGAGAACTCACTTAAACATTGGTTTTAAGCTTTTTCTAGTATCAGATATTATAGAGGCTACTGAAATACATCAGTCGTGAAAATTTTAACTGTCTAGCACAATCGCACGGGGGTCTGGAAGCTTTTGAAAATACAACTTTTTCAACTATTTACATCGCTGTATTTCTGAAATGGTGAATCTTAGGAATAAAACGTACAGACAATTTTTATAGATAAATAGATGATAAGTAATTTTCTCCTACACACTTTTATAATAAAACTTCCCGTTTCGCTCAAAAGTTCATAAAACTGATATTTGTGACATTTGACCTTGAAAATGTAATAGTTGCGTACACCCTACAATATGTAGGTTTTGAGACTACCTTTAGGGTGTCAATATCCAAGTATTTACAGACTTACAGCTGGGTATCTCGAATTCCGAGATTCTTACCTAATTTAAGCTTAAATGACTGGACTAGTAGGTCTACGTGCTGGATGGAAATCGATAAAAAAGCAAGCGACGGATGGAGATGACATTGCTATTATTAGATCACCTACTGAGTAAGTATCTAAATGACGACTGTGCCCACACAGCGCACCATCAACGATACCTACGCTATCTTAGGACCAGTCTTGGCCGCAGCTGATGCCTTTATACTTGCGGCAGGAGAGACAGGAGCATGTGTCCGTTCCCTTCCATACACTTTGATTACCATGGTAGCAGTTATGAAATCGTCTTTGTTAAACCCGGACCTTTCTCTCTCGATGACCGGTCGCCTCCGCCGCCGTCTGCCACGCGCATCTTTTTTTTTATTCTTCAATCCAATTCTTGGTGGAATTACACTTATGTGCCTATAGTAGTCGCAAAGAGATTTTGCTAGCGACTTGCCTATTTTGGCATCTGTTGGTACTTTAGGAAATAGTATTGAGTGAAAAAAGAAATACTGGTTACCAATGAATTTTGGGACAGTGCCTGTCACAATTTTACAGGCTAAAGCATCGGTCGTGTACAACAATGTTAAGATTAGGAAAGGATACAAGCATCTTCCGTGTAGTGTATGTAGGGCCCCCTGGGGGCAAGCTTGCGGCCGCCGAGCGAGGCCACTACCGAGTACCCGTCGACGCTGCCGCTGGGCAGCGCGCGGCGCGCCGTGCCCGCCACCTGCGAGTCCGCGTTGAACATGCAGTAGTCGGGTTGCCAGGCTTCTATGCGCGCCGCCAGGAACTTGGGCAGGACTGCTTGCCGTTCGAATCTATGTAAAAAAAGCTCGATGTTTCACACTTATAAGTGCTGACATGAAATAAAGTATTAAGCGTGTGAATTGAAGCCTAAATTAGAGCGTCCTTGTATTTTAAAACTCTCTGTAGATCAAGGATACATTTAAGCTGTACCTACCTACTACCTATAAACCTAGGTATTTAAAGCATATGTGTGGGATGTAAAGGCAATAACCTGATAAAATGTAATAATAACTAAAAAATTACAATAGCACAAACTTGGATTTAAAAAATTACTTACCGGTAAACGTCGTCGTAAGAATTTCCTCGCACGAACACACCTTCGTGGCTCATATCTGCGTGGATGTCTATAATAAAATCTAGCTGGACAGTCTGAAATGTTTAATCAATTAATTAATTAAACGCTCTTATTTTCCTTATAAGGATGATCGAGCAGGTAATATAAAAAAATGGTATATTTAGATAAATGCCCAAACTCTACAAAGACATTAGTATCCAACCTTCTCAGCACTCAGCTTGGCGAGGTGTTCCTTAATGGCGATAAGTCCAGGGTGCGAGTAGATGGTGGCTTTGTGCCAGCAGCGGTTGAGGTCCGAACCCAGCAGGTCCGAGCGCTGGTTGCCCAAGAACACGCCGTCGGGGTTCAGCATGGGTATTACCTGGATGAAGATAGCGGGATTGGGTAAGCGCGGCGTTTAACAGAAGAAATGGAAACGGTGGCTCGGTTATCCATATTATATTTTTATTCCAGAGCCATTGAAACAGTAAACACGATGATTAATGGCGCCCAACGTGGGATTACGAATTCTCAAACATCAGCAAATGCTTACCTAGGTACTTGCGAAGTAAATTTTATGACATTATTATTTGCGTAGGAGCTTTGAAACAAACTTACTTGTATAACTATTCCTTCCCGAAGTGCTTTCGCTTTTTCTGATGAGCTCGACATGTAATCCAAAAAACCTGATAAAAATATATATTCACCATTTAACTGTTTATTATTATTTAATATTCAACGAATTAATCAATGTAAGGAAGTTTGGTGTTCTTACCTTGGCAAATATAAGAGGCCGGTGGTTCACCTCCGTGTGCTCTTGAAATAATAAAAACTACTCGCTTCTTCGGTTCTGCCACTTTGCCTTTTACAACTAATTCCTCTTTGGGGTCTGGTTTTTTAAAGTTAAAATTACCTATAGTTACTAGATCTATTCTTCGTTTTTGCTGAAACAAAAAAGTTAGGGATGATAAAGTTAGCTCGGCGTTACTTGTATAATAATATTCTAAAAATATGTGTACCGTAGATTCAGCTATAGACTCCCTGGTGGCGAATGCCTGCGCTTTCTTCTCCCAAAGGGCCAAATGCCGCTGGCACCTTGTAAATGAGTATGGAGCCGCTGCTGTGAAGTGGTAGATGTCCTCTTCGCGGTCAAAGGCGAAGGCGATGCTCAGGATCTTGCGCCCTCTGTGAGGTATTGAGCGATGGTAAAAAATCAGCCGCCGGGGGATTCTTTGCCTGGAACATATCGGGATTTGATTACTTACTTAATGTTAAAGGTCAAATGTTAAAGCAAAGTAGTAGTAGTAGCCTAAGCAAAGTCAAGTAGGTTGTGCTACATTTGAGAATCGGTATCGGACAGAAGGGTGTAGAGCGATATGGGCATTTCTTTACAAATTATATCATACCCTAATCTAGAGCGATAAGCCCTTACTCAACCACGCCGGCCCAGTGCGGGTTGGTTTACTACACAACCTAGAACTTCTTCGTAGGTATGCTTAACGTGCTTTCCAAGACACACCACGACACACTGCAACCGCCAACTTTCCGAGCCCGGGTTGAGTATTTTTTTACAAGAAAACTCACCCAAATTTTGCCCGACCCTGTAGTCTAATCAGGGACCTCTCAGGTCTTAGGCAGCACTAGCTACCAATAATCCAACGAGGCAGTCAAGTCAAGTCAGTCAACGGGTAGGTACTACTAGGTATACCTTTCTTAGAAGTTCGGGCAAATTTTACATTTTAACTAATTAATCTGAAACAAGAATAGTTTTAGGTACTACCTGCGTGCGTTTATAGGTTAACGTAAGCTGAAGCAATCAAGGTGTCTAATTCTAAGTCACGATCGAGCTTCACTCGGCAGAGTGGCGGTTGGACTACGTTACCTACACGTAGTTAGGTACAGTGCATGTGGCTTACCTCCCACTTAATTGGAGTTAACAAATTTGCATGGATAAGGTAGGCTCAGAACTTTGCATGCATACAACAAGACTACTATTACCATAAAAGATTGAAATACCTATCAACATAGGATTTACCAACTGCTACCTAACTACATACCTACTCGTATTAAAAAAGTGCAGATGATTATTGTAATCACTTATTATTTGAGATAGGCTCATCAAAAATAGAGATACATGTAAGTATGTTTCTAAGTAGGTACGTACCATTTTTGACGGGAAGACGAGCGAACCAAGGGCGTCATATCACTATTGAATAAGGTGAAATCTTTACCCAAGTTGACCATGTTAAATATAACTCTCTGAAACAAATCAACAGGAACATACTCTATGATATGTAGTCTGTGGAATATTGTTAAAACCGGTTTACTGGCCGGGAACACGACACAATAGCAATTCAATTTGGTCATATGGGCCATAATATGTTGGACTGTTGTATGTGTACCCGTACCTACACACCCAAGAAGAAAGCCAATGAGGGTGGGCACCCGATATAGGCATAAGACGAACGTACCTGATCAAGCTTTACATTCTCCACGGTGAAGTTGAACCAGAATCTGTTTCTTGGGCGGCAGGTGTCGGGCCTCACGAACAAGTCGTACTCAGTCTCCGTGACGTAGTCGGCCCGTCCCAGGTTCCCGCATTCGAAGGCCGCGTCGAAGCACAGCTGGCCTCGTTTGGCCTTCCCACTCTGGCCTGGGGGCCTCACGATCAGCCGGCTCAAGTTGCCGAGACCCCCCTCTCCGTCGCTTTCCTCGCTATCTGTGGATACAGTAATGATGAGCTTCCATATCCACGGATACCTTAACGACCAGTAGGTACCCTAAGTTACAACTGACGAACAACTCAGGGCAGAGCATAATTTAGAAACTAAGATCCAAAAAGTAAATACAAAGCAATGTATGTAAATCTAAATAAAAAATCATTGAGATGCTAATCTCGATAATCTCCTGCATACTTTTACAGCTAAATGACAGAGGGAAAAGAAATATGTTCAATTATATTTAAATTGAAAACAATTTCCTTATATCCGGAAAATACGAGAAATATCCACGCGATCTAGATTGGCTAGGGCGGGAAACAGCGGCATTTCCTGTGTCGCCGTCATAACACTTTTCGCAAATAAAATGGTGGTCTCACATGAAATCAATTTCCCGTTTATTATTTCGCGAATTTTAGACTTAAAGAATATGTTTTGTAATATCAAAATACTTAACTACCAAAGTAGGCATTTACTTTAATTGTGTTTAGGATAACAAAACATAATTTAAATTAACGGTTATTATATCATATTAACTATTAGGTATAACTTTCATGGTCAAACATATCAACAAAAATGCAAGTTATGCATAGAACCTTGGTATCTCAGGTTATCATCACTAATTTTATAGGATCATATAGAACATCACTGAAATTTAAATAAAATGCACTCAACCCGTTTATAACATTGACGAACCGGCACCGACACCGGCGGACAAAGAACATATTAATTTAGGTAATGCTTTTAAAAATACTATAACTGGAGGTCGTTTAGACGCACACACGATCCACACACTAATACATATGTAGTTAATCCGATTATTCCGTTATCGTACCATCAGGACCTCGGTAGTATATGGAGGTGTGGTCCAGGTCGTCAGTGTTCACCGCCATGACCGCGACTGGCGAGGTCCTTACCTGATCGGAGATTAGCGGTTCCTTCGCGATGAGTGCGCGAGGTGTAAGGGAAACCGTTTTGTGAACACGCCAACGACTTATCGTCTTATTTGGCAGCCAATTGAAATGTTAACAACTTCCCCGAACTATTGGCTCTCGACATGCTAGGCAGTTGGGCGGGATATCGACTGTAGATCGGCGAATGCATTTTTAATTTACAACTTTATTAAGATGTTAGAGCATATTTCAGTTAAGAGCTCTAAGAGATAAGAGGCAATAAATAAACATAACAATCTTATGAAGTTAAACAAATTAGGACCGAATAGCGTTTTCGATTTGCCTATTATACTTATACCGTAGGTAGTGCAGTAGGTCAAAAAAAAATGTGAATTATGTGGCGCTAAGAGCAATAAATATTAGCATAATTAATCTCTAAGACATGCATAGAACATTAAAATAAAAGTAATAAGACCATGACGAAGGCACTACCTACGGTAGTACCTACGTATTAGCTAACTATATATTTAACAGCATAGAGCAATCTCAAAGATTTGAACAAAAATAATGAACTATATAAAAAATACTTCGCCGTACAAATCTAAAAAATTAATTACCTATATTCAACTTTTGCTAAGACCCATGTCGTTTACAGGTTTACAAATGTGTTATATGTATCTACATAATAAATTCATCTAACGCCGATAAACTTGATGCAAAGTTTTCAAGTTTATTGATAACATCTGCATTCACCTTTACCAGTAGATACTTTACACCCTATACATCGAGCGCCGAATTGGTGAACTAAGTGCAAAGTTCATGGTATATTGTTCCGGCGGGGTGTAAATCCGGCTGCAGCGACGTGCAATGTTTACGGCCCTTCCTACATCACCTCGGCACGGGGCTGTATGCAGCCGTAGACTTCACATTGAATTTAGGATAATTTATTGCAGACACTCGTTTTGACGAATTATCGCCCAGCAGAAAGCATAAACCGCCTGTCATATTGCCAAAACCCCAAAAACGAATAGTAAAATAACTGTTTCTTAAAGTTTTGTGGCAGTCCAAAGGCACTCCGATGATATTATGAAGTCTACTTGTAATATTGTTATTAATATATGTAATATACTTTGTAATAAATAAATACATGACTAATTTAAATGTTAAAATGTTATAATAGGTTTGTATGGTAGTATATTGTTCAGATGTGTTGCGGTCACATTTTAAAAATTATTGGTTATTTATTATGATTTGTAATCATTTTTAATTGAAATGCAATTAGCAACTCGTTGGGCGTCATTTGGAACATCCGACGTTTTTCTATTGCTTAGCTATATAACATTATACTCGTATGTGTAAATTAGTAATATGGTTTTATATAACTTATGTGTTGACTCGGAAATATAATGTATATCTGAATACATACACATATCCTCAAATTGTCTATGTAAGAAGATAGACAATTTGATTTTAATTATTATTTGCAAGTCTCTGTCTCTGTCTTATTATCAATGATCTCCTTTAGAATTCCGCATTAACTCCCAAGATATCCAGTAAAATTACTATCCCCTCCTTTCCGAAAGACTGTCCTAGGTAGCAATTCCCCAGTATCCAGGTTCTGTAAGCTCTATAACAACTTTGGCTCAGACTTAGATATATTTGGAACTTCAATCCGTAAATTTAGAAACCAAGTAAACATAATACTTAGTTAGATCATAATTTTCTTCTTAGATATAATCAATTAGTATATTATTATTTTGCACTTTTCATGAACAGTTATTAGTAGTGCACATGTAAACACTTTAGCATGCCTTTATTATATTGTACATTTAGTTAATGTTAAATGTTACTTAGTTTAAGCTTTAAACTTGTATTAGTGTATGATTGTTGGTAAACCAATAAATAAATAAAAAAAAAATCACCCTGCGCCGGCCCTGCACTGCTGTCACATGTGAAGCTTGCGTGCGCTCATGCAATCTCCAGTCAGTCACTTCAGTTCCTGCCCAGGCGCCAGACGCGAGACCCTGGGACTCCAAGGTATTGTAACTACCCAAACACATACCTGTACTGAGCGGCCTTAATGACATTTAATTATCTTATAATCTTCTTGATTTTTCATAACACAAAAATACTATAAAGAGCAATATCTCGTCGTTTTCGTAGATGCTGACTGTTCTCTACTTACGAATAATTTTTCAAAAGGGAATTATCTCATCGCCCAGCTGGGCTTGTTATAGATAGATACCATATACTTTTCCTCCTGTACCACCTTCAGTTCTCGTACTAAACAGGCCTAAAACTAACTGCCATTGACAGCGCCAGATCTAAGAGGGGAGGCAAACCGGGGCACTTGCCTCGGGCGGCAGTTTCATTGGGGCGCCAAATCCTTGAGCCAAACGCTAAACCCTACGTCATAAACATAATTTTACTCGGTCAAAGTCAATAGATTATTTCGCAGAACAAAGGAGCACCCCGATCAAGGTCTTCCCCGGTTCGAAAAAAATCTAGATCCAGGGCTGCTCATTCGCGGTTTATAAAAAAGTTTTGATTGGCTCGGTGGATTGTGGTCAGTGAACCTGGCAGGTGGTTCCAAGAAAATATAATAATTGATATCAGTCGCTATAATCGTTATTTAGTAGTTTATCTGTTGTTACAGTTATGGAGATATTTACATAAATGCTCCCGGTCATCCGATTCTCTGGACTCATTCGTTAGAGCGGTATACGGTCACACTACGTCCGATCCGTTTTCGTGAAATTGCGGTCTGGGGTCCAACCATAGAACAGATTCTTATGTAAGTAATAGTACTTTATTATCCTTCGGTATAGCACGTTTCTTTTTTTAACATAGAATTATCGAAACAACTCGGAAGTATGTTTTAAACCCTTCATATCACTACATTAGTATAACACAAACGCATTAGTTAAATCTATAAAACTACGCAACGGATTTTGATTCAGTTTTTTTACAGACAGAGGGATTAAAGAGGAAGGTTTTTATGTAAAGTTCACCGGAAGCGGAGAGAGGTTTTAGGATTGGTGCTAGGTGTGGTGTTGTAGAGCTTCTAGCTTGATCCTAATTAGGCAGGGCTTCAGCGAGGTGGAGAAATCAAAGGCAGGTTCAGCGATGTGTCTTGATCGGAAGTCCGAGACGAAGTATATTGATTTTCGGAAAAATGAGACCTTAAGTACTATTTACAGACTTAGAACTAGCGATGGGTGACATGAGTATATTTACAATAAACATTAACTAAAATGACGGTAGAGGGCGCGCGTGCGCGCTCTGCGCGGGTCGGCCGTGCGTCGGCGCACGGCCGTTACGTATAAGAGGCGAACGGGCCTCGCGCGCGAGCCATTTGGACGCGGCCCTCGCGAGCGACGGACGGGTGTGGCGCGGCGCGCGGCGTTGGCGCGCGCGATGTATTTCATGTGTTGCAGGCAGCTACAGGACTCCCCCTCAAGCGAAGCGTACGGGCGTGTTGACACGGCGTCCGGATCGCGTTGTCCTCTCTGGAGCTGCTGCAGGTGCTGGCACGTCGCGTCGTTCCGCAGATACCGCTTGTGGTATGGCGGGTGAATTCAAATCGGCGGCAGTGATAAGCGGCGTTGTGTTGATAGTGTACGCCGGTTTCAGTCTGTCAATTGAGACTGTAGCGCTTCTGCCGGGTAGCTGTAGCTCGAAGGTCTTCTCGTTGCGCTTGATGACTGGGTACGGGCCTTCGTACGGTGGTTGTAGAGGCTTCCGTACGGCGTCAGTGCGGAGAAACACGGAGTTGCACGTCGCTAAGTCGGAGTGCACGAACATACTTCGCTTGTTACTGTGCGGTAGGTATGTCGGCGTGAGCGCGGTGATCGCGCTGTGGAGGCGGCGCACGAAGTCTTCGTCCATGTAGCTCGATGATGATGATGATGATGACGGTGAGATGAAGTCACCAGGCAGGCGGAGTGATTGCCCGTAGGTGAGCTGCGCTGCGCTGGTGTTGGTGTCGGTGCGGATCGCTGCGCGTAGTCCCATGAGCACGGTGGATAACTCGTCGATCCACTTGGAGTTTGATTCCAGACGGGTCATCAAAGCGGCTTTTAGTGATCGATGCCAGCGTTCGACGATCCCGTTTGATTGCGGATGATATGCAGTGGTGCGAGTTTTCTCAGCGCCAAGTAGGTAGGTAAGAGAGCGGAACAGCTGACTCTCGAATTGGCGGCCTTGGTCGGTAGTGATTGTCTTCGGGCAGCCGAATCTTGATATCCATGACTCGTAGATCTTCTTAGCGACGACTTCGCTGGTCATCTCCCTGATAGGTATAGCTTCGGGCCAGCGCGTCGTTCGGTCGATCATAGTGAGTAGGTATCGATGTCCGCGCTCACTGGTTGCGAGCGGTCCAACGATATCGACGTGTAGGTGGTCGAATCGGTCGCAGGCGGCGAATGTTGATGTGTTGCTTTGCGTGTGTCGGTGAATTTTCGCACGTTGACATGACACACACGTCTTCGCCCAGTTGCCGATGTCAGAGTTCATGGATGGCCAAAAGAATCGCTGTTGTATAAGTTTTCTTGAAGTTCGCGTTCCGGGGTGACTGACCTTGTGCACGGCGTCGAATGCTATGCGACGAAAGTCAGTAGGTATACTCTATTCCATTTATGAAGTCCTTTTTGACATTTCGAAGAACGTAACTCTGCACGTTTCAAATAAATGCAATTTAATATCACTTTTTGTGTTTAGTAGGAAATCGTTATTTAAAAAATATACAATTATGCAAAAACACCCTACAATTGATTTACAAGCAAAATTAACTTATTGTTTTTGATCTAACTATTGTTTCTATATCTGAACTTCAAAATAAAATAATATTTTTTTGCGCGTATGCAGTTACGTACTATGGTTTATGTTTTACTTTTAAACCTAGTGATGTGTCTCAAGTATTCGGTTAGTTAAACCGATCATTCGCGAATGAAAATGAATCTAGCGGCAATGGGAGTGCTTATAACTTTAATGCATTTTACAATAAAACGTAATAATTAGTGCAGTCCTTTGCAGGTAATATGTAAACTGATTAAATAACAAAATAAATTGATAAATCAAGCAGTGATGATAAATAACTATAAAATCAAATATAAAAACTTAAATGAATTGTTTGTTTTTATTTTAATCTGATGCTCATAGTAACTGTTGAGTTACTCCATTACGCGATACAATTCGTATAATTAATTTAGTGTTGCAACTATAGGTACTCGGTGCAAACACTCCTGGCAGCAAACGGTGTCAAACATTCGGTGCCATTAATTAACGAGTCATTGACACGAGCCTATAACTGTTATGATCCTTTAAACTCAGTGTAAATTTTAAATAACTTAACTATCATTATTCATTATTATTATACTAAACATCCAATCGTGTATTTCTTTTTTCGACAAAAAATAAGTTTGGAAGTTTTGCATGTCTAAAATTGTTCTTTCGATAAATTTATTCACCTTAGTTTTTGAAAGTTAATTCGATTTAAATTTGTTACAAATCGAGAATCGTTGCCGCTGAATATCGATTTCTAAGGGTACTTCCCTAGTACCGAACTATTGACATCTGTCAAAAAGGACTTCATAATTGGAATAGAGTATAGATACGGTCGAATGTTGCTTGTTGTTGTTTCGCAGTAGACATCGCAGCTGGTGTTAGGTATTCTTATTTTCTTGAATTGTAGGTTATGTTGTTGAAGTAATGTGGGTAATTCTATATCTTCTTTTTGTGCTGTGGCGAGTTGCTCGTAGTTTATTGTTGTTGGACAAGTGATGGTTTCGACTCTTGATAAGGCGTCGGCGACAATGTTGTTCTTCCCGCTGATATGGCGAATATCGGTTGTGAATTCGCCGATGAATAATAATTGTCTTGCTCGGCGGGGTGTTTCGCTGTCGGATGACGTCTTCGTAAGTGCGTAGGTAAGCGGCTTGTGATCGGTGAATATTATGAGTTCTCTTCCTTCGAACATTTTTCTGAAGTGTTTCATCGCCATGTAGATAGAAAGTAGTTCCCTGTCGTAGGTACTGTACTTCTGTTGCGTAGCGGAGAATTTCTTCGAGTAGTAGCCAAGCGGTTGCCATGCGTTGCGTAGGTATTGTTGCAGAACGGCACCGGCGCACGTGTTGGACGCGTCGCAGAATAGTGCGAGCGGAGCGGAGCTGTGCGGGTGCGCGAGTAGTGCGGCGTTCTGTAGGCATGTTTTGGCGTCTTCGTAGGCTTGTTGCGCTTCGGTCGTCCATTCGATTTCGGTCTTGTCTTTTTTCTTTGAATTATGTAGGTATGCGTTAAGTGGAGCTTGAAGCGATGCGGCGTTCGGTATGTGTTCTCGGTAATAGTTGATCATACCGAGGAATGTTCGAAGTTGTTGAATTGTTTTCGGTCTTGGGTATTCGGATATTGCTGTGACTTTTTCAGTAGGCGGTGTGATTCCGGCTTCGGATACTTCATAGCCGAGAAACTTGACTGTTTTCTTGCCGAGGTTGCACTTGGATGGGTTTATTGTGATACCCGCGTCTTCAAGTCGCTGGAGTACCAGGCGTAGGTGTTCTCGGTGAAGATCTTCATTGTCTGAGGCTAACAATAAATCGTCCACGAAAGGAAAAACGAAGTTTAGGCCTCTCAGAACGTCATGGATGAAGCGTTGAAACGTTTGTCCTGCATTCTTCAGTCCCGGGCACATACGCGTGAATTCGTATAGCCCGAATGGTGTGATGAGGGCTGTCTTCTCTATGTCTTCGTCTTTGTTAGGTATTTGATTGTAAGCTCTGTTCAGATCTATTGTTGAGAAGATTTTCTTGCCGGCGAGTTGATATGTGAAGTCTTTGATTCGTACACGGAGATTAGGCGTTGCTTGAGTGCGTTGTAGTAGTTCTCAGCTGGCGGGTTGTATAGAAGATCGCTGATGTTCTCAATATCTTGCTTCTCCAGCTGGGCGAGAACGATTTGTGCGAGTTCGCTCTGCCCCTTGTTGGCATTTCGAATGGCGGTTTCAAAGGTCATAAACCAAAGACCTGGTTTATCGCGCCAAAAAGGCGGTACACGCATTGTAAGCGCAATACCGGCGACTTCAGTTGTTGCTGTCGGGCTTGAAATGAATTGTTGTTGGCTTGACTCCATTGTTGCGGTTTCTTAGTTCTTCTGAAGGTTGTTGATCACGTCGGGGTCACCACTTTAGGATTGGTGCTAGGTGTGGTGTTGTAGAGCTTCTAGCTTGATCCTAATTAGGCAGGGCTTCAGCGAGGTGGAGAAATGAAAGGCAGGTTCAGCGATGTGTCTTGATCGGAAGTCCGAGACGAAGTATATTGATTTTCGGAAAAATGAGACCTTAAGTACTATTTACAGACTTAGAACTAGCGATGGGTGACATGAGTATATTTACAATAAACATTAACTAAAATGACGGTAGAGGGCGCGCGTGCGCGCTCTGCGCGGGTCGGCCGTGCGTCGGCGCACGGCCGTTACGTATAAGAGGCGAACGGGCCTCGCGCGCGAGCCATTTGGTCAGTCAGTCAAGTCAGCGCTTGAGTTTCGTGGCGGCCACACGTGCTCAGCAGCGCCCCGGTCCGGTTCGGTACTTTCGAATCGTCCGTCTTCGCTCTCGCTCTTACGCGTAGAGGCGTCCCTCTCGCTTCCGCGTAAGTGGTTTTCGAAGTTCTTCGGCACTGTATTTGCCTTTTTCAAGGCGAATTACACGGCCATCACTGTTTCTGTGTTGCGGGCGTCTTTTTCAAGGCGCCACCAACCAATAAACAAGCACAACTGAGAGAGTTCGTCGCGATTTTAAAACCACTGTTTGGTGGTCGTGCGGTTGATACCTTGCGGTGTTAACGAAGCCGTACGGGGTGGGGACCCGGTCCACCCGCTTTGCTCCTTCAGAGTAAAGCAGTAACCGGACGGGACTTGAACCACCGGCCTTGGGGGGTCTCCTAGCCGACGCAAGTCATCGCCCTCCCGCCCTCTCCTCCCTCCCTTTCCATTCTCCGCGCACTGTTTGGGCGCTTAGGGTCCGCCCGAAGCTACCCTCTGTGCGCAGAGCAGGATAGGAACCCCTTTGCACAATAAGATTGGCAAAGGGGAAGACAAGCTTAGGGCTCACTCCTAGGTACTCACCCTCCCCACTGCCCCGGTGGGGAGGCAAACAAGCTACACACCCCCGGGTACTCCCGCCCGGGGCGAATTTCTCTAGGTAGCGCGACTGCCACAAGGTTTTTTGTTGGTTTTTCCTTGTGGAACGCGACGCGAGGAAACCAATATAGTTTACGTTATTCGATAGGAAGTAGTTGGTCGGGCGCCATGGAGCGTCCCGACCGGGAGGTTATGGAGGCCTTTTTCAAGGTCTTCATGGCTGACCCTGACGCGTTTCTGGCCGCCAACCCCCAGATCAGGGACTTGCTCCCTAAAAGAGATGGCGATATCTCGCCTCTCTCTCCCGCGGCTCCGTCCGTGGCTCCGCCCCCCGCCCCCGTCGTATCGTTTCTCGCGGATTCGCCCGAGTCCCCCGCTCAGCCTACGCAGGAGGAAGAAAACTCGATGGACGTCTGTCCATCCGACGCAGAGTCTGAAGCAGGATCGGCGTCGTCAACTTCGTCGTCGTCGTCTACGTCGGCCTCAGCAGACGAGTCAGAATCTGATTCTCAGGACGGGTTTCAGGTTGTAGGAAAGAAGCGGAAGCGCCGTGCCACCAAGACGGTCTCAGCGCCGTCCACCGCTGCCGCCCCCGTCAAGAAGGTGAGTTCGCCCAGGCCTAAAAGGCCTGCCCACAGGGTCTCCAACGACCCCCCCTCACCCCCGGCCTCTCAACCGGCCAAGGGACCGACGCCGCCTCCCCTGTACATCCAGGATAAGGGGAAATGGACCGACGTGTCCAAGCGCTGCGCAGTTCAGCGTGTCAACTACACGTCCGCTCGGACGACACAGGTAGGTATCCGGGTCCAGGTGCCCACATCCAACGATCATAGGCAGTTGACCTCACTACTTAAGGGGATGCAAATCCCCTTCTTTACGTACGCTCTCCCAGAGGAGCGCCTCCTCCGTGCCGTAGTGCGCGGTGTCCCAAAGGAGTTTTCGTGCTCCGATGTCCTGGCCGACCTCCAGGCCCAGTCGTTCCCGGCCAAAGAGGTGCATAGGATGCACCGCGGCCGCGGCTCCAAACCATTCGACATGGTCCTTGTCGTGCTCGAACGCACCGACGCCGGCAAGGCCATTTTTAACAACCTAAAGACGGTGTGCTCCCTGTCGGGCATAACCGTCGAGACCCCTCGTAAAGGAGGCCCCCCCGGGCAGTGTCATCGCTGCCAAACTTATGGCCATGCAGCTCTGTGCTGCTTTTCAACCCCCCGTTGCGTCAAGTGCCTGGGTGACCACGGCACCTCTGACTGTCCGCGTCCCAAGGACAGGACGCTCTGCACAGAGCCGCCGAGCTGTGTTCTGTGCGGAGAGTCCGGTCACCCCGCCAACTACCGCGGGTGCCCCAAGGCCCCCAAGGGCAAAAAGACTGCGGTTAGGCGGGCGGCGGCTGCCAATGGCGCCCCGCCGGCGAATGCCCCTCGCGCCCCCCGCAAGACGTCCCAGGATTTCCCGTCCCTACCTCCGAAGGCCCCTTCGCAGGCGAAACCGGCCCCGTGGGCGGCTAAGCCCGCCCCTGTGGCCAACCCCCCGCGCCCCTCGCCGCCTGTGACCCCCAAGCCTGCGCCGGTCGCGAAGCCGCGCGCGCCGCCGACCGCCGCGCAAAGCAACGGGCTCTCAGACGACGTAGCGCTCGTCTCACGTTTCTTTTCAGAGATCGACCTGGACGAGGTCTGCCGTATGGCGGCCGACATCCGGGCCGCAGAAGGCAACCCCGTCGCTATGATGGGCGTTGCCGTGCAGTATCGGGAGCTTAGCTCCACCCTTAAAAACTTCCGCGTATAATAATGGATTTAAACCCAAACAGGAGCAGAGTCAAACCGACGTCGTTGAAAGTAGGTTGTTTTAACGCCAACGGGCTCAAGGCCCAGCGGCAAGAAGTAGCCACTTTTCTTACAGATCATCAATTAGACGTTCTTCTCGTACAGGAGTCCTTTCTTAAGCCCAGTATGAGGGACCCTAGGATCGCTAATTATAAGCTTGTTAGGAACGATAGGACCTCGTCTGCCAAAGGCGGCACTGTTATATATTATAAATCGTCTTTGTATTGTATGCCTATGGACCCTCCAGAACTCGATCATATGGAGGTTTCAGTGTGTCGGGTCGGCATGTCCGGCCACCTGCCTATCACACTAGTCTCGGCGTATCTTTCACCCGTTTGTTCCGGCCCTAAAGCGAGGTCGCTCACCGCACATGACATCTCGGCTCTACTTAGCCTAGGCGACTCCGTCCTAGTGGCGGGGGACCTGAACGCTAAGCATCCCAGCTGGTGTAGTCACAAAGCTAACCCTCGTGGTAAGCAGCTTCTCGATCTCTCTATTCGTCTAAATTTCGACGTCGTTGCGCCCATGTCTCCCACGCATTTTCCCAACTTGGTGGATCATAGACCGGACGTATTAGATATAGTACTTATGAAAAATGTTAACCTCCGTTTGCACTCTATAGAAGTGCTCCACGAACTAGAGTCAGACCATAGACCAGTCATTATCGAACTGACCCCCAGAGTAGGTCCCCCGGGAGAGAGCCCACCATCAGCTCCGTCCATCCTCAAAATGGACTGGGTAAAAATGAGCGATAAGCTCAAATCTACCACCTCCCCGCTTCTAGACCGAATTCCATCCGACATAGTTTCTGTTTCCGACACCATTACCGCTATCGACTCCCTAACCGGTCACGTGCAACAAGTCGTCTCAGACTGCTCGCGACAGGTCCCATCGACGCTCCATCGTCGATGGAACTTGCCGCGGGACGTGCGTGCCTTGTTAACGGAGAAGAACGCGGCCATTAGGGCCTACGATGCCTACCCCACCGAAGCAAACCGGGTTCGCATGCGGCGTTTGCAGCGCGCTGTCAAACACCGCATAAAGAAACTTCGGGAGAGTCGGTGGGATAAGTTTCTAGGCGAACTCCACCCGGATCAGTTTGCGTTTTGGAAACTGGTTCGCGGCCTCAAATCCGATCGCTGCGCTTCGACGCCTCCCCTCAATCGTCCCGGCGGTCCGCCCGCGTTCGACGACGAGGAAAAGTCGGAATGTCTCGCCGACAGCTTAGAATCGCAATGCACTCCCAGCACTCAGCCGGTCGACCCAGACCACCTCACAAATGTCGAGGCGGAAGTCGTACGCAGAGTCGCCCTTCCGATCGCATCTCCTGCCCTAGACCCAGTCACGATCGACGAGGTTCAGTCCATCGTCAAACGTCTTAACCCGCGCAAAGCCCCCGGCCGCGACGGGATCACGAATAAAGTGCTTAAGCGCTTTCCCCTCCATCTCATCATGTTGCTCACCGCTATTTTTAACGCGGCTTTGAACAACAATTACTTCCCTCAGGTGTGGAAAGAGGCTATAGTTATAGGTATACCGAAACCCGGAAAGCCGAAGACCGAGCCCTCGAGCTATCGTCCTATTAGTCTCCTATGCACTTTAGGAAAAATATATGAACGCATTATTTATACGCGTCTCAGAAACTTCGCTGATGCAAATCAACTTATCCCCGACTATCAATTTGGTTTTCGTGCTAGACACTCGTGCGTACAACAAGTGCATCGCATTGTTGAGCACGTCATCGAGTCTTTCCATCGCCCCCGGCCCCGCAAGACCGGCGCGATCTTCCTCGACGTCGCGAAAGCTTTTGACAAGGTCTGGCACGAGGGCTTAATCTTTAAGCTATATCAACTCAATGTGCCTGACCGTCTCGTGCTCATCATACGGGACTTTTTGTTGAATCGTACTTTCCGCTATCGCATCGATGGGGCGCTTTCCGCCCCGCACGCCATAAGAGCAGGGGTGCCTCAAGGCTCCGTTCTGTCTCCCATTCTGTTCACGCTTTTCACAAGCGACATGCCGGCTTTTCCACCTTCGCCGGCTCAAGTACATGTCGCACTGTTCGCTGACGACACCGCTCTGTATTGCACGTCCCGCACGATCGGCCCGATCTTGCGCTCCCTCCAACGCTCCGTCGACTCGCTCGGCGAGTGGTTCCACAGGTGGCGAATCGAGGTAAACCCGGATAAGAGTGCGGCCCTGCTTTTCAGTCGCGGTGCGCGCTCGCGTTTCGATCAGGTATCTCCTATTACAATGTACGGCAAAGCGATCCCTTGGGAGCGCGATGTCCGTTACTTAGGTGTTCAGTTAGACGCCGGACTGACCTTCGGCAAACATACGAAAATGGTGCGCGATCGCGCCTATTTCGCTCTAGGCAGGCTTCATTATCTCCTGAACAAGCGTAGTAAACTAACCCTTGCTAGCAAGGTGCGCATTTACACGACTTGTATCAGGCCCATCATGTCGTACGCTAGCGTGGTTTTCGCGCACGCTAGCAAAAGTCATATCTATCGATTACAGGTGATCCAGAACCGCTTCATGCGGATGGCAACGGGTGCTCCTTGGTTCCTACGCAACGAACAGCTTCACGTTGACTTGAAACTGCCTACCATCGCGCAGTACTTTAAGCAATGTTCCACACGGTTTTTCGATTCTGCTCCTCACCACCCCAACGTTCTCGCGGTACATGCCGCTGACTATGTCCCTTCCGTCGTTCGTCAGTCGAAACGCAGGCCCAGAAACGTGCTTCTGGATCCCGACGATCCCATCACGCTCGCCCAACTACTCGCGACACAGAGTAACACATCAAACCGTCCATTATTCCGACCCCGCCGGCGGGGTCCTAGAACGCCGCGAACCCGCCCCTTAGCTTCCGCGACTCTTACTACTCGATACCGGCACGTGCCGGGTCGTTTCTCTCCCCAAACCTACGTCCGCATTAGGGACCGCCCAACGACGCCCTGAGCCGAGGTCGAGCCCCGTGCGGCAAACGTCGTTTAATTTTTTAGGGGTGAGAGCCATCCGCTCCCCGCAAGTCCGGCTGATGACGAGGCTACTCCAAGCCATCATCGTACGTCAGTTAGAAAACAAAAAAAAAAAAAAAAAAAAAGAGCGCGAGCCATTTGGACGCGGCCCTCGCGAGCGACGGACGGGTGTGGCGCGGCGCGCGGCGTTGGCGTGCGCGATGTATTTCATGTGTTGCAGGCAGCTACAAGGTGTATTTTTTTTATTAAGTAGTAGTCCAGTCAAAATAGACATTTAACCTAGGAAAAATTCGCATAGAGCTGAAAATTGGCATGAATGTTGGGAACACTATTACAAATAATCTGTCAAAAGTCCCCATCGATCCCACGTCTGCAAAAAAAATAATCAAGGTCAAATGTCACAAATATCAGTTTTATGCACTTTTGAGCGAAACGGTAAGTTTAATCATAAAAGTATGTATGACAAAATTACTTATCACGTAATTATCTATAAAAAATGTTTCAACACTTTGTTCCTAAGATTAACCATTTCAGAGATATAGCGATGCACAAAGTTGAAAAAGTTGTATTTTCAAACGCTTCCAGGCCCCCATGCGATTGTGCTAGACAGTTAAAATTTTACCAAATGATGTATCTCAGTTGCCTCTATAACATCTAATACTAGAAACAACATGAAACCAACGTGTAAAGTGGGTTCTCATAAAAAACCTATGTTTTTTTTTGCTCACACTTGGGCGGTTTTTAACGTGGATACCCTAGTGAACCTATTCCAGGTCATAAATCGATCAAAAACGATATCAACAGATGAATGCATATTATGTAAAATATGAATGTTCTAATGATTAAAACCACGATATCTCGCGAATGGTGAGTCGGAAAAGAAAAAGTGACTGGACCATTTTTGTAGAAAATTGTATGATCTACAACTTTTGTTTGACCTATTTTTACGATAATACTTACTGTTTTCGAGAAAAATGGAAAAATCCTTAATTTTATACTTTTGACCTTGAATAAAATTTTTTGCAGAAGTAGGATTGATGGGGATTTTTGATATTTCGTTTATTATGATGTATTTAACTTCTCTGGCAATTTTCAGCTCTATGCGAATTTTGTCTAAGTTAGCACTTATTTTTGTCTATTTTGACTGGACTAAGGTACTGTGACTCAGCTCGTACATAATAAAACAAAATCCGGTATACTTCGATTTATTGATTGGATTTTATGTTTGAAAAATCGGTGAGCCAGCTCACAAAGTATTTAAAAAAAAATGAAATAATTTCTTTTAGCATTTACCGGGATTTTTCATTTCCGGGGTTTGGCCACTACGGCTACACTAATTTAATTATTTAAATAAAAATTGTTTGGTAGTTTTTAATTTAGAACTTTCTTAATCGGTAAAGTAGCAGTAAATACATAATTAAATATATTTTGCTTTATTTGGCCCAAACATTTTCCTTCCAAAGTATTTTTATTTGTAACTTACTACGATGATGGCTTGGAGTAGCCTCATCATCATCACCATCGACTTGGCTCTCACTCCTATTTGTCACTTATCAACCTATTTGCCTAGTATAGGTATAAACCATAAAAATAATGAAGGACCAGCATTCCAGCAACTTAATGCACACGAACTCTGAAACTCTTTCACAATATGATGCACCTTAGGAAACAAAGAAAAGCGGTGTCATTTTGTTTATAATGAAGGCAGTTTTTTTTCTTTTAAACTATCACTGATCATTACTAAAAGGTACCACTCACCTGACATTTTCACACCATAACCAGCTTATTGATCACTAGTTACACACCAACTTCTCTTGTAATATTGAAACTATAACAAAGATTCAGCGGTGATATTATGAATCTTTTCCGCGTCCTTTGTCCGGCTGCAGGCCCGTTGCCACGATACGCCGTAGTGCGACATTTTCATAATAAATGCACAATAATAAAATGCAAACATTATGATTACTTCCTTGCCCTAAACCGCGGAAACTGTCGCTTGGCAACGGGCGAGCACGTGGCGTAGTTGGAACTCCCTTGGTATCTGTCCTATCGTAACTACGGAGGTGTCACTAGGGTGACACGTGGTCGTAGGTACGAATAATAAGTTATGAAAGAAGGAAGAAATAAAATAATTTATACGGTTTGAAATCAAAGAAACTTACTGCAAGAAGATAAGAAGTAACTGCTAACGTAATTTCTAAAAATAATGTTTATAGTAGATACCTATCATTTTATCTTTGTTTTTTGGATTATTTGGTGGTTTAAGATTCTTGGTTACAACTACTTACAAGGGGATTAATTTCAACTTGATAACTCGGGAAAGTTAATAACAGATAGAATCGTTTCCTTCGTCCTGGTACGGTAGGGCACCCTAAAATCAACTATGTACTTTCTTATAAATATCTAAATATAAATAGCAATAAAACTGCGGGATGTATGAACATTATTATTTATTCAATAAATAATATTGTATTACAATAATATTCAGGGCATCACATCGCGCTCTCGCGGACTTCGAACAAAGCTCTACGTAAAGCTGACCACTTACTCACGAGACCATATTAACTGAAAAATATTCACTGCCTTATTTTGTGCGTAATCGTTGGATTAATAATAAATATGACAGACCATAAATTCCAACTGTGAGAAATATTCTAAATCCATAGATATTAAATCATTTTAGCTCTTCACTTACTTACTAACCAAAACTTGTTAAAGTAAAGGAGTCTGCGGTCAGCATTACAGCATTATACTTAAAACAAATCGGGACCCCATGCACTTGTTTACAAAACGTTTAGCTCTACTATATACAGACCTTACGTAAGCCCGTTATTAAATGGGGTATAAAACTGATAACAATTCGACTATAAAATATTTAAGACTAGAGAAAAGGTACACAACAATGTTTTAGATAAAATTACAAAACATAACAAAAGTAGATACATACGTTACGTTACCTAAGTGGTATGAATGGCAAATTGAGATTTTATGTAAACATGTTTCGATAAGAGTAAATGGTGGGTATAACTCGCATCTACGTTTATTACCAAAACCCTCATTCATACAACTATTAACCGCGAATTATATTAATTTAATGTAACATAAAAGACAACAGGGCAGTAAAGTACTTTTAATAGCACTTCTGGCGGTTAATGTTTTGTCACTTTCTCTCTTAACTATCATCTTAACAATTTCCCTACTTACGTGCATGTACCAGTGACGATAATAAGACGGAATGATAATGTTTGTTTCAGATTTTATTTAATGGTGGTTTTGATAATAACCATATGCTATAGAAAGATTTGGTACCTACTTCAAGGGTGAATTGGGCCAAGACTTACGCACATCCAGTTTAACTGAGGCATATTACAGATTCATAATATTGATATTACAAATAGATCGGTAATGTATCTATATAATGAGGGCCGCGAACGACTAATACCGTATGCTTTTAAAAGACGAGTATGTAGATACAGGTAGCAGAGATCATTTCTGAGAGCTGATAATACAAACCTACACAGAAACTTACCTATTTATGATTTAAATTGTACCTACTATGAAACATGAAGTATTGTAAATTGAAGTTTTTTTTAACTATTTTATGTATTTGAAAGTCTTTGGTCAACACTATGGTTAGAACAGCTCTCGTGAAACTACCTCATGAGTTAAGTAAGATAATATTACAAGGACAAGCATATCGACAGCAACAACAACTTTCAGGATACACGCACCGATATATAGATCCACATTCTAGATACGGGTATAAAACGATTCTATGTCCTAGTAAACATACAAGACATAAGTAGTACTCAATAAAATTATTGTTCTAATGATTTTTACATTAACGACCGAAACTCTGTTAATAAACGACTTATTAAACAGATAAAAGGTACCCCAAATATGATCTTAGCTTTATTATCAAATATTACCTGGTAACAAATACCTAATACATAACTAGTGGTAACATATTTTTTGTACATTAAGTGTTTTTTGCAGTGACTGTTTATATGTATTTTCCCATTGTTATTGAAGAACGATTAGGTAAGTTACGGGCAAATAAACTTCACACACAATTTGAAACGTCTAACTAATCAGATACATAGATAGTGGTGAAGACGTTCTCGGGGCGGTTTGCTTATGGTTAATCAACATTGTTACCCTCACGTTCTCTCATTATCTATGACAACACCCTAATATGTTAGGTAACTTCAATTACAATAAGTAAACAACTTTAAAAAATACTTGCATTTTAACTCGTTCGCACCTATAACCTACTACGAGTCTTCAACGCAATAACGTTAGAATAATTGTAATAACATCACGTGTTTACAATTTTGTATTAGTCCATACCTTATCCATCATTTCATAACCAAATAACTTACTTCTCGGTTAAAAAGCTATCAAACTTACTTTCTTATAATCGTAGCGATTGCTTATCTGATGCATTGAACAAATTGCATCGGGTTAACAATCGCCGCGTAAGCAAAGTCCTTGCACTGCACCGTACAAAATCGTCGTCTTATTTCCGTTACACGAGAGTTGAAATTTGACTGATGGCCTCGCAGCTGCAGTCGCCGCGGCACGTCCTCAGGGGGCAGGCGCCCGGGGCCGCGCGCACGGCCAGCAGGAGCGCGGGGCGCGGCGCGGCTCAGGCCTGCGTGTCGCCGTCGGTGTAGTGCGAGGGGCCCTCGGCGGAGCACACCGAGTCCTCGGGCGTGCGGGACACGTCGCCCGCCTCGCTCGCCTCCACGACGCTGGCGCTGCCGCCCGACTTGCCCTTCCCGCCGCGACGCGCCTGCAGCGCCTGACAAGATACCACCATTAGTCTCGTTCCAGCACAGGCTAGTTAGTGCGTGCATCGAAGCTTGTTCATTTGTTTAGAAGACCCAAAGCTAACATACGTGATCGTAGGTAGGCGTCGTAGACGATCTCCCGTAGCGAGGGCGTAGCGACTACGAGCAATTAAGGATATAAAATTTCATAATAGAATTCAAATTAGACATGAGATTTTTGATTTTTAGATATTTTTACAGAATGAAATATGTAAAAATTCTTTCTTAAGTAACTTTTCTATGTTTCTAATAAATCAACAAGCTTCTTAACATCTACGACAAGTTGTGAATGCGGGGATTAAAGCGAGTACCGAATTAAAATTCTTAGATATATCGTAAAACATAAATAAGAAATGACACAGTTTTCAGCACAGCAGAGTCGGACGGCCAAGTTACATTCAGCGATAGACGAAATTAATTCCAACGTGCCTATAGATTGTGTGTAAAAAATAAAACAAAACTGAATCGCTGGATGACTAGCGCATCAACGAATCATCGCAGTCGCCGAACAGAGAAAGCAGACATCCGAAACATTGCGAACAGATAAAGAATACTCGGCGCGATAGTACAGATGCCGGGAGGTGGAACTGAAGATGCAACCTTACGGCCGATTGTTATGGTGGAATTTGGTTCGCACAAGACATGTTAAACACAGTGCTGCGAGTGGTGCAGTTATCTGTCAGTTCCACCTTGGCCTGCAGGGTGGCGCGCCGTGTATCCTTGGCTTGGGTTGCAGACGGGCGGTAGGGCGGTGCCGGGGCGGCGGGGCCGCGGGGGGGGGGGGGCATGCGGGTCGAGTGCTCGACGTCAGTGCGCATGCGGTATAATTCACACCTCCTTACCTTTTCGCGACTGCCCTTTTTCTAAAGTCGGGGCGGGATGGAAGATGAAACATTCATTAATGAGAGTGAAGATAGTACACCGACAAACAGGGTTGAAGTATTACCTAATAGTATCACATGAATAGGTATGTCGGGTTGGTTATTGTTATACCTACTTGAGAGTTACAGTACGATGATCAAATCATAATAACTAAAAGGAAATAATAGAAACACACTTTTTATAATAGGAAATAGGAAACTAAAGGGGTAGGTGTTACAAACCAATTACTTTAACAACACAAATCAAGAAAACCAAACAGATGAAGAAGAATAACCTATATAGTTATCTATACCCGATTAAGAAGTAAGTACTCGTACCTACCACATGTAACACATTAGAAGATATACGCATAAACATCATCTGGGTAAATACAAGTGGTACAAAACATACATGAAAATATCCAGTAGGTACCTACTAAGGTAACCATTTCTGTTATGTAAAATATAGTAAATAAGACATAGGTATAGAATATATACAAGTAATGAAATTAAGTATGTTAAGAATTTAGAAAATGTCTCTGCCGAATCTTTAGTATCACACTCCTAGTATGAGTACATATTAGCTACTTCAGTTTGCATTCTAAAAATATCATCATAACAGAATATACCTACTAAGAGTTTGATTGTAAGGCGACCAGACACATACAAGTTACACCTGTACAAACACGGAGCCACTCCAGAGTCACAAAGCTTGAGTTGATATTCTAGGAGGATTTTGGCCACATCTATTATCATTATCCCAATAATGGGCACAGCTTCATAGGTTTTGGGCCATATATCAAGTAATTAAGGTCCAAATTAAGGTGAGAATCTAACTACGACTACCTGGTTCAGGTTCCTACATGGTGAACTGAGTATGATAATATGCAAAGAGTCATGACAACGTATGTACGTAATACCACACTTCCCAATCTGTCAGTTCTCACTGGCCCCCGAAGGAAGAGTCCTTTTTTCGTTTTCCTTATCCTTCAAAACCCCCTTATTTTTCTTTGCAGTAATTTCTTTTTTCTTCAACTAAGTATACCTGCAGGGAGAAGCGTCGGTGCGGGGGCTTCCGTCCGCCGCGCCGCTTGCTGATGTGCGGGTTGTCCTGGCGCAGCGTCTTGTTGCGCAGGATCTCTAGCTGCACGTACAGCCGCTTGAGCTCGGCGCGGACCTCCTCGGAGGTGGCCTCCTCCTCGCCCTCCACGCCAAAGCCCTCCGCCGGCCCGCGGCGGGACACCTGGAAAGTGGCCGGGGAAATTTCTTACAATATCTACTTATGTTGTTTTAGGCTATCCGTGCATCGTTCTCCAGCACAGTTCTTCACTTAGGCCTTATTGCAGGTTATGTATTGGAATTCACAACAATAAATTTATTACAAATATTTAAGGTAAATGCGAAAGTCATTCTGTCTGCCATGCTTCGAAGCAAATGAAGTAATAACTAAAAACAGAGAAAGGGCATTTAACCGAACCGCTAAACAGAGTAAAGTTACACACGATAAACGCGTTTATATATTAGAAGTATGTTTTTTACTACAGTTATTTTCCGATAAACCAGGTGCGGTGACGGCAATTTTAGCTGATCTGATATTGACTGGCTCGGTGGAATCAAATGTAAGGTGAGATCCATCGGTGAGATCGCTCACGACCATGATTGGTGTAATCGATTCCGACTCGGGACAAATATTTGTGCGATGAAAATCTCCTAATATTGTGTGTAGACCCATAAAGACTAACATTTAGTCAAATTTGAAATATAACTAATTTTACGGATTAAACTCGCGTGTATTTGTAAATATCCATGTATGTATCAGTCTGACGCCCATAGTACAAGCTCTGCTTAGTTTGGGGTCATATGACCGTGTGTGGAAATGTCCTAGACAAATATTTATTTATTTTATAGAATCAGTTGTAACTTTGCAAGGCATTCGCAATAGCGCACCTCCTGAGCGAGCGAGCGCGCGCGGTACCCGTGCCAGAGGCGCGGCGCGAGCACGCAGGCCAGCGCGGCGCCGGCGGAGAGGTGCGCGCGCGCCGCCGCCGCCAGCGCCGAGCGCTCCGGCGCCGCGCCCCACAGCGCCGCCGCGCGCCAGCCCGCGCCGCACGCGCCCTCCGTGCACAGCGCCGCCGACAGCCAGCCGCGCTCCTGCGCACCACAGAACACGTCTCATTCCACTGCCCTTGTCCCACGCTAAGTGGGGTCGGCCCAACATGTATATTCAAATAGATAGATAGATAGATAAGACATTTATTCACATTCAAGTTGACACAAACACAAGTAAAAACAACAGCGAGAAAATTAAAATTACATAATAGAAAAGGTACAATAAATAATATTACAATTGAAGAGGCTAAAATTAATACATGTAAAATTTACATAGCATACAGTGACAAAAATGTACATTGCAAAATTAAAACACAGGATTAATAATTTTTCTCAACATTTTTTCAAACATAGTTTTAAACTGTCATGTTTACACACATAAGAAAACTAAAGCTGCCCGGGATATTTACAATGTTGTTGGCGCTTGCAACAGTGCCGAAATATCGGGAGCTCATTAAAACAAAACAACATGGTAAATATCCCGGACAGTTTCAGTTTTCTAATGTATATTTCTGCCACGCTGGCCCGTCAATCGTCAGCTCTGCGTCTACTCCTTTCACACCCATATCATCTCTCACGCAATCCACCCATGTCTTCTTCGGTCTTCCTCTACACGACATAACACATGTGTTCACAGTCAAAGATATTAACATTGTTTTAAATAAAAGTTTTTAGGGGTGAGAGCCATCCGATCCCCCGCAAATCCGGCGATGATGACGAGGCTACTCAATTACTCGAAGCCGTGATCATAAGTCAGTTAGGAAAAATAACTATTATGATGCCTGTCCACCGGAGCGGAGCGGAGAAATGGAGATTTCATAACTAACAAATAGGATTGTTTAATATTTCGGATCCAGGGAATACTAGAATTAATATTTCGTCGGTCCTCCGATCCACAGCCTAGTTCTCTTTTTTAACTACATGTTCTTAATTTGCGATATAATATGTATACGAAGATTTAGGCTCACGTCCAACTTTTTGTAGGACCGATACTCGGGCCGATTTGAATTTGTATGAATTTATTCCACCGACTTTTAATAGGCGTGTGCTCCATTACTTGTTATCAGTAACTACCAACTATTTTTCTTCTACAAAAATCGGTCACAGATTATCGGACGTGGGTAGTCTAACAAAGAAGAATACTTACCTACTCTAATAAAGGTTTGCGTTTGCTAGTATGCACTGTCACAGTCGTCCTCACAGTACCTCTTCTCTTGTTAACCATTTCTGTTTTTGTAATTTTTTTTGTGATCAATAAACGTTTTCTCTCTTTCTTTACCTGGAAGGGCACGTTGGCGTTCCTCGCGGCGTAGGCGATGCGCGCGCCGGCGGCCAGCAGCAGCAGCTCGGCGCCGGCCGTGACGTGGTGCCACGCGGCGCGCGCGCAGCCCTCCGCGCACGCCGCCGTCGCGGTGAACGCGGCTAGGTAGCACGCCGCGCCCAGCAACATCGCGCCCACCACCCGCAGCACCTGTTGCGAACATACAGTTGCAGCCGGCGTCAATACTTCTGCTAGAGTAGTATTGTCTATTATTTGCGCGAACACTACACATTTGAAACAAAACAAATTTTACGGATTGAATCCGCGTGTATTGTTGTTCTAAACTCTAAATAATAATATTTAGAGATCCGACGTTTCGTAAAATTAGTTCTGCTAGAGTTATATTAAGTTGCAAGAAGATTTTTTAAAACTTACATAACTAAAAAAATTATCTAAAGCTTTTAAGTCCCATTACACCAATTAAACGCGTAACAAGGTGATGTACCAAAATTATAGAGCCACTTAGGCTCTGAGTACACAGTTCATATAATTTTAATATTAACGGGGAAGGTACTATTCTTATATTTTGACTATCTTATTCTCACAACGCATACAACCTTATCATCTGTTTTATAACTGATTTTCCGAACTACATCGAACATAGAGCGGTGTATGCATCATTGCTCTATTTATTCAATGACCTTCACAAGCTATGTAACGCAAACGTACTTCAGAGTCCCGTGGTGTCCATCGGTGCGCCTTCCGTGTGCGGAACTCGGCCAGCAGTACCCAAAGCCTCAGGACCACTGAGCCGTAGCAGGCCACGAAGCCCAGCTCGCGCAGCCACGCGCCCGCCACGCAGCGCCACTGCCCGTCCGACATGTACTGCGATGCTGCCTGGAATGTTACATTACAAGGGTCCTTTTTAGTTAAGAATCGGAAACGCAGTTAGTTAACTTAATTAAGTAAGAAGGGGGGGGGGGGGACACGCTTCCAAAGTCCCCCCGGACTTAGGTAGCGTCTGTCAAATCAATAATAAATTATTTTAGAAACCTTGATATCATTTTTGAAGACCTATCCGTAGATACCCAAAACGTAGGTATGTGTTTGATAATTTTTTTTTATTATTAATTATTATTATTGCATTAAAATCTTAATGCGGTTTACAAAATGCATCTACCTACCAAGTTTCAATAGTTTCGTAAAAAATTGGCTGTGACATACGGACGGACAGACAGACATGACGAATCAATAAAGGTATATTCGTTTTTTGTCATTTGGCTACGGAACCCTAAAAAACCTTCCTCTTTAATCCCTCTATCTTTAAAAAAAACATCGAAATCCGTTACGTAGTTTTAAAGATTTAAGCAAACATACATACAGACGCGGGAAGTGACTTTGCTTAATATTATGTAGTGAGTGGTAATTATTTATTAGCTACGTTCAAGGGAAAGGTTAATTGTGGTGAATTAATTATAACTTACTGAAGCATAAATCAATAACGCTCCGAGCAGTACGACCTCCAGCACCGTCCACATCCCCATGGCCACCGCCTGGAACATATCGGATCCTGCTTTAGCAACATGGCAGAGGATGCAGAGAACAGACGGAAAGTCAAAGTCAAAGTTACTCGTCACATAGTATTCTTAAATACGTAGATCAATAACATAAAATTGGCGTTGATACATAAAGAAAATTAACGCAACCACATATTTTTTTCTTCATGTGATTGATATCCGTAACATAAGTGCTTAAGCTACTTTAGCACGGGATCAGATCAATGTATGTGCATTATGTAATACTTATTTATTCTTTTATTTATTGACTAAATATCCACGTGCACGAGGTGCTTAGGAGCTCCTGGCACTGAGGCAGTTTCTCACTCTATCTTCAAATACATAATTAAGAACTTACTTTACACTTTCTTTTCTTAAAGATGATGAGTCCGATGATGAGGCAGATGAGCATGCCCGCCAGGTTGGAGGCGAGCAGCGCGGCGCGGTACACGTCGGCCAGGCAGGCGGCGGCGTCGGCGCCCGCGCCGCACGGCGTGCACACCAGCGGCGCGCCCTCGCGCAGCGCCGCGCCGCCCACCCACGCGCCGCCCAGCGCGTGCCAGTGACTCGCGAGGCATTTGCACCGGTACTGCACACACGTATAATAAGTCTCCATGGTGGTTATTTCCTTAGGCTGTTTACGTATGGAGCTTCAATGTTTTTTTTTGCCACCGCGTTGCCTACGGAATTTCGGTGCCATGGGTGATTTAGGGGAAAGAAAGAAGCCATAAGCAGTCCCTCTTCTTGGTTGCCACTTCATCATCATTCATATTTACAATAAGGGAGAGATTTCAATGGGATTAGATGACTTGGTGAAATATAACAAGAAAATCTGAAGGGAAGAATTTATTGACTGGGCTATTCTCCGAGAGAATATCAAGTTTAAAAAATAAGTTATTGTAAGCAAAATAATTGTAAACTAATGTGATTACCTCTAATTTATGCTCAGATGTTTCTAGAGCTGGTTCAGCCTCGCACAACGAGGTTTCCAGGTCGCATAAAGGAGGCCCACCGAGCCAATCATACATGGCCTCCTCGCAGGGCAGCGCCGGCCAGCGGCGGAAGATGGCGGCGGCCGCGCGCGACGGGCCTGCGCCCCGCGCCGCCGCCGCGCCGCCCCACCAGCCCCAGTCCTCGCTCTCGCAAGAGAACCACGCGTTCGACCACACTACCGACGTAGCGTTCCACGCGGACGCTAAAGTCCTCCAGAACTGCCGGAGCGCGACCGAGTTGTTTTGCTGGAAGACGATGAGCCGTGGAGGTTCAACGATGAAGAGCACGCCGAGATGGAGCTGCGGGGCGCCGAGGGCGACGGCAGCGGGCGGCGGCGCGAGCGGCGCGCGGGCGGCGGCGCGGGCCAGGGCGGCGGCGCGCGCCTCGTCCGCCTTGCCCTGCTCCACCAGCTCGGCCAGCGCGCGGGCAGTGTGGACCACCGCAGCTTCATGTTCGCGTAGATTCTGCAATCACCGTAGTTGATAATGGATATGGATTATGTTTTCCTTTGATGACTCGATAAGGCCCAGATTAGATAATAATAGTTTTTCGGAGCAAGCCAAGCGGGATTTATCGTATGATTATATAGGCATTGACGAGTAAGTGACACGAATTTTGCCTAACAAATAAGTTTCTACTTGAAATTTACATTATAGCATATTTAACAAACGCGTTGATTAAATGGATCTTCTTTCTTTTGTGACCGAAAGTGCATGTGGTTAGAATGTTTTACTCTTCTACTGACCGGTGGCATCGGCGGCTGGTTGTGCAGCAGCAGCGGCTCGCAGTCGGCGGACGCGGGGGGCGCGGGGGGCGCGGGGGCGCGGGGGCGGCGCGGAGGGGGGCACGCGCGGCTCGGCGGGCGCGGCGGCGGCGCACGCGCACCACGCCAGGGCCCACGCCGCCCACCGCGCCCGCATCGCTCACCTGCCCAGCCACACGCTCTGCACAAAAGATTACCCGTCAAACAAACAAAAGATAATAGTCCAGTCATTTAAGCTTAAATTAGGTAAGAATCTCGGAATTCGAGATACCCAGCTGTAAGTCTGTAAATACTTGGATATTGACACCCTAAAGGTGGTCTCAAAACCTATATATGGTAGGGTGTACGCAACTATTAAATTTTCATGATCAAATGTCACAAATATCAGTTTTATGAACTTTTGAGCGAAACGGGAAGTTTTATTATAATAGTGTGTAGGAAACAATTGCTTATCATCTAATTATATATAAAAATTGTCTCTACGTTTTATTCCTAAGATTCACCATTTCAGAGATACAGCGATGCAAATAGTTGAAAAAGTTGTATTTTCAAAAGCTTCCAGACCCCCGTGCGATTGTGCTAGACAGTTAAAATTTTCACAACTGATGTATTTTAGTAGCCTCTATAACATCTAATACTAGAAAAAGCTTAAAACCAATGTTTAAGTGGGTTCTCATACAAAAACTATGGTTTTTTTTTCTCACTCTTGGCCGGTTTTTAACGTGGTTACCCCAGTAAACCTATTCGAGACGACACCTTTTATACGTGAAGAACACGTTGTTTATATGGAAGCCTAGTTAAATATTTTTTTATGTTGTTTTTAGTACTATACATATACGTTTCAGTACATTTAAACTGCTTATTATGGGTCAAAACGTACGAAATAACCAATTTTTAGAATTTCTGTTTGAAGTATAACTGAAAAAAAATACATTTTAAAAATGTTAACTGTCCATCTAACTCTATTATGAACGTGAAGATCCATATTAACCAAATTTAATTTAATGAAACGCAGAAATCTTGAATCTTCTGAATACTGAAAACAACACAAAACAATTATTTAACTAGGCTTCCTTATAAACAACGTGTTCTTCATGTATAAAAGGTGTCGTCTGGAATAGGTTTACTGGGGTAACCACGTTAAAAACCGGCCAAGTGTGAGAAAAAAAAAACATAGTTTTTGTATGAGAACCCACTTAAACATTGGTTTTAAGCTTTTTCTAGTATTAGATGTTATAGAGGCTACTAAAATACATCATTCGTGAAAATTTTAACTGTCTAGCGCAATCGCACGTGGGCCTGGAAGCTTTTGAAAATACAACTTTTTCAACTATTTGCATCGCTGCATCCCTGAAATAGTGAATCTTAGGAATAAAACGTACAGACAATTTTTATAGATAAATAGAAGATAAGTAATTTTCTCCTACACACTTTTATGATAAAACTTCCCGTTTCGCTCAAAAGTTCATAAAACTGAAATTTGTGACATTTGACCTTGAAAATTTAATAGTTGCGTACACCCTACAATATGTAGGTTTTGAGACCACCTTTAGGGTGTCAATATCTAAATATTTACAGACTTACAGCTGGGTATCTCGAATTCCGAGATTTTTACCTAATTTGACTGGACTATAAGCTCTACAGCATCGTAATAAACGTCATCGTACAAAGTTCAAGTACATTTTCTGCGGGTGAGCCTAATGGACGATATGAATATCCTTCACATTTTATTATTTGACCCCCTTTGTTTCCTAAATGACTTACGTAGATGGCTTGGAGTAGCCTTGTCATCATCACCGGACTTGCGGACGAGCGGATGGCTTTCACCCCTAAGCTTGACAACATTAAAGAGGAAAGACTGCATTCATATCTAGACATCCATAAAAGAGTAGGTACGTCATGTCACAACATAGTTGGAGACTATTGTATTGTGGTACATTATACAATGCCTCTCGACTGTGCGGACTAGAGATGAACCTTAGCAAAACGAAGGTCATGACCAACTGCTTTGTTTCAACATATAAAATCAAAGTTGAAGATACGGAAATTGAAAAGGTCCAAAAATATGTGTATCTGGGTCAAGAAATAGTGACAGGGAAAGGAAACCAGACCAATGAAATCAACAGGCGAATAAGACTAGCTTGGGCAGCCTATTCAAAAATTGATTATGTGTTCAAAATGAAACTAACACAAGAACAAAAAGCTCGCATACACGACCAATGTATCCTACCTGTCCTCACTTATGGAGCCGAAACTTGGGTTTTTACAAAGGAAATCCTAGAAAAACTGCGAGTAACTCAAAGAGGTATCGAGAGGAAACTTGTAGGTGTATCGCTCAGAGACCGAAAAACAAATGAGTGGCTCAGAAGACACAGCAAAGTCACCGATGTTATAGAGCGTATTGCGAAGCTTAAGTGGCAATGGGCTGGCCATGTCGCCAGAAAGAAGAGTTCATGGTGCAAAGCTCTGGTGGAGTGGAGACCGTGGGGTGAAAAACGCCCACAAGGAAGACCACAAATGCGCTGGTCCGATAACATCAAGAGTACTGCAGGAGTGAAGTGGATGGAAATTGCCCAAGACCGACAGAAATGGCAAAATCTGAAGGAGGCCTACACCCTCGCGGTTGAAAAAGGCTAGAGAGAGAGAGAGAGAGAGAAACATTATAATACCTGCCGTATTACTATGTTCCTCCTACCACCGTCAAATTACTGTCAGGGAAATCATCATCATCATCATCAGCCCATATACGTCCCCACTGCTGGGGCACGGACCTATCCTAAACTAGAGCGATAAGACCTTAGTCGACAACGCGGGCTTTTTTTTTATTACGTAATTATGCAAATTTTACTCCCAAAGAATCTATTTCAATTGAAACTTGACAAAAATGTTCCAGTAAACGCTACGGCCTGGATGAGGTGAACTACGAGACCGTAGAGGTAGTGAGAGTAACCGTAGAGGGATTGAGCACAAGAAAACCCATTGAGCCTTCTCCCTTAACTTCAAGGCCTTGCAATGGGGCGTATTACGTACGACCTCTTAAATCCAATCCGTTTAAGAATGGGCACAGGGCATTATAGTTGTGTAATCATATAGACTAATAAAGCCCACCATGATCTATAATCTATGTGATAAATAAATAAAAAGAAGTGTAGTAATAGCAGCTTTTTATCATATTAGTGCCCATTCTTAAACTGACTGGAATAAGGAGGTCAATTTACGCCCTCCTGTAAAGATGCCGTTTACGGTTAAAAGTATGTAACTTACACGTTAATCGAAACTGGGTGACTGCCCATAGTGCCCATAGTGCCCATGGCTATTGCTTATCTACTTCTGATGTAAACTACACTTATAAATAGGTACGGAAGCACGCTGTCACAGTTATCTCGGTCGATAGATATAGGTAATCAATGTATACAACGTCATCATCACGTCAACACTTTTAAAGTGTAGGTAGGTACTATGAAATATCAAGATGCACTGAATTCATACCTAATCTACGTCTGGAGTCATGGGTTCGATTTTTTGAGCGCTGCTCGTCATGGGATAAGATCACCGTACTTGTGTATGATGAAGTCTGATAATTATCGTTCTTCTGATAGCCATGACCGCGTCATCATCATCATCATCATCATCAGCCGATATACGCCCCCACTACTGGGGTATCGACCTACCCTAATCTAGATAAGGCCTTAGTCAACCACGCTGGCCAAGTGCGGGTTGGTTGTCTATACAACCTAAGAATTTCTTCGTAGGTGTGCAGGTTCCCTCAAGATGTTTTCCTTCACTATTAAAGCGTCGAATAACCGTACATATGAATTTCATAATTACGTGGCGGGGTTTGAACGCTTTATCTCAAGAAATAATATGCGTAATTGTATGCCTGAAAATATTCAATCCTTGCGAAAGTAACTCTGTCTGTTACAAAACTGTAACTGTTCGGGATATTTACCATGTTGTTTTGTTTTAATGAGCTCCCGATATTTCGGCACTGTTGCAAAGTTCACCCGTGATCATGGCGCTTGCAACAGTGCCGAAATATCGGGAGCTCATTAAAACAAAACAACATGGTAAATATCCCGAACAGTTACAGTTTTCTAATGTGTGTAACCATGACAGTTTAAAATTATATATCTGTCTGTTACGTTTTCACGCATAGAATACTGAACCGATTTAAATGAAATTTGGTACAGATATAGTCCAGAGCCTGAGAAAGGACATAATATGCTACTTTTTACCCGACTACGCTATAAAGCAGTAATGTTTTACCCGTTAAACGTCACTAGGCGGGCGGAGTCGCGGGCGGAAAGCTAGTATAATAAAAATTTAATAAAATACAAGAATAATGTTAAATCGTGTTCATAATAGAGGAAGATCCCAGAGCCGCCAGACATCACTTATTTTCTAATGGACAAAATATATACGATTGAGTAGTGGTGGGGTGTACTATCATCATATGACTAGTTGCTACCTTGAACAGACGGCCATTTTTCAGATATCAACCAATCAAGGTACATAGAAACACTGCTCACCTCACTTAAATTCTGATGGCTGATTTTAACATATATTTTACACAATATCAATAAAAATCAGGTTTTATTACTCCCAGACACATGCGGTCGGCGGTTTTACCTTACAGACGCTTTAAAGCTATGAAAAAAATTTTACTTTTACTTAATTTTACTTATTTTATGATGCTTGATTTTTATATATGTTATTCAAACAACTATTTTAAAACGTTTTGCAAACGGACAGACCGATCCAAGGGGCCAAACATTCACCAGACCCAACTGTTTTAGATTTTTTTTTAAAATTGAATTTAGTTAAGTTTTTCTAATAAAATAGTTTGTAAGGTACAATTCTATAATTATTGCGGTCATATGAGCACTTTTTAGTTGTTTGAATAACATATATATAAAAATCCAGCATCAGAAAATAAGTAAAAGTAAAATTTTTTCATAGCTTTAAAGCGTCTGTAAGGTAAAACCGCCGACCGCATGTGCCTGGGAGTAATGAATCCTGATTTTTAATGATATTGTGTGAAATATATGTTAAAATCAGCCATCAGAATTTAAGTGAGGTGAGCAGTGTTTCTATGTACCTTGATTGGTTGATATCTGAAAAATGGCCGTCTGGTCAAGGTAGCAACTAGTCATATGATGATAGTACACCCCAACACTACTCAATCGTATATATTTTGTCCATTAGAAAATAAGTGATGTCTGGCAGCTCTGGGATCTTGGACCATAACATTGATTCAAGTGATTGTGAACGTACATACAATCGTTCAATAATTATATTGGTCCACTGCCAGAAGAATTTATTATGATAAATGGAATGATGCGATTGAGATGTTGATGTATAAGATCATAATAATAATAACCTACATGTTGCCAATAAGGATCATTTTATGTATCTAAATTATAGGGGCACCTGAATGTATTTGGCACCACGATACTCACCAGAACCCTAGTCCCATTCTAGAAGAGTCCAACGGAGAAGGTCATGGAAATTAGACTCAACTTCTACAGAATTTTACTGTCCTGGCCACGCATCTTCCACACCAGCTTCTCGAACTAATTCAACCAATATTGCAGTTTCCCAAAGAAAGGTACTAGACAAAGGTACCATTCCATTTTTCTTTTTAAAGTACAGAATCTTAGAAATGGTTTAAATTTTAATTGCTGTCAGTACATCATTAAATACAAAATAGTATAAAGCAAAGTCGCCTTCCGCGTCTGTCTGTATGTAGTATCTAGGTATGGTTAAATCTTTAAAACTACGCAGCGGATTTTGACGGGACTTTTTTTAATAGATAGGGGATTCAAGAGGAAAGTTATGAATAATATACCCGAAGCGTAGCAAGGGCGGGTCACTAGTTATATATAAAAGTGTAAAGTAAATATTACAATGTACAATATGGAGGTATCTTATAATAATAATGTCGGTGTGCTCACTCCAGATTCTCAGAGTCAGGCGATTGGCCAGCTGCTAAGAAGCAGAGGATCGCCAGTAAAAGCACTGGGCAGGGTTTGCAAGATCAAGATTACCGGAATTAAGTCCAGACGAAATTGACTACCTACTTACGCGGAACTTTACTTTGAGTATAGAAATGAATCTGTTCTGAACAGTTATCCAGTTCCTTCACGATCAGATGACATCGGTAGTAGTCCTAGTAGTCCGTATAACCTTGAGGAATGGGCACTCATAGAAACGGATAACGTTTTGGTAAATTACACAAATCAAACAAGGTATAGTAACATGACGTACAGCAGTGTATGTGATTTTGTATTTAGATTTAGTCGGTTCCACGGGGATTCTACAAGCTATCGATGCACTTCAATAGGACTACCTATGGGATAGCAATTTTTGTAACAGATAACGGTTTTGGGTTGAAGGTCGACAACCGGGTCATGTACTATCCAGTAACTTCCTGAACGCCTTGCCAGATGCCGTCGACCACGTCGCCGACATCCTCGCCTACAATGCTTGGTGCATGATGGACAACTTCGAGTGATCTTATGTTACACGTAATCATTTTTTATTCCAACCAAATGTCTGTTTCTAACAAATATAATAGGTAGAGCTGACTCGGTGGAACAATGGTAAGTGACCCCGGTTCATTTACCTACAGTTCCAAGAGTCGTGGGTTCGATTCCCACTCGGGACAAATATTTGTGTGACGAACATCGGTGTTTGTTCCGTGTAAGTTTATTTCGTATCCGTAAGTTTATTTGTGTATCCACTGTTGATTCTGATATATGTAACACAAGTGCTAAAGCTACTCACGACGGGATCAGATCAATGTATGTGATGTTGTGTAATATTTATTTAAGAGTAAAAGTAAAAGCGAAGCCAGTAAAGACAATTACCGGCATACCGGAAAACAAATTGAAAACTTGCACACAACATCCTCAGGCTTTTATAATGTCTCGCTACAGGGAATATGCCCTGTTGAACGCTATGCACTTTGGTCCTGCGCCAGTCCCACCCAGAGACCTCCAGCGGCTTTGCTGATAAATATCAATATTAAGGTATAATAAAGCCACCACCATATTTTCAATTGAACCATGAGTTACATTTGAAAACTAATTAAAGGGACTTTATGCATATAGTGTGAGCTAAGGCCTGTAACAAGAAGATCGTGCGCTCGCGCAGCCTCGACCCGCTCTACGAGGCTGACACCAGAGTGATGACCATCGATGAAGGACACTAATAAATAAAGCTACTAACTAATAAATTGGATTTATATATATTTAGACAACAATAGTTTTATTTGGTGTTTGTCACCAATTTTGGTTCTGCATTACTTCTATTTATTTGGTGTTTGTCACCAATTTTTTTTTTTTTTTTTTTATAAAGAGGCTAACAAGATGACCTCACTCCACCTGATGGTAAGCGGTAGTGAGATCCAAATATGAGGTCGACAGGCACAATAGACCATATTGAGCCTGTCGCACTCACCCTGAAAGCCGTGAAAAAGGAGACCACTGCTGCGGCAACAACGAGACAAGGCGTGGAGTCTCGCATTGGTATTGAGCTGTGCGGGTCGGAGTTGGCCAGTCCGCCGGACGGAAGGGCCCCCGTGTCTACGGGTCTCCCAGGCCGGCGGGATGACCCGCTCCGCCCGCACAATACCGCCGCTAAGACTCCACTGGTCCGGCGCTTGCCGCAGCAATGGTCCCCCCTGGCTCCGGTTCGTACAGTGCTGATCCCGGAACGCGACCTGACCGAGAGAGGTCAGAGTCACTTGGCGGGTTTTACACAACTGTATGGTGGTAACAGCAACCGGTCGACAAAATGTCTCCCACCTGAAATTTTGGTTCTGCATTATAAAAAAATTCAGGTTTTGCATTACTACCCTTTTATATTGAAATCATAACACTTAAAACAGCAAACTGAGAACACATGTAGTTTTATGTGAAGTAGTTATAACCTTGATTTCCTTCCTTGATACCGCTACACTGATATTGGGTTAAGTAGCTATTTCCCAACTTAGTAGTCCCAACAGGCTACGTGTGAGATAACAACATGTTACCAGCTTCTTAGCTATTAAAGGAATATCTGATGACTGAGTGCCCTCGTTATCAAGTGCTCTCAGCGCATGCGTATACATACTCGTAAGTATCATATTAATATTTCCAACATAAGGTGTGAAAGATCCGAAGACCAATCTGAATACTATATTATGCAGCTGCATAATAGCATATAATATTTACAAATACTCATATATGTTAAAATAACTAATATTACATATTTGAAACAATGAAATAAAACCTGTTACAGGCCACCTATTATTTACCCTAACGTAGTGATGACAATAATGAGAGACGGAATTGCAGTAAGTTTCAATTAATCAGGACTTGATTAACTCTTACTAACTTCATAATTCATTCAAATACAAACGACGATGTCATACCACGTACTCATTTATTTTAGGTTTTAGTAGCAATGATGTATTAAAATAGCCAGTTACCTCCATACCACGTATATAAAAATCTATAAACGTAAAAGTTCTCCCATACTAATTTTCACCCCCCCAATGAACCCCATGGGGGTTGAATTAAAAAAAAAATAGCGCTGGCGTCTCTCCGGAGTACCAGCTACCTCCATAACAAGTTTTATAAAAATCGAATGATTTTCACCAAACCCCAATGATCCCCATGGGGGTTAAATTAAAAAAAAATTGCGCTGGTGTCTATCCGGAGTGCCAGCTACCTCCATACCAAGTTTAATAAAAATCGACAAACACGTCAAAATTCTCCCATACTAATTTTCACACCCCCAATGAACCACATAGGGGTTGACTTAAAAAAAAAAAGTAGCCTATATGTTATTCCAGAGTGCCAGCTACCATCATACCAAATTCCATGAAAATCGGTTCAGAAGTTTGAGCGTGAAAGAGTAACAAACATCCATACATCCATACTTACAAACTTTCACATCTATACTAATTAAATAAATAAATTATAAAGCTGAAGAGTTTGTTTGTTTGTTTGTTTGAACGCGCTAATTTCAGGAACTACTGGTTCGATTTGAAAAAAATATTTTTGCGTTGTATAGACCATTTATCGAGGAAGGCTTTAGGCTATATAACATCACGCTGCGACCAATAGGAGCAAAGATACAATGGAAAATGTGTAAAAAACGGGGGAAACGCGAACGAAAGTCGCTGGCACAGCTAGTTTATAATATTAGTAAGGATTATGAAACTGTGTAGCGTGAGTACCTATAGTAGTCTACGCAAAACGTGATAAATAAGTGCATTTTGCATAATAACATTAATAACCTATAAAAAAACTCTTTATACCCACTAATTAAGTAAACCAATCAATTTACCATCGCAAAGTGAGTATGAAGATGGATGGATAGCTAATACAAGCGCCCCCGCCTCTCCGATATTCTGCTCACAACATTATGTCGCCACTCAAGGACAGTTCATAGGTAAAAAGCTTCTTCCGCTCGGAAGGGCCTTTTAGATTTTTGATATTCCGCAACCAAATCACGTTACCAGAAAAGGATTTTATCAAAAGCGTAAATAGGCGATTCATAATGGGCTTCGTCTATCGCCATTTTGCCGTAATTTTGAGGGTGATTTAACAGAAAGTTCTACTTCATTAGAGATCCATTGTACCTAAAGCTCGTGCCGCATACCGTCGTTGAATCTTAAAATTTAACATGAAAATAATATTTTGTGAGTTATCAATTCCCTAATTACTTTATGTTTTCCTTTGCGGCTTTTTAACTCTTTTTGAAATCTGAATATCTCCGTATCGTAGTTTAGAAACAAATCACCTACTAATACTTTTACTATACACCTACTTTTACACCTACTAATACTAATATAGTGGAATTCATATATTTGCTTAAACTAATCATCCTTATATACTAATGTTATCTTATATACGTGTTCAGGGTAGCAATACTCTATCGTAGTGAGTTATCTTTATCGATCACGTAAGGTCGTGATTGACAAGATTCACATACCATTACACCTCCCCTAAAAGGTTAGGTATCCCTCCCCTGAAAAAGATATAGAGTAACAAGTACATAACAAGTCCTAGTTCTAAAATATATTTTTTCTCTATAAACTACATATTCAATATCATTTCTTACTAATCTTACACGTTTAAACAAATTAATTATAAAAATTATATAAAACATAAAAAATAATAAGCTATCAAAAAAAAAATTATCATTATAGATACATTTAAGTTCCTTTACTTTAACTTCATTTAAAAGTACCTATCTCAATTCCAATTTATTTGTTAATTACATAAAACCTTTCGTTTCGTCTTCTTGGTCAATATTATTTACCTCTTTTTCTTGACTTAATACATCAATAATTCACCTTTTTATTTTTTTTTTTTTTTTTATTTTATTTATTAGGAACAGCAAACGGCTACAAAATATTGATTTTACAAAAGCACTAATAGTACTTACTTAAATCTATACACAAAATATATTAATAATAATGTAGCCCACGACGCTATCCACATTTTACTATACAAAGTTTATCGCGAGCTGCTACAATATGAGAAAAAAACAAAATACATTTAAAATACCAGCAAAGAAAATACAATTAAACGAAAACATAATAGGTGGTTACAGTAAATAGGTAGTTGACAGTAGAATCAGAACAGAGTAGGTTCGTATTTGTAAAAAAAAAAACAATATATATATAAATATAGATAAAACAGAGCATAATTTGCCTAGTAAATTCAGATGTAGGCACAAAAACAAAGTTACATTTTATTATGGATACAAATATGAACAATTATGTATACCTTTCAACAATAAACCTTTGTTTACAACGCATTTGGTCCATATTTATTACATAGTAGGTTCCTTGCTACTTATCAACTATGGGTTGGCTTATCCCATTTACAATATACGAATAAATTCTACATGAGGAATTTACATTACAAGTATTCGACTCATTTTATCCATCATCATATTTATTTCATCATCATTCTCATTTTATCATCAATTGCTACAATCAGCAAAAAAATATTAAGGTTAAAGTTTTAAGATCATCGATCTCCAAATATTTTCACACATAGAAACAAAAAAAATCGTCCTACATTATGATCAAATAAAGGATCTACGCCCTATTCAGTACCTTGTACTATTTACTTCACATTACTTCTTTCATATTACGGCTCATTTGGCCTGTAATCAATAAATACATAAATAAATTATACTCTACGACACCAATTTTTTACATTATGCTATCAGGTCTCCTATCGTTGCGTCTGCGGCGCGCCTCCGTTAGTAAAGAATTCTGATTTAAATGTAATTTGTAGAGTTACATGATTTGCACATATTATCATCTATATGTGTTTATATCACGAGGACCTTATTGCCTCTTATTATCCGACGGCCATTACAATGCCTAACTAAACCACTCTTTTTCGTAATCAATCTTATACGATACGAAGATGTCTTTTCTCATTATTTTCCATAAAAGGAATCTCATTAAATTTTACGTTTAAACGTACAACTTCCTATCAAGGGTATACCTAGAACCCTAAGCCTAGTCGATAGGTTATCGACACTAACTAATCTCGTCATCATTACAAGTTTTAAAATTTACAAAATTCCGAAAATCACAATTGCGAAAAATTAATTAATTAAAGAAAATTATTCTCAAAATGTACTAATCTGACGTCTATTACCTTAATATTATGTAGTTGCAATCAGCTGCTGCTGAATCAGCTTATCTATTTCAATGTCAAGCGTGTGTGAATGCACATTTGAACACACGTACCAATGCATTGCCTACTATTCCTATCAGCAGAAAATATTAAAATTGCTTATACGCGTATGTCCCAGACCTTGCTGACTCGCGAAATTCCTACGCTGACTAACCATCGTTGTAAGTATGAACTATACTGTTTTTGTTTTCCAAATATCAATATTACCTTACAAGACAACATATCTGATACAAAATTTACGTTATTATATTAAAATTATTCATCAATCATGTATCATTTCTCTCGATCATAATTTTCAAAATGAATTATTCAATAATACTAAATTACTGTTAGTAAAGTTATCTCAAATCAATTTAAAAAAAAAACAAAATTAACTATCATGCCCAGAAAAGGCACTTCCTTTACTTTAAATCAGTTTCAAAATATATATCAGACCAAAAATCATCTTATTCTCAATCAATAAAATATAAAAAAAATACGTTTAGAACAAATTACCTATTACTTTGATGAAGTAACACCTATCTAATATGACCTGGAGACGGTAGCATTTGTAAGAAATAAATTTGTTACATATTATGAAAACACGTGATTAAATAAAACAATTACAAAAAAAAATCAAAGATTGGCTGACCACTTTTGTACTCCCTTTCGACATCATTGACTCGAACGACTCCCGGCACCCAGGAACAACATCCTCCATCTCGGCCACCAACTGACTCCCTGTTGACATCATGGACTCGAACATCTCCCGGCACCCAGCAAGAATATTTTCCATCTCGTCCCCCATCTTCCACCATCTTGGACAGCAACTACTTCCTAGCGCCCAGAATTAGCCACATCGGACGCGAACAACTCCCTGCGCCCAGGACTTCAGACTCACCAGTTGTCTTCAGTTTTCTTCTCAACATATTGTTTCCTTTGCTTCTTTCTTCAGGTTTCTTAATCTTGTGCGGACTTTACTTTCACTACTTTACATTACTAACGCACAGCACTGCCCGGAAGGCAGCACTGTCACGGTCGCCATGTAATATTATAAAATGGTGGGACTTGAATTAAAGACTGTCCATAGTGGAATTCATATATTTGCTTAAACTAATCATCCTTATATACTAATGTTATCTTATATACGTGTTCAGGGTAGCAATACTCTATCGTGGTGAGTTATCTTTATCGATCACGTAAGGTCGTGATTGACAAGATTCACATACCATTACACAGTATTGACAGAAAGGACGTGCATAAGTACGATGCTTCTTTTAATTTTATTGTTCACACATGGAATTAGTCAAAAAAAAATAAAGGGGATATTTTTAGCTATCGACAAATATGGTCATAAGAAAATGCACATTCAATGTAGGTAATTCACAAATCCATCACCTACCCATCGAGAAAGCCACGGAAATATAATAAGAGGTTTATACGCAGGGAACTAACTAAAAGCAAAAGTCTAATAACCGATAGACGTCTGAAGCGTACAAACAAAAGTCAGAATGTAGGTTGTAGGTCGCCCTTTGATGACGGAGTCGCGAAGCTATACGGAAATTACCCATAAGGGCGAAGTGGGCCTCTGCAGTTATTGTCTCGAACGGGCGTGAGGCGAACGGAAAACTACACAACATAGCTGACGGTGCATGTAACTCCGGAGTCGACACTGCTCTGTTTGAATAGGTTATGTGCAACAGAGACCATTATGTAGGTACGAAAAACCAAAATTTCAATAGTATAATACCTGAATATCTGGTATGATAATGGTGATCGCGACTTATAAAAAAACGATTACAAAAGACTTTATGAAAGCAGTACTAGAAAGTAAGCTAGTCGTATTTTCAGTGCTAAATCTACCCTATACCTACATAAAGTATTGATAACATTGCACGATAAGATTGAGGTCAAAGAAATAAATTGCTATCAACAAACGTCGAAAGACGATCAATGGCTTTCAAAGTCCCTATATTGTGTGAACTATACCGTACATTTCTTCCGCCAAGAGCCGCGTGTGGTCCTGGGATCGATAAGGGCTGTACCTCTGCTCACCCTGAAGGAAAGGTTCCGTCGGCCCGGCCAGGAAGTCATTATAAACGCAATGCTAATTTTCCTCAAATAGGAAACTCACCGGCTTTCATGTTGCGCCTAGAGATATAGAGGGCGCAACTCTTCTGAATACATGTGTATTACTCGTAAGTAAGTAAATGTATTAAATATTAAACTTTCTATATAAACCATCAAGAGCATTTTCGAGAAAATACCTAAAGGAATGGAAAATATTTTTGTAGACATTAAATTATTCATTGTCAAAACATATCTTTGGTATATTTATCTTATTATATTAGGTACATATTATTATTATGGATGGTTGTATTGTCATTTGAGAAACTGTAGGTTTAGAAAAGCCTTACAAAGCTTATTTATAATGAAAAGGATCGGATACAAGTGAAGCATCCAAAATTTTGAACCAGGACACTTCACCTCGGCATCTTATTAATTCTTTAAAAGCTGAAGTACCGACTTCATTGTATTCGGAGGGATACTCGTCACCCAACAATGGGAAACTAAAAATGATGACTCACATTCTCCAGCTAAAATTACATGGTGTTTACGTAAGACTGCCGTCAGAGACGAATACCGCATCCGAACCGCAAACAGCCGATACGTACACCTACGTAGGTTAGTACCCGAAGCATATGCGCCTATGATTACTGACAGCTAAGGCCAATGCATACGTAAACAAAACTGATGAGAAAAAAAACAACCGATCTCTTCAGGATTGTAGCGGAAATTAATAACATTAGGCGGATTTACAGACGCGTTCCCCCCGATGATTTACGTTTATTGTAGATTTTGTAGATACAAGGATAGTTTCATACGGCCATTAATTTCTCGGATGATAGTAAAGCGTCAATGTATAATTTACACTGCGGAAACAAACATTGGATTGCTGCCAGCAGCGGCGAAGGGATCTGGGCGGGTATTCGAGACGTGCAAACAAACGGCTCGTTAGATGCTGACACGAATATCGGCGAGCTTACATCATATCGATAATTTATAAACACTGACTTTTGATAATCCTTTTTCTTTTGAATTTTCATGGACTCTAGGCTATACTACTCCCTGGCCACCTGGCTGGGCCACAATGTATATTATTCAGATAGTCTTTACACCGATTAAAGTAATTGAAGTTCAACTAACGAGAAAACAATTTTAAGATTGATTGTGTTAAGAAAAAGACAAGACACTAGAAACATTTTACATGCGGCGGAAACACAGGTACTCCCTTTGTACTACGTGAAAGTACAGAGCGGTGATAACGTAGAAAATAGATATTTTTATGAGCCATTTATTTCGTTTTATTAAAACGCTGTTAAGGTACGACTATGCTGACGTGATCATATAAAAGCAATCATATAAAGAAATAGACATCGATAGCGATAGGTATATAGAAATAAAAGGAGCTGAGTATTAAAGATCGAAACGACTTTTACGGCCGGCAGTAGCGCCGGGCTTTTTATATTAGATCGTAAATTAAACAACTAGGTATAGTGGCGTAACCTCAACTCTGCCCAGATGCTCACTCTCAATGAAAACAGTAACATTCGTCATTTCATTACACCAGTGTAAAGAACTTCCGACAGTGAACTATGTGAGTTAGACTACGAGTATAAGAATGCAATACATAGATGTGTTTGCAGGGTGAACTACTCGCAATCAGCTCCAAACTCGGTCTCCATTAACGCCAAATGACATCACCCCGCCAGGTATAGTGTATGTCACGCAATCCAGACGTTATTGTTGTTTTTGACTGCCTCATCATTGGTCTAGTCTAGTGGTGGGCCTCGCAAGTGCTACGTTAAGACCGAGATGTCTACGATTCGAGTCCGTCTGTTCGGGTCGGGCTAAATTTGCTGAGTTTGTGAGTTTTTCTATATTTTAAAACAATTACTCATTCCGGTCGTTGGCGGACGGACGTTGGCGAATGCACGTCTGTGCCTCGGAAAGCACGTTAAGCCGGTAGTCCTGCGCCCGATCTCTCATCGGTCAAATCGGATTTCCGCCTTAGCGAATTAAGAGAGTAAGAGAACAGAGAGAGCACTTGTGTTTGCGCGTACTCTTGTGCACTAATATGTCCTGCGCAGTTGGGTGATCCCTGAGACCGGCCACCATTGTATATTGTTGTTATGTATATCACAATACATAACAAGTTATGGCTCACCACCAGTCACTACCGTAGGACATCTTGGAAAATTAAGGGTATCTAGATAGAGACTAAACTTTATTTAATGCGTGATCAGCAGTTCATGACTACGATTAACGTCAAATCATGAACTGTTAACAAACAACAACAAAATCATGAACTCAATCTAGTTCGTATAGTTCATTCAACGGTACTTATGTCGCGTGGAGTAATACATAAGAAAAAAACGTTGAAATCTCCGGTGGAATTCCCGTGAGTCGATGGCTCTCGTGAACCCTCGGTATTGACGGGCGCGGCCGCGTGCCGCACTAGTGTCGACATGGCTTTGTCTCGACTCAATGGCTCTCAAGTCTATTTGAAAAATGTATTAGCTCCCATCTCATCTCGGCGTGAGAACGGCGGCAGGACGCAGGTGATCTTCAGTCCGGGAATGTACTCTCGAGCTTGAGAGCTTAGGATCTATAGGTAAAACTATAAGTTCTTAGCTACTATCGAAAATATCGAATAGGTATTCGAATATTCAGTAGGTAAATTATTGTTTAGACGTACATTACATCTATATGGTCTTACTCAAAAAGACTAGCATCTGTTCCATCCCTTCCGTCGCATGCTGGCCTGTACAACTGGACATACAGAATGACCTAGCAAATGTGTTTCATGCTCCAGTAAATAAGAGGCGATAAATGGTGTATTGGGTTTGTGGTCGGTTAGGCATAACGATTAAGGGAACGAATTTCCATTTAAATCCAATGGCTATAGGATGCGCTGTTTGTAAAATCAAAGCGTAATTACAAGCATCAAAAAGCAAGTACCCAATCAAAATGGCCGGAATAACTCGTAATGCGTATTTGCATACAAACACGAGATAGCGATTTAATTAACAGCGGGCGCGATAACCACGTGAGTAGTCGAATAAACACCACTTGACTAAAATAAATTATGCGGAGGTTTAACAATGCTTTTCGGGAAAATTAATTCGTATGCAAATTGTAATTTTATCACAACGCGATCTACCTACTTACTCGCAGTTAAGTTTGGGTGAAACAAGTTCAAAGAAACCCGCGTTTCGTTAGTTACCGTTAAACCGATAGAGTAGAGAGAAATTACTTAGTATAAGTTTTTTTACTTACGTCTAAGTTTCTCATATAAGATTTATAAGCTTCATGCCCCCTAAACAACGGCAAAAATAAATAGCTTTTACATATGGGACAACCACCAAGACAACATACTCTAGGGACCTGCCTATATGGTAGTGAAATACACAATGTCGTTTTGTTTCGGCGTCTGAAAGGCCGCACGATGAGATAGCAAGATGGTGTACCTAAACGTGCTCCAATGTCGGCCTTTGTCCAGCGGTATAATGGGCAGCGGCCTACCGACACCGCGGGTAGTGATGCCTCCGTTTGATCTGATAAATCCACTTATCAACTGATAAATCCGATCTTCCCAGCCGAATCCAATATACACTTTTGGAATCACTTCTGAGCAAACTGATATCTATTTTATTACTGTAGGTAAGTATCTAGTCAATAGACAATCTTAAAGGGAATGTAGAGAGAAGCCCTTTAAGTATTAGAAGGGCGCGAACCAAATTTGCTGACGTTACGTGACTGTATAAATAAATAGTTGAAATTATTCCTGAATGTTTTTCTATAACGGCTATGAGCACTTACCTACAAAAACAAACATGAACTGATCAAAAATAAAATTTACTAGAAGATACTATTTATTCTGTTACATACTCATACAACGTCGTCATCTGGGCAAAAGAGTAGGTATATTTATTTTTAACTGCTTGTTAACTGCAACCGGAAGTTTTATGATGACCTGAAGTGTAAAATAAAAATAAAATGCAGACAATGTTAGTTAGTCCCTTCGTAAGTAAGCCAGATTTTGTTCTACAACTCAAAAATGTAGAGTGATGAACGTTAGTCTCACAAACATAAATTTGATAAGAAGCGTTCTTAGGTTTAGTACTTTGAATCCATTTGAATCGTTTGGCCTTCCGCCCATATCTGTCCAAAATACTTAGTTTATTGGCATATATCTACTATCTTTTGCCAAATAGGTGAAAATATTTGTTACACTTCTGTAATAAGCCAGGTACGAAAATATGGAGTTGAATACGTGTATTTTTAATGTTCCCATTTTTCCTCTTCCCCTGGTAAACTTAATCTTTTTCTACCTGTAAACCAGTAACTAAATTAGGTAATTTATTTTATTTGATGTATTAAAAGATGTCTTCAAAAGCAATTAAGGGTGACAAGTTTACCAAATTCTTCCGAAACTCCCAAAATCACAAGTAAATGTTCAAAGATGAAAAGATTTGCGAATCCGTAAGGTGTCCGAAGGCCTTAGGTGTCGCATCTCTAACTGCCCTACTATTTATAATGGTCGCAGAAGCATTCAGTGGAGATGGAGGACAGGCATCACCGCTCCATTTAACATACGCGCATGCTTCACATCACCAAGGCCGGCCAAGACAACGCTACAACAACCGTTAGCTAAATAAATTAACTGCAGATAGCTGCACTTTAAGGGCACTCACGTATCGGCGCATTCGCGTGTCGCGATAGTTTGCATCTAAAGGGCGGAATAACTTATACGAAATGTTGAACTTATTTTGTACGAAGGTGTGTAATATTATAAATGCGAAAGTTTGGGAGTACCTACGTATGGATGTTTGTTACTCTTTCACGCAAATACTACTGAGCCGATTACAATAAATTTATACAATTTGGTACCCAAAGACCCAGAAAAACTATAGGCTACTTTTATCCCGGAGTCCCCGCGGGATTGATTCCTAATAATATTGTTACGTTATGTTAGGGTTTCCTCGCGGACGAAGTCGCGGGCGGCCCCTAGTATTTATAAATACATATGAAGAAAAGTATAATGAGAAAATATGTATAAATAATCAAATATATTTATTTTAGACTAAACCAAAATAAAATATAATAGCTTATTTTTTTTTAGTATCAATCACGGTATCGCCAGATGGCCACACTATTAATTGGGCGCACAATTTTAAACTCCCGCCGCTTTTGGGGTAATCAAGTAAATGATCAGTATCGAATGCAATAAATTCATAGACTAAAAGACTTCACATCTAGATGCATAAAATCTAGACACGCGGCAGCGTGTCAAGCCAAGTTCAAGAAACAGAACTGGCGAGCCGCACCGTGTGTAATATTACACGAACCATTTGGAACCACTTTTGAACCCCTCATAAATCAAAAACTATTTCACATAAACAAATCAAATTTGGCTCATATATTGTGACTCGCGAGATAAATATGTGTTCTAAATTTCATAAGCTTATCTCAAACAGTTATTTAGATATTAATGTCCAAAAATCCTCATTTTTATCATTGACTGACTGACAGATCAAAATTCTAACCCAGTTCCAAATGACCTAGAGAGTTAAAATTTGGTATGCAGATAGGTAATTACATGAATACAAAGAAAAAAATAAAAAACTGGCAATTTTTTAATACTTAGGTTTTTTTTTTTTATTTATTTTTTTTTATTTTTATAAGAGGCTATCAAGATGACCTCACTCCACCTGACGGTAGTGAGATCCACATATGAGGTCGACAGGCACAATAGACCATGCTGCGGTTAGGTTCTATTATGAACGCTTAACATAAATACCTAATTAGTGCCTAATCACGCCTATATACCGGGGAAGGCGCTAAGTATATATTTAGGTATACATACTTACTTATTTACAATTAAGAGTAGGTACTTATAGTCGGTTTTCATATTTATTACTTAGGGTTATACCCCGTAAACGTAGGAAAATACAGTAACTGATTCAATTGTTTTATATCTATAAAGTCTAGTTTTAGTTTTGAATTTGTCCTTTTCAAAGGACCTACGGCGTTACGATGATATATTATATACTTTTCTACAAAAAGTAATGATATCCAATCAAAAACATAAATGTGTAATGAGAGCCAAGTTCAATATTATGATAATTGCCTTGGTTGTTGACTTCAACGACAAAAGAAGTGAGATCTAAATGGGTGCCAAGTTCAATGGTCAACCCTGAAATTTATTTATAAGTAACACTATAACATACCTATCATATCTTCTTATAACATAAGATAATGTATAGTGGTAGCCTATGAAGGTTTGTCTTGGCTAGTTTTCTTTAGTTAGTTAGTTAGTAGTCTAGTTAGTTGTCTTGGTTAGTTTGGTATTTGTCGGTATTTATTTTATAATTCCGAAAATTTGGATTGTTGGTAGAAACTAGCGAGCGAACATAATAATACGTTGGTAGGTTTATAGAAACTAGCCAAGACAGACCTTCATAGGCTACCACTATACATTATCTTATGTTATAAGAAGATATGATAGGTATGTTATAGTGTTACTTATAAATAAATTTCAGGGTTGACCATTGAACTTGGCACCCATTTAGATCTCACTTCTTTTGTCGTTGAAGTCAACAACCAAGGCAATTATCATAATATTGAACTTGGCTCTCATTACACATTTATGTTTTTGATTGGATACTGTATACTTAATCATAGAAAGGAATGCTCTAGCGGACAATTCAAACATATAAAAATAAACGAAAATATCAAATACAAGACAAAATAAACGCATAAATAAATCCAAAAATAAAACATTAGACAAACTGTGACTAAACTACTTATTATAGGTAATGGCAGTAATGGTAATCAATCAAATCAAATAGTGAAGATTGATTGCACCTATACATAAGTAGTTTCAGAACAACATAATATTCGCAAATAGGGTGTACAAGGATATTGAGAGTACATATCCCTAAGGTAAGAGATGTATTATGTGGGATATTCAACTCATCAGACTAAAGATGATGGAATACAGAGTGTACCATATCACTTGTTCGTTAAATCTCCTAATACTTGTAATTTTTTGTAATCTTCTTCGAGATTGGACGCCGTGACCGAAATTCGGCTAAGCAGGACATTATTTTATCTGAAAGCAATCCAAAGTTTAAGCCAAAATTATCCTTATGCGGCATTGGAACTGCCCATACATAATGCATAACTGATATCAGTGGCGTAACTACACCCGTTGAAGTCCGTGGCAAAATTCATCGGTTGGGGCCCCGTGCACCCCCCATTCTTTTTTTTTTATCTTAATGTGTATGTGGGTTGGCAGATGAGATTCTCCTATGACCGGGAACCCCTTTCGGCTGGGGCCCCCTGCCGGGTGGGGGCCCGTGGCATTTTGCCGACTTGCCACCCTGTAGTTACGCCACTGACTGATATCTACTTCTTTTATAATTGGTTGTGTAATGACAAAATTAAGGATCGCTGTTTGGATAACAATATTCGAGTAATAAAGTTTACTCGGTATCTCCTTTCTATTTATGTATGTTATGTATTATATTTTTTATCAAAATTAAACTTTACAACTACCAAAACTACGTACAAATGCAAGCTGATTGATATGAATAATTTCATGTGAAAGAAACTGCGAATTACATATAATATGACAATATAATAAAAGTAAGATGCTTTAAATAAGGAGAAAATTCTTTGAATAAACAATTACGACAAAAAGTCATGTACGGTCTTCTACCTACACCATCAACACAAATAACCATAATCGAACATGTAGATTAGATTCAAACGTTTATTGTTTCAATTCGTTTTTCAAACGGCCCGACCGGCAGCGTTATTGCTAGGGAAAACGTTGAATTTTAAAGTAATCAAAAACAAAGGACTGCGCCACCAGCTGGCTCTAGTCATCTGTATCCATTACCCTCCCGCAGCGCTCGTTCCTGGGCCCGGTCCCACAAACTGATCGCTGCTATCAATCTTTTAAAGCACCGTATTTTCCTCCCGAACCTATTGCATTGTACTTTTAATTTTCACAATCAATAAATCGAAGTTTACAATGTCACAGACATAACATACAAATAATCGGCTGCTTCTTACGTAGATAATACTCGTATACGTTCACAACCTCCAATGACAGTAACGAATAACTGCAATAAATGGAATAGACATTGATAAATAACCTGTTGTTCATCTTACTTACTTCTGGACTGTAATTAATTGTAATTATTGTGTTGTCAAAGTAAAAGTGTAATTACATATTACGGAATCTACCGAAATATTTAGAATTATAATAAAATAAAATATATTATACCGAAACTTCTTCTATTTATAACGTAAAATATATGCGCTGTGAAATATATTTAATAGCAAACAAACAACAAGATTGTGTATAGTTCACTGAATAGTGAATAGTCGTTATTTATATGTAGATTTATAAATTATCTTACCTTCGGTGGGATAGATGTTTTATTCATGATAATATTCGGCTTCCGATGAAATCTACTTCAACACATTGTCCTTACAAACGTTTAACCAACATTCATACAATTTCGAGAATTCACGGCAAAACAATAAATCGTGCCTTTAAAATGCCTAAAAATTCTGTAAACACCTAAAAAGTGTGCAGTCTATTATCCTTTATCGAAATCTAAATTAAGGAGCAATTAAAACCCATCCCGCGTCCCTGAAAAGTGCTTTTGTTATCACATGACAGATGTCCAGATATGTCCCATGCTTCTACCATAAATATCCGTTCAAACTTCAGCCGCACTTCCGACGCGTTTTTACAAGTAAAGTACGAATAATTGTACAGTTAATTTTAGTTAACACTTTCGTGATTTCAGGATGTGATTAAAACGGTATTTTGGATTTACGGGTGTTTCGGTTTCGGAAAATGTTTGCGCGCGCCCTGGAATCGACCGGGCATACCGGCGCGCCACTGAGCGCTCTCGGGGCTCCGGGGGCCGCCGCGGCGCGCGCATGCGCCCCGCGCCGCCCACGCCTCGCGCCGCCGCCGCCGCCGCGCCGCGCCGCGCGTCCACTGCGCGCCCCCGGCGCCGCCGCGCGCCGCCCGCCGCGGCCGCCCGCCGATGGGCAGCGGCCGCGCCGGCAGCCTCGCGCCCCGACCGCGGCCGGTGATAGCGCAAGGATCACAAGGTGACGTCACAATCCGCACCGAGCGCCATTTCCATCTAGGCCAGGACTCGTCATGACTTACGTCTAACTTATTATCACAAAACGAGTGACAGATCTGACTGGTGATTAAATTCTTGTTAGGAGTTTGGCGAGGAAATTAAATCTGACCTTTAAGTAACCTCCCTGTAAATCAAAATGTTAGAACGACCAATTAGATGGGTTAATTCGTAAAATAAGAAATTAAGTTACATAGACACTATAGGTCACTACATATGGGGTTTAAGACCACAATACAGGGAATGATGTTTAATATTGAACAACACGCAGAAATCCACGTATGGCTACCCGCAATACATTATTATGCATTATATCACATCCCTTATACAAGGGTCTCCGGGTCCTGGCTGTAACGATCTTTATAAATAAAACATCGCACCAAAATAATAAATGTCCGCTTAAATATTTAGAATATCATCATGCTTTTCTCAGAACATTAAACTTCTGATATCCTTCCTGAACTTTATGTGGGTTGTCCAATAACGAAAGAATAGGGAGTTCGAAATTAAATATAATAAAGACGTAGTTTGTAGTGTAACTCACTTTATTTGTAATGTCAAGAGAATGGAATTAAAGATTTAAACATATACGTTTAAAAATGTGTATTATAACAGAAGTAGGTATTAGATTTTACAAGAATTATTAGAAACTTAAGCAAAGGAAACGTTAGGTTCTATCTTTCTTAGCATGCCTAGTTATGTACAAGTTTAACAACGGGTAATGTATAAAAACTGATCATCTTTTATTGATCACCATCAACAACAAACCTTTAACATCATTTCATATCTACAAACAGATATTACAAATTAGGAAGACCGATCTGTTCATTGACTCGTACTGAACACTGTAAACTCACTAGATTCCCCAGCACCGCTACAAACACACGATTCGCTCCGTGAAAGCGCCAATAATTGTCATGTCCGTGGCGAGGGCGGCGCGCATCACTTGCGGCGCGGCGCCGTCCTTCACCCGCAGCGTGAACTCGCGGCGCGCGGGCGGCGGCAGGCCTCCGCCGGCCGCGCTGAGGATCCTCGACCGGCCGGCGACGTCCAAAGGCGCCCCTTCGACACCATCTCCAAACACCGCACGAACACACAACGATCTACAAGCTTCTTTTTCAGCTTCATATATATCTCTCGCAGCAATTTCAAAAGTACGTCTTTTGTCCACACCACCGACTGAAGAGTTATTGCCTGTGACTCCTTCGTTGTGCGCTTTCGTCGCTCCTGCTCGGAGTATGGCCGGCAACAAGAGTTCGGCCGCGCCGCTGACTGTACGCGAACGTAAGAAATGCAGTACCTGCTGAGCTTCACGTGTTTCATCGAAGAGTCTTCGCTGACGCGCCGCGGGCACCGGCCTCGCGACCGTCCACGTCTCGACCCAGGGGTTGCCCGGAAGCAGCATGCGGGTACCTAACGCACCTCCATTATCTGGGAGCCAATCTCGTGGGGAATACCACTGCACAAAGTCACACAACTCGGCCCCAGGATTGGCGGCCTTAAATGCTTCCATGTCGGAGAGTAGGGACGCACTCATCATTCTTGCTCGCAGTTCCGACGCTTTTGCGTCATCTCCTAAGCGCACCATCAGCTCGGCATCTTCTTCTAATTGGTCTTCGGTTTTCGGCGCCGGATCCTACAAGGGAATATTAAAGATATTACAACCGTCGAAATATTGTTTTATTTCACTGGTTTGGGAAGGTAATTTTTAGTGAGTGAAACCCACCTGAGTACAAGGCACATAAAGTGGAGCTCCATTTTTTAGGTTGGCGTCATCTAAGCGTTGGAGGCGGCCAACAGGCCTATCCCATGGCGGCTGGTCCTCCGCGCCTTCTCCTTCAGAGCAGTCGTAGAATTCATCCTCGGAAGAGTTCCCCGCGATACTGCTGGACCCATCTAGCGCCCGCTTGATACAACAATTGAGCAGCTGGAGCTTTTGATGCAGTAGGCATGTCCTCGCATTTGGATCTCCTTCGGCGATCCTGATGACAAATAATTACCAATAAAACGGTGGTACATAGAAATTTGTTTTAATTTTCATTAAAATGTATCTTTATTCTATTTCTAATGTATATTTCTAGTTCTACTATAATCAATTAAAGTAGGTAGTCCATGAGTTCTATACCTAAGTATTATAATCATATTTTTTTATTATTTTTAAGGAAAGCTCGCCTATGTTATTCTTCATTAACAAATGTCACTGCGCTCTTTATCTCTTACATACGACTTTCACTATGACAGCAGTTTTAAGTAAACAAATAAAAACCTCTTGCGAAAGAAAGCAAATAAATCAACTAGCGCAACAATTCGAGCTATTCAAGGAGTTTTCTCTTTCACATAATATGCAGATTTGCAGCTTTTATCGCGACTTCGCACAATAGATTGAAATGTTAAGGCCATGAAACGCTCGACTTTCTTAAAACAAGTCTAACGTCAGCTGATAACAGTCTTGTGTTTTTCAATACTGCGCCGCGATCGCGACCCAGAAGTGGCAAACATGCTAAACGCACCAACGCTCTCGGAAACCGTTACTACGTTGAATTACAAATGTGAGATGTGGTTCCGGCCCCGAAGGCGCGCGCGCGTCCGCCCGCCGCGGATCCTCGTCGTGCAATCGGTCGCTGAACCGTTTGTTTACCGGAGCCGGTGCTGCAGCCGCTGGGTGTAGGTCAGGCGCCAGGCGTGGTGGGGCGCGCGCCGGCGATCAGTGCGCCGCCACCGCTGCCGCGAGCGCGACCACCAGACATGGCCCAAGAGCCGCAACCGTGAACACTATACCGGTTCCGAAACAAATCGAAAGTGACCTCTTTCTCACTCTTGTGACCTAATGATGACAATTTACCAGTGATTTTTTTAGAAAAAAAAATACGTGACAGTGACGACAGAAGTGACCATTTCAAAGGATTTACCAAGTTACAGTCTGGATTTTAAAACCATGGTGAGTGCTATAAAATTAAGTTATAATAAAAATATTTCGCTTCAAGTTGCCAACAGACGAAGAAAAGAAAATCTAAGAGCGTACATTGACCCACTTATGAGGACGTGCAGAGACCGGCACGAACAATAATTTCTTCCACGATTGTTCAACATCCATTATTTTCTAACTTGAAGCGATCTCAATACACTTAATACACATTAGCCACATATAGCATATGTGGCAAAAGTATTGTAGTGTATGGCGATAGTAAAGATAATATGCAATTAAGATATTGGTAACCATCATTGACTAATGAAAACATAATATTGAACGGTTCTAAAACGAAACAATCCGCGATATCGTGCAAATCGAGAAATTGAAGCGTGTCAACCACCGCGACTGGGCTGCACAATTACAAGAACAAACAGATTTACAGACATATATAAAATAAACAGTACAACTATAACATCTTGTGTCCGATCTGTGTGACAAACTAAAATCAACACAGAAAGCTTTTTAATAAACATGAAAGGCATTTTAACCATCAAACATCAACAACTGCTCTGTACGCTTCATTAACAAATTCCAAACGACAGTGTTATTTTTTGGAACTGTTAAAATCTCATCATGTTCGGCGAAACCGATGAGCTCACATGTTGTGACTATGTCGAACACACACTTTCTCCATCCCGACGTAGAAATGATAACATTTTTCGGCGCAAATAACCACGTTTTACTTTTCGCAACTTTTGATATTAGCCTTTCGAAGAGGCCATTTACCACCTTTAATAGTTTTCTTTGGCCGTTTGTTTATCCGACAAAGTTTCTGTGTGTCGTCTTAGCAGTGTATTTGTAGAGGCGGCGACGGTGGGGCGTTCACCCTTCGATGGGGTGGCTCTGAGATCCAACTACTCCATCTAAGCCAGTTCCGGGCTCCAACTATGTTAATGGCTGTGCTGTTTACTTTCATTCGGACAAAAGTTCTACTATAAAGCATAAAATACCTACTTAAACAGCGCGGTGCTCTGCAAAAGAGCAATATTTAGGTATACTTTTATTGCTGTTGTTTCAATAAATATTCATTACATATCCACCGATTTCCATTACCTGAGATAATTTAAACGAATACGTGTGTTGGAGCGCCGCACTTTACAATACATATTTTTCTTCATTCGCTCACTAAGTAAAACAAGCGCAGCTCGGGCCCCATGGGTTTGCCTATAATATTAATTGTGATTACAATTAATGGATAAAAGCTAATCAGTATTGAACTGTTCATTCCCTTCCCTACGCATTTAACACTAAATGTAATAAACACATTGGTCTGACAACTTCTGATGCCAATTAAAGTTTCAAAGAACATAAACATAAATAAATATTGGTAAAAATACGAAGTCCAAATTTTTAATTGTCTATGATTCAAGTTTAATCGTGTTACGTGTGCGTCAGCAAAAGTTACAATCGCAGAGATTGGAGATACTCCCACGGATAAAATATGTGTGTAGCACCGTTTGCGGGCCGCGACCGTACGTCACCCACTTAGGCACAATATAGTCAGAGACGACCAACATTCTCCTGTTTACCCGGGTCAATATTACGTGACATGATTTACGTTACGTTGCATATTAGTTTTTTAATAATATCTTAACTACTACGAGATATTAACTAATGCCTAACAATGATGGTCCTACTTTTTAAAGATTTTCGTTGTTTTTTTTTTCCAAATCAATAATTTACTGCCGGTGAGTTACCGCAAGTAACTCTTAACTCAAGTTTAATTATTTTTCATAACAAATATATCTCTTTTTAGGTACATTTATTTAATAGCACATCCTTAAAAGAGTCAAAACACTACTTTCATGCGCGTGATCTGTGGATTAGCAAATATTTGACATATTAGTGATGTATTACTTATTAGGGTTTTTTGTTATTTATTTTTCAGCTAAGTTAGAATTTATTGTTCGCTTTTACGACACTTCGTCATCTATAGCACTGAATAATAAATCAGTATTGGATGGAGTTTTAACGACCTGCGTCCTGCAGCCATCGCATGACTACAGCAGAGAATATTTTTAACATTTACTGTTTACAAGAAATATCCTACACACGAGCCCATATGTGATACAAGACTAAGTGGTAATAATGTTTTATAACGTTTGTATGATTATTACGTTCGGTTAAGTAAGAAAGTGGAAATCATAACAATGAAATAAACACTCATAGGAAATTAACCTTAGGAATAAGAAAAAGAGATCATAACAAACCAGGGCACATACGTAATCTGAGATGATCGGGCAAACAACATCAGCCGACTCGCTGATAGGAGCAAACATGCTATTAAAGCCAAGACAGATATTTGTTTTGGAATCTTGTTTGACACAAATGTTATTACGTAAAGCTGTATTTTCATCGACGCTTTTAAAATGCTGAGAGCAGTTCCGATAGTCAAACTTGAAACCGCATCGGCGACGCGTGAATTTCAATTGACGCCGGTGGCAGCGCGGCGGCATGATGTTGCCATTCAGGGTTGACATACTGCCTCTTAATATCTAAAAGATACCTTTTACCTGCTTGATTTAAACTTTCGTCCCGCTATCACGTTACCCACAAGACTGGATGCTTGCCTGGACCATATACTTGTTAATACAGACCTTCCAGCTCTCGGCTTAGTCTGCGATACAAGTATCACTGACCATTATCCTACAATGGTGGGTCTTGAAATTTAGAATAAAGACAATAGGACCAAGCACTCGCGAACTAGGAACAGAACCAACCTAGAGGCAGTCTCTAAGGAGTTAAACGATGTTGATTGGTCAGGCGTTCAAAATTCCACAGACGTTAACGAAGCATGTGCGAAATTTATGAAAGTACTAAACGACATCATCGCTAATAACACTCAATGTGTGCGCATTAGCAGAAGTAAATACACAATCGAACCATGGATGACTCCAGGCCTACTTCGTTGTGCTCGCCATCGTGATCACCTTCATAAGCTTGTCCGTCAGCATCCAACGGATGAAATCCTAAGACTATCCTACTCTAGGTATAGAAACTTCTACACTGATCTGATCAGGAAGCTTAAAGCCCATCATGAAAGATCTGAAATTGAGAGAACCAAAAAACACAACAAAGGGCCTCTGGAAGTCTATTTTAAAAATCTGCAATAGACAAAAACCGTCTCAGGCAGGTGAACTGTTGTCTTTGGCTGATGATCCTTCTGATGCACTATGCATCACTAATAAATTCTTTGCAACTGTAGGTAAGAATCTCGCGGATAAAATTCTTAACGAAAGCGGTCATTCTGAACAATCCTTAGCAGAGACGGTGAGCGTCAGTGTTGCCCCCTCAAAACTCTTTTTTTCTCTCGCCCACTGACCCTGAGGAAGTAGATTCGATCATAAGAAATCTTAAAAATGACAGTGCTCTGGCCTGATGACTTGAATAATCACTTAATTAAATCAATCAAAAACAAAATCAACCTGCCCTCACGTTAAATTTCAATCTTAGCCTTAGCTCAGGGTGCTTTACTGATGTATGGAAAGCTGCTACAGAGTCGACCATTTACAAAGTTGGTCCGACGGCTTGTCCCACCAACTACCGCCCAAGCTCTCTTCTGGGCGCCTTTTCTAAAAAGTTAGAGAAACTGGTCAACAATCATCTGGTTTCCTTTTTTGAAAAAGTGAGCCTACTTAGTAAAAGACAATTTGGTCTCAGAAGACAAAGGGCGACTGAAGTCGCTATCTCCCTGCTGGTTGAAAAGATTTCTTCTACTCTTGACCAAAGAAAAACGTGCGTAGGCGTCTTCCTTGACCTGGCTAAGGCCTTCGACACGGTTTCCACTCCGATATTACTTCGCAAGCTGGAATCAGTAGGAGTACGTGGAGAGGCCCTGGCCTGGTTCCGCAGTTACTTAACGGAAAGAGGTCAACTTGTTAAAGTGGGCTCATGCACAAGTAACGTACACCAAATCACCTACGGGGTTCCTCAGGGGAGTATCCTTGGCCCAACCCTTCATTGTGTACATGAATGACCTCCACTCTCTTGTCATTCCATCTGCAGAAATCGTCTGCTATGCGGACGACACTGCTATTCTGTTTTCAGGCAAGAACTGGGAGGAAACTTTCCAGTCCTCTGAGCGCGGTTTGTCCACCATTAATAAATGGCTCCAACAGAATCTGCTGACCCTAAACACAAGCAAAACTAAGTTCATCTGTTTTCACAAGACCGCTTCCTCCAGTCCACCTCCGATAGAGGGAATCAGAATTCACAATTGCGAACATTTCACCGGCTCGTTAGATACACGCTGCAAGTGTAAACACATTCTTAAAAACAACTGATATTAAATATCTGGGCGTAATTTTAGATGAAAAACTTAACTTCAAATGTCATATCATAGCGCTCGCAGCTCGTATCCGAAAAATTATAGAGTCATGAAAAGACTACGAAACATATGTGATTTTGATATTTTAAGGACAGTCTACCAGGCTATCTGCCAGTCTCTTCTAAATTATTGCATTGGGGTTTGGGGCTGTGCGGCAAAAACAAATTTCATCGGATTGGAAAGAGCTCAACGGTCAGTTCTGAAGACAATGCTTGAATAAACCGTTCAGATTTTCCACCGACGCTTTATACCTGGAGGCTAAGGTCCTTTCGTGTCCGGCAGCTTTACATAGCAAAAAGCGTGTCTTGTTTCACATAAAAGGATCCTTAATAGTGACAACTATACCGGCTTTACTCAAGAGACGTGTGTTCAAAGTTCCAATTCCTGCAGTGAGAACTAGCTTTGCAAAAAGATTTTCCGCTTTCGCATTTCCTGACATTTATAACCGTATCTTGAAATTTTGTGACATAAAATCTTCTTCTTTGAACCAGACTAAGGCTACATTATCTGCGTGGCTACAAACTCTAGACTATCAGGCAACTGAACATATCTTACCATCTTAAAAACTTCACATCTCTGAATACTACTTACTTGTTCCTCTTCTTCATTAGACACATTCATTCACCACATTTGGCACTTTTTCTGTTTTTTTTCTGTTATTTAAAACGTTATTTGAACAATATTAGATTATTTTTATTATTGTATTCCAATGCTTCTTTACATCAAAACATACTAAATTGGTTACCCAAGATACAGGCTAAGCCTAGTTTGGGATCCCCTGTAGTACTCGACACTTCTTAGGCAGCAATTAACCCATGTCTAGTTTAAGTACATGTATAACCTTCAAATGTATACCTAGTCTAAGTAACATTCTGAGAGTAATAAAGCATTTTCATTTTCATTTTCATTTTCATTTAGAATTTTTTAAGGAATATTTCACTTGACATAATTATTGGATTACATAAATTGGAGTGTTAGACTACAGGCCCGTGTTGAAAAAAATTTGGGTCATTTGAACCACCAGATGACCTATGTAGAACCATATAAGAGCATAAAATAATAAGATTTTGCATTATTCCGTCACTTGTAAGCTGTCCAACTGAGTGCAGGTGAGATAATTCAAAAATAAAGGTAGAGTTAGTATATTTTGGTCATATATTTTTGTACGGCGTTGCGGAATAATGTATTAGAAGCAGTATTGAAATAATATGAAACTGATGCCGTACAAAATTAAATTACCAGATTCACGGAAAATCAAATCAAAATTGTCGGAAAATCAAAAATAAATTCCGACTTTTTGGTGCATCATTTTTTTACGGCACTACGCGTTGTCTTATTATTTTTCATGGATCTATCGATGGTAAGAATGCCGTACAAAAATATATGACCAAAATATACTAACTCTACAATGTACTTTTGAATTTTCTCACCTGCACTCTGTTGGACAGCTTACAAGTGACGGAATAATGCTGAATCTTATTATTTTATGCTCTTATATGGTTCTACATAGGTCATCTGGTGGTTCAAATGACCCAAATTTTTTCAACACGGGCCTGTAGTCTATGTGAATTTTGTTACGGTTTTAAAAATTTTAACATCTACTTTTTCTACATAAAGTTCACGTTACGTAAAAAGAAGGAGTTTAATGCTAAGAATCTAAATCTACATGATTGTTGAGTAAAATTCTTTATGAATATCTAGTGAATACGGTATGGAAGTTATGAAACAATTAACTAATACAATCCAATAATCCTTACAAAATCAAACTATACCAATAACATTGTTTTAAAGGCATTCCATTGTGCCGAACAACTACTAAGTAAGTAAGTACACAAACAGTCAATGACTTCTGTTGTTAGCGAAAGTAGACAAGAATGGATTCACATTGTATTGCTCTCTGATTAAATCTTGAAAAACATGAAAGACCGGGCCAACCCCATAAAAATATTTACAAGTATACTATGATGATACTTGGATAGTTGATGAACAGCTAACCTATTCCGAGTAAACTTTAAAAATATTTACTGTAAAAGTGGGAAGCATCCACAAAATGATATAACAGCCCTTAGAGTTCATGAATGTGGATGGGTTGATGTCCCGCATCCGCGCGCCGTGTCGCAGCCGTTGCATAGTTGCATCACATTGCAATTAAAAAAATATTTTTACCCGAACTGTTCGGATACATTCAATTTTGTAGTCGAATATCAATATAGAGCGAATAATTCCCTGATTGCAAAAAATAACATGAGTAGTATTGTAGGTATTGTCTATTATTTGCGCGATATTAAATTCGCGTATATCGCGTAATCTAAACACAATTCTTTAAACATAATAGCATTATTAGTGTCATTCATTAGTTTTTCATCTGATCTTCATTACTGTTTATAAAATTTTGTCACAGTCAAAAAATGATCCTGCTCTAAGTTTAAAAAAAATGTCGCCCCTGACCAAAAAGGCGCGATTGTATCGCTGCACAATTCACCGTATGCACTGTGTGTAACCTCAGTTAATTGCAATCAACCACTGTGAACGTTTCGCGCTTCGGACTCAACGTTACCGATATAACTACTTCCTCATCATAACGTATTACCAATTACACAAATCATTTTTTGGATCGAATAACTAGAACAAAATAAAAAGTTAAAAACTAAAACCCAACTACGACAAAAAACGACGCTGAAAAAGTATAAAACAAGACTTTTAGAACACTGAACTGAACAAAGTTGCTTATGTAGTTCCAAGTAAATGGACACAGTAGACTCTACCAAAATGCTTATGTTGAAAATTGACAATAATGTCATACAATACTATTTTGAAGTATGCAATATTTACTATGTAGAGATAAGTTTTCATGTTTGGAAAACCGCAGTCACACGTTGTCAAAGTGCTACGGTAGGTAGGTACTTGTGTATGGAACGTGTGACTACGCCTTTCCAAACATGAAAACTTATCTCTACATAGTAAATATTGCATACTTCAAAATAGTATTGTATGACATTATTGTCAATTTTCAACATAAGCATTTTGGTAGAGTCTACTGTGTCCATTTACTGGAACTACATAAGCAACTTTGTTCAGTTCAGTGTTCTAAAAGTCTTGTTTTATGCTTTTTCAGCGTCGTTTTTGTCGTAGTTGAGTTTTAGTTTTAACTTTTATTATTTGTACTATTTTGGTGTTAAAGTGTATTTGTGGCGCATAATATTATCAAAAGTTAAATTGATGAACCAACATGTTTTATATTTTATCAGTCCATGAATATACGTAAAGTCACATGCAAATGCTAGTAATATATATATATTTAAAATGTACAAGTAAAGCGCTTTCCAATGATACCAAACACGGCGTATTTATCTTAACTTTATTTTTTTACTCTGTATGTTTTGTCCGCTAGTGGGCGCCACATTAGATTTTGTGAAACCCTATATAGCCTATAACCAGCGGACAATTAAGACGCTTCTAATGATATGTCATTTGTCGAATTCTGACAAGCAATTTAGAAGTTATGTGGAAACAGATGAACATACATACATACATACAAACATACATACATACATACATACATACATACATAGCCTGTCAAAATCATAACCCTCCTTTTGCTTTGCCGTAGTCGGGTAAAAAGGCCTTTCAGTATGAATTAGTCGTAAACAATGTTATTATGATGGATGAGCAAGAAAGTTTATTAATTTAAATATATTTATATATATAGTGATTACTTTGCGTTTCTGTTTAATTTAGAATTGAATAGCCCAAACTATATTCCCTTAGAACACGCCTCTACCAACCCAAAATTGTCCCCAATTTATTCGAATGTTTTAGCTTACGTATTTTTCTATAATCCCATAGACCCCAGTGGTTTATGTCATAGGAAAGTACAGTGCGTGCTGTATCACAACATAAATAGTTTCTCAAACCCACAGAAAATCAGCACTAATTCAAGACGTAAGGTCGGTCGGTGCTTGTCATGCGACAGGTCGCCAGTTCAAAACCCGCACCATCCCACTATGTTTTCAAATTTGAAATGCATATGTACGCTTTAACAGTGAAGGAAAATATCGTGAGGAAACCTTCCTGCACATCTATGAAGAAATTCTAAGGTTGTGTAGACCAACTCGCACTTGGCTAAGGCCTGATCGCCCTAGTTTAGGTAGGCCCATGCCCAAGCAGTGGGGCCATATATGGGCTGATGATGATGAGAACATAAGTGTACACAAAAACTATTGAATCAAATCATCAGCTAATTACTGTAACGGCAATCAAAGTGCATTATTGGCAGCTGCGACCAGCGACTCTCTATCTTTATTCATTAAATTTACTCAAAAATGTTTAGCATTGTTCAGATAGAATAACATAAAGGTTAAATGGGTGACGAGGTGTAGTGGCACTTTGACATTACTTTTGAAAACAGGGAACTAGTTCTGCAATCGCAAAGTGCGAGTGCGGCAATCAAAGGAGCCGTATCCCGGCGCACTCACAACGGCCGCGCCACTCCGCAGTTCATATTCCCATCCGGCACATCGTTTCGTGAAATTTGCGAGCCAGTTAATTTGACGGGCTCCACCCGCGCCGCGCGGACCGCGCTTTAATGGGCTTTCCGAATCAGAGCCGCGCTACACCTGTTCTCGATTATTAATTCACAAACTTCTGTTTCGTTTCTCCGTCTACGATATTCCCGTTTTATATGTAAATTTTCTCATTCATAAACTAATGTGTCCGCAACGAAATCGTGGCCCTTATGGCACATCGTCCTGGGCTCGTAAATCCAAAATAACTTTCGGTGTGAAAGCTCTATTTATAGGTAATGTACGAGACAACATCGGTCCCCCGAGAGCGCCGCGCTAGGAGGGTCGGACCCTCGGTCCTCCTGCGCCTAGTAAAACACCTCCGCGCCATCACCGCCAATATTTATTTACGATTTATGTTTCCATCGCCAGTTTAGTATTAAAGATCCCATAAAAATATATTGCTTCGAAGATAATTCCGTAAACGCCTTTCATATCGTAAAGAGTGTAAATGCATTTTCTTGTGGTTTATCGATTTACTTAAACGGCAGGTAGAAATGTTATGAATGGCGAGGTTAACATTTAACCCATTCCCATAGCGTTGTGTAACCGTTTCGTTGAAGAAAGCAATACTAGCCCGGCCCAATCGACTTAAAACAAGACTTCGACGAAGATATGTGGATACTGACTATATCTAAATAATGTACACATGATTTTAACACAATAAGACAATTATTTGCATGAAATAAAGACATACGACTCAGGTCAAAAACCTTTCCGAAACAAAAGCCTCGTAATTTACAGCGTGGAATGAGTAGCGCGAAGTCGAACGCAGCGGTCATTCATCATGCCGGAAAAGTTGCGCTTTTTGCCAGCGGATTTTCACCGATGACATGGAGGTGGACAAAAAGGCAACGGAGACATACACAAGACAATGAGAGGTAACTGTACTACTGATTAACAGGCGCACGCCGTGGGAGACGATTGTGCGCGGCGTCAGCCGGGGCCGAGGCCACTCCTCGGAACACGACACGCACGCATCTGGGTTAATGTCAGAGAACCACCGGCAACTTGGGAACTCCAAAAAACACAAATGCGTGTAACACATACTTCCATATTCTCAAAGATATTTATGCAACTACTTTGACATAAAAAAGTTCACACACACTTGGCTGGAAAAACGAGAAAATTATACAATTTCTACGAGTGCGGCATAACGGCATCATTTCACAAATTAATATCGCTGTAAATGTTTTTATTGTACGAGTATTATTATAAAATGAAAAGTTTGAGACAAGTTACAAATTTTAGAGACAGTGTGATTTAACACTTCTCGACTTAATGTTTATCTACGATTTCCTATCTTGCGATTTGTCAGCATCGTAAACAAATTCTATTATAAATCTAATCAGAACTGTGGTGCATAGCGTACCCCAGTTTACATTTCCATTTTGCTAACTTGCACCACAACTTCATTCGGTAATAGCGAGCTAGTTGTCACTTGTCGTTTCCAGTTAAGGGTGGGTAGTTTAACGAAATTCAAATTAAGTGATGATAGAAACTTAATTTCTCAGTAAAAATCCTACATCAAATTGCATAAGTGGTTTCTTCTTTAAATAAATTCGAAGTTTTACCAAAAGGTAGGGTTTATTATTAACAAAAAACTACTAGGTAGCTATATAAACAGAAGTTAATTATTTTAAGTTCCTGTGAAAGAAACCTTTCAAAGTCGAACCGAGTCGAGCGCTCGCTCAACTACATAGCTGGCGGCTCAGGTGGCGAATCAGCCTGGATAAGCTCGCCTTAAGTTTCCGCGGGATCGACTAGCAGTACCGGCACCGCACTATGATTAAAACCAAGTGACTACTTCTGTTTTCACTTTTGACACGTAATTTCGCGAAAGGAGCAACTACTTTTCAAATACATCATCATGCACAAAGTGATTGAAGAAAGTATATGTATGTGCATCACAAAGGAATGGGTAACAGTAACTATTTATGTAAACAACATTTAGTTTACTGACAAGTAAAAAAAAATATCTCAACGCACGGAATAGGAAGCATTAAACAGAATCAACTTCTTCCTGTAGTAAAAAGCATCATAAAAATTATTAAGTAGGAACAATTTCCGTGCCACTGAACTATATCATCAAATCCTTAGGTAATAAAGAGCGCAAACAAACTGACTCAATGAACAAAAACAAAATAAAAAAAACTACAAATATTTCATCATCTGAGTAGGTAAAAGTGAAAGGACTTGGATTAATGCAGACAACATTTTGTAGCTGCTAACCAAAGAAAAATTGCATACGCAAACCCCTCCTGAATGTGTCGTTACCTAAATTAATTACATTAGAATAAAGACTCCTAATTATCGCTCAACAGACAGCCCTATTTTAGAACAATGTTCATATTATATACTCTTGATAGCTAAACTTGTCAAACAATGTTGTTCAGTGGAATAACTAGAAGACGAGTACAGCGATCGTTTACAAATCGTAATAGGAGTTAGGCGGAAACTTGTGATTAGTTTGCGGTTGCGGGAGACAAACACGGGACAATAGTACCCTGGAACTGATAGCTTACTGGGGTTACTGCATTTCACTGTGCAAACTTCGCTCCGCACACAACGGACCTGGTGGATAGTTAATTAAACCGCCATATCCTTTGCACACCAGTTTCTACTAAAGACGGGTAAGACAGTGATTTTACGTTATTTAACTTTAAGCACAAATTAATGTTCCTACCCAATGAGTCAACTCAATCATGAGTCATAATGAAGAAGATCATTTGTTTAGTAACATGTTGTAGATTAATGACGCATTTTTCGTGTTTTTGACTCGATAGTCACTGGAAAATGTTCTTATTTTTCTGTTAAAAAATTTAAGATTTCTTTCTGTGTTAAGTATAAATAGGCTCGAAAAAAGAATGGAACCGTTTTATTAAAACTTCTAAGTAAAATAAATACTGCTTATTAATCGACTTCGCTCTTAAGATTGCATGATTGCGTGTGTGTGTTGCATCTAGATATTATCACAAAATAAAATATTTTTCTTCAAAAAGGTACTAGGATCGGTAAAGAGGAAGGTGGAATAGTGCGTTATAATAAGTTATCAGAACAAACTAGTGATGGTCAACTCGAGTACCTAACTCGAGTTAACTCGAGTTAGGCGTAACTCGAATCCACTCGAGTTGAATTCTCTCTAACTCGAGTTCGAATACCGAATAGAACGCCGGCATGAAGCGATGTTTGCCGATCATTTATGAATTTAATATAGTCTGTTAAAACGAATGAAATTGTATAATTTTCAAAAATAATTATTATGTAATTTTCTTGAAAATTTTGTGATTACTGATACTGATTACAAAACAATTATGGTCTCGTAAATGTACATACCTGCATCATAATGTAAGTCTGATTTTGAAAATACTGCTATTATAATTTAGTTTATAGTAAATATGTATTATTTTTTATAAAATTCGAGCCAAAAATTATTCGATTTCAAAAAATAACTTTTTTTGCTTCTTTAGTTAGTAGGTATAACTCTCCCAATACATAGGAATTGAAACAGATAAAAATTGGAAAAGCTTAGGAATAATTGGTTAGAAACTCAAAAAAAAAAACATTTACTTGTATGGACAAGTAAATGTTTTTTTACTGACTGGATGGCCAGTTAACTCGAGTTACGTAACTCGAGTTCAACCCGAGTTACGTGGATTTTAACCCGAGTTAACTCGAGTTCTGTTTTTCCCGAGTTGGCCCATCATTATAACAAACAACCTACGCAACTCGGGGTAATGAGTTCACTCAATGCATTATTGTCGCAATGCACAGTCTCTAATTTCTACCTTTAGCATAAGGCAAAACACATATAGGTATGTAACTGAAATTATTTATAGACTCTAGCAGCAATGTTTACTTGTCCGTCTTATAATACCAAGATACCACAGTGATCGATCCTCGCTCTCCAATAAGCAGATTACTTGCATGTATCATGCTATGGATGTCATAAGCACGCATTTGAAGCAAAGTGAATGTAAAAGCACTAGATGGAGGGTTTAGCGAACTCTAGCAGGTGGCAGGCGGCGACATTCATCTCAGTCACGTCGGCGAAGATGGATTAGCGGCCATCGGGGCATTAGCGAGCGCGCGAGATTGCGACGGGAACTAAGAAATTCTTATAGTAATAACATCGCCAACACTTTTTCCTGCCGGATACCACTCGAGTTGAAAGCGACGTGCCGATTGAAGGGACAGACGCGGACATTTTTTCTAGCTCCCGATTAAACTATTTCAGTTCCGTTATTAATAGCGATCGTGTTTCTGGGTCACATTATTTTATAATGTCTTGACGTATGTGCATTGTGCGTACATGATGGTGCAAAACAGCATAAGAAGAGAGCCAAAAGTACCCACAATACTCTGAGTGGATTCCATAATTATGACAGGTGAACATCATGAACTTATCTGATATAACGGACTTCAAGAATCACGCACTCCATCTGCGATTGCAATTGATTAATGATAATGCACAATTGTAATTCAAGGCGAACGTTAATTTCCAACCGAAAACCGCTTTACAATTCCGTTTTAAAATTAACTTAACAAATGACGCCTTGAATAATCATCTAATTGCGGGGTGTAAGTAGTACGATATTAGCATGAGCAATGAGAGTTTTTACCATAGTCGTGTCTCGGCGCGTGTCTCGCGCCGCTCGGCATCGCGGCCGCGCGCGCCGCAGGCCTCCGGAACCATTAACGCATCACCGCATACCGATCGCGTTCTACCATTTCCAATGCCCACATAACAACAACTAGCTTTTCACGCAGCTCAACCGAAATGCTGATTGAAAATTTTACCCGTGTCTTGAAATTGAGAAATGGCTCATTTTTACTTCATCCATGCACACTAAAACATAACTGTATTTTATTGTTGAAAATTAAACCTCATTTCGCGTTATGTCTGCTAATGGCGAGAACAATGCAATAAACGACAAGTCACGTGATAATCGAGCAGCATCCGAATATGATTTACTCCAATGATTTTATATTTCTGATTTCAACGCTTCACTGAGTTTATGAACAAATTACTTGCTTACTAACACCAATTCAATAAATAAAATTACAAAGCATTAAACAATTCGACTGTGTCTAAACACCTACGTACTCGTATGTCTATTACTTATGTTGTACCGATATCAGATCATCAGGTCCAACTGATGAAAAACCTCAAACCACGTAATATTGATGATTTACCGCCGTGTGACACGAATTTTATGTTAGCCATACTCCACAAAAACCCAAAGTTAACTGTAATTAGGAAGCGACGTTAACGTAAAAGTAGGAAGCGCTTACAGCCAATTCCTTTCCGAATTAATCAAATACATTCAAAGCAACAGTATAATTAGCGGCAATTATGCAACGCGCCCTTACGTTTAGCCGTTTCCACGATTGCGATTTTCATGTCGCGTATTATATTATTGAAGCGAATAGTATGAGGAAGTTACTTAAGTGCAGGGCATACAAAATAGGTGAGATCCGGAGAGCGCAGCTTCCCGTCGAACTCGCCGGAACCGCGCCAGTGTTGCCAACTTATTGTTATATGTAAAATGCACTATGTAGAGAATATAAGGTCTTGTCTTGCGAATATGTTTCTAATGCTCATTTCTTTTAGTAACTACTTGTAACGGATATTTAAACGATAAGCGCTCGTTTTGTTGTTCTAATGAATGTAACATGCGACTTTTTTAAATTATTGAAATGAAAAGGGAACTTAACGACATAGCAAAATCTTTTTGATGTTCATTATTTTCATTCTATCTAAATTACATTTTTCATAGAATGTCTGAAACGATCAAGAAATATTTACTTATTATATTTTCCAGCTAACAACACTCAGAGCGGGTATCAGGCACGCGCGCCAGGATCGCACCCATTACCCACTACCGCTCCTTTGTTGCATAAGTGCATACAGTGATGCACACTTCACTCTATACTTAGTCCAACTAACTCAATTAGAAACCGCGGTTATCTCTATTTATAGAACAATCAAATTGATTTCCATTGTAAGTATTTAAACTTAACCGCTGTATTAATTAAGTGAATAATTCAGCATCTGTAAACTATTCGCAACAAGCAAATTACGACAAGCATGTTCTTCTTTGATTGGTATGAGGTGTAGGTGGTGGCCTTATCTATTCTGATTCACGAGTGTTGTTGATCAAATTATCGTTTCCAATTCGCAATATAAACCTGGTGTTCCTCTGTTTTTCATGTAGTTGTTTAATGTATTAATAAAAGTTACTCAATGCATGCTTTATTTTAATTTAAAAGTACGCCAAACTGAGGCAAGTCTTGATACAATTAAATGGTTAGGTGGTGTGATCAAAGAGCCGCGCCGCTCGGCTGGCTCCACACACAGCTCCATGATCTATCTCGCTGCTCGTATTTCGGACGCGCTAAAAGGCGCTCATGCTCCGCTGAGCACCCACCAGAAACAGTGACCTGCTTTGGAACTAATTCACTCGTAAATCTAATGCTCAAGCACCTTAGAAAACAAACTATAAAATGATGTGATAAATCAAGACTTATTTCCACATCCTATACGTTACTGTACCTAAGTGAAAAACTTGAGTAACGGTAGGTGCTTATCGTAATTTCTAACACAAGATACCGTACTATCGTAAAAGATGAAATCATGTTTATGAATTAAAACTAGTGCTACCATATTTGTCTATTTTCTCTAAAAACTGGTGATGAAAACAAAATCAGTTTTTCAGTTGACAGCCAATGCCAATGACGTGGAAATATTTGAAATTCAAGCATCAATCTAAAAACAATGAAATCAACAAACAAAGAATGGAAAAATACTGTTGTTTGTTTCCAAATCCGTAAACAAAATTGAAATGAATAAATAAAATTATTAATTGGTTTTCATCGGCCGCGGACCCGCTGCGCTCGTTATCTATCGCGCGGGAGCAGAGGGTTTTACGTTTTACATTGATATTCACATCGACAAGTTGATTATATCTGTAATGTAGGTTACTTTTATTCACAAACGACTCACGGAACGTGGTGTTCCTATGATTAACAACCACCAACAGACTTCGTCATATGACCACCATTGGTGATACCATAGGTATTATTGTATTATCCTCAAATTTACGTAGGTATGCCAAATTTCAGCTTAATCGTGCGTGAACTTAGTATTTCCAAAATTTCAGGATCCATAAAAAGTCTAACAAAAGTGAACATAAATTGAAAAACCTTGTAATGAAACTAGGTTTGGAATTAATGGGGCTATTGCCGCAGACGGGAATCCCGGTCGACCCCACTCAAACTATTCTCGATTTAAAAAAGACCAAGTCACTCAACCACAATTGACTCATAATGTGAAGTTTCACAAACGCAGTTATAATACGGTCGCGAGCTATAAAGCACCGGCGAACGCAAGTAGTTCTGCCCTAGCGGTAAAGCCCTGCCGAGTAGCGGCCTACGCGGTAACGGCACCGACCGATCATTACAGACATCTTTGGTGACAGACAAATAATAAATAACAAACCACCGCAGTTGGTCGCCTTATAAGAAATGGAAAACACAACATGTCCGTTATTTCTTAACTCTTTGTCAATGTCATTACTTTTGTGGTTATAGGTACTTTAAGCAACAATAAAATAGACCGGCGGATTCGGTAAACATCTTTTTAGACCAAACATATACACGATTTTATTTTCGAGGTACATGACAAGGTACAACAGTAGGCAATAGTCAAATAATGGCACTTTCTTATTTACTTTAAAATTCTACCAGACCTATCAACGTTTTTTCCGCTCCTTAGTCCTTAGTTAACTTCACGCTGCAGGTCCCGTAATAGAAAATCAATATCGGAAATACAATTTGAAGTGTAATGAGGACACAATCTTCAGAGCAATAGATATTAAAGGAGAGTTAATGAGGCATGTAGGGCGGCGATTGAACGCGGATGTGCACGCAGCCGTGAACGAGCCAAGCTGGGTCGCGGCTAGCGGCTCCCGAGCCTCCAGATCTAAGGAACCATCACAACAGCGCTATCGAGTGACGCAATCGAGGCGACACGACCTAGCACACTCTCCAAACACCGCAGCGTACACAGCCTTTTAATTGACTACAAATAAAAAAAAAGATTCATTGAAGTTTCTCTATAAGATATAATTGTACTTTCTGGTAGACTTACGATACATTTATTAATGCGTGTGTTGAATATATTAACTGACCGCGATGAAAAGGTCGTAATAAGTAATGAAATATTACGGACAGTAAAACCGAAATTAACTTAAAATCATTACGTAGAAACTTACAAGTAATATTCGATCCAGAGTCTAGAGGTCACAGAAGTCAATATAACTATTAAATATTTAATGATTATTGGCGAAGTTTACGGGTGAAGTCACGCACATCCATAGAATGGTCAGGGCATCAAGAAGCTACTCTTAATCCGGGTCTAGCCTGCCGGGGTAAGCCCCGTCGTTACCCGACACTTTCCACTTATTGCTCTCTATCGCCTTGGCTCGAACACTAAACCACAAATTGCAATCTACTTATAAGACAAAGTGCCTTTTAAACTATAACTAAAAGAAAACTGAGAAAATAGAAAGTTTGTCCAGGCAATATGACATCAGTTTCTACTTGAAGCGAACACAAAGTACAGTCAAAGATACGAAAACAATTAGCGTAAAACTAGAGAAAGTTAAATAGGCATAAGAAAACTTTCTGCACCGAACAATTACAACTGCCTGCAGGCCATGCAGAATGCATACTGCTTGAAACCATTTTCTGGAGCAAACTAAGTTGCACAAATGAACTTTTTCAAATTAGTCTTAAGTAAAGCCAGAGAAACACTTTCGACTTTAATGTCATCACACAAAAATTGCAAAAATAACTTGCATTGACGATAATTATTTATCGACACCGTTCTCAGTGCTTCATAAGATAGATAAGCATCCACAATAAACACATCAAAGGCACGCAAAGTAAAGTTGTGATTGCCGATTAATTATTTGAGTAATTATTGACATAGTGGGTTGATTGAAAACTACCTTTATGTAATCAAACCACAAAGTGAAATACCAAGACGAACAATGGAGATTTAATTTTATGTAGTGTACGCAAGTTTGAAAGCTTTCGATTCCCTTATTTATACGAAATGCATGCGTCCCGCAATACGACGACGATCGCATCCTAACCAAACACAGTTACCGAGTTATTTTCCTACTGAACTGGTTCGCCATTACGGATCCCTCCCTTATGTTTGCCGTATCGTCCCATTCCGAGAATATGCGTGAATTAGATAAAATTGCAAAGGTAATCCTCACAGTCTAAATAATAAGAGAACATACAAACATTACAATTACGTACCAAAAGCTTAAACTATCACAAAAGACAAGAATAGGGTAGTTTCCTATTTTTTTATTTTTTGATAAATGGATGAACCACACAATTGCAAAGGTGCTGTTAAAAGAATGGTTTGATATTTAGAAAACTCTCGGAGATGTTGCAGTTTCAACAGCACATCATTTGGGCGAGCTCAAAACGCTTCATACAAATGTCGCACAGAGCTATGACGTCACCGCTCTGTATACTGTACGCATATCGTAAGAACTTTGTTCAGCAGCTATATCAAATGTTGCGTTTACGAATATGTTTTCATAGTGAAAGTTACTACTAATTCTGTGATTAATAATATGGCATAATATTTTAATTGAATTTTCGCACTTTAGAAATGGACTTTCCCACCTAACTTCAAATGCCTATTATTGTCTCATTACATAAGAAATTTTATTTTCGATTTCACTTATGTTATTGATTTACCTATATGTTACTGTTAATTGTGAAATTGTATGTAAAATCAGACTTAGGAAACTACCCTATTAAGAACATCGTTCTCGGTAATATCCACCGTGCACTTTTTAACTACATTCATATTATTTTCTTTAAGAAAAAGTAGCCTATATGTTATTCCAGAGTGCCAGCTACCATCATACCAAATTTCATGAAAATCGGTTCAGAAGTTTGAGCGTGAAAGAGTAACAACTAACAAACATCCATACATACATCCATACTTACAAACTTTCACGTTTATAATATTAGTAAGGATGTTTTTTACAAACTACAGTACAAAATCATAATATCTTCGTTCATTGTTAATTTCGTTAATAAAGAAGGCCAAACTGAATAAGCGTAATTCTAAAAGTGATAAAAGCCCGTGTCATGATAAAGCGTCACCGGCCATTTACCGCCACTTTCACGCTCCTTCTGAAGCTCCTTGAAGGGCTCGTGCCAAATTTATCGTGAGCCCCTCCATGATATACCGAGATCGTTAAAGTTTCATGCTTTTAACGGCACCGTCTCTGGAACCTGAAAACTTGAGACTCCGCAATTGGATTCCCGGCTAAAGTTTAACTGGATCTAAACTTGTAACAGGGATGATTGATCCAATCCGGCCGACTATACACTTTGACTTCATACAAAATGTATGCTTTGTTCAAAGATTCAGAGCTAGCATTTTTCGACTGGAGAGAATAATTGTAAGTGATACATTTCTTGGAGAATTGTTTCGCTTAAATCCGATTGATTTAAGGCTGCATCTACTAAGATCTTTATTTATGTCAGCAAGCCTTCTTAAACTTGTCAAAACCAATTGCTTTTATTTCATGACAATTAACATGACGACTTTGATGAACTATTGGAACCACTTCATTGCAAGTCGGCTCATTTATAAGGCTTTCTATGTATCGTCGCTTCATTGTAACATTTGTCACATTTAACCTGAACTCAAATACTCATTTGTAATGGAGTTAATTTGTCTCATTCAAGGTGAAAGTGTGTGACTCGGAGCTTTTGCACGACCGCGATTACTCATAGCTTCGATCCCTTTCATCCACTAAATTAGCCTAAAGACTAGAAAAAGATGCGGTGTTTTGTTTTCTAATATTCGTCACAGTTTTTGGTTCAGAACAACAATGTTTTTGTTTCTAGATTGAGTAGGAAATCTCATAGATAAATAGATTACAATTACTGTTGTAGTTTTAAACGGCTCTTTGCGTTTTCCCGTTGAGCTAGATGTTTATTGACATCTGTGCAAAAGCTGCGCGGCTTGAGGTCAGGCAATTCGGTCCACGCGGTTCCAGTGATTTAGCCGGCTTTAAAACGCGGTGCTGCGGTTTGCCTGCCCTATTTGTGACCAAAATGATGTTTCATAATCTATGTTTTTCTAGGACCCTATGTAACGGTATAGAAATGTTTCTTCACTTCCTCATTATATTCTACTTAAAAATAAATAACGACATCTTCTCAATGAGTGTGAAAAGTAGAAGAAATATGGAACGTCTCACGCGCACCATACGCTTTCTTAACATACCAACACTACTTGGAGCAGAAAATGACATAGCTTTACACTTTCCACAGAGTCCAAGTTTTATAACTAACATAGGTGATAATTACACAACTACCCATCGAACAAAATGACAACTGTGGTGGGAACCATAACAAATTGCTCGATCAAAAAAATATACTAATAGTCATAACTCAGTTTCTTATTTCCGTGGTACACATAATGTCAGAAACCATGCATACATTAAATACGTAACTATTTCACTTTCGCTAATAGTTCGACTTCGAAAGTTCTAACGTATACGTGACCAGATATTTTCGAACCAGTTTGATAAAACATCTTAAGTTATTGAGGGAAAATATCAATAGATAACTATACTATCATCTATTAATATTGAGATATTTTACAGGTTGTTTATGAATATTCAAAGTAAGCAAAAACGAAAACTTTCCATGTCTGGCAATATTGGAGCGTGAAAATAGGTGATCCATTATCGCAGATGCAAAATCTGACGTTGCATTAATCACGCGCGGCGCTGGGCGGGCGACATCCGCGGGCCACAGGTTTTTGCCTCTTCCATTGACACCGGCGCTACCGAACCGATCATTTATAACGAACCACCTACTAAAGTGTGTTCATGCTAAATAGAGCAAGTTGATTATGATGCGATTTCATACAAGACACCTGTCGCATCATACGTAAACGAATACATCAGATGATCATGCGATAGACTTGACCGACATAATATGGTATATATCAGTAAAGGTGATAAAAACATGAGTGTAATGTAAATATAATACCGAAAGCGATGTTAGATGCGTGCTGAAGCTATTTCAGTGATCATTAATCGGATTCTTCGTCGTTTCATTGCATACGAATCGCACGAAACTAGTCGCGCGCGGCTGCTCTTACTCACTAATTAACTCTCCCTTTAATAGAATATATGAATAGATGATTCGTGAGATGATGAGTTGATATACTTCTGTGGAGACTGCACATTTATTACTTTAATTAATTGTAATAAATAATTGCATTCCGTCGAATACAGTTTTCCCATTTTTTGCACAACTTTGAACTTGTATTTATCATGAACAGACTTATCTCACCGACACTGAGCGGCCACGAAATCTACGGTAAATAAAAGACCAGTGAATTAAGTGTTGCACATTGATTAGCGCAACTCAGCTGAGCACTAAGGGCCCAATTAAAGTGTTATTAGCCTTGCCTATTAACTAACCACTTATAGTGCCGAGTCTATTGATTCCCGAATCATCCGCGCACGTAATCTGCGGACGTGGGCGGCGGCGCCGCACGCCCGGCCTCCGGCATGCGCCTGCTATGCGGCTGGCCAGGCAAGATGAGCCCCGATATAACTACAACAGCTTAGCTGAAGCTGATGGTTAAAGGTAAAAGTGCCGTTAAATTGACGGTGATTATGCATCATTCATTATTACATTTATTAATCAAGTCATCGTCAACGAGTCGCTACAGGATCACGGATTTCGAAGCTCATGAAACAAAACTAATTTATAAAATACTTACGAGTAACTTAAGATACTCACGACTGTCATTGTAGTTAGGTAATTGTTGTTTAGTCAACCCAAATAATAACATGCTTAGCAAAGTTGACGAGCCGTAGCAATCTAATGTTTACCGAGTTGGCTTTTGATGACAAAATTAAACTACTTGCGAGAACTTTCGCCAGCACATAACTACGAACAGTGAAACGAATAGGTGTTAACCATAAATGACGAAACCTCACACGATTGAGGACAATCTCGACGCTATCCCAAGTTTATTAGCCACGGTGCATTAGTTTCACTAAAAAATAACGACGTTCAAATATAATTTGATGAAGTTACACAATTTAATTGCCAGATACGAACAAGAAAATTTAAAGGGACAGTATATTATATCTTTACATAACAACTGGTCTTACAATCAACTACATAAATAAGCATAAAATATGTTGCAATATAATTACTACATCGTATGACTTAGTGCGGCAATAAGACATTCTCATAACAACAACTAATAAACCTTATTATTTGATCTGTCCCTAACATAAATTCTTTGGATGTTTTAGATTGATGTTTATGATACTCAAGTGTTTTATGAACAATTATAAAATGCACTATTACGTTCAATGACATCATCAGTTGCACAACTGTGCACCGTACGTGCCCAGCGCATCGTCAGAGAAAAAACCTTCCGCGCTCGGCATCTACCGCGCGCACGCGCAGCGTCTGCGCGGAACGCCGGTAACCGATAGGCACTATGCTCGCGTACGGAAACGGGACCCATAACTAGCATAATACGATAACTTGTTCATATCATGTTTTATTTTCTGGTAAGTATCTAAATTTCCATACTAAACCCTGGGTAGATAAATCCGCTATCTTTTTCTCCTAATTCGCTAAAATTTTATGACTAATTCATAAATGATATTATCTAGAATTCTAGATATTTGGTAATCCGATTATAATAACACCACCATAGAATATTTATAATTAATGAAAACAAGTGACGAAGCAAACCCGTCGGCATTAAGTAAACCAGCACAAAATATAAAGTTTGTGAAAGACGTAGCTAAGTGTAAGCGGCGATTCGGGGCAAAGGCCGCGCGAAAGTGAATCAGAGATGTTGCGCTCGCGCCGCGGCATCCCAGTACCGTTAACGGCGAAATCGGATGACTGTTCACGATGCAAATGGGCCACTGGTACACACCACAGCCACGATACTACAGCCAGCCAATGAATGATACAACCAATGTGGTTTCACTCCAAGTCCCGTTTAAGTTTTATACCGTAAATTTCATCGAAGTCTAAAGAAGAAGTCGTAATAAAACAGATTTCTCAAATACATAAATCTTAACAGAGCTTCATCTATCATTTTCTGCAAAACGCACTGAAACTGAACGCTACTGTTTGTGTTTAACCCATCAATTTATTTGGACATCTACCAACATTTACTGTCTGACATGCGGCCGCAAATGTTTGCTGAATTTCTAATGTTACTAGTTACATTATGCTGGGACTGTATTTCTAAATATGGCTACCCAGTTTATCAGTTATTGATGTGGGACAAAAACGGTAACAATACTTTCTCAGACTAGTTTGAAACCGAGCCTATGGTTGAGTTCACAGGGGGCTGCCATTACGCTAGCAGCTAGCCATTACAAGTGCAGGGAAAGCCTGAGTTTTCCGGGCTACTAGCCCATGGCTGACACGCTGGCTGGCCACACAGCATTAATCAAATACTTAATCCTTCTCAAATACTTAATACTTAACCAATACTTTTTTAGACAGATCTGTCTAAAAAAGAATTCACTTATGTACTCAGGATTTATACGTCATTTGAGTACAAAATAATGATCGCGAAAACTATACAACAACTTAGCAACTTTCCCAGAAGTTAAATCAGTGAGCCGGATTAAAAGTTCGCCGGAAAATATAAACGCTTTGCAAAGATTCCACAACTCCAATATTATTATCTTAATACTATTCATGAGGATTATGTTAAATACGAATAACTTAAATTAACGATAATCACAATGTATGCATAGGTAGATGTAGAGATTTTTCCCAGATATTATTATGAAATAGATAAATTAGTCGATAATATTTTTGGGTTTGCATTAATGTAGAGATAAGATTAGTTAAGTATGTCCAACAGAATCATAGTAGGTAACAACAACGCAAGCGTTTATAATGGCCGTGATATATCTAACGTTAGAGGGCTGTAAAGTCTTGTTTATTGATGCTCATTTAGAAAATACCACTTTCATAAACGTTATCGGTTTGTTTACATTACTTCTCCTTACTTATATTATAAATGCGACAATAACTCTGTTCGTCGCGCCTCCACTCCAAGACTGAAACGATTTAAATTAAATTTTGTACTCATGTCTAGGTCTGATTAAATACTTTCGTCTTTAGGCTTTGTGGGATTGACGAAGAGAAGACTCGGCGTAGTTTCCTAAATGCTGCCCAACCCAGCTGAATTCTTCTATTCACATTATTCAGTTGTTGCGACCCAACTGCATAGTCTGCCCGAGGTACACATATTTTTGAACAACTTCGAGGACGGTGCCGTGAATCGCAATCGGTTCCGTTCGGATGACGTATGGAGCCGAAACGTGGACACTGACGGCACGGCTGGTCCACAAGTTAAAAGTCGCTCAGCGAGCTATGGAAAGAGCAATGCTCGGTGTTTCTCTGCGGGATCGAAGCAGAAATCGATCCGTCAGAGACCGACAACCGTTGGGGTAGATGGGTTCTGGAGTGGATACCGCGTTTCGGCAAACATAGTGTAGGAAGCCCGCAGGCCAGGTGGTGTGACGATCTGCGCAGGACGGCTGATAGAAGCTGGATGCGAGTGGCCGAGGATAGAGAGAAGTGGCATGCATTTGGAGAGGCCTATGTCCAGCAGTGGACAGGAATGGGCTGATGATGATGATGATAATAGTCTAACTAGAGCTTTAGAAAATATTTTAACCGACTAAGTAACGTTTTTTAGTTATGCTATATAGTTTTATAGTTTGCGCGATAAACGCCTTCACGCGGTCGTAATCTCTCGAGACTTTCAGTGTCGCTCACGAGAGAATTTTTAGAACTGGCCACTTGTAAACGAAATAATAAAAACAAAAGTTTCAATTTTGAAAATGGAACTCTTAGCCAATATTATTGTATTTTATTCATTTGTCATTTGTTTACAATTTGGCGGCAAATTTAAGATTGTCTGTGTCACGTCAGCATGAATGAAAACAAATGAAATGAATTTTCAGGGGCTACGTATACGCATCCGACTCCGGTCCTGGCTCGCCGTGGTCCTGCTGCCGGCGCTGCTGCGCGGCGCGCGCGCCGAGTGCCCGTGGGAGGGCGCGCCGGCGCTGCAGGCGGCCTGCGTCTGCGCATTCAACCTCGCCAGGGACCTGTCGGTTCAGTGCGACCAGGTACGCATATCAGCTATCTTTATCAAACTTATGTAAAAGTTATTTTATTTGCTTCTCAATCCGACCAGATCAATGTAATATTTTTTTGATGTTCTTAACTACTTTAATACATTTTTACTGCTTCGCTATTTTCAAGTCTATATTTTTATGTTTTCAGGTAGACTTCGTGGCCCTCCTGACAGTTCTGAATGTGAGCGCACGGAATATGGCAATAGATCTTCTCTACATAAACAACTCCACCATTCCAGTTCTCCGAAATGATATGTTTATCAATCTTAAGATACAAAATCTTCAAATATCTGGATGTAAGATGAAAAGGGTAGAAGATGATGCCTTCAGGGGTCAAGGCCCTTACTTAAAGAATTTGAACCTGCAAGACAATGAACTTACAGACATTCCCGTAAGAGCTCTGAAAGTTTTGTCGAATCTCTCTTTATTGGACATCTCTAAGAATCATTTAACACATATTGAAAATAATTCATTTAGTAGTCTACGAAAACTGACCACACTGAAAGTGTCTGACAATAATATAACATTAGCGGATAACGCATTAACAGGATTGGAAAGTTCGCTGAAAAATTTAAACCTGAAGGGTACTAAACAAAAAGTAGTACCAGGATGTATAAGAGGTCTAGGAAGTTTAGCTTTCTTAGATCTCTCACAGAACAGTATAAGAGAGCTACCAGGACCAGACGGGAGCCAAACATTCGAAGGATTAGATTCTTTGACAGCTTTAAATTTAGAAAGGAACCTAATAGTTAACTTGCGTGAAGATGCTTTTGACGGCATCAAAACTACGCTGACTTCCTTGAGCTTGCTAAACAACTTGTTACCAGAATTCCCTACAGCAGCCATTGGAACTTTAAGCGATCTGAGAGTGCTAGACATTGGATTCAATTTACTAAACAAACTACCATTAGATGCTTTTTTGAAAAATCCTTCAATTACCCTATTAGCATTAGACGGAAACCCTTTGGCGACTGTGCCCGTAGAGGCCTTCAGACATCTCAACCAAACCCTCCGCGGACTCAGCTTGGGTGGACGATTCCTAAACTGCGATTGTCGTCTGCGTTGGATTATTGAATGGATTCGTAATGGAGAATTACAAGTCACATCTCGCGAAAGAAATCCCCAATTTTGCGGCAATCCACCACACTTCCGTGAACGTGGGTTCTATAGTTTCGAGCCTAACGAGTTGATTTGTGATCATGAAACCACTATGTCGCCAGAAAAGCTGACCACTGTAAAGAAGGAAAGCATGGATTGGTCGAGTAGCACAACTACGGTTACGACTAGTACGACATCTCGGGGAGACTTGGTTAACTCGACAACGGCTGCGAGTACGCCGACCACGGCCAGCAGCAGCGCGCCGTCGAGCGCGAGCCCGCCGCCGGCCGGCCCGCGCTCCACGCGCCCGCCCGCGCTGCGCCCCGCCGCGCCCACGTGGCGACACGCTCCCAACCAACGTCCACCACTTGTCATGAACTTTCCTCAGCAAAAACCAAAAATAGATGATTCCAACGAGGTCATAGTGAAGAATGCTTACAGACAAGACAACTCCGTCATCATTCAATGGGACTCAGATGTAGCAAATATACTTGGCTTCCGCGTCGTTTACAGATTATTTGGAGATAAAAGTTTTAAGCAAGGTCCGCCGTTGGAGGCCAGCGAAAGAGAATTCAAAATTAAAAACGTTCCATCTCAGGTAATTATGCCACAAAATGCGATTGATTACACCTATTTAAAAAAAAAGTTCTCAGCCGGTGCTCATATAAGACCCATTTTTTTTTTCTTTTCAGGAATGTATTGTGGTCTGCGTTATCTCCTTGGAGGAGGTACACGTGAGCCCAGAGACAGTGCCGTACTCACAATGTCGAGAAGTGCGTACGGTTTCTGCCGCAGCCTCCAACATGGACAAGATCACGATAGCGGCCAGCGCCGCCATCTGCGGCACCATCGTGGTGGCGGTGCTGGTGTTCGCGGCGGCGTCGCGCCGGCGCGCGCGCACCGTGCACCGCCTGCACGCGCAGCCCGCCGACAAGCTGGGCAACCCCTGCTGCGGCGGCCTCGGCGGCACCCCGAGCCCCAGCGGCCCGCTCTCCTCGCTCGCCACACTCGGAGCATTTGGAAAGCAGCGTGAGTGGGATCAAGTGTCAGCTTACAGCTCACGATCGATCCCGCGTGCACGAACCTTTACCGAACCGACGCACCCCGATCCCTTGCCAGGCCGTCCCGGGCGAGCGCGCTCCCTCGCCGACGGCCAGTCACAGCATAGCTATTCCCATTCCGGCCGCTACGGAGCGCCCGGCTATCCGGGCAGTCTGTTAGGATCGAGAACCGGTGAGTGAACAACGCTTGTGCGACATCTTTCCTGTGTTTCCATCCGCTTATTGCCGAATATATTAGTACCGTTCTCGCGTACATGTGCTGATCTCAGTTTCACCTTTTTAGATCTTCGACAATCGCGTCAATCATTAGGAGGGGCTTCGGAACGCGCCTCCCGGTTATCACTGAGCGGCGCGGCCGGCGGCGCGACCGGCGGCACGGCGGGGTCCCGGCGGCGCCCGCGATCGCGCTCGCGGCCCGCCAGCCGCTACAGCGTGGGCTCGCTCGGCATGGGCTACTGTGATACCTCCGACAACTGGACCGACCACGACATGGACATCTACATGGCTCGCAACCCGACGACCCGCGGCGGCCTGGTGCCCTTATAGCGCGCGCGAAGCAGGGCGCGGCGAGAGGAGGCGCCGGCGAGGCGCGCGCCCTGCGCCGCGCGCTGCCCGCACGAGCCGCGCCCGCACGCGCGGCGGCACCACCATCGTCTCGCGAGAGACAAGCCCGACGTACACAAGGATAGACTAATACCGGCAGCGGGACACGACGACGTCCACGAGAATGACTCTTAGCTAAAGCTGCTGCCTTTTTCATAATAATCATCTTGTTACCGCTAAGTATGCTCATAATGAAACGCTGACAGTGAAGAAGACTGATAAAATCTATGGTATTTCTCTCTGTGCATATATTTTTTTATCACTATTGTATCACGTTTTTTCCTGTCCATGTAAGGAAAAAATACAACTAAGTGTTATTTGGTTACACTAACCAACATAGCAACGCTTTATTAAATATGATATTTATTATAAATATTAGTTAAAAGCTAGTCACCATTACACGTTTTCCGCCCATCACTCTACCATTGAAATTATTTATTTAACTTAATGCACACTCATAACTATAATTATTATTTCATTTATAAATATAGTATTATATATTAAACATTTTTAAAATAAGGACTTTCTATATATAAATATGTACTACCTATGTTAACAGAAAAATGTTTTTGTATTTTATGGTTGTATTTTTCTATTAATTTTAGCAAAAATACTATATGTAAGAGAGTGAAAGTATAATTAAGATTGTACATATTAGGTAAGTTAGATGAATACCTATTTGCGAGTGAACCACTGTTAAATTTAACTACCAAATCGAAGTAAAGCGCGATCCAAATGGTGCTATTGTATAGTTATAGGAATACAATTGTTCAATGAATGTCTTTTGTAAACATGAGTTTGTATATCTTTCATTGTAACTAAATGTACTATATTTTCTTGACAGTGAATGGATACTTTATTATAAATCTAATTAAAACTTAAAAGGAGTTTTAAATTTTGCCCAATCCTCTAAAATAAAAACTGATAGATATAGCCTGTTCAATGTGATTAAATGAAAATCAAAGGTGTAAGGGATGTGAGCTACCCATTCCCCCGCATGTCTTGTGATGATGACAAGGCTACTCCAAGCCATTATTGTAATCAGTTAGGATAAAAAATATTAAAATAATTAACATAATGCAAACATCAAAAATACATACCCTGGGACCAAAATCCTGTGTTCCCACCGATACTGGAGCTCTTGCGTGAACTCGTACCATAAATGCGCCAGGTAGGAGAGGCCTCCCGCGTCCAGCAGGCGCGCCGCCGTCACCGACAGCCGCCACACCAGCCCGCCCTCCGGACTGGTCTTCACATAATGGCACAGTTTACTATCACCTGCTTCAGCCTGAAACATGAATTAGAATAGTTATGATGACTGCAATTGGACATATTGATAATTACATCATAATAGAAAAAATTTTAAACACAAAAAATAATTGACGACATGATATAATATCTCCTAGTCTCTTACTTAATCAAGAACGGAAATTAAATAATAATTCTTACCTTAAATTCTACTTCTAATTTTTTTGGGTAACTGAAAGAATCATCTTCTACAGCATCCGGAAAGACATAATATAACAGAGGCATCAACAAATCATCAGCTATGGGACCCTTGAACTCTGAGATGTTACTGCCCTGACCAATTGCTGCTTTCACAAGCTTAGAAATAGTTATAGGTGCTTCTGTTATCTTGTGCAGAGGATTCACCAAGCCCAAGCTCCTGCTCAACCCTAGAGTGTCCATTAACAAGTTATTATTTTCTAATAAATCCATAACTTTATTAATTGTTTCTGATAATTGACAATTTATGTTGTCCCTCATTTTCAATGTGATTGTCCACAGAGGTGCCATAATGGGATCAATATCCGAAAATGTTGATGAATCTACTATAGTGCTCTCACGGAAGCGTGGCCAAATAGCATTAAGGAGCACACTGCTTACTGGGTTCTTTTCGGAACCAAACGGAAGTTCTATAAGTTTTTTCACATCAAAACCATCAATTGATAAAAACTCATTGGAATGTGTTGTCTTCCTCCAGGCAAATGCATCTGAATCCTTTAACTCATATGAAAATTTGGTGGACACAATGACAGCGTCTAAGGCAATGGGAGAAGCTATTTTAGACTTAAAGAGACTGACAAGACCACTAAGGTGTGAACACTGGTTTGATATTCGTTTCAAATGAATTGTATCAAAACTACATTTGTACTCATTATCTTCATAGAAACCTAGATAGCATTGCTGCCAATGTTCTCTTATTTTCACAAATATTGGTGCTCCACAATCTACATTTGCAAATGCAATATTCAGTGAACTCAATACTAGTTTAATAACACTGCCATCTAATAATGGAAACTCTGGACATAGCATTAAATAACGCTTCAAACCAAACCAGTTTGAAACAGGAAAAGGACTGCCGTCATCATCATCCATAAATTGTGATGTGGCGTCCCAAAGACCACTTTGTAAATCATTTAGAAGAGACTTGTCGTCCGAGTCTTCGATATTGTCAGCGTCGCTGACAGGTTCTAATGCATGATAGGACAATTTAAACTTTAGGCTTTGAAATGAAATTTCCTCAAATTTACTGAGCCACTTCTTTGTGAACCGCAAGTGTTTTGGTATTTTAGGCTTTGGTAGTCTCCATTCATTTAGTATCTCCTCTATCCTGGCAATAAACACTTCCCATTCTGAGGCAGTCGTGAAATCTTGATGATATATATCATATTCATCAATTTCTTCATTCATTTTTATTGTTTTGGTTTGATGAAAATATTCACAAAGAAACAAACAGCTGTGACTGACGTAATTTTTTGACAGTTGTAAACAGACAGTTTACTTTCTTATTTTATTTCTAGCAATGGTTTTTGTATCGATTATAACGAAATGGTAAAGCATGCGTCATGATTATACATTATAAGATCAGGAACGGTAGCATTTATATAAATAACTAATAATAACACAAGCATAGGTAAGATTAGGCGAGCATTAGGCAAAAAAACAATGGTTTGTGAAATGGAATCGAACCTATATGAACCTCCTATATGAAGCTCCCACAAACCAGACCAGACCCAATCAGAAAGTCATCTATCAGTATTATTGACGCAAACAATTTGAGAATTATGTTTGAACAATGAATTAATTGTGGTGTTCTAACAATCATCATAACTAGCTGATGAAGCCAGTATAATTCTATGTACCAAATCATTACAAGAGTGATTCTTTCGTTTCGTCCAAATCGCCTTTCCAGGCCAAAAGTCATTATGAATATTGTAATTAACCTTATTTTTTTTATTCAATAAGGTAGGACGTACTTTTATCTTGAATATCCATCATCTATATCAGGTTTAAGATTCATAATAAAAAAAAGTTTAGAACAAAAACATGCATTTTTTTCATTCCCCTCCTTGTTCAAATGGTCCCTCAGAACGTTGTGACACATATTTGGTAACTTTCCTAGGGGAAATGTACATAATTTTTATTCTTATATAATAATGTATTCATTGACTATTAGAAACTTGCAATACAGTATTTTTGATACGTGTTTAACATAGAAAGAATCGTCTTTAAAGTTTTGTCAACCCAAAAACAACATTTCCATCCACGAAAATAGAACATTAAAATTTTAATGCACCTACTATACTATCTATTTCATGCCATAAAAAAAGACACTCCCTAGACCTTAATCCGTCGATACAAGTCGTCAGGACAGGACGCACGCTGCCCGGACAAAATATTTTCACGATTTAATTGCTGAAAACAGCGTTTGTCACGAGAAGTAAACATTACCTTCCATAGTTTTTGTATGTAAGTGTATGACGTAAAAAAAAAATTTTTAACTTTAGGTAACAGCCTACTGTAGGGTCTAGTTATCAATGAATTATCAATATCTAGCCTTTATTAATTCACGAGTAAATTCAGAAAATCCGCTCAAACTTCATTCCCTTCCGCATCATTCCCTTCCATTCCCTCCAATTTTTTAACGGAGGGGAATGAGTCACTTTGGAGGGTAATGTTTTTTTATTAATATAAAATTAATATGTTCCTTAGTATGTCTCTTTGTTAATTTTTCTTCTATTATTTTGATTATATCGAATAATAACTTGTGTAAGTATATGTCAGTATTATTGAAATTACTTTAAATTCTATCTATGCATTTTGTAACCTACCTAGGTACTTGTTAGTTAATAATAATTCCCTGCTGCTTCTTTCTTTCTGTCTGCCTTTCTGTCTGTTCGCAATAAACTGAAAAACTACTGAACGAACGGAGTAAATAGGTACTTAATTAATAATGAAGGTTACGTGAAATATTCGATTATTTTGCTTAGTTTTTGTTTTTTAGATACATTATACATCCGCAACAATGTTGAAGCCGAAGAAAAGGGCAACCAAAAAAGAAAAAATAGCTAAAGACAGATTGCGAAAGAAGTTAAAATACGTAGAAATCAAGGCTGATCATGAAAAATACAAATTAGAGGAGTAGAAACAAAAGAGGAAATACTTTTAAAAAAATAAAAGAAAAAAGTCCTAAGTATAACAGACATGACGGCACGACAAAAGAGGAAGCAAAGGCGAAGATGGCGAAAAAACTCAAAAAATAAAATTGAATAAGCAGAAAAAATTGCAAAGAATTTTAAAAGATAACTTTCCACCCAGTAGTGAGACTGAGAAAATTATTAACATGCCAGATCCTACAATACGCGACCCTCTTATGTTACAAGAAGAATTCACATCAAGCCAAAAAAAGCGCAATGAGGAAGCTGCCATTCAGATCTAAAAAAGCAATAACAATTTTACAGAATAATTGACAAACTAAAAAAAGAGAAAGCGATTTGAAGAAGACATTTATTCATGGAACGGAAGTTACAAAAAGATAAGATTCAGGATAGCATAGAAAAGAAAGTAAATGAAGTCATAAAATACTTAAATAATGAGAAGGTACAAGTAGTGAAAAGGAAGCTATTGTTTCATGAAAAAGTTTGTCGAGGTGTATCAGAAAAATACAAAAGCCTTCCGAAAAAAAAGAATAGATCTTCTGCTGGAGATATAACTGATAATTCGAGGCTCTAGATAATAAAACTGCGAAACTAGAACAAAGTATTGAAAATTTTCTACAAGAAGATAAAAACAGTCAAATGGCGCCAGGAAAAACGATTTTTTCTTTACGAAGAAGCAAAAGTAATATTTGACAATATCCTATATTGTTTGAGCCTCGAATTATCAATTACATCTCCAGTAAAACATCTATTCTCTTTTTTCGGAAGGCTTTTGTATTTTTCTGATACTCTTCGACAAACTGTTATATTAAAAAAAAGCTTCTTTTTCACTTCTTGTACCTTCTCTTTTATGACTTCATCTTCTTTCTTTTCTATGCTATCTTGAATCTTAACTTTTGGTAATTTCCGCTCCATAAATAAATGTGTTCTTAAAATCGCTTTCTCTTTTATTTAGTTTGTCAATTTCATTCTGTAAACTTGTTATTGCTTTTTAGATCTGTATCGCAGCTTCCTCATTGCGTTTGAAGTAGGTACTAGTTGTTTTATGCACTAAATGTTACTTCAGTGTACTTTGGCTTGATGTGGATTCTTCTTGTTACGAGGGTTGTGTATTGGGATCTGGCATGTTTATAATTTCCTCAGTCTCACTACTGGGTGGAGAGTTATTTATTAAAATTCTTTGCAATTTTTTCTGCTCTTTCAGCTTATTTAAATATTTTTCGGAGTTTTTTCAAAATCTTCGCCTTCGCTCCCTCTTTTGTCGTGCCGTCATGTCTGTTATACTTATGGTTTTTTTTCTTCTTTATAAAGTATTTCCTCTTTTGCTCCTTTTGGGTGTGTAATCAAACTTTTGTTTTATTAATAACATGTGTTATTCATGAACGAATATAAAGTAATGGAAATATTATCAAAAAGGAATGAAATATTCAAGCGCACCCCATATGAATATGGGAATAAACGTTAGAAGGATGATGAATAAAAATAAAAAACAACATAAAAACCTTCTAGAATAAAAACTTTGTTAAAAAATCAACTAAGTAGGCTGATCATGAAAAATACAAATTAGAGATCCTTCTCTAATTTGTAATATTGTCGCTTGAATATTTCATTCCTTTTTGATAATATTTCCATTACTTTATATTCGTTCATGAATAACACATGTTATTAATAAAACAAAAGTTTGATTACACACCCACGTCTTTTATTTATAGTCCAAAAATATTTAAAATCATATACCTACCCAAGTTAAAGGTACGTAAAAGATTTCATCTTCTGATTGTTCATTACTTTCCATACAAAATCATTAAACTTCCATCATATTTAATTTTATTTCATTACCTTCCAAATTCAATCATTACCTTCCGTACTTATTTCATTACCTTCCGTGGGTTCATTACATTCCATCTATTTTCTTGACAATTAAAGTTTTTTCATGAAGGCCTTTACTGATAATCTATACTTAAAAGGTACATGAATGATTATATGCAACTTTTTTTTGTAAAATCGATTAAAAATTTTTTTTCTCAAAATCTTTGAGATTTAGACGAAACGGAAGAATCACTCACAAGACAAATCATGATATCCCTCTTGTATATTACAATATCATTGATAATATTTAGTGTTAAACTCGATGCCATCTAGAGACACCGTAACTGACATGAAGGTCGTCACACAAAATGACGATTTCTTTTTACGGTTGCTATAGCAACATAGATGCGATACACTACCAAAATATTGTTTTGACGTATTATTTTGCATAATAATTTGAATTAGAAAAACAATTTCAATCCTTAAAATGTTTCGAGGTGATAACCCACATTCTTTAAGCTACGAACAGCAAGCGAAATTCATTCAAGACAGGATATCAAGCGTAGAAAAGAACTTTGGAGAGTTATGCGTTGCATTTGGGGATTACACAAGAAAAACTGCGCGGTATGTTTTTCTATTTCGTACTAGATAAATCGAATTTATCGATAACTCACTGACCCACTTCGAACACATTGTCGAAAATATATTAACCAGTAGCCCTGTAAGTTTTAGGGTCGACGTGAACCCTGCAAGTCCTGCACAAACGTAAAAGAGTATAAGACGCTGCGCTGGTGCACTCCTTATGATGATTCCGACACTCATTAGCCGGTCAAACCGTAAATCTACATAGCGATGGAGATGGCCGGAATTGATCGTTTTGCTATGATCTTAATCATCATCATCATCATCAGCCCATATACGTCCCCACTGCTGAGGCACGGGCCTACCCTAAACTAGGGCGATAAGGCCTTAGTCGACCACGCTGGCCAAGTGAGGGTTGGTCAATTACACAACCATAGAATTTCTTCTTAGGTATGCGGTGTGCATGATATTAATAGCACCGTTAATTTTCATACTAATCAGATTCGAAATCAAACGGCATAACGTGTTCTCTTGAGGCACGGGTACGGGCGAAAATACGCGGGTACGGGTTGAGGTACGGGTGTGCAATATGCATCCGCCAACTTCCTGACTCGAACCCGGGTCCTCTCGGTCTATATGCGGCACTTGTCTCCAAATGCCGACTGATGAGGCAATTATTTTCTTTAGCCTAGGTCACATTATACTAAAGAGCAAAGTAGGTACTATTATATTCTAGGCGCAATAAACGGTTTTTAGGGTCACGTTGCAAAACGCAGTTTTGAACCTTAACGAAGCGCCTGGTGATCATTCAAAACATGTGCTTTGATTTTTTGGTAGGCGTTTCAATTTAGCCCAGCAAAGTGTCCAAAGCTTAAGAGTTCTCTTTTTGTCTTGCATTCGATTAGCTTTGAATTTCCCTTTTAACAGCCTAAGAGATATGGGCGACGAACTTACCAAGGTGCTAAAAGATTACTCAAATAATGAAATCGTCAACAAATCGTTGAGCGCAGGCCTTGAAAATTTATCAATTACATTAACTGCAATGGAAGAGTACAGGAATTGTCAAGTTCAACGGTTGGAAGCTAAGGTAATATAAGTTAATTAACTTATCCATATTGTTTTGATTAAGCTACTTCTTCTTCTTAAACCGCCCCTAGGCCTCTGACATGGCTTCACACACCGTTGAAATATTTCTCAGGTGTGCTAGTTTCCTCACGATGTTTTCCTTCACCGTTAAAGCGTCGAATGATGGTACATATGAATTTCAAATTTGAAAAACACATTCGTACCTGGTGGGGTTTGAACTAACGACCTCTCGCATGGCAAGCAACGACCTTAACCACTCGGCCATCGATGCTTTTTAAGCTACTAATGGTACCTAACCTGAATTTCTCCTTCAAACTGTCATCGGGCTTTTATAAATCCCCACCACTCATCATCATCATCATCTTCGCGTTTTCCCGGTTGCATCCTTGCGGAGCCCGGGGTCCGCTTTCCTACTCCTAACTCTCCACTTCGCACGGTCTTCGACATCCTTTACGGAGAGTTTGTTGGCACGCATGTCATCCACTACGACGTCAAGCCAGGCCTTCTTGGGCCTTCCCCTTCTGCCGGGACCCGGCGGTAGCGACATAGCTAGACACTTGTTCCCTACGTAGTTTGCCGGTTTCCGTAAAACATAAAAATCCCCACCACTATTTTTAATGAATTTGGCGACATAGGGTAGATGGCATGGTATCCATGCAAGGCGTTTGGCGATTACCCACATCACCACCCCCTAGTTACGTCCCTGACCTTGGTTTTATCATCTTGAGTATTTTAATAGAACCCTTTGCGACATCGTAGGTAGTCGGAGAACTGTGCCAATATGAAACAATCTGCAAGCATGCACGAGAAGAGCTTAAGCACACGATGAATGTAAGGGAAAAAGAACTAGCAAGGAAGAAGGTGCTAGACAAGGCGAGGGAGCGACAGCCCTTCAACCGGCAGCAAGTTGTAAGTTGGTATTATTATACCATTATCAAATGATCGAATGTAATAAATACTTATCTTTAAAGATATTCTTTCTTTATTGCACAAAAGGAAACAGATGCAGAATTGGCGTTACAACAGAAAGGCATAGTACAGTCAGCCAAACAATTTGGTGAACCACCCCCACAGTTGAGATTCGTTTGAGCGTCATGAAACAACAAGGTCAATTTTCCCAGGCAATAAGATTGTGTCAGTGACTATTCATCATCAACCTTAGCGATCGTTACATCTCGCAGAAACTTTTGTCAAAATTGGTAGACCACTTTCTTGGCTGACTGTACTTTCCTATAATCTAGGCGATCTTTTCGCTATCTTTTTCAGTTTAACCACAGAAGAAGGAACATGTAGGTAATGTACCTACCTCTACATATGTTATTAGGGACTAAGTTTGTACCATAAATTCACTTCGGTCGTACCTATACCTGAGCAGTTTACCTTCAGTTATAATTTACCCAATCTTGTCATCTCCCTTATCCGTATTCCTCCAGACTTACGCAGAGTCGGAGCTCCTGAAAGCGTCAGCGGAAATGTCTCGCACGGCGAAGGGTCTAAGCGAGCAGACAGAGTTCTTTGAGCGACGGAAGCTCCAGCAGCTGAAGACGCTTCTCTCGGACTTCGTTACCATCGAGCTGAAGTTCCATGCGAAGGCCGTGGAACTCCTCACCGTCGCACATCAGCAGATACATGATATTAACGACAAAGCCGATTTGGAGGTCAGTTGGTATTATTGTCTTGAGACCTTACGCTTATGGTCTAGTTGTCGCCAGAAATTGTACAGATCAATCATCATCAGCCCATATAGGTATACCTACGTCCCCACTACGCTAGGACACGCGCCTACCCTAAACTAGGGCGAACCTGCTATCTATAGATACCATTTGCAGGATACTTTAATAATAATGCATCTAAGTATCTGCCTGTTACAACAGTTAGTTAATATTATTATATTTAATACAAGGTACAAGGTAGATGTACTATTTTTTAGTTGCCGTATACCTATAAGTGCTAATTTCGAAGTTTATTAAAAATACAATATTGAGATTTATATTTTTTTCTAAAGCGGCTCGGTACAGGTCTTTCCGACTATGAGGATCAATCGGTAAATATTATGAAAGTTATATATCTAACTTCACATTTTTAACTTTGATAAATTTATTAAATGAAGTGTATATCCACGCAGAATTTTAGAAGAAAACTGCGATCTCCAGAAAAGCAAGTAAACGCGGGGATATCCGCCAGGTCGTCTTCATTGGCGTCGTTGATGAATCAATCTCCTTCACGAGATGACGAAGATTTAACGGTAAACAACGTTTTATATCTAAACTATAGGAAAACATTTTTTGAAAACGACCTTATAAATGGATAACCTGAGGTGGTAATAATAGTGTGATGGTTTCTTTCGTGAGTGGCGCTTGTGAAATAAATCTAGCCCATTTATACCGACCTAAATATTTTTTATTACAGGGTATACGTCGAGTAAAATCACCAGAAAAAAATGGTGCCCTCGGGAGATCTAGCTCACTGGCTACTCTAATGAACCATTCATCGTCTAAGGAAGAGGAAGAAATCACGGTAGTACAAGCAAACTTAAATGTTATTACATAACTGCCCACCAAAATCCTCTATTTTAGTGACGGCACCACCTTTAAGGCCTTTACATAAATTGTTATCAAATACCAAATAGCCAAATAACCAAATAGGTCTAGACAACGTTGTCATTGTTAGAAATTATTATTAACATTGCATTAATGCTGATGAAAAGGCACCTGTTCCCGCCTTTTAGCTTAAAATTATATAAATAAAAGAGGCTTTGTTGTGCTTAGTTTTATTTCCTTCTATCCATGCCGACTCCATTATTCTCACTTGAATATGCCAAGTATGTGATATAGCCAAAATAATTCAATACATATTATTTTTATTCAACACTACTAATCAAACTTTAGTGGCAAAAATTGGTTGTGGCATATGGGTCAATTTCAAAATTTCACACTAGTTTTCTAATTTAATCAAATGACTATAACTGACTACATGGAAATCAATTATAACTTAAGGTCTTTAATGGCGCCCCAAATAAAAATGTATAATCCAATTATTATGTAAGCACTTTTGCATTTGCCACTACATGCAGTAGATGTCTACTGAACCAACAAATCTTTCATTTAATACATCATACATACCATACGAATTATTGCTTGACATTATAAATCTACAGGTTTATAATACAAAAATACTTTCTGTTCTAGGATTCTGATGAAACTGAAGATAATGACACTTCAGAAGAAACTGAATCACGTTAGTTTTAAGTTTACATTTTCACTCATTGTACAATGACATTTTTTATTGAATTATATCATAAAACAAATTCCAATCTTTTACTTACATCTATGTGAATGTTTTACAATGATATGAGCACACATATATTGTGTTATGGAAAAAATATGTTCCTCTACTGTAGTAATTCTATAGGATTTGCCTGGTTAATGTATATGGCAGGCTGGGTATGGGCAGCAGTGACTATGGCAATTATAATATTCATTCATTATTTACTAAATTACATGCTTGTCACCAAAAAGGCACTTAGGTATGTATCAAAGTTGTAAAATGTTAACTTATTCAATTGGCACTAGTACTAATTCCAATTAACCACATTCAAATTGATAACAAAGATAACAAAAGTGAAAGGTGAATACTTAAATACCCACTCCCCACATAATCTATGGTACCCCAATACTAGCCTGCTAACTTATGAAATTACATGATTTGTTATTAAAGCCAACTATGTATATGAATCTACAACATATATCTTTCCAAGTAGTGATTCTAAATTGGATTTGAACAAACACTTTCCAAATGAAGCTATGCTCTGAAGGGAAACCTACCCTAGTTGATGTGTGCCATATTGATTTACATAGTCACTTTGGTGCTACTCTGTATCTGGCACATAATCCTACTACTTTGTAAATCAATAATTCCTCCTGACACTTGATGGTACAAAAACGAAATGAGTGTAGTCCCAAATATATTATGAATAAGTGAATCAACCACTTAGTGGAAGAAATTTGACTTTCAAATTATAAAATGTTGGTCATGTTTTTTTGTAATTGCACATAGTACTTTTCACTCACAGCTTCAGATATTGTAATTTATAAAAGTTCACAGTCATTTTTTTCATGATCATTATTATATTATTACAACAGTATTCTCAGAGAAACAAAAAAAAACAAAGACAATGATGAATTAATGAAGTACAATGTTTTAGTACTACTGATGGTTTAATGAAAAACCTTTTATTTGCCTTTGTAACCTACAGTCAATATCATAGTCATTATGATAAACAATGTGCCCATCTAGTAATGTGTTTTTAAATGGCAGATGAAAAATCACAAACTATAACAGCAATTTGACTAAACTTGCAAAAAACCTTATTTATGCTGTGTGTTACTGAATAACTATTAACTATTTTAAGAAGTATCATGTGGACTCAAGTCAGGCACAGTATCTTTGGGTGACTTTAAATCAATATGATTTCATGAACTTTTAATTGAGTAAACCCATTAATTACTTTTCATTCTCCACACCTGCCTGTGTCATGAGGTCTGTGATGTTTTTCTCGAGCTCGTCGACCCGGGTCCCCATCTCATCTATTCTGTTTATTATTTGGTCTGACATGCTTTGGAATTTGTCCTGCATATTTTGCAGAAGAGACTGTACCTGTAAAATAATTTCCATAAATAAAATTAAAAGCTACACTACATTAGATGCAAATTTCTTTGTAAAGTCACTCATTGCATCGATATCAAAAGCATTTATCTTACAACGCCTTTCCCACTATATAAACATGTCATTTATTTTGGTAACTAATTGTATCAAAAAACTTACATATTGGGTCACTTCTTGCATATTTTTTGGATCATTTGCCGGAGTAGAATAATTGTTTTCCACTTCGCTCGAAGCATTTTCTGTATTTTGCTCTGCCATTTTCAGTATAACTTTTATAAAACTGTTTTTTACAAAATCTTTATATGACGATTTCCAGGAATCGTGTGCTCAATAGACCAACAACAGCCAACACAATCAGACAACTTAAATTCTTGATGAAAGTGATTTTCGAAGCAATGGGAGTACGTTAAAGCATGCGAGTTCCAAGAGATTATTCACAAGTTATACAGGTACATACGTCGTACGTACAACAGCCACCAACCAACCTGACAGTAGTCGACGAACTGACAGTGACATTGACAACATATTTTTTAATTTCAAGTTTGGCCCTACATTTGAAACAGTTATGTAGAATAACCCAATGACTATCTTTAGTCATTGGAATAACCGTTTATTTGGCACATCATCACATGTACATGGGTACAAATAACTCTCCTTCCTTCATTAGTCTACAGTACATAATATCACCTTCATTAGTCTAAAGTTGGTCCTTCGTATTGGGATAAAAAGACTTAATGAATCCTACACCTTTCCGCAATCAAGCCAAAAGTTCCACAAATAAAAAGTATTTTTCAGTGACAGCGCATTGTAGTTGGTTCGTTTTATAGGCTGTACGGGCTTAGATCCCTTTGCCTTTCCCTGATGGGATAAATTGGATTTAAAAAATAAGGTTTTATTATTGTTTACTTTCAAGAAGAAGGACAATGTGGAATGTGGAAACATTTTTATAATAATGTGCGGAATAATCTGTGAAATAAGTTGTACAGATTGTACAATAGCCACCGTAAGTCATGCACACTTTATTGGTATACGTTTTACATTTTATGGTATCTTTTTATATGGTTAAGACCGAACCAAAGAAAATTGTGGTTAATTGTACTTAATTGGTTTTACTATAATTATAAAATAAATTAATAATTCATAAAACTTATGTCTTCATTTGGTACAAAATAACACAATTTTTGCAAATTGTATTTACAACAATAGCTAACCCTAAAAAAGATGAAATTGATTGAATTAAAGGCAATTTTGTAACAGTATGAGATGTATGTCTTATTAGTCTGAAATAGTTTGTTAAGTAAAATGTTTGTTTGAAAATATTTCAGGAGTCAGAAGTTTTACAGCGAATTAAAAATAGAGGTCCAGATTCCCTACAATCAACATCTTTAAAAATAAATGGAAAAAATATCACATTTTCTGGATCAGTTCTTTGGATGCAAGGTGCGCAACCCACTATACAACCACTGCTATATAATAGTGATATCCTGTTGTACAATGGTGATATTTTTGATGAACAATGGGATGGTGAAATCAGTGATACAGAACAGATCATGGAGAGACTCAACAAAGCTGCGGTAAAACCATAGACACCTAGAATTTGCTTTGTAAACTTTCTTTTGCATTATAGTAAGTGTATATTCATTTATTTTGCTTTTGTGAGAATGATATTTGCTTCTTGATTAAATTAAAATTGCATTACTTTTCAGATCATATCGACAGAACATATTGTCAAGGAACTGAAATGTTTGAAAGGACCATTTAGCATAATATATTTTAATAAGCAAACATGTAATTTAATATTCACAAGAGATAGAATTGGAAGGAACTCATTACTTTTGCATAGAAATAAAGACAGTATAGTAATAAGCAGTGTATTAGGTAAGCAACCCATGCATTATTATTTTTTTAATTAACTGACTTGTACAACACATTCCATCAAAATAACCATATTTTTATTGCAGGAAGAACATATGATTGTATTGAAATTCCTGCCACACATATTTACATTTTAAATGTAATCACAAACAGAATCCAACTTTTTGCGTGGAATAGCAACACTATTGCGGAGACCGAAATACAAATAGATGACTGGGTGAACTCAATAAAGTCACAGCAAAGTTTATCTGATGAAGAGTTTTTGTTCAATGATAATATGACTGTAGACTTAAATGATAAGGTTAGGATTAACAGGCATTATCACCTACATCATCATAATCATATCTATTTCACAGGGTACCTATTTACATTGACCTATACCTATTTTTGATTCTGTAATTAAACATTTATTATGTCAGAACAGTTTTTATATAAATTTAAATTAATTATAGTATGGTTATTATTGCAGGATGACATGATAAATATTATAGAGGCAATAGCTAAGGATTCATCTAGTAACCTGGTCACTCTTCAAAAACTTTTGAGTAATGCAACTATTGAGCAAACAGTCTCAGAAATACAAAAAAAATTAGATAGCAGTTTAGCAATTCGCTTAATGAGACAGCCAAAAAAATGTAAAGACTGCTTGAATAGTACTTCTACATGCAGCCATTCTGCTGTTGGTATTCTCTTTAGTGGAGGATTAGACTGCACCATTTTAGCTTTTCTGGCTGATAAGTATGTGGATAAACAGCAAAGTATAGATCTTTTGAATGTTTCATTCAAAAAAGATGAAAGTAACTCATATGAAGTACCTGACAGATTGACTGGTAGACAATCATTAGATGAATTAAAGAGAGTTTGCCCACAAAGGTAAATATTTATTTGAAAGTCAACATCAGATGATATGATAAAAAAAAAGGTAATTATGATTTTTTTTTCTAGAAAGTGGATATTTCAAGAAATAGATGTCCCTAGAGATGAATTGCTCAACTACCAAAAAGAAAAAATTGCAGATTTAGTTTTTCCAAGACAAACTATACTTGACGAGAGTCTAGGATCTGCATTATGGTTTGCAGCTCGAGGATTGAACAAGTACATGCAATCACCTTCTAGGGTAAGTAATTTTATGTTGCCAAAACAACCAATTTATTCCATAAAATAACCTATGCAACACAAAATGATTTTATGAAACAATTTCAACAAACAACAACAACAAACATATATATCACTAGCACAATCTATTTTAAATTATTACATAACAATATGGGGTGGTTCTACGAAAGTTCGCTTTCTAGAATTGGAACGAGCTCAGAGATCTCTACTAAAAGTTATTTATTCTAGACCTTATAGGTTTCCCACCACCAATCTATACTTACAATGTGGTTTACTATCTGTACGGAAACTTTACATTTTACAAGTAATACTAAAACTACACTCGAAAATACCATATATTCCATCTAAACATAATAATAAAAGAAGGGCACAAAACGTTGCACCTATTACAAAAATTAAGACTGCTTATGCCAGAAGACAATATATAAGACAATCGGCTAATATTTACAATAAATTAAATAAAATTCTTAATTTTCACTCAACTACAAGATATTCCTGTAAACACACCTTGCAAAACTGGCTTCGAGATAAAACTTACAGTGACATAGAAAATCTTATCCTTACGTAGATATTGTATTTATATTCTTATTTTCGTCCTTTTCCAAACTTAATATACACTTGCGCGCGCACACGCACATTCTCACATGCACTCACATGCACCCACACACACACGCGCACACACACACACACACACACACACACACACACACACACACACACACACACACACACACACACACACACACACACACACACACACACACACATACACACACACACACACACACACACATACACACACGCACACGTACACAAACCCGCACTCACGCACGCACGCACGCACGCACGCACACACGCACGCACGCACGCACGCACGCACATGCACAAAAACATACACATAATATAGTATTTAGTTAGTAAAAATATTTAATTATATAATTAGCATAGTTTATACTTTTGTCAAAATTTAAATCGATTTAATTTGTATCTTGTTTAACTTTTTGTAACTAGTTTAAAAACATCTAAATGCAATGTATCTTTATCTTTATTAACGTTAACAAAGAGCGGCGTCTCCAAACACAGGCATTATGCTTAAATGGAGACACCCACCACGATCTATGTTCCTTTGAAAAAGATACTGAATAAACATTTTTCATTTTCATTTTCATTTCATTTCATTTTCATTTCAGCTGTTACTATTAGGGTCTGGTGCTGATGAATTGTTTGGAGGCTACACAAGACATAGAAACGCATTTAGAAGACATGGCTGGACAGGTCTCAATAAGGAGTTGTTACTAGATTGGAACAGGATATCATTTAGGAATTTAGCACGTGACAACAGAGTTATATGTGACCATGGCAGGCAACCTCGAATGCCATATCTTGATGAAGATTTTACAGAGTTTGTCCTGAACTTAAAACCATGGTTCAAGTTAGTATGTTTTTAGTCATAATTTTTAACAGTTTTTTCAGGCTCTTTTCCATGGCATAATTTAAATGTTTTATATATCCTTGTCTTAACATATAGGTATTTGAAGTTACAACGAAATTATTCCAAATAAGCGAGCAGCAGTTGCATGGTTTACTATAAACTGAGTTGACCAGCCAACCTGATATCAGAATGGCTGGCCAATAAAAAATATTTAAAATCTAAGATATTGTAGGTAACTATTATATTTAGAAAAACGGAAAACATTCAACTGCCTCACCGCGGCCCGGGTACTCGAACACCCGTCCATCTAGGAATCGCACAGACATGCATTACCATCACACCAGACCCCAGCAACTATGTATTGAAGCCGTCGAAGTCTTCCCAGATATTACAGTTTGGTTCACGAAAGATGACCAATGCGCAGAAAGCGATTTTTAGGTCCCTGTTGAGGTGCGGGGTACGGGGCGGGCGGAATGCGTCAAGACTGGAGCGACGCTATTGGTGCGTGCGCGCCGCGTGATGGACTGCAGCAGGCTGCTCAATCGCTATTCGTCAATTGCGGCATCGACACTCTGTCAGAGCAGTCAAGTGCAATTAAGAAGAAAAGTGTTTTGCTTTAAGATATTTGTTTCATATTTTTTGTGACTTGTTAAGTTCTCGTTGTTTTGTTAAGTTATCGTTGTTTTTGTTAAAGTTAATAAGTTAAATAAGTGTACCTACAATAGTTTCGAGTATATTAAGTATATTATAAGTTTAGGCAATTATTTATACTATTTCAATAACAATAAAATATTTTTTTGTATTAAGTATTTTCTTCATGAATGCACACATGCGCATCGGCCGCCATTTGTGGTCAACTTCCGTGAACCGACCTGTACCTGTTAAGCCACAGGTGGCGCCATCTACTATCAGTGTTACATACTAATAGATAGCCGTAGACATTTCATCATTACAGAAACCGATGACGCACTGGCAATAGGGATGGTGCCGCTTTTTTTATTTTGATGTAGCTGGGTGGGCAACACAACATTTTAAAAAAATTTAAAAGAATTATTGTCATAACTTTAAAACTCGCCGAGATTTTACTGTTTCTAATAGCACATCATTTGGACAAGCTCAAACGCTCCATACAAAAAATAATTTAAAAGTTACTTAAAAGTGACGCCACTTTTGATGTTATTTGTATGCGTTACGTCAGAAAGTTCGGTATAATAACAAATATCGCGTTTATGATAATGGTTTGATAGCAAAAGTTGTTATAATTCTTTAATTTGAAACATGGTATAGTTTATTTAAATAATTTTTGAGATTGTATAATGGACTCGCCTACCCAACTTTTAAGGTCTTTGTCGTCTTAATTCCCAGAAAAATTATTACACACCTACAAAAATAGTTCTAATTAACATAATTCATCCTGGTAAGCGTGTGATCACAGTCATGCAAAATTGAACACCGTCATCTTCCATATTAATGTAAATTAAAAATTTTAAGTGATAAAGCTTGCACTAACACTAACTTGGGCGATTTCACGGCGAGGCGATGGTGTAATGGTAATGTACGTCTGGGCGCGATTCCTAGAAGGACGGGTGTTCGAGTCCCCGGGCAGTTAAAATTTTTCCGTTTTTCTTAATATTGTAGATAGCTAATTACTTACTTAACTTATTTAAAAAAAAATCTGAACTATGCCTTGTATCTTTATTTGTCACACGATAAAAAGTGTGGAAGAAGTAATAAATTAGAAACCTAATATTGTGCTATTGCATAATTGACCATATTATCTATAGTTTTTTTTTATAATAAAATTTATGTTTTCTAATTGCAGATGTTTCCCAAGTGAGCGTCTGGGTCCTGGTGTCGGGGACAAACTATTTCTAAGACTTTTAGCATATCAGTTGGGCTTAAAAGACGCTGCCTTATTGCCCAAACGTGCACTTCAGTTTGGATCTAGAATCGCCAATAAAAAAGAAAAAGGTAGTGATGTGTCTGCAACCTTTCTAATGTAATAAATATAACTTCTAACAATTATAATATTTTTTTATTATACTATCGAAATTTTACAAACGCCAGAATTTATATCAACGAACACATAGAGAAAACTGCCCAAAAAGTATGCTGCCCAATGGTAATTACCATTTTAATATAATGGTATAAAATATTATTTTATTGATATTATCAGTACACTGTCCTGTACTGATATTAGAAATACTAATATTATCTTGTATCACTTGCTAGTATGTTTATTTACACTGCCTTCATTAACATAATATTTTATTTCATCCTTTTTTTACATACATACATAAAATCACGCCGTTTTGCCAGAGGGGTAGGCAGAGATCACTTCCAGCGATCCACTTTTCACCACTGTGGGAAACGTGACGTGACGGGTCGTGGACCACGTCGCCGCCATTCTGCCTTGTGCATTGTTTTAACAAAGTCTGCGTTCCCACGAGTAGCAAGGAAATATGACGGGGGAAAGAAAAGGGGAGGAAAGATACTATTGCCTCGGATGATTTGGACTGACTGATTCGAGTCGATAGTAGCTCGAGTAGCCGGGTTCGCTTACCCGTATACCGTTCACTAACCACCGGACAGATAGTTGTGACTGGTATCCCCTGAGTGAATCCTTCCTTATCCTCTTTTTAGTGTCACATTTTTACTGATATTGTAATAATCATTCAACTCTTAACTATTAGGGCGATGACCTTTCTTTAACAGCTCAGCCTCATAAAATTATTATGACCAGGTGTGAATATTAGTGTAGCTTTGGAAAATACAATACAAAAGGTTGCCCTCGATTTCTCTGGGATCCCATCATCAGACCCTGACTTTCTTATCATGGGACCATTCTCTTTCCAACAAAAAATAAATATAAAAATTGACTCATGAACGACGATGTTTTCTTGTCGTCAATACTGGAGATTTCATTGTACCTATAAATAGAACGGTACACAAGCCTAAGCGTAATATTAAAAAATGGAAAATAGTGCTCGGCCTGTCCCCACAGCGATACAGCGCTATATCAGCTACTTATATAAATGTATACTGAACTGATCAGCTATTCGGTTATATTTTAATGTCCACTCCATCGTGAAAATCGCGGCAAATGTTTGTTTTTTGTTTTGAAACAATAGTTAAATATTCAGAAATAGGATGGCATAATATTATTATTTCCTAATTATAAAATTACAAAAACATGTTCGAATTTTAAAAGTTATGTGACAGAACTTTGTGACCAACCAATTACGTATTGTGTGAATCAGAATCGTGTCGTGTGTTAGCCGCCTTATAAACAGCAATTTTGTTGTTGGTTTTTTACTGTCACTTGTCGGTGCTGCCAACCAACAGGTACCAACCAATCGCAAAGAAGGAGATATCACCACCACAACAGCAACACAAAAACATTTCAAAAATGGCTGCAAATCGACGGAAGCAGGACGACAAAAATTTAGAAATCTTACGTGAACTAATTTCTTTGAATGGGAACAAGTATTGTCTTGATTGCAACCAACGAGGACCTACTTACGTAAATACTACAATTGGTTCCTTTGTCTGTTCAAAATGTTCAGGAATGTTGTAAGTATAATTTCTGCGTTATTATTACTATTGTAATCGTAATGAGATCAACAAACAGAGAGTCATGTTGAATTGTATTTCAGGCGTGGTCTCACACCACCTCACCGTGTAAAATCCATATCAATGGCTACTTTCACCCCAGAAGAGATTGATTTCATAAAAACAAGAGGAAATGATTACTGCAGGCGCGTTTGGTTAGGGCTCTACGAGGGTGAAAGTGTGAACTTTACTGATGAACAAAGCGTGAAAGATTTTATGTCAGATAAGTACGAAAAAAAGCGTTATTATTTGGAGTCCCAAGCGAATGTTATGAACGGAAGTTCCTCCTTGAAGTCTAAGTCGAAAGTTAAATCTGCAGTGAGTGTAGCAAGTGCATCACCTTTGATATCAATTTCACCACAAGGCTCGAAAAATATGGTTAATAACAACACTGTGGTGAATACTGCAAAAGTGGTGAACACCTTGCTGCCTTCAGTAAATGAAGCCAGTAGTAAAATGGCCCGGCCAAATGTGAATCATTCTCAGTCCCTACTGACCAACCTCAGCATTCCTGTTTCTGCTCCTGCGCCCCCAGTACCTGAGTAAGTTTAATAATTATTTTGATTAGATTTGTATTGTAGGACAATAATATAATTGATGTATAAATACATACACAATTTAATTATATGTTTTACTTGGCCAATATAATAAATGTTTGTTCTTTTGCAGTTTCCCTGTTGATTTCTCTACTGCTGATATATACAATAGCAGTCAGTTTAATAATAACAATAACAACTTCAATAACAATTTTACTTTTCAACAACCTCCAACTGCACCTGCGTTCAATGTGTTCAATCCCCCTGCAACTTCTTCCAGTGAGTAAAACTTCTATTAGTATTAATACTAAGAGTTAATATAAAATCTAGCAGAAGTAAAATCATGTTTGCATCTATGTATTGAAACTATAAATAACTAAAAGTAAATTTAAATTTTCAGATGATCGTTATGCTGCTTTAGCAGACCTTGATCTAGCATTAAGACAGCAAAACATGAAAAGCATGGGTAAGATATATCTGATACATTTTTATAACCTAGCCTTTTGTCTATCTTGTATTTCTTACTTATCTTGATTGTTAAACATTTCTCAGATTGGAAATGCAGATTATAAATTGGAACACTTATTCATTGCAATTATACTTTAACATAGAGTTTTTGTTTACAGAGGAAAATACCAGCATAAATAATAAAAACCCATTCCAAAGCTCAACAACCAATGACTTGTTCGTTAATAAGAATCCATTCTACAATGGAGGATGGAGTGCAAGCCCACCAGTTGCCGTAAATCCCTTCATGGTAAGAATTTTATCACTATCTATTTTTCGTATAATTATTAAATTTATCTAAGAAGTTGAATATTTTTGTCATTTGTTGACTGGTTTGATCATATATTTAGTTATCCCCTTCCCCGGACAGATATTTGTGTTTTGAACTTCAATGTTTGTTCCATTTGGGTGTGTTATATATAGCATATTTCTGTTTTTTCTCCTCACTTAGGTATCAGAAAAATTTATGTTATGTTTGTAATATTTATTTATTAATGTTTAGTAAATAATCCTATGTTTGTCCTTGATAATTAATTATGTATGACAACTACAGATTTGGTACTCAGTCAAACTAGTTAGTATTCATGTCAATGCTGACTCATGTTTCAATACATAGTAAGATCCATCCACTGTCTGTCCCTATAATATGTATGCTTGGATCTTTAAACATTGCAAGAGATAGAGTTATTTAAGAGGAAAATGTTATGTAATATATCTAAAGCAAAACGAGTGCAGCTTGCTAGTTTTATAGTAGTTTTATATAATGTAGCCCATGATCCAGAAGAGTGTAGATAGATAAAATAAATCAAATAAACTACTTGACATTGATTACCCTAATGATTACCATAATGGGCCAATTGTCCTAAATAGAAGGGTAATTTGTGAATGCATAAATAAATATAGGTTGTGGTATGAATCCATTATAAGTTATAACAAACTTCTATAGGATTCAATAATCACCCTTATTTTAATTCAAGAAGTGAAGTATGTAACTTAGGTTCAGTCAGTTTGTTGCTATCTGGTAGAACAATATAGAAGTAGTCCATTTAGACAACCAACACTATCCCTTATTCTTATGTAATCTATTTTGTCCCTATCAGTTTACACAGGATATGTGCAATCAAATTTGCACAACATTGACGCCACTATATTAAAATAGTTATGATTTGATTGTCATATTATGTGCCATTCTACACTGTATATTATTATATTTCTTTTGCTTAATAAATTTTATATTATGTAATAAGTTTTTTTGTTACCTTGCAGCCATCCACAAATAATGGAGGATTTATAAATTCCAAGAATCCATTTCTGTAAGTAAATAAACCAAGAACCAAGTCAGAAATCAAAGAACAAATGAATGCAACTGAAAGCACAAACCAAGCTACAAAGTTGATATTATTTACATAATGTAAAATAGTTTAATTTATACATAATGTTCATTTTGCCATAGTTGTAATCTCCTAATATCATTGTCACTACCATAACTTTATGTGCTTAATGGTTGTAAACTTAAGTGCCTCAAATCTGCCTTAGTAGTAAATGGAAATTATAGATATCTCTTGAGAAATGTTGATATTTCAAATTGCTATAGTTATTTTGTAATAAATTTATTAGAATCAGATATGAAATGTTAAATACTGATACAAATGCTGGTCTTAGCTTTATTCTAAATTATGTATTTATGTTTTAGGTAGAAAGTTTTACAAGCTGTAGTAGTCAAAGTAGCTGATGTTACATTATTGTTAGAACTTAAATATGCAGAATCGGTTACGAAATATTTTATTGCATATTGTGCCTTATTGTTAGTAGAGGATATGAGTCATCTCTGTAACTAGAGTTTTGTAATGTCGGTGACTGAGCACAGCTTGCATGACGTCATGCTTAGACATGGGTCTTATTATTAAATTCTTCTTGTACAAATCTACTTTTGTGACTTTGAATGAAAGTAACAATAATTATTTTGATCTTGAATGACAAATAAAACAAAATGTTGACCTTTTCAAAATATATTTGAATATTGAAAATGTCTGGCAAACTTTAATGGCCATGGGTCAAGACAAGTTACACAATAGTATATGATGTGGTGGCTCGAGATTAGTGATTGTCGGAAAATAATATGTTTTAGAAAAATGGGATCATTTTGTTATTAATTACACTTTTATCCTATTCCATTGATAGTCTGCACAGGTTGTAATGTTACTAACAACACTACTGTAATTATCTAATCGTAGCTTTATCTTTATTAGCAGTCGAGGCTTCTGACATTACTCTAAACTCGATAATACTTGAGCTTTACATGTGTGTTTTCGTCCGTCATCATAAGTTAATGTTTTTATACATTGGATAATTTTAAGCAGTTGTAATATATTTTTATTAATTAATCAGTAAAGGGATGGAGTTATTTCTCTTAACTACAATGTTATCAAGCTCTCAACTTGTATTTCAACTGTGATTGTAATCAGTAATTTTATATTTAATTGCAATGAGCTAATTTGAACAAATTATTTTTAATCAATGCACTTTACTATTTATTTAGTTCTAATTGTAATTGTTTTTACTATTCGAGCACTAAGATCTGTTGATTTGTATAGAACTTGTAAAAATTAATCATTAATAAATATTTTTTTACAATTCAGCATTTTTTTAATTTAAAAAATTTAAGATACATCATAAACGAAACAAAACAAAGACAAAAACATATTTTTTTTCATAATATTTATTAGATATAGTGTACAGATCTAATAGAAGAAACACTCACACACTACTGACGCAAATTAATAGTCTCTTATTTACATTTTACACTTTTTTGATACTATATGTCACATTTTATATTTACTGCTTTTTCTGGTAAACACTGGAGTGGAAAAGTTGTCGGGTGTGACATTGGGACTTGCTAAGGGAGTTTTCGGCGTTTCATGAGATATTGATACTGTCGATACATTCTTGATTGCTTCTGGCAAGTCGTCGGGCAAGCTTGTTGGCTGTGATGACGACGATGCTGCTAATCTCTTTTCTGATATAGTTTTAAGTATGTTTTTCCCAGCTTCTTTGGTCTGAAATGGAAATGCGAATCCTTACTAATATTATAAAGGTGAAAGTTTGTATGTATGGATGTATGTTTGTTACTCTTTCACGCTCAAACGACTGAACCGATTTTCATGAAATTTGGTATGATGGTAGCTGGCACTCTGGAATAACATATAGGCTACTTTTTTTTTTTAATTCAACCCCCATGTGGTTCATTGGGGGGGTGAAAATGAGTATGGGAGAATTTTTACGTGTTTGTCGATTTTCATAAAACTTGGTATGGAGGTAGCTGGCACACTGGAAAAACACCAGCGCTACTTTTTTTTTTTTCAAAATTCGACCTGGGTGGGGGGGACGTACTATGGGAGAACGTTGACGGAACTTTCACTAATAAATAACAAATTTTACTAGGAATGTAGGCTGTTTTAATACAACATTGCCACTAAAACCCATTAATACGCGGACAAAGTCGCGGGCGGCCGTTAGTAATTTAATAATACATGTCAACCTGATTAGGCAAATGTATGTGTCAGGAAACTACTGAAACATTAAAATATCAAAATAATTCATAATATGACTAGTGGGGACAACCTAAGCAGGCACATTATAGGATTAGTGCTCACTTGCTTAGATGGATCTGCAAACCATCCCCAACTAACCTGAGCTGCAGAAGTGCAGTTAATTTTTTTTCTAAAATGCTTGAAAAGTGTGAGGATTTTAGAAAATAATACCAAACTTTAAATGTGTAACTGCTTTACTGATGAGGCAAAGCCAGTTGAACAGTGGGGATTTCTCATGAAGCTGAGCTCCTTCTTTGCTTACAGTAGCAAAGTGGAATGACCCACTTAGGTCGTATCACAAATATCAACTTGGAAAGGGATCTATAAAGTTAATACTTTCACTAGTGTGCGTCGCAGTAGGGAAATTGATACGAAATAATACTAAAAGATTGTTGATTGATATAGATGAGAGTTTAAGTTTGCGTACTTTACGCGGGAGCTGGTATCAGTTAAAGAACACTCACACTCTCATGCTCCAGGCACTTGTAGGCGTAGTGCGCGGCGTGGTCGAGCAGAGAGAAGCGCAGGTAGTACTGCGCGAGGTAGCGCTGCGCCGCGGGGAGCTCCTTGCTGCCGGCGTTGGCCGGGTCCTGGCACGCCGCCGTGTACGCGGCCGCGGCGCTGTTCGGCATGTTCGACTTCTCGTACAGTCTGTGACATCAAACAAAGGTTGAAATAAAAAAATCGAAACTGTTCTCTTTATTTTTGTAACCAAATATGTAAATTGTTTCATTTTATTGTGCAATACAGAATAGCTATCCATCTATCTTGATTATTCCTAGTAAGGGCACAAACAGGTGGCCTATGGGTAAAGATGAAACAATGACATTATGATAACATTGATAACCCAAGGTTGTGGGTTCAAGTGTCCATTTAAGTGAAAAATTAAGGATTAATATAATCCAATCATGACAGCATAGCCAACCTAAGGTTGGTCTCATAGTTTCAAAGTTATACAGTTCAAATAATCACTTACTTTGCCAATTTGAACAGAGCCATTCCTTCGATGTCGCCAGTACTATGCGCTTTGTAGTAGCATTTCAAAGCATTCGGTATCTTGTCCATCTTCTCGTAGGCCTCACCAAGCGAAACAAGCATTCTAGAGTCATCAGGCTTGAGCTCGGCCGCTCGCGAGTAATAGTATATGCAGTAACCATTAAGTCCCAGGATCTCATATGCTTGGCCAAGTCCGTTCCATGCACGATAATCATTCCTGTTTACATCTGGAGGAAAAAATCATTACTTTAATATATTTTCATAATAGACACATTCTTTTCAATCAAATTATTACAATTTGATTATAATATTACTTGCCTATAGCCTGTCTGTAACATTGGATAGCAGCATTAGAGTTCTGCAATTCAATGAACTCATGCCCCATGAGTATCCATGCTGATAAGTACTGAGGGTCCAGGGCGAGTGCTCTTTGGAAGTACATCACCGCTTTTTGATGTTCACTTCTTAAACTATAATAATTACCTGCAATACATTTTTTGATAGGTATAATATTACGATGTTTAAAATTTTATTAATTTTTATTTTCATGTTTTAGAGTTATGTTTAGTGCTTACCTATAACGCAACATGTTTCAACCCTATATTTATCAATAGAAACTGCCCTTTGTGCCAAATTTGCCAGTTCCATGCGCTTTTCTTTTAAGTACAGCAGATGAGAGTAGACATCCCAGTTATCCAGTCGATAAGGGTCTACTTGGTACAGTTCTCTAAATAAACCCAAAGAGGTATCTACATCTGGAACACACATATGATAGGGATTTAAATATTTGAATTCAAGTATTAGTAAGCAATTGGGCTTAATAGCTCTTAGTTTTTTATTTCATCTTAGCAAATTAACATCATTTATTACCTCTCCTGTCATGATGTGCAATAGCCATTTGTGCAGTAACATAAGTACTCTTGTGAAACCCTGCTGAAGCCAGACTCATATAACTGTCCAATGCCTGGTCTGAGAGTTTCAACTCTACATAAGCATGGGCAGCAAAGAAATACATCATCCAGTGGTCAGGAAGCTGCAGGGAATCCAGAGCCTCATATTCATTAGCTAATCCAGCTAGTTCCACCCATGCTGCCCACAGTGTAGGTGCAGCTGCAACAGCAGCTTTTAGAACAGTTACAGCTTGACTTCGAAGGTCTAGCTTTTTTAGTACAACACCTTCTAAGTACAGGAGATAGCCATCCGAATTGTTGCGATTGGCCTGGAAATAATTAAATGTGTTTTAGTTAAAACTTACAAAATGTTCTAAAAATTAGAGTTTACTAAATATAACTGTTCAGTTTTGTAAAATATTTACAACAATAGTTTGTCAATATGACTCCAGCATTTGATCAGGCTTATACAATGAAATAATAAGAAAACAAATACCGATTTACCTTAAAAAAGGATAGCAGGTCCAATAATACTTGAGTTGATTCTGTGTTTTCGCTTCCAGAGTCTGTAGCATTATCCAACCTTTTCTTTTCACTCGACATGTACTGGGAGTATCTCAAAAGAAAAACGCATTTAGGGCTAGTGCAGTTTTCAAGAAAATGGGCTGCTCTATCATACTCTTGGCAGTCAAAGTATGATTTTGCGAGGATGAAAGACTCCTTCTCTTCGACGGCGATACCATCGTCATATGGACTTGCAGGCTCTTCCTGTGCTATTTTAATGTCCTTAAGAGCGTAATTTAACTCAGCAAGCCATTTAGCAGTTTGGACCAGACCCCGGTCAGTACATTCCCTGATTCCAGAGCGTATATCGAGCCTAACTTGATTCAAATCAATTTGAACTTCTCCTTTTGCATTCATTGATAATGGTTGCATTTTAATTCCAGTTTTATACGCTGACAATGTTTTAAATATAATGAAAATTATCTACAATAAACGTAGAAGTATTAATTCAAAATAATCAAGCAAACGAACACAAACTATTCAAATGTCAAATCGATAGAGTGGTTGACGGCTGTCATTGTGACAGCTATTTTTCTTTTTTACTTATAGCATCGGTTCCGTTAATGCAATGTATAGTTCCTGGACAAATCCAACCTGTTACCCCTAATGCTGTTCCAACCAGTGTGTGTAAAAAGATTAACAGTCTGTTAAACTGTACAACTAAGAAGTGTACTAGATTTAATAATATTTTATTCCATTGTATTGAAGACCAAGACCTCGTCAAGTGGCTGATCGAGATTTCGGTGCCTGAAGGGGGGGCTTGTTCCTGGGTAAGTGGATAAGCCTCGCCATCCAAAGAGGAAACCAGGCTCTTGAGCACGATACTTATAAGAATGTATTTATTTAGTTATAGTATTGAACACAGTTCTTAATTTTTCTGTATTATTTACAGAAAAAATTAAGTCTGATCTTTTAAACCGAGAAGATGATATTACACTTGGGGACACGCAGTGTGAAGCAATAGAAAACAAGTAGTATATTCAACTCGTAAATGGTTGTAGCGATTAATCACTACATATATTATATACATGGTACTTATTATTAGGTATAATAAGTAATTCACTCATACACACACCATAATTACTTAAAAGAAAATTATTTTACCCATACGAAGATGGAGCGGGTCACTATTAAATAAGTTAGTCATCAAATAATTGCATATTTCTCTTTATTTAAACAGATTTAACGTCTATGAATGTGAATGGGTATATATTTTTATTTCATACAAAACTTACTTTTCGACATTAGTATAAATTTATACGATTTAAACTACTTTCGTATATCAAATTTTTAGAGCAATAATGATGTGAGAAGTTAATTAAACATTCTTTAAATTACTGTATGTAACTAGACTTTATTTGAATATTTTCTATATGACTATATTTAAAGTTTATATAAGTAATATTTATGTGGTTTAGTTACCGATATGAACTGGCAGTTCAACACAGAATATTTGACCAAATTGCGTCCTTAAAATAATAATAATAAAAAAAATGTAAATAAGGATTGATTCTGCTCATCCAATCATAAGCAATCCCGTGACATGGTGTGTGGCGTCTGTATAAATCTATGTTCAGAAGCTAGGAATTAACACTCACTCACTTTATCGAATCGCTCCTTAGAGTCCAAGTCGATTGTAACACGTCATGTAGAAGAATTAAAAAATGCCTTATAATGTTTAAAAAATTCGTATTTTAAAACTGCTCGTCAGCAGGTGCCTCGAATCATTTGAATTTCTTGGGTCCAAAGATGAGGTCGGCGTCGGGCGCGCCCTTGGGGTGCTGGTACTTCTGGCGCACGTGCTGGCCGCGGTTGGGGTTCCCGCTGCCCCCGGAGCCGCCGCCGCTCTCGGCGCTGTATTCCTCCTCCTCTTGTCTCTCAGATATATTCAGTGTTAACCTGAAACATAAAACGAAGTGTAATTGTAATTTATTTTTAGTGTGACAGCTTGCAGGAGCAGTTTATTAATGTATTCCCACTGGCCACAGGGAGCAGTAGATCTTTTTCTGATTTCAAAATTTTTTTTTTTACTAAGCCTATACTGTCCCACTGCTGGGCAAAGGCCTCCCCTTTCAAAATTTTATGAAAGCATATTATTATGCCACTATTTTTATTTATTTTGTATAAAAAAAGTGTGTTTAAATTTAATGAACTACACTCTAAACTCTCCTGACTTTATATTACTTTACATTACATTAGGAAACCTATACTGAAGTATTTAAAATAAGATATTTCAAACTGGCACAGTTTCGGTTACCATCACACAAGCATTAAATAATAATGGTTATCATTTTCTGTGTATCGCGATGAAACAAATGAATAAGAACATACCTTTTTACTCTCTCCATTTCCTGTTTATCCGCTAAAGCCTGTTGCTGCAAGTTACTAGCAAGTTCTGGAGGTGCACTAAATGATTTGTATTGGGGTTTTGTGCCTTTCCGAACCATCAAGACAAATTCCACACCTTCTTTCCCTTGCTGCAACACAAAAACATAAGAAAGATAATCAAATAAATGATGTATTTAGTGTTATCAGTTACTTATTTATTTTGTATTTACCAATAGTTGTTCATATGTTTTCTTGGTAGTCTGCCGGCAAGTCATTGGAACAGCAATATCTCTCTGCTGTGGTCTGCTTTCGCGCTGTCTCTCCGCTATATTCTCCATAACCATTTTCTCAAACGCCGATTCAAATTCTTTATCTTCTACCTAAAAATGAACAATCAAAATTTTAGGCCGTCTTATAGCACATATTTTAAAGTGTTTGTGTGTAATGAGGTTCTGTTTCACTTACAGGTTTTACTGCTGGCCGTCTCGCTTCAAGAGACATGTCGTCTGGATCAGCTGTGCCCTCGTTTTCTTCGTTACCGGTATTTTCAGTGATCGCCTCCTCGTCAGAACTTTCTTCAGGCAACTGTGGATTGTCTGTTTCGTCATCTGTCTCTATGATAGTATCCAAACCGTCATTGACGCTGTCATCGCCTTGATCATCATTGTCGTACTGTTCCTCCTCACCCAATTCCGGATATAGTGTCTGTCTCAGATCCTCGATTGCATCTTTACATTGCTGCCAGTCAGTATACAAAGTCAACTTTGGCCTAAGACTAGTCAAGCACTCTTGGTAAATATATTTAACATAAATGGGGAATTTCGTGTCTTCACTCCAATAAGGATCAGAACATTTGAACCAATAGTAATTTTGGAAAAAAATTAAGAAGTAGTCCAATCTTTTTTTACTTGAACCACTGTTGAAGTAAGCCCCGCAAGTTTCAAGTAAAGCACAAACAAGTCTTATTCTGAACACATTATCTGGTGGATCTAGTGGAGATACGTTAGCATGATCATGCGTCACGCCCAGAGTTATAAATGAGTACAGGACGGTAAATACGTCGCGAGAGTCCAATAACTTGTAGTTGTATAATTCCCCGAAATACCTTACAGTTGCGATCCTCCTCTGATTGTACCTGGGATGAGGATCTTCCATGGTTACGCGTATTTCCTCTAAGATAGTATCTACAACCGCTGGAGCCACCGCCTCCTGCCACACAGCCAGCTCAGCGGTTAACCGCGCCAGAGCCCTTCTGGCGCTGGCCCTAACTCTCCATCCACCAGCCAAGTGCTGTATGGCAATAGCTGAAACCTCTGGGTCATCCCAGTTGAGTTTTCTCATTAATCTCAAGATTTTCTCTTCATTGCTCTTCTGTAAATCTTCATGAAGTATTTTTCTGATAAATTGGTGCATGGGCGGCTCCTCTTCTTTAGGCTGGGCGGGTGCCTCGGGCGGACAGACATAATAGAAAGCGTTTTCTATTTGCGTTACATAACGAGAGTCTAATGCTGAAACAGTCTGAAAAGAAATTAAAATTTAATATTGGCTATTAAATAGACCACCGTTTATAATATAGGTAAAAAAAGAAAAATATATAACTTACTTTCTTCCTCATCATTTGCTGCAAATAAATCATCGTTCTCTGATGTGTATCAGGGTTGCAGTATAAATATCGCCCACAAGTTTCTAATAAATTACAGGCCATCTCAATATGGTGGTGCTTGAAGTCATGGAGCAGAACTTTCAAGCAATACAATGCTTCCATTTTGGAGTATAGACCAAACTTGACAAGTTCACCAATAAATCTCACTACTTTGATCTGTAAAACAGTATTTAAAATAATATGAGATAACACAATGTCTCAAAACTTTAAAGCGATAAAGTTCGTATTTTCCAAGAAAGGGAATCATAAAAATTACCTTTGATTCAATATTGATTTGATCCTTTTTCCTGACATGATATTTGAAATCTTGCTTCAGCATTTGGCATAGATCAACACAAACGTCAGGCAGAACGGGATATAGGATGGCTGCAAATCTAGAATAGAATGGCAACAAGTCTAGCCTGGTCCTAGCAACACTGAATAGTACTCTTGTGAGCTTCTTACGATTATTCTTGGTGTTGAGATTCAATACAAAATCAACTGCTGCATTATCTATCAGCTCTCTATTGATGCAGTTTGGTAACTCATTTAAAAATGCATCCAATGCATATCTGGAACAACCAAAGTAACAAGTTAGTTTAGAATAAGTACATTTTATTGTTTTAATTTTATAGTACACTCAAAATTAGTGTACTTACTTATTAGAAATATTGGAAGGTTGAGTGTCCTCTTGTTCTACGTCTGGAACAGTAGGAGGTTCTTCACTATCACTTAGCTCATCTTCCTTTAGATCTTCATCCAACATTTCTTCTGTTACAGTTTCAGTCTTCCTTTTTTCAGTCTAAAATAATAATATTTGGTCAGAGTTTAATGTATTAATAAAGTTGCGTACTACAACTATATCAAGCTATTTTATATATGTATACATGTATTATAGGTAAAATTTAGTTCTAATAGCATCAAATTAGTGTATGTATTTATATATATTCAAATCCTTACCTCTTTCATTTGATAGTTAGGCATGAACACTTTCAGGTCTGGTAGACTAGTGTAGAATGTCCTGGTGTCCTCATCCTGCCAGGGGTCTGTACCAGCTTGCATGTTGAACTCTTCAGCACCTCCAATGGTCACTGTTCCTTGTGTTTCAGTCACTGTCATTGTGAGTGTGGGTGGCTCGCCAGCTTCCCCTAGTTCTTCACCTAATACTTCAGCAAAGTTTTGAGCTCCCACCAATAGTTTATCATAAGTTGCCTGAAATTAGTTAAAGTAATGAATTGATACCAACATGTTTTCAAGTTGTATTTGTTTAGTGTAAGATTTGTTGGTTGTCTGTAATAAATAAATAAATAATGAACTTAAAATTAATGAAAAGTTTGATTTATCTATGTTCTCAATAGCTAAAGAAGACTTTATAATATTTTTTCCCCCTTTTGAGATTAATCTGATAGATTGGAACAAAAAATGTATGTTTTCTTCATAATCATACCTGATGCTGCTCCAACTGATCTTTCCTCTCCTGGGAGAGTTCTCCGCGAGTGTGCAGGGTCCTTTGATTGGCTGCATGAAGAGCTTGTAGCTGTGCTCTCTCAGCCAGCAAGTGTTTGGTCAGAGACAAAAAATAGTCTTTGAGTAAAGTCCTGACAACTGTCTGCTTTTCGGCAGGCAAAAAGGTGTTTCTTGGTACAGTGACATTGTACTTCTGAAAGTGGAAGAGGAAAGAATTTGAGATACAAAGAACACTAAGTCAGTCTAAGAGAGTGACTAATTTTTTTTTCCTGCAATAATATTTTGGTCATGATCAAAGATTAGTCTGTTGGAAATTGTAAATTATTTAAATCTAGAATCTGAAATAACTTAATATACAACTTACATCTGCCGTCTCTCTGATTTTCTTAGGCATAAGAGCTGCATAGTCTTCACCGCAATGTTTACAGAAGGATAATAGTATTGGAATATTGTTGTGCTCCTCTTTATCCATGTTTATCAAAACTGTTAGAACATTACCTAACAAAGGTAAGCCAGTCTTATTAGCAAAAATGCCCACGGCCACTAACTCTGCATAAAATCTTATATCTACTCTCAATTTAGAGGAGTTGGCAATTTTATCAGTAGCTTTGAAAGTTAAAATCTTTTGCCAGTTCTCAAAAAAATTGGATGAAAAATCTGCATATGTCTGATGCAAGGAAGAGCACAAATTTATAGCAGCAGGTATATCTGACATCTTCATTTTCGCCTCGGTAATAGCCGAAGCCACTTCTGAAATGTACTTCGTCAAATTAAGTGCGCTAAAATCTTTCAATAGAGTATCCATTTGTGTAGCACTAAATGATTTTAGTTTCTTAACAAAGGTTGTATTTTTCTTTAGACCAGAATCGAGTTTAGAGAAATGGTTGTCTGGCGGCCTAACACAATTTAAATTTTGATGTCTCATTTCGGTTTTTTGTTTAATTCTAACTTCCAGGTTAGCTATGTAATCGTAAAGCGCAGCTTTCTCATTTTCCTCTGTGTTTTCGATAACATTTTCTTGAGTTTCTTGAGCTTCATCGTTCTCCGCCTCCTTATCCATAGCCGATTTTACTGCTATGATAAAATTGTTGTAAATGTTAAATTTAGACCAAAATTATGAAATTAATCTATGTTCCTTCAAATTTCTATTAGAAAAATCGTGCAAAACACTTTGATGTCATGTCGCCGTACACAAAACGTCAAAAACAGGTGTATGTCATGTCACAGATAACGAACGTCTTAGACTACCATACTAATCGAAAAAAAATTATACTTTTTGTCGCATATTTTTTCATTGCATTATTCTTCTTAAGAAACGGGATGTGGCCAAGTAGCCGATGACGTTAAACTTTATACTTTTAAAAAGTTACTTCTGTTGCTGTCAGTCAAAGATGTTGTCATGTTTGTCTGTCTGTCATGTCATGTCAAATTGATACAACTTGTGATTTGAAATTTGTACACCGGTTGTTTAACAATAATTTCGTTTAAAGTTCAAAACTCGTTATATTGATCCTTTTTTTTAGATATTTGTGTGTTCAATTCAACCTTGGTCAGTCTAATTCTAATATTATAGTTTTCAATATTCAAAATTTCATGTTGAATCTGAAGTAACCTAAAAAACCATGGCCGACGAAGACTTTAGCAAACTTTTGCAACAAGCTGAGCAATTAACGACTGAAATCGAAGGCAATGAAGAACTTCCTCGTGTCGAACGCTCACTTGGACAAGTGCTCGAAGCATCTCAAGAGCTTTATTCTAGAGTTATTCAATCTGGCGCCAACGACATACAAGCGTATGTATTGATTTCCCAACATGACTAAATTTCGTATCTAACATGCATAAAATCTGATATACGTATCAGATAATTAGACTAATTATTTGATTTGTTAACTTTCCAGACATTTGTTGTTTGGTGCAAAAGGCATAGACTTGCAGCAAATATCTCAAAAGTTAGAAACTTTAAGCTCAAAGCGCACTTTTGAGCCATTGCAGCCGATTGCCGATTCAGATATCGAAAGTTTTCTGAGGAATGAAAGAGAGAATGCTATCTTGTCGCTAATTGATGAAGTAAACAAAAATGTAAGTACCAAAACTTCTTGTCTCTCTTTAGTTATAATAAAACATTATGTAGATTCTGTACCTAAATTTTGTGGTGATATATTTCTAGTCTTTACAAACAACTGAAGATCAAAAGTGGGAACACATGATGTCGGAATGGAACAGAGAGAAAATAAAGCTGATGAATGCTATGATAGGACCATCACAAAATTGGCTGGATCTTAAAAAAATACCAGAGCCTCCTAGTATTGCAGACACACCAAAGAAGTTTGGACATTCAATGTTGGACAATATTGAGTTGGCGTATGCACGGCAAGTGCACCAGTACAACAAGCTTGTGTTCCAAGGGTCCAAGTCTAGGACAGCCTTGCACCAGAAGTTTGCTCAAGTGGCTGAGGAGTTCAATGATCCTGTAAGTATATCATAATTATGTTTATTCATTAAACTAGTGACCCACACTCGCTTCACTTTGGGTAAATTTTACATAAAAACCTTCCTCTTAAATCACTCTATCTATTGGTAAAACCGCATCAAAATCCATTGCATAGTTTTAAAGATTTAAGCACACAGGGATATAGGGACAGAAAAGGTGACTTTGTTTTATACTATGTAGTGATTCTGTATTTACTCACTTCAGAGCATTAGATATTCTTTACAACAGGTATGCAAAGAGATTTATTCTTATTTGGTGTTCAAGACAATTTCAGAAACCTATCTAAAATAGTTTTCACTTACATGTCTCAAAATTTTAATTTCTACTAGTGTAAGAAGAGGTTTCTTTGAAGACATATTTGTCTTAACTTCAGGCAAAAAGTGATGGTATTTTAAGAAAATTAATTCCTTTGGGAGGGTACTATATTTATGAACAAAGATTATTGTAATATTATTATACGAAACAACTGGAAATGTCCCAGATATTTATTTAGATATATTTAACTGATAGATTTTGATAAATCTTATTTCAGAAAGTCAAGGAAATGTGGGAAATTATTAAAACCATGGCCAATATTCCTGCTTTGGTCAGAGATGAAGATCCTCTGAAAGCTCGGGGGAATACAACTATACAACAGTGTCTTATTGCACAAGGGAAGAAATATTTGGAGAAAAGGTAACCACATAGGAAAAACTGGCCAAAATTATGCTGTTAAAATATTGACCTTGTAATAAAAATCGTTCTCTATTTTAATAGATATAAACAGTACATGGGTGATGTGGTGCGCGCCAACCCGGCAGCAGCCATGCGAGGTGGAGAGCCCGGTACATACCCGCTAGTGCGCGGTTTCGTGGGCCTTCGTCTGCAAGGGCAGAACATGCAGGGCCTTACTGACGGCGTCATTGACGAGCGCCCGCTCTGGCCCATGATCTACTATTGTCTGAGGAGTGGGGATGCCAATGCTGCTTTGCACTGTTTGAGGAAGGCTGGGTAAGTGTCATGATTGCTAATAATGGTCCTAGATGGACCAGTATATTCCAAGGCAATTTTGCAGTAATAAGCATACATAATCAGCATTAAAGATGTTTTATGACAAGGTTCTGTAAATGTATTTCATAATTTGTCAAAGAAAAAACAAAACAAAACTTTAGGTGTTAAATGGATGTATCAGTGTCATAGTTGATGTTTCAGGCGAGATCATGAAGAATTTGTGGCTGCATTAGAGGAGTATGTTAAAAATCCTGAAAAACCATTGACTGATAAGTTACAAACGGCCATAAACTTCCAATACAGAATTCAAGTCCGCAATTCTACTGATCCCTACAAAAGAGCTGTAAGTATTACTTTCATAAAGTTTGTGTGAAATCCCCTTGGTATATTGTTCATGTTTTTTTATTTGCCTCCAGGTGTATTGTGTCATAGGCTGCTGTGATGTAGCTGATGAACACTCTGAGGTGGCTCGGACAGCAGATGACTATTTGTGGCTCAAGCTATCCATCATAAAGTCGCGCCCCAACGACTCTGAATTTTTCTCATACTCGGACCTACAGAAATTGATTTTAGAGGAATATGGTGGGTAATTTTTTATCTCTTAACACGTTGACTGCGGCCCTAAAAATCGATCAGAACCCGCTGTGCGGCTGTCCACACGCTCAGCGTGTCGCCCGCACAGACATTGCGAAATTTAAAAAGACGAGAGGCCGGTGCGGCGCCACACGCCTGGCGCGTAAGATAATCCCATACAGCAGAGCGGCCAAACACGCGTGGCGTGTCTGTTAACGTCAGTGCGGACCCACACACACGTTTGTGTTGTCTATATAAATTAACTTGCAAATGTTTCGACGACAAACGTTTAACATTGAGCGATAACGCCATGATTGCGTTGTGATATTCAACCAATGATGAAATAAAAAAAATTGCTTGTATGAGCTTATTTTTACAAGATCTAAAACACGTGCAAGATAAACAATGAAATACGAGTACAATGTCTTTAGATGTTATGATTTATTATTATTTATAAATTATCAATAGACCAAAAAAGGTTTCTATTGTTTTGAGATTAGGAGTGACATGGATAAGCAGAAGTCAAAGCAAGCCGCGGCCGGCCGTAAACAAATCGTTTAGCGATAAGGACAGCGCCTTTTGTTCGTAAATAAGTTGTCGATGTCTTTTGTTATTTTCTTTTGCAGGTGTGTTTTCGCTCTTACAGTGTTGATTAAATCATTTTTAATTGTTTTTCTGGAAAGATTTTTACATATTGTAATAATAAGCAGTTTTATTTTTACATGCAAACAGAGTGGTTTTTTTTATTTAACCATTTGTTTACAATTATTATACATATAACTTCGCTGTTAAAACTGAGTGAGTTTCGAATGAAAAAGAAACCTAAATTACCAATAATACCTAGTAGTAGTAGTAGTTTTTACGCTGAAATTGTCTTGAAATTTGTAAAATATCGCAACGCAATTAATGTGTTATCATAAAATATTACATTTTTATCGTCGAAACAATTTTAAAATTAATTCATATAGACAAACACAAACGGTGTGTGGGTCGCACTGACATAGCGCCACCAAACACGCGTAGCGTGTTCGGCCGCACCGATGTATTGAGAATTTCGCGCTCACGCCTGGCGTGTTGGCTCAGCACACGCGTTCCGATGACGAAAACACACCGTGTGTGTTTTCAGCAGTGAACGTGTTAATAATGTATTTCATTGAAGCTTAAGACAAATTAGTTAATTAAAATGTTCTTTTGCCTTCAGGTGAAACTCACTATCATGCATATGAAAAGCCACTTGTATACTTCCAAGTTTTGGCCTTGACTGGGCAATTTGAACCAGCTATTGAATTTTTATCGAGAATACCCAGGTAAGTTTATATTTACACAAATGTGGAATTGAATATCTGTATATCATTGAATGAATTTTGTATAAAATTTATGGGCTCATGAGCCCATAAATTTTATGACAATTTTCAACCTAATAAATCTTTTTTCAGATATCAAGTACATGGTGTTCACATGGCTTTAGCACTTCATGATGTATATCTGTTAGGAACGCCACGCAATGTACAGGCCCCATTATGTAAGTGTTAATATCCCAAACATTATATGTTATCATTATCAAGATAAAGAGAATGAAAAATCTTAATTACATCCTTACTCTTATAGTGTCAGTCGATACGGACGACCCTACACCACTGCGGCGGTTGAATCTGGCGCGTTTGCTTCTACTTTACGTAAGGAAGTTTGAACTGACAGACCCGTCTGATGCATTACATTACTACTTCTTTTTGAGGTAAGCAACGTTCCATACATGCTTTTGCGCTTTAGCATATGAACATCCAAATATGTTTCCTGTGTAATAGGTGGGTTAATCAGTATTTGTTCTATAGGAACCTGAAGGACCCCAGTGGAAAGAACCTGTTCATGTGTTGCTGTACCGACCTCGCGCTTGAGAGCAGGGACTACGAGCTGCTGTTCGGCCGCATGGACGCCATCACGGGCCTGCGCAGTCAGGGTCTGCTGGACCAGTTCAACAACCCTCATATAGACAGCAAAGTAAGCACTTTCAAGAAAAATAAGGTAAAAAAATCTTTAAAAACAAGCTTTTATTTAAATGCGCTAAAAAGAAAAAAATAAACTTTTACACTATAACTTTACTGTCAACTTATAACATTTCAAATTCAACATATTTGACACAATTTATATGTTTTAAAAGCTTGTCGCGAGATTTAAGTACTCGTATTTACTTTCTTAGTTTAAAATTTTTAATAGGCAGGTATTTTAAAACTTGCTTTTAAAATTACGAGTAGGTACTTAAATCTCGCGACAAGCTTTTAAAACATATAAATTGTGTCAAATATGTTGAATTTGAAATGTTATAAGTTGACAGTAAAGTTATAGTGTAAAAGTTTATTTTTTTCTTTTTAGCGCATTTAAATAAAAGCTTGTTTTTAAAGATTTTTTACCTTAATTTATTTTATACTTTTAGTTTTCACCTTGTAAGTTCCACCCTGGTTACCATCTAGCTCCAAAGTACTCATCTAGGCGAATCAAACGAGCCCAAACTCGATGGGGTTGTGTCGTTTAAGTACTGAGTTCCTTTGGCTGTCTTCCGGCTCCATCATCAGACCCTGGTTACCATCTAGCATCTAAGTACTCATCTAGGCGAATCAAACGAGCCCAAACTCGATGGGGTTGTGTCGTTTAAGTACTGAGTTCCTTTGGCTGTCTTCCGGCTCCATCATCAGACCCTGGTTACCATCTAGCATCTAAGTACTCATCTAGGCGAATCAAACGAGCCCAAACTCGATGGGGTTGTGTCGTTTAAGTACTGAGTTCCTTTGGCTGTCTTCCGGCTCCATCATCAGACCTTGGTTACTATCTAGCACCAAAGTACTCATCTAGTCGAATGAAATGAGCCCAAACTCGATGTGGTTATGTTATTTAATTACTGAGTTGCTATGGCTATCTTCCGACTTCATCATCAGATCAGCTCCATGTCATAATAATATTGCATTGTCATCGGATATACACGTGCATGCAAAATTTCAGCTCAATCGGTTGAGGGCAAGTGCCTTAAAATTGAGTTATAAAATTCCACCCGAACACACAAACATACATACATACATTGCAAGTTAAATAAAAGCTTGTAAAAATTGTTTATTTTTTTGTAAATATGATTGGTGTATTAATAATAATTTAATCTTTTTACAGGTCATAGCATTGAATGTTGCTGAACAGCTTGTCAACAAAGGCCTGTTCGAAGATGCCATCACTATGTACGACATTGCTGAAGTAAGTTCGTTACTTATTAAAGCTCCATAAATCACCATTTTAAACTAGCGATCTGCACTGGCTTCGCAAGGCATGCCTTTTGGGATTACCTATAAAAAGCCATATTAATACTAGTTCTGTAGTTTAGAATATCTGAGTAATGTTCTAATCCATCTTACAGCTTTATACAAATAAAATGTACTTATTCAATTTAATTTTGGAAATTTAACTTACCACTAATATAAAAAAAAAACGCAAGGACTAACAATTCGTTTGACTAAAGCTCATAATAGATTACCGTATTTATTTTAAAAAAAAAATAATACAATTTGCGACACATCTTAAAGTTTCAAACACAATTAATAATAATCCTTAATCATTTCAGAACCTGGAGAAGGTCCTGGAGCTGTTCTGCGTGCTGCTGGCGCAGGTGGTGAGCGGCGCGGGCGGCGAGGCGGGGCTGCGCGCGCGCCTGGCGCTGCTCGCCGCGCACGTGTCCTGCCGCCTGCGCGCCGCGCCCCAAGCCGCCGCGCTGCCGCAGGCGCTCGTCGAGGCCTACACCAAGCTCTGCAAGCTGATGACCTTCTTCGACCGGTACCACGCCGAGAACTACGATGGCGCTCTCGAGGTAAGTCCTATGTAAATTTGTGATGGAACTTTATCCTATGATTCTATCCACTCACACTATTCTAGGAAAGCTCGTGCCTCGAACGGAAAGCACGTTAATCCGGTGGCCCTGCACCCGTTCCTTTATCTGTCATTGCCTTCCACCGGACTATGAGAGTAAGGGAACAGAGAATGCACTTATGTTTGCACGTACACTAATTATGTCCTTCACAGTTGACTGATCGCCATTGAGATGGGCCGCCATGGCCGAAATCGGTCGGACGCCTTATTTATGATTCTATACATAAAAAATTAGAAAGATATTTCTGATTGAAAGAAGCTATTGGAAACTAGGAACGAAACAAAATTATTGAGCTCTATAACTCACTTGGGAACTTAAAAAAATATCTATGGATGTATATCAGTTTCTGACAACCATAATACAAGCACTGCTTAGTTTGGTATCATATGTCAGTCCCCCGGGTATTTATTTACAAAATAATAAGAGTTAATAACCCGTAATTGTCGTACCGCAGACGCTGCGCTCGTGCGAGCTGGTCCCGCTGAGCGCGGGCGAGCTGGAGGCGCGCGTGAGCGGCGCGCGCTCGGCGCGGGGCGAGCTGCTGCGCGCGCTGCCGGCGGTGCTGCGCGCGCTGTGCGCCGTGCTGCTGGCCCAGCGCCAGCGCCTGCGCGCCGCGCCCGCGCACGCCGCGCTGCCCGCCAACAACAAGGTACCTTATGATTTTAAAAATGGAATGGAATGGAATTTTTAAAAATGAAGGACATGAAACATCTTCTATGTGAATGTCACTCACTGGCCAGACAGAGGCTGAGACTTCTGGGAACGGCTTATCTGAAACCAGAAGAATACAGGCACCTCAGACCCAAGGACGTTATTGCATTAATGCATTTGATCTTCAGGGAGTAGGTGCATAAAGGTAGGGGTAACACAAAAGATCCCTAAGGGGCGACTTGAACCGACTTTACACTAAATATTAGTCTTTATGGGTCTACACGCGATATTAGGGGTAGCAAATTCTTAGCTACTTACTGCCCGACGTTTCTACTGGGTTACACTATTTGAAATAAAACAAATTTTACGGATTAAACTCGCGTGTATTGGTATTCTAAACATTATGTTAAGACCTTAATCGTGACCACGAGCGCTGTAAAGAGCTCGAAACGTCGGATCTCTAAATAATGTTTAGAATACTAATACACGCGAGTTTAATCCGTAAAATTAGTTTTATTTCAAATGTGTAGTGCTCGCGCAAATAAAAATAGACAGTACTATGGGTTACACTAATCAACCTATGAGTTCACTTGCGACCATAATTCGTCGGGTAGTAAGGACTGAAGGAACAAGTATCGATATCTGGATGTTAACTGCCTCGTTTGGTCTATTGGTAGCAAGCGCCGGGTAAGGACCGAGACATGCCCTGTTCAGGCTATGTGGATGGGTTCTGTTTTAAGAGATTTAGAGTCCGCCCAGAGTCAGTAAGTTGGCGCCTTACTATGAATGATCACTTTTAATGTGTTTATATTAATTATTTAATATGTGGTGTAACCCTGCTGTCTGTGGGCATTGTTTTAAAGTATGTTTTTATCTATTTTCAGCAACTAGAGTGGCTTAGAGAGCAGGCAGAAGTACTGAACACATTCGCTGGCAACATCGCTTATAGGATGCCCGGGGACACCTACAGCCAACTAGCTCAGATGCAGATACTAATGCATTAAATCCTACATTTAATATTATACATATTTTTAAGTAATTGGTTAATTTTGTCGAAATAAAAACTTTCCAAATAAATATCTGTTACTTATTTACTTTCCCAGACATAAAGTTTACGAATACATTGTTGTGTTCTATATTAAATTATCTTACATACTAAGTCAGTCTTAAATTAGGCAAGCATGGATTTCAGTCAAAATATTTCAAATGGTGGGTGTTCAGAAATTTTCAATAAATTTTTATACACTGTAGTATATCCGTTCTGCAAGTTGCCTTCTTATTTCCATACCTATGTATAAATCATTCACATTGTCATCTGGCATCTCTGTTGCTTCATTTATCATAGGCATTGGTTCAGGATCAATATAAGGCTCTGGATCAGGTAATTCTGCTTTTATGCACAGATTGTGCAGAACTGCACAGGCATTAATAATTTTGGCAGCTCTTTGTGGAGTGTAGTGCAAAGGGCGACGGTGCAGGCACTGCCATCGCCCCTTGAGCTTGCTGATGCAGCGGTCTATGCAGGTCTTGGTGCGCCCTTGGAAGTGGTTGTACTGAGATTCTGGAGTGCCTTGAGGAGCATGTAATATTGGTGTCATGAGCCATGGGCGCTGTGGGTACTTGTTGTCAGCTAAAATAAATAAAAAGTTATGAATATAGTTTTACAAACAGTATAGATTTATAGTTAATTAAAATGAAAACTTGAAAATGAAATTCACTAGTATAAGGTTAAAATATTGTTAATGAAATAAAGTATTTTTATTTTATTTATTTAAACTAACCAATTAGCCAACCAGCTTCTCCTTGCCTGTAAATATCTTCAACAAAAGGTTTGATGTTCATCTTGTTCCATATGTAGGCATTACAAGAAGCACCACCAAACCTACAGCATATTGCTATTATTTTAGAATCGGCATCACATATCTAAAAGGAAGAGTGCAATTAGTGCGTTTTTTTATATTTATCATACAATGTTCAAATTATAATTTAAAAATAATACATATAATAAAACAAAACATAAATCTTACAATTTGTGCATGAAGTGAGTACTGCCCTTTCCTATCATAAAAAGCTTCTTCATCATCTCTTGGGCATATTATCTCGACATAAGTGCCATCTAAGCAGCCATATGTTTCTGGGAAGTGATACTTTCTATAAAATCTGAAACATTATTTAATTATAATTTACAATAGCATTGCTAGTACAATTAGTTAAGCTAGAAAAAACATACCCCTCTTTTATTTGTTCCCTCTGAGCAGGTGAGGCAGGGAACACCACCCAGTTGTCCAACACAACATTTAGTCCTTCAATAACTATTTTGATTACTCGGCTTACAGACTTTTGGGATATATTTATATTAAAATCTTTGCCTATCGATTTTTGATGTAAACCACTGGTAAGAAATGATAATGTTACAAGTACCTGAAATAAATTCAATACTAGATTATCCAATCATAACAGGCATTTTCTTTCAATGGTGAATTTATGTACAGATTGATGGAAATTACAGTAAAAACTAAAAAAAAAGATATACCTTTAGTGGAAATGGTATTCCATTTGATCGTTGAGTTTTTGGTACAACTGGTTCTAGTATTCTCAGAAGTTGATGGAACACCAGTCTGTTTACGCCACAATTCTTTAATAAGTACGAATCGGGAAGATTGATACAATCCAAGGAATCTCTAAGAACTTTTCGAGATATTCTTTCTTTAAATGAACTACCTCGCATTAGTTTAATTTTCAGTAATGTGTTCATTTTTTTTAGAGACTGGCGGCAGATTTAGTGATACCTACCTATTAGAATTTATAAATTCTATCTTTCAAAACTTTATTTATTGAACACAATTCTCCAGTACTTATTTTGACGTTTCTTTTTTGACATCTTTTCATCAGCTGTTGGAACTTGTTATTTTACCGTTTAATTACAGAAATGTCACTAAACTGCCAAACTGGTCCAGCTGTCAAAGTACCACAAACTGTCATTCTTCACAAAACAAATCCTGTGCCAGAAATATACAGTAGTTCACAGCACTTTAACTAATTAATAAGCATAGTAACCATATTTTATCTTGGTTCATAGTCGATGTAGGATATTGTTGTCCTTCGTTTGTTTACATAATTTAATTAAGTGAACCTAGTATAACAGTGTGTGTCAACTTAGTCATTTATGACTACAGGCAGGGATTATTCACTTGTAAACAAAGTTACGTACACATTATTATATCTTTAATAATATAAAGCCTTCCCTGTAACAAAATGGATAAATCAAGGTATGCCATATTATAATATGTTAAAATGATTTCATAATTCATCTATAAATTTCAAATCTGAGGCAATGTTTGTGTATATTAATAAACAATAGATATGATTCATAGTTTCATTGATAAAGGCTAATTTAGGTAATATTTAACATTAATATAATTTTCCTTGTATTTTCAGATTTTCGCTGTTATTGTTAGAACCTGGAGAAGTTTATTTTGAAGATTTTTCATGCTCATTAAGTGACAAGGACAGTTTAGGAGAAGGGAAAGCCCGGCAAGGTCGTTTGAAGCTATGCTCTAAGTCGCTTGTGTTTGAACCTAGGGATTGGGCACTACCCCTTGTCAAGTTATACTTTAAGGACTGTGTCAGTTTAACAATTTCAAAGCCAAACTTTTGTGATGGAAATAGCAATATAATTAGAGTAAAAATGAAACAGTATGCTGAAATGTTGGAAGAAAACATACTGGCACCTTACAAATTTAAGTATGAGAATAAAGACTTTTACATTTATTTTGATTTTGCATCTGCTGAAGAGTGTCTTGGTCAGATGGAGCAGTTGCAAAGGGCTTCCACTCTTCATGCTCCAGAGCACAACAGTATGGTGGCAACAATCTTACATTCACGCTATATGAGAATGGTGTTTGACCCTGTAATGATGGATGATTTCACAGAAGAAATAGTGTGTGAGCTACAGGCTGAAAAAATATCCCCTCTTGTGAGGCATCAGGGGAAACTGGCTTTGACTCCTACCACTATCTACTTCCAGCCTTTCAGCAATGTTGAGAGTGTAACTATTATTGTATTATTAATTACATAAGTTTATTCATTTAGCATATTATTATGAAGTGAACTTGAAATTATACACTTATTTATAAATGGGCACTGTGTGCTGCATGACCTTACTATTACAATAGTAAAAAGCAAATGAATGTTTATAAACAAAAACTTCACAGACCTTGTAAATGTTATGCAACACTGACATGATCCAACTGCCTATCTAAGTTGGATAATCTAACTATTACTCACACATAGGTTTTCTCCTTTCAGAGTCCAATATTGAAACTAAAACTGTGCCACTTGAAAAGAATGTATAGAAGAAGGTTTTTATTAAGGCAAGTTGTAGGTATCATTAGTTTACTTACTATTTCTTTCATATTGCTAGTCTGTATATGGCTTATATTTGTAATTGCTTTTTTATAACACAGCTCTTTCTTAAAAATAAAATATTTATTTTAAACTGGTATTAAAATAAACCAATATATTGAAAAATGGTGTGATATAATATGTAATGAAATCTTTTTAGGGGCTAGAGCTGTATAGTTCAGAAGAAAGTTCCGTCCCACACATATATTTAACATTCCAATGTGAAGATGACAGGGAAAGAATATACCATATTTTAGAAAACTCGCCACATGTTACCTTAGAGAATGTCTTTGCAGAAGAAATGACTTTGCAATGGCAAAATGGAATTGTTTCTAATTATGACTATTTAATGTATTTGAACTGGTGAGTCTCATTGATTCAGTACTGTACATAAGGGTAAACTTTGTCTATTCAAAAGTACTTTACACATATCTCTTATTTACATGCTTTCAGTCTAGCAGACAGGAGTAAGAATGATTTGACCCAGTATCCAGTCTTCCCTTGGGTTGTGGCCGACTATACATCTGAAAAGCTGGATCTCAATGAAGCCTCCAGCTTTAGGGACTTGTCAAAACCCATGGGTGCTTTAAATCCAGATCGATTGGAAAAATTGTTAGAAAGATTCCATGAAATGAGTGATCCAAAATTCTTGTATGGATCCCATTACTCTGCACCAGGCCTTGTTTTGTTCTATTTGGTAAGATTTAGATATTAGTTATCAAAATTAAGTGTCTATTGCACAGTGGTATTGTAATAAATATTTATTTCCAGTATTGTCTACAGTTTAATCCATAAAATTAGTTTTATTTCAAATTTATTTCCAGGTGCGAAAGTATCCACAGTACATGTTATGTTTACAAAATGGTAGGTTTGACCATCCAGACAGAATGTTCAATTCAGTTAGAGATGTTTACAACAACTGTTTACGTAATATGTCTGATTTTAAGGTATGTAAAAAAAATCCTGTTTACAATGTTTTATTTCTTTGTATCACAAAGAAGTAATAACAAAACTTGCAATTATACAATATATTTATACAATGACTAAAGTAATATAATGCTTTCAGGAATTGGTCCCAGAGTTTTATGACACAGAGGGTAAAGGCGACTTTTTAGTGAACAAATACGAAATAGATTTCGGCGAGCGTCACGACGGCAGCAAAGTGAACGACGTGGCGCTGCCGCCGTGGGCCGACACCCCGGAGGACTTCGTGTTCCAGCTCAGGCAAGCCCTGGAGTCCGAGTATGTCTCCAGGCACCTGCATTTGTGGATTGATCTCATTTTTGGATATAAGCAGAGAGGCGAGGAGGCGGTTAAGGCCTATAATGGTATGTTTCAGTTCAGTTCACATAGTAGGCCATCTGTGCAAGCTGTTTAATGCCATAATTTTGAATAATTACTACGTCATGATATTGTTACGACCACGAGAGACCGTGCAAGCGGAATTAGTCTTATCGTCGTATGGATAAGGTCTATATTCGCTTGCACGATACTACGCTACACACTCTGGTAGGTTGTAGCGAGCTCTAGAGTGTTCTAAAGTAATAATAATAGTACGACCTTGAGAGACCGTGCAAGCGAAATTAGTCTTATCGTCGTATGGATAAGGTCTATATTCGCTTGCACGATACTACGTCACACACTCTGGTCGGTCGGAGCGAGCTCCAGCGAGTTCTAGAAATTTCGATCCCCGCGAGAAGATTCTCGACGCCACGCGAAGAGCTGCGTCCTCACTGGGTATAAAAGCGGGATGTACGACGCGACGGGACAGTTCCGATTTGGAAAGCGAAGCGAATCAGTCTCCTGCGAACTAGAAGTGATCGAGTGCGTTACCTGCGAATAGTTTCAGTGGAATTCAGTGTTTAAGTGTGATTCAGTGTTTTAGTGTAATTTAGTGTTCCGTGTTTAGTGTTGTAATTAAGTGTTTTTAATTGTGTTTTTAAGTGTTTAATTGTGTAATTGTTAGTCGATAAATAAATTAATTGTCTTTTGGTGACTTTTGGCGTATCTTGAATTAAACGTACCCCGTTCCCGCAACAATTGGTGTCAGAAGTGGGATTCAAGATGCCTCTTACACCACGAGAAGACAGTGAGGGTCGAGTAACAAGGAGTCAAACCGCGGCCCTGCAAGAGGGTGAAGGTACTTCAACGGAGGGATCGATTCAAACACCGATTGGGCCTGTGGAGCTTGCAGATTTATTTAAAATGCTGCAGACACAAGCCAGCCGTCAGGAGGAGCAAGCCCGTCGCCAGGAGGAGCAAGCCCGTGAGCAAGCCCGCCGCCAGGAGGAGCAAGCCCGTGAGCAAGCCCGCCGCCAGGAGGAGCAAGCCCGTGAGCAAGCCCGCCGCCAGGAGGAGCAAGCCCGCCGCCAGGAGGAGCAAGCCCGCCGCCAGGAGGAGCTAGCCCGACTTCAGGAAGCACAATTTGCTAAACTGAGGGAAGAACAAGCCCTTCGCCAGGAGGAGCAAGCCCGTCACCTGGAAGAGCTAAGCAAGAGTTTGTTGGGGGCTATTGAAAAGAAGCACGAAGTACTAGAAAAGCAGATTGATGCTCTCAAGGATGATGTGATGAAACATGAAGATCGATTCACCCAACATGAAGATCGATTCACCCAACATGAGGATCGATTGAGCCAGGTGGATGCTGAGATGCGACAGCTGCATACCAAAATGGCAAGAGTGGGGACCCGGGGTGCTACGGTAGTGTCGGATTCTCCGAAAATCGAAGTACCCCACTTCGATGGAACGACGTCTTGGGCAGCATTTTGGTACCAGTTCGAGACGGTGGCTAAAGGAAAGGGGTGGAACGAGGAAGAGTCCTTGATAGCTCTGACTCTGGCTCTTCGTGGAGATGCCCTGCTCACGTTGGAAAACCTGCCTTCCGGATAACAGAACTTTAGGTGCTCTCCAAAGAGCACTAGAGGGCAGGTACAGCGACAAACACCTAGAACACGCATATAGAGCACAACTCCGCGATCGACAGCAGAAGCCTGGTGAGAGTCTGCAGCAATGGGCAACGGAAATCGAAAGGCTTGTCAGACGTGCATACGTGTCATGCCCGACAATGGTGGAATCAATGATCCCGCAAGCTTTCTGTGATGGAATTAGAGACGCAGACGTCAGACACACCGTGAAATTGAGCCATCATCAGACCTTACAAGAAGCTCTAGCCCATGCTTTGGAGGTGGAAGCCGTGCGTCAAGACGCTAGAACTCAACGACTTCGGGAGGTTGTGGTGAAGGAAAAACCTTCTTTGGGTCCGATGTGCTATGGCTGCGGCGAGAGGGCCATATTCGGAGTAGTTGCCTCAAGCGAAGATGGCCACGTAGAACGACAGTAGCGTCCTCTACACAGGTGGACGCAGAAGAGCTGTCGTTAAACTAGAAGAAGCCAGGGCCGTGGGGCGGGCGCTGGCTGGTCAACATCGAGCCCCTACCGTCACTGTTTCACAGATTGGTAATGGGAACAACCTTACAGTGGTTGGACAGCTGAACAGCGTAACGTGTCATTTTACTATTGACACCGGTGCTTCAAGAACAATAGTGCGTCCGGAGCTATTGAAAAGGACTATTGTGTGGAATCAAAGACCATCCGTTCAGCTTCAAACAGCAACAGGCCAGCCAGTTACCGTCTTCGGTGAGACGACGGCGAAGATAACCATTGGAGAACAGACCTTTGAATACGGCGTTCTCATAGCCGACATCACGGACGATTGCATCATCGGATTGGACTTTTAAGAGACCAGAAGTGTGTGGTAGACGTCGCTAAAGGAGTACTTAGTTTCCGAACAAGAAGTATTCCTAGAGGGAGCGAGATCATGCGCAGTTTACTGCCTGAAAAACACGACCCTACCGCCGAGATCTGAAACTCTGGTCAAAGTTAGATTCCCTTACACTGCGTGTCAAGGGCGAAGCGTCGTCATAGAAAACTGCGGCGACCATCCGAGTTGGATCACAGCAAGAACTCTGGCAATGACCGGAAAAGGAGCGCTAGTGCGAGTCATCAATCTAAGCGGAGATGAAGTGCAGCTACGAAGAAACTGTGTCATCGGACGGTGCGATGCAGGCCAATCCATCAGAAGGATGAAAAGGGCCCGGGAACCGGAATCCTGTCAACGAGATGACGTCACACCGCTCCTAGCAAATTGTAAGGACAAGCTCTCTGAGCGGGAACTTCAGCAAGCTAAAAGGTTGTTGCTAGATTTCAACGACATATTTTCGAAGGGTGACCATGATTTGGGAAGGACAGGTCTCGTTAAACACAGAATAGACACGGGAGACGCGTCACCAATAAAGCAGCGGCCTAGACGCCTTCCATTTGCCAAAGAGAAGGAGGTAGCAGACATGGTTGCCGAGATGCAGAAGAACCGCATCATAGAACCTTCAACAAGCCCGTGGTCTTCGCCAGTAGTCCTGGTTAAGAAAAAGGACGGCAGCACCAGGTTTTGTGTGGACTACCGGTTGTTGAATAATGCAACGAAGAAGGACAGCTACCCTCTGCCCCGTATAGACGACACACTGGACATGTTGAGCGGAATGAAGTGGTTCTCAACAGTGGACCTTAAGAGTGGTTACTGGCAAGTAGACATCCATCCAGAAGACAAAGAGAAGACTGCATTTACGACCGGAACTAGGAATGGATTGTGGCAGTTCAACGTCATGCCCTTTGGTCTTTGCAACGCTCCGGCGACATTCGAGCGGTTAATGGAAAGGGTACTGGTTGGACTTTTGGGTGATGCATGCCTGGTCTATCTGGATGACATCATTGTCATGGGTCGAAATTTCACAGAGCATGTCAGTAACTTGAGGAAGGTTTTCACCAGAATACGAGAAGCAAACTTGAGACTCAGCCCAAAGAAATGCACGTTTTTCAAGGAGGAAGTCGCCTACTTAGGCCACATTATTTCATCGAAAGGTGTAAGGACCGACCCAGAGAAGATAAAAGCTGTCCAAGAATGGCCTGTACCAGCTAACAAGACCGACGTGAGATCATTTTTGGGTTTATGCGCATACTACCGGCGCTTTGTAAAGAACTTCTCTGATATAGCGAAACCTCTTCATCGGCTCACGGAAGATAAACGAGTATTCGCCTGGGACTTGGAATGTGATCAAGCCTTCGTCAGATTAAAAGAACACCTCTGCACCAGTCCTATACTTGGCTACCCGAACAGAGAAGGAAGGTTTATCGTGGACACCGATGCCAGCAATACTGGCATAGGCGGAGTTCTATCGCAAGAGCAAGGTGAACGGGAAGTGGTGATCGCCTATTTCAGTAAGTCGCTTTCAAAACCTGAAAGGAACTACTGTGTGACTCGTAAGGAACTGTTGGCAGTAGTAAAGACTCTACAGCATTTCAACAAGTACCTCGTTGGAAGACAGTTTACCCTGCGGACAGATCATGCTGCGTTAAAATGGCTCTTGCAGTTTAAGAACCCTGAAGGACAAGTGGCGCGGTGGCTAGAGCAACTACAGGAGTACAATTTCACAACAGAACATCGGAGTGGTAGAACGCATTCGAATGCCGATGCCCTATCAAGGAGACCTTGTCCTGTGGCCTGCAGTCATTGTTCTAAGACGGAGACTAAAGAAGAAGTCCGGATGATTACCACCCAGGGACTTGATAATGAATGGAGCGAAGACGCTATCAAAAAGGCTCAAAAAGAGGATAGTGACCTGAGGAAAATATTTGAATGGAAAGAAGTAGGTCAAAAACCTTCTTGGAGCCATGTAGCATCATCAAGCCCCATCACGAAAAGTTACTGGGCACAATGGGACAGTTTGGAGATTAAGGATGGAGTACTCTTCAGGAAATGGGAAACACCAAAAGGGGATCAAACGACACTACAGCTGATTGTACCCCGTAAACAGGTTGCTTCTCTACTAAGGTACATACACGATGGGGTATCCGGGGGACATTTAGGCGTGAAGAAGACCCTAGAGAAGCTGAGACAGAGGTTCTACTGGATACACTGTCGGGAGGACGTCGAAGACTGGTGCAAGAAATGTACGACTTGCGCATCAGTAAAGGGCCCACAAACCAGAAGTAAGGGTAAACTCAAGCTGTACAACGTCGGCGCTCCATGGGAAAGAATCGCAGTAGATGTAGCTGGCCCCTTTCCAGAATCCGATGAGGGAAACAAGTACATCATTGTGGTCCAAGATTACTTCACTAAGTGGCCTGAAGTCTTCGCTACGCCTAATCAAGAAGCAAAGACGGTCGCCAAGAAGTTAGTCCACGAGGTAATTTGCCGATTTGGTGTGCCTCTTGAGATACATTCTGACCAAGGAAGAAACTTTGAGTCAGCACTGTTCCAGGAGGTCTGTCAACTGTTGGGTATGCATAAGACCCGTACTACACCAGCACACCCGCAATCCGATGGCATGGTCGAGAGATTCAACCAAACGTTGGAAAACCACTTGGCCAAAGTTGTGGACGAGCATCAACGAGACTGGGACCAGTACATACCGCTTTTCTTGCTGTCCTACCGATCTGCGATCCACGATAGCACCAGCGCAACCCCAGCAATGGTAAACTTCGGTAGAGAAATGCGGCTTCCGGTAGACGCGTTGACTGGGACACCGCCAGAAGCTCCGAAACCAGTAACCGAATATGCGGCTGACCTACAGAAGCGCCTGGATGAAGTACATGCTCTCGTCAGAGACTGCAGTCTAAAATCCAGCGAAAGAATGAAAACCCGTTACGACCGCAAAGCCAACACCGACGGTTTCGATGAAGGGAGTCTGGTTTGGTTACACAACCCACTCAGGAAGAAGGGCAAATCACCGAAGTTCCAGCCAAGGTGGGAAGGACCATACAAGATCATCACTAGGCTGAACGACTTAACCTATCGGATCAAACAAGGGACAAGAGGCAAGCCGAAAATTGTTCACATTGATCGATTGGCTCGTTACCATGGGTCAAATGATGCTCGGGACGAGCATGACTAAGAAGGGGATAATGTTACGACCACGAGAGACCGTGCAAGCGGAATTAGTCTTATCGTCGTATGGATAAGGTCTATATTCGCTTGCACGATACTACGCTACACACTCTGGTAGGTTGTAGCGAGCTCTAGAGTGTTCTAAAGTAATAATAATAGTACGACCTTGAGAGACCGTGCAAGCGAAATTAGTCTTATCGTCGTATGGATAAGGTCTATATTCGCTTGCACGATACTACGTCACACACTCTGGTCGGTCGGAGCGAGCTCCAGCGAGTTCTAGAAATTTCGATCCCCGCGAGAAGATTCTCGACGCCACGCGAAGAGCTGCGTCCTCACTGGGTATAAAAGCGGGATGTACGACGCGACGGGACAGTTCCGATTTGGAAAGCGAAGCGAATCAGTCTCCTGCGAACTAGAAGTGATCGAGTGCGTTACCTGCGAATAGTTTCAGTGGAATTCAGTGTTTAAGTGTGATTCAGTGTTTTAGTGTAATTTAGTGTTCCGTGTTTAGTGTTGTAATTAAGTGTTTTTAATTGTGTTTTTAAGTGTTTAATTGTGTAATTGTTAGTCGATAAATAAATTAATTGTCTTTTGGTGACTTTTGGCGTATCTTGAATTAAACGTACCCCGTTCCCGCAACAATATGTTCAGAGGAATATTTTGTAACCAAATTATGTAAATAGGTATCTGCTGTGTTTTAAAGTAGGTACCTAAGTCTGAAACATTGTGTTGAATGAAGCGCGCTACAACACAATTTGTAAATCAAATGTCAAACGATCCATATTTTTTTCAGTGTTCCATCACGTATGTTACGAAGGCGCTGTTGATCTCGAAAGGATATTCGATATGAACGATAGGCATGCTTTGGAGGTCCAAATAATGGAGTTTGGACAAGTGCCTAAGCAGTTATTTACGAGGCCCCATGTCAGGAAGGTTGGCCATACGATAGCGAAACCTCTGAGCTGTCCTGAACAGGGGCAGTCATACGATCTCGAATGTTTGGAAACGATAAGACTGCATAAGGAGGGCGTCACCTGTGCCTTGAGGCAGGGTAGCAGGGTTATTTCGGTGGGCAAAGACGGCACGCTCAAAGTATACGACTTGGTGCAAAAGAAACAAATTCGAAGTATAATTTTATGCGAGACGCCACTGAGCTCGTGTGTGATGATTGACGACAACATCGTCGCCGCTGGTTCCTGGGATAATGATATGTAAGTACAAAATGTATGACCATCAAATTGAGCTAAGTTCAATCCTGTTAAGTTGGAACTAAATTGTTATTATTTGGATTGTCGCAGATATTTGTACGACGTCGAATACGGCAAAAAAGTGGATAGTTTCCGAGCACACGATGACTCCGTCAGCTGTTTATTGTGGATACAGAAAGGTATCGTAACATTCAAACACACCTCGAAACAGTCGAAGTAAATGAGCCGATACGTCCACGTCTGGTTGCAAAATGAATGTAGGTATTATGAAACACGAACATAAAAACCTAAGTAGGAAATTATAAGTTCGGTGTTTTGCGCGTTTGTTTGTATTATTATATTACGGTTCCATTAGCCGTAAATATTATAATAAAAACGCAAAAATATAAGCAATGTTTTTAACATTGTAACGAAATCCAAGTAAGTTGTCAGTTATTCATCGAACCCCAAATTTCATTTATTTACACTAAATTTTTGCGAGAACATTGACACGAGAGAAAATAATATTGATTTGCTAGAACGTGCTTTTGAAAATGGTCTTAAATCACACATTTACAAATATTGGTATTTAGCAGTATATAAATCAACATAATTATTGGATTGTTAATTAGGTACGAAGTCGTATTCAGCGAAGCGCATGCGGAAAAGGTGTCATGTTTACAGTTTCGAGCCGAAAAAACTTTCTTACTTGGGTCAAGTGTAAACTAGGCCTTATAATAAACTAGTAACCCACTCTCGCTTCGCTTCGGGTAAATTATACATAAAACCTGCCTCTTAAATCTATATATAAAAAAACGAAGTACCTAACTAAATATAGGGACAGACAGACGCGGGAAACGACTTTGCTTTATACTATGTAGTGATGTGTGTTGTTGTGTGCGCAGAGCGCCTCGTTGGTCTATTGGTAGGAAGCGCTGCGTAAGGACTGAGAGGTCCTCGGTTCGAGTACGGGGTCGGGCGAAATTTGTGTGAGTTTTTCTGTAATTAAATTACTCAGCCCGGAGTTAGGAAGATGGCCGTTGAACGCCCGTGTCTCGGAAAGCACGTTAAGCCGGTGGTCCTGCGCCCGATCTCTCATCGGTCATGTCGTATTGCTAGTCTCACCGAAATATGAGAGTAAGGGAATAGAGAGTGCACTTGTGTTTGCGCGCACACTTGTGCATTATAATATGTCCTCCGCACTTGGCTGATTTGTATCGAGATCGGCCGCCATAGCTGAAATCGGTCGGACGCCTTATAGTGAGGGTTGTTGTGTGCGCAGAGCGCCTGCTGGTGTCGGGCGGCAGCGACGGCGTGGCGCGCGCGTGGGCGGACGTGCTGCGCGCGCGCCGGGCGCTGCGCGGGCTGCGCGCCGAGCTCGACCACGCCGGCGCCGTCTCCGCGCTCGCCTACCGGTACGACACGCATGCTACATGGAACTTAACAGCATCAGTGTATCTGATTGCGTATCTATTAGTGCCTTTGTTTAGTTTTGATATAAGCAGAAAAGTACGAGTATCAACAATTTTATTGCATTATGCACTTCAATAATTAAGTTTTTTTATTTGGGTGAAGTTTTCATTTTCTTTTGCTGCCTTCATTCATAGATAACTTTTATAATCTTGATACCTACTAAGTACTCAACAGGTATAATTTGATTTTGAAATAACTGAAAATCAATAAGAAAGTACAGTGTGTGTGAATCTCACAACGAAGAAAGTCAAAGTCAAAGTCAAAATTCCTTTATTTAATGTATAGGCATTTACACGAACTTATAAATCGTCGGTACAATCAATAAATTAGTATAAGTGATTCTACCAGACAGATTTCGGTAATAACGCTGTACATATGAATGCATGAATATTGTAAAGTGTGTTTACCAATGGAACTTTTCGTACAGTCGTCGCCGGCACGAGATCGACATAATAACGGGCACTAGCGACGGCGAGGTGTTCATCTGGTCGCTGAGCGAGCGCACGCTGCTGAGCAAGGTGTGCGTGCACGCGGCCGGCGTGCGCGGCGCGTGCGTCGTGCTGGCCGGGGACAGCCTCGTGAGCGTGGCGCGCGACGGGGACATGCGCGTCACCGACCTCAACGTGTCGCACTCCGTGAGTACCGGGACCGGCGGAGGACGGTGTCTATGTACCGGGACGCGGCCGGCGTGCGCGGCGCGTGCGTCGTGCTGGCCGGGGACAGCCTCGTGAGCGTGGCGCGCGACGGGGACATGCGCGTCACCGACCTCAACGTGTCGCACTCCGTGAGTACCGGGACCGGCGGAGGACGGTATCTATGTACCGGGACGCGGCCGGCGTGCGCGGCGCGTGCGTCGTGCTGGCCGGGGACAGCCTCGTGAGCGTGGCGCGCGACGGGGACATGCGCGTCACCGACCTCAACGTGTCGCACTCCGTGAGTACCGGGACCGGCGGAGGACGGTGTCTATGTACCGGGACGCGGCCGGCGTGCGCGGCGCGTGCGTCGTGCTGGCCGGGGACAGCCTCGTGAGCGTGGCGCGCGACGGGGACATGCGCGTCACCGACCTCAACGTGTCGCCTCCGTGAGTACCGGGACCGGCGGAGGACGGTGTCTATGTACCGGGACGCGGCCGGCGTGCGCGGCGCGTGCGTCGTGCTGGCCGGGGACAGCCTCGTGAGCGTGGCGCGCGACGGGGACATGCGCGTCACCGACCTCAACGTGTCGCACTCCGTGAGTACCGGGACCGGCGGAGGACGGTGTCTATGTACCGGGACGCGGCCGGCGTGCGCGGCGCGTGCGTCGTGCTGGCCGGGGACAGCCTCGTGAGCGTGGCGCGCGACGGGGACATGCGCGTCACCGACCTCAACGTGTCGCACTCCGTGAGTACCGGGACCGGCGGAGGACGGTGTCTATGTACCGGGACGCGGCCGGCGTGCGCGGCGCGTGCGTCGTGCTGGCCGGGGACAGCCTCGTGAGCGTGGCGCGCGACGGGGACATGCGCGTCACCGACCTCAACGTGTCGCACTCCGTGAGTACCGGGACCGGCGGAGGACGGTGTCTATGTACCGGGACGCGGTACAGACAGGCAGTACAGAGAGTCGGTACACGGGATTATAGAGAAAAAAGATCGGGAAAAAATTTGAACCTTTTAAGCCAGGACAAGTCGCAGAAATTAAATGGATCAGAAATGCTTTCGATTTTAATTTAATTTTTTCATAATATGACTTTCATAAGGGCTCTAATCAGGATCCTAGTCCACCGTGGCAGAGTGATTGTCTTTTGTCATTGAATGCGGGAATGACATGCTCGTAAAAGTCGCAAACGCTACTCGCTCATTTGTTTTAACAAAACACAAACAAGTCCGTCTCGAAATGAAGATGGCTAAACTGTGGGACTTTCCTTAGGTGTACCACAAGCAGTTCGGGTCGGGGCTGTCGTGCGCGCGCTGGGCGGCGCGCGGGCTGTGGCTGGGCGGCGGCGCGGGCGCGCTGCGCGTGTGGGACCTCGTCACCGTCTCGCAGCGCAAGGAGCTGCAGGCGCACGAGGGTGAGCTTTAACTTTCATTAGATTGCCATTCAACACGCATTACATCTATAGAATATACCTACTCAGATATAATGAACGAGAAACGAGATACATATTTATTATTATTCTGTATTATATATTCTGGAGACAGGATATTTATTTATTTATTATTAGGACAGCCAACAAGAAAAACACTGGTACACATTGACAAAAATGAATCAAAACAACATAAACTTAAAGCTAAGTGTTTAACTTGATTGTAAAACACATACTTATTTGTTTTACGGTATAAGGATTTGACGCGAAAGAAATCGCTCACAGAAGTTCTGGATACAGATGAGTTTGAGAATAAAAGAAGTTCCAAATTAAGTAAATGATTAATGACGTTTAGCGTGCTGATCTTTTTTATGTTGTCATGTATTCTTTCTAACTTATGTTCCTAAGTAAGTTTTTTGTAGTTAAACAACGAATCCAATGCAGTAAAATCATTTCTGAGAATCCTTGGAGTCGACCTCGAGTTTAGGTAATTCTCAGAGTACTTAGTCGGCAGACGGTGGGGCAACTTCCACTCTTCAATTTCACCTCAGGTGCTGTAAATAAATACCTACTTAGTTCTTCTAGGTACCGCGGTAGGATCTCTGACATGAGTATGAAAGTAGATTTTCTCTACCAACGTTTGTTTTCCAGATTCAATAAACAGTATCTTCTACGACGAAGCCTCGGAGACCCTGGTCACGGCGAGCGATGACCGGTCCGTCAAGGTGTGGCGCCTCGCCGCGGACTCCTGACGAAAGTCCACTCCCGAGATATACCAGTATTATAGGGCTCTGTTCAAGTTCTTCATTGTTTCAATGATCAAAACGTTTGTGATACACTAATTATAAATATAAAGTATATTTTAAAGATGTCATACATTTTGACAATAAAGTTATGTGCAATAAGTTATTTGATGTATTATTTCGTATTTACCCATTTCATTTTTAGATAAATTATGGTGAGTTGACATGAAATTAGTTCGTTATTTTCCAGCGTTTTACGATTTCACTATTTGCAAGTAGCACTACTAGGTATTTACGTCCCTTTTATGTTGGTTCAATGTAGATAGGTTTTCTACACCACTGAGTTGGAAATAATACCTAAGTATGGAGCTAAGGTACTGAGCTAATTTAAAAAAAAAAACTATCATGTCAATAGATCATGAGGATCGCCACCAACAGAGCCTTTTTAAATCTCAGCACCTAAGGCGACTGCCCTAACGTACATCAAATTACGAGTTTCATTTAAATATCGAACCCTACCATATTAATGTGTGAACTCTCAGGGAGTGAATCAGATTATGACCGAGTTTATAGACAACAGATGTGACCTGTGGGTCGCTCCGTATAACCTCCTTTTAAGTTTACTTTTTGAATAAGTAGGTTTGTAACCCAGATGTAACTTTATGCAGCCAGTGGGAGCGGACAGCGGCCATACATTGGGCCATACCATAGCACTAGAACGGTTATTTTATTTAAAACCTTAAATATCTTTCCTAACTAGGTTAGTAAAAAGCACGGCAAGGCAACTTTTATGTTGTTGAGTAAGAAATATTAAATCAAACTCGAGATAAACCTACTACCTACATTCGAACTGGAAACATAGGGCCTGGTTAAAACCGTTTTTTTAAAAACCTAACCTAAAACATCGTACTTACCACACTACAATAATTTTATTTGATGATCGAATTCTGAGACACGTACTGCCGTACCTACTTAAAACTATTTTCTTGTGATAGGTGACTTATATCTACAAATATGAACTGTTTGTTTTTAGTATACTAGCGACCCGCCCTCGCTTCGCTTCGGGGATATCTCTATCTCTATGTAATATATTTTAACCCCGTAAGAGAAATCTATAAAAAAAGCCTATGACACTCAGGGATAGTGTAGCTTTCCAACAGTGAAAGATTTTTTCAAATCGGGGCAGTAGTTTCGGAGCCTATTCGAAACAAACAAAAAATCAAACCTTTCCTCTTTATAATATTATATTATATATATTATATTATATTATTATATTACATATTACATTGACTCCCCCGTACCCCAGTGACGCTTACATGGAGCCTACATCGCATGCTGGCTAGCTGAGCGCGGTTGCGGCAACCACGCGACTTTTTTCTAATACTTGCATTTTTAAACTCGTGATATCTTCCGAATTAAATGTCCGAATTGAATAATTCAAAAAGTTATAAAAAGGTATTGAAGCCGTCTTGAATATAAAGTAACTTATTTTTTTAAGGATTAATACCAAGGTACAAATAAAGAGCCCTTTCAAGCGGCGGCATATAAATTAAATTTTTTGAATAAAAAACCGCTTGCTGTGACATAACTATAATATTAAGACATATGCTGTCGCGACACTTTTTGTAGATAATGATGAGTTCTGCAAAGTCTTAGTAAATGGTTTTGTTCTATCTTCAATAGTTTTCGCAGCGCAGGCGACGTAGTAATTTTTCAGGTCTATTTTTTACACCTTGGGTTAAATTATTGGAGTTTTAGTAAGGATCCCTAATTTTTTTAAAAACATAATATAGCCTATGTTACTTCTGAATAATGCAGCTTTCTAATGGTGAAAAATTTATTGCAATCGGTCCAGTAGTTTTTGAGTTTATTCATTACAAACATACAAAAATACAAATCTTTCCTCTTTATAATATTAGTATCTAGATTTCGTGATCGAAACAAACCAGCTATAACAAAGAAAACACCAAATCTGAAATCACAGATGATATCTACGTAGCAGTATCCGTATTTTCGCGCACCCTAGATGAATGTCAGTTTGTTAAAAAGCTGTTAATTTACCTACCTACTCAAAGGCCTAGTGCTTTTTCCATTTAGTTTGCACGTTAGGTAAGACTAGTAACATTTAAGATATTAGATAGATATAATTTTAGACACAGGTAGGTACTACACCACACCTAAGACCTAAACCTACGTTGTTTAAGTTACGAGTCCCGCTCCAGTGTCTTTTAATTTGAACGTATCTAGTAGTAGGTACGTAGATATGAAATATGTATTTATTTTGAGCTACATAATTTATATAAATGTGGAACTAAGATATGTATTTATTTCCTTGTTACATTATTGTATAAATAATTTAAATGATTTTTTTTATTTGTTGTTTTTTACGCTATTTAAGCTCAATCTAAATTGAAAATTTAAAAAAAATCGCATTCATGGCCCGCCTGAACGGGGACTTGAACCACCGGTCTTCGATATCGCGTCCGATTTTGATAAAGTGCGATTCCAAAATATAATGGGTGCTTACGTAGGTACAATCTACCTACGTATTCAATGTTGGAATACGACGTATGGATGGATGGACTATTCCAATGTAAATATTCTATGGAAACTTCAAGTGACCAGCACATACGTAGGTACAATAGGTACTGAACCGAAAACTTGGCTTTTGATGTAAATAAAACCAATCACGTAGATCTGTTCAGTTTATTAAATAATTTTAACTTTTTATATATCCCTAAAATCACGCACATTATCCATTGCATGAAGTAGTGTTACCTATCATCCTCATTAGTAGAACTCCCAGAGAATGACATTCCATTTAGGTAGGTATATACCTATCAATCACCAGTAGCGCACGAGCGCCCTTACCTTTGGCTGAATGAACAAGCTTTGGCGGGTTGGGAAAGGGCGGTAAAGCACGTTATGTAGAACTGGTATTGTCCGGAAAGAGCAGAGTCTGCGCATGTCTACACAGCAGCAAATGATCGATTTATTTATTTACCTACTTTACCCGGCACGAAACGTACGTAATGAAAATTGATCCTTTTGAAAAACAAATCGACAAACATAAAATATATTTTCACATTAAGTAATGCTAGATAGAAATCGCTTCGTCTTTCGAGTTAGTAGGTAAATACGGTTTTATTCAAAACTTCTCAGGTGATCTTGTACCTACTACAGAAACTCCAAGAACGAATCCCAAACACATTCTCGGTGAAAGTGGATACTGGTCGAGTACAAAGTGGTTACTAGGTACCTAGTCTACCTATTATAGTCTAGAAACGATGTAAGTACTCGTATAATGGTAGATGTGGGTAAATTATTATTTCGTAGGTGTATAATGTATATGTAGATACGACTAATATATAATTTAAAGAACAATGAAAAAACTAACATTGTTGAAATTGATGTTTTTTTTTAAATTTCAACGAGGAGACTAGCGCGTTAAGGTTTGTTTTACATTGTATATGTTATAGGCAATGTGTATAATGCAGGCATTCTATACAATGCCTAGGAAATGTATAAAATGCCAAGGTTGCTTAGGCAATGTATGAAATGATACTGAATGTTTGAAGTATTTCACACTTTACCTAGGAAATGTATAGAATACCTAGGCATTGTATAGAATGCCGGTTGAAACATAGGAAATGTATTTAATCGATTTGTCTTCTCCGTAATTTGGTTAGTTAGATATGTACCTACTGATCTTTTGAAAGCTTAATATATAATTTTAAACTGTCATGGTTACACACATTAGAAAACTTTCCGGGAATTTACCATGTTGTTGCATGCCATGCATCATGGCGCTTGCAACAGTGCCGAAATATCGGGAGCTCATTAAAACAAAACAACATGGTAAATATCCCGGACAATTTCAGTTTTCTAATTTTGAGAGCTTATCCTAATTTTAACTGTCACAAGCAGATAGCGCTGATTGCATTTTATCGGTTGGTATGCAGTGTTTTTTGCGTATTGAGCGTTTGTCACAGGAGTTTTAGGAATAGGACTCTTTTTTTTAACTCAGTCTAGGATGCCAGGAAGTCCTGAGCTTCATAGTTTATCCAAGGCCAAACGAGTTTGTCCTGAAATCGGGTTTGTCCGGTAACATCTAAATATATAAAAGAAGAAACTGACTGACTGATTGACTGACTGACATATCGACGCACAGCCTAAACGGCTTAACGTAGGCATTTGAAAATAACGTAGCTAAGGAAGCGTAGAGGTGCACTAAGAAATAAATTCCCGAAATTCTTGCGGGAGCGGGAATTAGCGGGAAAATCTTTTTGTATGAAAAATCTAAACCACTTAAGTTAGATGCTTTAAATTTGGCATGCAGGTACCATAGTAAACTTTAAGCTTAGTTGGAACAGGATATTGGAAAATTTTTACGGGAACGGGAGTTAGCAGGAAAAAAACTTTTGTATGTAAAAATCTAAACCACGTAAGATAGATGATTGAAATTTGGCATGCAAGTAACTTAATAAACGAAAAACTTACTTGCAACGCGATATTGAAAAATTTTCACGGTAATAGGAGTAATTGGGTATATTTAATCTGTAGTTCGCGCGAACAAAGTCGCGGGCACAGCTAGTGTATGTATATGATCAATAAATTGTTGCAATTTATTGATCATTTACATATCTAGATATCACTGTTCTTGAGTTAAAGCCAGGTGACAGATGAACGGATGGACCATTTATGGGTTAATAGACGGACTCAAAACCAATGCTACCTAACCCCTCTAAGCAAAGCAATAACATATTATTCAAAATATACCGAGGTTAAGGTTGATTAACTCTGTCTGAATAATAAATAAATAAAAATGTTTAAGGTCCCTCCCATGGTCGTTCATTATACACATTACCTGATGCACTTCTGGCATTTTATACAATACCTAGGCAATGTGTGAAATTAATCGTATTATACACATTGCCTGAACGTTTTAGGCATTGTATAGAATACCTAGGTAATCTATACAATACCGGATTATACACATTGCCTATAACATATATACGTAAGACATAAGAGGGCCTACCATGAGTTGGCTATCGTAAACTTACGTACGTTAAAAACCTATAGAGTTGTTTTTTTCATATGGCCGATTGTGGTTCTTCGCGTAACCACCAGGCGGCGCTGTACAAGTTTTTCATAGACATATTTACGTAGGCGATATCGAGCGCGTAAGTTTTAAACTCATGGTAGCCCCACAGTACCTACATAAGTAGGTAATAGTACCTACAACAGAAAAAACTACTATTAGTTTTTTCTGTTTATATTCAAAGTATTTTCTCTATTTTCATATTTGTGGTTGTGATATGAGTAGTAAATACTTAGAAATCTTTGTAATTCGTGACTTCAGCCTTCATAGCGATATTAAAATAGATTTTTCCTTATTAAAAAGTAGGAAAAAAAAATTTTTTTCGTCTCATCTCATCGACAATAATAGGTATATGAAGGCTTTCAGTGCAGGAACAAAATAAAGGGGTATTTACTAATATACGTACCGATATGTAAATTGCGTTTATTTTATTGACAGAAATACAATAAGGAAATATACACATTGAATTCCCAATCAATATAATTAAAAATTTAATAACATGATAATTCAATATGACGATTAAAAGACAACAAGTAATTCATCTACACAGTAACAGACTCTACCATAGTTTTTTTAATGAGTTCCCCGAAGTTTTCAGTGGCGTCGACGGCGGCGGGGTCGGGCGCGGCGGCGGGCGCGGTGCGCGGCTCCGGCGCGGCCGGCGCGCCCGCCGCCCCCTCCAGGCCCACCAGGCCGCTGTGACTGAACCAGTTCTCGTCGTTCTCCACCGACTGCAGCTTATTGCTATTTTGATATGGCATCGTCATCAGAGTGGTGTATTGCGTGTCACTCTTGTTTTCGCCGCTCACACACTCCGATGTATTTTTGTACGCGTCGTACTGATTCTGAGGCATATTGTGATATTGTAGCGAGTTGTGCTCATTCATGTTTGAACCCGATTTATGCATGTAGTCGGGCACGTACATGTGGCCGTAGTGGCTAAACATATTAATTTGTGAATTGTGGGCGAATTCTTCAAAACTTGTGGCAGAATAGCTTTGAAGACCTTTGAAGTGATGATTTTCAGTGTGTTGATCATACGTGTAATTGAGGTCACATTGGAATCTTTGCATGTTATTAGCCATACTATCGTAGCCCATTGTATTAGTTACGGAGTAGGGCGGGCCTTTTCCTTGAAGAATATTAGATGTGTATGGGGCTGACTGATTGTGATGATTGTTTGTGTTTTCAAAATGCATGTTAGTTTCATTCATATTTCTAGTATTTGTGGTATCATTTCTATACCCATAAGCTAATTCTTTTTGCATGCCACTGTGAGCAGTCACGTTATTTATATCGCAATGAATATTACTGAAGTTTCCAGTGTTTACACATGACTCAACTTCTACTCGCGGACTCAAACTCACGTCTCGCAGTAAGCCGTCGTCATGGGTGATACTTCGGTTTCTGTCGTACGATGTGTTTGTGACACACATGGAGGTGGAAGCGCTATGGGCTTCGGCCCATTGTCTCTTTGCCGCTTCTTCCTCATTCTTCTTTTCTAAGCCTAATCTCATTAGCGTGTGTATGAAGTGCGTCCGAACTCTTACTGGATTGAATTCAATTCTTCCAGTAGTATTGCAACACCCATCTCTAGTACATCCACACGGAAAATTAAGTCTGTCTACTTGGCATTTTATGCCAGCAAGACTACATGAACAACTTTCAGGATTACAACTCCCTTTGCACGAACACCCACAGAATTCACGTGAGGTCCTAATATCTCTACATTCATCTTTCTCATAGCCCTCGATTTTCCTTACTCCCGCAGCCCGTAATAGAGCTCTCCTCTGTCTTGTCGGTATGGGTTGAAGGAAATAATAACTGTCTAAGTCTAACTCAGACTCCGATATATCACTCGCTTCCTCTTCTGTGTCGCTGTCTTCACTTGATGACAGTGACGCGCCTTGTATGGAATTGCGTTCACTTTTCAGTTGTTGCAAAATTTGTCTATGTAGTCTCCGTTGCTCTAAAGCGTGTTCTGGTAATGTGAAATTCTGAACATGCGTATGCTCCCACTCCATGCCGAGTGTGGAACCGCCCTGTGATGGAACACAGGTAAAACCTTGAGCTCTCGGAAAATAGAATACGGTAACGTTATCAAACCGAATATTTTCTTTTCTCTTCTTTGGGTGTGGTTCATTAGCTGTATCGTCATTGTGTTTCCTTTTTAGACTACTTCTAAGTGGTTTAATTTCCTTGACTGATACAGGGTTGCAGCCTTCACTTCTTGATAGATTTTCCTCTTTGTTTTCATTAAGATTAGTTTCAGTTTGGTCAGTTGTGGTCTGTGTATTATTTACGCCACTTGTGCATGGTAAAGAAAGATTAAAAGTAGGCAATTTAGCGTCTTCATTAGTTTCGGAGCCGAGTCCCGAATCGCTCCCGTCCGAGCGGTCTTGAACTTCCTCTTCCCGGTCGTTGGGGGCACTGTCCGGAGGCAGGCTCCCGAGCGCCGAATCTTCACTGTCCGCAGAAGCTGTGTCCGTTTTAATGTCTTCTATGTCACTTAATGTGTCACTATCATCTATTTTTACAGCGAAATCTATTTTACTATCACTGCTCTCATAAAACTGAGAGTTGCTATTACTATTTACATTATTTTGTTCTTCATTAGAGCTTAAATCTTCACTGTTAGCGTCACTGTCACTACCTTTTTCATCTTTTATCACAGAAAAAGTTTCTTGTTCTGTTTTTTCCACTGATGGTTTCGAGTCAGTTTCATTATTGCTAATTAAGTCTTCATTTTCTGGACGATGACTCTGCTGTGATGTGGAGTCCTCCATTGTTATCTGAAATAAAACGATTTCAATCATATCATAGTTCCTAAGCGTTACAAAATTAAGTTTATAAATAATAGTTTTGAAATGAAACTTTCACTTCTAGATCTATTTAATAAGTTTTATTATTGTTTCAACATCAAGAACTTTCATAAATAATGTTTAGTAACAATAATATTTCTAGAAAAGGGGGAAAGTAAATCGGTTTTATAATCTCCGCTGTCTTAAATGTTCTTGCATTAGAAGAATGTTATATCGCCGAGTGCAAGCCACCTGCACCCGTTCAAACAGAGCAGTATGAAATATAAATCAAACAAAATGATAGTCCAAAACCGGTACCTACCTATTTTAAAAGGCTGTGGCCTCGACGATCTTCACCGGCGCTCGTGCGCTCGCCTCTGGGTTCTCCAATCCATACTGATTAGAACGATGCCTTCTGATGAACAATATTTTATCTTCATCACTAGTTACCAACGAATGTAATCATTATTTCTTTCAACAAATCAGCCATCAAATAAATGTTACAGTCACTTGAATGTCACTCTTAGAGCACAATCAATAAGGTTCACTTTAAAAGTCACTGGCGCCGCGCCGATGTATTTTAGCCCTATTTATTTATTTTCCGCCTTATTTTGACAGCGCTGTTCTTGACGTTTTATAAGTCCATTTGGTTATTTGCAACCAGTAGTAATTGGTTTTATCACAACGCACAGGTAAACGACCTTCGCACGAAAACAGTTTAGAATATTTAGCATAAAAATACACTCGCACGAGAGAGCCACTTTTACTACACACCGATCTCACAGTTCCCACCTCGCGTAATCGCGTTGGACGACTCGGGCGACGCAGGCAAGTTATAACCCGACGGAATGCGAGGCGGGGCGGCGAGGCGCGCGGGCCGCGGTCGCCGGGGCCTCCGGAACGCGGTCGGGTATGACCTGCGTTGTTCGACGTGACGTCGCCGCCCCCCGCGCGCCGCGCCCCGGCCTTGCGACCCTCCGCGCCGCGTTCGCCCGCGGACTCGCGCAAGCGCGTTCCGTTTCTTGCAAATACAGTAATACCACGTTTTGAATGAGAAACTCCCTTCTTATAATATCTTTTGTTTGTTGTTGGAGATGAAGTTTGTATGAATAAAAACTATGAATATCAAGGTCTGACAATGTGTAAACCTATTTGAGGTTTAAAATCTACACGACATTCGTATGGTAGGTATCATGACAATACATATTTAAGTTTTTTTGTTATCTTGCAAAGAGGAGAACTTTATACAATGAAAAAAATAATTATGTAACCTGATGATAAATTGTAGGTATAATAATATGGTGCCAATAATCATAGAATTTTATGTAATGGTATAAATCAACCATACCTACATATTTTAAAAGTAATGTAGGTTTTTGATAAGTGAACAACTACGACATTATCATCAAAAGCGTTTCACAAACATGCTGTAAAAGTATGACATCACCAATGTTTGAATAAATTTTGCTTATAACATTGTTCGCAGTTGTGTGAATTGCTTAAGGCCTTTGTTAGACAGTAGGTACCTACCGATCTACCTACCTAATGGGTAAAAAATGTGTTTGTGATAATTCACCAAATTTACTGTATATTTTATGTATTACCTAACGAGATAACCCTAACAATACCTAGCGAGGTAGGTATTTTTCTAAATCGAACTTAAAGTGGGTGTAATTAATTATGTATCTACTATTAAATGTTTTAATATACTATTTTTACATGAAAATGGTGGTGCAGTACCTAGGTATGGGCAATATCATGGATATGTTTTTTTTTCTTTCCTAACTGACTTACGATGATGCTTTGGAGTAGCCTTGTCATCATCACCGGACTTGCGGGGAGACGATGGTTCTCCACCCTAAACATGGATGTGTATAAATGTTTAGCAACCTTTTCTGAAGCACAACTAAACTATTCCCTGGAGTTGCTCGAGAGGAGTTCGATAGATTTTGTAATAGGCCTCAAATGCTAAATTTATTATAGATATAGTATTTTTATATAGAAAAATGCAATCGGGTTTTTCGTACTGTCAAATTAACGTCTTTAATACTTAATCACATGTCTAATTCAGTTATCTATACTTTAATGTAAATCAGGTATCCAACTATAGGTGTATTATACTCAATCACGACAAATCTCTTCGTTCTGGTTGCTTACCTTAAAGTCCCTACTTATCTACCTGAGGAAGGGATTATCTACTTACCTTCTGCCTTCATAAAGTAATGATCAGTCTATTGACACATTAATTATTTCAAGTATATCAAAGTAAGATGAGATTTAAAAAACCATGCAATGCTTAGGGGCGAGTGCCATACGCTCCCCCGCAAGTCCGTTGATGATGACGAGGCTACTCCAAGCCATCAGCGTATGTCAAAAAATAAAAAACCTATGTAATGTCTGAATGCAAATCTATTAATATTGAATTATGGAAGAGACGAATTCTCTGTTTGTTAGAAGGGAATAATCTATGCTCCTTATCGCCTCTCTCCGTAGACTATAGTGTCTTTAATATCAACACTAAGTTAATACGTTATTATAATTTTAGTTACAATATTTAAAATAATACCATATACCTTATACCAATATCTTTGCAGAACTTCTACAGTGAAGCGAGGGCATACATGTCAGTAATGTAGAGACTTACGTTGTAGAGCTGTTTTGTGTTAACATACAGGTCTTATTTGAAATCTGACTGGTATTTGTTTTCATGTCAGGAAAAAACTTCCAATCATGGCTTCGCTAAGAAAGTTCTTCTTCTTAGTCGTTCACTCTTGGCAGAGTGGTCGTGATTATGGTCTTTCAGTGCTGACCGCAGCCTTCGCGATTGCTCTCCACCGGTCTCTGTGTGTAGCACTGCGAGTACACTCTGTGATGGAGGAACCAGTCGTAGTTTTTATAAGATCGGTCCACCTAGTTGGGGACCGACCCCGTGATCTTTTGCCTTCCACTCGCCCCTGTACAACCAGGCGCTCCATGGAATCGTGTTTACGGGTGACATGACCAAAGAACTTGAGGACTCGTAATTGGACAGTCGACGAGAGCCTTTGTTTTATTTTTAGTTCCTTAAGTATGGATGCGTTTGTTCTGTGGGCAGTCCAGCTTATTCTTAAAAGACGTCGCCAGCACCACATCTCCAGGGCGTCAATCTTCCTCCTATCCTGCATTCTAAGAGTCCATGTTTCAGCTCCATAGAGGAAGATCGGAAAGACCAGGCAATTCATTAGGCGGACTTTAGTGTTTTTTGTTATCCGACGGTCTTTCCAAATCTTAATGAGCTTTTCTGTTGCTGATCTTGTTATTGCGCAACGCCTCTTTATCTCTTCAGAACAGTCGCCGTTATTGTTGATGTTAGAGCCTAGATAGATGTAGCTCCGGACAACTTCGCAGTTCGCTATTATCTTTGTTTCCGGCTTGTTACTTGTATTGCGATCAACAATCATGACCTTGGTCTTGTCTCAGTTAATGGCGAGGCCAAATTCAATGCTGGTATTTTCTAGGAGATATAGGAGGCTTTCAATGTCCTCTTCAGTTTTAGCCAGTAAGGTAGTATCGTCGGCATATCGCAGATTCGGAATCATCTGGCCTCCAATGGACACACCCTTACCCCACTTATCAAGCACAATTCTCATGATATATTCAGTATAGATGTTGAATAACAGCGGTGACAACATCCCTGTCGCACCCCAGCCTGAGTCTTGAAGCATTCAGAATCCATTCCGTCAACCCGGGCAGCCGCCGTCCCGTCTTCATAGAGTTTTCGTATGAGATATAGTAAGTGATTTGGTATTCCCATGTCCTGTAGAACAGCCCACAGTTTATGCCACTTAACAGTATCGAAGGCTTTACGGAAATCTACGAAGCAGATGTATAAGGGATTGTTGAACTCACGTGACTTCTCTATAATTTGCCCAAGGATAAGGATTTGTTCCCTAGTTCCGCGCCCTTTTACAAAGCCTGCCTGTTCCGGCGCTATCTCACGATTTAAATATAGTTGAAGTCTGGCATTAAGTATATGCAGCATGACTTTACTTGCATGTGATACAAGCGAAATGAGCCTGTAGTTATTGCACTTCCGGGTCGATCCCTTTTTGTGTAATGGTATAAATAGTGAGTGAGACCAGTCCATCGGCCACTCACCAGTATCCCATACACGACAACAGATGGCATGCAGAATATTTACCCCAGTCTCTCCCATATCCTGAATGACCTCGATAGGAATTTCATCTGTACCAATTGCTTTGCCGCGTTTTAGGTGTTTTATAGCAGCACGAGTTTCGTCTTTCAGTATATTTGGTTCCTTTTCATTTGGGAAGGGAATGGGGCTGTCTGCATACAAAGTATCGTCAGTGAATAGAGACTTGCAGTACTTTTGCCACACATTAACAAATTCCCTTATTTCCGTTACAGTAATTCCTTCGGAGTTTTCTGCAGCCCAGTTCTTTGGTTTAAATTGGCGTGTTATAGTTCTTATTTTAACGTGTAGGTCTTTTGTCTCATATTTCACTGCGTGTTGTTCCAGCTCCTCACAGATGTTCTGAAGTGTTATATTACGGTCTCTACGACAGGCTGCTTGTATTTTTGCCTTGTAGCTATTCAGTTCTTGAATTTCTGCACCACTAGATTTCAAATCCCGTCTCTCTTCAACCAGTTTCCACGTGTCAACAGACATCCAATGTTGTCGCTTAACTTTGACTGGCTTCGGTTGGGATTCTATGACAAGATTCTTTATAACGGCTCTGGCAGATTGCCATAGTATATCGACTTTTGTATCCTCGTTATAATCGAAACTAGCGCTATCCAGGCTTTTAGCAAACGATTCTTTATCCAGTATTTCCATCCGCTTGCTGGTTTTCTTTATAACACAGTTGCGTAATTTTAGTTTCAAAACACCCATTAACAGTTCATGATCCGAGAGACAGTCAGCTCCAGGCAGAGTGTGCGCGTTCGATATTGAGCTTCTCCATCGTGTCCTGATCATTATAAAGTCAATCTGATTTTTGTGTTTCCCATCAGGGGATGTCCAGGTGTACAGCCTTCTCGGATGTTGTTTAAAGACTGTATTCATTATAGTCAGGTTATTGTCAGCCGCAAATTGTAGAAGACGATCTCCTCTATCATTTCTTACACCAAGACCATATTCACCGACTATATCCCGGAGGCTTGTATCTAGAGTGGTGGCTCCTATTTTGGCATTAAAATCTCCGAGAACTATAAGTAATTCTTTCTTGGGCACTTTACTTATACATGATTCCAGCTCGTTGTAAAAGCGCTCTACGACATCATCTTCAGCTGCAGAGGTCGGTGCATAAGCCTGTATAAGATTGAGGGGGTTTGGTGAGGCACTGAGTTTAATAGTTATTAGTCTCTCGTTTATAGGTTCATATCCTAGAACTGAGTTCTTCCACCTCCTTGGTACAGCTATAGCCACTCCAGCAAAGCTATTCGCTTTACTTCCAGAAAAAAAGATTGTATGTCTTTCTGTGTCAAAATGGCCGCTCTCTTTCCAGTGTGTTTCACTTATGCCCGTAACCATGGTGTGGCACCGTTCAAGTTCGCGATCCAAGATGTCTATCTTTCCTTTCGCGAGAAGACCGCGTACATTCCACGTGCCTACGCGGATCTTGTTACGTAATTGTATTCTTCCAGTAGCATATTTTCCAGCGAAAGCCTGGTCGCCTGCAATTCCGTGGCCGGTAGCATATTTCACACCCAATCCCCCGGAAGGATTAGGGCGCCGGTCGCTACGCGGGTCGCCAAGCGGTCTTATCTTATTCTGACTCATACTTTAGAAAACCATAATTCTCATGGGAAATTAGTAACAGTGGTTTCCCGTTGCCTTCTGCCCCAGACATTTTAGGAATTATTTAGACCCCAAGGCCGCTGTCGCCTCTTCCCGCTGGTTGCCCAGCTGGGTGTATGGTTATACCGCCAGTGCTCGGTCGCCAGAGCCTCGTCCGTTATCTAGCAGGGGGCACCGCGACAGCCCGGGAGCTGCCGCCACTGGCTATTCCTACGAACCACCAGTGCGAGCAGGTGAGGATGACTTTTGGGGTCGGAAAGATGTTAGGTCCGTTCTCCCCCTTACCCCCCTAAGAAAGTTAATGGCCGTAAATAAGGCATGCTTCAAAAAATAAACTTGAAATGAAGTCCCACGAAAGGCGGTAGTGAAGAGTTAGCAACACAGGTTCACAACCTTTTGCTCTTGGGCCAACTCGACAGGTCTCGACCGACATAAACTGTACGCTACGTCATGGCATGACGGCTTATACATAGGTATGCAGCTCTATATCACCCCAGGCTACATTATATGCAATATAGGAAGCTACACTTGTTTGTTCTTTTCCTTGTTGAGGTCAATGGTCTCAATTATGAAATATGCAAAGCGCTACGAAAGCTCCTATAGCTGGTATAAACAATGTGTTCCAGATAGGTAAGGTAATCGGCCGGGATGCTATTTATAAAATGCGTCAAGTGTACGTAGCCGGGTATTGGCATATTTTCGAGTATGCGGCGAGGTGGGCGTCATCTCCGGCGACGGACGCGCTACGTCACAGCTCCTACTGGTGCAGAGTTCTTCAAATAAATTGGCACTCGACAGCAGTCGACATAATACAGGGCGAGGTGGCGTGCTATACGTGCAGACCGACGTGTATACGATAATCAATAGATATTTTCAGGAGGCTTTCGTGGAGGGCGAAAGCGACACCCGCTGCTCGCATAGCGCCCTCTCGCTCCATCCCGTAATTTACGTAGACTATCGAGGGAATGGCGATAAAACACCATTATGAGGTGGATTAATAGATATTTTTACATGAACGACATACATCATGCCGTTGGAATGTCAACGTCCTACATAACACGCATCCTGTTTGCTGAATGCTGCTACGGCGCGTCTGTTCAACGGTCGAGCTTTTGTTACGGACTTTTTTTTGTATTTTTGTAGCAACCCAAAAAGCTACGAACAGTAAAAACTGCAAAAAATTACAAATTTTCCTATAACTCATGCGACACGTCTTTTATTCTTGCACTGTTTATAATATTTCTGTGTTAATATGGATTTTATTTCGAATATCCGAGTAGACAAATTGGTTGTTCAAAAGTTATGATGTCATTTAGTACCTACCTACAGTTTAAAATAAGCATTTGAACTACTTTCGACGTTTCAGACATAGATAAATACCTATTTACATTTTATCTGAATTATTAGGGTGGTCTGTATCGCCGCCGGGCCCTCTGTAGGACATATCTACGTGCCTATGTACAGTCGCCCAACCGTCGTGTCGCCGCGCACCTACGTACCTAGAGCAGCATGCTGCGAGCACTGGCCACTGACACCATCGTTCTCATGGCAACGTCGATGAAAAACAAAGTGCTGTTAATAACAGATACCCGGTTTACTCATCATAGGCGCGTGCTAACATGAATAAATTATTTGTTGGAGTGTAGCTGGGCAGGCGGTATATGGCAACGGGCGCAGTGGGGGGAGGGGGGCAGACGGGGGTAGATTAAATTTCGTACCACACCGCTGGCTGCCTCAAGCTCGCTTGTATTCATCACCCTTAGGGCTGCAATTGCTTCCCGGTTCCCGCGTATTTTGAGCTCACAATGCATTTCTCACAGCAAATCCAGCTAGCGTAGGTGAAACGCACATTTTGTATGTTAGATTATGAACAGCAACAAACTACAAGCAACCATGTACTAAAATTGATTTGGGGCAGTTTGTAGCACTATTAGATTAAAATAACAACTAGGTACCATATAGAGTAGCTTCCATAGCTAACTATACATACGTACTCATCCCATTACCCGTCCAATATGATGATTCTTTATCGTATCACGCATATGGAAACAATCCTCGTTTAATAACAATAAAAATAATTGATGCCATAGTACTACATCAACGGCCCTTGACTAATAATGATTTTAGGTTTCGTAGCTTATAAGGAATAAAAATAGCAAACTCTTTCTCGGGAGCGCGTGAAGGAATTGAAATGCTTAGGTGCATCAAACACTATACGTTTTAGAGGTCTTCGAAGATTAAATCATAAACGAAATTAATGCAAGACGATAGCTATACGTCACGAGTAATGAATAATAGACATTAGCTTTTGGTATCATGCTGCTTGCTACGGTATACCTATAGCTAACGGTACTCTGCTCGTAGCTGAAAGCTTCCGATGTTCAACTCTATGTGTATCCCAATAAGAGCAATGCGAACGTGATGTTGATTGATCCGTCTGGCAGCGTAATGTTGGTTGGTAAAGCTTTTGTATATAATAAAATAACATCAGGGCATGTACACATTTTAGCTAATGAGTTTATATCCTACAAAATATCTTGTACATTGAATTTGAATAAATGTGAGTGAGTATGATTGTAAATGTTTTTTAAGAGCAAGTGGAATTTGTGAATTCTGTAAATGTATTGAGCTGAAAGGTATCTTTAGGCGAGTCCTTCTATATCAGTTTATCTGATATGCTGTGTCAACATTAACATTTTCTGTGAAATATGATATACCTACATATTTTCAATTTACATATGAGAATATTGACCATTATGGTGCTTTTCAATTTATAAAGTGAATGTCGCGGTCTAATTCTTTATTATTTATATCCCTATGTGCCTCCGTATAGATAAATTATATGATGAGACGAACATTATATAATTGGGCATATATAACACATCATATCGTATAAAACTCAAAAACGGATACAATGGTTTGACAAAATATTATGTTTTTTTTAGTCTCAAATATTAGGAACTCTGAATGCATTCAGAGGTATATAGCCTTAAGCCACTGTCCCTCGGACTCGAAAATTAGGTTACATACAAAAGATTTTACTTTCCTTGGAATTACAGGTCACGATAGGTCATACAATTTTGTCTGACATTGCTCTGTGCCCGTTACATAGGCCGAACAGTCGTTAGGTTAGGTCTCTACAGCCTATGTAAATTAAAAAGGAAAAGGACATTAGGTTAAGAGCTAATATCCTTTTCCTAAATTCAGAAGGTTTGTCGATGAAATAATAAAATAATTAAAAATGTTACTCATCACGGTAGTAGATGCTCAACAGGTATAGCATTAAAGGATATATCAGCCTCAAGCCAGGTCATCGCCCAGTCTAGATTAAACTATAATTAATATGTATTTATAGATTATGACCGTAGTGCGTTGTTCGGGTTTACATATACGACCTCTGATAGGTAGACCTAGTATCCTAGATTCTCGGATTGCCATGTCAACGATCGCTATGTTAACGTCGGCGTAGGCGTTCACGAGTTTGCAAATTCAATTAATTCGGTGAGGGTGGTTGAACGAAGGGCATGGTCGACCTATTTCATAGCTATGACAATTGTTAGCTTTCTTTTTTTTTCTTCGCAACCACATGGCCTCATGCCATGCTGCATGCCAACTGTTTCCATATGACGAATATGGAAACATTTATGTGACTTATGCTACTTTTTGCGCTATATATATGTCGTCGTATTGTATAATCCGCCGTATTACATTACGGCTAGCCGTTATCAAAAACAGGGCCGATCCGACTGCGACATATAGACTCAGTAAAGTAGGAATTGGATTAAGATCCCATCATAATTATCACAATAATAGTTTTAATCGTGAATTGCAAATTAATAATTATGTTAAGTATTATTATCTTGATCGGTTATTTCGAAAATGTCAAGGACATTAATAGATAGTTAAGTATAGAGTGACATCAAGGACAGTGATAGAGTGTCGTCGCAAATATTTTATTAAAAGGATAATAATGTATTTATAGAAAACAGTGTCTATACTACCGATATCTGTAAAATAAGTCGTAGCAGGAGTTATGGTAATCGTTCACGAGTTTGTCTGGTATTTAATATATATTTTTTGGTGCAGTGATGTCCAACGGTGATAGCAAATGCGTTTCCCTTGTGGTAGTGAAACTAATAAAGTACCCGCCTACATGTTCATCGATTTAATATTGCAAATATTTGCATTAAAGCTGGCTGTTGTATATATCGCTGCAGTGTGGAGAGGAGTGGAGGTAGGGAAACAAAGTAATGGGAGGGCGCCTCGGATGACGTAGACATATTGAGCGGTACGTATGTATGTACTATGCGGCCATGTATGTACTATACGACCATTTATATACTGGGTTGACAGTACACATGGTTCCGATAACGAAACTGATAATATGTTCTGAGGGCGTGTATGTTTTAATGTTAATTGTAGGTTGTCACCATTCATTTACCGCAATTTCTCATGTACACATGAGTTAAGATTATTATGTTCCATAGATTAGCAAGTCCGCTACTTAAAGCACTTTACAAATATGGCGAACTAAGCTAAATAAGTATGTCCGTTATAATTGTCAATTACTAATCGATTTTGTGTTTTATACTCTATTTTCTGATGAAATGTCCACTAGCGGTTATCCAAAGTAATTTGAACTCGAATTTATATTTGTTTCGTTTTAATTATTTCATTTGATGGACATGCCTACCTACTGTATGTCCTCGTACTTGTACATAGCCGATCTGCTATCCATTAATATTAATACATTAGGTGTAGAAATAATTTTATTCCTGACGCGTCCCAGTGTACTAATAAGTAGTATTAAGTAGTAAAAAAATGCTGTGTTGTAGATAAGATTCTACTAGTACTAGCTTTACTAAATGAAATACTTTCCAAGACAAATCAATTTTATTTCCTGTTTTCTAATCGATTTATAAATACTACTTTATAACTCAAAAATGGTAATCAGAAATTACAGTAGTATACAGTGTCATTTTTGAAAGTTATTCAGTAACAAGTTACATTGATTTCAAGTCTACACGAGGTTTCTAAGCTAGACATATTCTTTTTCTGAATAGGTATCGCTGCACTGTGGGAGGGAGGTGGGAGAAACAAAGTGGTGTGGAAGAGGGGGTAGCATGACGCCGACTGTACGCTACACCTAGCTAGGTGGCTACCACAGCTTTGCTGCTGACGATTCCCATCATATAGGTTTCATTGATATATAGGCAACTACATATACGGCGCTGAATTATCCAGACTGCCTACATAACTATCTACCTTTGAGAGTATCTACTGAACTAGGTCGGATCAGTGCAACGTTTTGTTTGCTTATTTATCTGTACCTTACCTACTAGGCATTTTGACTTGCTCGATTGTGCATTTGGAAGTCTCTTGCGTTGCGAAGAAGTCGTAGGTTCGATCACCACTAGAAGCAGGTACCTGTATGATAAACATCAGTATTTTGTCCCATGTCTGGGCGTAGCTTGTTTACATCGCTGTTGATTGTTATTTCCGTAACGCAAGTGCTTAAACTACTTACCACGTACACATCAATGTATAAGATTTTTTTGCCAAATAAATGGTTATTCTATTGTATTCAATTCTATTTGATATTATTCTATATTTATTTATTATCACTTTGATACATATGTACAGTTTATGATAGGTTCTAAAAGACTCTATTTATATTAAACAACAGTTATATGAGTAAGTACAAGATCATAAATGACTAAAAGCATTGGTTTTTGTACTTTAATCATAGGTAGAGAAGTTTAGTGGAACATTTCCATCACACAGATTAATTTTGTGAAAGGTTCTATTGTGTACTTTCGTGAGACGGGAGTTTCTTATGAAAACAATTTCCCGGGAAATGAAGTCATCAGGACGGGCGGTGGCCGTGGACAGTGAAAATAAAATAGATAGGACCGAGACGGAGAGACGATTACACAAATATATTTGAGAGCTATACATACTCGTACATATATATACAAGGGGAAGAGCTCCTTGCTTAACGTTCGTCGCAGTTTACGTAACTGGTAAATGTCTGTTCCGCAGCATTATAAAAATGTTATCTAAATTTATAATTTTAAAATGTGAAAGTAACTTGTCTATTGTATATACTACATTTGTTGAACTAAGTCCTAGTTATGATAAAAATACTGTCTAATCTCTCTTATTATATTTTTAGGCAATAGATTTTTAGGATAATTTTCCTGGGCGCTAGCATGAGGAAAGCTTAGTCTAGTAACCTTGCCGCTCCCATGCAGGGTGATGAGTAATCCTTATTAATATTACAAATGCGAAAGTACCTAACTCTGACAATTGCGCTTTCAAGCCAATAGTACCTACTGAACAGATTTCAATGATATTTACCTACTGGGCTCTGATGGAGTCATGTTTTTACGTGATAAACAGCTTCTCGCGGGTCAAGTCGCCGGCGGAAGCCTGATAATGCATAAAACTTGATAGATAAAAAAAGTTTGTGATCAGTTAAATATTGTTTTCTTTTTTAATTTTGTTTAGTTAAATCAATCTGTACTTGAAAATTAAATAATACAAATGTGAAAAAAAAATTTTTTTTCACAATAATCAGGTCAATTAGTTTAATGTTATTCTTCAAAAACCTTTAATATTCCATGAATCATTCGCGTACCTGCGATCCCGTCTGATAGTTCAGATAAACCGAAATGTCTATTGTGAGTGTTTTTTGTCGATAAGCTTGGAGTACCTACCTACCTTCTCTCCATTAATCATCATTGACAGATAAAAACTTGCTAATATTTATAATTCTTTAAAGGTTAACTATTTAGTTCCGTATTATTATGTCCTGGAATTACTATGTACTATACTAATATGTATATAATATTTTCGAATACCTATAAATATATCTATTTTTTGAAATTTCAAAATGACTAAGATGCTGAGAAGGATGCTTTTTAAATGGGAAAAGCTATTTAAGCTGGGTATATTAAGGTACCTGACTGGTTCTGCGAGTAGTATGAAATTTTATGTCACGCTATTTTCACGAAGATAGAAGATACGGTACAGGAACTTTTGGGCATGAATATTCCCAAATACATTTTGGTTGAAAACGACGTCAAGATGTGATAAATGATGCATTCTAAAGATTGATGGATTAGCATTTCTTTCTCAGTTGGGTAACAAAAATAATAATCATTATTGAGTTTTTTCTGTTTTGGGAATAGCGCCATCTTTTGAGTACTGGGTCCTACAAAACGTAATACGGCCACAGATAACATAACTATAAAGCGAGCGAGGCTGCCATAAATCGAGTGTTCAAAACTTGGTTTCTGTACTCATAGTTAGATGGACGAATGCAAATGCTTTTAACAGTTTCAAACACGCTTCGAAGAACGTAAAATAATGAATGCTTTACATTAAATTTTTTTAAATTACTACCTATATATACATAGATTTAAACTATGGCTACCTGGACTCAGGCTGGATAAGTAAAATATACCTAGGAGGGGCGTATTACGACCTCTTAATTCCAAACAGTTTAATAATGGGCATAGGTAGCTATTTGATAAAGAGCTGTTTATACTACACTTATTTTTAAAATTTGCATAGATAATGGAGGGATTATATCAGTCTGTATGGTGGAGGAATAATCTTGAGGAATGGAAAACTCGGTTGAAAAAAGCACGAAGGTTATCATTTCAAGACTTTATTTAGATGTTAAAATAAATTTATTGCTAACAATCACATTTACTTTGGCTTACCACTAGCTCTCATCTCAATAAAATGACTTTCGTGTTACAAAATCATTATAAAATAATACAAGTACAGTCTAAATGACAAGAAGTAATGCAGGTTAGGTAGGTACAAAAAGGGTTTCTACTTTTGAGCAATATAAGCTTTATCTTATTTGGGGGCATAGCAATGCCCAAGAAAGATGTTTATAATACTGTTATTAGTGATTGATGTTTATATAAAACGTAAAATGTAAAGCTATAATGTTTTTTTTTTTAACATGGGACTGAATATATTTCGTGATTACGAATTATACTTCACAATACACTGAATAACGAACATAAAGATAGCTGTTCAAAAAATTATGATACGAAGGTCTATTAGTAAAATAATAATCACCTACATCATGAGACCCAGCCAAATAAGAGTGATTAATAATGTGCTGCCTTTTTGACACACTTTTAATACTATCTACTTTGTATTTGACATAATTTCAGGAACAGCCGAGCTGGGTACATTTAGATAAGAGCATGGACGTATATAATGAAAGTTATTTACTACTCAGACACACACCACATTACATCCTATAATTTACCATAAACACACAATCTAGGCTTATCGTACGTTTTTATATTAGGATACTATCTAATTAATTTGGCACGTTGATTCACAGAACTCTCCATTTTGTAGAGAGCTACTTAAATATTCATTACGACTATCATAAATAATTATAAAGTATATACTACAAAACTACAAAAAATATCACAAAATAATATAAAACTTTTTGAGCGTTTGAAAACTGAAGCCTTGAGCAAAATGAGCAAGCTTATTTTTTTAAAGGACTATAACGATACCTGATATTAATAGAATAAATTGATATTTTGATGATAATAATAACATAACAATATTATTATTATTATCAGCTATCGAAATCCAAAACTCTTCGTATTATTTTTAAATTAGGAAGACCTAATCTGGAATGAATTTTGTCCTTAACAAAATTTATATAGGTTGCTTTTTTGTTTCACTTGTTATACATGGTCATGTGCAACTTAGCTAAGAAAAGTAGCTTAGCTTGCTCGTGTCAGCATGATTAGGCATGTGATGCTTAATAGTTAGTTAGTTAGTTTATAACGTAAACACGTAAAATGAGCAAATTTAGACATAAATCACAAATAGCTAATATTGTTGTTTACACTGACTTGGGAATTAATTGAATTATATGAATATCTTCTAGAAATGTAACATGCTGAATACGCTCTAATAATATCTTTATTACCCTAGCGACTTATTTACTTAACTATTCGTAGGATAGTAGGTTCCCCAGTATGCCTTGCAGGCAAATATACATCCTTATAGCTATCTACTTCTAAATCAATCTCAAATAAACCGTGTTAGTATAGGAAAATTAGTTTTAATTAGAATTAAATATTCTAAGATTATTCTGTAATTCATGAAATCATTATAAAATAATAAATTTTATTTAACCATTATCTAGATAATGATTAGTCACAATTGCAGCTAAGTAACTCTACTTACGCTTTTTGGGTAATGTTATGTTATAAACTAATAATGAAAGTTAATTAATATAATATCTTTTGTCAACGAAACACTGTTTCATTTTATTTTAAATGAAACTCGTTTCAGGTTCCGGATATTGACGGAAAAAACGGAATACTTCAAGGATCTTCTTGTTGTTCATAGGGCATCCGTCAAACTTCTTTTGTTTTCGGCAATCATCAAGGCGACGTCATTAAATAGTACAATTGGCGGGATAAAAACCTACAGGGTAGGTACTTACTACACCTTCAGGTAAGCCTAATTTATTGAGATCTTAATATTGCGATTGCTGAACTTATATTTAATACAGTACAAAATCTCTATCCTGTTTTACCATAAGTATTCTCTAAGACTAATGGAAATAAATAATATCTACTATAATACAATCGGATACGTCTTCACGATTACCGATATTTTTTTTTACGTCACCGGTTTAATAATATTTATTTACATAGATGTCGTATTCTATAATATACCTATTTTATTAGGTATCTCGGTCTCTTCAACGCGTTGCTTAGAAAAAAGCTATTTACTTGTCTAGCATTATAATAACCCTAAACTTTAAATATTTCAGAGTCCACGCTGCCGTAACACAATTTATAAAAAATACAAATTTTATAGGTATCGTATCAGTTTTCAATACTAATATGGGAACTACAAATTACCGTAACTATCTATAAATAAAATAGATGGGATCTCGATACGGACAAAATTAACACGGATTTGCGCCCATATACGTTAGATCCAGGCTGTGCATGTGAATATACACTTATACACCGTGAAATGTTAGTGGTTGTTTTCCCGTGGCAGAACGATTTGCCTTTAGTAATACTATCGAATCATGCAAATTATTCCTCGAAAAAAAAAATCTTTTTTTTTCGAAATTTCAGAATAATAATTTTCCAACTCGAAAACGAGAGAAGCTATCGTTGTTTTTGAAGATGTGACGTATTCAGGTACTGCTTGCCGCATGAAATCGATGCTTGAAGTTAAAGAAGCTCTACACCCTAAGTCATAAAGCGGTTGGAACGTGCTTTCGAGTTACTGTTAAACCTTTCGTAAAACCGGCATTTATTGATTTTACCAAAAAAGAACTGCACACATCTTTTGTACTACTAAGATAGAATCATTTTACTGCGGGAAAACAACCACTAAAATTTCACGGTGTATTTTCGCTCACGGTCCTGAGCCTTCTCCTTATTTTGACAGTTTGTTCTATGTAACGCCGTTACAGATCGTTAACTATACCCTAGATAACAGAACTTCAAGCATTTCTCCGCCTTTAAAAGTCTAAATCACGTCCGTAGCTAAATCCTCGGTGTCCTAGTCCCTTGAAACGGAGGTGGTTCGTTGGCGGCCAACGATTCAGTCTTGACGGGCAAGCAGGTCTCGGGAGGGACGGCTCATATAGCTCCAGGTTGAAGCTTACGAAACATAGGCGTGTTAGGTGTTTGGTTGCAGGGGGAGCCGTCATTAGCAATATGGCTCCAAGCCTTTGGTAATCCGCTTCTATGAAATTTCTGTCCGTAGTTAGATCTTTGATGTGTTAAAACGGAGGTGGTTCGTTGGCGGCCAGCGGTTCGGTCTTGACGGGCAGGTCTCAGGAGGGCGGGTCGGGCGGCGCGGGCGGGCCGGGCAGCGGTCCCTGCAGCAGTTTGGCTGCGGCGGGGAAGCCCGCCAAGTCGAAGCCGGGCGGCGGCACAATGCCGGCGGCAGTAGCTGTGCCTTGCAGGTATGCGACCAGTCTGGAATCAAATGTTGTTATTTTACGTCTCGGTAGGTACGGTCACGAAATTGTTCTGTTGAGTGACATTTTATTTTGTGATTTTTAAATGGTTCATTAGGTACACAAAACAGCGTTTTTATGAAGATAAATGTGTGTACTGTCAAAGTTTTGAGTCCACACATACATAAATATATGTTTTGTAGGCTCACAGACATAAATATTTAATGCAATAGCGTGGAGTTGCAACTAAAACCAATTAATTTGTAGAATTGTAAATTAACATTTACCTAATGGAAAATTGACTTATGATAAACGAGACCTTGAAGCGAACTGATTATTTGATTTTTATCGGCCGATATATTTAGGACACTAGCCACATGTCTGGTTGTCCAGTTATGATGACCATTGTCATCATTAAATGGTCATTACCAATCATGGCTGATTTTGGGGTGATAGCATCCGCTTACTCGCAAGTCTGGTGATAATGACAAGGCTACTCCGAGATGGTTTAAGTACACTGGCATAGTCAGTTAGAGAAAAGAAAAGTCTAGTTCGCCTGTATGATATGTCCCAGAGAATCTATTTTAGCTGACCTTCTGAGCTCCTCGAGCGCGCTGGCCTGCATGAGGATGTAGTTCTTGGCGAGCAGCAGCGTGGCGATCTTGGACAGCTTGCGCACGGACGGCGAGTGCGCGTACGGGATCACGCCGCGCAGCTCGTCCAGGGCGTCGTTCTGAAGATAGGTACAACAGGATTAGCCATGGAGAATGTTCTTAAGGCTAAATTTTTGTGATCTTAGTTGAATATGGTAGCCTTTGAAAGAAGCTTGCTTGTATTAGAAGTCTATACATCGAATCGATCTGTGTGATCAGTCTTGACGTACAACCAAAATTGGCAAGGTTAAATTTGTTCTAAATTATGATAAAGTTATCTGCGCTTTTTATAAAAAATTACGGCCTACGTACGGACCTTGGACTTTGGAAAAAAATGCCAATGGTCACTTAATCAAACTCCGTGAAATTGAGACAGTCATAATATGTTTGACGGGTATTGTTCAGCCTATTTTGTCACTCAAGTTGATGACTAGAATGGGGTACTTATCTGCACCTGACTTATTCCGAAACACTAAAGGCCGGATTTCATAACACCTATAAACAGAATTGTTTGAAGTTATTGAATATTGATATTTACCAAATCGTGCATTCTCCGCCTTTCCCTAGCGTTGATGTTGAGCCGGACGCTTTTACCCTGACGCATCTTCTGTTTCGACTTGCCCTCGCCCATAGGTCTGAAAATGTGATAAATAAAATGATAGAGTAACTCATATATATAGTAATTATATAGTTAACTAGTGACCCGCCCTCGCTTCGCTTCGGGTATATCTTCTTTATATATATCATTAAACTCCTCCTAAACGGCTAGACAGATTTAAATGATTTTTTCTGTATGCGTTTCAGTAGCCACAAATCCGCCCGGCAGATAGCGCTGCTTGCTTGAAAAAGTGTTTATGTATAATATACGAACAAAGCGAGGGCGGGTCACTAGTTATACATGAAAAAGTTCCTCTTGAATCCGTCTATCTATTTTAAAAAAATCAATCCGTTGTGTAGTTTTAAATATTTAAGCATACATAGATACAGATAGACGCGGAAGCGACTGTGCTTTATACTATGTAGTGATACAATCGCATTCGTACTTCAGAGCAAAAGGTAGACAATGGAAACTACCCTTATCACAAGTAAGAACTGTGTTGCGGCTGAAGTACCATCGCGGTTCACTAAAATAATATGGTCTAATTTGTATCCTATTGGATCGGATAACGTACAGTTCCTCCCCTACTGCATTACTACACTGAATTGTATGTAAAAATTACTGATAGGTATACCTACATTTCACTAAATATTTCAACCCTCTCTAGCGCTTAGTACTACTTAATTTTAGAAGATTATACCCATAAAGATACTAATTATATATGATAATAGAAACAAATTGAAATATCGATAAAAACAGAATTCTATTAACATCTTCCAGTTAGAATTCAGATAAAATCGTAGCAGTTGTGATTACGGCTCCCCATTGCAATGATATACGGCTCATTGCGAGGGGAGGGTGAGTTGAGCGCAGGGTTGCCAACCGCTCTATACTGTTATGATTATATTTCGGGTTCGCGTACCACTGATATACTGCTGAAGTGATATGTTTTAAACACCGAAATCCAACAAAAATCCTTATATGTTTTAAATATACACCGTGAAATTTTACTTATTTGAGTATGTAAAAACGCGATTATACACTGTGAAATTTGAGTGGTTGTTTTCCCGCAGCAAAATGATTCTACCTTAGTAACACAATAGATTTGTGCAGTTCTTTTTTATTAAAATCAAAAATGCCGATTTTACGAAAGGTATAACCGAAACTCGAAAGTACTTTGGAAATACTTTATTATTTAGGGCGCAGAGCTTCTTTAGCTTTTAGCATCGTTTTCATGCGGCAAGCAGTACCAGATTACGTCACATCTTAAAAAACAACGATAGCTTCTCTCAAATTATTATTTTGAAAATTTGAAAAAAAAAAAAATTTTTCAAGAAATAATTTGCATAATTAAATTTTAGTGTTATAAAAGGCAAATCGTTCTGCCACGGGAAAACAACCACTCAAATTTCACGGTGTATAATCGCGTTTTTACATACTCAAATAAGTATAGATTTTTCTTAAAATAAACAATTTACAAATATATCACTGTCTATTTCTTAATCTTTCCTTTTTTTTAAATGTTATGTCTATTAAAACTGTACTCAACTTTTCATATTCATTCATTATCAGTGGTTTGTGACCCAAGTTCATTAACTCAGTTTCCAAGAGTCATGGGTTCGATTCCTACCCAGGACAAATATTTGTGTGGCGAACATAGGTGTTTATTTGTGTATCCACTGTTGTTTCTGATATCCGTTTAACACAAGTGTTTTAATAGCTACTTAAATTACCACGGGATCAGATACATGTGATGTTGTGTAATATTTATTTATTTATTATTCAGATCATTTCATAACAATAAGTATAACATATAATATAACACAAAATGTCTCAATGAACAGTAAAGATTTTTTAAAATGTTATTTTAAAAAATTCTAATGTATTTTCGACGGATAAATTTAGCCAACCCTAGCCAAGCATGACAAGTGTTCACCGAGCGCCGCCGAACAATGGACGGAACGGCGGATTTGCACCGATAACTAGCGGCAGGGTGAGCTTTATGTACGACTGCAAACTCACTTGTGGGTACAACACAAGTGTGATTACTTTTTGACGGCGTTTGAATGAATAATTACTTTTGATTATGAATCTTGAATTCTATTGAATACTTATTTTATTTGGATCCGTCATTATATCTACATATCGAAATCCCGAGCTATGACGGGATTTGTTTGTGAAATGTTGTTTTAAGCCTGTAAGACATTTATTCAAAACCCCAGATTTCCTCCTTTCTAGTGCACGAGCACAATCGTGTGACATTACCAAGATAAACCCTCGATCAAATCGGCTTTCAACTATGTAAGTTCAGTTTTTGTAGGGTTTAAATGTTTATAAATAGTTCTAATTTCAATTGGGTTATTAATTCAAAAACAGTACGTACTAACTATTCCATAATTTACGAATACACTAGTTTTACAAAACTAGTTATGATTTACTATTAGAGCGATATGTAGCATAGCTTAGCTACGCAGCCTACATTATTCTACGATCGTAGGTCTACAGCAAGCGTAGAGCGCTGCAACTCTCGTAGCATACCCGTATGCGCAAACGCAACTCTATTGAACAGATGGCGACCCATTATACAACAATCATTTACTTATTTCGACATGTGTGCACTTAGTTTTATTTACACCCCACCGCAAAGTCTCGTGATTCAATTGCAAATTTAAAAATATTTATTACTTTTTTTTGCAAGGATTTGTTGATAATAATTTAAAGAACTATATCGTACTATCAAACTATGTAGAAAGAGGTAAGTGTCACGGTAATTGTAAGAATATTAAATATATTACTATGATCAAGTTTTGGAACTAGCGACATTGTAAAATAATTTTATTTATTAAAAAAAATGTTTACTGAGTGCGAAAATTGTTATGTTGACACCCTAGTAGAGATCACGAGCGCATGCGTACCTACTACGAGTATAACCAAATGACATCAACGCGTATACACAATCAAGTCGGCTCGTTAAAATTATGCAAATGGGCAGCAAGAACGCTTGGTACATCGTATAATTTAACCCTAATGCTTTCCTTATTGATGTAAAATTTATATTTAAAGGTTTAGCAAGTAAATATTCCTTTATACAACTGCTACGAGATCAAAATATAGAAAAACAAAGCTTAACCCTTACCTTTGAGCATAGCTGGTTCCAGGTTCTGGCTGGTTCTCGTCAGTCGGGTAGCAGTGCTGCGGCGGGGGCGGGGGCTGACCGCCCTGCATGTAGAACCCCCCGAGGCCCACGGCGCCCAAGGGGGTCCTCCTGCCCGGCACCGACTGCGGCGGCGAGTGCGACTCGCCGAGCGGCATCCCGTCCCATGTCCTTCGGCCTTCCATTTTAGAAAAAAAAACTTAAAACATCACTCGTTTAAATTTGGAATGTTGTTTTTTTAATTCTAGCGCGTGATATCTGGCAGGGGCACCGCATTGAGAGACAGTGGCGAGCGTAATGGGAAGTGGCGGTCCACGATCGATCGGGCGCGCAGCTGGGGCGCGCACCCCTCTCATCTCTATTGTTCGGGATGCGGCCGGGAGCCGGGACTCACCCGTGCCGCGCTCGCCAAAGGGACCCCGATTATTGTTTTTCGATCGATTATTAATTGGGTTGTAGATTAATGCGATTTTTATTAAAGTAGCGTTTAAGCAAAATGGCTGTATGTTTACATTGTTGTTGAGATAAGAAGCAGTTTACTTCATACTAATAAATGATAAGGACTTACTGGATTTCTATTGCCAATTTAAATAACTCTAAAAAAACTATTACGAGTAGAGAAGTCGTTACACTTCTATTACTTAGAATTGTAAGACGATAACACTAATTCCGAGAAACAATAATGAGTAAAGTGACACACATTTGAGAGCTAGTTTTTGGATTAAATAACTTTTATGTTGACAGATATCGTCATTGAGATTGATGGTTTCATTCAAAACATTGTCGCTAGTTAATAACATAGTAAATCTTCTTTGCCTACTTTTAAAGACTGATTTAGGTTTATTAATCATCGTGAGTGTTTATTTTTATGATTATTGAATGAACGTTAGCATTAGGCGCGGTAAAAGGACAGTGTAAAGCTTTCAGACATAGACTATAAACTTTTTGGCACTATCAATCGAGCACGTGCGGTTATTGACTTAAGCCTTGTTTGCGTCGGTCACAGTACGCGACGCTGACGGTAGGTCATGTTTGATACTTCCTTCCATTTTTATTAGATATATTTAAACAACAATCCTTTATAACTATGGATGAATATTGCAACTTTATTAATATTATGTAGTTAGGTATACTTCATCATCTCAGACTTTTACTGCCCACTGCTGAGCATAGGCCTCTTCCAAAACTTTCCAGCGCGTCCGGTCTACGGCCACCTGAATCCAACAAAACCGTCGTCGGTTCATCTTGTAGGTGGCCGTCTCACACTGCGCTTTCCAGTACGCGGCCTCCACTCCAAGATCTTTCGGCCCCAACGACCGTACAATCTACGTGCTACGTGGCTGTCCCATTTCCTCTTCAGTAAGCTAATCCGACGGGTTATGTCAACAACTTTGGTTCTTCTAGGAATCTCCTCATTTCTGATTCGATCACGTAGAGAAATGTAGAGCATAGCCCTCTGCGCGACTTTGAGCCTCCTTAAAAGATCCTTCGTGAAGCACCACGTCTCATCGCCGTAGGTCATCACTGGTAACACACATAGTTAGGTATACTTAGTTCAATTAAATAACGTTATTTATTGGATGAATGGTTGTTAGTCGACCAACTTGGGCAGCATAGTTAACTAAGTCCTGATCGCCCTACTTTAGGGTAGGCCCAGAAGTGGGGACGTATATGGGCTGAGGTGATGAGAGATGACTGGATGAACTAAATACCAATAATAGTTATATAAGGTATATATAAAAATTAACAAAATAATTTAAATGGCTGCATCGCGTTACTGAATTTGATTTTGTATTATGTCGTTAAACGGAGGTACTTAAAGCTCAAACAATTTATTGTACGGGCTGGCAAGTGGGTTAACTGAAAGTAGATATAAACATCAGCGTTCATCATCCTGCAACAGATTTATTTATTCGTATCTAGATCGCTGATGATAATTATACTATAATGTAATGGAATTCCCATGTTTACAATTCACGGTGGAGGAAAACCGAATCTTGACCGACAAACGTTTCTTTAAATTAGCTTGGATGACCTTTTGTATTTCATACACAGTTTATATGTAAACAACATTTTGTTTCATATTATGGTTCACCTACATACCTATCTGTCCAGATTTCAATTGTCAAAAACATGACGGTCAACAAGGTGGTCAACTTTTACAAAATGCTAAATGTTTAGTAAGTTTTTTAGGTTTATAATATTTATTGACTTTTTTCTAGTCTGCGTATCTTTGGAAAAAATGGTAGAATTTTAGTTCTTTACTTATTAGGTATATGTCTGTTTCGTATATTTGGGGATTCCTTATGTAATTACATTCCAGGTGTAGGATGATTTTATTGATCACGAATATGGTTTTACATTGACAATAGGGCTGATCGGGAGTCGAACCCAGGAAATGCCAGATAATATATAGCTATATGGGCATAATATAACCATTACAGATAATATGTATGAACAATGCTTGCCTATATTACCTATATTTGTATTTGTAAATTTATAGGCGACTTCTGTGCAATAAGTGCAGTGATTGAAAATCTATAAGGTGGTAAATAAAATGCTCAAATAATTTATATTAGGAAATATTTTAATCATATTAAAGCTAGTCAATTCAAAATTATTTACATCTTATTCCAATCAGTTCCGACTTCATTTTAGTCCTCTTAACAATTTACAATGTTATCTATGTCAAATGTTTACAATTCCACCAACATTACCGTTTACCAACTTCAACAACTTTGTAACTTTTTTGGACAAATCCGTTGTTACAATACAAAATACCGTTCAGTGCATAGTCCTCATTCCTTAACATTCTTAACAAACAGTTACTCATTAACATGTTAATTTATATCTTTGCACAATCTTATTTAAATAGCAAACTTAAAAATAATATATAATGGTTCGTACCGTGAAAGTGTTTCGGTAACAAATTTCAAGTTGCATAACTTTTTCAAATAGGTAATTTTTTATTTGTGCTGCTATTTATTTAACAAATTGGATGTTAATTTGCAATAACTACCCTTATTTTAATTGCACAAGACTCTGAAGGAGCTGATGGGAATTGTCAGGTCCATTTACCTTATTAAATGAAATAAAACAGGGAATGCTCACAAAGTCGTTTTTACAAGACATGTCCAAAATTTTATAAATTTTTACATTGTTCTTTGACTTTGCTGTTACTCCAATCTTGCCAGTGTCTTTTCACAGCTCTTAAACTACGACTAGAAAACGACTAAGTAATATTTTATAAATATCTATGTAAAATAGATAACGACTCAGTATCAGATCCATTATTTAGTGGCAGAACAAATATTAATTTACACAACAATAATATTTGTATGTACGATTATTATTTAGTTTATGGTTTTTGAAGGATTCGATTTTCATTTTTCTGAAACGACTTAAGAACAGTCATAAATGCTCTGCAGATATTATACGTATATATAACAACTAGTACTTAATTTATTTCTAAAGACTTTTCAATGTGAAGCTTGGCTTTTTTACCGTCTCCAAGTCTATTTTAGCATTTTCTAGAGTAAATTAGTCGGATATCGAAAAGATACCGAAGTGACAGGCTCGGTGAAGAAGAACTTGACCGTTGAACAAACATCAACCAGGCTACGAAGACATTATTATTACGGGACATTATGATATTTATCATTTAGTTTTTATACATAATTTTTAACAAAAAAATTTGATCGAGTTATATTGTATATCAACTACATAATTCTTGAACATCCAAAGTCTTCGTTGACTGTTTTAAAATCATATGTACATTAGGCTTCTATTAAATCAATCCATATTTACACTTTGCGCTAACATAGGAGTAAGAGATGTTTGTATTCAAACAGTTCAACAGTAACTAATGAATTACATATCTTCTCAATCTAAACATTTGAAAATTTTTAGATAACAATTTCTCTCATTACCAATATAATTTTACAAATATTAGAAGCGCTATAGTAATACCTAGCCTATTGAGACTTAATTAATAATACTGTGTAAAAGTAGAAAATTGATATAAGAAAGGTACATTAGGCCATATTAGAAGACTTTTTTTTCAATTTTCTAAGAATAGTCATTAAAATGTACCGGTCATGAAATTAAGTTTGAAATAGGCATTTAGAATGGGTCGATAGAGCTTAATATAATTCCACACATATTCTATTGACATTTAGGTACTCTACTATGATTTTAGGACATTGTCGTCTTTACTGTCTACTTACCAAAATCGTGTACGCTTGATGATTTGTGCAAAATATATCAGTAGCAGCTCTAAACGCAACTATAAGTCAGCGTAAGTAGATTAGGTATATTTTGCGAGATATATTTTACGTTGTAAAGACGTCCACAATTTTTGGCACTCGTTAATGTGTTGAGTATCTATTGATGTACGATATTATGATGAAATTAATAAATAATGGCGATACATCATTACTTGCCAAATGACAATTACAGCAATTATTGTCAAGACGTACTCAAATCTCAAACATCCAACAATTCCATATAGTAAAGACATTATACTATGGTACTTAATGCATTATTCAAGCATATTTAAGCTGAAATAATGTGGGCTACACTTATCGACTAGATAATTCTTTGGACCAATTAAAATTGGCTAAACTCATATGTCACGGAGAATAAGCCCTTCACATAATTTATTTTGGTAGGGTTATATCCAGGTACATTAAAACCAACGTAACGATCTAAATTAGCCACGTGATCACTAGAGCAGGTGGTGCAGTTAGCGTGCGGCGTAAGTACGACGCCGATCACGGGCGGGACTAGTATTATTCTTTGGGTCACTAAAGATAAACGTCCATTAGCTAGGAGATCGTGTTAGATGGCGGCGGAGAGCGGTGTGGGGGCGGCGAGCCGTGCGGGCACGGGCAGGCAGGCGAGCCACACGGCGCCGGCGAGGCATCAGCGCGCGCGGTGCGCGGGCGCGGCCGCCGGTCAGGGCGCCGCCGCCGCCAGCGGGGGCCGCGCCGGCGCCGGCACGCGCGGGCACGCCACCACCGACCCGCTGCGGCTCGCTTGGCTGTTGTTTGCTGCGCCGCCTGGAAGGTATATTGTTTCATGAGTGCTTAGTAAGAGGAGAAAAGACCAGGATTGAAGTTCAAAATTCAGGGAAGAATACGGACGAATCAACCAAGTCAACCTTAGAGAAACTTTAGCCTGTGGGCGGTACTGGGGTCCTTTTCAGTGAATATACACCGTGAAATTTTAGTGGTTGTTTTCCTGCAGTAAAATGATTCTATCTTAGTAGCACAATATATTTGTGCAGTTTTTTTTTAATTGAAATCAATAAATGTCGTTTTTTACAAAAGGTATAATCGAAAATCGAAAGCACGTTCGAACCGCTTTATTACTTAGGACGTAGATCTTCTTTGGCTATAAGCATCGATTTCATGCGGCAAGCAGTACCTGATTACGTCACATCATATAAAAGAACGATAACTTCTCTCGTTTTCAAGTTGGAAAATTATTATTGTAAAAATTTGAAAACAAAAATTTTTTTTACAACGTATAATTTGCATGATTTGATAGTATAACTAAAGGCAAATCCGTCTGCCACGGGAAAACAACCATTACAATTTCTATGGTGTATAGCTAAATTATTACAAATTTACAATATAGAAGGTACCATGTTTATACATATAGCTAAAAAACTATTGTTTAGTCCAGTCAAATTAGGTTTCATCTGCGGAAAAATTACTAGTGAGCTGAATTTTGGTACACACCTTTATTACGGCATTGTAATGAAGGTGTGAAAAATCGACATTCATATCGTGCCGGCTTAAAAAGTTATAGGGGTCAAAAGGTCGCGAATATCTCGCGATCTATTGCTTGTAGGTTAATTGAGGTCATTAGAAAAATAATTTGTTATAAAATTATCTACATACAAAAAATGTCCTTTGCATTTTTTTGTAGAATTGAAAGTTTTCGGAGGAGAGCGCCGAGAAAGCACTCACATACGGTATTGTATACCAAGGCGTACGCCCTATGCTTTTCTTTGATATTTGTAAGCGTGTTGTTAGTAAAATCTACTACATACAGACATATAGCATTAGTAATACTAGTACAGAAAGTTTTCCTTTTTAGAAAAGGAAAACTGAAAATCATGAAGATGTTTGAAAAAAGATCTGATTTAAACAATTTTGCAGAAATATTCCAACAAGAAAATTGCTCTCGAGATGCATTGTCAATGCTAGGACATATTTTCTACCGCTGCAATTTTTTGTACAATTACAAATCTTTTTTTTAACATCTTCATGATTTTCAGTTTTCCTTTTTACCCGACTACGGCAAAGCAAAAGGAGGGTTATGATTTTGACAGGCTATGTATGTATGTATGTATGTATGTTTGTATGTATGTATGTATGTTCATCTGTTTCCACATAACTTCTAAATTGCTTGTCAGAATTCGACAAATGACATATCATTAGAAGCGTCTTAATTGTCCGCTGGTTATAGGCTATATAGGGTTTCACAAAATCTAATGTGGCGCCCACTAGCGGACAAAATAAAAAAATAAAGTTAAGATAAATACGCCGTGTTTGGTATCATTGGAAAGCGCTTTACTTGTACATTTTAAATATATATATATTACTAGCATTTGCATGTGACTTTACGTATATTCATGGACTGATTGCATATAGTTCACATCTTTTCGTTCATAGCTTCTTTACTACTTAACAGAATAAGACCACTGCAGTACCATTAGAAGGGCCTTGATATTCTGTTAGTTATGAGCTTTATAGCTTGTCACCAAATTTAGTATTGCGCCCTCTAGCGGACAAAATTAAAATAAATATACCGTGTATATGCTATATGCAACGTAATGAACAAATACACTTTAACACCAAAATAGTACAAATAATAAAAAGTTAAAAACTAAAACCCAACTACGACAAAAAACGACGCTGAAAAAGTATAAAACAAGACTTTTAGAACACTGAACTGAACAAAGTTGCTTATGTAGTTCCAAGTAAATGGACACAGTAGACTCTACCAAAATGCTTATGTTGAAAATTGACAATAATGTCATACAATACTATTTTGAAGTATGCAATATTTACTATGTAGAGATAAGTTTTCATGTTTGGAAAGGCGTAGTCACACGTTCCATACACAAGTACCTACCTACCGTAGCACTTTGACAACGTGTGACTGCGGTTTCAAACATGAAAACTATCTCTACATAGTAAATATTGCATGCTTCAAAATAGTATTATTAATATGACATTATTGTCAATTTTCAACATAAGCATTTTGGCCTACTGTGTCCATTTACTGAACTACATAGTAACTGTTCAGTTCAGTGTTCTAAAGTCTTGTTTTATACTTTTTCAACGTCGTTTTTTCCAAAAGGAAACTTTCTGTACTAGTATTACTAATGCTATATGTCTGTATGTATGTAGATTTTACTAACAACACGCTTACAAATATCAATGAAAAGCATAGGGCGTACGCCTTGCTATACAATACCGTATGTGAGTGCTTTCTCGGCGCTCTCCTCCGAAAACTTTCAATTCTACAAAAAATGCAAGGACATTTTTGTAGATAATTATAACAAATAATTTTTCTAATGACCTCAATTAACCTACAAGCAATAGATCGCGAGATATTCGCGAAAACTGATTTCATGACCTTTTGACCCGATAACTTTTTAAGCCGGCACGATATGAATGTCGATTTTTCACACCTTCATTACAATGCCGTAATAAAGGTGTGTACCAAAATTCAGCTCACTAGTAATTTTTCCGCAGATTGGTGTTTAAAAGAGCTAATTTGACTGGACTATGTTACCAAGGAGACTGATTGAAGGCTGCGTTTCTATTGCTGTTTTGGCTAAGTTATCAAATTTATAAGCCAAGAGGTCTTGTATAACTGACCTATAAGCGATCCCAGCATCTTGGTGACGGAGAACTTGCGCGTGCGCTGCGGCGTGCGCACCTCGGCCAGCAGCCGGTCGACGCAGCGGTACAGGTCCCCGGAGTTGTCGGCCACGCTCGCCTCGCTGAACGAGGCTCCGTGCGCCGCGCTGATCGCCTGACCTTCCTTTGTGCTCACCTGGAACAAGAGATTAACAACTTTATTTGTTTGTTCTGGAGGGTTCTTGTTGCCATTTATTACGGCAGACGGTACTTATTCAACTTGTTGTGTTTATATTTAAGGATTTTTGTTGCCAGTTGGTACCTACAGTGGCGAATACGGTGAATAGTGAGTAGAGTTTAGAAAAAACCCAAAGCAAATCCAAAATCCAGCATTCGTTTACAAAACGAATCAAACAATGATCGCCATTGATTTGAAAACAACAAATCCTTATCTTGATTAATAAAAAAATTATCATAATAAATGTAATACTCAATAATGTTAATAAGTTTTTATCAGAAGTTGGAATCGTTTAAAAAGTTCAAGCTCACAAGTAAGTATCCATAAATTGATGTCTATGATTTAAAACTTTATAAACAATTAAACCTTTCTGATTTAAAACTGGGATGTTAATTTGTTGCTGATTTATCGCGAACTTCGTAGAAGGTCAGCGTTTCAAAGTGTGTCGCACATCGAAAGCAATAACGTTTATTAGATCGAGTTTCGAGTTCTGTTTGCAAAGGGAAAACTTTCGCAATTTACAGCTGATATGAGACATGGGCGCCGTGGGACGCAAACATGTATTCCATAGGCTCTACGCTGGTGTCGCATTGTTCCACTTGAAAGCTGTCTATTCTGATTGCGGACAACACAACAGTACCTACGTCGGCCCATTCAGAGCCTGCCGTCCTATTGTCTCCGCCAACGTCAAAACTTTTGTATCGTGGCTCTCAATGTCGCCTGCCAAATTCCTAAATTCCAAACAATTCATGTTTTACGTATTGTGTAACATTACAAGTTCCGTTATGCATAAATCACGTATGAACAACACGCTGTTAGAGCTTTCGATCATCATCCATCAGTCATCACAATTTATAATTAGCGTCGGTTACGCAACGACTTTAATTCAACACTAGTAATTCAACGTCATTGAATTCTAAATATTGTTGTTTGAAAGATGAATGAAACTGCTTCTAAATACAACCAGCCTTGAATACAAAAGTGATCTTGAAGTAACTCCACGTTTATTTTTATTGAGTCCATCATCAGCTTATTAATTTAATTTTTCGACAGGTGCTTTAATCATTTATCAAGCCAGAAAATATTTGATTAAAATCGTGTTATTCGGAGTGAAAAATTCAATGTAGAGTTATCAACGATTATATTATTATGGAATCCTGATTCGGATAATCGAAACATAATAACAATTATGTTGGATTGTAGGCCAATCAGTTTGTATTGGCGGTATCAAATAATAGGCATTATATCAACATTTACGTATTAAGTAGGTACTCATTGAATTCGCAGACGCCTTTCAGGCTTTTGAAGTGTCTGGTTTATGTGATGGCGTAGACATAGTTTATAGATAGGGCCTACATTGATGAATGATTTTGTGTCCTTATCTGAACTGAAAGCGCCGACGGAGTTGTTGAGCACGCTCAGCGCAAAGACTCGGGCACAAAGGAGCCAGACCGTGTAGTGTCAGCGGATGTAAAGAGGGTATCAGCCGCCTCGAGCTAGGCTCCATAAAGCAAACCGTTTCCGCTCGGAGATGCTACAAAAGGCAACTTCAGTAATCTGGTATTAGTGATGAGTTTGTGGAACCAGATATATGCCGAATGTGATTTTCATGTAGCTTGTACAAACAGATTATGAACACGGGGGAGCATTTTGATAATTTTCAGCGGTAAAGCTAAAAGGAAAGCTACAGATATCTGGCTCAAGGTGCCTCATTGTAGCATTTACACATAGATAATGATCTGATCACGGGACACGGTTTTATTTGTTTGCAATCGAGACGCTAAAAGGAAAGCTAAAGGAAAGCTATACAGATATTTCACTCAAGGCGCTTCCACTCTCTCTCTCTCGCCCGCCGTGACTTTTTGACGTCTATGAACTCTCCGCTAATGTGATGCGCAGTACTCTTTGGCCTTAAGCCAGGGCCGAATTGGCTTGATAGTTTAATGACAATTACCTGTCTTAGGTGGTCCAGGTCGGTCTTGTTGCCGAGCAGGGCCAGGGGCATGGGGGCGGCGGCGCCGGGCCCGTGGGCGGGGCTGCCCCCGCCCGGGGCGCGCTTCAGGGCGCTTAGGACTTCGGTGGCGTACTCGAAGCTCCGCCGGTCCGTCACTGCGTACACCAGTAGGCATGCGTCTGCCCATTGGATCTAGAACAAGGGAGTACACGGGTGAGATATCGCTGGAATGATATTAATAAAGCCATGTCAGAGGCCTACGGGCGGCTTTAAAACTCTGACACCAGGTTGTTCATCAACCACACGATAAGAAGAAGAAGGGATTGTCAATATATAATGTACTAAATGCTGCATTTCGCTGGGCGCGTATTGGTACAAAATTCTTCATGGCAAGTTTATATCAAACCGCGTCCAGCGTAACTTAGCGTTGGCTCTTGAATACTATTTTAAATGAACTCCACAAAAATACCTACTATGTGTGCCAACAATAAATTAGTGTACCGATTCTAATGTGGCTTCTTTTGATAACGCGTAAATATTTCCGCGTTGGTTTACAATCACCATTAATCATAAACGTAGAAATAGGTTCTTGAACTCGGAAGAATTTAAAATGTTTTATTTTTGTTTTGAGCAAATATGCCAAGAAATGTATCCAGATAAAATCATTATCATGTGTTTGTTATTACATAAAACTCCGCATTAAACAGCGAAAATGCGTCATTAGCCGAGAATTGCGTCAGTCCGCGGTCCTCCGCGACTCTACAAGTGTTCGCGATTTGTTATCTTGGTGTTTCAGAAGGATTTAAAAGCTTGTGACTTTGACTTTGAAACTGTTTAGAACAAAACAAGTCTGGAAAAGTTACTTATATAATAAGGAGGTTGTTAATTGGTAGTACTCACAGAACAAACCAATATTGTTATATTCTGATGAACAATTTCTGTGAATTTGAACCTTTTTGTTTGCATTAAAACGGTCAAGGTAGACAATTTGTGAATTCTACTTGACTAAGCGAAATTTTCAAGGAAAATACAGATTACATACATCTGGCTTGTTACGATCTCGGAGAATGCGTGGACTTTTATGTGACAACGGGTAAACAATAGCAAAGAAATACTTCAATGCATTTTCCCAAAATACCGTACAGGATGCTCATAAAAGACTAGACAGCGGCGAAGAATGTGTGTGATTAATTACACCCCGAAGCCAACATTCCTTGCGTTAAAATTAGCGAAGCGATTCACGGGCGCCCACACATCGGGACACATTCGATCGACAGAGCAGGACGTCGTTAGCCGGGAATGAAATGTGGTGCGGATCTCTCGCTCGCACACACTTTTTGTATGACATTCGAAAACAATAATGATGAATGGTCCGGATATATGTTACAGTAGATACATCTACTACCTATATTCGACTGTGTCCGCACGGATGTAGACTGACAAAAGCTCGTTCATCGCATTGGATCGCTTGGCATGCCGCTCCGGAATATGAGATGGCAGCCTCGACCGTGGCCTAAGAGTATGTCCTCGTTATTGTTAATTGCCATAGGAGAACATTATGTGTTATTACGTTACTTGGGTGTATGACTAGGGACATAATGATAATATCATCACGAAACTGTAGGTAGGTATGATTCTTCTGTGTGTTAGGTTAGGTTTAGGGAAATGACATGTACCCTACTACCAAACTTTTTATATAAACAAAATACCTAGTTATATGCTTAAGAGATATCTAATGGAAAAAGATGTACCTACATAATTCGGAATAAATTGCTAATATCTAAGCTATCTAGATGAGAGAACCACGAATTAAAGTTATAACGAGACGTTTGATTTCCCTTTCGGGCATGTCTGGATTTAGAATCTTTTTAATTTTTCCAAAGTTTTGATTCGTGAAACCTTATTGATTGTAAAGTAAATGGTTCAAACGACTTGCACGGCTTCGGAATCAATATAGAGTCCGATATCAAAGTCACTCGGAGCGACGCTAAAGGTCAGTTACCACTTTGTTCCATGTTCTTCTATTCTATATCGGCCCTTATTATTCAATAAATGTAATAAATAATATACAAGCAGCCATTGTATTAGAAGTTAAATTCTTCTCAGACTTCAACTACGTCTCTGATAAATCAAAATAAACGTTTGTATATTCATGAGATTAATTCCCTAATATTATTATGTACAACGAATAGTATCCTTAGTTTGTTATGCAAGTTTTCAGGAAACGTAGGTTACATTTCATAATATTTTTAAGTATCTATCCATATGCAATAGTAATCTGTAACAAACGTGTAGTGTAGAGCAATGGTTTTGCAACTCGACTCGCATTTGGTAGAAATGTAAACATTGTGAGTCACCGAGCACGAGTTGTGGTGTGCAGGTCACTGGAACAACATTCGTAGGGTTGCCAACCTTTAGAAAGCTAAAGGTACCGGTAATGGTACTGTTCAATCGTATGATTATTATCACAACACTTTACGTTTCATAGTCAATGATACTTTTCTCTACGATAGATCTCATTGAAGTCCTAAAAATTTGTTCTATCTAAGGTTTAAGTTTCATTTTGGCACTCACCAGCCCTGAAAAGCTCCCATATTTTACGCCTCTAGTATCATATTCGAGACGATTAACCTAGTTGTCAAGACATAAAATGGCTTTAGTCTACTTTAGTACCATCTCTTTTTGTTTGCATAAGACCAATAGACATTTATCCTGGCGAAGGAATTTCGTGTTTTATTATATTTTGTATAATTTAAAGAGTACTTTAGTAGGTATCGTGACCTCAGAGTGTAAGTTTATAACGATGTTCGTCAATCAGCGGTTTCAGAAAGAAGGTTATTTCATAGTTTTGGTTATGATGAGTTTGATTTCTAAAAATGGACCGAGGCAATGTAAACACCATTACAACCTTGTTGTTATTTTTATTGAATTCAAACTGATCAATAGAGATAGTGTTATTGTTCGTATCAAAGGTCACTGGTTGTTTAGATTTGTAATAAATCTGAAGGTGAAAGGTCTGACAAGGTCCGCGGTAATCATCTTACCGGCTTCGGCCTTACGATATTTTATATTCTGTGGAATGATAATCCTGGAGAGAAATATTAGCTGTAGCTATTTGTGATTCCTTTGAAATAACGGTCGGACGTTTGGTCGTGGCGAAGGTTACGCGGTTAACGACTAGGCGAAACATTGTGGGCGTTTAATTGAGCGGCGTTTGATTGCGTTCCAGGGATGGTGTAGTTTAATTGTCGTGTAGTACCTGTTCAGCGGGGAACTTGTCAGCGTTGGAGCCCGACACGTCGATCACCTCCAGCTCCACGGGGGTGCCGTTGATGGGCACCGTCTGTCTGTACAGGAGATCTGGAACAAGGCGGCAACATCAACACTCTGTACCAGAGTTATGTTTTGTTTTGTTCCTTTCTTATCGCTGGTCACTGATAGGTGGTAAGAATATATCGAGATACTTCTACGACTAGGCATATTCGGCATTCTAATAATAAAGTACCATGGTAGTCGAGATGCCATTATAATCATTGTTGCTAACTATGTGCCGATTTGGCAAGGAAGGAAAATTACTGGGTGCTATTTATGTTAAACAGTCACACTGTGTGTTTTAAACAATCCATATACATTAATTAAAAAATATTTTTAAATAATCCAAGGTATTTACCTGTGTTGGAATGATATTCGCCAATGTATCTCCTGGTGAGATACCGGACGATTAAAGCTGTAAAGAGGAGAACATAAATTATAAAACATTCAGTTCACGTAATATGTAGTAATAGATCGATTCCGGAATTCAGGAACATATCAACAAATCATGGTCTACATCCATCAGCTGACCGAGATTACGGCTTCAAGTTTTTAGTACAGTATGGATTGATTGTTTCTTTTCCGTCGATTATATCACTAACGGGTCAGTGGAGTATTGCAGTTTACGTAACTCTACAAAATAATGAATTTATGTGATCGCGGTTAGAGGTTGGTAGATCGATCAATTTGCGGTCTGTACTAATTACTTTGTGATTATCTGGGTCAATTTATGGCTTTGTGATGAATGAATTTAGGTAAATTTACATTTAATTATTTCGTTATTTAAAGAGTTGAGCCTGATTTGCTTTGTTCTATTCTATCATTTTAATTTAAAAAAAAACGTTTTTTCCTGAAAGTTGTTCATAATAAAAGAGCTTTCCTAATATTTTGTACTTGATCTTTAAAAAAAATCAGCAGATACATGAAGTATTCCTGATAAAAGTATCTAGCGAATAACAGAAATGAAAAAACATGATTTTAATCTGAACACGTGGCAATAGCTTAAATTTTATCAATCGAACTCAATTACAATATTTTGGATATCATTTCACAAGTGGCGCTATATTTTTCAGTAACCAATTAATTTACTATTCAGCATAACACGGTTAATGCTGACTTCCTGTCACTTGTTGAAATAGATAGTTAAGCCTGTGGACTTTGGATTTATTATTTCCTCTGGTCGTGGACAGATTTGTTTTTTTACTGTTCGCCCACTTTTTGTGTGTTGTTAAGTGTGGTTTTGTGTGTTCTATGGATGTATGTGTGTTCTATAGGTGTTAATGTGTGTTATATGGATGTTTGTGTGTGTTCTATGGGTGTAACTGCCTCGTTGTTCTATTGGTAGCAAGCGCTGCGTAAGGACTGAGGGGTCACCGGTTGAAGTCCGGGGTCGGGCAAAATTTGTGTGAGTTTTTGTGTAATGAAATTATTCAGCCCGGAGTTAGGAAGTTGGCGGTTGAACGCCCATGCCTCGGAAAGCACGTTAAGCCGGTGGTCCTGCGCCTGATTTCTCATCGGTCACGGATCTCAGCGAGTTATGAGAGTAAGGGAATAGAGAGTGCACTTGTGTTTGCGCTCACACTTGTGCACTATAATATGTGCTCCTGCGCACTTGGCTGATCTCAGTTGGACGCCTTATTTCTATGGGTGTTTGTTTGTTGCTCACCGGACTTGCCGACGCGTGAGCTGCCAATGACGGCGATGCGCACGCGCGGCGTGCTGGCCCGCTCGTCTCTCATCACGGATAGGGAGTGGGAATCTGAAACAAAACATAATAAATTAATTTCATAATTTTAAAAACAAACCTTTTTTTTTAAACTTGGCACAATCCTTATTGATATTATAAATGCCAAAGGAACGTAAGCCTGTTTGGTCGCGCTTTCCTACCAAAACTAGTGAGTACCGATAGGTCCTACAAATGTTATTTGCTTAACACATAGTCTGGACTACCAACTAACCGACTGCGCTATGAAGGGGTAATGTTATATCTGATTCTCGACAATGAACGGAATGATGAGCGGAATGACGGTAACCTACTATAACATACATATTTCTCACATCAGCGTCCATCAGTGTCCCAGTGTTGGCTAAAAAAGTGCGGATTTACCCTACCATCGACAAAAATTTAAAGCTTTTCTCTTGCATAATCTTGTTGAGACGTACAGTGAATGAGAATTTAATAATAAAATAATAAAAGTAGAAAATAAATTTTATTATAATGCGAATCTTGCGTGCAGCAACTTTTCGCTAAACAACTACGTGGTATTGTGTACTAATGAGAAAAAAAAACTTGCGCAGCAGCCAACGAGAAAACTGCTTTGCGTGCCACAAAGAATCTGTGGTTACATAATGTCTGTTATTTATTTCTTTTGTTTGGAAGATACTGAAATAAATGACTACGCTTTCTAACAACATGAAACCGGACTGGACCGTCCACACCGAAACCATAAGGCACTCTGCCAAACCCTAGTTAATAGTTTCATTCATGAAAAATTTTATCGGTGTAGGAATTTGAATAAAAATGGATATAGATACAATAAATCTACTGTGATACAGAATGTTAGAAACGCGGTGAGTTTACGGTGGTTCTATTTCGATCGGAGTGAGACATCCTGATTTACGTTTGGCTTCTCACCTAATCTCGCATTATCAGCTGTGTTAATTGGCCTGTGATCCGGATAGGACCGGTCGGCTGGCACCGGAGTTGGCGCGGTCCATTCATGAGGAGCCGGGGTGACGCGCGCGCCTAATGACTGGAAACACGTCAATGGAACACCGACGCCGTTGCATTCAGCTTCCACAGTTTTGTTATTGAGATATTTTCCGGGAAGCTTCAGCTTAATATAGTATGGACCTATTTGGTTTGATAAGATCATCAAACGGTGTATTTTAAGACTGAGTTACGGTAAATAAATGTTTTGTTAGTCTTTATTTAAATATTTCCACCATCTTAGAACCAGAAAAGTTCACGTGCTGAGGGCCTGATACTTAAAAAAAGTGGTATTTCGTCTTTTATATTGGCCTTTTGACCCAGTTACACCAAATGATCTAGATATTGATGAAAACATTCAAATAATTTCGAAGCTACTCTCGCCACGGATGCAATGAGGTATGTACGTCCCAGCATATTTATAGCCCATTTGTCTATACAGTGCGGGCGCGTGCTGGTGGTTGAATAACCCGAGATTGTGAATAACACGCCTACGGCCGATCACCGGTGACAACAATCGACGTGGTCGCCTATTACTCACCCGCCGTGTTTACTGAACCTGCAACATTCAGCTGTTTATCAATGAATGCTTATTCACTTGTTTACTCGATACATAGATTAGAGATCATATAACATTATTTTTGATAGGTCTACACACAATAATGAAGTAATTCTAAAAAAGTATATTGTTATTGCAAGAACATTGGTTTTATCAAAGATGCGAGGGTATCCGTGGAGTTGTTTTAATAAGAATAATATGAATAACTTGATCGTTTCCTCGTAAGGTTACGTCACTTCCGTTAATTTAATCTTCAAAATAGTCCGTTAATAAGTCTGATAGAAAAGAAAATATTTTGACAGACACAAATTAATCATAAAAGCAAGATGAAAGGTGGAAAGATTAATAACTTTGCCAAAAATAACAATATTACTTGCGACCACGCACTAAAGACTGGCTTTGAATAAGGCATTTGCAAAAAAAACCCTTTTTAATTTATGGCATGGCGAAGGTTTTATTAATAAATAAAATGTAATTCTTAAGAATACTTGTCGAGGCGGCAGTCGACAATCTCTATTTTGTTACCAACGATATATACAAAGGAGTTGAATAATTTTTTCATTTAGATTTTGTTAAATAATATGTGTTTATATCATAAACTTATTTTCTCGTTATACCTACAATCTACTCAAGACACTGTAGTTTGCACATCATTATCGTTCTGACAAAAATAAAAGAATATTTTCTTTCTAATCAAAAGATCTTCTAACACATAATCACATCATAAATGCTTTTTATATGAGGAAATCGTCAGTGTATTTTGGATTTAAAATTTTAGTAAATTATTTTATTTTATTCTTACATAACCGACGGATTCAGTGGGTAGTATGAAGTTATGAATTACGCCAATTTGCCGGCCATTTCCAACTTTCCACGACATCGTTGAAGGCTGACTCTTGAAAGGTTACGTGACGTTAAATTACGCTTTCCAGAAATTGAGTTATTTATGGACAGTGATATTGATAAGCAGGTTATGATAGTTCGATTACAATTAGGTAACTCTGAACACTCTGATTGTAGTTGTACACCGAAGTATGTTGTACATTAGCATTCGCACATATAAGTATTCAGTTCATGTTTTGTTTTGAACTAATAACGTCAATACTACTTAATTTTTTACCCTAACTAACCATGATGATGGCTTGGAGTAAGTAACCTTTGATTGGCATCGTAACGACATTAAAGAGAGGGACACTCACATTCTTAATCCGGGAATAAAACTTATTTTCTTTCGTTTTTTGCATACAATCACCTAAATACTTCGCATGATCCATAACGTATGACTATAATGTTTTAACGAGTCGCCTGGGAGTTGGTGACAGCGATCGTCGCGTGCGCATGTCCGCGACGCCGTTTATTTGCGTTCGGCGCCGAAACATCATCGAAAAGGCGCCGAGACTCGCCTAAAATAAAAAAATATCCGCATTTAAAACTTTTTCATTTGACGTAGGAGTGAATCGTTTAATATAAATTCACGATACTGCGCGAGTAATTTATTTTATTCGCACAGGCAGTTGAATTCTTTATCTACTTTGTTTTGCAAATGTACATAAATAACGAAACCACGTGCTGGGGCACGCTCTTTGTAGAGAGAGGGTTGTTTAGATTGAGATTACAATTGCTCAAATATCAACAACAGAATTGGGACAGGGGCTGTAATGATTGCGAAGCGTCATGGATCTTTTTATTACAGTATCAAAATGGCTACCTTGTTCCTTTTGTTTTAGTCTGCTTTGTTTACCTACCTCTATTACGTAGATACTTATATACGTAACGTACTAATATCGTTGCTTGCTAACTAATCTTTGAATTGAAATGTAGGTACAGTTCAATTGAACTTCAATTGTGATTAATGCGCTCTTCCGCAATTCTTAAGCCACAAATGACTGTACTTGCGCCATACGACAAATGCAACAGGTATAACAAGTTTTGCACTACAACCATTACAACTATCCGATACAAAAAAGCCAAATTGAAAAAACCTTAAGAATGTTACAGGTGTATAAACACGTGAAATCTCTGCAGTCAGTCGATGATACATTTCAATTTTGTTCTTGATTCCGAAAATGTGCTTCGGATCAATCGTTTCATAACCTAACGGGCCTTTAGTTACGAAAGACAAACTTACGTCGCAATACGTTCATTTGCGTATGTTCGCAGTGAAAAATAATAGGATTCGTTATTTACGCTTACGCAGTGGGTGTTTTTGAAGGGGATCAGGCGCAGTAGGCTGCCACGCGGCGCGCTCACGTGACCTCAGGCTCCAGGCTCTATCCAGGGTTGCCAGATTTTCTTAAGTGAAATATGAGTACCTTAGTACATAGAGTACATTAACTTCTAAAACATGCCATGTATTTTATGGAAAATTTAAAAAAAGACTAAAGATAATTTTGTTGACCCGTAATCGACGAGCATGCATGAACAGGTTAATCGATGTGGATGAAGCGAAAGTGGTGTGCCAGGATAGCATATTATGGCAGGAAGTAATCTCTGCATACCCTTCTGAGAAAAAGGCGTGATTATATGTATGTGTAATTTTGTTTGTATAAAAACATTTTTTTTGTATGTCAAGTAAAAGTGCGTTAATTTTTTTTAATAAAGATTTGTTTGTTAGTTTGCGGTGCTGAAAATATAGTATTTTTGCGTACTATAATATTACTTCAACAGAATATTCGTGTAGTACACAGACCCGAAACATCGTGCAATACTATATTTCATATAGAACGGCTGACAACCCTAGTTCTACCTCACTCACTGTCACCTTCAGAGCCAGGGATGGGATGTAGGCAAACCCACCCGTTATGCGGAGGAAACTACCGGCTGCCATACGGATAGTAGAGCTTTTGTTAACGCAGCAAGTTTAGAAACCTGACAAGATGCACCTATCTAGATCACGCATTAGCTTCGAATACAAATATAGGGTCTCATTTTACTGGCTTATTTTTTCTGTGTTAAATAAACTCACATAAACGTCTATTGGGTTAATATTTCCAAATTAGGTTTCCATATCGAATAAAACCTCCCCATTCGGCATTGAGAGCATCCCGGATTTATTACTAAATCCGGATGAGGCGTATTTTAGTGCGTATTTATATTTATTAGCCCTCACGTTACGGCTCGATTTACGCAACAGATCGCTCGTTACTTGAATAGAAGTTATTTGTTATTCGAAGCAGGTACGGGGATGAACAAGGGTCGCCTACGTAACTGGCCCGATATTATTAATAGGGGTGCGCGGAGTTTTATAAAAATCTTGTAAATAGACCCTGTTCTGTGTGGTTTCGCGTGGGCAGAGTTCAGCTAATTATCATTCATGTGGCCAATGGAAACCACTGATTTCGTTAACTAGGGGTGTCAGTGACTGAACTTTACGTTAAAAATAATAATAAAGTTAATAATAAATTCTATAAAAAGGTTACATATGGGTTGAGAAAATCACCATAATAGCTCGTTTTAATCCTAAGAGAAACCTTATCTGTTTGCTCTATGTATCCAAACACATGTAAGATATTAAGCTCCATCTTGAATCAATTAAGAATCTTGTTTTGAAAACTTAATGGCATAATACATTTGCTCACATAATCCTATTCTAACAGTCGATAAGCAAATGGTAAGCTCTTCGTGGGCGGGCCCTTTTGATGCACATAAACAATTGTGGATGTTCACGACGAACGAAATCGTGTGTGGGAGCAACTAGTAACACGCACGATGTACTCCTACGATAGGTGGGATGCCAATGAAAATAAGCTCTATTTCGACTCGTTACTAATCCTAATATCTGAAGAATACGAGTAGAGCGTAGATTAGAATAGAAAACTGAGTATTGTACTCTTGAGTTCATGCTGACCTTTCAAAATTGAAGCTAATACCTAACTAAAGGTCTAATAAAAGAATCTTTGCTGTTAAATAATGAAAACGAATCGGACGTGAGTGTACGCCTACGCGTCAATGTGAACGGATAAAGACGTTTATGTGACTAACGATCGTTGACTCCAAGAGTTGAAAAAGAGCAACAACCAACAGCCTGGTTACAGGTGTCAATGTCCTTAAGAGTTAACTTACAGCCTTGGGCAGGAAGAGTTTCGTCATGCAATCGCCCGCTGCGGCGAAGGCTGAGGCCTCGCCTTGAGTGGCCTAATGACAGTGGCAATGGAAACAGCTCGAGGACAAACAAGATCACCATTACTGACCTTGGTGCTAATGCCGAAGGAGATTAGAGGAGAGCAAACCTTGTAGCTTGTCCTTATTGACAATGGATCACTGCGACGCACAAAGTATTTAATACTGTTTCTTATTAAACTCAAAATTAGGTCAGCCCGATGAGTATTTCGTATTTCCTTCGTTTGTGCTATTTTCGGTTACTTATTGAAATCAGCCGGAGTTTCAAACTTAAAATGCCAAATAAGGATATCCATTTTCGTATAATCAATTACTCTAAAAATAAGCGTAAAGCTTTATCTAAATTGCCTAAATTACTGGTAATGTTTTGTATTGAAAAAATAAGATAATGCAGTCTATCAGGCATCATAGCGCAAAAAAGGGGTGATTAGTGATATTACTCTTCACACTGGCCTACATCACGGAAACCGTAATAGTGTTGAGAAATTATGAATAACACGGTGGAGATCGTAAAAGTCTGTTATGAATGTTGAAACAATATTATTCTTAGGTTAAACATTACAAAATTTAGTGCCTTTCTGATTTCAGAAACAAACATGAAGAACACGTAAGGATGATAATCTAGTAAACGTGTTCCCAATCCAAGACCTCGTTCATGGCTGAAGTTATTTATTTATTATTCTCATTTTTCCTGTTCAACACGTTTAGGCTGTACATCAACTAAATATTACAATGGGCCAACATAGGCACCTGCTGAGTTTTAATGAAAATATGGCCGATAAATTATGAGATTATTAAATAATTTATTTTAGGGTCATTGTACTCGTACTTAGAACTGTAAATGTATTTTCGTATATTTTCAACTAAAATAGTTTACAAGCTACTTGCTTATATAAGTATAACTTCTATGTTTTATGGAGCTATTACTGTTACTATACTTGGCATAACCTAGAAATGGAATAGATATTGATCGTTAATATTATTACAGGAAAACTGAGTATAGAAGTTTGCACAGTATGAGGCCCACTCAGTGAAATATTCACCAAGCAAGTATTATCAATACATAGTATAAAACAATGTCGCTTTCGCTGTATGTCCGTATGTATGCTTAGATCTTTAAAACTACGCAACGGATTTTGATGCGGTTTTAATAGATAGAGCGATTCTTAAGGAAGGTTTGTATGTAAAATTTACCCGAAGCGAAGCGAGGGCGGGTCACTAGTAGGTTATAAAATACGGTCATGAATCCTGACCTTAGTAAGCGGTTCCGCTTATCGTGTATGGTGCTAATGAGATGACGGCAGAATGAGTGTAGACTTCAAATTAATTACCACGCAAGTTTTTACAACTTCTTAATGCAAAAAAAGAACAGCTTTGTAGTTTGTGCGTAACAGAGTACCGTAATCATGTACATTTTATGATAGAATTACCTCATTATAAGTAACTACATTGGTACAGATCTATCCCTTATTTCACATTATTCATACATCCTTCGACGCTTTAACGGCGAAGGAAAACATCGTGAGGAAACCTGCACGCCTATGAAGAAAGTCTATGTAGTCGACCAAACCGCACTTGGCCAGCGTGGTCGACTAAGGCCTTATCGCCCTAGTTTAGGGTAGGCCCGTGCCCTAGCAGTGGGATGGGCTGATGATGATGATACATCCTTTATTAAACCAGTAAATACATTTTCATGCGATCACTGTGATGTGCACTGCACTGTGCGAAGGTCTAACTCGAGGAAGTCGCGTAACAAGATTGTTAGTGCATCGCACAGAAAATTGGCTTTGTTGCTTCCAAGAAATTCCTCGCAGATCAATCTAATATTACTTGTCGTAGCAATAGCTGATAGCATATAGCTGTAGGTAATATTCCGATTCCGATTTCTAGTATTCTCTTGGTTCTGTTTGGTTAAGAAAGAATAGGAAACACTTTTTAAATTGTGATCTGTAAAGTAGATCTGTAGTCTGTAGAATTCTAGAACGATAGGCGCTGCTCAATTAACATTGCCTTATTAAGTATCTTCTATTTAGAAAATTCAGTCACAACAAAGCTCTCAGTTCTCTTTACTCCTACGCACTGCCTACGGATGCTAAGTTAATTATGTTGACTAGAATTAGTCTAACTATAATTCATTAGCATGCCTTTACGTTTCACAAAAGTCACAAATGACAATAGGCTATAAATAGGTTCAAAACAGTTCAAATGAGTTACTTCACCCCAAATGGCTTTGCATAAAAGGATTAATATTATAATTACATTTAAACTCAACAATTTTTCCATGCAAAGAGTTTTGAGGAAGTTAATTAACATATCCTGTTTTAGAATTACAAACTGTCCAAGTTTGTTTCTTCTTAATTGTAAGAGCAACGCCTCAGAAGTCATTGCTCCTTGTTCTCATGAACTTTACCTGGCAATGTTTGAACTGGTGAAAATTATCATATACAAAACAGGCTTTCTGAATAAACTTATTTCGATAAATATTACATGAATCGTTTTGGAGGTATCTTTTGCAAACAAATTAAAACAAAAAAATCAATCACATTATGTAGATGTAATTGATTCGCAACCTGAAACTTTTTTATCCCACTTAACATGTAATCCTTACCTAACCAGATATTTAATACTATTTGCTTAATTCTAGTACCCATAAAGGACTGTTATTAATAATTGCCTCAATGTAGTTATATGATAAGAGTAGCCTGGCGTTACCTCGGCTGACCCGGGCGCCAGGTGACCTGGTTACCTGGATGTTGTTTCACTCGGATCCATAAATTTAAAATATTATTCGGTCTGACTGGGCCGGCATCGCACACGATACGTGATCAATACAGGTAGATATCCTTGAAACATTTAGTTAACGACTAACTGCCTATAATTACCTATTTTCCACGAACTTGAAATAGGTAGGTATTGTAGTAGTGGTTGAAAATAAGATTGTTGTATTTTATTATTCACATATGAATCTTCACAAGGTTTTAGAGTGATATTCAATTTATTTATTGCACTTCAAAATGTTATGCCACATTTTCGTCTAAGCAGTGATATGATTATTTTGAAAACATCTAACCTTCCTCGCGGTAATTTCAAAGATAACCTTTCGGTTTTCAAAACGTTATCTCCTCTCTTCTTAACTACTTTTTTATTACGAAGTCCTTCATTTCAAACATCTTATTTCTTTTATTGCGCTGAAATCCATTATCTCGCTTGCACTAAATATATCGAGGCTAGTAATACTCAAGGATTATTGTCTACCGGCTTGATATCAAAGCATTTCAATTTCATGTAAACTAAGACGATGTCCGATGTGGAAAACATGTTCATTTAGTAAATAGGAGTACCTACAAACGCACTTGACCTAATATTTTATTGCGTTAACTGTGAACGTATCTTTCATCAAAATGTGAAGACTCAATGTTGTTGGCTTGTTTATAGATACACTGAGCTGTTTGACCTTTAGTTTCAGTATCATTACCATTGCTTATAGTAGTTGGGTAAAAAAATGTTTATTTAATAGGTATCTTATTTGTCTAACAAGCACTAATGTCGACCCATAAGCAAATACACTGACATGAGCTATTATATTTTTACTTTTATTTAATCAGACAATTTGTGTGCGTATTAAATGACATATTTTTATTCTGAAGCACTCAAATACTTCTCCTTCAATGCAAATTCTAAGTGCAGAAGAAACAGGGACAGAAAATAAAAACTTAACAGGGAACAATTTTGCCACCAAGTGCACTTTTTGTATTAATTTATTTTCCTGATTACTTTATTGCAACGATCTTCGACAATATTCTATAAATGCAGTGTACAGTAAAGCGCACTTGATCTCCTTTGTGAACTTGGCCCATTTAACCTAACAATATACTTTTAACCCAGTTATGAAGTTGCACAATATTTGGCTGAGTCACATGAGGCTAAGACGAATATAAAAAAGCCAGCCAAGTGTGAGGCCGATATGAGTCCCAGGGTTCCGTATAAATTGTGTGCCAGTGTGGTTTTATTTAAAAAAAAAAAGCTTGTAAAAAGAATAGTTCCATCGGAAAAAAATGGTATCTTTTAGGTATGGTTTGTTTTAGTAACATCTTAATAGCTCTAATAAATCTAGGTAACTATATGAAGTTCAGTATGGAACAGGTTACCGAGAAAAGAGTCCCTATAGTAGACAAAATAGACGGTAACATTTTGATCCTTGGTTACCTATAGACCTGTAACAACTCAAAAGTTTTGTTTCTTAGTGGAAACGAAAAATATTTCAGGGTATAATTTGAAAGAGAAATTCGGAATATATCGTATACCAAATGATATCCTAACGATTCATGAGAACCTGTTGGTTCCCACAATGAAAATTGTTTTAAAACAACTGACATTGTTCGGCAAAACAAATAAATGTTACAACAATACTCCAAAGTCTTTGTAAGAATACATTTCTTAATTAATTTACAAAAGTTGTTGCGTAACAGATATTTTTTTCTTTCCTTGAACAATTGTTTCAGTAAAATACTGCCGGGGACCATTTTGTTTACTGTAAAGCCTTTTTTGTTTTTGTTTCGGACTAAATTAAACATACGCCTACCTAGAAAATACATACCAACATAATCAGAACAATCGTGTAATTATGTACACTTTAATATTTTTAATTCTTCCCTTATGCCTTTTTTATGAATTAGATAGATATTAACCCTGTTTTATATGTTATGACTTCTAATTTTAGCATTATATTTTAAAACCACACAAACACCACAACTCACACCTCTATATCACAGAATCAATTCGCAGTTATTGGAAAATGTGGTATAGATCAAAAATTCAGTATTATCATTATATTTACTATCGCTTTGATCTTTTGAGCGAAAATATTGAAAAATGCAAAGGTGTCGATCGGTCGTCTATGGCAGGGAGATAAAATTAGTTCATATGAAGCGGCCGTGGGATGTTGCGATCAAACCGTCCGAACGCGTAATTATAAATCTGAAAAATATCCTGCTTTATAGTAAACAATGGCGATGCTTGTACACACGCTTATTTTATCAAGTTTTATTTGTTTTCCTTTATAGAATCGTGGCAGCTACTAATGTGCGCAGGGAAATCTGTCTAGGAAAATGTTAATATCTTGGGTGTATCAAAAATATGTCTATCACATAGGACGATGTGGATTACATTTTGTACGATGATGTTTATTTATGTATCTTGTCTACCCCATAGCAGACCAGGGGGAGAGTGATGTACTGGCATGTATGTATGTATATATTTTAATGATGGACTGAGGAGGCCTCGTTCGTCCGGGCCGCGACGGCGCGTCGATAGATTGAAACTTTCCGATCGGTTTGGGAATATTTCAATCGTAAATCTGCACACGTATCGACGCTATGAATCGTGTTTTCGTTGGGAAAATTTTAGAGTTACACCTTGCGTCCTAATCATACTAAGTGAGTCGGAGAATTACTTCGTTTAATCTGACGTTAATGAAACATTATTGTTTGTTCATTACAAATTGTGTTATTTATGGATACCATCTTAATCAAGTGATTTAATTAAGTCTTGTGTTATGCAAATTACGGGAGTACGAGAGTAATATTAAATCTTATTTTCGTTTGCCTTTATATTGTGAACTGAAACTGGCAGAATTAGACCATTCTTTACAGATGCCTCTTGATGATATTCCTATCTACAAACAGAAAATGACAAAGCAGTGCTACGTGTCCTAATTATGTTTATGTAAAAAAGGTACATATAATATAATCAGGTAACTAATTTCAAGCAGTGGGCGTACTCTACGTACGCAACGTAGAGTAAATTCATCAAAAACCTATAGTATAGATAAATATAATATTTTTAGAAGTCAAGTGGTGCATATGTAGTTTTATTGCAAACTAAAAGCATTTCTCACATACTTGGCAAGTGGGATATAATAATTTGATGTCTAGTTATTGTCAGTAAGAACAATATACGTAATCACATATACCGGTTATTATATCACGATTTTTATATGTCTTTAAATCCTTGTTATTGGCAACAAACATCTGTTCAATGGGTATGTTGATTTGCCTGTTGATTCCGATGAAGCTTAATGATATTTCAATAAATAGAAGTTCGTATCTGTAAACAAGCTGAGCGTGTCCGCGCGAGTGCGCCCGGCAGGGCCGGAAAATCACCGCGGCAATTTATTCGTTAAGGCAGCCACAGTCTATTGCGAGAGCTTAAATTTTCCCCAGTTTCCACACAATGAAAATTAATGAGTTTTCCCGCTAATGTTGTTACAAAAAAGCTTAGGCCCGGCTCAAATACGAACTGGAATGTTTATTGAGTACGAACTTTGATTCCTTTTGGGAAATGTTGTTTACTTTAGACTGTAGATCACTCTGTCTTTAACAAGTTAGTTAATTTTATACTCTTTAGTGCAAATATTGGAGTATTTCATATGGCAAAAACTTTGAAATTCTTGAGTGTCATGTAATTTACTCGATAAATAATCCCTGTAATGAAGTGGAATTCAAGATAGTTATAAAGTGTTAGATTGACACATGTAGAAAGCTGAGACGAGACGCACCATTCGACTATTGTCAACATTCTGGCATTCTTCCATTTACATGTATAAAGTGCGTGAAATATTACATTGATGTGTTACAATAATTTGCATACCGGAGTCACATATTTATGGACGTAGATTACTTCAGGAATGTAATCTTTAATGTTAGGACAGTTTCGAAGCGATTTATTTCGAGCAAAGGCATGGTACCTACTACAAATTCGCCAAATTTATTTTAGGGATACTCGTCTATAGTAACATAAAATACTTTATGACCGAACATATGGTTTAAAGAAATTAACAGGCAAGGAAATTTAAATTACTAACTTAATTGATTAATTTGTTTGTCATTAAAAATAAATTTACGAATTCCCGTGACCACTGCTATTGTAAAATGTTCGTAAGGAGGTTTGAAGAAAAAGGTATGTATAGCATCTTATAATACGAAAGTTTTATCTGTAAAAGTAATTTCATTTTAGAAGTAAGATATTAGAAGATTTTCGGAACCAAAACCATCTTTTTTAATCGGTTAAAAAAGGTAGGTGTGTTCGGACACACCTACGAGGTTTCACGATTCTCCACCTTCTATGCTCTTTGGGGGAGAGTTCCGCTCTCCCGGCGAAGTAATCTCCGCTCTATCTTGTCTTCCGGATGCATGCTATTCTCGATGTAACAAGACATTTTCCGTAAACCTTTCATGCACACAATTCGGTTACTTCCTGTTATGATGTTAGTTTCTTAATATTTTTTCTTATAATCTATATAAATAAAAATGAATCGCCGTTCGTTAGTCTGGCTATAACTCGAGAACGGCTGGGCCGATTGAGCTGATTTTGGTTTTAAAATGTTTGTCGTAGTCCAGGGAAGGTTTCAATGAGAAAATATAGAAAAAGAATCAGTATTGGCGGTATGAAATTCGCCGGGACCACTAGTTAGAGATAAAAAAGAGTCTATAAACGTTATAGTAAAGGAATATTTGAAAAATTGTAAATAATCTACATTCATTACATAAACAAATTGTAAATATTCTACATTAGAGCTTAGCACAGAGCACTTTAAAAAAAGATATAATTAAATAAAAAAAAATTAATCCGATAAAATAACAACGCATTCTGATGTGCATTCCATATGATAATTTTACATTTTAATATTATTAATTCCAGTCAACTGAACTGAACCTTTTATCTCCGAAAACACAAGCTCAACATAATCTCTGTTCGTACCATTACAGTCTTTGGTCATTCGTGGGGCATCAACATTGTCATAATGTAACATTGTTACTCTCACTAAGTTAATTATCGCGAGAGTATCTCCGGGTGAGCGGTTGCCATGCAGGAGTAATTCACGTGGGCCCGTGGCTCGGCGCCGCCGATTGCTTCTAATGACTCCTGTCTCCACTTACATCTATCATTTCTACTCGTTTCGTCGTTCTTGGGAATTAGTACTGGCAAGAAAATTATCGGGATTCGCCGTAATTGGTGCCGACTGTAGTATGTATTGGCATTTCGTAAGGAATCATTTTGTAACCGCGCTTGTTTCATACAAGTTCAGTTTCATACTCGTTAGTACATACAATAGGTACGGTTTACTGCCTATCGGAAAACTTATAAATATTCAGGCTATTGATTATTCATAGCGAATGGTAGCTATACATTTATTCTCTATATTAAATTTTCTTATCAATTGTTGTATTGTAAAATAGAATTGCTTAAACTAAAGACCTAGCTCGATTTAAATCTTATTGCACGCCGACAGGGGGCCGAGGGCATTGTACTCCCCTGACTAATAGAAAACCTTTTATTTTTCTTTGTACTGGGCATGTAATTATTTCATACAAAATGTACAATTTTCAATAGATATAAATATATGCATTGGAATACGAGAGCAACATGCAAAATCACGGTAGTATGATGTACTCTCCTTTCAAGTCGTAATAAGTAACGTAACAATATCATAAAAAAAGTAAAATAGTCAATAAAAATACAAGAATATTTAGTATACAAATAACATAAATTAAAAAGATCGATGTGTTAAATTCCTTGGAAATCCATATTTTCTTTACACAAAATAATGTCCATCCTAAAACCCTACGGAAACACAAGCAGAGCTAAATTACAGTCTAACGGCTATATTTTAATAGCTAAACAAATTATATTTTATAGATATGGTCATTACATTGATGAAAATTCCAGATTGAATGAATGGTAACAACGTTAATCACTTGCTCCTTAGAAACATATTGTAGGTTAGAATCGATCATCGAATGCTCCTTGTCTTGAGCGAATACAAAAGATGTAAACTCACCTGAGCTAGAAGCGGCCCGGGACGCCAGCTGCGAGGAGTATGCCGGCGCGGAGCCGACCACCACCAACTACACTTGAACAACAGTAATAGCACTGCACGAGTCTTTATCAGCACTGTCCTTTAACAGGTGGAGGCGGAGAAACTGCGGCGCGGTGCGGCAGGCGGTGGCGAGCGGCGGGGAGCGACTGGGCGCCGCGCAGCCGTGCCAACCTATATATATGACAGGCCCGTAGTCCGCCCGCCCGCCCTGCGAACGCTTTAAATGCAAAAATATCAGAGGAATTCGAATCCCAATTTTCGCTGTCACTGCCTGCGCCGACACAATGGGAGCGTTGATCTTTGCACAACTGCATCCACCGCGTTTGACCAAATTTTTCTCGAGTCGAATTAATCGAGCTTTCTGTTCCGCCTTATACGGACAACGATGCGCTTCTCGGCTGCCCTCATTAGATTAATTAGGTAATGTCTTCACGAATGAGGCTACGAGGACTATTCATGTCGTTGTTATTAATGTTGATTAAAACTTTGTTGGAAATTAAAATTCAGTTATGAAACTTGGTTTTAAAATCATTTTATCAGCAGGATGGAGGTAGTCTGTCAGATGACAAAACATTGGTCAAAAGATTAAAAAATGCAATCTAAGCAGATAAGGTCATATAATTGATGATGACTAATATTAGTGGGATATTTTCAGATGTACAGAAACATTTATTAATTTCTTACTAAAAGCTCTGAAATAAAAGTTTTTTTTATAAATCGAATTACGAATTTAACTGTAAAACTATTTCGTTGTATTTTTTGCGTACTACAAGTAGACTTTCCTAGCCATATATCTTAGTAAAGTTATGTATTATCTATGTTTCTTCGATTGATATAATCGAAATATCTACCAAGTAGAAATTAAAACCAGTAATTAAATAGAAAATTTAGGAAAAGCTAAAATTTTAAATGACGTATTCATAGACATTAGTCAGAAAAGGTCACCAGTATCAATGATAGCTACTTATTATAGTTCTAAAGTGCGTGGCAAAGAAAAGCTTCCGTGCTACGAAAAGCTTATGCTTTTGTTGAATTATTGTAGTCATTAAGATAATCCTCTCAGAGGTCAATGTAGCGTGTTATAAATACCTGTCACTGGGCATGCCTGGTAAGTATATTTGTTACGGTCAATGTGAGCAATCGGTAATTATCTATAATCACCGGTAAACATAGATAATTCCCGACGCACATGGTAAATGTAGTGGATTATTCAAATTTACCGGTAATTATATAAAACTCCCGCTCGATTGTGGTAAATGTTGACATTGCTGACAAATATCACAAGTACTCTGCAATTCCAAATGTCGCAAATCTCAAACCGGCAAAAATATATTGACGGGAAAGAATTTTAAGAGTTCCACTGAAATTTAAGATATTTTTTTTAAAAACCAAACATGAAGTTTAGTTTCTAGATACTTGCTTGACTGGTTTATTTTATAACTAGCTGTGCCCGTGACTTCGTTCGCGTGGACTACAGGATTTCCCAGTAACTCCCGATCCCTTAGGAATTTTGCAATATCGCGTCGCAAGTAAGCTTTAAGTCTATTAGGGTACCTGCATGCCAAATTTCAATCATCTATCTTACGCGGTTTAAATGTTTTCAGAAAAGTTATTTATAAATACATACTTAACTACATAATCACACCTAGACACGGAACAAACACCGATATTCATCACACAAATATTTGTCCCGAGTGGGAATCGAACCCACCAACTCTTGGAATCGCCAGGCTGGGTCACCAACAAAACCATTGTTTCACCGAGCCAGTCAAGTCAGTTTTATTTTATTATTTACCACATTTACACAAAGGGTATGGTAATTTTATATAATTACCGGAAAATGTGATTAATTCGATAGTTTTCACCACCTTTACCACGAACACTAGTAATTATGCATAGTTACCGGTAATTATACATAATAATCACTCTATCCACTTTTACCGTAACATATTCATTATCATACTACGAGTAATACGAGGTTTATTATTTTGTACTTTGTAGGCATTTTAAAGCAGTGTAAATCAAACAAATCAAATATACTTAGGCTAAAGGGAATGTAGGTTATTATTTAGTATGTTTACTATTTTCAAAGTTTACAATACATGTTTACGCTGACTTTTAATTGAGTTTGTGTAAATCCCGGTGGGGTGTTTTCGTACACAGTTGAGATTGTTATCCTTTATGTATTGGTATCGCATTAGGTCTTCCAAAATCCAGTTCAAGGGTACACCGAATACTCCAGTGGGTTTCCCAAATTGTTTTTATCGTTATTGCTGCGTACGAGTTCCCATAATAACGTGTCGGTAATTTCAATATCTCACTTTACAACATTGTTTACTATCATGTGCGAATTTATAGTCTTACTTTTTAATTTTCGATTGTTTGTTATTGAGTTTAATATAAAGACCTAAGGTATTTTTTATTACTTTTTATTATTTTACTCCATATATAATGTATCCAAAATGTGTATTTTCGGTATTTTTGCCATATGGTATTCCGAAATGTAGATGAAAGGTGATAAAACGCGTTTAAATGTTGTGTTTACGTTTAGGGAGGGACTCTTCCTTGCTACGACATTGACACACCTCTTACGCTTAGTATTACTTCAGTAAAATAATATCAATGTTTTATTATGCTACATACTCATTGACAAAGCTTTTTTATGAAATGCACGTTTGTTATGGTGACTCTACCAAACTAAATGTGAAATGGATGAATTACGAGACATTGAGAAATTTCAGCATCATAAATGTAGTTGATGTCGAGGAAGATACTTATGCTCTTAGTACCACAGTGACTAATTATATGCCCAGTTGACTGACATTTAGGACGGAAAACAGCATTTAATACTGTGAAATGGATAAATTACCCGTGCCCCTTGGCAAAACATTAAAACTAGAATAGATTTAATTATTATGCAGATTTAATATACCCTGATACGACCTTTGTCATTATCCTCACGTTTAGGTATTCCAGTTGTGAAGGTCAATGCAACGGGATCCCATGAATATTCAAAGCACTTCGTAGGTATTAAACTGTTGTTTCAGTATCGGAAGGGATGTGCAACGGTAGACTCAATGAAATGTTCGTAATAAAACCATTTAGAGCTTTTTGAAGTCCTGTTGATTTCGTAAGATATTTATAATTCAATAATGGTTTTTTATAGTATGGAAATCTATTCAAGGTGTAAAAAATAAAGATTGTTATATAATTTTTAAGCGACTTCAAAAAAAGGAGGAGGTTCTCAATTCGTCTGTTTTTTTTTTATGTTCGTTACCTCAGAACTTCCCCCTGGGTGAACCGAATTGGATGTTTTTTTCACCGCCTTCAAACACATCAAATTCCTACCCCGATGTAAATTAAAAATTTCCACGAAAATGTATAATTATCCTACCCAGATAAATGTTGGTATTATATTATTTTGTAATTTTTAGTGTGTCAGGTTTTTAAGGCAGTTTTTTTTTCTTTGAATTTTTTTCATGTTAATGTTATAAAATGCGCCATTTCAAATACCAAGGTTGAATCTCCTCTCAAATTGTGTCCCTAAACTACTAATACTCTTTCATGGCAGTTATGCACTGACTCATACCTAGCCATGTGCTATACCTGAGGCAAAGCACTCGTATTAGCTCCATATTAATTCTTGGCAGCGCTGTATCTACGACGCAATTTGCCACTGTTCACCAGGAATTCTACTGTTTGTTTCATTTTGTGATTCATTGCACCCAGGAAACCAGATCTGAACCGGTTTGTTTTAGTGTTCATTTACGATATTTCAGTAGCAATTACAGTCCCGTTAAATGTGTTAGTCTCACGTGCTTGTTAATTGTAAATGATTGTAATGTTATACTATGTAAGCACTATTCCTTCATTAATGTTCCTTTAGCAATTAGAAACTTTCGTCAATAATTACAATTGAATGTTTTAGTATTGAGCGAGATATCCAGGACCGAGGATATAGCTAACAAATAATATTTCGTTCATTACTAGTGATCCGCCCTAGCCTCGCTTCCGGTAAAATAGACATAAAAATCTTCCTATTGAATCTCTCTATGTATTAGAATGCACCAGAATTCGTTGCACATTTTTATTGATATAAGCATAAATAGGGACGGACAGATAGCTGACACTTCTTTGTTTTATAATATGAATAAATGATACAAATGATATTTTCATAATTTTAAGTTAATTTTTAATGTACAATTTCATACGTATAATTTCATCATTATAATTATGAGTAACACTAAAGTATTCATAAACAAATACATGAGTCAAGTTGAAGGTGAGATTACTCGGTGGTTGTTTTGACTGGTCGTGTCGAGGGTCGATATGTTTACTGCTAGTAAGGATGTTCTTCATATCATAATGTGCAGTCATACGCAACATAGCAGACTAAAAAAAATTTCGTAGGTTTTTTTGGATTATGGTCTGTTGTCATATTAATTCGATTATTATTTATTTGCCTTTTTATTTTACAAGCTTTTATCAATAAAATATTAATATATTTGGAATTTATGTATCTTATTGAAAATTAATATTTAAAGTTCGAATAAAAATTGCCCTGTAGTTCAATACTCTTAGCTATCACTATGAGAGTAACTGTCTTAAGATATCTCACAGTGACTAAATGATAAAAAAATGTGAGTGCTACTTTCTTTTCACAGTAGTCTTTACTTGTTTGAATTATATAGCTTGAAATCTACGTGAATATATGTAGAGTTACTGGAGTTTTGGGTGCGATAAAGCGATTTTAACAAAGTTGCTCATTAATTGTCGGGACGGCCGGCCCTGGAGCGTCTTCATCACACACGCGGCGGCAGCCGGTGTGGATTATGACAAATTACACGCGAACCGGGAACAAAAACAAACTCCCTCGGGGTGGATTGACTCGCTTACTACACACTTTGCTTTAATAAAGGTATGATCATTTCGTATTTAACTTTTTTCATCGGATTGCTCGAATGATATATCGGATGGCAGTAAATTTACATCTATAGTTACTGTTCATTGTCTTGTGCGAGTGACTTTGTGAGAGTTGCGGTTAGCCAAAATTCTTGTATTTAATGAAGATCGAACGTGAGTAGATAAAATAGAGAAATAAAATCATATCTTCCATATCCCCAAAAAGGTGAGCTCTCAGGTGAATATGCTAGTTTATTTTAATACGGAGATATCTGATAAAATTAGATACATAGAAACAAAACCACGAAATTCCCTTGGTATTATGAGAGAAAATAGTGTACCTAAACTCAAAGTAATTACATTAAAACGGCGTGGGCGTCGACTCCTTCACTTGATTAGGGGTACGAGGAATGCGCTAAGCCGCAGACTCGACATTTGTATACTACAGACTAGTAGATGCCTTATTAGGTGTCTGCTTCAGAGTTTCCTACTTTCCACTTGCCTATCTACTGAGAGTTCATTTCTATGAGTCAGTATTTTCTTAGAACTTGAAGTTTCTCTATAAATACAGTAACAAAAATAAGTTTAATAAGTTATTAAATATGTGTCTATTTTAATACCTTTTTAAACAAAATACTAAATTTGAACAGCCGGAGGTACTAAATAAAGTGCAGAAAAGCGTTTCACCTTTGTGAGAGGAACATTTTCTTTCCGGTAGCATTGAGTTGTCGCCTGCAACAGCACAGACCAGACTTGAAGATAAATAACTCAAAATAGTGGAATATGCCAGAGATGTAAACCGTAGAGCATTTAGCATGAACGTTACAGTACGTTTGTACCCTTCTAGTCTCTGCTGAATACAAAATAGGTGACCTAAATAAAAAAATCAATATGAACCTATCCTAGGAAAAACATTTATATCCTTTCGTCTCCAACAACAGCTTTGTACACGGATACTAGATAGCTAGCTATAGAGCTTTTTTTTAGAAAATAACTGCCACTGTTATTAGTAAATGTTTATATATGTAATTATAGATGTAGTTAACAAATCTTCTGACGTTCTCAAATCAAATGTAACATTAATAAAATGATAGGTAATCGCTTTTATGGTAGTGATATCGTTTTAGTGTTTGATTATATTAGCTATACTACTACTAACTACTACTAAAATACATAGTAACAATCTGCGGTTTTTCTGACATACGTTTAGCGTTCAAAGTTGGTCTATGTTTCATTAAGGAGGGCAATATTATAGACAATGCGTCTCAATTGTAATGAAGAATAAAGCATAATTCAATGCAAAATTCATTTCAATAATAATGTCTCTGGTACTTACTTACCTGATAGAATATTATGGTGATTAATGTTTCATACGACTCGAAATTCTGAATTCGTTGTTAGAACAGTATCGTTTGGAAATGACTAGGTACTGTTCAAACTGAACGATGCATAAAGTATGATGTGTTTACTTTCGACGAATCGCAAACGCCGACATCTGGTCGGTTCCAAACACGGAAGAATTGCGCGCGCGAATATTTACAATATTTCCGCAGTCCGACCTTCATTGTCTAGTAGATTCTTAGATAATGTTGATTCACGCATTCACACGTACTTACTCGAACGCAAATACTCAAACATTTTTAATAATTTATCTCCAGATAGGTCGGATTCTAAGTAATATTCAAGAAATGTCGTTAAAAATGTTATTGTTCATTGTTCAGTCAATGGATGCTAGTAGCCGAGTATAGAAATAAGTTTCGAGCATTTGGGTAGGTTTATGTCCAGCAGCAGACGGAAGTGAAGATAAGCAAGACTTAAATGAAACGTGTTCAATAATTTGATTTTCTAGTTCATTCATTTTAAAATGATTTTTTAAAGGGGAACAGTATTAGCATTTGCATGAATAGGTTTCCTTGGACAGGTAAGCACGTTGAATAGACTCTCTTATGTCAACGTTCGTAGTCTACGCCATCGGTAATTGTCAGCCACGCTACACGCTTGGTTGCCGTCGTACTCGTAGTAAAGTAAATGCACCAATTATGGACGGTTTAAGGATTTGTTTTTCGTTTTTTCTTCATAGTTTGTATGTTTTGCAATATACGTTCGCAGGGATTTGGAGGTTAATAAAAAGTCCTTTTCTTAATAAGTATTCGATGTTTAAAATCAGTTATAAGCTAGCTTCAATAAAATATAATTTAGGAAAAATAACCTTTGCCAATCTCCATTTATGGACAGGGAAGATCCAGTTATGAACACCCAATTATGGACGTTATCCAATTATGGACACCCATTTATGGACATTCTTCAATTGAATGCTTAAATCTATAACTCAAGAGTATTAGGGTTGAGTATGTTAGTATAATGAAATAAAAACCATTTAAATTAAATAATAAAATAATGTAATAGGTAACTCAAATATCAATCCACAAACAGTTATCAAAAAGTAATCGGCAAAGGCCAAAGCCTTTAAGCCAAGAAAAACCAAATAAAAATGTCCTCTTAACTAGTATTATTTAAATAGGAGACCCCTTCGTTGGTCTATTGGTAGCAAGCGCTGCGTAAGGTCCGAGAGGGCCCCGGTTCGAGTCCGGGGTCGGGCAAAATTTGTGTGAGTTTTTCTGTGATGAAATTTCTCAGCCCGTAATTAGGAAGCAGGCGGTTGAACGCCCGTGCCTCGAAAAGCACGTTAAGCCGGTGGTCCTGCGCCCGATCTCTCATCGCTCATGTCGGATTGCCGTCTCACCGAGTTATGAGAGTAAGGGAATAGAGAGTGCACTTGTGTTTGCGCGCGCATTTGTGCACTATAATATGTCCTGCGCACTTGGCTGATTTCAATTGAGATCGGCCGCCATGGCTGAAATCGGTCTGACGCCTTATTATTTAAATAAATAACATTTCAATATAATCATCTCCTTCACTTCTCGATCTTTAAGCAAATTGGTTTAGAGGTTAAATAAAAATTTTAAAAAACCCTCACTCTTTTCTATTCACTTTGCCAACAATAATCAAAAATAAAATGTCTTCTTACTAGTTTCATACCTATCAAAATACAGCTATAATCAGTCTCAACAATTACTTATACATAAAATCACGCCTTTTTCTCAGAGGGATAGGCAGAGATCACTTCCAGCGATCCACTTTTCAACTCTGTGGGAAACGTGACGTGACTGCTTGTGGACCACGTCGCTGCCATTCTGCCTTGTGCATTGTTTTAACAAGGTTATTGCGTTCCCACGAGTAGCAAGAATATATGACGGGGGAATATATGATTTGGACTGAGTCGATAGTAGCTCGAGGACCCGGGGTCGCTTACCCGTATACCGTTCGCCACCCACCGGACAGATAGTTGTGACTGGTATCCCCTGACTGTAATATAATTATTATGTATATTACCCTGTCTTAAATTATAAATGTAACATGACATAAAAAAACACAAACAACTCAATAAAAAAATTTTTTTAGAAAAGTTATTCTAGTTATTATTTTCTAAATAGTGGATATTTTCTGTCCTTTTCTCACTTCTTTAATTGCATTTGCCATTTGTTCTTTAGTATAAGCTTTTCTAGTCGCCATATCTAAAGTGAAACAAAATTTATTTATTTAAAAAATTTGAACCTATTTTGGACACCCATTTATGGACACAATGTTCATAATTGAATTATTAAATTTAAAGTCTTAATTTGCGACCGATCTAAAAATAAAGATAAAGGTAAACGATTGTACAACTATAAGATGTATGAAAAACGTATATTTGTAAAATATCCTTCATAGACAAAATGTCCATATTTGGGTACAGGCTTACAAAAATATCCAATTATGAACATTGATAAATTCCGAAGGCTAAAATTACTATGAGGTTTTAGATTAGAATATATAATTAACCTTTTATTATCAGTAATTCAATAAATAATATCATTTTTAACAACAATATTACACTTGTCATAAAAAAAGCTAATAAATTTACTTACATGCATTGCGCTCCTTATAAGAAATTTCAAATCTCGACACCTAAACGCACCGCACTAGTAAGAATCGTTATAGTCGAAAATAATATAGCGGAGAGCTGTCAAATGTTGTTTACATCAAATCTAGAATTTTGGTACAACCGATTAATGTTGCTGTTGGAAAAAAAATACCTACCGGTTTCTTATTATTGGAGGCATTTTTGAAAACTGTCCATAATGGGGTCCGCGTCCATAATAGGTGCATTTACCTTATACCTTAAACTACCCAGTCAAGTGTGTGATGGATTGGCGCACTAAGGTTTCCGTCCGTAATCTATTAACATATCTGTATGTTTAGTTGTAGTTTTTAAAAATTTATAGTAAAAATGTTGTCATAAAAATTTTTGGATGTATAATTAGTCTTATTTCTTTGGTTTGTAGTGTCCGAGATAAAATGGACAGCGCTGCCATCCACATACAATGCAGGCGCTGGTGGCTCGGACAAAGAGGTTTAGCTCCTCATTTCTGCCCCGTGCCATTAAGGCATGGAATGCCCTTCCAGCTCATGTTTTCCCTCCCTCCTATGATCCCGGGCTCTTCAGGCGGGGCGTGAAACGGCATTTAAGCAGGCCTTCAGGGTGAGTGCGACAGGCTCAATACGATCTATTGTGCCTGTCGACCTCATATTTGGATCTCACTACCGCTTACCATCAGGTGGAGTGAGGTCATCTTGTTAGCCTTTTTATAAAAAAAAAAAAAAAAAAAAAAAAAAATAGTATTTGGGTCATCTTAATTTTTGACAACGTGACCTTCATTGTGTTACACGCATATACATACATGCGAAATTTTATCTTATAAGCAAGGGTGCTTGGAAGTCTGAAAATTGCACCAATTTTAGAAAAGGTAAGAAAAGCAAGGTTGGCCTGGTACGGACATGTAATGAGGAGGGAAGAAAGCCATGTGACTCGCAGAGTGATGAGTATGAATGTGAATGTGCGTAATAGTAGAGAGAGGCCGAAGAAGACATGAATGGATTGCGTGAGAGATAATATGGGAGTGCCCTTTGTCCCGCGCTAAGTGGGGCATCAGGACAATGATGATGATTGAAGCACGGGCGCTTGGAAAGTCACGAATGGACACGAATATTGATATACTGTTAGGGCTCAGGAGGTGAACTACGGACCCTTAAAAACGATTAAAGCATTCCTTTTGAGCGATAGCGTCCTCGCGGCGAAATGTGCACTCAACTTAAGCAAGTATACACGGGGGTCTCCGTTCTGAAAGCTCATCAACTAGCAGTTTTTAATCGCCCCCGCAAAGCAGAAAGTTATTGTAAAGCATCCTAAATTGTATTTAAGTCGAGTTACTCCCACGGCGAGATGCGCACCGCCACATTATCGCAGGTCGGGGATGCCCTTTCCAGTCGTGAGTAGGCGATATCGAAAGCCTCCCACGCAGACATATTTATCTCTAGGAGTTTTTATATCAATCACTTTAAGAACTAAACTCCGAAGCGTTTATGCACTGTTTGAATGTATTGGATTTTTTAAATTGTATAATTCTGCTTGATGTAAACAGCACCCGGAATATATAAGATACTTTTGAACTCGTTGAAAAGTGTTGATATTTATAAAATACTTTTTTTGTGTCATACAGGGAAAGACACATAAATACTAAAATTAGTCATGCTATATTAAGTCATTATTGAAATCTGAAGCAAGCAAACTTTCGTTTTGGTAAACTAAACTGTTTGTTGCCGTCAAGAATGTACAGTTTGACTCTTAGAAACGATTGACGACCAGCTAGCTCCCTTTAAAAAAGAAATTACCCTAATGATATTTAGGAATTTAATTTTTTTAGAAAGCGTGTTAGCACTGATATTTATAATTAAGTTGTTGGTTTGTCTGGTTTTTCTGTGGATGTGGTCGTTAGCTATCAGAAATAATCCCCGTAATATTTGTTTACAAATTAATTATTTGTAAACATACTGTTTTATTTATCTTACCGTAGTGTTTTTATACTTTGTAGATCTGTCGGTCAAAAAAAACTAACGGCTAAAAGGTCAACAATTCGTAGAACTAAGCGTCTACGAGGGCGGCTACGAGAGAGCTCAGCTACGAGAGGCTCGGTGTGCTACGATTTTCGTAGAATTGATAAATATTCAATGAAAAAAATACTACGAAGATTGTGAATGAAGAAAATTTCGTACAATAAAGCACGTTAGTTTCCTGATGGTAAGTAATTTTGTTATGTTCTGTAATTATTATATCTATTAGTATATTCCTAGTAAAGACTTTTTTTTTTTTTTTTTTTTTTTTATAAAAGGCTAACAAGATGACCTCACTCCACCTGATGGTAAGCGGAAGTGAGATCCAAATATGAGGTCGACAGGCACAATAGATCGTATTGAGACTAGTATAAGACTATACATACAGCCCGAATGTTTACTACTTTTTTCAAATTGTTGATTTATTGTAAAGCACTAAAGATAAAGATAAAGATAGATAAAGATAATTTTATTTACATAAACATGTGTGTCACAAAACATTAAAACTACAACTACTACAACTACTGTAAAATTTTAATTTGAATTGAACTGGTTGGTGGCGGTGTTACAAGAGCTGGTTAGCCCAGTTGGGTCAGAGCGTTAGACGCGATATTTAAAGACCGGTGGTTCAAGTCCCCGTCCAGGCGAGTGACGTCCATGAATGCGAATTTTTACAATTTTTAACCTACTTTTTGTAAGAAAAAGGTCTAATGCATGAATTAGTTTACTTCGAAGCTTTACGGTTAGCCGACCCAAAAAGCAGTGAGATAACATCTGGTCTAGATAGAGTGTTAGCGGTCAGGCAATATTGCCCAACATTGGCTTACGTAAAATAATAGAGAGTTACCTAAACGTCGGAAGTAGGCTAACAAGGTTTGGCGATAAATCTCATCGAGGGCTACGGGATGTGGAGCAGTGTAACGCTGACCGTGTTCGCAATCACGCCGGACCGTGAGTAACGGCAGCAGACCCGGACTTGGAATGGTACACATTAATTATTAACAAGCAGTTATTTCTGGATGGTAACATTGAAAGGGCCGCTTGATCGGCACAGCGTGGTTTAGCTTTAAACTGGCAGGCAGACAGCCGGCAAGTTTTAGCATTCATAATTCAATGTGAATAATAATTGTTCTTTCTTTCTGTCTCTTCTATGGGTTAAGAGTATGATGCATTCAAGTCTATTTATGTAACTGTTCTTACGAAGAATCAATGTTATCTTTCATAAATTAATCAGGATTTATAAAAGGCTTTGTTTATGTACAGTTTCTGCAGTTTATCACTTATGTAAAAAAGATATTCTACCTTACTTAAGACTCAAAGACAAGACGTCCTAGTGCCGGCTCTGTCGCGGTGCGAATTACGTGGTGGCCCGGCTAGGGACGCTAATATCCCCGTATCCCGGATATTCACTTTGGTTATTGCCTAAGAATGGTGTTGACGTGATATAATGCCCGTGTTCACGACACCGCGCAGGTTCATTCGACCAAATTAAGGACAAAATGAGCCATTACGTAAGAGTTGATCGATGTTTTTAATTTTGGCGTGACTTTTGTTGGTGAAAGATTTGTAAACTTGGCATGTATGGTAGCTACAACGGAGCGATTGTTCATAAACAGCGGTTCCATCACTCCCAGAATGAGCAGATTTTTCAGTTAGGGAAAAAAACATTGCAAAATGTATGAACCAAGTATAGAGAGAACGGTCTGACGGTCACGGCCGCCAAACACTTAAGTCTTGAATATCGAAGATCTCATTAAAGCATATTTTTGATTAGGTCTCAACTTTTCGGAGTGCGGAAGTGGTTCAAAAATAACCCGACAAAAGCTATCTTGAAGCCCCAATCGCTCCTAGCCTCCAATGTCAACAGGCTCCCAGGTTCGAGTGCCGCGCTCGTTGAATCGGCTATTTCAGTCCACCATGGAATATTTTATAGTACAGCCGATGACGTCTCCACGCTTATTTAGTTATGCACTAAGTTTAATTGCTTCAGTGATTAATTAACGCCGTTCTAGCACTGGGCTACTAAAATTAGATTATGCGCTGTGATTTTTCCATCTTGTTGCGGGGTAAAGTGTTTGAATTGGTGACGTTTTGTTGGTATAATATTTTAACATCGGTTGGATAAGAATTTTGCATAGTGCTTATATGTACAATAGTCATGGTAATGAAAATACGAAACATTATTTTCAATAAACGTGGAAATGGTTTCAGTTCTGTACCTACGTTTGAATATGAATTGAAGTTAAATAGGACTCAGAACATGAAGCCAACCACAACAAAAAAGAATACAGTTATTCCACGAACCTCAATAAATCCATTTATATTAAAATGGAACAGAATGGGGTAAGGAGATTACGTTAATCCACTTCTGTCATAATCTTTTATCGCCCGAATGTCTAATAACTTGTCCAGACGCTTTGCTTTGTTCCACTCCAGGTCGCCCTACATGTGAAAAATAAAACAAAATGCAACATGTAACTATAATATTTATCGGGAATTTTAATTAGGACGAACACACGAAATGTAAACTTAGCATTACATCTTATTTACGTCCGTATAAATCGCAATAATTATAATCTATACCAGCCAGTAGGCTTGGTATTTTAGGGTTAAATAAATTTCATTTATGCTGATTCGAATCACTTTTTAACAATTTAATACATATTTGGGACATAATTTGCTGTGAAACATGTTTTCCTTGTGGTTCTTTACAAAGTCTTTGTGCAATGCGCAGGACGAAGAAAGTTATTTTGATATTTGCCCTTCGGATTTCAACAGGCTTTCAATCATAATCTGTAGTCATTGATTATATTTTCGTCGTTTTATATCGCAGTAATTGGAAGAACTTTATTATTGCATACATTTTATGTACTTTGATTTTATTTTACTAACATTTTCCATGTGTCTAGTTGTATAGCGCACAAAGAAATGGTGTCAATAACATTCTCTATTTTAATTATATTATTTTTAAAACAGAATCAGCTCAAAATCATCTATATTGAGCCGTTGTTTTACATGACACTTCATTATAATGAGGTATCATAACATAACATGTTAAGCGTAAACATCTCAATAAGAGTGTGTTGTTCTTTGATATTCTGAAATATTGTGCGCAGGGGAAGCTAATCAATGTAGGAAATTTGAAGGAAAGTAGGCCGCTAATAGAATGTGTAATGTTATTTATTCGACGTAGGTAAGAGTTACGCATATTGGTATACGGTAACATATTGCATTTGACATTCATATTTCTGTTTCTTATTATGTAGATCTAATACACTTCTGGTTTGTGTTTTATGATCCCTATTATTTTTAACTATAAATACTGGGATATATTATACTATTACTTACAGTTTAGTGAGTCAGAATAAATTCGCTCCTACTGAGTGCTGTAAACATTAAAGCTCTAAATACTAGGAAGCTTTCAACTCACGCAGAATATTAGTTATCCTTGACTTCTAAGGAAGTGTTATCTACACTTCTGTGTGAATTATTAGAATTCATTGTTTTATTTGGAATAGTAATTGGGACATATCCAAGACGCTACAGGATTCACAGAGCTCGTCAAGAACGTTCATCAAATATCATTCAATCGTTGCATAATGTATATTTAATGGCGAAGTCCAATGTCCATTTATACTGGACCGACTTTGGTTGGGCAAGCGGGAGTCGGGACGCGTGTGCAACTGTCAGGGTTTAAATTAATAATGGACAACACGTTTGTCCAAGAATATCACAGGTATCGCTCGCATTTTGTTTACTCTATCATATTATATAATTGTTTATGGACGTTCATAACCTTTGTTTATTACACCCACTGCTGTAGGTACTGGTGGTTATTGAAAAACTGGAAAATGATTGCAATGATAGAATGGCTGGCACATTTGCAAAAATACATCGAATTTATTTGATTGGAATGCGTGGGCCGATATCTCTCGAATTCACCTCATCATACCCACCCGTGTGACCTTTATGGTAATGAAACATAAGTACGAGTATTTATTCATTTAATTCTTACCCCTCAGGGAGTAGGTTTTATCAGGATAATAAACGTGAGGTTAATAATTTGTGTCAATGAATGATTTCATTTTTTTGTGATTGATACTTGAAATTTCTCGAATTACAAGAAATCATACATTTTCTAATAACTTATCTCCGGCATTTTTTTTCCTAACTGACTAACGATGATGGCTTGGAGGAACCTTGTCATCATCATCGGGCTTGCGGGGAGCGGATGGCTCTCACCCCTAAACTCCGGCATATTAAGTTTTATGTAAAAATATACACCGTGAAATTTTAGTGGTTGTTTTCCCGTGGCAGACCGACTTGCCTTTAGTAATACTATCGAATCATGCAAATTATTCGGCGAAAAAAAAAATTTTTTTTTTCGATTTTTCAGAATAATAATTTTCCAACTCGAAAACGAGAGAAGCTATCGTTCTTTTTGAAGATGTGACGTATTTAGGTACTGCTTGCCGCATGAAATCGATGCTTAAAGCTAAAGAAGCTCTTCACCCTAAGTCATAAAGCGGTTCGAACGTATTTTCGAGTTACGGTTAAACCTTTCGTAAAACCGTCATTTTTTGATTTTACCAAAAAAGAACTGCACACATCTTTTGTACTACTAAGATAGAATCATTTTACTGCGGGAAAACAACCACTAAAATTTCACGGTGTATAACTTTGTAAGTACCTACTTCAATGCTTTGTTGCCGGCCAGGGTATACAGCGAGCACACACACACAAGAGGCACCTGATAAATATTTTAATATCAGAACTTATTAAATTGCTCTCCAGTATTATTATATGTATAAAGCTGGTTAGATAAAATTTTCTATGGGAGCATTTACACCTGATATGTGTTTTGACAACAATACAAAATAATAATATACTTACTTACATCCGTGTATTCAGATAAGCGAAGCACGCGAAGTAACTGATTTGAATAATAACATAGGTATAATAACAACAACTTAATAATTTATAAGTAGTTTTTTATTAATATTTATGACAAAAACGCATGAAAAATTGGATTACGGCTGTACCAATTCATAAATGAGTAGCCATTGATTTCCAATTACAATATAATGAATGTTGTCCATTAAAATAAAAATAATTATGGATTGAAGTTGGCATCATGTTCAAATACGGTTATAATGTCAAAATTACTCATAATTAATTCATCATCGTAAGTTCATATTAACTTGGTGCTTTTAACAAGTCCTCAAAAAACTTCAAGCAGAAATAATTCGGTCCGTTTTGTCGCCCACGCTTTTTTTCGCTCTCTTGAATCACAAATGTTTGTCCGACAATGAAATATCTTCAGGTAAGTGCGATAATTATTAAATCTTATGAGAGCCCTGAATGGGAGGATAAATATAAATTGTGAGGTTTAACATGATTCTTGACAAGTTAGTCCGTTTCGTTAATCGTTTTGTTCACGTTATCCTTAATCTTTTGCTTTATATAATGCACTAATGTATTATATAATTATTGTTACATAATATTAGTACCACCTATAATTTGTTGATTCTAAGTCATACTAGATTAAAATAAATCGACTGTTGGTACATATAATTTAAATAAATTACCCACAATTTATCTTATTTTCTTCTTATTTCAATTTATATGTATGTAGTTTTGTTATATGTATACTTCAGTCTTTGTTTATTCCGTGTTTCGGTGTATTTTTTATATGTTTGACTTTATTTCTATATACCACCGTTGCTTCTGATATCAGTTACACAACTGCTTAAGCTACTTTGGAATTGGAACAATGTATGTGATATTTATTTATGTCATTTTAAGTCCCCGTAGGCGATCCTTATGTATGCGTCGACCTTTTAAACTACCCAACGGATTCGGCGGTTTCTTTAAATAGGTAGAGTAATCATGAGTATGGTTTATATGTACAATATACCCGAAGAGAAAGAAGAAAGAAGCGAAAGTGGTGTGTCAGGATCGTAGCACATGGCAGGAAGTGATCTGTGCCTACCCCTCTGGGAAAAAGGCGTGATTTTATGTATGTACCCGAAGAGAAACGCGGACAGGACGCTAGTTTACTTAAATTATAACTTATATTTGTTTGCGAAACCGAATGGGAGGCAAGCAGCATTAATATGATGATGTGTGTAGTGAGTCAATGTCTCCGCTCACGTCCCGGCGCGCCTGGCTTTGTCGCGCGGCGTCGCCCGCGCCGATCGTTGCCCGCCCACCGCGTGCACTCTGCCATCGGAAGTCATAACGCGAGGCATTCCGAGTTATTTTCGAAACAACTTGTTAAGTGTGCATATTAAATGATTTGCCTTTAATCAGTCAAGTCAAAGTTAGAACCGAAAATAATTTTCATAACTCAACGGTTTCGTGAAATTGTATCCCTTGTATGTGTGCGGTTGATGATTTACGAAGCGGTTAATATTTTATACAGTATGGAGTGATCTCTTTAAAAAATTAAACTAAAAGCTAAAATATTGTACCAGTAAAAGCTATACAGTTTCTATAAACGCTGTCATGATGTTCTACTACGAGGAGTAATACTTTGCTACTGTTTTGTTACATCGCATCAAAAATATTCCAGATACTAGCCATAAAAAGTTCAGGCGTCGTGCATTAAAAGTTTCATTACGTTCACGTGTCGAATAGTTTCCAGGGGTTATAAGATTTTGTTCCCGCCCACATTGTAGGTAACAAACACAATATGTTAGTTTCATTACTCGTTGTTTCGAAATTAATCTGCGCCCCTCCGTTGTAATACTGAACTAACATTTAGCACGTGTTACAATGTGCAAATTATGTTATTATTATTAGCTTCATTAATTTTGGGTGACATATTTTGGATTTCGTATCAGACACGACGGAGGATAGTTAATAGGAAATATGAATGAATATTTTTGTAATACAATCGTTAAATGTATGGCTTGTCATGGTAATGTAGTCATACTAAAAAATAACAATATATTCAGCAACGAAAATATTGAGATAAAACTATCTATGTATGATCCTTAATAAATTGTAGGTACAGGCGATATCAAAATAAAAGTCTCCTTTTAGTAAAGTTTGGAAGGATATAGATGGTAGCAAATCTAATAAAGATATCTGTGTGTGTTTAGTAGTAAAAAAAGTAAAATGTAACTACTTGACGTTTCGCCATGCTAATCTCTTGAGCGTGCAAGATTAAAAACATATAAAAACCTTGTAAGTAGGAAGACCGGTCTTTCAGTTCCAGCGTTATGGCCTCATAAAATGAAACCCGGCGGAATTTGGTGGTCCAATGCCGGTGAACTGGCGCCTCCCGGCTGTCACCGAATTCCGACGTGACAAGATAATTCCGCACCCTAAAGCCGGGTCCAGATATAAGGCGTTTTGTTAATTTTATTCAGCTTAAATTTTACACGAAAATGTGATGGAACGCTCATCATCTTTTTTGGTTCCTTACCTTTCCTTATTTTTTCCTTAACTTAGTAAAGTTTTTGAAATTCAAGATTTTTAATAGATAATAATGAATTATAATGTAACAATATGAAAGCCTTTGTTTCAAATAGGTAGGGTATGTAGTGTTAAAATACAATAGGTAGTAGTCATTCCCTTAGTTGCTACGAACCTGCCAATAAAAACCTTGTAGCTGTGTTGGTTACGAACGCTCTACCAAACGAGAATGGCGGGCTTTGTTTGCTCGGGCCGACAGCCGACCGCGATGGATCGCAGCGAGCGGGCGTTACGTGTAATGAACGCACTGGACACAGATTGACATTTCAGCACACGATAGATTACATTAATGTGACCAATTTTATTTTAGGCCAATATTTGGGACATTTTCTAAAAAGACTTGTTGCATTTGTGTGGATTTTTGGTATTCGTTGAAACAAGTGCAGTCGTGTCTATTGGTGCTTTTAGACAAGGGTTGACAAATGCTAAAACGATGCTATACTAGGCTCCCTGGCAGAAAATGGGTCAATTTTGCTACACACACCTAGACACACTATTTCAAAACGGGACAGTCCCTTTGAAAACGGGACGTTTTGGTCACGTGAGTGATACCCATCTAGACCCGGCTTAATTCGCAGGTGTCGGGAGCGCTCCCACGGGCGCGCGGTCAACCACCTCACCTGGGATTGTCTCCGTCATCGGGTGCGAATCACGTCCCACTTTCTTTACAAAAACACCCAAATCGCATTACGTGTTTGCGGTAACCACTCATTTTGGAGGGCTTGAAGGCGGTCTCTCAGGTCGAGCTCTTTTCATGTTGGCGAATACAAAATTTTTACGTGCGGGGATTTTGAAGCGATTCGGTTGCTAACTGAAATTGGTAGCTCAGTATTTTTATGAGTACTAGTGACTGTTTAAGATTCGATTGAGATGGTATGATTGGAAATGCAATTATCGGCCAACTTTCAGGTCATAAATTTTACTATGCGACCCCAGTATTCGGATTGTGCTCCCCACCATTAGATTAACGAAGTACTCGTAAATTACGCTACGCATGTAGCGTTATCGATGTACAATTATTGCTGACGAATAAAAATATTCCGTTAACTACGCAGCATTTTCCTAACAATCAATCACCCGCGCTTTCACCCAACTGGAATGAAACTTCAGAACTACGAGAAGATATCAATGAAAGGTTCATTGACACGGGTATAGCCGAGCTAAGCAATGGAGGGAGGCCAGGGAACTTCCAGCCGCCGTGTTGTCACGATCTGGGTCACTCGCTTTTAAACGTCGTTAACTTTTCCGTGGTTTTTGCTATTAATCGTTTTTTAAATTGCTGCGATAAGAGCCGGCTCAAAATTTATTCGAGGGCGTTGAACTCTGCCGATGTGACTAGGGTGTTTTGAAGTGCGTAAGCAATTTTACTACGTACGAACGGATTAGATGTATAGTAGCTACGAAAAAACTTCTTTATGAGTAATTTAATTAATGATCCGTTATCATATTAGTGGCATGTCTAAAATGTAGCCAAAAAATACAAAGTGTCACCTCCTCCAAAGTCCTAAATGTGATTAATACGATGAAGTACCAGAAAAAGTAAACTAGCTTAATACTTCACAACTTAAAAAAATATGAAAATAGCGTTTTACGAATAATGAGTGGGACGATTTGTAGAATTTAGTGTACCTCGGGTAGTTTTAGTAGCGTTCATGTTTAGACGCAATATTACGTGGGTACTTGTACTCTATCTATTTTGGTACCGTTTATCATAGTGTTATATGATAACCTTAAGATTTCAATCTTCGCAAGGATTCGATTAAAACTGACCCTCAGTGGTTGACGTATCTGCGTATCGCATCGTTTCAGTGGTTGTCAAACTCCTGACTCACGGCAACATTCAGCAGAGAACCAGAGAACACCTTGAAGTTTTAATTTCCTAATATCCAACATCAAAAGCGGGACTTAATGTTCCGGAAGAGGCCACGGGCGCTCCATTGCATACACAATATTTGATCATTGAGAGTTCACGTGGTTATGCTTTTCAAACAATCAGTCATCCTTCAATTTGAAGTAGAGCCAAAACAGTCTTATTGCAAACACATTCTTAAGTTCATTTAGCGTAGTTACATAAACATACTTTCATACTCTGTAGCAATGAAATCATTGTTTACAAATAAATTAAAGGCTAAATATGATACACAACTTGTATAATAGAACAAATTTAGAAGTACCTTTACTAATTATACCTACAAACAAAAATATATATGTCATATGATTCTCGGAAACTTATGGAAAATTGTATTAATTTCATTAACGAAAAGGCAAATCAAATTCATGATTTTCCGATCAAATGAACGTTTCCCATATACATACATAGGTACAGCTAAAACTTAAAGTATTGTTAAACACCTGGGCTTACCGGGGCAGCTATACATATTACATGGTGCCAGGTACATAGTAAGTAAGTTCACAGGTTTGCATTGTTGATAAACTTACGCTGAAACGTTCCACGGGCAGCGATTTGCGCAGTGCAGCGCAACACAACACTTGCATTACACGCTACGCTTCAGCCAGCGGTACGCTGAGCTCGAGCGTAACAACAAGCCACAGTGTAATGCGATTCAGTAAATTAAGTCGCTTGGGTAATCATCAATATCTATAATTTAATTATTCTGTCAGAAATTGCTGTCTGTAAAACTTAAGTATAAAAGCGTAACCGAAGAAGAATTATTATGTGAGAGAAACGAAAAATCTACTGAACCAATATTTTTTTTAAAGAATGGGTATAGAAAGAAGAGGCTTATTTTGAAACTGATAGTACTCAAAATATTATATTAGGTGAAAAAAGTACAAAACAAACGGAGTCGCGTTAGAAGTTATAAAAATCACTAACATAAGAAATGTTTGATTTTGTGTTGCAATGTCTAGGTAAAATGTCTAGTCTGCTATATTTTACGTATTTTTATTAATCGGTGGATACTTCAAACAGTAAAGAACTATCCTTACTTGAAAGGTGAGTATGAAAAATGTTTTCCGATTGAAAGTATTAACTTTTTTTTGTAGTATGTAGTATGTACTGGCAAGTCACCGTGTTATCAATACCTGACTTACTACGCTTCAGCCAGCGGTACGCTGAGCGTAACAACAAGCCACAGTGTAATGCGATTCAGTAGATTAAGTCGCTGGGGTAATCATCAATATCTATAATTTAATTAATCTGTCATTAATTGCTGTCTGTAAAAGCGTAACCGAAGAAAAACTTTTATGTGAGAGAAACGAAGAATCTACTGAACCATTTTTTTAAAGAATTGGTATAGAAAGACGAGGCTTATTTTGAAACTGATAGTGCCCAAAATATTATATTAGGTGAAAAAAGTACAAAACAAACGGAGTCGCGCTAGAAGTTATAAAAATCACTAAAATAAGAATGAATGAATGAAGAAAGATGTTTGATTTTGTGTTGCAATGTCTAGGTAAAATGTCTATTCTGCTATATTTTATGTATTTTTATTAATCGGTGGATACTTCAAACATTGAACAAATAGGTGAGAAACTACCATACTTATTTTTCTCAAATTGATAGAAAACGGTTTATAATTATGCAGTCGAGCCGAGAATCTAGGAACTAAAATATTTATTTGTAGTATGTAGTATGAACTGGCAAGTCACCGTGGTTTAGCAATTTGTATATAAAAACCATTGACAACTGTTCTTTACGTTGCCGTAATGAAAGCATATTGAACTGCTCCAGCCTTTCGGAATAACCAGTGATGCTACGATGTGTGCCACTAATGAACGAAATTCTGTTAAGAAACTTCTTTTGAATTCTTTCAATACGCTGAATACTATTTTGATAAAAAGGATACCAAACAAAACCACAGTAATCCACGTGACTACGAACCAAGGCAAAGTACAAAGCCTTCAGCGCTTGAACGGAATGATGACGTCAAGAATACTCTAGTCGACTTCTACTTGACAACTGTCACTTTCTCGAGAGCGCTAGTGTTTTGTTTTTAGTAGTAGTTTGTTTAACTAAAGTGTTTCTTGCGCCAGCAGTCATGGGTTCGATTCCCGGGACAAAAATTTGTCTGATCATCGCTATTTATTCACAAGATTCAAGATAGTCACAGTGCAAGGGAGCTTATGCCGTCTCCTCTCTGCACTAGCTCTGTGGTGCGCGACCCGAGCTTCCGCAGCACTGAGTCCTCAGCGTATCACAATGCTCAGTAGCTCAGGCCGTCTTACCTTCGTAGCTGTTCCAAGACAATCAAAGTGCAAAGGAGTTCATGCCGTCTCCTCTCTGCACTAGCTCGGTGGCGTGCGACCCAAGCTTCCACGGCGCTGAGTCACGCGCGATCGAGGCCCGTGCCTTCGGCGTATCACTGTGCATCGTAGTAGGGCCTCAGGCCGTCTCCTCTTCTTCCTCCAAGATAGTAATAGTGCAAGGGAGCTTACGCCGTCTTCTCTCTGCACTAGCTCGGTGGCGCGCGACCCGAGCTTTCACAGCACTGAGTACCGTGCGATCGAGGCCCATGTCCTCGGCGTATCACTGTGCATTGTAGTAGTATCTCAGGCCGTCTCCTCTTCTTCCTCCAAGATAGTCACAGTGCAAGGAAACTCATGCCGTCTCCTCTCTGCAATAGGTCGGTGGCGTGCGACCCAAGCTTCCACGGCGCTGAGTCACGCGCGATCTAGGCCCGTGCCTCCGGCGTATCACTGTGCATCGTAGCAGGGCCTCAGGCCGTCTCCTCTTCTTCCTCCAAGATAGTCACAGTGCAAGGGAACTCATGCCTCCTCTCTGCAATAGGTCGGTGGCGTGCGACCCGCGAGCTTCCACTGAGCGCCAGCTTCCCGCTGCTGAGTCCTCAGTGAATCACAATGCTCAGTAGCCCAGGTCCAGTCTCCTCTTCGTAGCTGCTCCAAGATAGTCACAGTGCAAGGGAACTCATGCCGTCTCCTCTCTGCACTAGCTCGGTGGCGTGCGACCCGAGCTTCCACGGCGTTGAGTCACGCGCGATCCAGGTCAGACGTCCTCGGCGGAGGCCGCCTGCCGACCACTGGTATATTTGTAAACACAAACTTTCAGCCGGCCAAAACAAACATTCTCTAAACAATTGTAAGATATCGCATTTTAATAAACCAATCGTTCCGCGGTTTGTTGTGGAAAATATCGGATTGCGTAAAGATCATTCGGGGCTTTTCCATAAGCGTTTCCGAGATGGATTTGGCTCAGTGGCTTTTCTAGGCTAAGTTATACAATATTGAGTTCCACCTCTTAGTTTTATTAAGCAACACTATGTTTACATATTACGCTTGCCACGTTACAATTTTGTTTGTGTAATAAAATACAGAACAGTCAAAACCACTTTATACTATTGTTACTTAATGTTGAAATATATTACATATCGACGTGTACTGTATTACATATAAACTAAAACTAAAGTATAAGACTAAGTTGAAAGCATAAGTTAATGAAAATTTAAAGAAAAATCGTCTGTAGCCTATGCATATTTTTATTTAAATATGAAATCATATCTGTGTCCACTAAAAATATATCATTGTCGTTAAAATTACACACATTAACATAATCCTCCCAAAATATGCGTAATTACGTAGAGACAGGCACATTTAATGGCGATTGTTATCGTTCCTTACATTTTTTCGAAAGAATGCGATAACATTAAACTGCGATCTTGTGGTTTAATGAAGGTGGCCTAGTTTTTGTGCACATACTTTTGATGTCCCAGCGACAAGCTGCTCTCGATCCGCCGTGAGCATGAAGCTCGCTCAAAATATTTGACGATGATTTTGTTGTTCTTGTGTCAAAACTGAGATGACTATTATTTATTTAGTGAGTTTGTTTCATGAGCACGAAGCTCCTGGTGTAGTATACAAGACTACAGGAAAGTTCGTTATTTACTTATTATTCGTTGTTCTGTAAAACAGTTTGTGTAACTAAAAACATTGGCCTAGTTAGTACAATATGCTAGGTATGTGGTTTAAATCCGTATAAAATACAAAGTGTATTTATTTATATAAGGCCGTTTTGCAGCACGTAACATTTCAAATAACACATGCTGTGTGTTCATAACAGTTCTAGCCATGACTTTCCTAGAACGCCCGGAGCTTGTAGTAAAACTGACTTAGGTAATTATTGTATAGCGTGATTTCTGCACAAGGTTTCCTTAATTCAGTATAAACTTTGCAACTTTGATGCATTTTCTAATGAATGGGTTCGCGGTTAATTTATTCAAATCCTGAAGTGTCCGGCAATGTCAGTTAGCGTTCTTGGCTGTCAAAGGCGGCAGATGTCTCTCAGCCAGCTAATTGTCTGTAAAGCAATATCACCAGATGCGTGTCACCACCTCGCGACCTTTATGGGCCATTTAGTGGAATAAAAGTGTTCCGTCGAAGTCAATGACATCGCGACAGAGCATCGCGCTGTTTGCAGCTGCAACATCGCTGGAAGAGGCTACTAAGAAGGATAGATTATATCGTTATGCAACAGGTAAACACTAATGTTATGCAACAGGCAAATAATGGAGTTCTAATATTACGAAAATAAAACAGCAAACATAAATAATAGATTATTCAGCGTGAGATCTGCTTAACGATTTGTAAACTTCTGTAGCATTGTTTACAAAACCATAATTGTTAAGGGTCAATCTTGAAAGCCAAAAAACACTGTCCGAGGGCAAAAACTACCCATAAAGTTTAAGTTTGAATGTAAGATTTTTTGCTCTTTCTTTAATGTGTAAATTAAATGGGGCACAACAAAAAAGGTGTTTATTTCAGCTGAAACCACCTGAAAAAAAAATTCGAAGCCTTAATATTTGATTCCCTTGGGCTGTCCCTTTGTCATTTTTTTAACAAACCGTTAACAATTTACCTATTTATAGTCATAATTTTAAGATTTTTTTGTGATTTAATAGTTAAAGGGTGAGTTATTTAATGATTTAATAAATAAAGCAAGTCTGTGCCAATCACTGTTTTGTGATTACAAATTGGTTTGTGTTTGTCCGAGTGCAACGATTGATTCCCTTGGCACGTCACTAAATGCCATCTGTCTTGCTTTTATAAAAGTCTACGGCGAAGGCGTGCACATCAGCAAGTAGCTCTAGTCGTGCTCTTTTCATCATGAGGAGAGGTTTCCTGCTCGACCGTTCCAAGCCGGATTTATGAAGGTTTGAATTTGATTCCCCTGGTTTTGTTTCACTAGGTCATTGATTACCCTGACCACTTTTAAAAATATTTTTTGATGATTAGGAATTTCTTAACTAGGATTAATAGTAGGGTATATAGGACTATCAATTGTTTTTATAATAATCATTGGCAAAAATCAATCCATTGAAACAAAATCGAAAGAAGATTAACTTTTCTTGACTCCCCTGGCATTGATTCCCCTGGCAAAATGCCAGGGAAATCAAAGCTTCCTTACATTATCATACTCTCATATTATGATTATAGGTTACGCACCCCAGAAGAGTCAGCCAAGTCATTCAACATCCGTTGTAGGTCCTGCAGCGTCTCTACTGACGATGTTGGTGCCTCGCCCTTTCCAGTACAGTGCCTTGAACAAATCCTCCATTGCATTTGTGAACAACTTCGGAGAGATGACGTCCCCTTGTCTTACTCCTCGCTGCAATGGTATGAGATATTTCATCACCAAGTTGTATTGCTAATCAACTTGGCATTGCTGCAGGGACTCAAGAACTGACCAGATTTCAACCGAGTCAAAGGCTTTCTCATAGTCCACAAATGCTAAACATAGGGGATGATTACACTCTTCGGTCTTCTGTTTATATGTCGCACTGTGTGGATGTGGTCTTTGGTGATGTATCCGCTCCGAAATCCAGCCTGTTCCGATGGTTGGAATTCGCCCAGTGTTTGCGCAAGATGGTGCGTGATTACTTTCCGAGACTGCCGACTTTGAAGCAGCAATGTCCCCATTCGCTGTAGTCAGCTTCGTCAGTTGGCTTCCTTCGAGAGATTTTAAGAACACCTTTGACCCCCGATTCTGTTCAATAGCTTTCTCGATTGAGAGAGTATTGTAGCACCGGCGGTCGCGTGGCATAAGTTTATTGATCTCTCGTTTGAGTGCTCGAGCTTGCAATGTAGTAGCGGGTGGGTCTTTACGTCGCTGCCTCAAATGTAGTAGCGGGTGGGTCTTTACGTCGCTGCCTCACTAGCCTCAAAGTCTTCTCGGAAAGTTTAGACTTCCTGGCCCGGCCCCTCATGCCGCAAATCTCGATCTTTCCTTCCTGAGGACATGCATCATAATTTGATTTGATTTTTCAAGATTCTGGTTAATGTCAGTTGAGGTTTCCACTACAGCAATTCGGTTCGCCAGGTTTGACAAGAACGTTTCAGATCCTTTAATTTTCTGGAGCGGTGTAGGTCGAAGCTTAGATCTCATCAAGCGAACATGTTTGGCTTTTAAGTCGATATTCAGAGTGCCTCGAACAAGTTGGTGATCTCTGTTGATCTCGGAGACATCTCTGAATATGTGCCGCCTAACCGCCCTAATGAAGTCGATCTCGTTCTTAGTTAAAGTGTCGGGACTTTGCCACGTCCACTTCCTTTGAGGATGCTTCTTTAAGAAAGAGTTCATCAAGAAGAGCCTCACGTTAGAGGAAATTAACAAGTATTGTAGGGGGTCTTGGTGGTAGAGTAGAGGGCCTTCGATATGTCATCGAACATTTTCTCCACTTCATCGTCAGAGGTCAGTGCGTTCACTTGCACCACTTTGAGGCTAAGACTCTTGGTGAGCTTAATCATGCTACCCTCGAAACACTAGACATTTCCACTAAGTTGTCAAAGAGGGACTTATTGACGAGAAAACCGACGCCACCTTGAGAATGTTAGTCTCTCTCGTGGAAGTACAGTAGGTGTCCTGATTCTAGGATTATGGTGTCCTCTCTCGCTTTTCGGACAACCACAGAAAGTGCCACCTAATCTTCTCAAGCTCTACCTCAAGTTGCGCCAGATGCGAGTCGAGCCGTAGCGTGCGTCCGTTATACGTCGCCAGGGTCAGTGTGTGTTGGTAGCCTCTCGTAGCCCGGGGATTCTTAGCTCCCGCCGTCCAGCCGTAACCATGGTAGCCACCATGACCAGGAATAGCGGCGCTGCCGGGAACTAGGGACCGTGGCCTTTTAAGTATAAAAAATAAAAATAAAAAATAAATAAAAATCTTTATTTGAAAACAGAATTACAGTGGAAAATAAATCAATGTTGAAAGTAGAATTAAATGCGTATCACAATATTACCAGAGGTTCCCAAACTAGGTCAGACCTGTCACTTGGGAAACCAGTTTTCCATTAACATACATTATTTATGGCAAAAATTCAAAATTAAACTAAATGTAGAAATAAAGTTGTAAAAAGAAAAAGAAACAATTAAAAGCTGCATGTGATGTATGTGTGTGTGTGTGTGTGTGTGTGTGTGTGTGTGTGTGTGTGTGTGTGTGTGTGTGTGTGTGTGTGTGTGTGTGTGTGTGTGTGTGTGTGTGTGTGTGTGTGTGTGTGTGTGGGTGTGTGTGTGTGTGTGTGTATGTAAGCGTGTGTATGTGTGAGTGTTTGTGTATGTGTGCAAAATTGTTGTCATGTGTTAGTGGTGTGTAAAATATTCAGTGTCATTGTAGTCACAGGTTAACAGAAAACGTTCAACAGTTACTTTCACCTCCATCACTGACATATTCGCTAGTCTACATCTGGCTGATATGGCATTGTACGTCGACTGTATCTAGCAAACCTTTTGGCAAAACTTGTATTTATAGTTGGCAAATTTAATCTATAAACTCGCCTGTTGATTATTGCGTTATAGTTATCCCAACTAAGGGCAGACCGATGTGCCGACAAACACGCTCTGACAATGAATAACTGCCTCACCCGAAGGACCTCTAATTGCTCATACAAAGAATTTGTAGGATACCTGAAAGGTTTCCTGAGCATGACTTTGAGAACAGCCCGTTGTGCCCTTTCCAGTACAAGCAAGTCAAATTTCGCTGCGCAACCCCAAACCCCTATACAATAAGTAATAATAGATTGGCATAACGCAAAATACACAATTTTTAATGTCTTAAGGTCAGCGGAACTTCTAAGAATTCGAATTATACCAATTACTTTCCTAACTCTATTTGAAAGATAATGGATGTGAAAACGGAAGGTCAGCTTTTCATCCAGGGTAATGCCTAAATACTTAACACTATCTTTGCGCTGCAGTACTTCAGAGCAATTACAAACCGGGCTAGTTGGCATGCAGGAATGCATACGCAGATCGAAGGCTTTTGGGTTGGAAGCTGCAGTTTTAAAGAGGCACATATACAGTGTTTTCTTAGTGTTAAGAGTGAGCAGATTCAGCTTCAACCATTGGGAGACTTCTTTCATACCCTCTTCAGCAGCAGCGTATACACTCTTCCAATCCTTTCCCTTAAATAGGATTGCCGTATCGTCAGCGTAGCAGATAAATTCTGCATTTTTAATGTTAAGGTCGTGAATATCGTCCATGTATAAAATGAAGAGGGTGGGGCCCAGAATGCTGCCTTGAGGAACGCCGAAGTTGACTGGAAGACTGTCACTCTTAAAACCATTAAGCTTAACTAGCTGCTTTCTGCCTGTGAGATAGCTCCTGAACCATTCCAGTGCAATGCCACGGATTCCTTTACACTCCAACTTTTTGATAAGCAGCGGGGTAGAAACCGTGTCAAATGCCTTGGCAAGATCCAGAAAAACAGAAATAGATAGTAAACCTTCGTCGAGGTAGGATGAAGCAAGATCAGTTAGTCTTTTTACCGCATCTTCAGTAGACTTTTTCCTCCGAAAGCCGAATTGAGAATCTGATAATAGGGAATTCGATTCCAGGAACTCAACTAGTCTATTATTGACAACCTTTTCCAGAAGTTTAGAAAAGGTTGTCAATAAGGAAATAGGCCGGTAGTTACTAGGCAAGGAAGAAGGGCCGTCTTTATAAACTGGGGTGATAGAGGCAGTCTTCCACAATGTAGGAAAAGCACCAGTGGAGAGACTCAAGTTAAAAATATGAATTAGAGGGCTTAGGATCTGCTCTCTGATAATCTTTATCATGTGGTTTGATATACCGTCCAGTCCTGAAGAAGATTTGTCATCAAGTTTGTATATAAGATCTATGACCTCCTCAGAGTCAACGGGTGAGAAGAAGAATGAGAAGCTAGGACCAGTACCAATTTTAACCTTACTTGCGAGCTCTTCTTCAGTGGTATTAGAATAGCGCAAGATCGTTTTAGCTAAAGTTTGCCCCACTGACGAAAAGTATTCGTTACAGTATTCAAGTGACGCTTCTGGAGTTTCTTTAACTGACAACAAATCATTAGTGCTGCTTTTTTGTTTAAAATGACAAATATTTTTAATTGTGTTCCAGAATTTCTTAGGGTTCTTTTTAGTTGCCTCAAGCTGGCTGTTATCATACTGAGCTTTGACTTTTTTCAACGTCTCATTACAAAAATTACGGTATCTTTTATAGGATATTTGAAGAATGGTGTCAGAGGGAAAACGTTTTGCCAGCGAATGCAGTTTGTCACGATGCCGGATACATCGCAGTAGCCCAGGCGTTATCCAAGGGCTCATCGTGTATTTGGCTTTACTGACGCGAACTTCTTGTGAATTTTCTGTTACTATAGTTGAAATTAGATTTGAGAAGGTTTCTACTGACTTGTCTAAGTCAGATTCATTTGTGACGGGTGTCCAATCTGTATCATCTAGCGACTTGACCAGATTGTCATAGTTGATAACAGTTTTGTATCTGCTCGGCTTCACCCGTTTACTAACGTTAGACAGAACAGCTATAGCCGGATAGTGATCGGTGATGTCAGTTTCGCAAACTAAACCAGTGGCTGAGAACTTACCATTAACAAAAATATGGTCTAAGCAGGCTTTGTTCCTGGTCGGCTTAGTAATAATGGGTTTATGGCCGTATTGAATTAACAAGTCTAGGTAATTGGATGGATCATGCTTCATTTTATCATCAGAGAGAATATCTATATTAAAGTCACCTACGAGAAGGGACGATTTATGTGCAAATGATTCAAGAAGCATTTCTAGAGAATCAATAAAGGCGAGGTTATAATTAAATGACGGGGAACGGTATATACCTAAAATAGTGCACACTTTTGGGATATCAATTGTCAGTGCACAAGCCTCTGAAATATGGGGCTCATGGACTGTAGCATTCCAGCAGTCTTTTACGTAAGCCACAACACCGCCATTTTGGTTGATGTTGTTGCGTGTTGACCAATAGGTATAGCCAGGGATAACACCGATGACTGTTGAATCTGTGAGCCTACATTCGGTGAGTATAATCACATCAAAAACTATATTCAATCTATTTAATAAAACCAAAAAAGATTCAAAGTTTTTTGCTATACTTCTAATATTTAATGTGATCACCTTGAAGTTGTTCGAATTTTTAATTAATTTACTACAATTCTCGGGAGAGGACAGTTCACAATTAAAATCAAAAGTTGCATCTAGATTATCCAATAGATGTCTCTTATCCATTATGGTCCCTAGATTTCATACCGCGAGGATTTAAAAGTGCATTTGAAGTTAGTTAGTGTTAGTTTTGAAGTATAATTTGATGGTTTTTAGATAATTATGTTGATTTGTTATAGTAGATTGATAGTTCCTTAAAGATAGATATTGTTGTTTTGTTTTTTATAATACTTCTTTTAAAATCAATAATGACTCTAAAGAACCAAAATGAAACCAAAATACTGGTAATTTTAAATAAAATAAACGATTATTCTATACAAAATGTTTTTATTTTGATCCCCTGGCATCTTGTATTGATTCCCCTGGCACCAAAATTTTAAAGTCATATATCTTTTTATCTAAACATGTGACAGTGATGCCTATTAGAGAAATATGTTCACAATGAGGTGTTATTTAGCCTTATGATAGTAAAAGTTTAAACTCTTATGTTTTAAAAAGTGCCAGGGGAATCAACCAAATACGTCCAATTTCAAGATTGACCCTTAAATGAAGTAGTTTCGTTTAACAATATGTTGTGTTATACATGTATGATGAAGTATAATTAATGTATGTACTCCAATTAAGAAATCAATGTTATTTTCGTAAATATTGTGGACACACTGAGTGTAGTCGTGTGATCTTAAATAGAAACTAATAAAACAGATTACAGTCTCTTGAAATTTGCAAATATTCAAAGCAATATTCTTGAAAAATATTTCGAAAACGTAGTCCGAATTTGCAATAAAACAAACAGAAAAATAAATCAGACCTGATGACAGAATAAAAGACCATTAGTTGATTTCAAATCTTTTGAGTGCAATCCAACACTTGGAATATCAAGTCTTCAAATGTTATTGAAAGATATACGAGAAATGCGAGGTGAATGTTCTGCTTTTAGTTTTCGTTCAGGAATGCCTTATAAAGGCCTTGTCCGCCTGTCAGTGTGGCAGCCTTGGCCTGCACGGGTCGGGAGCGCCGGATATGTGTGGCTGCACAAATTATGCAGTTCTTCAAATTCATTGCAGCGATTTAGTACAGCTGTCGACGCCTATTGGACACACTCCATCCGGCATATGAACAACCAAAGTGTGCAGAAATAATGCACGTATTAAACATATTGCATATATTCAAACTAAGAAAATGGGAAAATTAATCTTTGCTTTCGTCATTCAACAATTCTTTTTTTCTAGTAAATTTAATTCGCCGCAACGAATATTAGGACGCAGTTATGTAATTCAGTGTTGACTAAAGTTCAGTCAAATTAATTTTCCTTTGAAGCATTTGAAGCATGGCTTCAGGAAATCAGAATGCGTAAGCGGGAAGTTTTGTTTTAACTTTTCTAAGAACAAACAAAAATGTTGACACTGGTTATTTTTTTACATTGCGATGTTTACAAATAAATTGGCGAATTGTTTTGTTATGAATATGAGTATGTTGACTTCTAGGATTCCGTGAAGTATATCATTGATGTAAATTTTGCGAATTTTCACAGAACAGGATGTTTACATAATTGTTCTCTAGAAAAATTAAGAGAGTTAAGCGAAAAATAAATATATAAACGTGTAATGACAGGCACACACATTAGAATTAGTCATAATATGATATTACGAGTCATTTCTAAATGCTAACGATTTACTAGAATGTAAGAATAATGTTTGTTTTTAAATATCAATACCAAGGTTACAAGACGTCCGTCGGCATTTAAACTTTACTAGCTAATTGAAATGTGAAAATAGCGAACTGAATCATCTGTGATCACGTACCGTCCACACACTGAATTGAATAATTTATTATGTGCGATTAATAACGGATATTTAGAATACTTGGAGATAATCAAAACATTTGCATGTTCCTGTAAATGTAGTTATAATTAGAGTTATGTAATGGTTATGCAATGTTACATAAATCGAGTATTTGTTTAGCGGTGTCTATTTCCAATGGCATTGTTGTAAGCATGCGCCGAGCTCAGCCGCGCACGCGTTTAGATGCGCGTGCGCATCCGTGCTTTGTTTAGACTACTGAAGCGTCCTATATCAATATATCGCCAGTGTTTTAGCGCTGTTGATACAACAGAGTTAGGAAAACCTATGTGCTAAACCTATATTGCATTTCAAAATATAGAACCAGATAAACCTAAATACTTGAACTGAATACTTAGGCAGTTCGGAATTTTGAAAAGGATTTCAGAGATCAATGAGTAAGAATCTATGTTCTAGTTACAAAGTAAGATTCATAATATTTTTCACGGGTTACTTGGGTACTTACAGAACGATTAAACGTAACGAAAACGTAAATTTCATTAGCCATTGTCCTATAATTATAATTATTGTTTCCATGATTCTATTGCCTATTCTGTAATACAAATACATTTGGATAATCACTTGTGTGTGTGTCAAATTAGGAACACATTAAGGATTCTCAGAGAATTGAGAACTGAAAAGCCTAATGTGTTTACTATTTGATATCAATGATCTTCCTTATTCATTAATCTATTATACAACACTTTTACAGGGATACATGGCTGTTTGATATGTGAGCTTTCCGATAGTTCTGTGGCATCCGGAGTGTAGCTGGCCATGCGCCAAGACGCGCGCGCGCATGGCTCGCGGAATCTACCGGAGACGGCGATCCGCGCTCCGGCCCGATCTACGAGACTGCTCTCGGCGCCACTGGCCGATGATAACCTTATTTATAAATTCATCTAATGCACTCCTGGCCAAAAAAAGGTTTTCTGCTAATTCAAAACTCAAACTGTTGCTAACTCCTTCGCAAGCGCACAACTTACTGGCCATCAAGAATTTTAGGTTTTTTGTACTTTTATTTTCACGTTTATATTTTGTTTTTTATTGGATTGGATACATAACTGTGGTGAATGATACCAATTTGCACGAATTCAAAAGCAGTTCGTGCAGGTCACGTGCTGAGATGTCTCATCAAAATGCCTTGTGTTCAGACCCGCGTGATCCTCCAATTGACGCATTCATTTACTATGCCTTTGATTTGACTCAACACTAAGATAGTTGAGTGCGCAAGCATTGTTTAAGTGCTCGTTTAAATGCCACATGCACGTGTCTTCACAACTGGTCTTAAGATTCGCACGTGTAGTTCACGGGTTTACGGTATCGCCAAAATCAGTCAGCTGGTTCTGGGAATAGAAAAATTAATGATCTTTACTGCAGAATTTCGTTGGCATTGTGAGGATCGACTCAACAGCAGTCGATTATGTGTAAGCTAAAATATTTGTGAGTCAGCCTGTGGATTTCTTCGGAAGTATGAATAATTAGTGAATTTCTTACATTGCTCTCCAGGGTACTTAATATTGACTACTGATGCTGATCTCCGCACAATCCATCATCCAATAACGTTTAATATTATAAATGTATACCTACCTCTATTTGGAAAGCTCTATAATCAATCAGAGAAGTTACAAGCGCTAATGTCACTTCTACCATGCTCACATACTTTCGGTTTTATAATTAGAAGACATGCATGCATACGCGTTCAGAATTAGTTAATTAAAAATAGAAAGTCATTCCATTTTTAACACATTCCTGCACGCTTAAAATGCATCCGATAAATTCTATATAAAAGATGCCTCCGTTTATTTTTGCAGTCTAAGCGTTGCTTAGAACTCCTCTTGGAAAAAAGTTAATTACGAAGCATGAAACGCTTTTTATAAATCTGGTAAACCTTTTTATTTTGATTCATATACCACTGCACTAGCAAGATAAATAATAAAGGGCTATTATCTATTCATAATTATTTAATACTATTTTGTCACAAGAAAACATAACATGACAAGAAAACGTGTTTACGCAACACACGTTACCGATTCCAGAAATATATTTTTAACATAATATCGATACGTACTGGCACGCGTTGATGTGCATAATTCTTGCAAAGTTTGGTATTAGATTACACTGGAGCGCAGATAACTCGAGGCACGTGCACGAATACAAGGGCGGGCGCCTTGGGCGGGCGGCGTGTGGATGTTAGGGCGGGCTGCTCGAGCTTCGAGATACGAGTACAATAATGTACTGTAATAGCGCATTTTGTCAGATACTGTTAACCTACTCGTATCTTGCATGTGATGCAATAGATGGTTTGATATCGTGTGTTTATACCTCAAGTTTATGTCAAATAGGAGGTGCATGATAGTACTTCATTTGTTTATGATTTGGCTAAGGCGTAACAAAGGTATTTTCTAGCAATTATGTAACTTGTTCAAGTCTTATAATGAAAAAAAGGGACTTTTCAGTTTTGTGTGTTAATGTACAAAATGTACTTCACTTACAGTTTAGAATCAATCAACCTTCAATCTTTGCATAAAGATTGTAAAGATTAAAGATCCATTCATCAATCATCATGCATTAATGGGTTTGTTGAGAATCAATTTCAAGTTCCAAGGATCAATGATTTGCGAAATAATATCTTCACATTAATCTTGATCTCAGCCTTGTCGAGTCATGATAAAGTTGTCCTAGAAAATGTCGTTCGACCTTGGCGTAGCCTCCACTTTGATTTGATATACATAATTGTTTTCCTCGCTTATTTGCAATGAATCCGTGAAATTGTTTCCGTGAAGAATCGTAACAGAACTGAACAGATGTACGGAATTGAACTTTGTATTTTTACACAATGTGTCATCATGTTAGGGGAAAATAATGAGGGATCTAATCTTGTAGAAAGTTCAACATTCTTGTGAGCACATGTAAAACCTTGTGTTACCTTTACTTTATTTTAATATCTTAAATAACAGGTACCTTGCGGAACAAGAGAGATATGCATGTTGCCTGGCGTCGCTCGGCCGGCCCTGTTTGGCAACAATCGGCGCAGGAGTGTTTCATTCAGAGCAGGGTGTCGAAATCTTCTGTCTCTCCCATCAACATGCCAATAGCCTTACTCTTATGCCACATAAATATAAGGATTACATTCGAACGGTAAATCACCGGTGGCCGAGTTTTATGTTGCACAATACGGAGCAGACTCCATTAGACGACTCGCTTCCGGATATATTTAGGTTACTTTTAATTTTCGAATGTCTCTTGAGAGGAATATCGAAATAGCTGATGATTTTTATGCGTTTTGGATTCAGTGTATGGTAATGGCCGTTACGATGGTTGGAATTTGTCCCCTACAGGACTACTTAAGGTGAAGTCAACGTGCAATACCTTGTGTTCTTTGGCTGAAATACAGGAGCTACATGAAGATTGCTACTAATTCAAAGACCTTCTTGAAGTTGGATTAAAAACGTATTTAATTTGAATGAAACGACAATAAATTAACTCAAGGGCACAGTAACAGATCTGGTGGGAGTTACTCGCGTTTGACACGCGTTATTGGCTTGAAAAATCGGCGTGGCCGGCGACAGATATACTCGTTATGAGGTCCGGCGCCGGTGACCTACGCGCGGCCTCGCGCAGGCGATGCCCGCTGACTCACGCGAGAACATCCCGACAACGACTCACAGTGGGACAATGTAGGGAATGAAGAGAGAATTAATGTTTTGTAAAGGTTCGTGTATTTTGCTCATTATTGAGTTTAGCAGCATAGAGCAGCTGCAGTAATAAGGATTTTTTTTTTACTGTTTGAGAGACACATGAATAAATTTGCACTATTATAAGTGATTATTTTAATTACTTTGCGATCTCACACACACTCACTCGAGTAATTAATAACTCGAATAATACATATATCATCAAAACACACACATGCTTGCGAGTATAATTACATTTCGGAAGTGAAATCTAGAGTCCTGAAATACACACAGTATTTCAGGACTCTAGATTCCACTCCCTTGTTTGAGCTCAAGTTTCACACGCATTAGATTTAGTTCTATTAAATCTTATTATAAACTATGTTTCCCACATATACTCGTGTATATGTGGTAAACATTTAATGCTTTTTTATCATTGAAACTGGCCGAGGTATTATGTAAGCACAAAATGAAACTGACTTAATTATTTCGGCATTTCCATGGTCGTTAGAAGTTTGTTCGGAAAGTGCTTCAAACATAGCGTTTATGAAAATAGTTTCATAACAAAATTTATTATTAATTCTGTAGTTTAAAACACGAAATTTAGAAATGGACTTGCCCACCATACTTTGAATATCTGTTTAAGTTTCAATTAATTTTATAAATTAATGTTTTTGTCTCAAATCACATGTAAAATCAAACGCTGCCATTTTGCCCAATTGCTTGTGTACTGTCATTTAATATAAATAATATAATTTATTTATTTATTGCAAAATGTGGTTACATTGGTTCTTACTATTAAGGTTACATGGTTCTCACATAAACCCTGCAAGGGCACAGCAATTTTAGGTATACAGGTAGACTTAAATATTAACATAGAATTTACAATAATAACAAACTTAATTTTAATGCATCACACAAATATGAAATATTGACGTACAACTATAACAATAATTATGATTGATCACTCATTATAATTGGCAGTAAAGTATTCTTCCATATTATAGAAGCAACGGGAAACTAAGAATTCTTTAGTTTTACCTATTGGTAAACTCTGAGTTATTTTTTTACACTTTTTAAATTTTCAGGGAGTTTATTATATATTTTTATTGACATGTAATGTATTCCTGAGTGTACTAATTGCAGTTTTGAACATGGAAGTGCTAATTTATTCTTATGTCTCGAGCTTGATCTTGAGTGATAATGTTTTGCTGGTTGATAAAGATTTATATTATTTTTAACATATTTACAAACTATGTAACATATTTATAAACTAACTTAAAATCGTATTATCCTCAGATAATTCGATATACTTAAACAGGCCTTTTATTTTAATTTCTGAGCTCCGAAATGCAGAAGTGATCACTGGGTCAATTTCAACAAGTCCATATTTTTTAACATTTCGGTGAACTTTTTTATTTGTTACTTTTTTGAAAATACAACCATGTAGAATTGTTATTTACGCTATCGTTATAATTAATTTTAACACGACATTAAATTAAATTCATATACTTAAGAGATATAGTACTTTGAAATTTTGGTGTCACCGAAATGAAAGAAGAGTTCACCGAAATGAAACTTCTCATCACCGAAATGAGAAACGCAATACACCGAAATGAAATTACTTATGTAGTCACCGAAAAAAGTAAACTGTTACCAAGTATACAGCCTACAACCTACGTTTTGAAGAGTGTATTCATCACACAGTAACAGATTTTTCTTACTAAAATTAAAACTTCGGCCTTATCAATAAAAATGCATCTCCGTTAATCGTTTAACAGTGGTCAATGGAAACGTGGATACAACCCAGTCTTGATCTTTGTCAGTTCCAGATTCAGCTCTCAATGCATAAAGTCCATCTGCCAATCAATACCCCTAACCTTACATAGACCGATTAAGTGCAATATGCAGTAGTGCAATAATTCGTTAAACAATTGACAAAGCCATTATAAAGCTAGCTTCATTACCGAACTACGAACGATTCGTAGGTATCATCTGGAAATCGTCGTGCCAACATATCCCAAGAGGCTGTCGTACTTCCAACGTCCCGGGTTTGACTCAAGAGTCATCTGCGCCGTTTAAAAATTATGAATCCGCCTATAACGCCGATCCATTTTCACAAGACACATGTGATGCTTGTGAAATCTTAATGCTGTCTATCCATGCAAACCAGCGAACCAAATGGATTAATACAGTCACCAGCATTGACATGACCCACAATAGTAAAAAGGCCTAGACCACAATCCGTAAATGGACCGGTGAGCCCTCTCCTCCAAAGTTCCAAGTAAAGTTACTGCAAACAAAATTGCTCATCAACTGTTGCTGAATAATAAATCGTACACTCGCCTTCCCAGAATTCAACTTGTACAATGCCTTCCGAAAGAGAATTTACTGAGCCAGCCTTTTGACGATATCATTTTTAGTGTTAGATACTTGAAATCTGGTAAAGCATCGAGTGTTGATAACATTTCCACAGAACAACTTAAAAACTTGGATCCTATGACTATTTGCTGTTTACAACCGAAGTTCAATGATTGTCTACAATCTGCGAAATTATCACGTCTATGGATCTTGATATTGCCATTCAAAAACCGGGAAAAGTTCTAGATGACCCTAAAAACCTTCCGCCCATTATCCTTGCTCAGTCACACATACAAATTATCTCAACGACTTTTGCTTAACCGCCTATCACCTATTAGATCAGCACTTAATTCCAGAACAGGTAGGATTCAGACCTAAAAAATCATGTTGTAACCAGACGTTAAACCTCACCCAACACATACCATTTTATCATAAACGTCTAGTATATAAGATTTGTATTTGTAATTCAGAAGCTACGCTGATGTTATTCTGTTTTGTGAACCAAAATAAATAACACATAGAGGATAGTTTTGAAATGGGAATGATTACAGCGCTGTATGCGTGGATCTGACAGCAGCTTATGATACAGTGAACCTGAAGCGTCTCTTGAGGAAAGTCTACTCGATGGTTAATGACTAGAAATTTATAAAATACTTGGTGAGCTGCTCCGCAACCGTAGCTTTCAGGTCCATTTGTCTGAAGAAATAAGCAGGTGGCGATCCCAAAAAAACGGTAATCCCCAGGGTCTCTACCCTGGGGATGACCGTTTTGTTGGAATCACTACTTTTCAACATCTACACAAAAGACCGACCATGTTGCCGATGACCTGGCGCTCATATCACAAACACAATCCTGTGAAAACATAGAAATAAACCTCACTTCAGCCTTAGGGTTCAGACACTCTCAGACTAAATATAACATGGCAGGGACAACCACAGAAGTTAAAGTCGGCATAGCTTTATATTTAGATTTAGAAAGTACCGAATCTTGACACAGATCCACCTTCTGCTCGTCTTAACCTCTGGTCTAACACGTTTGCTCCACCCGTCCCCTTGGTTCTACCTTCAGAAAGCCTTCCAACAGGACACGATTTGAAATGGTTAACCTGAAGGTCCCTGGACAGACTCCGTAGCCAGGTTGGCCAATGCAAAGATAATATGTTTAGGTGGGGGTTTCCTGGACAGGAGGATATCGCGTGCCTATGTGGTCTCTCACCATTGTCCATGGCTCACCTCACTTCATGCCCCGCCTGTCCCGACTCCTGTACACAAATTGAGCTGATAGAAGGGTCAACAACCGCGGTCCGGGTGGCGGAATTATCCAAAATAATTTTAAGTGTTTTGCCATCGACACGAAAAGAAGAAGAAGAAGAATAACTTACCATTTTGAACTTCATCATTTGACTTTAGATGCTGTTGACAAACATTTCAAGTTAATCTGTTATTACTTTAATCCAGAGTCCATCTGCGAGTATGTTTTATTATTAAGAGGATACTCTTAAATATATAAAAGAAGAATCACTGACTGACATATCGATGCACAGTCTAAACGGCTAAACATAGGCACTTGAAATTTGGTAAGGACGTAGTTTAGGTACCGTAGAGGTGCATTAAGAAAGGAATTCCCGAAATTCTCACGGGAACGGGAATAATCCGGAAAATCCTTTTGTATGAAAAATCGCCCACGCAAACGAAGTCGCGGGCACAGCTAGTGAAAAATAAAGGTATTGATTACAACCACACATAGATTTTAATAATTTAATCTGAAATTCATTTGGGAACATGTTAGAATAAATCAACAAATATATTGTAATTATCAACAATAAAAATAAAAATATATTCCTTTCGAAATTACAATGTAAAAAAATAAATTAAGGTCTTTATTCACCGAAATGAAGTAATTTGACACCGGAATGACAAAAGAAATCACCGAAATGAAGATAATAATCACCGAAATTACCAAATTCTCACCGAAATGAAAAAAAGTCACTGGAATGATATTTTTTCTCATTCCGGTGGTCAATTTAGGTCACCGAATTCACCGGAATGAGGTCACCGATATTATATACAGCCCATAAAAATAAGCACAACAAGGAAAATATAAATAAAAGAAATAAATTGATACGACCTACTTAATTGAGCGACATTTAGTAATAGTACATAGATTTTATAGACATACCGAATGATTGGATCACAACTTATATCCATTCACGTGAATGACAAAAAAAACGGTACGCAGTCACCGAAACCGACTTACTTACGTTTTTGGCGGGAACTGCAAACAGCAACACACGTCCTCTTACGTTAAGCGCTTAGGCGGCACTGATGCGCAGATTTACTGCGCAGTGGCAAGAAGCTAGTGTTTTTCGATGCCTAGATATTCGCGTACAACGAAAATTCACCGCGATGACATATCTCATTTGGACACGTGAATTTGTACTTACCATTCATTAAATATAACAGATTTTGTATTGAACTTTCCGCAATAAGGTACTGTCATTATTAAGGATTTAAATAAAAAAGGTAAATCCCTAAAAAATCAACTGTTTTTAAAATATGATTAAAAGTATACTGAAAAACAAATTGTGCCGCGTCACCGATATGATACAATTGGGGGTTTAAGATTTTTTTTACCTAATTAGCGATAATCATAATTTAAAAATATTTATAGTCACCTATAGGAGACAACACCTTTTATCTAAAAAAAAATATTACAAGTTAAAAGTGCCATCCTGCACTAGCAGTTTCAGCCGTGCCGTTTACGATTTGGTGTCGGGAAATTCACCCCTCTATAGGTATTTAACTCAACAGACAGGTGTTTAAAAACTTGAAGAGAATTCTGAAAATATCTGTAATATTTTCATGAGCATCTAGAATGTGTGTGATGCGTTTGTTAGCAGGATGCCCAACGTGATGAAGTGGGTCGGCCCTTCGCCATTTCCGGGTGTCGACCACCGAGGAATGAGGAATGCATTTCATAATAGCCGGCGCCGTCGATCCTGATGGCAAGAGTATCCTGTTAGCTTTTGCCCGCGGCTCCGCCTGTATTAGATTTCCATGGCAAATGTTTTTTTTCGCGCTATATAAAATACACGCAGCGCAGTGTCTCGCGCATGTACCCTTTTGCCTTTAATGAAATACACCGAGTTTTCTAAAAGCGTCGACGGCCGAGTGGTTATGGGCGATGCTTGCCATGTAAGAGGTCACCAGTTCAAACCCCGCCACCTACCACTATGTTTTTAAACTTGAAATTTATGAAAACTGAAAGTGTCCAAGATATTTACTATGTTGTTTTGTTTTAATGAGCTCAGTTTTCTAATGTGTGTAACCATGACAGTTTAAAATTATATATTGAAATTTAGGAAAAGATTTTAAGGTTGTATTGTCGACCAAGCCGCACTTGGTATCGTGGTTGGCTAAGGCCTGATCGCCCTAGTTTAGGGTAGGCTTGTGCCCCAGCAGTGGGCACGTATATGGGCTGATGATGATCGGGTTTTTCGTGAATCTCGTATTTTTTGGTAATTCAAAGTAATTCCTTTTTAATACCTTTAATTGAAATGTATGAAATTCAAGGAAGTATTGTTGATCTACTTAATAAAACGTGAACAGGTAACAAACACACTCTCACATTTATAATATTAGTAAGGATGCTCACAGGAGTGCATTAATTGATTGTGTTCACACCTTTGTGTTTATGTTCTTGTGCTTTATCGTACAGTTCCACTTGTGCCGTCGAGCTTTCGAATGTAAAGTAGTTTGACGAATTTCAGACCACAAATGCCTTAGATCAGGACATATTATAACGTTTATTCGTACTAAATCACTCTGATGAATCATAGTATTAAATATGCTATAAATCTTAATATATGTTATTGAATAATGAAGGTGCAATACAAGTGACTTTGGAAGTACAATGATTAATAGGTATTGTAATCAGTGATTACTAATCAGGGTCAAAAATTATCAAATAAATAAGGCATTAGCATTATACTTTGTAGCATGTATACCTACGTTAGATCTCCATGTTCAGTATTAAATAAAATGAAGACTGCAGAACGGTATTATCCGCCAGTATCCCTAGTAGTGTAAGTTACTTGATCCGTGGATTATTATGACTGGCTATGACTACACAGCAGCATCACTATTTGCCCTCATTTTCAAACCCGCATCTGATATGAAAATAAATAATTTCGACGGATGTAGGTCTTTAATAAAATAAAAAGCACCATAAGAAATGATAACAAATGTCTGAGCAGATCCATTCATAAAATTCGCTCTCCAACGTTATGTAATCAAATTAAAACAAATGAGGTTACAGATGTGTAGTAGATTAAATAGTAAACAGAGTGACCTGGAATCTAGTGTTCTATCGGAGAATTTGGGTTTATGTTAGAGTTTAATGGTTAATTATCGATTTTGTTATTGTTTACAATTACGTATTTGTTTGTAAGAGGCCATCAATTCTCGGTTTCTTGGAAACATTGAGATGTTGAACTTGCGCGATTAAACAACTGTTCAGGGATACATGACATAATAGGATCATTTACATATTAATTTTGTTTCAACAGACAAAATCACCGCGTTTCTTTTACGCTTCCTATCATCATCATCATCATCATCAGCCCATATACGTCCCCACTGCTGGGGCACGGGCCTACCCTAAACTAGGGCGATAAGGCCTAGACGCTTCCTATACCACCCAATAAATAATGAGCGCGTTAAATAATGAAGAAGAAAGAGCGCTCCAGATTTTCTGCGTCCAAGCACAGTCTCCATTCGAGGAGATAACTCAGATAACGGAACAAAATCGTCATTGTTTTGGGTTAGTCTTATTTTTATTGCTAATATGCGGAAATGTACGAATTCCAAAAATTTCCGACCCCTCCCGAAGATGTTCTGGGAATACGTAAAATGTTAAGCCAACATCATTTAATAAACAATAAAGAACTTTCATTAAACTCACAAGAATTATTTCAATTTTAGGAAAACGCATTGGCGGAAATGTTGAATTGGTAATTTGTTCTCTGATCCAGGTTGGGTACATCTGGTTACAAAGTAAGGAGGAAGTTTTTCTTGTTAAACATAAGGAAAACTGAGGAATTGTTATTTTTTGTTATTGTATTCTTTGATCTTTGGCGAGCTGTCGTCAGGCACATTCATTCAGTTGCACCACTGTGCCACGCTATGAGAAATTATGGATAAACTCTTATATCGCCCACGTAAGAGTCATAATGGCTGTTAGACCTCTGTTTGTTGTGTAGTATAGAGAGGATGCGTAGAGTAGAAAATTTAAGAAGTCTACGATACGAGGTGGCATCGGGCCCATTGTGTTACACAATCTCCACGGATTTTTTGACTTAGAAATATTAACACCTAACTAAATTCTAAAATAACCATAAGCATGTTCTGAACTTATGAATGGATGAAATAAAGATTGAGTTATTAACTGTTATTTTCGGAACTGGTGTTTTTATAACGGGATTTTTGACAAGTTTTACATTTATTTATTGTTCCTCCTTTTTTCAATGGGATAGCCGAAGACTTTACGATATTTTGTAAAAGTACTTAAGATATTTTATAAAACCGAGGGTATATAACCTCATTGTAATGTACAGACGCCACAGGTAAGTCGAAATTTAAAGGAAACTTAATCATTACGGTCAAAATGCAAGTATGTAAATTCAAATGTATTTTTTTATCTGTAAGTTTGATACTTTTATGAAGATTATATCCGTGGAACGTTTTCAATATTAGGCGAACACTCCATACCTATAAGTTAATTCGTCTGTAATGTTGTAATAATATTGAAATTTGCTTTTTAACGTAATGTTATTTTAACAATGAATTAAATATTAGCCAAATGTTTTCAGAAAAAATGTAATATTAATATAGGATCACAAGTATGTTATGAATATTGTTATTACATTCATTCGTTCTAATCGCTTTAAATTTTTAGGAGTTTATTTCATCATCATCATCATCATCAGCCCATATACGTCCCCACTGCTGGGGCACGGGCTTACCCTAAACTAGGGCGATAAAGCCTTAGTCGACCACGCTGGCCAAGTGCGGGTTGGTCGACTACACAACCATAGAATTTCTTCGTAGGTGTGCAGGTTTCCTTACGATGTTTTCCTTCACCGTTAAAGCGTCGAATATGAATTTAAATTTGAAGAACACATTGGCACCTGGCAGGGTTTGAAATGACGAACAGGAGTTTATTTATTAATTACTGAAAATAAAAATGTAATCTGCGTAAAAATGTAGAGTTGTGTTTGTTTTAAATAAATTGTATTCCTCATTAAAACACGACTGTTTAATAAGGAACAGGAAGTGAATTATGCTTATAGACCGGTAAATAATAAATTTTATTATTGTTACAATTTATGGGGATATTGAAACATTTATTCTAGATTTTTTTATTAAAAAATGTTATTGTTTTTATAATTACGTGTCGCAGCTATTCATATCGCAACTGTTTTGACGATCAGTCAAGTTAGGAACACAAACGTGTGCAGTTATCCCAGAGGTTTATTTTCTACCCATGCCAACAGGTAACTGTTATTATCATTTCATTCAACATTCACAGGTAATTATTGTTTTTCGAATTGTTCATGTGGTACTAATTGACTTGAGATTTCTTGACAAGACGACACATTTTCTTATATCTTGCGTAACCTACTCCAAATCTGTTACTTACACGTGTTCATCGAAATAAATGGGGTATTGGAACAATACATATGGACGTCTCGAGCAGGGCTTTCAAATTTGTTGTTGCGATGATCCCGAAGCATAAAGGTAGAAGAGACCCAACTATTCCGCTGAGAATAAAATAGTATTAGAGGATCCTACGCAAATCTATATCCAGCTGAACTATTCCGGAGTTGTTTTGTGAACAAGCGATGCACCTGGTCGAAATACGCATTTGAATAAATCAACCGCGCTGTCGAATGGTGACGATGCACTTTCAACATATTTTCGGAGATATTTATTGATACATAAAACTAAAGTAACAACATCAACTGAGGCTCAGCTAAATCTTTAGTCAGTCCAAAAACGTTGAATGAAAATGACACACCTTCCATCAGGATACAAGCACACTTTTTAATAATAAATGGGCATGCAAAATTAATGGTGTTGTAGGTGTTATATGTGTAGGTGGTTAATACTGCATTACGATTGACATAGTATATATCGTATATATCGTAAACGTAACCAAATTGGTTACGTTTTCTATTAGAAAATAAAAGTAAATTGCACCAATAAAAATGTTCACTAATTGTTGCACGTCAACGAACTATGGCACCTGGAGTTACAAAGAACATTGGCTTTTTTGCAAGTTCACCTATTGGAAACGCATTGTCCATTTTGTCACAATTCTTGAAGTGCATTTATTTTATTTGACTGACACCTGTGCATTATTACTAACTCTATGGACACAGAATGGTCAACCGTAAGGCCGACCAATCATGGACCGCCTTCGGACAGTTGACAATTGGACAGTTTCACTTTGATAGATTGTAATCTAACGAATAATAACACGTTAAATTGTAAGCAGTATATTATGGTTCACAATTTTTCAACAATTCACAATCTCACGAGGTAGATTGCAATCTAGCGTTATTAACAATTTTACGGTGACAATACACCGTGAAATTTTAGTGGTTGTTTTCCTGTTTTCCTGTAGCAAAATGAGTTGCCTTTAGTAGTACTATCGAATCGTGCTAATTATTTCATGAAGAAAATAAACATTTTTATTTCAATTATTTAAAATCATCCAAATCGAAAGCTTAGAAACTATAGTAAATACTACTATTACTAGTACTATCTTTTAAATAATGTGACGTAATGAGGTACTGCTTGCCGCATGAAATTGATAATTCAAAGCTAAAGAAGTTCTACGCCTCAAATAATAAATCGGTTCGAGCGTGTTTCGTTTCAAATCCCTTTCGTAAAACCGGTATTTATTGATTGAAATAAAAAAAACTGCAGAAAACTAATTTTTCTACTAAGATAGAATCATTTTAATGCGGGAAAACAACTACTAAAATTGCACGGCGTGTCTCCTAGGCGAGACGACTAAAAAAATATAATTAGTCCGTTATTTAGATTATTTAAAAATATTGTACACGTATTTTTTATTTTGTTTCACAAACAAGAAATTATGAAGATATAGTGCTTAGAAGTTTCGTGTGACGTCACTATTAGGTACAATTTTTGCGTAACTGTGACGTCACAAGCCCCCACTCCAGAAGTTTGATAAGCTATAAATTTGTCATTTTTCAATCAATTGTAAAACAAAAAATACGTGTCCCATATTTTTTGTATAAACTAACTTACGGACTAAATAGAATAAGATTTTGACCTAGTCGTCACGCCTATTAATATAGTGTTAAAAAATCTATTGATGCGATATCGATAACCTGATGCACCGGAAACATTGAATACTGCGCAAATTGGTGAATAAACTTAAAATGTAGAGGTTGGTTGTACAAAGTAAACGAAATCTAGTTACTTGTAATTGACGCCGAATATTCTGATTTCTTTAATTTTGGTAACAATTCAAAAATCAAAAATTAGATCTTGCGTAGGTACTGTATAATAATTTCACTATCGTAATTTAGTGACACGGTTAACCCGCAGGATAGAGGTCAGGCTTCAGGCTCATCGCTACACGTGGCTCATGCCACGAGGTTATAATACCTCTTATTATTTCCTATCTCAGGGCTGATACTCAATAATTCCACGAGTCAGCCATTATTTATTACGTATTTTATGAATACAGATAAATTTTAGTTGATTGCGTGTATTTCCTCTTTTCATTGTGTTTCTTCGGAAATAGATGCGGGAGAAGCACTAAGGCAAAAAAATATACTGTTATTTTTCCTTTTAGCTGTGTCGGTAAAGTTAGTGCTGTTCAAATACGATTTTATGTTTTGCTAACTGAATGTTGTACGCGTATACTTAAATAAAATACATATCTGTTGATCAAATTTCAGGCACAGTACAAAACCTTATGTTTTAGTTTTTGGTCGAATAGAGACTCCTTCATCGATTTATTTATTATTTTAGGAAAGCACGTGATAGTCAATTTCTCGGTCTGTCCAAATGATACCAGTACTCGTAGGTGTACAAAAAAGTGCTAAGAAAATAAAAATACAGTTCGTCTTTTAGGGGATCCTAGGGAAAAAACAATGTTGGCACTTTTTTAATTAACTTTACTTTACTTTTTTTTTACTCAGACTAGCGCAGAAATGTTTACTCATATTTACAAGTATGAATTAGATTGTTAGTAACTTTTTATCTTGATGTTATCGGGAGAATATACATTTTTATTTAAATAACCCGTACTGAGTACTTAATATTACCTTATCTATACAATACAGAAAATAAGGAACTAACTGTGATATCACCTCACTATTGATCTTAAAATTATCTGTATTACTGTAGCACAATGAAAATTGTCCCTCATGTCGAAAAAAACACAAGGTTCGGTGGAAACCATTATGAACATCAAAACAGATCATTATAGTCGTTTTTTACTGACTAAAGAAGGCAACTGAGACAAACTTTCAGGCGTCTTATGTTTGTTATATGTATATAAAAAACAAGTCCAACCGAATTCAGCCATGGCGGCCCATCTCAAGCGAGATCAACATCCCAGACTCGAACCGGGGACCTCTCGGTCCTAACGCAGCACTTGCTACCAATATACCAATGAGGCAGTCAAGAAGAAGAAGTAATAAGTATGTTAATAATGAAATATTAAAACCACTGACAATAGTGGTCTGGACTGAGAAAGTAGGCCGTAGATATTTGATTTCACGCAGGTAAACATTTATTCGCTCTGTTTCATTTAGGGGACTTGGATCCAAAGCCCGTCGACCTAATGCCCTGAGCACATTAAATTCGGACGAAACGACTCCCTACGCGACTCGGCGCCGGCGTATCCAACCAATATCATCTTATTTACTCCGCGGTTCCATGGCAATAGGAAAAAAACTTATGTAATCTCTGTTAATATGTATATGCTCATGGACTAATATAATTTATTTCCTACGAGACAATGTTACGAGACTTAGGAATTGTTTACGCGTGACTTTGCGATAAACAGATTCATAAGTAAATAATATTAAGTACAAATAAGGCAGCGTGTTATCACATAGCATCATTGTTAGATTTTTATGATATGTGATAAATGTTTTAAAGTTAGGTCCTACATTTATTGACGTAGAAGCACATTGACCACAATGTTTAAAAAATCCGACAGGACCTAAATGAAAACAAGTGAAACTTTAATACGGATAGAAAACATGATGTACCTACCACCAAGATTCGTTTTTATTTTCTTCAGGAAATGATTTCCGTATTAAGATAAAACATTATTTAGTGACAACCGCTGCCGCCCCAACCACGTGATACCTGTTTCTGAAAGTCGATATTTCCCTTAGCCTTGGCGTTGGTCATAATAGGAAATAGACCCGAGTCTGTGGATAGCTTGTTTAGGAACATAGATTGGGCTTTTCTTATTGCTGTAGTAGAAAAGTTTAGCGGCTACGATGGAACATATAAACGTTGATACATACATACACGGCCAAGTAATTGCTAAAACATATACCTAGTATTGTCTATTTTTATTTGAGCGAGCACTATACATTTGAAATAAAACTAATTTTACTGATTAAACTCGCGTGTATTGGTATTCTAAACATTATTTAGAGATCCGACGTTTCGAGCTCTTTACAGCGCTCGTGTACGTGGCAATACCCCGAGAGTCTTGCCCGTGACCCATTTAACCAGTTTAATCCGTAAAATTAGTTTTATTTCAAATGCTAAAACATAACTAAAATTTTGACTACGCCGTAGTCAATTTTTATCGTAGCTCCGTTCCAGCTTCATATAGAGGTTACAATTTTACGCGAGCACTCGATCGTTCAGAAGGAAAACAGAGTAGACCTAGTTAGTCTAATGTTACTTCCAAAACAGATGAATGATTAATGGATGACCTCAGAATCATTAGAACTATTGATGGGTTCGGCATTGGCGCCGGGGAGATTAGTGCACCGGCCGATTTAAGGTCGCACTGACTAATTGCGCAAAAGATGAAACTAAATCATCTGATATCGGTTACGGACCAATATTCAATCTCGACATCTCTAGGTCAGAGTAGAGGCCAGAATGGAGCACTTGCCATGATAATATTAAACTTCTTAACGTTCTGGGTAAATTACTTTTTGTAAGTATTGTACCTACTAAAATAATTAGTTTGTCACAAAGAGTTAACTAAAGATGCAACTTCAGAATGTACTTGAACCAAGGAGATTTACACCTTCACTTCGCTATTTATATAAATTATATTATTTGATCTTGTTATCTGTCTACATTTATTATATGAGTACGAGCGTAATCTCGAATTATAATGTAGGTACACCTATTTATCACAAATAATTATATCTTTAGTGATCTGCCTAGTTTAGTCCGGCGATTTCTGTCTTAGAACATTTAATTAGGAAGGAACTTAGGAAGGAAAGTTATCCCAACTTTGCAATAGCGTTAGACTGTTGAGACAGTTGATGATGACATGATTTTTAAAAAAAACGTGTCATTGTCTGGTTTACTTGTAATAATTTTTAACACAATAAATTTCTGTTGGTAGTCTCAAGGATAGAAAATGGAAACATAAGGTTTACTTACAAACATATTTTTGGTCTCTTTTAACAAACTATAAAGTACTTAAATTCGTTACGAGTTTCGTTAATTTTTATTAGCTTCAATTTCGTTAATTTTTATAAGCGTCACTTTTTTTTTTTTATTTCTTATATATAACAAAAAGATAAATATTATATTCTCAACAGAAAGAGCGAAGAGAGCAATATTTACGTCATTATAAACATACCTATCATCTTCACAGCAGTGTGCTTAAACGGCGTAATGCTAGTTATTATATAACTTTGATGTGGTTTCAACATTTACTCTGTGTAAATAAATCGTAAATTCTCAAGAGGGTTGTAAGAAAAGAAATTAAAAGTAGTACAACACATTTCAAATATGATATTACATAGATAGATATACATAAGTTAAGAGGAGATTTTTTTGGGACAAAAATATTGTTTTATAATATATCTAATGTTCAAGTTATATTTATTTTTAAAAATTCCGTGCTTGTTGACTTTATACAATTTTATTTGTCCTATCCTACACACGTCTTTCTAACAATGCGTATTAATATAACAGCATATTTAATAACCTAAGATATGATTTTGAATCACAATCTCTTGTGGTTTAGAAAATTCAGTCGTTGTTACACTCACATGGTGCCGACAGGATATAAAATGTTCCGAGCTGATGTCTAACGGCAATCAATAAGGAACATAAATTATTGTTTTTATATGCCACCAATCAAATGGGCGTAAGTAATTGCATTAATTTTGAATATTGTTTGAAAATTTTAATACATACACAGATGGAGCACGAAATACTCAACCAATTGAAGGATCGTGAGGTTATGATTGGAGGAAAATATAATATTTTTAAAGTAAATTTTGCAAATGGTTTCTTAAGTGTCCCGCTGGAACAGACTCAATGTCGGCTCTGAATGTCTTTTGACTCGTATACGATTTTTCGTCCTCTGTAAAAAAACATCGTCATCGCTTTACTTTTTATTACCACGAAAGGTTATTGAGTGTTCCCGACTGGTATCCCTGAGGATTTCCCCCGGGAGGAAAAAAATCTACAGAAAATAAAGTGTAACAATTTTGCGTTAGATTGCGATTTACCTTTAGTCAGCTGTTATCGTGCTGTGACAACCCTAGCTTGGATCTGTCCCAGGAATTTCATTTGTATCAAAGGCATTCTCACAAATTTTCAGTTGAGTTCTTTACTTTGATAGCATTAATGTGAATTTAAAACTAACAACTTTACAGAAGTGAAAATGACATCCAAAGAACAAGAAATCAACGATGATCCTGTACATGAAAAAGTTGGACGCACTTATGTGCAGTGGTTGGTGGCAGTTTTGGGTAAATAATTATTTTTCATGCCATGTGGATATAAATCTGCATTTTAGGGTTCCGTAGTAAACAAAGGACCCTTATAGTTTCGCAATGTCCGTCTGTTCGTCTGTCCGCGGTTAAGCTCAATAACTATTAGTGCTGGAAAGTTGTTATTTTACATTAGTATACAAATTGGTCACAACGACAAAGTGGTAAAGTAAATCTTTAAAAAAAATGTGTTTTAGAGTTTTTTAGTTCTGATTGACCAGTTTGTAAAATATTAAGCCTTAAAAGACAAAAATTCGTTAGAGTGAGCGCTTACCAAAAACCGTTTTTAGATGGTATGAGTCGTATAAGGGATTATAGGGTGTAAAAACGCACAGACTAATAGATATACAAACAAAAATAAAAAATCATTGTTTTCTATTGCGTTGATGAAGGTCCATGATATTCTCTCCTATGATATTTTTTACCATAATATCATCCATATACAGACAGATTTAGAATAATTAAATCGTCCTAGTTTAGGGTAGGCCCGTGCCCTAGCAGTGGGGACGTATATGGGCTGATGATGATGATGATGTTGGCTTCTTTTGTTCTAAGCGCTTTTAGAAAGGTCTAAAGTCAACAGTCACTTGTTTTCAGTTGGTACGACTCTGCTGAACTATGGTCTCCAGAGCGGCTGGGTGTCTCCGATGAAGAAGGTGCTGCAGTCCGAAGACACGCCCGCGAGCGCTCCACTCACGGACGGAGAGATGTCCTGGGTGGCCAGCACCATGGCGTTGGCAGCAGTTGTCGGCACCTCGCTCTACGCCTACATAGCCGATGCGTATGGCAGGAAGATAGGCATCATTGCCATGATTGTACCTCAAGCGGTAAGCTACTTTAGATGTTAAGTTCTCTAGTGCACTTAGCTGAATGTTCTTACACAGAGATTTTAACGCTTGCTTGTTGATACATACCTTCAATTTAGAGTATTTAATTCAGAAATAGTTACATTCGCATCAGATCCACTGAAATCATGGATTTCCTGATCTTGAATATTTGTTTTTCTGACTAGGCTGAAATTCTTTTACTCCGGAATAAAGAAAGATCTGAAACATATGTAATTATCACTAGACAGCTTTCGAATTATTTTTGGAAATACATCACTCCATCTAATCTCCAATTGTGATCTAGATTGGATTGGTGGTAACATTAACCTAATGTGTCCCTTTCTCTTATTTCAGCTATGTTGGATAATAAAACTGATCTCAACGCACACCGCTGCTCTTTTAATAGCTAGAGTATGCGCTGGTCTCCCAGCGGGAGGCTGCTTCAATGTGGTTCCAATGTATGTGAAGGAAATAAGCCAGGATGACATTAGGGGTACCTTGGTAGCGCTATGTATGTCTTTGATGAACATTGGCTACCTGGTAATGTACGCTCTAGGAGGCTATTTGGACTACTACGTTATATCATGGATTGCTGTTTCCATACCAGTTGTGATGGGAATACTGTTCGTAGTTGTAGCACCTGAATCACCTGCATTTTTGTATAAAAAGGGAAAACATGAGGTAAGTAGAAAGGAGAAGTGTAATTCTGATAAGATTTTTATTACTTTTATTAATGTAACGATCGATAACCTTTTAGTCAAATAGTCATAATGATATTATTTTCAAGCATTTATAAACTCAGTATTTTGTAACAATTAAATTGATGTTGATCACGAATGTTTTTTCTGTTTCCAGGATGCTGCTAAAACTGTAGCTAAGCTGAGAGGTTTAGATGTGAATAGCAAAGTCGTCTTGAATGAAATGGAATACATGAAGAACCAAGAAGAACATTTTAATTCTCTTCAGAGTTTCACGTTCTTATCGATTTGTAAGTCAAACTATCCAAGTTGTTCATAAAAATAGTTTATACCACCTAAGTGGCGTCTTTGCGATACAACATATGAAAAAGATGCACCTTTTATATTGAATTAAAATAAAATTCTCGTGCTGCACGATTTTCATGTCTGTAAAATATGTTTCTTGGCTTACTTTCTGATTTAGACCATCCTAATAATGTTAGTTTATTTACTGTTTCTGCTAAATTAAGTTTGTTATCTGGTCTAGATGGGATAACTTTTACGCGATTAAAAACCATATGTCTGGTAATTACACCGTGATCTGTCTAATCTTTGCATCGCAACTACATATAACAAGAAGTGTTCTATTATTACTATTGACATTTTTATTAAACATTTCCACAAATAACGTTTCAGTCAAAAACAAAGCGTGGCGCCGAGGCTTCCTGCTGTGCACCTTCAACCTGACCATCCTGGACATGAATGGGACCCTCAGCGTGAACACGTACGCGTGGACCATCATGACGGAGGCCGGCGTCACCGTCAACCCCGAGCTGCAGACCCTCATCATACCCGCCATCATGATCTTCGGCTCCCTAATATCTATGACGTGCGTGGAAAAGTTTGGGAGGAAAGTAAGTGACCTTTTTATGCTTGGCACCCAAATTAAATGACGGTACTTTATATTGGTTTTGCCGCTGTTCTATAAAATGTTAAAACCCACGTCCTTCTGAAAATCATGTCCAAACGTGCATTGAAACAGTATAAGCAGCAGACTTAGTGTGTTAGAGCCGAGCACGCACCGAGTTGCGGTGGAGAAGTTGATTTAGTCTAATTTTATCCATTAAGATGTCCAAATAATTACTCACTGAGACTTTTAAACATTTCCAGCCAATTCTAGTAGGAGCCCTAGTCCTCTCAGCGATGGCACAGGCGCTTCTGGCCAGCACGCTGCTCCTGCGGCACCGCACCGACGTCGCCGTGCCCAGCTGGCTGCCCGTGGTGGCCATCGTGGTCTCCGTGTGGTCCTACGCCGCGGGAGTCATGCCTATGATCTACGTTATATTGTCCGAGATGTTCATCTTTCAGGTAAAACTTTTTTGAATGATTTAACACTTTCGCGTTTCTATATTTGCGTTAGGTGCAATGTGACGAAACAGGCTTTGGGACCAGGACTGCCTAATTTTACAAATGTAATACAAGTTATTTTACTTTTCAAACTGTATGATAATGAGGCTGATTTGTTACATGTCGAATTTCTTTCGTATTGTATGGACGACTCATAATTATATGAAAATATACAAAGTAATTAAAATTTATTACGATAAAATTAAAACATGTGGCCTAAATGCGACAAAACACATACTACGCATACTCAAAAGCATCAAAATTATTCAGCCATTGCTTGAATTATTTTTTTGGCAAACTCACTTGCAATACATTTATGAACGTATCTAATTGAATATAAATACCTTGCATCCATTCACCAGTCCGGTGAAGGTCGTTCTATACTCAGATTCCGACTGTTTATTTGTTATGTTCCGTTTATTTTGACTTTACAGTTTGAGAAGCTAAATAGGTACCCGTGACTCTTTCCAGGTTCGCGCCAAACTGATAGGCGCCATAGTGACGTACGCTTGGTTCGTGTCCTTCGTCCAGATCTATTGCTACCTTCCGATCTCCAACGCATTCGGGATGTACACCACTTTCTACCTCTTTGCTGGAGTGAATATCACCGGAGCTGTGGTGTGCCTAATACTACTGCCGGAGACGATGGGAAAAACTGTGGAAGAAATCGAAAAAATATTGCTCGGAAAGAAAATAAACTAGCTAGTAGTGAACATTTTGAAATTAAATACTTTTACATTAAACGATGGGCTTTTGGTTTCATTGAAATAAAATAATAGTAGATTTAGCAGTTAGGGGTGAGAGCCATCGTCAGCCAGCTCCTCCGCAAGTCCGAAGATGATGACGATCCAGACGAGGCTAGTCCAAGTCATCATCGTATGTCAGTTAGAAAAAGAAGTGGGTTTAGCAACAACATACATGTTGTATATTTATTATACTTATTGAAATAGCAGTGTTTCAGGTACCACACTTCACTAAAATACCAAGAACTATGTGCATTTACAAATTTTGGAATTATAACCTAGATACCTAACCATCCAATAGTAGTCTAAATAATCGTCCTTTTAGTATACTACCGTTATTTGAATAAATAAGTCATATGTATTAGCAAAGCAACAAATAACATTAAGATAAGTGTGCTGTGGAAATTCTTGTGGAAAATATTTTTTTTATTGTTAGTTCTCTACCGCGCAATTATGCCGCTATTCAAGGGAGATCGATTTTGATTTTGACAGTTCTAGTTACAGAGACATTGAATATTGTAATGATTAAATTAATTATATGTTAATGTTTCCTTGTCTCATGGTATTATAAATACAAAGTCATATATACGTGAAAAATATTATTATTCACGTATATATGACTTTGTAGCTTATTGTGTTGTAGCTTGTGTATCTTCACAAAAATGATTAAGAATATTCATAATAATCGTAATTAGAAAATAAATTTACGTCCCACTAACGCTTAACACTTACGTTTACGTCTAAGCAGAGATACGACAGGAATTGAGTGAATCTACGTAGCCTTAATGGGTATTGATAATTATCAAATACACACTATATTTAAATTTATATTATCATTAAATTGGAATATTTGGTAGTTCCAAGTGTCGACAGGGTTCTATTGTCACTTGTAACGCATATTATGTTGTTTCTGGTATCGACAGGCAAGGTAGGTGGAGGGCGTGACCAAAATGATGACAGCGCTCAATGCGACCAAAATAGAAATTATAGCCCAGTTGACCTGTCAAATCCATATTGCAGTAAACATTTTCTACTCGTTTTACGATAAACTAGAGTCCGAATAAAGGCGTATTGAGCAAATAATGCAACGACTGAAGGTTTATCATATATTGAATATGATCTGTGAATCTGATTCTGTTAACTTATTTCATCACATTGATTATATATAGGTACTCAGATGCTGTGTTCTGGTAAATATTTAACCGCCAAGGTTTTCAATAAGTAAAAAACGATTTATTTTGAATATGGTGTAGCGATTTGGGCCAGCTATCAAGGAGCTGGCAAGTGCTAGAGCGGTGGAAAGATTTGAAGGAGATCTTTGCCCAGCAGTGGAATGATACATGTTAAAAAAAAATAGTAGTCCATATTGTTTATTATTAAAAGTTATTACAACCTATAATATCAGATTGTTTTATTTACCAATGAACCTTATGGGGAAAAGGCGTGATTTTATGTTTATATTTATGAACCTTATAAACGATATTTATTTAAATCAGCTTAAAACAATGTTGAATGTTACGCCGTTGCCATAGCAGAAGCTTGGTGAACCACACGGGCTTTGAAAAATACAGGTTATGAATCACCAATACAGGTAGTCTAACTTTTTAACGTTTTTTTCTACGGATTTTGTAAATTTGTAAAGCCTATATATATTTACATATTAAGATAATCTGCATACCATATTTACATCTGGGTAAATACTATGTTTCGTGATAATATACACATATTACAAAAAATTTACTTCAGGCATTGAATACTCAACGCATCAACACGTCGCCGTATTTTGAATTAACAATTAGAGTCATAGCACATGGCGTTTTTAAACGAGATGACCCTCGTGTACGCACTTTATACATATGAGATTTGAACGCAACCTTGTAAGCTAAGCACACGGAGCGATCGTGAATGCGTGTCTACTGCGCGTACACGCACGTCTACTGCGCCTATAGGAACTGTAGTCGCTCGTAGCCTTCGCGTTTTGATCAGTAGCTCTACCATGAGTTAGCTATCGAAAACTTACGTAAGTTAAAAACCTATCGAATTGTTTTTTTCATACTACCGATTTTAGTTCTTAGCGTTACCGCTAGGGGCGCTGTTAATTTATTCATAGACATTTTTTACATAGGCGATATCGAGTCTGTCACTTTTAAACTCATGGTAGCTACAAAGCACCCCCCCTTGATGTCTACTCCGCTCATTTGTACGCGCATATACATGCCTCCATAGATAAATATTATATATATGCGTGCTTCTACTGCGCGTATACGCGCTTCATGCGCGCGCTTGTATCATCAATGTAAACGCAACAATCGGCCTTTACGGCGCCGATAACGCGTGTTCCTAAAAGGCACGTCGACTGCGCGTTTATAAAACGCCGTGCGCTATGGCTCTTAAGTGCACAACTGTGTAGGTATTGATTCCCTTTTGTATAGAAATAAATAATTAAACCTCAATAGTAAATAGAGCATTTGTTAAGAACTTGACGTAATTAAATCTATTGTTTTTGTAGGGCCAAGTTATTGACACTTTGGCGAACATTAATATCACGATACCGCCAATATTAATGCCTATTATTACCTGCCTCTTTGTTATTTATGTATGTGTATCTGTTACGGTAAAAGTGGATAGAGTGGTTATTATGTATAATTACCGGTAACTATGCATAACTACTAGTGTTCGTGGTAAAGGTGGTGAAAACTATCGAATTAATCACATTTACCGGTAATTATATAAAATTACCATACCCTTTGTGTAAATGTGGTAAAAGAAAACTGACTTGACTGGCTCGGTGAAACAATTGTTTTGTTAGTGACCCAGGCTGGCGATTCCAAGAATCGTGGGTTCGATTCCCACTCGGGACTAACATTTGTGTGATGAATATCGGTGTTTGTTCTAGTCTAGGTGTGATTATGTAGTTAAGTATGTATTTATAAATAACTTTTCTGAAAATATTTAAACCGCGTCAGATAGATGATTGAAATTTGGCATGCAGGTACCCTAATAGACTTACTTGCAACGCGATATTGCAAAATTCGTAAGGTAAAAACTTTTATATGTAAAATCCTGTAGTCCACGCGAACGAGGTCACGGGCACAGCTAGTTATAAAATAAACCAGTCAAGTATCTAGAAACCAAACTTCATGTTCAAAAATATTATCTTATAAAAATAAAGTTAAATAAAATTAACACAATGGCAGGGAATTTTCAGTGGAACTCTTAAAATTCTTTCTCGTCAATATATTTTTGCCGGTTTGAGATTTGTGTCATTTGGAATTGCAGAGTACTTGTGATATTTGTCAGCAATGTCAACATTTACCACAGTCGAGCGGGAGTTTTATATAATTACCGGTAAATTTGAATAATTCACTACATTTACCATGTGCGTCGGGAATTATCTATATTTACCGGTGATTATAGATAATTACCGATTGCTCACATTGACCGTAACATATCCATGAATAATGCAGTTGAATAAAAGGTACCTATTTAACAGTCAATTTTTTTTATTCATATTTAAATTAATGGAAATTGCGATGACAATTTAACAAGCTTGATATCGCATCAGGTAGTGCCCCGGAAATATTTTTGCTGCATTTAGGTATTTATATCGGTGTATTTTTGTATTTCTGTTCTTTATAATATCCGGAAACTAAGAATCAGATCAATGGTATTGCGATGCGAGCAATACAATTCAGGTATACCTAATTGATTATATAATCTGATAATCTGATATGCACTCTAAAATGCAGTCACTATAATTATCTACGCGCTTAAGTTTAGCTATATTTACTATTTTTTTTTTAATAGGCAAACAAGATGACCTCACTCCACCTGATGGTAAGCGGTAGTGAGTGAGATCTAAATATGAGGTCGACAGGCACAATACATCATATTGAGCCTGTCGGGTAGGGTAGGGAGGGACTAGCTGAAATAGCTCTTCAGAGAATTTCCCATTATAGAGACGGTAGAGAACACTTAGACCGGCAATGTCTCTACGCAGTTGTAGAGGCTCCCGGGTATATTTCTAAACGAAAGAATGATATTCTATATGAAAATTAAAAACCTGTGGGACGTAGTCAAACTCACTGGTATTATACATCCGCTCTACGTTACTCTCTCAAATAAACAAAGCTTAATAAATTTTCATTTTTCTGATTTTTCTCGTCACTTATAAATTCAATCACATACTAATGCCTGCGTAATCAGTAGTAGTATGTTATGCTCTAAGAGCATGATAAACATATTTTTTTTGTAGGTACGGTTACCACATTATTGTATCGTCATCATGCGACGTGCGTGTAGGTTATGAATATGATGAAATATTTACGCTTTACAAATATTTCATAAATTGTCTTTATCCTATGTTTCCAAGTTCCTGGCAGTAATTTATGTTTAGGTATTGAAATTTAATTTTGTATCAAAATTCCATTGTTTATACTGAACTAATATAATAAATATTGAAATGATTTTTCTGAATTCCTTTTTACTAAAAATTAAAGATTGTTGATAAATTCATTGTTTTGAATTCAGGCTTTCGGGAAATCAGGTTAGACTACAGATTGGATAATAATCATTCATGAACTAAAAAACGAATCAGTTAATAACTTAAACTATCATTAATTCTCTTTTTTTACTCCCTGCCATTGAGGCGTGGAATTCCCTTCCAGCACCTTTTTTCCCTCCCTTCTATAATCCCGGGCTCCTCAGGTGCGGCGACTAATGGCATCTAAGCAGGCCTTCAGGTTGAGGTGAGGTGAGGGCGAGGTCGATTCAATGAGGTTTTTAGTGCCTGGCGACCTCATATTTGGACCTATCGACCGCTTACCAGCAGTCCCCTCGATAATGAGGTCGTCCTGGGAGACCTATATAAAAAAAAAACCAACAAATATCCTTTCGACGACAATGACTGCTACTCTTTGCAATCGTAAACACTTGAAAATGACAAGGAATGTGCGTACTGGTTTTAAATAGCGCGGCAATTTAAAAGGTAAATTACTATGAAGGTAACATTATCTATCGTTAGGCTAAACTTGAGTAATTGTAATCTACTAGCTTTCCGCCCGCCACTCCGTCCGCGCAGAGAAGTTTAACGGGTAAAACATTACTTCTTTATGGCGCAGTCAATTAAAAAGTAGCCTATGTCCTTTCTCAGGCTATATCTGTAACAACTTTCATTTAAATCGGTTTAGTACTCTATGCGTGATTGCGTAACAACAGACAGAGTTACTTTCGCATTTATAATATTAGTGAGATTTCACACTATGGCAGGGATAAATAAAACATTATGCTTTAGCCAGTGGTTCTTGTTAAAACTTTTTTTTCATACTTAGTAGTGTTACATTTTTTTCACCCTAATTTTTTTGTTCAGCTCACCTGAAATACTACTGATATTATAACTGGCAGTCTGAATATGCATACAGTAATTAAATAATTATCCTTTTACTTCTAACTATTAAGGAGTTGACTTTCCCTCATTCATGGATGCCATTGTTATACAGGACCAAATTGCTGTGGGACCAAACGGGAAGAACCAACTTCCAAATCAAAAAAAAATACGTATCGATTCACCCAGGCGAAAGTTCTGAGGTAACAAACATAAAAAATACAGACGAATTGTTAACCTCCTCCTTTTTTGAAGACGGTTAAAACGAAATATTTTTTCCATCTGTTCACGGTATTACACAATTATCTTTAAAAAAGAAATGAACAAATATCCCAAACACAAACTCAAATAATTTATTGCATTGTCATGATAGGATACAGGTGGTAAAATATAATATTATACACATCATGTGCCAAATGTATATATGAGATATTAATATTTATATACTTTCTAGTATCAAGTAAATCAGTAAAGGTTGTACTTATAAATATTATTAGATACGAGGCTAAACTTGAGTAATTATAATCTGTTTACAAATGCATGCAAATATTACGTACCATGGTTGATGTAAAGGGTGGCAGTATTAAACGAAACAATATGCCTCAGCCCTTTTTTTTCTATAGGTGTTAAACGAGTACATATTATTTTCAATTTTTGTTATCGTGTATGGTGTCCGTGGTATCAGTATGAAAAAATATGAAAACACTTTTTGTCCTAATTGACAAAAGTAGATGGTGTTTACGAGAAAAATGCGAATTACCAATATTTTTAACAACTGACCATGAAGCCTTTTCTTTGAACAATTCGTATCGCTGACCCGGGTTGAAATTAGTTTTATTGTTTGTATTTAATACCCTGACCAATTTTCAGTTTCATTTGTATTTTTGCAAGCTTACAATTATTTATTTTATATAATGTTGTTTATTTAAAAAGAAATGAGCAAATATGTAGGAACTTATATTATTTTAATAAAAGCTAGTATTTTCAACAACCTATATGTACGTGTAACGCGTAACCTATATTTATGTATGTACATAACATAATGTACATACCTTAAGAAGTGTTGCTAGTAGCACTATACACAGTTTGGGATCAATTATATTAAGAATCAAACGTTTGGTATTTGCATAAACAAATGTATGATGCATTACTTGCTAAATTCGAGTATACCTTTAAAGACTCGCTTCACTTGTCTTTTTCAGTATTTTTTATATTAACTGGTTTGGTAACAACCCTAATAAATGTGTACACAAATAAACGCCAGTAACTTGGATAACAAAACGCCATCAGACTAATCAGTCACATTTCATTGCCTGAAAATTTCGAACGCGTTTGAGAATAAATTCACAGAAAAAAAACTATGAATACTTTATAGTAGTATCAAATAGGTTGCGAGTGACTCAGAAATATTTACACGTAATTAATAAGAATAATATAACAAATATGACATCAATAAAACAGCACATTGACCCCGAGGTCACACCTGATCAGGAAAAAAAAGTTGGGCACACTTACATGCAATGGATATCTACAGTATTGGGTAAGTACGTATAACAAGAATATCTAATTATATCTTAAGGTAATAATCATTGAATGCCAGGCATAATTCCTTATTTTTCAAAACTGTATTGGTTGCCTATAATTACAATTTGTTACTTGGGATTCTGTTTAAAAGAGTAACTATCAAGTTTTATTGTCGGAGTCGGAGATTGTAGAATACGCACTCCGAAATGGTGGTAGAATCATATTTCTACTAGCTTTACGCCCGCGACTTCGTCCGCGTGGAAACCCTATTCCCGCGGGAACTCCGGGATAAAGTCTATGTGTTATTCTGGGTCTTCAGCTACCCGCATATCAAATTTCATCGTTATCGGTTCAGTAGTGAAAAACTCGAAAGACTTGAAAGAGTAACAAACATACAAACTTTCACGTTTATAATATAAGTAGGATTGACGAAGTGATTGACAACTGGCAGTTTACATACACATATGTAAAATGCTTATAAAGATTTTGTTTTTTTTTTATTTTGTGTAGTGGCCACAACGTTATTGAACTACGGTCTTCAAGGGGGTTGGGTGTCGCCGATGAAGAAAGTTTTGCAGTCGGAGAACTCACCCTCGGGGGTGCCGATGTCCGACGCAGTCATGTCGTGGCTGGCCAGCCTCACTCCGTTGGCCGGTGGCTTCGGGACCTTCTTATACACGTACATAACTGACACATATGGAAGAAAAATCGGTATTATAGCCGTGATTGCACCCCAAGCGGTAAGCCTTGATTAGAAACAATATAAAAGTCGCACGCAACCCGTTGTCTGGCCCTATGAGACCATAGAATAAAAGATCTAAGCATGCATAATGCATAGATCTATTAATGCAACGGATTTTGTAGGGTTTTTTTTACAATATATAGACGGATTGAAGAGTTTTTTTTTGAGTTTACGTATAATATACCCGCAGCGAAGTAGGTACGGGTCGGCGGTCTTCTAATGAATATAAGTTGAAGGATACTGAATAACTGTAACTAAATGTTTTCGTAAAGCTTGACCTACTGAATACAGGACTACAATAAAATAAAGGTACTATATCTAGGTCTTTTTGATAAGTTTTAATAGGTATTCTAAGAGTGATTTATAAAATACTAGCGACCCACTCTCGCTTCGCTTCGGGTATAACTCTATATTTCACCCACGTAAGAGTTACTTTCCAAAACAACTATGTCCTAGAAGTTAAAACTTACACTTAGCTCACCTATATACTGTGGCGGTGAAAATTTTGAAGTTTTATTTAACACGTCTCGCGCGGCAGATCTTTAAAATAATCAGTGTTTCTCTACTATATTTTGCATGTATTAAACATATAATCCTTCCTTCCATATAAATGAGTTAAAATTAAGTCATATATATTTTAGGCAATGTACGCAAAATAAGTAACTTAATTCTGGTTGATCCTAGTAGTAAATAACGGTTTAACGGCCTTGATTTTAAAATCATACGGCCAGATCTTCATTTAATGAGTTTTAACAATTTTGACTTTCACACACACATGCACACACACTCACACCGAGATTCACACTGCTGGTTGATCCTAACGTTGTCACTTTTTGTCCGAAAATCCCAACTTTTTTAAACTAAATATAGCCTATGACACTCATGGATAGCGTAGCTTTCCAACGGTGATTTTTTTTTTTCAAATCGGTGGAGTAGTTTCGCATCCTATTCAAAACAAACAAAAAATCAAACCTTTCCTCTTTATAAAATGAAGTAAAGATTAGTATAGATTTTAATTATTATTTTTAATACAAGAGTTATTTGGCCTATCGTAAAGTTATTATCAGAAAAAGATGCATCACTGTGTATACATACAGTTTCATTTAAATTAGAGAAGTCTTTTTGCCGTGATAAACTACATGAAAAAAATGAAATAATAATATGGTAGTCAACCTAATATGCGAATTTAAAATTTTAAAGTAATTAGAATTTATAAAACTAGTTGAATCCGGGATATTTACCATATTAATAGAATTTATAATTTACTTTTTATTACAATTGTACAATTGTATGCGCAAAGGTACAACATGGCTATGGCTTATTTCCAACTTTTGTACTCATGTTTGAACGAATAAAGTTACCTTTATCTACACCGTGAAATTTTAGTGGTTGTTTTCCCGTGGCAGAACGATTTGCCTTTAGTGGTTATTTTCCCGTGGCAGAACGATTGAATACTATCGAACCATGCAAGTTATTCCATGAAAAAAAGTTTATTTATCACATTTTCAAAATAATAATTTTCCAAATGGGAAACGAGAGAAGTTATCGTTCTTTTATAAGATGTGACGTAATCAGGTACTGCTTGCCGCATGAAATCGATGCTTAAAGCTAAATAAATCTCTACGCCCGATGTAATAAAGCGGTTCGAACGTACTTTCGAGTTTTGGTTTTACCTTTCGTAAAAGCGACATTTATCGATTTCAATAAAAAAGAACTGCACAAATCTATTGTGCTACTAAGATAAAATCACTTTACTGCGGGAAAACAACCACTAAAATTTCACGGTGTATATCTTCACATAAGGAATCCTGATCCAGAGCCTAGGAAAGGTTATAGGCTACTTTTTAACCGACTGCGCTATAAGGAAGTAATGTTTTACCCGTTTAACGTCTCTACGCGGACGGAGTCGCGGGCGGAAAGCTAGTAGTCTATAACGGAATATAAAAGTCTTAATTGAATCTACAAAATGGGCAACTGTATTTAAAAAAAAATCTTTTACCATTTCAGCTGTGTTGGATAATAAAGTTGACCTCTACTCACGCGGCGGCGCTTCTTATCGCCAGAATATGCGCCGGTATCCCAGCGGGGGGTTGCTTCAACGTGGTCCCTATGTATGTGAAGGAAATAAGCCAGGATAACTTGAGAGGCCCCTTCGTAGCCCTCAGCATGTCCTTCATTTACGTGGGCTATCTATCCATGTACGCAATTGGCAGCTATTTGGACTACTATCTCGTTCTATGGATCGGTCTCTCTGTACCTATCGCAGCGGGAATATTGGTCATATTAATAGCGCCTGAATCACCAGCGTTCCTGGTTAAACAGGGAAAACTTGAGGTAAGTCGGAACAAGGGTTATGATTCGATTGTTTCTTTTGTGGTTTTTCTCTTTTCGTCAGTTTCTGTATTTATGGGAATCTAATGTTACAGACAAAAATATCAAAATTTAAAATACGATAAAAAATAATTATTTGTTAATCCATTTAGTTTTTATTATTTCATGTATCTTACTGTTGTGTCAAGAAATCTTATAATAGTAATCCAAGTAAGGATTAATTTTAAAAGATATCATAAATGTCAAAGTATGTAACTCTGTTTGTCTTTTTGGCTTGTTTTTACACCTAACCTACTGAACTGATTTTATTGAAATTTAGTTCAGTGAGTCTAAAGTCTGAGATAAGAGAAGAGGACAACGGTTGCATTTTAACCAACTGTTTTCTGTCTTGACTTCTGTAAGGGAGTAATGTTGAAGGCCCTATCATTAACGCAATAGGAGCTTAGTAGTCACGCGTTACCGACTTCTGGATTAATCACACTTACTAGAAAATATTGTATGATAATAAATAGTTATGATAAAATGGATGTCTTCTATAATTCCAGGTTGCTGCAAAGACAGTGGCCATGCTCCGAGGTTTGGACACTGATCATAAGATTGTGCAAGAGGAAATGGAATACATGAAAAGCCAGGATGCACATTACAAATCGATGAAAAAATTGACATACATTACAATATGTGAGTAACTTACATTTGTTTATTTTCAGCAGTTACGTACGTGTCAAACGTATGCATCACATTTCATCTAATAAAATAAATTTATATAAACTAAACTAAACTAAAATATGAAAATATGTTTCAATTTTAAATACTGATTTAACCACATAACCATTTAATTTTAAATAAGAAATTTCCAGATCACGTCATATTAACCACATATGTTGAATATTTATTTTTAAAACTACATACCTCTACCGTAATCGTACAAAATTTTAGTTTAACAAGATTATCGAAAACATAACAGCTTTTCGACTTTTAAAATTGTTTCAAGTTAAGATTTATTTGTTGTTGTGTGTAAAATGTGCCTATGTATAATATAACCTTTATATATAATTACATCGAGAACATATTTATTTGTTGTTGTGAATACCATATGCCTATGTATAAAATAACCTTTGCGTATAACTACATCGAGATCATGATCATTATTAATTCTCAGGCACTGTGGTTCACGTGGAGCGTGAAACAAAGATCAATTTCATCAAACAATTACTTTCATTTAGATAACGCTTAAGGTTAAGCAAATATCACATTTAATGCCAGGGCTTATGAAAACAAATATAAATAACGTTATAATTATTTGATTTACATTAATGCCAGACAATTGGATGCTAAATTTAATTATTATCAATTTATTTTTAAATTTTTGTTGTATTGTGGTAGCTTCCATCATTTTATAATACCAATGCGGAAACGACTCTCTTTTAACGCCCGTCAATCTGTCGGGCTAAGATGCGGCTAAAGATGATTATTGTGTAGGTTTAAACACTTATAAGGTTGTTTTTTTTTCAGTGAAAAACAAAGCATGGCGCCGTGGTTTCTTCCTATGCATGTTCAACGTGACAATGGTGAACTTCAACGGAACGTTATGTATGACCGTGTACGCCTTGACCATCATGACGGAGGCTGGGGTGACGAGCAACCCCGAGCTGCAGACCTTCAGCATCCCCATCATCATGATATTTGGCTCTCTCGTCTCCATGGCCTGCGTAGAAAGATTGGGTAGAAAGGTAAAATATTAACACACGGACGTTGAAGTCGTTTATCGTGCATTTAAACTGTAATTCACGCACTTCCTCTATCAGTTATTTACAATTTTACGTGTTACTCCATTAAGCGGCGCGGCTTAACAGTGCAAAGTAGAGTATCACTGAAGGGGGACAAACCTTTTGCTCGTATTAGGGGCGACCTGGTGGGTCAAAAAAGACAAAACCCTAATTTACTGTTTTAAATACATTAAGAATTTGATAAATGAAAACATTTCTTTATCAATGATATTCTTCTGGATTTCAAATTGAAAATCATCCTAATCATCAACATCCTAATATTCACTTTGATGTCTGCCAAATCTTTGTAAGACTTTCGCGTTCCATTATACTATTAGTCTTTATGGCTAGTTATGTATTTGCTACCACTAATATCGCGTGTTAGGTCTACACTATAGAACGTGTTACAGCCTAATATTTAGTGCCAAATCTTAGACCAAAATCAATAAGTTATTTTGAAGATAATGTATGTACTCGTATTTTGAACAGCTATTTTTTGGGTCTAAGGATATCTACCCAACGGTACGGAGCGAGGCAGCGGAGCAGAGAAAAGGAGAAACATTAACTAATAGGTTTTCACCAAATCTCTACATCTCTCGGTCACTATTTCTTAGTTTCTCCGCTGCGCACCCTCTCTCCTCTCTGGTGGACAGGCAGTATAAGTAAAAGAAAAAATCCCTTCTTTTCAGCCAATCATGGTAGGCGGGTTCATCCTATCGACTGTGGCGTTGTCATGCCTGGCCACAGCGCAGCTGGTGAAGAGTGTGGGAGACGTCACGGTGCCGGGCTGGGTGCCCGTGGTGGCCATCGGCGTCTCCACCTTCTCCTACTCGGCGAGCACGATGCCCACCACTTACGTCATCTTATCGGAAATATTCATTTTTGAAGTAAGCCATTTGTTTTGTTGACCTCGCACTTGTCCAGGTTGACTAAGGCCTGACTTCCCTACTTGGTCAGGCTTGAGCGCCTCGGTGTTGTTTTATTGACGTATTCTAGGTAGGTAGCTAGTAGAACAGGTAGTCTATACACAAAAAACAGCTGGGAAGTGCAAAGCATTGTATGTTTATGGTTGCACTTCCCACCAGAATCGCCGGAGTGATGTTTATCACTCTATGCTACCTGGCCCCGTAGATAAAGTAACAATATCGAGATGATAACGAAGTTCGAAAAGAATAAAATGTATGGGATTGACATTAGACGCGATAAATCACGTGGTCAATCCTATACATTTTGTTCTTTTCGAACTCCGTTATCGTTTCGATATTGTTACTTTGTCTAAGCCCCCTGAACTGAACTCTACGCCTTTCATGAAGTATATTTACTTGTACTTACTGTGTATATTTGTGTAAATAATTAAATCCATCTCAACTTATTGCGTTCAATGTTCAAATTGTCTTCTGTCGTTGTTGAACATTTCCGCTTTTTACTTATCCAGTTGTTATTATCTATGTACTGTTAGCGTGAAAATCGGACATCCCTATTCGACTACTGATCGTGCGCATCCCTAGCGCGATGACATTGACACTTCGCTATTCCCGCGCAATTGCTCTAACGCGTCTCTGTACTGTATTACTGTTTTATTCAATAAACCTATTAAAACTAAATACCGAGTTTAATATCTCAGAAGTGAGATTAAAGGACTATCGACTAATAAGAAAAATAAGTCATATATCTGGTTTTGTGAAGTTTTCATGAATACGAAAAGTCGACCGCTTGGTAAATTTTGGTTTTAAGCTTAAAAGTACACAAACATGAAGAAATGAGTTTTCAATAAATAACAAGTTGGTAAACTTGTTGTAAAGCGTCACACACGCCCACTATGCTGAAGGAAGTACCTATTGGGTTTTGTAAATTGTTTTAGCTTTTAGGTCTTGGCAATTAAGACCTAAGGTCTAGAATATGCTGCATGTAAACTTATATATAAGCTTAGCATATAGCTTATGATCGAACTAAAAGAGTGAGCTGTATCTTTTCCAATAAGTTTCTTAGTGAATGTAATGGATAAAGGGGTCATTGAATCTGTTTCATATAACAATTAGAGCATTTTGTAATGTAAATGAACTACAATCCTACTAAAAGAGTGACCAATACTCTGATAGATCACAAACCTGTTTGAGTTTTGATATGATACCTACAATTTGAATAGGCTCTGTTGTTTGACTTGACTGATGCGCTGGTTCTTAACTAAAATAATTTATATTTGCTTGTGCATGTACTAAAACTGTTTTGTTTGTGTGTGAGTTTTAGAATTATATAGGTAATTGGCCTGGCTGAGGAGTTGAATCAAAATAACAACTTTCTCTGATCAATGTGCTCCGCTGCAGTACCTAAGTCAGCTTCTACACCTATGAATGACTAGTACAGTGCAAAGCTGAATGAATATGAAATGGAACAAGTTACATGTATAAATATCTGCAGTGAGTGAACTGAAAAGCTGATATGAATATTTCCATTTATGTAAAATAAACTATCACAAATATGAGGTAACTGATAAACCAGGTTCCGTTGCAAGGTGAGAATTTCATAGATTTTAATTATCATTAATTATTACCAAAGGTATCACTGATGCTATTGGAGGCTTATGTTTGATCAGTGTTGTGGAGAAATTTCCTTATTATTTATTTACTAAAATAATATAGTAAAATTAAATATGCCAGCAGTAGCTCATCCAATTCCTACATGAAAGGAATGAAAACTATAAGAAGATCCACTATCTTCTAAGTTCAGCATAATTAATCATTGCTAAGGTTGTGTGTTTAAGGTAATTATAATAATAGCATTAACTGGTCAATATTACACATGCAATGTAAGTTATATAGTGAATATCATTTGGATATTGGTGAGTTTACCTCATGTTATACTTGACTTTAGGTCTTGAAACTGTACTCAAACTGGTAAGATTTTAGATATTTAATGCACTCAAACTTTCTAATGAAATCTTATAATCATCACTTTACAAAGTCAAAAGTTCTGGACATAATGATATACTTGGATGTTAACACTATGTACTTTAATTAGGTCATGAACAAATAAACTTTGCTTTGGTAACTTCACCAATGTGGTGAATTTGAGATATTATAGTCTTGGATGGTGAGACATTTAAATCTTGCAATTACATACTTTATTAGAAAATGTTTTCAGCACAAGTTAGTTACAGCTTCAGTATAAGCAAATGGAAGGTTGAAAGGACAGTGGTTCTATGAATAATTTAAATTATTAATATTTTTATTATTAAAATATTGAAATTTCACATTGTATTAATTATAGATTTATATTGGAAGCATTGGCTTCTACTGCTCATAATTAGTTATTCCAGTTCTAGAAGTGACCATAATGCTGATGGAAAGGAATAATAATAATAAAATGGAATTGTACCAGACCAGAAACTTTGTTCTGAATGCGAAGCTCTTTGGTTTTTAATAAAATTTACAACTATGTGTGCTTATAATTACAGATTGCAGTTGATATAAATAATTATGATGTTTGGCAATATAATATTACTGAATAAGTAATAATGAGAAAGAATAATAAATGAACAAAATAATGAATATGACCACTGAATGTGACAATAAAAGTATTATTGGCAATACCTATCTGCTGTTGACTAATAGAGACAGATGGTTTATTCAAAATTATAATTTGATTTTTATTAGATGATCATGGACAATTGGAATGGGCAAATATATAAGGCAATGTATTGGGTTCACTTAATGTGAATAATTCTATTAGCTACTTCATGTGATTGCAGGTGGTGTCACTGCCATGACATTATGGTGTAAAAATCAAACAATTGTTGACGCCCTAGTTGATAAAAGCTTTATGGCACTATGACCACAGTTCAACATTTGTGTTCATAAAGAGTCATGGACATGGTTCAAGTGGTTAAATTGGGTACTTTTCAGGTATTTTATCTGTGAAGATATGAGTACATTGAGGCAAGACAATATAATGCGGGTATTTGTGTACCTACTGCTAATGATCTGAACAGATCTGAATTTATTTCTGCAAAGTGGTGTATCATGTTGTGATGGCATGAGTTGATAAAGAAACTTGGAATGCACTAAAGTGGTTAATTTTGAGTAACTTTTCAGAGTCATATTGTAAAGTAATAATCTTAACAAAGTGGATACAATGTTTAACAGGTACAATAGTTTACAGATAACTAAAACCATGTCTTGGTAATGGCACATCATGCTAATAATAATGTCTATTATAAATATGACAGACTATAGTTTTTGGGTCATTTGAATAACATTTCAGGTAGTATGAAAGTAACCTGGGGAAGTCTGAACTTAATTTTCATAATGGTTTGATCCAGATGACTAAAACCATTTGGTGATGAAGCATTTCACATAATCAGTTGATATGGCACACAATGATTATCTGGTTATTTCAGTAATATTTCAGCTACTATCAAATTAATCTTTGGAGATCTGAATTTCTTGTAAAATGTTTTAATTCAGGTAAATGTGGAGATATGCCTTCTTCCTAAATCAAAGGACATGAGTAATTGTATTGGCACCTTGGTAAGGCTAAATTGTACATCTTATGAGATATGTACCTCATATGTTTAGTATGTTAAAGGTAAGGGTGGTAAATGCTAATGGTACACTACAATGGCTTACACAAGCTAAGTGACATATTGGAAAATGGTTTTATAAGATGTAAAGTTGGCAGACTGTTAGTATTCTTTTATCTTTGGCACACAAAGATAAATAAATAAATATAATAATAAATGAGTCTGGAAATTTGATGCTAATAGTGTAAATGACTGTTTTGATAGTAAATTACTTAAATGTTTATTCATCTGCAGATTTATATTGGCGATTATCATGTGATGGAGCATGTGCTATTCTGATCAGGCAGATTGGACACCTTAGTCGCACGATTATAAGCGCATTACAGCGCGCGTATGTTTGAACATCAGTAAGGCCGAACCATATCATTATAATATGTCGAAAACAGTTGGGTAATAAAACCTTAGTAAGCCGAGCTAGTGGTAAGTTCCCTTTAAATAATTTTGAATTTCGAGCAGCCTAGATTTTAAATGGATTGATACCTTTGTAAGGGTACATAGTCGTGGTGCAACATGATATCCGACCTATCCATGAATAAATTATTGAAATAAATCTGGGACCATTTAAGCTTTGGTTTATTTAAGGTTGAGACAAAATTGTCTGTTTGGCAGAAGTTCCAACATAATATACCTTCAAGAATATCGGAAATGATATTTCAAATGTGGAAATGAAGAAATTGTTAACCTGTGTGGTTTGTATAGCCTGACAGCTAATCATGGAGCCGTGAATCAGAGGCTACCCACTGCCTGATAGTAATATTGTCTTTATCTGTTTAGGCAATGCTTCTGCTGTTCGGGCACTTGTCGCTTGCCAACTGGGCCTTCACAGCGACTGCATTACAGTGCTTGAATAATCGACGCTTATCTTCGAAGACTACACAGCGTCTACATAACATTGTCTGGACACTTTACGCATGCCCCCGGGGCCTACACAGCTCTCACAGTGTCCAGATGATCAACGCGGTTTGGGCACTTGCGCTTGCTTTCGGGGCCTTCACAGCGTTCTCACAGTGTCTGAACATTTGATACTTGATTCCGGACTAATATGAGTTTGGGCACTTGCGCTTGCTTTCAGGGCCTTCACAGCGTTCTCACAGTGTCTGACTGAACATTTGATACTTGATTCCGGACTAATATGAGTTTGGGCACTTGCGCTTGCTTTCGGGGCCTTCACAGCGTTCCCACAGTGTCTGAACATTTGATACTTGATTCCGGACTTTAAATGAGTTTGGGCACTTGCGCTTGCTTTCGAGGCCTTCACAGCGTTCTCAGTGTCTGAACATTTGATACTTGATTCCGGACTTAAATGAGTTTGGGCACTTGCGCTTGCTTTCGGGGCCTTCAGAGCGTTTTCACAGTGTCTGGACATTTGATACTTGTTTCCGTACTTTAAATGAGTTTGGGCACTTGCGCTTGCTTTCGAGGCCTTCACAGCGTTCTCAGTGTCTGAACATTTGATACTTGATTCCGGACTTAAATGAGTTTGGGCACTTGCGCTTGCTTTCGGGGCCTTCAGAGCGTTTTCACAGTGTCTGGACATTTGATACTTGATTCCGGACTTTAACTTAGTTGGACATTTGCGCTTGCTTTCGGGGCCTTCACAGCGTTCTCACAATGACGACATTTGCGCTTGCCTTCGGAGCCTTCACAGCGTGCTCACAGCGTCGGGACATTGAATGCCACCCAGCATTCACGCAGTGTTGGATACTTGTCGCTTGCCTTCTGGGCCACACGGCGTTCACACAGTGTTCGAATACAAGACGCCTCATGACGAATAAAATATCAAGATAAAAAGGGTCTGTATAGCAACTACACATAGCTTTTCGCTGAGCCTGATCACTGTTAAGTCATCACAAATAAGTCATACATCGCTTGCCTTCGGGATCTATACAGCGATTCCACCTAGCTCTCCACTGAGCATGGTCAGTGTTAAGTCATCACTAATGAGTCATCCATCGCTTGCCTTCGGGATCTACACAGCGATTACACCTAGCTCTTCACTGAGCATGATTACTGTTAAGTCATCACTAATGGGTCATACATCGCTTGCCTTCGGGATCTACACAGCGATTACACCTAGCTCTTCACTGAGCATGATTACTGTTAAGTCATCACTAATGGGTCATACATCGCTTGCCTTCGGGATCTACACAGCGATTACACCTAGCTCTTCATTGAGCATGATCAATGTTAAGTCATCACTAATGAGTAATACATCGCTTGCCTTCGGGATCTACACAGCGATTACCCCTAGCTCTTCACTGAGCATGATTACTGTTAAGTCATCACTAATGGGTCATACATCGCTTGCCTTCGGGATCTACACAGCGATTACCCCTAGCTCTTCACTGAGCATGATTACTGTTAAGTCATCACTAATGGGTCATACATCGCTTGCCTTCGGGATCTACTCAGCGATTACACCTAGTTCTTCATTGAGCATGATCAATGTTAAGTCTATCACTAATGAGTAATTCATCGCTTGCCTTTGGGATCTACACAGCGATTACACCTAGCTCTTCACTGAGCATGATCAGTGTTAAGTCATCACTAATGAGTCATACATCGCTTGCCTTCGGGATCTACACAGCGATCACACATGGCTACTCACGGAGCCCTATCAATCATAAGATCGTCGCCGCCATTAGGCGTTCTTGAAGTCTACAGTATTTGACGGTTTGATGCTTGCCCGACAAGTCTACACAGCATCTATACAATACCGTCTAATCTTGCTATTATCGATTGTAATTGCAATATGTTTGTTTACAGGACTATTAATCTGTATTGATGACGGAATGTGCGTTTACCCCTGAGGGTTTCATAGCGTTTAATCCCGTCATCAGTATTTAATCCTAGGATCTGATCTGATGGGGTGAACAACGGTCCGGCACGAACAGAAGCCTGATGGGTGTGAGTCGCCTGCACGCATCGAGATTCCTTCGGGGGCCGAAGGACTGCAGGATGGCCGAGCTGTTAGCGTGAAAATCGGACATCCCTATTCGACTACTGATCGTGCGCATCCCTAGCGCGATGACATTGACACTTCGCTATTCCCGCGCAATTGCTCTAACGCGTCTCTGTACTGTATTACTGTTTTATTCAATAAATCCTATTAAAACTAAATACCGAGTTTAATAGTACATCATCGCAACGCTTCCCTAACAACAAGTATCTACTCGTATTTACGTATAAAAACAAATATTTACTGAGTATCTTTATAATCAGCCAAAACACCCAAATCCTTTAAATGCTTCACGCTTTTTTAAGATGATAAGAGTTACTATGAGTTCGGATTCTCAGATCACTAATTTTAATATTTAATAGTCTTTGCAGATAACGGTTACCTACATATAATAACAATGATATAAATCTACTTAAACAAAAATTTATCGCTGATATGTATGGTATTGTGTGTGCATAACTTCCGAATTTCTGCACCAAATTGAGTCAAATCAAAGAATCTATTTCTTTATGTGTCTTCATCATCAGCCCATATATGTACGTCCCCACTGCTGGGGCACGGGCCTACGCTAAACTATGGCGATAAGGCCTTAATCAACCACGCTAGCCAAATGCGGGTTGGTTGACTACACAACCTAAGAATTTCTTCGTAGGTATGTAGGTTTCCTCGCGATGTTTTCCTTCACCGTTAAAGCATCGAATAATCGTACATATGAATTTCAAATAAGTACAGTGTTGTGTGCCGTAGTTTAAACTACCGCGACCTCTCACATGGTTCTTTATTGTACTTACAGTTATTGTTAGGTACACGACTTGTGTAAAATCAACAACGGGAAGCCACGTGAGAATAGAAAATTATCTATTTTTTCCTCTTATCAGGTACGAGCGAAGCTGATCGGCGTTATGGTATCCTTCGCCTGGTTCATGGGCTTCCTCCAGACTTACACCTACCTGCCGATATCCAATACCTTCGGGATGTACACTACATTCTACATGTTCGCGGCGGTGAACCTCATCGGCGCCATCTTCTCCGTCATTTTCCTGTCGGAAACCAGGGGGAAGACGATCGAAGAAATCGAGCAGATATTAGTGGGAAAGAAAGCTCACTAACAACTGTTTCTGTTGAACTTGGCTTTGAAGTGTTATGTGTGGAAATAGAACAGTGATTTATACGATGATAATTTTTATAATTGCATTTCGGGATTAAAAATATATGTTACTAGAAAGAAAACCTACGAAATCAGCTGGAAAGATAGAGAACGAAGTGTGTTTCATTTTATCTTCTTCATAAATATCAGTTAAAAGTCAAGTTTAGGTATGATGGTCTTGTAATTTATGTAGATCGACACCCAGTATTAGTTAACTATGGCGATACTTATTATGTACGTATATCGATCAAATTTTGCAACCTTAAACTTTGTAACTTTTTAAGATATTGTTATGATAAATTTTCCATTAAAGTTGGCTTTAATGAAAAATTCTGAATTGCGTAAGTTTATATTACCATAAACTAGCTGGTTATGGTGCCACTGCTATTGCACATATAAAAAACTATCAATTTTATACTGTTAATTTCCTTCTTCTTCTTCTTCTTCTTCTGCTTCTTCAGCATGTTTGTGTCCACTGCTGAACGTATGCCTCTTGTAGGGACTTCCACTCAGGTCTTGAAGTGGCGGTTCTGCTCCAGGTCGGACTATTAATTTTATACACAAAGAATATAAAATTTATTTTGATTTTGTTTGCTATTTAGATTATTGCGTTATACAGGTTCATCGCTTCTTTGTAAGAGCATGTACCTCTCATCGGGTCTCATATAGGACTGTGTACATGTGTTCACGGCCTTGCCGATAATATTAATTTACATGTAAATTGCATACTTAAATAGATCTTGAACATAGGGCTGCCAATAAAGGTATGACTGCAAATGATGCAATATCAAAATAGGTGTCATCATTGTATCATTTACTATTTATTTATTTTTTGCGTCTTAATTCACCTAACTTCAGATAATTGCTAGATAGCATATCAGATAAGTATTTTTAAAGGAAGTATAAAGTAAAAAATTATATCTGCAGTTCATCTGGCAAAATAATTTTCTATGGAAGTAGTGTAGATGTAACTGTAGGTTTGTCATACTCAAACATTATGCAATTCATTAAATAGCTCCTATTCTCCATATTACCTTCAACTAAAACTAACGTTTTTATCTTCCTAATTGTCCAGTCAGCAAAGCCTGATCAGTGCCATTATGAGCTGCGTGGCTAAATCCAATAGGCATAATTAGATCCTTAGATATTAAGCCTGTGTGTGTATAACACACCATACTTTTCAAGGTTTTGCGTACATTGGTAAGTAAGATCTACCTACTACAAGGTTTAAACTTATTAAACTTCACACATCTTCAAACAAGTTGAACCGACGTTGTTTATCATTGTTCTTTTTTTAGATTAAAATAAAACGTTTCTTAAACGGGTTTTTCTATTTTGATCTTAAATACTTCTTTTATTAATTCTCGCGGGACTATACTACAATATGATGATATTAAATGTAGTAAAGACTTGTCAACTGTGCAACTGTGAAAACAAAATGGCAGGGTAGTTAGTTAGAAGCAATGTAAATAACATTAAAGTCGTCGTATTTTATTTATTGCTGACGTGTAACAGAGTATGAGGTGATTTTTTGACACAAATAGAAATGACCCTTTCGAAAATATTCGGTCGTTTAGACGCCTTAATAAATACTGTTGTCGAAAACCCTAACGACTAATTATCGCCAGGAGTGGTCTGAATTATTGACACCTTTGTCTGCATTTCTTTTAAACAAAGTTTTGTATAATTTAGTAGTAGTAAAGTAGTAGCGTTTATAATATTTGTAAAATGTTGGTAAAAATAAAAAAGTACCGAGAATCAATGAAAGATGGCTGTGTTGGCGGTATTTACAAACAGATATTCGTTGCATCTATGGGTAAGTTACTGGTATATAGTACATTGCATTTTAAGACCTCAAGAGTGCTTTCAATCTTCCACTTCTTAAATATTATTAATGTTGAGCTACTTAGTGTGGGATTTTAATTTATAAAAATAGGGGCTGTAGATTTACACGTTAGGGTGTCCCTTATAGGATAGAAATTGTGATAGTAGTTTCGGCAGAACAATTATAAGTAAATACAAATACACGGTAACATGTCCGGAATAGGGATAGGACGTAATGATCTTTCAACCAGGCTTAAAATTTTGCTACTGAGACCGCCAGTAAGGCTGAGAAATAGTTAAATTACCAAATTTATTATATTTCAGCTGCCTCTGCGTGTTTTACGCATGGGCTCCAAAGCGGGTGGATTTCACCCGTGCAGAAATTGTTGCAATCAGAATCATCGCCTTCAGGGTCGCCTTTAACAGGCAGTGAGATGACGTGGCTGGCCAGCACACTGTCCTTGGTAGCTGGCCTTTCGATATTCGTCCATATATATAATACAGATGTATGTGGAAGGAAAATTGCTATTTTGTTTACGATAGCATCACAAGCAGTGAGTTTTTCATTAAGTATTTTCGACATAACCTTGCAATTCTTATACACTAAAAAATTATGAAACAATGTCTAACCCGTCTGATGTAAGATTTGTAAAAGTATTTTTATTTTCAGGTGTCTTGGATAATATTACTAATATCATCAAATTTTCCTGCACTCATTGCATCAAGAGCAATCGCTGGCATGGGAAGTGCGGGATCGTTCATTCATGTCCCTACATACATCAAAGAGACGTGTCAAGACAACATACGGGGTACACTGGTAACTCTATGCCTCTCGTTCCAATACTGCGGAATTCTGGCTGTGTACGCCATGGGGAGCTATTTGAATTATTATACCACGATAGAGATTAGCCTGGGTTATTCACTAATCAGCCTCGTTATAGTATTTATAGCAGCTCCTGAAACTCCTCCTTTCTTGGTGAAGAAAGGTAAAGATGAGGTAAATGATACATAAGTTAATTTGGCGGCTTAATTATCAATAAACAATATAATTTTTAACTTCAAACAGGCAGAGTTCTCAAGGTAGGAAATTGACTTTTTTACTTTTAGGAAGCTACAGCAGTAGTGGCAAAATTCAGAGGATTAGATACTGATCATGACATCGTCCAGAAAGAAATAAATTACGTGAAATCTCAGAATGAATTATACAAAACAATGCCAAGAATAACGCTGAAAACGATATGTAAGTAATCATAAATCGTCATAGATCACGGGCCTACAAAACAAAATCAAAGGTAAAACATACGGAAAAACAACATCGCGAAGATTGAAAATCGCACCCAAATCATAATACTATACAAGTACAAATGTAACGTTATGTTATTTCAGACGAAAACAAAGCATGGAGACGAGGCACAATCCTCTCAATAGCCATGATAGCCGGGGTGGGCTTCAATGGATCCACGGCCATCTTTACATACGCCCAATACATCGTCTCCCAATGCGGCGTGGCCATCGACCCTGAACTCCAGACCCTGAGCGTTCCGATCCTGATGATACTTGGCGTCTTAGTACCTTTGACATGTGCAGATAGAGTAGGGCGAAAGGTGTATATTATTTACATTACACGTTTTTGCATTTGGTGGCCTAGGCCTTATATTTTAGGTATTGTTCTACTACTAAAGTTTTATGGAAGCTCTTTTTATTATTGCTTCAGTGGAACATAGGTACACTTGTATTACAGAAATCAGAAGTAACAATAGCAATCGGTGGAACAGTGGTTAGAGACCCTGGCTGGCGGTTCCAAGAGCCGTGGGTTCGATTCCCACTCGGGACAAATATTTATGTGATCAACATTGGTGTTAGTTCCGTGTCTGGGTGTGATTATGTATTTAATAAAATATCTATGATTGTTTATCAGACTCTGACGCCCAAAATACAAGCATTGCTTAGTTTGAGGTCAGATGACACTATGTCGGAATGTTCCAGATATGTATTTAACAGTAAAACACAAAAATCTCATTTAAATATATAAATCTATTCTTATATTAGATCTTTCTATTTTCAGCCACTGCTGTTGTGGACATTTATTTTGTCCGCTGTAGCCCTGGCTGTGCTGGCGTCGTCATTGCTAGTGATGCAGTACGGGATCGCGTTTCCCAGCTACATTCCCGTAATAGCCATGGCTACTATAGTCTGTGCATTTTCAATGGGAGTTTTGGTCATGCCTCAAGTCATTTTGTCTGAAATGTTCCGTTTCGAGGTTAGTATAGTTGTGCGTTTTTAATTTTATTTCAAGGACAAAATGTCATGTAGGATATAACTAATAAGTCATATTGGCTAATTTGCTTCGTGTTTACGCTTGAATGAAGTTAAATGGAGGACTTGGAGAAAAGCCTGGTACACTGTTATTACCATCTTTAAAATTATGAGTCTTTTATTCCATAACATGTTTCAGGTCAGAGCCAAGTTAGTGAGTTTCGTTTTGATGCAGATGTGGTTACTCATAACACTCCAATTGGCCTTTTGTGACTTCGTGTCCAAGATCATCGGCCTGCACGGAGTGTTCTATGTATTCGCTGCCGTCAACTTGATCAGTGGCGTCTTGGTAGGACTATTTGTGCCAGAAACAAAGGGAAAAACTGTGGAAGAAATAGAAGATATATTGCTAGGAGATAAGGTCGATTCCAGTGATTTTTAACATCTAGCGAGAAAAATATATATGTTACGGCTAATACCCGAAGTGCGGCTACACCTAGGTTTAGCCGGCTAGAACTAGGTGTAGCCACTTACTCTTGGCTAAACCTAGGTGTAGCTGATTGTTTTCGGCTAATACTAGGTCTAGCCTTCATCATGCCGGCTACAACTAGGTCCAGCCATTCCATGTCGGCTAATACTAGGTTCAGAGAATCCCTGTTGGATAAAACTTAGATGCGAGTCCCGCCAAGCCTTCCGTCCTTCCCCGCGTCACACTCAGGACTCACAGCATCTGCAGCAGCAGCGCGGGGTGGAGGGCGTAGCGAGACACGCGCCTCTGCAGGTTGTGAGCACCAAGTGCTGCTGATCTACTGCAGGTCTACTAGCGAGTGTGACTCATAGCGTCTGTACATAGTTGTAACTGCCTCGTTGGTCTATTGGCAGCAAGCGCTGCGTAAGGACCGAGAGGTCCCCGGTTCGAGTCTGCGGTCGGTGAAAATTTGTGTGAGTTTTTCTGTAATGAAATTACTTAGCCCGGAGTTAGGAAGTTGGCGGTTGAACGCCCGTGCCTCGGAAAGCACGCTAAGCCGGTGGTCCAGCGCCCGATCTCTCATCGGTCATGTCGGATTGCCGACTAGACACCACATTATGAGAGTAGGGAAAAGAGAGTGCACTTGTGTTTGCGCGCACACTTGTGCACTATAATATGACCTACGCACTTGGCTGATCTTAATTGAGATCGGCTGCCATGGCTGAAATCGGTCGGACGCCTTATCTTACATACTTAGTTATAGCCGGCAGAAGGGGAAGGCCCAAGAAGGCTTGGCTTGACGTCGTAGTGGATGACATGCGTGCCAACAAACTCTCCGTGAAGGATGCCGAAGACCGTGCGAAGTGGAGAGATAGAAGTAGGAAAGCGGACCCCGGGCTCCGCAAGGATGCAACCGGGAAAACGCGGAGATGATGATGATGATGACTTAGTTATAGCCGGCATGCTTTCGGCAGAGCTTTTTTAGATATTACAAAAACATCCAATAATTAGAAACCAAGGTAGTTTTTCATTCTTTTAAATCAAATTGTAATAAATAACACATATTGTTAGGAGTAAATTGTTAAGTACAATAGGAACAATCAGGAACATTTTTTTAACAACAGACAATAGTTGCATATTATAATTTTAAAGAATATAATTATAAATCACAGGTTTATAGAGCAATATAAACTATTTAGAACAATCTATACTTGAGTGACATTTTGAGTTGCACATAATACCAACAGTTTTGCAGAGGCACTTTATGTTGCCACATTTGGTTTTGTAGTTGCATGTTGTCTAATTAATCGATGTTTTTGTAATATCTAAAAAAGCTCTTAGTCCAGTCAAATTAGGAAAAAAATCTCGGAATTCGAGATACCCAGCTGTAAGTCTGTAAATACTTAGATATTGACACCCTAAAAGTGTTCTCAAAACCTACATATTGTAGGGTGTACGCAACTATTAAATTTTCAAGGTCAAATGTCACAAATATCAGTTTTATGAACTTTTGAGCGAAACGGGAAGAAGATTTATCATAAAAAGTGTGTAGGAGAAAATTACTTTATCTTCTATTTATCTATAAAATTTGTCTGTACGTTTTATTTCTAAGATTCACCATTTCAGAGATACAGCGATGCAAATAGTTGAAAAAGTTGTACTTTCAAAAGCTTCCAGGCCCACGTGCGATTGTGCTGAGACAGTTAAAATTTTCACGAATGATGTATTTTAGTAGCCCTCTATAACATCTAATACTAGAAAAAGCTTAAAACCAATGTTTTAGTGGGTTCTCATACAAAAACAATGGTTTTTTTTTCTCACACTTGCCAGCCGGTTTTTAACGTGGTTACCCCAGTAAACCTATTCCAGACGACACCTTTTATACATGAAGAACACGTTGTTTATAAGGAAGCCTAGTTAAATAATCGTTTTGTGTTGTTTTCCAGTATTCAGAAGATTTAAGATTTCTGCGTTTCATTAAATTTAATTTGGTTAATATTGATTTTCACGTTCATAATCGAGTTAGATGGACAGTTAACATTTTTAAAATGTATTTTTTTTCAGTTAAACTTCAAACAGAAATTATAATAAATGTTTATTTCGTACTTTTTGACCCATAATAAGCAGTTTAAATGTACTGAAACGTATATGTGTAGTACTAAAAACTACATAAAACAATTATTTAACTAGGCTTCCATATAAACAACTTGTTCTTCACGTATAAAGGTGTCGTCTGGAATAGGTTTACTGGGGTAACCACGTTAAAAACCTGCCAAGTGTGAGAAAAAAAACCATAGTTTTTGTATGAGAACCCACTTAAACATTGGTTTTAAGCTTTTTCTAGTATTAGATGTTATAGAGGCTACTGAAATACATCAGTTGTGAAAATTTTAACTGTCTAGCACAATCGCACGGGGGTCTGGAAGCTTTTGAAAATACAACTTTTTCAACTATTTGCATCGCTGTATCTCTGAAATGGTGAATCTTAGGAATAAAACGTAGAGACAATTTTTATAGATAATTAGATGATAAGCAATTTTCTCCTACACACTTTGATGATAAAACTTGCCGTTTCGCTCAAAAGTTCATAAAACTGATATTTGTGACATTTGACATTGAAAATTTAATAGTTGCGTACACCCTACCATATGTAGGTTTTGAGACCACTTTTAGGGTGTCAATATCTAAATATTTACAGACTTACAGCTGGGTATCTCGAATTCCGAGATTCTTACCTAATTTAAGCTTAAATGACTGGACTATCCTGCCGATAGCATGCCGGCTATAACTATGTAAGAGAAGGCGTCCAACCGATTTCTGCCATGGCGGCCGATCTCAAAGATCAGCCAAATGCGCAGGACATATACCCTTTAATATGAACAAGTGTGCGCGCAAACACAAGTGCACTCTCTGTTCCCTTTTTCTCATAGTTCAGTGAGACGGCATCCGATATGAACGATGAGAGATCGGGCGCAGGACCACCGGCTTAACGTGCTTTCCGAGGCACGGGCGTTCAACCGCCAACTTCCTAACTCCGGGCTAAGTAATTTCATTACAGAAAAACTCACACAAATTTTCACCGACCGCAGACTCGAACCGGGGACCTCTCGGTCCTTACGCAGCGCTTGCTGCCAATAGACCAACGAGGCAGTTACAACTATGTACAGACGCTATGAGTCACACTCGCTAGTAGACCTGCAGTAGATCAGCAGCACTTGGTGCTCACAACCTGCAGAGGCGCGTGTCTCGCTACGCCCTCCCCCGCGCGCTGCTGCTGCAGATGCTGTGAGTCCTGAGTGTGACGCGGGGAAGGACGGAAGGCTTGGCGGGACTCGCATCTAAGTTTTATCCAACAGGGATTCTCTGAACCTAGTATTAGCCGACATGGAATGGCTGGACCTAGTTGTAGCCGGCATGATGAAGGCTAGACCTAGTTTTAGCCGAAAACAATCGGCTACACCTAGGTTTAGCCAAGAGTGAGTGGCTACACCTAGTTCTAGCCGGCTAAACCTAGGTGTAGCCGCACTTCGTGTATTAGCCGTAACATATATAAACATTTGGCCTACCCACGAAAGATTTCATATTGAGATGTTTAAATATGTGTCATAATAAGTCAGTAAATATTTGAAGAAAGGATTATACACTTTTCACGATCAATGTAAATGTATCTTTGGAGACTTATGCCGCTGAGGTTACAGGCCTGATATTGAAAAATGGATTAGGCTAAAAAGTCTATTTACCTGATTGCGTCAAAGAAAAAAATATTACTCGCTCGACTTATTCAGTTGTGTAGTTGCATACAACCCAAATCACGTATAAAAACTACGCTAATAATTTTTATTTATCTATTAATTAGTTGTATAAAAGTCTTTTCTAAGTATAAATTATAATAGATTAAGTTAAGTTTGACCTCTTCTTGTAATTAAATTTAACAATTAACAAGTGTATTTTCTATCAATGTGTGATCAATGTCCGCTTTTGCAATAAGTTCATCGATCTGTAACAATAACCTTAGGTAAAACAATGACATCTACATATTTCCGTTTGTACACAATAGTATTGTTATGAATCATGATACAAAGGCTCGAAATAACACGAGAGGGTGGACAATGCGGCCGCGGCCATCTGCCATTGTTTTGGGCGAAACCCTTTGGAATGTTGACCCTTGTAGGTCACTCCCGGCAGCGGGTTCGGGGTTCATCCTAAGCTCTGCAAACACGTGCTTTTGGGTTAGTTCACCCTGATCGAGTTCAACGAACCAGGCATACCAGGTCGGATTTCCAACGGGTGTAAATATTTCACGTGACCTACCGGAAGTGTTTGGATGGCTGAGCTTCCTAGATCTTTGCCGCCAATTTGTATTTGAAGGAAATAGGTTAAAATCTTAATTTGAAATAAGTATTTTATTTGACAGAGTAAGTACCCATAAAGTATGACTTTCCTTCAGTATGTGGTGGAGGCACCAGTTATGTGTCTTGGGTTTAAATTATTAAGTAGTTAGTAGAGGTATGCGTAGAAGGTGTTAACTATTTTGTAAATTTATACAATTAGGTGGGTACGTAATATCTATTTGAAGTAAAAAAAATCTGCATGTCGATAAAGGGTTAAAGGTCGTGTATATTTGGATTCATGTAGAGTTTGCCAAAGTATATTTGCTTAGCGTTATTTGCTTGCCCTAATTATATTGTTGTTTTCAATCGCGCAGACCGTGGACTCTCAGCGTTGAGTTTGTTTAGGCTCATGTTAATTTACACTGAGTGAAGTATCTACTTGAAAATAATAAAAAAATGCTATCTGTATTAAGAAGGGAGAAAGGTGGTTCCGAAACAGTTGCTTTCATACTTCTATATAACTTTTTTTATTATAGGCTAATAAAATGACCTTACTCCACCTGATGGTAAGCGTTAGTGAGATCCACATATGAGGTCGACAGGCACAATAGACCATATAGAGCCTGTCGCACTCACCTTGAAGGTTTGCTTAAATGCCGTTTCACGAAGAGACCGGTATCATAGGAGGGAGGTAAAACATGTGTTGGAAGGGCATTTCATGCCTTAATCACACGTGACAAAAAAAGAGGAACTAAACCTCTTGGTCCGAGCCACCAGCGCCTGCATCATATGTGGATGGCATCGCTGTCCAGCACTTGTCGTTCAGAAGTGGAAAGGAGAGGGCAGGACCAGCTGAAGTAGCTCTTCAGAGCATTCCCCATTATAAAGACGGTAGAGAGCTTTTAAACCGGCAATGTCTCTTCGTAGTTGTAGAGGCTTCAGGGTTTCGGATACCTCCAGACCACCGACAATACGGACAGCACGTCGCTGCAACCTATCGAGAGCATCAAGCAAGTATTTTGCGGAGCCATCCCAGAGGTAAGAGCAATATTCCGCACATGGCATGGGTCTGGTGAAACTATAATAAATTTAACAATAACTTCAGAATTAACGCAGCTATGTTTACTACATACAATATTGAGCCCATTGAAAGTGTTAATCAAAGTAAAAACAACTATGCTTCACGAACTACTACTATGACGAAAGACAATATGTTTCGTGATTCATTCGTTCTGGATAATGTGCTAACAGTGGCGATTTGTCGACCAAAATATCTAAGTGCTCTATATTTAATTTGAAGGAAGCAATAATAATGTTTAAATTTAATCGGAATTATCCAACCGCCAATGACAGTCTGATGGAATACTTTTAGCTTTTTAAGTAAACAAACAGGCTTACAAAATTTTCCGTGGACGACTGAATTTTAATATGATTAATAATATCCGGCACAATGATTCCGCTCCGATTAACTGAGTGCTGCAAAATATTTTCTATAGATTTAATAAAACTCTATCGATGACCGATAAATGCAGGAGACCAGAAAGCACGTGGGATGAGTCAATTAATATCAGTTAACAGGGAATCAGATTTTCTCCGTAGTTTAATAGGTATTATTTGTATTCAATAATTCTCATTGCAATGATACACATGGTCATAGATAGGGTAACTGTTATAATTAACATTTCTTACCATTATTATAAAGAGGAAAGGTTTGATTTTTTGTTTAATTAAAACTACTGAATAGATTTAAATAACTCTTTCACTGTTGGAAAGCTACATTTTGTCTGAGTGACATAGGCTATATATTTTTTTTAATAATGGAATCCTTACTTATATTACGATAAAGTGTAAAAAAATATCGAAAAATTTACTGACATATCAACGCACAGCCTAAACGGCTATACGTAGGAACTTGAAATTTTGAAGGGTCGTAGCTTAGAAACCGTAGAGGTTCACTAAGAAAGGAATTTCCGGAATTCCCACAGGAACGGGAATTGGCTGGAAAATACTTTTGTATGAAAAATTTAAGCCGCTTAAGTTAGACACTTGAAACTTGGCATGCACCTTAGTAAACTTAAAGCTTAGATTCAACAGGATACTGCAAAATTCCAACAGGAACGGGAGTTAGTCGGAAAAAGCTTTTGTATGAAAAAATCTTTTATAGAGATATACCCGAAGCGAAGCGAGGGCGGGTCGCCAGTATTCAATAATTTAAATAGAGGAACTTCAGAGCGAATATTGGCTTATTTTGTTATGTTGGATTGTATTTGTAAGACTTTTTATTTATTTGCCTTGTTTGTTAATTGTCAGCAAGCGCTGCATAAGGACCGAAAGGTTCCCGGTTCGAGTCTGGAGATGGGGAAAATTCGTGTGAGATTTTCTATCAAAAATTACTCTTCTTCAGAAAGCACTTTAAACCGGTGGTTCTACAACTGATCTTTGATCAGTTGTCATCTCACCGAACTATGAGAGCAAGGTAACAGACAGCGCACTTATGTATCTACTATAATGTGTCATGGCCTATACTATTCTATTCAATCATTCTCTTAAAGCAGGAGTATATCCTCATATATTCAAAGAAGCTTTGATTATACCTTTGCATAAAAAGGGTTCTAAAACAGTGGTCGAGAACTATAGAGGAATTTCAATACTAAACACGCTTAGTAAGGTATTTGAAAAGAAAGTGTACGACGCGGTTTATCCAGTTCTTGAAAAGGGTATGCCCAGTAGTCAGCATGGATTTCTCCAAAGACGCTCTACAGTAACAAATCTTTCTGGTTTCATAGACTATGTCCTGAAAAACATGAATGGGGGCGGGCAGGTGGGTGTAATTTACACCGACTTTGAGAAGGCGTTCGGGCGGGTGGAACACGTCATTCTTCTTAAGAAGCTACATATGTTAGGGAATTCGGGGTGATCTACTTCGTTGGATACAATCCTATCTGGCTAATCGATCACAGGCGGTGGTTTTGGGAGGGTTTAGGTCTAACTTTATTAAAATACCTACCGGTGTTCCCCAAGGCTCACATCTTGGACCTTTATTTTATAACGCATACCTTCATGATATTACACATTGCTTTAAACATGCCAATCACTTAATGTATGCTGATGATAAAAAAATATTTCTAAAAATACAAAATATCCGAGACTGTGAATCAATTCAACTAGACTTGGGGAACCTTGACCAATACTACAGAGATAACAATATTAGTATAAATATAGATAAATGTCAAAGTATAACATTCACTCGTAAAATAAAACCTATCAAATATACATACAAATTTAACCATAACCCAATTAGCACCGTTAATGTTATACGTGATCTCGGGATATTTTTAGACAGTAAATTGACATTGAGTGCACATGTAGATTACATTACAAATAAGGCTTTTAAAAATCTAGGATTTGTATTGCGCACATGCAAACCTTTTAAAACCACAGGTACTCTCAAATTAGTTTATAACGCATATGTGCGCAGCATACTAGAATATGCTAGTCCAGTCTGGTCACCGCAATATGATTTATATAATAACCGTTTGGAAAACATACAGAAAAAATTTGTCAAGCATCTTAACTATCGTTTGCGAGCAAATCCGGGTTCTTATTCAAATAGTTGTCGCTTTCATGGATTTCACACACTCGAGGATAGACGTAACATCTCGGACATGTCCCTACTACATGACATACTGAATGGGCGCGTTGACTGTCCAACACTATTAGCAAATATTTCTTTGTGTACTCCTAAGCGCCGCACTCGCCATACACCTCTTCTTCACGTCCCATATCACTCCACCAATTATTCAAAAAATTCTGTTCTTACGCGCATTGCTGACACTTACAATAAAAAGTTCAGTGAATTAGATATTTTCTATCAATCAAAATCCATTTTTAAAAAAAATATTAAAAAGCAATTGCTAAGTGTCTAACTTTTGTATCGGACATCATTAAAACTTATTTCTAGGTTTGCATCTCATTTGCTTTATCTTATTGATCTCAAGCTTACTGTGATGAATGTATATATGTATGTGTGTGTGTGTATGTGTATATGTATATATATGGGCATATGCGCATGCGTGTGTATTTATGTGTATATGTATGTATGTATTGATATGTATATATGTGTGTGTGTGTGTGTGTGTGTGTGTGTATGTATATTATGTATCATGTTTAGTAGGGTGAAGTATACTGGGCACCTGGTAGATTGGCATTTTTGTAAATGTAAATGTTGCGTAAATTTAAGTGCACTTTTCAAATATTTTTTGACTTGAAACTTGAATTTGTTAATAATTAAAATTAGTTTAGAATTACATCTTTAATTACATTGCGTTAACAGCTACTATTTGTAATTTAAGGGAAACCTATTATTAGCCTTCCTATTGGTGTAATGTAATGTGTATGTATCTTTATTTGTTACGCTGTTGGTTTCTGAATAAATAATAATAATAATAATAATGGCCGAGATCGTGCGACCACCTAATTTTATTTATTTCGTTGGATAAAGAATTAAGTTTTTTTTTTCAATGAACAAGTCCAACACATATCGAAATAATTGGTACGCCATTTTCAGTTGGCAGTAGGTACGTGATTATTGAAATGAGTTATCTAGAGCATTGTGCAGCCGTAAAGGGATTATTGCTTCCCGTGGAGCCCGGCGCCGTTAGGCATTTCCTCCCGCACTGGGCATTTCGGGCTGTTATTTGCTGATCCCAATCCTATTACCCCAAAGAGTATTAAGATTTAGCTGCGGACGCTCCGTGCCCATTGCGATCCAACCCGTTTTTGATTAACGCATGTTATACCTACGAACAAAGCTTTTTTTTAATATTCTGTTTCAGCTGCCACCAGCGACTGTGTATTTCGAACCGATTGAGATGAATAAAATGACACTAAATGTTAAGTGGAGATTTAAAACGACATATTATAAAAAGCACATCTAGATTCTGACAAGTCGCTTTTGGAGATTTGCGTGCACAAATATCAGAAGACGCACAGAAAAACACAAAAATTCCAAAAAAATATTGTTGTCTAGTCTAGTTTAGCCATGTCATAGTCTTAAGGACATCCATAAATACACATTAATTAAAACTACATTCTTGCGAATATATTGTTAACCTGCCACAAAACCGTAGACACAGTATCTAGACCTATCATTATCTACAATCTATTAGGTAAAATCTTGTAGATTCATACCGCTAGAACTAAAAAAAACCTTAATTTTCCATTGTGTACATAGTGGAAGGAAAGTTTATCCCAGGTGCGAGCTGCGAAAAAATTACGACGATGACTAAATAAGCCGACCTCGAAAAGGTTCATAATTTATTTACAGAAACAAAATGAGATGCTGTAAAACGTCCCAACAAAAATGATATTGCATTTATATTATACTTCAAAGCGCTCTTTACTCGTATTCGCTTATACTCCCGAGACAATGTATTAGGTCGTTAACCCAGAATCAATTTCGCACGTGCATGTATTATTTATCTTACTCAGATTGGCAATTATCTATTAAACATTGGGTATCACGTCAGATTCCTATAAGATTCCCAACCAAAACACAAATTTTGAAAATAACCACGTAATTAATTAATTGGCATAATCGAACTTAGCACAATCTAGGGATGGTTGGTAGCCAGTAGCAGTTCAAATCAGTGTACCTTAAAGTATTTTATAATTATTAACTATTTGTAGGTACAATGTACATTTATTACTTTAGTGTAGCCAAAAAAAAATCCGGAAATGTTCCAGTCTGTGTATTCGATTTCAAAAGGCAGACTGTAATGCATTGTAACATTACCAACTAACGTCGCTAAATTATCATAAAACTACTGAGATTTTTTTACATAAAAGTCATGGGCTTTCCAAAATTAAATTAATAAAATGTACATAAAATATATTAACTAGAGTAAATAGGTACCTTTTAACTACTCAGGATAATGCTTTTCATCTTCCTTTATGAGCTCTTTATACGCCTACACTTCTTTTTATGACAAGGAAGGTATTATCATACTTAGATTAGGTTCAATGTTCGAATCCACTCTGCTCTATCAATACATACATTTTGTTGTGAAAGAAACAAATTGTGAAAAAGCTTTTTCACCTGTTCCCTTTGCACCTTTGCACAATTAGCTTGTGAGAGCATAAGAGTGAGATTATAAATGTATTTTTAAGATATTAAATATTATTGCATGTTATAAAAATTACAGATATGTTTTATTAAATATTAGTGACTTAAGATGTAAATTTAATTATTTATTTTTTTATACTACATATGTAGTTGTTTATTCAGAACCTCCTACTGAGAACCATGTCAACGTTTCTATTTCCGATTTGCTCCTACTCCCCGCGAATATGCTATCAGTAAAAGGAAACAAGGCGCGAATGACTAATTAGGGAAGTTAAAGGAGCTATGATAATATCCCGTGACAAGATGCAGCGGGGTGAAGGGTCCCCAAGTGGGGCGGCCGATGAACCCGCCCCCGAAAATTCCAGGAGACTGGGGGCGCTGATCGCCACCTCCAAACAGGATGGTTTACCGATAATGTCGCAGGTAAATTTTGCACGGTATTTACATAGTTTCCCGATTTTGGGGTCGAGATAAAAAGGACTCCTTGCAGAATAAATTGTTTCCGGTTCGGCCTTAAAGGGTAAATAAGAAAGTTACGGGACAAAAATAAAATGTACTTTTATAGTTTACCAGGTTTTACTGGACTGGAAAGAAAAGAACCCGGACATAACTTACTTGTAATGAAGTAAAAAAATGATGACAAAACGATTTGTATTAAACAGTACAATTTGAATCTTTCCCTCACATTATCTGACGATTGGGATTTTCCAGGGTTTAATTATCCGGTTATGACAGTGTGTTCGTCATACACACTCGTCTCACACAAGCAGTTAGTTAGCTGCTAGCACAGCATGCTTTTGAAGTTTCAAGCATGTAATATAACTCATGCTCTTTTAACATCATAACGTTAGGGGTGAGAGCCATCCGCTCCCCCGAAAGTCCGGTGATGAAGAAAAGGCTACTCCAAGCCATCATCGTATATCAGTAAGGAAAAAAAAACACCCAAAGTATTAAATATCGCACTCGAACAACTGGTCAAATCCCAGGAGCACCTAGTTTTCTTCCAAAACTAACTGGCAATGGTCTCATTTGCATTTATAGTGTGTAAAATGGTAAGTGGCAAGCATAAAGGGCGACCCTCTAAAGTACGGAGGACGAAATGGGGATCGGCTTCTCAGGAAAGTTTAAGTAAATTCTAAGGACTAATTGGCAGAGACAAATAACGTAATTAATGTTCCCAAAAAGGCGACAAGGGACTTTGCCTACTGTAGATCCGATTACACTACAAAATGTTTGCCTTGCGAATGTGTTTGATGTGTACGATAGCTAATAAGTAGCACATTGAAATTAATAATTATGTATCTAGTGCCTTTGGTTCACACTCAAGTTAAAAAAATAACAGAGAAAGAACAAAAGTTTTAGCGCTTACAAATTACCTACTAACAGGCAGCCCTGATTTTTTTTAACAAAAACTAAAAACATTTAGGTAAGGTGTCTGAGCGTTAACTATCAGATGAGTGTAGGCGAGGCCTAAAGCAAACTTAAATTGCTATCGGCGAAGTTTCGGAAGCAACGACATTTGCGACTCCCGACCCAGTTCCCGAATACCTAACACCCTTTGAACCGCCTCACCCCATTGTTGTAACCCCAAGTTTGAATTTATACTGAAATATATTTGGCGACTGATATATCTCACAGATCATTTTAAAATTTTAATACAAACATCGAGGGCATAAAGATAACTAGGAATCTATCGTTTATAAAGTGGCTACCTTAATGTATGATGAGCGCGCATGGAACGTTTCATGATAAAACGATCATGAGTGATCCAGTCCTACCCGATAGGTAATAAAGTTATGATAATCTTGATAAACTGTTGAAAGTCTCTAAAGGCCTCGCCATCGTATTGCTCGCAATTCCCTTATTGTGTGACTACGTGTGCAAATGGCTCCAAATTTTCATAGAAAATTTTGGGAATAACAATCAGCTTGAAATCTCCGCATCACGGAAGGTCAACGATCCAATGAATATTGTTTTGTAACCTTCCGTGAACGAGAGAAATATTAATTCTTGTAAATCACAAGCTACGGTAGAGGACGCGACCCACCTCTTTGCGTATTGTTTTACTTTTCAAGGGCTTTGACAAATTGCTGTCTTTTATTGTCAACGGTATTGAATATTTTGCCGTATAATCAAAATTATCTACGTTTTATTTATTTAATTATATTGTTTAAAACTATGTGACGACCAATGGTTAAATAAAGATGCACGCTGTGTCATATTTATCAGGCATCGATTGCAAGGCATGCAACGCCAAAATACGCGATCACGTTCCAAAAGTTCTCAAAGTGAGTGCCTTTTGGAGGTCGCATTGAATAAACCAGACGACGAAGAATTGTTTTACTCCGCGAGTCTTAATTTTCTTAAGAATAGGCTACAGGAGAAAACAGGCACAAGTAAACCACGTGCGATCACCCAAAGCTGCTGCAGTTTGATTACAGCGAACGCGTTACAACCGAAAGCAACAACCACAACCACAGTAGAAACCTCAAACTCTGAAAGTAGTTCTAGAAGACCGCTCGGATCCTCGTTGTCAATGCACCAAGTATTGCCCTTTCCCAAATCAAACAAGGAGGGATTCTTAAATCGAGTGAAAAGTACCTTTAGGAAGTGCCGTCAAAGTTTTTTTATGAGTGAAACGAGTGTATCGGAAGAGTTGGAGCTTTCTAAGTCGATATCAAATTTCAAGTTCCCCAGATGTGAACGAGTGAGTGCCGATGCTGCATCGCCCTTAGTTCGGATACCAGAAGAAAAATCCGAGGAATGTGTAAGTTCGAAGAAAAATGATGGAAAGACGTCGAGTAGTAGACATAATATTTTAGAGAACACAATTAGCACTCGTTTAAGTACGTAGATATAATGTCATTTATTTGTATTATACTATTGAATGAAATTTAATCCAAAACGCTGTTTAATTTCTTATAGGTATGTTATATGGTACATGACACAGGAGTTATAGAAATACCCCTGTTGTATTCGAAATGCAAGTGAATTAATAAGAATAATTTTTAAAACCACTGTAAAGAAATTATAACAAAACCATAGATGCTAGTGCCTTGTGGAAGTATGTTGGCAATACATACATTGCACATTAATGAAGCCATACATAGGTGAGAGCCATCCGCACCTCCTTAAATCGGGTGATGATGACAAGGCTATTCTAAGTCATCATCGTAGTCGATAACGAAAAAAAAACTGATGAAAAAAATAAAGCGAAATTTACATTCAGACAGCGTTTAGCGCGAATCTCTTTTGTGACATTTGGAAGGTATTGTCATCCAGGCGTTACGCACGAGAAAGTTCTCAGATGGAGATAAGGTGAAGCCGTATTCATCTCGGATCGGGAGTGTCGCCGGCGGGCGCTCCGCGGTGGCTGTAGTTTAGGGGTGAATGAACCCGCGTAGTTAGGTCAAAGATGGCGGATGGAGATCGGTTCGCGCTATCTGCTCAAATAGGGCCATTGCTACGAGTTAAGGGGACTTTAATGACGCTAATTAAAGGGTGTAACGCTAACTGTAAGTATTTGTAAGCTATCATTATACCTACATAAATAGTTTGTTATACCGTAGGCAAGTTCTTTTTAAATTTTCCTTTTTCTAAGCAGCTCTGAAATTCATTTCTAAAGTTTTGATAATAGTAAGATTTTAGGCTTTCGCGTTCCATTACACTAAATATTAGGCTTTATGTTCGTTCGCGACCACGATTGGTGTAACCCAGTCGAAACGTCGGGCAGTAAGTAGCTATGTAATTTGCTACTCCTAATAACGCGTGTAGACCCATAAAGTCTAATATTTAGTTTTTGATAATAGTGTTAAATTTGTACCCAAAATTAGGTTGCTGATTAGCCGGGTAACGGCTGGAGATACTGTGGAATTCTCAGAACTATATAGTTCGGATATTAACATTTCAGTGATGATGAGTACAGGAAGGTTTAGTTGGGCATTTCACCTTCATCAAGGACCAGTGTCCGTCCAATCCGTCTTCGCGTCGGCCGCCTAAAGTCAAAATCTCATCTGCCTGAAGAAAACGTGCAGGTGTAGTTATAGGAAATTGAATATAACGCATTCCCCGTATTAAGACACACCAGCTGAGTGTACCTGATAGATTGAGGAGAGGATAGGTGGAGATTGTATTTAGCTAGAGCGGCAAATTAGAGAGTAACTTTGAATCTGCTATACTGTAGTACAGTATTTATAAAATGATCGCACACCAACATAGACCAGCTTTTTTTGCTGATCTTATTATATTCATTATGAACTTTACTCTCCGCGTTGTGCTATTATACCTTATTATATTTAACTACAATGCCTTTCGAGCTTCATAACCAGACGGAAAATACATACCTCCGGCAAGATTAAACAGAGGTTACAAGAGTTCAAACTTAATTGTTGAAGGTTGGCTGTTTATTAAACAGATAAATTAACACGTAGTTAAAGACCTGACCTAGTACAGCGAAATATATAATAATATACAAGATATGCCATTTTTTCTTCGGGGCAGTGTCTTAGATGAGTATCATATATACACACCGTGAGAAATTTCAGTGGTTGTTTTCCCGCAGTAAAATGATTCTATCTTTTATTTATTTATTTATTTGTTTATTCAAAATCCACAGCTCTTAAATAAAAATGACAGATAATCTTCTAAGTCATAAAGCAAATGACGGATTTTCTATACATAGTTTTAAATTATATTACGCTATTACAATCAGAGAAGGTCTTAGTAGCAAAACAGATTTGTGCAGTTCCTTTTTTTTTAAATCAATCAATTTTACGAAAGGTATAATCGGAACTCGAAAGCACGTTCGAACTGCTTTATTACAGAGGGCATAGAGCTTCTTTAGCTTAAAGCATCGATTTCATGCGGCAAGCAGTACCTGATTACGTCACATCTTATGAAAGAACGATAGCTTCTCTCGTTTTCGAGTTGGAAAATTACTACATATTATGAAAATATAAAAAAAAATTCAAGGAATTATTTGCATGATTTGATAGTATTAAAAGGCAAATCGAACTGCCACGGGAAAACAACCATTAAAATTTCACGGTGTATAATGATTGTAATATTTTTTTATTCAGGGGTTTTTTTTATAATAAACATGGTAAATATACCTACTTAATAATTAAGTATTTTATTTAAATGCAAAATACTGAATTTTCCAATAAAACATTTATTAAGTTAGTAACTAAATGTTTTAGAACAATCAAACTTAAATTGAAATAGTTTTCCTAATAAAGCATTTTGTCTAACAATTAATAAAAAAGCCTTATACTTAACTAACTAAATTTAACTTAAATGTGATCAATAGAATTAAAAGAACATACGCAAAGTGAATTGAAAATTCTATCATTGTATCCTATTGTCTTAAAAACAAGACATACTTATTAAGTTATTACATAAGTTCTAATTTTATTCGATTAATCGAACGCTACTTTTTTATCACAGGTTTTTGACGAATCGTTTATTTTCTTAACTTATGACTTAAACTAACTTACTTAAGTGGATTTCTCCATGGTTTTTGCCATTCAAATAAGGGAAATTATGATGGATTTTTTTAAAGATATACCTACTACTTACATTGTTCACAAGTTTAGTGTTTCTGTATTATTAATCTACATTGGGCTTATTCAAATAACACTGTTACGTTAATTAATTGTTCGCTGTAAGTATTTCTAACATCTTAAATACAATTCGTTTTCATAATTCGACTTTGTGTGGGTACATGTATAAATTCGTACGTAAGGCACTTCAATAAAAATATGAACAAAATAAAATCCTATCAGATATATTATTTTATCTTGATATTTAGCCTATATCCTATAATTATTATTTAAATAGTTTCTGATAATGCTTATATTTCGTATTTTGAGAAAAAATCTTGAGAGCACACTTGCAAACAAAACATGCAATCGTGCAAACAAGTAGTTACTACAACAAAAAAAAACTAATCATAAAAAACACGATCCATGATTTATGGGCCTGCCTTAAACTCTTTCAATACCCATGTGTATGTATGTTGCTCACAGTGTGTGTGTTTTCCGATTTGAATTAACACACATTAGCACTTAAAAACATAAATTGAATATTGAAAAAAAAAAACTTTTACGCCAATTCAATACCTTCTTCTTTCAACTGCCTCACCACCTTAGGACAAATCTCGTCTTCTCTAAACTTGTATCCATTAGCAATCATTGCTTTCGCGACCACAAAATTTTTCTTCAGCGATTCAAGCCATATGGTGTACGAGTAATACGGCCATATGCCTCCATACCGCTCTGGAAGATGATCACGGAAGATGTGTTTATGCATGGAGGACTGGTCGTAGCCGTGGAAGAAGATTCTGGAGCGCATGTCAGCGGTCAGCAGAGGCTTGAAGATGTTGTAGATTTTGTCGAAGATCCACGAGTGGTTGATGATGTGGATTGCATGAGTGTTCGCCGGGAAACTAGACTGAAAACAAGACGAAGAAACGTTCAACAAGATTGTATAGGCTTATAAAATTTGATACCATATAACTAAAACTTATCAGGATTTAGCCCTCCCTTCGTATTTGCACAGTATGATTACTTTCTTTACATAATTATGTTCAGTATGTGAGTAATAAAAAATATAGGTACTCCCTAATTTTGAATTGTAATAAAAGTAAAAATAGTAAAAAATTTACAGTTAAAAGGTCGCGTTGTATGTAAAAAGATGAGCACGCTAAATTGACAGTCATCACTAAAGAGTATTGACAAAAGTTCACAGGTCAAGGAGACGTCGCTTATATTCGTAAAATAACATCTTAAAATTCATAAAATATCATTTTAAAGTGTTTTCATCTACTAATTATTCAAATTGTATTACATTAATGTACCTTTTTCGCTTTTTTTTGAGTTCGCTCGCGACCACGATTGGTGTAACCCAGTCGAAACGTCGGGCAGTAAGTAGCTATGTATTTGCTACTCCTAATAACGCGTGTAGACCCATAAAGACAAATATTTAGATTAATGTACCTGTTGCAAATGTGTCTGTAATTATTTTATTTACGTTGTTTTTATGTAAGAACATCTCATACGTGTTCTTTTTATTCGATAATTGCGTCAGTTTCGGAATCGTCGTTTTACTCTTCGTTGTTTCGTATTCGTGGACAATTTGCTGAATTAAAATATTGCGCAGAATTAAAATTAGCTTATGTTTGCTTTATGTACGGATAATTAGAAAAAGTTGTTACTTTTGTGTACAGTCAACAGCATATGACAGTTAAATATTAACATCCATACACCAGCCATAACCCACTACATTAAGGCCGTTACAAGTTTCAAAGTATTACGCTAGCTGCGTGCTGTACCTACTGTATACGTAAGTATATACTAACATCAAGAAGGTTCTATTCCAAGTTAATTATTAAAATAACCATTGAGAGCTTACCACAAGCATCTTGACCATTCGGGAGGCAACGGCTGGAGTGATCTGCCAAGCGTGTTGTGTGCCGATGTCTTCCAGGTCAAACAGCGCCACTCCGCCCATAATCTGCGTTCTCTGTTCTAGCAGACCCAACTCCAAAGCCATGAGAGTGCCTCTGAAGAGGTCCTCTATCGGTATACTCTTTGGGTCCCAGCAACCTGTAAGTAGATCGAAGTCAGAGAACTTGATAACTTAGGTGGCGCGATTTCGGGCTAACGGCCAGTCACTGGTTACTCGTGACAAGCTAAAAAATATAGTATTGTAAATGAAGGTACCTAATATTTTTTATAGGTAAGTGTATGGTAAGTTATTGATGTGCCGGAGATACTTGACACCCTCACGGCGAGGTGTACCCCGGAGTTTTAGTGCTAACACTTCCGGAAATTGGATCATCCATACATTTTATACGACCGACCGCCAGGGTTCCCCAACACCTCAGTTAAGGCCCCCAAAGGGTGGTGTAACGCATTTCTCCGCAAAACGAGTAGGTACGTTGTGGTTGGATGTAACACATTTGCTTTAAACGAAATTTGGTCCAGCCATAGTCCAGAGCATAGGCTACTTTTTAACCGACTGAGCTGACGCGGACGAAGACGCGGGCGGAAAGCTAGTTTTTATATAAATATAAAATTCATTACTCTCTGTAAAAGAATAATGCGAGGTAGTATGAACCTTAGCCGTTTTTTAAATAGTTCAATTGAAATTTAGAATGAAGGTTCTCCATTAAAAGTTATGAAACACGTGTAAATATATTTTTACGAAAAGTATCCCTGAAAGGCAGTAAAGAAAACTTCAGTCAACTACATCAAGCGTACGGAAAGCTACGTAGTACATATGAACACTCATCATTAGCCTATATAAGTCCCAGCTGCTGGGGCACGGGCCTACCCTTAATCAGGGCGATCAGGCCTCAGTCAATACTAACCGATCCTAAAGAAGATGAGTCGCCGTCCGTCCTGGTCGCGGTAGGGCGGCACGGCTATCACATTGGCGTCCCCGATGTGCCGCAGGTCCATAGGGAACACGTTTTCGAACAACTCGTGGTTGTCCTCCTTGAACTGGTAGTAGTTCACCATCTGAAAAAAGAGGTTTTATGCAGGTAAGCAGATTTGAAACATTAATGTGTGCTGTCCTATGAGTCAGTATACCAATTCATCCTTGGAGTCACATTAATTTGGAAAAACTATTTGGCTTTTACATCACATACTCAATTCACTGTTGTATGCCTATATCAATACCAACTTTTCATTAGAATAAATATAAGTAGGTATTGTAACATACATCATAAACTTGATTCTTCGAATTCGAAGAATAAGTACTTTGAAATTGGAAAAAGTTAACTTTTGGATTTTTGTGACCACAACTCGGACTACAACTAAACAACAGGCTACGACCTCTAAACAACAGCTAAACTACTCCCGAAATTGAACTATTTGGGAATGTGTCTCAGAAATTCCCAATTGTACATAGCTTGAGGTAGCATAAAAAACAAACCATTAAAAAAACAAAAGTCATCGTACCAGTCTATGCGCCCGCTGCGGGATGAACCTGCGTGCGCGCAGAAATCTCAGCAAAAACTCGTCGTCCATCCGATGCGGGGTGCATTCACCGCGCTCTGCAATGCATGTTATTAGAACGGTTACAAGGTGATTTATTACGTAATGATCCAACCTCATATGATAGCTAGAGCATCTATTGATAAATATCTTCATCTCTGCAACATGAGGTCAAGGTTCAAGTTTAAATAATGTATCTTTACAATTTCTATGTATACGTTAAGCGAACATTGTTGAGATACATACGGAAATATCCAGGGATCCTTTATAATGATGATTAAATAAACAGTCATTGGTCAGACTCGGCCGGACTCAGTCTCGGTGTTTCTGTACGATACTCCAGATTTACATGCTCTGCCCACATTATAGTACCGTCATTTATGGTTTTATCTGCGGAAAAATACCTAGTAAGCTGAATTTTTGTATATGTTACGGCTAATACCCGAAGTGCGGCTACACCTAGGTTTAGCCGGCTAGAACTAGGTGTAGCCACTTACTCTTGGCTAAACCTAGGTGTAGCCGACAGTTTTCGGCTAAAACTAGGTCTAGCCTTCATCATGCCGGCTACAACTAGGTCCAGCCATTCCATGTCGGCTAATACTAGGTTCAGAGAATCCCTGTTGGATAAAACTTAGATGCGAGTCCCGCCAAGCCTTCTGTCCTTCCCCGCGTCACACTCAGGACTCACAGCATCTGCAGCAGCAGCGCGGGGTGGAGGGCGTAGCGAGACACGTGCCTCTGCAGGTTGTGAGCACCAAGTGCTGCTGATCTACTGCAGGTCTACTAGCGAGTGTGACTCATAGCGTCTGTTCATAGTTGTAACTGCCTCGTTGGTCTATTGGTAGCAAGCGCTGCGTAAGGACCGAGGGGTCCCCGGTTCGAGTCCAAGGTCGGGAAAAATTTGTGTGAGTTTTCCTGTGATGAAATTACTCAGTTAGTTAGGAAGTTAGCGGTTGGACGCCCGTGTCTCGGAAAGCACGTTAAGCCGGTGGTCCTGCGCCCGATCTCTCATCGGTCATGTCGGATTGCCGTCTCACCGAAATATGAGAGTAAATAAACAGAGTGCACTTGTGCACTATATGTCCTGCGCACTTGGCTGATCTCAATTGAGATTGGCCGCCATGGCCGAAATCGATCAGACGCCTTATCTTACATAGTTATAGCCGGCATGCTATCGGCAAAGCTTTTTAGATATTACAAAAACATCCATTAATTAGAAAACATGCAACTACAAAACCAAATGTGGCAACATAAAGTGCCTCTGCAAAGCTGTTGGTATTATGTGCAACTCAAAATGTCACTCAAGTATAGATTGTTCTAAATAGTTTATGTTACTTTATAAACCTGTGATTTATAATTATATTCTTTAAAATTATAATATGCCTGGTGTTAAAAAAAAATTCCTGATTGTTCCTATTGTACTTAACAATTTACTCCTAACAATATGTGTTATTTATTACAATTTGATTTAAAAGAATGAAAAACTACCTTGGTTTCTAATTATTGGATGTTTTTGTAATATCTAAAAAAGCTCTGCCGAAAGCATGCCGGCTATAACTAAGTATGTAAGATAAGGCGTCCGACCGATTTCAGCCATGGCAGCCGATCTCAATTAAGATCAGCCAAGTGCGTAGGTCATATTATAGTGCACAAGTGTGCGCGCAAACACAAGTGCACTCTCTTTTCCCCTACTCTCATAATTTGGTGAGTCGGCAATCCGACATGACCGATGAGAGATCGGGCGCTGGACCACCGGCTTAACGTGCTTTCCGAGGCACGGGCGTTCAACCGCCAACTTCCTAACTCCGCTAAGTAATTTCATTACAGAAAAACTCACACAAATTTTCACCGACCGCAGACTCGAACTGGGACCTCTCGGTCCTTACGCAGCGCTTGCTGCCAATAGACCAACGAGGCAGTTACAACTATGTACAGACGCTATGAGTCACACTCGCTAGTAGACCTGCAGTAGATCAGCAGCACTTGGTGCTCACAACCTGCAGAGGCGCGTGTCTCGCTACGCCTTCCACCCCGCGCTGCTGCTGCAGATGCTGTGAGTCCTGAGTGTGACGCGGGGAAGGACGGAAGGCTTGGCGGGACTCGCATCTAAGTTTTATTCAACAGGGATTCTCTGAACCTAGTATTAGCCGACATGGAATGGCTGGACCTAGTTGTAGCCGGCATGATGAAGGCTAGACCTAGTTTTAGCCGAAAACAATCGGCTACACCTAGGTTTAGCCAAGAGTAAGTGGCTACACCTAGTTCTAGCCGGCTAAACCTAGGTGTAGCCGCACTTCGGGTATTAGCCGTAACATATATACCTTCATTATTAAAATTTACATTGATATCGTGCTGACTAAAAACTAAAAAAAGGTCAAAACTCGCGACCTTTTTTTCGGAGGTCAATAGAAGTCATAATAAAAATTTATTCATTAATATATCCATTATCGCCCACAAGATTCGCAAGATAAGCTAAAAAATAAATTATAGTATTGTAAATGTGTAGGAATCTAATATTTTTTAAAGGTTAATGTATATGTAGGAGATACTTTACACATTCGCAAGATAAGCTGTCACTAGGTTAGTCATGTTGACCGCAAAATCGATAGGGTAGGGTTTGAGTGGAGACCGCAAATCAGTAAACATGGCAGAGGACGTCACAAAAGAACCCTCAAATGTGGAGCAATGATCTTCGCAAAGGGTACCAGCGGGAATGACGGTGTTGGTACAAATGTTTAAAACAGTGTGTGTGTGTTTGTAAATAATATAATTCAAAAAGCTTATTATTAAACTCGTAGTTTATGATAAAAAGGCATAACATTATTCTGTTTTTAAACAGTATTTTTGAACAGCTAGATACTATAAGAGTATAATCCCGTTGTAAACCAGTACCAATTCTGCAATCAATTAATTACACATAATCATTTAAAATGCTAGTTTGACAGATAAAACTAATGAAACCCCTGAGATTTTTTATGAATGCTATCTTAGTGTGAAATCCACACAGCAGATTTCACACAATGACAAGGATTAGCTGATAAGTAAGTAGGTTCAAGCTTTTCAAAGGAATTATATTTTAATCTTATGAGATTTTTTAAATACCTACCCTACATACATCTAGGCTATTGTGTATCAAATCTATCTAGTGATTGTGCTTTAGATTTCGTCCCCAGCGCTTACGTGCAGTTCCTACTTGTAATTGTTGGGTATTTTTGAGTACTGATATAAGTATCATGCTTGCTTATTCTCCATTTTCATTTTGGCCTAAAAACTCGGTACAAAATTGTGGCAATACGGGTTCATAGTACACCCCATCAAATTGTATTCTTCTTGCCTCTTCTGCCGGGCTAAAGTTTTTGAAAAAACTTCATGCAAATTTTATTTTACCTGGCTTTGTAAAATTACTTGTTATTTTAGCATTATAGCGAGCATAGGATAACCAATCTGAAGACAATCAAGCGCAACGTTAGAGCTAATGCAGTGTTGCGACACGACTGTCGCGCTGCATTTGGGTTCGCCTCGCAGGTCAATCAAGATTTAGATAGATTGGTGCGCTAGCAAATGATGTCCGTGCAATATCAAAATAACGTGGTCTTCGGACAAAGAAAAAATCAATGATATAAATTCATGTTATAAGTAGGTAGGTTTTCACAAAGAAACAGAAATTATGAGACAATACTAAGTTTATGGCATTTTTAAGATAGAATGACAAACATCATTAATATTTCTGAAAACTGTTCATATAAAGTTGAACCGGAATAATTTGCAGTAACGTACTTACACATTCCCTTTGTGCCAAGAAAGTCTACTTCCTACTAGATACTAACTTGATATTACGACGTAATAAAATCTAAATGTCCTTTCTGTTGTAAAAGATTCAAGTACGTAAGTCTTCAATCTAATTTGTACCGTGGGTATCAGTGGAATATCAGTTAATAAACTGCATTATCCACTCTCACAGTATCGTGATTATGAAACTACTTATGTCGATGGAAACAGGACAGCGAGGAGTTTTTTAATACTTAAAATTTTTTATATGCGACATTTTTAATGACATGCATTTTAATTAAAGTCTAGTAGCAGCTACTTGGAAAACTATTTTCTATATACATATTTGGACAAACAGTTTTTCACGGTGCGAATATTATCGTGATCGTGAATATTTTAGGGTATATCGTGAATAGTAAAAGCACTCTCATGACAATTAACAATCATTTCGTCAGTAAAATATCAGACATCGTGAACAAAGATCGAATTCCAAGATAAGTAGCAATTAGGGTTCATTCCCGGGAATTCTCGAGCCGAGAATTCCCGGGAAATCGTTGGGCTTTGTTCCCGGGAAATCAAGCTCGAGAAAAGTCGAGAACTCGAGAAATCATTTTTCTATGTAGAAATTAAATCGCCGTTTGCTGTGTTGCGTGGCGGCGTGGGCCAAAGCACAACGGCACCCTTTAAACTCGCTGCAAGCGCTCTGCGGCGTCATTTTTACACGTTCATTCGTGTTTCGACTCTAGCCAAGTATATTTTACTTAGTAAGTGTTTCACATATTAAGCGATAAATTGAAATTTAAAAGTTTCATTGACACATCATGGCTTTATTATTCTTATTATTTTTATCAATAATGTAATCTGAATATGATCTTAAATTTTCCTAAGAACCTATCATGTTCTTTTCTATTATTTTTTAGTCAAACTTTATCACATAAAATAACGAATAGTCCAGTCATTATAGTAAGTTCACCTCGGAATTCGAAATACCCAGCTGTAAGTCTGTAAATACTTGTATATTGACTCCCTAAAAGTTGTCTCAAAACCTACATAATTATGGTAGGGTGTACGCGACTTTTAAATTTTCAAGGTCAAATGTCACAAATATCAGTTTTATGAACTTTTGAGCGAAACGGGAAGTTTAATCATAAAAGTGTGTAGGAGAAAATTACTTATCATCTATTTATCTATAAAAATTGTCTCTCTTCGTATTATTATGGGTCAAAAAGTACGAAATAACCAATTATTATAATTTCTGTTTGAAGTATAACTGAAAAAAAAAAATTCTGTCCATCTAACTCTGTTATGAACGTGAAGATCCATATTAACCAAATAATGAAACGCAGAAATCTTAAATCTTCGGAATACTGAAAACCAGACAAAACAATTATTTAACTAGCCTCCCATATAAACAACGTGTTCCTCACGTATAAAAGGTGTCGTCTGGAATAGGTTTACTGGGGTAACCACGTTAAAAACCGGACAAGTGTGAGAAAAAAAAACCATAGTTTTTGTATGAGAACCCACTTAAACATTGGTTTTAAGCTACTGAAATACACCAGTCGTGAAAATTTTAACTGTCTAGCACAATCGCACGTGGGCCTGGAAGCTTTTGAAAATACAACTTTTTCAACTATTTGCATCGCTGTATCTCTGAAATGGTGAATCTTAGGACTAAAACGTATAGACAATTTTTATAGATAAATAGATGATAAGTAATTTTCTCCTACACACTTTTATGATAAAACTTCCCGTTTCGCTCAAAAGTGCTTAAAACTGCTATTTGTGACATTTGACCTTAAAAATTTAATAGTTGCGTACACCCTACCATATTATGTAGGTTTTGAGACCACTTTTAGGGTGTCAATATTCAAGTATTTACAGACTTATAGTTGGGTATCTCCAATTCCGAGATTCTTACCTAATTTAAGCTTAAATGACTGGACTATAACTGTACTTAGACTAATTATATTTCCTATTTTTCTAAAACAACAACACACAAGCTTAGTTTTAAATTATTCTGATATGTTTTTCTTATGTAGGTAATTTGAAATTAATTAATGTGTGATTTCAAATTTGTTAGACGAATATTGCCAGTTGTGTTGTGTGTGTATCACATATTAATCCTAGGACGTTATTGGAACCAAATAATATGAGAAAACGTACGTGAATGTCAATTTCTCGACAACCCGAGAAGACCCGAGAAATTAGCCTCGAGAATTCTCGAGACCCGAGAATTTGAAAACCTCGAGAAATCATGAATCCTAGTAGCAATTTATCTTCTCTATCAGATAATTGAAACGTAATTTTGAACAGACTGATTGCAACATCACATTTGATATGTGTACGATTTTTCAATAATTATTTATTTTGTAGTCTCCTGGTGGTTATCACAGGACTGTTATGTTGACAAGTGTTATATACGGGTACAAGCTGTACCGACAGGCTATTCCAGGAACCACAATACAGCCAAGGCTATAATATACAGTGCGGAGTTTAGTGGACTCTGTACACTTTACCATTTCTCAACCAGCCGTTGGTCAGTTGGGGGTCTCACCGTCCTTAGTTAACCATATTTATATATTAAGCTAACAAGATGACCTCACTCCACCTGATGGTAAGCGGTAGTGAGATCCAAATATGAGGTCGACAGGCACAATAGACCATATTGAGCCTGTCGCACTCTCCCTGAAAGCCTTATTAGCCATATTAGCCATATTCAGTAAAGTAATTGTTGTAACCTATTTGTAGAAACTAATTAGGCTAATGTATTAACGAAAATATTTTTATTTTCGCATGTATACCATCAAGCTGTTTGTTTCTCTAATAAAAAAATAAAAGGACAGGGGGCAACTAACAAGCGAATGCTTCCAAAGACAGACAAGACTGACCGTATATGAGGTCCCTGAGCTCGTAGATGGCCTGCAGGCGCGTGTTGGGGTCCTCGCCGCAGTGCGCGCGCGCGTACTCTTGCAGCTCGGGCGGCGGCTCGCCCATCTCCAGCTCTACGCTGTACTCCGGCGACGGCATCTGGGAACCAATAAATAAATAAATGAATATCAGACACCGACAACCGGCTCCCGAATGGTCAACGGCCAAGGAGAAGACCTAAAAAGAGATGGTGCGATGATCTCGACCAAAGATCGGTAGAAATGGAGGGAATTGGGGGAGGCCTTTGCCCAGCAGTGGGACACTACAGGCAAGATAAAAAAAAACAAACCCACTTGGTAAACTTCCAGTGGTCAGTCATCCTGACGTCAGGATGGCTAACCACTTTCAAATGGCAATAAATTTCAAAAACACGTAGTCACCAATTATTTAAGAGTAGATACCAATTAGTACTGATGAGTACTAACTTCTTAAGCTATCAAGGTACATATTTCGTACATGGTCTCGCGGTTCTGACGGTCATAATACATTTATAAGTAAGATAGGTAAGTAGCTTAAGTGCTTGTGTTCTGGTAATCAAAATCAACAGCGGAATACACAAATATTGATACTCGAATACACCCAGAGACAGACCGAATTGATGATGACTCCTGGCGCAAGCAATACGAAGCTGCTAGGCGTATGTTAGACCACGTTAGCCCTGGATAAAGAGAGACACCTATAGACCCAGTTAATAAATTATTAAAGCGTAAATCAGAAGAAACTGTTCTAAAGAAATGAGGCTAAAATAAAACAAAGGTTAATAATTTACACCAATTCATACAATGCGAATTGCAAATATGATTTGGAAATAAAGATAGAAGCACAAGGTCGCAAACTATTATATTCTACCACCTAACTAGATAAATGTTCCGGTAATCTGGTAGATTTTAAAAACCTTGGTATTTACAAAACAATCTGTGTATTTTTATTATCTTTGTCGAAATATGTTTTTAGATAATTTACTACTATTACTTGTTTGAAGGCAGGCATTGCTTAATTCTTTGTTTACAAGAGATATTGTACATAGGAATGGAAATAATAGTTCATGCGAATCGTGGGAACGAGAATGTATTTCAGACATGTCCAAGTATGATATTCGTCCATTGTTGATTATGAATGCATCGCAAACATAAAGGAAATGCGATAGTCGCCCGGCCTTATGTCGAGGCTCTTGTGTGAATAAATCGCGGAATAGATACCTCGCGGACAATGAATATAGCTCATATTTGTCAAACTCCTTCAGCCAATTTTAAACTCAATGTGTAGCTCATAGAGTTTTTTATAAGTTGATAATATTTTGACATTTCATGGCAGTCTTTGCTTGAGTACATTAAACTTTTGTGGTTGTAATATTTTTGCCCACGCGGTGTCTTGTTGTCCAGAAAATTATTCATCATCATCTTCTTCAGCCCATATACGTCCCCACTGCTGGGGCACTAGCCTACCCAAAACTAGGACGATAAGGCCTTAGTCAAGCTAAAGCGTCGAATAATTGTACATATACATTTCATATTTGAAAAACACATTGGTACGTGGTGGCGCTTGAACTGGCGACCTCTCGCATGGCAAGCAACGACCTAAACCACTCGGCCATCGACGTTTTTTTAGGAAATATAAATCAATACTATCAAATATTTGATTTTAAAGGTATGTATTTTCTTTTTAAACCTAAACTGATAAAGATATACTCTGCAACACCCATAAATAATAATTGTGTAGCAAACTTCACTTTCAACTTTATTAGTTCATTTTAAGTTGTTTGTTGCATTTCGGTTTCAAAGTAGATTTTATTTTCAAAGTTCAAAGTTTAGTTTGTTTCTGAACTAACCGACGTGTCTAGCCTTTTATAAAGTATACTGAAATAACTAACCCAGATAGAGCGCTTAACTTAGTTTGACTTTGAAGGCTTTGTTTGGTTTGCCACATACGCCCTACATAACTTCATACTAATATTGATTCTTAACAATAAAGTTAATATACGTCTAGAAGGTATAAAGTAAACATATCAAATTATTACACCTTGATATAATCAATAACGTAAAAATCATAAAGAGTGATGATACGTCCTGTATATGAAACAGTCAATGTCGTTCAGAGTATGTGATAAATAATAACAAGTCTCATTTCATGTTAAAGCTACAGCTTTCCCTTTAAAAAGTTAATAGGCAATAGGTTAAGGGTAAGAAAATATAATAATATGTAGATCTAAATCGAATACTACTTACAACTACAATTACTCAGTCATTTTTTTGTTTTCGAACTTCGGTATCGTTTTGATATTGTTACTTTGTCTACGGCACCTGATCGGATTCCCAACTCACTGAACTATGAGAGTAAGGGAACAGAAAGTGCACTTGTGTTTGCGCATACACTTGTGCACTATAATGTGTCCTGCGCAAATAGCTGATCTTCATTGAGATCGGTCGCCATAACCGAAATCGGTCGGACGCCTTATTATATAAATAATTATTGATCTGAAATGTCAGATAAGGTACAAGACAGATCCTTTAAAGAAATATCTTTTACTGACTTTAAGTTAAATAACACATGCAACTGCAAGAAACATTTAATTAGAGCCTTCCTACTTACGAAGAAGCACGCCTATATTTCAAAACGATTTTGATCTGCGCTATAAATACACTCTCGTATTCAATTTATAAAAGTTAGTCACGAAATTATCTAACCACTTTATTACTCTAGATACATTACGAACTACCTGTTTTGTCTGAATAATGATTTTGGAAGCAGACTTCTAATTAAAGTCCACTATAAACTAGGTTGAAATAAAAGTTTAGGAATAACACATGATTAGGAATTGAATTCGACCGGTACCTATCTATTATCTAATGTCGCGGATATTTGGAAACATTTGTTATTCGACCTCAGAACCTCACCTACTCGGACTTTATATACACACTAGCTTTCCGCGCGCGACTTCGTCCGCGTAGAGACGTTTAACGGGTAAAACATTACTTCCTTATAGCGCAGTCGGTTAAAAAATAGCCTATATCCTGCCCTAGGCTTTGGACTATATCTGTACCAAATTTCATTTCAAATCGGTTCAGTACTCTCGTGAAAGCGTAGCAGACAGACAGACAGACAGAGTTACTTTCGGATTTATAATATTAGTAAGGATATACTAGTACTATGATACCTTTTAAAATTGTAATTACGGTCGGGCAAGAAAGTGGCCTGCCAGTTTTGATATTCATGTATAATTTTTTTGACCAAAATTTATTTATAAGCCAAATCGATAAGATTGAAGGTTGACGTAATAAACGAATGCACCCTTTGCATTGGTTCTTAGTCGATCTTATTTTACTGCTGTTTTATGGCAACCAACATACACTATAGATAGAGCATAAAAACCGGTAGAATTTGTAAGTGGGCGTATCGAAGGCATGAGCGCAGTTCCGGACATCTGCTGCCTCGGTGCGGGCATCAGTAATTATGATGAACCCAGTACAAAAGTAGTCTCCGCAATACAAGTTCATTTTGCCATTGTTGGTTACCCTTTTAACGCACGTACTGGCTATAGTTACAGTATGTTGAAATAACTATGGCAACACAGCGTTACTATTACCGCTCTGTAATAATAAGGCGTCCGACTGATTCCGACATGGCGGCTGATCTCAGTTGAGATCAGCTAAGTACGCAGGACATATTATAGTGCACAAGTGTACGCGCAAACACAAGTGCACTCTCTGTTCCCTTACTCTCATACTTCGGTGAGACGGCAATCCGACAGGACCGATGAGAGATCGGGCGCATACCGCTCTGTATGCTTTAATTGTAATACCGTTTCATAAGTTTAAAGATATTCAGTACTGAATTTAATTTTTAACCTATTTTAATCGATTTTGCTGCTACAATACATAAAAGTATCGATATTACGATACATATAAATTAAGCAAGCAAGTTAGTAAAAATGTATATCTCAATGATAATATCGCCGTTCAAGCTTTCAGTTATGAATTTCGACAGTGGTTATTGATGCAACTAAGTCATATAATCACTGGTCTGAGTAGGAGGCTCTATTCAGGTTTAGTCTTTTGACGTGGCATACATTTGCTTTGTTACTCAATATAATTAATGAACTATACACTAAATAGGCAATGACTTGATTGCTAAAAGTTAAATGATGATTGAGGTTTTAAAATATTTGTATTAGCGTCCGTCGAAAATTGTGTACCTACCTAACATTGAATAATATTCATATAGCTATTTTAGAGAAATCAGTATTCTCTCTACAAGCATTTATATACTAAAAGTGATTCCAAACTTAAAGAATAACTTTTAAAGATAACCACGGAACATAAATAAATTAGATATGTAATAGTTCTAGAAAGAAATAAGCTAGAAACTAAGATAATCTATTTACCAAATATAAAAATAGAGTATAGAAAAATGCGTAAGTATAAGTCCTCAGGTCCTTATCCGTTTAGAACAAAGACAGCGAACTTCAGTTCAAGGAACTTGAGTTAACCCCATTTCGCGATAGCCGTAAAAAATGGTCCTCTATAAACGGATCTCACGGTATTAGACCCAGTAAATTATGCATCCACCCTTTAAACTTCGGTCATTTGCCGCGCCTACCGGGGCAATGACATAAGTGCGTTCCTAAAGAAGCACTTTTCTGAGATTCACAAAAATCTATACAATACCGTCTGGACTGCTGTCAATGACCCGGTTAACTTTTAAGGCCCAAGCACTTTGTAATTATTTTACCTCGCTTCTATGAAAGTACAAATAGCTTGAGTACATACTGGAATATTTATTAAAATCTAACAAGATTTCCTCAGGATATTAGAAAGGGGAAAGAAAGTGCTCTTTGTTTATCTACTACCTATATACCAAATACAATTAAAAAGTGGTAGCAGTATATTGTGTCGCCGTAGGTAATAGTAACTGTCATTTATCTAATTAAAAATCATATTTATGGACACCTTGAGAGTTATTATTAATAAAAATCTTCAGGTAAACGGCTTAAAATCGAAAAAAATAACTTTGCGGGTATCGCGCGGAAGCGATCTCCGGCGCTCAGTAAACAAAGAATTGCAAAAGTTGTTATGAGTCTTACGACTCATCATTGCCTAAGCCAGTTCCGTACCGTCATAGATAATGCGGCAGAGGTTACGCTGAGCTTATTGAAATGCGAGGTTACTAATGATGACTCACAATCTAAACGTGTATGATCAGGAAATTTGAATTACAAATAAAGTTAGGCAAACTCATCATCATCATCAGCCCATAAACGGACGTAGTGGGGACCCACTGCTGGGGCAAAGGCCTACCCTAAACTAGGGCGATAAGGTCTTAGTCAACCACGCTGGCCAATTGCGGGTTGGTCGACTACACAACCTTCGAACCAACTTAAGGTGAGGAATTAACAAATTTCACAAAATGCATAACTTACTTAAGCTTTTTGTTCAGAAAACTGAATTCTTTCTTGAATCAGTTTCAATATTTTGAAACCGATGTCGAGTATTTTGTCATCATGATCAAGATTCGCATTGAAGCTCAGTTCTATGAAGAGAGCAGTTTTATTGGAATCTAGGAAATGCAATAGAACGCTAATCACACGAGTTCCTTTTTATATTACATATATCATATTGATTTCCGATATTAATAGCAATAAACAAACATGGAAAATGTTTGTGAAGGAAATTGCATGCTGCTAATGATACCTAGGAATTTCGCTATATACGTATATGCATACTAGACAGACAGTCCCTAAATTTACAATACTTACAGTTAGTCTCATCTCATATGCAGTAAGCTAAGTTAACTTGATTAAAAATAACATATAAAAACAGGCTTTGTTGTATTATTGACATAAAAAGCTAAAGATTGAATAATTTTGCGAAGTTAGCATCGTAGTATTCAGAGATAGATTATAATTTACAAATTTAAAAGAAAATCAACATAAACTTGTGTAATATGCGCCATATCTATTTACTACAAGCTAGAAGAGTTGCGTGACCATTGGTAATTGGAAAAACACATAGCTCGAGTGGGCTGTTAGTCCGCGATCGGTGCATTTAATCGCTTTAGGGTAGGCACTTGGACAGGGTAAAGGAGAAAGTGAGTGAAACGTCTGGCGCAGGCGCAACTACTGCTAGGAACAGGCTCGGACTGGTCACGACGTGCCTGTTCTACGTGGGAATGGCTTTCCACTTGCCTAGGGTTGCCTTGAGGCTTAGCCATTTCGCAAGGAATCGAGGTAACACCGCAGATTTCTTACCAGCTTTTGGAATAGACACAATAAACAATTTTAAAGTTTTTAGTAGCCGAACGAGTGGAAATACATACAGGTTTTAAAATGAATTGTATGAACAAAAGTTATAATATTGGATTGAAAGAGGTTAATTACCTACTATTATTTTTGGAAGAACTTTTATTGTCAAAAAACCGGTGATAAGTTTTCAAATTGCAGTTTTCTTAACCCTTAACTGGTATCAGGGGTCAAAATTTACCCCATTGCAACATATTTCATAACATAACTATGCAGTTTTATTACCTACACTCCGGCGCATCTAGCTAATCTCATTACGTCATGGGATGTGGCGGGCGACGGACTTTGGTCGCTCTAACATTACTGGGAACAGAGGTACGTACCCTGTTGGGGTCAAAAATCACCCCCGACACCAAGTATAGCGATTTACATGGACACTATATTGAGAAAGTTTTTTTTATTTTTTCAATAAATAACCAAAGTCATGGCCGGTTTTTTGAATGAGGATCAAATCACACAATTATTGGAAGACGAGGATCATGAATCTGGTCCAAAAGCTATTCCTGAAACCACAACAGCAGCTGTTTGTGACAACGAAGACATTAGTGATTGCGAGGAACCAGAAGTAGATAGCTGTTGTGAAGAAGGTGTCTTAGAATCAGACTCAGATTCCTACCAAAAAGTGGGGTAAATGTTCTCTTTTGATATGTAAAGAACATACTGCAAAAGCCATTATATGTACCAAATGTTACGTATTTTGTAGTGTATAAATTTCTCACTTCATAGCAATTTCGTTTATCTTGTCATTTTTTCTATATTTGATTGATCTTATTCAAGGTGTCTTTTTTTGTTATAACTATTATGTAAGAAAATAGTATAAAGCGTTATTTTGCCATAATTATTAGATTTTCATAGAATTTAGGACTACCAAACTCAACTCTTAAAAAATAGTGTTAAAAAATTAATAAGTTAAGAAATGTTCAAAAATAAGTTCTTTTTTTGTTTAAAACTTTAATAAAAAATGTTTGTACCTTAGATTAAAAGTGGTTTTACTATATAAAAGTAAATAGTAGTATAATAAAAGAAAAAAACATTATTTATACCTATTTTTAGAAGTGGGGTCATATTTTACCCCCGATACCAAATAAGTTGCCCTTTTTTGCGAATCCAGTTAAGGGTTAAGAAAGTCTTGCGTCATTGAGATTTTTTGTTCAACTTTGTGTCCTACTTTTTTAACCAAGATTCTGGATCAATTGGATGGCAACCTGTACGTAATAAATTGTATTAAATTACAGAAAACTCAAAAGCTCTTGTTGAGCTTTTGAGGATATTTTAGCAGCAGCAAATCGCCATCCCTGGACCAGACCGGTGTTTGTTTAGCGAAAGGAAAGATTTAATTACATTATATCATGTAACTTTTATGCAAACTACTTACCAAGTTGATAAATATGCTTTGCTAGATATTACTAGAAATCAGTTTACTACAATAACTATTTAATATTTAACTTATTATTTCATCATGGTTTTGATGAGAAGCAAAGTAATTCTGGACAACAAGCATTCCTTTATGTAGATTTAGAGTTAATATAAACAAAAAATGGCAGTGGCATTTCAAAAACTAAGATATAAATGTACCAACTTATTTCTGAGAACATCGTACATAATATAAAAGGAACGAAATTAGGTACTATCTACTCCGTTCAAACGCTACGCATATTTGCGTGGTAGATGTTTATCTTATTTCCATAAGTGTTTCCTTATTATGTTGAGTAGCACTTTGTCCTGACATTTGAAATTTACACAAATACTTAATGTAGTAAAACAATCGCAGTTTAAGGGCTTAAATTATGGTATTATTGTGTAATATTAGTAATAACGAGATTTACCTGGCAAATGTTACTTAACCGCAAAGATAGCTCAAATTACAGCAAATATGCAACAGCTAGTAAGTGGAGACAGCAAGGCGCTTGCATTTTCTTATTATGAAGAAATGAATACCTTACGACAGAACTGTCTTTCGACAACCTCATGCCGCGGTAGTTTGGCGAAAACAATGCCTTTAGAACTTATATGTCTGACGATTTTCTGGGTATAGAAATTAAACGCTTTGTAAGATCGTTAATTTTATATCATATCGATTTTATTGGTAGTAGTATGTTTCCCGTTTTATTCTAACTGACACCTTGTTATGAAGATTTATTATACCTAGTGTTTGAGCTAGCGTGTTGCATAAGTAATAAAAATGTTAGATGTTTACTTATCTATTTCATTATGAAAGAAGACTGAAAGCGTTCAGTTTCTTGTAATTAAACTCCATGAACACTCACAGCACACCATTACAGACTACAATGAAATATTGTGAGAATTACAAAATTCCTTTAGGAATGGGTAATGTCAGGATCCCTTTTTCGACACCTACACAGACGTAATTCATAAGCGTGACAGTAATAATATTAACGCTATGCGTGGGTTGGCACTTGGGGCTGTAACTTCGCAATATTATTGAAATGGACATTCTGTAATATTATCAGAAAAATAAATGGTTGTCCATATTCAACACTCATCCATTTACTTAATTCTAAATTTGTTTAAATTCAGGTACCGTGTATTTAATCCATTTAACTTATACATTTACACGAGTAGGTATCTAAGTTTTCTTTTTGGTTTATAATGTGACGTTATCATTACCGTTACCATCTTAATAGATTATATTCGCGGTATATAAATAATTCAACCTTTACCAATTTTACGCAACTATGACATAATAAAACAATCTTAAACAATATTTTCTTTGTAAATTCATAATTGACTTTCCATATTTTTTCTTTTTAATTGGCCACGATGAAGTTACAAACTCTCGTTTACTTTTGAAAAGTACTTTTACATAATTATTATGCAGAGCTAAAACTCGACCTTCGCATTGCAGACAAATTTCAAAAGTGTTTGAAGCTCGCTTCATGAATTTGTAATTAAAGCTTCTGCTAAATATAGCACAAGGCAACGGTATCCTGTATTAAGTGATAACATTATATACCTCAATCTAATTTAAAGCAGCAACCGTAATGATACCGTATAGATTGATAGGTCCATTTTAGGCATAATATACTAAATGGGATGTCACTGTATAAAATATTAGTTGTTTACATATACATTCAATAATACGATGACAGGGGTGTCGATGGCCGAGTGGTGAAGGTCGTTGCTTGCCATGCGAGAGGTCGCTAGTTCAAACCCCGCGCAGGCCGCCACGTACCTCTGTGTTTTAAAATTTTTTAAAACATATGTACGATTATTCGACGCTTTAACCGTGAAGGAAATCATTGTGAGGAAACCTGCACACCTAAGAAGAAATTCTTAGGTTGTGTAGTCAACCAACCCGCACTTGGCCAGGGTGATTGACTAAGGCCTTATCGCCCTAGTTTAGGGTCGGCCGGTGCCCCAGCATTGGGGACGTATATGGGCTGACGATGAATGTGATGTGTCCGATGATATTTATTGACTCAGGAAACCACCGGCTTAAGTTACGATGAAACCGAAAACTTACTTGCAAACACGGAAATTATCGATGTGGTCATAATAATAGCTACCTACTAACCTTGGCCTGAGTTTTTGTGCAAAGCCGGCCGGTCCAGTCTGGGCGATTGGACCGACTCGTAAACACTTCGAAATCGTGTTTATAATGATGTGGAAAACACATGATGTTGAAACGTTTGTTTGTTGTGTGTATGATAATACGAGTATTCGCTATTGTTGTGCTGCTATGGGAAGACAAATAATCACAGACAAGTCAAACAATGCAATAGAGTATTCATTTAGATATGGGGTTCTTGAAAGCACAATATTTTGTCATAATTAAAAAAGGAAATTCGCATATTAAAAAACGTTAAAGAATTGAGTATACTTATCATGGTTAAAACTTTTTACATTCTAATTTTATACTTTTATCAACATTTATTACAGTATTTTATTACATACATTATGATGTATGAATATTATATGTAATATTTCAACTAGGAAATACATATTTATATTAACGATACATATTTATAAAACTATAGCTTTTATTGATCATATGAAACTTTATAGTGTGTATATTAATCTAAATTAGAATATTTTTTTGATACTTTAGGCACATTTGTCGCTTATTTTTGGCCAAAATATGAATTTAAGCGCTGTACAGGTATCTTGCTCTAAGATTTGACCTTCGCATTGCTTTTGGCAAGCTCTGCCCGAGGCAGGAGTTTCCAGAACCAGTTTCGCCGAGACAAAGGCAAAAAGAGTAAAAGACTCGGGAACACGAAGCAGCGTGTCAGGGTTGCCACACCTACCGAATACACGGCTTTTTATTATTTGACCTCGAAGAAGTTTAATTTGTAAATTGTATTCATACCTCATTTCTTCTCCTTTTTTCCTGGAACTGGTATATAAGTCAAAAGATGGGTAATTTAAGGAACTTTAATGAATTTAACGGTTTATCTGCAAATTACTTTAACTCACTATGAAAAAGGTGCATTTCAGTTTTCTAGCCAACTTTTCTTTTGTAGATCAACGTTTTAAGACACAACAGTTTTTCAAAGTCATGATTTCCAAACATTAGCTACAAATTATCATGGGGTACAAAATAATCATCAAATTAAAGATATTGGAATTGATTACTGCAGCCCTTATGCGGCGCATATAAACATACCAATCAGGAACAAACATACAGGCTCAAAAGAGAACCTTCGCGCTCAAGTCATAAGAACATAAATGCAGTCAGAAGTATATTACCTACCTATGCAACTGCACAATACAAAGCTGAGCCCAGCCGTTTGCATTCCGTGGGGTTTTTACAACAATACGAGCACACATGGACGCGGAGATAGAGATCGTGTAACGAAACAAATTAATTAAATAAAACATACGGGGGTTAAGCAAACATGCAAGCTCACAGTGGATCGCGATGGTTGTGAAGTTAGCTATGATCATACCTTCTGATTGGTACACTTTTCCATACCCACATATTGACGAATTGCAATATTGGTCACAGAATTATTAACTGGGTCAAAATTGGTAATCAGTAAATCTTTACCGAAAAACCCGTATAATTTATTTCTATGAAAAAGGCGTGACTGTATGTATGTTTTTTTGTGTACTATACTATTCTTTAACTAATATTTGCAGGCTTTCAGCTAATAAGCTGGAGATAATTATTTTTGCGCTGACTGCTTTGGAGCTCATAAATACCTATATTGGCTCGCCGAAGAGGTCAACAGGCAGTAAACACGGTTACATAAGTTAGCGATGCATAATATCAATGAGGATCACACCCACAGTGCAACAGCGAATATTATTATTTCTCTCCAGTGCCTTTTATTAGTTATCTCTAGGCAATCAGTTGCGCCCCGGGCTACATGACGCATAGGCCGGCGGTGCACAGACAAACATACATACATATATTATGTAATACATGCACATGCTGCAGTTACTGTTGAATAGTAACTAATGCGCCCTCGATCCAATTGTCGAGGTCTAGCCGAGCGAGTATAGTTGACGACACAGATCTGTGGTTGACGATTAAAGATTCAAAGTCGGTGAACATAATCTATAAGAAAAGACGTGTGGCACTCGGGGACTGCCGCGGTATAGCTATTTCATAGCTTCGTCCGATTTCGGAGCAGGTCGTCTCGATTCGTGCGAGTTTCGTAGAGTCGTACAATACGTCTAACCGCACGCACACAAACACCGTGCCGAAGTCTACCAAACTGAAACGACGTTAGACGATTGTGAGGTTTTTTTCGTTACGGAATTTCATGGTTCGGTCGCCGTGCTCAAAGCCCGCGACAAAAGCTATGCAATAGCTTAAAAATTAACGTCTTTCCTTCGATCACGACCTGACACTTGCTTTGATTTCAGTAATCCTTTCTGTACCAAAACTTAGGGAAAGGCCACATGAAGTTTGATAGACCTACTAATCATTACTACTGTTATAAATGCATTAATCTGCCTGTCTTTTACGCCAAAACTACAGAACCGATTTGAGTGAAATTTAGGAAACAGGTAGTATAGAGCCTGGAAAAGGACACAGGCTACTTTTCAAACGACTTTGTTCTAAGGGATTAATGTTTTGCGGATGCGCGTGTGGAAATCTACTACTATAATAAATGTCCAAGTATGTAGGTACAACAATACCATTACCAAACTTCGACGATGACTATGAATGACATTTTTGATGTGTCGTCATCATAATATTACCCGTTTTTACGCAGATCACTGGACCATGATAGGTAATTAGGGTAATACTGTAGGACGACCTCAGCAGCACCATTGTGTAAATCTTTAGTCGGCAAAGCGGGAGGTCTCAAGTTTGCATCCTGGTCAAAGCAATTTGGAAAATCAACTATTTTGTCGAATCAAATTTTCTCACCTTTACTGTACTGGATACACCTTTAATTTCATAATTATATGAACCACATCATAAATTTTAAAAAATTTGCATATGAGCTAATCGTCTGATAAATGAATAAAATTATCTATTGCACCAACCTGTTTTAAATGCCAAATTGAATAATTATTCTTTTGTGTAAGTCGGTCACGCAGTCTAATTCTAAATATTACTGTGGCATCAATTATGTTTGTGCTTAGGAGACATGCCAACGAACAATAGGCGTACACTAGAGCAAGGTCTTAGTCATTTACCTGCATTCTTTAGCAAGTAATCTTATTGGTCATGATTTTATTCTAAGGTACTAGACCTTTATCAATCTACTAGTGACCCGCTTCGATACGGGAGAATTTAACATAAAAACCTTGAAACCCTTTTTTAAAAGATTTAAGTATACATAGGTATATAGGGACAGAAAAAGCGACTTTGTTTTATACTATGTGATGATAATCTAAATAACAAATCGCTGAATGTGTTGCTAATCGCACAATCGAGACTAGCTTCACTGATTTCGTTATTTTTTACTAGTTTTCCGCCTGCGACTCCGTCTGCGTAGAGATGTTTAATGGGTAAAACATTACTTCTTTATAGCGCAGTCGGTTAAAAAGTAGCATATATCCTTTTCTAAGCTCTGACTATATCTGTTCCAAATTTCGTTTAAATCGGTTCAGTACTCTATGCGTGAAAGCGTAACAGACAGACAGACAGAGTTACTTTCGCATTTATAATATTAATAAGTAAGGATTCAGTTCATTATTGATAATAACTGAAGTGAAATGAAGTTCTTATGAAAAAGATAAGTAAATTGCATGGAAAGATTAAAATTGAAGTATTGGTGTAACGAAGTTCGCCCAGCCCACCAGTTTGATATGTGCTAATCAGAAGTCAATCGCTAGAATCAAGATATTATGTGGTCTAGAACTAGTTTGGTGAGGTTATATAACATGGATATGTTATCTAGATGTTTTGTATGACTCGATGACCTAGTGGCCTCGGAAGCATTTGCAATATTTTAAAACAAACCAAGACTTGGATATGTCACTTATTTTAGGAATCATATATATATTATTCTCCTGTAGGTAAAATATAAGAATATTTAGCTTTGATTCAAATGAAAGATGATAAAAGTTATACGAACCGCAAAACCACACATTTTAGTTAGTTAGCCATTGTAATTGTATGAAGGAGAAGGTTTTAAACAAAAAACAATAATAAAGCTTTGTGGCGTCCGCATGCTATTGTGTTTACTAACAACGAACTGACCCGTGAATGCTGATTATATTACTGACTCATTTAGAGGCGCCCAACCACTCATAGAAATTAATGCTTTTGTGTGTTTTAAAAATTTTCCTTCAAATATCATGTTAATCTGGCCAAGCTGATCACACTTAAACTATCGATCGTACTATATACATCATAATGTTTTATGGAGATCTCATAATATACCGAATTTTTATATGACCAATTTTTATTGTAGACCCGATTCGTGATTGTAATGTAAATGTAATTGGCGGAACAAAATGATTCCAGTAATTAAGTAGAGCCAGAAGTACATTTTCAATGTCAATTCGTAGATTGTTTTGTTATGTAACCTAGTTGAGCACATGTGAGATTGATAATATTTTTGTTTTGATCAACAGCTGCTATCAAAGAAATGGTTTATCATACGCTAAGTCGTAAATTAGATAACTTTGTTGATTAAAAGGATTGCTTGTTTTTGTACGAAAAACAAAGTAGCATAAGAACATGTTGTAAATAAATATATTCTACCCTATTGTATTCTAAAGTAAGTAAGTAAGTCCTTGACAACATAAGCAAAATACCCAAGACCGTTTGGTTAGGGTTTTGGTCTTGATGATTATTAACAAACATGGCATACCTTCGTACACGAATGCCACATACACACCGACTTACAATTGAGAAGAGCAAATTGTAACAGCTATTATTCAACTATCGTGGCCATTTAACATCGTGTATTATCATCTCAGTGGCTGCAGCGGTGGCAAGCACGTGTCCGGAGTAGGGTTCCCAACTATTCTTTTAAAATCTGTATTAAATTGTTCTTAATGAACAAAAAAGAAAGTACACCAAATACTATTTTGAAATGCTTGCCACCACGTTTAGTCCAAAGACGCTCAGTGCAGCGTTTAATACACTAAATTTTTTTGTTTCAGACCTAATAAAGCCTACTTTATTTCTTGTAAGTTGGGAACCCTAGTCCGGAGTCGAAGGCCGCGCGCGCTCGGACGCCGGTCTCGCATTTATCGTCTTCAATACTCAATTGCCTTTGTTGCTTCGTTGGGCTGAGACACTTTATAGAATCGTACTTACATGACGCTGGCCTTGACCGGCTGACCATGACGTTACATTGTAAATCTACTACTATTACTAGGTACTACTAGCGCGCCTACATACCTATGTTCGTTCATGTAGATAAACCCGTTACAAGAAAAATATGTACTTGTTTTTAATAATTGTTTTAGACTCTCTACTAATCAGAGACTAATATGAAATAAATTGGAATAAAAATAAATAGTTGAAGTCTTTAATTTACGAATGATAGTTGCATAGTTTGAATACCATTAAAGTTTGTGCTTAATATAAACTCGATTACGACATTATTACGTACATATCAATATAATGTCGCCATTATAAGCTATTGTGTGTTAGATATCAGTACAATAATAACTGTTGTTTCGGTGTATTAGTGATTTAACCACGATGGTTATTTTAATTAAATGATATGCAAATCAGTAATCATAAAACACGATTTCTGGTAATCACAATTGTGACGACCTTCCGTGTGCTCATTTATGTAAATAGACATTTACTGGTCTGAATGAGGATATAAATAAAACTTGTATGTTTACATTTGACAACAACTTCACAAGTCATAAAGAATAGAATTCTAGCCAACCGCCCCGGCTTCGTACGGGTGTAATAAAATTATAAGCGTTTCTTCCACATAGAGCTACATAGTGCATGTACTATAAATAAAATTTTAACACCGCTTTTTATGAAAAAACCACATCAATATGTTTATTTCATAAGTATTAATATCACATCATACACGGACATAGGAAGCTACTTTGTTTTACACACTATATATATATAGTGACAAAATACGAAATTCTATAGAATCTGCTCCAACAGTTAGATTGTACAAAGCAGCATTTTAATCGAACCTGTAATTTATACGAATTCAATTACAACAATTATCTGTGTGAGTCGTGATCAAATGTCCGATAAGCCTTACAACTGCTGGATCGCTGAGGCCACTCTCGTAGCACATCTAGACAGACCCTCGCACGTTCGAATTACGATGTCCTAGATATCATCAAGCCAATTTACAACCTATTGATTTATAGAGACTGCTACGCCACAGTTTGATATTTCTGCAATGTGTTTTAACTTCATAAGGTTTTTTCGTAAATCTCTACATTACTCTTAGGTAGTAAATTGGTACTGTTTTCATATTAGGTGGTAGGTACCTATACTATAAAAATAAAGTTTGTAAACTAATAAATATATGAGAATGTGTGCTATTGGGATGCAATTATGTCTAAAAAATATTATTAAGTCGATAGTTGAACAATCTCAAAATGTGCACCCACACAATAATGCCATTGAACTATTTAAGAACAATATGCATCATATACCCTGCCTACGAACTGACAATAAACTCAAACTAAGTAAACTTAAAATTTATAAAAAATAACCTTCAATCGTAATATTTCGACGTGACCTTCGCGCTAATTTCCTTGTGAATTGCACTGCACTCGTATCAAAGTCTTTGTTTTGTAATAGTATCTACAACACTGTATTGTTTGGGTAGGATAACATTTTGATTCATTCACTTCTTTAAGTTACGTATTTGTAACAATCACGGATTAAAAAGAGTCGTAGTCTTTGTGGATCCATTTTAGCATCCATAGATTTTATTAAACCGCAAATAAAACAAAAGGACACAACATAACTGCATAGCAAATGAGTCACAACTGTCAGAAGTATAACGACAGAAAAGATATTGCTTATTAATGTATGGGCGTAGGTTTGAACGATGCACCGATCGATGTCCGGTGGACAGACATACATACATGTGCAAGTGATTGTACAGGGTCATTGCAACATCTATGGCATTGCTGGTGAGGCCCGAGGTATATGCATCAACCCACATGCACTATGAACTACACGATTTTTTATCAAATAAAATTGGCAACACTGAGCTTAACTCTACTCGTACAATTTATATATAATCTGATCCAAAGTAAACTCCATTTGGATAATAAAAAAAACCTCATTACCAATTTCATTATTTTTAAAATTATTGGCTTTCTTTAGTCTTATCTAATATTATAAAATATGCAAAGGCTTTCCCATTTTTCTAGATAAATAATAATAGTTGTAAAACTAAACTGTAATGCATTTTTATTTGATTTGATCCAGGAACCAAAAAATATAAGATGTGGCAAGTAATTTTTTTTTCCTATTTTATTATTTTTAAACACGAAAACGTCCATGTTTTTATTGAATAAGTTTGTTAATTATTTGACACTGAGATAATTGTACAATATTTCCAATGACACATTATAATTTTGTCACAATTTTTTTTTATATATTTCCATTTCATATTAATCAGAGCAACTATAGTGAGTAAACAAAACAAAAAAAACGCTTACCGTGTGTAAGCTCAGTCGAGTATTGGTAGAGGTGCGCACGCGCGGCGGGCGGCGCGTCGCTGCGAGCACTGCGCCGGCGCATACACTGCAGCTCTCAGGGCACTCGGTCGCGCGCCCAAATTGCCTTCTCAGTCCTCAAAGGATTCAGCTTGCGAGAGCTTTATTAATTTTCACCTTACAGTTACTGCATTTATTGCGTTATTTTTCCGAATATACGTTTAATGAGTTGTCTGTTTAATTGAATATCTGTGCTAAAAGATTTATTTTTACGCTGCTAAAAGATTTATCTACTAGCATAAATCTAGCTTCTGGGAGTAGACAGCCTTATCCAAAAAATCGTAGAATAGGCATTCTACGATTTGCTTTCGACCCTGTTAAGAAATTATATATTTACACGTATTTTTATTATTTTACTCTATACTTAAACACTTTGCCCCATTACACGTGCTGTGCAGTCCAATACACTTCACTTTTCCTTTGCGTGTTTTATTTTCAGTTGTTCTGTAGTTTTGATTACATTAATACATAGTATAAAAAAAAAGTCGCTTTCGATGTATGTCCGTATGTATGCTTAGATCTTTAAAACTACGCAACGGATTTTGATGCGGTTTTTTTTAATAGATAGAGTGATTCTTAAGGAAGGTTTGTATGTAAAATTTACCCGAAGCGAAGCGAGGGCGGGTCACTAGTAATTAATAACGTACATTTTATACCTGACACATACCTTGAAACAAAATATATTGGTATTTCTAGCATATTCCTATTTGTACACATTAAATAGTGGTCAATCAATCACATCAATACTGATCATGAAGATTTAAAAAATAATGCTAACGCAATCGTTATGAATACTTTTCATTTTAATTATCTTCTCTTGGATAACATGTATTTATAAATAATAGAAATATTCCTCCATATTATAGTCAGGGTGAGCACTTGAGCAGGCTTCTTAAACTAAAGAATGCCGTGAAAAGTATGAAAGAGGTGAATGAAGCAGACATGTAAGTCATTATTTGGTTTAATGGAAATTACTTTCATATACTAGGTATATCTCTCTATTACCTACTCTTACTAGCTATCTAAAGGACAGGTCTCGGGTTAGAGTCCAGTGTCGGCCCTTTGTGTGAAATTTTCCGTTAAGAAATTACCCAGCCTGGAGTCGGAACATTGGCGGATGCAGGCAGGTTTGGTAAACACGTGATAAACCAGTGGTCCTATGCCTAATCTCTCATCGGTCATGTCGGTTTGTCGATTGAAGTCTCCGAAGAATGAGAGAGAAAACAGAGAGTGCACTTGTGTTTGAGCACACACTTGTGCACTATGCCTGCACATTTGGCTGATTTCCATAGTCATCATCATCATCATCAGCCCATTCCTGCCCACTGCTGGACATAGGTCTCCCCAAATGCACGCCACTTCTATAGAATTCGACATAAAGAGACCATTTATAAAGAGTCAGAGAAATCAATTTAACGTGATTTTGACACCGACGTCTATCTTATTCAGGGCATTTGCTAATGAGGTTGATTGGTTTTCCATAAATTAACTTTGCCTAATTTGAAAAAATGTGTTTATAGCATTATGCAACGAGTGCAGCCATAACAACTTAAAGCGCTTATGTAAGAGCTTTGCGGAAGCTTTGGAGTGCTGGAACCGTTAAACAATTCTGACGCTCAGTTCATTTATTTCGCTGGTGAGTTATGTGTTTTATGTTTGGTAATTATGAATATTTGTTTGCAAAACAAATACCTTTTCTTCACAGTAAATGTTTCATAGGAAATTTTCACTCACACACATAATACGTTTTCCAGAGAGGCCATACTAGAGTATAATACGAATATGTGGATACTACTAACATGAATCTTTAATACAGTAACGACGAAATAAATAAACTTTTAAAAATTAATTTAAAATTATTGATTTTTTAACCAAAACTAGACAAAACGGCAACCATGTTTGAGCGAATTTGTAAACTATGAGTAAATAATAACCAGCATCATTGTAACGCACTGTTACGAACCTTTTAAATATTTAGTAGCATATTACCGTGGTTATAGTACAGAGAGGATCAGTCAGGGGATACCAGTCACAACTATCGACTCAGTCCAAATCATCCGTGGCGATAGTATCCTTCCTCCTCTTTTCCTTCCCCCGTCATACATCCTTGCCACTCGTGGGAACGCAATGACCTTGTTAAAACAATGCACACGGCAGAATGGCGGCGACGTGGTCCACAACCCGTCACGTCACGTTTCCCACAGAGGTGAAAAGTGGATCGCTGGAAGTGATCTCTGCCTACCCCTCTGGGAAAAAGGCGTGATTGTATGTATGTATGTATGTATGTTATAGTATATTTTTTCATGAATATCTACATTTTTATACAAATCTTTGAAGGCTTTCATGTTAGTCAATATCTATTAAATATCCTTAAAACTATGTTTAAGACTGTTAAAATTGATATAAAATGCATCATACATAATTTTATACCAAATTTAAGTCTTAAATGCAGCAATGTCTATGAGTAAAAAAGTGTGAACACCGGATAGCTTGTGATATATTTTGCTGCTATTCTAATTACACGTGAAGACCTTTTTTGAGGGTTCCGTATTAAAATTGAAGAGGTGTAAAGTAAACACAATAAAAACACCAAATTGTGCCAATATATCTGAATAAATTGCCAAATTTACGCTGTTTTCGGTGACAGGGGCTCATTGAATCGGGCGAACGGTGATCTGTGGTTGCGTTCAGTTTTATAGAGCCCTTCGTCCGCTTGACATTCCCGGCCTGGATGACCTTATCCGATTACACTGAAATACTCGCAGCGATCCGCGCGCGTTTCTTTAAGTGAAAAATGTTATAGCGCTGTTTTCTTAATGTAATTTACAGTCGGGGATTCCGTTTCGCGATTTTATTCATTTAAAAACGCAATGCAGAACATTGGAACAAATAATGGCGGTGTCCACCCGTACAATATTTATGAACTGCAGGTTTAATTTATTGGGTTCTTAAATTGGTACCTTCAGTGAAACTCTTTAGACAGCAACAGAACGATAAAGTTTATTATGGTTATAAAATTTATTTTAACTACGGTTAAATGAAGCGCCCCTCAAACATACATTAAATTGACAAACTATTATTGTCTATTAGTTCTTAAACCTCAGTATTTTCTTTAGTTTCTTATTAATGGATTTGTTCGGATTCGTTAGAAACTAAGTAATACATTCAAAAGTTTAAGATACTTGTGTATTGTTCCCGTGCCATCATGGGCCTAGTTGTTATTATTATGTAGTCAGATAGTATTCCTACAGATAGTCAGATAGAGCACAATTTAGAATTTTTACTAATAAATAGCGTCTCAAAAAAACTTTCGCATATCATAGGTACAGAAGATTTAAAGAGAAAACATATCAATTTGTGGGGTATTATCCTTTTATTAATTATAAAGCATTGAAAGAGTTTTCATGTGAATAATTACTTCAGTTTTTAAAATTCTTAAGTTTTGCAATTAAACATGATTCTTATGATGATATTCATTATTTAGGTACTTTCACGCAGTATGAAAGTAATAAATGAGTTAATCGGTTAATTAAGGAATACCTATATGAATAATTTACCATAACAGTAATTAATAAATAATGTACTAATTGTCGAAACTGAAGATTCGAACAAGTATATGTGAAAAGTATGCAAATTTTTGAATGTTGAATACTATATTTATGTAGATAGGTACAAATAATAGTACGTAGTAAACTGAAACTGTCCGGGATATTTGCCATGTTGTTTTATTTTAATGAACTCCCGATATTTCGGCAAAAATAAAACAACATGGTAAATATCCCGGACAGTTTCAATTTCTAATGTGTGTAACCATGGCAGTTTAAAATTATATATACTAAGTATAAGTACTCAAGCTATCAGATAACTCAGATCCATTTTGATGCACTGCATTCGTCCGATTGCGGTCCGTTGACATCTTACTGTAAAATAATTTATGAAAATAAAAAGCCCGAATTAGTTACATCATAACTTTTATTTTATACTTTTGAGTTACCTATTTGTTACGCTACTTTTATCAATATAAATCCTAAACGGTAATACAAATAAAAAAAGTTGAAAGAAACTATAATTATATATAAATATAATATGATATATAAATATTATATGATATATAAATATTATATGATATATAAATATAATATAATATATTACAAATAACTATCAAAGACGATAGCGAACTTGACATAGTGTATTGACTTATATATTTTTCATTTTCACAATATGGCGTGCATTAGTTGCCATATTGGATTTTGACAAACATCATGACTTTAGTAAATCATTAAAATCGGCGTCGGCGTTTAGTCTGTATAGTACTTCAAAGTAACATACATTCTTACATAGACAATATGCACATTGCACGATTATCTATGGTTTGCCCGAAAGATATATGCCATAATATTCATATGCCCGAATTTCATTTGCCATAATTTCATTTGCCCGAATGTTATGTTTGCCATAAAATACAAATAACATAATTTTAATTGCCCGAACTTCAGATTCCATAATGATTCGAATGCCATACGTATTGTTATCCATATTTTTAATTTGTCTTTCATGTTTCTAACCTAACCTAACCTATTTTTTTTATCATTCTTTTAACCTATTTTATAAACTTTTTCGGTGGGAAATGATGTAATGGTACGGAAACAAAGTTTCTTACACGTAACTAATATAGTAAACAATGAGCATAATATCATTGCAATTAAAATATGGATAATAATACGTATGGCATTCGAATCATTATGGAATCTGATGTTCGGGCAATTAAAATTATGTCATTTGTATTTTATGGCAAACATAACATTCGGGCAAATGAAATTATGGCAAATGAAATTCGGGCATATGAATATTATGGCAAATAAAATTCGGGCAAATGAAATTATGGCAAGTGGGGGTATACCACATTGCACACATTACCACTCCTGTGCGACGCTCAGTCGGCTAGAGTGTTAACTACTGTAAAAACGACCTCTAGCTTAAACCGTTTGAAGCATAACCAAACGACTGACTGAGCGATCTGTTGTAGAGTCAGTGAATCAGCTGTAGAGTCGATGTATCGTGCTCAAGCAACCGGACGATCCGGATGCAGTAAAGCCGCTTGTCAATCAAAGATGGCGCTGTGTTGATGTTTGCATGTTTGTTTATTTACATCACAATTTTTTAATAGGTATTTAGTTGATACTTTGATACCCCAGATAATAAGCTTATGCAAAAACTATATACTTTTATATGACTATATCTTTATGAAGCAACTATGCTGTTTAGCTTGAGTTTTAAAATACAACATAGAAAAAGTTACATATTGAGAAGGTAAGTAAGTATAACTGTATTGAATTGTGTACAGATGTTTAAGTTCTTTCACTTTAATAATTAAGTTACCCTCAAATAGTGATAACCGAAATCTAAGTACCTATTGATGAAAATACTCCAAAACTTTATTATGATTTAATTGTACGACAATTTGTATTATAGAGTTACGTACCAAATAATTATTCAAGTTACCAAATAAAGCAAATGACGCATTTCCCCAACAAATACTTTAGATGCCCTATATAGGAAAGCGGTACAAATCTTTGAACACAAACAATTCTCGGCGACGAAATTCACAACCAACATTGTCCATTCACCGTTACAAGTATAGCAGCATAGTATTGGGCTACTACGAATGCGGACAGTCACGAGCAGTCAACTCCCAGGCGCGGCGAGGCACGCACGCGCCCTCTCGCGGTTCTGTCACACATCGCACTCGACAAATGATATAAAAACAACACTACGATCTACTAGATCTACCTTCGATCACAAGTACCTAGTGTGTGAGAGCTTTTACTGGTACGGGAACAAAACAAAAAAGCCACAATGCCGGCCCAAATGGAAACCAGGATCGTACCCCGACAAGTGACACCGGAGAGTAAGTTTTTAACTTTATTTACTTTTTAAACAATAAGACACATAAATAAACATTTTCAAATAATTTTTCAAGCTAAAAGTAGAACACACATTTAGTAGATACTAGCCTTCGAAATTTAATATAGATCTACCCTACATTTTTTTCCGCTCAAAACAAAGTAAACAAAGTGGTTAAATAGAAAAGTTGAATTAAATATTATTTAAACGTGTGTAAATTTAGTCAAACGCTACAATTTTTCTAGAGTATCAGTATCAGTTGAGTAATTTGATGCATTACGCATACAGACAGATGCGAATTAATGCAGATCTCTTTTTACCCGCAACATTAAGTTGACGGCCGCCGAGCGCGCAAGGATCTTGTGATTCACAGCCGCAGAGCGGCGCGAGCGCAACGCATCTGCATTCATTGTTGTTGATAAATATATGAAGACGATAAAATGATAAGATATCACGATTTATTCAGGATAAAGGAATTGTTTTTTGGTGGCTATTTTAAATAATATTGAAACTATATACTTTGCCGTCGTCTAATAAGTGGAGCATCGGTTCATAATTAATTTATTTAAGCTTATTTAACATAAAGATGTTGTATCTGTACGTATATTTGTAAAATGTTCTTCTAGAATTCATTTTCGTCATTCATTGGACAGCAGATTTGATTTCAAATACGTAAATTTCGTATTTTGATACATACAAACTAAAATTCGATTGAATTAAAAATCTAGATTTGCGTATTTTCAAAGATGGTTAATTCAACACCAACAAAGTATTTTATTGGATGTTAATTGGCCTGTAATTTTCTGGTTTACTTATAAAAAAATATATGAACATTTAATGCTGTTACACATTGTAGGACTGAAGGCCGTAAAACACCAACGAGAAAAAATAAAAAAGCGTGTTAATGAAACACTACATACAGTTAATGATTATTAAAAATCCCCCAATTTCCTTTAATATACCTAATTGGTAAGATTATTTAACTCAATTCTCATTATATCATCTTATTATGATGATCACGTTGACAGATCGTAGTCATTTCATTGAAGGTCTTGACGATTACAATATTTTCCTCCAACTTTGTGATATCTTCCTCTCTGAACGACATTACAGCATCATTACCAACAGACACTTGTTGCAGTATCTGCTCAGCATTCGACGCAGCTCCGTGTAAGGTTTATTTTAACCTAGTGGCTAACTGCCAAAAAACTGCACTTGACTTGTAAATAATTTAATCTTGACCTCAGACAAGGCACCTGTTTTGTAACAAAGAACGTATTTAATGTTAATTTATATAAGTAGGTACCTACAATTATTTTATCGGTATTATCGTACCACTAATTTACTACCCGCGACTCTGTCTACCCGGACTAAGGACTAATCTATCACCTGAGTGGGTCATGTAATTTTTTATTTTGTCAATTTTTCCCAATACTTGCGTAGTTCTAGTTCACAATTAACGATACAATTTGTGTTGTCCAAAAATGCCGCACGGCGAGTCATTCAACACACGCAAATGTTCCCGTCCAATAACCAACACTCAAGTAATATATACGTGTTATATAACAAGCCCGAATTCTTTTAATATTGCAGCATATTATATTTCCTAAAGAGACCTCTTTTCACTTTCTTTGAAGGCCGCGGGTACCCGTTAGGCTTCTCGGCCGCGTAGTACCTACGGCGCTACTCTCTGTAGGTACTACGATGAATCATAACTGTAACACCAACCTACAATGTCTAGCGTGAGTAGACGAATATTCTTACTAAAGAATATGTACGTACAGACGGGAGGAGTTTTAAAGTTATAGTCCAGTTGGCATATGAAAAATATAGTATGTAGTAATATAATAATTTATTTGCTTAATTAATGTTAAAATAACCTAATCATTTCATATGTATGTGATGTAAGATTGCATTTATTATATGACATTAAAGCTCGCGATCAAGATAGGTGCAACCCAGTAAAAACGCGTATATATTAATACGTTAAGACCCAGTAATTATTATAAAAGCTTTGTTTCTTTATTGATCAATGTTCCATCATAAAAACAGGGAAAAGTATAATTAATTAAAATAACTCTTATTATGGTTGTACACGGAATCATGCGTTAAATACCTCCTGATTGTAATGATTAATTAAGTATAAACATCCAACAGACAATGGATGCAGGTGATAAATGTTTGCATAATAACGGATATTTCTGTTACATCCACGCAACATTATCCACGGAATGAAAATATTCCTGTGAATCAATTTATATTAATAACTAGTGGTCCCGGCGAATTTCATACCGCCAATACTATAAACCTTCCCTGGACTATCACGAACATTTTAAAACCAAAATTACCTAAATCGGTCCGGGCGTTCTCGAGTTTTAGTCAGACTAACGAACGGCAATTCATTTTTATTTATAAGAAGAAGATAATAGATAACAACATTTGCTGGCAGCTGACATTACTTTAGTTAAAATATTGATATTCCATTGCACTGGTTGATAAGCTGTAGGTAATCATCATCATCTCCGCGTTTTCCCGGTTGCATCCTTGCGGAGCCCGGGGTCCGCTTTCCTACTTCTATCTCTCCACTTCGCACGGTCTTCGGCATCCTTCACGGAGAGTTTGTGACAACGCATGTCATCCACTACGACGTCAAGCCACGCCTTCGTGGGCCTTCCCCTTCTGCCGGGCCCTGGCGGAACCGACATATCTAGACACTTGTTCCCTGCGTAGTTTGCCGGTTTCCGTAAAACATGACCGTACCAACGTAGGCGGCACTCTTGCAATTTGTCAGCGATGTCTCGGACATGAAGGCTGCCGCGAATACGGGAGTTCTTTACGCGATCTGCTCGCGTAACTCCCGACATCCAGCGCAGCATCTTCATCTCCGTGACCCGCAGTTCCTGCTTGTGCCGCTCAAGCACTGGCCATGCTTCACTGCCATATAAGAGAACAGAGATAAGCTGTAGGTAATCTCACAAATATTTAGACGCAACTTTTTTACCTACATATCGGAACCTCTCAAATATTCGGTTTTAGGAAACTTACCTTGTAAAAGTTCTTCCAAACATTTATTATAACACCGTTTATACATTTAAGAATGATGTAGGTATTTGACTATGCTTTGTTTTTCACGCTCCAACGTTAATTCTACGCAATTAGTTATCATACAATGATAGTTTTGCGACTTCGTAATAAACATGACACATATTTTTTGATAAATTATTATCTATTGTTTGCCTACGCATCGAGCTTTGTTGTTAAAATCGGTAATTGGGTCAACCGGCAGCCTTCGATGATAAACGAGTGCAATGGTCACGCCAGAACATTATACGCTTATCAGAAATAGAATAGGCTAGTTTCCTAAGTCTGATTTTACATAAAATTTCACAATTAACAGTTACATATGGGTAAATCAATAACATAAGTGAAATCGAAATTAAAATTTCTTACGAAATGAGACAATAATAGGCATTTGAAGTTAGGTGGGAAAGTCCATTTTTAAAGTGCGAAAATTCAATAAAAATAGTATGCCATCTTATAAATTACAAAATTAGTAGTAGCTTTCACTATGAGAACATATTCGTAAAAGCAACATTTGATATAGCTGCTGAACAAAGCTCTTACGATATTCATACTCGTATACAGAGGGGTGACGTCATAGCTCTGTGCGACATTTGTATGAAGCGTTTTGAGCTCGCCCAAATGATGTGCTATTGAAACTGTGATATCTCCGGGAGTTTTCCAAATATCAAACCATTCTTTTAACAACACCTTTGCAATTGTGTTGTTCATCCATCTATGTAAAAATTAAAAAATAGGAAACTACCCTATTGTGCCATATGGAACAGACAATGGACATAGTGATTCAACACTTTTATCATGTCGGATGGAATAAAAACGTTTCCAAAAGGGGTTATTTTCCTACTTTCCTTTCTTGCATGGAAACCAATGATCTCGACCAATGAGCCATCGACGATCACCATCATCTCGTCAATCTGTCGCAGTCCACTGATGGACATAGGGCCTCTGAAATGTTTGCCACTCTTCTCTATTTTCGGTTACTTGCATCCAACGCCCACCGGCTGACCTGTGAAGATAGTAACTCCACATGGACTCCACAGGGCGTCCAACAGGTCAAAACGATCAGTATCATACTGATAGATATCATAAAACATAATCTTTTGATAAATTGCAAGGCGCTTATTATCAACAAAACGTACCTGTGGCCTACTTAAAACCAGATTATTACTAATTACTAGACTACAGGTCGCCTGGATTTTTCCAGTCAATTATATTTTTAGCACAACTTAAGACGTAGAAAGAGTAGCTCAGTCTGAGCGATGGACTGGTTTACCGCATATGTATGGAACTTTCATTTTATCACTAAATTACATCACGCAGTTTTTCGGTCAAGGATATTTTACGATATGAACTGTGCATTTCGCAAAATTTAAAACATCTCTTCTTTTTTGTAACATGTTATTGACAGAGACAATATTATTTTAAAATACTGGTTTACATTTAATTTCAAAGTCTCACGTATTATTTTCTGAACTACTTACTTTTCTTACGAACTTCTTACTATTCATATGAATTAACTATTATTAATTATTAGATTATATTAAATTATATTTATTCCAAAATTTAAATCATTTTTATGATTAATAGTGCGTCAGTCGTACACAAATGCAAATACATAATATTTTATGAGATATCCCATTAACTTCCGGACTATTCCTATTGAAATATGGAAACTTACTTAATAATTTAATTCCATATCTGTCTTGCTATAGGTATCCCGTTTCATAAAGCCTCGTGATATAAATAAAGGCAAGATAAAGATTTACTCAAAATAAAATAACTACTAAAACGGTACTAAAACATTTTATAAAAGGTTAACCTAAAATTGTTGAGATCGATTCTGCGGCACCAACCCTAGGAAGAATATGTATTGTTGGTGCCTTTACTTAAAAAATCAAATAGAGTACTGAATAGAATCATACAACCGCAGCGGAGATATATGTAGTACTAGGCGCTATTGGTACAGAACCTTTACAATGGTATCTTTTTTGCAATTATTCCCTCGAAACAATCATTGCCAACTACATAGTATAGACCAGTTTTGTCATGGGCCTTGATGAATTTAAAGTGCATATCCGTAAATAAACTGGTCGCAGTGTAAGTACCTTACACGTAATGCAATAAACCTCAGTTTGGAGAAGGAAAATTCAGAATAGATAAGATTTATTTCTGAAAAAATTAATAATGGCATGTTTGATGTTTGTATTGCACACAGTTGTGACGGGAATAGAAAAGCTAATTTATTATGTCCCAACAAGGATGACATTTTAAATCCTCATCCATTAGATATGTAAAATAAAACATCACAGTAAGTAGATGTTTATCATAATTATGAAATTAATAAATATCACGTTCTAGTCAAATACGTTTTTAATCTTATTTTTGTTGATTTCTTTCGTAATTATAATGTTGTTAAGCAACGATATTATGTACTAATCGATAAGGCGACGGATACAGCACACCTCAATCTTAGGATAGCGATATGACGATGATCAGTAAAGACGGTTATTGCACTGGGACAAACACACATATTATGTCACGTTAGTCACGTACCTCGCAAATGTCACGACTGAGGGCCCCGTCCATTGTCTCCGCTCTAAAAATACAACCAATCGATGTCATTGCTAGGACAATCCGTCAATGACAGTTGCAATCAAGGACCGCTCGGTTAATTTTTCTCATCCCGCAAACAATCCGTACTTATGCTACTGTTTTTTTACATACGGCGCTATATGAGCCGTGTTTTATTTAGGGGTGAGAGCCATCCGCTCCCTCGCAAGTCCGGTGATGATGACGACGCTACTCCAGGTCATCATCGTTCGTCAGTTAGGAAAAACCGTGTTCTATTGTATAATGTACCACTTGACATTGGCACCAATGAGCCTCGAGCATAGAGGGTCGATTGTCCAATCCATTGTTTTCAAATATCTAATTAATTAATGTCTAGTCTACTTAACAAGTTAAGATCCGCATGCGATAATTTATATTCATCTGTCTCGACTATATTTGCGGAGTTATTTATTTTATTGTAATAGTTTGATTTATATTTAAGTTTTATACGAGCAAGTTATTATTTAATTTCATGTTATATTAATTTTCTACAGCGTCTCCTAAGTACTCTGGGGCATTTATAGTAATTGAACTGCCTAATATTTTCATGAATTCCAGTAAACTAGCACACTAGTATCGATCTAGTTACTGCGTGACCGAATACCTTACTTTGGGTATTGAACTCTTCTATGCACCACGGAACACGAATTGAAGCAAATTGCCGGCAACATTTGTAACAATCTCGTTCCTTGTAATTTCACTGGCGACTGAATGAGTTCAATGACTGGTCCTGATCGACATACTCTCCCGATTGACTCAACAGGGAACTGCTCAGATAAACATCAACATTGACTCACCGAGCAGATTGAGTCAGCTTTTCTTACTAATATTATAAATGCAAGAGTTAGTATGTAGGTATGTATCTATGTTTGTTACTTTTTCTCGCAAAAACTAGTTAAAACTCTACAATAATATAGCTTCCTTAACAAAATAACAAACATAGACAACAATTCAGAAACGAAAAAACATACCAGCCAAAACATAACTGACTCCACGCGTACGAAGTCGTGCGGCCGCTAGTTTAAATTCATAATTTCATATGACTACAATGAGCTGTTCTTTGAAGTTAACTCATAGAGCTATAATGGGCAGTGATACCCACTGACACAGTTCCAACGATACCGCTGCTAGTTCCCACTGACTGCGGTCATGTTTTGAAACAAACGCGAGTGCATTTTTATGTACAGAAATCTTGCAACTATTTGCTAGTACATATATCGGTTCAGGAATTACCAAACATGGTAAAAAGTATAAGCACCATGAACAAACCGTGAACACAATATCAGACAATTAGGGATTTTTTCAATATGAAATTACCTAATTTCTGAATGTAGCTGAAGGTATAGGTTTTTTAATAAAACACAATACTTACTATTCATACAAAATCAGAATTCTCAGAAACAAAATCATCAGTTTTTTTGTCGCGACCAATAATTATGATATTAATTGAAAAGGAATTCGAATAGTTTTTGTCAGAATTCTTCTTTCTATAAACACCTATGTTCATATTATGATCTATAACATATTATGTATTGTATTGTCAGATATGAACGGAAACTTGTACAAGATGATAACAAGCAGTGCAATATTAAAATAAACTTCTTTGACCTAAATAAAAATGAGTTATCATAATTATTCATTAAATATGTTAAAAGTTACCCCGCTATGCTTTGAGTATTATACATGCCTACTATACACAGGAAGTGCATCGAATCCTAAACAGGGCAACTGTAATTCTATTTTAATACATACTTACATAAAATCGCGCCTTTTTCCCAAAGGGGTAGGCAGAGATCACTTCCTGCCATGTGCTACGGTCCTGGCACACCACTTTCGCTTTGTAATATTTTCTAATAAATTTAATTAGTCGACTAGAACGGGGGCAGTTCAAACGGACCATTTATAAGAAATTGTTTTTTTTTTAATTTTTATTAGAACTCTAAGTATAGATCTCAAAATAACAAGTACAATAATTTACTTTCGTATACTAACAACTAATCTTGACCTTTACCAGCACATACTATAAAATAGCGCGTCATAAAAGGCAGTCGACCGTAGTGCGCTCGACCGCGATGGCTGAATCGGGGCTCCCGGACCTATCGAGCGTCCCTATGCGATTTGCTCGTGCACACGAAGTAATAACGATGGCAACCAGCTTTTATTACTGCAACAATCCACGTGCAATCGTACAATAACCCGCATTTGGCACGCTCCCAAACATGTGGCTACGAATCAAGAGCGATTTCGCTTTCCCTACGGGGAAAAGTGAGGCCGGCGAGTGCAAAGTCTCCAATTTCTTTATTTGCCACTGATAACTTTCATTTAGAACCATCTTAAATATCCGTTGACGCGTTCAGTGTTGGTTGACGTAAATGCAACATTGTTATGCACGTTTTGATCTATTTTCAAAAGTTTGAGCATTTCATTTGTATTTAGAGCAAGAAAGTCACCTTTAAAAGACAATTTTGGTGGAAATCCCGATTAAGGCACTCTAAATGTATGTGTGTACTGTAAGAACTACGTCCACGTAGATAGCAAAAATTTCCCAAAGCTACACTTTCTTAGAGTACTACGGTGTTAGCGGTTTGTTCTCTAGTAATTTTATGACAACTACAATACAGTGAAACTATTCTCACGACAAAGACAGCGATCTCTCTAGAATAATGAAAGAAAGCACCATTAGTACAATGTTCAAGTTAGGCGTTATTATGTGTCTAGAAAGAAAGCTTACTATGATACTTAACGAGTACGCGCGTAAGTTTGTATATTATGTAGGTATACCTACTATATCCTAACCTACAAATCAATGTTTTTCATTTATGTCTTGCCATAGCTTCCGTTTTCCGAAGTCATGCCATAATAAACTGAAGAGTAGCCTCATCTACTTATTTTCATCAGGTGCTTATTATTGAAAGAGGCCATACGAATATTATTAAAACCTCTACCTGAAATATGGCAATTACAAAAGCATATGTATTAAGAAGTAAAAGGGTCATAGCATACATTGTTCCTGCTATCGCGAGCGTCATTACATCGCAATTCTGGCAAGTGTTTGTTGACATATTTGTCGCCCACGAGTGCGGGAACGCGGCGCGTGGCGCTCCTCTCACGATTTCTTCATCTTTGACACATTGCATGTGTCTGCATAATACATGGTACTACTATAAATAGAAGCGGCCAAATATTGCTCTTTGCTATGCAGTTTACAGATCAGAGTTACTACTTCAACACGTCTAGGGAAATAATTATTAAGTTATAAAAATATAGGAGGGGCAGTAGAGCTGGCAAGAAAGTTTTGGGTAGGTATTTGAGGCAGGCTGTACTGTGCCTGTACTTCTCCTATTATATCCTAATATAAAACCGCAGACCTGGCTAGTGAGTAGCGGGGCTAAATTAACAAAACAATCTGATCTGGTTTTGTGTTGGGATGTAATAGGAGAAGTACAGGACAAGGTTTCAGCTTGCCTCAAATACTTACCCAAAAATTCTTGCCGGCTCTCGGACCAATATAATCGATAAATTTTTCGAGACGAAAGATCCGATTAAGAAAAATGTGTCACATTTACAACGCAGAACTTTTTATATGTACTCCATAATCAATCAAAGATTACTTTTAGTCATCGTCAAACTTCTAATGTAAAAGTTATGCGTTGGTGTCTTTCACAGGTACAATAATACAAAACTCAATGTTCGCATACAATCCACGTGTTGCGACAGTTTATCGCAGAGTACAGAAATGTTTGCAATCCGTTGTATAATGGACTAATTATAATATTGGTACAAATACCTACATTTACCTACTATGAGTTATATTTTTAAACTTTGATGCGGTTTTAATAGAATGAAGGATTGATTAATCATTAATAAACTGGTTTCAGTCGGTGCACTTTTAAATGTGAACTTATTATTGTGTTTAAACATTTAACTTTAGCACGTAGGAAAGAAAGCCATTAAAAGAATGCATATAATAATATTTATGCAAATACATGCATAATTTCTAGATTAATACTATCTTTTCATTCATTTCATTTTAAAGTAGGTACTTTAATCGGTAGGTAATTTCCTATTTGGTATTTTTTTTCCATTTTACTCTAGATCTATTCATAACAAATTTACGAATTCAATTTTATTTATTTATTTATTTATTTATTTATTACATATGTGTACTCTGGTAGGTAATTGAACAAAGCACATGATCCTAAACTAGTTTACAATCTGACTTCCCACCAAGTTCAAATGCCAGTGACCCTCGCCTCGTACGATCAATAAAGTTTGTCCTAGAAAGTGTTGCTCATCAAAAACGTCATCAGATACCCAAGTAATCCAAGAATACTAACCGATATATATTTCAATTTACGGGTAGAAACAACCAAAACAGTAATCTTAAGAAACCTTTTTCTTATTGCAAACAATAAAATGTTGTATCATAAACGTTTTTTATTGTCATAAACCGTTGTAAGAATCTTACTCATCCGTGAATATCATACTGATGCTGCCATCTACACGCGCTATAGTGAATCATTCCATGATTGCATACAAAACAATCTCACTGGTTGGTTCAGAAGTATTGCGGTATTATGTGTCAAAGTTTATACACATCTCGGTAGATGTCATTTATAAGGAAAAACTAAAAGTTTTTCACAAATTCTTCCCACGCTTTGTTTTCAGTTTTTATCTTTAATCTAGTATTTTCACTGTAGGTACTAGTTATTGATTGGGTATATATACGTTTGCTATAATATTTTTTTAAATATTTCTCAACACCCTATTCAGAAAAAAATATTTTAACGTAACGATAAAAGATCAATAGTAAAATCCAGTCTTAGTGAGAGTGATCCCGTGGGTTAAAAAAAAGACTAAGATCATAGTCCAAATTAGGTATGGTTCCAATGATGCTGACAACAGTACCATTATAAATTAGTTTTACAATAAAAGTTGACAAACTTTCATGAATTGAGTATACGAGTTAGTATATGTATTATAATGGTAAATACAGGAACAAACATTTAAATTCTTCCACTATCGGTCTACGATGACCAATTATTTTTAAATTTCAATGGATCTTAACATTATTTTTCCATCCGTAAGTCAATCATATTGTGGTCACTCAAGGTGATTACTAAATAAATATTTGACGCAATGTACATTTGGTTAGCGAATGCCCTGGAATAAAATAATCTTTATAGCCGAATAGAATTTTTATGTAACTATCACAGACATTAGTAGAACATAGCAAATTTTAATCTCGACCCTATTTCATCCCTCTGATGTGGTCAAAGCAGAAAAGTTTCTTCTTTAGTCAAAATTAGCCGATCTCGCCAAAATGTTTGCCTAACTTATTTTTTCTTTAGCAAATAACCCGTTATTGCATTCATATAATTTAAAACTGTCATGGTTACACACATTAGAAAACTGAAACTGTCCGGGATTTACCATGTTGTTTTGTGTGCCATGATCACGGGTGAACAGATCAAGGTGAAGAACCGTGATCATGGCGCTTACAACAGTGCCGAAATATCGGGATTAAAACAAAAGCTTATTAAACAAACATGGTAAATATCCCGGACAGTTTCAGTTTTCTAAGGTTATTGTATATTATTGCGATTAAGATATGAGGTCTTTTTGCAGATGTCATTCGTTGGTTGAACTAACTCACAGTGTGGTGCAATAGTTCAGAGAAAGTTAAGCGTGTATAAACAAATAAATGGTTTAATCATAGTTGAACAGAATATATAAAACAAAAGAATACTAATATGTTAGTACGCCATATCCTGTGTTACCAAATATTTGGTATGTCAATTGTTTTTAGCGTCATCATCATCACTGTATGACGTCCGGAATGGTACCGATATTGACTTGTGCGGAAACAAATTGCCAAAGAGGAAACTTTAGATAAACGTATTTTTGGTACTGGCGTTCGAACTTCGGACCCAATTGCACAATATATATTTAACTTGCACAGAACAATCCGCATGTGTGGGCGAGTAGTTGCGGCCATTTTAGGTCTCCGTTGGTAAAAGCCGAAGGTGCCGTACCTTCGGCTAACTAAATAGGGTCACGCACTATCACATCGCACTAAATGGCTGCTCATTTATTTATTTTTGTGTATAGAGACTTTGGCTGGTTCTCGTCGATCAAACGGTGTCTGACTTAATTGTAAACAGGAACTTCGCGTCTCGGCCTGAGTGGAGTCGTTTCTTCTTGCAAAACATTATAATAAGAGAGTGAAGTCTTGCAAGAAGAAAGCACAGCTGTAGGTCAAAAGTTATTTGTCTTCTCTCAGACTCAAGATTAATTGAATACCAAATTTTCATTTAAATATGCTCAGTAACAAGCGCGACTTATAAACTGATAGGTAGACAGGCAACGTTAATTTCGCATTTATAAAATTAGTTAGGGAGTAAATATAATTCAAGCTATTGCATTCACACATAATAAGTATCGGTGAACTAAATTGAGACAAGTGTACAAAGTAAGCGTAACATTTATTTATTTCATTTTAATAGGTAAAACAGATTACCTACACTCAGATAGATATATGCGTTAAATCTATTAAATTTTAATAAGAACTACTTAAAATATAGGAATTGTATAAATCCTTTTAAAAGTTGCGAACACATAAGAAATAAGCCTACGATCAAAGTTTAAGTTAAAATAAAATATATTTAAACGAGACTGGATGCGTCATTACATGTATAATAATCTAATAGATGTATGCAGTACATGAACAAACATATGTATGCTCTTAAAAATTAGACTATTCGTGAATGTTTACATTAGGAATAAGTGCTTGAAGTCCATTGGTCAAAATAAATTAATTTACCCGAGGAAACTATATTTTTTTGTATCTTGAATGACATTGGCACAAAGAAACGGAGAGCAAATACAATTTTTATTATGTCTAAGTAAACACACTTCAGCCATATGCACACTTACCTGCCTAGGTAAGGTACTTTACTTTTAAATTATTGCTAGTGGTCATCCACTTTCATGAGTTGGTTTTCAAAATAAACGAAGTACAATCAGGCTGTTTCGTCTTTCCAGCCTTCTTCCGCATGAATGCTTGCCTTTTATTGGTTTAGTCAGAAGCGTTTTACTTGTAACTAGTGACCCTCCTTGACAATGAGATAAAATGTCAATATTTCTCTACTGCTATCATCCATGTATAACATGTTTATACTTTCCCTTCTCATTAAATTCCTCTAACTATTAAAATTCATTTGCTGCTTGTAAAGATTTAAGCATACATAGAGATAGTCATACAGACAGACGGCGAGCAGCAATGCAGTGCACACGTCAGTCAGTCACTGTCCCCGGGTATATCGAAACTAAGTATTACATGCAAGCGATGATCAACTTATTATAAAGCTTATTATTTAAGCGTACACTACTAGTACAACAATAGGTACACATTGGGTACGTTACACTAGATAATAATTATTGTCCCATGAATATCCGGGAGTCTCCTGTTAATGACATAAGACATGCACATCGCATAACACCCATCTTTGCAACGCTCAATACAAACTGAGCGATCACGTTTGATATACTTACATACTTATAAGAATCTCAACGAGCCCTTTGACACTGTAAACTATTGTTTTTGCATGAGTTCTGCAAAAACGACTAATTGTAAACGCATTATCGTGCAATTTCATCTAATAAATGTGACCATTGAACTTGAGTAGTGTTGTGACGTCACTGTGCAAATGACAGGCGTGGGTACCGCGGGCCCGTATTGCTTTCCTAATATAAATGAACCGTGGTTGTGCGCCGGCGCAGTGTACTGCGCTCGCTCTTCCGCCGCGCACCGGGTGCCTTTGTGACATTGGACACTTGCATCTATATTTGTTAAAATGGGAAAATGTGAGTACCTAAGAGTATCCTAAGGGTTTATCTAATTATCTCACTCATTGTAAGTTCTAGTCTTTTCAAAGAATCCAAAACGAAAAAAATATTCACATCTGATTACTGAAACGGTTAATTTAATTTGAAAAATCAGTATGATTTAACTAATGGTATTTTTAATAGTTACGCATTATTTCGAAAGCATAATAAATTAATACCGAATTCAATTACAAAAATTAGTCACGTGGTTGCAGATGAATCACACAATGAACGATTAAAGTAAACATTGCGGATTGATCGAATTTCGAAACTCTGCATTTAGGCAGAATTGTATTAAATTTGATGTATGATTATGATGAACTAACAAACACTAACCAAGACGGTGAATTTATCTACCCTCTTTAGAATTCCACTTACACGTCTTACGTGTTAATGTGCAATGTGCATATGAAATATCCATAGAAAAAAATTATAATAAGTAAAGTATAAAACACATCAATATAATTAAGAACAGTTCAATAATTTGAAATCTAAAATTTTAAACAATCAGACATTAACACTACCTACCTACCGCGGAAAGTACAAAAATATCAACCTTTTCATGTATTGTTTAATGTAATTGACTCTTTCTTTAGGTAAATAAGTAAATTAATGTTCCACTTTACCTGTTCAAAATTAAATTCTCATTAAATTTATTTTATCCGGTAACTGAAAATGCCACCTGCAATAAAATGTAAAGTAAACAATCCTTATTACGAATGACTAGATGACGTTTATTATTATTACAATTTAATAGGAAGAATAACATAAAACTGGCCATAAAATAAGTTATTATAAAGACGTATTATATTCTCTGAGTAAATTAAAAATTCTGTACGCGTTAGATAAAGCAAACATGGTCGTAACAATAGGTATCTACTTAGATAAATATCTCCAGAGCCTCTATCTTACTATCTTGGTCTAGCCCTAAGACGTGCTTTGTTCATTCATTTTACAAATCAGTAGGTACATATCAAATCTTTATTGGATTTCTTATTATCAATTGAAATTGATCCTTGTGTTTAATTGATTAGGTACATAAGACGTTTGTCAACTGAAAATAAAACAACCTTTAGTCCAAGAGTTTCCTTAATGTGAAAAACCCATTACCGGGTTAAAAATGTGAGTCAGGGTTTTTGGAAATGACCCAAATTATTCCTATATCAATAAATTGATTGGAATGTTCCAACTCTAATTGCCTTTTAATTACCAATAACCGTGACATAGCTTTACATTACTTATCAAATACAATAAAAGGTGTGAGTAAAATTATTAAGAAGACATTAGCTAAAATAGGCTTTTATTATGTAAATTCCATTTATAATGACCGCAATTGTAAAAACAAAATACAGTTAGATAAACCTGATAAGAAAATTTTTAAAAAAAATAGAAAATGTGTACTCTTTGTATAGTTTTTTTTTTTCGATTGAAATATAATTTACGTAGATAATAAAACATAATTTACAATTTCGCCCTGAACCATTCAACTCGCACTTGACCTTTTTTTCATACTACCAATAGACGGAGGTGGAAGTTGTATTTTCTTAAGACTTATTAGGAAACCGGAGAGCAAATATCAATTAGCGAGTTGTGTGTGATGTTAGTACTCGCATACATAAATAGCGTGCTCGGGCAAAAAAGGCATTAAGTAAGAAAAATATAATGTATTAAGTATATTTTAAGTTAAGACCTTTTCACTAAAGAATAAAAACAATATCGTTTAAAGGTAGTACATATTCAATTGTACTTCTTTCGAGTTACTTTATATTTAAATTGGTTCCTGGAAGAGACTGTCAAAAATTATAGCACCAGCTGTATTAAGATCTATTGAATAGGCTATAATTTTTCCGGAAAATCTTGGTGCATTAAGGAAACTACAATCTAGCTTACATCTCTACTGTATAAATTCTTAAAATACTTATCTCGAAATAACAAAAACATAAATAAATGATGATGTGAGGTAATTATCCTTCCATCTCTTTTGTTTTAGTATCGCAGCATATGCTGTCTGACATCGAGAAGCTGCCGGGCGTGCAGCTTGGAGACTTCCTCCTTCAGTTCGAGCTGGACGAGCCCAGCGACTCCGTGGTGGAGATCGCCAGGAGGGAGCTGAGGGAGACACCTGAGACCTCCAGGACTGCTGTCGAGGAGCTCCGGAAACTGCTCAAAGGTACGAAAATATTCTCTTAGCATTCTAATTACCAGCTGTGATAGATGCCAGAACCTAGTACTTAAAGGTAGGAGAGCGTGTCAACTATTAACTGCCAGCTTGGCATATTCCCCAAGTTACTGTGGGAAATATCAGAATTTCACGAATTTCGAGAGGTACGAACATTCTGTCAACTACTATGAACTACTAGCTTGAGTATTTCCCAATTAATCAAATGAGAAATTATTTTTTATACACTGTGTTTATATGTGTTCTGTAGCCGTAGTTGATACTCGTAAATAAAACGACGGCGATATACTCACGAAAATGCCGATCTTTTCCTGAGCTGTACCGATAAAAAGAGTCCTTTTTTAATATAAACTATTATACATTTGTAATCCCGTGGGTAATATAGTGCATGGATCAGAATATAACTGCTTTAAGACCTTGCCTTGTTTCCTAATAACAAACTATGTAGGGACAACTTAGAATACACTTTTGCTACATACCTACCTACCTACACTATAAATATGTATCCGGTCTTCTGCTAAATAAACTGGTGTTTTTACTGTTAAAGTATACCTGAGTGATTAAGTTGTTTAAGCATTGTTCACGATTACATGTGAACGAACATTAGCGACGTGTCGCCTATCCTTTAAATAATTATTATAATTTGCACCTTACAGAAAATTACGCTCTTGACTTTTCCTGTAAAATACGCGGATATATTTTTTAAACATTATTATACGTATTCATTAGTAAGATTTATTTATTTATAAGGGTTCACAAACAGATTACAATCGTAAAAAATGTTAATGATAAAGGGATTCTATATATAAATAAGGCTAGACAGTAATCCAAAGTAGTGAACACAGAATGATAATATAACTAGCGTTGCCTATGTCACATACGATCGGCGACCACAGAGTGTGCTATTAGGTGATAATAAAAAAAAGCAATTAAGAAAATCAACTAATACCAAAACAAACGAAAAGTATTTATGTAGTTGGTAGTTTTTTCTAATGAACTATTTATGAACAGAATGTGTGATTAAGATTAACAACTTTCAACAGATAAAAATTAACTCGAGGTGATAAGCATGGTCGTAGTTAAATATCTAGGTAATTAAGTAAGTAAGTGAATTATAGTTGAGTCATAATATCAATTTGAAATAACTTGCGATCAACCAGTTATGTCATTAAAAGAAGTAAGTCCATAGTTTCGTGGTTATTTATAAGTAAATAAGTAACTAAATCAAGCAAAAAGGTGCAAAAATACTGAGGAATGGAATATGCCGACAGGTATTTTCGAACCTTTTTATATCTGCAATGATGAAACGATTACGTAAGATACTTTTTATGAATAGTACTTATTATATGAATATTTCAAGTATTAAACTAAGAGCTTAACTGTCAAGCTAAGAGCCATCACTAACGACAGATCGGCAGAAGTGGACAGAATTAGGAGAGGCTTTTGCCCTGCAGAGAGACACTAGGCCTAGATAAATATATATATGTACCTACACTTTTCAAAACCAATCGAACCCTTTTGTTTCATAACTAAAGTAAATTCGTATTTACGTTCTTAATAAAGGTATTTCTTAACTTCTTTTTAAACAAAGCACCGAATGTTTAAGAGGTTAAAAATATTCCATAGAGTTGGATTCCAATCAGATCCTAGGTACACATAAAAAACTGATTCTGAAGGTGTGTCCATAAATAAGTAGATTTACCAATTAGTTGTGATGTTTTTTAATCACGAATGCGATCATACCGTTCTCACATGTACTTGTATGTGAGTAAGTGTTTGTTGTATTGATTAGAGTTAAATATGAAGGTCAATGAACTCATATTAAGTGTAAACATTAATATTTTCGCTCACTCTTTTACTATGAAATCATACGTAGGTATTATAGAAGTGCTGTTTCTCGATTTAATCAATTCATTAAACGAAGTCAATAATATCAATTGCTCTATCCAAAATATCTAAATACTCCATTTATAATTTTTTTTTTGCACCTAAGCTCGTTAAAACTTGTGCAATACATACAAAATCAGTATGTGGCTGACAGACTTATTGACTTTTCTATGAAATCATAGTACAAAAAATTGTTGACAAGAAATGCATTGGTTGACATCATATTCATCCTACAAATGTTTTGCATACACAAGAATTAAATGCTGATGTTTGTTAAAAGACTCTTACATTTTTCATTATAGAATTAAGTTACGCTGCTGCACTCAATTTATATAATTACCTATATAAAATAATTATACATTAATTTTTGAAATAACTTTTTTACTCCCATTGGCTGATGAACATATGTTTAACACACGCCTACAACGACTTAGACGACTCTTGACTTGATCTCGGGGCCAAGACGGCATTACCATAATCATTCAGACCAAGTGAACGTGTTCATTTGTTTTGTTTGCCGGCGTTGTTGAGACCCAGTTATTTCTAAGAGGTTAACTGTAATATCATCGTAAATACTCTTGACCCAAAGGTGTAAACTGACCAATATACCAATACCAAATACCAATACCAAAAGTACCTGTGGTGTACACACCTACTTATCTACTTAGTAGTAATAATGCTGCAATCCCATCTGACATGCAATCAAATTACTGATAATTTTTGGCACCTTCTCAATGCTCGGCCTAAGGTACATAAAATTGAGTACCTGCCTACAGCTCGCGTTTCGTAAAATCGCAGGCCCAGACCTATATAAATTGAATGCCGCCTCTAATCATAACAATGTACTTCTTACCTACCTATTAGTACCCGCCTTTTCGCAAATTAGTTGTTTTGCAGCTATTATACGAGTACATAATAAAACTTTCTCTGAAATCATACCATTTAAAAAACTGCAACAAAATCCTTTTTTTACTGGCTCGGTGGAACAGTGGTTAGTGACCCAGGTTTACTACCTACGGTTCCAAGAGTCGTGGGTTCGATTCCCACTCGGGACAAATGTTTGTGTGACGAACATCGGTGTTTGTTCCGTGTCTGGGTGTTATTAAATATATTTAAGTATATTTGTGTATCCACTGTCGTTTCTGATTTCCGTAACACAAGTGCTTAAGCTACTTACCACGGGATCAGATCGATGTATGTGATGTTGTGAAATATTTATTTATTTATTTTTTTTACTTTTGAACATCTAAGTATAGTATAGTATACACTTACTTCTTCAAAAGTAAACAAGCTCAAAAGTATAATGATGGCAGACAGCGGGAAGCGACATTTATACTTTGTAATGATTATGGTCACAATGTGCTACACCACCCTTTTTGTACTTCAAAATGTTGCAACAATGTTAAAAACTGCACCACCGCATAGCGTTACCGTGGCGCAGTATGATCGCAATAATACCCGTTGCGCGCGCGCCGCACGCGACAGACACAAATGCGGACACAAGCCGGAGATTGCAGTTTCCATTCATTTCTCGATGCGCACGATTGTCGCCGGTGGTCGTCACACTCCGCTGGGGAATCGCGAAACAAACTTGTTTAACAGCAATCTGATAGATCTTGCTTCAATTATCGTTCAATTTCTATCATTCTTCGCTCCTAAGCTACTAGGCACGCACAGAATACGAAAACGAACCAAAAAATACGTATCGAAACATACTTGTAATCACTCTATGCAATAATTACTTAATAAGTTACCAGCAAATCTGCGCAGGTACACCAATGAATAAACACATTTTGTTTACACACAGTGGTGTGCTATGTAATTAAACAACCATAATACTGTCGGGGAATACCCCTCAATCCAGACAGTTACAAACAACCAAATACTAATCAAAGCTTGGTTCAAGGCCTCTTCTTTAATTTGCTCAACGTAAGAAGCCCAAAAAACGTATGTTTATTTTTTGCGTTCCAAATGTTGCACGTTCCAAATATAGCCGCTCAGGATTGATTAGACGGCAAAAAACGTCGGTTTTATTTATAAATAACTAATTCACTTATTTACTAATGCCTAATATCTTATCTAATGAATGGGTGGTGTTATTGATGTTTTAAATAGTTAATTTTTATTTTCAGAGGATAAAGATTTGTTCGTGCCTTTAGACTGCGATGCGTGGCTTGTTAGATTCCTGCGACCATGCAAGTTCTACCCCGAAAGTGCCTATGATTTGGTAAGTCTATTTGAAATAACAGTGATATTTACATTATCTAATAATAAAAAAGTATATAGGTATATAGATGTAGTAGATTGAAATTTAGGTATCCGTATTATCCGAGGACATGAGGAAACAAAAATGCAGTTGGTGGCAGATCATTGTAACAAAAAATACACTGAAAATTCACACTCAATAACGCATAACCGTCTGATCGAGACTCTTTTTGTTAGTCTTGTTTCCGATTATACACCGTGAAATTTGAGTGGTTGTTTTCCCGTGGCAGAACGATTTGCCTTTAGTAATACTATCGAATCATGCAAATTATTCCTCGAAAAAAAAAATTTTTTTTTTTTCTATTTTTCAGAATAATAATTTTCCAACTCGAAAACGAGAGAAGCTATCGTTGTTTTTGAAGATGTTACGTATTCAGGTACTGCTTGCCGCATAAAATCGATGCTTAAAGCTAAAGAAGCTCTTCACCCTAAGTCATAAAGCGGTTCGAACGTGCTTTCGAGTTTCGGTTAAACCTTTCGTAAAACCGGCATTTATTGATTTTACCAAAAAAGAACTGCACACATCTTTTGTACTACTAAGATAGAATCATATTACTGCGGGAAAACAACCACTAAAATTTCAGGGTGTATAGATAGATATTTGTCACGCAGTGATGCAAAAACAAAATTTCATTACAGATAAAACGATACTACGCGTTCAAACAGAAGCACCACAAGCATTACGACGGACTGGTGCCCAGCAAGGAGACCAACATCTTCAACCAGAACATCCTCACGGTGCTGCCCAACCGCGACCAGCACGGCCGCAGGGTTCTCGTCCTCGAGCTCGGCAGTAAGTGAAGCATCAAGATTATCATCAACATCAGTACCCTCATCTTCAACATTACAACCCTCTTCGTAAACATCAGTACCCCCATCGTCAATATCAGGACCCTCTTCGTAAACATTAGTACCCTTATTGTCAACATCATTATTACTGTCATAAGCATGTTCTCTGTTAACATCATAAGTGTTGCTCATCTCCGCCCTCCATACAGTGATTATGTTAGTGTATATTCCTGTAACTTATCTTGATCTACGTCGCTGTAAGTCTAGTATTTTTATGATACTATTGTCTTATTACTTCCTTAAAATAATCAAAGCCTTCGCTGATGTATGAAGACACACGTAAGTGTTATACTATTTCCTGTAGTTGCTGGTGTTGTAAAACAGTTTTTATAAACTGGGTCGAACATCTACAGAAATTGGACAAATATGAAAGAAACTATTGAACTTATCTGTCTTTAGCAAAAAAAACTTCAAAGCAACAAGTTACAAAAAAATCAAAACATATTTGCCTTTTTGATTGTATCATCATATATGTAATCATAACATTGCACACCGGATGAAAGAAAACCCATCATTAATAAAAAATAGTCCAAAGTATCGTCAAAACCAGAATCAGAAAAAGTATGCTCAAATAACATGCTATTAGACAAAGGCTATGAAATCGAATAAAATGATGGGGACGTTATGCATAGATACTCGCTAAATCAGCAGTTATTATATTACACTAACTCCTAATTACAAAACACAACAAAACAAGTATGACATACTTATATCAACTTGCAGGGTAAATATCAAAATGTGTAAGGTTTAAAATGCATGTGGGTGTCTGTATAGTACTCGTAGCAATAAGTGTCTAAATTTGCATACTTATCGTTATAGAGCACCTTATAAGCGAATTGCAAATGCAATCGAGCAATTGCTATTGTGCGATCTGTTTATTGATTTTCAAAAGCCATTTATATATACTTCCTGTTTACAATATTCTTTTTATAAGTACACATCAATTTAAAAGTGAATGATAACGATTTCTCTTCTAAAATTTTCTACGCTTCTATTGGGAAATATTCATAATTTGAATAATAAGGGTTCTGTTCCATTTTTTATAAAAAGTGCCATTTGCACATCACATTACAACATCCAGAACAGCAGTAGATTACCTACATAGAAAATACATTTTGTATTGCAATATCCGTCAAGGAATATTAAACAATCATTTAAATTAAATGAAAATGTCCAATCCACACACAATCTTCCTAAGACTATTAGTAATTCCCATCATAGAAATTAGGTGGTTAGTGGCGTAGTTGTGAACTTTAGAGGGCAGCAAAACGGTTGCAAAAATGTTCCGCCCCATTCAGGATTACTATTGTCTCATTCTCCATTGCAGAGCACTGGAACCACAACAAGTGCAACCTGGATGAGGTGTTCAAGGGCTGCGTGCTGTTCCTGGAGGCGGCCATGCTGGAGCCGGAGACGCAGGTGTGCGGCGCTGTGGTCATCTTCGACATGGACGGCCTCTCCATGCAGCAGGTGTGGCAGTTCACGCCACCCTTCGCAAAGAGGATCGTCGACTGGTTACAGGTAAACTTGTTACTAATTATGGACGGAAGAGGTAAATATCCTATTTGGAATTTGGTTCAACTGAAATTCAAAATACACTACAATTAATCTTCAAAATACACGTATGGTCTACTACATACGCATTTGCTCGAAAAACATTTCCATAATTCTTTCGGCAGTCAAGTAAAATTATGATATAACTTCTTAGCCGATTTCGACTATTCACTGCAGCTTGAGTAATGAGAATACTCGCAAAATACTACATCGTTAATGTTATTTCCAGCTGTATATTGTCCAAGCGGTGTTCAGTGACAATCAACATCATCATCATCAGAATTTTATAATATCCCACTGCAGGGTATAGGCCTCCTTCGTAGACCGCCATGCACTTCGGTCCTGGGCCAGTCTTATTCAGAGACCTACTGCGGCCTACTTGATATCACTTGCCCATCAGTGACAATAAACAAAATTATTATTTATTTAATTTTAATATTATTTGCCCTTATAAGGGTAATAATATATGCAAATATCTATCTACCTTCTTATGTAATTAAACAAAATTTTGTTAAAATTTTATTGTATTTTGTAAACTGTATAATTTATCGACGATTTAGTTCAGTGGGGCAACCACAGGTCGCAACAATGTAAGTGACAACCGAACATTAGTAAGTTTATCCCAGCTAGCATGACTAGATGTGTCATTGAACGCAGTGAGAGGCTGTGAGGATTTCATAACTTGGCACCAAGCCGTACCGCGAAAACATTATTATACATGCGCTTAGTCCTTGATTATTATTACATGCTTTTAACTGATTTCGGTCACGCAGCTCAACGTAGTCCTGGACTACGCGACACTGACTGCATCCGATTAGGGCTGGAATCTTTGGCAAGGACCTCAAATGATCGAAAATCGCTACGTGTTGTATTGTTTTGTATGAAGCATAATCCTTACTGGTTAAAACTAAATACTATACATGTATTTACAAGATACTTTGTAGGGTTGCGCATTCGACTGGTTGGATGACGCGTTAATACCCCTCTCTTACACCAAGACCGTGCCTATCAAGGACAGGTGATTTGTGTAATTGTTTAGTTATCATCGGTTGTTTTTCCGTGACTGGGTGCGTTATTTATATTATTTATATCTGTTATTTCTGATATTCGTAACACAAGTGCGTTAACAACTTAGAACAGAGTCCGATGCGTTTGATGTTGTGTAATTTTAATGATTGGCGATTACTCTTATAGGTTTAACTTATTTTACACAAACGCTTATTTTTAATATTATTTATTAATTCAAATTTTCTTGTATTGTTTTCAGGAAAGCATACCGGTGCGAGTGAAAGGCCTGTACATCATCAACCAGCCGTACATCTTCAACATGGTATTCCAGCTGTTCAAGCCGTTCCTGAAGGAGAAACTGCGCTCGCGCATCATCTTCATCGGCAGCGACCGGGAGGGCCTCCACAAGTACATCAGTCCCAAATGCCTGCCTGCGTGCTACGGCGGCACGCTCAACATCCCGCGCGTCACCGGCCCGCAGTGGCTGGAGCTGCTGCTCATGTGTGACCAGGAGTTCAAAGGTGTGTGAGAGGAATAAGCGAGTTCTGTGTGAGTCCGGAATGCCTGCATTCGTGCTACGGCGGCACGCTCAACATCCCGCGCGTCACCGGCCCGCAGTGGCTGGAGCTGCTGCTCATGTGTGACCAGGAGTTCAAAGGTGTACGAGAGGAATAAGCGAGCTCGGTGCGAGTCCCAAATGCCTGCCTGCGTGCTACGGCGGCACGCTCAACATCCCGCGCGTCACCGGCCCGCAGTGACTCAGTCTGTCTCATTGATTGATTGATTGATTGGCCGAGAGGTCCCGGGTTTGAGCCCCGGTTCTGGTTACATTTGTGTAAATATTCATATATATATGTGACATTAGAAAACGCGTACAGGTATCAAGCTGAAATTTTATTACTAAGTATTATATTACTCGGTCAAGAGTTATGAAGTTGGCGTGCATCCACCTACCAGTGCCTCAAAACGGCGCCGCCTAATCTTTCATCGGTTATATCGAATTGCCTACTCATTGTAATATAAAATCGTGCTCTTCCAAATGTTGTGTCAATGTTCATAATTTTAAGGGCTTATTGATTAGAATATTTTACAACACATAAATTATAATTTCATTTCGTTTCTTTCCAGCAATCAATTCCTATGGATATAAGAAGAAATGATTCTCCTGCAACGAAACCAACTCGGCACTAGTATTAATATCCAGAAAGCATATCATGGTGTAAATAAGTTTAACTGTGTTCTAAACACATATGAATGTTGGGAAATTCTAGCTATAAGTGAGTTTTAAGGATAGCGAGATCCACCTACCTACTTATTTTATAAATCGAGTAATTAAGTATTATCACTGAATTGTAACATGATTCATGAATGAGTCGTATAGCTTTGTTTCATACCTTAATTTTTTTATTATAAAGGTTTTCAAAAGCACACAACTAAACAAATCATTTCACATACTGATTCAGTTAATATTGTTTGGTGGCTTTAGAAAAAAACTTATCTTTTACCAATCAGTGTAATTACGAATTCAAGTCAAGCTTTAAAATGTGAAATGATCATGTCTTTTACACTCCAAGAAGCCCTGGCTGGTCTGGAAGAAGGAAAAGACAGATTTCATTTTAGTCTCTGAAAGCGGAAGAATTTCCGGTACACAAAATTCTTTCTAACACACAGTGCCATTTTGAGGAATTTAGTTTTTTGATTTTTTTTTTAATCGGTATCTACAGGAGGCGTTTATTGACACAGAAGATTGACATATGGAGTTGCTTCTGCAGTTCCTATATACCATCAGAGGTGTAAAATTAATTTAGTTTGCTCCGGTTAAAAGTTATTGGAGACTAAAATGTGGTTCTTTTTATATAATGAACATATGTATGGTAAATTAAAATACTGCCCAAGGAACGTAATGTTACTGAACAGTAAATAAAGTGGTTATTGAAAAGTAAAGAAGACCAACGTTCAAAAACTTATTGAGAAAATAAAAATATACAGTCGTAAAGCTGCTAATAGGTAGGTATGTTACTTGAAGCATGGCGTTCAGTACCCGGACTCAGTAAAATAAAATAAATACGATCTGGATTTCAAACGTTATTTGCAGAACTTGCCAATGTCATGCCATGGAAAACAATAATATAATAATAAACAGCATTAAAACTCACGCCACCTAATTTTAGCAACAGCTTGTTAATATTATGGATAATGGATTGGCTAATATGAGCAGTCCATTTCATAACATTCCAATAATTTAATGTAACTTATATCTTTTTTATTTCATTAGAAATACATTAATGGCCCTTTGTAAATAGGCCTCTGATAAATAGCATGAAGTTGATATACTTAGCATCAATGATTCTGTTTATAGCGATTGTACTCTTCGTTCAATCTAGGTTAATCTTATTTTTAATTCTAGCGATCGCCATTTTATAGGTATAGTAAATACTTTGTAAGAATAGTAAAAGCAAATAAGTAAGAACAATTATGTTCACTTACATGTTTATACGTATATATATATATCTACTTATTACTAATATATCCTACAAATATCAACTAACAGTTATCTGCTAATGGGTATTGCCAGCATTAGAATATAGCTCTCCTGATTGGCTCTCTGTTCAAATAAAAAGGCTGTGATATAAAAACTGTTACATTTTACCCGTCTATTAACTCAAAAATAATAGATATACAGTCTTTTAACTGATTGAAATATCATTATAATAGTTATAGTAAGTAGTTAATATTTATACTCAATCTCATATGAAACTTAAATGTGATAACACAAATATTTGCTGAAATCAACTATTATAAGCTCAAAGTATATTTTTCTTATAGTAGTATCTTATTTTTTGAGATGGTCCTTTACCTTTGTCAAATTTAACGAAATTTATATTGAATTACAACTTGAAATGTACAAAGTACTGTAACTTAGAAAACTGTAACTGTCCGGGATATTTACCATGATGTTTTGTTTTAATGAGCTCCAGATATTTCGGCACTGTTGCAAGCGCCATGATCATGGGTGAACTTAAAATTATATACTGTTTATTAACTGCTAACAATCGTGCATCACATTTTTTAAATATATTATGAATATCTAAGTAAATAGCATACGTATATAATTAATTTAATCTAAACAAACCCAACACTCTAAAAGTACTTGTGGGAGAAGTCAAATCGGTACACTTTTTCAAATCTTGTGAGCAATAATGATGCTAGAAGAACACTCACAATACCATTTCATTCTTAAGTTACGGGTAATTTCGTTAAATTTCAAAGTGAAATTATGATAGCTATGTATTAAAGGATGATATTTTATTTACAATAAAAACAAATTTAATAAACATCTTTTATTCATTAAAACTACTATAATAACCACAACCTGCCATGGATGTAGAGTACTGTAAAGTCTAATTGGAAACTATTTATATACCGATTTTCTAAATAAAACTATGAGATTATAGATATACATCACGAAAACATAATTGAAAACATAACATTTCGTTATCTGGTAACAAAAATAGCTTCAGTTTTGTTAGACTTTACAACTACAACATTTTCGTATGTTAACTAAACCATATAAGGTACATAAACCTTAAAACCATAACATTTAGAGGATAACAGCCCACATAAATCATAAAAATTCATACATTATATATTTTACAATAATACGCAATATGAAGGTATATGATGACAACTTTATAATTCTGATGGTTCCCAAGCTTAAGCAGGCTAAGTACTAAGTACTTTGTAGATACTTATTAACGTACTTAATAGCAGTCTCAAGGCTATGTGGGTAATTATTCTATTCAGATTTGCCTCAAACACCCGTTTGACCCCTGCTACGTGACAAGCTCGCTAATAGTAGCTCAATGTATTCTGTTCTATGCGTTAATCCTCGTTGTTATATCATACCTACTAATGCGAGTAAGATATTATCTATGGAGTAATATAAAATTTTGAAACATTACGTAAGTAGTTCAATTTACAAAGAAGTTTAGATAAATGCAAACCACTTCGATCTCGGTTTTGATATTTTTAGTGGTGGGTTTCGTAAGCATTCATTAGAATAGAATAATCATTTATTTGATACAAATTAAAATTAATTACCATAAGTTTTTTCGCATTTCTGATAAAGTTAAAATAAAGTATTCAAACATTTCCAAAGGTGAAACATAAATTAAATATGATTTATATGTCTTCACTCCGTCATTTACTAAAGTTTTATTTTCAACAAGTACAATTCCGATAGTCGGAAATAGATGTAATTTTGATTACTTACAAGTCTAACGTAATTCAGAATATCAAAAATAAAAAAGTTTGGGTGTTTAAAAATAAGTTACCTACTTAAATAGAGAATAACTAATAAATTATTATCACCGAATTGCAAAAGCGCTTCGCTTCCTTTGTCTATGCCCGGAGGGAGCGTTCTACAGATGTCCTTCCGGCCGATTTCAGTTCAGATCACTTCTTCTTGTTTTCGTTGTTTTTGTAGCCATAAGAATTCGCCACTGAAAATAGAAAAGCAGTTTTTTTTATTTTTAGCAACATCAATGTCAATGTTATTTGATATAATTCTTGAAGAAGCTACCATCAAAGATATAAAAAAAACGTTGTGACACGACCTTTTTCATGTGGCAATATGATAAGTCGTCAACGCTAACCCGACCTCTGGTTAATATAAAAAAAAACTTAAAACAATATATTTCGCCAAAAAAATACGTAGGTTACGTGATATTCGCTGATCCCATGTGTCAAGTAGGTACCTTATTGAAGTGCAATCTATTTATAGCCAAAGCCTAAAGATGAATTTTGTTTGAATGACCTTTCCTGGCAATATGAAGGAAGTTTGGTCCACAAAAGAAATATTTATTATATTAAGATTTGATTGTTGTTACATTTTTTAGGTAGAAAATTTATCTTTGACTTAGGCTTGACCACCCTAATTAAGGGTAGGCTCGAGCCTCAAGGTGGGGACGGGTATATAGGGGTGAGAGCTATCCGTTCCCCGGCAAGTTTGCCGAGACGTAGTGATGATGACAGGGCAACTCCAAGCCATTATCGTACTCTACAGGCAACAATGGGACTTAAGGGCTAAATAACAAAATTAACCTTTGAAATCCTCCTCGTAGTGCTGAAGGAGCTTGTACAGCGTCTCCCCAGGGATGTCCGGTTCAGACAACGAGCCCCCGTGGCGCTTGCGCAGCGCACTAGGGCCGATTTGCGCCACTAGCGACTCCCTATTGGTCCCGTGGAAGAAGATGCGCGAGCGCAACTTCGGCCGGAGGAACGGTTTGAACACAGCGAACAGCATGTTGAATAAGTACGGCTGGTTGATGATGTGAACCTGCTTCAGCCGGATTGGGACGCAGTCCTGAAAACAACAAAAGAAACGTTTCGATCGTGAGATGTTTTTTCGGCCAGCTATATTGATTTTTTTCTTATGCACAACCATCATAAGTAGATTAATAAACATAATTATAATGGTTCTGTAAGTTAATAGAAATGTTAATAAATATCATACAATAAATTACAAATAAAATGTTTTCGTATAAAATAATATCACTTATTTTAGGCCCAAAAGTTAGTACATACTCGATTCAATCTTGTTTAATTGGGTACTAGTGTCAAGACAAAACGCCTATGATTTCTAGAGCACTGTTAATAAAGTCATAAAAAGCTGCATCACTAGTACCAATTACTAGCATTTATTACCTAGATTAGTTAGTTAGCCTTGACGAATAAAACAAAGACATGTTGTATTGTGGCTATGCTTGTATCAAACCGGCAGGACCAGATAGACTGGGGTCAGCTGTTATTACGTCAATAGCTTCGACTATGTAATAAGGTCGTTGACAGGCCATTAATAAAGGACAGTGATCATTAATAATCCAGGCATAATTCTGCAGAGATGACGCATGCCGCCTTGGTATCTACTTTATATGATAAATAATAAATCCTAGACTTCCATTTTCATAAAAAGCTTAAATTGAACAGAACAAAACGAAAGCAGTATTTGACAAAAATTTAATCCCAGATACTTAAAATTCCGACTCTGTAGGTGTATCAAGGTGGGTGTACATTCTATACAAGTTTAGTTGATGATGATCATTTTAAATGCAAGTTTAACTTCTTAGCACGATTTGTTGTGTAACCGTATTATTATCGTTGCGTTGGATGAAAGTGAGCCATACCTATCTTTCAAAATGTAGTATAGTAGGTATAGGGTTTAAGTTAAGCTCATTTTGATCTTGAGCCACGATGGAGCAGTTAATTTTGTGATTTTGTCAATGAATATTGATTTATTAAAGAATTATTAAAGACAATAAATACTACGACAATTGACAATTAATTGATGGGCAGTAAGTTATGTATTTGCTCCTCCTAATATTGACTGTAGAAGTATAGACTCATTAAGACTAGTGTAATTGAATTTAGAACTACAAAAATACAAGGCTCTCACCTGAATCCAGTCGACAATGAGCTTGGCGTATGAGGGTGTGAACTGCATGATCTGGCCGAAGCTCAGCCCTTTCATATCGAGGATGGTGATGGCGCCGTTGATCTGCGTGCACGGCTCCGCGATGGCTGCCTCCAGCACCATCTGGATCCCGCGGAACACCTCCGACAGGGTCACGTCTCGGGGATTCCAGTTAACTATGTAATAAATTAATCACATCATCACTTACATTGGCCTGACTCCGATATACTTGTGAGTAGATCTACTACTACCAACATCAGACAAAAGCGGAATACACAATTGATAAGTAAGTAAGACAAGTTGTTTGAAATCAGAGTACCACATGCCTAGAATATCAATAAAATTGTTGAGTGATGAATCCTTCGTCCGTTTTTTTTGTAGAGACAGCATGTACCTCGGAAAGCACATTAAACCTTTCCTTCTTTCCGTCTGTTTTTGACTTGTCTCTCCTAAGAGTGTGAAGGAGAAGTCCACTTGTGTTTGTGCTACCGTTAGCTACGTTAGCTACGTTACTACTACCGTTAGCTACGTAGGACGTGCATTATAATATGTCCTACGTAGAAGGTTAATCTTCATTGCGATTTGGCGAAAACCTAATTCAGTGGGGTGACATTAACTTATTATTCTCTTTTGATTAAGCTTTCTTAACTGGCCTATTACTTCCAGTAAGGAATAACGTACCTGATTCAACAACCATGGTTCTCCTTCCATCCTGGTCGCGCGGAGACAGGATGGCCACGATGGAGTGGTCGAACGCGACGTGCGTGCCGGTGGGGGTGAGGTCGTGGCAGTGCTCAGGGTGGCTCGCGCGGAACTTGTAGTACGCTTGTATCTGTAAGTGTTCAGAAGAAGGCTGGTATTAGGGACCACACGCTGACCTTACGTGCCGACAGATTTTTGTCGTCGGCGCTGGTCAGGCTAACTTAAAAAGGTGCCTATATCTATATGCATACTAAACCGTCAGCCCAATGGTTTGTAAGCGTGTGGTCAGTGTGACTCTAAAACCAGCCTAACACTAAGGCCGGGTGCAAATTGAGCGTTTGGCGCTGTGTTTATCCTTACTATCCTTACTAATATTATAAATGCGAAAGTAACTCTGTCTGTCTGTCTGTCTGTCTGTCTGTCTGTTACGCTTTCACGCATAAAGTACTGAACCGATTTAAACGAAATTTGGTACAAATATAGTCCAGAGCCTAGAAACGGTTATAGGCTACTTTTTAACCGACTGCGCTATAAAGAAGTAATGTTTTAGCCGTTAAACATCTCTACGCGGACGAAGTCGTCATAGCCACTGGACGGATCGAGATGAAATTTAGCATGCAGGTAGAAGTTATGATGTAGGCATCCGTTAGGACAGGATTTCCGAAATTCCCACGGGAACGGGAAATAACGGGAAAATCCTTTTGTATGAAAAATACTAACCGCATAACGCACGCTTAATCAAACAAAGAAATAACACAAAATTGCTGATTTTTGGGAATCGGCGTTTAAAGTTTTGCAATTCGTCCGCGTCAACTTTCGCGATCCATAAAAATTAAATGGTTTATGATTTGATAAAACAAAAGAATGAAGGATATAGTCTGATATATAGGTAATATTATGACATCAAAAATATATTTTTGGAGGGATAAATAATTAGGTAATCATGAAAGAAAAAAAAAGTTTTGACTTATTTCACTTTAGCATTAAATGTTAGCTTTATATTTTAAGTGACGTCCTGACATAATGACGAATAATCCAGTTTATCAATAACAAAATAAAAATAATGTGACATTAATCACTTTTATTTCATTTTATTACTATTAACTTTGATAGTTTCTCACAAGAAGTTCTAATGTTACGTATGATTTTAAGCTTTCGCGTTCCATTATACTAAATATTAGTCTTTATGGGTCTACACGCGATATTAGGAGTAGCAAATACTTAGCTACAATCATGATTGGTGTAACCCAGTCAAAACGTCGGGCAGTAAGTAGCTAAGTATTTGCTACTCCTAATATCGCGTGTAAACCCATAAAGACTAATATTTTTTTTATATTAAACAATGAATAACTTTCCACATAATTAGGTTATATTAAATTAAATCTTTTTATACTACCTAAATGAATAATCAGTCTTAAACTGTAACAGAAATAATATCTTCTTTAAAAAACGAAGCTTTGTTATTTAATTTTGTATTTCATTATCACTGCTTCGTTGCGCGTTGGTCTATTGGTAGCAATCGCAAGGACTGAGAGGTCCCCGGATCGAGTCCGGGGTGGGGCAAAAATGTGCCTCGGAAAGCACGTTAGGCCCGTGGTCCTGCGCCCGATCTCTCATCGGACATGTCGGATTCCCGTCTCACCGAATTATGAGAGTAAGGGAATAGAGAGTGCACTTGTGTTTGCGCGGACACTTGTACACTATAATATGTCCTGCGCACTTGGCTGAGCTCGGCAGAGATCGGCCGCCATGGCTAAAATCGGTCGTACGCCTAATTTATTTCTTTTTCTTCTTGATCAACAAGGAAAATAATAAAGTTATATAAAAAATATCTTCTTTGAGGTCTCTGTTATTATTTGGGCTTAATAATTACTATCAAACTGTAAGAACATTTTTTCGAAAGTAAAGTAACTACAAAATAATTTAAGATATCGCTCAAAGCTCAATAAATCAGACTTTAGTTGTAGCATGAGATACCAAAAATAAGAACACGTTCATAAATAAATCAAACACAATAAAAAAAAAAAAACAAATGAACTTTTAGTATTTTCACAAATACAATAAGTAACTAATTGTCTTGTAGCATATAAAATACACACCAGACTGACGCGTTTGACCAGTAGTACTACCATGAGTTAGCTATCGAAAACTTACAACCTATCGAACTGTTTTTTTATACTACCGATTTTAGTTCTTAGCGTTACCGCTAGATTTGGAAACGCCTAATGTGTACTAGAGGCGCTGTACATTTTTTCATAGAATTTTTTTACATAGGCGATAACGATTCTGTCACTTTCAAACTCATGGTAGCGCTACAGAAGCGCGCTTGCATGCGTACACTTTAATAGAACTCCTGGTTTCCAAAACGCGCATTAGCAATGCGTGCATTTGAAAACGCCTAATGTGCACTAGACTTTATGTTTATGTTTTCCCCGTTTTTAAAGATATAAAAATCTACGAATCACTTTAAACTTCAAATATGACTTAATTTAACAACAAATATAATTTAAATCTAATACTTTCACACGTAGATTTACTTTGAAATATTGGTGTTTTTAAGGACATTTTACTTTTTTAGTTCGTGACCTCATATGTAACGCCAAAGTACTGATTTTATTAGTATTAAGAATATTTTTTATAATCACTTTTAAACCGAAAAAGGATGTTCATATAAATATGAACGTAACGTGGATAAAGTGAATTAATCACTTTACACATACATTTTTTTTTTCATTAATCTTATCTAACTCTTGGGATAAGATAATTTTAATAACAACGATCACCTGTAGGTTAAGGTAATTAGATATAACTTGTAGCGAAGTAAAATACTACAACAATAGCCCCACTTAGTAGATATAATGAATATTTTATACCTAAAGCACGTAATAAAGGACGGTTTAGTTTAGGAAAACCTATCATTTTTCGTACACATAATCTTCGTGTGGTCACTACTTCACAAAACATACGATTATCCTCACCTTGACCCGAGAAAGGTCAGAATAAAAAAACTTACAGTTCTTCCTATTGAAATTGTTACAGATTCCAAATTACAATTATATCAGAAATTACAGTTATAAGATTAACAAATCAAAATTAGATAAAATAAATTTATAGCAATGTTCCTTTTAAAATACATCATAGTATAGAATAATCATTTTAATCGTATCTCTACCGACTGTTAAAAAACGTGCACCCTACAAGCAAATATTTACACAAGAGGAGTTTTCTCAACCCTAAACTAGAAATAAACAGATATTATTTACTTTTTTTTCCTGAATCTTATCATTAATCCAGTTATGACTTGCGAATTATTATTTTCGGGTCGTTCTGGAAGAAGCGGATCTAAGAGTAACAGTAAGTAATAGTTGATTTTAAAACATGTATGAATTGAAACGTTATTTGCTGGGTATGATGACAAGTTTAGAATGTTAATCAAACAATTGTATGGCTCAGTGGTAGGTGAGTAGTTATTATACAGATTACCTAGCATTAACCTTTAGGTCTGACTCTCCGCAGGCTCTGCTGTAATACTGTCAATACGCGGAGACTTGCGAACTGCAGATGTTCAATATTTCTGGTCCATTGTGAAAATGAAAGCCTTGCTACTTGACGCCGTATTTTATTACATACATATATATCCTACCTGTCTTAATAAGTATCTCGTAGTATATCGTATATAATAGTTATCGATTAGAAATAGTTAAAGGATCTCTCTGCTCGACTCTACATTTTTCTAACTTTTAATCTTGCGGATTATTGTATAAAATTAAATGCTTTTTAACTTACCCTTTTAAATGCACTCTCTGGGTAGAACTTGCACGGCCTCAAAAACTTCATAAGAAAATCATCGTTGTCTATGGGGACAGTCAAATTGGTGTCACCTGAAAAAGTTAGAAACACCATTATAGTATACATACTGACTATATTCCGTTCAGTTAGAGAAAATGCGTGATTGGATAGCTGATTTAAATAGATTGCTTCAACATGTCCATTTAATTTTGCATTTCAAAGCATTTAATGACTGAATATTGGGACAAGAAGATATAACAGATATGCGAGAATAGATCACAAGACAAAATATACAAACTCGCATAATCAGTGATAATGTTATATAATACCTCTAGATGTTTGGATATATAATACTAGAGGAAATGTAGAATATTTCCCCGTGGCGCATATTATGTTGTAATTTACAGTGACTACGCAACAACTGCGTGCATTATAAAACTGGGATATTAATAAAATGAGCGATCAATAGCTAAAGTGTTTTGTAGTGGAAATACAAATGGGCTTTTCTTTCCGTATATTACGTAGAACAATAAATTGTCACATTATAACATTCGTGATTGTCGGGCGAATTTATAGCCGTTATGTCATATGTGAACCTCTCGGCAGCTCACATCAGGTGGAGTCAGGTCATCCAAACCGTCCATATAAAACTGACATTCGAACATGAGACAAAGAAGGTACCCACCCCGGTACATTTATTATTACTTCTAAGCACTGGCGAAATGCAGAATCAATAAAAATGTCAGTAGTAAAGAGCCTTGGCGCTTCAACCATAAATACGTGCTTGGATTCAAAGTTGAGTTGAATGTTGACTGGTCATGAATATAATGTCAACTTATGACATCCTAAGGGTGACTTGGATGATTCTAAAACTAGAATATCGTGTCTCTAAATTCTTGAAACCTTTCCACGAAGACACACCCAACAATGAAACATTTATATTATTATTTAATAATATTCATCATCATCTCAGCGTTCTCCCGGTTGCATCCTTGCGGAGCCCGGGGTCCGCTTTCCTGCTCCTAACTCTCCACCTCGCACGATCTTCAGCATCCTTCGCGGAGAGTTTGTTGGCACGCATGTCATCCACTACGACGTCAAGCCAGGCCTTCTTGGGCCTTCCCGTTCTGCCGGGACCCGGCGGTAGCGACATTGCGAGACACTTGTTCCCTACGTAGTTTGCCGGTTTCCGTAAAACATGTCCGTACCAACGTAGGCGGCACTCTTGCAATTTATCAGCGATGTCTCGGACATGAAGGCTGCCGCGAATACGGGAGTTCTTTACGCGATCTGCTCGCGTAACTCCCGACATCCAGCGCAGCATCTTCATCTCCGTGACCCGCAGTTCTTGCTTGTGCCGCTCAAGTACTGGCCATGCTTCACTGCCATATAAGAGAACAGGCCTAATGATGGATTTATAGACCTGTCCCTTCAGCTTAACCGGCATTTTAGGGTCGCAAATGACGCCGCTCACCTCCCGCCATTTATCCCACGCAGCAGCAATGCGTGCCTTGACGTCGGAGTCGATGTCGCCGTTCGCGTGGAGTACAGATCCCAGATACTTGAACCGGTCCGTGCGCTCGACCGTGTCTTCGCCTATGCGGACGGACATGGGATCTGTAGTGTTGCAGGCCAAGTACTCTGTCTTCGCCACGTTGAGTTTCAGACCCCGTTCTCAAGCGATTCCTTCCATGTGTTAACACGTCTCACCAGCCGTCCCCTGTCCGAGTCCACCAGCGCGATATCATCAGCATACATAAGTAGCCATGGTGGCTGCTCATGTTGGTCTCTGATGCTGTCTGACAATACGTCTAATATCAGGCTGAAGAGAAACGGACTCAGGAGGGGGCCTTGATGTAAGTACTCCGACGGTTATACGGAAGGGCAAAGTGTCGCCAACAGCGGTCCTAACTACAGAATCGGAATCACAGTACATGTCTCTAATGATATCAACATACGTTTCTGGCACTCCCTTGACCTCAGGGCCCACCAAATCATCTCACGCGGAACACAGTCGAAGGCCTTCTCCATGTCCAGAAATAGGAAGTGGAGAGGCGTGTTCTTCGTCCTGTATTTCTCCATGATGATTCTTAGGGCAAAAACGGGGTCCATAGTCCCGTGACCGGGGCGGAAACCATATTGACATCCAGAGACAGTGCACTCTGACGGATTCGAGAGTCCACTATCCGCTCGAATAGTTTCATGGTGTGGGACATGACCTTTATACCGCGATAACTACCGCACTCCTGCACTGATCCCTTGCCCTTGAAGACCGGGGTGATAACACTCAGTCTCCATTGGCGAGGAATCCCGCCGGTGCTTAGTATGCGGTTATAAAGGTTAGTTAGGATGCCCACACCACGACCACCCATTGCCTTCCAGGCTTCGATGGGGACTCCATCGGCTCCGACAGCTTTCCGATTCTTCATGCGGCGAAGAGCCTTCTCTACTTCTTCAGGCGTTACCGGTGGCACAAGTCCTTGATTCCGAGGGAGGTCCGGTGGCTGCACCTCTCTATGCTGTTTGTTTAACAGCTCGTGGAAGTAAGAGCGCCATCTCTCCTTCACCGCGAGGTCCTCGCATAGTAGGTTACCGTGAGAGTCTTTAACACAGCGGCACTTGGAGATATCCTGTGCCGCTTTGACCCTCGAACGTGCCAATCTATAGATAAGCTTCTGCCCCTCAGACGATTCCAGCCTATCGTAGAGCGGTTGTAGGTGGGCTCGCCTGGCTCTGGCAACAGCTTTCTTAGTAGCACGTTTTGCGGACCTGTATGCGTCGCGATCTTCGGGAGAGTTGGACGCTTGCCACTTTTTAAAGAGGGTTTTCTTCACCCTCGTCTCCCTCTGGACTGTGTCGTTCCACCACCAAGTCTCCTTTGTCAAATTTGCGTCCACCCTTAGACGTGCCAAGCACTGACTTCGCCGCTTCGGTTATGGTTGCCTGAATCCTGTCCCAGTGGTTCTGAACTGGTTCGTTCTCAGCCTCAGCGCACTTGTCGCCGATAGCTGAGACGAACACCTGGGATTTGTCATCGTCAAGCCGCCACCACCTTATTTGACGCCGACAGCGCTCAAAGCTTTTGGCCTTGGGCTTCACGCAGAGATCCATGACAAGTAGACGGTGTTGTGCTGTGAGACTCTCTCCGGGTATGACCTTGCAGTTGACTACTTTGCCGATGTGGTGCCTCCTAGTGAGTAGGAAGTCGATCTGGGTAGCGTGCCGCCCACTCCTGTAGGTGATTAAATGTTCAGGCCTCTTCTGGAAAAACGTATTCACAATAGCCAGGTCGGCAGCCGAACACAACTGGAGGATGTTCTCCCCTTCAGCGTTGCGTCTGCCGAACCCATAGCCACCATGAACACGCTCGAACTCCTCAGGCTCCTCACCCACATGACCATTCAGATCGCCCCCCAGAACGACTCCCTGAGATGGTGGGATTCCACGCAGCACCTCTCCAAGTCTATCCCAGAATGAAGTCTTTTCGGTGTCGCTGCAACCAGCCTGTGGAGCGTATGCGCTTATCAAGTGGGTCGTAACCCCTTCGATAAGCACCGTTACGTCCATTAAGCGGTCGCTGTAGCGTTTCACCTCCAACACGTCATCCTGCAACTCCCCGGACAGCACTACCGCAACCCCGTTCTCTCCACTAGGTGCTCCTGTGTAGATCAGCTTGTAGTCATTCCCAATGGCCCGGGATCTGCTGCCTTTCCACCGAGTCTCCTGCAGGAACGCCACTGCCACCCTCCGCCTGGTGAGTACGTCGGCCAGCTCTCGCGCGTCCGGTGAGCGTGCCCACGTTCCACGTCGCGAAGCGGAGTTTCCGTGGGGTTGGGGCTAACGTCTTTAGCCGCGTCCGTCCCCAACGCGGTAGCCCTCGCCCACTTGCCACAGGAGTCGGGCGAAACTCCTGCGCGCCGTTTTGCGGCGGCGCCATATTCCTGGCACTTTTCTTGATTTTTCTTTCCATTTTAAAGTGGCGTGTTCACTTTTACGGGAGCGACTGCCGTCCGACCACCCAACCCCGGGGGAAAGCTGGTGCCAGAGCCTCGTTCGTTGGTCAGCAGGGGTACGTACTTGCACGTGAGGTTGGCTTGGGCCCAAAGATCTTGGTAGGGCCCCATCCCCCCTATTATTTAATAATATTATTAGCCCAAATACGTCCCCACCGCTGGGGACAGGCCTACCCTAAACTAAGGAGATCAGGCCTTAGTCAACCTCACTGGCCGAGTGCGGGTTGGTCGACTACATAACCTTAGAATTTCTTCATAGATGTGCGTTACCTCGCGATGTTTATCCTTCATCTTTAAAGCATCGAATATTCGTACATATGAATTACGTACATATGAACTAATAGTGAACGCTTGTGTTCTTTGTGTATCGGAAATTAAACTTTGAGAACAAGTAATTTTAATGTACTCCCTCCTGACTAAATGTGTAGACGTACCAAGACGCAGATTATTCAGAACAATTAAATTAGGAGCATAAATTAACATAGGAAAATTTTGCTTATTAGATTGTAAACATGATGAAACATGCATTGTTCATATTTAAACGAAATAGCTTGTGAGAAAAATACCTAGATACTTATACACTTGCAATACTACTTGTTCAATATTTAGCTATGTGTGCCAATTTCAAGGTCTTTAAACAAATACAACAAAGGTTTAGGTTTAATCAGTATTCCCTTTATGTAGGTACGTGCATGTAGAAATATACTCAAATGTACAAAAGAAAAATAAGGTTAAATAATATGCGAGGAATCCGGTAGCATGGTAAGTAAAGTACCAAATACATCCTGCACAATAAATATTGATTGTTTCGATTTGTTTTGCTCATATTATACTCTCTATTGTGTATCCTATCGCCGCATTCTGAAGGTTAGTATAAAGATATAATGATATCACACTGACATTCAATACAGCCTAGAAGCCTACAATGCTAAGTACTAGATATTAATACTACACGGTCTAATTCCTGTTTTGGTTAAATTAAACATTAAATTATACACACAACAAATAATTTGATGACATTAGAACTATAGGAAACCTTCCGCATTTTTTTGCTGTAGTATAAATCAATCATTTCCGGGAAAAATATTTACCGTTAAATTTGAGAACCAACAACATTATAAAATGTTAGTAAAAGTTAAATTAGATTTAAAAATTTTAATATCAACCTAAATCAAACTATTTTTTTTTCTTTTTAATCAATGAAAAAACTAGGGAGGTTCTTAAGTGGACGCGTATATATTTTTATAATGATGTGTTATCTGACAAGACTATTTTCTTATAATGGAGTCGGATTCACAATTTTGGAGTTTCGACCATAAAATATATATTTTTTAAGGTTATAGTTCAATAGTAAGTAGCCTGTAGTTTTTGTTTTCACAAAAATGTATGAAAATATTGCGAATGGCCGTAGGTAACTTTAAAATGCCTTGATTTTGAAGCCTGTCTTTTACAGCCACAAGGAATCGCTGATATAAGAATAAGATATTAATTTCATCTTAACACCTAAACGCGTTCTTGAGAAAAAGCTGTAAGTAGATCACTAAAACAAAAAAGAGGGTTTTTGTTTTTTTTTACATGTTCTTAAACTCAAAATAACAGATTAACTATCGACCCAAAGTTTTAAGAACAAAAATAAATCTTAGGACATTTTTTGCAAATTTTTTGCGCGTCCAAATGCGTCACAGCGTTGATGATTTTTAGGTGTATATTTTTTGGATCGCAAGTAGTTTTTTATTGAATGTCACTTAGTTTAATTTTTTGGAAACTTACAATAGCTGTTTTTTAGTACATCTCGAACGTAAAAAATAACAATGAATCAACTTTATACCTACATCATGTGAAAGGCAATGTTTTTATTTTCTTAATTTGCATAGCTAAACGACGTGATAGGTAGCTAGGAGTCGTAACCAATAACCACAAATTTTCATTACGATACTATGTGGAGCTTACTGCACAAGTGTGAAAGGAAAAAAAGATACGGTAAGGTATTTTAACTTGTGGTGTCCAATGTGGTGCACGTTTATTTAATTGCTCATACATATCTGTCCCACTCTACTCTTCATAGTTGTAGCTATTAATCTGTTACATCGCTGACCAGTAGGGGTAATTATATGATGACGCAGCACCTGTCCAAGGTTATACCATCATAGAACCATGTATTGCACAAAAAACTTTATGACTAGTATTTATCGGTTTGACAGTAAAAAAAATATGTGCCATTTAGTCCACAAAACATATGCAAATAAATGTAAAATAAAAATGACTAGATTTTTAATGGTGACGTTGGTGCTAAAAGACACGCCAGGAACAATGATGAATGAGGATAAAAAAATCCATGGACCTTGTAAATATATATCATCACTGACGTCAGAATAAAATTTGTAGAAAAACTAGTATTGTTCGAGACCGGTACGTTAATTCCTGATCTAACATACATATACCTAAGTAAGTATAATTAATGACAATAAATATTTACACATTTTATTTGTATTATGTCCAATTTTAAACCACGTGACAAATATTTTGCCGGAATTAAACATAACCCGGTAAATCGTGTATGGGTAGTATGCGTAGATAGATAATTCTAAGCATGTTTACATAATTTGAATTACTGGTAGATAATTATTATTTTACTACGTTTGTTTGACGTTTTGTACATAATATGTAAATAAATAGCCTCGAATCAATATAAATGAAGATAATACCTACGATAATTACTCATCGAGCCCACATTTGTTTTTTTATTCAAAGACTAAGGAAATGATTATCCATTTTACTTTTGCACAAACTTTGAGTCAATTTATCTGCAAAAACAAAATATAGCAGAATTTGGTACCCATGTTCACATAAAAACTATTTTTCCAATTTTCCATCATAAATTGAAGATGTTTATTGTATTTTTATATTTATCTATAGTAGGTTAGTATAATAGGTCTATGGTAAGTTGATAATGTATCTGATTGGCCATGACAACTTCTAATTATGTAGCAATAGGTTAAAATTGTTAATTTTTAGCGTAGGTACGGACAAAGAAATAAGTAGGTATACGTATAACAAAGATCATGTTTAATTATATTGCACAGAATAATTCTTTCGCAGAAACGTCCAACATAACTGAACTGAATGTAAGCAATTAAAGTAATAACGCGCTCATTTGACCAGCGGGTCCTTAGTCCACCTACAGTCATTTGACGTTGAACTCCTCGACCTCGTCACAGCGTCTCATTGATTGTATCGTTTAAGCGATTATTATAAGTACACAGTACATTAACCGTCGATTGTAGAAATGTATGATACTTTGTCCTCATAGAACAATCATTGGTATTAAATCATTTAGATCTGTCTGCTCTAGTTTTCACTCAATGACAACGTTTCATATGATCAACATACCAACTACAAAGCGAGAACTGATAACATATTGATTGTAGCGTAATGAAAAAGTATAGTATAACCTGCCCAGGAGTATGAAGAATTATTGTACCAAGTTTCATCAAAATCCGTCGAGTAGTTTTTGTTTCTATAAGGAACATACAACATACCGACAGGCAGACAAACAAAAATTTTACTGATTGCATTTTGGGCATCAGTATCGATCACTAATCAATCACCCTCTGATAGTTAGTTATTTTGAAAATGTATTTAATGTACAGAATTGACCTCTCTAAAGATTTATTATAAGTATAGATAAATATTAATTTAAATAAATATTACACAACATCACATACATTGATCTGATCCCGTGGTAAGTAGCTTAAACACATCAGAATCAACAGTGGATACACAAATATACTTAAATATATTGAATAACACACCCAGACACGGAATAAACTCGGACAAATATTTGTGTGACGAACATCCGTATGTTCGTCACACAAATATTTGTCAGTAGATAGAGTAGATAGCAACCATGAGTAGTGATCGCCCATCCCCCATCCCCCATCCCATCCCATGATCCCATGACTTGGTTAGTGAACCACTGTTCCACCGAGCCATTCAATGAATGTTTTCTCAGAACAGAAGAATAGAAAAATACCTACAAGATCAAAAAATTGGAGAGACAATCATGTATGAGTAAATTAGTTCGATAAAACTAAATGAAAGATCTCCTTTTAACTTTACATAAACTGATATTTCCGTCATATTATTTACGTAAACATGACGTTAAGGTACTTAGGTAATAGGGAAGTTTTAAGGTAGGTTCAAAAATTAGCATAGCCTTGACAAAATCCGGTTGCTTATTATGAATAATCATCCTCAACTGATTAGCCAAATTTATACGACAAATAATTTAATACCCCTGATCAGTGAATATTGAAATGTTTTTTTGCCGAAAGGTTTATTTATTTAGCCGTTAGTCAATAAGCCTAGATTTTGCATTAATTAACCGGTTGAGAAACTTTTCTAATATCTAGAGATGTAGGAGTTTTTTTTTGTAGAAGATTATTTAGTACACATTTTTAATATTTTCGAACAAATCTTTATACCTTCTAATAAAATACCTACTACTTAGAATTGGTATACAAAGCACAGCTGTCTCTATCATAATATTTCAGGTTTGATATTCCTGTAATTATCAAGTTAATTATGATTGCTGACTAAAGAAAATTAACACCTATCTAACAATGATTTTATTTCATGTTTTTCGAATATCATATTCACAATACACCACTTGGGTGTTTTGTGTGCTCATTTAGAATAAACTTCCAATTAATAATAATCAAACACGATATTGCATTTGTGAACGAAAACTGATTACAACAAACATCATTATCTTAATGATAATGGTTTCCCTTGTGTTATCTCGACACAATCGCAAACATGTGTGATAGCTAATGGTCTAAAATAGCTGCCCTTCATATTTAAGGTCTGCAGGATTCAAACTGGTTTTAGTGCAATAGTTCAAAGCAGGTAGACATAATGATATTCTATTAACTAGGTTATTAGAGCGTCTAATAGGGTCATGTCAAAAAGATACAAAGAAAAAACGCTGAGTGATGACATCTACTAAGAAAAATGCACGGTTTCATAACTTTTTTACATTAACCCAGTCAATACCCAGTTTAGATATTATACTAACAAATTACGTTTAGTCTAAATTAAGATCCGAATAAAGACTAGAGGCTAGACTAGATCATATTCGAAGTTATGGATACCTTATTTAACAACCGCAATGTATGTAGTGTGTGCGTTCATTATTTGTAGTTAGATATTTTCAGTTTCCTTTCCTAGACATTGTAAACAAATCTTACCGGAGTCATAAATTATCTAACGTTGTTTACTATTGTTATCCGCAATAAATTGATTTCAATTGCAGATAGATATTACATTACTTTATTAACATAAATGTACCTAAGTATATATATGTTACGGTCAATGTGAGCAATCGGTAATTATCTATAATCACCGGTAAATATAGATAATTCCCGACACACATGGTAAATGTAGTGAATTATTCAAATTTACCGGTAATTATATAAAACTCCCGCTCGACTGTGGGAAATGTTGACATTGCTGACAAATATCACAAGTACTCTGCAATTCCAAATGTCACAAATCTCAAAAATATATCGACGAGAAAGAATTTTAAGACTTCCACTGAAAATTCCCTGCCAATTTGCTAATTGCTTTATTTTTATAAGATAATATATTTTATACTGGTTTATTTTATAACTAGCTGTGCCCGTGACTTCGTTCGCGTGGACTACAGAATTTGACATACAAAAGTTTTTGCAATATCGCGTCGCAAGTAAGCTTTAAGTCTATTAGGGTACCTCCATGCCAAATTTCAATCATCTATCTTACGCGGTTATAAATACATACTTAACTACATAATCACACCTAGACACGGAACAAACACCGATATTCACCACACAAACATTTGTCCCGAGTGGGAATCGAACCCACGACTCTTGGAATTGCCAGCCTGGGTCACTAACAAAACCATTGTTTCACCGAGCCAGTCAAGTCAGATTTACTTTATTATTTGCCACATTTACACAAAGGGTATGGTAATTTTATATAATTACCGGTAAATGTGATTAATTCGGTAGTTTTCACCACCTTTACCACGAACACTAGTAATTATGCATAGTTACCGGTAATTATAAATAATAACCACTCTATCCTCTTTAACCGTTACAAATATATAGGTATCACCGTGACACAGGCGTTGAAACCAATGAATGTCTAATTACACTAGGTACTCTACTTTGAAATATTAACAGGTATGCAAAAAGTCTTACCTTTCAAAAGTTTCTTGAGTTCTTCCAAACCCGCCTTGACGTTTTCTGGTGTTTCGCGCAGTTCTAGTCGGGCCTTCTCTATATATTTACTCTCGGTTACTGGGCTATTTTCTAAGCGTATTTTATGAGTATCCCACATAACGTAAGGCATCCCATCGGTGTCTAATTTTACGTCCATTTTGGTAGAATTCAAGTTTCTTTCAAAAAGCTATTGATTGGTCCTTCTTTGGTGTGCGATAGGGCAGCGACTTTAAGATATATACCGTTGATATCCCTTCACTTCTATAAAACGCACACGAACAATGGCCCGCAGTGAAGCGAAGTAAAACACAAATGCTGAGATGTTAAGGGAAAAGAAGCACACTCTCTCCGATCCGAGTTTAGAAAGCTCCAAAAAGTTGTTGTGAAGCGTGTATGGAGCACTGTAATATCAGCTGTCCGCACGCAGAGCGCCGAGCGGACTGGCCGTGCGCCCGCGCATCTTAACGGTACCACCTCTCCGCGGAGGCAGCGTGGTGGAGACAGATAACGCTCTCTGGCCCCTCAAACCTGACACTTGCGTCAATCACAGGCTTTCGGATAACAGCAAAGTTCACGAGTCTGACGAACTTTTGACGTAGCACAGGTGACGATGACTAAAATTATAATAATAATTTTGATTATAAAAAAAAACTTATACAATAACAATTAATTTGCTTCCTTGTAGTGTTTTTCCGTTTGTATACAGATTTATGTGGTTATGGTAAATATGAGTAAAAAAAATTGTTTACAAGCCAATTAAATATATGTACTTCAATTTAATTTATTCTTTTATCTTGCCTTATTTTGCCTGAGAATTCTACGGATAACAAACTATTGTCTCTATAAAATGAATATATTTTCAAAAATACTGTTTATATACATTGGTATGTGTGTTTATATGCATTGATGTGAATTAAATCTCGTTGATGTCTTCTTAATGAGGGATGGGACTGTCTACTGAGGGTAGGTACTTACCACTCGGTAATGTTGTAGACAAGTGGTACCCGCGGTGGTGTGGTGGTGGGAAGATTTATGTTAGTTTTTAGGAGTTTAAGCCCTTCGCCTACCTACTTTACTTCATATCACGTAGAAAAACAAAATTATCTGTTTTCCTAGATAAGCCAGTTTTAAAGCAACTTATGTGTAAAATGTATGAAGCAATAAACGTTTTGTCATTTATTTTTATTTATTTTACCCGGTGAGTCAACGGTACAAAAGGTCCAACCTAATATTAGTACACATTACATATAATTAATATGCATCTCTTGTATCCTTATTCATCATCATCCCGAACGTTCACGATACCGGTTCAATTCTGTATGTAATGTGGTGCTCTAGTCTCGTCAACAGTCAAGAAAACTAGATTATTAGAAAGCACAAACTTATTGAAGGCAACTTTGCTCTATTGCTCCTTACAGGCGCTTTTCCTCCGTAAGTTAGAAAGTACATTAATTATAATATAGTTTATGTCTCCAATCGTTCACAAATATTTGCGTTCCTATATAGATACCAAAAATATGTGAAATTGTTCATGAGTATTAAACACTAGTCCACGAACTGGGATATTAATGTGTTATTGACTTTACCCAACAGGGAAACCACTATTAAACACTAGTTTTTATGGGACATAAATACAAAGGCATGTTATCATAATTAGTTATTACGTCTCATTTGTATTACGAAAATATATAACAGTTAAAGGGTGCAGCTAGAAAGAAAACGAGTTGATGTTTACCAATGACCTTTACTTATATTTCAACCGAAACAGAACATGTAATAAAATTACTATCTACTTGAGCAATTCAGGTATTGTTTAGTTCAGTGAACACGTAAATAATTTTCACTTGTACAATTCATCGAGTAAGAAAACCATTCACGTGTTGCGTTATAAATTTAAATATACATAGGTAGTAAAATGTCATAATAATTAATATCAATAGATTCATAATATAAAAATATTGGAATGCATCACTCAAGGAATGCGCTTAAAAACTTACAACGATAGATAAGGCACAGATATTTGTCGTTGTTTCAATATTAACAATAAAATGTACATATTTTTCATATTCCCATTATTTACCCTCATATCTAACTCAATTTGTATGTATCTGTGTATAAATACGTTTGCGAATATTTGTAGATGCTGTGGTAAATGCAAGAATTCGTAAAAATATGTTCTACATTTTAACGAATATGAACGTCACTATAATGTTTCATGTTTCGGCCCACCGACCAATCGCATCGGAACAACAACTTAACTAACTCGACTACTCGCAATAGTCGTGAGATTACACTATAATAAATTGATGAATATGGTACATACGTCTGGCACAGCATAAAACACATTCACAGCCTCAATGCTAACTCAACATGTGAATCGCACGCGCAATCAGTAGAAGACCTACATTTGATATTAAAGTCAGCATTAAAATTAATAAAAGTGCATTCAACCTTCATCAAGGATACTGAAGCGTGTAAATATTCAAGCTGTTGCACATTTTTCTCTTTTATCAGGAACATTTAACGATTAGCCGACCTTAACACATTTACTTATTGATTATACAAATGCATTCATTTGTCCTCTACTGAATGCGAACCAAGTACTCAAAGTTATCATCTGCGTCATGTCATGAGTTCCGCTCACAGTCCCGCAACTACTCAGTATTGTCTACTTTACTCTAAACTACAGCTACCTTACATAAATACATCATTTAAAACTATGATAACATAGATTATAAAATTCATACATAACAGCTACCCTTTTGGGCTCATAAAATTTAACTTACCCATACAATTTTCAAACAATTTTCAATCCAAATGCAGTAAATTGCATTATTAAGCTTACAACTTTTTATACTTATTGCTCATTGATATAATTTTAGGATTTATGCGTTTAATCGACACGTCATCGTCTTTTTGGTACAAAAACTTATACTACCGGTGCTCAGATTATACTACACATAAATAATACACCTACTCTGTCCATCTACAAAAGCTTGTGAAATTTGTATTGGATTTAAAGTACTTTAGTCAGGAACCCCACGCTTTACACGAGTATATTAAAAAAAAACATTGTATAAGATATCAATGGTTAAGATGCATTTGATTTCTTTACCAAATAGATTTTAACGACTGTTTGATATAAGCACCTATTCAGAATTACCTAGCAAAGTGTAGAGGTAGATATTATAAAGTATCATAGGTTGCTGTTACACAATTCTTTGGTAAAATCGTACCCGCCAAACTATTATGATATTCAAAACTGTCATTGCAGTTTAATAATTACATAGGCTATCATATATAAAATTATTTGTGTGATCCATTAACAATCGCGAGATCTCTCAGACTGAAAAACATTGAAAGTAGTTTATTTGAATTCTCTATGGTGTACTTTTTTTCTTTTTTTTTCGCCTCTAACTGGCCAGTGTTAAGCGTGGGGTTGATATCGACCAAGATAGCGTCTATCGTCTAGCCGGCATCTCGGTTATGTCTTCTTAGCGAAGCCGTAGGTGCCGTACGTCTCTATGAACTGGTCGCACTCCTTCAGGACCGGGAACCAATCGGCGGAGGCGTAGTCGACAGTGGGCAGCTCACCGCCGTAGTCACTGGGCAGGTGGCTCGGCGGGATGTGCTTGTGAAGAGAGGACATCTTCGAGCCGTGGAAGAAGATCTGGAAGGTATAAGGATGGTGTTAGATTGTGCACAGTTTGGCGCTAGATGTCGTTAATGGCATACGAGAGAATATGCACGGCCAAAGCTGCGAACCCTTGACTGGTCCGTTGCTAACATTGTACAAAAGCTAAAATTAGTGACGATAACAAAAACATTCACTTTGAAATCAGGTTCGTATTTTGTAAGCGCCTACTGTAAAAGCGAATGCAAAATCTGTTTCTTTCCACTCTTCTAATTTGTTCCTCTTTGACTGATATGATTAAAACGAAATATACAGTTTATTTTAAGAAGAAAAAGAACAAAATATGTCTTGTGTGATACTTCAGGAATAAGTATAATTAATATCCATATAACCCCAAAGGCCCAAACATACTTTCAGCTCACTACCGTACACTACACACAGGCCCATGATCTGTGATAAATTTTATTAGGGTCAAAATATTCTCAAAAGATTACGTGTTTTTTAATGTTACCCTTAACGTGGTATACTCACTCTATTCCTAAGCTTTTCCCTGATGAAGGGCTTGAACATGTTCCAGACGACGTTGAACACCATCGGCTGCTTAATGAAGTGCACCTCCTTGAGCCGCAGCGGCATGGCGTCCTGGATGTACGTCAGCAGGCGCCGGGAGGACGAGGGTGTGAATGCCATCGCCTGGAAGAAAAACGGGAACAGTTATGATGTCTCTGGGTTCGGTTCAAAACTCTATCTTAAAAAGTAGGTACAGCGGAGTGGTGCTTTGTCTATTGGATAAGGTACCAGCTCTCGGGGATTAGTTCAAAACTCTATCATAACAGTTAGTACAAGTTATTACAGGCGCTCATAGATTATTGGGTAAAACTTCGAACTTAGACCGACTGATGTAAATTGCCGTACATCAGGCGCGAATTGCTCACCTACTTGACTCTTGCTTTCTTCAAACAAGGCGTTAACACATTTTGTTACATTAATAACTGAAGTACATACACGTTATTCATAAGGAATCGCTGCGGTATACAACTAGAAAACTCGAATACAAAAAACAAACACGAATATGCTCAATACCTAATTCGGTCGTGAACTCGCCCTTTTATTATATAATAAACCCCGGTTTAATGGATACTGCAAGTTTAGTTAAGTACATACTAGTTACGTGAACCTGATTGTGGCTAACCACCGCGCCGCAGAGGTCAACGGCGAAGATCGAGAGCAGACAGGTGGAACCGTACTGGTAGGGATGGTATTAGGTAATAGAAATAGTAGGTTGTTATCTTAAGTTTGAAAACAGTGTTTGAACTTTATTACACGTAATAGTCAAGGTATTCAAATGTTGTTTATTGTAGGTATTAAAACTAAATGTCATTTTTAATGACACTTATGTAGAAGGGAACTACATAAGATCTCGGTTAATTAAAAATCAATATGTATCTAGTTCTAGAGGTATAATGAGTTTAAATTTTTTTGCGTGAATTAAAATAACCGCAAGTATTGTTATAGATAAAAGATAGATTTTTTAAAATAAATAATTAACAAATATGGCAGCCCTGAGGAACAGTATCTTATTTGCCTATCGCTCATATTGGTTTTAGTACACCCGATTTGTCCTCATAGGTAAGGAAAATCAACTTCCTTTCGTCTCACAACTGCCGGAAGTGTGACATCACTGTTGACCTACGAGTATACTGTGACTAAGAGTCGAATAGTACAAGTAGAGAGAACACAACTGTTTACTGGTTTTATGTAGTTGGTTACGGTCAAATTATCTTCAAACACTACTATCGTTCCCTTATAAAGTTATCTTTGACTATTTGGACATGATATATCGAGTTGACTGACTGTTAATCGCTTGTCAATAATTTTATCTATAACAAACATTGTAAACTACACAACAAAAGACGATAGTCTTCGAACAAGAGTATGTAAATACCTAGATGTAAAATCGTATTGCTAAGCAAGAAAAGTATGACCATTCGGTTTGTACTACGATAACCTCAAGCAAATTTAACCGATCTATTATTTGCACAGAGGTCGATTAACGACTAACAATCTTTATGACTGGTAACAACAATACATATAAATGCGTTATTCTTCAAGCGTTGCAACTTAGTTTTTACAGCCTTAGTCTTAGACAGGACCTAGCCCGCTTATCACAGATTATTCACACTCGCTTCTCCAGAATGAGCAAATGCTCAGCCTCGGACGTGAGGCCCCTTGAACTGAAACCCTGACTTAACATTTTCCTCCGAACCTGCAGCGTCAATTTTCCGATATCACACGATCACACAAACAAGATCAGGAACTCACCTGGCAATATTTCCGTAGCATAAGAGGATTTGATAATAGCCGAAGAACAATTCTAGCCTAGACGTGACCGGCAAGCTACATTACTTGTTTACAGCTTCTCTAGCTTTGACCTTTCATCGTACTCGTGATTTGACTGCAGGCGCCAATATGACTCGTCTCTATCGCAGGTACTGCCGCGTACACTGCCTGGGTTAATTAACTGAGATTTGTGATCGTCGGCTTAAGTAATGTTGTTTATCGACATTCTATATAACATAAATTTGGAAATTATGTATTGCCAATTTTTTTTTGCTTTTCCCATGTTTAATGTTTTCATTTTAACTGACTAGTTACTGCTTGCCTAATTTCTCATGTTTATATAACTATGATATACATCATGATTATGAAAATTTCTAAATGATAGGTACTCTAAGGAGTTCTCCTTAGAATAAATAAATCATTTTTTACTATGCATGATGTAAACAAAAGAAGAGTTTAACAAATCACATAGAAGTAGAATACTCGACTTGAGATTAGGAACTCCAGTGATGGATAACAACAATATTGATCACTATCTGTAAATAGGTATCTGATAATAATATGCCACTATTCTTCATTTATTGCTTTCCAAAACACACTAGCCAGAGCCTAGACAGACGCACTAGTCATTATTTTTTTCGTTAATATCGTACGCAACGACAATTTCGTAACAACGAGTATAAACAAAGATAAAGAGACAATGGAAAGGGCGATGCAACCCAAAGCAGACTTTGTCCCGCGGGCTCTTTGTTGAACACCACATACACATACGCAGATAGTAGCATACTATTATACGCATTTGTCACTTTATTTTATTTGTACTTTGGAATGTGTTTAACTGAATTATACACCAGTCCATGAGTCATGCGGTACGCCGCAAAGTACAATATTCAAATGTTCTTTACGCATATCATATATATTTTAAAAATTTGGCGTCTTACGATATGCGAATTATTTAATATTTGCGATGAGCAATGATTTGATAAGATGAGCTTGACTTTAATAAGACCAATTCATTGTGAACGTATTGCTTGTTGTGAGTGTTTTGTATTCCTAATTTGGCGACTCAATTAACAAAACATGATTCATAAGCCGATGTACAAAGACAGTCCATTATTTTCATTGGACCATTTTTTATATGCGTCTACATTTGACGAATATTTAATACCCGTATTCACTAACGTTATATTACTTATATCTCAGTTACTGAACAAATTAGTATAAAGACTGAGATCGAAAACATCGAGACAAAAAACTGCGATCTCAGTTCAGAGAGAAATAACGAGACTAAGCTGATAATTTCATAATAAAAACTTTTGCATTTCGTTACAAAATAAATGCGAACACAAGTCATCAAGTCAGCACTCCTTCACGTTCAATGAGAGTGATCAAATACACAGACAGAATAGATAGTAGTCAAGCACCGTTCAAGTGAAAACTAGGTATCGATATTTTACTTCATTGTTGATTCCACCGTCTGTTCATTCAATGAATATTTCTTTTCACAAAACACATATTATGTCATCATTCACCAAACAATGTTACCTATGTTTATTTAAATAGAAGATAACAGAAGTGTGACATAATAGAATACATATAAGTTTTGCGCAAATAAATACAGGCCTGATAAGAACCGGGCCACATTTCCATTTTGTAGGTCAAACCAAATCGTATTATCAGTGTAAGCAAAACATCAATAGCAAGTGAAAATAACTAAGTCTGACAATGTTTTTGCTTTGATAGTAGAGCAATGACCCATGTGCGAATACTGATTCTATACTATACAAGTATTTCCTGAAAGACGATTGTTGTCGCGGGCACTTGCCAAGCCACTTGTAGAAGCAATTATACCCTTTACATAAAAGAAAATAAAATCCATTGTCGTGTAACCGGTGCCGTATTTATTGTGCTACTTTTCCTAAACTATCACAATGCACGTCTTTTGTTTTCATTTGCCGCACGTGTCGATATAAAGGTAAAGTAAAATATTTTGATAAAATGTATAATTTTCTATTATTATTGGAATAATACGGATGATATTCTTTGTTCCATCACTTCACGTTGGTCGCCGTGTCGGACAAAGGTCCACCAGATCATGTTTAATTTTCTCGGTGACATCTAAGTACCCATAATAAGAAGTAATTAATAATTCAGGTATAAATCTACCTATAATAAGTACTCCATAGTGTTATATTCGCTACGAAGTTTATGTAAATATGGTGTTGAAAGGATATACATATGGATTATTTAACTCTACATGAAATCCGCGTGTTCTCAAAAAACATTCTCTATTTGAGGTTCGGAACCCTAAATATATAAAAAGACATAACAATAGATCGATTGCCAACGACCTCCACAGTCCAACAGGAAACCATACCGTCTACACAGATGGATCATCGTTTGTGTTATCTTCAATGAGCGTTTTGCAGATTTGCTTGCCGCTTACATTTTATAAATTCTTTTTACGTGCCAACCAACGGAAACCACTGCGTTCATTTAGAATGCATATATTATAATTTATTACATATAAATTTGTATTAAAAAGGCACCCATAAGGTCGAATGTCACTTGCAGGTACGTATTGTCTTTATGACGCAAAGATAAGCCCTAAAACTATCGGAAGACTGAGTGGTTCAATAAACTTCAAGGATAAAATCGATAATAAGGAACCAAATAGACCGGAACAAATATGTATTTATCGAGTCTGGTAACTACTTTAGGTATCTACATTTGTCTGGTCCCTTAATTGTAACTAAATACACCATCGTGCCGGTCAATATTGGAGGTATGTCTTACTTAAATACGATCAGGTACATATCAGAATACGCTCTAATACCGGGGCTACATTAACAGGCTAAAGCGAATACCAACTACCTACATAGTAATATCTTGCTTCACAAGACTGAAATAAAAATCTTACCATAGCCCGCTAATGTAGCCATACTCCGTCGCGGTTCTTACGTTACGTCCGGAACGTCAATACATATGGTTTCCTAATATTACAAAATGTACAAATAGCGGGCACACTACGCGGAAGATCGGTCGTTATAATTAATATGTATTAAATATTTATGTTATGTAACGGATGATCGGCGACTGAGAATCGGCCTAGAGTAGCACTAGCCTAAAAGCCAAAGCACATTGCTGCGCCGGTTGCAAAAACCGGTGGTAAAATTCATAGAGCAACCGTTTCCAAGTTAGTACTTAGTACATACCTGTGACCAGCCCATGTTGCTGTAGTCCATGATGATGACGCAGCCCCTGATCTGCGTCTCCGTCTCCAGCAGGGCCGCGATGTGGATCAGGTGGAAGATCCTGAACATCTGGTCCACGGTCACCTTCTTTGGGTCCCATAATCCTGCGAATGTAAAACGTATGTTCAGACATGTTGTGTGACCTCTTAGATTTAATTAGATTGAAGCTAATGATATTCCCCAAATAATATATGGAAATAGGAAATAGAGCGATTGGCATTGTTTAGGAATCGATCGATCGACTGTCTAGGGTTTAATTGGATTACGATTACATATTTGGGAACGTAGAGTGTCTTAATTCGAAGAGCGTGTTAATTAAATTTATTATTCTACTTTTGTATTCCACTGTTGCTTCTGCTCCCCGTAAAACAAGTGTTTTAATTTCTTACCACGGGATCAGATCAATATATCTTATGACGTCTGATATTTAATTGTTTATTTTTATTTATTTATTTTTATTTGAACATTTAATCATTGTTGCAATCAGTAGTAGTTAGTTACGTTCACAACTGGCTTGAGGAAAAGTCAACCAATGAGGACTTACCTCCTCCATTGACAATAAGTATCCTCCTGCCCAAATGGTCCCGGTCCTTGAGGACGTTGGCGATTTTGTTGTTGAGGAATCCGTCCATCTCCCGGTCGGGCATCAGGTCGTCCAGCACGTTCGCGTGGTCGAGTCTGAACTGGGCTGCCCGACGCATCTGAAAACAATGGAATACGCGTTAAAATGCTGCCTTTGACGTAGATTTAGAAGTTCACACCATGTTGTTGCACGTACACATTTGCGTTTGATTATATAAATAAATTAATTTAAATAAATAAATATTTCACAACATCACATATATTGATCTGATCCCGTGGTAAGTAGCTTAAGCACTTGTGTACCGGATATCAGAATCAACAGTGGATACACAAATATACCTTAAAATATTTAATAATCCACCCCTAATCACCCAGACACGGAACAAACACCGATGTTGGTCACACTAATATTTGTCCCAGGTGGGAATCGAACCCACGACTCTTGGAACCGTAGGTAGTAAACCTGGGTCACTAACCACTGTTCCACCAAGCCAGTCAAATGAATACGAGTAATGGCTTATAATAGTAAAATTCAGGGATAGTTCACAATTCAATTATCTTTGTAACTCACTGCTTCCTTTCTTTAATATTGGGTAAACATATCATCATACTAAACAGCAGTACTAACAAAATTCTAACAAATAAATAGAGACAAGTAGAGATTCAGAATAAATTCTCGTGTTAACATTCAAAGGGAATTCGATTTCTTATTTTGTCTTTCATTAATTTGATTTTGTACTTAAACAGAATAGTAATAGACAGGTGGTGAGTTGAAGATCTGATATGGCATAAAGTATTTAAGTTCAGAAAACACTTCTGATCGCTGTGGTCCGCATTATAATTAGTCCATTAAAATTTTACATTGGGATTGCGGTTTTTAGAGGACGCCATTTTATTTTTGAGATTTGTATGGGGGTCTCTGTAAACCAAAGTTGTAAGGTCGCCGCTCTTGTCCCATGGCCGCCATCTTGGAAACAGCTTTTTTAACTCTTACTTACGAGTTTAAAAACAAATGATCTCATAAAATTGCTCTTTTACATTTTTAAGTAATACTAGCTGTGCCCGCAACTTCGTCTGCGTAGAATAGTAACTTTTGCCTGCATTTTATATTTCAGGACGCATTTTTTTAAAGAAATTACAGGAAAAATAAATAAAGCTACATAAATTATAAAAACTATTACAAAATAAAATAAATTTAAACTTAGTAATTGATTAGATTAATATCCATTAAAGAACCTGAAATTGTTTACAGATTTATAGGTGATAAACAACATATCACATTTTTCATTACAAATCGGCCAACTAAAAGATAATTCACTCGCACAATATGTTTTTTTGTCTAAGCAATGATCTACCCTGAGAGGAGAGTGGTAGCTAGGTGGACTCACAAAATTATTTTTTACATTTTAGTAATAAAACCATGATAAAAACTTTAATTTATTTGACAGGAACAGGTTTCAATGGTTGCAAACAGCTTACTGTACCTATGTAGTTAGTACACAAAATTGATGTTTGATATCAGGATAACTTCAAAAGGTAAAAAATACAAACTACCGATCCACTGTCTCAAAATATCCATAAAGGATGTGTGTGTCGCCATGTGACGAATTAATCAGTATTTGCTTTGCTACTTTGTTAGGTGCCACTTTTGCGCATTGTTTTTGTATATTTCTCGTATTATTGTATTATATTCGTAATGAAACATTGAGATAATAACGTAAAGCGCAAGTTTAATAAAATATAACTTATGAATTACCTTTAGTATTTGAAGCAATATTGCGAAATAATACTGCATAGTGACATCTCTTTAACTAACCAAGAACTAAACACTCATGTCATATCAAATCTGACACCATTTGACATGACTTGCCAGCTAAGAACGTGATAGTTGGGGAGCCCAACGGAAGTTTTTGGAGTCTTGATCTGACTCAGACTCTGTCTTGTAAGATTTTTAAATGGGAGACTCCTTGCACCCTTTCATGTACCTCTACCGGATATGTACACTTCATACGGGAGGGAGAGGGTGCGTGATCTTAAATAGGATAGTTGCTAATGCTAATTACAAAGACATTGTTAAAAGAATTGGGCAGGATTATAAAAAACTAATAATCTCTGACGGTTTCCATGGGGTGATGACCATAGAACCGCGCCTATAACAACAATTACTAAAATCTTTGACACAACAAATTTCCAAGGGGCACTTGACCAGTTTTCTAATGATCTATGTGATTTTATTAGTAACGATCTTTATATACAATAACTTTCTTTAATTTTATTTCCTGACATTCAAAATACAAAAAAGAGTTAAACAGGGTGACTCCCTATCACCAAAGCTTTCAGTAGCACGCTCCAAGAAGTCTTCAGGTCACTATGATATTCTTAGGCAACAATAGGAATTGATGTAGAGGATAGGCGTAGGGATTGCAATCCGGAAAAACGGATCCGGTAATCCGGCGGATCCGGCATCATTTTATGGTTACCGGATCCGGTACCAATATACCGGATCCGAAGACCGGATCCGGTGATAGCAGTTTGTGAGGAAATAATATAGCTATTGCATGAGTAGGTACTTTAAATTCGTTGTGCGTAGTGTTCATGCGTGCGAGTCGTTCGTCGCCGAGTCTAAACTCATTATTGTGATAATTTTTGCCATTCATTCGTTCGACAGATTCATCAAATCATGATGGTATCTGTCATAATCATAAATACCTGTAAGGCTTGTTTGTTAGCATTCTCAAATACTTTAATAATGATTTTGATCTCATTTCAGTTAATTAAGTAAGGTTAGTTGTTGGTCTATTGGTGGCAAGCGCTGCGTTAGGACCGAGAGGTCCCCGGTTCGAATCCGGGGTCGGGCAAAATTTATGTGAGATTTCTGTAATGAAATTACTAAGCCCGGAGTTGGGAAGTTGGCGGTAAAACGCCCGTGCCTCGGAAAGCACTTTAAGCCGGTGGTCCTGCGCCCGATCTCTCTTCGGTCATGCCGGATTGCCGTCCCACCGAATTATGAGAGTAAGGGAATAGAGAGTGCACTTGTGTTTGCGGGCACACTCGGACGCCTTATTTATTAGATATTTTTTTTTTTTTTTTTATAAAGAGGCTAACAAGATGACCTCACTCCACCTGATGGTAAGCGGTAGTGAGATCCAAATATGAGGTCGACAGGCACAATAGACCATATTGAGCCTGTCGCACTCACCCTGAAAGCCGTGAAAAAGGAGACCACTGCTGCGGCAACAACGAGACAAAGCGTGGAGTCTCGCATTGGTATTGAGCTGTGCGGGTCGGAGTTGGCCAGTCCGCCGGACGGAAGGGCCCCCGTGTCTACGGGTCTCCCTGGCCGGCGGGCTGACCCGCTCCGCCCGCACAATACCGCCGCCAAGACTCCACTGGTCCGGCGCTTGCCGCACCAATGGTCCCCCCTGGCTCCGGTTCGTACAGTGCTGATCCCGGAACGCGACCTGACCGAGAGAGGTCAGAGTCACTTGGCGGGTTTTACACAACTGTATGGTGGTAACAGCAACCGGTCGACACAATGTCTCCCACCTGAATATTATAGTTACTTGATAATTAATATTGTTACTTATAAATGATCTTTGAAAGTGAATTCTAGAAAGACTGAGCTACTTGTTACGTCGTGAAATTATTACTAATTACCAAAACTTCTAAATTTTAATTGTTTTCTTGTTGTCTTAACGTTGGGTAGGAAATAAAGTTGATTTTATATATTTTTGATTTATTTTTATAAACTACCTACATTAAGTGTAATTAAGTGTCACTGCACTTATAGTGACACTTAATTAACTCACTTATTTTGTACTAAAAAGCGAAAATCATCTTGATTTAATCAATCCGGCCGGATCCGACCGGCTCCGGCCGGATTGATGGGAATCCGGTCGTATCCGGCCGGACTGAAAATGACGCCGGATTGCAATCCCTAGATAGGCGACTGATAAACTTTCGCTTTGCAGATGACATTTTCCTAGTCGAAATACGTATACATCGACAGAACTTGAGTTCATGCTCGAACAACTGAGCGCAGAAAGCGTTGATGTTAGACTGACGATGAATAGATCAAGACCAAAACCAAGGTCATGACCAACAGCAGCACTGCTTTGGTGGATTGCAGTCAACAGACAGGTAAAGCAATATGTACAGATTATATACTTGGCCTAGGCAGTCTCCTTCGAAATCAGGCAGGACAAAGAAATAATCCGTAGAGCAGACAACGCCTGGAAAAGCTTCTGGTCCTTGAATGGGTATATGAAGGGTGATCTTCTTATATCACTGAACCGCAAACTCATCGACGTTTTCATACTACCTATCCTAACACATCTTAGTCCCCCACCGAAAATCAGAAGTCCAAACTCAAGGTTTTACAAAAAGCTATGAAGCGGAGTATCATAGGTATTAAGTTAAAATAAAATATACCACCATCCACTCCCGTACTGGTATTGTTGTTGGTCAAAACTGATGTAGCAATGGGCGGGGAATGTGATATGAAATGTGCGAGGATAAAGAACAATAGATGGACCAGAATTGTTACACATCGCGTGCCTGAAGACGATTTTCGCCGAAGAAGACCCAAGAAAAGGTGGTATGACGATCTGGTCCATGTATCAAAGAACTGGCAAGTCCTAGCATTAGACAGAGAGCAGTAGATGAGTTTGAAGGATACTTTGCCCAGCAGTGAGGTTGTATCACGTTTAAAAAAAAATTACAGATTATTATACAGCAGGACTTCGATATCAACTTGAACCTCCTGCATAAAAATGTAACGCGCTGAAGTATCTCAAGATTATGTGTTTTTCAACAGACACAAAGATTAATAATAACTTTGTGGTCCAAATCGTTACAATGACACTTTTTAGGGATTATTTTACATGCACTTTGAATGACTGACACGGTCAAATAACTTTTTTCTTTCAACAGCTTGTTACCAGGTAGCCCTCCTGTATTAATCGCTGTCCCCCCACATATAAAGAAAGTGTAATATACTTTTCGTAATCTTTATATTCCGATTACATGTCGTTCGAGTAACTGCAAATCTAGCCATTTACCTCCCCTACCTGTATGAAGTTTCGCTCAATAAAGTAGTCCGTATAGTCCTAGTCAGAAGGTTCATTTTGGTTGATATACTTTTACCATTTTTGTACGTGATCTAATAAAGTTAGATTTTTAACTATCCTACAGGAATTTCTGTGACTAAAAGTATTTAAGATCTTGACCGGGGATGTATGGTACCACCATGCAAAATTTCATTTAAATCGGTGTAATAGTTTCAGAGATCAGTCATTTATTTAGGTTTTTTGAATATCCCACGGGAACCAGTTAACTGTCCGTGATTTAAAGTATCCTATGCATTTTTCCGGAATTTAAAATACCTTCGTGTAAACTTTCATTTAAATTGGTTCAGCCGTTTAGGAGGTCAGTCGAAACAAACAAACAAACAGACAGAGACACATTTTTTTTTAAGTATGGGGATGTGTTCTACTACTCTCAAAACATATCCCTGACTTGCTTTTTTTGCGTTTTTCAAAAAAGTACCTGAATTTTTACCTCTACGTTTTTATTATATTATAGATAGATAGATGACTAATATGTAATCACATTGTAGAAGACATACGTCGTGTTTTTTAGACGATAAAAATAAGAGATCGTGCAAAAAGGTTCATGTAGTAGTCATTAACTTGAGAATGACGTAAACGAAACAACAAAGCGTTTATTCCATGAGAAATCCGGCCGAATCTGGGCATAAAAATATATGATATCGATGCTACTGGTTAAATCGACATAGAACCAGTTATATTATTCTCGTGAAAGCAGTTTCATAGTATTAACGAAGGATACTTTAGTTATTAATCCATTATACACCGTGAAATTTTAGTGGTTGTTTTCCCGTGGCAGAACGATCTGCCTTTAGTAATACTATCGAATCATGCAAATAATTCCTCGAAAAAATTTTTTTTTTTTTATTTTCATAATAATAATTTTCCAACTCGAAAACGAGAGAAGCTATCGTTCTTTTATAAGATGTGACGTAATCAGGTACTGCTTGCCGCATGAAATCGATTCTTAAACCTGAAGAAGCTCGACACCCTAAGTCATAAAGCGGTTCGAACGTGCTTTCAAGTTTCGGTTAAACCTTTCGTAAAACCGGCATTTATTGATTTTAACAAAAAAGAACTGCACAAATCTATTGTATTACTAAGATAGAATCATTTTACTGCGGGAAAACAACCACTAAAATTTCACGGTGTATATTAAAGAGATACCTGCATTGTAGCGAAAATATTATGCAAATTGCTTTAACATCATGTTACTCATGTTTTAGATGTTCCGATCCGATATGTTTAACATTCCACACATATTGAATAACAACAGAGACCATAGTGACGTGAATTTCAATAAGTAAGAAAAAAAATTGTAATTAATAATCTTTAAGTATTTTGTTCATGAATAATACTTTTATACACCACACGTCACAAAGATGTTAAGAGTCCATCATACTTTCAGCCAGAGTAACATGAAACTACATAAGTGAAAACATCTTGCAATATTCGTAATGACGCTTGTTATCATAATATTCGTGCGGGCTCACATTATCCGAGGAATACAATGGGGTCTATTACATCGGTAGTTTCGATAATACTACATATTGTCGCATTACTGCAATCAAAACAAATACATGTAATTTAAGCCGTTATCCTATTTGAATGGAGATCAAAGAAAAGTGTTTTGAATTATCTTTAATTTCCAATTTCGATCAAGATAATGTGTATGTAAGGGTGAAATAATTCAGGGAAGTTTCGGGATTAATAGTCTCTGTTACCTCCCAACTGATTCCATTTTTGTTACGAAAGTAATATTTGTACATCAACAGAACTTAGATAGTTGCAGAACCTTAGATTTGTTCAGAAGAATTTATTGTACAGTTACGCAAAACTACCTACTTATGGCACGACCATGAATGATTAAGGACCCTTGATGCTCATTATATGGAACTCACTCGCTAAACGGCCAACTACTTCTCGAGCGCATTGCAGTAACAATGTTGTAATATGTCATTTGAACCTAACTTACATTGGTTTATTAAATTTTGTTTCAAACCAAGTAATATCTAAATGTGGATAGATTAGTATGTGTGACATTATGTTTTATGACATATTAAATATAGGTCTACACACTAAATAAGGCGAGGGGTCATGTAAACAAAATTGCCAACCACAAGTATTCCAAAACCCTCCCTTTAATGTAGTAGCGTTAGATAATACTCGCACTTCAATAAGAAGTTACTTAAAAATAATTTACGTAATAAGTAAACAAACCCTTCCGGCAGTAAAGCTAAGTCAAAATAACAAACAAGATGTACTAAAATTCCATTTCATATTAATCACAACCTAAGTTACAATTATTTACCGCCAATACTGATTATTTTTCTATATTCTCTCATTGAAACCTTCCCTGGACTACGACGAACATTTTAAAAACAAAATTACCTAAATCGGTCCGGGCGTTCTCGAGTTTTAGTCAGACTAATGAACAGCAATTCATTTTTATTTATAAGAAGAAGAAGATCTACTATTTTATTCTATTCCATTCACATAGAATCAACATTAGGGTTCATTCCCGGGAATTCTCGAGCCGAGAATTCCCGGGAAATCGTTGGGCTTTGTTCCCGGGAAATCAAGCTCGAGAAAAGTCGAGAACTCGAGAAATCATTTGTCTATGTAGAAATTAAATCGCCGTTTGCTGTGTTGCGTGGCGGCGTGGGCCAAAGCACAACGGCACCCTTTGAACTCGCTGCAAGCGCTCTGCGGCGTCATTTTTACACGTTCATTCGTGTTTCGACTCTAGCCAAGTATATTTTACTTAGTGAGTGTTTCACACATTATGCGATAAATTGAAATTTAAAAGTTTCATTGACACATCATGGCTTTATTATTCATATTATTTTTATCAATAATATAATCTGAATATGATCTTCAATTTTACTAGGTACGAGTACCTATCATGTTCTTTTCTATTATTTTTTAGTCAAACTTTATCACATAAAATAGCTAATAGTCCAGTCATTATAGTAAGTTCACCTCGGAATTCGAAATACCCAGCTGTAAGTCTGTAAATACTTGTATATTGACACCCTAAAAGTTGTCTCAAAACCTACATATGGTAGGGTGTACGCGACTATTAAATTTTCAAGGTCAAATGTCACAAATATCAGTTTTATGAACTTTTGAGCGAAACGGGAAGTTTAATCATAAAAGTGTGTAGGAGAAAATTACTCATCATCTATTTATCTATAAAAAATGTCTCTCTTCGTATTATTATGGGTCAAAAAGTACGAAATAACCAATTATTATAATTTCTGTTTGAAGTATAACTGAAAAACAAAGAAACATTTTAAAAATGTTAACTGTCCATCTAACTCTGTTATGAACGTGAAGATCCATATTAACCAAATAATGAAACGCAGAAATCTTAAATCTTCTAATAACTGAATAGGTACTGAAAACAAGACAAAACAATTATTTAACTAGCCTCCCATATAAACAACGTGTTCCTCACGTATAAAAGGTGTCGTCTGGAATAGGTTTACTGGGGTAACTACGTTAAAAACCGGCCAAGTGTGAGAAAAAAAAACAAAGTTTTTGTATGAGAACCCACTTAAACATTGGTTTTAAGCTTTTTCTAGTATTTGATGTTATAGAAGCTACTGAAATACATCAGTCGTGAAAATTTTAACTGTCTAGCACAATCGCACGTGGGCCTGGAAGCTTTTGAAAATACAACTTTTTCAACTATTTGCATCGCTGTATCTCTGAAATGGTTCACCATTCTTCCATCTTAGGACTAAAACGTATAGACAATTTTTATAGATAAATAGATGATAAGTAATTTTCTCCTACACACTTTTATGATAAAACTTCCCGTTTCGCTCAAAAGTGCTTAAAACTGCTATTTGTGACATTTGACCTTAAAAATTTAATAGTTGCGTACACCCTACCATAATTATGTAGGTTTTGAGACCACTTTTAGGGTGTCAATATCCAAGTATTTACAGACTTATAGCTGGGTATCTCGAATTCCGAGATTCTTACCTAATTTAAGCTTAAATGACTGGACTATAACTGTACTTAGACTAATTATATTTCCTATTTTTCTAAAACAACAACACACAAGCTTAGTTTTAAATTATTCTGATATGTTTTTCTTATGTAGGTAATTTGAAATTAATTAATGAGTGATTTCAAATTTGTTAGACGATTATTGCCAGTTGTGTTGTGTGTGTATCACATATTAATCCTAGGACGTTATTGGAACCAAATAATATGAGAAAACGTACGTGAATGTCAATTTCTCGACAACCCGAGAAGACCCGAGAAATTAGCCTCGAGAATTCTCGAGACCCGAGAATTTGAAAACCTCGAGAAATCATGAACTCTAATCAACATGCAACTTAAGAGTTTTTAAAATAATTGAAACCATCTTGAACATTAGACAAATTAAGTAAAATATAAAGATTAAATGTCCTAACCGCTTATCTTTTGTAGTTTCAAGACAATTTACAAAGGAAACAACGGTTTCAAAACTTAATTTTGTAACAGATTCTAAACACGATAATGTATTACAGAAACATCTAACAAATTATTTCGCTCCTTTGTCGGCACGCTATCATCTTGACCTCTTCTAAACATTTGATTTCATAATAATATACACGATGCTTATGCCCCGTGAAAGGGATAGAACCTTATGGTGGTGGATATAGAGGTTAATATTGAGTGGTGAAGGTGCCGTCCAGTGAGGGACTCAGTCAGCATTTAATTGGGTGCCGTTGCACAAGTGGCAGTCATGTAGAGTGACGGGTTAACGACTGATTGCGAATGTACGAAGAGCACGTACCGACAGACAAAGAGACACGGGCCGCGGCTGAATTCCTAACAGACGTTTGTCAACATCGTCCAGTGGACGTAGCTTGAAATTGTTTCAATCACAGAAATGACGATATCAGATTACAATACCAATAATAATTGTAGTAAAAAATCATAGTTAGAACAAACATCTACACTCCCTAGAATTGCTCAAAAGGTATATTGGTTGTAGGACACAATTATTAATTATCTGTTTAAAATAATTGTCATAAGCAGAGTAAATAACACATGCTGCTGCATGCAGCTCATGACAATTCATGAGCAATGTAAATGTGAAGAATAGCATAACATGAAGCTCACATTTATCAGCTTCGTCTTATTTAAACAGTAAAAAAATTTAAAATTTATCAACATGACTTTGGATACGCGACTTCATTGCCCTTAATGCCCTCCATCAATCACCAAGAGAGAAGACAATAACATAAACACTACCTAATTACGAGCCATAAAATACTTAGGCATCGATCGGCACAATAAACAATAGAAGATATGATACCGGTGTACCGGAAATGTGCGGCTCTCTAATTGGCAGTTAGCGATTTGTAATTATTATATTTACAAGCGATGAGCTTTGTTTACTTATAGATATCGGACAGTTGCAGGGCGCCCTGCATCCGGGTCGCGACGGTGATAATAAGTGGAGTTGCGCGGGCGCAGTCACGCACCGATAGGGCTATCAGGAATAAACGGAACATTTTAAGGGAGTTTTAGGAGAAAAATATATTTTGAAACTTGAAAATATTGTTGTAACTTTCTTAGAATTTCCCGTTTGAAATCTTCATGTAATACGACACACGTGTGACATTAACGTTGTTAATTAGGTATCGATTTTAAATTACAGCATTTTCCCGGTTTAGAAGAAGTTTATCGGAATCTGATCAACCTAGAATTATTTAGTACTTAGAATTACTAATATTAAACATGTGCAATATTATTATCATACCTAATAGCCTATGCTTTGCTCTAGATGATGGATTATTATTCATAACCATTGGTTTTAAACATAATATAGCAGGATAGTTGAAAATATGATTAAACAAGCACAGCACACCTGTGGGTGCAAAAGATCGTTAAAAGCAAAAAAACGCATTCTAAACTCGTGTTCTTTCGGCAATAGATCCTACCTAACCACCTAGGCCTAATGGATTACAGCCGTTATTTTTTTTCCTACTGATATACACATTTTCTCGAACTTATACACATCATTGTAGTATTTTTCAGCTAAGATGATCCCTGTGACACTTCATTGTGTTCCGAATCACACATTTTACGTTTGACAAACGAAATAAATTTTATGAAGCCGCAATAAAATTAAATAGGTAATAGTGCATTACCTATTTAATTTTATTGCGGCTTCATTAGGAAAAATATTAAATCAATAATTTTAAACTTTTAAAAGGGAAACAGTATCGTTTAGTTAAATTTAATGTAATAGAAATTTAAAAAAACAATACCTATGCAGTTCGTATTACGTAGAATGGAACTTAGTTAGAGTTACTACGTTCCATCCAAGTTTAAAATTATTAATTTAATATTTTTCCTAATGAAGCCGCAATAAAATTAAATAAGATTGCAATAAAATAATTTTCGTTTGTCAAACGTATAATGCGTGATTCAGAACACATTGAAGTGTCACAGGGATCATCTTAGGTGAAAAAGACTATAGTACTCGCAATTGTGTGTTTTGACAGCCCTATGTGGACGGATAGCGCGCCTCTGTCCATCCAATGTGCAAGGTTCCGTTTCGAAATCTGACGCATTGATATTGAAAGGGTCGGTTTTTTCAATGAGTATGAAATCTACGTTGATCATATTTGTTCAATAGACGAAAAAACGCACGTAGTCATAATCATCATTATGTAACATTTAAATTAACATTATATATCTATGATATGAATCAAAATGTTTGAATATGAGTAATTTAAATTGTATGGCAAACCGATCGCACGTAATAACAGAGGGTGGATAATACGGATAATGTTACTTTTTACATTTAAATGCCTTCATAAAGATAAAGATGTCTAACCCAATTCAACAATTATCTGTCGAAAACAAAAGCACTAAGTTATTGTTACACGCGTCTAAAAATAACGCTGACTCGAGAAAAACAATTGTGACTCACGATAAACTTGCACAGCTTAAATGCAATAGTTAGCAAAATCCATTATTTAATTAATCCCGATGCCTTTATCGAACAGCGTAGCATAGAACAAAGCGATTGTATGAATTAACGCGCTCATACCGTTCGGCCTTGGAAGGTGGTTTTCTCCTGCATTTTATAACGAACGACTCTGGCTCTATTGCAAATCTTCCGCATGGTGCGTGCAACAATATGCCTTGTTTGTTTACAAAACACGACGTTCGGAACACAACCATGGAACATTTAAGAACAACAAAAATCTTCTCCTGTGTAATTTTACAACATCCTCAAACACCTCTTACTTAATTCATAACTAGAATAAGTACCTAATTTTGTTCGCAGTTCATTAACTAAACAATGATCCTATCATTCTGCCAACCTGACTATTTAGTTTAGTCTATCGATCCTCCTTAACCTGGTCGGTGTCAAGACTATACGAGTGTCGTCAATTCGACATCTGATAGTAATGTCACACTAAGCATAAACTACAATGCTATAATTTTTGCTATAGCAGATACTAATGATACTACAGCGCAATTGAAGATCGATCTAGTATTGTTATGTATTACAAACACAACAACAATACTACATAGATGCTCAATCTTCTTTGAATTAACAATCATAAAGCCTTGAACTACTAGCACGTTTAATCTCGTGCAGTAGTAGATTCCTAGTAATAAGCTTCCTTAACAATATTTACATGGTATTAAACACGAAGTGTTTCGTATTTTGACCTATTTGTATCTAAATATATATCGGCTGGTAGGAGCTGGATGCGAGTGGCCGAGGATAGAAAGAAGTGGCGTGCATTTGGAGAGGCCTATGTCCAGCAGTGGACAAGTATGGGCTGATGATGATATATAACTTAAAGGTGACTGACTAATATAGTGATCTATCAACGCACAGCCCGAGCCACTGGGCAGATCGTGCTGAAATTTGGCATGCAGGTAGATGTAATGCGTAGGCATCCGCTAAGAAATTATTACCCGAAGCGAAACGAGGAGGGGTCACTAGTACGAGATATACTTATTAGTGAGATAAAATATGAACCGCAACCAATTGAGGATACTTAATGGCACTAATGCATAAATGAGCGGATATAATTTACAAAAGAGATTAATTTAGCCATAAAACATTATTGCAAATGATAATGACTTATCATAACATAATTATTAGTACAAAAAGATATTTATTTGCTGAAATTGAGTGACAGTAGGTTATATCATAATGTCACCTTATCGTAAAACATTAGATGTTTTTTTTTCTGTATAAATCGTTAGAAGAGCATTTAAAACTTATAATAAACTAACACATATTAGAGAAACTGTTTCAACGTTGAACGAACTTGGTAGTTATTATTACCTGTGCGAGTAAGTACCTTGTTAGCTGAATTTTAATTTATGAATTAAAACAACACATTCAGAATATCGCAAGTTAATTCATACAAAGTATACATTTATATAATACATAAATAAATGTCTTGTATAAATGTATACTTTGTATGATTTATCATACGGTACGTATAATTCTAAATATATTTAAGTATTTTGTAGCACCTCGGACGACGCTAAATAGGCTTATTACATGCGTGCAAATTTGTATACAGAATTGTCTCGATAGCGCCAAATATTAGATCACTCTGCATTTAAATTCGCTTACACATAATATTACAATTGATTGAAACATTTGCGGATTGGCGATTAAGCCTATCAAAAGAAAATATTGGGTCAAATAACAAATTTACCACTTGCATCATACCGACATATGCAATTAGTAATTTATTGTTCTCTGCGTCTACGATGCACGAAAGTTAAGATGACTCATGTATATTTTATATGATTTTTAAGGAAATTAGACATTCGGTCACGAATTCAGAACTTCCTCTTTAAGACCGATTAAATAAAATAATTTATAAGGCAGTTTCATTTAAATTCAGATCTACGAGAAAAGAAATTTATAACATAAACAAGTTAGAACACTGTTCAAATGGGTAAGTTTGATGTTTATCGTCAACATTCTAAGACAGACGTCTAACTAAACTATTGCAGTGTACACCAAGGTCACAGCCTAAGTACCCTTGCCCTATGCCCTTAAAACCACAGTGACGTATTTACATCCATTCACATCACGTACACATAATCACAAGAAGAAGTACATAGTCAAATCTCCTTCAACAACAAAAATCAATGTTAAATGACGAGTTAATTGTTGAATTCCTCTAGAGCCGAACTGTCCATATTTCACCATCGGACGTTAGCTGAATGCATAAGCGGCGCCGGCGCCTTGGCAGTATCCGCACAGGTAGGCCTTGCTCCTGTACTATCCAAACAGAATCCAAGCAATACACTTCAATAACATAATAGATAAGCACATCGACTCAATGAAACCTCAATTATCTCTTGGTGGGTAGAAGAAGATGTAGCACTTTTAAGAAGACTAACTTATTTGAAGCTAAAAATGGCTATAGGTAAAAACAGTGACGGGCCATGCGTTTCTTTTGCCACATACGTATAGCCCGTTGCTTACAGAAACACAAATACGAAACAATATCTGTCAAGAGCCATCCGCTCTTCTGCAAGTCCGGTGAAGATGACAAGACTACTCCCAGCCTTCATAGTAGTAAGCCAGAACAAAACTAAAATCGTTCCAAGCTTAAAAAACAGAAAAAGTTCCACATTCGTCTGTATGTATAATATTTTTTTTTTTTTTTTATGTATGTTCACCGATATTTTCGTCAATTATAGACGGATTTCATTTTTTTTTTGGTTGGATAGGGTTCACTTCCGAGGTGGTCCCATTTTTACCAGTCTCGGATCTGATGATGGGATCCTGGAGAAATCGAGGGCAACCTTCAAATTTTATAGGGACATGTACCGCGTTTTGCATATTATCTGAAGTCATATTGGCATTTGCTTCTAGCTATCATAATCTTATGATGCTGAGCTGATGATGGAAGGTCAACTCCTTAATAGTTATGAGTAAAAGAATAATTATTTCAATACTGTATACATATTAAGACTACTAGTTATAATATCAGTAGCATTACAGTTGAGCTAAACTATTAGGTTGACCAGTCTAGGATCTGATGATGGGATCCAGAAGAAATCAAGGGCAACCCTCAAATTTTATAGGCACATGTACCGCGTTTTACATATTTTCTGAAGTTATATTGGCATTTGCTTCTGACAATCATAATGTTATGATGCTGAGCTGATGATGGAAGGTCAACTCCTTAATAGTTGGGAGTAAAGGGATAATTCTTTCAAATCTGTATACATATTGATACTACTAGTTATAATATCAGTAGAATTATAGGTGAGCTGAACTAACAGGGTGTAAAAAAATGTAACACTAAAAATGATGAAAAAAAATTGTAAACAAAAAAAAACCGCCTTCAAAAACCCGACTCACTAAAAATTACAAAATAATATAACACGAACATTAATCTGGGTATGAATTTGATATGTTGTTGAAGGCGGTGCCAATTAAATTTTATAGGAAAACTGCATGAAATATAAACGGCACCGCCTTCAACAACATATCAAATTCATACCCAGATTAATGTTCGTGTTATATTATTTTGTAATTTTTAGTGAGTCGGGTTTTTGAAGGCGGTTTTTTTTTGTTTACAATTTTTTAAATCATGATAAGGTATTGGTTCTGCCTCTCAATATCTATGTAGTCATATCATCAGTTGGATATTTCTATTTCTTAGGTTGCAGCCGAAAAAGTTATTCTCTGTTGTTATTAATTTATGGTACCAACGGAACCGAATATTCGGTTAGCTGAGAACATTTTTACCGTGAGTCTATCAAGTAGTTAATGTCAATTAACAATACTAGGCACGCATTTTATACAGAAGCGGTTGACATTGCGCGCTCTTAGCGATCTGCGGCCGATTTACATTTGTAAACAAAGTTAAAACATGCGTGGTGTTTTGATGTCACCGGCGCGATTATTATAAACTATTTTTAGGGTACCGAACCAAACCAATCAGAACCCAATGTCATATTGCTATGTTAAGTAGCTTGACATTATCAAAAACTAGTCGTTGCAACACCAGATTTATCATAGGTTCGCTGTTGAATTATGATCGTCAGATTTGAAGTTATCAGGTCAAAAATTTTGATGAAAGCTCAAGTTAACACTTTAGGAAAAGTTTGAATGATCACAGAATCCGAATCGAGAATCAGTTCAGTTGTTTCAGACCATATCGCGAACATTCAGACGGACGCAGCGGGTAACAGTGTTACTTATATCTAGTGATGCCTCACGCAAACGATACCACAATGTAAACTGAATTGATAACACGTTTGATAAACGTGAACTTCGACATTGCCCCCCTTGTCGTCATAACATCTATTGAGAGTCACATAATATTATTGTCCAACGCCTTCGTTGGTAGGTATCTTAGTGTAAACAGATATGTTCATTACCACTTTAATTCTAGCAATGAACAGAATGATAAATAAACACGACTTATTAAGTATTCAATTTCAACACTCTACTCGTATTAACCGTGACCAAGAACGTTAAACATTCGACTTTAGGTATGTCCAATGACCAACCATGTTCTAGTGGTCTAATAACGAATATAGGCTAAACAAATGAAAACCTACTGGATATCTTTGATTGGAGACCCTTTTGTCGTGTTAAACGTACTGTATTTACCTACATCAGAATAACAAGTATAATTTGTTTTTCACCTATTGTATAAGTATTAAGTTACATTTATCTGGTGAGGAAACCTGGTAGTCGACCAACCCGCACTTGGCCAGCGTGGTCGACTAAGGCCTTATCACCCTAGTTTTGGGTAGGCCCGTGCCCCAGCAGTGGGGACGTATATGGGCTGATGATGATGATGATGATGATTAAATTACATTTGGAATGTACAGTTAGAAGAATCTGTATACCAAAATTAAACAAAAATGGTACCTAAGAAGAACATGATTAATTAAGTACCTACTTGAATTTAACGTGGAAACAAAGCCTCATTACAGCCAATAACAGATAGTATTGTTCTTTATCTGCACCAATGAGGACAAACAGCGCTACGATGAGTGTCCTACAGTGTCACCCAGATAAAGTGTTCGAGGTTCAATGATTTTGTGGTATTTTAATCGTAATCAACATTTGTCACAAATGTCAACCGTTTAAACTTTAAAGCTGCAGGCGAAATATAAGAGCTTTTCAAATTATCAACAACGTTTAGATTACATTATCAAAAAGACCGACGTTTATTACTTTTATTGACAGCAAAAATTTAATTTTATGGTTTTGAATGATTGTGTTGCTTATTATGTATTTGATTCAGATTAGGATGAATATCGAACGAAATAAGAATATAGCGTAAATGCGCCTTGACACGAAAGTTGTATTTGTGAAGCAATATTAACGAAATACAAAGGTATAATAAACTATTCCTGAATTGTATTTTTGCTACACAACTCGCTTTTCACGCACCACGGAGAAATAAGGTCTCTTGCAACAACACCTAGTTACATTTTATATACGTAGATTGAAGGTCTCAACCCGAATCAAATGAAAGTTTGTAAATAAAAACAAACAATATTTACGAGCATCAATCAAATAATACAATGAACTGACAGGATGCATCATTCAAGGTTCATTGCATGTCGGATCGATATTTTTGTTCGGGAGCGATTCCACAAGAGACGTGGGAATGGGGTCTACATGCCAGTTAATTCTGTGATAAGGAATTTAATGTTTTTTTAAATACAATATACTGAACTTTTTCAGAAAATATATTTAATTACAGACTTGGTTAACTGTATCCAACGGATATTAATCTCGATGAACTAGGACTGCCATTTTAACAGGATCGCAATTTTTTTTTTTATTTTTGGTGAAGACAACACGGCGTTTATGTTATTTGGTAGTAATACCAAATTTAAAAAAAATCTGGCTTGACTTAGCTTACTTATATATCAAGCCATCTACAGAGTAAATAAATGGTTATATGGTACCTAATCTTATTAAATCGTCACGCAAAGTAGATAACTCCGGATTTCGCTTCGCTCTACTTGCATTATACGGGAAATATACCCAATAAACTATAAAACTCAATAAATTGTTTACGTGTTTTTAAGGCCAGAAATGGCTGAACTCGTAATTAAACAATAAATATACATTCATAAATATACCAGCTTTAAGTCGAGACAAACATAGGTAATTATTAATTCCTAATTAACAACACACAGGTATTAGTGAACAACAAACAATAAATGATTTATAAATAGAATGTCTCATAATACTAAATAGAAAATTACCCTAAATATACTTTCTGTCCGATTTAATGAAAGTAACATAATAAAAATATAACTCTACTTTTAAACGTAAACAAAAAACACAAAATATTATTGTGTACAGTCCGTGCATCTACCAATACCTACCGAACTACCCTTTGAACTTTGTCCAGTGTATTCCGTTATCAAATTATTTCATTGACCCGTATGCTACTATCGCCTTCGTAAATAACAAACTACAGACATTTATAAACAACGACTGACCCGCCCTCGCTTCGCTTGGGCTCTATAACACATACAAACCTTCTTCTTGGTTCCCTCTATCTATTAACTATGTAATGATGATTAATTATTAATATATAATACATAAATAACAATACCCGTATCTGTCCTTACCGAATACAAAAACTACGGACCACTAAATTACTTGTCAAATACTTGATTGACTTTAGAGTAGTTGTTATGTGGTCAACTGTTTTAAAACACAAAAGATCTTCCAACAAAACTATAAATACAAGTAGGTAGTTATAATTGGTATGTCCATGATTCTCAGAGCAACCACGGAGGTCTAGGCCAGCGAAGTACGCTTCTCATCCGAACTTGCCCAACTGCACCTACTTAGGTTGCGTAAATTGATTTTGTAGCACGCAAAGGTGCAGCTGAACATTATCACGATTGAAGACGCCAGCTACTAGCAAACTAAGTACTTTTTAATGTTTACCAGATTTATGAAATAAACATTTGAAGAGCTGCAGAATAACCTCTTAACCTTATAGTGCAATACATATTTTATAAACCAACATACGAGTGGTTTACATGTACACTTAGTGCGCACATAAACAAAGAAGTTCAAATTTTCGATTTTGAAGCCTGAATTGTTAAGTAACTTTTTAAAAACCAACCAAAAATTGTTTTGCCCTACCCTTAACACCTGGCTACGGCTGTTTCAAAATTGTGTAAACTAACAGTGCAACGCCAGATTCTTAACTATAACCATGCGTTATTTCAACCATTTTGAAACATGTTTCGTTGTGAGGCTTTCTAAGAATTTAATAAGTCAGTTACGTTAGGCGTTACATAAGAGAATGATGGTTGGTGTAAGCGCTTCTACCGCTTGCTGACCCCATGTGTGACAAAGCCCACACACCCACCAAAATAACCAGTTAAAAACCAAACCTGCATGATGAGTAGATGGATGATGAGTAGATGGTTAATGCTAAGCATCGTATGTCTGCTTATAATACATATTTATTTTATACAGGTTCAAATACATTTGATTGAAGTACGCTGCAATATCGTAGAAATCAAGTAATTTGCCACAAAAGTTGAACAATCAAAAACGTAACCAGTGTGCGAAGATTTTATCTCTTTAACAATGTTATAATAAGTGTAAGAAGGCATTTGCTAATTTCATTAACAAACGCCTCTATAATGTATGATTGTTGAAACAAAACTCGTAAATTAATTGCAACAAATTTACTTAACCCTACTCATCATCATCATCTTTGCGTTTTCCCGGTTGCATCCTTGCGGAGCCCGGGGTCCGCTTTCCTACTCCTAACTCTCCACTTCGCACGGTCTTCGGCATCCTTTATGGAGAGTTTGTTAGCACGCATGTCATCCACTACGACGTCAAGCCAGGCCTTCTTGGGCCTTCCCCTTCTGCCAGGACCCGGCGGTAGCGACATGGCTAGACACTTGTTCCCTACGTAGTTTGCCGGTTTCCGTAAAACATGACCGTACCAACGTAGGCGGCACTCTTGCAGTTTATCAGCGATGTCTCGGACATGAAGGCTGCCGCGAATACGGGAGTTCTTTACGCGATCTGCTCGCGTAACTCCCGACATCCAGCGCAGCATCTTCATCTCCGTGACCCGCAGTTCCTGCTTGTGCCGCTCAAGTAATGGCCATGCTTCACTGCCATATAAGAGAACAGGCCTAATGATGGATTTATAGACCTGTCCCTTCAGCTTAACCGGCATTTTAGGGTCGCAAGTGACGCCGCTCACCTCCCGCCATTTATCCCACGCAGCAGCAATGCGTGCCTTGACGTCGGAGTCGATGTCGCCGTTCGCGTGGAGTACAGATCCCAGATACTTGAACCGGTCCGTGCGCTCGACCGTGTCTTCGCCTATGCGGACGGACATGGGATCTGTAGTGTTGCAGGCCAAGTACTCTGTCTTCGCCACGTTGAGTTTCAGACCCCCGTTCTCAAGCGATTCCTTCCATGTATTAACACGTCTCACCAGCCGTCCCCTGTCCGAGTCCACCAGCGCGATATCATCAGCATACATAAGTAGCCATGGTGGCTGCTCATGGTGGTCTCTGATGCTGTCTGACAATACGTCTAATATCAGGCAGGCATTACTTAACCCTACTGAAATACTGAATTCGTTTATTTTTGTACTTATGAATAGCGCGCTTTCCGATGTTAAAAGTGTATCTACATAACAAATATATCATATCCCTCGCCCTCCCTTAGTTAACAAGAAAAAACAGCTTAGGTACAGAAACAAGGTATTACGACTATTCATCATTTCCTACCCTTGTCCCACGCTAAGTGGGGTCGGCGCAACATGACTGTATACTTCTTCCACTCGGGCCTGTCATTTGTCAACTCTGTGTCTACTCTTTTCGTTCTCTTATTCCAGGTTACCATTCTAATTATAACTTCCCGGGCTCGCTTGCACCCGGGGTGAAGCAACCACTCTTGTCCATTTCCCACAGGGGCCGAGTGCTGCATTTGCGTTGCATTAAGGTATGGCAAAACTTTTACGGTCGACCCCCTGCCCTGCCTAACACCAGCCGTCCTTGGGAATGCACTTGTTGGTGGTATACGGTCCACCTTACCGGTGCCTTTGGCTCTCATGTCGTGCGCCGGGCAGAACCCGCAGTAGACTTTTACTACACCCCTGGGTGGAGATGGGTCACTGTCTACATTCAGTCCGTCACATTCTAAGTTTTTCTTTTTCTCCCAAACCAGCATGGAAAGTATAGGTATTACAACTAATATCTAACGGATATGATGGCTATAAAGCAATGTAATTAAGTATATCGAGTGTGTGATAACAGCGGCGCAGGCGCAGCGATCGACGCAGACCGCGTCGGCTTTATCGCACGTCGATGCACCAAGCTGGGCATGAACGTTTTCACTAATCACAACGATGCATTTGAAATAAAACTATTTTAACTAATTTCGGAGAAGCACCTTAATCACCTTCAACGGCTTGACTGGTGACAGGTGGCTGTGACCAGACTGCAGGTTTCGAATTTTCTGGTTGAAGGCCAAGATCCACTTCGGGCCGTTTATTTACCCAGCATAAGCCAGCGTAAGTAACTAATTTCGTGAAAACGATGGACAATTCTACAACAATGCTTATTGTATACATCCTCCAGACGGAGGTTAAAAAAAAAACAAAAGCAAAGCTTTCTCAAAAGAGAAACAGCACAGATCTAAATCGGGCCTTACATGAGATTATTCATTGAACACTACAAAACTATTCAACCTTCAGAATGGTGGTAGAACCACATAAACCATAATCCAAATAGTGATATTAAATATTGTATGAGTTTGTTTGTATGTTTTCACTTATGTAGAGACTTCAAAATTATGGCATCACTTACAAGATCGCAACCTGTGTAATAAATAGATGATGTGTGGATTGTAGAGATCAATTAGAATAGATTGTAGGTAATTTCAACCAATTTCTAATTGTTGATGCACAAGTAAGCCTTGAAATATTTAGGTGTATTACTTAATAAGTCGATTAATAAAAGGGTAGTATTTAATTGCATACCTTACCTACTATAATAATGAATTACACATCAAATTACCTAATTGCGCAACAAATTCATATCAATTTGGTTTCCAATTCAGCATGTTTAGTGCGAGCTTTTATAGTTTTTTATTTACTTAAAAACAAATGGCCACTTACCAGTTGTATGGCGCTCTCCGGATACCACTTGCAAGGGCGCAGGAAGATGGTGAGGATCTCGTCATCGTCGCCGAAGAACAGGTCCTTGTTCTCTTTGAGGAGTTCCCGGAGCCTCTCAAGCGCCTCTCGGGTCCTCTCGGGAGTCTCCCTCAGCTCTTTCTCGGCGATCTCTTTGGTCTCTGGCGACAACTCGAGGCAGCGCTCCAACTTAATACCGCTCCGCGCACTCATGATTGTTCACGGTACCTATACAGAAATGTTTTCGATAAATAATTTATACACATATCTTAACCCACTCGTATAAGTAGTCTATCTACGCATCAACAATATTGACGATTGTACGTGTAACGTTGATAAAACTTATTTTTCATTCACATACATAGGTAGGTAGGTATTTTTATACCTACCTATTCACTATTCAGTTTCATCTGCAAATAATTCCTAAATCAAGTTTTAGATCAGCTCTCTACAGACAAATGCACTCAATGTTTGCCTTAACTATCATTTTAAAGTCGGACGAGACGAAATTTCGTACTAATATTATGCAAATAGCTATTAAAATAGCTCCGAAGATGGGGGTATGATTTTAGTTCATCGTTTCACTTTTGTCGATAATGACGAGCATATCTTGAGCAGTCTATTATTATCTACGTCTTATTCATTCAAAGCAAATCTAATCGCACTTTCAATAAGCAGGAAATCAAAAGTATAGTAATAAATATAGACGCTTTCCAAATATTAAGCACCCATTGCAATTATGTCATCTAATAAGATAGCTGCAGGTATCTACCGAAATGCTTGCATCACGAACACACTACCAATAAATACTAAGTAAGTTCTCATTACATAAGTCGAGTAATTGGTAGTTGACTGTCGCAAGAGGATTGCAGCAATGGCACTGTATACAGGTCTCCCATAAACCAAATTCAACCTTGGAAGCAAGAGTAAGTTATTCATATCAAACTTATTGAAGTATCTAATATATTTGACCTATTTATCTTTATCTTAATCTGTAGACCAAGACGTAAAGTATATTAAGTAAATCTGTATTATGAAGAGTGCGATTGTTGTGTTATTCTATGTGTGGCCATGATTCTAGAGGTGTAAATAAAAATAAACAAAATAGATGTAAGCATTAGTGTCAAACATGCTTAAACTGAAGGTAGTTGATATCAGCAATGGTGTCAACACACTTATTTTGAAGTTTCTAAACACAATAAACATGCAAGTAACTTTGAACCGGGACGTGACAGTAGAAGGTACAATAAATATTCCATTGATGAAGGTACATATTTTGTTTGTCTATAGATTAGAGGTTATCAATAGGGCATTCGGAAAGCTGTTATCTCTCCTCGACCGCGTCTTATGCAAGTGACCATCTCGACTCTTCCGATAAATATGAACCTTCTTGTCTTATAATATGGTTTGAACAAGAGGTTGTCACTGATAACTCAAAACACATTACTTATAATTAGTTAATTGTTTATCTGGGTCTAAATCTAATTATTGTTTACATAATATTTGTACATAATAATATAATTCATTTCTTAATGATGTCATTAGTAAGTAATCTGCTATCATAAGCAAATATTAATTCTATAGAAGCTGAGCCGATAATATAGGTTCCCAAGGTTTCTCTTAAAAAATATTTGTTAAGCTATATTATCTACTTAATATGAATATATAGAACAGCAAAGTCACTCGTATATCAAAAATATGCAGTTTTAAATAATATATGTGTGTCCATTTTGGTATAAACTACCTAGTTATTTAGTATTGCATGCCAACAAAGCCGGTGATACTGATATGACACTGGCCGCAAGACAAGGTCTCATTGTGGATTCGTCGTGCGTTTGCGCGTACGCCGTTGACAAATGTTTGAGTAAATTGTAGAATAATTATAGTCCTGCCTAGATTCTAAATTAGCACGAACATTTTGGACATATGATATCCAACCTTCAATCATAATTCGATTGAGAAATTAGAAAGCAGAATTTACGTTAAAGTTAGCTACTTTACTTACATATCAGATTTTTCAACGTACTATATATTATAATGTCAAGTTACATTTTAATAGCTTATGTAGCTCATTTTCTATTATTGGGAACACTGGGCCAAAACAATTCGGCAGAGAATTTACAAAAGCACATACCTATTACTGAAATAAGTGAAGCACGAAAATTGCATAATGCAAATTTGCAAACCTCGTATTTTATGTGTTATCTAGGTGTCTAGCTCAGCTGTGGGTCATTAAACTCTACACTTGCTCGTTATAAATGACCTAATAAATTCACTTTTTTTACTTGAAGTCTGCTGAAAAGTTCGCGGATTGTAAACAATCAGCACATTTTTCAAGTATTCAGATAAATTAGGGAGGAAGTAAAATTAGATACTGAACTAATCAAATAACATCAAGTATTCCACAAATTAAGATTTCAATACAACTTCAGTTTATGAGTCTAATATTTTGAATTCACATAGCTTATTCGATTTAGTTTAGTGGAAATAATTTAATGAATACAAATTAAGTGGATAGGTAGGTAAGATTATCGAATAAGTAGGTATAATAAATAATAACTAATTAAAATAGGTACAATAAAAATAAACTAAATGTGCAGATAATAATAGGTATTGCTTATAAGAAACGTACTTTGTAAACAAAGCATGCGTACGAAGTCGCGGGCAACAGCTAGTAATAAACAAATAACTAATTAAAATAGATCCAAAAAAATAAACTTAGAGTGGCAGGAATTATAAGAAACGTAATTTATAAATAAACCATTTTAGTGTATATTAAATAAATTATTAAACTTTTTAAACAAAATAATACATTACTGAATAAAAGGCCAATCCTGCTTAAATCCCTTACCAGAATAAACCGATTTTGCACGTCGGTTCAACAACGTATTAATTTAGCAATTAATCAGTCGATTGCCGAACTATAATTGCGGGCACATGCACATAAACATAAGGTACAACACACGACACAGAATGCCACGAACTGGTATTTTCTCGCTCCAGTTGGAATCACCGATAAAAAAATTATAATATTGTGAAATGGATGCGCTAACCTCACTCGCGTTGTGGAAACTCACGCGCCGATGGAAATGACAAAGGGCGGGAAATCGATCGTGCGACGGGTGAGAGGTGCGGGCGAGTGTGCGTGCGCGCGCCGCCGCGCCGGTTTTATATGCGCGATAAGGCGGCCGCTTTGTCCGCTGCGCCCGCGCCGGCCGTGGCGCCCAACGGCCCAGCAAACGGCGCTAAGGGTTGAAAGAGTGACCAGAGCGAGTAGAGCGTCTTTATTGAGAAATACTCTTTCATAAGAAAACTTACCAACATCGATAGAACTGTGCGAATCTTTCATACACACGATAACGCGGGCGCTTTGTCCGGAGAGCCTGCGCCGAAGGTTGCGCCCAACGGCCCAGCAAACGTCGCTAAGGGTTGAAAGAGTGACCAGAGCGAGTAGAGCGTCTTTATTGAGTAATCCTTTTTCAAGAGAGGCATAAGTTAAAGTATCATAAGAAAACTTACCAATATCAATAGAACTGTTCGAATCTTTCATACACACGATAACGCGGGTGCTTTGTCCGCTGCGCCCGCGCCGGCCGTGGCGCCCAACGGCCCCGCAAACGGCACTAAGGGTTGAAAGAGTGACCAGAGCGAGTAGAGCGTCTTTAATTAGAAATCCTTTTTCAGGAGAATACAAGGCCTATGTTAAAGTACCATGTAAAGAAAACTTGCGAACTTCGATTGAACTGTTAAAATCTTTCATACACACGATAACCCGCTCTTTGTCCGGATCGCCTAAGCCGGTTGTGGTGCCTAGCTGCCCAGCAAACATAGCTAAGGGTTGAAAGAGCGTGTTTTATGATAAATCCTGTTTCTCCTGAAACATGATTCAATAACATGTACAGGTAATTATAACAAATTACAATTTTATTAGAGTTAGAGTTGTTCCTATATTTTTGACACACGATAACGCGGGTGCTTTGCCCACTGCGCCTACGGGGTGGGCTGTGGCGCCATACAACACCAACAAATCGCTAAGAGTTGAAGTGTTTCAGGACAACACAATGCATAGTTAAAGTAAGTATATCATGTAAAGGTACAAAAAATATCAACTTAAACAGAGTTGTTTCAATCTTTTAAAAAACGCGATAACGCGCTCGCTTTGTCCGGCCTAACTTATCTGAAACCTAACTTTCCCCCGCTGTGGGTTGATAAGATTCCATTTTTAATAAGTAGGTAGATAATGATGGTATCCCATAAAATGTATGGGATTATATTTAATTTAATCTATACTTCTATACTAACATTACAAAAAGTGAAGTTATGTGTTTGTATATTTGTTAAATAATTGTAAGGGGTAATCTCAGGAATCTACTGAACCAATATTAAAAATTCTTTCTCCAATAGAATGCCACATTATTGCTGAGTGTCATAGGTTAAGTATATAAAAAAAACGAGCAATAAGAAGGCTTTGACGTGATAGTTTTGCAAATTCAATCGGAGAAAAAACGGTCAAATGAAAGCGTTTCTTACGAACGCTGCCTTAACTATGAAAGATATGAGGAAGGTTTACATGTATAATTTACCAGAAGTAAGTATAGCGAGGACGGGAAACTCGTATGTTATACTCATGATACACTTTTTGTCATGTTTTGCATGTTTGCAAACTTCGGAGAGCAATAGCTCCATACATACGTATAATATAAGATAACTAACTACACATTTACTACGTGCATCAGAATGACCCCAATAACAGCTCTTTTATGTTAAAGATATCTAGTGTTCGATTAAAACAAAAGATTTGCTGGACTTTATACTGAATATGAAATCTATCGCTATTGCACTTTGGTACGAGCAAATGATTAATTTAGACTTTAATATCAACATTTTATGTAGGTGTATAAGTGTGTGCATGACAGAGTTTTAATTAATTGTAGAGACTCAAAGTTCATATGTATCTTCCTTTTTCTTAGAATAAAAACTTCATAGATTAGTATTTATTATATCCATAATAATAGATCTAATACTTTGTACGTTGTAATACATTTAAGAAATCTGCTTAACTAAAATGTATTTTTACTGTCGAAACAAATACCTACGTTTTATTATCTTTAAAGATAAATGGGGTGTAAAATTTTGGTAAACAGAAAAATGTGTTCATATAAACAACATGTATTTATAAATCACAACACATTTAATAATCACATGTACATGTATTGTAGTACCCATTTACATTCACTGAGCATTTTCTTCAATTTCTCCATCGTTTGTGTCTTCGAAGTCCGACGGGGGATTCTCATCGCTACTTCCTTCCTGCAACAATATTTTAATTTAAAAAAGTATCTGTAAGATTAAAAAATCGTTCTTCTTATCGAGTCGAAGCAAAATAAGACATTAAAACATACCTACCTCTAAAAATTCTAAACATACTAATTTCCATTCTGAGTTTGGTCCTGTTTGGGTGCGGAACGGAACCCTAAATTTAAGAACAGTTTTGCATGTTCTCAGTTGTTATGTAGATCTCTATATTCTACATGTCATATGAAACAAATGCAAGGGCCACGCTTCCGCTATATAAACAAGTCATTATTTTGATGCGTCATTTGGAGACGAGTCATGAATTCGTAAGAATTTATCACTGTTTTTATTATTGCAGACGTAATCTTGAAATCTACATGTATTTTGACAATAAGCTAATTAAATTTTGCTTAGAAAGGGTAAACCGTATTTTTGCCCAGAAACGAAGGAATTTATGGTCGACCAAGAAAGAAAGAGAATTTCAAGGCTACATTAAATAGTCATAAGATTAAACTTGTGGACTATAAATCAGATTAGTACGGATCAGACTCTTGCAAGCAGGGTTCTCTAAAATATAATTAGGGCTTGTTTTAGTAGTAGGTAATAAACGTCAATATATTTTATGTATCTTATATAATGAATACTTATTTCTCTTAGTTACAGCAACCGGTGAAACGCCTGGACCGATTTCGCTGATTATTTATTTGTTGTGAACGCATGGACTAATTTCGCAAATCTTTATTTGTTATGTTTGTCATTGTCGAAGGAGGTTCTCCTCCATACAAACCTCAAACTTCATATCCGAATTGTGGGACGCCAGCACGGTCTCCTTGACGTATCTGAAGATGTGGTCGCGGCATGCCTGGTCGACGTGCGGCGCCAGCCAGCCGCGCGTCTGGTGGCACAGGTACCCGGGCGCCGGCTCCGCCGCCAGCAACTCTTGGACCTCCGGCACTTGTATGTCACAGTACTGAAAGACAAGGCAAAAGTTCACCAGTCAGTAGCCAATTGTTTTTTCACGTTAACCCCCCTAACAATCCGTCGCAATTGGATTATATGCTCTCTCTTTCTTAATCAAAGCGATGGCACTAAAAGAGCACTGATTAACCGAGTAAGAACGTCATATAGACGTTGTTGTTGTTGAATAGGGGGGCAGGGTCGATAAAAACCAACCATGCTCGCTCGTAGTAAAACCTCTTTGGCACATACATTTATCTAACCCACTTATATTTTTTTCATGTGCAAGTGTCCTTTTTCTTGACACTATGAAAACGCCTTCAATTGTCTGTGCTAGTTATTAATAATAGTGTCTGACGAAGGTTCGGTTTCGGTTTCGGCCCAGTTTTAGCGAGCCTTATATTTTAATTTATTTAATTATTCGATAATTGTATACTGCGTTTTATATTGTCGTTCGGATAGCAGTAAATATCAACAAAACTTCAAAAGTCAGTGCGTTAACGTCTAGCGCAAACATTATTTATACTAGTGTCAAACACTCGCTGCCTACGGTGCCATAATTCATCTGTGGTTCTCTACTCAACTCAACTACGCAAAATTGATCCCGTTTTCTGTATCCGTTCTCACGAGAATTCGGAATCTTGATTCATGTGTAGGACTGTGGTCCACTATAATATCATATACATATATTGTAAAGCTGAAGAGTTTGTATGAACGTACTAATCTCAGGAACCCCACGTCCAATTATCTGTCCGGTGGTTGGGGAACGGTAAACCGGTAAGCGACCCCGGTTCCTCGGGCTACTATCGACTCAGTCCAAATCATCCGAGGCGATAGTATCCTTCCTCCCCTTTTACTTCCCCCGTCATATATCCTTGCTACTCGTAGGAACGCCATGACCTTGTTAAAACAATGCACAAGGCAGAATGGCGGCGACGTGGTCCACAACCCGTCACGTCACTTTTCCCACAGAGGTGAAAAGTGGATCGCTGGAAGTGTTCTGCCTACCCCTCTAGGAAAAAGGCGTGATTTTATTTTTATTTATGTATGTATGTATGCAGTTCAGTTTTTTTTTTTTTTTTTTATAATAAGCTGACAAGATGACCTCACTCCACCTGATGGTAAGCGGTAGTGAGATCCAAATATGAGGTCGGCAGGCACAATAGACTATATTGAGCCTGTCGCACTCACCCTGAAAGCCCGCTTAAAGAGGAGACCACTGCTGCGGCAGCAACGAGACAAGGCGTGGAGTCTCGCATTGGTATTGAGCTGTGCGGGTCGGAGTTGGCCAGTCCGCCGGACGGAAGGGCCCCCGTTTCTACGGGTCTCCCTGGCCGCCGGGCTGACCCGCTCCGCTCGCACAATACCGCCGCTAAGACTCCACTGGTCCGGCGCTTGCCGCAACAATGGTCCCCCCCTGGCTCCGGTTCGTACAGTGCTGATCCCGGAACGCGACCTGACCGAGAGAGGCCAGAGTCACTTGGCGGGTTTTACGCAACTGTATGGTGGTAACAGCAACCGGTCGACAAAACGTCTCCCACCTGTTGCTGTCAGTGTTGGATATTCCATTAATCGAGGTAGATACATAGCGTACATGTATTTTTTTCAAATGAGGGTTCGCTACTAAATCTCCCATTAAGTAACTCAAAATCAAAAACATGACCCAATTTAGTAATTAGTTGCACTTACCCACGTGAGTTTCGGTTTCGGCCCCGGGCCGAACATTCGGTTTCGGTTTCAGCCGGAAAACCAGTTTCGGACACTATTTAATTTAATAATTAATTATTCACTAGCCATTATCGAATGTTGCTTTGCTCACCTGATAATAAACCTGTCGTTGAGTTGGTACTATCCCAGGTCGAAAATGAACAGTTCCCTCGGAAACTAGCTCTCTGGAACATTCGCTAAGGCATTTCTTCGGATTTGGTATTTCATCCAGTTGTTTGTGAAAATGACCCAGTCTGGTTGTCACCATCGAACTTACGCCAGCTTCAAACAAATGCAACATGTATAAATGCAAGATAAAAAGTATGCTTATTTTGAAAAGGAATACAAACATTTATAGAAACATACATTTAACATTTACATAGCTAGTTTATTATAAATGGATGACTATAACACAAACCTATTTTTCCAAACTACATTCTCTATCATCTCATAGAGTTGATACCCTCTTTTGGATATTCAGAAACAAAAATAAAAGTTAAACCATTATTGTTTACCTTGATTTCTGACTCTAAAATCCAAAGTCTGATAAATTCTTGCTTTTGGCTCTTTTCTAGGGTCATACCCATACTTTGTCCATACCATCTTCCAAGGGCCTTTTCTCATGTAAATTGCCAAACAAGGTAGAATGATTTTGAGTGAGCTATCTGAAATTTTTGTCTGATACTTGATCAAATTCAAAGACCATACAGGTCTCTCTTCAAATAGCTGAAATGCAATATAAGTATGGTTTAAACATTGGACAAAATATAAAAATTCAAATATTATTTATTATACACCGTGAAATTTTAGTGGTTGTTTTCCCGCAGAAAAATGATTCTATCTTAGTAGTACAAAAGATGTGTGCAGTTCTTTTTTGTTAAAATCAATAAATGCCGGTTTTACGAAAGGTTAAACCGAAACTCGAAAGCACGTACGAGTCGCTTTTTGACTTAGGGCGTCGAGCTTCTTTAGCTTTAAGCATCGATTTCATGCGGCAAGCAGTACCTGAATACGTCACATCTTCAAAAACAACGATAGCTTCTCTAGTTTTCGAGTTGGAAAATTATTCTTCTGAAAAATCGAAAAAAAAAATTTTTTTTTTCGAAGAATAATAAGCATGATTTGATAGTATTACTAAAGGCAAGTCGTTCTGCCACGGGAAAACAACCACTAAAATTTCACGGTGTATATTTTAAAAAACATTAAAACAATTGCGATGCAAACTTATAACATGATTAACGAAAGATATGGTGGAAAATCTTGTGTAACACACATATAATAATAATAATATTTCACAACATCACATACATCGATCTGATTCCGTGGTAAGTAGCTTAAGCACTTGTGTTACAGATATCAGAATCAACAGTGGATACACAAATAAACTTAAATTTATTTAATAACACACCCCGACACGGAACAAACACCGATGTTCGTCACACAAATATTTGTCCCGAGTGGGAATCGAACCCACGACTCTTGGAACCGTAGGTAGTAAACCTGAGTCACTAACCACTGTTCCACCGAGCCAGTCAATAGAATATAGTTGTTAGGTACCTTAGATTGAAAAAAATTGTATAATCATAGTTATGACTGAACAGAGCCTAAATTTGGAATATTCTTTAATTATTTTTCATTTTTTATATTACACTAGAAAACACAATTAACAAAGTGGAATTAGAGATAAAAAGTATTGCAAAATAAAGTAGCGCAAATTCTTATTAACTTATGGGGCATTATAATCATATAACTTTAATAATAACTGATGACGCGCACTCGCTTTTCTTCGGGTTTATTATACATAAAAACTTTCCTCTTAAATTTCCTCTATTTATTAAAAAAAAGTGATAAAACATTATAAAAAATAGTATAAACCTCAACATACCTTCTTAACAACATCATATTCCTCTTGTAAACCGGGTTGGAAAGGAATCTTAGAATTGAATTGTTTTAAAACAACATCATGTGGCTCAGATGGCATTTCATTCATCAAATCAAATTCATACTTATTGTATGGACGGGACCTGGCTGTCCTTCTTTGATTGTGAATATTGTCATCAACTTCATGAGCATCCTGCGGTACAAAATACCTTTTGTCTGTGTACGCATAATTTGTTGGCTTTTCAGTTCTTGTGAAACTAGATGGTAATATGTATAAGGGAGATGGTTCACTGCAATTAAAATTGTATAATTGAGCAAAATGGACGGAATTACAAAAAAAACAATGTTTATTAAAAAAGTAATACAGTGCAACCTCGATATAATGAAACTCAAGGGGATTACAAAATATTTGTTATACTGCGTAATTTGTTACAATGAGGTTTGTTATATAGATGTTAGATTGGACTCCGATTCGTTTTAACAAGGTAAAAAATTTATCAGCAATTGCAACTTTAAAACTAACAACTGTTATGAACAGTAGGGTTTACTTTACTGAGCATCAAACGACAATAACTGCCTAGCATATTTTATATTAGCTTTTATGGATAATTCTAGGGGATTATGAAAAAATCGTTAAATCGAGAAATTTGTTATATTGGGTCTCGTTATATTAAGGTTACACTGTAGTTATATGTTAGTAATTTTTTACACTAAGTTAAATTTAAAGAGTAGATAGGTACTTTTCAAAAATTTCAATTAGCAAATTAAGACCAATTTACTTACTTCAGAAAAGAAAATGTATCTAACCCTGAAGGTAACATTTTTTCAATGGCACATTTCAAAGGACCCGAGCCTTCTCTGAAAGCAGGCATGAACTGGAAGTCACATAGTGCTGCAATAACAAAAGTTAGTCATAGTAGTTCAGAATTGATACTAACATAAGAAGATGTATTAAGGGCTGTTATAACCATCAGTTCTGATGAACACTAAAATATAAAGCAACTTTTGATGAACCCAAACAAAAATAATTAATAGAAAGATAATAATATATAAACTTCTAAGTAATTATTATTGATGTTCATAATAAGAGAATTGATTCATGGATTAATAAACTATTTAAATGTTCAAAACATAAATACAAATAAGCCTACTAACATTCAAACTTGTAAATAGTAGTCACTCGTCCCACAATAGAACTAGAGATTACTTCTTTCTTCTCTCCAAGCTCTGATTTGACTTTCTTGACCCTGACTTTAAAAAGAACACCAGCTGTTTTACGGCTATCACCATATATTTTTTTTACAAATGGATTTTCTGGTTGGTAACTGAGACCTAGACGTTTCTTTATAGTATTTTGTGAATAGACCTGTAAACACAATATGTTGTTAAAATAAAATGAATACTATGATAAAATAATAGTATTATCATTCAGATAGGTTCTGTTGCAGGTACTAACTTGAGAAATGTTTTTAATGCCACCCATACACTGAATAGCTTTCTCTTCATTTTTTACAATCCCAGGAAATAAAACACAGCTTAAACTGCGTTCTGGTAGGTTTTCCATCTGTTATAATGATAATATGCAAGTATTATACTATTTCAAACGGTCTATACGAATATAACCTAAAACAAAACCCTAATAGATCATAAAAGATAAAATATTCAATTATTAATTCCACATTAATATGAGATACATTGTTAAACTAATTACACTGCAATTACTGTAAAATCAAAGAATCTGAATAACGTATAAAGTTAACAAAATCAATTCAAAAACAGCAAGCAAAGTTCAAAACATATAGTGACATTGACAGTAACAACCAGTGTTGCCAACAGCTATCAAATACTTGTAGCTAGGAATTTAACAGAAAGTTGCCAGATTGAGTCTTTTTTTCTCCTTAAAAAGTAGCTAGAAGTAGCTGAATTCCTAAGTACATACAATCATGGCGTCCGCTATTCGGCGTGTTCGCGCGATACGCGCGAAAATGAAATTATGATAAAATAAATTAATTTATATTCGTACATAACGCGTATGATAAATTTATTTTTAAAAGGGTTTTTTAGGATTATACAATTTATATAAGATACAGTTCAAAAATGCAAGTAATACTTATTAAATTTGAGAAGAAGATGTAGAAGGTTCAGCTGCACGTGATTTGGAATATTTTTCTATAGTACCCATTTTGTCAACAGACAATAGTTGCTAGAAAAAGTAGCTAAAAAGTTTAGCTACAAGTATAAAAAAAATGTAGCTGCCTGACATCAAAAAGTTGCTAAATCTAGCTATAAAGTAGCTAAGTTGGCAACACTGGTAACAGCTGTCACAATAAGATTTTTTTTTCTAATTGACTTACATCCTCGGCTCCTAGGCCAAAAAAATAAGTATTTAAGTAATACGGTAGTTATATAATACATTTAAAATCTAACGCTGAGCTATATTACTTAAAGAAATGCAATTATGTTTCACATTTCAATGCACATATGAGGTAGCTATACGCGGGAATTTATTCGGACAGACAGCACTGGCGGCTATTACAAAAACAGGCATGAAAACCAACTTAAAAATGAAACCGCCCCCGGGTATAAAGGATACAGGGGCGTAGCTACCGCCGTATCAATTATACGGGGCCCCCGGGCCACACAATCTAATTTATTTTATCATACAAATAATAATTTTCTATAAAGCAATCTTTACCCCAATATAAGGGCCTCCAAACAATCTTTATACGGGGCCCTGACAAGACACGCTACGCCACTGAAAGGATACTTTGAAATTCTAAATTGGTGTGTTTGATGCAATTGAATATGTGTGCATTAACACATACGCCTTCTATTTGTATTTAACACTTACTATGTCATAATAAATTGATTTGAGTTCTAAATTTTAAATATTGCTAATAGCATAGGTACATTGCTTTCAACTTTATTCAATGTTCGCTCGCGACCATGATCGGTGCAACCCAGTCGAAACGTTGGGCAGTATGTAGCTATGTAATTTGCTACTCCTAATAACGCGTGTAGAACCCATAAAGACTAATAATTAGTGCAATGGAACGCGAAAGTCTAAAAACTTTATTCAATGTACTTTTTAATTATAATGCCAACAGTATATTATTGTCTATCTATTTTGTAACAGGACAAAAAAAAAACAATAAAGCTCAATATTAATGTATTAAAAAATAATTACAGTATGTAAGTAAGAATAATATCACATTTAACTTTTTATGTATAGCTTATAAAATACTTGTTATTTTATCGATTGGCCACAGCTTCTACCGCAATCAACAGCCTGAAAAACAAATGATGTTTTTAATATAGACTTTTACAGAAATAATTTGATTACATAATATAAATTTGTAATTATATTTACAAAAGGTGCACTAACTTTTCTAATAGGAGATTTCTCTGTCTCTCAATTTCAAGTCGATCCTTCTCCATCTTGAGCCTTATATTATTGCATCTCTTTTTTTCTAGTAGCTTTTGTTTTTCAATCCGTATTCTTTCTTCTTCTAAATTTAAAAGTCTATCATGAACAAGTCCTGCAAAATATTTTTAGTTTATTAACATAAACATAATATACTCTATAGCTCTAGGTGTAGTGCTAACTAAATTTTTTGTCAACATGTTTGACTTCAAAAACATAATACAGTTTAGCTCTTATACAATATTCACCATGGAGAATCGACTTACTAACTGGTCGTCCTCTTTTCCACAAAGGTTTTAGGACAGGTGCTGATGACACCTCGGTAGAACCCATGCCAGCATCTGTTTCAGGTCCCACTCCATCCTCCATATTAATTTCAAGATCAGCTGGTGTGTAATGCTGAGGATCAGTTGGCCATTTCTATAATAATAAAAAAAACAATATATATGTAAGCAGGTATTTCACATAATCATCTAGGATAATAAAAGTTCCAGTTGTCTGAAATTTACCATGGTAATTCCTATTATCCAAGATTTTTAGATAAAAATGTTAAGTTTCAATTGAAAGTCCTAATTACAATAACAATAATTACCAAATTGCTTGTGCTTGGGTCAGCATCACACATAAGTCCATCATTAGGTCCAGTGGTTGTTCTAGGTATCTGTAGGAACATAACATAATGCAATAATTAATGTCAAAACAAACCCATACTTTAATATGTTTGGGTTATCTTTGAATAAAAGAACTTACAACAGGATTATTAGGAAGTGCTGATGTTTCAGGTACCCCACAGAGCCCAAAAACTGAAGTATTAGTACAAATTAAGGATAATATCTTTTCCTCTGCTTCAGTGAGCTGTGTGTTAGTGTTACAGCCTGGAGTGAAGCGGTTTTTACGTATTTTAAATGCTTTTTTCTTCACATTAGACTTCCAATCCCTCCATGTCTGTAATAAATATGAATAGAATAAAATATGAGGCACAAGCATTAAGGTTTAATGTTTAACTTATTATTACGAATACGAAAACTTCTTATTGCCGTTCAAAACAGTAGATATAAATAATCTCATACCTGCTGCCACTTATCAGGAGTCTTGATAGCGCCCGACCCAAATCCTGAATTAGCATTAAGCTTTTCTGTTATTTTAATCCAGGCGTTAGTCTGGCGAATTTTTCCTTCTAAACCTGAAATTTTACCTATAGCTAATTCTTTGTCTTCTTCCAAAAAATGCAAAAGCATATTCAACTGTTCTGGGCTAGCTTTGCGTCTCTCCATTCTTGTTTTGATAAATTAAAACGTTGTCTTTTGTATGAAAAGTAGAAGATTTGATACTACTTTTTTAAATAGTCGTTTCCATACAATAACTTTAGTGAATGAAAGCTAGTTTCGTTCATAAAATTAATTTTAAAAGTTCATAAATTATTTAAATAAACTAAAAATTCGCACGCAAGACAAGACAGGCGAAAACAAGAAGTCAAGAAGTTTAACTTGTCTTTTTGACATTTTGTTTTTTTATTAACGTCAATGGCTAGTAGGGCTGCAATCATAAATCGAATTAAAATAGGGTATTTGACTGTGGTTGTTATGCTTGCCTTTTTTTGTGATAAGCAGTAAGATTTAGTTAAATCATTACTATTAATGAAATCGAAACTTAATATTTTTGTGACATGAGACAGCAAATGATATTTAAAGTTGGGTGGGAAAGTCCATTTCAAAGGTGCAAAAATCATTTAAAATTTCGTTGTCATCTTATAAATAACAAAATTAGTAACATCTTTCATTATGAAAACATATTCATAAACGCAACTTTTGATGAACCTGCCGAACAAACTTCCTTGGCGCTGCATCTTTGAGTATAAAGCACTGGAGATGCCATAACGTCCAACGCTTCTAACAAATTTTTTCGCCACTTTTAGCGGGGGGCGAGGTAAACACGTACAGCACACCACCAAAAATTTAATAACCCAACAGACACAAATTTTGCTGTAACGATAAACGCACACTACAAAAATGTTCAACACTTCAAACAATACACGCATACAAACAAAGTTTTCACGTAACTACGCAGCACACATACGGACAAAATAGTGATGACACCAAGAATAAAATAAAATCAGTTTGGTGAATGAACCTTTGAATGAACTGAACTATTTTGTACTGATTATTGAAAAATTGTAAAATGTAAAAATTTTAAGCTATTAAATGTTTATTTCTATGTGTGTCTGTCTGTATTTGTGTGCCTATATGACCTAAGCCCTCTCGTATATCAACCTCCAAACTGTGGAGACTTCACTCCACAGTTTGTGCGCTCGCAGGTTTTAGATATAAAAAGTAAATTATTATTTGTTGGTAGGTAGGTAATTGGATCTCGATCGACCGGGATAACCCCGGACTTAGCCTCGAAATATTTTATAGCTAAATTTCAACATCGTATGACCAGAGGAAAGAAATTAGTATTTTTTCAAATTACCCTACAAGATTTAAATATAACATACGTCTATACCTTTTATTTAATTCAAAATTATAGTAAAATACGGATTATACAACTAACTGCAGGGAGTGAATGACTCATTCAAATGTCGCTTTTTTGACTTTGTGACATCACTAGCCCCCGTACCACTGTATTCATGTTTACATTTTTCAGTCGTTTACGTATCGTTACGGTTTTTTTTATTAAAATGGCAATTCTTCTTAAATACACATTTAAAAGTTAATAAAAATACTTACCTATGATACGAAACGCGCTCTTGTTGCGAATTTGATCTCTCAGATCGCCTTTTACACGAGAATACTGCACAACTAACCATTTTTCAAGAGAAACGTCACGCGACAGGGATCAATGCAAAATGGCGGTGGTGCAGCGACAAGTAGTTTTATTAAACGTGTTTGAACAGTTGAACAATGTACTTTGCCGGAGGGGGTCGCCCGTGTAAGGCATCTCCAGTGCTTTATACTCAAAGCGCGCTGCATACAAGGAACAAGCGTGTGACGTCACTGGCCTGTGGACGTTTGTATGGAGCGTTTTTGAGGTCGCTCAAATAATGTGCAATTAAAATTGTAATATCTCGTCGAGTTATCGAGATATCAAAGTGATACTTTCAACAGTGTCTTTGTGTTAGAGTGGTCCATTCAACTATATCAAAATAAAAAAACAGTCAAATACCCTATTAGTTTCAAATCATAAAATACAAATTAATATTATTAACTAATAGGCCAACAAATAAACTCAATTGACTTTCACGTAACATATAACGCATCAGAATTTGCATTTATTTTGATTATGCAGAGAAAGCATTGCAGTAATAACCAGCTTGCCAACTGAACTGCTTTCGTTTTTTGTCTACGATTGGCGCCATTTTTAAAAGTATTGTTTTAGTTTTGGCTGAAAGCTAAAACTGTTGTAGGTACTGCTGCACGTTCTTTTTGTGTATTTCTAAGAAGAGTTTATATTAAAATGCAAGAGGATAAAAATGCTATATTTCAAATGCGTTTTCCGCAAAAGTTGTGGTACTTACTAAATATGCGCACAGATGCAGTTTTGTGGGGCGGAACAGGACGAACAATCCTGTTAAATTATAGAATACTTCATAATTACTTACAGTGCGATCATTCTATTTTCAAGACCACGAATATTTCAAGCTTCGTGAGGCAGCTGAATTTGTATGGATTCCGAAAAGTGACATCTCATTTACAAGATCCACTTTGCAATTCATGCAACCCTTACATGCATGAGTATGTTCACGATTACTTTCAGTATGGCAGACCAGAATTATTGAATAAAATAACTAGGAAGGCTCTTGCAATGAGAAAAAATTTCAAGCCCAAGGTAAAGTTATTTTTACCTATGAATATACCTATTATTGCAACCAAATCACCGACTCTATTAATTACAGAATTTTTACAATAACTCTGAGCCTTCAGTTTACCTTACACCACTGCAAAAGGCGCGCAGGGCCTTACATGAAGCTCTTAAAAAAGCTGCTCAAGATTTATTCTTACAAAACTCTCCTATGCAGTTCAGTAATCTTAACTTTGATTGTGATGGTGAGAATCTTATAATTAATTACTCAGTCATACATACTCTTACCTAAATATTTATTATAAAAGGACTTTTTCCAATACACAACTTTTGGTCAACAGAAGCTCAAGATTTTGGTGAAACTGAAGATAACTTGGAATTTGATTGGCTGCTAGAAAAAAATTGTGATAAAATTACAATACCTCTACCTCAAACAGGTTCCATAATCCTTACTTTATTCTTATACATCCTTTATCCTATCCTATCCTGCCTTAACTCTTATCCTTTTATTGCAATATCTAGAAAAGATGTTGGACTCCCAGGACAATAATAACATAAAAATTGAAGAAAACACTACTTTTAGGTAAGTATTAGAAGGTTTGGGAATTAATCATATTATTTTTTACTAACATAAAGTTCATGAAAACTTCTTCATATTTCAGCACCTCTAAAGACAATGACTTGGCAGCTTTCAAAGAAGAATCTTGTCAACAAAGCAATGACTTTCCCACCCAATTTTTAAGTATGCCAGACCTTGATGCAGAGCCTAATGATGATAAAAGTGTAGGCATGTTGGCAGAGTTCAAAATACACCATGATACTGAGCATCATGCAGTTATTCAAGGTGGCAAAGATGACGAACACATTTCTCTTAACTGTGTATTACCCTCTATCAGCAATGATCCAAATGATGATGTGACTATGTCTGAGGTAATTTACAAAACTATCACCAGAAGGGGGTTGGCACAAAATGTCAAACTTTACAGAAAGGATGAAAAAGAATGACAGATTTGGCCAACCTAATATGCTGGTATCTATCCAATTGTATTAACATCCTATAAATTAATACAAATATTTTTTTCAGAAGGAAAGCGAGAATTTGGATCACTATAATGGAGAATGGGATCAAATGTTTAGTGACATAATGATTAACAAAGGTAGCAATCAAGAGTGTGGTTCTGATTTAAAGGAACTATATTCCCAGATTTCAAGAACTATTGATTTATTAAATGATTAAGTTGTATATCGTCGGGGATAGTGCAAATCCGCGGAACTAGCATTGGATAATTCCGCGTATCTGACAAATGTAGCCAATTTCACTTTTCGCGGGAAAATCCTGCAAAATAGTGATACGCTGCTACTGCCTTAACACGAGTTCATTTCGACCAAATGGAAACCAGAAATCGCCCAATTACAACACTGCGTATCTTTCGCGAGCAAATGTCAACACCGCGTAAGTGATCTGGTGACACCGCAACGAGTTTGTCGTTTAATTTTGGAATAAAACTGTCTGTATTTATTTAAAAATTATCTGTGCCCACATCAAGTAAGTGTAAATGTAATGTTTGTTTCATATCTTTTAAATTAAAATCGGTAATTAGCGCAAGTTTTAGTTCATTTTCCCATTCCAACCTAATAATAACATTGTTTTTTATTTTCAAAATGAACTAAATAATAATTTATATTATGCAATTTTTTTGCAGTGAATCGGTAGTAGGGTCCCACAGTTTGGAGCTAGAAATCACAGGGGACACTGCTTGTCAACTTCCTCGAACCGGGCTCTTCTTAATGAACTCTTTCGTTAAGAAACAGTCTCAAAGGAAGTGGACGTGGCGAAATCCCGATACTGTGACTACAAACGAGATCGACTTTATCATAGCGGATAGGCGGCACACACAGAGATGTCTCCGTACTCAACAGGTTTAACACCGGCAGTGATCACCGCCTTGTTCGAAACTCTGAATATCGACTATAAAGCCTAACGTGTTCGCTTGGTGTGGTCTAGTCTCCGACCTACTCTACTGGAGTAGAGTAGGTCGGATGGATGGATGGATGGATGGATGGATGGATGGATGGATGGATCCTGCCATGGTCTCCAGACCATGGCAGGATCCGAAACGTTCCAGTCAAACCTGAAGAACCGATTTGCTGCAGTGGAAACCTCAATTGACGGTAACCAGAATCTTGAAAATATGGTTCGTGTCCTCAGGGAGGAAGGATCGAGATTGTGCAGCAGAAGGCGCGGGGGTAGGGAGTCTAAACTTTCCGAGAAGACTTTAAGGCTAATGAGGCAGCGACATGAAGACCCACCCGCTACTACACTGGAAGCTCGGGCTCTTAACCGGGAGATCAATCAATGTGTGCGACACGACCTCCGGTGCTACAATACTCTTTTAATCGAAAAAGCTATTAAATATAATCGGGGGTCAAAGGTGTTTGTACAATCTCTCGGAAGAAGCCACCTAACGAAGCTGACTACAGCGAATGGGGACATTGCTGCTTCAAAGCCGGCAGTCCTCTCGCACGCCACTATACGAAGACCCAGCAGAAGTTAGCAATAACAAAATCGAGATTGCTCTTGGCCAGCTTAAAAATGGAAACGCCCCTGGAGAAGACGGCGTTACGACAGAGCTACTAAAGACTGGAGGCAAACCCGTACTAAGGGAGCTTCAAAGGCTTTTTAACGCAATCCTGTTTGAAGGGAGAACTCCGGAGGCGTGGAGTAAGAGTTTGGTCGTCCTGTTCTTCAAAAAGGGTGACAAAACCCTTTTGAAGAACTATCGACCTATTTCACTTTTAAGCCACGTCTAGTCTATAAGCTTTTCTCAAGAGTAATCACGAACCGTCTTGCGCGAAGACTCGACGAATTCCAACCACCGGAACAGGCTGGATTTCGGAGAGGATACGGCACCATAGTCCACATCCACTCAGTGCGGCAGGTTGTACAGAAGACTGAGGAGTATAATCAGCCCATGTGTCTAGTATTTATGGACTATGAGAAAGCTTTTGAGTCGGTTGAAATCTGGTCCATTCTGGAGTCACTACAGCGATGCCAAGTAGACTGGCGGTACATCCAGGTGATGAAATGTTTTTACCAAGCCGCGACCATGTCCGTCCAAGTACAGAATCAGCAAACAAAACCCATAACATTGCATAGAGGAGTGAGACAAGTGGACGTCATCTCCCCGAAGTTGTTCACAAATGCAATGGAGGATTTGTTCAAGACGTTGAACTGGAAAGGACGTGGCATTAACGTAAATGGTGAATACATCTCTCATCTGCGATTTACAGATAACATCGTCATTCTGGCAGAGACGCTGCAGGATCTACAACAGATGCTGAGTGACCTGGCCGACTCTTCTGCGCGTATCGGCCTACGGATGAACTTGGACAAAACCAAGGTCATGTTCAATGAACATGTACTACCGGAACCGATTGCGATTCACCGTCCTCGAAGTTGTTCAAAAATATGTGTACCTCGGGCAGACTATGCAGTTGGGTCGAAACAACTTTGAGAACGAGGTGAATAGAAGAATTCAGCTGGGTTGGGCAGCATTTGGGAAACTACGCCGAATCTTCTCATCGTCAATTGATCGTGGGATTGCCCACGAAGCCTTTAACCAGTGCGTCCTACCCGTCATGACGTATGGAGCCGAAACGTGGACACTGACGGCACGGCTGGTCCACAAGTTAAAAGTCGCTCAGCGGGCTTTGGAAAGACGGTGTTTCTCTGCAGGATCGAATCAGAAACGAGGCGATCCGTCAGAGAACCAAAGTCAGCCGTAGAACCGACAACCGCTAGGGTGGAAGAGTTTTGGAGTGGATACCGCGTCTCGGCAAACGTAGTCTAGGACGCCCGATGGCCAGGTGGAGTGACGATCTGCGCAGGACGGCTGGTAGGAGCTGGATGCGAGTGGCCGAGGAGAGAGAGAAGTGGCGTGCATTTGGGGAGGCCTATGTCCAGCAGTTGACAGGAATGAGCTGATGATAATGATGATGATGAATAATATTGTGGTTTAAACAATAAAATTTGTTTAATTTCAAAACCGCGTACCTCCCTCTTAAGTTCCAATGTTATAAGTTTATGGTCAAAGCACATCCGCGTAATTGTCGTAGGGCCTTAAATAACTACATAAATTGATATTTCTTTCTAACAAGAGATAAAACACATTAATATTTACTTTCTATGTAAAAATGAGCTTAAATTTCATTAAATTGATAAAGTTATTCAGTTTTAACCTTCCCCTGTAAAATTTGATCTATTGCAGATACGCACCCTTTACATATGGTAGATTCGCGGATTTGCACTATCCCCGACGATATGTACTATAAAGCTATTTAAATAAAATAGTGAAATTTTGTTTATGTTTTATTAAGGTTACATGAAAAAAAAGTAAAAGTTATTTATAATTACTTCTTCTGCTTTTTCTTTTCAGCTTCCTCTTCTTTTTCCTTTTCTATAACTGATACATAAGAGTTAATGGTGTCCAAGTCTAACATTTGCATTGGCTGACCACGCCTCATGACGGCAATCTCTAGATTCTTTTGTCCAGATTGTACTACTTCCAGAAGTGCACGAATAGCCAACTAGAAAACAATGATACATGTGAAAAATTACAGTAAAAATATGCTTTGAATATTTATAAAACACATCATTTAACTTACCTTTACTGCACCATTCTCAGAAGCAACCTCTTCTTGGGTATAGTTCTTCTCAAGGAACTCTCGCACTGTTTTAGCAGATCTTCCAGTGGCATTAGCCTTCCACTCATAATATATACCTGAAGGTTCAGTTTGGAATAAATGTGGCTGTCCATCATAATCAAAGCCACCAATCAGACATGAAATACCAAATGGACGACGTCCATTGCTCTGTGTATATTTCTGCTTGAGGCCAGCTATGTATCTAGTGATATATTCTAATGTTACTGGATCTTCAACAGTAAGTTTGTGAGATTGACATTCAATCTGGGCTCTGTTTATAAGGATTCGCGCATCAGCGGTCAAACCAGCGAATGCCATTACGACATGATCATCTAAGAGGCAAATTTTCCTTACAGTTCTCTCCTCTTGCAACTTAGCAACCGATTTTTTTTCGACTCCCAGTACCACTACATCTCCACCCCTAACCCCAACCTGTAATTATATTGCATGTATTATAAACAAAGTAAACCAAGTTGATGAATATAACCAAGTCATGTTGATAGATACTCACAGCAGTAGATCCTTTACGGACAGCTTCTTGCGCATATTCCACTTGCAACAAATGCCCATCCGGGGAAAATACTGTAATAGCTCTATCGTAACGGGCTGACATCGTAATTTCTCCTCGTAAATTGTTTCTATAGTTATAATTTCAATTCTAGCGAGGAATCCGATGCGGCGAGAATGCGATGACAAACGAGATTTCAATATTTTCTACGTTCTGAAACCGAACCCACCGGGGGCCACCACCGGTTTTTAATCAAGTGTTCGTTCAAAAACATGTTAGTTTATCCATACTTAAAAAATATCTTGTAACCGAAAAGAATACTTCAGGCTTAGTTGGTATTAGAGAAACAATGACGATTTAGTTACCTAATCTCAAATTTAACATTTGTTTGGAGCATTTAGTTAAACTGTCATTGACTATGTTTAAGTAGCGATACGTTACGTTTTCTAAATAAAAAGAAAACTGTCATTTGTGAAATATGGCCGCTTCGAGAGTAGGTTTTGAGCCGTGGTTGAGTGCAAAATTAAAATCTTTAAAAACAGATGAAGGTGTATTCGGGTCGTACATATCTGGTATTTTAGAAAGCGAGGACAGTATTGATGAAAAAAGAGATGCATTGGAAGGCATACTATCTGAGATTGTGGTAAGTGTAATTATGGAATTGCAATAGGTAATTGGTTGCAAATTCTAAAATAATGCGTGAATTCAACAGGACAATGATATGTCAATACATGTATCCGAGATATTAGAGAAATGGGAATCATGTAAACCTAAAGAAGAAGCACCTAAGCCTGCAGCCGATGTGGATGCTCAGTTAGCAAGGTTATTGGAATCCCAAGCGCCTGCAGCAACTACCAGGAGGGAATACACTGATGAGGAAAAAAAAATACGTGAAGCCATATTATCCCAATACAGCCAGTTATCTGATAATGAGGTAATAATCATAACCTTTTACTATGTACATTTAAAATAAGTTAAGTAGTAAGTATGTAATAATGACTAACATCATTCTTTTTCTTCTAGGAAAATGAAGAAAATATTGAAGAACCGGAAAGTTCAGATTTAGTTAAGAACACAAATGCTTCTGATGTAGCTGCAGCGGCTCGAGAACGTAGGGAACAAGCCCGTCAAGATGCCCAGCGCAAAAAGGAGAAAGATAAAGAGGACAGGTGTGTATCATGTTCAGTTAGAAGAAGAATTAGTATCACCTTTTATATTTTTGTTTAATAGTTTTAATTATCATAAATCATGTTTGGATGCAAATGTCCAGAATATTGTGAAATCACCATCATGTAGGACTATAACCTCAACTATAACATTTTGGTTTCAGGGAGAAGCAAAAACAATTAAAAGAAGAGAA